>CAVLGL010000013.1:44628395-49428395 GCA_963668995.1 Parnassius mnemosyne | reverse complement strand
AAAGACAACATTCTTCAGACAGATCAATGACCATAATTAAGCGGAGGAAGTGAGAGGGGTTAGAGAGACAAATAGTATTCTTTAATCTGTTTCTGGAACACATTTAAGGATTGAGCACTTCTAATTGACTGGGGTAAGGAGTTCCAAAGTCTTACTCCAAGAACAGAGAATGATTTGTCATAATAAGTCGAGGAGTGCACAGGACATTGGAGGGAGAGATTTTCTTTGGATCGTAAGGAAATATTATGACAGGAGCTGAGAAATCTAAAACGTTCTTTTAGATAGGAAGGACTAGCTATATTAAATAAGACGCAGTAGAGAGCAGAAAGTATATGAGTATTCCGACGAAGACGGATTGGGAGCCACTTGAGCTTAGTGCGGTATTCTGAGACATGGTCATATTTGCGAAGTCCAAATATGAACCGAATACAGAGATTTTGGAGGCGCTCAAGCTTGTTAAGTTGCTCCTGGTGACCGCAGTTTTATTATATTCTACATGTCATTTGGAAGACGCTGTTGCCCATCTCCTGCATAATTTCCCTCTGTCACCTCTTACGACACCAACATGACGATATGGGGTAGTGGATATTCTTACACCGCGTTAAAACGGTCATACATACACTCAAATCATATTCTACAAAATAATCGAATCCTCCAGACCGAATTTCGGTCACGGCGTTCAGCTTCAACGGAGACTAGCCATCGACGCAGGACAGGATTATAGTGCCTAAGTGTATGTGCAAGCACAGGTGCACTCTCTATTCCCTCACTCTCAAAGTCCGATGGGACCGTAAACCGACACGACCGGAGAAAGATTAGGTGCAGGACCAACGGCTTTACGTGCTTTCCGAGGCACGGGGGTGAGACACCGCCAACTTCCTGACTCCGGGCAGCTATTGGGAACTTCTTAAAGAAAATTAGCAGTTTTTTTTTGGCGCGACCTGGGATTCAAACCTGGAACCTCATGATCAGCAGTCGCATTTTTACAACCACTAAACCAACGCGACAGTCCAAACAAAATAATCTATGCAACATGTAATAAAAGTCCTGTGGTTCCCGTTAAGGCATTTCCCTGAAACCTTGAGCATGCAGTGCACTGCCGTCCGCACTCTGCGTACGCCCATTTATCATAGAATTCACATAATTTTTGGAATTAATTTTAATTAAAAAAGAAAAGCGAACTTTAAAAATTAAATAAAACGTGAATAATATAGATTTTTAAATTATCTATCCATTAGTGTAATCCTCAAATGATTAGAACGTTGGCTTTAGCAAGAGATGCATGTAATCAGTAATTTTACTCATATTTTAAAAGTAGATTTTAAATATATTTATAACACATTAAAACAAATCAGGACGTGGAATGTGATGATAGGATATCGAACATTAATAATATGCTTTTAGATGTTTATTTCTCATAACTAATGAGATACTCGTAATAGTCTCTGAATAACGAAGAAAAACGCAATATCGCAAGGTTTTGGTCGGGGTATCACCTTAAGTGACAATACTCTTAGCTCCCGACCAATGCAGAGGTAATATAACATATAATATATATATACAAATCACAAATAAAATTTTATTTAAATCTAATTAAAATTTAAAGGAAAATATTTCTGCTGCTTCATTGTCAACTGTCAAAGCATAACGACTACATACAATTTTTTATCAATATGGAATAAATCCAGGGAAGTAATGTGATAATATTTTATTTATAGAGTAAAGTGCTTTTATTTACGCCGTGAATGATTGTGTTTCAGGGAAAGATGCGGGGTACAGCAGGAATTAAATATGAAGCTATGTAATATAAAGACTTTTGAGTGCTGTAGAGATTTGTTTAGATTTTTTAATGAATATCTCTGCTCCGCTACATTCACAGCCAGTTTAAAGGTAAAAGTGCTTTAAACATACATATTAAACGATGCCATAGTAAAAGTATTTCGGCTTCATAGCCTAACGTAGAAATTCATAACTCTATTAGCAATTCCTCTAATGACACAAATTTTTCCCTTTTTTCGAAGCAAATTTACAATTATCATCGTAATGTACTAGTGGTTAAAAGAATTCCTAGAGGTGCGAGGATGCAGCTTGCTAAAGCATTGTCATGCACTATTCAAAATTGTTCACAATATTAATAGTTGGTAAAAATTATTTACTTTCGCATATTCCCATTTTCATTTTGATAAAACAATAAATAATCAATCAATAAATCAATTACGTCTCAACTAAAAGAGACATCTTTTTAAAATTTAGATTACCCAATTAATACTCATTTATCTCGACCGCGGCCTAAATTTGATTTAAAAAAAGTAGTTGAGTCGAAAGTAATGGATGGCGACTTACAAAATGCATCCCGTATTTTATTCTCAGACGACATCCTAACTCCTCATAATGTGAAAACTCTTGAAAGCCTTCGTCAGAAGCATCCTTCGATCAAACCTTCTCAGGATTTACCGCTGCCTCCCAAGACTTCTATGCAACCTTTATAAATTTCTGAAAAAGACACTTTAGAAGCAATTATGTCATTTTCGAATGGCGGCTCTGCTGGCGGCATTGATGGAATTACGCCTCAACATCTTAAAGATCTTGTAAGCGCTTCTGACGGTAACGCCGGCGGAGTACTTCTTAAAGAAATTACAAAATTATGTATCTTTATGCTTTCTGGTAATGTTAATCCAAATTTCATTCAATTCTTATATGGGGCAAGATTATGTGCCTTCAAAAAAAAAAGGATAACGGTATTCGTCCTATTGCCGTTGGTTCCACATTTCGACGCTTAACTTCAAAATTAGCTTGCAGGCACATAATCTCTAACCTTAAGACCAAATTTCAGCCTACTCAACTAGGTTTTGGCACTAGAGATGGTTGTGAGGTGGCGGTACATTCAGTGCGTACATTTTTAACAAACTATGATGCAGATGTTCTTGTGAAGGTTGACCGAATGACCTAAGGAATGCTTTTAACTCTATCGATAGGGTAACCTTGCTGAAAGAAGTGGCTAACAATACCCCCGAAATTTATCATTACGTTTGGCAATGTTATAGTTAAAATACTAACTTGTTTTACGAAAACCAAGTTATCGATTCTGCTGTCGGTGTTCAGCAGGGTGACCCACTAGATCCAGCACTTTTCAGTTAGGGAATTCAACCCATTATTTCAAATTTTAAATCCAAGCTGAATGTCTGGTACCTGGACGACGGTACACTTGGAGGTAGAGCAGATGACGACCTCAGTGATCTTACTCATATTTTTCGACATTTTAAAAATATTGGTCTTGAACCAAATAGGAATAAATGTTTTTTTTTATAGGATAGGGTGACAAACGAGCACACAGTCCACCTGATGGTAAGTGGTTGCTGTGGCCCATAGATATCTACATTTATCTTCGTTTGCGAATCAAAATGCAGATGCGTTGTCACCCGTGAGGACTAAGATGGAATGCCTCTTTTCCAGTAAAAAGGGTCTCCGGTTCTCTAATAATGCTATATCAAAATTAGTGCATTGGTTTAACGTTAATAATCTGCATTTGAACGTAAATAAAACTAATTGTGTTAAATTTACAACAACGAATGTTCAAAATCTGAATACCAATGTGTTTTTAAATGGGGAGGAATTGAGCCCTGTTGTATCCACTGTTTTTCTTGGCATCACTCTTGACGCAAAGCTCCAGTGGGGCCCCCATATATCCAAATTAGCAAGCAGACTAAGTTCTGCAGCCTATGCTGTAAAAAAGATTAGAGGTCTCACTAGTGTCGAGACAGCTAGATTAGTTTATTTTAGTTATTTTCATAGCATAATGTCTTATGGGATTTTGCTATGGGGAAATGCGGCTGCTTCAGAAACTATTTTTGTTTTACAGAAGAGGGCCATTAGAGCTATTTACAATCTAAAACCGAGAGAGTCTCTTAGAGATAAATTTAAAGAAATTAATATATTAACTTTGGCCTCTCAGTATATTTACGAAAATTTAATGTATGTTCACAAAAACAAAGATAGTTTTAGTAAAAGAAGTGATATACATTCTGTAAACACTAGGAACACAAGCTAGTGATACCAGTTTCTCGACTCCACAGAGTCAGTAATTCATTCTTGGGGCAATGTATACGCTATTACAACAAGGTCCCGGAAAGTGTACAGGTTCTGTCTATTACCAAGTTTAAATGTTTTATTAAGCTGAAACTGTATAAAAAGGGTTATTATAGTATAAATGAATACATGGTTGATAATAACCCCTGGGAATGAGGTGATCGCTTCCAAGCAGTTTCTAAAATAAATTTTGTAAATAGTTCGTAATCATTTATATTGTAAAATTTATTTAAAAAAAAAAGTCCCGCCGGGTTTCTTGCTGGTTCTTCCCAGGACAGAGGGTTTTTTTTCGAACCAGTGGTAAAGTAAAAAATGACTTTCAATAAGAATTACACATGTAATGTATATTGAATAAAAAATATTCTATTCTATTCTATTCTATTCTACACTCACCATACGAAACATAGCAGTGTTAAGCTGCTATTTGACGCCGGTATTCTGTGAGAGAATATAAATATTAAATATTTTTTTCCAATAATTTATCTACTTCTCATAGAGACAGTTTAATTCAAAATTTCAATCACTATAGTTGCTAGGTGCCCCGTTGTTTTTCGTTAGTATTAAACCTGTTTTAAAAACAAAACTTGATCAGTTTTTAAACCAAGTTTATAAATTTTATAAATTAAACTCCCACATAGCTCTTACTATTTTAAAATATTGTCTCCTTGTACCTAGATTTACATACTTACTTCGCTCGAGTCCAGTCTGGAAATGTTCGGATAGTTTAAAATATATTGATAATAATCTTAAAATAGCTATAGAAAAAATTCTAAAGTTATCTTTAAATACAACAGCCTGGACTCAAGCTACTTTACCTATAAAATTTGGCGGCATTGGTGTGAGAAATCTTTCTAGCGTTGCATTGCCTGCTTTCCTTGCTTCCGTGCATAGTGTCAATGACTTCTGTAACATAATTTTAAATAATAAAGTAGACCTATGCTTTGCTACGGAGGCAGTGCAGACATGGCAAACGCTCTGTCCCGGTGAAAATGTTCCACTGGAAGTTAACCAACAAAAACAGTGGGATATTCCGATGGTACGGGGCGTGCAGAAAGATTTGTTTCATAATTTCCATAGTGACCAAGATAAGACGCCTTCTAGCTGTTTCGACTAAGGAATCTAGTCACTGGTTACACGCTTTACCATCAAGTAATCTCGGCACATTACTTGATGGGGAAAACTTGCGCATCGCCGTAGGAATCCGACTAGGAGCGGCGCTTTGTCAACCCCATGAGTGCCCCTGTGGTAGCAGCGTCGACAAGTTTGGGCTTCACGGACTTTCATGTAAGAAAAGCGCTGATAGGTTTTCACGACACAGTTCTTTGAACGATGTTATCCGAAGGGGTCTTGTCTCTATAAATGTTCCCTCGGTTTTAGAGCCTTGTGGAATATTTAGAGACGATGGCAGGAGACCCGACGGTATGACGTTGGTCCCTTGGAAGAGAGGTAAAGCTCTAGTGTGGGATGCTACTTGCGTAGACACTCTGGCGGCCTCTCATCTCAGGGGTACCTCGTTTAGAGCCGGGGCGGCATCAGAGGCAGGTGAACTGAGTAAGTGGCGCAAATATGAGTCTCTGAGAGATGAGTACATATTTGTGCCATTTGCTGTAGAGACTATCGGTCCGTGGGGTCCACGTGCGGTGAAGTTCCTAAAGGAACTCCATCCGCGGCTTGTCGTTGCTGCTGGTGATAAGAGGCCTGGTTCTTTTCTCGCTCAAAGGCTAAGTATAGCCATTCAGCGGGGAAACGCAGCCAGCGTTCTTGGCACGATACCGCGGGGAGTAGGACTGTATGATAATTAAGTTTCTAGTTTTAGTTTTTTTTTTATTATTATTATTATAATTTTTAATATTGAATATAAAAAAATTAAAGTCGACTTTTCTAAAGTAAAGTTATTTCTATACTTTTGAATACTGATTCTGATAACGCACTTTACGGGAACAACAGGGTTTTCGTTACATGTTTATACACCGCTCAATTTGAACACACAAAGGTCCCAATGCAAGGCTAATTTGTTACATATACAGCACTCAAAGCAATTTGCCGCAACAAATATAAGCTACGATTTGACAAAAGACCCCCGTCAAGATGGAGGCGACTGTGGATTTATCGCAGCCATAAGCGACTCTCATTTCTAAGGGAAGATAAATGGTTATCGTATGTTTCCTTCTACTGCAAGTAATGCTTTCTGCTGTTCTTGATGTGACAGAATCATCACGAGTCAAATCGATTGTTGAGGAGGGTTGCAATTTTTTAAAATATTTACATACCACTAACTCATTCAACGAACTTTGAGTTTGGGACGCTTTCAAGTTATCTATATATTGTTTAAATTGCTCTATCTGCTCATTGGCTTCACTTAACTATAACTGCAATGTAGGAATTAATCTGAGGGATTCCTTTTATTCCCCGCAGCATCCCGTTCTTTTAAAACATTTGTATAATCTTTATGCAACTTAACCACCTCACTTATTAACTGTGTATTATTGCCAATTATATTTATTATTTCGCTAAGAACTAAGACGGAATGCCTTGTTTGTAGTAAAAAGAATGAGAAACGAAGACATATTTTGCGGTAGCCGCGTTTTGTATCCGAATACTACGCATTCTGTGAATGTGTTATTTTTGCGTTGATTTAAATTAATCTGATGCAATGGTTTGTCTAGGTTGACTGTGGAAAAAATCACTCTCTCACAGAATACTAGTGTAAAATAGCTGATTAATGATGCTGTGTTACCATCAGGTGGATCGTGTCCTCGCTTCCGACCCTTAGTGGTCACAGCATCCACTTATCAGCAGGTGGAATGTGTGTGTATATATATGCGCGACATATATATATATATATACTTAAGTTATTTATATTTTATCGCATTTAATTTGAATGAATAACCATGTATATGTATTTATAAAATTCTTTAAGTGTATAAATTCATCTAAGCTTTAAAAAAGGTAAAAGATACTTTTACTTTAAAATCAAAATTTCCCCGATCCAACTAAGGTCTATTTAATTTAACAATTTCAAGTATAAACTTGATATTCATCCATAACTCAGTAACTGCTAGCAATAGGTACCTCTTTGGTAATACAGTCAGCTGTTTTGAGGTTCAATGAACTGAAACGTGGCAAACATTTTAGCTCACTGACTCATCAGTCGACAGAACTCCAATATCGACGGTATATTGAGGTAATTCTTCGAATTTTGCACAGGAATATAAAAACAAATATAATTTTACTAACATAGATCATACTTAATTGAAAATCGTTTATACTTTTACCATCGGTTCGGAAAAGACCTCTTTCCTAAGAAAAACTAACAAGAAACCCAGTGAGAAATTTTTAAACACGCTTATATTAGCTGCGCATGTATCTATGTAACGGATTCTTTTAATGTAATTTTCACCAACTTGGAGATGGGCGCCTTAAAAATTTACCAATCGTATCAAGGGCCGATGTCATACAACTCTTTATGCGTGATACGAATGATGTAGGTAAGAGGGGTAGAACCACGCTCTCACCGAGTACCAGCGTAAAATAGCAGCGTAATGTTGATGTGTTTCGTATGGTGAGTGTAGAGAACCGGAGACCGTTATTACTGGAAACGTTTCATTTTATCTCTGTCCTCAGGGGTGACAGAGTATCTGCATTTTGATTCTTCATTAAGGATAAATGTAGTTGTCTACGAGCCACGGCATCCACTTTCTTTCAGGTGAAATGTGCTCGTCTGTTAACTATTATTTTATATTAAAAAAAACTAACATTTTTATATATTAATTCACTCTTACATATAATTCTGTGCAGTTAAATATGATAGGTATGTATACAACGGCTTGTTAACAATAACGTAATTTCCGGGGGTTATCATCAATCAGTCATGGTTCGGTGTCGTAAACGGCAACGACGGAATAAGTCAGTTACATCCCGTAGCTCCCGACAGATGGTAGTGGTACCAAGCGTAGAATGACTAGACAGGGGGGATAAGTGTCAAAGGTGTTTGTAGGTAGGTAAGGGTAAATGTCTGGTAACGTTACCGTTACCGTTAGAGCCTATTAAAGTACACTGCTGAATACAACCCTCTCCCATAGATTGCCTCATGGGTGGGATATTTGCCATAGTTGCCACGCTTATTAGGAAGACGCTGCTGCCCATCTCCTGATTCGTTTCGCTCTATCGCCACATACAACACCCATGGAACGATATTGGAAGTGGATATTCTTACACGTCAACTTCTGGTACAGCAATCGTCAATCAGTCTGCCAAGTGTGATAATTACGTTTAACCTCCCTACATTAGGGGAAGCTTGTGTCCAGCGGTGGACTATAACGGGCTAGTGATGATGATGTGATTCAAAGGAATAGACTCGGGAACAGACACGAGCTAGTAGTACCAGTTACTCGACTCCACCGAGTCAGTAATTCATTCTTTGGGTATACGCTTTTACAACAAAATCCCAGAAAACATACAAAATTTGACCTGCTCAAAGTTCAAAAATTTTACTAAACTAAGTTATTATAATCTTAAGGAAAGAGAGTTAAACAGGGTTATTATAATATTAAGGAATTTATGGATAATAATAACTCCTGGGAATAAGGTGATCGCCACCAAGCTATTTGTAATTTGTTTTGTTAATTGTGTAACATATGATTGTAAGCTGTTATTTTTTTTAAATCCCGCTTGGTTTCTTGCTGGTTCTTCCCAGGACAAAGGTTTTTTCCCGAACCAATGGTAATTAAACGAAAGAGTGACTTTTAATAAATATTATTTATAATTTATATTGAATAAGAAAGTTTCTGGTTCTGTCTCTATGTGAAAGACAAGTTTTCTTACCCATTATAAAGAAGAAAAATGTGATAAACATATATCATTTGTGAGCAGCGTATTGAATTGAACTGAAAATAAATTATGATGGAACACAAACTGTGCAAATATATGTTACACTTGACCAATTCTTTCTACGAGTAAGGGTTACTGGGCTTGACAAGTCAGTTTTTATTTTAAGTCAGTGTATTTATTTAAATATAAAAAGGTATGTAAGCCTTTTTTATTCGCAGTCCACCTGATGGTAAGTGGATGCTATGGTCCATAAACATTTATCCTCGATTAAAAACCAAAATGCAGATGCAATAAAAAGGGTCTTCCATTCTCTACACTCACCGTACGTAAAACAAAAAAGGCTGCTATTTTACGCTGGTATTCTGTCAGAGCGTGGTCCTTCCCCAGTCGAACTGATATCAATTTGAAACGTTTTCTGCCGACTTCCAAAAAAGAGACGGTATTCAATTCGACTGCATGTTTTTTTTATGTGTGTTACCTCATTACTTTTTACTAGGTGAACCGATTTCGATGTTTCTTTTTTTATTTGAAAGCTGGTACTTCTCGTGTGGTCCCATATGAATTTGATCAAGGTAAGACTAATAGTTTTTGAGTTATTCTTAATGACTTATATTGAAGACGGCAGTACAAAATTTTAAATTAATGTTATTACAGCCCTTTACAGTTCTGCTTTTAAACATTGACCTTCCACAAGAAACGCTATAAAACACGGTCCTGAGTCGCCTGCATCTATTGACTTCTTTCATGTCAATCGGATTTTCACTCCATCTATTGAAACATACTTAGGTGGTTTTGTATTTTATAGCTATCTACTATATTTTTACATGTGTTAGTCTCGAAAATACTAAGTGCTATCTATTTAAAACTAGCTGATACCCGCTTGCGTCGCTGGGCGCACGATAATGTATTATTGCGGAAACTAGATGAAAAATGTCATTTTTTTATCCTAAGATCCATTCCTACTGAGTGTCTACATTGTGAAATCAGTAATTATACTAATTTGAAGTCAATCGGGTGTATACTTCTAGAGATTTCGTGATGAGTCATTCAGTGGTATTTGGCTTTTATATATATATAAATTATGTATCACTAAGTAAGAGACCCTCAATTTTTTTATTGCTAATTTCAGGAGTTTTTTAGGAAAGCAAATGGTCGTTGGAAAGGGGAGAACGACGTCTGCCTGGTCAAAATTGTCAAAATTCCTATAATGAATAACTGACTTAGCTTAACAAATAGCCTGTTCAGTCTTGCCTCAAAGGCACCTTTTTTAATGACAAACGAGTATACAGTCCACCTGATGGTAAGTGGTTGCTGTGACCCATAGACATCCACATCTATCCTCAATAAAGTATCAAAATGCAGATGTGTTGTCACCCGTGAGGACTAAGATGAAATGCCTCTTTTCCAGTATAAAGAGTCTCCGGTTCTCTACACTCACCATACGAAACACAGCAGTGTTAAGCTGCTATTTTACGCTGGTATTCTGCGAGAGCGTGTTCGTTCCCCGGTCGAGCCGACCCATTCGTGTTACAACTATACTACTCATATAGCTGCAGCATGGCACTACCACGTTTGCTACTGCCTTATTATCGAATCTACATTATAATGGAATGGAAAGATATATGCAAAGTATTGCTTGCTACTGCCTAAATACAATCTTGACGTGAGTCCGATGAAGCTGTGAAAGCCAAAAGGCTGACAGCGCTAGCGTTATCAGAAACCAGAAATAATGTTGGCCTAATATAAGTATATCCTCCAAACAAGTGGTAAAATTTAAAATTTTGAACAACCGACTTCAATATAAATAAAATGAAAATATCATCAATGTAGCCGAAGTCAATTAAATACGCATTATTAAAAATAACTGCAAAACTTCTGGTCAGATCTTAATCAAATTTATATGGGACCACATGAGAAGCATCAGCTTTCAAATAAAAAAAGACTCATCAAAATCGGTTCACAAAGAAAAAAATAAAACACATTAAAACAATACAGTCAAATTGAGAATTTCCTCCTTTTTTGCAGTTGGTTGGGAAAATAATTTAAAATTTAAAATTTGTACAGCCGACTTCAATATAAGTTATTAAGAATAACTCAAAAACTATTAGTCTGACCTTGATCAAATTCATATGGGACCACACGAGAAGTATCAGCTTTTATATAAAAAAAGAATCATCGAAATCGGTTCACCCAGTAAAAAGTTATAAGGTAACACACATAAAAAAACATACAGTCGAATTGAGTACCGTCTCCTTTTTGAAAGTCGGCAGAAAAGGTGAAACAGTGGAGAGCGGTTTTATGTATTCTATGAACTAATATAATAAAGGCGATTAGTTAAAAAAATAACTAAACCACTTTCAGCGTTCACTTGAATTTACTTAAATAAATCAAATCGCATATTACCGCCATGATGTTTTTTGTTGTGTGTTACAATTTTACGTGTAAATTCTTGTTTTGAACTAGCACACAAAGTCATATTTAAAAAATGTATAGTTAAAAACCGTTCGTTGTGCGATTGCCTATTTTTGAATGTTTGACATTTTGAAAACATCTCATTTATTATACAACAATTTGGCGGTTAAATTTGCTCTAAAGAGCCTTAATTTGCTGAAGCCTCAGTAGGCATTTGACGTTCGTATATTAAATAAGGTAAAATTCTTTGAGGTAAGACTTATTGAAATTCATTCCCTTTTGACGTTGAAAGAGGTTTTTGTTGCGATCAATGTATTAGTATAATCAAAGTGACAGTATGAGAAATAGAAATATAACTTTATTCAATATATATTATAAATAATAATTAATGAAAATCATGTTTTGTTATTAATAGGTACTATTTGTTCAATTAGAAGTACAGGTCTTATTAAAAAACCGTTACCGTAGTTCACTGCTGAACATAGGCCTCCCCCATATATTGCCTCATAGGGAACCATAGCTGCCACGCTTGGCAAGCGAGTTGGCAACCGCAGTTTTTTATTTTTAGCAGTTATTAGGAAGATGCTGCTGCCCGTCCCCTGATTTCTTTCCTTCTATCGCCTCTTACGACACCCACGGGATGATATGGGGTAGTGGATATTCTTACACCACCACTACTCGGTTACGTGTTAAAAGCTGCTAAGCCTATTATTACCTTCATCGAATTTCCAGGAGTTATTGTCATCCAGGGGTTATTTTATTTACTGTCGCCACCGGTTTTTCAGGACCGATACGACGACTCAGGGACCCGCAAGTATAGAGTCTACTTCTTTCTAAAAAGCCGGCAACACACCTGCGATGCCCCTGCTCTTGCAGATGTTCATGGGCGACGATGATCACTTACCAGGTGAGCTGTATGTGGTTTTCCTCGCTTTCCATAAAAAAGGATTTATTAACCGTTCCAAAAGTAGGCTCTGCTTATTCTGTCTGCAGCAGCATGCAAGCCGTATACAAGCTTTATTGAAGTCCGTTTTTATACTATAGGCTATATTTTCTAGCTGTATAAAGACTGTATAAGCGCTTATGCAGTTTTTATAAGTAAAAAATTCGCACAAGTTATACAGCTTTGTGCGTTAGTAGCGCTGTACAGTAGCTGTACAAGCATAAAAAGGCTGTATAATAGTTGTCTTACAGCTGCTAATAGGTGTGCAAGGAAACTCTTACATTACAGATATTGTCTGATAAGTAACTTTTAAAGATAAATGCTTTAAATTTGGTTTAGAACGGGTCTATAAAGAAAAAAATGAAACAAAAAGAATTTCATTTTTGATTACTAGATTATATTTATACACGTTATTGAATGATGGTGACACTTAATGTCAGAGTAAAATAATTTATTATTTAACATATTAATTTCGTAATCCGATTGGTGTTGAGTTTGGACGGTGAAAATTGGTGAATTGATTGTTGAGTGCAAAATAAGATTTACAGCAAACTAGAATATGTTTTCTGTCAAAAAATGGCCGCATCAGCAAAATAACAAAATAATGTAACGAAAAAGTACCAAATACTCTAAAACTAAATATCAGTTGTAGTTAGAATAACAAAAATATAAATTAAGGTATAGGCTAAAACTAATGCATAATATTACTAAAATTATATTTTAAATTTTGTTTTTATGAGTCCTAAAAAGGCGACAATTTTCTAAACAGCCTAAACGGTATGTCGAGGGTCTTATAGTCTTAGTAGCTGTAATATGTATGTTAGGGATTCTATCATACAGCCATTGGTTTATAATCAGTTGTTTGATAAAATATTTTTATTACTTACTCTGTATAGCAGTTTTATCAACATAACATATAATTTCTCTTTAGATATATCTATAAAAGATTAAAAAAAATTGTCTCAGGAACAGTGTTGGATATATTCTATTTAGATTTAATATGATCTTCTAACTGCACTAAATCTTTTTTCTTTTTTCCACATATTGATATCAAATTGATTTTGCTCACTAGCACAATATAAACACGGAACGCTAGCAAAATGGCGATATTCTATCACTTATACAGATTTAATTTGTACTATGTTTGATATTTATTTTTTTAGTTTTATATCACTCTCATATACAGAAGGCGTAAAACTACTGTATGTACAAGAGTGTACCATTAACCCTTTAAAATCAATTTTAGAAGGGAGTTTGCATACACCGTTGTTCAGAAATAAGAGAGTGATATAGCACTATAACACTTAGACCTGTAATAAGCAAATGACAGCACGAAAAAACAGCTTTCATACACCTTTAATGATAAAATAAGATTCTAGTTTTACAAAATGCTTAAAGTTGTATACTAGTATACTAGAGTTTTCATATTCTGATTAAGAACCCTAAGCTTACTTGGATCCCATAATTCAGACTTTAAACAGCTTGAGCTATATAATAACTCATAAACCACTCTTATAAGAATACAACCTCTTTTCGACACTCTTATACGCTTCTAAAAGAACTATACGTTCTATATGGGCTGGTAAATTGACGTTCATAACGCTTGTGTGCTGCTTGGGAGGCATCAGAATTTATGAATATAATATACCTAGTCAGGTCATAAGTATTGTCACACAGTAAAAACTTTTCTTTTAGAATGCTGGCCACAAAAAAGTTTATTGAATTCGAATTTCGAATTGTTCATGAAAATAAAACTGTATACTTTTTAGAATTTCACTCATTTTTAAATATGGAGTGGATGCTTAAAGAAGACCGTGTTGCAGTTATTGCGTTGCATCGTTGCGGTTACGCGCCAATTCAAATTTTTGACATACTGAAAAATTTGAATATAACCAAAAGATTCATTTATCGTACCATCAAACGATACAATGAAGACTCTAGTGTAGATGACAGGTCAAGAAGTGGTCGCCCTCGGTCTGTTAGGACTTCAGCAGTGATAGAAGCTGTGAAGGCGCGAATTCAAAGAAATCCCAAACTTAAGCAGAAACTGTTGGCCCTTCAGATGGGGTTAAGCAGAACCACGGTGAAAAGGTTGTTAAATGAAGACTTAGGGCTTCGTGCATATCGAAGAAAAACAGGACATCGTTTGAATACTCGTCTAATGGACCTGAGACTGAAGAGATGCCGCGCTTTGTTGAAGCGGTACGCGGGAAAAAAATATCGGTAAATTCTTTTTTCGGATGAAAAAATTTTTACCGTAGAAGAGAGAGACAACAAACAAAATGATAAGCTGTACGCACACAGTAGTGAAGAAGCGAGCAACCGTATTCCGCGTGTCCAACGAGGTCATTTTCCATCCTCACTCATGGTATGGTTGGGAGTTTCTTATTGGGGCTTAACAGAGGTACATTTTTGTGAGAAAGGTGTAAAAACGAATGCAGTTGTGTATCAAAATACAGTCTTGACGAACCTTGTGGAACCTCTCATACCATGTTCAATAACAGGCACTGGGTATTCCAACAAGATTCGGCGCCAGCTCATAGAGCGAAGAGCACACAAGAATGGCTGGCGGCGCGTGAAATCGACTTCATCCGGCACGAAGACTGGCCCTCCTCCAGTCCAGATTCGAATCCGTTAGATTACAAGATATGGCAACACTTGGAGGAAAAGGCGTGCTCAAAGCCTCATCCCAATTTGGAATCACTCAAGACATCCTTGATTAAGGCAGCCGCCGATATTGACATGGACCTCGTTCGTGCTGCGATAGACGACTGGCCGCGCAGATTGAAGGGCTGAATTCAAAATCATGGAGGTCATTTTGAATAAACTTTAGTGTCATAAGAATCTATGTTTTGTTAAGTTCATTTTGGTATATAAATGGTTATATAATGAATAAACTTGTTTCAATTATTTTATATTAAACATGTGACAGAATTTATGACCTGACTAGGTATATGTATTCCTCCATATTATAATATCATATCATCACAAGCAATCTTTGTTATCAATTTTTTTTTGTACTTGTTGATAGACAAACTTTGTATATTTTCTGGGATTCTATTGGAAAACCCGTGAAAGAACTACTGCTTATGAAGTCGAGTAACTTACTACCTTGTGTCTGTTCCTAGTATTACGAGTAATGGGATGTAAATGAATAATTTCACTAAAACTAGTTATGTTTTCTGGTCATATACATTGAAATAATAAGTGTTATGTACTAGAACAGAAACAAACAAAATCTGTGCGACAGTGTGGGGCGCGTTACCTTTTCATGACACAGACTAAGTTTGTGCCCGTGGGCACAGAGTAATGAGCTACTCATGTGCCGTGGGCTCTAACGCGTGTTGCAAACAACCAAGTCTAGGCGTCTCTTCTAGCACGTAGTATATATCACACTAGCTGTCCTTCGCGACTTCGCCCGCGTAGAATTTACTACGATTTCAAGGGTTTTAATTTTTTTGCGCGGATCCCTGATACTTTTTCAAAAATAAAAGTAGCCTAAGTTACTCGTTGTGACATCAGCTACCTACCAGCGAAAGTCCCGTCAAAATCGGTCCAGCCGTTTCGGAGATTAGCCGGAACAAACAGACAGACAGACGGACAGACAGAAAGACAGACAGACAAAAACTTTAAAATTTGTATTTTTGTTATTATTACCGTATATACTTTCATATGTATTTAGTAAAAAGCTGTAATTTTGACATTACAAACAGACACTTCAATTTTATTTATTTGTATAGAGTATAGATTTTCAACTAAGTTCCGGATGAGCTAGAGACTACCTATACCTTAATCCTGAGGGTTGAAAATATATCTGCATTTTGATTCTTAATTACACTTACCCTACTTAAAAAAAGTTTACCTACACATATCTATACTAATACATATAATAAAGCGGAAGAGTTTTTTGTTTTTTTGTTTGTTTAAACGCGCTAATCTCTGGAACTACCAGTCCGATGTGAAAAATTCTTATTGTATATTATAACCTGATTCATGTGAAATAGTATAGGCTATCTAGAATTAAGCTATATCACTCAGCTAGCCTTAAATATATTTATTTATTTATTTATTCTTTATTGCATTCCTTAATCTAAAAGAATACAAAGGGCGAACTTAATGCCTTGTGGCATTCTCTACCAGTCAACCCATGGAGTGGTGAGAATTTGAAGTAGGTGTAGCAATATAGAATAAAAACAAAATAGAAATGTAAAATGAATTACGTTATATATACATTTTACTAATATATACAATAAATAAACTATAAAAATATATCCTATTTATACATGTATACAAATATATACGTACATACATAAGCATACATATATTCATACCTATATACATATACAAATAATACATATAAATAACTATAAATATATACGTCTAAAATATAAATGACATGGATGATTCATCTAAGAAGCGTTGTCTTTAACAGATGATTACGCACCAACTTTTTAAAAGCAAACTTATTGGGAGCTTTTCTGATGTCGTCAGGCAAGGAGTTCCAAAGGCGTGCAGCCTGAACTGTAAAGGAGTTACCATAGAACTCGGTGAAGTGAACTGGAATACATATTTTGTTGTTAGAAGACGAACGTAGAACCCTATCATGAGATGAGGAGAGATAGTGAAATTTACTCTTAAGATAAGGCGAAAATGGGTCATTTCATATGGAAAAAAGAACAAGTAATATTCTGGAAATACGCCTCTGCCGGATTGTAAGCCAATTAAGCTTAGATCTATATTGCGAAATATGGTCATACTTACGAAGCCCGAAAATAAATCTTATACAGTTATTGAGAAGGCGTTCCAGCTTGTTGTTCAGAAGATCCTGGGACAGATCCGGGTAACACACATCTGCATAATCAATTATGGGTAATATGAGTGATTGGACAAGCATAATCTTAGACTTTGTGGGGAGAAAATGTTTTAAACGATACAGAGTACGTAACGTAGCAGTGACTTTACGACTGACTTCAGTAACCTGAGTTCTCCAATTCAGCGTGCTGTCAATGTGTAGGCCAAGATTTTTTTACAGACTTACTGAACGGTATTGTAATCCCATTGTAGTAGATAGAGGGTATGTCTGCAAGATTAATCTTGGCTAGCATCCTTGAGCTACCCACCAGTATAGCTTGGCATTTTAAAGGATTGACCAATACTCCATAACGACTAGACCAATCCTTGATAGCTTGTAAGTTGTTATTTAATTTTTTAATCCCATTATGGATATCCACAATTTCAGCTTGCACGTATAGCTGAAGGTCATCGGCATACAGATGGTACGAGCAATCGAAGATAATAAAGTTTATAAAAATAGAAAAAATTATAGGAGAAAGAATACCGCCTTGCGGTACACCAGCTTCCACATCAGCCCAAGCTGAGGTTATTTGCCCCACACAGACTGACTGCTGCCGACCGCGAAGATAAGATGTAAACCATTCCAATGCTGTAGGGCCAAAATTTAGATGAGACAGTATGGATACAACGATTTCATGATCAACTGCGTTGAAAGCATTTGAGAAATCAACTAGTACCAGTACTGTTACTTTTTTTTCTTCCATACCGTTTCTAATATCGTCTATAACGTTAATTAAAGCAGTACTGGTACTATGACCAGGGCGAAACCCAGACTGATATATACTCAGTAGGTTATGTTTCGAAATGAATGTAGAAATTTGCTTGTAAACACAGGATTCTAAAATTTTGGAAAGAAAGGGTAGAATGGAAAAGTTTATAACATGGGAAATTGCCGGAAGAAGGTGCTCTAGTATAAATACTACCATTTGTCTACTAATCTCGTCATAACCCACCGCCTTGGACTGAATTGCTAAAATAGACTTTTTGACATCATCTTGCGAAACAGGAGAGAAATTAATGGTAGGTATATTAGGAATTTGCACAGAAGCAATGGAAGCCACAGTTTGAGAGCGAATTGTAGGGTCCATTGCTGTTACAGAAGCGAAATGTTGGTTGATTTCATCAAGTGATAGAGAAGGACCACAATCCAATGTAGCTGGCCTGCAAAGACCAGAAGATCTAAGAAATTTCCACACTTCGGCGGGAGAAGAGTTGTTAATACAATTATGGAAATATCGGCGTTTAGCTGCCCGTACCATTTGATTGCACCTATTCCTGGCTGCTTTAAAAGATGACCAATTTTCTTCATTACGTTCTCTCTTAAAACGAAGAAAAGCTCGATTACGTCTAGTCATTGCCATCCTTACGCCCTCTGTCATCCATGGGGCTGGAGGACGCTTCAATCTAACCTTGTGAATGGGGGCATGAGCATCATAAAGGCTGAGAATATTTTGGTTAAGGATAGAGACTTTATCGTCAACAGTAGGTGCTGCAATAAATGAGGTTAGATCAAGACTAAGAGCGTCATCCCTTAGCTTGTCAAAATCTATTTTAGAAAAACTATATTTGTTAAGCAAGTCAGTAGAAAAAGCACTCCCGAAATGGTTTATCTGCGTACGCTGGTGTTATCGTTAGGGATACGTAAATACAATGTTCTAGAACAATATAGATCTTTACTCCGTCTAAAAAAAGTCCGCGATACCATATGTCTATTTCTTATACATAAGCCGTAATTAGGTATTTTGTGACAAAAAAATATTAAAAATTTAAAAATGATTTATGAGCGTTATTACGAGTATTAGGCATGGCCTATTTATCCTTACGAACGAAAGTTACTTCATCATCAAGTCAATTTTATGACGATAAACTTTGTTCTTTATACCATGTTATTTGGACGCATAGTTTAAGAGATAATGTAAAATTAAAATAATTCAATACTTGGCTGGGCGCGCGAATGACACATAAACCCTGGCCTCCCGGTGAGAACTGCGAGAACTGCTCAACCGGGAGGGGGAGGGAAAGTGGATAAAACTTAAGTTCGCTCTACATCATACATGTTGCCATAACTGCCACGTTAGGCAAGCGGGTTGACAATCGTAATTGTTTATTTTTTTTTATTTGTTATCAGGAAGATGCTGCTGCCCATTTCTTGTTTAATTTTCCCTCTGTCGCCTCTTACGACGTACGACGTTACGTAGTTGATATTCATACACCGCCACTACACGGTTAACAATAAACCTCAACCTAATAAATTAACAAAAATATTACATACTAGCTGTTTCCCGCGACTTCGCCCGCGTGTAATTTAGGGTTTTAATTATATTGCTCAGAACCCTAATTCTTTTTCTCAAACATAAGTAGCCTAAATTACTCCTTACAACATTAGCTATCTGCCAGTGAAAGTCTCGTCGAAATCGGTCCAGCCGTTTCTGAAATTAACCGGAACAAACAAACAGACAGACAGACCGACAGACAACATTTTTAAAAATTGTGTTTTTGTTATAAGTACCGTATATACATTCATATGCATTTAGTAAAAAGCTGTTATTTTAACATTACAAACAGGCACTTCAATTTTATTTATTTGTATAGATGAAAACAATACGTCGCCAACAATACCTATATAATATGCAGTACGTTGTAATCTGTTTGACCTGACGATATAAGAGTTCAGTAGGGCGTTTGCGAAGGCTGCGTTTCATAACAACCAAATTAATCAGCTTAATTTACAGCAGCTCGGCGGGCGAAGTTTCCCTGATGAGGTCTAATTTGTTAAAACCGCAGTAGGCACTTGCGTTCTTGTCGAAATGAGGTGAAATATAAAATTTATTTCATCTCACCTTCGAATAGGGTTTTTACGTAATCAAAGTCCACGAATAATCAAAGTATGACTGTCTCGTTAGTCTAGTGGTCGTAAAGGTGATGGATAAGCATGAAGTCCTAGGTTCGATTCCCGGGTCGGGCCAAAATCACTTGTTGGGTTTTTCAATCAAGAAATTCTCAGTACCAGTTCGGACTCAAGAAAGCACGTATAGCATTGGTCCTGCGCCTGATCTTTCTCCGGGCGTGTCAAATTACCGTCCCATCGGGCTCTGAGAGTGAGAGAATAGAGAGTGTAACCGAACTTACGCATACATTCTGGCACTATATTCCTGACCTGCGTAGATGGCTAACCTACGTTGACACTGGCCGCTGTGAACGAAATTCGGTCATCGGTCATCAACAAGATATCGGCTTTTATAGAATGCAATAACAAAACACACGCTTTTTCTGCCGACTTCCAAAAAGGAGACGGTATTCAAATCGACTGTATGTTTTTTTATGCGTGTTACCTCATAACTTTTTACTGGGTGAACCGATTCCGATGATTCTTTTTTAATATGAAAGCTGATACTTCTCGCGTAGTCCCATATGAATTAGATCAAGGTCAGAGCAATAGTTTTTCGAGTTATTCTTAATAATTTATATTGAAGTCGGCAGTACAAAGTTTTTAATTTTAAATTATATATACAAGTGCTATAACATAATATTACTACAATGTAAAAGTTATTTTCTTTTCTTCTTTTTTTTTAATAGAATAAAGGTAACAAACTAGCACACACTCCACGTGATGGTAAGTGGATGATGAGGCCTTAGACATCTACATTTATCCTCGATTAAGAATCAAAATACAGCTGCGTTGTCACCTCTGAGGACTAAGATTAAATGCCTTGTTTCCAGTAAAACGGTTCTCCGGTTCTCTACACTCACTATACGAAACACAGCAGCATTAAACTGCTATTTTACGCTGGTATTATGTGATAGCGTGTTTCTTTCCCGGTGGAGCCGGCCCATTCGTGCTACAATGATATTATAGCTGCAGCTTGGCTCCACCATGTTGAAAAAGCGCAGCTAAAGTGTCAAAGTATTACATATTACTTACAAATTTAAAGGAGACAATTTATTTTGGCCCCAATACAATTACTAACGTTTATTAATAACATTATAAATAAAAACGTATTCAATTTAATACAGTAAATGGACTGAATTCTCAACGTGGTAGAGCCATGCTGCAGCTATATTAGTAGTATAGTTGTAGCCCGAATGGGTCGGCTCGACCGGGGTAGGAACATGCTTTTACAGAATACTGTAGCAGCGTAAAATAGCAGCTTAGTGCTGCTGTGTTTCGTATGGTGAGTTTACGGAACCGGAGACCCTTTATACTGGAATAAAAAAATTACGAGGCATTCCATCTTGGTCCTCAGGGGTGACAGCGCATCGGCTTTTTGATTCTTAATCGAGGATAAATGTAGATGTCTACGGGCCTCAGCATCCACTTACCATCAAGTGGACTATGTGCGTGCTTGTCACTCGCATTCTATTTTAAAAAAAACTAAAGCTTTTTCCGGGGAACAACTACGAAAATCTAACGGGAATCATGAATTCTTAATAAGAAAAAATATGTGTAACGAAACGTTTTTGCGGTTAAACCCAGATTTATTTTAAAGTGTGGTACATATTTTTTATACTTTGTGTATTTTGCAAAATATATCCTTTGGGACATTTTCGCACGTTTTTCCAAAATACAGACCACAAAAGTTTTTTGGTAAACTCTAAATAACGTCTGAGGACAAAAGCCTTTTCATGCAACCGGGCACCCTCGGTGTAATGAATTTACGCGCGGTCGACTAACGTTGACGAACGGAACAAGAACGAACCGCCCTTTGGCATCTATTAGTAGAGATAATTTAATTTATGAGCATAGATAAATTATGTAAAAATAAATAATTTTAAATTTTTTTCTCCATATTCCAATAGGACACATATAGTAACGGTACATGGCCGCGATGCCTTTAAAAAATTGCTATTGGTAACAAATCTTGAAACTCTGTCTACTAACATGATTCAGAACTTCAATTAATTTGATTGACTATTTAAAAAAAATCAACCCCCACCAAGATGTAACAAGCAAAAGCGCAGGCAAAATATATTCGCAAGTTTTGTAATTTTGCCCGGGTATCAGCTACCATAAACCTTTTTAATATCCAACAATAAAGCCGGATTAAATTTAGAATGCCCATACTTGCACTCAAGAACAGTATTTTAAGACTTAAGTGGAATTTACACTGACGCAACATTGTGCTACAATTAAAAAAGTTTTACTAAAATTTAATTATATACAATATTAAAAACTATGATAATAATAAAAAAAAACTAAAACCAGAAACTTAATTACTTAATACAATTTAAAATGCTAAATAGTGTGATATTTTTTTATGAAATTGTAATTACAAACTAACTTATAGGTCCAGTCAACCTGATGGTAAGTGACGACCGCAGCCCATGGACATCTTGCTGCCAAATGAAAACGTCTACAGATGCGTTGTCAGCTTTGTGAACTAAATTGGAATGCCTCAGCCTGTAAATATACTGACTCTCTTATACGCTTTACACCGGAATACGGTAGTAAACGCACTGATATTCGACGGCAGATGTTGGTAAAAGGTTGGTAGTTGATGTTCAGATTTCCAAGCTACAAAGGCGAGAACACACAACTGTTCCAATAAGGATAATTTAATTTATTCCACAAATATCTCAACAAAAAAAACAAACTTACATAATATATATGGTTTCCTCGGTAACGAAAAAATAGTGCGATCTATTTCGACCCCAACGCCCTTTATGGAAGCGTCAAACAAACTTTGCATATACGAAATATTAAACATCTAACCAGACAGGTTCCTAAGTAGAAATGAGCCCTACCTCCCTGTTTAGCATGCGGCAGAATAATTATATCAACGTAACAAAATCTTTGATGTACAGAATCCATAGCTTCCTGATACAATCCACGGCCATTTGGAACATGACACATGCTGTAACTTCGATGCATCAATTTAAATCCTTGAAGGATGTTAATTCCTCCCTCTCAGTTATAGGTTACACACTATCATAGCCCTTAGATGATCTGTCGTCTTCTTTGTTTGCGGTTGCTTGCAGGTAAAAAAATAAGGTTACAGCCTATATACGTCCAGGTCACGGGCCCCCCTCTCATTTCTGAGAGGGTTTTAGGATAAGGAAATGTCCGCAGTAATGCCCCATTGCGTATTGGCGAACTTCACATGTCGTCGAAATAGTTTTTTTTTTATTTCTCAGACATGCAGGATTTCTCACAATGTTTTCCTTCATTGCCCAGCACGTGGTAAATCAGCATTTAAATATTTTTTTTTACTTATTATAAGCCAGTTCTTGACCACAATCTCACCTGGTGATGCAACCTTAGATGGTAAATCGCACTGTCTTATCGTAACAAAAGCCTATTCACTCTTGCCTTGAACACGCCCAGATTGTATTCGGACGGTAAAATAAACGCCGGCAAATTATTCCACTCCTTTGCTGTGCGCATTACAAAAAACGAAGCAAACCTTTTGGTTCTAATGCGTGGAATATCGACAACGAAGGGATGAAGACCCGTCGACCGCCTGGTTGTCCGATGGTGGAAAAGAGAGGGAGGAATTAAAGCGTGTATTCCCTGCGCCCACTCACCGAAATGCATCCTATAGAATACCGAGAGACTGGCTACTCTATGCCTGTGCTCGAGGCTGACAAGATTGGTTTCAACCAAATGAAGGTCACCAATGAGCCTCTTAGCACGTCTCTCCACTGAGTCCAATGCTGCCTGGTGGCATTTTGCAGCACCAGCCCATATGTGACAGCAGTACTCCATGCACGACCGGACTTGCGCTTTATATAAGGTAAGAAGCTGCCCCTGCGTGAAGTACCGCCGCACCCTTGCAAGGACACCAAGTTTCCTTGCGGCTGCTTTGGCTCTGGACTCAATGAACCGCGCATAGTTTAGATTCGGAGAAAATTCAATCCCTAACAACTGAAGGCGTTCAGTGTACTCCAAGGATGCATTCCGGAAAATAGGTGCCAAGGTGAGTGGGCTCCTTTTAGGGGTAAAAAGACACGCTTGTGTTTTGGAGGCGTTAAATCTCACGAGATCGCCCCATTCGGAGACTGCCTGTAGTGTGAAACTCACACGCTCAACAATAGCCTCTCTTTCTGACTGGATTTGATCCCGACTGGCCCGGACACTTGGTTGGTATCTCTCCATAACTGTGCTGTCGTCTGCATACCCATAGATACCGGGAATGAGCAGATCATTTATATGCAGCAGGAAGAATGCTGCGGAGAGAACGGACCCCTGAGGAACACCGGCGTTACTCGCCACAGTACCGGATGAGCAGCCATCGACGACCCGGAGAGACCGTTCACTCAAAAAGTCCTTCACCCAGGCAATCAGGTCAGGGGATAAGCCGTACGCTGAAAGCTTGCCCAATAGACTAGCTTGCCATACCCTGTCAAAGGCTTTCGAAACATCGAGGGAAACAGTAAGTGCTTCACCACTGTTCTCGAAGGCTTCGCCCCATATGTGAGTAGCATACGCTAGAAGGTCCCCAGTTGATCGATTTCGACGGAACCCGTACTCGCGATCACTGAGGACATAATTTTGCTCTAGGTATGCCATGAGGTGGGCGTTCAATATACGCTCCATAATCTTGAGTGTATGGAGGTAATTGAAATTGGCCGGTAGTTGGCAGGGTCGGTACGGCTACCTTTTGAGGCACTGGCTGCACATTGGCCAGCTTCCAAGATTTAGGCACTATTCCAGTCCTGAATGAGAGGCGGAACAAGCGTGTCAACACAGGAGACAACTCAGGTGCATTAACAATTTCATTGGTGCCGGTGGGGATCGAAATTAGGTTACTCGCGTACTGTGAAATTAATAGCGAACGCTGAGCCTTCTGATGAAATAGTAAATTCGTTTATCACTATAGTTTTATATAAAAATCTAAAAAAAAAACTAGAGTAAAACCCACTACAGGAAATAGTATCGAGAAAGTGCCCTAGTATTAATACCACAAGAATAACTGTCTAAAGCAGGCTGCCTGTGTTCTATTGTTTCACGATGCAGAATGTTTCGTTCGCTCAGGTACGGCTTAGCGACAAGCTCCACGAATAACAAAGAACTCCCGTTTTTGAAATATACTTAGGTTTGCAAACAAACACGAATACGAGGAAAACAATAACATACTTTAGATATATGAATTAAAAAAAAGGTGCGTCTCAACGCGCGACTGAAGCGTATATAATACAAATATACTAAGGTTTTTAACTTCCCGCTATTAAAATCAATGATTTTCAAAAAATCGGGTATTTATTGCTTTCACCCCAGTTTTTGAAAATAGAGGTTTCATTGGATCTCGACGTTTTGGGGTCCTGGAAAGCTATTCTGACTATTTTTACGAGGATATCACTATGTATGTATATATGTATGTGTGTGTGTATGAATGTATGTAACCCTCTCATAACTTTTTAATGGCTTGACCGATTTCATCGAACTTGGCGTCGTTGGACAGGGCTTCACCAAACTTAGATTTTCTATACCATTTGAACCGATTCGGAGCGGCAGATATTGAGAAAACACAAACATAAAATTTTCAAAAAAAAAAATTTTTTTGCAATAACTTTTAATTAGATGTAACGATCAATTCTAAAATCTAATTGGCTCTTAAACTCAAAATACGCCGCCGATTGCTGCAAGCCGCATTAAAATCGGTTGATGCTTTAAAGAGAAATCGTTAACGAAAAATTTCGAAAATTGCATTTTTTTTTCAAATAACTTTGAAATTTCTTCTCGTATCCTTTTTGATGTAATAAATTCTGCGTAGCTGGATTTGGAACTCTTTACATTTGAATTTAGCAGGAATTTCCAGGGATGGCCTGTAGGGTCAACAGTGTTTCTTTTTATAGAATAAGATTGACAAGCAACCAGTCCACCTGATGGTAGCTGCGGCCCATAGACATCTATATGTCGGACATCCCCGATTGAGAATCAAATCGTAGATATGTCGTCATCCCTGAGGACTAACTTGAAATGCCTCGTTTCCAGTAAAAAGGGTCTAGGGTTCTCTACACTTACCATAACACAGCATTTAGTTAAAATTTTACTATAATTTTTTTTATTTTTCAGCTTAACGCTGCTGTGTTTCGTATGGTGAGTGTAGAGAACCGGTTTAGTCCTCACAGGTGACAACGCATCTGCATTTAGATTCGTAATCGAGGATAGATGTAGATGTCTATGGGCCGCAGCAACCACTTACCATCGGGTGGACTGTGTGCTCGTTTGTCATCCTTATTCTATAAAAAAGACATAACCATTTAAAAATCTGTGCATCTGTCTAGCTAACCTTCATAATGGCTGAACCGATTGTAACAAATCTACGAATAGATATAAAGAAATGCCAGGAATAATCTAGGCTAGGGCTGATTATTTTTCGAAACAAAAATAAGAAAAAAATTGTTTTGTCCACAATACTATAAATAAGTCTTTGACTTCCATTTTCATTCATTCATTCTCCTTTGAACAGACTTTTGGTCTTGGCCACGGTGACTCCGTTGAGACTGGGTGATTATAGTGCTCGAGTGTATGCGTATGAACTTCCAATTCAACAAAAAAAAAATCAACATTTATTTGTATGTATATTAACTTATTTTAGCAGATGTTCACTTCATCTAGTGGGAGGCCACCCTTTACTTCGCCTACCAGTACCAGGCTGCCACCCAAAAACCTTTCTTCGCCATTGCTTGTCGGCTCTTTGCGCTATATGGCCGGCCATCAGCTTACTAATCCGTTGGGCTATGTCGATTACTCTGATTCTACTGCGAATATCCTCATTTTTAAATCTATAGCACAGAGAAACCCCGAGCACAGCCCTCTCCATTGCTTGCTGGGCGACCTTGAGCTTCCTCATACGGCCAGCAGTGAAGGACCACGTCTCAAATCCATAAGTCATCACTTGTAACACGCACTGGTTGTACAATCTCGTTTTCAGGTTTCAAGGTACATCTGACGAGATGTATCGTAATCTCCCGAACTAGTTTTATACGTGGTAGAGCCATGCCTCAGCTAATTAGTAGTATAGTTGTAGCACGAATGGGTCGGCTCGACCGGGGAAGGAACACGCTCTCACAGAAAACCAGCGTAAAATAGCGGTTTAACGCTGCTGTGTTTCGTATGGTGAGTGTAGAGAACCGGAGACCCTTTTTACTGGCAAGAGGCATTCCATCTTAGTCCTCACGGGTAACAACGCATCTGCATCTTGAGTCTTTATTGAGGATAGATGTAGATGTCTATGGGTCACAGTAACCACTTACCATCAGGTGGACTGTGTGTCACCCTATCCTATAAAAAAAAATAGTACTGACTAATGACTCCTATATTGGAAAAGTTTGCTCGGGAATTCATTGCATGTTAAAATAAGTAATGAAGCTATCAGCAGTAGAAACAGAGTACTGACAATCGTGGAATGGCGGATTCGAAGTTGAACCCTCGACTTTTGAAATTCGCGATCCTCGTCCTTAAACGTTTACTGTCAGTATGAAGTGTGTTCACTGTTGTTAATTATTTAATGTGAAATACTTAACATTGCAGTATATTATATTAAAAGTATCATACTTTTCATTGTAATATGCATTTAAGCATCATTAAAATCGCCTCTCTGATTTTTTATCATAAGAATTAAGCCCGGGACTAGATTTCTAATTCACTGATGTCATTAGTAATCTATCTAACATGTCCGGGACATACTGACTCAGTGAATTAGTAACCTAGATTTTTAACTACCAAAATATTTTAATTATCATTTGATACTTGGCTTGTCCGAAACTCATACACAAGTAGAGTTCTGGTAGAGAACAAAGGAATTCGCTACAAATATTATAAATAATATAATATTCTAAAGTAATATTTTTTATTATAGGTTTTTTGCTTTAAAATTTTATACCGTACATTATTATACAAATTGTTTTTCAATATAAATATTAGGTCTAATTTCAATTTAAGGAAATAAAAATACCTCTTAATTTCTCTAAATGTTTGCTTAATATTTTAGTTTTAATATTTTTACCTGAAATATATTACCATTATGTTAAAACATAACTGATTATCTAGTTCGTATAACTAAATACATACATATTGGCAACAGATAATTAAAAGAATTAGGGATTGATAAGTATAATTGGTTTTTTTTTTCTCAGAAACTGTGCGCTTAACACTATGTTATTAGCTTAAATGTAAATACGAAGTAATTTATAAGTCGAGCTTGTAAATCTTTCTTTACATAAATAAATATACTTACCCGATATTATTATATTACTTTCCTTTTTCAATTCAATCAAAAGTGAAATCACTAACAGAATTCATCATTCAACTTTTTTAAAAATATTCACGAATAATTTAAAACACAACAACTGCACTCGTGTCACTTATATGTTCCCGCGTAAGATCGATTTGTGAAGAGTGCATTTTGGCAACGCTGTTCCTTATTTAAAACACTTTCAAGGTCATATTGCAATCATTTCATATTTTCCCGAAATTGAAAAACATCTAACAGAGTACGGTGCCGCGGCCCGGGAGATAGCACGAGCTACAGAGGCTGACTCCGTCCCGTCAACCGGTCGAAGCTTCGTAGACTGCTCCTCCCCTCTTGCGTAACTATTGTTACAAATTGGATAATACCTTAACACATTTACGTGCGATCAATTTAGTATTTTTCCATTGGTTCTTATTAATATAAGCTCATTTTATTATCCTTTAATTGATGACAATGCCGCCGTTTAAGAACAAGATATATTTTACTAATTTAGTTTCAAATCGTATTGCACGTAGAAAGTACTCTATTTTGAAGGATTTTATTATTAGAGCAATAAATATAATTATCGAAGGTCTCCCACTGCAATTTGGCACATGAAATTATTTTCTATTTTCGCAACATACGTAGCTTCGACCGCCCCACATCTTTCGGAAAACCCTTCAGAGCGCAGGCGCAAAATAGAAAAATGGAATGAGATAGAAATAAAATGTCCCTTTGAAGAACAAGGAGAGGTATATAGTCGCAAATAAGTGCATATTATTTACTCCATCTGTTGTCTGCACACGTTTGAATTTTAAAAAGATGACTGAATTATTTTTTTCTACTATTACATAAAAATATACGTACATACTGACTGACATTTGGCACGATTCTGACACACATATGTATATTGTAATTTAAGATTTTTAAGATTAATAAAGATTAAGTTGTTTAGTGGTAGCGTCCTGTTTCATAAGAAGCAACAGTGGTAAACTGAAACAGGAAATTGGTAGCAGCATTTTCCTGATAACAATCCAAAAGAGTATAAAAAACCAGGTTTGCTAACCAAGCATGATACGATGAATATCAACCATATGTGGCAATCAAAATTATACGTGGTAGAGCCATGCTGCAGCTGTATTAATAGTATAGTTGTAGCACGAATGGGTCGGCTCGACCGGGGAAGGACCACGCTCTCACAGAATACCAGCGTAAAATAGCAACTTAAAGCTGCTGTGTTTCGTATGGTGAGTGTAGAGAACCGGGGCCCATTTTTACTGGAAATGAGGCATTCCATCTTAGTCCTCACGGGTGACAAAACATCTGCATTTTGATCTTAATCGAAGATAGGTGTAGATGTCTATGGGCCACAGCAACCACTTACTATCAGGTGGACTGTGTGCTCGTTTGTCACCCTATACTATAGAAAAAAATCTGTTGATATCTTTGTTTAGCAGTGGACTTTGATAGACTATTATGATGATGATTACGATGATGACGATGATGATGAATGATGATGATGACAATGATGATGAATGAAGATTATGAGAAAATCTCATAGTCCAAGGTAAGATTTTCTCTGCATAATAAAATCTGTAACGTCAATTTTCCCAAAATTACAAGAGTAACTACCTCAGCCCTATTACAGAATGATACTTAAATTTTATTTATATGCATATATTTCCAAAGGTCACTGTTATAAGGCACATCATTATGTTATTATGTGGTGTGCGTGGTAGAGCCGTGCTTCAGCTATTTATGGTCGTAGTACGAATGAGCCAGCTTGACCGGGGAGGTACGCTCTCAAAGAATACCAGAGGAAAATTGCAGCTTAGTGCTACTCTGTAGCGTCTGATGACAACGCATCTGCATTTTGATCCTTTAGCCAGGATAAATGTAGACGTTTTTTATCCCCCTTATTGCTTGTATGTAACTCTCGTATGACTGCAATGTATTCTTGTTTTAAATAGTAAAGTCTTGTCTTTCCATCCGGTTACAAAGTTGTCTTTAATATAATAGTGAATAGAAATTGAAACTAAGTAACTGTGCTTTACCACATCCGACTATATCACCATCGGATGAGACAGTAGTCATACACTTATAACAGTTAAAAAAGACGGCGAAGTTCGAGTCAGACTCGCGCATGAAGGGTTCCGTACCATTGCAAAACACGTTTCTTATAGAGAGTCCCTTTAATAGACGGACGGACGGACAGCGGAGGCTTAGTAATAGGGTCCCATTGGTTACACTATGGGTACGAAATCCTAAAAAGCAGCACTTAATACCAAAAGCATTCTTTCTCAGTCTACCTCCAGATCAAACAAAAATATATTGAGTGCAAAGTGTAAAACATATGGAGTGCAAAATGTAAAATATATAGAGTGCACAGTGTAAAATAAATGAAGTGCAGAGTGTAAAATACGCGGAGTGCAGAGTGTAAAATATATGGAGTGCAAAGAGTAAAATATATAAAGTGCAAAGTGTAAAATATATTGAGTGCAAAGAGTAAAATATATAAAGTGCAAAGTGTAAAATATATTGAGTGCAAAGTGTAAAATATATTGAGTGCAAAATATAAAATATATGGAGTTCAAAGTGTAAAAGTTGCAAAGTGTCAGTGATATTGTTTTTAACAAAAGAATTCATTCATTCGTTCTTTTATTACAGCCTATCAAAAATTCACTGTTGAAAAGAGGCCTCTTCCATAAGATCTCATAGGAGGTATATTTGCCAGTCTCCAAATTTATCAGGCGATTTAGCAACCGTAGATTTTTAATTTTTAGAGTTACTATCAGCAAAATGCTACTGCCTATCTACTGTTTCTTTCCCCTCTATCGACTCTTACGACACCTACGGGACGATACACGTAATATAGTATCGTATCGTAATGTCGAGCATCTCTACTTTTTTTGGAGTCGGCTGAAGCCTTCGGTCGGCTTAAACTTTTTACACGAGGTAGAGTCACGCTGCAGTTATATTATGGTTGTACCACGATGGGGCGGCTTGAGCAGGGAAGGACCACGCTCTCACAGAATACTAGCGTATAATAGCAGTTCAATGCTACTGCGTTTCATATGGTGAGTGTAGAGAACCGGAGAACCTTTTTACTGGAAACGAAAGAATCCATCTTAGTCCTCAAAGATGATAACGCATCTGCATTTTGAGTCCTAATCGATGATAAATGTAGATTCTATGGGTTCACAGCATCCACTTACCATCAAGTGGACTATGTGCTCCTTTGTCACCGTTATTTTATAAAAAAAAAAACCTTACAAGCGATTCTTTCCGTAGTCTCTGTTCACTCTTAATGTAAACGAATAGATGTTGTAATAAAGATTTCTTTTTTTTATGTGGTAGAGCCACACTGCTGTTGTAGCACTAATGGGTTGGCTCGATCGGAGAAAGTCCACTCTTTCACAGAATGCCCGTTTAAAGTAGCAGAATTACAAGCCTTGTTACTGGAAACGAGGTAATTCATTAAAATCGAGAACAGATGTAGATGTCCATAGCCCACATCCACTTATCACTTCTTATACAATATGTATATAATCAGGTGGACTCAACCACATGTTTAATTATTACCATTTCTAAAAAACTTGCACAGTGTAAATGGGGCACAAAAGCTTCCACCATTGTTCAATAAAAAATTAGTGTGGACAGAAGACATGTTAGTATGTTAGAAGACGTATAGAGCGTACAAGGCAGTAAATAATTAATTAATTGGTCTGATACGGCAAGGTAGGGGCCCTATTTTCCTTTCTCTGTTTATCCCTTGCATATATAAATTGGTTATGATAATTCGATATGACTTAATTAATGGAAATTGTCTAATTTGAAACTGCATGCGCCATCTTTGTATTTCCAATAGAATTTGGTTCATTTACCGCATTATGTAACTTAAAACATAAACTTGTGCGGTCTTTTTATTGTGTTTCAGGAGATTTTAACATTTTTACTATTAATATTTAATATTTTCGACGATAAAAGTAATAGAATCTACCAAAAATACAAGAGAAGCAGTTTTAAATTAGACTCTACCCAAGTTTTGTCACGAATTCATATATGCAATATTCCCTGCATATATAAATTGTTGACAAAACTTGGAACACACACCAGCAACAGAAAAAGAGCCGAACGATTTCTGTTCGGATAGAAACCTGTCAATCGTAGTTATTTTTACTAAGAAATTTGGGTTTTTAAATCGATGAAAGATTGACGAAATTTTATAGTTTTTAACAATACAAGGCTAATTTTACAATTTTATATATACATATTGTTAATAGAATCAAGCGTTAGCTTGCAGAAATCGTTGATATAAAAGATGTTGAAAATTAATTAACTAAGATCTTAGCTACTAATTTTTAACATCTTTAAAGTATTTTATATATTTTATATAAACTTCACAGTATAAATAAAGATTCGGCATGTAGTGATGGTGTAAAAATATATAAAATTTATACGTGATATCTTCGTCAATTGTGAACCGATTTTGATGATTCTTTTTTATTAAATTGTTTGTACTTCAGGGATGATCCCTTATAAACTTGAAGAAAACAATTCACCCGTAAAGGCAGCAAAATAGGTGATGAATTTTTTAATGAAACTTCTTAGAAGACATTAAGTAGTAAATGTTTTTTTTTAATTAGGTCACATTTTTTTTTTGTTTTTGCTATTTATTATGCAATGTACGTATTTTTTTTTGTAATTTTATTTCATAATGTCATACTTAATGTTTATAAAATTCAATAATTTTGTACAGCAGAAATGGTAAATGTTAATGTGTTGTACTATATTTTCTATAACAACTGTAAAACACACACATTATGCAAAACAAATAAATAAATAAATGAAATAAATAAATAAATAAATAAAGATTGTTGAATTCTATAGTCCACTCAAAACCGTAAAAAAAATTATCAATAAAATAAAATTTAAAATATTATTTCACATACTAAAGTCTAATGTCATTGTCTTACTACAGTAGTATTAGTCACTATGTCGTAGCAACGACTCCAGAATATAAAAGTATTTTATTATTTTACTAAAAGAAGACCTACCTTTGAAGTTGACGTTTACTTTTATTAAAATTTGTTTTTTGTGTGTTGTTGAATGAAAGTGAACGAAAGTAAGACGAAAGTGGTATTTATGAAAGAGAAGAAAGTAAAACGATATGTGAAATAAGAAGGGGAGTTGTTCAAGCAAGTAGACGAGATTGTGTATTTGGGATGTGTATTTAGTAGGGATGGTAGATATGATAAGGATATAGAACGACGAGTGAACACAGGAAATAGAGTGAATGGGGCTCTACACTCTATTGTGGAAAGTCAGAATGTGTCCAAAAAGGCACGTATGGCAATTCACAATGCTGTGTTAGTCCCTACTTTAATGTATGGTAGTGAAAATTGGGTGTGACAGAAGAAGCACGAGAGTAGAATAAATGCTGTAGAAATGCGATCATTAAGGAGTATGTTAAGGATGAATCTGAATGACAGAGTGAGAAATTGTGTGATAAGACAAGAGTGTGGCTTGCAAGATGATGTCGTGACCAGGATTAAGAAGAGAATGCTTCGGTGGTTTGCCATGTAGAAAGAATGAATGAGGAAAGAGTAACAAAGCAAATTTATGTTGTAGAGGTGAACGGCAGAGTCGGGAAGGGACGCCCTAGGTGAAAGTTTATCGACCAAATTGGCGATATATTGAAAATGGGCCATATTAAGAGTACCTTTAAGCGACGAGCGTGTACGTGCTCAAGACACCGTAGCATTTCTTTCTATACAGCAGACAGAAAGCAACATGAATGAAGTTTCATATACATACACCTATCATAAATGTATCTTTTATGACACACGTTTATTTAAGTGGGATTAACATCTTCCGCTTTATATTGTGTTATGAGAATTCATTGACATAAACGGTTTAGCAGTTGATCATTTGGTCAATCATGCTGCCCCTACGACTTGCTACATTAAATTTAATATGTTTTGTTAACGCAACAACATACTACTATACATCTATTTATACTAGGCATAAGCACAAGTTACTCTAATACTAGTTACTCTACTTTCAAAAAGTCAGTAATTCCTTCATGGGGCGATGTATACGCTTTTACAACAAAGTACCAGAAAGTATACAGGCCTTATATATTATTAAGCAGAAATTGTGGTGGGACCCCTGCGATGGAACACTAGTAAACGCCGCTGGGCCTGGGCGTCTCCCGTATATGACGCCCCTTTTTATGGATGATGGATAAAAATAGAACGCGCATAGGGCCGCTGCCTGGGGGTCGCCGGGGCGCGTCTGGAGCTGGCGCTGGACGCGACAGCATGCGGGCCGCCAGCCGAGCGCGAGGTGCTGCACGACCACCTAGCAGCACCCCGCATCCATCATCCCCACCAGACGGCTTGGTGTCGGCAGGGTCCTCTCGGACTCGGCAAGCGGCACCCGCCGCTGGTGGAGTACGCCGCATGCGTTGGACAACATATATGAACATAAACGCATTGCGGCCGTACTATAGGGTGAGGGGGGAGGAAACTGGAGGAATAGCGTATCGGGCTCGGATGCATCGCATTTTTGCTGAGCTGGAGCCGTCTGTTCCCGTCACAGAGCAAAACCTGGCAGACTGAGTTCGGTACATCATGCGCTCGAAAATATTTGATGATGCCGAGCTCGAACGACTACAGCGTGAGGCTATTCCCTCATCGAATGAACCAGCTATAGCTGGGGATGCGGCTCCTCAGGCTACAGACCAGCAACCACATAGACCAGATAGACAAGATCATAGACCAGATAGACAAGATCATAGACCAACAGCCATATGTGGAGGCCGCCATGGATCTTCCCGCTTTGGTTGATTCAGGCGATTATGGAATGGTCACCCAAGAACTAGATCAGATGAGGAGTAAATTGGAGGAAGCGAATGTGGAAACGTGCAGTACGCCTCTCGAAAATCGACCGCGACTTCCCCGCATACCCCTAAGCAAGCGGAATCAGGGTGTTGTGAGGACTCTCAACCCAATGCTGGTGACCTATTTGGGAGTCAGCCGGGACCTTTGCGAGAGTGACTCAATTCTTTTTGGCGCCGCACTGGCAGTTTGCCGTATTATTGGCGCCAAACTTCCCACGGCTGGACGTGCTACTAGAAAAAGTAGCGCCATCCCAGCCTGGAGAAGAAGGATTGAAGACCGTATCGCAAAGGCAAGGGCCCTCATCGGCAGCCTGATAATCTTCAGGTCAGGCAATAACAGACCGAAAATTGTGCGCACCGTCAGGATGGCGTTTGCTGGGACAAATATCAGTTTGCCCAGCCGGATATAACGCAATAACTGACGGAGCGCATAGACGACCTGAAAGCAGAGAATCGCTGCTTGGGGGAAGTGGATTCGGCGATATACCGAGAGGTCGACACGGTTCAACCAGAATTGTCTCTTCCAGAGTGATCAGCAGAGGCTCTATGAATCATTGGAGCGACTAATGGTACGTGGAACGGGCCCAGCACCGAATCAAGCCGACACGCGGCCTGTGGTCAGAGCCCGTAAACCACAGCGAGGGCCCTTGGACGGAAGTTGTGGCGAGTCAGTGTGCGAATGTTACGCCTATGGACCCCGTCATCATAACGCCCGATGACGTAGCTGAGGCGGTCCGTAGGGCCCCGAACTGGAAAAGTCCGAGACTCGACGTACTGCATGACGGGTTAGTGGTGTGTCACGCTGTGCTCACCCGACAGTTTCAAGAGGCTCTCGACCAAAAGTCGCTCCCGAGCCTCTTCCCTACTGGGATCACTCATTTGGTTCCTAAAGATCGGGATTCCATAGATCCGAGCAAATACCTCCCCATAACGTGTCTACCTATCATATACAAGACACTAACATCCATTTTGAGCGCGAGAATCACTCGTCACCTGAACTCAAATCAGGTGATGTCGCGCGCTCAGAACGGATGTAGGTGTGGTGGTCGTGGAAGCAAGGAACCACTCCTCATTGACGCGGTCATTGGCAAGGTGGTTAAACACAACCGTCGGAACCTCTCCGCCGCCTGGATAGACTACAAAAAGACATTCGATTCGGTGCCTCATACATGGCTTAAGAGGGTCTTCGAGTTGTACAAGGTTAACTGTACAGTTCGAGACTTCCTCGAGCAGTGTATGGGGCAGTGGAGTACGATTCTTTGTCATCTAGGCAGCGGATGACGGCTGCGGACAGCCGCATAAGGATAAGAAGGGGTAACTTCCAGTGCGATTGTTTGAGTCTAATCTGGTTCTGCCTCTCTTTGAACCCTCTTAGTACCTTACTGGAGGGTTCCGGGTGGGGATTTCAGCTTCGGATAGGAGGTACAAAACTGACCTACCTTTTCTATATGGATGATCTCAAATTAGTCGCCTCCAGTCGCTCTCATCTTATGGAATTGCTAAACATCACTTGTTATGAATTGCTAAACTGAACGCTCTGGATAGAAAAGTCCGCACTATTATAACGTCCCACAGGATGCATCATCCGAGATCGTCAGTAATGAGGCTGTACTTGCCTTTTGTACCTTGTACTTTTGTCTGTGCAATACAGAATCAGGTTATTAAGCGGCGACAATTGTCGAGCGTGTCGCCATCCCGGTGAATCAGTTAGGCATGTCATATCCGGTTGTTCGGCGCTTTCTAACTCTGAGTACTTGCATAGGAACAACCTAGTAGCCGGGGTTCTACACCAGAAGCTCGCTCTGAAATACGGTCTCGTGGAGCGGAAACTGCTTTATTATAAGTACAAGCCGGAAGCCGTGCTCGAAAATGACCGCGCCAGGCTCTACTGGGACCGGGCCATCATCACAGACAGGACCATTCTTGCGAATAAGCCTGATATTGTGCTGATGGACCGTGCATAGTTAAGGATATTTTTGGTCGACATTACCAATCCATATGACGAAAACCTCGTGAAAGCCGAAACAGATAATCGAACAAAATATCTGGACCTGGCTCACGAGGTGACCGACATGTGAGGTGGACTGCCGGCCTAAATTATACCTGTAGTCGTTTCTGCGAACGAGTTAATCCCAGTCAGCCTCTCGGGTCATCTGAGGTGACTGGGACTCCGTGACAGACCGCTCCAAGCTCAAATGCAGAAGGCGGAGCTCCTCGATACCACCCGCATCGTCCGCCGGTTTCTTTCCCTTTCCCCCTAACCCTCGGCCGTTTGGACTCCCCTACTTCCATCTGGTTGGGTTTTTTATTTATTTTTTATGTATTTATTTTATTTTGTTGATATTTATGTATGTTTATCATTTTCATTTACAATTATATATTTATACAGCCCAACCAGATGAGAAAACTATATAGATACCCCTAATAATAATAAATAATACGTTTATTTCGGTATACATGTTAACAACATAATACTGAGACTTCTCAGTGAGTAATCAGAAGATACTCGTGTTGGGAATACTGTGGTGTAAATCATTGTTTAAAAAAAGACATGCTGAGTTTCTAGCTGGTTCTTCCCGGTACAAAGGTTTTTTCAAATCGGTCATTCGGAAACGGAATGGAAAGTCATTTATGTTTTTATCATAAACCAATATATATATATATTGTTTAGGCCAAACAATTACCATTTGAAATTTGCATTCAACACTCGTGTCCGCCCGCTGACTTTGTAAAGGTCACCGTCGCCCCACTCTCGTGTGCGTCGCTCGGCAGAGGGCGCGGGCGCAGAACGCGAGTGCGAAGACAGTAGCTCGACAGCAGCGGTTAGGTCTATTAGCGTATTTTGGTGACCGCTGCATCGATTTCGCGCGTCCAGTTTTATAGAAAAAAAGGAAAGTAGTTCGTTTTTTTTGTTTTGTGGTCTAGAATTTGAGTCTTTGTGCGCGTTTAATTTACTATTGGAGTTTTTCGCTTCTAGTTTGGTTATCTTTAGTGCGTTCACGCGATTACGAAGCAACATACGGTCTGGAATTCGATTCTCGCATTCCATTTCGAGGGCGTGGCCCGGTTATTTGTTTTTGGAAGTTAAATTTAAAGTTAAAGCTAATGTTTAGTTGTACCGTCGCGTTAAGTGCCTTTTGTGTGTTGACGATGTAGTTAGTTTTCGTGTCAGCTAGGCGGATTTTGAGTCTTAATGTGGGCGTAGTATTTAATATCGTACGAAGGAATTTAGTTTGTTGTTTGTAACGCTGAACTATGAGACTCGTGAAGAGATCGCGTTAGTTCCCTATTTGTAATTTGGTGATAAATGAAACCGGAACATTGAATATTGAACTTTAAACTACTGTTCGTTACTTGTGTCGGGTGTCACGTGTTTGATTTTACGATGAACGTTGAATTAGTTAAGTTTGAAGTTAGTTAAATGTACAATAAAGTTGATAGACTGAAATAGTGAAATGAAGAAAGAAGTTGTCAATTGCTGCCCCACAATGCTGCATCACTCCTGCTGGAGTGATGCAGCATTGTGGGGCAGCATGGGACCAGGCCGTTGCCCGATCACCTCAGTTAGGTCAGGTCACATATATAAACACTACTACACACCACTTACATGCACCTACACCTACCTACGGCCTGACCGAACCTTGGGGCGGTTTTAGCTTCGGAACCAGGTACGTACTATTTATTTACCTAGCCTTATCTCTATTGTGTAGGTCAAATATCCATAGACATTTTGGGCCCCGTCCCCTGCTGCTCGTCGATGGGATTACTCATGGACCCTAGTCCCGTAAACCTTTGTTGGGGCAGCTAGGGGCGTGTACATATATTCTTGTAATCTACATTGAATAGAAACTATTATATTCTATTCTACTCTATAAAATCTAATTTAAATATATAATTACATAAACACTCACGTCTGTCACCCAAAGAAGTAAATTGAGAGAACGGATAGCCATTTGGCACGATCCTGACACACTTCTCTTGCCTCTTTCACGTCCATATACCTACACATACATGCTCGTTTGTGTAGGGTACATTTAATTTTTTTCTAGGCTCAGAAAGGCTAGAACCCAGAGCTGTAAAGTCAGTTATTAAAAAAATTGTCTATCCTCAATATATCGCCAATTTGGTCCATAAACTTTCGTATAAGGCGACCCTTGCTGAATCTGCCATTCGCTTCTGCAACATAAATTTGCTTTGTTATTCTTTCCTCAAATTAATGTGAAATTAAATAGGATGGTAGATCTTACCATGCCACTGTCATTGCGTCACTGTCATAAGAGGTGACTATAAAAATTCTAGATAAATCTTACGGCCTCTAGATGGTATTTTTTTATAGAATAATGGAGACACGCAAGCACACAGTCCACCTGATGATAAGTGGCCGCTGTGGCCCATAGACATCTACATTCGAAACATCAAAATCGGTTCACCTAGAAAAAAGTTCTGATGTAACACACGAAAAAAATACAGTTGGATTAAGAACCTCAACCTTTTTTTAAGCCGGTTGAAAAAAAATATAATTATTCTATACACTATGTCTTAGCCGATTTAAAATGTGAAATTATTTTATTTAATAAGAAATAAAAGTAAATTTTTCAGTAGACTTTTTTACATAGTCGGCTTTTTAAATGACTGATTTAATCATTCTGCTTCTTGTACAATATATTTTACTCTTGTGATGCGGTGAATGAGAAGACATGTAACAATTTTCTAAGACTATATACTGAAGCATTTCAGCGCCCATATCGTCTGCATAACTCATATTATTTGCATAGACGATCTATGTGGAATTCCAAACATATAATACTGAGTGTCTCGATACAATAGTAGTGGTTAATGTACGATAGCGTCAATTTGCACTCCAATCTGTACCGAGCTGGATACTTCTAGCTTAGGTGACTGATAGTTCAATCAAAAAAATTGCTTTAAACGTGTTTACTGTCGGTGTTGGTTACGTGACTGTGGCTCGCGCTTTTCTGCCGGCTTCCAAAAAGGAGACGGTACTCAATTCGACTGTATGTTTTTTTTTGTGTGTGTTTCCTCATAACTTTTTACTGGGTGAACCGATTTCGATGATTCTTTTTATATTTGAAAGCTGGTACTTCTCGTGTGGTCCCACATAAATTTGGTCAAGGTCTGACTAATAGTTTTTGAGTTATTCTTAATAACTTATATTGAAGTCGGCAGTACAAAATTTTTAATTTTTAATTATTACGTAAGTGTTCAACATGACGAATCCGTAATGCAGTGTCACGCTTGGCAAGCGGGCTGGCAACCACTATTTTTATTTTATTTAGAGTTGTTATCAGGGGGATGCTGCGGCTCATCTCCTGTTTCTATAGCCCTCTATATCCGTATACGACACCCACAGACACTGTGATTCCTGTTAAGTTCGTTATCATAGTCAGTATTCAAATGTATATAAATAACTTAACTACAGAAAATATGTGGCGGCTCTGTGGCGCAGTTGCTTAGCAATGAGTCACAACGCTAAGGGCCGCGGGTTTGAATCCCGCACTTAACAAGTATTTGTATGACCCACAAATAATTGTTCCGGATCTGGATGTTTGTCCTTGTGAAATTTATGTATGTAAACTATCCCCACGACACAGGAGAAAATCCTAGTAACATTTTCAAAAAAATAAAACTGTGGATATCTGTGAAATAAATCTGTGGATTTTATTACAGCAGGCAATAAATGTTTGTACAACCTTAATGTGTGCGATTCATAGTGAACTAAAGATCCGCCCCGACTTCGCACGGATTATTTCTGGATCTTGACAGCAACGCCACCTAGTAGAAAGAAAGAAAGAAAGAAATAAGTTTGTTTGGCACATAAATTAAAACAAACAAAAAATTTAAATAGAACAATTTTTTAACTTAACAAAAATATTTAAAAAAGACATAATGAAATAAACGTAATATGCACCAAAATGGTCTCCACTCAGCTTTAAGTCACGAATTGAAGATATACATACATTAATTCGTAACGCTGATTTTCAGTGGAGCCAGGAGTATGAGGCAGATGACAATAAACAGCAAGAGAAAAAATGTTAATAAAAAATATAAAAAAAAGGTAAAATAAAATGAACAAATCTGTCAAAATTCCATGTACCAGTGATACATTTATAAGGTAGTAATAACAAAAGGTGGTATACATACAGAAAAATAAAATAACTTGTGTGTGTGTGTGTGTGTGTGTGTGTGTGTGTGTGTGTGTGTGTATTTGTGTGTGTGTATGTGTGTGTGTGTGTGTGTGTGTGTGTGTGTGTGTGTGTGTGTGTGTGTGTGTGTGTGAGTGTGTGTGTGTGTGTGTGTGTGTGAGTGTGTGTGTGTGTGTGTGCGTGTGTGCGTGTGTGTGTGTGTGTGTGTGCGTGTGTGTGTGAGTGTGTGTGTGTGTGTTTCTTTGTGAGCGTGGTTCTTCCCCGGTCGAGCCGAACCGCTACATCTATACCAGATATATAGCTGCAGCATAGCTCTACCACATAAAAATTTATGGATGCAGGTGGATCAAGATTGTTTCTTGTGGTTTTCCTTGTTCCTATTTTGTATATGTATAGGTATATGCATTGGACTTATGAAGGGTACAGGTTTAGGTGGTTCGACTACTTTTTTACTACTTTATTCCGGTCTAAAGGACATTGCAAACCAGTACAATACAGTATACTTGTGGCTTACTTCGTTTAAAGTTGCTTCCTTTGTGGCTATGATCTGCAACAGTTACTTACAACAATCTTCCTCTCATTTATGAAAGGAAAGTATAGTTGTTAACACTCGAATGTTTTCTAGTTTGCTTCGTGAAGAATATTGGGCATCAGAGAAAACCAGACTGGCCAACTTTTAGTAAGTCAATGAAAATAACTTCAATATAAATTATTACATTATACTTATTGGAAGTCATTTTTTTATTTACCACTGGTTCGGAAAATTTCTCTATCCTAAGACAACTCTATCCAAACAGCAGGATTATATTTATTATCTACCGACTTCAAAAAGGAGCCGGTACTCAATTCGACTGTATGTTTTTTTTGTGTGTGTTACTTCATAACTTTTACTGGGTGAACCGATTTCAATGATTCTTTGAAAGCTGATGCTTCACACGTCGTCACATATAAATTTAAGATTTAGGATTAAGGTCTGATCAATAGTTTTTGATTTATTCTTAATAACTTATATTGAAGTCGGTTGTACAACATTTTTAATTTTAAATTATAGACATAACTTTACAATACTATTTTACAATTTTATATTAGTTTTAATAGAAGCAGCATGGTAGCGATCACCTCATTCCCAGGGCTAATTTTTATTCATGTCATTCATTGCTCAATATTTTAATAATCCTTTTTGTAAATCATTTCTAAAAAAAAATTGTTGATTGACTTTGGGATTCTGTTGGTCTTCTGGGATTTTGTTGTCAAAGTGTAACATTGTCCCATAAATGAATTACTAATGCTGTGGAGTCCAATTGGAAGCTTAAATTTTTTCCTAGTATTTAAAGTATGAACATATTTATTCTTATATTAAAAGCTGTTCATATTTTTATGAACACACATTACATTTCCATAAATATATTGCGATACTAACGTTAATATGTTATATAATATTTCTTAAAATTTTCTCTGAGGGACTCTTTATAGCTTAAGTTATAAATTGCCCGTACGGCCCTCTTCTTTTTTTTCTGCAAAACAAATTTGGTTTCAATGTCAGTCACGTTAGCTTATAGTAAAATTCCAAAACACATTCCACTATGAAACTTAAATAAACTAATCTAGCTGTTTCAACATTGTGAGACTTCTGATCTTTTGCTATAAGTATTTGCCAGAACTAAGTCTGCTTGCTAATTTAGATATATGGAGGCCATATTGGAGCTTTGCGTCAATAGAAACTCCAAGAAAAACAGTGGTATCCACAATACTCAACACCTTTCCATTTAAGAGCACTTTGATATTCAAATGTTTAACATTAGGTGTTGTAAATTTAAAACATATGTTTTGTTGCCGTTTAAAAGTAACTTTGTACTAATTTCGATAAAGCATTATTTAGACCGTCATAATTAATCAACTGTCGTTTGAGTTTAATCAAGTGTAGTCTTCACAATACTGGAGCACTCGTCGTGTTTCCAGTTGAAGGCTGAAGATTTCTGCTCTATTTATAATATGTAAACAGACTACACTTCGAATGTATGTAGACACGAGTGATAGCACGACTGGCTTGGTATATTCTACTCGTGTCTGATAGCTTATTTTTAAAAACGTATTTAAGCGTAGACAACTATGTTTTTTCTTCTTTCCAACGACTGGGTAGCGCAGTGGTTAAACGTTCGACTGCAAAGCTACGAGGCAAGTTTTAATATCGTGTATGAATATTTTTTAACGTTACTACCACAAAGGAATTCTCAACTGTATATGGGAGGTATTCAACATACATAAAGTGGACAAGGACAAAGATCCACAGACGGAATAATTATTTGTAGCCCATAGAAATATTTGATCCCTGCGAGATTCACATCCGCAGCTCTTATTGCCGCAACTCAGTGCTAAGCCAGTGCGACACGGAGCCTACAAATAATTGGTCCTGATCTGAATGTTTGTCCTTATGCAATGTATGTATGTTTCACACTCCCACAATAAGGGAGAAGTTGTATGGAGACAATAAGGAGCTCCAGAACGAATTTCAGTCAAGAAAATTCAGGTTAATTAGTATTACGGTCCTACCAAGATAGACTTCTAAACAATAAAGTATCGTACGACCTAATAAAAAATTGAATTCTTTTTCTTTCAGCTTTCAGCAAATTATACGTGATCCAATTTGCACTAGTTGTGACAATATTAAGATTTAAAACTTAAATAAGTTTTTTTTATAGAATAAGGGTGTACACCTGATGGTAAATAATTGCTGTGGCCGTAAGTGGATGCTGTGGGTCATAGACATCTACATTTACCCTCGATTAAGAATCAAAATGCAAATGCGTTGTCACCCATGAGGACTAAAATGTAATGCCCCATTTTTAGTTTTTTTACATGGTAGAGCCATGCTGCAACTATATTAGTAGTACAGTTGTAGCACGAATGGGTCGGCTCAACAAGGCAAGGACCACGCTGTAACAGAATACCAGCGTAAAATAGCAGCCTAACGCTGCTATGTTTCGTGTGAGTGTAGAGAACCGGAGACCCTTTTTACTAGAAACGAGGCATTCCATCTTATTCGTCAAGGGTGACAACGCATCTGCATTTAGATACGTAATTGAGGGTAGATGTAAATGTCTATGTGTCACAGTAACCACTTGTGTGGACTGTGTGCTGGTTTGTCACCCTATCCTATAAAAAAGTAAAAAGGGTATCCAGTTCTCTACACTCACCATAAGAAACCTAGCAGCATTAAGCTGATATTTTAGGTGTTCTGAGATTGAAATTCTGAGGTGAAAATTAATATTCACTATGGATCATCCACCAAACTTAAGATAAGCTAAACTTAGGATAGATAAAAAAATGTCCCTTTGCGTTTCTTGCTGGTTCTTACCAGTGTTTTCTGAACCAGTGATAAATTAAAGTGATTTCCAATAAGTATTATTTATACTCTATATTATTGTCATACCAATTCGAGGAAGTTTAATATTTTATTATATACAATATTAAAATTTATAATAAAGAAAAACTAAAATTAGTAACTTAGTTATCATACAGTTCTACTCCCCGCGGTATCGTGCCAAGACCGCTGGGTGCCTTTCCCCGCTGAATGGCTATACTAAGCCTTTGAGCGAGGAAAGAACCAGCCCTATTATCACCAGCAGCAACGACCAGCCGCGGATGGAGTTCCTTTAGGAACCTCACCGCACGTGGAGCCCACGGACCGATAGTCACTACAGCAAATTACACAAATATGTACTCATCTCTCAGAGACTCATATTTGCGACACTTACTCAATTCAGCTGCCTCTAATGCTACCATATTTTTATCTATATCGAATTAAAAAATCTATTTCTATTGCCACCACGGCTCTAAGCGTGAGTAAGTCACATACAGCATTGAGGAGCTTTAATAAATAGTATTTATTTTATACGCACCCTTCGCTTTCATATTTTCAAAGGATATTTTTGAATGGCCTTTATTGTTCTCAACTGAGCTTTCAGTGCCTTCGTTATGTGTAACACGTGGTAATGTAATAACTGCTACGGTGCTACGCCGTAGACTCGCGTAGCGCTACATTTCCTCCAAGTGTTTTTATTTTCTCACGTCTGGCTTGCGTCTGCATTGACGCGCAGTAATTCAATGTACGAAGTGATAAAATACGAGATTGTAAACAAAATGTGCTTGCAAACTTCTAATTTTTTTCCAAAATTGCGAACGATTTTCTCCCGTACTTTTTCCACTCTTTAGAGTAAAGAATATTTAATTATACTTTATTGTGCCAACTTATATAAAGAGGAACTCTCATTTAACTGTTAATTGTTACACGGGTGGGCGTAATGAATTTAGACTTTCCCTCTGAAAAATGTAAAAAAGTTAAACGTGCATTCAATTAAAAGATTACACTTTTAATTCAAAGTAAAAACAGAAATCATTTTATTCTATTCAGTTCTTTGAGACTTCAAAGAACTGTAAAATGATAAAATGAAATAAAATGATTTCTGCATAAATGCTGCAGAAGTCGGGGCTAAGGCATAGTGTATAAAAGTATTAAAGCCCAGACTTCTGAAGTTGTAATCATCATCATCATTACAGCTCTTCACAAGTCCACTGCTGAACATAGGCCTCCCCCAAGGAATGCCACAAAGCACATTCCTGAGCCACCTGCATCCATCGACTTCCTGCATGTCTTACCAGGTCGTCACTCCATATAGTGTTGGGACGCATTACACTTCGCCCGCCGGTACGAGGCCGCCATTCGGGAACCTTTTTCCCCCTCGTTTGTCGGTTCTTCGAGCTATATGGCCGGCCCATTGCCACTTCAGCTTACTAATCCGTTGGGCTATATTGGTCACTCTGGTTCTACTGCGGATATACTCATTTCTAAGTTTATCACGCAAAGAAACTCCAAGCATAGCCCTGAAGCTGTAATGCGCAAATAATTTATCAGTTTCAGTACTTTCAATTCGGTTTTTACTATTGATTATAAGTCAAATCTTAGACCCTTTTTTAAAAATTAGCTAAAGTTAAAGTTGCACTGCTGGGCACAGGCCTCCTCTAATTTCGGAGAGATTTTTAGTGCAAGAAGTCCGCCCCGTTGCCCAATGCGTATTGACCAACTTCACATACCTTCAAAATGCTTTTTTTTCCTATTTTTCAGATATGCAGGTTTCCTTGCGATGTTTCCCTTCACATCCGAGCACGTGGCATATCAGCACTTAAAATTGCAATAAACAATTTCATTAGGGCCGGTAGGGATTGATCCCGGGTTGCTCGCGGACTGTGACATTTACAGGAAGCGCTCAGCCCCTGAGCAACCACGGACCCTTTTAAGTCAATTAAGAAATATCAAAAGTTCAGATGTCATCTAAAGAGTTATATTTAAAAGTTCATTCCGTATTTCTTCACCTTACTCATCTTACACCACCACTACTTGATGAACCGGACACAAGTGACTACGCCACACGTGGTTAACGGAAACGGGAAACGGCAGACAGCGTCTTCCCGATAACAACTAAGAAAAAAATACTGTGACTGCTAACCCACCTACCAAGCGTGGCAAATCCCTCCAATCTATAGGGAAGCCTATGTTCAACTTTAAAATGATGATGTATATTTTTCTCTTTTTTATTTTGTATTTTAGTGTGTGCAATATAAAATCGTTCATTTATCTATTTATCTATGATGTCGATGGGAATTGAGCTCAGTTTGCTTACGTACTATAAAAGACGCCAATGCTTTATCTCTTAAGCTTGCATAGCTTGCAGATTAAAACCTGTGTTTAATACCAATTAATTTTAAAGAAGTTACGTGGTAGAACCACGCTGTAGCTAACCAGGCCAGGGCCCAACCAGGGCAGGGCTACGCTCTCACAAAATACCAGAGTTTAATGCATGCTCCTGTGTTTCGTATGGTGAGTGTAGAGAACCGGAGACCCTTTTTAATGGAAACGAGGCATTCCATCTTAGTCCACAGGGCTGACAAAGCGTCTGCATTTTGTTTCTTAATCGAGGATATTTGTAGATGTCTATGGGCCACAGCATCTACTTACTATCAGGTGAACTGTGTGCTCCTTTGTCACCCTTATTCTATATAAAAAAAATCGACCGCGGTTTCGCGTGCATAAATTAAGAAATAAATTTGTTCATAACAGATGAGAACCCTATTGTATGTCGATGTCAATATCAATTTAAACATACTCTTATTGTATTCTTGTTTATGTACACAGGTAAATCTCGCGACAGGCTTTCATATCATATAAATTGTGTAATGTAATCAACTGATGGGTTTGATTTAATTTAAAATTTATTTTCTTCTTTTTAGAGCATTTGAATAAAAACCCGTTTTAAAAAAAAAAAGTTTTTTTACTATTAATTTATTTGACTTCACCACACAAGATTCTAACTAAAGACATTAATAAAATACCTTTCGACAAAATAACGACAATGTATTTCTTCTACCAAACTTTATTAAGAAAAGAAACTCAATAACTAATATGATGATTTCATGGGTGAGATTTCCTCAATCAAAAGAAGCAACAGTCCGTACCTACTGGTTCACATAATGATTTCTTATATTTACGAAAATACTACACACATTGAATAAAACCAATTTTACGGGATTTATCGTTTTTTTTATTTCCGACGTTTCGGGGACATCAGTGCGTCCGATCAGACACCTTAGTCCTACCTGTGAACACGGGTGCTATAAAGCGGCCGAAACGTCTGGAATTAAACAAGGGTAAAATGTACTGGTCAGATCTTGATTAAATTTATATGGGACTACATGAGAAGCACCAGCTTTTAAATAAAGAAAGAATCATCAAAATCGGTTCACCTGGAAAAGAGTTCTGAGGTAAAACACATTTAAAAATTACAGTTGAATTGTACCTCCTCCTTTTTTTGAAGTCGGTTAATAAGTTCAAATAAAACATGACCAGATCCAAATCCAAACAACAGTGTTTATCATTAATTTGTACCACAATGACCAGGATAATCCACTAGGCTATTGGTTCCTATAAATAATTGCTATATTCTTTACTATTTTTACAAGTGGAAGCGTAATAGGATCCATCTCTCATCATTCTCTTCTTCTGGCGTTGTTTTCAGCTTACTGTCAGCCACTTTACACTCCTCAGCTGTGGACGGGTTACACTAAAGAGGAATATCGCAGGCTGAAGGTGCAGTATAATGATTCGTTCCGCGTGTTGTTCCGTCAGCCACGATACTGTAGCGCGTCTCAGATGTTCGCAGAGGCCCGTGTCGTTGGTTTGGATGCGTTGATCCGTGACCGTATCGCGCGGTTTAGAAGTTTTGTTTTTGGGTCGCAGAATAATCTCATCAAAATTATTTGTAATATGTATGCATGTAGTGAAATTTGTAGTAGATGGTCAAATTTATTAAAATGTAATAATATCATTAATTAACCAATAATTATAATTAAAATTTAAGGTATAGTTTAAAAAATTTTAATTTTAATTTTGTAATGGATCTGTGTTGTCTGTATCAAATAAATTATTATTATTATTATTATGTGGTATCTATAAAGTTTTCTCATCTGGTTGGGAAATATAAATATATAATTGTAAATAATCATGGTAAACGTATATAAATATCAATAAAATAAAATGAATACATAAAAAATACATAAATATATAAAAACCCAACCAGATGGAAGCCCTCGGCAGGGGAGACCAAACGGCCGAGGGGTTAGGGGGAAAGGGAAAGAAACCGGCGGACGATGCGGCCGGTATCAAGGAGCACCGCCTTCTGCATTTGAGCTTGGAGCGGTCCGTCAGGGAGTCCCAGTCGCCTCAGATGACCCGAGAGGCTGATTGGAATTAACCCATTCGCAGAGACGACTACAGGTATAATTTCGGCCGGCAGTCCACCCCACACCTCGTGAGCCAGGTCCAGATATTTTGTCAACTTATCTGTTTGGGCTTTCACGAGATTCTCGTCATAAGGAATGGTAATGTCGACCAAAAATAGCCTTGACTGTGCCCGGTCCATCAGCATAATATCAGGCTTATTCGCAAGAATAGTCCTGTCCGTGATGATGGCCCGGTCCCAGTAGAGCCTGGCGCGGTCATTTTCGAGCACGGCTTCCGGCAAGTAATTATAATATGGCAGTTTCCGATCCACGAGACCGCATTTCAGAGCGAGCTCCTGGTGTAGAATCCTGGCTACTAGGTTGTGTCTGTGCAAATACTCAGAGTTAGAAAGCGCCGAACAACCGGAGATGACATGCCTAAGTGACTCACCGGGATGGCGAAAAGCTCGACAGATGTCGACGGCGCCATGCTTTAGGATGTATTTCCGATAATTGTTGGTCTTAATATCCTGGTCCTGTATCGCACAGACAAAACCCTCGGTTTCCCCAAAGAGGTCACCGAAACGTAGCCAGTGGAGGGAGGCGACTGTGTCTACGCAAGGCTCATGTAGAGCCTTGTAGAACCTCCCGTGGAGCTCCTTCTCCTTCCATACGGTCTCCCGGTCGTAAATGCTCTGTACTGCCGGGTCTTGCCATTGCTCGTTGGCTAAGGATAGAGGGGTAAGTCCTTTATTACAAGAAATAACGTCCCTATAGAATGGATCATCCGCTCTCGTCAGAAAGTAATTACGGAGGCTGCACACTTCGCGATTATGCATGGTAAGCGCGCTTAAAAAGCCGCGCCCACCATGCTTCCGCGGCAAGTACAGCCTCATTACTGACGATCTCGGATGATGCATCCTGTGGGGCGTCATTATAGTGCGGACTTTTCTGTCCAGAGCGTTCAGTTCGGTCTGAGTCCACCTGAGCATACCAAAGGTATACATGAGAACAGGCATGATCCAACCGTTATATGCATTTTATTAACGCCCGACAAAAGACTGTTAAGCACTTTTGTCAAGCGTGCATAAAACACACCGCAAACTGACTGTTTCATGTCCGCCTCATCGATACCTATGTTCTGTGACATACCCAGGTATCGGTATGTTTCAGCCTCGGATAGGGTCTTTATGTTGATGGGCATAGATAAGTCCATGCCCTCAGAGTTAGCAACCCTACCCCTTTCGACATGGAGGACCGCACACTTATCCGTTCCCAGCTCCATTCTAATAGAATTGCTAAAATGACAAGTGATGTTTAGATCCATAAGATGAGAGCGACTGGAGGCGAATAACTTGAGATCATCCATATAGAAAAGGTGGGTCACTTTTGTACCTCCTCTCCGAAGTTGAAATCCCCTCCCGGAACCCTCCAGTAAGGTACTAAGAGGGTTCAGAGAGAGGCAGAACCAGGTTGGACTCAGACAATTGCCCTGGAAGATACCCCTTCTTATCCTTATGTGGTTCTCCGCAGCCGTCATCCGCTCGCCTAGATGACAAAGGATCGTACTCCACTGCCCCATACACTGCCCGAGGAAGTCTCCAACTGTACAGTGAACCTTGTACAGCTCGAGGACCCTCTTCAGCCATGTATGAGATCTTCTTCTCCAGGCTGGGATGGCGCTACTTTGTCTAGTAGCGCGTCCAGCCGTGGGAAGTTTGGCGCCAATAATACGGCAAACTGCCAGTGCGGCGCCAAAAAGAATTGAGTCCGTCTCGCAAAGGTCCCGGCTGGCTGCCAAATAGGTCACCAGCATTGGGTTAAGAGCCCTCACGACAGCCCGATTCCGCTTGCTTAGGGGTATGCGCGGTAGTCGCGGTCGATTTTCGAGAGGCGTACTGCGCGTTTCCACAATCGCCTCCTCCAATTTACTCCTCATCTGCTCTAGTTCTTGGGTGACCATTCCATCATCGTCTGAATCAACTACAATTGGAAAATCCGCGGCGGCATCGACGTGTGCAGATTGTTCTGCAATTTGTGGCGTCGCATTACCAGCTGCAGCATTTTCATCCGATGAGGGAACGGCCTCACGTCGTAGTCGTTCGAGTTCGGCGTCACCAAATATGTTGGAGCGCAGGATGTACCGAACTCGGTCTGCCAGGTTTTGCTCTGATACATGAACAGATGGCTCCAGCTCCGCGAAAAAGCGATGCATCCGAGCCCGATACGCCAACATTCCAGTTTCTTCCCCTTTTGCCCTAAAATACGCTCGCAATGCGTTTGCGTTCATGATTTTTGTCCAACGCATGCGACGTGTTCCACCAGCGGCGGGTGCCACTTGCTGAGTCCGAGAAGACCCAGCCGACACCAAGCCCTCTGGTGGGGATGATGGATGCGGGCGGCTACTAGGTGGTCTTGCAGCCCCCCGCGCTTGGCTGGCGACCCGCATGCTGTCGCGTCCAACGCCAGCTCCAGACGCGCCCTGGCGACCTCCAGGCAGCGGCCCTTTGCGCACTATTTTATTTTCCATCATCCATTGTATGGGCGTCAATTAACGGGAGACGCCCAGGCCCGGCACCGTTTCATGGTGCGGCCATAAGCACAGACCGACCTTTGCACCCTCAATTCTGCCGAGGCACGGCGCACACACCTCTTGGGAAGGCGCTGACTGACTGCACTGACGTAGCAGTGTTGTCACTTAACTGTTACGTCAGCGGGCGGTGGGGTCGTCACTTCCCTACGCCTTATTATTATTATTATTATTTCGTCCAGTGGGTGTCGTGAATAACTATTATGGGGAACCCCGGAAAGATCTCATGGTCTCTGTCAGATGGACACCAGATGTAATACACTGACCGGATTAGCAGTAGCGTGAAGGATGCGAGACATCTCTCGGTACTTGTACACCTGCATAATAACATGCTGATTAAGGAAAATACTCCCAAATAGGAGAGGCTCATATTTACCAGCTGTTGAAGAATACACAAGATTTTGAGACAGGGCAAAATTACTTTTTAGTACTAAACGATACAATAATCTTTGTGATAATCTTAACAAGAGTTATCAAATAGTAAAACGAGTGTGATTATACAATAAACACCTTACCCATACGGTATAACTAAGGCTACCAAGTTTACGAATATTTCCAGGACTCTCGGCTCGGGAGTATATTATTTTCTATCTATGCTATCACTGCATACAAACACTACACATATACAAAAAGTAAATTAAAAAATTATACGGAAAATTCTACCGAAATTAACATTTTGTCAAAATAGTGAATACCAAATTAAAATGGACATGTTTTTTGAAAAGCATAAAAACAAAGACTTTAAATTTTTATGGGTACAAACAAAAAAGGTAATACTAAGCCAAGCATCTGATCTGTGCTGATGGGACTTTCGCGGTATTGTAGCGATTCAAGGATGTTTACAGCGTACGGTACGGACGACTTTCATGCCATTTCATTTTTCACTATCCGAAAGAGAATAGCATCCCTCATGCACAGGGTTCGTGGGAGCTCCAACAGCATTCTGAGGGCCAATATCTGATAAATTTTATTGAGCTATCCTAGGGCACTGGATACGTATGCACGTGCATGTGCCTGGTGTCATGGGGTACATAAAAACAATTGTACTTAAAATTGTGTGTGTAATAATTTAAGACTAACATAGGTTAAGCTAATTACTAACAATTATGGACTATATGTAGGTCTTTAGTTTTAGATCTCGGCTTCTACCAGTTTACTAATATAAGCCAAGTGTATATTAGTGCTATATTTGATCATATCATGTAAGCTACCTTATCCAATCACCTGTATGTTAGGTTGTGGGGTGATTTGCATAAGTAAAGGTGTTTTCTGTTTGCAGAAACGTCTTAATTATTCTGTATGTATTTAGAATTACTTGCTTTCTGTAACAGTTTGTAGGTGTTGGTAGGTAAATTTAGAGTCATTATAGATTGGTGTAATTACTGCGATATTACGCCTGTTGTTGATAGTACAATGGACACTATAATTACTTTTTGAAGATGCCAGAGTCGGGTTATTTCATCTTTAAGTTCTGAATATTTAGAGAATTTTTCAGCTATTGTAGTTTGTAGATTGGGCGTATTAGGGACTGCTATATCTATAAGTTATCCAGTTTCATTAATTTTATTAATTAATGTAATATCTGTTCGATGACAACGAATGATCCGATCTGTGAGGATAACGCGGTCAAAGTATCTTCATACTGGAGTTCTCTAATACGCTTTTTGGGTTATATTTATAATAGGGTTCAACGGACTTTATTAGGTTCTGTTGGTGAGCTAAATTTTGGTGAATAATATTTGCAACTTGATCATGTCTGTGTTTGTAATCTGTTTGGGCTATTGCTTTACATGCACCTGTAATGATGCCAACCTGTAAACTGCACCTGTGTTGAATACTTTCTGGACAACTGATGCATTTTCTGCACGTATCAGAAGCTAAGGTTTTTATAACATGCTTTTGATGTATCTCCGATAGTTGTTGGTCTTAATAACCTGATTTTTCTGCATGGTAGAGCCATGCTGCAGCTATATTATGGTTGTAGCACGAATGGGTCGGCTCGACCGGGGAAGGACCACGCTCTCATAGAAAACTAGCGCAAAATAGCAGCTTAACGCTGCTGTGTTTCGTATGGTGAGTGTAGAGAACCGGAGACCCTTTTTACCGGCAAAGAGGCATTCCATCTTAGTCCTCACGGGTGACAACGCTTCTGCATCTTGAGTCTTTATTGAGGATAGATGAAAAATATGGGCCACAGTAACCACTTACCATCAGGTGGACTGTGTGCTCGTTTGTCACCCAATCCTATAAAAAAAATCCTGTATTGCACAGACAAAATCCTCGGTTACCCCGAAGAGGTCACCAAAACGTAGCCAGTGGAGGGTGACAACTGTGTCTATAAAAGGCTCCTGAAGAGCCTTGTAGAAGTTCCTGTGGAGCTCCTTCTCCTTCCATACAGTATCCCGGTCGGAAATGCACTGTACTGCTGGGTCTTGCCATTGCTCGTTGGCTAACGATAGAGGGGTTAGTCCTTTATCACACGAAATGACGTCCCTGTAGAATGGATCATCCGATTTTGTCAGGAAGTAATTACAGAGGCTGCACACTTTGCGATTATGCATGGTAAGAGCGATTAAAAAGCCGCGACCACCAGGTTTCCGCGGCAAGTACAGCCTCATTACTGACGATCTCCGATAATGCATCCTGTGGGACGTCATAATAGTGCGGACTTTTCTATCTAGAACGTTCAGTTCGGTCTGAGTCCACATGAGTTTGCCAAATGTATACATGAGAACAGGCATGATCCAACCATTATATGCATGTCTTATTAACGCCCGACAAAAGACTGTTAAGCACTTTTGTCAAGCGTGCATAAAACACATCGCAAACTGACTGTTTCATGTCCGCCTCATCGATACCTATGTTCTGTGACATGTATCGGTATGTTTGGGCCTCGGATGGGGTCTTTATGTTGATGGGCATAGATAAGTCTATGCCCTCAGAGTTAGCAACCCTTCCTCTTTCGACATGGAGGACCGCACACTTATCCGTCCCCAGCTCCATTCTAATAGAATTGCTAAAATCACAAGTGATGTTTAGCAATTCCATAAGATGAGAGCGACTGGAGGCAAATTACTTGAGATCTTCCATATAGAAAAGGTGAGTCACTTTTGTACCTCCTCTCCGAAGCTGAAATCCCCTCCCGGAACCCTTCAATAAGGTACTAAGAAGGTTCAGAGATAGGCAGAACCAGATTGGACTCAAACCATCGCCCTAGAAGATACCCCTTCTTATCCTTATGTGGTTCTCCGCAGCCATCATCCCCTCGCCTAGATGACAAAGGATCGTACTCCACTGCGCCATACATTGCCCGAGGAAGTCTCGAACTGTTCGGTCAATCTTGTACAGCTTGTGGACCCTCTTAAGCCATGTATGAGGAACCGATTCGAATGTCTTTTTGTAGTCTATCCAGGCGGCGGAGAGGTTCCGACGATTGCGTTTAACCACCTTGCCAATGACCTCATTAATGAGGAGTGGTTCCTTGGTTCCAAACCACCGCGCCAACATCCATTTTAAGCGCTCGACATCACCTGATTTGAGTTCAGGTGACGAGTGATTTTCGCGCTCAAAATGGATGTTAGTGTCTTGTGTATGGTAGGTAGACACGTTATGGGGCGGTATTTGCTCGAGTCTGTGGAATCCCGGTCTTTAGGAACCAAATGAGTGATCCCAGTAGTGAAGAGGCTCGGGAGTGACTTTTGGTCGAGAGCCTCTTGAAACTGTCGGGCGAGCACAGCGTGACACACCATACACATATCGAGTGACGTGCAGTTTCATGGTCACTTGGAAGGGACATATCGAGTGACGTGCAGTTTCGTGGTCACTTAGAAGGGAAAGCCAAATTGACCTCTAAAAAGCTTGGCGTGCTCAGCAGAGCGGGAGCCTCAGTAATTCATGCCGGCACTTCGCTTACAACTTTACAAAGCGCAAATCCGGTCTCACATGGAATACTGTTCTCATCTCTGGGCCGGGGCACCCCAGTGCCAGCTCCTTCCACTTGACCGCATCCAGCGCAGAGCGGTTCGAATCGTCGACGACCGAGTTCTTTCTGATTGGCTCGATACACTGGCACTGCGTAGGGATGTTGATGTCTATCGAATTTACCACGGGGAGTGCTCTAAGGAATTTTTCTGATTAATTCCAGCCGCCAAATTTCACGAACGCACATCGCGTCAAAATTCACGATACCATCCTCACCATCTGGATGCTTGGCGGTCCTCGACTGTGCGTTTTACTAGGAGTTTTCTTTCTCGGACAACTTCTCTGTGGAATTGTTTAGCACCGGCGATTTTTCCGGACCGACACGACTTAGGGACCTTCAAGAAAAGAGCTTACACCTTTCTAAAAGGCCGGCAACGCATCTGCAATTCCCCTGGTGTTGCGTTTGTTCATGAGCAGAAATTTATGGCTCAATAATTTATATATATACAGTTTTATAAGAAATTCATTTTTAAATAAATTACACATCAACGACCTTGAAGTTCAGTGTCGAACATATGTTGTTCCAAGAATGCTCCAACTGACAAGCACTATTTGAAATATAAATGTAATAATACCTACGCTTTTATTTTAAAAATACTCAAATTGAAATTCAATTACTTTAAAACAATATTAATATTATATTTAATTGTTATGCAAAATTATAAATTCAAGAGTAAATCAATACGATTTACTCTTGAATTTATAATTTTATTTACTAATTACCATCAGGTGAGCCGCATGCTCGTTTGCCCCCTCTTCTATAAAAAAACCGATACAGAATAAAAATCCTAGTGAGATGTAACGTTTTAAAAAAAAATATTTTTATTCCTCCCGTATTTTTGATTTACTGAGTTGGCTACCCTAGTAACAATAAATAAGCACTTAACACACGAGTATTGTGCGACGATGAGTGTAGAGCAATTTGCCAATATCACCGACAGTTGGTGCCAAGGTTGCCAGACGGACAGGCGGCCATTAATCAACGCAATGTTTACTTCATAATAGCTGTATCTACTGACTGAATCATGCTACCTACTGTTAAGCCGTATTTAATGCTATATAAGATGGATGGTTGATTTTCCGTAATCTTTGTAAATAGATGCTGGTAACGTATGAATTGATACAATTCAGTTGATTTGATTCGCCTGCCTCTAGTGGTCGTAAACAGACCTGATCATGAGATCCTGGTTTCAAATCTAGGGTCGGGCCAAAGTCTATTATTGGATTTTTTGTCAAGAAATTCTCACTAACAGCCTGGAGTCGGGTGTCAGTTTACCGTCCCATTGGACTATGCGAGTTAGGAAGATTGTCCACAGCCGCCACCACCGGGACGTCAACGAGAACGAGATTTTTTTCTGGCCGAGATCGCGATGACGTGACGGCGATTGTTTGTCAACCGCGACAATCACAGTGGTTCAGTCAGTTAGTTGTAACTGTCGTGCGTCGGCGAAATCTGACGTCACGGCGCCGGCGTGGATGGTCTAGTTTAAACGTGTTTTGTATTGCAGGTGCATCGCCCCGTCACGATCTCGGGCCGAGTTCTAGCGGTCGGGCCGATGTACGCTTCGGCAGGCGGGATGACGGCGCTCGGGCGACGGGCTTGCCGTGGACAGGCGGCTATAAATATACGTGTCGCTACCTCGGCTTCCGATTCGGCAGAAAGGCCATACAGGTCAAAGTCCCAGGTGGTGTTTAGTGGGTAGGCACTTCATAGTGAGTCCCATATAATGTGTGTGGTATGCTATGAGCATTCACCACCTCCCCCGCTTCCGGAGGTTGGCTTTGCTATAGGCGCAAAAAAAACTCGGCGCCGTCATCCCGTTCTCGTTGACATCCCGGTGACGGCGTAAGTGGACATTCGTCCTGGGGAATAGAGAGTGCACCTGTATTTGCGCGTAAGCGCAATTGTATACTTCACAAGTATTCACTTACAGTATACACTTGCACTTTAGTATACTTGAGCACTATAATCTTGTCCAGCGCAGATGGCTAGTATCCGTTGAGACAGAACGCCTTGACCGAAATTTAGTTTGGAGGACGTTGTTATTACAATTCAATCAGTTATTGTTTTTTTAATCCGCTAAAGTTAAGGAATGTTACACAGCCTTTATACGTCCTACCGCTGTGCCGAGGCCTCCTTTCATTTCAGTGAAGATTATTTAACAAGTAGCCGTCTGCGCTGCTTTGTAATGGCGGACATCACCTAATATGAAGGACATATCCTTGAAGTATTTTTATTCCTGAGTCATATCGATTTCCTCACGATGTTTTCCTTCACCGCCGAGCACGTGGTAAATCAGCACTTAAAATTATAATTAACAATTACATTTGTGCCGGCGGGGCTCACCAGATGGTAAGTGGATGCTGTGGCCCACAGATATCTACATCTATCGTCGGTTTTGAAAATAGATTTTAAGTCTATGGTTTTGTATGGATGTGTTGTTACCAATGTGGACTAAGATAGAATACCTCATTTCGAGTAAAAGGGGACACAGCAGCATTTAGCTGCTTATTATGCTGGTGTTCTGTGGGAGTATGCTCATACCCTGGTAGAGCTGACCCATTCGTACAATTGCTACAACAACAATGTAGCTGTAGCATGGCTCTACCACGTATAATTTTGAGGTTTGCGCTTCGCGTACTGTAAAATTTTCAGCGATCGTTTAGCCCCTTTTTATAAGAGATATGCCTGCGCAATGCTATTATGGCGGACTGGCACCGACTAAAACCCCATGGTGTTTCACTTTTGCTGCATATTGGCAAGGCCACTGGAACGCTTTCACAAACATCCGCGGACCCACCAGTACGGGCCGTCCCATGGTGGCCCCTCCTCAGCAGAGGACAACTCCTCCCTCTTTCCTTCTCGGGTAAGAACAAGAACACATGTCGCGCCTTCCCCGGCGGCCTCCAACATTACCTGCGTAACTGACCCCCAGAGTTCAATACACGGAGGCGATGGGCACCTGCATTTTAGTTCTCGATCTTTTAGCCCTAAACCGGTACAATTAGATTATTACAGAATACCAACGTAAAATAGCATAACTTACTGTATATCGTATAGTGTGACAACCAAAGGACCAACTGATGTGTGTTTTCTTGCCGCGGAGAAGTGGGGCAAGCGATGTAACGGTAAGTAATAGTGATAACTGAGCATGCTGTTTACCTGATACTGTGGTCCCCTTACATCTATCCTCATATTAGGAATCAAAATGCAGATGCGTTGTCACCCCTGAAGACTGAGATGGAATGCCTCGTTTCAATTAAAAAGGGTATTCAGTTCTCTACACTCACCATACGCAACACGGCAGCATTAACCTGCTATTTTGCGCTGGTATTCTGTGAGATCGTGGTCCTTCTCCGGTCGAGCTACAAACCACAAGTATAAGTATAATATGGCTGCAGCATGACTCTACCACTTAAGGATAAAATAAAACAAGTATTTTATTCAGTGTATACATTTAATAATTTAAAAAACCTTGAACAATTTAAAATATAACAAAAAATTATAATAAACAATAATAATTAATACAATTTCTTATATTAAGTTACATACGAAAACATTATTCTTAAATTTAACCGCATATTTTTCTATGTTGTACTTATAATTAATATTTTAAATAATTTTATTTTAAAATTTAAACGTTATGCCATTTTTAAGTAAATAAATCGACTGAGAAGTGATTGGGCCATTGTTTATGGCACAATTCGAATTAACTGAGGTAGCATCTTCACCATCATCATTAGGTACAATCCTTCACAAGTCTACTGCAGAACATATCTCGTACCTCACCTATAAATTGCCACTAAGCATCGCCTCTAGCCAACTGTATCCATCGACACCCTGCACGTCTCACCAGGTCGTCACTTCTAGTGGGGGCCGCCTACACGTTACTTACCGGTACGGGGCTACCACGAATCTACATAATCAGTTTTTTCAAGCCATATGGTCGGTTCATTGCCGCTTTAACTTCCTTTGAGATAGCATGTAAATTTGCAATTCCCTAGGTTAGCTAATTATAGTTTTTGGTTATGTAACAAAAACAAAAACAGATTTTTTTAATTCAATGTAGATGTAGGAAGTATAGTGGGTATAGTACTGTTACGGCCTACGGCTGCTCCCTTAAAGGATCAGATCCCCAGGGGCCCATGAGCTGAAGACCTCCCGAGCAGACGTAGGTCGGGCCTTAATCGTGGCCACGTGGAATCTCTCTAATTACACTAAATATATGGGGGAGCGTTCTATACTACGGCCAGTCAACCGGCAGAGGAATTAGGCGAAGCTTACTTACCTATATCCAAGGCGACTGGTCCCTCCGGAGTCGGTCAGGTCACATGTGGTTGTGTAGTGAAAGGGAAATAAGTGATGTGATGTGTATCTGGGTGTGACTGATGGTGATTGAACCTAGACCTTGGCCGTCGGTAGCAGCCCGAGCGTCGACACCGCTCCAACTTGAGGGGGCCCTCCGAGGCATCCAGAGTCACTTTTCTCTTTCTTCACGATGACAGTCAATTAACTCTATCGTACGATTTACTAACTTACAGAAGCCACTAACTATCGCTGGGTATAATGGTTACCGCACAAACGCACACGGAGTTTAAAGGGTCAAAGGTCACTACCGTTTCGCGTAGCAATAGTTAATTCTAGAATATCAGAGGCCGCACTATCTAATATTGCCGAATGCACTTATGCAGGTTCTGAATCAGACACAATAAGTCCCGGGAAGCTCTCCAGTAGGAATGCGCGTCACAAATCCTAGACCGTATATTTACGGGCCGCACCTAATTATTCCGAGTTCCCTAACAGATAGGACCGCGTGCTCACGTCAGCACCGATTAAAGACGACTGACTGCCCTTGGGTGTTTTTCGCACGACCGAAAGTCAAACCGGTATGAATGCACCGCGCCGAGCGCCCTCTCGCGTCAATCCTTGAAAGTGTTTTGCGCGAACAAACCCCCGTCCCGGACATAAGGATTTAGGTCCGCGAGCAAACCGGTCAGCGGGACAAGGTCGCGAAGGCAAGTTGCAAGACCGAATCTACAACCAAACTAGGCCACCTTAGGCACCCCATCAGATCTTGCAACCCTAACCAGCGCCTCAAAAAATAGCCCTAATGTGGCAAGCCGGAGGGTCAGCCTCCACTGGATGCCCCTCCTGGGCATCGCAGCACTTTAACAAGTCCTGTACTGGACAGAAGTCCGACGACCTCTTTCAAACACCTATCTGTGCCCCTATGATTAGTTCCGCAATCCGACCGGATCAGCTCTGCAAACAGCGACGCGACACGAAGCGGCCCCGAGCGGCCTCCTAAGCTTCAGTGCAGAGAGCACCCACAAATTCCACATGAACGTCGTCTGTGGAGAGCCGAACGAAACGCACAGATAGTCCCTAGTATGAATTTTCAACAAGTAGGTCTCGCCAGGCCACCCACCATATTATTCATTTACTAAAATAGTGCGGCAGCTGATTTCAATCTGATAATCTCCAAAACTAGCTAGCCTGTTAGGCAAGTAGTCCTATGCTCATATTTCAACTAATTTTTCAAAAGCATCAATGTTCAACTACAGAATTAATTCAACCAAATTAATCACCGATGCGCATAGGTCAACTTGCATATTAAACAAAACAATAACGTAAGGGACAGCCCTACTTCTTCGCAAAGCAAAATGATTAAACACTATGTATGTATATGTTACATAATTTTTCAAATAGCGCGCCATTCAATTTCCTTTCAGCAAACAGACGCAACAATCAAATACAGTGATTAAATATATGTACAAAACACATGCAGTAGCATTTAAAGGAGTAGATTAAATTCAATTCTTTTAATTTAAACCGCTACAAATAGGAAAATTTCGCGGAAAGCCCAAAGCAATTTTTAATTTTAATTCAAGTATTTTTGACTAAGTGCTCGACCAATCCAAATCTAATACCCCTTGACAGCGTGATTCAACGCTCCAGAGGGGCCCTAATCTTCCCACCACCAAGGGGAGGCCACATGGCGTGAACCCGAGATAAATAGAGCACAACCTTTAACAGTTGCAACTCGGGTTGTACGCCTTCACTGAGGCCGTCGGCAACAGAACATTTTGACAAGTGGACTGTTGACGGCTTAAGGCTCAGTGGAGGCGGCCGTGGTGGGAGCTAAGGCGGCAGGTAGTTAGGGCCGCCTCCATCAAATGGGGAACAGTGGTACATCAGTCGCGGCCACTCAGCTAACGGGAGTGAGAAGGGTCCAACGGACCGATGAGTGGCCGTGAAGTTCCTCTCCACACGCTGAGGGGGGGTGATGACACCCCCGCCCCTGGGGGAATTACCCCCCGACTGGTCGGGGGAGGGACCCCTTTCAAACTTAGGGGCCTGGTGGCTGGCCGGCGGGCGCCGAAAGTCGCCCGGAAGAGGGCGTGGCTGAGCGCCCCCGCCCGTGGGGGTCGAGGACCTGGCAGAGCCCCGAGAGAAGACGCCGTTCGCACTCAGGTACAAAACGGCATGATGATTGCCCTGGCAATGCCGACAGGGCCGCCGATGCGGACAGTCTCGCTGGAGGTGTCCTCCCAAACATGAGCAGCACCAGCGGCGCTCCTTGGCGATAGTTCGCCTCGCTGGAACCGGCTTACCTAATAATTTCGGGCACGACGTTACCCGATGATCAGATGCTCGACAATAGGAGTAGGGGGGGGTTGACGACGACTTGCCTGGAGGATTCAGCCTCTCACTGGGCACGGCTCGTAAGTCGTCAACGGTGCCCGCCGCGCTCTCTATCTGCCGGCACTGCTCCTCCAAAAACCGCAGCAGGTCATAGAAGGGCGGAATATAGGAGGCCTCGTCCCCGCCGTACCTCTCCTCAAAATGGATTCGAAGGTCGAGAGGTAGACGGGACAGCACGATGCGGAGCAACAAAAAAGCCCATTCGCCCACTGGTAAACCCAGCCGCCTCAACGTATTACAGGCCACCAAGACTGGATCCAACAGGTCCGGACGCAGTCTGGCCCGGTCACTAAGCAGCGGGAGGCTTAGAAGCTGCTTAACATGTTCGTCCGCAATTCGCCGGACGTTGGCGTATCTTCTGGCTAGGAGGTCCCGAGCAGTCTGGTAGGCGTCGTCCGACAATCTTATGTGGCCGACGACGCCCAGGGCCTCCCCCTCCAGTGAGGCCAGGAGGTACACCATCTTTTGGCTCGGGGTCAAGTCACTCCGGGCGTCCACTAGGCTGTCGAAAAGACCAACGAAGGTCAGCCATTCGGAAAGGACCCCGGAGAACTTTGGCAGGTCCAGAGTTGGGAGTCATCCCAACAGCTCCGGCTGAAGCTGATTCAGAGAGGACTCGGACAGGTCACTCATCCGAGCTTCACGCGCCTCCTCGGCATACCTGCCTTCAGCCTCGATCAACTCGTCCGTGAGCCACAAGAACCGCTCATAGTCCGCGAAGCAGGAGTCCAGGACTCCCTTCTCCACATCCGAATCCTCGAGCTCAGCGTAAGCCTCCTCCACTGCGGCCCTTCGAGCATCCACCTGCTCGAACCGCTTCATCAAGTTATGGACCCTATCCGGTCGACCTATCAAAGCATGGGCGCTTGTGGCCCAGCGTAGCTCAGTCCGCAAACAACGGATCAGTAGCTTGGGCGATGTCATCACTATTAAATGCAAAATTACGACGCGGCTTGAGCACAGACTACAAAGATAACAAACAAAAAATACAACAAAAATTAACAGTTAATAAATGCAGTTCCTATCAAATCGCGTTGAATAGAAATTACACAAATACGAATTACTACGTATCAACCAAATACAAGTTAGCACAAAAGAAAAGGCACAAATCAAATTAACAAATAACAAATACTAGTGCGATCAAATCAAGTTAAATTCAAATGGCGCAAATACAATTACTACTCTTTAGTTCAAATACAACTTACAGTATAAACGAAGATACACATCACGGTCGATCAACAAAAAATGCCTAGCTCGGAAATCGACCCTTCGATAAGTAATCCACTACAACTATCCGACAACGATAATTAACCGATTACGTAAAAATAACCATCTACCTACATGACGTATATCTCTAGAAAACTCCCGCTTGCGCAACCTAGGGCGCGGCTTTTCAAATCTACCTACTAACCAAAAAAAAGGCAAGCAACAAACAACTTAGGGAAATAATTCTATTATTACGTACAAAAAATATTTTTACGTATTACGGACGGGCGTGATTGTAGATACAAATTAAACCAATCAAACCAACGCTCCCTGCCACCAGAGTTTGTGTTTATCAAACACTATGGTCGGGATCGACCGGGAATCGAACCCGGAACCACGCTCTGCTACCAGTTTGTTACGGCCTACGGCTGCTCCCTTAAAGGATCAGATCCCCAGGGGCCCATGAACTGAAGACCTCCCGAGCAGACGTAGGTCGGGCCTTAATCGTGGCCACGTGGAATCTCTCTAATTACACTAAATATATGGGGGAGCGTTCTATACTACGGCCAGTCAACCGGCAGAGGAATTAGGCGAAGCTTACTTACCTATATCCAAGGCGACTGGTCCCTCCGGAGTCGGTCAGGTCACATGTGGTTGTGTAGTGAAAGGGAAATAAGTGATGTGATGTGTATCTGGGTGTGACTGATGGTGATTGAACCTAGACCTTGGCCGTCGGTAGCAGCCCGAGCGTCGACACCGCTCCAACTTGAGGGGGGCCCTCCGAGGCATCCACAGTCACTTTCCTCTTTCTTCACGATGACAGTCAATTAACTCTATCGTACGATTTACTAACTTACAGAAGCCACTAACTATCGCTGGGTATAATGGTTACCGCACTAACGCACACGGAGTTTAAAGGGTCAAAGGTCACTACCGTTTCGCGTAGCAATAGTTAATTCTAGAATATCAGAGGCCGCACTATCTAATATTGCCGAATGCACTTATGCAGGTTCTGAATCAGACACAATAAGTCCCGGGAAGCTCTCCAGTAGGAATGCGCGTCACAAATCCTAGACCGTATATTTACGGGCCGCACCTAATTATTCCGAGTTCCCCAACAGAATGGACCGCGTGCTCACGTCAGCACCGATTAAAGACGACTGACTGCCCTTGGGCGTTTTTCGCACGACCGAAAGTCAAACCGGTATGAATGCACCGCGCCGAGCGCCCTCTCGCGTCAATCCTTGAAAGTGTTTTGCGCGAACAAGTACAGAGACTGATTTTGTAGTTAGGAATAATAATTAATTCGTTTATACGAATTAATTATCCAACGAGTCGAGGATAAACTAGTAACGGAATACGACAAGCGCACCGTTCCACGTCAGAGCCAAGACTGTCCTAACGGCGGCAGCTCCGTCCGTTTTATACAAGCTAAACGAGCGCCACCGCAGGTGCAATGGTGTAGGTGTGCGGAGCACGTGTTATTTACAGGAATTCTGTCTAGCTACACCAACGCCGCCGCACGTGCAATGGTGCACATGCCGTCATAGACATAAATGTACGCAAACATTTGAAGTGGTAATTCCATAATAAGACTAAGGCTACCATACCATAAAAGGCCACAGGAATACCATAAAAGGTTTACAACGACCACAGGTTGTGATAATATTATATGTAAATGATAGATTAACTATAAATTTGTTTAAATTTAGAACACTTGGGAAATTGATGATTTAAAAAATAAACATTGATATTATGATAAAATTATTTGAGTACTTGTGGTTCAGTTGCTTACGCAATATGAATTCTGAACGGAACGTTTGTCGAGGAATATTATAATGTCCTACTGAAAATAGGTACGTACCTAATATTACGTCAAATTGCAACGTAATGTACTTGGTTCTACGGTGAACTGAACATTATGTTTGAATTTAAACTTAATAAATAAAAACCTACTGCAAAATATATTTCATAGACACGTGAAATTCGCCAACACGCAATGAGGCAGGGCAGCGGACATTTCCTTGCCCTTTCTCAGAAGTGAGAGGAGGTATGTGCCCTTCAGTGGGATTTATATATGCTGTAACTTTATTTTACTTTACTTTTACTGCAAAAAACTTAAAAAAGTAATTAAAAATTAAAAATGTTGTACAACCGACTTCAATATAAATTATTAAGAATAACTCAAAAGTTATTGGTCAAACCTTGATCAAATTTATATGGGACCACATGAGAAGCACCAGCTTACAAATAAAAAAAGAATCATCGAAATCGATTCACCCAGAAAAAAGTTATGAGTTTAGAGTGTTTTATGAGTTATGAGTTTTTTTTATTATACAATTTAAAAAAAATCGGATTGAGTACCGTCTCCTTTTTGAAGTTGGTAGATAAAATAATTTGAATACTAACTTTAGTCATTATTAAATCATAGTAAAATGATAAAATTAAAGTCCTAACTACAAAAGTTAATAAATTATGAGGACATTATTTAAAACTTTTTATTATTTATTTCTCTCTAAATTGGAAGAATAAGGAACATCACAATCCCAAGGTGACAACTAAAATGTGGCTACACAGTTATATTTAAAACTTAATTCGCATTTTTTTCACCCTTACGAGTGGATTTTTTTCTTTAAATTTATATAGGACTACTCTTGAAGTATAATATGAGCCATATTTAATAATATCTACGCATTCAAAAAAAGTAATCATAACAATCAGTTCACAATTGCAAATATAACGCGTAACATATACATACAATATGTAACAAAAACGAACACGCGCGTCGATGAAGCAGGATCTTTAACAACACTCTTACTTGCTCTTTCTCCCTGTCGTTCCCGTTAAGTTCCCGGCTAATGCAGAGGTAATAAAATCACATACAATTTGCAAATAAAATGTTATGTTAATTATGGTAAGTATGCGTTATAGGGGGCACGAGTGAAACTACTGCTTGCAAGTAACACACTGATTTATTTCTTAACTATGACAATTATACTTATACGTAGTCGTACACAAGTACCCACCAAATTAATTTATTTTTATCGTCGAGTTTTGAAGTAAATTTATTGTTTCCATACGTCTGGGTACTACTTCTGATAACGCACTTAACGGCAACCACAGGGTTTTTGTTACATATTGTATACAAAGAAACTGTCGAATTGAGAACTACGAGAATAATTTTATTAGGTTCTGGAATTCCTTTTTTGCCTATTAGTCCAGTCTGGGTACTGGTCTTACCTATTTCTGCCACTAACGAGGACGCACTACTGTCTTCCCATCTAAAGGGTTTAGAAAGACAGTATAGTACAGGTGTGAGGCATTCCATCTGAGAACTACTCAGGTTTGACAACACATCTGTAGCCCTCTATGTTTGAAGTCGGTTACAGGTGTCCACGGGCTGCAATAGCCATTTACTATCAAAAAATCCTCTCACATTCGGATTCTCCAAAAAGCTGTTTAAAATCCTGTTTACTTAGCATTATCTCAATCCACAGTAACCCGGCTAATTTTATACGAATCCCCAACCACATTATCAGAGGCATATCTATGGAAGAAATTGCTTTTAAAATCTAATCCAGTCTCCCCAGTTGTACCGTTCATAGCGGTGACCACGTCGTTAGTCTTCTTCCCGGCTTTAGGACCCAATGTTAGGTTATACCTGGTTATCTCTAAACCTAAATGCCTAGAACTGTACGTTCTGCCCAATGATTTAGTTCTCTTAACTGCGAATTTGTCCTTAGGCATTTTGATGTCGTATATTGGATTGATGATGCCGGTGCAATTATTTAATGGATAGTTTAAATTTTGGTCCAAAGTTAAACGTGTTTTGGCATGTTCTAATTTATTTAAGTCGTGTTCGAGTTCTTGCAAGCGTTTTGATGGCACGTAATCGGGATACAGTTTTGTTATCTGGAACATAATAAAATAATAATAATAATACAATGTCCCCCAGAGTGAATTTCGGTCACGGCGGACAGTCTGAACTAATACTAGCCATCTGCGTGGGACTGGATATAATGCCCGAGTGTACACACAACTTGTGAGTGTTTTTTTATAGTATAGGGTGACAAACGAGCACACAGCCCACCTGATGGTAAGTAGATGCTGTGGCCCATATACATCTACATTTATCCTCAATTAAGAATCCAAATACAGATACGTTGTCACCCCTGAAAACTAAGATGTATTGCCTCGTTTCCAGTAAAAAGAGTCTCCGGTTCTTTACACTCACCATACGAAACACAAAAGAGTGAAGCCACTATTTTACGCTGGTATTCTGTGAGAGTGTGGTCCTACCCCGGTCGAGCCGACCCATTCGTGATACAACCACAATATATCTGCAGCGTCGGGCATAGCTCGGGCGTCCTCGTAGTCTCCAGATCAAGTTCCCATGGGCACAGTAACTCTGATAATATCGTTTGGTTGCTAAAGCAACGCCTCCTTCAACTGCCATTACCCATTCTCATTTCTAATATGTATCTTAAAAAGAAAATTAGTGCTAAAAAGCGGTTGCAAAAAAAAAGTGCATCTCACTAATATTCGAGGATTGCACTATAATCTCAGCGCAGTTCATCACCATCTTGAGACTGAGAAGTCGCACCTACTTTTCTTGAGGGAGACGCAAATTGGATGTCCATTGAATGCGACGTATCTTGACTATCCTGGATTCTGCTTGAAGTACAAATTCTATCAACGTGCCGGAGTCTGTGTGTACGTCTGCAATGACATTTGCTTCCAGCGTGTCTGTCACCTTGAAGAACCCACTTTTTTGACAATCTGGGTAATGGTAGATACAGGTATTGAAAAAATCCTTTATGCCTGTGTCTTTCGATCGCACAGCGGTGACCAGGAGACAACACTATTATTTGACCACCTTAGTGAGGCTGCTGACGTGGCCCTAAATCGGTATCCTACTGCACAATTGGTCTTTCTGGGGGACTTTAACGCTTGTCACCAAGACTGGCTGTTCCCACACCAGAATACCGACCATGCTGGAAAAGAAGCGAGGAAGTTTGCTTTGACGCTAGGTCTTTCTCAGTTGGTAAAGAAAGCGACTAGGATACCCGATGTAAACGGTCACACAGCAAATTTCTTTGACCTTCTGCTGACTACCAAACCAGACAGGTATGAAGTACATATTACCTCCTATATGGGTACATGTGACCACTGTCTGGTGAAATCTGTATCGTCATATTCTCCACCTGATCACGAGTCCCATGGTGTTCGACGAATATGACGGTATAAGTCAGCTGATTGGCATGAGATGTGATACTTTTTTGCATCTTATCCTTGGCGGGAGGTCTGTTGAGCTGTGCGGTTCCGATAACAAATGTGTTGCGTCAAGCTACGGAATATTTTATCTCCTTCTCTGATGCTCCCACCGGTACCAAAGATCACCCATGGTTTAACGCTAAATGCGTCCAAGCTGAAAAGCACAAGCATTCAGCGTACTTATCCTGGATTGACGCTCGAAACTGCAAAGCTCCGGATATTAGCTCCAAGAAGAGAACTTTCAATCAGGCCGCCAAGTCCTACAAAAAGCATTACGGAAAGCTAGTCTCGATTGAATTAAGCATATTGGCGCAAAATTCTCTGACAGAACATCCAGCACTAGAGCTTTCTAGTCTCTCGCCAAAGCGGTCGAAACAAACTTCTATCGGCCTACACTGCCTCCGCTGGTGAAACCGGACACTGGCGCATACGGCTAAAAAGAAAACGAAGTTGTTCGCATCTCTCTTTACCTACAATTCATGTCTGGACAGTGGCAACAATATTCCACCTAAATTAACTCACTGCGGGGCCTCTATGTCGGTATACCAGCTATAGTTCTAAAGGCTTGTGCCCCTGAGTTCTCTCCTGTGCTGACACGCTTGTTCCGCCTCTCATTTAGGACTAGAATAGTGCCAAAATCCTGGAAGATTGCCAACGTGCAGCCTGTTCCTAAAAAGGCAGCCGTGCCGACCCTGCCAATTATCGGCCAATCTCAATTACCTCCATACTCTGCAAGATTATGGAGCGTATGTTGAACACCCACTTAATGACATACCTAGAACAGAATGACCTCCTTAGTGACCGGCAATATGGGTTTCGCCAAGATTGGTCAGCTGGGGACCTTCTAGCGTATACCGCACACGTATGGGGCGAGGTACTCGAAAACAGTGAGCAGGCAATTGCTCTGTGTGAATTTGGCACACTAGCTTTCTGGGTAAGCTTCCAGCGTACGGCTTATCCCCTGGTCTGATTGAATGGGTAAAAGACTTTGAGTGAACTTGTGAGTGAACGGTCTCTCCGGATCGTCGTCGATGGCTGCTCATCCGATCCTATGGCGATTAACGCCAGTGTTCCTCAGGTGTCCGTTCTCTTCACTACTCTCTTCCTGCTGCATATTAACGATCTACTTATGCCCGGTATCTATAGGTATGCAGACGATAGCATAGTTGTGGAGAGATACCATCCAAGTCCTAGGGCCTGTCGGGATCAAATCCAGTCCGAAAGAGAAGCCATGGTAGAGCGTGTGAATCTCACACTACAGGCAGTCTCCGAATGGGACGATGTCAATCTTGTGAAATTCAAGGCCTCCAAAACACAAGCGTGTCTCTTCACTGCAAAAAGGAGCCAGCTCATCTAGGCTTCTTCTTTCCGAAATATATCACTGGAATGTACCGACCGCTTTCAGTTGTTAGGGTTTGAGATATCCTCAAATGTGAACTTCGGGCGGTTCATTGAGTCCAAAGCAGCTGCAAAGAAGCTGGGAGTCCTTGCAAAGGTGCGGCGATACTTCACGCCGGGACAGCTGCTTACTTTATATAAAGCGCAAGTCCGGTCATGCATGGAGTATTGCTGCCTTATATGGGTTGGTGCTGAAAAATGTCACCTAGCAGCTTTGGACTCAACGGAAAGGCATACTAAGAGGCTTATTGGTGACCCGAACTTGGTTAAAACCAATCTTACCAGCCCCGAACACAGACGCATAGTAGCCAGTCTTTCGATTTTCTACAGGATGTATTTTGGATAGTGTGCGCAGGAATTGCATAATGTAATTCCTCCCTCTCCATTCCACCATTGGGCAACCAGACGTTCGGCAAGTCTCCACCCTTTCGTTGTTGACCATTCCGAACCAATTCGAACCAAACTGTTCGCTACGTCGTTCATCATGCGTACAGCAAAGGAGTGGAAATAAGTTGCCGGCATCTGTCTTTTCATCCGACTACAGTGTAGGTGTCTTCAAGGCAAGAGTGAATAGTCTTTTGTTAAGTCAGTGCGCTTCACCATCTTAAGCTACATCACCACTTACCCACCTGATGGGTTTTGTAGGGGGGATTGTAGATAAGCGCTGGCTTTGTAGAATATAAAATAAGACAGACACAGATACACACGTTAAATATAACACACATCTGTTTTTGTCGAGTTAAATAGAAGTTATACAATAAATAAATAATAAAATAAAATAAATTAAAATAAGGAAATAGAGGTGCCATTACGGCTTTCTAAAAATATGACATAGCGCAGTCGGTAGAATACGAATTTCGATCCCAAAGTGAATATAATTTCGAGTCAGATGATGAGCAATTATTGCCAAATTTGAGTATTTGCTACGCTACTCAATTTTGAGATGTCGTAAGTCTCGTGCTGTCACAGTCACTTTAACTTAAAGTGATAGAGACACCACGAGACTAAACGACATCTTAAAATTAAGTAGCGTTTGAGTATATGGGCGTTAGCCATTTTTTTATTATATTGCCGGGTGATGATGACGTAAGAGAATTTGTCACTCCATTTCGTCCCGCGGGTGTCGTAAGAGATGACTAAAGGAAATGCCTGAAGACTCTTATGGTTTCCTACTAGAAAGAAAATGACATTTATTGGTTACAACAGGCCACGAGTATCATTAAGCTTTAACATTTGTTGACACATATATTAAAAACAGTATAACAAAATTAAGAAGTAAGTAAGGACTCTCTAAGATTAGAATGGAATGTTTTTTTTCATTCAATTTAGTGTATGTGTTTTTAATTCAATGGTTTGGTAAAAAAACTCTATCCTAGGAAGAACCAGCAAAGAACCCAGCGAGACATTTTTTAAAGTAAATTATATAATAAGAAAGGTTGTAAAAACTTTTTACAGCATTTATTTTAAAACAGCTTGGAAGCGATCGAGCATTCGATTTAGGGGCCTTCAAGAAAAAAGCTTACTCCTTTGTAAAAGGCCGGCAATACACCTGCAATTCCCTTGGTGTTGCAGGTGTTCATGGTCACTTACTTAGTAAATACAGGCCTTTGCTAGAAAGATAAGAGGCGGTTTGGGTAGATATCAAACTCTTACTTCTGTAAATCGACTCAACATTTCTGGACTTTAGCTTCAGATTTTAGCTGGTGGCAGAAAATATACTAACCTGTTTACTTTTGCTCGCATGCCTAGGCAAGGGTGGAGGCTGGGGCGCCTCATCTCCAGACACATAGTCGAGAGGCCGGGATTTGTACTTCTGGGGCGCTTCCTTCTCTATCACAGAAGCTTCCGGTAGCTTCCAAGAACTGCATTTAAGAAAATATCAAAGCTAATTAATATTTATTATTTACTTTCGTCCGCGTGGTTTTACGTGTTAGTATTACGGCTGGATTTCATGGATCTTGATTTTCTGCGGGGTACCCTAATTGTTTTTCTAAAATAAAATTAACTTAGGTTACTCCTTATACCATCAGCTATCTGCCAGTGAAAGTCCCGTCAAAATCGGTCCAGCCATTTTGGAGATTAGCCGGATCAAACAGACAGACAGACAAAAATGTTTAAAATTGTTTTTTGTTTAAGTACCGTATATACTTTCATATACATTTAGCTAAAAAGATGTTATTTTGACATTACAAACAGACACTTCAATTTTATTTATGTGTACAGATCTCTTACAAATTCTTGGTAAATCCACGCTGCAGCTGTATTATGATCCTTATAGTAAGAGCACGGATGAGTGCTCTCAACCGGGGATGAATTTCGCCACCACCATAGTATTTCTACTATGGTGGTGTTATAAACCATCCAATAGGATTTCTTGGAGCGAACAAAATATCGTTTTGGCACAAATGTGAACGACTCCATATATAATTACACGTGTTAGAGTCACGCTGCAGCTTTATTATACTTACAGCATGAATAGATCGTATTTTTTCATATTTTTATAGAATAAGGATGACAACGATCACACAGTACTCCTGATGGTAATTGCTGTGGCCGTAAGTAGATGCTGTGGCCCATAGACATCTACATCTATCCTCGATTAAGTATCAATTTTTTTTATAAGATAAGGTGACAAATGAGCACACAGTCCACCTGATGGTAAGTGGATGCTGTGGCCCATAGACATCTACATCTATCCTCGATTAAGTATCAATTTTTTTTATAAGATAAGGTGACAAATGAGCACACAGTCCACCTGATGGTAAGTGGATGCTGTGGCCCATAGACATCTACATCTATCCTCGATTAAGTATCAATTTTTTTTTATAAGATAAGGTGACAAATGAGCACACAGTCCACCTGATGGTAAGTGGATGCTGTGGCCCATAGACATCTACATCTATCCTCGATTAAGTATCAATTTTTTTTTATAAGATAGGGTGACAAATGAGCACACAGTCCACCTGATGGTAAGTGGATGCTGTGGCCCATAGACATCTACATCTATCCTCGATTAAGTATCAATTTTTTTTTATAAGATAGGGTGACAAATGAGCACACAGTCCACCTGATGGTAAGTGGATGCTGTGGCCCATAGACATCTACATCTATCCTCGATTAAGTATCAATTTTTTTTTATATGATAGGGTGACAAATGAGCACACAGTCCACCTGATGGTAAGTGGATGCTGTGGCCCATAGACATCTATATCTATCCTCGATTAAGTATCATTTTTTTTATAAGATTTGGTGACAAATGAGCACACAGTCCACCTGATGGTAAATGGATGCTGTGGCGCATAGACATCTACATCTATCCTCGTTTGCGAATTAAAATGCGCGTTTTCACCCGTGAGGACTAAAATGGAAGACCTTTTTTCCAGTAAAAAGGGGCTCCGATTCTCTACACTCACCATAGGAAACACAACAGTGTTATGATGCTATTTTAGGCTGGTATTTTGTGAGAGCGTGGTCCTTCCCCGGCCGAGCCGACCCATTCGTGCTACAACTATTCTACTAATATAGCTGCAGTATGGCTCTATCACGTATAAACATGCGTTGGGATGCTTCGTTTCCATTAAAAAGGTTCTCCGGTGCTCTAGACTCACCATACGAAAGCACACATTAAGCCGACCCATTTGTACAACCATATTATGGCGTATTATATCACGTATAAAATGTGTTTTCATGTAAACGTTTGTTACATTTTCTGTCTCCAACATGGAAATCCTTAAAATAAATGTAATAAATACAAATCCCTCGACACTTCTGCTTGTTAGTACAAAAAAAATACAATAATAAATTATCATGAACACGTGTTTTTGCTCTCGGGTGCCCTGTTTGTGCGGGAGCCGGAATAAACAGTGCTACCTGTCCGAGCGATGTGTCAGTCAGTATATGTACCTCATTTATGATATCGCTGTAATCTTGGTTCGCGTCGACCCTTTTGTAAATTATTAATAGGGGGCAACACAGAAATATTTATAAATGTTGACATTATTAGTAATTATTGTTTATATAATCAGGGCGGATTACTTGTATAATTTAAATCGTGATTTTATTACGTAATTTTATTAATGGTAGAACCACGCTGCAGCTATAATATGGTTGTACGAATGGGTCAGCTCGACCGAGGAAGAACCATACTCTCACAGAACACCAGCGTAAAATAGCAGCTTAATGCTATTGCGTTTCATATGGTGAGTATAAAGAACTGGAGACCCTTTTTTACTGGAAACGGGGTATTCCACGTTAGTCCTCAGTGGTGGCAACATATCTGCATTATGATTCTTAATTACATGTAGATGTCTATGGGCCACAGCATTCACTTAACACCAGGCTATATCTTATTAACAAAATATAGATGTAATTTTGCAGCACGTCTACTTCTTACAGCTGGGCACATGTCTCTCATTTCTAAAGATTTATGGAGAATTTAGACAGCCCCGACCAAAGAAAAAGAAATTAAGATATAATAATAGGTTGCGAATTATTTTATCTTAGTTCTGTATATTGTAGTAGTATAGAAGTCGGTACCTATACCATCTAGGATACGTTAGTACCTACTTTGTGATAATCCATTAGACAGGCGAACATTCTACCACTGAACTGTTATTTACGCGGTAGAGCCATGCTGCAGCTATATTACTGTTATAGTAGTAGCACGAATGGGTCGGCTCGACCAGGGAAGGACCACGCTCTCACAGAATACCAGCGTAAAATAGCAGCTAGACACTGCTGTGTTTCGTATGGTTAATGTAGAGAACCGGAGACCCATTTTACTGGAAAAGAAGCATTCCATCTTGGTCCTCATGGGTGACAACGCATCTGCATTTTAATTCGCAAATGAGGATAGATGTAGATGTCTATGGACCGCAGCAATCACTCACCATCAGGTGGACTGTGTGCTCATTTGTCACCCTATCCTATAAAAAAGAAAACTGGGGGATGGCGGGGGGCTAGAAAACGTGGAAGTGGGCAGCAGCGTCTCCCTAATAACATCTAAAAATTAAAACCAGCCAGCTTACCAAGCGTGTCAACTAAGGCGATGTAAAACTCATATTAAAATCTCAGGTCATCTATTTTTTTAGCAAAACAAAATAAATGTTGAAATAATTTTTTGGAACTTACTTGGTAGCCCTCTCGCTACTTCTAGAACGAGCCGCTCGTGCAAGTCGGTGGAGAGCGAACAGTGCACCTTCGCTGGACTCACCGAGAAACGAGCACAGTTCTTGTAGTATCTAAAACCAATGCAATAGCTTTATAGCACCTTTTTAACCGACTTTCAAAAAGAAGAAGGTACGCAATTCGAGTAAACGTTTTCTTCTCATTATACAATATTTTATGTTACCCGATATCTTTTTTTATTGTGAACCGAGTTTAATTATACTTTATTTTATTTTATATAGGTTATACTTGATGGCTCACAACTGAAGGTGGAAAAATAAGGGATGGATATTTCAATTTAACTATTTAAACGATATTACGGCTCCGTGGTGCAGTGGCTTAGCAAAGAGTTGCCGCACTGGGGGCCGCGGGTTCGAATCCCGCACGTAAAAAGTATTTGTATGGCCGACAAATAATTGTTCCGGGTCTGGATTATGTCCTTGTACAATTTATGTTTGTAAACTGCCTCCATGATATAGGAGAAAATCCTAGTTGGGGGTTAACGTTTTAAAATAAAAAAGAAAAAAACTATATTATAAATGTTGCCTTAAATTTGTGATATCCTTTGTTGTGTAATGTCCTTTGTACTCAGAGGGGTAAAAAACTTAACATTAAAAAATAAAAAGAGATTTCAAAAACTAAAATAATAATATAATTCCCACAAAAAAACTTCCGAAGTCATTTTTTCGAAGCTTTCGTTCTTCTATAGCACATTCAGTTTTAACTTTTCTTTCTTCAAAGTTATTTTTTTTATAACGAGAACTTATGTATTCAATTATGTGTCAAATGAAATTGACTTGGAAACAGACCTGGTATAGTCTGTGCTTAGAAGCGATATTATCATTTCTTCCAAGATTTCTTCGGTTACTTGCTGTGACCAGTACGAAAGCCCGACTGATATACAAAAAGAAAGAAGTTAGGAGATAAGAAATGAGAGTGTTGTCTATGGATAATGCATTCGAGAACTTTAGAAAGTATGAAAGTGGGATAGAGAAGAATGATTACAAATCTGGGGGTGTCAAAGACATAAAAGATTAAAAATTGTTTTTATGTTTCTTAGCTACACGATACTCTATTTTTTTCTCTCTTCCATTTTGTTACTTCTATGTAAAGAGCGTGCTAACTATTAAATAATATATTTAACCAGTTTCTATTATTTCAATCCATAAGATTTTTAATATCCATTGATTTTTGAAATACTTGGTGAATTTTAAAGTTTCATGTAAGGTGCCTGCGGGTAATAAGGCCTGTCGGCTAATAACACCTAAGTGACAAAAATCGTATTTATAATAACCGCACTCGCTTAAGGAGATAAAAACAGATTCCTATTGCATGACAATGTCTCGACAAGTATGCAGATACGCGCTACCCCGCGTCCTGCAACCAGAGTTGCATTATCTATCATAAGATACTACCACACTGCACCAATATTAAAAATCAGTCCAAATAAATCGTAGGTATGTTTTGTAATGTTAGGTGAAATTGTACGGGAGGAATATAAAGTAATTTTTTTTTGTAAAAGATATTTAATTAATCAAAGTATGCACAGTTGTTATCTATGCACTTTTGCCATCTCGTAGGTAATTCACTGATCCCTTTACTAAAAAAACCATGGGGGCGAGAATCAATTAACTCTTTGAAGGCGGTTTGGACTGCCGCATCGGAGTTGAATTGTTTCCTTGTAAGAAGTAGTCCAAGTTCCGAAAAAAAATGTAATCTGTTGGAGCAAGGTCCGGGGAGTACGGTGGATGTCACAGACATTCCAATTGTAGCTCATTAAACTTAGTGGTTGTTTGTTGTGCAGTATGTGGTCTTGGCGATGTCGTGGCGTTGTCAAGAAGCAGCAGTGGCCTAGAGCGATTGACCAATCTCGGTTGCTTAGCAGCTAGTTCTTCCTTCATGGTTTGCAGTTGCTGACAATAGATATCTGCCGTAATCGTTTGGCCAGATTTTAGAAAGCTGTAGTGAATGACACCGGCGCTAGTCCACCAAACTCACAAGTAACTTTTTCTGAGTCAATTTTCGTTTAGGGCAGGATTTGGCTGGGTCTCCAGGGTTCAGTCATTGCGACGAGCGCTTCCGATTATTGTACAGTATCCACTTTTCATCACAAGTAATGAATGATTCGATTTAAAATCCCTTCATTGTTGTGTCGGTTGAGCAAAGTAACATAGCAGTCAACGCGTGTTTGCAAGTTCGATTCACTCAATTCGTGAGGTACCCATCGTTCAAGTTTTTTTACTTTCCCGATATGCTTCAAGTGGATTAATACAGTTTTATCACTTACCCCGAAGCCTGCAGTTATCTTTGAAGTGCTTTGTGATGGATCCGCTTCCACAATAGCCTTTAATTCCTCATTTTCCACTTTGGTCTCAGACCGCCCACCGGGTTGGTTCTGAAGGTCGAAATTTCCAGAACGAAAACGTTGAAACCAAAAACGTGCCATCCTTTCTTTTGCGACACCAGCGCCGCACACATCATTAATCCTTCGAGCTGTTTCGGCAGCACTGGTGCCACGGTAGAACTCGTACTCGTAAATATACCGATATTTCATGTTTTCCATTGTGCGGTAATAAGCGACGCCAAAGAAATAAATAATGAGGAAAAAACAAATGAATGACTGTTTACAAAACTCAAAGTACCAGCTAAATGAATTTATAAATTTGAATTTGGAATTCTTAACCAAAGAGATGTTTCAGATCAAAGTGATCAATACGACAAAACGCTAATTTCATATGTAAGACCTAATATTACACTTAGCTATCTAAAATCGTAATGTTTATCTTTATGAATAAATGTTTTGTTGATCTTGAAGATTTGAGTAACTTATCGTGGTCAAATTTTTTTTAATTTGGTTTTTCCTAAATACTTGGTCGGCGTTTATTAAGGTCTAGGCCTTATTATACCCCTTTTTCTTGTGTAGTTTCTTTGTATTGTTATGAATTTTATATCACTTTTAAAATGTTATAAATGCAAATAAATCGTACGCTTTTATTATTAAACTAATGTCGTAATCATAAAAAGGCCTGGTTTCAGCTGTCCAAACTTTTTTTGCTGATTGTGAGGGAATAGATAGTGCACCTGTGCTTGCGCATACATTCTGAATCTATACTTCTGAACTATCCTGATGGGCTAGTCTCCGTTGAGACTGGCCTATATCAAAAGAAATTTGATTGGGAGGGCACTCAACCCAACAATAAACCCAATTCTCAACTCAACTCAACTCGAGACACAACCGACGCACTGATGATAATCACGAGGAGTAAGTTTGTTTATCAGTTTGTTCATCGTTATACTAATGACTTTAAGTACTGATAGGCGAGGTAATTTATATATTTTTTACTATTTTATATATTAATTGCTGCACTTATGAGATTATTGATCACAAAATTAAATATATTACATATAAATTGATTATTTAAGTTCGTTAAAGCAGATCTACGAACGCGCTATCTAGAAATACATGAGTATGTACGGAAGTGAAAGTTGGGTATGGCAGAAAAAACATGAAAGCAGAATAAATGCAGTTGAGATGAGAGCATTAAGAAGTATGATAGGAGTTAAACTGAGTGACAGGATAAGAAATAGTGAGATAAGGAAACGTTGTGGTCTGAAAGAAGATGTAGTGACAAAAATTGAGAAAGGTATGCTGAGATGGTTTGGCCATGTCGAGAGAATGAATGAAGAACGATTGACGAAAAAAGTGTATAAGGCGAGTGTGAATGAAAATGTTGGAAGGGCTAGACCTAGGCGGACATTTCTAGACCAAATCAGGAACGTCTTCAAAAGAGGCCATGTCAAGAGTACCCTAAACCGTAGAGCATGTATGGAGGGAATAATGAAAGTGGACGAAGCGAAACAAGTATGTAAGGATCGTAGCAAGTGGAAGAAAAAAGAGGCGTGATTATATGTATGTATGTATGTTAAAGCAGTAGGCCTTATTACCCTACCATAGTAAATAAGGCCTACTAGCAAGGTTTTTAGAAATGTTTTATTTTGTTTTTCTTTGTGGACAATTACTTACAATTATTTGTTCATAACTTATAGAAACTGTACTAGACTAATGATATTTATTAAAATCTGTAGACCAAATTAGATGTTTCTGGTTTTTTTTTTTTAGATTTTCCCTTAGCTAGGCCTTATTACCCGCAGTTACCTTATAGCTAGCTACGTTTCGAGAAAAAGGATAAAATCCGCCAAATCAATAAACTAATCTTGGATACATTGTTTAAATATAAATAAAAATACAGTGGGATTGTATATTGTTTCTGTCTATTGTAGTCGGTTAAAAAAAAGAGACGAAAATTATTTTAATTGGTTTCGACAATTGTATTAATTTCCTAATGTTTTCTATTTTTTTTTATATAGGAAACGGGTGACAAACGAGCACACAGCCCACCTGATGGTAAGTGGTTTCTGTAGCCCATAGACATCTACATCTATCTTCGATTAGGAATCAAAATGCAGACGCGTTGTCACACGTGAGGACTAAGATGGAATGCCGCGTTTCCAGTAAAATGGGTATCCGGTTCTCTACACTCACCATACGAAACACAGCAACGTTGAACTGCTATTTTACGCTGGTATTGTGTGAGAGCGTGGTCCTTCGTCGGTCGAGCCGACCCATTCTTGGTACAACTATATTACTAATATAACTGCAGCATGGCTTTACCACGTAAAAAAATTGAACATACTATAGTTGTAGAAGTGTATAGACAGTAACAAAGGCACTCTTACTGACTGATCTATGTTTTGATGGAATTATTTGACGCTATGATCGGTAGTTGACTCGATTGCTGTGTTACAAACTTGGTATACAAACACATTTAGAATCGAAATCCAACTAAATGTGTTTGTGCAAAACACAAATTATTGGTTATAAATGTTAGCCGTGTAGTTATACGTACTTCACTAGGCTTAATGCTACATTACAGACTACAACGTTGCTTTTTAGTGGCTTTATTTCAGGTGTTTTCAGTGGACGTCGTCATCCATAACAGCTGTCATATGGTACCGTGTAGTGGTGTGGCGTGTGGCGGTGTAAGAAAATCCACTACCGCGTCTCGTAGGTATCTTATTCGTCGCTTCAGAACTTCCCAGACTTACTCAATGGGATTTAGGTTGGTGGCCAATCCAAACGACGAATTCCGACCTTTAGGACATACACTTTTATATCATCAGACTGGTGGCATAGAGACCGCGAGTGTTGTCGTCCATAAAAATTGATGAATTTGTGATTTGTCAACGCTTGTGACACCAGAAAAATTCATCCCATAGTTCGGTACATGGCTTTTTTCCAGAACCAGGCCTTCTCTTGACCGAACCAGTCTCTTGATAGCGCTGCAAGGGCCTTTGAGCTGTTGAACGACTCACATTACCTCTGAGCCACGGCATTGGCTGCAACCCCTCTGGTTATTATCACTTTATTTTATCATTTTCATGACCGATTAACAGAAATTACAGCACATTAAAATATCAAGGAGGGCTAAAAGTTATTTAAAGTCGATTTAAACTTTAGGATTTCGCGCCACAAAATGTATTAAAATTTGAATTTGGAGCGTACTTTTTAAACACCACTGCACTTTTATAACCGGCCAGTAATATGCTCAAGTTATTAAAACCTTTTTCATATTGTATTTTTTAGGCGAGAAAAAAATCAAAACCGCCCGTTTTATTTTGCGAATGAGTGTATATGAAACAAAAATTTAATATACAAAATATAAAATAAACGCTTTTATGCCTTTATGCTGTAACGGTATGCGGCAGTTGTCAAGTGGCAGATGGTAGCAGGAGAAGTTACCGTGAAGCGCGCGCGCTGCAGCAGCGCCGGCACCAGGTCGGCCAGCGCCAGGTGCAGCGCGCCGCCGCGCGCCGCCAGCACGCCCAGCGGCGCCGCGCGCCCCGCCACCCACTCGTCGCACCACGACCACGCCATATCTTCCGCGTCAGACGTACCCGACTCTTCCACTACGAACAGTTTTTTATACTAACTCAAGTAACAAACCAACTTACAATCCAATTCAATGCTAAATGGCTGCTGCAGTCCATGGACACCTGCAGCCAGATTCAAACAAAGCAGAGTACAGATAATAAATTATTATTACAAATAAATAAAATTGAAGTATCTGTTTGTAATGTCAAAATAACAACTATTTTTATAGGATAGGGTGACAAACGAGCACACAGTCCACCTGATGGTAAGTGGTTGCTGTGGCCCATAGACATTCACATTTATCCTCGTTTGCAAATCAAAGTGCAGATGCGTTATCACCCGTGAGGACTAAAATGGAATGCCCCTTTTCCAGTAAAAAGGGTCTCCGGTTCTCTACACTCACCATACGAAACACAGCAGTGTTAAGCTGCTATTTTACGCTGGTATTCTGTGAGAGCGTGGTCCTTCCCCGGTCAACCCGACCCATTGCTGCTACAACTATACTACTAATATAGCTGCAGCATGGCTCTACCACGTATAAAACTTTTATCAAATGCATATGAAAGTATATACGGTACTTATGACAAATACACAATTTTTAAAAATTTTGTCTGTTTCTTCCAGCTAATCTCCGAAACGGCTGAACCGATTTTGACGAAACTTTCACTGGCAGATAGCTGATGTTATAAGAAGTAACTTAGGCTACTTTTATTTTAGAAAAAAAATTAGACTTCCGCGCAAAAAAAATCAAAACCCATAAAATCCAATCGTAATAAATTCCACGCAGGTGAAGTCGCGGGGAACGGCTAGTTTTTTTTATAAAACTAAAGTGACACACCGAATCACAGTCCAATTCAATGGTAAGTGGATAGTCCACGGACATCTGCGGCGAACATCAAAGACAACGAGACAGAAACTACAAATGCAATCAACTCTGGGGACTTAGATGGAATAACACACAACCTGTACTTATGCTGTCTCTCTATACTCCACAACAGTGCAAGCACTGCTAATTTACGGCAGAAACAGTTATGAGGGTAATAGCCAGATGGATCTCATGTCAGAAAACCAATCCTACTACTAAGTGAAAAGAAGTAGAACGTTTATAAAAAACAAAACATTTTTAATTTATTAATATCATCGTTGCCAAGCATGATCATTACCGTGTAGAAACACCATAAGAGAATCACTACCCCATATCATAACATGGGTGCCATAAAAGGCGACAAAGGGAAACTAATGAACAGAAGCAGCATCTGCCTGATAATAACACAAGTTGATAAAAACTGTGATTGCCAACCAGCTCGCTATGCGTGGCAACTATGGCAAATATCCTTTGAGGTAATCTGTGAAAACATAGGCTACCTAAACATATGTTCAGCGGTGAACTTTTGATAAGCTTAGGGCCCTTCAAAAAACGACCTTACTCCTTTTTAATAGGACGGCAATTCCCATGATGTTGTTGTTCTTGGGCGGCGGACGGCACTCTCCATCAGCACGGCTAGCATGGGTTGGGGACAAAAATTTTATCCCCCGATTATATCCACTGATAACAGATAAACTTATCTTGTCCTTATGCAAAGCATGGCAACGGGGAGAAGTATATCCCCGTTTGACATAACGAGTAGACATAATATCCCCCGTCCGTAGCATGGAGCCAAATTAAAAATAAAAAATTATGCTTTTTTAACATTTGAAAGGGACACTTCTATCCTAGTTCATTGGACGTGGGTTTAAGTTTATATTCATACAAAAAATCTATCTAAGTCCAAGTCTCTCTCCCATTTTATCTACTATGGATATTATATCCACCGGTGTGCCCATGTTCGAAGGGTGGATGAAACTAAGCAAGGGGATAAACATTTTCTCCTTTGCCCGGGGATAAAATTGTCTTCTACCCATACTAGCCCTGCAGGTGAGCCGCATGAGAGAATTCATCATTCCCTTTACGTTTCTTTTTCGAACTTATAAACTGTAATAGACTAAAGAATAAAGTATGATAAGTAAAGTTCAACAAAGTTACAGCCTTCATACTCGTACGTCCCACATCTAGGTACCGGTCTCGTCTAATTACTGAAAGAGATTAAGGACCAGGGAGTGTCCGCCGCGCTGCGCCAATACGTGTAGGTGGACTTCACATACCTTCGAAATATTTTTAATGTCTCCGACATACAGTTTTCCTCGCGATGCTTTTCTTCACCACCGAGCACGTGGTACATCAGCACTTAAAATTACAATGAACAATTTAATCGGTGTCGGCGGTGATCGCTTAGCCACTAAACTATCACGACTCCTGACGTTCGATAAGCAGAATTTTGATTTTCTTACATCGAATAAATAAGGATGTTATTTCTAAATTCAATTACCTGTTTAAATGCGTCCGAAAATATTGAATCTTAACATCTGTGGAAAAATATTAGCTCTGCTTGGACCAGCTCGCCTCGACAGCGGGAGGAGTGTGGACATATCTTTGAAATGCCTGTTTGGAATAATGTGACGGCTCCGTGGCCCATTGGCTTAGCAATCAGTTGTTGCGCTGGGGGCCGCGGGTTCGAATCACGCACGGAACAAGTATTTGTATGGCCTACAAATAATTGTTCCGGGTCTGGACGTTTCTCCTTGTGCAATTTATGTTTGTAAACTGCCTCCACGACACAGGAGAAAATCCTAGTGTGGGGGTAACGTTTTTATAAAAAAAAATTGTAATACGTATATTACTCACCATATAAAGCATCCTTCACACTGTTTATAAAATCTAGTGTTTCCAAAATACTCGGTCTACTCATAGCGTCCTTATTCTTCACAGTAGACCCAGCGGACCTCGGCCGTCGCTTCAACTCCTTAATATTTTCAACTGGTTCGGTATAAACTAGACTCCTCAAAGTATGGTATTTTCTTCTTAAGGTTTTCGTATCCGATTGATCTGTGATAGTAATTTCTGGGAATCCATAGGACGTGGCTGGTCTATTCCTTCTTGATCTTCTGACAACCCTGGGGATAGTGTCGAGAGATGATACGTCTTGGTGGGAGTTGACCGGGATGATGTCCGGCTTAGTATTGTTTCTCCAGAAATTTCCAGATTTGACATTCCTAAGGATTTCTTCTGAGCTCTCATGACGTCCGATGTGTCTACCATTTAGGCTATGAAAAAAAAATTGATTTTTTTAAGTTTATAGTTTTTTTTTATAGAATAAGGGTGACAAGCGAACACACAGTCTTTCTGATGGTAAGTGGATGCTGTGACCCATAGACAGCTACATCTATCCTCTACTTAGAATCAAAATGCAGACGCGTTGTCACCCATGAGGACTAAGATAAAATGCCTCGTTTCCAATAAAAAGGGTAAAAAGGGTCAACTCAACGTAGTCTTAACAGAATTTTATTATGTACATATGACTTCGATCGGTCAAGTCGTTCAGAATTTACATAACCACTAAGATAAAAGCTTTTAGAAAAATTTACTTCGCAAATATCAGCGTTATAAAATAAAATGAGATACAGGAACATACAACAGGAAATAGAGTGAATGGGGCTCTACACGCTATTATGAGGAGTCAGAATGTGTCAACTAAGGCACGTATGGCAATTCATAATGCTATGTTAGTCCCTACTTTAATGTATGGTAGTGAAAGTTGGGTCTGGCAGAAGAAGCATGAGAGTAGAATAAATGCTGTAGAAATGCGGTCCTTAAGGAGTATGCTAGGGCTGAATCTGAATGACAGGGTGAGAAATAGTGTGATAAGACAAAAGTATGGTTTGCAAGATGACGTTGTGACAAGGATTAAGAAAGGAATGCTTCGGTGGTTTGGTCATCTAGAAAGAATGAATGAGGAAAGAGTGACAAAGCAAATTTATATTGCAGAAGTGAACGGCAGGGTCAGGAAGGGACGCCCTAGACGAAGGTTTATCGACCAAATCGGCGATACATTAAAAATGGGCCAGATTAGGAGTACCCTTAACCGACGAGCGTGTATGCGTAGATATATGGATGTAAAAGAGGCGAGAGAGGTGTGTCAGTATCGCGCCAAATGGAAGTCCGTAGTCTCTGCCTACCCCTCTGGGTGACAGGCGTGAGTGTTTATGTATGTATAAAAATAAAATGATGTGTCTTACCTAGTATGAAGAGCACCTCCCGCCCTCTCTCAATTGCGTGCACTATCCCCGTCACCACTAATCCCAGCACCGCTACTCTCAACACCACTACACTAGGCTAGACATACCACTGACGATAATACGACACGTGTTTCGCCTCTACACGAGGCATCCTCAGGTGATATAGACTCTACGGTGGCTAACCGCTAAGTGAGTGGCGAGCCAAAACAAGTGCCTTTTATACAGACCGATGACGCAACCGCTCTCTACTTCTTTTTAATTAAATTGTTAATGAGATTTTTTGAAAAACCGTTCTCGTTAACAATTTAATTAAAAAGAAACAAAAGCATGTTGTTCGCAACTCTCTGTACGCGGTTCAACCTCAAAGTGTTCATCGATATGTGAGCAGTTTGACCTACTTAGGCCCCATATCTGAAAAAGTAGCTAATACTCTTCGACAAAACGGCGTTTATGTGGCGTTCAAAACAAACAATTCTCTTAGAAATATCTGTAATAATAAAGATAAGTTGGATATTCGTCAAAAGTCAGGTGTTTACAAAATTGTTTGTGACGAATGCCACGCCGTTTACGTGGGTCAAACTGGTCGCAATTTCGAGACACGTTATAAAGAGCATTTAGCCACGTACAGGAATTGCAATCCCGATAAATCCCATTTTGCTAAACATCTTTTGGACACTGGACACAACCTAGCCAACGACCACTCCTTTAAAGTCTTACATACGTGTAATAAAGGGCTGCGGCTGTGTGTGCTGGAAGAGTTAGAGATATTAAAAAGTAATAATAGTACCGTTGCATTGCTGAATGAACAAACAAATGTTACTAACTCACCTCTCTTAAATATCTTTAAGCCTGCTCTCTAATAATAGAGAGCCTCGCAATATGGTCGTTTGTCACCCTCACGGTGATCAGAGATTGGTTGCGTGGTTGGAGGGTGGGCGTTGCGCGGCGGTTTGTTTTTAATTTTACAAACGGCTGCGTGATTGGTCGCATGTTTTTTCGCATGGCGCAGTCGCTCGCTCCTTAAGTAGAGAGCGGTTGCGTCATCGGTCTGTATAAAAGGCACTTGTTTTGGCTCGCCGCTCACTTAGCGGTTAGCCACCGTAGAGTCTATATCACCTGAGTATGCCTCGTGTAGAGGCAAAACACGTGTCGTATTATCGTCAGTGGTGTGTCTTGCCTAGTGTAGTGGTGTTGGGAGTAGCGGTGCTGGGATTAGTGGTGACGGGGATAGTGCACGCAATTGAGGGAGGGCGGGTGGTGCTCTTCATACTAGATAAGACACATCATTTTATTTTATAACGCGGATATTTGCGAAGTAAATTTTTCTAAAAGCTTTTATATAATGGATTTCCGGAAAGTAACGCCTGATTCTATTAATTATAACCACTAAAAGTCACATCAACGATTATATATAGAGATTTTTAAATTTGTTGACTCCATGACAATACATGATGGAGTTTGTATAATATCTAATCGTTTTGGATATCATTACTAAGGTAATTTTGGGGATTTTATCGCGTTTAATTTTAACTTTTTTAATTCCCAACGTTTCGGGCACTTTTCAGCACCCAAAGTCACGGGGAGGACAGAGTTGTTGACGTCTTGATGTCGTAGAAACGAAGGCTACCTTGAACTTTTAAATATACATTCTTTTGGTCCGATCTACGCAGAACGAGCTTACAGTATCTTACAAATAAAGTCTTGCAGTAGCATACTTGAGTTTGGATTTAATTTTATTAATTACTAGCTGTTCCCCGAGACTTCGCCCGCGCGTAATTTATTACGATTGCATTTCATGGGTTTAAATTTTTTTTCGCGGAACCCTAATTCTTTTTCCAAAATAACTTTTATTTAGCCTAAGTTACTTCTTATAACATCAGCTATCTGCCAGTGAAAGTCCGGTCAAAATCGGTTCAGCCGTTTCAGAGATTAGCCGGAACAAATAGACAGACAGACAAAAATTTTAAGAATCATGTTTTTGTTATAAGTACCGTATATACTTAGTAAAAAGCAGTTATTTTGACATTATAAATAGACACTTCAATTTTATTTACATATTTCTAATTTGTAATTTGTATAGATGCGATCGCAAACAGATGGTAGCACCCAGCCATCTTCTCTATTGAAATAAGGACGTTTATCAGTTTTAGTTGCTTGTTAACATTTCCTTGGTACGAGTAAGAATCGGTATTCTTTTGCGAGAACCTGATATAATAGTTGGGACGATCCTGAACAAGTGACATATTTGCAGGCTGAAATTACTGCAGCCATTAAAAATATTTATCTTAAATATTCAAGCCCTTAATAGAATATACTAACGTGATACAACATAAATACTTAACGACGCAACATAAAAAAGATTTTTCTTTGCATTTTACCAGTTTTTAATCATAAAAAGTAGTTTATTAAGAATAATCTAAAAACTCCTTGGAATAGATTTTCATGCACTGAATTATTTATGAGGTGTGCGGCCGTCGACAACGACACGATGAAAATCTTTCTAAATTATTAAGGTGTCAATACATTAGATTAGTTGACCTATAAAATTTAAAATGGATATTCTTACACCGCCACTACACGGCATATTTTTATAGCATAAGGAACTAACCACACTTATTCAGCTCAATTCAGCTTTTGTCCATAGAAAACACAGTCTAGAATGGAGATGCGTACCCATCCGTTCAGCTTTCGCGGCAAACGTATAAAATGAGGACAAGTGTGCTTCTATCATACGCACGCTAACACCGTAGTTTAGCGCTGAACGTGGCAAAACAGCGCTGTTCTGCCCCGTTCAGCGCTGTACACAGGCTGTCCTCGCCTATAAGTTGCGACTTGCATTGGTTGATTCCGATACATTTGATTCGCAATTATTTCGCATACAGTCATCGAGAGAATGAGTAAACAGAAATTATTTTGTATTTTGATTTTGTAACCATGGTCGCATTACATTTTTACATTACATACATTTATCCTCGATTACAAATCAAAATGCATGTGCGTTGTCATCCGTGAGCACTAACATTAAATGCTTCTTTTCCAGGAAAAAGGGCCTCCGGTTCTCTACACTCACCATACAAAACGCATCAGCCGTATGCTGTTATTTTTAATAAAGTTACAGTCTATTTATGTTCCAATAGAGGATAATGGCCTCCTATCATTTCTGAGAGGGTTTTAGGGCAATGAAATGTCCGCCGCGCTGCCCCAATGCTTGTTGGCAGACTTCACATGTCTGAGATGTAGTTATTTTTTTTTTAATTTCTCAGATATGTAGGTTTTCTCGCGATGTTTTTCTTCGCCGCCAAGCACGTGGTAATTCAGCACTTAAAATTGCAATTTATAATTTCATTGGTGTCGACGGTAATCGAACCCGGATTGCTCGGGTACAGGTAAATTTACACCAAGATCTAATCATCAAGCTTTAATCCGATCTCTCTCACCCCCTCCTTCTCAAGTAAGAAGAGACTGCAGGCAGAAATACAGAGATCAGTTGTCAAGTAAAGTTTCGAACCCAAGATCAACGAATCTACCAACCGACCGAGGATAATATACCAACTTACCTTCTGTCACCGACGAGAGCCGAATTGAAGGCCCCAAGCACACATCTCGTTGCCAGCCTGATCTTGGCTTCGGCCTTGTCCCTTCTGCTTAAGGTGAGAATGCGAGCTGAGCTGTGTTCCCGACGAGAAGGAAGCTTCACTGCGTACGAGACCGCGAACCCTTCACCAGTGGGGAACACCAGACGAAACTCTAAAAGGTTTTTTAAAGACACTAGGATTTTCTCCTGTGTCGTGGATACAGTTTATATACATAAATTGTACAAGAACCAACATCCAGACGCGGAACAATTACTTGTAGGCCATACAAATACTCGTCCCATCTGAGATTCGAATCCACGACTCTCAGCTCCGTAACTCAATGCTAAATCACTGCGCCAAGGAGCCGTCGTTTCTTTGAAATATTATTGATTTTCTCCGACGAAGTCACGCCATAGGATTCTGGACACGGGACGGTGCAGTGACAGTGAGTCCAGAAATGCTAGTAATCACTATATAAAACTAATCACTATTATGAAATATAAATACACAAATAAAAAAGTTTGTCTCATTATATCTACGCATTCTCATCTTTTAACTAATTGTCAACTTTTACCAGTTACCTCTGACCCCGGCTTTTAAACAATAATGTCCTCTAGAAGGAATTTCATTTCAAGAATTTCACGGTGCCCAGTCTCAAAGGAAACTAGCCACCTGTAATCTCATATTCCGAATTCACGGTAATCCGATACGGCCAGAGAGAGATCAGGCACAGGACTCGGAAAGATCGTAAAGCCGTTGCTTTTATATGTGGTAGAGCCGCGCTGCAGCTATATAATGTTTGTAGCACGTATGGGTCTGCTCGACCGGGGAAGGACCATGCTGTCACAGAATACCAGCGTAAGATAGCTTTTTAATGCTGCTGTGTTTCGTATGATGGGTGTAGAGAATCGGAGACCCTTTTTACTGGAAAGAAGGCATTCCATCTTAGAACTCTGGGGTGACAACGAAAATTTTCTTTCTTAATCGGGGATAGATGTAGATGTCTATGAACCACAGTATTCACTTACCATCAGGTGAACAGTGAATTCGTTTGTCACCCTTATCCTATAAAAAAGATGGCGGTGAAACACTGCCCAATTTCTATTTCCTGACTCCGGACTACTGATAATTTCTTGACAAAAAAATCCAACTACTGATTTTGTGCTAGACTGTGATCTGTGATCGAAATTCGGTATTTTTTTATAGAATAAGGTGACAAACGTGCACACAGTCCACCTGATGGTAAGTGGTCGCTGCGGCCCATAGACATCTACATCTATCCTCGTTTGCGAATCAAAATTCAGATGCGTTGTCACCCGTGAGAACTAAGATGGAATGCCTCTTTTCCAGTTAAAAGGGTAAAAAATTCGGTATAGAGGACATTAGTTGACAGTATTAGCTTAAATTGGACATCAATGTTTCAAACTTAATTAGTAAAGCAGTCTACTTTTGTTGAGATAACCAAACAATACTCACCAATATGGCGGTATCTATCCAAGAAATCGACCATGGCCTTTGCCCAGGTGAACTTCTTCGCAGCATCCAACAGGCCCATGCACGGTTCAATCTCTCCATTATGGACTCCCATACAATATTCACCTAGACCTTCATACTCCATTTCGCATCTGCTCGCATCGAAATCCTCCAAAAACCAAGAATTCTCCATAGAGACGTTGAAAAGACCATCCAGATATGGCTTGAGAACTGGACTCAGGTACTTCTTGTCCTCTTTGGCTCCCTTATGAAGCCACAGAAGCACGTTCTTCATCAAATTGGTCTCGTCTTTTAGATCTTCCCTCCTAAGTTCTGGGTCTCTTCGAACAGCGTCTATTAGGCACGCAGATGACGCATCATAGTAGTCCTTCAATTTGTTCCACTTTTTTGATCTTAAAAGAGAATCGTACATTGTTCTTACCGTTTTAATAACTTTAAATATGAATTTTATTGTAGACGACAGTCTCACAAAATACCAGCGTAAAATAGCAGCTTAATACTGCTGCGTTTCGTATGATTAGTGTAGAGAATCGGAGACCCTTTTTACTGAAAAAGAGGCATTCCATCTTTGTCCTCACAAGTGACAACGCCACTACACGGTACATTATAATCAGGACTCAGCTTTGTGACATTCCTTGGTGAAGGCCTATGTTCAGCAGTGGACTAGTGAAGGGCTGTAATGATGATGATGGTGATGATGATAATGATATTCTGTATTTATTTTGATCTTAAAAGAGAACTGTACATTGGTCTTACTGTTTTAATAACTATAAATATGACTTTTATTATTACATAATAATGGTGACAAAAGAGCCTCTACCTGATAGTAAATGTATCGTCAATCTACATCCATCATCGATTAGATGCGTTGTCACCCCTGTGGACTAAGATGGAATGCCTCGTTTCCAGTAAAAATGGATCCAGTTCTCTTCACTTACTATGCGAAACACAGCTGTATTAAGCTGCTATTTTACGCTGTGATTCAGAGAGGGCGTGGTCCCTTTCCGGTCGAGCCGACCCATTCGTGCCACATCTATAATATAACTGCAGTGTGGCTCTACCACGCAGAAAGAATTTACTGGTAATTATACCATCTGGTGGCGGTATAAGAATATCCACTACCCCATATCATCCCGTGATAGATTGATAGCGTAGATAGGGAGATGGGCAGCAGCGTCTACCTAATAATGACTAAATATAAAAATTTTCGGTTGCCAACCCGCTTGCCAAGCGGGGCAACTATGTAAAATATCCTTTATTCAGTTCAGCTTTGTGGTAATCTACGGGGTGAGACTTATGACTAATGATGGAGAGTTATGATGAAATGTTGGTGATGATGATGATGTTTTAACACGTTTTTATTAGCTTCGCGTGTATCTATATATGTAACGAAATCTTTTAATGTTATTTTCACCAACTTGTAAACGATCGATTGACTTGAAAGTTTACACTTGTATCAAGGATCGACGACAATACAATAATTTAATAACTTTATCCTAGTATCCTAATCAGGATCGCCAGGGAAAAATAAAATAACTATCAGGATCATCAGCTCATGATCAATGCGTGTTAAGTTTTTTTTAAACTCTTATATTATTAATTTATTAGTGACTGCCTCGTTGGTCTAGTGGTTGTAGTAGTGCGACTGCAGATCATAAGGTCCCGGGTTGAATCCTGAGTTGGGCCAAAAAAAATCAGTTATTAAATTTTTACATCAAGAAATTTTCAATAGCTGCCCAGATTCAGGTAGTTGGCGGTGTCTCACCCCCTTGTACGGAAAGGACGTAAAGCCGTTGGTCCTGCGCCTGATCTCCGGTCGTGTCAATTTACCGTCCCATCGGACTATGAAAGTGAGGGAATAGAGAGTGCACCTGTGCTTGCGCATACACTCGGCCTTTCGTTAAATTCTCAAATTAAGGCACCCGCCTCCGTTCGGAATACCAACCCAGACTCCTGAAGCAGAACAGGAGTCCTTTCATCTAGAATCACCTGTCGTTTTAAGGATACTCAATGATTACTGGAGCAAAAAATATTTACCTGTAAACTGTCAGTTCTCTATCAAACTCCCCGACAGATTTAGCTTGGAAATTATTCAGGTATGCATCCCGGGCTTGGTCCAGCACTATAGCGAGGATGTGGATAAGATCTTCAATGGGCTCCAACTGTTCAGAGGTAGCTTGGATGAGGTTTGCTCGGAAGGTGCTTTGGTCCTCCTGTAGTTAAAATTATTTTCAGCTTTTAAGCCGGGATCGAATCCCGCACGGCTAATGCTTGTCTATGCCAATGGCAAAAACAGTTATTAATTATATTTTGTTATTTTCGTTGTTATCAGGTAGATGGTCTCCTCTTCCATCATCCACGGATACGGACCCCAATGATATGCGGTAATCGATATTCTTATATCGCACCTAAATGGGAATATCAACCAAAATAACCGGCCAAGTGCGAGTCGGGCTCGCGCATGAAGGTTCCGTACCATCGTAATACACGTTTCTTACTAGAAACTTGTATTACGATGGTACGGAACCTCCTTTAATTTTTTTTCTCATTTTTTATTATAGCGGCAACAGATAGACACATTCTGTGAAAATTTCAACTGTCTACCGATTACGGATCATGAGATACAACACGCTGACAGAGAGACGGACGGACAGCGGCTTAGTAATAGGGTCCCGTTAGTTACCTTTCTGCTACGGAACCCTAAGCAGAAAAAACTTTGGACATGCGATTATATGAGTAAGGAGACAAGGAACTTACATAAACCAATAATTTCTTATAGTTGATCAGTTCTCTCGCCACTCGGCACAAGTAGCGCAGTTGCCGCCTGCTATAGCTGTGCGATGTGAGCGAACCCTTCGATTCCTTGTTCAACCTCTCCCAGCGGCAGAATAAAGCTGTTTCCAGTGACTCCGAGGGAGTTGGAGGGATTGCTTCGTTACCTAATAAAGGAACACATTGTTTCATGTTTAAGGAAATTTGATAAGATATAATTTGAAATTTTGTACAACCGACTTCAATATAAATTATTAAGGATAACTCAAAAACTATTGGTCAAACCTTCATCAAATTTATATGGGGCCACATAAGAAGCACCAGCGTTCAAATAAAAAAAGAATCATCGAAGTCAGTTCACCTAGAAAAGAGTTATGAGGTAACACACATAAAAAACATACAATCGAACTGAATACCTCCTCCTTTTAGAAGTCGGTAGAAAATTAAAGGAGGAAAATGCTGTTATGGTATTTATAGCAACATTTATTATATAAAAACTATATCAATACGTAATGTAACGCTGTTTGTCTCTCTAACATTGCGCGTCACCTCAAAGCGATTTTTAAACTCTTTGACCTCAACTATTAGAGGGAATGTCGAATACGCGCGATATAGAAACAAACTTTTTTATTCAATATAGATTATAAATAATACTTATTGAATGTCACTCTTTTGTTTGATTACCACTGGTACGGGACAAAAAACCTCTGTCCTGGGAAGAACTAGCAAGAAACCCAGCGGGACTTTTTTTTAAATAACAGATTTCAATCATGTAATGTCAAATTACATGTCAATTAGTTAATAACACAAGCAAATTAGAAATGGCTTGGTAACGATCACCATGTATTATATTGTCCTCTATTAAAGATTTCAAATTAGAGGAGAGGACAAGATCATTTTTTGTGTCTAGAATAAAGGACTTCCTTTAAAATAATGCACGTCTACCAACCCTATCTGTATTGTAGTGTCATACCATTAAATACATGAGTTACCGTGTAGTGGCGGTGTAAGAATATCCACTAAACCATATCATCCCGTGGGTGTCGTAAGAGGCGTCAGAGGGAAACAAATCAGGAGATGGACAGCAGCGTCTATAACAACTTAAAATAAAGACCTGCGGTTGCCTACCCGCTTGCCTAGCATGGAAACTATCGCAAATATCCCCCCTATGTGGCAATCTATGGGGGAGGCCTATCTCCAGCAGTGGACTTTAATAGGCTGTAACGGTTAAACAGGAGTAATTATTTGTAAATCATCATTATCATTTGTTATCACATTTCTTCCAATTGGTGTCCCTTGTAGTGTTACAAGCATTTCCTTAATTCTCTTTAAGATTTGGTTAATGGTCTCCTCAAGTCTGCTCAAAATTCCACACAGAGAGGACAATTTTGCATGCAAATAATGTTAAATAACCCCACAGCTCAATTAAAAGACAATTATTTCGATATTACAGACAGACACACCAATTTCATTTATATGCATATAATCATCTCCAAGGAACGCCACAAAACACGAACCTGAGAGAGAGAGAGAACCTTTCTTCGCCATTGGCCGTCGGTTCTTCGAGCTATATATCCGGCCCGTTGCCACTTCAACTTATTAATCCGTTGTGCTATGTCGGTCGCTCTAGTTCTGTTGCAAATACCCTCATTTCTAAGTTTACGACGCAGAGAAACTTCAAATATATAGCCTCTCCACAGCTCGCTGAGCGACCTTGAGCTTTCTCATACATCCAGCAGTGAAGGACCACGTCTCAGATCTATAAGTCATCACTGTCAACACGCACTGGTTGTACAATCTCGTTTTCAAGTTTTGAGGTATACCTGACGAGAAGATGTTTCGTAATCTACTGAACGCTGCCCAGCCGAGTTGAATCCGTCGATTGACCTCTCGGTCGAAGTTGGATTTACCTAGTCGGTCTATTTGTCCAAGGTAAAAATTCTCGTCAATAACTTCGAGCTTAGTGCTCCTAACAACTACCGGCATATGTGTGACATGGACGTTATACATGATCTTTGTTTTGTTCATGTACATCTCAAGACTCATCCGTTGAGAGGCACTATTGAGGTCATTGAGCGTAGTGCGTAGGTCCTCCAGCGATTCTGACATAAAGACTACATTGTCGACAAATCGAAGGTGAGTGATGTACTCGCCATTGATGTTGATACTGCATCCTTTACAGTCCAGTAGCTTGAAAACGTCTTCCAATGCAGCGGTGACGAGTGTCGGGCATATAACATCACCCTGTCATACAATTGGATAGGTTTCGTACTCTGGTTCTGAACGTAAGCCGTTCGTGAAAGTAGCCGGTAGAAGTAGTCGAGTCTACGCGCGAGTCTATTCGTTATGACTCTAAAATAGCACGTAGACGCGGCTCAGAAGGGAAATCGGTCTATAGTTCTTCAAGTGAGTGTTGTCGCTTTTCTTGAAGAACAAGACCACCGCACTTCTATTCCACACCTCCGGTGTAGTACCACTTTTTGTACGTGGTAAAGCAATGCTGCAGATATATTAGTAGTATAGTTGTAGTACGAATGGGTAGGCTCGACCGGGGAAGGACCACGCTCTCACAGAATACCTGCGTAAAATAGCAGCTTAAAACTGCTGTGTTTCGTATGGTGAGTGTAGAGAATCGGAGACCCTTTTTACTGGAAAAAAGGCATTCCATCTTAGTCCTCACGAGTGACAACGCATCTGCATTTTAATTCGCAAGCGAGGACAGATGTAGATGTCTATAGGCCACAGTAATCACTTACCATCAGGTGGACTGTGTGCTCGTTTGTCACCCTATCCTATAAAAAAAAACTATGGAGGACGGAATTAAAGAGCTTTTGAAGTACTTCACGTACTGATTTTCCACCCGCTTTCAGAAGTTCCACTGTAATTCTATACTCGCCAGAGGACTTGCCGTTTTTAAGGTGATGGAGTGCCATTCTAATCTCGCTCAGACTTACGTCCGGAATATCTTCGGAATAGCGTCGTATATGTGTTAACGTTATTTACGGTTTTATTCAGCGTTGTGAACGTTTATCCGCCATTGTATTTATGTTAGCACGATACGACAAGGTTAGGTGGGAAATCTTTCCTATGAGATTTATTAATGTACAATACAGGTGACAAACGAGCATGCAGTTCACTTAATGATAATTGGACCCTGTGGCCCATAGATATCTACATCCATCCTCGATTAAACATCAAAATGCAGATGCGTTGTCACTTCTGAGGACAAAGATTTAATACCTCGTTTGCAGTAAAAAGGATCGCATAGTCCTTCCCAGGTCGACCCGACCATGCCCTCACAGAATACCAGCGTAAAATAGCTGCTCAGTGCTGTGTTTCGTATGGAGAGCGTAGAGAACCGGAGACCCTTTTTACTGGATACAGGGCATTCCATATTAGTCATCAGGGGTGACAACGCTTTTGCATTTGAATCCTTGATCAAGGATAGATGTAGATGTCTATGGGTCACAGCATCCACTTATCATCAGGTAGATTTTGTGCTCGTTTGTCACCCTTATCCTATAAAATAAAAGAGTACCTGCGAGTGCGTGCAAGTGGGACAGACAGCTCCTGATGCACGCAGCATCATGCGACCAGTCCGCGCTCCTACAGCCACGTCGTGCGAGTCCAGCACGCTCCAGAGGGAATACTAGCCCCGCCCTCCCGCCCCGCTCGCACACACGTACCAACCTGCGGGACAACCGGGGATACTACCAACTAGCATTGAATACTCTTATGGGATTTTTTTTTATAGGAGAGGGGGCAAACGAGCATGCGGCTCACCTGATGGTAAGTGACTACCGCCGCCCATGAACAACTGCAACCATGAAGCTAATACAAAGGGGAGACGGCATAAGCAACTGTGCACTGTGATTCTAAGTAGGTCCTGACGTCATCATAGTGGGCGTGGCTTTAGTTAGTATACTGTCAGCATTCGTCCTGTGCGCTTATGTGTTGAAAAAATCGCAAATCGGTGTATTTTATTAAAATTTCTCTGTCTGAATGTATTTGCTTCATGAGATAGACGCTCCGATGCTATGGATGGCATCACATTTCATTTGTAAGTAATTTTACACCTAATTTATTAAAATAGTTCTAGAAAAATCTCTTTGCGTCGGCTTTCAAATATAATTAAATATATTCGACACTAGATGGCGACACTTTGTGTCATGTGAACTAAAATGTAAAGGTAGAGCTCAGTATTGGTAAAATAATCATACGAAGGTGCTGAAATTTGTTTTGCATTCAGACATAAAGAAATTTTAATCGCAAAATATCATTTTTATAGTTTATAATCATTTTGAGAACAGGCCGTATTCTCGTCAAGAAAACCTCATAAAAATGACAAAAAGACAGGTCCCTAATTAGAATTCAATTATTTTTCCCAGTAATCCAACTTTTAATATTAAATGCAGGAAATTGTACTTAGGCTGATTTTTACGAAATGTTTAAGTTATATTTAAGTGCCATTCTATATGCAAAGAATCACTTAAATACAATTTATTGTTCTTAGATTGGCATTCAAAAAGTGCATTCGAATGCCTAGTTTGGAATAAAATATTTATATTTTAATTAATTTGTAAATAAAATTATATTAATTATAATAATTTGTCTATTATTTGTTCTCCCTCAGAGATATTAAGTAGTATAACCCACACATAAATAATAATCCAGCTATTTCTGCGTGAAAAAATTACACATACTTAGTGTGGAATAAGCTCAAGGAGACAGAAAGAGCACACAAAATTTCGCCTTTATAATATTAGTGAGATAAGTAGGATATTTAGTTCCAAATTAATATTGAACATAGAATATTTAGTTTCAAAGAGACTTTATTTTATGGATAAAATAAATATTTCTTGGTTGACTTTCACGAAATGATAAACATATTTAAATTGTATTTAAGTGATTCTTTGCATATAGAATGTCACTTAAATATAACTTAAACATTTCGTAAAAATCAGCCATGTACAATTTCCTTCATTTTAATATTGAATGTTGGGTTACTGGGTAAAATAATTGAATTCTAATTGCGGCCCTGTCTTTTTGTTATTTTTTATGAGGTTTACTTGACGATAGATGGCGGCGTGTTCCCAAGATTATTATGAAAACTATGAAAATATTATTTTGGCGATTAAAATTTCTCTGTCTGAATGTATTTGCTTCATGAGATAGACGCTCCGATGCTATGGATGGCATCACATTTCATTTGTAAGTAATTTTACACCTAATTTATTAAAATAGTTCTAGAAAAATCTCTTTGCGTCGGCTTTCAAATATAATTAAATATATTCCACACTAGATGGCGACACTTTGTGTCCTGTGAACTAAAAATATAAAGGTACGTAGAGCTCAGTAATGATAAAATAATCATACGAAGGTGCTGAAATTTCTTTGCATTCAGACATAAAGAAATTTTAATCGCCAAAGTGTTATTTTTAAAGTTTATAACATTTTGTGGACATGCCGCCATCTACCGCCAAGGTAGCTAAGCTACATTGCAACATCGATATGGAAAGATTCGAGTAGTTTTACTATTTATCGGTAGATGTAGATAGTGTAGCGGGCGGGGCTTTGCATCCCCTCACCCCGCAGATTGTCACGCGTTGTTACATAGTGAAATTTAATTACAACGTCTCCTCTTTGTATTTGCTTCATGACTGCAACACCAGGGGAATCGCAGATGCGTTGCCGGCCTTTTAAAAAGGAGTACGCTCTTTTCTTGAAGGTCCCTAAGTCATATCGGTCCGGAAAAATCGCTGATGGTAATCGATTCCACAAGGAGGTCGTGCGAGGAAGAAAACATCTTCTAAATTTACTTATTATTACTAGGATTACGGATAATTAAGAAATATGAAGTATTTATAATATTAAGGAATTTATGGATGTTAATAATCCCTGGAAATGAGGTTTTTATTGTAGTACTAGCTGTTGCCTGCGACTTCGCCCGCGTTAATTTATTACGATTGGATTTCATAGGTTTTAAGTATTTGCGCAGAACCTTAATTCTTTTTCTAAAATAAAAGTAGCCTAAGTTTCTTCTTATAACATCAGTTATGTGTCAGTGAAAGTTCGGTCAAAATCGGTCTAGCCGTTTCGAAGATTAGCCGGAACAAACAGACAGACAGACAGAAAGATAGACAAAAATTTTTAAAATCGTGTTTTAGTTATAAGTACCGTATATACTTTCATATGCATATAGTAAAAAGATGTTATTTCGACATTACAAACAGACACTTCAATTTTATTTATTTGTATAGATTAGGGTGATAAACTAACACACGCTCCACCTGATGGTAAGTTGTTGCTGTGGCCCATAGACTTCTACATCCATCCTCAACTACGATTTTTTTTATAGGATAGGGTGACAATCGAGCACACAGTCCACCTGATGGTAAGTGGTTGCTGTGGCCCATATAGACATCTACATCTATCTTCGTTGTCGAATCAAAATGCAGATGCGTTGTCACCCGTGAGGACTAAGATGGAAAGCCTTTTTTCTAGTAAAAAGGGTATCCGGTTCTCTACACTCACCATACGAAACACAGCAGTTTTTAGCTGCTATTTTACGCTGGTATTCTGTGAGAGCGTGGTCCTTCCCCGGTCGAGTCGACCCATTCGTGCTACAATTATTTTACTGATATAGCTGCAGCATGGCTCTACCACGTATGAAAGGTGATCGTTTTGTGTTGTCAATTATTGTGTAAATTTAACGATTATAAACTGTTCTTTTTTTTTAATTCTCGCTGGGTTCTTTCGGGTTCTTCCCAGGGCTGAGGTATTTTTCGAACCAGTGGTAAATTAAGCATAAGAGTGACTTTCTATGAGTATTATTTTTTATAATCTATATTGAATAAAACGTTTCTATTCTATTCTATACGACACGATTCAAAAATGAGTATGTAAGGGTAGCCTCGTTTTAGGCAACTTTGTTGCCGGCGGATCATGGCTCCTGTATTATTGTTTAAATAATGGCTTCAAGTGGACTTTGATGCGTAAATGTTATAATTTTGTATATTAAATGTCTGTGTATGTGAACTATTAGTGAAAACAAGTGCTGCGATGTGATGTGAACGTTCCCTCTTACAAATTTTTATCATGAACAGGACAAATGTTCACTATACCTGTTCACGTGTTTATCCTTCACAGTGCAAAAACCACATTTTATATTAGTTAAAGTGACAAACGAACTAAAAGTCCAACGGATGATTGATTTAGAGACATTTATCGTGCTTAGGAGGATTTATCTAAAGTATTTGATTTAGTAAATCACGCTACGTTAGTATATAAATTAAAATATTACGGCCTTAATGAACATGCTCTTCGTTTACTGTATTTCTATCTCAGTAATAAGATTCAAAATGTTCAGATTTATGGCGTTGATTCTGTATGTTCTATAAATGAGCCTCCCACAAGGATCTATTTTTGGGCCATTAATGTTTTGTACATGTATAAATGATCTGCACTTTTTCGTTTAAAGTCTAACTGATAGCGTATGAAGATATTTTACTAATATTTAAGGTCAACCGAATAACTAAGATCTTAAGTGAAGAAAACGGTGCTAAGTAAAAAAGATAAACCTTTAACACTCACCATAAAACTGGTAAATAAAATTGGCACAAGATATTTTAAAAATTAACAAATTAAATTTATGTTGTTACATAGATTCCTGATGTTGTTTAATTTGTTAAACTGGTGTTTTTGTGGAAGCAGTATTTCTAGCGATCACGTTTGATGATAAATGACAATGGAGACCACAAACATATTACAGCTTATTAGATTGGTTTGTCAACTTGCACATGTTTCCACTGCTAGGTTTGTTTATTTTAGTTACTTTCATAACATAATTTCTTATGGTATTTTATTGTGAAAACGTGCAGCTCATGTTAATACTATTTTATTTTGCAAAAATGCAGTGCCCGTAATTTTAATTTGCTTTCCCGTAATACATTAAATAAATTAATATCTTAACTGTCATTAGCCAAAATATAAATGAAAACATAAATCCTATTTATGAATGAACAATTAAATACATCTTCATAAGTTGAGAACTTGTAATAAAATAGATAATCCTGAATTTACACTTAGAAAAGTCAAAATTTAGACTTATAAAAGTTAAATAAGATAAGAAAAACTATTAGCCCTTTCGGATATAAAATTTGAAAATTATCAAAAAATGTATTTGCACTCCAAGGTACTTTTCTACACTACCTTGACTTCCAAGGACTTTAAGTGAATCAAACTTTAAGCGATTAACTGCAGGGATCTATGAAATGTCTTTTACTATCTAATGTAATAATAAAAAAACACAAGTAGACTCACGAGTCGAGAGTGAGCAGCAGATGGTGGGATCTGTGTGCGTGTGCGCAGAAACGAGCCAGGCACTTGTCGTACGAGCCGCAGTGCAGCAGCCTCGCTCGAAACGCACATGATGCCAAGTAACGACTTAGAAGCTGAATAGAGCCCTAGAATACACAGAATACAGCTGAATAGAGACCTAGAGTACACACAATACAGTAAAAATATTTTTCCTGGAGAGAGAAAAACGAGTGCAGTTTACCTGATGGTATGTAGATATGTGCGTGGACATGTGGTAGAGCCACGCTGCAGCTATATTATAGTTGAACCAATGGAACGGGACACAAATCTAGTACTGGACTTCTAACGATGAAATGTTAGAATTATAGCATAACAAACAAGAACACAGTCCACCTGATGGTAATTGGATGGTTTAGCCCATAGACATGTATCTGTCGTCGATTAAGAATCAAAATGCAGACGCGTTGTCACCCCTGAGAACCAAGGTGGAATGTCTCTTTACTATTTGAAATGGTCTCCGGTTCTCGACACTCACCATACGAAACACAGCAGCATTAAGCTGCTATTACACGCTGGTATTCTATGAGAGCGTGGTCCCCGGTCGATCCGACTGATTCGCGCTGCAGCTGTGTATAGCTATCATAGCTGCTACACCACGTAAAACACGTAAAGAGGAAGAACAAAGACACAAAAATATTTTTAATTCCTGATATATTGTGTTAATTACCATTAAAATTATTTACAAGAAATTTACTTAATCGGGAAAGGAAGGTTCTCGAGTGGCAACCTCATCTTGCTAAGCAAAGTGTAGGGTCGCCTCCCACTGGTTGGAGTGAAGACCTGGTAAGACATGCAGGCAGTCGGTGATGCAGATGGCTCAGAACCGTGCTTTGGGGCATTTCTTGGGGGATGCTTGTATTCGGCAGTGGACTTGTGAATGGCTGTAAAGGGCTGTAAAGATGACGATAATTAATTTACTTAATAACTAATCAACAAACTAAATTAAGCTACTGACCTGATAGGATCCCTCTCGCATGCGGTCTATTGTAGCGTTAAGAGCACCGGCCACTCTAGCCACAGTTGACAGATCAGAGCAATGCGAGTCCAGAGCCGCCTCCAGGGAAGGATGCCACAGCTGCCACAAGATTCCACGCTCGTTACATGCCGTAGACGTCGGAGGGCCTACAGCCGCGGCGTAGTAACCCTGATAAAAACCATAATCAAATTATGCCCCAACTAACAGAAAACTCAGTTAATATTCATCATGTAGTGACAGATCGAATTTCGGTCACGGTAGCCAGTCTCAACGGAGACAAGACATCTGCGCACAGCAATATTATAGTGCCCGAGTGAATGCACAACCACAAGTGCACTATCTATTCCCTCACTCTCATATTTCGATGGTATAGTAATCAGACACGATCAGAGAGTGATCAGGCACATGACCTACGGTTTTACGTATTTTCCGAGGCACGGGGCCTGAAACACCGTCAACATCCTGATTAAAGGTGTTAGTGAGAGTTTGTTGACAGAAAAACTCAATAATTGATTTAGCTGCGTATGAGAATGCACTACTCTATATCATCTCTGCACTGCTGTGTCCCAGTCTGAGGTATACATAGCCAGTATTACAAACTTAGACGTAATATTCTAATAATTACAGGCTATAAGAATAATAATTTTTATTTCATTTCCAATTACACATGTTTATATACAGGAAACAAATATGATTACAATTAATTAAAGTAACAATAAGTCTAACAAAAATAACATGCTATAATAAAATTTAAACTATGTGTAGCTTAATAATGTAGAATCTACAAAAGAAAAATTGAAAAGTCAAGTTTATAATATTAGCTACCTGCCTGAACTAGGTGGAGTACATGTGTTTCAGACCATCACTTGCACTAGGGTTTAATAATGTACGACACTAGAATATTTAAATAATTAAACTATATTAAATAAAATAACTAAATAACAATTATTTGTTACCTACAATTAAAACAAACTATTTTAGAATTTCTAACAACTTCTCTGTGACTTCGTAGTTTAATTTATTCAGAAACTCCCTCACAGTTATATTACATTCCTTATACTTTACACTACAATATATCATTAGTGACTTATTGAGCTTGTTATATAGAAATGGTCTAAAAAATATGCTATGCTGGAAGTAAGCTCACGTGAGAAAGTCTATGAGTCTGTCTGAATAGGAACCAACCCTTTGTGGTAGTGCGCGGGTGGGGCTGTAAATGTGTGCGAAAGCGTTCCAATGGCACTGGCAATATGCGGCGAAGATGGAACACCATGGGATTTTAGTCGGTGCGAGTCCGACATAAGCTATCCTTGCCTCCACAAGGCGGTAGCGTAGGCATTTCCCCATGTAAATAAGGTACCACAATTTCACCTTGCTGCTACCAAATAGTCCCGTTATGAAGGGTAAAGAGAGGCAGTTTAATTACAAGCTATGACATTTTTATGTGGGGAAATGCCTATACATAGAGGCAGTTTAATTACAGGCTATGACATTTTTTATGTGGGGGAAATGCCTATGCATAGAGGCAGTTTAATTACAGGCTATGACATTTTTATGTGGGGAAATGCTTATGCATAGAGTCAGTTTAATTACAGGCTATTACATTTTTATGTGGGGAAATTCCTATGCATAGAGGCAGTTTAATTACAGGCTATGACATTTTTTATGTGGGGGAAATGCCTATGCATAGAGGCAGTTTAATTACAGGCTATGACATTTTTATGTGGGGAAATGCTTATGCATAGAGTCAGTTTAATTACAGGCTATTACATTTTTATGTGGGGAAATTCCTATGCATAGAGGCAGTTTAATTACAAGCTATGACATTTTTATGTGGGGAAATGCCTATACATAGAGGCAGTTTAATTACAGGCTATGACATTTTTTATGTGGGGGAAATGCCTATGCATAGAGGCAGTTTAATTACAGGCTATGACATTTTTATGTGGGGAAATTCCTATGCATAGAGGCAGTTTAATTACAGGCTATGACATTTTTTATGTGGGGAAATGCTTATGCATTGAGGCAGTTTGATTACTGGCTATGACATTTTTATGTGGGGAAATGCCTATACATAGAGGCAGTTTAATTACAGGCTATGACATTTTTTATGTGGGGGAAATGCCTATGCATAGAGGCAGTTTAATTACAGGCTATGACATTTTTATGTGGGGAAATGCTTATGCATAGAGGCAGTTTGATTACAGGCTATGACATTTTTATGTGGGGAAATGCTTATGCATAGAGTCAGTTTAATTACAGGCTATTACATTTTTATGTGGGGAAATTCCTATGCATAGAGGCAGTTTAATTACAGGCTATGACATTTTTTATGTGGGGAAATGCTTATGCATAGAGGCAGTTTGATTACTGGCTATGACATTTTTATGTGGGGAAATGCTTATGCATAGAGTCAGTTTAATTACAGGCTATTACATTTTTATGTGGGGGAAATGCATATGTATAGAGGCAGTTTAATTACAGGCTATTACATTTTTATGTGGGGAAATGCCTATGCATAGAGGTAGTTTAATTACAAGCTATGACATTTTTATGTGGGGAAATGCCTATACATAGAGGCAGTTTAATTACAGGCTATGACATTTTTTATGTGGGGGAAATGCCTATGCATAGAGGCAGTTTAATTACAGGCTATGACATTTTTATGTGGGGAAATGCTTATGCATAGAGTCAGTTTAATTACAGGCTATTACATTTTTATGTGGGGAAATTCCTATGCATAGAGGCAGTTTAATTACAGGCTATGACATTTTTTATGTGGGGAAATGCTTATGCATAGAGGCAGTTTGATTACTGGCTATGACATTTTTATGTGGGGAAATGCCTATGCATAGAGGTAGTTTAATTACAAGCTATGACATTTTTATGTGGGGAAATGCCTATACATAGAGGCAGTTTAATTACAGGCTATGACATTTTTTATGTGGGGGAAATGCCTATGCATAGAGGCAGTTTAATTACAGGCTATGACATTTTTATGTGGGGAAATGCTTATGCATAGAGGCAGTTTGATTACAGGCTATGACATTTTTATGTGGGGAAATGCTTATGCATAGAGTCAGTTTAATTACAGGCTATTACATTTTTATGTGGGGAAATTCCTATGCATAGAGGCAGTTTAATTACAGGCTATGACATTTTTTATGTGGGGAAATGCTTATGCATAGAGGCAGTTTGATTACTGGCTATGACATTTTTATGTGGGGAAATGCTTATGCATAGAGTCAGTTTAATTACAGGCTATTACATTTTTATGTGGGGGAAATTCCTATACATAGAGGCAGTTTAATTACAGGTTATGACATTTTTATGTGGGGAAATGCCTATGCATACCCGTCTCGTGGGAACAGGAACGGGTTATGTCGAACTCGCACCGACTGAAACCCTATGGGGTTTCGCCTTGACCGCATAATGGTGGGACACGGGAACGCCATGAGGCGGCCTTTCTCGGGAGAGAACAACTCCCTCTCCTTTTCGTTCCCAGATAAAGAGCACCAGAAGGCTACAACATATTCCATCTTATTCTTTAGATGTGATAATGTAACTGTAGCTTTATTGTTTGAAGTTGTGTGCGGCTGTCCATAGGATGCAGTTGCCACTTTTATAGAATTAAGGTAAGGCGACACAGTCCACCTGATAATAAGTGAATGCCGAGACCCATATTTTACGCGGTAGAGTCACGCTGCAGCTAAACTATGGTTGAAGCACGAATGAATACGCAGTTTCGTATGGTGAATCTAGAGAACGGGAGACCCTTTTGACTGAAAACGAGGCGTTCCATCGCAGTCCTCAGGAGTAACAACGCATCTGCATTTTGATTCGTAATCGAGGATAGATGTAGATGTCTATGGACCACAGCAACCACTTACCATCAGGTGGACTGTGTGCTCGCTTGTCACTTTTATTCTATAAAAAAAATATTTTAATTTTTATAGAATGGGGACTTCCTGGAAGTCGATGGATGCAGGTGGCTCAGGACCGTGCATTAGGAGAGGCTTATGTTCAGCAGTGGATTTGTGGAGGGCTGTAATGGTGATGATGATGATGATGATAATGAGAATGGGGGCGACAAACGAGCACACAGTCCACCTGATGGTAAGTGGATGCTATGGTCCATAGATATTTACATTTATCTTCGATTAAATATCAAAATGCAGATGCGTTGTCACCCGTGAGGACTAAGATAGAATGCCTCGTTTGCAGTTAAAAGGGTCTCCGGTTCTCTACACTCACGATACGAAACACAGCAGCTTTCAGCTGCTATTTAATACTGGTATTCTGTGAGAGCGTGGTCTTTCCCCGGTCGAGCCGACCCATTCGTGCTACAACTATACAACTAATATAGCTGCAGTATGGCTCTACCACGTATTCATTAATTCAATCTACATCTGTACTCGGTTAGGAATCAAATGCTTTGTCACCTCTAAGGACTAATGTTAAATGTCTCGTCGAGTTCAGTTCTCTACATTCACTGCTGTATGTGAAACACAGCTGCATTAAACTGTTATTATATGCTGGTATCATGCGAAGACCAGCCGTCTTTCCCCGGTCGAGCCGACCCATTTGTGGAAACACCATAATATTATAGCTACATCATGGCTCCACTGAGTGAAACTTGCAATCAGGTGGACGGTAAGCTCGTTTGTCGCTCTGTTTTATAAAAAAAAAATCAGGGTGTGGCTGTATTGTGGACACGGCCCTTGTGTTGTGCTTGTACGTGAATATATATACGTAACAAAACAACCTCAAAATGGCGTCGCTGCCCCATCCACCGCGCGCCTTACGACACAGTTCTCTAATGTACCGACTTCTTGGATCTTTCAGCTATCGTGTGGTGTAAATGCAGATAAACGATATGTGGCATCAACACCAAGCTGAATCCCCCGATTTTGTTATCATCAGTGTTCTGAATTGCCCCCCACTAAGGAAGCAAACTTAAAGACGTATTGACGTCGAAAGTTCTACAATTGTAACTGCGTTAAATGTCCGTGAAACATTAGTGAGTGCACTCACCCCCTGAGCGGCGGTGTAGTGCAGCAGCGCCAGGGGGTGCGTGAGGGGCACGGCGCCCGTGTACGCGGCGCGCGCGCTCCCCCCCACCCTGGCCGCCAGCATTAACTTCGCCTCCACCTCCCCCGCACCCCCCACACCCCCCGCATCCACACCGCCGACACCCACGCGAACCATCACCCACGCCGCACCCTCCACTATTGCTAAGCGGTGCTCCGTTCTTGTTTGAGGAGATACTGTCAATCAAGGTTAAGTAATCAATGACATTAACCGTGTAATGGCGGCTCAACCTAAGAAGAACATACAGTCAGTCACCGCGTTTGATGTTGTCGCAAAAGCCGACATAAACAATGAATTGCTAGGGTTGTCCGAACCAAAATAATAAAAAAATTAAAACTTATTTTATTTTATTTCACGTTTAAACAAATTAATGTGTACATATTATGTGGAAACTGATGAAACTAATTGCTTATCTTTAAATGAGGACGACCCACAGTTTTTACCGCACATGTAGTGCTTTATTTAATTTTATTTGCGTAACGGGACAAATATATGGGACAGTGGCCCTAAGCCGCTCGGGAAGTGCTCAGCCCGCGTCTAAGCAAATTGACTACTCCGTATCCCGTGTGTGCGTGTGACCGCGTGTCCGAAGGAAACTGACACCGGAAATTGGCAAGCAGCATCTTCCTGATAACAACTCGACCGGGTTGGACCACGCGCTCACAAAATACCAACGTAAAATAGCAGCTTAATGGTGCTGTGTTTCATATGGTGAGTGTAGAGAACCGGAGATCCTATTTACTGAAAACGAGGCATCTTAGTCCTCTGGGGTGACAACGCATCTGCATTTTGATTCTTAATCGAAGATAGGTACAGATGTCTATGGGCTACAGTATCCACTTACCATCAGGTGGACTATGTGCTCGTTTCTCATCCTTGTTCTATAAAAATATCAGCTTGTTGTAAAGAAGTTTTCAAACGAATTACTATACGTATAAAATAATTTCTTAATATACATGACACTGGCGAAAGTACAAGAGTACGAGTCCATTACCAAATAAATTAAAAAAAATGTTAAAAAAGTAAATAAATAAGAAGACGTTGGTCATTGTAAACTTTTTTTAATTTTCATAACCTACAATATTTAAGCCAGATTCTAATTCCCGATGAAGCCAAACTTAGTGCTTTATCAAAGTTTCATTATATTACTTCTGAACTAGATCGCACACTTATGATTTATTGGCTATTGAATCCTTAATAACGGCGGGTAAACTTAAGCCTACCGTTAACTAGATGTTTATCTTTCTGTGTGCTACCGAAATTGAATTAGAAATGTGGATCACAACCCTTGGACCTTGTGAATGAAGTGATCTCTGCCAAGTCAATTATAATTAAAAATAACTGTGCAACATAATGTTTTTTTACTATATAGGGATATTCAACGAAGTTGCCATGCTTAACAGACTCTCAATTTTTAACCGACTTCAGACAGGAGGAGGTTCTCAATTCGAGTGTAATATGTTTTTTAATTTATTTTTTGTATGTATGTTACTCCGTGCCGTGTAGTGGCGGTTAAGAATATCCACTACCCCATATCTTCCCGTGGGTGTCGTAAAAGGCGACAAATGCAAACAGGCAGGAGGTCGGCAGCAGCATCTTCCTGCTAACAGCAAAAGTACAATAAAAAACTGCGGTTGCCAACCCGCTCACCAAGCGTGGCAACTATGGCAATATACCCCCCAATAATGAGAGCAACAAAGAGACGGCCCCCAGTCCCCGGCGGCCCCGCTATTCCTGGCTACGGTGGCGACCATGGTAACGGCGGGGCAGAGGGTGCTAAGAATCTCCGGTGGAGGTTCGGTTGCCACCTAAAACGACTCGACCTGGCAACATACAACGCACGCACCCTGAGGACTGACGAGAAGATCGTGGAGCTGGAAGAAGAGATAGACAAGTTACGCTGGCATATTATAGGATTATCCGAGGTCCGAAGAGAGGGGGAGGACACGGTAATCCTCGAATCCGGCAACTTGTTCTATCACCGGGAGGGCGACCATCTGTCCCAAGGAGGTGTCGGATTTATCGTCCACAAGTCTCTCGTTAACAACGTTGTAAGGATTGAGGGTGTGTCGACGAGGGTTGCGTACCTTATACTCAGAATCACCAAACGGTATTCGCTGAAGGTCATACAGGTTTACACACCAACCTCGGTACACCCCGATCAGGAAGTGGAAGAAATGTATGAGGATATCTTTAGAGCCATGCATTCCTCCAAAACCCACTATACGGTGTTAATGGGAGACTTCAATGCAAATCTAGGCTCAAGAGTAGGCACAAGAGAGAACGGTGAGCTGAAAGTAGGGAAATTTGGAATAGGGAAACGGAACCCAAGGGGCCAGTAGCTGGACGACTTCATGGAGAAAGAGGGACTCTTTATGATGAACTCTTTCTTCCAGAAGCGGCCTCACAGGAAGTAGACCTGGTCGAGCCCCGACGGTTCAACAAAAAATGAGATTGACTTCATTATGACGACCAGACGACAACTGTTCAGTGATGTCTCCGTGATCGCGAGGGTGAAAACTGGTAGCGATCACCGAATGGTTAGAGGCACACTGAACCTAAACGTTAAGTTGGAGAGGTCTCATCTAATGATGTCAACGCTCCGTCCCCCTTGTGCTCTGTTCCAAAGTCCCGAAACCTTTCAGCTCGAGTTACAAAACCGTTTTCAGTGCCTAGAAGACTGCAATGAAGTGGACGATATGAATGACAAGCTCGTGGAAACTGTCCATGCGGTTGGAGCTAAGTTCTGCAAGACCCGCCGCAGAAGAACACAAAAACTCTCCGATCACACTCTTAATCTCATGGATGTTAGACTGGAGATGAAGCTACACTGTTCAACAGATTTGACAGCATACAAGCAACTGAACAGACAGATCTCCAAATGCATGCGGCGGGACTTACGCAACTTCAATACAGCTTGTATTGAAGAAGCGATCGAGCGTAACCAAGACTCCAAAGTCTTTGCCAGAGATCTGTCTGCCAGAAAGAGCCAACTGTCAAAGCTGTAGACCGAGTGTGGCAGCATCGTTTCCGGGACGACCTGGTGAGACATGCAGGAAGTCGATGGATGCAGGTGGCTCAGGACCGTGCTTTGTGGCATTCCTTGGGGAGGCCTATGTTCAGCAGTGGACTTGTGAAGTGCTGTAATGATGATGATGATGATGTATGTTACTCGATATCTTTGCGGATTGTAAACTAATTTTGATGATTATTTCCTTATTAAATAGGTTATACATCAAGGGTTGTCCCATATAAATTTGGATCAAAATTCCACCCTTATATAATAAATAACTAAATAATAATAAATAACTTTTTTTAGCAATTTGAAGTCTGTTTTTACATTTTGTTAAAAGTTACAGTTATTATTTTTTAGTTGCTATTAGAAAGATGCTGCTGCCCATTTCCTGTTTCGGATTCCCTCTGTCGCCTCTTACGACACCCACGGGACGGTTTCATGTAATGGATATTCTTACATCGCCACTACACGGATTTGTTATTCAACTGCTGCGAATGATATATTTATAGTGTCATATAATGCACAAACAAATAGTCATTTGTTTCTGTCTTGATATTCGGAGGGAGACTTAGATACTGTGTCACAAGTACTGGACCTGTGTAATGTTGGAAAGGTGTCAATGAGAAGAGATGCGTGTTCCTCTTGTAGACTATATATATATACGATAATCTCCATAAAATAATACTATTGCGGCCTCTTTTCGCGTCTCAGTTTTGGATTTTATTGTCACATCCGGTATTGTGTCAATTTAGTTAATTTTAATTAAATTATTTTTCTATTATTATTTTTGCAACGACAAAAAATGTCTCGGCGGTGCGCGTGCTTTTTCGCACCGCCTGACAGTATCGCGATGTTAGAAAAGTGTCGGTCAGTGAGAAGAGAGGCGTATTACTCTTTTTTTTTAATTAGACTACCTTTATTATAAACTTAACTCTAATATATACATATTGTCGTGGATGTTACACGTCACTACACCAGGTTAACTACTGTACACAATAACAATTACTACGACATTTTCCTTTTACGTATTTTTATAAAATTGCTTCGCTGCAAATCTGCATTTTGATCCTTAATCGAGAGATCGAGAGCCACAGCAACCACTTACCATCAGGTGAGTTGTGTACTCGATTGTCACCCTTATTCTATAAAAAAAAACATTACCTCTGCAAGAAGCAGACTTAGCGATTGTAGATTGTAATCACATTAGATTTCTACTAGCGTCACACAAGCGATGAAAACAATAGTTTCGGTCTACATTACTTCACTGCAAGTAGCAGTAGCAGTAAGGGCATGGTGTATACGTTGCAGCGCACAAAATATGGCCGTAATCTCGAAATTGCGACTTGACTCGACTGTCGAAAACCCTTACCAATAAATCCTGTGTTCAACGGTTAAAATAATCCTTCGCTGTACATTGCCTCTAGCGGTGGCGATAGGCACGCCAATGAGCTGTCGAAAAAGCGCAATAAAATCTTTACACTCTTTACACTTGACAAAAATTTTACCCCCGATTATATCCACTGACAAGAGACAAAATTATCTCGTTATGTCAAACGGGGAGAAGTATGTCCCCGTTTGACATAACGGGTAGACATATATCCCCCGTCCGTAGCATGGAGCCAAATAAAAGATAAAAAATTATGCTTTTTGACATTTGAAAGGGACAATTTTATTCCAGTTCATTGGACGTGGGTTGAATTCATAGAAAAAAATCTATCTAAGTCATCTCCCAATTTAGTTACTGTGGATATTATATCCACCGGTGTACCCATGCTCTAAGGGTGGATAAAACTAAGCGAGGGAATAAACATTTTCTCCTTGCCCCGGGGATAAAATTGTCCCCCGCCTATGCTAGCCGGGCCGGCCTACCTAAAAATGTGACTCGAGAACCCTTACCAATAAATCCTGTGGTCATCGATTAAAACAATTTGCTGTTCATTACCTCTAGCGGTGATGAAAGGCACGCCTATTCGTTGTAGAAACCGCGCAATATACTCGCATTACATCGCTTCTAACGGTATGGTCACGCAAACGATTAAAACAATAACTTCGGTGTACATTACCTCGCTGCAAGTAACAGTAGCGGTAGGGGCGTGCATGTGCCGCAGCTCGCGCGCAATGTACGCGCTCGGTGCCCCCGCCTCGTGCGCGCGCGCTGCGAGCTGCCGCCTGCACCCAGCGCTCCACCACCTTGTCCCTGAACATCCCACACACCTTTGGTTTTATTATTCCCTCGAATAATTTGTTAAAGTGAATAATACACAACCCTATACCATACCGTGGTTAAGAAGTGACAGAGGAAAACGAATCAGGAGATGTGGGCAAGTAACATCTTCCTAATAACGACTAAAAATAAAAAATTGCGATTGCCAACCAGCTTGCCAAGCGTGACGACTATAGTAAATATCCTCCTTGTGAGGCAATCTATGGGGGAGGCCTATGTTCAGCAGTGGACTATAGGCTGTAATGGATGGATGTATAGAAGATAATCTACCAGGAGCACATGACGCAGTGAGAGGTGAAATTATTAAATCAACAGTAACTTTACAACTTTTGCAAATATCCCTCTATGAGACAATCTATGGGGGAGGCCTATGTTCAGCAGTGGACTTTAATAGGCTGTAATGGATGGATGTATAAAAGATAATCTACCAGGAGCACATGACGCAGTGAGAGGTGAAATTATTAAATCAACAGTAACATTACAACTATTGTAAATATCCCTCTATGAGGCAATCTATGGTGGAGGGCTATTTTTAGCAGTGGACTTTAATAGGCTTTAACGGTTACGTTACTGTAATGGTAATAATTGAATTAGGCGTTATTTTGTGGAAATACTCCTAAGATGAAGGGCAGAAGGTTATCTATAAACTAGGTAGGACATATTGCTTATTTTACTACTAGGCGGATCTTAACTAATTATTTGTTAACATCTTTACTGTTTTATTTTAACCAAAGAAATAAAATCGGATCCAATTCGGCTACGAGTGGTTGAGACACATCTGCTTAAACTTAAAACAACCAATACGTGTTTACAACCAGTTCGTATTGACAGTGATGACATATGGAACTGGTATGATATAATAAAAATGGTATGATAATGCGTAAAGTCACTCAGTTAAGTATCTCTATACTTGGCGTTTCCCTGGGTGATAATACCCGTAAAGGTGATATTTCCAGTTGAACCAGAGTAACCAATTTAGAAGATACCTAAAATTATCCATAAAAAACCGCCAAAGTGCTAGTCGGACTCACGCATGAAGGGTTCCGTACCATGGTAAAACAGGTTTCTAGTAGAGGAGCCGCCTTTAATTTTTAATTTATTTTTATTATTATTATGATAGGGAAAACATTTCAGTTTCTTAGCTCTTTGGCTAGTTTTTACTGCACATACGGGCCGAAGCCAAGTAAATGCAGCATGGAGTGAGTATTTATGTAGGTTATGTGTTCTGGGTAACTATTTCATTTTCTTCCAATTGCATGAATTTTCTTACAATTCGACAGGTATTATTATTATTATTATTACAGCGGAGGCATAGTAATAGGGTCCCGTTGGAACCCCAGAAAGTAAAGAATATTGTAGTTAAGACGGATATCCGGGGAAAGTATCCGTATTGGATACTTTAATTCGAAACATCACTAGGCGGTCTCTATCTCACTTATATTTATTTCTATCACAAAATAGGGGTAGTCCATATCAGTTATTAGGGGTGACAACGCATCGTCATTTTGATTCTTAGCTTCCACTTACCATTAGTCACTCTTAAACTATTAAAAATAGATATAAATAGAAGCATTAGATCTTAACCATTACTATAAATTCCATTAAATCTTATCCAATTTAGCCATCAAGAAGTACACTACCAGCTGGACCACGAACTCATGTATCGCACAAGAGTACTTTTAAGTATTTTCCAAAACTTGTGACAGGAAAACTCGTTCTTCCTTAATTAATATACAACACTTTAGTTACAAGGATAACATTACATTCCTTTCCTTTTGATAGATTAATTATAAAAAATGTGTGTGTGTTGTGTGTGTGTGTGTGTGTGTGTGTGTGTGTGTGTTGTGTTTGTGTATGTGTGTGTGTGTGTGTGTTTGTGTGTGAGTGAGTGGTGTGTGTGTGTGAGTGAGTATGTAAGTGTGTGTGTGTGCATGTGTGAGTGAGTGAGCAATTGAGTGAGTGAGTATGTGTGTGTGTGGGTGTAAGTGTGCGTGTGTGTGTGTCTGTGTGTGCGAGTGGGTGTGCGTGCATGTGTGCGTGTGTGTACGTGAGTACATGATGTGTGTGCGCGTGTGTTGTAGACAGTGTTATTTTAACAAATTTTCGATTACGATATTCCACTCGAGCCATTCAATGATAAGAATTGTTTATTTTGATTTGTTTATATGAGCAGTCCGTGCACTACTTCTGATGTGAAGGATATAGAGAGCCAGTATGTTTATATTACAGGCTGAGACATGCTATTATAGGTCTCTGAGGTGAAAACGCATTTGTAACCTTTTTCATTTTAAGTTGACTGCAGATGTTCATTAACTGCAGTTCCCACTTACCATCAGGTGCACTGTAAATTGATTTATCACTTCAGTTTTATAAAAAATATATCATCTAGTTGATGATGTAATAGGTGACAATCGCAAAGGATATCACAGACATTATAAGAATCTCACATTTACCAGATGTGAAATATACCCAGAAGTTTTATAGGGTAGTGGAGGTGTAAGAATATCAACTACCCCTAGTCGTCCCGTGGGTGTCGTAAGAGGCGACAGTGGCAAACTAAAACAGGAGATGGGCAGCACCGTCTTCCTGATAACAACTTACGTATATGTGCAGGTTTCCATGGGCTGCTGTGGCCATTTATCATCAGCTGGACTGTAAATTTGTTGGTTACTTCATTTTCAAATCAATGATAAAAATATGGATATAAAAAAGTAAAGTAAAGTTGCAGCCTATTTACGGCCCACTGCTGGGGACAGGCCTCCTCTCATTTCTGAGAGGGTTTTAGGGTAAGGAAATGTCCGCCGCGCTGCCCCAATGCGTGTTGGCGAACTTCACTTGCCTTCGAAATATTTTTTTTCTTATTTCTCAGACATGCAGGTTTCCTCACGATGTTTTCCTTCACCGCCGAGCACGTGGTAAATCAGCACTTCAAATTGCAATTAACAATTTCATTGGTGCCGGCGGGAATTGAACCCGGGTTGCTCGAGTACTGTGAAGCTTACAGTGAGCGTTAACCATCTGAGCTACCAAGGCTCGGTAATGATAAAAATATAGATATATTAAAGACAAACCAAAACCCAAAATCAAAGTACCTCACCTGCATAAATATCCCGATGGTGTTAAAAACTCCGCCCACTTGTCAGCTTCCCGGCCAGTCAGTCTGATCTTCCCGTAGCCGACAGGACCGTCCTGAAGACGACAGTCTTCACTGTCGGCGTTGAGGACTGGCAACGAATCCAACGTGACAATGTACTCCAGTGAACGTGACCGCATCTGATGGTAGATGAATTTGTAATATAAACATTTTATAATTTTCTTTAATTGAAGAAACGTGAACAAGTCTTATGGTGAAAACAGTAATTTAAAAAAACATCTGTGTAAGAAAAGTTTACATAATGAGGTGAAAAGAGAAAAATATCATGCCCTATGTCACTTCTACAACTAAGACGAATCTAAGAACAGCCGATATCTTAAAACCCTTCAAGGCGTTTTGACTACAGAGCGTGTCAAAGAAATAGACATACAAGCATACATATATAAACTCGAAAAACATTACCCTACTTCTGGGGTACTGGGTTATAAACTAGCACACAGTCTACTTGATGGTAAGTGAATGCTGTGGGCTATAGACATCTACATCTATCCTCAGTTAAGAAACAAAATCCAGAGACATTTTCACCGCTGAGGTTATACGATAGGAAAAACTACTTGCCTTTTTTTCTCTATGCAGCGCAATCAAATGACTGCATCTGAACCGCGGATCTTTCTGACCAGCTCCGTCCACAATCCGCTGAACTATACTCTCGACTAAGCATTCCATTTCAATTGACATTCGATCTATAAAAAGAAAAAAAAAGAAAATTGTAAAATAGTTACAGCCTTCTTTTGTCCCACTGCTGGGCACAGAAGATAACTTCTCATTTCTGTAAGTTATGAAGAAACGGTAGGCTTTACTACCGTTTCTCTACATGTGCCTCAATTTTTTTAATTTCTCTTTTTTTGACACCATAGTTTCTTGTACTGCTGAGGACGTAGTAAATCAGCACCTAAAACTACAATTTAAGTGATACAGACAGATATCGAACACAGATTTGTAACGCAAGAATCCGATAAAGTAGAAGCTATGAGGGCGGGTAAATAAGTTCGCGATTAGGGGTAATTTTTTTTCTGCACTAATGAAAAGAACCGTTGGATAATATAAATAGGCACTAAATTTCAAAATAACGCATCATTACTCACTAAGCTATAGTTGATTGAGCAAGGAATTCGAGAGAACAATTTGAAAGTCGTAGTACGCGGACCCCCTTGACTTAAATGGATCGCGAAGAACCCGAATTCGGTCTCCGCCTGCAGCACTAAAATTGTTCGAAAAATTAATCGAAAAACCGGTCCTATAGATGGTAAAGCTACGTTGCAACTATATTATAGTTGTAGCACGAATAGATCAGCTCGACCGGGGAAGAACCACGCTCTACTAGCGTAAAATAGCAGCTTAATATTGCTGTGGTTCGTATGGTAAGTGTGGAAAACAGAACTTTTACTGAAAACGAGGCATTTTATCTTAGTTCTCAGAAGTGAAACCGCAATTAATCAAGGATAAATGTAGATGTCTATGGGCCACACCATCTACTTACCATCAGGTGAACTGTTGGCACGTGTGTTTTGGCACATTTATTCTATAAAAAAAAACCTACATGCCTGAAAAGTTAAAAAAAAATAGAAATTAAAAGTTCCGAGGGCAAATTAAAATACTTCAAGATTATGTGAAACCCACCAATACCCACCGTTGTAGCGTGGGTGATTCCTAATTTAAAAAATACTCTATAAAACCTGTGCCCAGCCGTGAAACATATATAGACAATTAATTTTCTCGCAGGTTTTTCAATGTTATGATTCATTCAGTTTGTTGCCTTGCCCTCGTTTTCTTTGAAAAGCAAATTTCATGTCACGATTTCTAATATATGAACGCATCGTAGTGACGTTTCATATTGCATCGTGATGTGTATCAAATCGCATCTTACACTATTATCTAGAATCTATTGTATATTGCAATTTCTTAACATCATCATCATAGTAATCACTTAATACCTTAATAGTTTATTGACGTGAACATTAATAAACATTCGAAGTTATTCATTATTTTAAACACCCGTGGAACGAAATGAGGTTGTTTACTTTTTATTCCTTCTTTTCACTTATAATAAAAAGTAATTCTTGATCTCTAAAAAATTTGACTTTAATAAAAAGTAATTATTCATCTCTAAAAAATTTACTTTAATAAAAAAGCAATTCTTGATCTCTAAAAATTTTAAAGTTTAATGAAGTCATGATCTCTAAAAAAATTTACTTTAATAAAAGTAATTCTTCATCTCTAAAAAATTTGACTTTAATAAAAAGCAATTCTTCCTCTTAAAAATATTTGACTTTAATAAAAACTAATTTTTGATCTCTAAAAATTTTAATTTAATAAAAAGTAATTGTTGATCTCTAAAAAATTTGACTTTAATAAAAAGTAATTCTTGATCTCTAAAAAATGTGTCTTAAATAAAAAATAATTCATAATCTCTAAAAAAATTGATTTAATTAAAAAGTAATTCTTCATCTCTAAAAAATTTGACTCCCATAAAAAGTAATTTTTCATCTCTAAAAAATTTTTACTTTAATAAAAAGTAATTCTTCATCTCTAAAAATTTGACTTTAATAAAAAGTAATTCTGCATCTCTAAAAATTTTGACTTTAATAAAACGTAATTCTTCATCTCTAAAAAAATTGTCTTTAATAAAAAGTAATTCTTCATCTTCAAATAAATTGTCTTTAATAAAAAGTAATTCTTCATCTCTAAAAAATATTTCTTTAAAAATAATTAATTCATCTCAAAAAGTTTGACTTTAATAATAAGTAATTCTGCATCTCTAAAAAATTTTACTTTAATAATAAGTAATTCTTCATCTCTAAAACACTTGATTTTAATAAAAATTAATTCTTGATCTCCAAAAAAATAGACTAATAAAAAGTAAAAAAGTAGAAAGAATTAAATAATTTCCAGACAATAACTACTGAAGTCGCTGCTAAAGTGCTAAGACTTAGTGTATCGAAGAATTAGATCGCCGACGGCAGAAGCCATAATGTAGAAATTATTTTATTATTTAAGATTTTTGAAATCGGCATTTACTTTTATTAAAAGTCGAATGTTTTGGCTACATGGCTAGCCCATGAAAAAAGGCTGGCCTAGTAAATAGTTTCTAGTAGGCTTGGTGAGTCCGCTTCAGTAGCTTATCCTCCGAAGCCGAAGTATAGTCGTCTACATGAAAAAAATGTAATATGCAATTGGTTATTACTTTTTTGGTCCTCCTCATAAAGCGTGTCGAAGTAAGAATTAAGGCTCCGTAGTTGGTTAACGGTGAAACGAAGTCCAGTTGTTGGAAGCCGCAAGTCCGTGCCTGGGCTCTCAGCAGCGAAGCCCGATGCTCCCGACCCCATAGCTGACAACAAACATTGAACTTAAATATAAGAAATATTAAGTTGATGACCGTTGTACTTAGGTCAAAGACAAAGTCAAAGTAGAAACATTTTTATTTAAAAATTGGACTTTACAAAGCACTTTTTTAAAGTCAAAAAATAGGGTAGGGCCACGAATTCGAACAACGAGGGTACCCATGAAATTGTCAAATGTAATTTTAAGCGCTGATTTTGTACGTGCTCAACGACGAAGGAAAAGATCGTGAGGAAACTGCATGACTGAGGAATCAAAATATATCGAGTACACGTAAAGTCCGCCAAGCACTGGAGCAGGGCAGATAACTAATTGCTTCATTACCCTCTCAGAAATGAGACGAGGCCTGTACTTACCATAGGGACTATAGGCTATAACTTCAATAAAATCTGTTCGGTAAACGTTGATAAATATTATAAAAACTGTCTGTATGAAGCGACTGTCGCTTAAGTATCGCAATCTGTATGACGGGTGTCGCTTATCGCTGCAAACACAGTTTTGTGGTACGAGGCTCATAGTTGTTGTCATGCGCGAGGTCGAACGGACGAGCCGACGCGACGCGGCGGTCAACTATCAGCAAAAATAATTAGCGGGCTGCAATTTGAAATAATTTTGGAAACCCCGCTCATTTTATCAAATCCCGCCGGACAGGCCATAGAGTAAAATTTCCAAATCAAACACAGTGCAACAAGATGCACCACATGTACCTTAATGACGATATTTTTTAAACGTTACTCCTTACCCCCATATTTGGATTATCTGTACTTTTACAAACCGTACAAATACTTGTTTTGTACGGGAATCGAAACTGCGGCCCTCAGTGCCGTAACTAATTGCTATACCGCTGCGCCACTGAGCCGTCGATATCTGTATCGGTAGGATATGACCACTTAAATATGACAGTAAACCAATTCTCCTATTAAATCACTGATCATGAACATCAAAAATCGATTATATATAATGATTTAGAACTCACAATGTTGTTAGGGTGCAGCCGAATCGGTGTTTATTGTCCAACTTCCGGCGGAAGTGTTTTATCTACCGCCGGTCATGCGCACAGGTGACCGTGAGTAGGGGAATTATCTACATTTACTTGTACAGTTACAAACACTATAATGAGATGTACTGCAGTAATTGTGTTCGAAGTTATAAATGAAAGATTTTATTTTATATTAACGAGCCCTGGTCTACATGAATGTGTGTATAGTTATTCTATTTCACGATGAAGGTTTGACTTTGGTTGTGTTAGCCGTGCACATACACATTGTGTTAGTGTGCGTAGGCTGCGGACGCTCGGCAGTAGCACAGTATAAACTATATATTTACTGTGGCAGTAGCGCTCCCGAGGCCTACGCACACTAAGACAATGTGTATGTGCACGAATAACAATAACCAAAGTCAAACCTTCATCGTGAAATAGAGTAACTATATCTATATATCTGTGTACTGTTAAATCTAGTTACATAACGAAATAAATAAATATTAATTTTATTTATTATGTACTTATTTGTGACGGTGAGACAATGCTTCCAGAATTATCCAAAAAGAAGAACCCTACATTCACACACTACATTAGTAATTGTACGCCTACAGTTTCATTCTCGGTACGAATGAAACTGTAGGTGTACAATTGCAGAATCAAAATTCAGATGCGTTGTCACCCGTGAGGACTAAGATGGAATGCCTCTTTTCCAGTAAAAAGGGTCTCCCGGTTCTCTACACTCACCATACGAAACACAGCTGTGTTAAGCTGCTTCTGTGAGAGCGTGGTCTTTCCACGGTCGAGCTGACCCATTTGTGCTACTACTATACTACTAATATAGCTGCAGCATGGCTGTACCACGTATATAATAGTTGATTAGACCCATGGTAACCGACTAAAAAAACTCGGCTCTTTATAGATAGCAGCAAAAGAATCTCACATTTACCAGATGTTGAATATACCCAGACTGGCGACGGGGAGCAGCTTGGTGCAAGAAGTCTGATAAAGCTACCTTAACAACACCCACGAGAAGAATGAATATCATCATCAAATCCGTTTATGCCATCCCTGTAGAAATATTTTATCATGATTGCGTGCATACATAATAAATGCCTCGTAGGTCTAGACTGCTGATCCTGTGGTTCCGAGTTGAAATCACGGGTCGGGTCAAAAGTCAGGGTCAGTTGGGTTTTACTGTCGAGAAGTTCTTAGTTGCAGTCCCGACTTTTGAAGTAGCACGCTCTAAAGCCGCGTTTCCACCAAAATTTTGTTACCAACACAACAGTTGGAAACAAAACTTGAAACAATGTCGGGAACAGTGTTTCCATTTTCGGCGGCAACATCAAAGGAATACGCTTGTTGCGAACATTTGATCCCTTGGTGGAGACTCTTGTTGGAAACATAACTGTTGTCAACATTTTTGGTGGATACGCGGCTTTATAGTATCGGATTGCTGTGAGGTACGAGAGTGAAATATTCAAGAGAGCAATTGTGCTTGCGCAACACACTTATGCACTTTAATCCTGTACTGCGTTGAGACTGCCCGCCTTGACCTTGGTCTGGAAAGCATTTTAACAATAATAATTCATATCTCGCAGGTCTTATTTCCATGAACGCTTCCAATGCATGATCACCTCTACCCCTTTCGAAAAAATACAAATAAAGTTTAAAAGTATTTTCTATTTACATTACGTAGCTACTTGAAACATTTTTTTTATTTCGTTATAATTGTGTTTGTTTTAGGTGTTAGGCGCGTTACACATGAGCGAGTTGTGACCTTCGTCCTCTCGCGGGTAATACAAGAAAAATGACGCGTCATTGAGCTGTTGACGATAATAGTGGTGATTTACAACCGCTCTCCGGACGATATACAATGGCATTACCACTTTTTTGTTACGAGTAATGAAATATTTAACTTTTCTTAGTTTTAGGATACAACATAATAGTTGTATGTAGTCATTTGGAGGCATAGTATTGTCGAGTGAGCTGACCGCCTTTTGTTTAGTAGTCGGAATTGCCGATCATGAGGTCCCGGATTCGAATCCCGGGTTGGGCCAAAAAAATCTGTTATTGGCTTTTTCTATCAAAAAATCCAGTGAGGTGACCGCCTTTTGTTTAGTAGTCGGAATTGCCGATCATGAGGTACCAGGTTCGATTCCCGGGTCGGGCCAAAAAATCTGTTATTGGCTTTTTTTATCAAAAAATCCAATGAGGTGACCACCTTTTATTTAGTAGTCGGAATTGCCGATCATGAGGTCCCGGGTTCATTTCCTGGGTCGGGCCAAAAAAATCAGTTATTGGGTTTTTCTATCAAGAAATTCTCAGTAGCAACCTGGAGTCAGAAAGCTGGCAGTGTCTCACCCCCGTGCCTAGACAAACATGTAAAACCGTTAGTCCTGCGCCTGATCTCTCTCCGGTCGTGTCGGTTTACCGTCCCATCGGACTATGAGAGTGAGGGAATAGAGAGTGCACCTGTGCTTGTGCATACACTCCGGCTCTGTAATACTATCCCACGTAGATGGTTAGTCTCCGTTTTGACTGGCCGCCGTGACCATAATTCGGTCTGGAGGACATTATTATTATTTAACGAATTTCTTGAACGAACTTAAGTAAATTTGTTTGTGTATTTAATTGTATCATCATCATTATTACAGCCTTTCACAAGTCCACTGCTGAACATAGGCCTCCCCCAAAATATCCCACAAAACACGGTCCTGAGCCAGCTGCATCCATCAACTGCCTGCATGTCTTAACAGGTCGTCACTCCATCTAGTGGGGGGTCACCCTACACTTCGCCTACCGGTACAAGGCTGCCAGGGGAGAACGTTGTTATCCCCATCGGGTGTCGGTTCTTCGAGGTATATTGCCGGCCCATTGCCACTTCAGTTCACTAATCCGTTGGGCTATGTCAGTCACTCTAGTTCTACTGCGGATATCCTCATTCCTAAGTTTATCACGCAAAGAAACCCCAAGCATAACCCTCTCCATAGTTCGCTGAGCGACCTTGAGCGTCCTCATACGGCCAGCAGTGAAGGACCACGTCTCAGATCCATAAGTCATGACTGGCAACACGCACTGGTTGCACAGTCTCGTCTTCAGGTTTTGAGGTATACCTGACGAGAAGCTTATATTTAATTGTATAATATATTTGGATTTAATAACAATATTTGTACATAATTTTAAAATAATGGCAAAACAATTTTAAAGTATAACTTCAGTATCAGTTATTCAACTACTGCAAAACTTGTCAGCTCCAAATGATTGAACATCTTAAGTACCATGTATTTAAAAGCAAATAAATTTTCTGTCGATCTATATAAACACGACATCTTTAACATATCATCGGATATGACGACGGATGATGGCTCCTTGGCGCAGTGGCTTAGCTATGAGTTCTTGCGCTGGGGGCCGCGGGTTCGAATCCCACACGGAACAAGTATTTGTATGGCCTGCAAATAATTGCTCCGGGTCTGGATGTTTGTCCTTGTGCTATTTATGTTTGTAAACTGCGTTCATGATACAGGAGAAAGCCTAGTGTGGAGGCAACGTTTTAAGAAAAATATATACAAGAACCAGCAAAATTAAACCATTTTCTCATTTCATCCCGTAGGCGTGGTTGTCAGCAAAATGAATACCAAAAAATTTACCGCTTCCGATATACAACATGTAACAGAACCCTGTGGTTCCCGTTAAGTACGTTATCAGGATCTGTATTCAAACCTATAGAAATAACTTTTTTTTTAAAACTCGCCATATTTTTTTAAACGTATATTAATTTTTTTTTAATTTTATGTGGTTTTATTACCTCTTACTGACACTAGCCGATGCCAAAGCTAAGTAAAGCGGGGTCTTTGACAATCCTCTTACTCCCCAGACAATGCGGAGGTAATAAAACCATATACAATTTGCATATATTTTTTTAATAAAATAAAAAAAATTGTTCGAGTTTTAAAAAAAGTTATTTCTATACGATTGAATAATGATCCTGATAACGTACTTAACGGGAACTACAGGGTTTTTGTTACATATTCTATATGGCGGTAAAACTACATCGTTTACTCCAGAATTGAAATACCAAGACTGGCAGCATGCAGCAGTTTTAAATTTCGATCTAGTATTTTGAATCTGTGCCAAATTTAAAGCAAGGCCTCCCTACAGTAAGAGAGATCCATGTCCATCAGTGCACTTCTGCGCGTTGATAAAAAAGGAGAAAATAAAAGAATTTTATAATAAAAGGATATTTTTCAAAAAGAGGCCAAATTTTAAACTTAAGTTCAAATATATAAATAGTGATACATGTACCGTTACTGCAGTTTTTAAAAAACATGTAAATAATGCTTCTACCTACCGATCAACCCTTACGAATGTGCGTGCGCAATCAGTTAAAATAATGCATTACCACGTATTTTGAATTTAAAAGATAAAAAGTACAAGATGTTTGAGATTTTTTTTAATGTATTTCTTCACCATTTGCCTATATTATTTATTCTGAACCTTCTCTGCAAATTTGGCCGGTTATTGCAAAATAACCCTGTATTTGAATGACATATGATAAGCAACCACGTCGACATTTTTTATAGAATAGTGGTTACAAACTCTCTTTCTCCGCTTAATTATGATCATTGATCTACCTGAAGAATGTTGTCTTGTTAATGCATAAGTTTTTATCTTTATTTTTATTTTTTTATTTTAGTGTACCCTACCCATTGTTCTTTTTCTTATTTTTTTAATTTCTTCTTCTGGGTTGTCTGGAAGAGATTGCTATGTAGCAATAAGACCGCCCTTTGTATTTCCCTCAATAGTTGTTTATTTTTTATTTTTGATATTTTTATCTTTTCTTGGTATACAATAAAGAGTACTGTATTGTATTGTACAAAGGAGCACACAGTCCACCTGATATTAAATGGATGCTGTGGCCCGCAGATGTCTACATTTATCCTCGATTAGGAATCAAAATGTAGATGCGATTAAACCTTATGGGTGACAACCCTGAGGTTTAAGATGTAACGCCTCATTTACAGTAAAAAGTCTCTAGTTCTCTACACTCACAATACGAAACACAATATTTTACTCAATGGTATTCAGAGAACCATAAACCAGAGCCAGACCATAATATAACTCAGCGTGGCTCTACAGCGTACAAAACATAATCTTAAATTGCTACTGCAGCCTATCTATACCTACATGTACGTTCAGTGGGTGTCGTAATAAGCGACAGAAGAAAACATACCAAGAGATGTAGCAGCGCCTTTCTCATTACAACTAGCAAATAAAAACTATGATTGCCAGACCGCCTGCCAAGCGTGGCAAATATGGCAAATTTCCCCCTTATATGAGGCAATTTAATCCTATATTCAACAGTGGACTTTTATAAGATGTGGTGGATGGATGGAGTCTTAGGCCCGTATTAATAAACGTTACTCAACGACGAACTCAAGTGCGTAATCACTTGATAAGCCCTCATTACAGATTTTATTACATAATATACATATTATACATTATACATATATATTATATATTAGATATCAGCATCTTAAGATCGTTGCTAATCAATAAACACATAAAAACAGTATCTCAAAACGCTGTACTTAGGTATAGTGTTCTCTGACTTGCACTCAAGTACACACAGTTGAGAGTCGAGTTTCGTTTATTAATCAGTGTGGCACTCAGCTGATATCGTAAACCTAAACCGCATCTTGAGATATGTTTATTAATAAGATCATTACCTCAAGATTGTACTCAAGTGCGTGTACTTGAGCTGAGTAACGTTTAATAATACGGACCATAGCCTTTAGAGGTGACATCGCATCTGTGAAATTCGTCATAAGGTCGTTTGTCACTAATAAAAAATTGTACAGGTACATTATTTATACGACGCCTAATTTATCTGCAAGTGGGCCCCAGAAGCACGTACTAGAAGAACTACAAGTAGGGTTGCCAGATGGTCGGGATTCGTCTGGATTCTCCCGACATTTTAAATGATCTCCCGACTCCCGACAAAACTCAAAATCTCCAGACAAACAGCTCCTCGAAATGTTAATAATTTAAAATTGAAATGCAACCAAAACGAAATTATGAAATTTAAAAAAAATTATATCATTTATGTTGTCAATTCTTGTAAGCAATGCTTATCGTGAAAGGGTATTAAGTTTACTAAATAATTTATATACTAAGGAGAGAAATCGTATGGCTATTGATTTAATAAAAGCTGGATTACTAGTTACTCGTAGAATGAACTTTGAGGAAAATTGTTTAAATTTTAAATCTTTTATGTATACCACTAAAGGATCCAAATTGGTGGATTCAGTAAAGTCCAATGCCAAATACCTGTGGCAACCTCAAAATTTAGTTACATTAATTATCTGTCAACAATGTTAAGTATATTTGTATTGTAGCCCATTAATTTAAAAAATAATATTTTTGTTTTACATTTTTATTTTTAACATTTACAACATTTCATTAACAGTGGATTGCATAAGCCCATCTGGCTACATTGAATGTATGTGGAGGAATGAATGATAAGATGGATGAAGTATGCGATATGATGCATGATAGAGGAATAGACGTGTTATGTGTAAATGAGACGAAACGGAAGGGAAAGGATGCCACTACACATGGCATGTATACCGCGTACTGGTCTGGTGTAGACGAGACCAAGCGGGCATGCCAGGGAGTCGGTATCATCCTTTCAGAAAGAATGGGTCATTGTGTGAAAGAGTATGAATGTGTAAGCCCGAGACTGCTATGGATACGAATGAAAGTGGGCTTAAAGAAGTTGTTTATTTTAGGGGTCTACGCCTCAGACATGTCTAAGCCCACTTATATCCGAGAGCAGTTTTGGGAGTTGGTAAGGATGGTGCTAATGAAATGCAAGGTTAATAAAAATATTGTGATATTAGGCGATTTTAATGGAAGGGTTGGGGTGAGGAGGCTTGGTTATGAAAGGATATTGGGAACGTTTGGTGATGAAAGTATAAATGAGAATGGTGAAAGCCTTCTCGCCGTATGCGTGGAAAATAATCTTTTTGTGACGAACACTTTCTTTCGTTATAAGAAGATTCACACGTATACATGGGAAAGAGGTGATGATAGAAGTATGATAGATTTCATAATTGTTGATGAAAGAATGAGGAACGCGGTGGTAGATACATGGATTTACCGGAGCTCTAACGTAGGGACGGATCATTACTTGGTCTTATGCTGAATTAATGGTCTTTTCAGACGTTGGAGGCATCGGACATCTGTGTCTACCAACTGCGTTACAGCGTATAAGAACAGAGAGGTTAAAAGATGAAGGTGTGAAAGAGAAGTTCAAATGTAGATTGAGAGAAAATATAAGTGGTATGGCTGAATTGTGTATGAATGATTTAGACTTGGAGACTGTGTGGTATAATGTCAAGAAAAGTTTAGTGGATGTAGCTACCGAAGTATGTGGTGTTAGTAAGAGAACGAATGAAAGGAAAAATAACACGTTATGGTGGGATGAGGTACGGATGGAAGTTGAAGCAAAGAAGAAAGCATGGCTAGATTTACTAGCAACCAAGGCTAGTAATTCTAGCAGTATGAATGATGATATTGAAAGGAAAAAAGCAGTCTTTAGACACCTAAATAAGAGAATAAAAGAAGTAGTTGAAAGGAAAAAGCAAGAAAGAACGGATAAGAATGATAGAAGAATATCGGATAACTTCCAGGCAAACGTTAACATGTTCTGGAAACTCGTAAGAACTACCAGGGGACATTCAAAACAGCCTAGAATGAATGCTATACGAGACCAGAATGGCTGTATTCTGAATGACGAAGTTTTGAGTTTAAGGAGATGGAAGGAATACTTTGAAAGCGTGTTTATGAGTGATGAGACGTTTGAATTAAATGAAATAGAAATTCCGAAAGAAGAGGAAATAGATAGAGATATAAGTATAGATGAAATAATGAAAGCAATGAAAAGTATGAAAGCAGGTTATGATAGAGTATCTCTCGAAATGCTAAGGGCTGGAGAAGGAGTGGTGGCAGACCTGCTGTACACCTTGTTAAGTGGCGAAGCTTGCGAAGTCACTTATTGATTTCACGATGTCTGTCCGTCTGTCCGTCTGTCCCACGATTATTTCGAGAACGGTTTCGAATTTTCAAATTCTGTTTTCAGCAATCGATTACTGATCACCCAGGCATCTGAACCTCATATTTTGAAACTGATTGCTCAACGGCAACCGTTAGAAACCGCTACAAAGCTGATTGCTTCGCCACTTTGCTATGATGTTAGCTTGCTAGGTTTATTTAATTTATGTTGGGAACTTAAGCGGGTACCGGGAGACTGGTGCAAAGCCGTTATAGTCCCAATATATAAAGGAAAAGGATCACAGCAGGACTGCCTGCTAAGGTACTAATTGATAAAGTTATGAAAGAAACTGATGGAAAAATTTGGAATGTGCAAGCGGGATTTAGAAAGGGAATGGGATGTATGGATCAGGTCTTTTCCATGCGCATGATCGCGGAGAAGTTTTTGGCCAAAAACCAAAAAGTTTTTTGTGCGTTCATGGACTTGGAGAAGGCTTATGACAGAGTGGACAGGGATTTGTTATGGCAAACACTGAACTCATTTGGGTTGAGCGCTGGCTTGATACAGGCATTGAAGTCTCTATATAGGGACTCTAGTGCTTGTGTCAGGATCAACGGGGCCTACTCGGACTGGTTTGGCATCCATAAATGTGTCAGACAGGCCTGTGTGGCTTCCCCGTGGCTGTTCAACCTATTTATGGAAAGTTGTTTGGAAAATTTGACGGTAGAAGAAACCGGGTTAAGAATGGGTGAGTTAACCGTCAAATGCCTTTTGTACGCCGATGATCAAGTCATACTTGCGTCGTCGGCAGCCGAGTTGCAAATGATGGTTACATTAATGAACAGGACATTTAAAGAAAAGGGAATGAAAGTGAACGCAAGTAAGACGAAAGTTATGGTTTTTGAAAGAGAAGAAAGTAAAACGATATGTGAAATAAGAATAGAAGGGGAGTTGGTAGAGCAAGTAGATGAGTTTGTGTATTTGGGATGTGTGTTTAGCAGGGATAGTAGATATGATAAGGATATAGAACGACTAGTGAATGAAGGAAATAGAGTGAATGGGGCTCTACACTCTATTGTGAAAAGTCAGAATGTGTCCAAAAAGGCACGTATGGCAGGTAATTCACAATGCTGTGTTAGTACTTACTTTAATGTATGGTAGGGAAAGTTGGGTGTGGCAGAAAAAGCACGAGAGTAGAATAAATGCTGTAGAAATGCGGTCATTAAGGAGTATGTTATGGATGAATCTGAATGACAAAGTGAGAAATTGTTTAATAAGAGAAGAGTGTGGTATGCAAGTTGAAGCATTCCTTTCTTAATCCTGGTCACAGAATTAAGAAAGGAATGCTTCGGAAGTTTCGTCATGTAGAAAGAATGAATGAGGAAAGAGTGAAAAAGCAAATTTATGTTGCAGAGGTGAACGGCAGAGTCGGGAAGGGTCGCCTTAGGCGAAAGTTTATCGATCAAATTGGCGATATATTGAAAATGGGCCAAATCAAGAGTACCTTTAACCGACGAGCGTGTATGCGTAGGTATATGGATGTGGAGGAAGCGAGAGAGGTGTGTCAGGATCGTGCCAAATGGAAATCCATAGTTTCTGCCTACCCCTCTGGGTGACAGGCGTGAGTGTTTATTATGTTATGTTTTAACATTTATTTCTCCCGACAACAACCCCAAAATCCCGACATTTTCAAATTTTGTCCAGATATTTTGGTCTTCCGATCTGGCAACCCTAACTACAAGCGATATGCGCAGTTAAAGAGCCTCATTAACCTACTTTTTTAAACATCACAGTTAACGTGTTCAATTCGTTACAGAAAGTTAATTTATTATTAAATTGATATAATATATTTTATTATATATTGAACTGTAGTTTGTTTTCAGCCTGTAATTTCTAATATCCTTAGGATAGTGTTTTTTTTTTATATAAAATTGAGGCAACAAGCGAAACGATGTAGGTACCGTGTTGCTGTGTAGTGGCGGTGTATGAATATCCACTATCCCATATCATCCCGTGGGTGTCGTAAGAGGCGATAGAAGGAAACAAATCAGGAGATGGGTAGCAGCGTCTTCGTAATAACGACTAAATATAAAAAACTACGGTTGCCAACCGCTTGCCAAGCGTGGCAACTATGGCAGGCCTATGTTCAGCAGTGGACTTTAATAGGCTATTACGGTAACGTTAATGATAAGCGAAACGATATATACCTTATGGTAAGTGGCTATTGCAACACCGTTTAGTCATGCTCCTCTTTTTTATTTACAATTGCTAACAAAAAGTTCTCTATTACTTTCAAATTTAGTACCATTATAAAGCCAGTGAAACGACTGTTAACATATTGAAAGCCGTTTTTAATTTTAATCACGCGTTCCGGTACAGTGAAGCATAACATTTTCAAAATATTTTGTAACTGTTCGAGACCTTGGTCTACCTCACATAAGTCACGATCAACTCGTACCCTTTATAGCTGCTGTGTGTACGCAAGAAGCCGATACTTCCCGATTGTGTACGATTTTTGCCGAGCTGGTTGTCTACGACTTTTGACAGTGCTACGAGCTTTCTTAGTACGGCACAAAAATAGTTCCGTCCACTTTGCTACGACACATTTACGGGCCACCGCTGCACTTACTGCGTCACTGACTCGCCGAATCGAGTTATCAACAGATTTTTTTTGTATTTATACAAGTACTATATAAATATATTAATATGCCGAAAATCTGCTTGGGTTACAAGCTTGATATAAGAAGCGATAATTTTTGCAGATGTGCAAACAAGCATGTCATGAGCTTTGTGGTAATTTACCACCACCCAGGAAATCTTCTAGTTAGCCCGCTCCAGTTTGGACTTGTCCAAGCAGTATCAGCAAGAGAACCAAGGGTAACAATACGGAAACACCAGTGAGGCATAATCTTAAGAGCGCTCGATCATCACCTAATTGGGTATCGCAGCGAACACGATGCAACAGTGTCGGTACTTCTCTAGTCGCAAGTGAACATGAAACCCCTTCTCTCTACTCCACTGTCGATGAGATTAGGGACATCATAGAGTCAGAACTTAAAAATATTTTAACCAAGGAATTGACTCTTGACTGCCGAGTATGAAAAACTGCAACACCAAGGAAATTGCAGGTGTATTGCCTGGTTTTTGAAGCTCGTTTCTTGAAGGTCCCTAAGTCGTATCGGTCCGGAAATATCGCAGGTGGTAGACGATTCCACAAAGTAGTGCGAGGAAAAAATTTTCTATAAACCTTATAGTGAAGCGACAGGGAGAAAACCGGCAGCAGCATCTTCGTTATAATAGCTGAAAGCAATTAAAAAAACTGCGGTTGCCACCCCGTCTGACAAGCGAGGCTTCTGCCATCACCCATATGAATCAATCCCTAAGGGAGCCTGTGTATCAGCAGTGGACTTTAAAGGTTATAACGGGTGGGTGGATGGATATAATATTTTTCAGATATGCAAGTTTCTTCAAGAATATTTTCCTTCACTGCAGTGCACGTGGTAAATCAACACTTAAAACTGCAACTAACCCAGTTTAAGCCCGGGCTCGCGTAGGTACCGAAATTGTGAAAATATTTCAATGAATTGTGTAGTCCACCAATATACATAGAAACAGCGCGTCAGACATTTTCTTGTCCTACGTAGGACACTCAATAAATTTTAAGATATACAAATAGTATTCTAGATACTATTAATATTTGTTTTACATTTTTTCAAAATATTCTCCATCATGCTCTATACAAAATTCCATTCGCCTAAACCAACTCTGAAAACACTTTTGGCAGTCTTGACAGGTCAGAAATCGCTTCTTCGTAGGCAGCCACGGCTTCTTCGGCGCTTGAAAAAAACTTGCCATTTATTTTTTCGTTGACACTTGGAAACAAAAAGAAATTGCAAGGAGCTAAGTCAGGGCTGTAGATTCTTCAATAAATGCTTTTGTTCTAAGAGAGGTATGTGAAGAGGCGTTATCGTGATGCAGCATTATTCCCCGAAACCCGGTTTTAGGTCTTCTCTCCCGTACAGCTTGAATAGCTTTGGGTAATGCAACTGTAGTATACCATTCAGAGTTGACTGACCTACAATTTTCCAGCATTGACGTCGACAAATGTCCGCTCCGCGAAAAAAAAACTAGCCACCCGTTTTTTGCAGACGTTGCGAGGTCTTTGCAGTTTTATCGGTACCTGTCCTTCTGAGTAGACCCATACCGATGATTGCCTTTTATTTTCCGGATCATATTGATAGCTCCATGTCTCGTCACCAGTAACGATTTCTGAAACACGCAAAGATGCCCCGTTTTCAAAACGTAGATGCATTTCATGGCACCAATTCACACGAGTTTGTTTTTCGCTTTCGGAAAGCAAACGAGGGATCTATCGACAACAAAGCTTCCTCACTCCAAGATGTTGATGTAGGATGGTATGAATGCTCCCAGAACTAATGCCTATAATCTTTCCGATGTTTGTATATGTGATTCGTCGGTCTTCTCCACCAACATTGCAGTAGTCCATACATTTTCTGCCGTTACTGCTGTTTGCGGCGCCCCGGTTCTTTGGTCAACTTTAAGATTAATTTTACTCCTTTTGAATTTAGCAAACCACCTAAAAATTGTTGCGCGTGATGGCGCTCAGTCCCTTAATGCTAATTGTAACTGTTGTAAACTTAATTGTTCGGTTAAAACAACTTTAAAATCATAATATATCATAGCGCGCAAATGTTTACGGCTATGATCCATCGTTTTAAATGAAAAGCGCGGGAAGCGTTGCAGGCAAATTAATAGAACTTTGTTTTTCTTTTAATATTGAGCAATTGGCTTATGGAGTTCTATTTTTAAATAAATTTTCTTTTTAGAAACATGTAACACGGGTGCGTTCCATTTTTAAATTTCAAGCATCTCAAAACTTATTGAGTGACCTACGTAAAACCCACTGAGTAATGAGAGGAGGCCCGCGCTAAGTAGTGGGCTGTGTAAGCTGTTACTTTAATATCTAGTATAGATTACCTTGTTTATAATCATAAACTACTATCGTAATACAAGTTAAGGATATTCATAAATTTCAGATCCCTGTATGAAGTACTTAATTTAAAATTTTTAATGTTGTCTTTTATGGCTTATTAGCACAAACTCTCTGCACATACTAACTATAAAACAAAAGTTCATCCAGAATCCCGAGGAACAACTTCGACATAGTTTTTATTTTAATTTCCACAGCCCGTATGCTAGCACAATTTAAGTTACCTAATGCATTTCGACGGATGAAATTCATTCCGTTTTCGTTAACTCCGACGTCGAATTAAACTTATGTTGAACTTTTTTATCTCTGAACGAGCAGCACTTTTATTGTTTTTTTCTATTCAATGTATGGAATTTTTTTTTATATAAGAGTGGGCAAATGAACAGCGGCTCATCTGATGGTAAATGACTAACTATAATATAGTATTACAATACTTACACTAGAAATACAGTAAAAGCTACTACAATGAATTACAAAATAAAAATAAAAATAAAGGCAGTCAAACAAGGAATACTTTCAACATATTTAATAACTAACTGTGCCCCGCGGTTTCACCCGCGTCATCACGTGTCCTAGTTCAAGCATTTTATAATTGCAATTAAATATTTTATTTGATAGTATGTATGCAAAAATTGGCATAATTAAGGAACTAATTTTATCTGTCGGCATATGTATGATGTAGAGCGTAGTTAAATTTTAAAAAAGTATTTGTCAAATCGGACTGGTAGTTCCAGAGATTAGCGCGTTTAAAGAAACAAAAAAAACAAACCAACTCTTCCGCTTTATTATATTAGTATAGATATAGATTACTTTTTAGGTAGTATTTTAACATAACTTTTTGGTGAATAGATGTTTCTTTTAACTGTTTTCAACCGACTTTGAAAAAGAAGGAGGTTCTCAACTCGTCGGATTTTTTTTTTATGTACATTCATCGATTACTCGAAAACGTCTTTAACCAATTTGGAAAATTCTTTTTTGGTTCAAAGAGTATACTTCCCAGGTGCGGTTTTTAAAAAATTAAAAATAAATTATATATTGAAGTCGGTTGCACAAAAAAATTAATTTTACCACATGTATATCGTTAAATCTAGGTTACAATGAATTCATTTAAACGCTGTCTATAGAAATAAGTCGCACTAGGCTCTTCTAGCTTGTCTCTCTAATCTTACGCATGTTAAAAGTGTAAGTAATAGGCGTAAAATTAACGTAATAAATTCAATGATACATTTTGCATTATCTACATACTTTTCTAGTCCCCATTGACATCTTCAAATCTTTGTTCAAGTGGCTAGTGTTTATGGACACCTGTAATCAACTTCATACAAAAAAGTTTGTCATCTTTTCTCATATTTTTTATACCAGTGCTTGCACTGCTGTGTTTCATTCAGAAGGTCAGAGAGGTCAGGTTCAGAGCGCCAGTATAATGACAGGCTATGAGGCATTCGAAGCATCTTAGTCCTCAGAGATGACAACGCATCTGATCATACTGTATTTGAAATTTAAAGGTGAGTATATAGACTGTAAGACTGTAAATTCGTTTGTCACTTCAAATTTATAAAAAAAAAACTGTTGTAACCATGTCAAATTTTTATGCTTAAAAATTAATTTTTAGTTTGCCAACTGACAAATAATTATTTGTAATATCCTTATAAATAAAATAACATGATCATAATGGACGCCTTATCAGTTTGTTGAAATTTTTTTACAAAAATCACTGCTTTTTTTTCTTAAATTAATTACTTAAATTAAAAACTTGAAAAACTCACATTTATATGTATATTACGATTTTATTGCATTATTACAAGCTGTGATGCATTCGATCATAGTCCTCAATCGCATCTGTAGCTTTTTTTGTTTGTTTTTTTTTAATTATTTATGTACACACAACAAGATACAGAAACAGTCTTATAGTGAGTAGACCTACATATCTTCCAGTAGACCCATAAAGGAAAATATATTAAAAAGGCAAAATTAGTGCGTACAATACTAATACTACTGTAAATATTATACTAAATGTTACGTAAATCATATTAAATGATACTATAAATAAAAATAAAATAATACCATAAATCTAAAAGCAGAACAATGGCGGGCATCATTTTGTTGCAGGTGTCTTGCTATCAGGTGGAATCTAAGTTCGTTTGTCACTCCAGTTTTATTTTTAAATAAACAATCCATGCTATTAATATTTTTCAATAAATAATATCTGAAGTATTCTTGAAATATGCTAAATAATATAATTTATAAAACCAGCCTACCTGTTCAATCAATCCTTCAGATAGCAAATATAAAAAACACTTCCTACATTTTAGTTTTGTACGTCAAAACTCAAAAATTGCCGCGTAAAATTCTTTTTTAAAGCACTGATAATCAACCATACAGCCGGCTCGAGGCGAAGCGCGGGAAACAAGTGTTTGCTTTGCGTTTCATGGCGGGCACGAGAGAACGGAAACGACGTTTAGTCGAATGGCTATTGTATGATACACCGGCAATGAGAATTGTATTCACGGTTAGTTTTAGATAATTATTATATAGCCTCATATTTTAAAGTAGCGTAGATAATGAAGTGACGTTTCCTTTTAAATAATGTTTACTCATAAGACTTAAATCTCTTAAAGCAGACTTTTATTTTAGCCTTTGACTTTTAAAACTAAATACAGTTTAAAAGTCCATGTTAATAAACCATAAGTGTTTTTCAGATTACTTTGAGCGAGAGAAAAACCAGCGCTCTAGTAACCAGTAGCGGCGACAAGTCGCGGAAACAGATCCTTTAGGAACTTCACTGTACGTGGACGCGACGGACCAATAGTCTTTTTTTTTTTATAGGATTGGGTAACAAACGAGCACACAGTCCACCTGATGGTAAGTGGTTGCTGTGGCCCATAGACATCTATATTTATCCTCGTTTGTGAATCAAAATGCAGATGCGTTGTCACCCGTGAGGACTAAGATGGAATGCCTCTTTTCCAGTAAAAAGGGTCTCCGGTTCTCTACACTCACCATACGAAACACAGCAGTGTTAAGCTACTATTTTACGCTGGTATTCTGTTAGAACGTGGTCCTTCCCCGGTCGAGCCGACCCATTCGTGCTACAACTATACCAGTAAAATAGCTGCAGCATGGCTCTACCACGTAAAAAACAGTCGTAACAGAAAATGGCACAAATATGTAAACATCTCTCAGAGACTCATATTTGCGTTATTTATTTAGTTCTTAGCCGCCTCTGATGCAGCCCCGGCTCTAAAAGAGGTACCTGTTAGATGAGAGGTCGCCAAAGCGTCTACGCGTGTAACATCCCGCATTAGAGCTAAAATAAGACATTAATATAAAAAAAGTATTTTAGGCTTATAATCGATACTGATACTTATACATAAAAAACGAAATAAGAAACTTAAATGTCAAAAATTAAGCCAACAACGATATCCACCAGACATCACTATCTCTCTTCAGATGTTTGTCCTTACGCCATTAAAATACAGGCTTCTATAATAAATGATAAAATCCTAGTGTGCGGTTATGTTTTATAAATACATTACAAAACAAACATAGATGTATAATTTATAAAACACATGACTAATATTTCAACTACGACATAACTTCGGGTAACGTGTTTGTTATCAAATGGATCTACGAAATGATGTCGGCCATTGTTCTGCTCTACACTGCAGAGGCGTGTCAGGAATGGCTCCCTTATCGTTTTGCGCCGAAACGTGTTATCTTAAAACTTTCGTACCATCGCACAAGGCTTGCGAGCTCAAATTAAAAAGCTATTGAGGACACCCTACTTCCAAACACTTAAGATTATGGATATTCATTTACCGAATTGTTAATACACGTTTAATATGATTACCGTTACCGTTACAGCCAATTAAAGGCCACTGCTGAACATAGTCCTCCACATTACATTGCCTCGTAGAGTTGATATTTGCCATATTTGCATACTTGGCTAGTGGGTTGACCTATCCTATATCCTAATTTCTCTCTGTCACCTGGGTGTCATAAACCCACGGGGTGAAATGGGATAGTGGATATTCTTACACCACCACTAGGTACACGGTAAACAACCGTATTATTAATGACAGATTTAGCAATCGTCATATAAAAGTTATCCATCAAATAAATTATAAGCCGAGCTGTATATAAAGGTGAAACGTTTGAACTTTTTTTGCATACAGTTGTAATTTTTAACTAGTGTATGTTATCATTTTCTACTAAGAATCATACATCATTTTATACTAAGAATCATACATCATTTTATACTAAGAATTCCCTTTATCTAATTATTGAAAAATTGACCCCTAGTAATATAAACTGTGTAGTGGCGGACCGTAACAATATCCACCACCCCATATCTGTAACTAGCTAAAACTAATCCAGCGAGTCAGACTCGCGCATGAAGGGTTCCGTACCATCGTAATACACATTTCTAGTAAGGGAGCTCCTTTTAATTTTTCATTTACTTTCATTTTTTATTATTTTTTGGTATAGCGGCAATAGAAATACACATTCTGTGAAAATTTCAACTGTCTACTTATTACGGATCATGAGCTACAGCCCGCTGACAGACAGACGGACGTACAGCGGAGCCTTAGTAACAGGGTACCCCTTGGTTACCCTTTGGGTACGGAACCTTAAAAATTACGGTTGCCTACCCGCCTGTCAAACGTGACTACTATAGCAAATATCCCCCTAATAGAATAATCTTATGGAGGCCTATGTTCAGCAGTGGACTTTGCAGGGTGTTATGAATAAATATAAATGGTGCGATACGAAAGTAGCAACGACCTACTATATTTACAATAATGAGGAAAAGAGTAACAAAGATGGGAAAGCAAACGTCATCTTGAAATAAAATTCCCTGTCCAGAAAAAATGAGATAAGAATTAAATACCAGAATCTAATTACCGCCCATCAGGCAGTTTATCTCGGTCATCAGAGTGTAGCCATCTTGTCTGCTCTTGTACATATTGACTGCATGTTCCACTTACCATCATTTGGATTGCACACTGTCGGTCAGACACGGGGCTGCAAATAACAATATTGAGAACAAAATGAAAACAGTCGTGACAAAAATATAAAGAATTGCAATTAACACTGAAAAACTTGAAAACATACACTTGCGTGTTGTGGTGGCGTTGAGGAATCCATCGCCCTTTTCGACCCGTGGGTGTTATAAGAGTCCACCAGGTCCAGACAGCGTAAAAAATATAATGTATATACGACATACAGGTGCGTCGTTTCATGCGATCGCCAATCCCTCGCTTAGCGATTATGAGAAATCTAGGAATGGTTTGTCATAATTGACATGCATATTGACTTGTCATAAGACTCAAATTATATGCAACAAATTTTAAAGCGAGGTAGACGCGAGTGCTGACACGCGTGGCGTGTGCGTAGCGGGTGCGTGTCGTCGGAACGCGCCCTAAGGAGAATTTGGCATTTTAAAAAGAAGCGCCGTAGTGAAAGGTAGGTGCTTTATTGTTATTATTTATATTAGTAGTTTATTACAATATTATTAAAATATAAAAACATTGATTTAACAAACAAACAATAAAATTTTTTTTAATTAATTAAAAACAAACAGTAAGAAATAATAAAATAGAAGCAAAATAATAATTGCGCCTCCGGGTGTACCGACACTATATTAGCGAACAGACTATACAACAATTATTAAAAATTTAAATAGTTAAAAATGTGAAAATAATTGATATCAAGTGGTAAAAGGTAAAGCGTACTTAGCTTAACAAAAACCGTTCTTGACAACATCAAAATTGAAATCAAATGGAAAGGCTGATCCTGGAATTTTTTTTTACATTATTTCTGTAGCAAACCATTTGATTCGAATACATAGTATGTCGATAATAAAGGGACTGGCCGACTGTCTTTGACCTGGGTGTCTAATGAATGGGAAAGGGAGGAATTAATTCTTGAAATTCCTGCATAGATTTTTCAATAAAAAGGCTTATTGACTGACGCAGCTGCTAAAATAGAATGTCACTCAATGAACAATGGCATAGCTTCGGCTATGGTATGTGTCATTAAGCCTAAACTAAATCTTAACAACGCTCGTATCTTTAAAGACCCTGATTTAAAATCTATGTTAACGTTGACATTATTATCCTTATCCTAATTCATTATCATGATAGAATCTCGTTGCTTGAATAGCGACCAGCTCTTTTACACAACACTACTGTAAATATTCTTATATAATATCATAGACTACGAATATAGTAAAAAGTTTACAAAGTATCTGTCTTTGAAATATAACATTTAAGAACCTCTGGCCAGTACCAGGCCTGCTGGAATAAAATATAATATGAAATAAGAAGTGCCTTTATACAATAATCCCTTTTTTATATATTCAATGAATGAAGTAGAATCACGTGTAAATTTAAATTAATCAATCAGATTAGTCACAGCAGTCTCCAAAAAACTATACGTGGTATAAAATTATACGTGGTAGAGCCATGCTGCAGCTGTATTAGTAGTATAGTTGTAGCACTAATGGGTCGGCTCGACCGGGGAAGGACCACGCTCTCACAGAATACGAGCGCAATGCTGTGTTTTGTATGCTGAGTGTAGAGAACCGGAGATCCTTTTTACTGGAAAAGAGGCATTCCATCTTAGTCCTCACGGGTGACAACGCATCTGCATTTTGATTCGCAAACGAGGATAGATGTAGATGTCTATGGGCCACAGCAACCACTTACCATCAGGTGGACTGTGTGCTCGTTTGTCACCCTATCCTATTAAAAAAAATACCTCTGAAACCCTCCGAAAAAGCTCAAATTATCTATGAAGGAACCAAACGATACACAAAAATACCAAGTCCGTGTCGAGTAACGTAAGACAATTCACTTAAAATATAAGAAAAAAAAAGACAGACTAAAACTAAAATTGCTATAAAACCCATTTCAGTATGTAGTAATTTAGTTCTGCGTAGATCGGACCAAGTTAATAATTAAAGTATAAATATAGCCGGGGTTAAAGATGACATCTACATGACAAACAGTTTTACAAACCATTGCTGCTACAAAGCTCGAAACATCATAAATCTGTACATAAAAATATTAAGTGTATACTATTATCTATCAGGGTAAATAATATCAAATTATTATCTGTGCTTAATTCCAAAACATACAATCTTCTTTAAAACGATTTTAAAAAAAATCTTTTATCACAGACGTTATTCCATATAATTATAACTTTTAACAAAAAGTAAAAACCGACTTCAAATTGCTAAAAAGAAGTTATTTATTTGCTACTCTTAGGGGAGGAACTTTTTCTCCATATTTATCTTGAACCAACCTTGAAGTATAACCTATTTAATAAAAAAAAGAATCATCAAAATTGGCTTACAGTCTGCGAAGATATCGCATAACACATATACAAAAAAACGTACACTCGAATTGTGAACCTCCTCCTTTTTGAAGTCGGTTAAAAAGAGCGAAAAAGTGAGTCACTTACGTGGTCAAGTCATGCTGCACCTATATTAGTAGTATAGTTGTAGCACGAATGGGTCGGCTTGATCGGGGGAGTACCACGCTCTCACAGAATACCAGCGTAAAATAGCAGTGAGTGTGGAGTGTGAGTGTAGAGAACCGGAGACCCTATTTGCTGGAAACGAGGATAAATGTAGATGTCTATGGACCACAGCAACCACTTATCAACAGCTGGACAATGTGCTCGTTTATCACCCTTATCCTGTAAAAAAATGGCAGGCATGCTGCTTAACAAAAAAAAAAAGAGAATGAATGTGGTGGCGCTGTTGTCGCGCCACAAGCGAAACACATCGAAGCCTAAATCGCGCTAACAAAGTTCCGAAGTTAAAGCAGTATATTATATACAATAGCTCCAAACTACCATTCGGAGCGTTGGCTGCTCCCCGGGCGGAACACCTTGTCCGACGGGAGATCTCCCCTTTTCCTTCCACCGGCCACACCTACTTAGGCCGACTAGGTAAAAAAGAACTTTACCACATAATATGTTAACCAAGAAATAGGTTTTCTAATCAGTAAACTTACAGCATATACACCCACTGCTGGGCCTAGGACTTTTATTTCTGCTAGAATTATGGAGCAATTAACATAAAAACAATAAACAAGAGAATGGTTGCATAAAACCTTGGAATTTAATCAATGTCTGTTTCCGCATTTTTAAGTAAATGAGAATTAAGTAATTTGCAACAAGTAAAGCATTTGTTCAAACGGTCAATTATAAACGGTTCGGTAGCGCACTGGCTGATGTTTGGTTGCAACAAAATGGACCGAGGGTTTACTTCCCACGACGAACAAATATTGTATATAATAATTCCAGATTTGTATGCTTGCCCGGGCTCAATATGTATGTATAAAGACGGGTTGCTTTTTGAAGACTTTTAACAGGATTTACTCAGGCAATGGATAGTATACTATCTTATTTACCTCTAAACAAATCAGTGGTGGAAGCAACCCTCCCTCCCTTGCAACATCAGGAGGGATATCTAAATTAGCAAGCAGACTTAGTTCTGCAGCATCTTGCAAGAAAAATGTATTCCTTCCCGGGACAGGGGTATTTACAGAACAATATCTAAAAAAAACTTTCACTAAATTGTCATAAAATTGTTTAACAAAATTCTTTTTTCATAGATATGTTTACGTATAATTGTTGCAACTGTATGTACGCGTTTTTGGTTTGTATTCCAGGTCAAAACTTTGTATTTATTAGGTATTTATGTTATGTGTAAGTAAAAATAAACTGTTGTTTACATCCAATAAATAAATTATATATTATTCTATTCTATTCGAATCTTACACATAACTAATAACCTATATACCTAATAAACAGTAGCTATAATAAGTCTGTTTCTCCAATGTCATGTATTATTAGGAAACCTCTGCGAACACTATACATCACTATTAGTAATTTATTCGCTAAATACTTGTAGGTACTGTAGTATTACGTACACTTTCATTGAATCAGAATTGGAAACAACTGATTTAAAATTATTTTCTATAACTGATTATAGTACAAATGGTATTACGTCAATACACGTTTCAAATTATAGTATATTGAAGTTATTATAAAATGGTATTTGACAGATCCGCGATAGTCCAGTCAAGTAAGGTCTAAAATCAAAATTTTGAAACTCAACATTGCATTTTTAATATAATGTAGTTTTAATGATACAAAACCAATGTGTAAAGGTTTTCGTGTCCGCAACCCCCCGCAAGGGTTTAAAAAAAATTATGATAATATTCCCTTTCATCATCATCATTATCATTTAATGGATTATCATCTTCTAAAACTATTGGCGTTGTTATCAATTGTACCTATATCTGAGTTGATTCCAAGTTGCGAAATTCAAAAAACTAACTTGACATGTCGGGATGATTTTTTTTTATAAACTTTGTAATTTGTAAGTCAAATGTTTATAAAAAAAAGTGAAGTTTCAAAATCAATCCCAACATGTCAAGTTATTTTTTGCGAATCATGAAATTTGGGTTCTACGCCAATTTATAAGGACTTTTTTGTATATTTTTTACCGTTTTCTAGTAATTGCGAAAAAACACTCGACAATTTTTTTGAACCCTTGCCGGTGGTTCCGTACACGAAAACCTTTACACATTGGTTTTGTATCATTAAAACTACATTATATAAAAAAATACTAAATTGAGTGTCAAAATTTTGATGTCAGACCTTACTTGACAGAACTATGAGTTGCAGCGCTAAATACCGCGAGTTTGAATCCCGCACGGAACAAGTACTTGTATGGCCTGCAAATAATAATAATTGTTCCGGGTCTTGATGTTCGTCCTTGTTAAATTTACTGTATATAAACTAAATACATACACTTACTACTTACTTCGCCTACGCGGATCCCAGATGTGGAAGAACATGTACCTTCCCTGTTGGACCTTCTGCTGACCTCTCATCCGGACGGATATCAGGTCTCCGTCGATGCCCCTCTGGGCTCTTCGGACCGTTGTCTCATCCGGAGTACAGTGCCACTCACGCTCCCATCGCAGATGCGATCTGCAGCTTACCTCTGTGTTTGGCACTATAGGTCAGCCGATTGGGACGGGATGCGGTCTTTTTTTGCATCCTACCCTTGGGGGCAGGTTTGCTTCTCGCCGGAAGATCCCATCGTTGTCGCCGATTCTGTTGCTGATGTGGTACTTCAGGGTATGGAACTTTTTATTCCATCCTCTGTGGTGCCCATTGGAGGCAGATCCCAGCCATGGTTTGGTCGCTCTTGTAAAATAGTATCACGCTACAAGCAGGAGTGCTACCAGGCCTGGGCTGACACATCAACGTCATTGCCAAGGCAAAGTCAGAGCACTTCGCCAGAATTGGCGAGAAACTAGTTCGCCTACCTTCGGGAACACGTGCATTCTGGTCTCTCGCCAAGGCTGTCCAAGGGAACTTCTGTCAGCCATCTCTACCATCTCTGCACAGGGTGGACGACTCACTGGCCCATAACGCAAAGGAGAAAGCCGATCTGCTAGGCTCTCTTTTTGCTTCCAACTCGACTCTAGATGACGGGGAGAACACACCGCAGACCATCCCGCGGTGTGAGTGCTCCATGCGGGAAGTGCTGTTTACACAGCGCTTGGTGCGTAAAGCACTCCTCTCTCTGGACGTCAACAAGTCGAGTGGGCCTGATGGAGTCCCGCCTATAGTGCTAAAGACGTGTGCTCCGGAGTTGGCACCGGTATTAAGGCGTCTTTTTTGGTACTCCTACTCCCTAGGCGTAATCCCGAACTCATGGAAGACAGCTTTGGTGCACCCGATCCCCAAAAAAGGCGTCCGCTCAGATCCGTCCAACTACAGGCCTATCGCTACCACCTCCTTGTTCTCCAAAGAAATGGAAACGATTATTAACAGCCAGCTCTTGCGGTACCTTGAGGATCACCAGCTGATTAGTGATGCCAGTACGGTTTCCGTCGAGGTCGCTCAGCTGGTGATCTTCTGGTCTACCTGACTCATAGATGGGCGGAGGCAGTGGAGTTCAAGGGGGAGGCGTTGGCCGTTAGTTTGGACATAGCGAAGGCTTTCGATCGGGTTTGGCACAAAGCCTTCCTATGGGCTTTCCGAGAAATTGTGCAATTGGATCACCAGTTTTCTTGCAGATCGGAGCATCAAGGTCGTAGTAGACGGTGCATGCTCCGATTACAAGCCCATTAACGCTGGTGTTCCACAAGGCTGCGTGCTATCACCAACGCTGTTTCTTCTGCATATCAATGATATATTGCAAACCAGTAACATTCATTCCTATGCAGAGGACAGCACTGGTGATGCTTTATACACCGGCCGTGCCAATATTTCTCGGAAAAACGTCACCGAGTACCGGAACAAACTTGTGTCTGAAGTCGAGACTTTGTTGAACAAAGTCTCAGACTGGGGGCGACTAAATCTAGTCCAGTTCGTTCCCCAGAAGACACAAGTTTGCGCGTTTACCGCTAAAAAGAATCCCTTTGTCGTATCTCCTCAATTTCAAGGCACTCCCCTTGTTGCCTCAGCCAGTATCGGTATCCTCGGTGTCGACATATCAAGTGACGTGCAGTTTCGTGGTCACTTGGAAGAGAAGGCCAAATTGGCCTCTAAAAAGCTTGGCGTGCTCAGCAGAGCGGGACAGTATTTCATGTGGGCGCATCGCTTGCAACTTTACAAGGCGCAGGTTCGGTCTCACAAGGAATACTGTTCCCATCTCTGGGCAGGGGCTCCCCAGTGCCAGCTGCTTCCACTTGATCGCATCCAGCGCAGAGCGGTTCGAATCGTCGACGACCGAGTTCTTTCCGATCGGCTTGACTCACTGGCACTGCGTAGAGATGTTGCATCTCTTTGCATATTTTATCGCATCTACCACGGGGAGTGCTCTAACTAATTCCAGCCGCTCAATTTAACTATCGCACATCGCGACAAAACTCACGATACCATCCATTTCATCTGGATGATTGGCGGTCCACCACTGTGCGATTCAGAAGAAGTTTTCTCCCTCGCACAACTTCCTTGTGGAATCAATTACCACCAGCGATTTTTCCGGACCGATACGACTTAGGGACCTTTAAGAAAAGAGCCTACTCCATTTTAAAAGGCCCGCAACGCATCTGCGATTCCCCTGGTGTTGCAGTTGTTCATGGGCGGCGGTAGTCACTTACCATCAGGTGAGCCGCTTGCTCGTTTGCCCCCTATCCTATAAAAAAATACTAATACTTTCTTGTAAAATATCCTAATGTTGAGGTAACGTTTTACACATATAAAACAAAGCTCAAATCTGATGGCTCCAACCATATACCACAACATTTATCATAAATTGTGTTAAAAGCTTAGTTAAACCTAATAATATACTTTTTAATTAATCTTTAACACAAGGAATAACACAAGTTTTGAAGTCTGCCTTCATAACACCTTTACTAAAAAAAAGGCTATAAGTCGAATATCGCAAATTATCTTCCCAACTTGAAGCTCTGTTTGTTTTCGAAAGTTCTTGAAGACATTATTTATAACTAACTCAACAAGTAAGTAAGCAGTACAAAATTGTCTGGATGATACAAAACATTGATTCCTTCGAAAGCGTTTAACTACTTCCAATCTCTTTTTGACTAATGAGCTCATCACTAAGGGTTTGGAGCAGCGTACACAGGTAGACTTAATTTACATAAATTATAGCAAGTGTTTTGATCGTATTAATCATCGTGTTCTTTTACAAAAGCTGTAAGCTGGTGGAATACGTGGCGACTTGTATAGGTGGTTTAGTTCTTATGTAAATAATCGGATACAGGCAGTGATTTTGCGTGGTTACATGCCTTGCTAGAGTTCAATCCCATCTGGAGTTCCTGAGGGTTCGTTGTTAGGTCCCTCTCTTATTCGCAATATTTAATCCCGATATGAATATTGTCATGTTTTGAAAATTCTCTCTTATCACCTTACGCCGATTACATGAAAAGTCTTAAAACTATACATTTAATTAATTATTAATTTAAACTATACATATTATATTGAGCAACTCCAAATAGATCTAAACGGGTTTTCGAATTACTGTAAACTCAGTAATCTTTAATTAAATATCTCCAAATGTTCTCATACAACCTTTACTCGACAAAGATCTAGTCTTGGGTTCGGTTATACTCTTTACAATAAAGTATAGACATTAAGGTCAATGATATTTGTTTCTTGTATAATAAATAAAATTAAAGTGTCTGTCTGTAATATGAAAAAAACTGTCTTCTATTAAGCTAAGCTTGTCACTTTACGAACAAATAGAGTGATGCTTGGAGGTAATAGGATAATAATATCATCATCATCATCTTCATTACAGCCCTTCATAAGTCCACTGCTGAACATAGGCCTCCCCCAAGGGAGACAAAGCATAGTCCTGAGCCACCTGTATCCATCGACTTCCTGCATGTCTTACCAGATCGTCACCCCATCTCGTAGGGGGTCGCCCTACACTTCGCCTACCGGTACGAGCCTGCCACTCGAGAACCTTTTTTCCCCATCGATTGTCGGTTCTTCGAACTATATTAATTATAGCTATATAGCCGGCCCATTGCCACTTCAGCTTACTGGTCCATTGAGCTATGTCGGTGACTTTGATTTTAAGCTCATTCCTGAGCTTATTACGCAAAGAAACTCCAAGCATAGTCCTCTCCATAGCTTGCTGAGTGACTTTTAGCGTCCTCATACGGCCAGAAGTGAAGGACCTCGTCTCAGATTCATAAGTCATAACTGGCAACACGCACTGGTTGTACACTCTCGTTTTCGGGTTTTGAGGTATACCTGACGTGAAGATGTGTCGTAATTTCCCGAATACTGCCCAGCCAGACGAATCTGGGGCGGGTCGCTAGTAATTAATATAGTAAATGGATCTATTGATTGTTCTGAGCTACTAGTGCACATAATAATTCGTAGATACTAATTTAATGAGATTTAGACAGCGACCCTTTTTTTTTTGCGAATGGAAAATCATCAAATGACGCCTTTCGCTCTGGGTGGAGCGGAAGGGAGTGTCAGACTTTTACTGACTAAAAACCATCCGAGTTCCTTCAATGCCCTTACGTTCCGGAGCCGCGGTATCTCTTTCGAACAGCCCGCAGCCCCGGCAGGCGTCGGCCCTTGCGGGCCCCTTCACGCTGCTGACAGCTCTTTGAGGGGCGCGTGGAACAAAACGCGCCGTCGACACGGCCTGTTGTCGTTAGACGGACGGACGGCGAGCTACCCATTGCTCGCCGTCCACAGGCCCGCGCCTACGGTGGCCGGGGGCCACGACGTAGCCCCCGACGCCCGGGGCGTCTCCCGCGGCGGCCGGGAAGGAAAGCTGCTGCTCTCTCCTTCTCCCGCTCCGCCACCTCCTTCGCTAGCATCACTGCTTCGCAGAAGGTGGTGACGGCATCCCATTCCGTCTCGCTCCGGACCATGGCTTCAACCAGGGCCGGACGCGAGAGGTCGCCGCCGCCTATCGCCGCTACGAGGACACGGCGGTGCTCCGCCCAGGCAGGGCACACCTCCACGGTGTGCTCCACCGTGTCCTCCGGTCGATCCTCGCAGTGGGAGCACCCGGGCGTTTCCTCCCGCCCGATTCGGTGCAGGAACCTCCCGAACACACCGTGTCCGGTGAGGACCTGCGTCAGGCGGAAGGTGAGGACGCCGTGGCGTCTCTCAAGCCACTCCTCAAAGAGGGGTCTTATCGCCGCTATAGTGGCGTGCCCAGCACGGGGTTGCGACAGTCGCTCTCTCCATGTCGCCATGAGATCATGCCGGAAGTCTGTCCGCTGCACGACAACTTGCCGCGGCAGCGGGGTTTCCCCCCGGCATAGTGCCTCCGCGCGCCATTCGTGCAGGCGCGCGAGGACTATCGCCTCCAGATCCCATGGCGGCAATCCGGCAAGGAGGCACGCTGCCTCGCGGGAGATCGTGCGGTAGCCGCGAACCATTCTAACGGCAACCACCTTTTGGGGCGCGTTCAGTTGGTGGACGGCAAGCCGCGCCAAACCACGCGCCCACACCGGGGCCCCGTAAAGGGCCATGGACCGCACAATCCCCGCGTAAGACAGCGACCCTTGCTATACAACTTTTGCTCTACAACAAATTATAGAAGAAATTCTCTCTGTCCGCGTAGCGCAAGCTTTCATCGTATTAGACATTGACCTATTTTCTTCCTTTCTTCCTTCACAGCCTATAAAAGTCCATTGCTGAACATAGGCCTCTCCAGTAGATTTCCTCATATGGGTGATATTTGTTATATTATATATTATTGGCTAGCAACCGCAGTTTTTGTTTTGTTATTTTAAGTTGTTTTCAGGAAAATGCTGATACCCATCATCTCTTTCAATTTCCCTCTGTTGCCTCTTACGACACCCACGGGCCGATATTGGGTAATAGATATTCTTTCACCGCCACTACAAGGTACGAAAAAATAGGTATTTTTTATTAGTTCGAAATCTGTAAGAAAACTGACGAACAAAGAATTTTTCACTCACAGTCGCGACTAGCATGACTCCTTTTTTTCACGCCAGGTTAAACTTTGCTTTTTTTTATTATTTAATGATTTCTTATATTTACGCGAAAATCCCATAATTAATAAAATCAAATCCAAGCCCAAGTATACCACTGTTAGACTTCAAGATACTGTAAGCTCATTCTGCGTAAATCGAACCAAAAATTAATATTAAAAAACTGAAGGTAGCCGGGCTAACTATGACATCAGGACATCAAACACCTCAGTCCCCCGTGACCACGGGTGCTGGAAAGCACCCGAAACGTCGGGAATATAAAAATAAGTTCATATACGCGATAAAATCCGTAAAATTAGTTTTATTTTTTTATTATTGTTTTGTAAGCAGTTTGAGCAATTCCTGGAATACTTTAAATTTGCACAAAATCCAATAAAATTAATATGTGGAGGATTGTAATTTGAAAATTCACCATTTTATATTACTTTACGAAAATATTAGTCTGTAAGCGATCCTAAAATAAATAAAATATCTCTAAGCTACTATTTAACGCTGGTATTTTTCTGTGGGAGCATTGAGCGGAACCATTCGTGCTACAATCATAATATAACCGCAGCATGGCCCTACCCAAAAGTCTATGGTGATCGAACAAGGGAAGGAATGAATAGAACCGTTTTCGAAAACAGCAGCGACGTGTTCTCCACATTTTTTTTATAGGGTAGGGTGACAAACGAGCACAGAGTCCATCTAATGGTAAGTGGTTGCTGTGTACCCATAGACATCTACATTTAACCTCAATAAAGAATCAAAATGTAGGTGCATCGTCACCCATGAGGACTAAGATGGAATGCCTTTTTTCCAGTAAAATGGGTCTTCAGTTTTCTACACTCACCATACGAAACACAGTAGTGTCAAGCTGGCATTTTACGATGGTATTCTGTGAGAGTGCGGTCCTTCTATAGTTGTATCACGAATGGGACGGTCGAGCCGACCCATTCGTGATACAACTATACTACTAATATAGCTGCAGCATGGCTCTACCACCTATAATTTCTTTCATTTCTAACATTTCTAGTTCAAATTTTTCTGTTGAAAGTGTATTTTCGCAAATGTGTCTAAACAACACTGATGTCAGTAACAATTTCAGCCAAATTTAATTAAAGTCGAACTGCTTACCATGTTTAATTACGATTTTAATTGTAACTCTTCTTTTAAACATGTAAAATTAGAAAAATTGCGTGCAGTAAACTCTGTAACAATAGTATAGTTTTAAATCTAAATAAAACGAATTTAACTTACAGTGCAATTAATTTTATTTGTGTAAGGTATAAAGAGAAGGCCGTTATTTTTTTGTTTCATGAACATTAGTCTCTGTAGGCCAGAAAAAAGTTACTTCACTTTGAACCGCGTAGTGATGAACGTAGTAACGTAGTAGTGTTAGTGGCGGCGGTGTAAGAATATACTTCCCCATATCCCCCCGTTGATGTCGTAAGAGGCGACAAAGGGAAATTCTTCTTCTAGGTCTTAAACTCGACTGTGTTTTTTTATGTATTACCTCATGTGTTTTTCTAGTTGAACCGATTTTAATGATTCTTCTTTTATTTGAAAGCTTGCTTTTCATGTGGTCCTATATAAATTTTATCAAGATATGACCAGCAGTTTTTGAGTTATCATTAATAATTCGTATTTAATTGACTTCCGACTACATTGATGATGTCCTTATTTTACACAAAATTTGTCGGTTGTACAAAATTTTTAATTTTACCGCTTGTATTACATAGTTTAAGTACTTTTTACAAGTCCGGTTGGTCGTGAGTCAATTAAGATCCCAAATGAAAACCAGTGTTTTCTTACCTCACAGATTATCTCAGAGACGGGATCCTTTTTCTACCGACTTCAGACAGTAGGTGGTACTCCATTCAACTGTATGTTTTTTTATGTGTGTTACCTCATAACTTTTTTTGGGATCCGATTTCGATGATTCTTTTTTATTTGAAAGCTGGTGATTCACATGTGGTCCCGTATAAATTTGTACAAGGTCTGACCAATAGTTTTTGAGTTATTCTTAATAATTTATATTGAAGTCGGTGGTACAAAAATTTTAATTTTTAATTATAATTATGTAACCACCAATGTACTTTGTACCTACTACGATTTTCTATATTTCTTAATGTTGTGTGTTGGTCAAATAAAAGTTTCGTTCTTCCTTGCTTCTGACTGCATTTCTTCCTACTCCTTTCTCAAAGGCTGGGAACAGCTGCCATTCCTCTAGTATAGCAGATATCCATGAGCGACGGGGATAATTTAAACATCACCGAAACTTTATAATTGTGTATAAAAAACAGGTGCCAACAAGTCATACTTAGATAGTGTAAAAATATTTAACAACTCGACGCCATATTGACTTTAGAAGCCTGTACTACGTCAGAACAAAACAAATGATACATTTTATAGATAGCCCAGAAGTAAAAGGTCGCGTTAGTGGCACATGCGGAAACATGCACGTGGTGAACAGTTGATTAAAGTTTTGCGTTCTAAGTTTCAACTTCCATCGAACTATGCTTTCTCTAATAAAACTACACGTATTTCCAGTAAAAAAAATATACAATCCAGTTAAGCTGAAGTGGTTGCAATTTATATGGGAACTATGAAATATATACGAGTAGGTATCGCTTCTTGATAGTACCGTAAAAACTATATATGTAGAAATTGCATAAAATTATTTTACGGATTTTATCTCGTTTAATTTTACTTATTTTAATTCCCGACATTTCAGGAACCGAATATGGGTGTAACGAAAACGTAGGTCGAATTGAAAGACAAAGTTAACTTGCCAGTAAAATGAATAAATGAATGCAATAGAAACAGATATTAAAACCAACCCCAAACAATTTTGGATACACATCAAAAATCTAAGAAAGAACTGCTCATCATATCCTAATATGACCTTTAAGCATGAGACATCATCAGATACAAAAGCTAATAGCGAACATGTTTGCATCTAATTTTTCGTCAATATATGAAAGAGATCTTAACGACAACAATTCAAATAATATTTACACAAGATTCATTGCTAATTCCTTTGATGTTGTCGGAGAAATTCAATTTAGCCCAGAGGATGTTAAAAATAAAGTGAAAAAGCTGGATGTCACAAAAGCGGCAGCCCAGATAATAACATCCACTACTTTTAATAAACTGTGCAGATGCGTTGACTTTTCCACTAAATTTTCTGTACAATCTATCACTCAAAATGAGCATATTCCCTGATGAATCGAAACTAGCTGGAGTAGTACCTATATTTAAGAATGAAGCAAAAGACATAGTAGTTAACTACAATCCAATTCATTATCCAATCCAATATCTATCTTGTCAGCAAAATCGAAAGTATTTGAGTCATTTGTTCACTCTGTAATTTATCGGTATCTCAAAAATACATAATCGAAAATGAGCATGGTTTTATGTCAAGAAGATCGACCAACACTAACCTTATTCTCTTCACTTCTAATATAAAAGAAAAAGTAGATCAAAGCTTACAAGTTGACGCCATCTATATTTTTCAAAGATTTTTCAAAAGTCTATGACAAAGTAAGCCACAGCATCCTGATTCATAAATTATATTTATTTGAAATCACAGATGACCTGCTGGGATGGTGTAAGTCTTACCTTTGAAATCGCCTTTCTAGGGTGGTAATTGATGGCGAACAATTGAGGCTATTTGAAGCATTTTCAAGAGTACCCCAGGACCCGATTTTAGGACCGTTATTGTTTAACATCTTTGTCAATGACATAACACGTGTGATTAACCACAGTGGTGTATATTTTTTGCTGACGACCTTAAAATCACGAAAACGGTATCAACAGCTTCAGATGCCCAACATCTCCAGGAAGACATTAATAATCTTCAGGAATTGTGTAACAATAATAAAATGTTCCTAATTCCTACGTAATCCTATCACATTAAGTACACGTAATAAACTTCAGTCGAAACACACAATAGCAAGCACCAAGTTGGAAGAAATGACTACTATTTGAGCTCTTGGTGTCATAATGGATAGCCATTTTAAGTTTTTGGATCATATGGACAAGATAGTGGGGGAAGCAAATAGGTCGCTAGGTTTTATGTTGCGAAACTCAAGGGATTTTAAAAAACGAGCAATTGTCATTCAGATTTACAACAGTGTTGTAAGAAGCAAACTCGAGTATTTCAGCACAGTATGTTGCCCTACTTTTAAAACTCACATAGACAGGATCGAAAAAGTTCAGAAGAACGTAAGTCGTAGCTTAACCCATCGTTTTGATACTCCAACAAATATTAAAACCTATAGTGGGGAAATTAAGCATTTTCAACTAGAGCCCCTTTCTTTACGCCGAAATCACAGACAAGTCACATACCCTTCGGCAAATTTTACAGAACACTGAAGAGTACAATCTGCCACTTTAACTAGCGTATGTGGACTATGAGAAAATCTTTGATTCCGTCGAAATTTGGGCGGTGCTACAGTCCCTTCAGCAGTGCCAAGTTTACTATCGGTATATAGAAGTTTTGAAGTGTTTGTACAGAGGGCTACAATGGCTATCCGAGTACAGAACCAGAGTACGAAATCTGCTGTGTACGAAAACTGCAGAGAGGTGTAAGACAGGATGACGATAAATATCTCCGAAACTCTTCACCGCAGCATTGTAAGACGTTTTCAAGCTGCAGGACTGGAAAGGATACGGCATTAACATCATTGGCGAGTCAAGATGAATGATCGCATCTTCGATTTGCCGATGATATAGTGCTTATGGCAGAATCGCTGGAGGAGCTAAGCACTATGCTCAATGACCTCAATAATGTCTCCCAACGGATAGACGAACATGGAAAAAACAAAGATTATGTGTAATGTCCATGTCACACCTATGCCGGTAATTGTTGGGAGCACTAAGCTCGAAGTTATTGACGAGTATGTTTACCTGGGACAAATAGTCAGACTAGGTAAGTCCAACTTCGACCGAGAGGTCAATCACGGATTCAACTCGGCTGGGCAGCGTTCGGGAAATTACGACACATCTTCTCGCCAGGTATATCTCAAAACCTGAATACGAAACTGTACAACCAGTGTGTGTTGCCAATTATGACTTCTGGCTCTGAGACATGGTCCTTCACTTCTGGCCCAATGAGGACGCTCTAAGTCGCTCAACTAGCTATGGAGAGGTATATGCTTGGGGTTTCTTTGCGTGATAAACTCAGGAATGAGGATATCCGCAGTAGAACCAGAGTGATCGACATAGCCCAATGGATCAGTAAGCTGAAGTGGCAATGGGCCGGCCATATAGCTCGAAGAACCGACAACCGATGGGGAAAAAAGGTTCTCGAGTGGCAGCCTCGTACCGGTAGGCGAAGTGTAGGGCGACCCCCCCCCCCACTAGATGGAGTGACGACCTGGTAAGACATGCAGGCAGTCGATGGATGCAGGTGGCTCAGGACCGTGCTTTGTGGCATAACTTAGGGGAGGCCTATGTTCAGCAGTGGACTTGTGAAAGGCTGTAATAATGACGATGATTATGATGATGATCTTCTGATGTATTTTTCACACCTCCAAGGAACTGCAAATTCTAATATTTGAAATTAATTTCAACTTAATACCTCAACGTCTATCTGACAGTGGTAGAGCCACGCGGCCGCTTTCGCTGCCGCACGGATGGGCTGGCTCAAACCGGGGTGGTACCATGATCTCACAGAAAACCAGCGTGAAGTAGAGGTTTACCTCTGCGTTTCGCTCGGTGATTGCAGGTGGCCGGAGGCCCTTTTTACTGGAAAAGAGGCATTTCACCTTAGTCCTCACGGGTGACAACGCATCTAGGTGGTAGGTGACAAACGAGGATAGATGTAGATATATATGGGCCATAGCTACCACTTACCATCAGGTGGACTGTGTGCTCGTTTGTCACCCTATCCTATAAAAAAAACCAGGAGCCGTGGTAGCTCAGACGGTTAGCGCTCGCTGTAAATTTCACAGTACGCGAGCAACCCAGGTTCGAGCCCCGCCGGCACCAATGACATTGTTAATTACAATTTTCAGTACTGATTTACCACGTGCTCGGCGATGAAGAAAAACATCGTGAGGAAATCTGCATATCTGAGAAATAAGAAAAAAATATTCGAAGACGTGAAGTTCGCCAACGCCAATACGCATTGGGGCAGCGCGGCGGATATTTCCTTGCCCTTAAACCCTCCCAGAAATGAGGGGAGGCCTGTGCCCAGCAGTGGGGCGTATAAAGGCTGTAACTTTAATACCTATACCTGTTCCCGAGAAAATGGGCTTTTAACAGACCTCGGAGATCGGAGATATCAATTAACTAAACAGGGCTAAAAAAAATATAAAAAGTGTCTTAATATTTTAAGACTAATTTCTTTTTGTAAATATATTTTGTAATCTTTTTCTTCCATTAGTAAGTATGTATAAGGAACAGGAAAATGGATTAAAAATGTATCCGATGACCCAAAACCCCGTCCCTCCTTGCGAGGTCAACGGTAACAAAGGATTAAACAAACAAGGTCACAGATGCGTTGCCTTCTCTGAAGATTTAAACTGAATTCTAGACACCCTTTATTTTGTTACTATTTCAGACACTCTCCATAATTTAATTACTATAATTTTAAATAAAATATATATATTTAATTACTTATAATAAGTACTCATATAATTGTGCCTTATAGGGCAACGCAAGGGATTCCACTACCCTATAATATATATCTTCCTGATAACTCATAATAAAAAAAACTGTGGCTTCCATCCACGGCAAATATTAGGGATATTGTTTTTGGTTTTGGCTGTGGTTTAGCAGTGCACTATAACGGGCTGTAAGAATTTTGTAAGCGTTGCGTGCTTTCCGAGTCACAGAGATAAAACACCACCATCTTCCTGGCTCCGGGTTTGCTACTGAGAATTTCTTGACATAAAAAGCTATAATTGTTTTTAGCCCGACCCGGGATTCAAACCCAGGGCCGGGTGATCAGTCTCGCTAACGACTAAGTTACGTGAGGGTAATATGGCCACCCTAAGATTTGCCGCTCTATAAAACTAAAACTAAGAGGAGGACAGAGACAAAAACAAAACATCTTATGCTATAACTAATGTATTAAGAAAAAATAGCAAACAAGCTTTGGTAATAATTAGGAACAATTCGAAAAATCAACTTAAAAAAACTAACTTACACTACACAATATTAAAATCAACTAAAATAATATTTACTTTAATGTCGGCTGTCAAAATGGCGTGGACAAAGCAGCGCCCTTTTTTGACCCTTTATTATTTGTTATGATGACGGGCTATCGTATCGAAGAGCCATATAAGCAAAAAGTCTGTAGTTTTTGAGTAATAAGAAAGTGACCATATTAAACGGATACCATATTACCCTCACGTACCTAAACCAAGAGGCCGTCAAATGTGACGTTGTGTCTCATCACTTAAGAATCAAAATGCAAACGCGTTGCCACGGAACCACACTTGAGAGCACTAAGAAGGAATGACTCCTTACCATAACTTACATAGTAACATTATTCAATATGTGCCATTACCAGTAAAGAGGGTTCCCGGTCCTCTACACTCACCGAATGAAACACAATCAACATTATGTTGTTATTTCACACTGGTTTCTGTGAGAAGCAGGGGCGTAGCTACCGCCGTATCAGCCGTATCAATGATACGGGGCCCCCGGGCTACAAGGGCCCCAAACGTGTGTGAGCAAAAATTCCAAGGACTTCTATGAGACAGGAAAGGCTATCACTATTGTCTATAGAAGTAAAGAATTTAGTAAAACTGAAATTGTCTTCAGCTATGATTGCAGCCGAATCTTCTTCAGCTGTGTTCGCCGAACAAAAGGCAAGAAAAGTGTATATTTGATTTGAATTGTTTGGCTAGCTTAGTTCCTAGGAGTATTAATTGTAAGTAATAACTCAAAAACCCGTGTAGTGGCACGGGTGGCAGTGGAGAACACTCACTACCCTATATCTTCCCGTGGGTGTCGTAAAAGGCGACCTCAGAGGGAAACTGAGGCAGAGGATGGGCAACATCTTTCTGACAACAGCAAAACAACAATAAAATACTACGGTTGCCAACCCGCTCGCCAAGCGTGGCAACTATGGCAATATGCCCCCCATGAAAGTAACGAAGAGATGGCCCCCAGTCCCCGGCGGCCCCGCTATTCCTGACTACGGTGGTGACCATGGTAACGGCGGGGCAGGGGGTGCTAAGAATCTCCGATGGAGGTTCTGTTGCCACCTACGACGACTCGACCTCGCAACTTACAACGCACGCACCCTGAGGACTGACGAGAAGATCGTGGAGCTGGAGGAAGAGGTAGACAAGTTGCGCTGGAATGTCATAGGATTATCCGAAGTCCGAAGAGAGGGAGAGGACACGGTAATCCCCGAATCCGGCAATTTGTTCTATCACCAGGAGGGCGACCATCTGCCCAAAGAAGGTGTCGGATTTATCGTCCACAAGTCTCTCGTTAAGAACGTTGTAAAGATTGGGAGTGTGTCGACGAGAGTTGCGTACCTTATACTCAGAATCACCAAACGGTATTCACTGAAGGTCATACAGGTTTACGCACCAACCTCGGAACACCCCGATGAGGAGGTGGAGGATATGTATGAGGATATCTGTAGAGCCATGCATTCCTCCAAAACCTACTATACGGTGTTAATGGGAGATTTCAACGCAAAACTAGGCACAAGAGAGAACGGTGAGCTGAAAGTAGGGAATTTCCGGAATAGGGCAACGGAATCCAAGGGGCCAGCAGCTGGCCGAGTTCATGGTGAGAGAGGGACTCTTTATGATGAACTCTTTCGTCCAGAAGTAGCCCCACAGGAAGTGGACCTGGTCGAGCCCCGACGGTTCTACAAAAAATGAGATTGACTCCATTATGACGACCAGAAGACAACTGTTCAGTGATGTCTCAGTGATCACGAGGGTGAAATCCGGTAGCGATCACCGAATGGTGAGAGGCACACTGAACTTAACCGTTGAGTAGGAGAGGTCACGTCTAATGAAGTCAACGCTCCGTCCCCCTCGTGCTCTAATCCAAAATCCTGAAACCTTTCAGTTCGAGCTACGAAACAGTTTTCAGTACCTAGAAGATTGCAATGCAGTGGACGATATGAATTACAAGCTCGTGGAAACTGTCCATGCGGTCGGAGCTAAGTTTTGCAAGACCCGCCGCAGAAGAACACAAAAAATCTCCGATTACACTCTTGATCTCATGGCTGTTAGACGGGATATGAAGCTGCAGTCTTCAGTAGATTTGACAGCATACAGGCAACTGAACAGACAGATCTCCAAATGCATGCGGCGGGACTTACGCAACTTTAATACTGCTCGTATTAAAGAAGCGATCGAGCGGAACCAGGACTCAAAAGTTTTTGCTAGAGATCTGTCTGCCAGAAAGAGCCAACTGTCGAAGCTAAAGACCGAGTGTGGCAGTGTCGTTTCCGGGACACCTGAGATTCTGAGTGAGATTAAGAGGTTCTATGGGTAGCTGTACACGTCATCGTTGGAGCCACACGCAAGTGTGAGTAACGATCCAAGAGCGAGTCTTATCCGACATTATTCCGATGATATACCGGACGTCAGTCTGAGCGAGATTAGAATGGCTCTTCAGCACCTTAAAAACGGCAAGGCCCCAGGCGAGGATGGAATTACAGCGGAGCTTCTGAAAGCGGGTGGAAAACCGGTACTTGAAGTCCTCCATGGTGGCATTACACCGGAGGCGTGGAGCAGAAGTGCGGTGGTCTTGTTCTTCAAGAAAAGTGACAACGCTCTCTTGAAGAACTACAGACCGATTTCCTTTCTGAGCCGCGTCTACGTGCTGTTTTCGAGAGTCATTACGAATCATCACGCGCGCAGACTTGACGACTTCCAGCCTCCCGAACAAGCCGGATTCCGAAAAGGCTTTAGCACTATAAACCACATACACACCCTTTGGCAAATTGTACAGAAATCCGAGGAGTACAATTTGCCACTATATCTGGCGTATGTGGACTATGAGAAAGCCTTTGATTACGTCGAAATATGGGCGGTGATGCAGTCCCTTCAGCGATGCCAAGTTCACTGTCGGTATATCGAAGTGCTGAAGTGCTTGTACAGTAGGGCTACGATGACTATCCGAGTACAGAACCAGAGTACGAAACCTATCCAATTGCAGAGAGGTGTAAGACAGGGTGACGTTATATCCCCGAAACACTTCACCGCTGCATTGGAAGACGTTTTCAAGTTTCTGGACTGGAAAGTATACGGTATTAACATCAAAGACGAGTACATCACTCACCTTCGATTTGCCGAGGATATAGTCCTTATGGCAGAATCGCTGGAGGACCTAAGCACTATGCTTAATGTCCTCAATAGTGTTTCCCAACGGATAGGTCTTAAGATGAACATGGACAAAACAAAGATCATGTTTAATGTCCATGTCACACCTATGCCGGTATTTGTTGGGAGCACTAAGCTCGAAGTTGTTGACGAGTATGTTTACCTGGGACAAATAATCCGACTAGGTAAGTCCAACTTCGACTGAGAGGTCAATCGACGGATTCAACTGGGCTGGGCAGCGTACGGGAAATTACGGCACATCTTCTCGTCAGGTATACCTCAAAACCTTAAAACGAGACTGTACAACCAGTGTGTGTTGCCAGTGATGGCCTATGGTACTGTGACGTGGTCCTTCACTGCTGGCCGGATGAGGAAGCTCAAGGTCGCTCAGCGAGCTATGGAGAGGGCTCGGAGTTTCTCTGCGTGATAAACTTAGAAATGAGGATATCTGCAGTAGAACCAGAGTGATCGACATAGCCCAACGGATTAGTAAGCTGAAGTGGCAATGGGCCGGCCATATAGCTCGAAGAACCGACAACCGATGGGGAAAAAACGTTCTCGCGTGTTGGCCTCGTACCAGCGGACGAAGTGTAGGGCGCCCCCCCCCCCCACTATATGGAGTGACGACCTGGTAAGATATGCAGGAAGTCGATGGATGCAGGTGGCTCAGGAACGTGCCTTGTGGCATTCCTTGGGGGAGGCCTATGTTCAGCAGTGGACTTGTGAAGGACTGTAATGATGATGATGAATAACTTAAAATCAATATATAATAATTTGAATTGAATGCAAGCGTTTTTGTTCCTTTTATGAAATCTTTACTCTTCATTGGGGCCCCCCAACAAATTTTGATACAGGGCCCATCTAAGGCACGCTACGCCACTGGTGAGAACGTGGCCCTTCCTCGGTTAAATCGACCCATTCGTACAGCTGCAGCGTAGCCCTGCCGTAATTTTTATTTAATGACTTATTAAATATGTAGACATGTATTAAACCGACAAATGACCTACTCCAGAGCACCGGCTTAGGTTTCTCCTCGTTTTGGACGATCTGTATTTCAAGTTACTATAGCCGCGTGGATAATAATTTTTTTCCTAATACGTGGCCATCTCTGAATAGCACATCTTATCACTTAGATTTTTAACAGATTAAGAGATAATGAAAATTATAAATATTTATATTGTACTAGCGATCCTCCCGCTTTCGCTCGGGTGATTTCTGGATCTGGACAACAGAGCCATCTACCGGGTCCAATTTAATCATCCAGGGATCCATTCAAACACATACACAAAATTTCACTGAAATCGATCCAGGCGTTTAAGAGTTCAGTGAGAAACACGTGTGCAGAAGAATTATATAAAAAGAAATTATATGCTCTAAGTAAAAGTTACAGCCTATGTACGTCCAACTGCTGGGCACAGGCCTCCTCTCATTTCTGAGAGGGTTTAAGCAAAGAAGTGTCCGCCGCGCTGCCCCAATGCGTGTTGGCGAAATTCACATGTTTTCTAATTTTTTTTTATTTCTCACACATTTTTATCTCTCACACTGATATCCTCACGATGTTTTACTTAACCGCCGAGCACGCGGTAAATCAGCACTTAAAATTGCAATTTGTTACAATTTCATTGGTGCCGGCGGGGACCCGGGTTTCTCACGTACTGAGAAATTTACTTTCATGCCCTAAGTAATTAAATGTAAAAGTAATAATTAAAACATTCAAATCTTTCCATCCGATAACATTGGGGGTGTCTTCAAGGCAAAGTGCGCTTTAACATCTTGAGTTACATCACTACCATCCAGGGGTATAGTAAGAAAGCACTGGCAATAAATAGTTCAAAATACCTAGAAACTCCTAGCTTTCGTCATTGTCGCCATCTTTAATTATGCAACTCATTGTCACTCGTCACACACAGCAATCAAATTACGAGTATCTAGTCTCCACGTTAAACAATTCTGTTGCGATATTCTTCAATCTTACGTCAATCGCTTAGAGATGCCTACGTCACAGTCTACAGTAAAATCACTATTTCTTTGTTCTTCAAAATTATTTGTTTCGTTTCCATCTTATTTTGTCATATCACTATGTCGTCCGTGCTAATACGAAAAGTTATTTTTTGCTGTATTTTCAATTTTACTGCTCCTAAGGCTTATGATGGAATTTATAAGTAAAAGTTTATGTCACGGACCTTTTCCTTTTCTAATGTAATAAAAAATAATCTAAATATATATTACAGTTAAAAATCCATGTCAGCATACAAGCTGTAAAAAATTTATAATACATTTTTTTAAACTTTACCGTCGTAAAGACGTACAGGTAACAGTAACGGTACCAGTTGACATACATAAATCAAACATCCAGACCCGTAACAATTATTTGTAGGCCAAATACATGTTTTGTGCGGGATTTCAACCCGGCCGTTAGCACTGCAACTCATTACTAAGCCACTGCGCCATAGAGCCGTCATAATACTCGTACTTTCACATATCTGACCAATATGCACGTGGTAAGGGCAAGCAGGGGTGGACACTAACCACACCACTAAAATCATTGCCCACCCTAGAAAATCATTGAGGAGATTCACATTTCACATTCACTGACGATGAATCAAACTTCAGAACACTATCAAAAATTGTCAAGTGTCGCATTCGAGACTATCTCTATCCAATGTCAGTTTGTATGTTTATACATTAAGCTAAAGGTAAGCTTAGGACTTGGATTAAAATGAGGAGTTCCTTAAAATTATATCAAAAGGTCTGGTCAAAGTTTTTTATAATATTCACATCAATTTAACACGTCTAACTAATGGTAAGTTGCTAACCGACTTCAGAAGGTTATCTGAATACTTAGATGTATTGCCTCACAGCCTGTGATCATACTGGTTTTCGTTTTAACGTGGTAGAGCCATGCTGCAGCTATATTAGTAGTAGTATAGTTGTAGCACGAATGGGTCGGCTCGACCGGGGAAGGACCACACTCTCACAGTATACCAGCATAAAATAGCAGTTTAAACTGTTGTGTTTCGTATGGTAAGTGTAGAGAACCGGAGACCCTTTTTACTGGAAAAGAGGTATTCTATCTTAGTCCTCACGGCTGACAACGCATCTGCATTTTGATTCGCAAACGAGGATAAATGTAGATATCTATGGGCCACAGCAACCACTTACCATCAGGTGGACTGTGTGCTCGTTTTTCACCTGATCATATAAAAAAAAAGAAGTGCACCTAGTGTCAAGTTCAGTCAAATGTCAGATTCAATTAAGTTTTATTTACAATAGGAAAAATTAATTTCAAACATAATTAAATTGAAATCATAAAATAAAATAAATAAATTGTTTATTTCTTTAACTTAGGTCTACAAGCACTATTCTGTGGCCAGAGTCGCCCAAGAAGCATGTAGTAATGCTTGTGTTGGGTGACTCTGCTCTTCCATTGAACCGAGTATACAATATTTATTTTTAGTGTTTTTAATAAATAAACTATAGATTTTACATTATTTCATCATAGTCGAACAAAAGGAGCGTATTCTATACAACAAACATTTCTTCATATTTATCATGTTGCGAGAATGGGGCAAACAAAATGTAATCTATACTGCCCTGTACTATTATGTAGTTTGTGTCTATACATGAAATATTTCCAATAACTCGAAGTTACTCCTTTGTTAGCATCCTATCTAATCGATGAGATATAATAAACTCACACAAATAAATATTTCCTGCTTGTTGGTTCGGCTGACTCTATTCAAGTTCTTTGTGATAATATTAAAACTTATAACAATTTCTCTTTCATTGTTTATATTAGCCTATTTTACTTTAAGCAAAATAAGAATGCGTGGACAAAAGGGGCTTGCTTAGATTTTTTTATTTATGTATATATACCGTGTAGAGGCAGTTAAGAATATTCGCTACCCCATATCTTCCCATGGGAGTCGTAAGAGGCGACAGTGGGAAACAGGCAGGGGATGGGCAGCAGCATCTTCCTGATAACAGCAAGATTACAAACTGCGGTTGTCAACTCGCTTGCCAAGCGTGGCAACTATGTCAAATATCCCCCCATGAAATGAAAGGTACGAAGAGACGGCCCCCAGTGTCCGGCAACCTCGCTATTTTTGGCTGCGGTGGCGACCATGGTAACGGCGGTGTAGAAGTTGCTAAGAATCTCCGGTGGAGGTTCGGCTGCCGCCTACGATACGCCCTGGCAACATACAACGAAAGAAGAGATTGTAGGTCCGAAGAAAGGGGGAAGACACGGTAATCCTCGAATCCGGCAACGTGTTCTATCACCGGGAGGGGGACCATCTGTCCCAAAGAGGTGTCGAATTTATCGTCCACAAGTCTTTCATTGAAAAAGTAGTAAAGATTGTGCGTATGTCGACGAGGGTTGCGTACCTTATACTCAGAATCACCAAACGGTATTCGTTGAAGGTCATACAAGTTTACACACCAACCTCGGCACATCCCAATGAGGAGGTGGAGGAAATGTATGAGGATATCTCTAAAGTCATGCATTCCTCCAAAACCTACTATACGGTATTAATGGGAGACTTCAATGCAAAACTAGGCACAAGAGCGAACGGTGAGCTGAAGGTAGGGAAATTCGGAATGGGGTAACGGAACCCAAGGGGCCAGCAGCCGACTTCATGGCCGACGTTATATCCCCGAAACTCTTCACCGCTGCATTGGAAGACGTTTTCAAGCTACTGGACTGGAAAGGATACGGTATTAACATCAAGGGCGAATACATCACTCACCTTCGATTTGCCGAAGTTCTTATGGCAGAATCGCTGGAGGCCCTGAACACTATCCTCAATGACCTCAATAGTGTCTCCCAAGAGATAGGTCTTAAGCTGAACATGGACAAAACATAGATCATATTTAATGTCCATGTCACACCTATGCCGGTAGTTGTTGGGACTACTAAGCTCGAAGTTGTTGACGAGTATGTTTACCTGGGACAAATAGTACGACTAGGTCAAGTCCAACTTCGATTGAGAGGTTAATCGACGAACTCAACTTGACTGGGCAGCGTTTGGAAAATTACGACACATCTTCTCGTCAGGTATACCTCAAAACTCAAAAACGAGATTGTACAACCAGTGCGTGTTGCCAGTGGTGACTTATGGATCTGAGACGTGGTCGACAGAGAGAGATATCCCAACGTATCAGTAAGCTGAAGTGGCAATGGTCCGGCCATATGGCTCGATGAACCGACAACCGATGGGGAAAAAAGGTTCTCAAGTGGCAGCCTCGTACTGATAGGTGAAGTGTAGAGCGTCCCCCGCTAGATGGAGTGACGCTAGATGGAGTGACGTAAGACATGCAGGCAGTCGATTTATGCAGGTGGCTCGGGACCGTGCTTTGTGGCATTACTTGGAGGAGGCCTGTGTTCAACAGTGGACTTGTGAAGGGCTGTAATGATGATGATGATGATGATTAGACAACGGATTATATGCACTAACAAAGTGTCAAAATATGCATGCAAATATGCACTAAAAAGGCCGAAATATGCACTTAAAACTGTATGCTCAAAATATGCACAATGCAAAATCAAATATGACAGTATACAATTAAGTATTTTTCCACATTTTCGAGCGGAAATTTGTGACGTTTGTCACCCAATATCAATTTGCACGCCGAAAACGACTTCTCTACATCAACTGACGTCATGGGACAAAATTTAAAATTTGACCAGTTAATTTAGTCAGCCACTGCGCTCGCGCCCTACACGTCTTCGTCACCTAGGTCCCTATACGTACCTCCCGCTCATCATTGATGATGATATGTCGGGAGTAAAATAATCTACCAGCGAGATTTTGGAGTATCTTATCACAAAATCTCCCGCAGTAAGGACTTGTTGAAACAATGACATAGCCTCCCAGACTATTAAAAAGTGAAAAATATTCTGAATTTGTCTATAGCATCCCAAATAGTTGGTCAGAGATCCTAATCAAAGATGTAGGTGTCTATGGACACAGCATACACTCTCAACTGTGCTTGTTTGTTACCCTTATATCTATAAAAATGTGGAACAGAATGAACGAGACTAGTAGGTGATATCATATGAAAGAAGACATCATAATATGAAGAAACAGTTTACGATATTTGTGTGTCAGATTGTGTAACTATAGGCCAAAAGCGCGTCTTTTGATCTCATTTCGAGTCATACCTTAATGTAATATCATATAATAAGAGAATCTCCCGCACCATGTCGTCCCGTAGGTGTCGTGACACGCGACTGTGTAAAATATTATGGCTTCCTATAAAACACAGTAGAACCACCTCAATTACATCAGACGTAAAATACCAGGCCTGCGACGGACAGCATCGATAAAGGTGTTCACGTCTGATACTGCGACCGTCAATCCATTTGCCAAGTGACGATTAAAGTAATGTTTTTGTATAAAAAGGCGCAAACGAGAATGTCTATGCCCAGCTGTAGACTTTTGCTGGTTTTTTTTTTATAGAATAAGGGTAACAAACGAGCACACATTCCACCCGATGGAATCTCATAGACATCCACATTTTCCTCGATTAAGACTCAAAACGCAGATGAGCTGTCACCACTGAATACTGAAAAGTCTCGTTTCCAGTAAAAAGGGTCTCCGGTCCTCAACACTCACTACACGAAACACAGCAGCATTAAGCTGCTATTTAACAGTTTTTTTATATAATATATGAGAGATGACAAAAGAAGAAAACAGTCCACCTGATGGTAAATGGTTGCTGTGGCCCATAGACAACTACTTCAATCCTCATTTGCGAATCAAAATGCAGATGCGTTGTCACCCGTGAGGACTAAGATGGAATGCCTCTTTTCCAGTAAAAAGGGTCTCCGGTTCTCTACACTCACCATACGAAACAGCAATGTCAAACTGCCATTTTACGCTAGTCTTTTGTAAGAGCGTGGTCCTATCCCGGTCGAGCTGACCCATTCGTGCTACAGCTATAATAAAACTGCATTGTGGCTCTGCCACGTAAGAGTAAGAGGGCTGATAAAAAAAGAATACATTCTTTACAAAAATCAAGCAACATCCCTACACTGTCATTAACACTCTTTACCCTCACTTTACATAAACACGTGCCGAAACATTTTCCTTAACACAAGCGGGCACGTAATCAAAATACAGCGTTCGCAATCGCCGGGGATCTCGTGCCTGGCGGCAGTTAGTCGAATAAATTAAAACTTGGCCGATTCCACGCTAACCAACCCCGACGTAAATTAATACAATTAGGTATACCACGTAGGAGTTATTCCCATATGAGTTAAAAATGTCAGTAATGTGAATTGTAAATTGTTTTCCTTAAAGTACCTACTTCTTTGAATAGTAAAAGGAAATAATAAATTATCAACTATTATGCAATAAAATAATTTCAAATTTTCGGAAGAGGACATAATCTATACTATCCATATTCTCATGGAATAATTTCTTCTATAATTTTTTTTCATAGGATAAGCGTATCAATTTATACGTGGTAGAGCCATGCTGCAGCTATATTAGTAGTATAGTTGTAGCACGAATGGGTTGACTAGACCGGGGAAAGACCACGCTCTCACAGAATACCAACGTCAAATAGCAGCTTCATGCTACTGTGTTACGTATGGTGAGTGTAGAGAACCGGAGACCCTTTTTACTGGAAAACAGGCATTCTATCTTAGTCCTCACGAGTGACAACGCATCTGAGTATTGAATATTGATAAGTAATCGAGGATAGATATAGATGTCTATGGGCTACAGCATACAGTCTGTATAAAAGGCAGTTGTTTTGGCTCACCGCTCACTTAGCGGTTAGCCACCGTAGAGTCTATATCACCTGAGCATGCCTCGTGTAGAGGCGAAACACGTGTCGTATTGTCGTCAGTGGTGTGTCTTTCCAAGTGTAGTGGTGTTGGGAGTAGTGGTGCTGGGATTAGTGGTGACGGGGATAGTGCACGCAATTGAGGGAGGGCGGGAGGTGCTCTTCAAACTAGGTAAGACACATCATTTTACTTTATCTAGCGGATGTATGCAAAGTAATTTTTTGTCAAATTTAGGGCTTAATAATTTAACTAAAATACAGCCATATTCTACCTTCCGGTGTGCAGACTAATTAAATACAAGATTTTTTTAAATAGCAAAAATGGAAAATTTATAAATAATAATATATAAATATAAACTTTTTTTTAGAAGTACACAGAAGCATTTTCTTATTTTCTACGACCTTAGTCGCAAAGAAGACATGTAGAATGTTTCGGTATATTCCTTTGATATTCCTTTAGAGAGGCCTATGTTCAGCTTGTGAAGGGCTGTGATGATGATGATAATGATGATTAAATTGTCATGATTGCCGTCCAGCATATAACCGTAGCTAAATGGAGGCTTCTTTTCATATGTATCAATCCAATCTAAAAAAAATTATAAAAAAATTTAAATACAAGATTTTCGGAACATATGACCCAATAAACATAATAATACGTGCGGGGTGAATAAAAATGCCGATAAGGATGAGAAATTGATGTATTCTTCCACACACACAACCAGTATACAATAGAAGAAGAAAGAAGAAGATTAGTGATTTTGGACGACACTGATGAGTTAGGTCGATTGCTCGTAGGCGCTTCCCGGATTAGAGTTCACTATCCCAATCCGAAAATAAAAGTTCAATTCTCAAAATAATTGATCCTGCAATCACGGGCGCACGCCTTTATAGCCAATAAAGGAAATATAGAACATTCTAGGTCATTCCGTGTCATTTAAACATTTTATTAAATTTGGTAAAAATTACCTCGCGTACATCCGTGGTAGCTCAGATGGTTAGCGCTCGCTGTAAGCTTCACAGTACTCGAGCAGCCCGGGTTCGATCCCCGCCGGCACCAATGAAATTGTTAATTAAAATTTTAAGTGATGATTTACCACGTGCTCGGCGGTGAAGGAAAACATCGTGAGGAAACCTGCATGTCTGAGAAATAAGAAAAAAAAATATTTCGAAACATGTGAAATTCGCCAGCACGCATTGGGGAAGCGCGGCGGACATTTTCCTTGCCCAAAAACCCTCTCAGAAATGAGAGGAGGTCTTTGCAGAGCAGTGGGACGTAAACAGTCTGCAACTTTTTTTTACTTCGCGTACATCCGCCAATAAAATAAAATGATGTGTCTTACGTAGTTTGAACTAGCTAAGACACATCATACGCGAGGTAATTTTTACCAACTTTACTATAATGGATTTCCGCAAAGTAACGCCTGATTCTATTAATTATTTAACATTCACCTCTTTCCATATGAAAATACTAGAACACTCGCGATTTTCAATATGTGCAAAGAGGAAAAGGACTTTTAAAACATTGACATAAGGTTGCGTATTAGTTACATTAGTTTGAGCGTCGAATACCAACGTCTACACAGTACATATTTTATTAATTTGACAGAGACCATTGACCCATATCTTCGTTCGTTCGTATATTTTTTTTATAGGAGAGGGGGCAAACGAGCATGCTGCTCACCTGATGGTAAGTGACTACCGCCGCCCATGAACAACCGCAACACCAGGGGAATTGCAGATGCGTTGCCGGCCTTTTAAAAAGGAGTAGGCTCTTTTCTTGAAGGTCCCTAAGTCGTAGCGGTCCGGAAAAATCGCTGGTGGTAAACTATTCCACAGGGAAGTTGTGCGAGGAAGAAAACTTCTAAATCGCACAGCGGTGGACCGCCAATCATCCAGATGGTGTGGATGGTATCGGGAGTTCTGCCGCGATGTGCGTTAAAATCGTATATACGTTCTTGTGCAGTGATTCCACATGCAACTGGCTAGCTATCCTAACACTACCCCTTCTTAGGTATGATCACCTCGATCATCATTTATGCCGTGATATTATGCTAGTGTGTACTAAAATCCGTTTTCTCCTTGCCAGGTACGTTGTAAGTATCTTCCCATCGAGGTTGAAACCTGAGATTCACATTTTTTGAAGAGGATTATGCAATCATTCCCTCACTAAATCTATATGCGTTTAGTCTTCGATCGTTACGAGTCTTCATCCTCTCACTAGCCTTAAGACTAGTCGCTTATTTCTGAGTGTTTTGTAGATTGGGACAGCGCGGTGGACTTTTCCTTGCCCTATATCACTCTCAGAAATAAGAGGCCTGCGCCCAGCTGTGGGACGTATATAGGTTGTAAAATTCAACTTTTAATGATAATGATTTATACGTGGTAGTCATACTCCTGCTTTATTATAGCTGTACCACTAAGTCGACTCAACCAAGAAATCACCACTGTTTTTACCATTTTATTTTTTATATTTTCTTAGAGCAGTAAGGATTACAAACGAGCACCCAATCCAACTAATAGCACAGAATAAATAATAGTTGGAAGAACTAATAGCAAGTGGATCTGTGGTCCAGAACCATAAAAATTCAGATGCGTTTTTACTCCTAAGAACAGATGGAATACCTATTCGCGCTGCAAACATAACACAGCTGCGGCAAGATTGCCTCCTTAGTCTAGCGGTTGTAAGCGCGACAGCTGATCATGAGGTCCCAGGTTCGAATCCCGGGTTGGACCAAAATTAGTTATTGGGTTTTCCAAAATTAGGTTCTTCCAAAAATTAGGTTAGTCAATATTTTTTTTATTTTTTTTTAACGTTACCTCCACACTAAATTTTTTTCTGTGTCGTGGGCAGTTTACAAACATGAATTTCACAAAGACAACAAATACTTGTTCCGTGCGGAATTCAAAGTTCGAACCCGCGGCTCTTAGCACTGCAACTCATTGCTAAACCACTGCGCCACGGAGCAGTAAATTTTCGTAATTTTTCTGTATCACCCCAAATTCAGGAAGTTGGGAGTGTTTCACCCCCGTGCGTCGAAAAACACGTAAAGCTGTTGGTCTTGCACCTGATCTCCAGTGGTGTCGGATTGCCATCACCACGGACTATGAGGGTAGAAACAGGGAGTGGCTAGTTCCTATTGAGACTTGCCGCCAAGATCATAATTCGGTCTGGAGGACATAAACTTTAGTACTAAAATAAAACAAGTTCCTTAAAATAGTACTTTATTTATATTTACATTACATAACGCAGCAAACTCAATCACATGGAAGAAATGGTACACAAATCCACTCATTGTACATTAAACACAAACATTGGTCTTCGTCTGTTTGTGATTATTGTGTGCATTCAAACTAATTATTCACAATACAATCATAAAACAAATGCAACGATCCTTTAGGTGTCTTTGGATGACAGTTTGGTTTTAAATACAATAATATAAGAAAATCGTACACAAGGTAATTTGTCTTTCGATTAACACTTGGCAACACTGACAGTCACAGGCATTGAAGGTCATTAGATATACCATAACACTTTCTATAAAAAATAAACGTAACGATACAAAGCTAGATCTATATTTTCCTCTCTGTCCACACCTTAGCTTAGTGTCAAAAATAATTCTTTTTTAAACTAACCATCTAATTCAACTATAGAATATATACAAAAAGCGATTGCAAACTATCAAATAATTGGATTATTTAAATATACATAAACAACTTTTGGATCTGAATTTATATGGTCCACTGTGGAAGGTATCCTCTACTGTTAAATAAAAATTAACTCTATTGATTCACTAACAGAGTTTAGTTTGAAAATGATATAGTATTACATACATTTAAAAAAATTAAGTTCAGTTGAATTTTAAATCATTGATAACTTTTTTTACATCGGTTAAAACAAAAAGAATTAGTCAAATTAAGCCTAGTATTCATATAAACATTTTATCCAATATTTTTTACAATTTTAGCGTTAACGTTGCAGCCTATTAAAGTCCACTACTACATAGGCCTCCCCCCCATAGATTATCACATACGGACGGACACGGATATTTGCAATAGCTGCCACGCTTGGCAAGCGGGTTGGCAACTGCATTTTTATTTTAGTCATTACTAGCTGTTCCCCGCGACTTCACCCGCGTGTTATTTGGAGTTTTAATTATTTGCGCGGAACCCTAATTCTTTTTCTAAATAAAAGTAGCCTAAGTTACTCCTTGTGACAGTGATAATCCCGTCAAAATCGGTCCAGCCGTTTCAGAGATTAGGCGGAACAAACAGACAGACAGACAAAAACTTTAAAAATTGTATTTTTGTTATTAGTACCGTATGCATTTAGTAAAAAGCTGTAATTTTGACATTACAAACAGACACTTCAATTTTATTTATTTGTATAGATTAGGAAGACGCTGCTGCCCATCTCCTGATTTATTTCCTCCTGTCGTGTCGCCTCTTACGACACCCACGGGATGATACGAGGTAGATGATGTGGGGTAGTGAATATTCTTATACCGCCACTACACAGTTTTAATATATTACCAGATATAAATAAAGAGGCACGTATATCAGATTCAAGCGGCTCGAGAGAACATAGATCAGATCTATTACAAATAATACGCCAAAATAATTTACTGTTTATTATATTCAAGTCAATTTCCCTAATTCCTAATATTTATCTTCTTTGACGTGTAAATACGTCTCAGACGTGTGATTTGACTAAACTTTGTATTTCTAGCCTGACGATGGAATTACCGTACATTGCTTTTGTTACAAATTTTAGGATTGCGTACCCGAAGGGTAACCAACGGGACCCTATTACTAAGCCTCCGCTGTCCGTCCGTCTGTCTGTCAGCGGACTGTATCTCATGATCCGTAAAAGGTAAACAGTTGAAATTTTCACAGAATAAAAATAAAAATAAATTAAAAATTGAAGGGGGCTACCCTACTAGAAACGTGTTTTTATTGATACATGGTATTAAATCTTGTACGATGGTACGGAACGCTTCATGCACGAGTCCCAATCGCACTTGGCCGGTTTTTTTAATAATACTAATAATATTATTTAGTCAGTATTTGGATTTTACATAAAATATGTGGTAGAATAACAATTTATTCAAATGCTTTAGAAAATAATACGGAATTATATATCCTAATTCTTGCATATATGTATACTTGTGCTATATATATATCACAAGTATCAATCCATATAATATATACGCTCATCTTTTTTAATCTTGGTCACAACATCTTGCAAACCACACTGTTCTCTTATCTCACCCTATCGTTCAGAATTAGTCCTAACATACTTTAATTACTACAGCATTTATGTTACTCTCATGCATCTTCTACCACACCCAACTTTCACTACCATACATAATATGTTTAAACGTAAATTGAATTCTCGGAAATGGTTTACAAAATTTGGAATTAAATAATGTTTTACTTTACAAGTTTATCTAGATAGGTGTCCCGCCTGAGAAAATTATACTTCCTACCACAGTTTAAATACCTTACAGTTGTGAAACGCCTTTGATGTTAGGCGATGCTGCCGCCCGCGTAGGTATTCACGCGGTGTCACAAGTGCCCAGATAAGGTCTTTAAACTGTGCTTCCTTCCCTATCTACCTACCTACCTACCTACCTATCTACCTACTTACCTACCTACCTACCTACATACCTACCTACTTCATATTTTTATCTCTGCATCACCCAAAGGTTGACTGGAAGAGAATCCCTCAGGCATTAAGTCCGCCTATACATTATGTTGTATGAACTTTAATAAAAAAAATCTAACAGTACTATACAATTAATAATGAAATAATTCTGAAGTATCAAATTCATCGATGTTACAATTTAAACTTTAGAACCACATAAAGAAGAACAATAACCGTTCGTCAAAGTATATTTATTATTCTAGTGAAGTCAAATGTAAATAGTTACTATAATAATTATTATATTACGAAAATAAAAAGATCATTACTTTTGAAAAATTTTGATTATAGGATTATTTTACTTCATATCGGCAAAAATTAAAGGTTATTACTCTGTTCGCTTAGATACGGTCTCGCCTTTGTGTCGCACCGCCTTGGCACGTGAAGCATCTTGTCAAAGGCGCTGCCGGGACATCAAAGATCACCGCGTGCGTCGTACACCCGCAGGAGAATTTGGCATTTTAAAACGAAGCGCCGTTAAAGTGAAAGTTTCTTTGCTACCTAACTTGTGTTTATTATTTATATTTGTGTTTTATTATAATCACCATAAGAGTAAAATAGTAATCTATTAAATTCTTAGAACAGAAAAACATTTATTTAACAAACCTAGTAAAAAAAATTTAAATACAAAAGCAAAATAATAAGTGTGCCTCCGGGTGTACCGACACTATCTTAGTGAACAGACTATATTTAGATGGTATGTATCTAATTAATAGAGTAGGGGAAGATTTGCATTCAATCTTCACGCTTGGCAGGCGGGTCACAGCATCAGAGTGAACACTAAGCATTTTTAACGCTATTGCCTGTCTCGTCGCCGCTCTAAATCTGAATATTTTATATCTGGGCCATACAGCAATCTGTGGGGGAGCTCTGTGTTCAGCATTGGACTTTTAGAGGCATAGACACAGATGATATACCACCACCATTGAAAGCTATAAAATATTTCTGTCTTTCCCCATGATCGCCTCTTACGACGCGAAGAAATACAAATACAGCACAGTGATCGGTTCACTAAACGAAAAAATAACAAAAATATTCATCATTAGAAGACATTAAACAAATACTGATTACATAGAATTTCATATACCTAAATTTTCTCAAATTGACTTTATTCCATAAAAATATGGATGTTATGTATGATTCGTACAAATAAAATAACTTACTATGCTGTCAAAAAGCCTTTGAGTCATTTTAAAAAAAAATCCTCTAGATCAGGGTTTCCAAACCTTTTTTGATCCCCTGGTCTCCTGCTAACTACGAAAAAATCTAAGTGGTAGGGACCACCATAAGGTGAAAGAAAAAACTGTGTTAATCTAACAATAAAAATTATATAATAAACTGAAAAGAAGCATTCATTATACATAGGTATTTATTAAAGTTGCACTGCCCGCGTGACGAGAAAAAAATAAATGTGTTATTTAAAATGATTAGGTAGGTAAAATATTTAAATCTTTCGCGAACCATACTTAAGCTGTTGCGGACCACTGGTATCCGCGGACCACTGGTATCCGCGGACCATTGGTATCCGCGGACTATTGGTATCCGCGGACCATTGGTATCCGCGGACCATTGGTATCCGCGGACCATTGGTATCCGCGGACCACTGGTATACGCGAACCATTGTTATCCGCGGACCACTGATTGGAAATCACTGCTCCAGATTAAACTAATATTTCTTACTATATATTTTGTTTCCTGGGATTGATTCCTTCTTATACCTATTTGATTGTAATATATCATTGTACATGACCGATTCCAATGAAAATCAGAACAAATCTAAACAGCACTATAACATATCCTAACCTATTCTTGTCTAGTTCTTGGTCCTGCTGCCTAAATCAAATAGGATCGAAACTATACAAACACAATCAATATTCACACATCAGATGATAGCCTTCCGTTCCACACGGAAGAAATTAATTTAACAGATGTAATTTCATGAAACGATACACGCTCTTTCTACTCCCACCGACTCCTCTTTCCACTCTTGCGGACTCGTTCGGGTTTCTCTTCGTTCGCCTGGGCGGCGGGGGCGTTGACCCCGGGCTGGATTTGCGGCCGCGTTTGCTCCCACGAGTGATCAGTGGAGGCGGTGAACTAAAATATAAAAGTATGTAAGTTAACCGCAGCTTTTTAACCGACTTCAAAAAAGGAGAAGGTACTCAATTCAACTGCATTTTTTTATGTGTTACCTCAGAACTTTTTTCTAGGTGAACCGATTTTGATTATTCTCTTTTTTTTATTTGAAAGCTGGTGCTTGGTGATGTGGTCCCATATAAATTTGATCATTCTTAATAATTCGTATTTAATTGACTTCGACTACTCAATGTAGTCGAAGTCAATTAAATACGAATTATTGTGATGTTCTTAGTGTGATGTTCTTATTTTATTCATAGTTTTTATTGTAAGTGTATATTATATATATATATATTACATATCGGTTAAGTTTACTTAGGTATTAGTATGTAAGTTTACTATAATATGCACCACCTCCCACTGTTCTTCAATTATTGTAGCTACCTCATAAGTTTTACTTCATGTAATCTGTTTTTATCGTTTTTTGGTGTACAATCAAGTATATAATAATAATAATAGGTTTACCCTATAGACTTCCTCATAAAGGATATTTTTTACCGAGGCAACCTTAATCCATAGTGCAATAGGTGAGTACCTGATTATACTGTGAGCGGAAGGCCTGCTTCAAGGAAGCCAGTCTGTCCGTGGCTGGTCCATGGCTTTTGTCCATCGGCACGGTGGGTGTTATTTCATCACTGACCGCTGGTAATCCGGGACGCTCTTTGTATCTGTAAACAAACAAGAGCATTAAGCTACACGTCAAGAGGTGAGAGCGAATGTTCAATTCTTTTTTTATAGAATAAGGGGTGACGAACTAGCAACCAGTTTACTTTATACTTAGTGGATGCTGTGGCCTATAGACATGTACATTTATTCTCGATTAAGAATCAGAATGCAGATGCGTTGTTACCCATGAGGACTACGATGGAATGCCTCGTATCCAGTAAAAACACAGCAGCATTAAGCTGCTATTTTAGATTCACACGTTGTAGAGCCATGCTGCATCCATATTACTGGTATAGTTGTAGCACGCATGGGTCGGCTCGACCGGGGAAGGACCACGCTCTCACAGAATACCAGCGTAAAATAGCAGCTTAACACTGCTGTGTTTCGTATGGTGAGTGTAGAGAACCGGAGACCCTTTTTACTGGAAAAAAGGTCCATTTTGATTATTTATTGAGAATAGATGTAGATGTCTATGGGTCACAGCAACCACTTACCATCAGTTGGACTGTGTCCTCGTTTGTAACCCTATCCTATAAAAAAATAGTTTATATGATAGATAAACTTGCTCTACTCTCTACTAAATTAAATATTAACATCAGAAAGAAAGTGTATCACATCAACGTTCAGCATACGAGGGCGGGTGAAAAAGTTCACGGAAAGGAGGGGTTAAAGAAGGGAGGGTGGGATTTTTTAAAATAGTGACTACTTGGTGACTCAATACAATTATAAATACCAAGTTTCAATCAGATGTTGTGCTCCTTTTGCACGACAATCGTACCCGTCCACGAGTCATGTTGCAATGGCTTCCTTACACAAGTGCTGCTTCGAAACTTTAAACCACCCTTAAGATTACCCCTTCGGATTATTATTTGTTGTCAAATATGAAAAAACAGTTTTGGGGAAAGAAATTTACAGATGACGAAGAAGTAAAGTTGGCAATTTCGGCCTATTTTGAGGACATTGACAAAACATTTTTTTTTTCAAAGGTATAAATAAAGTTATTTGAACGGTCTGAGAAGTGTACAGGGTTAATGCAGAACATATCGAAAAGAAAAACAATTTCATGTTTAATTTCACCCCCCTTCCCTTTCACTATGCAAACTTTATGATTTCCCCTCGTAGCACAATTAACATAACGTAATATGTGCCGGTGATAATTACACATGTAGTGAAACACAAAAGAAAAATAATGTCATTAGTAATAGTTAATTGAACCGAACGTGGCAACTATAGCTAAATCACCACTATACAATCTATGGGGGAGGCCTATGTTCGGCAGTGGATTTTTATAGCCGGTAATGGACTTTCGTTATAAAAAATATCATACTTGACGCGATCATGTGTTCTTACACAAAATTATTAAACAAAGAAGTCTTACAGATGCGTTGTCACTTTCCAGTAATAAAATGAAATGCCTCACAGTATCAACTTTAAACAAGAAGGCTACTGATGCATTGTCATCTCAAGAGGACTAACATAACATGCCTCACGCCTTGTAATTATATTGACTTTCTTTAGACCGAAACACAACAGTGCAATCACTGTACACTATTTTCGGCAGAAACAGGTAACAGCGTGGTACCTAACTCAGACAGACTCCTCGGCTGAAAAGAAGTCCTACCTACCACCCAGAATAATTTATAACGTATAAACCAATTGTGGAAACTTCTCTGGCTTTAGTAACGTCTAAGAAACATTTGCTTAAATTGATTACAACTTTGCTGTTTGTTTTCCCCCAACAAACAAATAAATAAACATGCAGCTATGTTTGCTTATGTTTGTTATTCTTATATACCATGATGATACCTACGGCAAAACCTGTCGGTTTTTATAATTCATCATCATCATTATTATTACAGCCTTTCACAAGTCCACTGCTGAGCATATGCCTACCCCGAGGATAGCCCCAAAGCACGGTCCTGAGTTATATCCATCGACTTCTTACATGTCTTACCAAGTTGACACTCCATCTAATGGGGGAGGGGAATACCACATTTCGCCTACCGGTAGGAGGTTACCACTCGAGACCCTTTCTTCCCCCATCGATTCTCGGTTCTTAGAGCTATACGGCAGGCCAATGCCACTTTAGCTTACTAATCCGTTGGGCTATGTCGGTCACTCTGGTTCTACAGCGGATATCCTGATTTCTAAGTTTATCACGCAGAAAACTCCGAGCATACTCTCCACAGCTCGCTGAGCGACCTTCAGCTTCCTCATATGGCCAGCAGTGAAGGACCATATTTCAGATCTACGTTTATCACGGAGAAAACTCCGAGCATACTCTCCACATTTGTTAAGTCATCACTGGCCACACTGGTTGTACTGTTGTGTCTTTAAGTTTTGAAGTATACCTGAAGAGAAGATGTGTCATAATCTCTTGAACGCTACCCAGTCGATTTTATAATTAGCATACATGGACGTATAAAAAAGGCGGACAGAATTTTGTTAAGAAAGGACTGATGCACTGTAATGGCGGCGGTGCAAGTATGTTTGCGTGTTATATAGGGTTGTCATGTGAAACAAAATTTCCCCATTTTTTTTATAAAACAATCTGTCAAAATATAACACAACTTTGACGAAATACTAATTTATTATTACGTAACTAATAAAAATAAAACATTTGACTATTAAAAAAAATCTAAGAATTTAAGATTTAGATTTTGATTGAAAGCGAATTATTCTATTTCAATCAATTTCCATTTAAATTAATTTTATTGCAAACATTATATTATACAAAAATTGTGTTATATTATAGGTAAGCAAAAAATTCCATATAAAATTAATTTAAAATATATTATTTTAGAATTAGTACGAAAATATTTAGAAACAGCATGGTAGCGATCACCTCATTCTCAGGGGTTATTATCAATCATGTACTCTTTAGTAGTATAGCATAATAATCCTTACTAAACAATTTTTGCTTGATAAAAATTTTAAACTTTGATAGATAAGGCCTGCATATTTTCTGGGACTTTGTTGTGAAAACGTATACACGAAGGAATTACTGATTCTTTTAGTCGATTAACTGGTATAACTAACTTGAGTTTGTTCCTAGTATTTACAGAATGAATATACGTCACTAGATACAAATACATACATTAAATTTCCGTAAATATACTGAGAGGCCAAAGTTAATATATTTATTTATTTACATTTTTTGCAAGTGTAAATTATAGTTATTATTTATGATTCGAAACGGTCAGCCACCGCAGAGTCTACATCACCTGAAGATGCCGTATAGAGGCGAAACACGTGTCGTATTGTCGTCAGTGGTGTGTCTTTTCTAATTTAGTGGTGTTGGGAGTAGTGGTACTGGGATTAGTGGTGACGGGATAGTGCACGTAACTGAGGGAGGGCGGGAGGTGCTCTTCAAACTAGGTAAGACACATCAATTTATTTTATCGAGCGGATGTACGCGAGGTAATTTTTTACCAACTTTGTTATTATTTATGACAATGAGTCATAAATAATTACCGTAATTTATCATTTTCATGACAAACCACAACGTTAAAAACCTTTTTGTTAAATAATTTTTCTAAACAAATGTCTTTTACTTTCGAAGGTTCTTGAAATCCCCTCTAATTTAGAAATATGGTAAAATCGAATCGCCAAATATTTTTCTGCTATATATTTAATAACTCTTATCTTGTGCTCTATCCCCGCAAATGTGTGCTCAAATTCCAAGCTTACAAAAACCCTGTTATTGGCAATAAACTTTTCTTATATTTTTGTAAGTATATACTTTTGTTGCCTTCCATTGTACATTGTAATGTTTTCCTTAATGATCTTTCGTACAAACATTTCGCAAGTACAACAAATATTAAATAAATCGTTAGATGGAAAATGTAAACCTCCTAAAGTTTTCAAATTTATTAATTTATGAAAGAAATGCCTTTCTCCAGTATCTCCAGAAACGCGCGGTGCATTTTTGGCATTTAATTTATTTTTTGTTGCATAATAAGCAATGCTACCCGCCAGATATCCTATTATTAACTTACTAAAAACTGCATAAAATTGCATTATAATCGATCGAGTAATTTTTCAGGAAAATTGTAACAAAAAAGTGCACATAAAACAACCTTAAGAGGTTGCTGGGCAAACATATATACCGTACCCGTGCCATCATTGGTGAAAATAGCAATTTCCCAAATTTCGGGTAATTTTCCCTATAAATATAATTAACAACACTGATCACGTAACTCACGTTTTGTGTTCCAAAAATATCATTTTAATTTAAGACATAAAATTCTCAAATAAGTAATTATAATTACTGACTCACCTATGAAAGGTGATTCCTTGATGTTTTTTGATAAAACCGCTATGATTTTTACACAAATTTAACGACGCAAGACGGCATATTGATTTTTGTTTTTACTTACGCCAACTACTTCTCTCGGACGAAGTTTGTTGCGTAATGGCGGGCGCTAGACTTATTATTAGTGTGAATGTTTGCGTGACCCCTTGTACGTACACGCGATCTGACTTATTATGGGTGCCTCACTGAGTTGTATAGCGAAATTCAGTCCGCTTTATTTATACGTCCATGTTAGCATATTAATGATATAAAATAAATATTCTGAAACTAGTACAACTATTGTGCTAAGGGCTGGAGAGGGTGTGGTTGCAGGCCTGCTGTACACCTTGTTTAATTTATGTTGGAAACTGAAGCGGGTACCGGAAGACTGGTGCAAAGCCGTTTTAGTCCCAATATATAAGGGAAAGGGGTCGCAGCAGGACTGTAAAAACTACCGTGGGATCAGCTTGCTTAGCATTGTGGGTAAACTGTATGCTAAGGTGTAAATTGAAAGAGTTATGGAAGAAACTGATGGAAAAATTTGGGATGTGCAAGCTGGATTTAGAAAGGGAATGGGGTGTACGGATCAAGTCCTTTCCATGCGCATGATTGCGGAGAAATTTTTGGCCAAAAACCAGAAAGTTTTTTGTGAGTTCATGGACTTGGAAAAGGCTTATGACAGAGTGGACATGAACGTGTTATGGCAAACACTGACCTCATTTAGGTTGAGCGCTGGTCTGGTCTCTTTATAGGGACTCTAGTGCTTGTGTCAGGATGAACGGGGTCTGCTCGGACTGGTTTGGCATTCAAAAAGGTGTCAGACAGGGCTGTGTAGCTTCTCCGTGGCTGTTTAACCTATTTATGGACAGTTGTTTGCAAACTTTGAAAGTTGAAGAATGTGGGTTGAGAATGGGTCAGTTAACCGTCAAATGCCTTTTGTACGCCGTTGATCAAGTCATATTTGCATCGTCGGCGGCCGAGTTGCAAATGATGGTTAATTTAATGAACTGATCATTAAAAGAAAGGGGTATGAAAGTGAACGCAAATAAGACGAAAGTGATGGTTTTTGAAAGAGAAGAAAGTAAAACGTTATGTGAAATAAGAATAGAAGGGGAGTTGACTGAGCAAGTGGACTAGTTTGTATATTTGGGATGTTTATTTAGCAGGGATGGTAGATATGATAAGGATATAGAACGACGAGTGAACGCAGGAAATAGAGTTAATGGGGCTCTACACGCTATTATGAAGAGTCAGAATGTGTCAAAGAAGGCACGTATGGCAGTTCATAATGCTGTGTTAGTCCCTACTATAATGTATGGTAGTGAAAGTTGGGTATGGCAGAAGAAGCATGAGAGTAGAATAAAGGCTGTAGAAATGCGGTCATTACGGAGTATGCTAGGGCTAAATCTGAATGACAGGGTGAGAAATAGTGTGATAAGAGAAAAGTGTGGTTTGCAAGATGACGTTGTGACTAGAATTAAAAAAGGAATGCTTCGGTGATTTGCTCACGTAGAAAGAATGAACGAGGAAAGAGTGACAAAGCAAATTTATGTTTCAGAAGTGAACGGCAAAGTCGGGAAGGGACGCCCTAGACGAAGATTTATCGACCAAATCGGCGATACATTGAAAACGGGCCAGATTAGGAGTACCCTTAACTAACGAGCGTGTATGCGTAAATATATGGATGTAAAGGAGGCGAGAGAGGTGTGTCAGGATCGCGCCAATTGGAAGTCCGTAGTCTCTGCCTACACCTCTGGGTGACAGGCGTGAGAGTTTGTGTTTGTGTGTAGTACAACTGTTTATCTAAATCATGAAAATGAAGCTGAGTTGAAGAATGAAGCGGAATTACACCAAGAGAAAGCAATCGCAAGAATAAATTATCACAAAAATTACTAAAAATAAATACTTTCTACTAATACTTATTTGTGATAATCAATAAGTTTAGAATTTTAAATATAAAATGCATATAATACTTTTGAAATTGCTGTTAGATTGCCTTGATTTATGGTCGATCATGCCTTACCCTAAGCCGCAGCCGCCTATGTTCAAATTTTTGCCTTTGCCTTTCTTGAAGCGCGACTTGCGGAACCACGCCGACTGCATCGCCAACTGCATTAACTCGTCGGGCACCTCCTGCAGTCAAAAGGTTTGTTTAACACCTTACTTTATGGTTTATTTTCCATTCATCCATACATTAAAGCCTATAAAAATCCACGAGTGAACATAGACCTTCACCATAGACTGGTGCTCTGCTGTAGTAATGTATGTGTGCGTACCTGCTGCACTTGCTCCAGGCTGCGCAGCAGGTGCGCGGCGAAGTCCCTGTCAGCGGGCGCCAGCAGCGTGTGCGCGTGTAATGTATGTGTGTGTACCTGGTGCAGTGCTGCAGTAACGTATGTGTGCGTACCTGCTGCACTTGCTCCAGGCTGCGCAGCAGGTGCGCGGCGAAGTCCCTGTCGGCGGGCGCCAGCAGCGTGTGCGCACGCAATGTATGTGAGTGTACCTGGTGCAGTGCTGCAGTAACGTATGTGTGCGTACCTGCTGCACTTGCTCCAGGCTGCGCAGCAGGTGCGCGGCGAAGTCCCTGTCGGCGGGCGCCAGCAGCGTGTGCGCACGCAATGTATGTGAGTGTACCTGGTGCAGTGCTGCAGTAACGTATGTGTGCGTACCTGCTGCACTTGCTCCAGGCTGCGCAGCAGGTGCGCGGCGAAGTCCCTGTCGGCGGGCGCCAGCAGCGTGTGCGCACGCAATGTATGTGAGTGTACCTGGTGCAGTGCTGCAGTAACGTATGTGTGCGTACCTGCTGCACTTGCTCCAGGCTGCGCAGCAGGTGCGCGGCGAAGTCCCTGTCGGCGGGCGCCAGCAGCGTGTGCGCACGCAATGTATGTGAGTGTACCTGGTGCAGTGCTGCAGTAACGTATGTGTGCGTACCTGCTGCACTTGCTCCAGGCTGCGCAGCAGGTGCGCGGCGAAGTCCCTGTCGGCGGGCGCCAGCAGCGTGTGCGCACGCAATGTATGTGAGTGTACCTGGTGCAGTGCTGCAGTAACGTATGTGTGCGTACCTGCTGCACTTGCTCCAGGCTGCGCAGCAGGTGCGCGGCGAAGTCCCTGTCGGCGGGCGCCAGCAGCGTGTGCGCACGCAATGTATGTGAGTGTACCTGGTGCAGTGCTGCAGTAACGTATGTGTGCGTACCTGCTGCACTTGCTCCAGGCTGCGCAGCAGGTGCGCGGCGAAGTCCCTGTCGGCGGGCGCCAGCAGCGTGTGCGCGCGGCCGCGCACGCCGGCGCGGCCGGTGCGCCCCACGCGGTGCGTGTGCGTGTCGATGTCGCGCGCCGCCGTGTAGTTCACCACCGTGCGCACGTGCGGGATGTCCAGACCGCGAGCTGGGATACAATTCTATGTACTACGACACTTGCGGGGATGTGCAGCCTGCGTACTGGGACACAACACTATGTACTACTGACGTACGGGGACGTGCAGCCCGCGTGCTGGGATACAACACTATGTAATGCTGCACGTGCGGGGATGTGCACCCCGCGTACTGGGACACAACACTATGTACTACTACACGTGCAGGGATGTGCAGCTCGCGTATTGGGACACAACACTATGTACTACTGGACGTATGGGGTTGTGCAGCCCGCGTACTGGGACACAACACTATGTACTACTGCATATGCGGGGATGTGCAGTCCGCGTACTGGGACACAACACTATGTACTACTACACGTGCGAGGATGGGCAGCCCGCGTACTGGGATACAACACTATGTATTATTTATTTTCCGAAATAATTTACATATTACATGTTGTAGCTCGGCAACATGTAATATGTAAATTACGACACATCTTCTCGTCAGGTATACCTCAAAACTTGAAAACGAGACTTTACAGCCAGTGCGTGTTGCCAGTGATGACATACGGAACTGAGACGTGGTCCTTCACTGCTGGCCGGATGAGGAGGCTCAAGGTCGCTCAGCGAGCTATGGAAAGGGCTATGCTCGGAGTTTCGCTGCGTGATAAACTCAGAAATGAGGATATTCGCAGTAGAACCAGAGTGACCGACATAGCCCAACGGATTAGTAAGCTGAAGTGGCAACGGGCCGACCATATAGCTCGAACAACCGACAACCGATGGGGAAGAAAGTTTCTCGAGTGGCAGCTTCGTACCGGCAGGCGAAGTGTTGGGCATCCCACTAGATGGAGTGACGACCTGGTAAGATATGCAGGAAGTCGATGGATGCAGGTGGCTCAGGGCCGTGCTTTGTGGCATTCCTTGGGGGAGGCCTATGTTCAGCAGTGGACTTGTGAAGGGCTATAATGATGATGATGATGATGATGATGATGTTGTAGCTGGAAATTAAGAGAAACTGAAAAAGGAATTAAAAAAGAAAGTACAACAATATTTATATAAACTAAAACTACACTTATATTACTAAATGTCTCTTATTTGAGTGTCTTTCGATAAAGGCCCCCTCCAACTCTTTCCACTGTTTTCTGTCTGCCGCTACTTTTATCCAAAGGGGTCCTAAGGTCAATTTTAGGTTAGCCTTCCTAGGTTGAAATCCTAGGTTGAAACCAATCTTGTCAGCATCACAGACGTAGAGTATCCAGTCTCTCGATATTCTACAGGATGCATTCGGTGAGTGTGCGCAGGAAGTCTCTAATCTTTTTTACAGCATAAGCTGCAGAGCTTAGTCTGCTTGATAGTTTGGATATATGGGGGCCCCACTGAAGCTTCGCGTTGAGAGTGATGCAAAGAAAACCAGAGGATTCTACCCCATTTAAAAACACATTGGTATTCAGATTTTTAACATTCGTTGTTGTAAATTTCATACATTTAGTTTTATTGCTGTTTAAATGCAGATTATTAACGTTAAACCAATGCACTAATTTTGATATAGCTTTATTCACTTCGTCACATTTAAATGATAGAGGTTTAAGTTTAAAAATCAAGGAAGTACTCGTATCATCAACAAATAATACTATATCATGATTATCCCCTACAAGGGAAGGTAAGTCATTAATATACACTAAAAATAGGAATGGGCCAAGAATCGAGCCCTGAGAGACACCCATCTTTACGGACGACCCGGATGAACTTTTACCATTGATAATAACTTTCTGTATTCTATTACTTAAATATGAAATAATAAGTTTAAGCGCTGTGTTCTTGACACCATAGTACTGTAGCTTCCTGATTAATGTCTCATGGTGAACACAGTCCAAGGCCTTGGAAAGGTCACAAAATACACCCAAAGCGTCTTCTGAATTCTCCCATGCACAAAAAATGTGTTTTATAAGCTCGACTCCGGCGTCGGTAGTCGAGCGACCCCTTGTAAAACCAAATTGATTTTTATGAAGCAATTTATTTATATTAAAAAAACTTAACATCTAATATAAAATAATTTTTTCAAAAACTTTACTTAATGTTGGTGGTACAGAAATTGGTCTAAAATTGGCGGGGTCTAACGTACTATCAGACTTAAATAAAGATATGACTTTACTATGAATAGAATAGAATAGAATAGAATATTTTTTATTCAATATACATTACGTGTGTAATTCTTCTTGAAAGTCATTTTTTACTTTACCACTGGTTCGAAAAAAAACCTCTGTCCTGGGAAGAACCAGCAAGAAACCCAGCGGGACTTTTTTTTAAATAAATTTTACAATATAAATGATTACGACCTATTTACAAAATTTATTTTAGAAACTGCTTGGAAGCGACCACCTCATTCCCAGGGGTTATTATCAACCATGTATTCATTTATATTATAATAACCCTTTTTATACAGTTTCAGCTTAATAAAACATTTAAACTTGTTAATAGAGAGAACCTGTACACTTTCCGGGACCTTGTTGTAATAGCGTATACATTGCCCCAAGAATGAATTACTGACTCTGTGGAGTCGAGAAACTGGCATCACTAGCTTGTGTTTGTTCCTAGTGTTTACAGAATGTATATCACTTCTTTTACTAAAACTATCTTTGTTTTTAAATTTTCGTATTTAAATTAATTTAAATTTTCGTAAATATACTGAGAGGCCAAAGTTAATATATTAATTTCTTTAAATTTATCTCTAAGAGACTCTCTCGGTTTTAGATTGTAAATAGCTCTAATGGCCCTCTTCTGTAAAACAAAAATAGTTTCTGAATCAGCCGCATTTCCCCATAGCAAAATCCCATAAGACATTATGCTATGGAAATAACTAAAATAAACTAATCTAGCTGTCTCGACACTAGTGAGACCTCTAATCTTTTTTACAGCATAGGCTGCAGAACTTAGTCTGCTTGCTAATTTAGATATATGGGGACCCCACTGGAGCTTTGCGTCAAGAGTGATGCCAAGAAAAACAGTGGATATAACAGGGCTCAATTCCTCCTCATTTAAAAACACATTGGTATTCAGATTTTTAACATTCGTTGTTGTAAATTTAACACAATTAATTTTATTTCCGTTCAAATGCAGATTATTAACGTTAAACCAATGCACTAATTTTGATATAGCATTATTCACTTCGTCACATTTAAATGATTGACGTTTAAGTTTAAAAATCAAGGAAGTATCATCAGCAAATAATACTATATCATGACTATCCCCTACAAGGTGAGGTAAGTCATTAATATACACCAGAAACAGGAATGGGCCGAGAATCGAGCCCTGAGGAACACCCATTAGTACAGGTGACCCGGAAGAACTTTTACCATTGATAATAACCTTCTGTTTTCTATTACTTAAATATGAAATAATAAGTTTAAGCGCTGTGTTCTTGACACCATAGTACTGTAGCTTCCTGATTAATGTCTCATGGTGAACACAGTCGAAGGCCTTGGAAAGGTCACAAAAGATATGTTTCATGAGATCAGGAAACACACCAGATTCGACACTTGTATGAAAAATTGTGGCTAGATAAGGTGCCACAGTATCTATTATAGACGCAATAACTTTAACGTAAATCCCCCATAACTCTGCCGTTTTCTTTATATCAATAATTATAAAACATTTAACGATATCTTTTGGCAATACTCTACGAAATTCAAAAGTATTTTAACAAGGCTTTACGTTTTATTTAAGCAGTGATTCGACTGTTTATGAGCTGTTTGGCTGTATGTATATGATCAATTGTACTAAAGTCTTTCCTGAACCCCACCTGTTCCATAGGTTGATTTTCGTCGAGTGTGAGTGATATTCTGTCTAGAATCACTTTAGCGAAGACTTTATATACAGTTGAGATGAGAGAAATGGGTCTATAATTTTCTATATTATCTTTTGGACCCTTTTTGTAGTATTATATGTGATTCTGCCCATTGGTTCGGAATGCTGCCGGTATTTAGAGTCTCATTGAAGACCTTTGTTAGTATATTGAGCTTAGTTCTTTAATTGTCCCTCTCATAAGTTCGTTTGTGATTCTATCTGAAACAGGGGGTTTTTCTATCTTTTTACTTTTTATAGATTTTTCTACTTCCTTATCTAATATTTCTGGTATAACTTCTAAGTCATCGATCCCATGGTTTTGTATATCTTTATATCCTTTATCTGGAAATTGTATTTTTGGCTGATTTGAACTGTGTTCTTTGTATAGTAAGTGATAATAGTATGTTGCTATATTTTAGATTTTGCTGGGAGAGGTAGATGGCAGTGTTTGTCTCTTAACTTTGGTATCGATTCTTTTCCCTGTTCTCGAAGTTCCTTAAGCGCTTTTTTCGTGCCTCCCGTTTTGCTAATGTCATTCTGTAGGGTTATAATTCTTCTATTTTTCCTGTAAATCCTCATATTTTCGCCAGTTCTGTTTGCTAAGGTTAGAAATTCCTTATTGATTATCTTTCTTATCTTTTATCTTTATTAAATTTCTTCTGTCTTCAATTAGTTTTAAAGATTTTTCCCTTAGGTAGGATTTTTGACTCTTGTTTATTTGTATTTTTGCCTGTTCTTTGATTATGTTTTCTATTTTTTTTTTATATTTTTGTAGTTAAGGTATATATCTGAGTAAATCAAGAGTACCTCTAACCGACGAGCGTGTATGCGTAGGTATATGGATGTGGAGGAGGCGAGAGGTGTGTCAGGATCGTGCCAAATGGAAGCCCATAGTCTCTGCCTACCCCTTTGAGTTCCTCTTTCTACTAATTGTTTGTAGAACTACTTACAAACAATTAATTTATTTGAGTTACTATTGGTCTAGGTTTTCTTACACTTTCATTGATAATTAATAGAATCAGGCGTTACTTTGCGGAAATCCATTATAATGGGGTTGTTATAAACTAGTTTGCTTAATTAATCCGGGAAGCCGCAAGGAATGGTAGTGCTGGGATTGACGGCGACGGGTATAGTGCGCGAGGTTGAGGGAGGTTGGGAGGTCCCTTTGGAAGTGGGCAGGACTTTCTTTACGCGGAATTAAGCAAATTAGTTTATAACAACCCCATCACTTTCACTGAGACAGTTGCATACCATGCGGTGGTTAGCATTGAAGTTGTATTATTACCATAACACTAAATGACCTAACTTTGTTGGTTATTATGTAGTGGATTTCGTTTCTATTCTTTCCATCTGGAGACATCCAAGTCAGTTTGTTTTTGGGTTTTTTGGGAAACAAGGAATTTAGAGTTAAGTTTTTCTCGGGCAGGAATTCTACCAATTTTTCTCAGTTTTTGCTTCTTTTTCCATTTCCGCATTTCCCTATTATGTGTTCTTCACCATCTGATCGGGCGCCGATTTGAGCACTAAAGTCACCATGAATACTATATTGTTTTCCGAATATTTTCCAGTAATTTCACCAAGTTTGTCGTAAAAATTATCTATGTCTGTTTTTGTTCCTTGTTCTGTCGGCGAGTATACTTGGATGATTGTCCATTTTTTCTGATGTTTTGGTAAGTTTATATGAATTGTCGCTATTCTATTTGATACCCCTTCGAACCTAATGATCTGGCTATTAAGGTTTAGCTTTACCAAAAATCCTACTCCTCTTTTTTCAGCGACCAGCCTTTGTGGTACATAATAAATTGACTTCTCACTTCTATTCCTTCACCTAATCTTCGCATCTCGCTTATGCTCAAAATATCCCGCTTGATGTTTTTAATAGCTAACTCTAGCTCTTGCAAACTTTCCGGTGTTCTCAAGGTTCGTGTGTTTAGTGTACATATGCATAGACTACTTCTTTTTGTTATCCTTTTTTTGTATTGGATATAGCTGACAGATTTATCGGTGGGTAGTGGTGGGCTTCCCCCACGGTCACCGCCCGGCTTGGGGGCAATTTAGTTTAGTTTATCTTGCAGTTATATTTTTTGTTTTGTCTGTATGTTGGTTCCGGCTGGTAAAGGTCCTTATTTGTTTTTAGCTTTGACATTGAGGCAGATCTTTCGCTACATATGAAAAGATGCTTGGTTTAATTACTTCCTTTGTTGAACTTAAAGATGTCTTTACTTTCTCGGTATTTATCTTGTTTAATATTTTCTGGGATGAAGTGGTTAGCGATCCTGAAATTTCTCTCTTCCTTTTTTCGCGGTTGGTGGACCCTGGTTATTTCGCAATTAGCTTGTCGTATTTTATATATGCTATGTTCCCATTTTCTCTATCTGCTTCCACATTTGGTTGTAACTGTTTGCGTATTTCAAGGAATTTCTTGGAGAAATTCTCTTTGACATATACATTTGTGGGAAGGTTACGCTTGTTTCTCAAAATAAGATGTTACTTCCAAGTTGTTGTTAGAGATATTTTCACCGGACGATTTTTATCAGATTGTGCTCCAATTCTTCTGATATCACTTATTTCTTGGCCATCTAAGTGTGTTCCTGTTTCCGCTATAATATCCTTTACATAATCGACTAACTCCAATTCTGTTTATCCCTTTTCTTCAATGCCGAAAAAAAAACAAATTATTCCTGCGTTTTTCCTTTTCTAAGAATGTTATTTTATGTTCCAAATTTGTCACTTTAGTTTTAAGGTTGTTATTTTCTTCTCTCAGCATTTTAACTTTTTCGTCTAAGGCTTCCATGACATTTTTCGTTATTTCTGTTGTTAATGTTATTTTTTGTTCATTAAACTTTTCATTTATTTTACAGTGAAAGATTTCTATTTCTTTATCCATTTTGATGTTGGGTAATTTAATGTTGTATAGTGGTAACACTTTAGTATAATGGTAAGATGATTCTTTTGATTTTGTGGCCACACTATCGACAGTTGTCTATGGCTATCAATGTCATATGTCACTGTCAATTTGATTTGTTCGGTTGCTACAACTTAAAGTCTTGATGTGCATTCAATTTTGAGGTTATAATGATCGCTAGACCGCTTAGGAAAAATTACAAATATAGTTGTTCCACTTTAAATTCTTGCTTGGGCACCACTTGCGTTCGATTTCCCGAAAACCCGAATGTTTTTATGTTCACTCTGCCACTTTTTGCACTAGTAATTTTAAAATATCTGCAGAGCTCACTTGTACGTGTTTACACTTTCGTCGCCGGAACCGGAAGCCGGGTAATTCATTATAGAAATAAAAAAACATGCGTGAGTGTCCTGGAACACTCGGTTGAAACGAAGTTCCTTTCGTAGTATATTTAGTTGTATAATGATAAACGTATTATATTATTGATTAACAAATACAAATAAATGAATTACTAGCGTCTATAAAAATGAAGCATCATTTAAAATAAAATAATATTTCTTACATGGCAAGATAAGAAAAAGTGCGAGGGAGATGGATATTATTCCAGCTCGCCTCCTTATAGCCGCCAAGGTCGTCTACACTACGTCAGAAGGGGTCGTGACGGAAAAAATCTTACACTTTTTGTCACCTAGCCCCCATTCGCCAAATCCGTACCGTCCGATAAATAACTTCGTTCCAATTGTGGACATTGCGACGTATCCCTCCCATTTGTGAATCGTCAAAATTCTCCGCCTTTGCAATCGTGGCGTGGAGAATTCCACACACCTATTTTCTTACTTCTCACGGACTATTTTTAAAACTACGCTTCGAGATACCCGAGGATAATAATACTTAGGCCACGTCTCTTCTACATGCTTTTCGATGTTAATTAGCGTCTCTTTATCCACCGAATACACTGTCCTCTTGATCCACTTTTATTAAGATAAAGTGCAAATATTTCTCCGCCCATGTTCACTCATTTCTTGTACACAACACTAGTAACAAGGAGAACAAACATTATTCCTGTGTAAGTTAGAAAATAAAAGTAATATAGGTGTTTAGGCCAAATCTTAACATTTAAAACTTGCATTCAAAACGCTCGTCTCGGTCGCCTGACGTATGGGCGAGCAACCGATTTTGATGGCTTGGGCCGTCTTGCCCGCGGCGCCCGTGTCGACTAGTCTGCAAATTACGCTCGAATTGTTAGGTCGCGTGACGACCGCCTCTTATTGCGTTGTCTTTTTCGTGCGTTTACGTGACAACGAGGCTCTTCTTGAGTTTGAGTGATTAACTTAACTTCGATTGCCATTAATTTGCGTCGTCGAGTTGCTTGTGTGGCATTTTAATATCGTACGAAGACATTTTTCCTTTGTCGGTAGAACGCTAAAAATTTGTGACCCGAGAGGAGATCGCGTTCGTCTTCGATTATATTACATTAATTTTGTGCTAGGTGATTATAGTAATTTTGTGCTAAGTGATCTTAGACTTGAGTTTACATAAAGGTGAACGCCCTACCAAGTGCTCGCACATCTTTGGGAGCAGAGAAGCGCATGTGGGTCTGCTGTCCGATTACATCGGTGACGTCAGGTTACATTTACACACTTCCGCACACCACTTACATACCACCAACTTAACCCCTGACTGTACCTTATGGTCGACCCTACATTACATTACATACATTACATAATAATTATCCATAGGCCATTTGGGCCCGAACCCTCTGGTAGCTCGTCGAGTGGACTACTCAAGGGCCCTAATCCAGTCGACTTCTGTCGGGGCAACTGAGGGCCGTAACATTGTTGGTAGCAGAGCGTGGTTACGCCCGGCAGAAATATAAAAAAAATCTTTTGGTTTTTGTTTTCTTTTGTTTTGTTAGCGGATCGGTGGTTAGAACCACGCCCGTTAGGCTGCGCAAGCAGGAGTGTAGTTTAGGGTTAGGTACCTACGCGTCAGGTATTTTTTTATTTTTTTTATTTTTTTTTTATAGAATAAGGGTGACAAACGAGCACACAGTCCACCTGATGGTAAGTGGTTGCTGCGGCCCATAGACATCTACATCTATCCTCTATTACAAATCAAAATGTAGATGCGTTGTCACCCGTGAGGACTAAGATGGAATGCCTCATTTCCAGTAAAAAGGGCCTCCGGCCATCTGCACTTACCAAGCGAAACGCAGAGGTAAATCTCTACTTCACGCTGGTTTTCTGTGAGGTCGTGGTACTACCCCGGTTCGAGCCGGCCCATCCGTACGACAGCAGAAGCTGCCGCGTGGCTCTACCACTGTTCTATTTCGGGTAGGTAGATTAATTATCGTTATCGTATAATCGTATAATTATCGTTATCGTATAATTATAGTAGATATTAATTACCGAAGGGTCGGTCGCCTGAGCGAGGCATCTTTGCTTACCGACTGTGATGTGTACTTGCCGTGTAGTGTAATTTGTATTTAATTTAATTTAATAAATAGTAATTTGTATTTAGTAGTGATGCCATCGCAAAAGTCACCAGCGCTTCGCCTGCAGGCGGAGCTGCGCTGGGCCGCGAATGCCCATACTTTGATAGGGCGACCCGATCGGGTCCATAGTTTAGAGAAGCGGCTCGAGCAGGTCGCGGCCCGAAAGGCCGTAGTGGAGGCTTACACTGAGCTCGTGGCCTGTAATTCGTTGAGGCGGCTGGATTTACCGGTGGACGAATGGTCCTTCTTGTTGCTCCACATCGTGCTGTCCCGCCTGCCTCTCGATCTTCGGATCCATTTTGAGGAGAGGTACGGCGGGGACGGCGCCTCCTATATTCCGCCCTTCAGGGACCTGCTGCGGTTCTTGGAGGAGCAGTACCGGCAAATTGAGAACGCAGCGGGCACCGCCGACGACCTACGGGTTGCCAACCGCGCCGTGCCCAGGGAGAGGCGGAATCCGCCGGGCAAGTCGTCGCCAACCCCCCTAAGGCCGAGCGGAGCTCCCGCGGGAGGGCTCCGCCCCCTACCATCTTATAGCGGCCTAGCGGCCAGGAAGGCGCCCCCCTGCCCTCCTATTGTCGAGCATCCGATCACCGGGTGAGGTCGTGCCAGAAGTTATTGGGTAAGCAGATCCCGGCGAGGCGAACTATCGCCAAGGAGCGCCGCTGGTGCTACTCTTGCTTGGAAAGGCACCTCCAACGAGACTGCCCGCACCAGCGGCTCTGTCCGCACTGCCAGGGCATCCACCAAGCCTTTTTGTGCCTGGGTGCGAACGACGCTTCCTCTCGGGGCTCTGTCGGGCCGTCAACTCCTACGGGCGGGGGCACTCAGCCACGCCCTCTGTCGGGTGACGCTCGACGCTCGCCTGCCGGCCACCGTGCCCCAGGTTTTGAAGGGAGTCCCTCCCCCGACCAGTCGTTCCCTCAGGGGCGGGGGGTCGTCGCCCCCCCTCAGCGTGTTGAGAAGAACTTCACGGCCACTCAGCGGTCAGCTAGACTCTTCTCACCCCCGTTCGCTGAGCGGCCGCGACTGGAGTACCGCCCTCCCCCCCTTTGGTCGGTACCGGTACTACAGGGTTCCTGCGACCACGAATCTGTCCCGGGCCTCAAGGCCGAGGTTCCCCGAAGCTCCTCAGGTCGGCCCGTTCGGTGATTTCCAACCACGGGTCATTGGGATGCCGCCGAAATGCCGCTTTCGGGTCCCCCGGTTCGAGTTCCGGTCCGATGGAGGCAGCTCCATCTAGGTAGCTGCCACCCTAGCTCCCACCACGGCCGCCTCCACTGACCCTCTGAGCCGTCAACAGTCCACTTGTCAAACTGTTCTATTGCCGACGGCCTCAGTGAAGGTGTACAACCTGTGTGGCGACTGTTTAACGGTTCGCGCTCTATTGGATTCGGGTTCCACTTGGTTAGTGGGAAGACTAGGGCTCCCCTGGAGCTCTGAATCACGTCCAATGATAGGTATCGGAGGTACCGAGCCTCCTGCTCCTAGGGGACAAGCGGAGTTGGTGTTTGGCCCTGCCAGCGAACACCTTCACATTCTAGTTAAAGTAAATGTCCTCGAAGACATTGTAGGTTTTCTCCCTAAGGACGGCGCCTTTGTTCGGTTGCTGGTAACTCACCATCATGTTAAGAATGCCCACGCTGGGTGTAACGCTCTTAAGGCTATTTTGCAGCGGGAGTTTTGGATTTTGGCTGGCCGACGCACCATTCGTAGCGTCCTCTTTAAGTGCATACCTTGTTATAAATTGAAGGCCACCATATCGCAGCCTATGATGGGTGACTTACCACCCGACCGCGTCAGGGCCATCCGACCATTCGCTGGAGTCGGAACAGACTTTGCTGGCTCCTTCCTCGTCAAGTCCTCCAACCTTCGTAACGCGCGTTCACATAAGGCCTATCTGTGCGTTTTCGTGTGCCTCGCCACTAAGGCCGTTCACTTAGAACTTGTAAGTACCCTCAGCACTGAAGCCTTTGTGGCCACGCTGGGCCGCTTCGTATCGCGTCGCGGTTTGGCGGACCTGATCCGGTCTGATTGCGGAACGAATTATAGGGGCACGGATAGATATTTGAAAGAGGTCGTCGAATTTCTGTCCAGCAACAGGACTTATTTAGGTACTACGATGTCCAAGAAGGGCATCCAGTGGAAATTCGACCCTCCGGCTTGCCCACACTGGGGCGGTATTTTTGAGGCGGTGGTTAAGGTTGCAAAAACGCATCTCCGCCGCGTTATTGGGGAAACTATTTTGACATTTGAGGAGCTTGCCACTGTATTCTGTAAAATTGAGGCGGTACTCAACTCTCGGCCCCTCTGTCCCCTCTCGTCCGATCCGAATGATTTGGAGATTCTAACCCCGGACCACTACCTGATTGGCCAGCCGCTTAACGCCCTGCCCGAGTACCTCTTCAGGGAAATAAACTCTTCGCGGTTGAGCAGATTTGACCTGCTGCAACAGATGACTCAAAGTTTTTGGCACCGATTGTCTCTGGAGTACCTACATCTTTTGCAGCAGCGCGTTAAGTGGTCTGACAAGACGGATCCTCCTCGGGTTGGAGACCTCGTGTTAGTAGACCCAACGCTTTGCCTTTGTATTGGCGCCGTGGGCGCATTCTTAAGTTGTCGTATGGATCGGATGGGGTGCCTAGGGTGGCCGAGGTTTTGGTTGGAGATTCGGTCTTGCAACGTGCCGTCGCGACCCTATCCCGTTTGCCAATTTACTCGCGGACATAAGTCCTTATGCCCGGGACGAGGGTTTGTTTAGGCCAAATCTTAACATTTAAAACTTGCATTCAAAACGCTCGTCTCGGTCGCCTGACGTATGGGCGAGCAACCGATTTTGATGGCTTGGGCCGGCTTGCCCGTGGCGCCCGTGTCGACTAGTCTGCAAATTACGCTCGAATTGTTAGGTCGCGTGACGACCGCCTCTTATTGCGTTGTCTTTTTCGTGCGTTTACGTGACAACGAGGCTCTTCTTGAGTTTGAGTGATTAACTTAACTTCGATTGCCATTAATTTGCGTCGTCGAGTTGCTTGTGTGGCATTTTAATATCGTACGAAGACATTTTTCCTTTGTCGGTAGAACGCTAAAAATTTGTGACCCGAGAGGAGATCGCGTTCGTCTTCGATTATATTACATTAATTTTGTGCTAGGTGATTATAGTAATTTTGTGCTAAGTGATATTAGACTTGAGTTTACATAAAGGTGAACGCCCTACCAAGTGATCGCACATCTTTGGGAGCAGAGAAGCGCATGTGGGTCTGCTGTCCGATTACATCGGTGACGTCAGGCTACATTTACACACTTTCGCACACCACTTACATACCACCAACTTAACCCCTGACTGTACCTTGTGGTCGACCCTACCTCCGGAACTCGGTAAGTTTGTGTTTGCTTATCAGCCATTACATAAATTAGAATCAATATTAAATTGATAAATGAAGTCATAAAACTTACCAGCCACATCTGTAGCGACCAATATACTACTCTCCTGCCGCTTGAAGGCTGTGATAACTTTGTTTCTGTCCGCCTGGTCCATGTCTCCGTGTAACAGCAACGCGTCGTACTCCTGGACTCCTAGATTTGCAGCGGTTTGCTCTGCTTCCAACTAAAAATATACAAAAATACAAAATTAACAAATTGGAAAATTGGCACACAGTCCAACTAATAGTGAAATATGTGTGTGTGATAGTGAATGCTGTGACATAATGCTGCTGTTTCGTATGGTGAGTGTAGAGAACAGAAGATCCTCTTTACTGGTAATAAGGCATTCCATCTCAGTCCTCAGGGGTGGCCACGCATCTGCATTTCTAGTCTTCATCGAGGATAAATGTAGTCACAGTATCCACTTACCATCAAGTGGACTATGTGCTCATTTATCACCCTTATATTATAAAAAAAATCATTTTCTATGATACTTTAACGTGGTAGAGCCATATTGCAGCTATATTAGTCGTATAGTTGTAGCACGAATGGGTCGGCTCGACCGGGGAAGAACCACGCTCTCACAGAAAACCAGCGTAAAATAGCAGCTTAACGCTGCTGTGTTTCGTATGGTGAGTGTAGAGAACCGGAGACCCTTTTTACTGGCAAAGAGGCATTCCATCTTAGTCCTCACGAGTGACAACGCATCTGCATCTTGAGTCTTTATTGGGGATAGATGTAGATGTCTATGGGTCACAGTAACCACTTACCATCAGGTGGACTGTGTGCTCATTTATCACCCTTATATTATAAAAAAAATCATTTTCTATGATACCTTAACGTGGTAGAGCCATATTGCAGCTATATTAGTAGTATAGTTGTAGCACGAATGGGTCGGCTCGACCAGGGAATGACCACGCTCTCACAGAAAACCAGCATAAAATAGCAGCTTAACGCTGCTGTGTTTCGTATGGTGAGTGTAGAGAACCGGAGACCCTTTTTACTGGCAAAGAGGCATTTTATCTTAGTCCTCACGGATGACAACGCATCTGCATCTTGAGTCTTTATTGGGGATAGATGTAGATGTCTATGGGTCACAGTAACCAGTTACCATCAGGTGGACTGTGTGCTCATTTATCACCCTTATATTATAAAAAAAATCATTTTCTATGATACTTTAACGTGGTAGAGCCATATTGCAGCTATATTAGTAGTATAGTTGTAGCACGAATGGGTCGGCTCGACCGGGGAAGGACCACGCTCTCACAGAAAACCAGCGTAAAATAGCAGCTTAACGCTGCTGTGTTTCGTATGGTGAGTGTAGTGAACCGGAGACCCTTTTTACTGGCAAAGAGGCATTCTATCTTAGTCCTCACGGATGACAACGCATCTGCATCTTGAGTCGTTATTGAGGATAGATGTAGATGTCTATGGGTCACAGTAACCACTTACCATCAGGTGGACTGTGTGCTCGTTTGTCACCCTATCCTATAAAAAAAACTTAATTACATAATTAGTGTACACAACTTACACAAGTAAATAAATCTATTTAAACCACCGCCGTGACCAATACAGCAACAAATTATACAGCCTATCAAAGTCCACTAATAAACATAGTTTTCCCCATAGATTACTCCACATTTGCTATAACCGCCACGCTTGGCAAGCGGGTTGGCAAAAAGCAATTTTTTTATTGTTTTGGGCTATTATCAAAAAATGCTGCTGCCTATTTTCCCCTTTATCGCCTCTTATAACACCCATGGGATGATAATATGGGGTAGGGAATTCTTCATCGATATCAGGCAATTTACAAGGCTATTTTAAGAAATGACATAAACCTCTTACCTTTTTAGTAACAAATATTATCACACTCCCAGCTGACAAAAATTCCACTAAATTGTTCAAGAGCCAGGACCACTTCTCCTCTGGTTTGTTGAATATTCTGAAACAAAGTAAAGTCATTCGAGTTCATGATAAATCTAATTTAATACGCGTAAATGAGACTTGTCAATAACATTAGCAGTTTATACATTATAATATGCATAGCTCTGGGATTAACCCTTTCGATTCCCGCAAATGCTTGTTTTACTCAAAGTCGCAAGTGACCACTCTCTATTTCTGAGTATGATATCATATTTACACTTAGTTAACAGTGAGCAGTGAGCAATGAATAACATTTAGAAGTAAACAGTGTGCAGTTAGTAATGTGCTGTGAGTAGTCTGCTGTGAATAGTGACCGGTGACCAGTGTGCAGTAAGTAGTATACAGAGAGTAGTGAACAGTAAGATAACTCACAAACTCGATAATTTTGGGAGATACATTTGGTCAGGTCCTTAACTGCCTACGTGTTATTTCATTTATTACTTTTTTTTATTTATTTATTTATTGCATAATGTGTTCCATCCATCGTGATTACTCTCATGTCTTTGTACAGAGGACATTTCCAAGGTGAACGTCCTCTTCAGCATCCACATACTTGATTCACTCAGTCTCGTATCATACAGTCTATTTCTGAGCAGTAAATAGTTTGCAATTAGTGGTGTACAGTGAGCAAATTATAGTGTACGGTGCGTTGTCAGCTGTGAGCCGTGAGTAGTGAACAGTATGCCGTGAGCAGTGTTCAAAGAATAAAATGCAGGGAACAGTGTAAAATGAGTACTGGGCACTAAGCAGTTAGTAGTGAACGAGTTGCGAGCACTGTGCATTGTAAACAGTAAACCGTGCGAACAGTAAGCCGTGAGCAGTGTGGCAAGGGGGTCGAGCACTCCATGTGTTGCGTAACGAGCTCACATGCCTCGCAGTGTACAGTAAGCCGTGAGCACATTGCAGTGAGTAGTGAGCAGCGTGCAGTGGGTAGAAAGTAGAGAACGGTGAGAAGTGTGCAATGAATATTGAGATTGTGAACAGACTGTGAACTGTGCAGGTAATAGTGAGCGGTGAGGAATGTACAGTGAACAGTGAGCAGAATTTAGTGAATATTAAGCAGTGAGGCGTGTGCATAGAGAGTAGTAAACAATGAACCATGAGCAGTGTGCAGTGAATAATGAACAACGAGTAGTGAGCAGTGTGCAGTAAGTAGTGAACAGTGAGCAGTGAGCAGTGTGGCGTGTAGCAGGGGTGTGCGTACCGCACGTGCTGCGTGACGAGGTCGCAGGCCTCGCCGGCGGCGCCGTGCTGCACGCGCACGGGGTCGTGCAGCGCGTCGCGCGCCAGCCGCTCCACGCGACGCGGGAACGTGGCCGAGTGGACAGTGAGCAGTGAGCAGTGAGCAGTGAGCAGTGAGCAGTGAGCAGTGAGCAGTGAGCAGTGTGGCGTGTGGCAGGGGTGCGCGTACCGCACGTGCTGCGTGACGAGGTCGCAGGCCTCGCCGGCGGCGCCGTGCTGCACGCGCACGGGGTCGTGCAGCGCGTCGCGCGCCAGCCGCTCCACGCGACGCGGGAACGTGGCCGAGTGGACAGTGAGCAGTGAGCAGTGAGCAGTGAGCAGTGTGGCGTGTGGCAGGGGTGCGCGTACCGCACGTGCTGCGTGACGAGGTCGCAGGCCTCGCCGGCGGCGCCGTGCTGCACGCGCACGGGGTCGTGCAGCGCGTCGCGCGCCAGCCGCTCCACGCGCCGCGGGAACGTGGCCGAGTGGACAGTGAGCAGTGAGCAGTGAGCAGTGAGCAGTGTGGCGTGTGGCAGGGGTGCGCGTACCGCACGTGCTGCGTGACGAGGTCGCAGGCCTCGCCGGCGGCGCCGTGCTGCACGCGCACGGGGTCGTGCAGCGCGTCGCGCGCCAGCCGCTCCACGCGCCGCGGGAACGTGGCCGAGTGGACAGTGAGCAGTGAGCAGTGAGCAGTGAGCAGTGTGGCGTGTGGCAGGGGTGCGCGTACCGCACGTGCTGCGTGACGAGGTCGCAGGCCTCGCCGGCGGCGCCGTGCTGCACGCGCACGGGGTCGTGCAGCGCGTCGCGCGCCAGCCGCTCCACGCGCCGCGGGAACGTGGCCGAGTGGACAGTGAGCAGTGAGCAGTGAGCAGTGAGCAGTGTGGCGTGTGGCAGGGGTGCGCGTACCGCACGTGCTGCGTGACGAGGTCGCAGGCCTCGCCGGCGGCGCCGTGCTGCACGCGCACGGGGTCGTGCAGCGCGTCGCGCGCCAGCCGCTCCACGCGACGCGGGAACGTGGCCGAGTGGACAGTGAGCAGTGAGCAGTGAGCAGTGAGCAGTGTGGCGTGTGGCAGGGGTGCGCGTACCGCACGTGCTGCGTGACGAGGTCGCAGGCCTCGCCGGCGGCGCCGTGCTGCACGCGCACGGGGTCGTGCAGCGCGTCGCGCGCCAGCCGCTCCACGCGCCGCGGGAACGTGGCCGAGTGGACAGTGAGCAGTGAGCAGTGAGCAGTGAGCAGTGTGGCGTGTGGCAGGGGTGCGCGTACCGCACGTGCTGCGTGACGAGGTCGCAGGCCTCGCCGGCGGCGCCGTGCTGCACGCGCACGGGGTCGTGCAGCGCGTCGCGCGCCAGCCGCTCCACGCGCCGCGGGAACGTGGCCGAGTGGACAGTGAGCAGTGAGCAGTGAGCAGTGAGCAGTGAGCAGTGAGCAGTGTGGCGTGTGGCAGGGGTGCGCGTACCGCACGTGCTGCGTGACGAGGTCGCAGGCCTCGCCGGCGGCGCCGTGCTGCACGCGCACGGGGTCGTGCAGCGCGTCGCGCGCCAGCCGCTCCACGCGACGCGGGAACGTCGCCGAGAACAGCAGCGCCTGCCGCTCCGGCCGCACGTGGTTGCAGATCGACCGCACCTGCGGCTCTGCAACAACACACCAACCTTAGCCTCCACCTATCACAGCCATCAGAGCTTAGGCCCCACCTATCAGAGCCTCATCACCGTCATTACAGCCCATAGCAAGTCCACTAATGGACATGGACCACCTGCCGACCTAACACTCAGTTGAAATCTCGTTATTATAGTCCACTGTTAAGTCTACTGATGATCATGAACCTACCTGTCTTATTAAATCATAACTCCATCTAACGGCGGCCCCTTACTACACTTCGCTTACAATTACGAGGCTGTGTTTGTGTTTGAGGCTAAAAAAGAAAACGAAGATTACCATCAAGAGATGAATGCTGAGTGTTTTGAGGAGTGGTTCAGTGGGGTTTTGCTCAAACTAAAACCTAATTCCGTAGTGGTAATGGATAATGCCCCCTATCACTCCAGAAAGTTAGAATCGCTGCCTACAATTTCTTGGAATAAACCAAGAATACAAGAGTGGATGGCGAGCAAAAATATTCCATTCGAGGCACAAATCGTAAAAGCTACACTTATAGACATTGTACGGCAGCACAAACATGAACACTGCGACAAGTATGCCGTGGACGAGATGACAGCGGAGCATAGAGTCACTGTTTTACGTTTGTCCCCTTACCATTGTGAGATCAATTCACGCAGACGCAAATTAATATTGTCAAGCACTTCAACCGGCAATCACTATACAATTTAAGTAAATTACTTGCCAACGAATTTAGGTTAATCAATCAAAATATTACGGCTTCGTATCGCGTGAACGCACTAAAGATAACCAAAACTAGAAGCGAAAAACTCCAATAAAACTCCTACACGTCCTTTCGACCGGCAGTTGTTCACACTATTCCAGTCTATCAACTTTATTGTACATATAATTTACTTCAAAGTCAACCAATTCAACGTTCATCGAAATCAAATACGTGACATACGGCTCAATTACAACGAAATTACTCTAATCACTCAAATTCAATACAAGCCTCTTGTCACGAACGTACAAGTTAGACAAATTAATTCGAGGCGGTCTACACGAAATCCCAAATATTCACTAGTAAATTAGGCTCGCAAAATGACTCAAATTCTAGACCCTCAAATCAACACTGGCCGCGAGCTACCGATCCAGCGGTCGCAAATAAAATACGCTAGTAGACAGAGCCGCTGCTGTCAAGCTACTGTTGCTAACCCACCAGGCCGAACGCCGGGAAGCGGCATGTCGCCCCCCCCCCCCCCGGCGGCGCGTCACCTCACACCATCGGGCGATGCGCTAAGTCAAAGGCGATTGGATGCCGTTTCAAATGACCATGTTTGGGCCTAAACATTCAAAATGAAAGATGTAAAAAAACTTTTCGAAGAAGGACTAAATGAAGTGACTGACGAAATATGGAGTAGCTGCATGGCTCACATAATAAAAGAAGAAGACAAAATGTTTAATCTCGACCACAAGATCGTTAATGGCTCAGACAAGTTTATAATAAATGTTACTGACAGTGACAGTGACAGTGATGATATTTTATCTGATCACGATGAATAAAAATATGTAATTTAACCATAGTTTATTTTTTATGAAATCTCTATGATGACATACACTATGGATAATTTTCGCCAGATGAAGTGACAACATGGATGTACCTTAAATAAATCTTGACGTAATTTTTAAAACCTTCAGTTAAAAAAAAAAATATTTTTTTTACCATTCAGTCGTTTTCTTTATCAGTCAGTCATTTCGTTTACCGTTCAGTCATTTAGTCACATACACTATTTTTGATTCATTAAAACCTGACAACCCAGTAAACGCCCGGCAGCTTCGTTTAATTAAAAATACGACTTTACCTTCTTACTCTAAATAATATTAAAATGTTTACGCTCGAAAGACGGCAAACTGCAGTGTGCAAAAAAATCTTATATAGGTTTATGTTGCACTGTACTTATGAACTGTGTATAATATGTATTTTCGTTTTTGTAAAAGAATTAAAAAAAGAATATACATTGCTTACTTACCAAAAATAATCTTACTATAACTGACCTATATTAAATAAAAGAAATAGTTTTTATAACAAACATACTCACCAAAACCCATGTCAAACATCCGGTCTGCCTCATCTATCACCAAATATGTGACCCTCTTCAAATTTGTTGCTTTGCATTTGATTAGATCTATCATACGACCCGGTGTCCCAACTACTATTTCGGCCCCACCTACAACAAATTGCACTGCATTATATCTGATTAAGACTATAGGTTGTAACTCCTACACTTGTTGATAGATGATATGAGATTATTTAAAGGTTTCTATGATATAATAAGTGATATGGCACATTGATATGGAAGTTGCTCGCTACATCAAACAACTGCTGAACTTCTTCGAAAATATTTCATGGCTCAAATAATCCTAATATTCTTGACCATACGCAAAATACGTGCTTAGACGTGGAGTTTTTTTTTTTATTGGATTGGGTGACAAACGAGCACACAGTCCACCTGATGGTAAGTGGTTGTGGCCCATAGACATCTACATTTATCCTCGTTTGCGAATCAAAATGCAGATGCGTTATCAGCCGTGAGAACTAAGATGGAATGCCTCTTTTCCAGTAAAAAGGGTCTCCGGTTCTCTACACTCACTATACGAAACACAGCAGTGATAAGCTGCCTTTTTATGCTGGTATTCTGTGAGAGCGTGGTCCTTCCCCAGTCGAGCCAACCCATTCGTGCTACAACTATACTACTAATATAGCTGCAGCATGACCTTTTTTTTTTTTTTTTTTTTTATTATTATAAAGGACTTTGTCGCTGAGCGACCACATCGTCCCGTTTTGTCTACAATTACTTAATCACTACAATTGAATACAAAATTAAACATAAAGTCTATTATATTAACAATAGTTACGTGCAAGGAGCACGCGCGACTATAAGCAAACACACCTAAGGAGTAGGAATAAGTGGAACCATAAACAGCCCCATCTATTCCCTACATAGAATCAAGTCGGCTAGCTTGACCAGCATTTTAGCCTCCTCCGACATAGGATAAGTCAAAATACTGTTCAAGGTGCCAACCTGAAAATTCGTATTCGTACCAAAAAATAACCTTCTAATTGCTTCATTCCGGACACATTCCATCAAAATATGTTGAACATCTTCAACTATTCCGCATACGTCGCAATTTGGCAAACTTATTCGATGGAATATGTCCCGAACGTAATCTAAGAATAGACTTTATGTAGTTTCTATTTAGTGGACTATCTATCCACGAATTACAGGTTATTTGTGGCTGAATTGTTCGATACCAGATACCCTTCTCGCGTGATCTTTCGTCAAAATGTTCTTGCCATAATGCTCTGCACTGATCTTTTAAATGTTTAATGTGGTCAGAAAAAAGGGGTAACACCATTAACGGTATCCCGTCCACAACTGCCTGTTTTGCTAAGAGGTCCACGACCTCATTTCCTGTTATCTGTATATGAGATGGCAACCATTGAATAATAATCTTTTTATTTTGAGATTGCAATTTTAAGATTGATTTTATTATATCATAGGCAATCGGTTCACCTCTCACTTGAGAGGCACAACGAGCCAAATGCTGCAGGGAACTTTTAGAGTCAGTCAAAATGACAAATTGGCCAAAAGATATTGAATCTATATATGATAGGGCTTCAGATATAGCAATCAATTCAATATGCATAATCGAAATATCGGAATCAATCTTAAATTTCATACTGCATTCAGAGTATGGATCCAATAAAGCTGCTCCTCCTCCGGTTTTGTCCTTAGATCCATCTGTGAAAACTTTGTACCAGTTTTCATATTCTTGTTCAATAAAAAGTGTACAGATATTCTTAAGGATCTGGCTGCTGTATGAGTGTTTGGGACGATCAATGCGTGGAATAGAGTCTCGTATTACTTGGCGCAAATTAATATTGCTGACCCAAGTTTCAAGTGAATACATTTCAAGTTTGTCAGTGCTATGTAAAGGTATTGACTCAAAAGATTTTTGAACATCAATAAGCAATGGAATTTTCTTATTGTGCCAATAACGAGAATGTGTGAGCATTGTTAAATTCCGTACAACATTGTTAGTGGTGTTATTTGAAAGAGATTTAGATTTTAACCAAAACTTACTGGCGAGAAATTTTCTACGAAATTGAAGTGGTGGGAGACACAGCTCATTTTCCATGACATGGATTGGGGTACTTCTTATAAAACCACCAATTACACGTAAAGCTTGGTTTTGTAACCTGTCCAACTTCTGCAAATTTGTTTGAGAACTATTATCATACAGGAAGCTGGCATAGTCAATTCTGCTTCGAATGATAGAAATATACAAACGTCTAATATGTTTTTGATGAATACCCCACCCTGGACCTGACAAGACTTTTAACAGTGATATATATTTAGACAATTTTTGAGTTAATTCGTTAATATGTTTTCCCCATCTAAGCGAACAATCCAACCACAAACCTAAATATTTGATTTCATTAACTAATGGCAAAGATTGATTATTAATTTTAAAATTTACAAAACTTCTAAATCGGCCCTTTTTGAATACACAAAATTTACTTTTGGTTGTAGAGATAATTAAACCCAAACTACCCAACAACCTATCAAAATACTGACAAGCAATTTGGAGTTCTTCAATCGCAGAGTCGACGCTTTTTTTGTAGAATATAGAACAAAATCATCGGCATATTGAGAAATATCTACATTTTTAATGTTTTTACAAATATTAATAGTAGCTGCGTTGAAAAGCAGAGGAGACAAAGGATCGCCTTGCGCTAGTCCTCGTCCTGTTGTTCTAATCATGTCATATCCGTCAACTGTTATTCGTAATTGTCTATTATTTAAGTATGACCAGAGGTATAGACAAATTTTTGAGCCCACTCCTAACCGATCTAAATTAAGCAATAAACATTTAATGTCAATGTTGTTATACGCGTTATCTATGTCAATAAAACAGGCAACTGTTATTAAATTGTTTGAAAAACCTGTCTGAATATGAGAAATCAAACGAGTTAGATTATCATAACATGATCGAGCTTTACGAAAACCTATTAAACTATCAGAAAACATTAAATTTTTTTCCAGAAACCATTCTAGTCTTTTATTCAGTATTGAATGAAAAATTTTACATAGGCAAGATATTAATACAATTGGGCGGAATAAAGTGCGCGAATTTGGGTCACTGCCATGTTTAGGGATAGCGATTATACTAATTTGACGCCATTGTGCAGGAATAAATCCACAATTCAATGACAAGTTATATAATTTTACTATCAGGTTTTTGCCAACTAACGGAAGGTGCTTAATCATGGAAAATGATATTTGGTCATAACCTGGCGCAGTATCGGTCTTTTTAATAGAATTTTCAAGTTCGTGGATAGTGATTGCCGATTCCAAATCAGTATTAATTGAGTTAAATAATGGTTGAAACGGGCATGCATAGTCAGGGGTAAGATCATAGAGTAGTCTCTCCGCTTTGTCTCTACTTATACCGTCATCATAAGAGCTTTTAGAACGATGTCCTTTAATCCATCTCATTTTACGCCACATGTCTGATGATGAAGTGGTTACATCAACAGAGTTACAGAAATTTTGCCATGATTTACATTTGGCAAACCGGATGACTCTTTGTGTGTCACGTATTTTCGTTTGCAGAGTATTTAAATTTTCAGGGGATGGATTTTTTCTTAGATTAGCCAATGCACGTCGGCGCTCTGCTACGGCTTTAGATATTTCAGCATTCCAGTAAGGTTTGGGAATAAATTTATTGACAATATGTTTTGGGGTGTTTTTGTAGGGAATATATCTACTAGCTGCTGTTTGCAAGGTAACTTCAAATAAGTCATAAAATTCTTGATGGTTTGAGGGAATGTTAAAGTCGGTAAACGAGTTCTCTATGTATGACGTATAAGACTTCCAATCGCTGTTTTTAAAATCCCTATTTTTTTAACTTCTCTATCAAAGTTTAAATCGATCGATAATTTGATTATACGATGATCGCTACCAAGAGTTTCGTTTGTAACTTGCCAGGAAAATAAAGTAGCCAAATCTGAAGAAATAAAAGAGATATCAGGAGCAGATTGTTGTAACAACCCATTTACGAGCCGCACTCTGGTGGGTTCTCCATTATTCAAATAAATGTAGTTATGATCTAACATGGAGTCAAATATTTGAAAACCTCTTTGATCTGTTTTGTAAGACCAATTGGTGTGATGAGCGTTAAAATCACCTAATATTAAGGTATTTTTACTGGCAAGAGAAAACACACAATCCCAATCGTTTTGGGTCGTATGAACCGTTGATGGACAGTATATAGACACAATATTCTCAATATACCGACAATTAAGAATTTTAACGTGAATTATTTCAATACCAACATTAGAGCAGTGAAAAGAACATAAAACTGTTTTAACTGACCTATGTGCTAAGATTGCGACCCCACCATACGAATCTGATCTATCTAGTCTATGGGTATTATAATCTTTTATGTTAAAATACATATCCGGCTTGAGCCAGGTTTCACTAAGCACGGCTATATGCACCTTTTCTTGTGTAAGAAGCGCCTCAAACGATAAGGACTTAGGGCGTAAGCTTTGACAATTCCACTGAATAATATTAAAATTAATGTTAATATTACTGAGATTACTATTCATGATTATTGTACATGTTTATCAAAGAGTTAGCCGAAATGTTGTTGATTAATTTTGATAGTATCCACTCTGTGCAAATTGTCACTACTTGTTGTATTTTAACTTCTAATGCCCGTCCACTTACTACTGTTTTGTATAATTTACACACAAAACGTATAAAACTTAAATCTTTGTTATTAGACCCATCATTTATCTTCGTCGTTCCACTGTCGATGTTTGTAAAATCCTCTAAACACTCTGACTCGCCATTCAAATCGGTTTCCATGGAGATTGTTGCTGAAGAAGAAGTAGAGTTCGAAGAGGTGGGTATAGGCTTGCCCTCTTTCTTTTTTTTCTGCTTGCAATTTTGTGTCTCCTTATTTGACGTTCGTTCAGATGTTGTTACAACAAGCTGGGACTTCGGTTTTCCACTGCGAGCTGTAGTCTTCACGTTAACAGGTTCTGGGCTTTGATGATTCAATCCTGGTCTGTCTTCTTCTGTAGTCGGGGTGTCAATAGCTGGGCTCGGGTGTGGGGGCCTGTCAAGTGTTGGGGAGGGAGGAACATAAAGCTTGAGTGCTTTCCTATATGTACAATTAAACTCTGACATTAATTCCCTAATTCTCCTTTCCTTTTTGTATATTGGACATATCTTTTGTAGGGCCATGTGACTACCCATACAGTTAACACAACGAAATGTTGTTATTTCACAGTTTTCGTGGTTTTTAGTGCATTTTGGACATACAACTTTTTTTGACGGACACTGAAGGCGAGTGTGACCAAACTTCCAACAACGAGAGCATTGTGTGACTGGAAAGATGTAAGGCTCCACTTTTACTCTTAGACCCTGAATATATACATATGCAGGAAGGGAGGATCCTTTAAAAGCAAGACGAATAGATTCACATTTAACCCAGCTCATAGCAGACACCTCATTGTATTTTCTCTTGTTTAACCTAAGCACTGATATAATTTCAACATTACAAGACAGGCTTTTTATAATATCTTCATCGGCAACATCCATTTCTATGTCCCTTATTACTCCATACGATATGCCAACTTCGGAAGTCTTTTGGCATCTCCAGCCAAGTTCATAAAATGTCTTGCATGCGATAAATTGATCAGCGCTAATTTCATTTTCAAAAGTTATTAATATTTTATATTGATGAATGTATTTTACTCAACTTATTTCTTTAATATTATTTTCTGTAAATAGTCTAGCTAAGGCAAATTGCTTAGGTAAAATATTACTGCATGTAACGCAAACCTGGATTAATTCTTCGACTTCTTGACTAGATCGACGAAGTACTTTACCCCCCCTTGAAGCTATCCTCCACTCTTCTATTGACGAATTATCATCCTCCACCCTTGTCCTCTTTCTGTTCACTTCCTCCATCACCATATTTGTATTATCACTGCACACCACATTTTCTTCTAAAACTTCCTCTATTCTGTTATTTACATCGTTATCCATCAAACCAAAATTGACTGAGTTTCCACTAGCATACGGCACATTTTCCATCGCGTTGTAGCGGGGACTCGGCCTATAAGGTCGAGTCCGCGCTTATCGGTAAGCAGGTAGAAATAGAAAGTATGTTTATTACTCGCGCAAAGCGGCCTATTCGCTCGAGATGCAAATAACAACTGATGAGCATGACCTTACCACGTAAAAAAGTATTTTTAGGTAATAAGGTGGTCGCAAATAGGGAAAGGGGTCCGACACTTGCACTGCCCAGGGGCCTCTATATGATTTAATCCAATTCAGATACAAGTGAATGTTTAACTTACCCTCTAAAGCTTTTGTCTGTTCCCATTTAGAGCCACCACCATAGCAGCAAACACATCTTATGTTATAAACCTTCCCAAACCGTTTAGCCTCCATATAAATCTGAAAGATATATTTACTGAATTAAGTATTTCTGTCATATTCTGTCCACGTATGATATTGTCTAGCTCCAAGAATATGTAATATAAAAAGTTAAGTAATACACATCGCACATTTAGGACGATGATGAAGCCTGTAGGTATAAAAAGGATACCTGAATCCCCACAATTGTTGAGTAAATTAGTAGTAAACCAGGGAACATTTTAGAAAAAAACACCATAAGTTCACAAAGATGTCATTGCAATTTATTGTGTTTACTTATGAAAAAAAAAATATTTCTCAGTTCAATAAACTGAGAAATATTTTTTTTTCATAAGATATAAATAAAAAAGTATTTGTAAAATGTGTTTCCAACATAAATAATAATATTTCATTTGATATAAGTTTAACAGGGTTTCATCATGGAATCTCTTTATGATTTAAAAAGAAATTTAAGTAGATTTACAAAGATTGAAAAATTAAAAAGTATTGCAAAAAGTAACTTCGAAATCGTAGTACATACATAAATTGTGACGTGACACCTTCCTATTTTTTTCGTCAACATAAGTTAAAAATGTGGTGTGTTCGAGTGAGAAAGAGTCCCACATTATGAATCTGTCCTATCTGCATGTTGTAAGTGTTTTAATGCCTAAAGATCATCAATCACTAATAAAAAACTAGATACACAATCAGTGACAAAAAATGGCGTAACCGAATGTGCACCTACTCGAACATATGGGTGCACTTTTAATCTAATAGCATTCGAATGCTCCAACGGTAAACATGTCTCAGTGTTCGTTTAAAATGTGTAAAAATCACACATCCAGGACGCTAAAAAAGGATTGATTTTCATATTTTCGGTAACTATTAATATTAACATTATTTAATTGTTTTCACTGTATTTTAATACTGATATTTTTTCAAGAAATCATCGTAAAAGTATTTTTTTAAATTAAGTCGTAATAAAATGAGTCGTCATTGTTCGAGGTATATGCGTTGATTCTGTTCCATTTGTGGAGACGCTATTGTTTTTTTTTTTTTTTATTATTAAAGTATGATGGTATTTTTTCTGTTTAATGAGAGTTCTTTAATATTTCTCTAAATATTATAGTATTGAAAACGTCGGGAATATAAAATAAGTTAATATACGCGATAAAGTTCGTAAAACTAGTTTTACTTAAATGTGTAATGAACGCGTAAATATAAGAAATCATTATAATTATTCAGTCTTATCCGTTTTTTAAACATCTGTAAATATGAACATTACATCAAAAATTTGGACATTAATATTCTTAGATTTTGCAAGATCTTTTTGTATTTATTTTTTATATTTAGTTACTATTATATTTAGATTTTAGTTGTTTGCCAAGCAGTATTTTTAATTTTGTTACACAAGATAAAGAATAAATAAATAATTATGACTGTTTCAATTACTTTCATTTCTAAATGAATGTAGTGCCCTATCCAAAAGCATAGTTACATTCAGGTAATAATATAACCATTACACATATACACCATAGAATAGAATAGAATATTCTTTATTAAGTAGACCAATTATTTAAAACAAATTTAACAAATTTATAAAATAAAAATTACAGTAACAAAAAATATTTTGCAGTTCGACTCTACTATCCTTGTCCAATCGATGAGCCTCTGTTGTAAAATTTTATTGCTTTTTGCACGTAGCTTTGTCAATACAACTTTATGCAATGGAATTAAGGTTGAATTTACATTAATGTATATTTATATCAACTAGAATGACGTCAAAACATTTGGCGACAGTTTTTAGAGAACTTTTGTATGGAATTGTGCATCTAGTTTTTTATTAGTGATCGATGCTAAAGATGGATAGCGTTGCTTCAAATCATGACTCATTTTTTTAGATGTGTCTTTTTTGTTGAAGATTAGGACAAATGCTACTAAAGAAGAGATCCATGTCCAGCAGTGGATGACCAATGAGAAGAGAAAAAAAGTCTCGTAGAACTAACAAAAAGGTGTATGCCATTCTTCAGAATAGTTTATTAGTATCTCATACCTGCTGCGCAAGTTCTCTTGTTGGGGCAAGTATTAGACCAATGGGTCCATCTCCAGGCGCTAACTCTTTCTGATCCATAATGTGAACGAGAAGCGGCCATAAAAATGCCGCAGTTTTGCCTGAACCCGTGCGAGCGATTCCTGAAAAACATTACGATAATCAATAATCAGTTACTATAGGGTGGGTAAAGGCTATCTTGTTAAGTTAGTTAGTGAACCCCTATCTATGTCTAACCTACCCTAGAAATCGAGGAGGTTTTCTACATCACTTACTTGTAGATTAGAGAATTAAAATTAATATTTAAACCTTAAGTATAGTGTAAAGAGTTATCCAGCCGTGGGCTGCTACAACCTTATGATGACAATTTTACCACAGTCTAACTACTACTAACAGTCGGCCATCGAAGGCATCTAGAGGGGGTACGGTGCAGGGCAAGAGTAGGAAAGGCTTAGCCTCTCGGGAACTGACCACTAAGGTTGTCCTGTCACACAAATAAATTAAAACGGTTCACACTACATCTGTGGTAAAAATCTATGGGTCGTCCAGTTTACACATTAATTTGTTTAAATGTGAAGTAAAATAATATTAGTTTATTATTTTTTTGTTACTTCCTGTTCTGACAACCAACAATTTATTGTTTATGTCGGCTTTTCAGACAACATCAAACGTGATGACTGACTTTCGAACACTTATTTGAAGGACTTTGCACACTTGTTTTAACACTTATTGGTGCAACCTGCCAGACATGCTTTGCAAACACATATCTCCACAGTACGTTGATAAATCACAAACAAGATGGACGATTTTGTGGCTGCAGTGTGCCTGAATTATTTAAGTGCATGTCATTATTTATTACATGTGCAAAAATAATACAATAAAATACAATACAATATAATATTTAAATACAAGATTATCTTTTTCGTTCATAAGTCTGTCATCTTCATCCAAGGGCTTTATCTCTTCAGATAACAGCTGATCATACAAATAACATTAATTCGATTGTTTATTACTGTGTTTATGCTTGGACCTATTTTTAAAACGTACTGCGCACAACCCGTCCCGCTGGACAACGCTCGCGCGAATGCACTTTGCGGCAGGTTATGCAAACATTTGAACACTGTCGACTTTGAACGCTTTGATGTGCGCTAAAAAACCGAAACCGCTTGGCAAAGTGCATTTCTATGTGATTATATTTGACCATTGATTCAATGTCCCGTGCCCATAGCTTCAAGTGTTCAAATGTTTAAAGCTGTATCTGGCGCCGGCTTTAGGCTGTGGTTTTACCACAGTATATACAAGAGTATGACACCCACTCTTAAATATCATCATCATCATCATCATTACAGCCCTACAGAAGTCTACTGCTGTACATTGATCTTCCTCAAAGAATGCCACAAATCACAGTTCTGTGCCACCTGCATCTATCACCTACCTTTAAAATATTATATAGTTATATTCTTCGAGCCGTATTCTTAAAGCACTGGCTGAAAATGGTTAAAAAAATGGCCAACTCTGTCATCATCATCATCATCATCATTACAGCCCTTCACAAGTCCACTGCTGAACATAGGCCTCCCCCAAAGAATGCCACAAAGCACGGTCCTGAGCCACCTGCATCCATCGACTTCCTGCATGTCTTACCAGGTGGTTACTCCATCTAGTGGGGGGGACGCCCTACACTTCGCCTACAACTCTGTCACTTCAGCCTAAATATGCCAAATAGTAATAACTTTGCAAACTCCCGACTTAATAATCAAATAAGACATACCAATGAGATCTCTGCCTGATAATGCAGCCGGCACACCAGCAGCTTGGATTGGAGTTGGCTGGGTATACTCAGAGCGACGTATTGCTTTCATGAGTTGTTCATCAAAACCTAGATGTGCAAAACTGCTCACAGGCTTTAGGGGATCCGGCCCTGTTATCTAAAAGTTGTTTATTTAATTATGATTGGTTTTTTTTACAGAATAAGTGTGACAAACGGGCACATAGTCAAGCTGATGGTAAGTGGATACTGTAACCTATAAACATCTACATTTATCCTCGATTAAGAATCAAAATGCAGATGCATTGTCGACCCCTGACGACTAAGATGGAATGAATCATTTCCAGTAAAAAGGGTCTCCGGTCTCTACACTTAACATACGAAACACAACAGCAATAATGCATGCTATTTTACGCTGGTATTCTGTGAGTGTCATCCTAACCCAGTCAAATCGACCCATTGAAGCTACAAGCATAATATAGCTGCAGCATAGCTCTACAACATATAAAAATGTTGTTGTCTGTCGGTAAAAAGTATAAAATAACATACTAGTTACAAGTTTTGTAAAATCTGTGGTTTATGATTTTGTTAGTGACTTTTTTTGTTTACAGTTGTCACTCACATAATGTTAAAGCCACTACTACTTTTGAGAAATAAACTGGATTAATAATTAAAGCCAAAAGACATTTTATGAATAACATAGCCATTTAGCCAAGCTTAGGAACAATATCATAGTAAAGTGATAGTTGAAACTAACCTTTACACCCAAATTCTTCTTCAAATCCTCAACCTGTTGGTGGGTTAAATTTTCAATATCTTCATGAGGAACATAAAAGTTCTTCTCAAATGGCTCATACTCTATTTCAGAGTGGTCAATAGGAGGTAGTGGATCAATAAACTTTTTCTTTGTAGGTGCTATTGGGTTACCATCTTCATCATATTCAATTTCTAAGTCAGAATCATCACCAGCGTTAGTGAGAGGATTTTCTTCCATATATCTAAAATGTAAATGTTGTCGTTATATATATATAGTTGATTAACTTGCATTTCAATTTATTCTTTATCATGATTAAAAATTGTTAGAACATTTTTTTAATAATATTTAAGACAGTTATAGTTCTACGAAAATTTTAGAAGATCTTTCTTAGGGTCAGCGCACATAAAAGCAGCAAAATGCTCTAGCAATTTTTACAGATAAATTGACTATGAACTAAATCACTAATAAAATAGCTTTAGAAATAATGTGCAAGAGATAATTCTCTGTGGCATGTTCGCATATGTTCTTTGCAACCACACGGGCAGTTGTGAACTTACTCAAACATGCTATAGCATATGCATGGTCGGTAGGTATTATTATGTCATTATCTATACTCACTTATAATAACTTTCTTCGTCATCTAACTCATCTATGTCTCCCCTGGTTCCCCTGCCACTATCACCTTTACCCGCAATTGCATTTTCCTTACTAGTAACCAAGTCTTTTGCAGCTTGCTTCTCCAAGCCAGCCATATATGCATCTAGGGGATCCTCTTCATCATCATCTGCCTAGGATGTGTACAGAATAATAGAATAGAATAAGTGAGACACAATATCTGTTACAAATGCACTAGAATGCAGAGATGATAGATATTTACTCTACCAGGTTTTAAAAGTAGGTCTGACCTTATACGAGCAAAATATACTTGCAAGTATGAGAGTATTATATGTCTGGTGCAGGAAGAACTTGAAACACCAGTCTCATATAATTCATCATATGGATACACAGAATATGGATCAATCCAATACTAGTATTTTCAACTTTGGATGCCAAGAACATGTTGCGTGCAGCTTGGGATGTTGGCAGGTAGGATATAAAAAACAACATGAACTAGACTGAACACTAACAAATACTTTGAAGTATTTTAAAAACTGGTATTTGACCCTGTTATTTTTATTTACTCATACTTTTCTAACTATCAGTAAATAAAAATATGCCCTGGCATTGAATTTTGCAAGTATATCTCATCCCTACTAGACTGGACACTGTGTTTAATTAGATTAACTTGGATTAATGAAAATGTAAATATATTGTCATTCCTAAAAATTAAGATATAATGCCGTGTTGTCAGTAACAGGTCCCTGATTCTCATAATTAGTAACATAACAACTACATTTAATTGGATATGTAAAAGCACTAGTTCTTATCCAGGCTTTTTAATATTTAATATTAATTTATTTTTTAACTCTTTAGTTATCGATCAAATAAATATTAACAATGTGTTGATAAATACCACATTTTCCACCAAATAAGCAATGGAATACAAAGAATTGAAAGTATGACCTAATCTGTATCTTGCTATTTTTACCCTGCTACTTTAGTGCAGAAAACTTCATTAGCCAAGCAGATGTTTCATGCTCATTCATACTATTACTACTGTAGAATACTCTAGAATGGCTTGACTATGATATGCCCTCCTCCTGTTAAAGCCATATTTAGTAGAAAATACCTTAGAGCTTGAAGCAGCCTCATAGGTTGGACTACCAGGTGCTGGAATGTACGCAAGAGCTGGGGTTGGTGGCTCATCATCCTCATCAAAATACCTAAAAAAATTAAGATGTATATATAACATCTAGCTGTTCCTTGTGACTTCGCCCTTATGTAATTTATTACAATTGGACATATTCATGGGTTTGAAAATTAGTGGGGAACCTTAATTCTGTTTAGTTTAGTTACACTTAATAACATCAGCTGTCCACCAGTGAACACAGTGACAGTGACACAAGTTTTTTTTAGAAAATGTGTTTTTGTTATAAATACCATATACTTATTACTTAGTTATACTTATTATTACAATTACTTACAAATGCATTTAGTAAAAAGCTGTTATTTTGTCAGCTGTGTATTTTGACATTACAAACAGACACTTCAATTTTATTTATTTGTATAGATGTTATGCAAAGCGTCAAATCAGAGAAAAAGGTGCAAAAGTAGTTTATCAATATGACATTGTATCAGTAATGTTTTTTATTTGATGTTGGTTGCAGTTAAGGTTACTAAATTTTTGTATAAGAAATAAAGTATATTAAGGTCAGGGTTTTAAAATAAACAGTATTTAAGAAAAATAGAGTATTTTTTATGAAGTCTTAAAAACATGTTTTTGGAGCTTCTTGTACAATTTAATAATTTATTATCAATTTTATAATATTTGTTAGCCTCAACAATTGTCAAAGTCAAATTTAAAATAAGTGAGGAACTTATTTTTTTATTAAATTAATAGGAGTTCTATTTTTCAGGTTTCATGGCTCAGAATAAAAGAAATGATAGAAACAGTATTTTTTATACATTTTGAATAGAACAGTATTGAAGAGTTAAATTAAGTATGATGATACTGTTTTTAACAGTATGGTTGGCAACTCTATTTGCAGTAGCCAGTTACCATCAGGTGGACACACCAGCTTAATCATCGATTACATACCAATAACACTTTCTATATTATACAGTAGTCACCAAAATATCTCATACATAATTACAGATCCAGTTATACATTTAACTACACTTTAGAATAATTCAATGTCTGTGTCAATGAAGAAATTTGGTTTGCTTTACATTATCTCGACCGATACCTTTACACACTATTAAAGTCCACTGCTGATCATAGACCTCCCCCATAGATTGCTTCTCGATGGGATATTTACCATAGTTAACACGCGTTGGCAAGTGGATTGGCAACAGCAATTTTATTATTTTTAGTCTTTATTAGGAAGTCACTGCTGCCCATTTCAAATGATTCCTTCTTCCGCTGTTTACAACACCCATGGGATGATATGGGGTAGTGGATATTCTTACGCCGCCACTATACTTACTTGACTAGCTAGTATCTTTACATGACACATTAATTGAAATTGATGACTTACTCATCCTCTGTTTTTGAACGTTTTTTTCCAAGGGTGCCCCAGTTACCAGCAACGGCGTTTTGAGTGATAGCATTCATTGTCGAATAGCCTTGCTTAGATAGACCAGAAGTTGGCGGCGGTACAGCATGCATTGGAGTCGTCGGTGGAGGGACAGCATGTAGGGAAATATTGGATGGATTCCGCTTCGGCATCGTAAACCCGGCAAACCCAAATCCTTTGCCTCCACTCCCTCCGGAATAACTCATTTTAAATATTGGAACTTTCAAACTTCTTACTGAAGAACAATATTGCTTGAGCTAAATATCAGTTGGTCATAATAAAGATAAGGTTATTTAGGGGATTATAATAGAAGACAAATAATTTTTATTTAATTGAACAATCATTGCCTGTAATAAAACCGTCCCTATGATTCAACAAAATATTTCAAATATGTATGTAGTTAGAACAAATATGTAAATTAATTGAATTGAAATAATTATGTCCCAAGCAGGTATTAGTGTTCTGTGGTCCCAAGTACCTACAGCATAAATTTTTGTCATAGATTAAATATAAACATGTAGAAGACTAGAAGACTTAGTTTCACAGAGTACATTTAGTTTTTTTTTTTAGTTTATGGCATGGTATCTAGACCTTTAGGCCAAGTCTTGAGTATTTTTATTCGGTTTATTATAATTTCCCCACTGTATTTTTATGAATTTATATAGAGGCACGTAATAGGATCTATTTAATAACATATCACTCAGGCGGCGGGAGGGAGCTTGCACTGTCACTTGATTTTGCACTCTGTCACTAATTTCACTGACAAGAATCAATTTGTCAAATGAAAAGAACTCACATAAATATGAAATGTTCGATATCACCATTCACCAACAGAATTATTGCAGAAGGTGCAGTCGCTGCTCTCCACTATGCCCAACCGTGCCAGGTGGGTTGTGTGTGAGTGTGTGACCAAAACGCAATCTGTTTATAGTGGTAATAAAGTCCCGACTGGCCATTTTCAGTTTGTTATACCATGGTGCTATAGGTAGTTTTTCTTGAACATTCCCATACCATTTACCCTTCTGTTCTTGATCTTGTTTCCAAAATTAGACCCATAAACTATTGATCTGGTTGTCAATAGATTGATAACAGTCGGTCAAAGGTACTTTTACTATGGAGCTAACATCCAACATGTTGGTTCCATCACGTGCAATTTTATCTACTATCTCATTTCCTGTTATGCCCCTATGTAATGGAATCCACATGAAAGAGACCTGTATACCCTTTTGTGCATAACTAAATAACATTTTTTTAATATCATACAAAATATAGTTCTTTTTAATGTCAAATCTGAGATTGGTTAAACTTTGGACCATACTTAAATTGTATGTTAAAATCAAAAAATTATTAAAACTATTTATACTTGCGATCCTCTTCAGGGACTCGAGGGCCGTATATACCTCTGCAGTGAAAACACTGCATTTAGAGTCCAGAAGAAAACTTTGACCAAGTTTTGATTGGGGATCATAAACAGCACTGCGCACAAAGAGCTCACTTTTGCTACCATCTGTATACAGACTATAGTAGTTATTGTCGGAAAGAAAACTTAATAATTCACAATTATTAACAATTTTTTTAGTAACAATATTGGTCTCAAATATAATACAGGAATATAGGTATGAGTAGCATGTCCACTTTGATTGTTTAATTACATTTTTAAAATCTTCATTCATTTGCAGTACAATGAGAGGCAGAACTAGGAAATAACCTCGTAAAAGCTCACCTCCCGAAGTCTGTTGGGCCGAGCATTGTACAGGAAAAGGTATTATTTTTTTGAGAACATTATCATTACCAGATAACAACTTTAGTAAATATCTCTCTATTAACAAAAGTCTTCTGAGACACAGTGGCATTATTTTGGTTTCAACTTCCATATTTTATATGGGAGTTGAACACATAGCCCCAGAAATAATTTGCAGAGCTTTGTTTTGAATTATGTCTAGTTTTTTTAGACAACTACTATTAGAGTAGGCTAAACAACTGTAGTCGAAGTGGCTTCTGATTATAGATTTATATAGCATACTTAAAACTTTGGGGTCTGCACCCCAAGTCACACCAGCTAAACATCTTATAATATTAAGGCCCTTAAGAGAGTTAGTTATAATGTGATTGATGTGTGATTCAAAACAAAAACAACACCCAAGAATTTATGATTAGGTACATCTGAAATTGAATGATTATTGTAGAGTATGCCATTAGAAGGAAAATCTTTACTAAAAATCATGGCCTTGCTATTGTTGGAGTTAATCTGTAGAGCCAACTTGTCATTATAATATATGTACAATTGATCTAAAGCTTTATTTATACTATATACAGCTCTATCTACATTATGGTCTGTACAATATATTACAAGATCATCCGCAAATTATAAAATATTTACACTATATATATTCTATATTTACAAAATTAAGTATTTGACTAGTATATATATATTGTACAATAATGAAAATAATGTAGCCCCCTGCATTGTACCTTTGGAGGCCCTTCTGAAAATATTATTATGTCTTATATACAAAGTTCTGTCTGTTAAAAATTAAATAACCAATGACAAAGTATGCCTGGTATACCAATGTCAGAAAGAACTTGAACCAAAATTCCAGGGTCAACATTATAAAACGCACCTTGAACATCCAGAAAAACACAAACACTGGACTTATTATTATTGGCATATTTCAGATCTGATAAGAGAGAAATGAAGCTGTTAGCACAGCTTAGCCCCTTCCGGAAGTCATATTGAACATGTGGAATGATGTTGTTTGCCTCTACATAATACTCATTATGACTTAAAGGAGGATTAATTTGGACAATAAAACACGAGTAAGCGTAGGAAAATGATAGCTCCCCATACAATCATCATGTACCCACCATTCGCATAGTGGAGTGATTGGAGCACTACAAAAGCTGACATCAATAGCCGATGGATTTCGGTTAGGATAATTAATAGTAGTGAAGCTACCATTGTTAAGGACACATAGATCAAATTCATCAATTAGATCGTATAACTGATGACCCCGACTTTTTGTGGTTATACACCCAAATGCCACATAGTGAGCGTTGAAATCTCCAGCCACATATATTGGCTTAGGCAAATCTCTAATTTTATCACGCAGTTTACTTATTCTGAAGTTAACATTCGAGGGAGGGCAGTATACACATAAAATCGTTAATTGTTTACAACTTACATATAACGATAATGCCACAGTCTGAATGTCTTGGTAAAATCTGGTTTGAATAATATACTTACTATAATTAATTTATAGTAAGTATATAATTAAATAATATGATTATCTTCACGCACCATCCCTGACGGGGTAGCCAGAGAGAACAGATCGCCAAGTGTCACGATCCTTACATACCTCTTTCGCTTCTTTCAGATTCATTATCTTCTTCATACATGCACGTCTAGGTGTCCGAGTACTCTTGACCCTCCCCTCTTCGAGCAATTTGCTCACATGGTCTTCGAAAGTTAGTCTCGGTCTACCTCGACAGCTTTTAATATTTACTTTCGCGCTATAAATTTTCTTCACCATTCGGTCTTCACTCATTCGCTCAACGTGCCCAAACAGTCGAAGCACGCCATCTTTCAAACCTGCCATATTGCGAATCTCTTCGTTTCGCTTTCGGTCGGCCATGGTAACGTCGCACATTTTACGAAGAGATCGCATCTCCACTGCATCCAACTTACTTTTATGCTTCATCTGGCATACCCAGGTTTCGCTGCCATATAACAAAGTCAGTACCAACACTGCGTTATGTATTGCAAATTGCAAGGCGTGCACTCTTCACTACGCCTTGCCTTTTGACTAACGCAGTCAGGGCACCATTGACTTTGTTCCCGGCAGCGACACGCCTGTCCACATCTAAATCACATCTTCGATCCCGGCTAAAAGCACTCCCCAAGTATACAATTACATTTACCTGTTCTAGACATTCCTGATTTACCTTAGTTTTATTAGCATTCAAACGGAGACCTTTAATTTCACATTCCTCTTTCATACGCGTGACTAATGCCTGCAGTTCTGCCTCTGATGGTGCAATAAGCACTGCATCATCAGCATACAGCAGACAATTTACTTTTATGTCACCCAATTTCACACCCAAACAGCTATCTTTCAGCTTGTGTAAACAGCTGTCGAGATACAGTATGAACAGCCAGGAAGACATGACACATCCCTGTTTTACGCCCGTTTGGACGCTAAACATGGGTGACAGGTCATGCCCTACCCACACACAGGCTTTACAGTCACAGTAAAGTGACTGCACAGCCCTTAGCAATCTACCATCCACACCATACCCCGTCAACAGTGACCACATTTTCTTCCTTACAACCTTATCAAATGCTTTCTCAAGATCCACAAAAGCACAGAAAATCTTCTGGTTAGCGGCCAGAAGCTTCTCCGTGATCATGGAGAGAAAACATTTGATCCGTGCATCCTCTTCCAGGTCTAAATCCGCATTGTGCTTCCCATAGAAATCTTTCCGATTTCTCTTGCATCCTACGTGTCAAAACCTTCGAGTAAATTTTACTTGCTAAGCTGGTCAAGCTGATCGCCCGATAGCACCCGCAAATGTGAAACTTTACCTTTATATAAAGGTACAATGATTGCGGATCGCCAATCATCCGGGACATCCCCCGTCCGCCAGCACATATTGCACAGCAGATGAAAGCTGTCCCAGACGCGAGGCCCACCATACTTGACCATTTCAGCAGTAACTCTGTCTAGTCCCGCAGCCTTACCACATTTTAAACTTCGAATCGCACGTTTATTCTCTTTCATACTGATGACCTCAGTGTTATCGAGGTCCGGGTCTGGCGTACCAGTCACGGCGTCACCCCCGGATCCCTCACTAAGATCACCACACGCATACATTTCTCTATAAAATTCGCTCCATCACTGCATGACGTCCGATTTTTTGAGAGGACGTCATTGGTTCTCGAAAGCACTTTGTTCATTCTTAAGGCCGTGGCATCACTTCGGGTCCTTCCAACCTCTTTCCAGAAGAGTTTGGAGTTCTTCTTAAAGTTGCCTTGCGACAACCTTTCGTCCGCTTCCATTCTACACCTTTCACGCACTTCCTCAATCAATGTTTTCGTATGAACTTTCTGCAGCTTATATCTTTCTTTCATCTTCTCTTTCATATCCTTATCATTACTAGAGGCCAAGTAGTCTAACCATGCTTTCTTCTTCTTCTTTACAGCTTCTTTGAATAATATTATATTTAAAATAAAGTTTGATTAAAATTGCTACTCCACCGTGCTTATTTTGGGCGTTATGTTAGTAGTAATTATATCCCGAAATTTTAAAATGCTGAGTATCTTTCATTGAGTTTCATTGAGTAGACAGATATCAACATTTTGCTCATCTAAAAATTTAGACAATAAGGGTTTTTTCCTATGTATACTTTGAATATTGTACTGAGCTATACATACTACTATACATACATACTGCTGTATGTTTTGTACTGTACTATCCATTAATGTGACAGATTTTTTAAAAGTAAGTCTTTAATGAACAGTGTAGTCACAGGTTCATTATCTGTTTTATTACCCAATTCAACTAAAGTTTGGACCATTGCCATCAGAATATTCTTATTGTTTGCAATTTGAGCCTAAGTTGAGTTTGGTTCAAGTTGGGTTCAGGCACTGTTTTATTTAAATTATTTACAATTTTTACATTTTTATTTAATTTATGTACATTTTGGCTTATTAATGGTAGGGTCTTAACAATGCTGGTCGACTGTGCAGGTAAAGACGGAAAATTAGATAACTTAATTGTATTAGCCACAGAGGAATAAGTAGTTTGACCCTTTTTTTCAAATATTTTTTTCATTTTTTTCTATAACAGTGGTAGAGCTAAGCGGTAGCTTTTGCTGTCGCACGGATGGGCCAGCTCGAACCGGGGTGGTACCGCGACCTCACAGGATACCAGCGTGAAGTATAGGTTTTCCTCTGCGTTGCGCTTGGTGAGTGCAGGTGGCCGGAGGCCCAATTCCCCCCCTCCCCCCCCCCATCAACATGGTAGTGGAATTAAATAAAAGACTACCCCAGGAGGGTACCAGCACCACTGGAGAATCCCTCGCTGAGCATCGACGACCAAACTACTTCACTCCTGAGCGTGGGTGCTCCGGCTGCCCCGCGTATTCTGGGGGGGGGGGGGCAAAATTCCGCTCGCGACTAATGCTGCTCGGGGCAAGCGGAGCAATACAACCAAGGCGACCCCTGTCACGCTATCCGTGAATTTTTGCAACATCAGAGGACCTCATTCCAACCTTAATGCTGTCCATTACCATCTAGAGACGGCGAAGCCGGCCTTGCTCTTTTTAACCGAGACTCAGGTGTCCCCTCCGGCTGATACTTCATATCTCTCCTACCCGGGGTACAAATTGGAACACTCCTTTGTGCCCCGGGCTGGAGCTTGCGTATACGTCAGAGAGGACATCTGTTTTCGACGCCTCGGCAGTCTTGAAGGTACGGACCTGTCCATCCTATGGCTGCGCGTAGACAGCGACGACCATCCCCGCGTCTACGGGTGCCTCTATAGGTCCTATAGCGGTAATGCCGACACAGACCGACTCATCGACCACGTCCAAATGGCTGCAGACTCCGTGCTACAACAGGTCCCATCCGCAGAGATCGTGATACTTGGAGATTTTAACGCCCACCACGCTGAATGGCTTGGTTCTCGTTTAACCGATCATGCGGGTAGATCTGTCTATGACTTTGCTTTGGCATATGGTCTAACACAACTGGTTACTTCGCCTACGCGGATCCCAGATGTGGAAGACCATGTACCTTCCCTGTTGGACCTTCTGCTGACCTCTCATCCGGACGGATATCAGGTCTCCGTCGATGCCCCTCTGGGCTCTTCGGGCCATTGTCTGATCCGGAGTATGGTGCCACTCACGCTCCAATCGCAGTTGCGATCTGCAGCTTGCCGCCGTGTTTGGCACTATAGGTCAGCTAATTGGGACGGGAAGCGGTCTTTTTTTGCATCCTACCCTTGGGTTTGCTTCTCGCCGAAAGATCCCAGCGTTGTTGCCGATTCTGTTGCTAATGTGGTACTTCAGGGTATGGAACTTTTTATTCCATCCTCTGTGGTGCCCATCGGAGGCATATCCCAGCCATGGTTTGGTCGCTCTTGTAAAATAGCATCACGCTATAAGCAGGAGTGCTACCGGGCCAGGGCTGACGCATCAACGTCTCGGGACGTAAACACCAGCGTACTTAAAAAGAAGTATAATTCCGCCTCCAGGTCCTTCAAAAGCGTCATTGCCAAGGCAAGGTCTGAGCACATCGGCAGAATTGGCGAGAAGCTAGTTCGCCTTCCTTCGGGAACCCGTGCATTCTGGTCTCTCGCCAAGGCTGTCCAAGGGAATTTCTGTCAGCCATCTCTTCCATCTCTGCACAGGGAGGACGACTCACTGGCCCATGCCGCAAAGGAGAAAGCCGATCGGTTGAGCTCTCTTTTTGCGTACACCTCGACTCTAGATGACGGGGGGAACACACCACCGACCATCCCGCGATGTGAGTGCTCCATGCCGGATGTTCGGTTTACACAGCGCTCGGTTCGCAAAGCACTCTTCTCCCTGGACGTCAGCTTTGATTCACCCGAACCCTAAAAGAGGCGACCGCTCAGACCCGTCCAACTACACGCCTATTGCCATCACCTCCTTGTTCTCCAAAATAATGGAATCCATTATAAACTGCCAGCTCATGAGGTACCTTGAGGATCACCAGCTGATTAGTGACCGCCAGTACGGTTTTCGTGGAGGTCGATCAGCTGGTGATCTTCTAGTTTATCTGACTCATAGATGGGCGGAGGCAGTAGAGTCCAAGGGGGAGGCATTGGCCGTTAGTTTGGACATAGCGAAGGCTTTCGATCGGGTCTGGCACAAAGCGCTTCTTTCGAAGCTTCCTTCCTATGGGCTTCCCGAGAAATTGTGCAAATGGATCACCAGTTTCCTTGCTGATCGGAGCATCAAGGTCGTAGTAGACGGTGCATGCTCTGATTTCAAGCCTATCAACGCTGGTGTTCCACAAGGCTGCGTGCTATCACCAACGCTGTTTCTCCTGCATATCAATGATATGTTGCTAACTAGTAGCATTCATTGCTATGCGGACGACAGCACTGGTGATGCCTTATATACCGGCCGTGCCAATATTTCTCGGGAATACTTCGCTGAGTACCGGGACAAACTTGTGTCTGAAGTCGAGTTTTTGCTTAACAAAGTCTCGGATTGGAGCCGACTAAATCTAGTCCAGTTCAATCCCCAGAAGACACAAGTTTGCGCGTTTACCGCTAAAAAGTACCCCTTTGTCGTATCTCCTCAGTTTCAAGGCACTCCCTTTGCTGCCTCAGCTAGTATCGGAATCCTTGGCCTCGACATATCGAATAGTGTGCAGTTTCGTGGTCACTTGGAAGGGAAGGCCAAATTGGCCTCTAAAAAGCTTGGCGTGCTCAGCAGAGCGGGACAGTATTTCATGCCAGCACATCGCTTGCAACTTTACAAAGCGCAAGTTCGGCCCCACATGGAATACTGTTCTCATCTCTGGGCCGGGGCACCCCAGTGCCAGCTCCTTCCACTTGACCGCATCCAGCGCAGAGCGGTTCGAATCGTCGACGACCGAGATCTTTCTGATCAGCTCGATACACTGGCACTGCGTAGAGATGTTGCATCTCTTTGCGTATTTTATCGCATCTATCACGGGGAGTGCTCTGAGGAATTGTTCGAACTAATTCCACCCGCTCAATTTCACCATCGCACATCGCGACAAAACTCGCGTTACCATCCATACCATCTGGATGATTGGCGGTCCACCACTGTGCGATTTAGAAGAAGTTTTCTCCCTCGCACAACTTCCTTGTGGAATCAATTACCACCAGCGAATTTTCCGGACCGATACGACTTAGGAACCTTCAAGAAAAGAACTTACACCTTTGTAAAAGGCCGGCAACGCATCTGCAATTCCCCTGGTGTTGCGGTTGTTCATGGGTGGCGGTAGTCACTTACCATCAGGTGAGCCGCATGCTCGTTTGCCCCCTCTTCTATAAAAAAAAAATATTGGGCAAGATTTGGAAATGGCCAGGTGAGGGCCACTGCAATTGACACAACACAGGTTTTTTTTAATCGCAGTCACTAAAATTGTGCTCCACAGCACATATCGAGCAACGTTGTTTACCATTACAAATTTTCGCAGGATGGTTGAACTTGAAGCACCGGAGGCATTGCTGTAACTGCGGGACATATTCAAACACCCTAAACGAAAATAGGTCATATTGGATGTTGTCGGGCAGAACATTTGATAACAAAGTTATACTGACAGTCTCGAGACCCACAGTACTTTGACCGACTTTTTTCGTGACTCTTCTCACGGAAATAATTTCATAGATCGAAGACAGTTTTGTATATAAATCCTTGTTCGAAATGTTGGTAGGCACATATCTGATGATTCCAGTTTTTTCTATCTGCGCTGCAGGAATATGTGCCTTCAAATTGTGCTTTGTTAAAAAATCTGTATTTGTGATGAAATTATTTGCGGTGTTTAAAAACAACCGCAATTTTGTTGGCATTGACTCTATGTAAAGCTACCACACCTTTCACCTCTGAAGTAAAAATATGATTCAAATAAACTGGGTTCTTATTTCCAAGTTTAACCTGTTGGTCCAGGCTTTCAACAAAAACTTTGAAGTCCGTATTTGTACAATGTTCAGGATAAAGTCTCAGATAACCTGGCTTAAAAAATGGAATAAAGTCATCCTCCGCCTACTTCAGGTCCACATTCCTTCGTACCTCTTTTACGAACAATTTTGGATCGCTTCGGAGTTCCACCTGGGTCCTCCGGTTCATTAATTTTAATAATTAACAAAAGGTACAATTATTTACACTGACTAAAATAAGTTTTGGTAATATTTACACAGGATATTATAACGAAAAACAGTAATAATAATTAAATCGACCATCACGTTTGGAGTTCCCGCCAAAATTCCAGTACATTTAGTTAGTTTGTGACTTTGTGATCACAAAGGAAAATATTTTTTTATTATAAGAACAGTGGTACAAGTGTACACTTGTAGTATTTACTTGCAGTAGTTACTTGTAGTTAAACTAAATAGTTAAAATTTACAAGAAGGGGGGGCCGACTTCAGGATGTAATTTGTTTAATTTAATTAATTACAATAATTAAAAGACAATTTTATGTTCGAACAACAACAATCAAACGACGAACAATTAATTAAAAATAAAAAAAACTCAAAATTCAAAAATGAAAAATAGAAAATCCAAGTGGGGCTATATATATTAAAAAGTGCTGATTACAATGGCCTCTTCTTGTCTTGACATTTTCTATGCAAACATTTATAAACAACAACAATTACAATTAGCGCACATATTCAAACTTGTAATTTACATATTTCAATATTCCTTTTTCCAGCTAAATACACTGGATATCGAATGTATTGAAGAGAACCTTTCCACTGAAAATATTCAAGTGCAAGCAGCAAGAGAGCAATTATATGTTTACTCTATAGCATATACCACAGATGGGATTCTGAAAGGCACGGACATCATTAGAATCGAAAAGTGTACATTGCCACCAATGCAAAAAAAAAGCCTTAAACGAGTTTAAAAAAGTTAAAAAAATAAATCATATAATAAATAATAATTACAATGCATTTTATGCAAAATAGTAATTAAAATTATATATATAAAAATATTATATAGGTATGTACCTATATATATATATATATATATATATATATATATATATATATTATACTAGGCTGAAATAAAATTATTCCTTTGCCTATATCCAATTCATATTTAAAAAAAAACGAAATGTACCAGAGAGCAGAGACATCCGTCTGAACGCGTAGTGTTTCTATATAGTTTGTGTAGCACAGTTCTATGAGCTATATGGCCGGCCCATTGGCACTTCGTCATACGAATTCGTTGGGCTATGTTGGTATTGGTAACTCTCTCTGTCGACCACGTCTCAGATCCGTAAGTCATCATTGGCAACACGCACTGGTTGTACAATCTCGTTTTCAGGTTTTGAGCTATAATTGACGAGAAGATGTGCCGTAATTTGCCAAACGTTAAATTAACCTCTCGGTCAAAGATGGACTTACCTATAGTAAAATTATTTTGTCCGTGCAGTTGGGGTCATAAATCATAGCTCGGCCTCGGCCCAGCTAGGGCAGTGAGCATGTTGCGCGGGCGTACTCCTTTGTTATGTACCAAAACGGCAAAATTTATTCAAAATAATATTTTGCCTGTTGGCACCAATATACCAGCACAAGCACGTGTTGTTATCAACAATATTTTAACATTTTTCACTGAAATGAAAATAGATCCCGAAAAGTTACAAAATGTTAATTTCTGCCGTTCTCGTGAACTTGCTGCGGCGATGTGTGGTGTGAATGTTAGAGCGGTCGACAAAATTAAAAAAGAGTGTATAAAGGGAGAAGTTAGCTCTCCGCGAGAAAGCGTCTATAGGCCTTGTACAGTAAATGCGTTAGACGACTTTGACAAAAGTGTAATTAAACAAATAGTGTCATCGTTTTATCGCGACGGTGAATATCCTTCCACGACTAAAACTTTGGGTACAAAAAAATACTCATAGAAATCGTATACAAGTACACACAAGCTCAAGATGTTCGTAAACAATTGATGGAAAGGACTGACATCGTTTGTGCGCGGCTACAATTCCTGAGAAAACTCAAGACCCTGAGAGATAGTGAAGACACTCGACCAAGAATTTATTTAGTTGAGACTTGGGTGAACCAAAATCACAGCCGCAAACGAATTTGGCTAGACAACGATGGACAAGGCGTCTTGAACACAAAAACGGGAAAGAGGGGCAGGCTAATTAGTAAATATTCTTTCATCTTTTATGTAATAAATAAGACTTAAGAATAATTTAATACAAAATATGATATTCATTTAATCATGTTGTTTCAATTTGTCATACAGGCTGCGCAAAATATGGTTTATACCCGAAGCCAGATGGTTATTCACATTTTGGAGAAAAGCAACGCCTGTGGATCTGCTCTGGGAGTACATCGGTGTCGTCAGGTTACATCTACACACTTTCACACACTACTTACATACACCTCACCTACCACCTGACTGCGCCGTGTGGTCTACCCTACCTCCGAAACTCGGAAAATTTGTGTTTGCTTGTTAGCCGTTTTATAATAATTATCCATAGGCCATTTGGGCACGAACCCTCTGTTGCTCGTCGAAGGTACTACTCATGGGCCCTAGTACAGTCAACTTCTGTCTGGGCAACTGAGGGCTGTAACAACTATGCTCGCCCCTAAGGCCCGTGAGTGGGAGACAGAGCGAAATACTCCGATAATTTATAACCCAAACTGCACGGACAAAATAATACTAGTATAGTAAATCAGACAGTGGTGGACCTACAAGTATCCAGATAGTATGGATGGTATCGTAAGTTTTGTCGCTATGTGCGTTTTTGGATTTTGGCAGCTGCAATCAATCCGAACAATCCCTCTGAGCACTTACCGTTAAAATGCAATAAAAAATGCAAAGCGATGCGATATCTCTTCGCAACGCCAGTGAATTGAGCCGATCAGAAAAATCTCGGTCGATGACTATTCAAGTCGCTCTTCGCTGGATTCGGATTCGCTAGACAAGTGGAAGGAGCTGGCACTGGGGTGCTCCGGCTGAGCACAGCATTTCATGTGAGGCCAAACTTGTGCCTTGTAAAATTGCAAGCGGTGTCACGGCATGAAATACTGTCCCGCTCTGCTGAGCACGCAAAGCTTTTTAGAGGCCTTTTCTTCCAAGTGACTGCGGAACTGTATGTCAACGCCGATGATTCCGATGAATAATTATTAATAGTTAATGTGAATAGGATCGGAAGAGGGATACCAGATACTAGTAAAGAAAATCTCTCAAACAGTGCAATCTAGAGAACAAAACTTGAGCGTAATTATATTCAGTCACAATCGTTATAATTTCGCTCTTAGAATATATATAACTAAATAAATATAGGTAACGCAAATATCAAAAGTGCAACCCTAAAAAAGATAGGGAAAGTTTCGACAAGGTTTGCGTACCTTATACTCAAAATAACACAAGGGTATTCATCAGAGTCATACAGGTTTACACATGAACCTCGACACATCCCGATAAGCATATTTTAGAGCCTAATGTACCTCTAAAACTCACTATACGGTGTTGACGGAAAACTTCAACGCTAAATAAGCACAACAAAGGACGGTGTACTAAAGATATGGAAATTTGTTATAGGGCAATGGAACCCAAGGGTTAAAGAGCTGGCTGATTTTATGGAGAAGAAAGGACTCTTTACGGTAAATTCTTTTTTTCAAGAGGAACTTCACAGAAAGTCCAGACGGTAAGGCAAAATGAAATTAATTTCAATATAACGATTAACGAACAGATGGCAATTGTTCTGTGATATCTAGGTGATCGCGAGGTTGCGAGGTGAGAGCAAGGAAAACTGCTAGCGATCACCGAATGGTGACAGGCACACTGAACCTTAACATTAAGTTAGAGTCATCACAGTCTCACTCACATCAAAATCTATATTTTTACTACCTTTATGATATTTCTTATAACAAGCAATAACTGATTGATTGATAGATGGTCCGAGAGCTCATGACGCATTTTTCATGAAGTTTTTGATGCATCATGAAACTTTGTTGAAAAATATCAGTCGACTAAATAAACAGATACATGACTTTTTACCTGTCGTACCTGGCTACACCTGGTACTAAGCACACAGGTAAGTTGCAAAAAAATTCGCCCAAAAAAGTGTTTCTATAATTTAGTTAATAATAATGACTATCCATAAGCTAAGTTGATGAAGAATTAAGAAAAAAATGGCGGACACTTCTGAAGAGGTTGACATAAGGCCAAACTACCCCAAAGTTATATTGTATGTATAATAAACACGCTATAAAAATGGCAGATTAAATCAAATACTTTTTTTGGAATTTTTGTACTATAATTTAACTATCATCAAGTCCTACTTCTCGTGATATAGTGCCAAGAACGCTGGCTGCGTTTCCTCATTGGATGGCTATAGCCTTTGAGCGAGAAAAGAATAGAGTATATAAGGATAGAGTTCCTTTAGGAACTTCACAGCACGTAGACCCCACGGACCGATAGTGTCTACAGCAAATGACACAAACATGTAGGTAGTCATCTCTCAGAAACTCATATTTGCACCACTTATTCAGTTCAGCTGCCTCTGATGCTGCCCTGGCTTTAAACGAGGTAGGTACCCTTGAGATGATAGGCCGCCAAAGTGTCTACGCATGTAGCATCCCATCCCACACTAGGTATTTATCTCCCTCCCAAGAGACCAATGTTATACCGTCGGGTTTGCTACCATCGTCTTTAAATATTCCACAAGGCCGAGAACCGAGGAAACACTTATAGAGACAAGAGCCCTTCGGATGACATCGTTCAAAGAACCGTGCCGTGAAAGTCGGTGGGGCCCAAATTCGTCAACGCTGCTACCACAGTGGCACTGATGGGGTTGACAAATCGCCGTTTCTGGTTGGATTCCTACGGCGATGCGCAAACTTTCCCCATCAAGTAATGTGCTGAAATTACTTGGTGATAAAGCGTGCAACCAATGAGTAGATGAGATTAATTTAAATAGTTTTAAATTATTAACCCCCGGAGAAACTGTCTGCCCTTTTGTGAGAATTTTTTTATTATACATATATAATAAACACGCTGTAAAAATGGCAGATTAAATCAAACACTCTTGAACATTTCAAACATTTTTGAAAATACAACTTTGGGGTAATTTGCCCTATGTCAACCCCTTCAGAAGTGTATCTTTATCAATTTAGCTGACGGATGGTCATTATTTTTATTATTTGAATCAACACTTGTTTGGTCGAATTTTTTTGCGACTTACCTGTATGTGCAGTACCAGCTGTAGCCAGGTACGACAGGTAAAAAGACATGTACCTACCTGTTTTTTGAGTGGACTGATATTTTTCAACATTCATTTTTCATGATGCATCAAAAACTTCATGAAAAATGCGTCATGAGCTCTCGGACCAAGATTACCTTTATGAAATATTTAATCTTATAGTGGTCTTTGGGTAAGTAATTCAATTAAAAAAATCTAAAACATCACTTTAAGGACAGTTTTTGCTACGTAGGTCACACAATAACTTTTGAGATGCTCGAAATTAAAAATAGAACGCACCCGTGTTGTATATTTCTAAAAAGCTTTATTTAAAAAAAGAACTCCATAAGCCAATCGCTCAATATAAAAAAAAAAAACAAAGTTCTATTAATATTCCTGCAACGCTTCCCACGCTTTTCATTTAAAACGATGGATCTTAACCGTGAACATTTGCTCGCTATGATATATTATGATTTTAAATTTGGTTTAACCGAACAATTAAGTTTACAACGGTTAAAATCAGCATTAGGGGACTCAGCTCCATCACGCGCAACAATTTATAGGTGGTTTGCTGAATTCAAAAGGGGTAAAATTAATCTTAAAGTTGACCAAAGAACCGGGGCCCCGCAAACAGCGGTCATCATCATCATTACAGCCCTTCACAAGTCCACTGCTGAACATAGGCCTCCCCCAAGGAATGCCACAAAGCACGGTCCTCAGCCACCTGCATCCATCGACTTCTTGCACATCTCACCAGGTCGTCACTCCATCTAGTGGGGGGACGCCCAACACTTCGCCTGCTGGTACGAGGCTTTTTTCCCCATCGGTTGTCGGTTCTTCGAGCTATATGGCCGGTCCATTGCCACTTCAGCTTACTAATCCGTTGGGCTATGTCGGTACTGCGCATATCCTCATTTCTGAGTTTATCACGCAGAGAAACTCCGAGCATAGCCCTCTCCATAGCTCGCTGAGCGACATTGAGCTTCCTTATCCGGCCAGCAGTGAAGGACCACGTCTCAGTTCCGTATGTCATCACTGGCAACACGCACTGGCTGTACAGTCTCGTTTTCAAGTTTTGAGGTATACCTGACGAGAAGATGTGCCGTAATTTCACGAACGCTGCCCAACCGAGTTGAATCCGTCGATTGACCTCTCGGTCGAAGTTGGACCTACCTAGTCGGACTATTTGTCCCAGGTAAACATACTCGTCAACAACTTCGAGCTTAGTGCTCCCAACAACTACAGGCATAGGTGTGACATGGACATTAAACATGATCTTTGTTTTGTCCATGTTCATCTTAAGACCTATCCGTTGGGAAGCACTATTGAGGTCGTTGAGCATAGTGCTTAGGTTCTCCAGCGATTCTGGCATAAGGACTATATCGTCGGCAAATCGAAGGTGAGTGATGTACTCGCCATTGATGTTGATACCGTATCCTTTCCAGTCCAGAAGCTTGAAAACGTCTTCCAATGCAGCGGTGAAGAGTTTCGGGGATATGACGTCACCCTGTATTACACCTCTCTGCAATTGGATAGGTTTCGTGCTCTGGTTCTGTACTCGGATAGCCATCGTAGTCCTACTGTACAAGCACTTCAGCACTTCGATATACCGACAGTCAACTTGGCACCGCTGAAGGGACTGCAGAACCGCCCAAATTTCGACGGAATCAAAGGCTTTCTCATAGTCCACATACGCCAGACATAGTGGCAAATTGTACTCCTCTGACTTCTGTACAATTTGTCGAAGGGTATGTATGTGGTCTATGGTGCTAAAGCCTTTTCGGAAACCGGCTTGTTCGGGAGGCTGGAAGTCGTCAAGTCTGCGCGCGAGACGATTCGTAATGACTCTCGAAAACAGCACGTAGACGCGGCTCAGAAGGGAAATCGGTCTGTAGTTCTTCAAGAAAGCGTTATCGCCTTTCTTGAAGAACAAGACCACTGCACTTCTGCTCCACGCCTCCGGTGTAATGCCACCATGGAGGACGGAATTAAAGAGCTTCTGAAGTACTTCAAGTACCGGTTTTCCACCCGCTTTCAGAAGCTCCGCTGTAATTCCATCCTCGCCTGGAGCCTTGCCGTTTTTAAGGTGCTGGAGAGCTATTCTAATCTCGCTCAGACTGACGTCCGGGATATCATCAGAATAATGTCGGATAAGACTCGCTCTTGGATCGTTACTCACACTTGCGTGTGGCTCCAACGATGACGTGTACAGCTGCCCATAGAACCTCTCAATCTCACTCAAAATCTCAGGTGCCCCGGAAACGATGCTGCCACATTCGGTCTTCAGCTTTGACAGTTGGCTCTTTCTGGCAGACAGATCTCTGGCAAAGACTTTGGAGCCTTGGTTCCGCTCGATCGCTTCTTCAATACGAGGTGTATTGAAGTTGCGTAAGTCCCGCCGTATGCATTTGGAGATCTGTCTGTTCGGTTGCCTGTATGCTGTCAAATCTGTTGAAGAATGTAGCTTCATCTCCCGTCTAACAACCATGAGATTAAGAGTGTGATCGGAGAGTTTTTGTGTTCTTCTGTGGCGGGTCTTGCAGAACTTAGCTCCGACCGCATGGACAGTTTCCACGAGCTTGTCATTCATATCGTCCACTTCATTGCAGTCTTCTAGGCACTGAAAATGGTTTTGTAACTCGAGCTGAAAGGTTTCGGGACTTTGGATTAGAGCACGAGGGGACGGAGTGTTGACTTCATTAGACGAGACCTCTCCAACTTAACGTTTTTTTTTTATAGGATAAGTGTGACAAACGAGCACACAGTCCACCTGATGGTAAGTGGTTGCTGCGGCCCCTAGACATCTACATCTATCCTCTGTTACAAATCAAAATGCAGATGCGTTGTCACCCGTGAGGACTAAGATGGAATGCCTCATTTCCAGTAAAAAGGGCCTCCGGCCACCTGCACTCACCAAGCGAAACGCAGAGGTAAGCCTCTACTTCACGCTGGTATTCTGTGAGGTTGTGGTACCGCCCCGGTTCGAGCCGGCCCATCCGTGCGACAGCAAAAGCCGCCACGTGGCTCTACCACTATTGAAAATTTGAAGAACGCTGAAGAAAGGTTCAGTGTGCCTGTAACCATTGGGTGATCGCTGCCGGTTTTCACCTTCGCGATCACTGAGACATCACTGAACAGTTGTCGTCTGGTCGTCATAATGAAGTCAATCTCATTTTTTGTCGAACCGTCGGGGCTCGACCAGGTCCACTTCCTGTGGGGCCGCTTCTGGAAGAAAGAGTTCATCATAAAGAGTCCCTCTTTCTCCATGAAGTCGGCCAGCTGCTGGCCCCTTGGGTTCCGTTGCCCTATTTCAAATTTCCCTACTTTCAGCTCACCGTTCTCTCTTGTGCCTACTTTTGCATTGAAGTCTCCCATTAACACCGTATATTGGGTTTTGGAGGAATGCATGGCTCTAGAGATATCCTCATACATTTCCTCCACCTCCTCATCGGGGTGTGCCGAGGTTGGTGCGTAAACCTGTATGACCTTCAGTGAATACCGTTTGGTGATTCTGAGTATAAGGTACGCAACCCTCGTCGACTCACTCTCAATCTTTACAACGATGTTAACGAGAGACTTGTGGACGATAAATCCCACACCTCCTTGGGACAGTTGGTCGCCATCCCGGTAATAGAGCAAGTTGCCGGATTCGAGGATTACCGTTTCCTCCCCCTCTCTTCGGACTTCGGATAATCCTATAATATGCCAGCGTAACTTGTCTATCTCTTCTTCCAGCTCCACAATCTTCTCGTCAGTCCTCAGGGTGCGTGCGTTGTATGTTGCCAGGTCGAGTCGTCGTAGGTGGCAACCGAACCTTCACCGGAGATTCTTAGCACCCCCTGCCTCGCCGTTACCATGGTCGCCACCGTAGCCAGGAATAGTGGGGCCGCCGGGGACTGGGGGCCGTCTCTTTGTTACATTCATTCATAGGGGGGTATTTGCCATAGTTGCCACTCTTGGCGAGCAGGTTGGCAACCGCAGTTTTTTTATTGTATTTTTGCTGTTATCGGGAAGATGCTGCTGCCCATCTCCTGCCTGTTTCCCTTTGTCGCCTTTGACGACACCCACGGGAAGATATGGGGTAGTGGATATTCTTAACCGCCACTACACGGCGACAGCAGTAACGGCAGAAAATGTATGTACTACTGAAATGTTGGTGCGAGAAGACCCACGAATCACATTTACGGACATCGAAAAGACTGTAGGCATTGGTTCTGGGAGCATTCCTACATCAACATCTTGGAGTGATGAAGCTTTGTTGTTGATGGATCCCTCGTTTTCTCTCCGAAAGCGAAAAACAGACTCGTGTGGATTGATGCTATGAAATGCGTCTACGTATTGAAAACGGGGCATCTAGGCGTGTTTCAGAAATCGTTACTGGTGACGAGACATGGATCTATCAATATGATCCGGAAAATAAAAGGCAATCATCGGTATGGGTATACTCAGAAGGACTGTTACCGACAAAACTGCAAAGACCTTGCAACGTCAGCAAAAAAATGGTGGCTAGTTTCTTTTTCGCGGAGAGGACATTTGTCGACGTCAATGCTGGAAATTCGTAGGTCAGTCAACTCTAAATGGTATACTACAGTTGCATTACCCAAAGCTTTTCAAGCCGTGCGGGAGAGAAGACCAAAGACCGGGCTTCGGGGAATCATGCTGCATCACGATAACGCCTCTTCACATACCTCCCTTAGAACAAAAGCATTTATTGAGGAATCTGGTGTTGAAACTCTAAGTCACCCACCCTACAGCCCTAACTTAGCTCCTTGTGAATTTTTTTGTTCCCAAGAGTCAAAGAAAAAATAAAAGGCAAGTTTTTTTCAAGCGCCGAAGAAGCTGTGGCTGCGTACGAAGAAGCGATTTCTGACCTGTCAGATCAAGACTGGTAAAAGTGTTTTCAGAGTTGGTTTAGGCGAATGGAACTTTGTATGGAGCATGATGGAGAATATTTTGAAAGATGTAAAATAAATATTATCAGTATCTAGAATACTTTTTGTATATCTCAAAACTTATTGAGTGACCTACGTATTATCTCGAAAACAATGTTAAAATGTTAATGTTAAAATACCTCTTAATTATACGTAAAAATTGTCTTTGTGCCGTATCCTTTAGCACTCATAGTTTTGTTGTAAAATAGTGTTACAGTAATAAATTATGTATTAAAAATCGATTTTGCGTTAAAACGAACAAACTAATGTGTAAGGAAGTTTATGTGTAAAATAGAAAATCAAAAATGTTTCGTTTGAAACCTTTTTTAAATCTAACTAATAAACTAACTTAAATCGACTGATCTATTTCATCGTCGATCGATTAGTGTGTTAACACTAAAAGTAAACCTATGTACGGAAGCGGAAACTCTAATAAACTGTGTGATTTATATGAAAAAAGTGGCGCGATTTTGTGTAATATGTCTATGTCTGCGCGTGTGAACTTTTAGTGGAAACCATGAAACAACTGTTCCGATGGTGATGTGAACCTCAAGTAATTGTGTCTGTTACTGTCTAAATCTCCCAAGAACTTCGCAATGTGACGAATCAACATATTATAGTTTTTAAACAGATTATTATAAAAGATTATCTCATTGCTTCGTACTGGCAAAAGTACAACCATACGAGTCTAAGACCATAGAAAAATTATCTTTGGACAAACAAAACTGTCAAACAGATGACTTTCAAAATGACATCAATCAATCAATCATCAATCAAGCAATCAACACAGAACACATCAACATCAACAAACTAGCGATCAACTTATTACAACCACAGCAACATCAACAAAGTCGCCTTTAAAGAAAGACGCTGTAAAATAAAATTTGGCACTATAATGTATCTACAATTATGTACAATTGTGTTCGCTTTACTAGCAATATGTAATGTTGAAGCATCGACAGGCTACGATTTTGGAGATTTCTTAGCTACCGTTTTGGGTGTGGGTATTGCTGTAATAGGAATCTTAGCATGTTTGGGTAATTATGCGAGACAGAAAGCAAGGAATGAATTTATTTAAAATTATATTAGGTAAGTAACTGCTAACCTTAAATTTATTTACTGTCCCTTGATTATTGCCGTTTTCATTTGCGTTGTGCAGATACTAGATATTTTATTTTTACTACAACGTTCGTCTTTTATGAATCCACTAATTTTATTTACCCGTACCAAAACAATATATTAAAGCTGTCAACTTAATTTTCGTCCAACCTAAAATATTTATCTAAATAAAATATTAAAACAAAAATTAGCATTGGTTGAAGCTAATGCCATAATTATACGTGTGAGCTTTATATTTGTCATTTTAGTCATTGATATTTCACCTTTTCAGATTCAATAAGGATGCCTAGTTACATCTAAAAATGATTATCAGCACAAGTGATTAAGTATGAATATATTTCTTTTATTCAGTTTAATATCAACCATTTTATTTCACTCTAAATTCAAAGGCTTACTGGATAAAAATTCTTTATGTATTTAATTAAAGGTAATATTGTTTTAAAGCATTATTAGACAAAAATTCTATTAAAGAATCAAATGTGTTAATAATACTTTTTACAGATATTATAGGCATATTGATGCTATATATTTTAATATCAAAAATTTGTATAAAAATCCCAGCCCTAATTCATATGTTACAGTAGGAATTTGGCTAAAAAGGTTTCACCAAAATTAAAATTTAATAAAACAACATTATTCTTTTATTTCCATTGGAATTTGTACACCTGTGTTCATGTGGCCAGTAAAATTTTCAGATTCCATAACCTAGTTAGGGTGAATTTTTATTTTATAGGTGTAGTGCACATATAATAATTCTAATTATGTCTTAATAGCAAATCATATTGTATACATTGTATAAAACATAGTTGTTTCCTGCTGTCCGTACACTTATTTCTTTTAAACCATATAATGGATTTTGATGCAGTTTTCATCAATACACAGAATGATTCAAGAGGATGGCTTATGTGTATAATATATGCATATTATATATTTTATAATTCTTTTGCCTGTGTGTTTGTGACTGCACTCCTCTCAACCAGCTGGACTTATTTTGATGAAATTTTGTGTGTAATTAAGTTGATTAGAGAATAGTTTAGATTCATAATATCCCAATAGGTGGTGTTGTTTTCGAGATCCATAAATCAAACATGCAAATCCGGGGCAGATGTCTAGTGTACTACAAAACAGCTTGTTAGCCTAGTATTAGACTATTAGCACTTATTTCATATGTGCAATATACTTCTTAAGCATTCTGTTTGTTTATTTTAATTTATTTGAGTAGCTATTGTGTGCAACTAAAGTAATATTGGGCTAATTTGTCATTGACTATATGGCCCTTGTTTTATATTCCAGCCAAAATCATATAAAATCTCTATTACTAGACACAAGAAATTAAAATTTTGTTTGTCAAACCTCAACATGTTTTATATTATATTACCATTTCTAAAGGAAGATATTCTGTATGGAGAAGAAATGGCAAAATAAACTTTGCATCTATCCTCTTTTTTGTCATTTCTAAAAGAAATAGACCCATAGGTAATATAAGCATGATAATAAAATTACACATACAAAAAAGATTATGAACAAGCGGTTAAAAAAAAATTGTACAACCAACTTTAATATAAATAAAATGAGAACATCATAAATGTAATTGAAGTCAATTAAATACGCATTATTAAGGATAACTCAAAAACTACTGATCAGATCATCAAATTTATATGGGACAACATGAGAAGCACCAGCTTTCAAAAAAAAACATCAAAATCGATTCACCTAAAAAAATTATGAGCTAATTAATGTGTTGTAAACCCAAGCAGACCAGTTCCCACAAGTAGCACTTGTTCACAAGCCCTCAACCATTTTAAAGGGAAGTGAAGGACCCATCACACAACACCACCACAATCCTTTAAGAGAGCATGACATATCCAAGTCTACCATACACTAAGGTGTTACTTTATGCAATAACTAATTGATACAAAACTGGAATTGTTTTACATTGATTATGATTGTATTACTTCCTGAATTTTCATGTATCTAATAGTGGAATATTCATGGGCTACAGAAGAAATTGAAAATTTATAACTTTTATTAACTGGATTAATGCTCTTGGCCTAATGATTATTAACACTAGAAATACAGTTCACAATCAAAACTTCAGTATTATTTACTTTACTTTTGCGCTTAATGTGTAATGCATGACATGTAGGAAAGTACTGAAACATAATGGCAAGTTGTAAATAATTTATAATTGAGTAAAAGAACACAATCTTTTTGATGAACAATTAATTTTTTTAAGAATTAAAATCATTAAACATGACTTTTTAAAATATTATCCAATTTGGTTTATCTTATTAACTAGATTTTTCTAATAACTCTATCTCTTTCACTATGTCACTTTTCTTTGAGAGTTTCTCTTTTTGATCTTTGTCTGGATTTTTGAGCGCCCCTGACTTGACTTTTTCTTCAAGGGTGTCAATTTCTCTTAATTTCTTTTTTAGATTCTTTAGTCTTTTAGCAGGGTCCACTTGAATTGGTGCAGTAATATTGGATGGAGTACTTGGTGTATTAAAATTAGGTTCTGTAATTTCACATTTAGATAGTTTTTCCGCTGCTTCTTCTATACCTGAAATAGTTTTTAAAATAAAAACAAACACTGTTTTGTGAACTAAGAATGATTTGAATTTCATACATGAAATTATTAAAATTCTTAAGTGTGCATGTTCTGCATGCTTAAATGTTTAACAAATTGTTTTTTTTTATCCAACTTTCTTAAATAACTTTAGAGATGTGAATAACAAACCTGTTTTCTTTTTCTTTTTCTTCTTATCCACATTAATTATCATACCAGGTATGGGTTGTATGGTTCCACTGTGCCCTTTCTTTTTTTGAGCCTGGGCCACAATTTCTGGAGTTAGACCCACCGGTAATCCTGTATTTTGACGTGCCTTGAACTGCTTTCCTTTACTTTCATATAGCGGAATTTCATCCTGAGGGACATACCCCTCTTTTATCCGTCGAGGTTTTCTCCAAGTACCATCTGGACGCTGTGTCGCAGGTATAAACTTGGAACCTGATAAAAAAAGGGCATCACAGTGTAACTCAATTTGAGTAAATAAATATCCTACAAGGATACTCCCGCAAGGATTGAGTTTAAAGCGAACTTCTAAAAACTAAACCTAGTAATTACACAAGAATTAAAAGGATTCTTTAATGTTAATAAATAAAACTGTTAAATAATTTCTTAAAAAACTTTTAAAACTGCAAATTACTAGTTGATCAACTTTAATAAGGGCCATATTACAGTAAAATAATCAGTTCTCACCATCAGCATCATGTTCGTATGCTGTAGTAGTAGCCATTCTAACAGCAAGTATGTGTTATTTTATTTCCATATATTATTTATCACCTGGGAAATTTCTTCCCTACGCTATTTTTGTAATCCATACATACAATTACTCTGATTTTGACATTTGTTGTCTCTTTGTCTGTGTTCTCCATTTTTTTTTTCTTCTATTACTCTATGGATGGAGGTAACAGTGTGACCATCTTTAAAATACAGATCCTGCCTTACTTTGGTTAAAAACCTGTCAAATCCTGCCAAAGTCTGTATACTCAATCAAATCTAATGGCTCCAGTACACGTTGGCCGAGCGCGCTCGCCGAGTGCGCTCGGCCAACTTGTACTGGGCCGTTTTGTATATATTTGGCGTTTGCGGCCAACGCTCGCCGACGAGCCGTATAGTGTCGGTTTTCCGTGCACAAATCAAAGAAATTTGGCGCAAGCCGCAAACAGTGTTCACACGTTGGCCGAGTGTTCATTTCATAGTTACGCGTCGGAGTAGACTGTAGTGTCGGCTTAATAAAATTGTTTCAACATGGCGACATGGACTAATGAGGAAATATTTATTTATTTATTTAACAGTTTATGTACACATATAATTCGATTGGAAAATGGTAAAAACATAATTATGTACAAAGGCACTGCCTATTCCATGATGAAATTTCTTCCAGCAGGCCTATTGAAGGATAGTTGAAGGAAAAAGAGGTAGTCATATATAAATAAATATTATATATTATGAAAAAATATATAATTCAATATAATATATTTTTAATGTTACTTATATGCATAACAACACATTACGATTTAATAATTATGGAGTGAAATATTGATTCATTGTTCATTGATTGATCCTCACAATGAATCAGTTATATGGAACCCCAAACATGAGCAACATAAAAATAAAACCAGAGCAACTTGCCTAACTTCATTAAATATTACATGTTTAGTTGCGATTTCAGAGTACCTACCTAATGATAAATATTATTATAAATTATCTCTGCGTTTATGTTGCTCAGGGATAATGTAGCTTAGGGGCTTCTTTTGGGCTATCTTTTATTTTGAAAAAACCCCCAGCGAAGCGGGCACGGGTCAGCTAGTAGATCCTATAAAGGTTTCTTTTTTCCTTTTGAGGTCGGAACCCTAAAAAGGACAAACTGGGATTATTGTTGTATGAGTAGTTTTGTTTTCGTTCACTCTGAGAAGTGTGAAGCGCTGTGTAAGTATATGACAGTGGCCGCGATTGCCCTAACGTCCATCATCATCTAGCTACCAACGCAGAATGAAACACGCCAACGTGTGAACGGCACCACGAAAATCTGCCGAGCGCACTCGCCAAGCGCGCTCGGCCAACGTGTACTGGAGCCATAAGAAATACGTTTTGACGTTTCACATTAATCATTCCGCAATAACTTTGTACAAGCGTACTCACAAGATTTAAAAGAACCTTTTATAGAAATCCAAAGAATTATGAAGTTATCTATATTTCATTACAACGTATATTGTTCTTTACCACTAATTCAAGTTAGAATCTTTCACAAAAAGCAAAATATAAAAAAATTCACCTCTGGCGTCTGACGTTGTTTCAATAATGTATCACTATGTATCTTACCGCAGTGTTTGAATGATTAAAATTCATTGTTATGCAAATAATCGGTAAAAATATTCAATCGGTAAAAAGGTTCAATTAATCGAATCTTGTAATGATTTAATTTATTATTTGGTTATTTAAATTTTAATTTTAGAATTGCTTAAACTATATGAATCACGAATGAAACAAGTTTATTTATTTTATAACTTCCTACGTCAGTGTAAATTTGTGTAGGCAAAGAAATTCATATGCAAAGCCGCGCTGAAAAAAACACTACGAAATTCCACTCTCCCGCCATTTTGGGAGCTTAATGTGCGTACTTTTGTGATTTTGTGTTTACCTTATTTTGTGACTCGGCTATAACTTTTTGGACTGATTCTATTATATTCGTTAACCTTGACAAATTATATACATAGGAATATCATAAACAATAATATCTCATATTACTATTTATGATATTATCTAAATAAGAATATCCTACTGCGGCTTAGTTGCAAGAAAGTTTAGTATATGGCGGTTTATATAATGGTAGTCTTGGGGAGTGCTTTTAGCTGGGATGGAAGATGTGATTTAGATGTGGACAGGCGTGTCGCTGCCGGGAACAAAGTCAATGGTGCCCTGACTGCGTTATTCAAAAGGCAAGGCGTAGTGAAGAGTGCACGCCTTGCAATACATAACGCAGTGTTGGTACCGCCTTTGTTATATGGCAGCGAAGCCTGGGAATGTCGGAAGAAGCATAAAAGCAAGTTGAATGCAGTGGAGATGCGATCTCTTCGTAAAATGTGCGGCGTTACCATGGCCGACCGAAAGCGAAAACAAGAGATTCGCAATATGGCAGGTTTGAAATATGACCTTATCACAAAAATTGATAAGGGCGTGCTTCGATGGTTTGGGCACGTTGAGCGAATGAGTGAAGACCGAATGATGAAGAAAATATATAGCGCGAAAGTAAATATTAAAAGGTGTCGAGGTAGACCGAGACTAACTTTCGAAGACCATGTAAGCAAATTGCTCGAAGAGGGGAGGATCAAGTGTACTCGGATACCTAGACGTGCATGTATGAAGAAGATAATGAATCTGAAGGAAGCGAAAGAGGTATGTAAGGATCGTGACACTTGGCGATCTGTTCTCTCTGGCTACCCCGTCAGGGATCGTGCGTGAAGATAAGTAGTCTTTGAGAACCTTTTTAAAACGCATGCACTTCCGATATAAAAAAATTAAAAACGCAAAATAATTATGGAGAGGCATGACATAGCCTCATTAATGATATAACATTTTTTAAGAGAAATGAAAAATATAAGCACTTGGGACAACGTCATATTCGTTGATGGAACGATGACACTGCATCGAAGATGATTTCTCGAAGGTACCCATGGAAAAAGGTGATGCGAGATCCGCTGGAGGAAGATTTGTAGAAAATTGTTTATTAGCTTTCCAAAAAAGTTAAAAAACGTTACCCACTAGGATTTTCTCTTGTATCGTGGAGGCAGTTTACAAACATAAATTGCACGAGGACAAACATCCAGACCCGGAACAATTATTTGTAGGCCATACAAATATTTATTCGGTGCGGGATTCAAACCCACGGCCCCCAGCTCAATAATTCATTGCTAAGCCACTGCGCCACGGAGCCGTCAAATTATATCAGTCAGACGTTGATGAAATTTATATGGGACTACATGAGAAACACCAGCTTTCTAATAAGAAAGAACCATCGAATTTGGTTCAACCAGATAAAAGTTATGATGTAATTTTTTTACACATTAAAAACATGCGTGAGTGTCGTGGAACACTCAGTTGGAACGAAGTTCTTTTCATAGTGTTTTATTATTTATAAACGTATTATATTATTGATTAACAAATACGAATAAATGAATTACTAGCATCTATTAAAATGAAGCGTCATTTATAATAAAATAATATTTCTTTCATGACAAGATAAGAAAAAGCGTGAGGAGGGTCTACACTACGTCAGTAGGGGTCGTGACGGAAAAATCTTACACTTTTTGTCGCTTAGCCCCCATCCGCCAAATACGTGCTGTCCGATAAAGAACTTCGTTCCATGAGAAAAAAGAACATACAGTCGAATTGAGTACCATCTCTTTTTTGAAGTCGGTAGAAAAGAGTGGTTTACAACCCTTTTACAAATTATTCCTGCGCATATCGCTGCACAAGACTTCCACCATACCTCTGCCATTATAATGCTATCGAATTGATTTTGGGTCAAATCAAAGGCTAGTTCTTATATGAAATGCTCTTAATGCAAACATATTATTGACTATACATAAACACACACGAGATGGAAAAATCTTATGCTTTGTAAAGAAAATGGAAGGTTTGCCGTATGAAGCATATACCCATGTCACAAAGAACAATTGGGCAAAAGTTGTGGAGAAAACAAAGAAAATTATTATGGATGACTTTGAAAGAACATTAATTTTGATACATTATTGAAAATCCAATAATAATTAATCTAAATAACGACAGCCCAACTAGTTGTAGTGAAAGTGACTGATTATATTTATTTTTAATCTTTTGCCTCTAGATATAAGCAGTAATAATAAATACGAAGAAACTGATAAATCTAGAGTTTTTATCCGTTTCTATTTATTTAACAATTTATGTACACACAAACAACGGAAAGGACACATGATGAAGAGTTTGTACAAGGGCGCTACTTATCTCATAATGAAATTTCTTCCAGTAGGCCAGTTAAAAAGATATATGATATATAAAAGATAATAAGGTGTGCACTTTGTTATTATATACACATATATACATACAAGATAAAATAAATATATATTTTTAAATATACAGGGTATTTTTGGAACGCTCCCGAAAACTAAGACAGGCGACAACACCAAGTACACCTTTGATCATGGGTCACAAATAAATTCGATCCTGATGAAAAAAAATCATCTTTTTACAACGTTTTATTAGCTTTATTCACGCGCCATCATGTTAGTACAGCTAAATGAAACGACAATTTCATAAAATATATCATGGAAATACTGAAACATAAAACCAGCAGTGGAATGACTGAATATATATTATCTGACTGAAAGGTCAATGTACGCGCGAATGCAAATTCGCGCGGCCCGCAACTAGCGGGCCATACCACAATATCTAATAATTTACAACACTTGTCTAAATACGAGTACCTAACTTATCTACTTAACCTACTATTTTGCCACTGTGCTTGTCTCCACTTAGCCACTTTAATCCGAATTTACAGGTTAAATAACCCAAATAACTGGTTCGATTCCCCGCTAATGAAAAAATACTTAAATGAAATGTAACCAAGGTTGGAGTCATGAGTTTTTATTCATCGTGTAGGTATGTTTATTATTCTCATGTATTCAGTTATGTACCTATTCAGATTAGTCTAGTACTAAGTTATTTAAAAAAAAATAGGTATGAAACAGCTTACCGCTCTAAATCCTCCGTGGTCTTATGAGATGCGGCTCAAATTGTGCTCCATTCATTTCAAGGTAGATTTGGGTGCAGGCGGGGCATCATCGTGTGGTCTTCGACACAGTCCGTACGTAGTTTCTCGAAAGCATCCACGGTCCTTTGGCGCATTTCTTCAGCACTATCACATTCACGATTAAAAACCCTTTCTTTCACATACCCCACAAAAAGAAGTCTAACGGAGTCAGATCTGGTGAGCGAGGTGGCCAAGCGTGTGGTCCTAGTCTGCCGATCCAGCGATCATCAAATAGCTCATTGAGGCGCTCACGGACGAACCTCACGAAATGTGGAGGGGCACCATCATGTTGGAACCATGTGCGGCGATATTCAGCCAACGATAGGTCGTTTAAAATGTCAACCAAATGTTCATTTATAAAGTTTAGGTACCGCTGTCCGTTCAGTCGCTCTGGCAGAAACACTGGTCCCAGTATGCGATCCTTAAATAAACCTGCCCATACGTTAACCGACCATCGGGTTTGGTGCCCGGTTTGTCGAACAGCGTGCGGGTTAACCTCTGAATACACGTGTGTATTTCTTCGGTTCCACAGGCCGTTTCTGGTAAATGTCGACTCATCCGTCCAGATAATGTACTCAATGGAACCAGGCACACGTTGTTGCTGGTATAATAACCAACGGCAGAAAACTCGTCGGCGGTCGTGATCGCCGGGAACTAAAGCTTGCACTTTGTGCAATTTGTATGGGCGCATTCGGTTACGCTTCAATACTTTGTGCACTGCACAGTATGACACACTTGTTCCATCCCGACGTCTTAACAATTTATTTAGCGATACTTCGTGTACCTAGGTTCGGATACCTAACATGTTGCCGTATTCATAATCACTATAAACGTACGCGTTAAGCATTATTAAAACAAAAAACGTAACAACAAGAATAATACCAACAGGTAATCACAAGTATTAACAATTTAATAAAGAAAACGATTGAGCTGTCGCTCGCGCACGCGTGTACAAAATCAACACGGAACTGTTTCAAAAACTACAATTAATAACGAACCCCGACAAAACTGAAATCTACTGCGTCACAGCGTGAGGCGACACGAGCCGGCCGGGTTACATTCTGCCGTCATAATAAAGAAGGACGCAACTAACAAAAACGTAAAATGGAAATAAAAAATAAATTTATGAATTTTTCTTTCAGACCCCGTGTCTAAAGTATATTAAAAGGTATCTATATGAAAATTGAAATATGTACGTAGAGACATGAAGATTTTAAGGACGAACTTATTTTTTTGATAATTTGTTTATTTATTTAAATAAAACGAATTTTCCTTTTCATCTTAGATTAAAAAATACACCTGGCAACACAAAAACATCGAAGGAAAGACGCATATAACTATTTGCGTCTTCCCAACCTAATAAATAAAAAAAACTGCCATTCATTTAACATTTTTACATATTTTGGAAAGGTCATTTGAAGTTGAAAGGACGCTAATAGTAATTTACTACTTTTTTCTTAGTAAATATTAGAAAAGCATTGGTAGTCAGACACAAAAAATAACAACCCGCAACTCTTGAGTAATGATTTTAAAGGGGATATCATACAAGACTTACTACGATAATAATTAAAAATTAAAAATTTTGTACAACCGACTTTAATATAAATAATTAAGGATGACTCAAAAACTATTGGTCTGACCTCGATCAAATTTATATGGGACCACATGTGAAACACCAGCTCTTAGTAATAAGATATAAGCTCTTAATAATAAGATATAGAATAAAAAGACAAGAATAATTGAAATTTAAGTAATCGATGCAAATATTGTTAAAGATGACGTAGCCACTGGTTAAATAAGTCTTTTCTTTTATGTTGAATTTGTATAAGTCTTTTCTAATGTCATCTGTGATCAACAGTTACGTCTAAAATTCTTACGATAATTTCTAAAATATTGATATTTGTGAATATTAAAAAAATTTAGTGGATGCGCCTTCTTATCATGAGTCATGGTATTGTAGTGGGTGCGCAGTCTGTTGTTATGTGTATAGTAACGGGCATATAGATAAATAATGTCCAACACTTATTACACTAACACTTTTATTGCACATAAATACAGTCACACCAATAATTATATAGTCAGAAGGAGAATGCAACACTTACAAGAAGAAACAAGCTTATAGATATAAAGAAAGGCGGAGAGAAGTTTAAGAGAAAATAGATAATAGGCTTTAGTACACACGTAAATATTTTAATAGCACACGTCCGTAAGCTAAAGCGACAATCTCTCTCCGTAGTAGTACGTAACCGACTGATCGAGGTTCAAGGAAGCGTTGCGCTCACGCCACCCGCTCGTAGCCATTGCCGCACTCGATAGCACCTTATAAGGTAATGCATCGATGACACCACCGGGATCGAACCTATGAGCGTCGGCCAACTGGTAAGTATGGTGGTGTGTTATTAGTGTAAAATGTAGTTTGTTAAATGCGTGTGTGTGTGTGAGAATGTATGTTGGTGTAATATATTATGTGTGAGTTGCACGTTCCCCACATCACCCCCCTCCAGAGACCTGGCTAAGGGCGATAAAAATCGGTAAATTTTACACGACGTCCTGAACGTGTTATGTATTCTTTCGAGGTTATTACAGTATTATTAACATCGGGTTTATCTGATGCGTCACATAATATATGGGCTGGTTTAAGGCGATCAACTGTAACCGTAACTTCCTTCCCGTTAACCAAGACCTTAAATATTTTGTCACTTCTAGTGAGGACTTTGTGAGGCCCGCTGTATTTAGGCTGCAAGGATCCACGTGATGCGTCCTCACGTACAAATACGTGGTTGCTGTGGGCAAGATCTTTAAAAATGAAGATGTTTTTATTGCTATGGTGAGACATAGGCACTGGGCGTAATTTTTGAGCAAACGTGCGAATGCGGGTGCAAATTCGGTTATGTCCGTTGTACCGCTGGCACTGGGCTCAAAAAATTCTCCGGGCAAAGATAAAGGTTCACCATACAATAATTCAGCAGAGGATGATTGTAAGTCCTCTTTAAATGAACTGCGTATCCCTAACAATACCCATGGCAGTGACTCGGTCCATTTTTCTCGTGTATGACACATTATGGACGATTTGAGCTGCCTATGGAATCGTTCCACTAGTCCATTACTTGCCGGGTGGTAAGCCGTCGTGCGTTTGTGCTGGAATCCGGCTATTTTGGCGAGTTGTTGGAAAAGGTTTGACTCGAATTGCTTACCGCGGTCAGTTATAATGTCTGCGGGGCAACCAAATCGAGCTATCCAACAAGATAACAAAGCCTTCGCAACCGTTTCTGCTGTTATATCAGCGATCGGAACAGCTTCAGGCCACCTTGTGAAGCGGTCAACACACGTCAGACAATAACGGTAGCCATCCGACAATGGCAACGGCCCTACAAGATCGATGTGAATCTGTTTAAACCTTGCACGCGGTATTTTAAACGTGCCTATAGGTGAGCTAACATGCATGGTAAACACGTTTTTGACCATTCTCGACAGTCTTTTTTAACTTTCGGCCACACGAAACGTTCTGCTACTAACTTGGCGGTTGCGTTAACGCCTGGATGACTGAGCGAATGTAAAGTGTTAAAAACTTGTTTTCGGAAAAACTTGGTTACAAATGGCCGGGCAGTCGGTGTACTGACGTCGCAGTACAATGGGGTTCGACTCCCGGGTACAGTAAGTTGTTCTAGGCGTAGTGACGAGCCTTCTTTTATGAGCTTTTCAAGCTCAGGGTCAGAAGCTTGGCTTTTAGCTAATGCTTCTAAGTCAATAGGGGCCTCTAATGCCTCTACGCGCGAAAGTGTATCGGCAACAACGTTGTCCTTACCGGAAATATGTCTGATATCTGTTGTAAACTGGGCTATATAATCTAAGTGCCTATACTGCCTAGGCGAACAGTTGGATTTCCTTGCATGAAATGCGAAACTGATTGGCTTGTGGTCAGTATATACTGTGAAATGTCTTGCTTCTAACATGTAGCGAAAATATTTAATAGCCTCATAAATTGCTAGGAGCTCCCTGTCGTAAGGGGAATATTTTGCCTGAGAAGTGTTCAGCTTTCGGGAGAACAATGCTAGCGGCTGCCATACGTCTTCTTTTAACTGCTGTAGAACAGCTCCAATTGCCTTATCCGACGCATCAGTGACTAAAGCCAATTTTGCTTGGCAATCTGGATGTGCTAATAACGCTGCCTCAGAAAGGCTTTCTTTGCATGTTTTAAATGCATTTAAAGACTCACCAGATAATGTAATAGGCTGGTTATTCTTTATTACGCCTGCCAACAAGGCGTTAAGCGGTGCTTGTATTTCTGCAGCACGTGGTAAAAATCGCCTATAAAAATTGACCATGCCCAGAAATCGTCGAAGTTGACGAACATTGGTGGGCAATGGGAAGTTTTTTATGGCTTCAACTTTAGTGTCTAGTGGTTTGGTGCCTGATGCCGAGATGTGATATCCCAAAAAGGATACTTCTCGAGCACCAAAAACACACTTAGACGTATTAATTAGCATACCATATTCTTTTAGTTTTTGAAAAATTGCGCGCAAATGCTGTTCATGTTGTGCCTCGTCCTTTGAAAAAACTAAAAAATCATCCAAATAACAATAGCAGAAGTCGAGCCCCCTTGTCATTTCATCCACAAACCTCTGGAACGTTTGTGCAGCATTCTGTAAACCGTAACCCATGAATGGGAACTCAAAGAGTCCAAAAAGCGTTGTTATTGCAGTTTTTGGTACATCTTCAGGACTAACTGGTATTTGATTGTAAGCCTTGACTAAGTCCAATGTACTAAAAATTTTGCAACCAGATATACTATGTGCAAAGTCCTGAATGTGCCTGATCGGATATCTGTCGGGCACTGTTCGAGCGTTAAGCATTCTGTAGTCCCCGCAAGGACGCCAACCATTATCTTTTTTTGGAACTAAATGGAGTGGCGAAGACCAAGAACTTTCAGAAGGTCTAGCTATCCCATTATCTAGCATGGATTGGAACTCTTGTTGGGCTATTTTGAGTTTATCTGGAGCGAGGCGACGAGGTGAACAAGAAACTGGAGGTCCTGGTGTCGTACGTATATGGTGAACTGTGTTATGCTGTATAGTGCGGTGTATACCAGCTGGTCGGGTAATTTCCAAAAATTCTGTCAAAATTTGGTGATATTTTGTGTTACCAGTTAAAACCTTAATTGATGAAATATTGGTTGATTTTACTTGTGAGGCAGTGGCTACTATAGATGGTGTACTATCAGTAATACGCTTGTTACGACAATCTACAATTATACTATAATAGTTTAAAAAATCTACGCCAATAATGGGCTTTGTTACATTTGCAACTACAAAACGCCACTTGAATATTTTACGTAAGCCAAAATCTAAGTTTAAATGTACATAACCATAAGTGTCTATATGAGAACCGTTGGCTGCACTTAGCTGGTATGTAGTCCGAGCACGACGTTCACGTAGCAACGACCGAGGGAAGACGCAGAGGTCGCTTCCTGTATCGACCAGGAACTGAGTCTTCGAGATGCGGTCGGTTACGAATAGACGACCAGTTGAGTAGGGGCAATCGTCGGTCGACATCACCGATTGCCCTTGGAGTTTTCCGACCGATAGTCGCATGGGCGTACACATTTATCTGCCTTTTCGCCGAATTTGGAGTGGTACCAGCATAAAGGAAATTTTCTGTAGCTGGACTGAGACCTTGATGAAGAGCGATTTTTACGAGTATCTCGTTTAGAGCGTGATCGTGGTCTGCTTCTTCTGTGCATTAGAGTAAGTGCTTGCACTTTCTTTCTAAGCGCTGCAACTTCTTTCGCAAGGTCGTTGTACACCGGTTCATTATAAGAACGACTTGTTGATGCCACCTGAGGCGATGATGGTACTAGGTCGTGAATCCTATCGGCTACGTCCGCTAGTGTCTCGATGGATGTATGCGGTTGGCCTGCTAAAAATGTTTGGATGCCAGATGGAAGACGACTGATCCAAATGGTTCTCATAAAATCATCCGAGACCTGTATGCCAGCAAGACCTTGCAGATGACGGAGAAACTGTGATGGTTTTCTGTCACCCATTTCTTCGTGCATTAATAACTGTGTGAGCTTTTTCTCTTTGGATGCACTCAGCCGCTTAATTAGCTCGTTCTTCAGCTTGTCATATTTATTACTAGTTGGTGGGTTAATTATAATGTCTTTTACCTCCACTGAGTACTGGTTATCCAGCTGACCAATAACGTAATTGAATTTAGTTGCATCACTTGTAATGCCGGATATATTAAATTGACCTTCCACCTGGGCAAACCATATCTCTGGCTCCTCCGGCCAAAATGGTGGTACTCGAACTCCGACCTTACATAGTTCTAATGTAGGCTCATTTTGCGGCGTCTCTGTCGTTGTTGAGCGAGCCTGGGCGCGGTCACCTGCAAACGTTCTAGCATCTTCGAACTTGTTCTCGACGTTGCTCATTATTGTGTTTAAACGGGGTCACCAATGTAGCGGGTGGAAGGAAAAGGGGAGATCTCCCGCCGGGCAAGGTGTTCTGCCCGGGGAGCGGCCAACGCTCCGATTGGTAGTTCAGAGCTATTCTATATATATTGCTTTAATTTCGGAACTTTGATAGCGCGATTTAGGCTTCGATGTGTTTCGCTTGTGGCGCGACGACAGCGCCACCACATCACCTGATGTGGGGAACGTGCAACTCACACATAATATATTACACCAACATACATTCTCACACACACACACACGCATTTAACAAACTACATTTTACACTAATAACACACCACCATACTTACCAGTTGGCCGACGCTCATAGGTTCGATCCCGGTGGTGTCATCGATGCATTACCTTATAAGGTGCTATCGAGTGCGGCAATGGCTACGAGCGGGTGGCGTGAGCGCAACGCCTCCTTGAACCTTGATCAGTCGGTTACGTACTACTACGGAGAGAGATTGTCGCTTTAGCTTACGGACGTGTGCTATTAAAATATTTACGTGTGTACTAAAGCCTATTATCTATTTTCTCTTAAACTTCTCTCCGCCTTTCTTTATATCTATAAGCTTGTTTCTTCTTGTAAGTGTTGCATTCTCCTTCTGACTATATAATTATTGGTGTGACTGTATTTATGTGCAATAAACGTGTTAGTGTAATAAGTGTTGGACATTATTTATCTATATGCCCGTTACTATACACATAACAACAGACTGCGCACCCACTACATTGGTGATCCCGACGTGATATGAACACGCATCCAACAATCTTCGGAAACTACAATTTCAAAAACTTCGTCATCTTACTCAAGTACCACATTCATTCTCTCCCGAGCAGATATTGTCTGCAGTCTTCACATTCTGCAAGCCATCTAGCTTTACAAAGGTTCATCGCAGCACTGGAATAATAATGCTTCCTGTTCCTTCAAGCTACTCTCTGCGCTACAGTGTTCGGCACGGCTCTGAGCCTTACTGCTCGCCTCTGCTTCACGGCACTCTCGCAGATTACTTGCCTTCTTCTCGACTCACCGCAGACTGCAAGACAATCCCTGGCACTTGCTCCGGCTCATCGTTCTCACCGGCATCACTTGCAAGTGCGTAGTACGGCATGCATTACACACCGGCATATCATTCGCACCGGCGTCACTTGCCCTTACTCACACAGCATGCATTCCCCACCGGCATTTTAAGGACGCACCGGCAATCGGACTGCACTATCGACCTCCGGTCTGAGCAGGAGGGTGATATGGTGGCGCTGTCGTCGCGCCACAAGCGAAACACATCGAAGCCTAAATCGCGCTATCAAAGTTCCGAAATTAAAGCAATATATATAGAATAGCTCTGAACTACCAATCGGAGCGTTGGCCGCTCCCCGGGCAGAACACCTTGCCCGGCGGGAGATCTCCCCTTTTCCTTCCACCCGCTACAGTATATTTAACTCATTTATTTAAAAATTGTTAGATGCGCCCTTTTTTCTTACGACCGCAGCATTGTTTCGTACCGAGCTAGATACAGGTCGACAGCGGAGAGAGTGTGTGTACAGTCGCGTTCTAAAGTACTACATGGTATTGAGCTATTGTTTTATAATATTATAGTAATTAATTGTTTAATTGTAGAATCATAATAGGTGTTTTACTATTTACTTAGAACTTTGGAAGAGGTGGGAATTAAAAATGGATAATGTTTACTTGAGCATTATTTGTTATTTCTATCGTAAAATATAAAGTAGTTTGTAACAAAAAAAACTTAAGCTAAGGGTGACACGCCGTCCATTATGACGTCTTGGGTCACATGAAAGTCAGATGTTGATGGTGTGTTGGTGTTACTGGATGCTACTTCATCATCACTTTCATCTTCGCTTGAGCTTCCGTCATCAGGTCGATCACATGGTAATTTTTTCGGTATTCTCCCTCAACACTTTACTGCACAATTTTCCCCATTCACCTTCTCCTATCATATTTACCTTTTCGTTCACTAGTTTAGTCATAAAACAATAGATATAAATAATTTTTGTTTCCTTCCTTTTTAAAACATCGTCGCGAGTCGCAAAGTAAGCTGTGTATGCGACTGTATTTTTGGAGCAAACAAAGCGCGGGAACCAATAGCATGCAGGCACAGTAATACTGGCGGATTGTTCCCCCGTCGCGCCCCTTCGTACCTATATGTGATAAATCGCTCAGTGCCCAAGTTCAAGGCCAGCGTTCTTTTTTCACCGTTCGCGCGTACATTAACCTCCATTAGTCAGGTGATATCAATTCAGTTTCCACTGCTGGTTTTATGTTTCAGTATTTTCATGATTTTTTTTATGAAATTATCGATTCATTTAGCTGTACTAACATGATGGCGCGTGAATAAAGCTAGTAAAATGTTGTAAAAATATGATTTTTTTTTCATCAGGATCAAATTTATTTGTGACCCATGATCAAAGGTATACTTGGTGCTGTCGCCTGTCTTAGTTTTCGGGAGCGTTCCAAAAATACCCTGTATATAGTCATAATTAAATATATATATAAATAATAAAAAGTGTAGTAAATATCAAAGATATGGAAACTTACATAGAAGACAGGGATAAATTATGTTCTTTTACACGTTTTTTGAACAATCTCACTGTTTTGATTTCTCGAATGGGAGGAGGAAGTGCATTCCAGAGTGTTACTGCATGTACAGAGAATGAACAGGAATATGAATGAGCTTTAAAGGATGCGAATTTTAAGAGGGTTTTAAGGTGAGATCTACAAACTACATCTGGAGATTTAAAAAAGGTAAATCGATTACGAAGGTATGAAGGGAAATTCGGACTATGTAAGATGTTAAAAAGGAGACCAGTGTTCCTGCGAAATCGGATCGGGAGCCACTTGAGCTGCTTTCTGTATTTAGAGACGTGGTCAAACTTTTTGAGTCCAAAAATATACCGAATGCAAAGGCATCGAAAAAAAAGACATAAGCGTAATTTAAGATTGGCAAAATGAGAGTTTGAACAAGAGAGATTTTAGTTAATAAGGGTAAAAAAATTTAAAGTCGTTTTAACGAGTGAAAAGCATAATGAACTTTTCTGCTAAGTCCGTTATATGAGCACCCCATGATAACCTATTGTCAAGAATTAGGCCCAAGTTCTTTGCAGATTCCGAATAAGTGATTGATAATCACATTTGGCAGGGTGCATTTATCAATAATACTACTATTATATCTGCTACTTATTATTAACGCTTGAGACTTACTTGAATTTATAGTTAAACCATGGGATCTGGACCAACGACTAATTCTATCCAAATCATCATTCAATGCATCTATCGCCAATTTAGCCTCAGATGCCTCAAAGTGACGGTAAAGCTGCAAATCGTCTGCATAAAATTTGAAGTTGGAGGATATTATTTTCGTTATAGAAGGAATTCCGTTTCTGAATTCCAAATGGGTCGGCCACACACATACGGAATCCCGTATTGCCCGCAAAATTTCGAACGGAAAACTACCGTACGCGTGTGACGGGTCACAAATTTTATAATATGGACTTGCTGCGTTCGGAATTCCGAATCGAAATATCGAAACGGAATTCTGTATGTATGTGGCCGGCCTTATTATTTATTTATTTGTGATCGAGATCGAAATAGTGTTTCTATATAATTTGTTAATTTGTGGATCGAAATCAAGGCTGATCAAGGCAAGCAAGCAAAAGCAACAAATAATTTTCTAAAGATTTGAAATTTGAATGCTTACTTTAATTCTATTCACACTATTTTGTAGCTTCGATCACTAATATAAATTTAAAACATTGCTTTTCCTTTACTTAACTACATAATTTACTTTTACTTACTATTTACATACCTTATTCTTTGAAATTTTACTTGTTTTGGAAGCTATTAAATTTATTATCTTTTGAATTATTATATTATTTACTGATTTATATTGTAATAATGTCGAAGAGAGTACGATTGCTTACAACGAAAAACAAATCTAAGATAAATAGTGGAAAAGAATTCGATGATTTTAAAGGTAATTTACTTTTTTATTTTAACTAAAAGTGCTATGATTGGTTATTATACTTTTATCGTTTTTCTAATTAATAAATCTTACTTTTAACAATGTTTATAATGTAATTCAGATAAAGAAGTATTCACAGCGCGTGGGCGCTTAAAAGGTGCTTTAATGGAAGTTCTAGGAGATGAATCTGATGCTTCATCTGGCCCCAGTCCTGTTAAACGTGAAAGGTATAATTTAAATTACACTAAAATTCACTTTAAATTGCAATATAATTTATTTTTGATTGAAATATAATTATTTCGCTAGCATTATTATGTTTAGTAATATAACTATGTATTTATGCTTAGACAAACTAGTCAAGAACTAGAAAGAGACTACACATCTGAGGAAGAGGATAAACCTGACAAGAACTTATTATCAGCAAGACAGTCCTATGTATTGAAACTCTTTGATAGAAGTGTTGACCTGTCCCAGTTTAGTGAAGACTCTCCTTTGTACCCAATTTGCAGGGCCTGGATTAAAAACCAGCCAAAAGCAAACTATAGTGCATATGGGTAAGTAAAAGAAGAATTATTTATTTTTATTATATGACCTATGTGTCTGTTAATTGCACATCTAGGCCAAAGTGTAGAACAAAAATAACTTAAAAGTAACAAGCACACAGTAATACATTAATGTTCATTTATTAGTTATGCATTTTAGGTGCAGGCATCCAATATATAGCATTTTCACTTAGCTATTTTTTTACTTATTTACTTCTTATCTTTTTTATTTTTGGAAAAATAAAGAAATTAGTAAACATCCTGATTAGCAATTTTTTTGAAATTTCTCTTTAAGCCCTAAATCTCCCAAGTTATGCTATAGCAGCTATACCTATTTAATTATAAATTCTATTATAAGTTTTATTGTGTCTTGAAATTACAATTAGCTTATATAAACTATATATCCCAGTGCTGGGTACAGATCTCTCATTTCTAAGTGGTATATAAGGAGTAATTATTTTGCCATGCTGCTCCAGTGCGTTGTGGAAGATCACATTTCCTCGAAATGTTTTATCTCAGTCATGTTGGTTTCTTCACAAGGATTTTCTATCAAGAAGCAGCAGTTGTAATCATGTCATCACCATTAAAAATCTCAATTAGCAATTTTGTTAGTGTCAGCAGTGATCGAACTTAGATTGCTAGTGTATTGTGAAATATACGAAGAGCCCTTGAGCCACTACTCCTGTTAGTAGGTATAAAAATATACACAAATTGTTTCACTTACTATGCCATATTAGTATTTCATATTGATTTTTTCCCCAAAACACAAATCCATTAAAGATGTTTATAAATTTATGTGAGATGAACTTAATATATGATATCATTTTAATAAATAAATTAGGATAATAACTCATCTTTTTCAATTATCAACAATCTAACAGAAATACCATTGTAAAATATCAGCTTAATGTTGCCATATTTCGTATGGTGAGTGTAGAGAACCGGAGACTCTTTTGACTATAAACGAGGCATCTTAGACTTCAGGGACGACAACGCATCTCCATTTTCATTATTAATCGAGGATACATGTAGAAGTCTATGGGCCACAGCATCTACTTTCCATCAGGTGAGCTATGTTAGCTGGTCACCCTTATTCCATAAAAAAAATTACACAGACATGTGAAATCCGTCAACACTTACTAGAGCAATGGCGGAATTATTTTTCCATAATCCTTTTAGATATGAAAGAATGCCAGTGTTCACCAGTGGAACATATATAACTTTACTTATTTAAATTCAATTATATTAATTGTTTTAAACTAATAATTACATATACATTCCAGAAGAAAATATACTGAACCGAAATCCACAGAACTTAGTGTGGAATTACCTGGACCAGAAGGGTCACCTGTATCTAGAATACCAGAATTAATCCCAGAGCAGAAGGCCCATAATAAGGATAATATCAATTTAAACTATGTAAGTGTGTGAAATTTAATACTTAAATGCATATATTAATTACAGCATCACAAGTGCATTGCTGAACATAGGTCTCTTCGTAGCCTCATCGCTAAATTAAAAATACTTTCCATATTACCAACCAATTTTATGTGCTGTGTAACTTTGCAGTATAATACTCAATACATTTACCTTATTTAATTAACTTCTTTTGAAATTTTCCATTTTACCCATATTTTTTGCTAAACATTGTCCATGTCGCTGCTCTTTGGACTCTGTCTTCCCCCTCGGGGATTACTAATGTGACATATGTGTATGTTAGTACTAAGTTTATGCCCCTTGGTATCTAGCGTGAGGCACCACCACCAAGTAAGGAACAGCTTCTGCAAGAGCACTGCACCCGCTGGGCGGCTGTACGTATGGCGTGGCTGGACCAGGCCGCCAAAGTGGAGGCGCGCTATGATCAGACACAACGTGTATTGAACAGTATCAACGTCAAGTGAGTCACACCAACAGATATTTACGTTCTAAACATAATATAAACTCAAATCTATCACCTACGCATCTAGGTGCCCTAGGATGGGACAATCAATTTTATCGGTTATACCGCGATCCATCTAGGGCTATAAGATGGAAAATTGAAAAGTTCTTATAAATAGCCTGATTTCCATTGAAAAGTATTGACATTTTTTTGCAAATGTAATTAACGAGTGTAAAATTAAATCAATTATTGGCCCAAAAGTTCTAAAAAAAAGTCCTGTTGTGTTTCTTGCTGGTTCTTTCCAGGTCATAGGTATTTTCCGAACCAGTGATAAATTAAACATAAGATTGACTTTCAATTAGTTTTTTTTTTATAGGATAAGGATGACAATCGAGCACACAGTCCACCTGATGGTAAGTGGTTGCTGCGGCCCATAGACATCTACATCTATCCTCTATTACAAATCAAAATGTAGATGCATTGTCACCCGTGAGGACTAAGATGGAATGCCTCATTTCCAGTAAAAAGGGCCTCCGGCCACCTGCACTCACCAAGCGAAACGCAGAGGTAAACCTCTACTTCACGCTGGTTTTCTCTGAGGTTGTGGTACCACCCCGGTTCGAGCCGGCCCATCCATGCGACAGCAAAAGCTGCCGCGTGGCTCTACCACTGTTAGCAAAAAATTTATAAACTATATTGAATAAAAAAGTTCATATTTCTATTTTTACTGTAATTACAGTAGTTTAGTGATAGGTTTAGAGCTCACTGTAAATTTCACAGTACGCGAGGAACCCGAGTTTGAACCCCACCAGCACCAATGAAATTGTTAATTGCAATTTCAAGAGCTGATTTACCATGTGCTCAGTGGTGAAGAAAAACATCATATCTGAAAAATAAAACAAAACGAAGACATGTGAAGTCCGCCAACACGCATTGGAGCAGCGCGAAAGATGTTTCCTTGCCTTAAAATGTGTAATATGTATATGCCATTATGTAATATGTAAGCTATGTTAGATGTTTGGCTAAGAATTCCAGAACTTAACTAACTTCCAATATATTTTTGTTTCAGTACAATGTGATGAGACCGAGACGAGTGAAACGAGTAACTAAAACCTCTGAAGTTGTTTAGGAGTTATTTGTATTGACTATTGTACTATATTAAGATTTGATTATGTGTATGTATATAGATACAATTTGTGTGATTTTTAGTGATCAATATTTTTGATGTTATTGTTTTAAATCTTTGATTTCTGTGTTGTAATCAATGTTTGTAGCTCGTTTTTCTAGATGATTTTATTGATTTGTACATAATAATCATGATTTAAGTAGTATTAAGTAAAAATGTATGCCTGTATGATTAGTAAACTACTTTTGAATGTATTTTGTTGTTATTATTTAAATAAGTTACCATATAAATTAGACAGGCATACACATAGTGATTACATACTCTTTGGCTATACATTTTAAATGACTTATCACGCAATCTTGACATATCTGTGCAGGACTAGATTATAGTGTATTATGCGCAAGCACAGGTGCACTCTCTATCCCCTCAGCCTCACAGTTGGGACGGGCCGCCAATCCGACACAACCGGAGAGAGATCAGATACAGGACCAATGACTTAACGTGCTTTCCGAGACGGTGTGTTACTGAGAATTTCTTGTCAGAAAAACTGAATATATAGGTAAATTCAATTGAGCATGCCTTAAGCGCATTAAAAAATTACGTATAAAATGATTATTATTATACTTCCAATTTTCCAATAATTTTATGTCAAACTTCAATTTAAAAAAAAGTTTGGAAAATCCAAAAGTGCACGACTCATAATGCTCTTATGATCATCATATCATCATTCAGGTAACTCCAAGTCCAAGACGTATTTAAATATAATCATATAAAATATTGTAATAAAAAAATCTCTGATTATTATAATAATCAAGTATGTATGAAATTTGGTTTTTGGAATATTTTGTATTTGCACAGCTATCTATTTGAGCCGCTGCAAACAACCAATACAGTATCTACTCACGACGGCGGTAGACGCCGAACTGAGTGAGGCAGTCAGACTACCGCATTTTATTTACAAAAAATAAATTAATACAAGGCTGCTAAAACACCGAAAATTTCGTAGCCGTTAAAATTAATTATAATTAAGCAAAACAAAATTAAACTTCCAGTTATATTCAATGGCTTCCCACATGGTAGATGAAGAGTTTTAAAAATAGATTGAGTTGAACAACTGATATTTTCAAGTTATCATGTTTACGGCGCCATGCGGACTTAATAAATCCACACCATAAGCCACTAAAACCCCTTTTTTATGTAAAAATAGCAATTAATCGATTTTAAAAAAATATTAATAAGTTAAACAATAATTTATCTTTCTGACAATGTGCTTTTTATACCATTTATATGTTCAATATCATTGTTAGATACGATTTTATGCGACAAAACGTTGGAATCTTGAATTTTAGGCGCTAGTAGGACATACCATACATTTTAAGCGTGGTAGAGCCATGCTGCAGCTATATTAGTAGTATAGTTGTAGCAGGAATGGGTCGGCTCGACCGGGGAAGGACCACGCTCTCACAGAATACCAGCTTAACGCTGCTGTGTTTCGTATGGTGAGTGTAGAGAACCGAAGACCCTTTTTACTGGGAAAGAGGCATTCCATCTTAGTCCTCACGGGTTACAACGCATTTGCATGACGCGTGACGCCTTCATATCATGTGATCATCATCTGCATTTTGAGTCTATTGAGGATAGATGAAGATGTCTATAGGTCACAGTAACCACTTAACATCAGGTGGACTGTGTGCTCGTTTGTCACCCTATCCTATAAAAAAAACCTACGCGCTTTGCGCTAGGCACGCAATAAATAATTTCTGACCAGACCCAGGACCTCTTGATCAGTAGTCTCGTTTATTATCACTACATAGACAAGTCAGTTCTGCTATGAACTATAGCTCTTCATAATGTATATATAAATACACTTCATACAATGTGTCCCTACAAATATATAAATAATTTCCAATGCTACTTAATATTGAATTGTGATATTTTCAAATCACTTATTCTGAAAAAGGTTACGATTTAATTAGATAACGTGACAGCGCCATTTATTTTATTAAAAACCTTCACGTTGCGTACGGTATTTTACACAATTATAAAATTGCAACCTCTTTTCAACCGCTAAAAACCGTTTTCACTTGTCGGACATTGAAATCGAAAAATAACCAAAATTCTATGAGATGCTTGGCCAGCACTAAACCCGTATAAATATCGTGCCAGTTTATTAGTGTAAGAGTATGTTAAAACTACTTGTAGTCCGACAACTATTCCTGTGCAGATATGATGTTCTTTCGTCAGCAATTGCATTGTTCTTTTTCTATGTTAATTTTAATTCAGAAATTCAGATTAGTTAGATTCAGAGCCCCGGGTATATCGGACATAGATTCCGAGACGTATTCAATTTCGGACGTCAGGAACAATATCAATGTTGTGTGTGAACTTTTTCCTAATAAACTTTTAGGGTTACTTAGTGTTTTTTTTTAAATAAAACAAGATCGGCCTCGTACCAGGTTGTACCACCAGACGTCGGAGTATTTTATTTACTTACTGCCATTTAAAGCCATAAGATCTTTCACGCCTCTTACGACCCCCACGACACCATATTATGGTAAAACATTAGATACCCGACCATCATTCATTTCTGATGTAAGTATATAGAATGAAAGTTGAATCAAAAGACTGGTATTACAAAACGTCATTTAACGCCATTTATTAGTAACAAATAAAACATATGTTAAGCGTTCTTCCGTTTTTTCTTGTTGCTGCCACCATCTACCATTGGGCACTGGGATTGCTTGTGCCCCTTCTCATTGCATTTGTAACAGGACTGTAACAAATAAAATAACAATTCTAAGACACGCAGTTTTTATGTAATCTATTTTTTCAGCGTAATATTGTGATATGTATATCATAGGCCTCTCCGGATCAGTGTTGCCACTAAAATTGGTGCTTTTGGCCCCCCGTTTAGTGGAATATTTCTTTTAATGACTATTAGTTTTTTCTAGTGGTTCATCAGTAGAATTCAGTTTCAATTAGTGGAAAGATGACCTTCAACCTCTCCAGCCCACTCAACCATTAAGGTGCTTAAACTTTTAGCAATATATTTCTACTTTATTTAAGGACAATTTACTTTTGCTGTGTAGCCACAGTGATTCGTCAGGCTGACATGACGTCAGACGATCCATTCCGGTGCCGCTAAACTATTCGCTGGGATTCCTCGTAGAATATTTTAGTAAAAGCTTAGTAAACTCAATATCGTATTTTTTCACGAGTTCATACATCACTATGTTCGGGATTCTTTGCTTTACGACCCACATTTTGGTTCCAAGTGATTGAAAGAGCTACTGGTCAAGTAGCGAAATGCAAATTTTATCCTACAATTGTAAGCATGATGATGGAAATCGGTGATATTAGTAGTGACAAAAATTATTCAAGACGATTTAATTTAAAATAGCAATTAATTAAATAAAATATTCTTGATGTTGACTTCTTGATTTAGAATAGAATAGAATAGAATAGAACATTTATTTGCTTAAAACATGGTTCATAAGATGGTCAATGATGTGGAACTGACATGTTTTGCCATAATTGGCATGCAAAAATTAATGAAATACTTACAACTAATTACACTAAGCCAATCTTACATTTTAAAATTACTTCATCATTACTTAAAAAATATGAACAAATATTCTTTTTGAATTCAAATATTATGTACAATTAAATGCTTATACAGACTCATTCAAATATAAAGAATTCTTGAATTCTTATACAATAATTTATTCATAAATTATTAATTGAATTATTTTTACATGATTAATATTAAACATTATATGATATTAGTTAAGCCATTATTATTTTAATTATTACATTACAGTATAAATTAATTCATAATTTTAATTGCAATAAAATTATAATTTACAAATCTCTAGCTATTATTCAAATATTATTCCATTTAACTTAATACATTATTTTACATTTTAATAAATCAATAATCAATATAAATTAGTTATGTTTTTAGAAATAAAATGTCTATATTCATTAAATTCATTAAAACTAAATTTTACATTAATACAATAAATATGACAAATTTATAATTAATTGTATATAAAGGTATTATGTTATCTCAAAATACTCTGTTACACTATATAAACATTTATCAATCAGCCATGATTTAAGCGCCTTTATAAAGAGAGGAGAAGATAACTCCCTAATATCAGAGGGAATTTTGTTATAAATTTTAATAGTCATCATGTAGCAATTTTTTTCAAAAAGTGAGCTTTTACATGATGGAGCCAAAAGGCGGTTAGTGTCTCTGGGGCGTAGCCGTTGATTGACCATTTCAAATTTCTGAAATAATTGTGGATGATTTCTAACAAAAATTCCTACTTCTAAGATGTAGAGGCCTGTTAACGTCAATAATTTAAATTTTTTATATAATGGTCGGCATGTATCACTTGGTCCTGCTCCTGAAATAGCTCTTACACATTTTTTACTTATATCTGGAGAATTTCCCCATAATATAAGGCCATATCTCAGCAGTGATGCAACATAGCCGTAATATGCAGTTAATGCCGTTTTTTCTCCAGCTGTACATCTTAAACGCCTAAGGACATATACGAATCTGCTCAATTTTGTGCAAATGCTTTGTATGTGTGCCTTCCAATTGCAATGCTGGTCAAGAATAATACCCAAAAATTTGGTATCCTCTGCTTCTTGAATTTCTTGTTCTTGGCAAACTATTTTGAGATTCACTCGATTTGAATTATAATGCGAAAACTGTATAAATTTTGATTTTAATACATTGACACACAGTTTATTTTGGAGTAGCCATTCATTTATATATTTAAGTGTTTCATTGATGGTTTGGTTGTAGCTTGCGGGTTTGTCACGGTTTGGAATTACTACTGATAAATCATCTGCATATAAAACTGATGGATAATTAATTAATTTAGGTAAATCATTTATATAAATTAAAAACAACAATGGGCCCATGACGCTCCCTTGTAGGACACCGTATTTATTATATAGAAGAGGTGATTTAAATGAAACTATTTCATAACTTTTATTTATCTTACTGATTTCTACGCATTGCAGACGATTAGAAAGGTAACTGCTAATCCAGTTCAGAGTATTCCCTCTTATAGCGCATCTTTCACATTTAGTCAAGAGTGTCTCATGATCTACAAGATCAAAAGCCTTGCTCATATCGAAAAATATAGACACAATTGGCACCTTCTTGTCTATGTTTTCTGTTATTATTTTTATTAGAGAGTAGGCTGCAAGAGTTGCCGATTTATTCGCCAGGAAGCCGTTTTGCTCTTCAGCTATTACACTATGCTTTTTAAAAAAGTCTATAATTCTTTTTATCATTACCTTTTCAAAAATTTTAGAAAGTATAGGAACGAGAGTTATTGGACGGTAGTTGGCCATATCTTCAGTACTATTTTTCTTATGTAAAGGCTTTACTATAGACTGCTTTAGAGCTTCGGGAAATACACCTTGAACAAAAGAAATGTTTACGAGGAAGCTCAAAACAGGTGCAAGTTCTACTATACATGACTTAAACAATAACGTAGGCAGTAAGTCAATACCTACAGATTTGGTGTTATTTAAAGACTTAACTATATTAGTAATTTCTTGTTCAGAACATGGCTATAAAAATAAGCTGCTACATACATTATTAACGTAACGTTGCATTGGGACTACGATATTATTTTGTTTATTATTAAAATTTAAAAAATAATTATTAAAGGCTGTAGCAATTTTATAAGGATCATCAATACTCTTATTATTTACCATTATCTTATTAATTTCATTAAATTCTTTCATTCTATCACTATTATCCTTGATTATACTCCAGGCTGCTTTGCATTTATTTTTAGCGTTTGTAATTATTCTATTATTGTATATTCTCTTTGATGCGTTGACACATCGTCTTAATAATTTAGTGTATTTTTTAAATCTCAGCTTACTTTTCAAGGTTTTGTCTCTATAGTAAAATGACCTGAGTTTTCTTTTTTTTGTACTAGATATTGCTATGTCTTTTGTTATCCATTTTGGTCGTACGTCATTTACTTTTACTTTAATCCTTTTCTCTGGGAAAAAAAGTTTAAAATATAAGCATATATATTCGTGAAAATTATTGAATGCTGTATTCAAGTCAGTTTTATGTCTATATACCTCACTCCAGCTAAGATTAGAAAAGCATTCCTTGAATTTATTTATATTTTCTTTACTTGTTTCTCTAACCTTTTTGTACCAGTGATTCAGCTTTCTTTTCATTTTTGGAATACTACTAAATTCCAAGGTTTGAGCAGTATCATGGTCAGATAAATAGAGATAGTGGACTCTGCCTTTAGCGTCTTCTATATTACTAACAAAATGGTCAATACATGAATTAAGCCTTGTAGGAACGTCAATATGAAGGTTTAGGTTATAAGTTGCCAGTACGATTTTTAGTTCCTTAGTTACGTTATTATTTTTCAGTGTATCGATATTCAGATCACCGGCAAGAATTATTTTTCTTTTTCCATTCCTAGTTAGCCTAAATAAGAGAAGATCTAATGCATTCATAAATACAGGTAAGTTAGAATTATCAGGTGTTCTATAAACGCAAATTATAATACAATTAAACAAGGGTATGTCAACAGCACACGCCTCAAAATCTCTCTCTTTTGTCAATGAAGAACATATAGCAATTGGTTTAAAAACAATTGATTTCCGTAACAATATACATACTCCACCGCGTTTATGGTTTTTTCTACAGTACGATGTGGCTAATTGAAATTGTTTTAATCGTATATTCGTTTCGCTCCCTCTCTTTACAAAGATTTTCGAAAAACAGAGTACATCCAATTCATTATTGTTTTTAGCAAAGTCATTAATACATATTTCCAATGTGTCCAATTTACTTAACAAACCCTGTATATTTTGATGAAATACTGTAAAATTCGACGCAGTTTCCTGGTATTTATGAAAGAAAAAAGTTATTTTTATTGCATATCTTAGTCATTTAATGGAGTTGAGTTTTATTTTTTAACACAAAAAAATAATCTAATATAGTAGTTTGCCGTAAATGAAATGTATTCATAGGTCTGTAACATTTAGTTTTCATAGAATAACGAGCATAGATAACAATTTTTTAGGGTCTAGAAAAGTTTGTGCATATTCGTCACTATCAATATCTAAATTAATTTTATTACAAAGCTGCTTAAGATATACAAATTTATTATAAAAATTATCCGATGAAAAATCTAAAAATTTGCATTTTGGAAATAACTTTGTACATAATGATAGCCTATTGTTTAACAATTTTACATTGAAATGTTTATTAGAGCGCACTGGCACTACATAGACACGTATATGTTTTACTTTGTTAAGTGCTAAGTAAAGTTCAGACTCCAGTTTTATTATGTTGTCATCATGCCCTCCTACACCAAGCACAATCACGTCTTCTTTTGTGAGACTGTTAAGGAACGAGTCGTCAAGGTATTTCAGAATATATGAGCTTGGTGCTTGACTTATTATAAATGCACTTACATTGCACTTGTCGTTCCATTTTTCAGCTCTAGTTTTGAGTAAGGCAAGGGATAGCCCGGAAAGTTGTACGTCCCCTAAAATTACAATTTTTTGTTTGTTTTTAACAGGGCTGGTTAACTGATGCATATGTAATAAATTATCCAGTGATTTGTCCTGTTCAAGGTTTGTAATAGCTGCATTTTCATTTTCTTCTATTTCTAAACTTTCTATTAATGACTTTTCATTTTGTAAATCCGTGGAGGACAGCCCTATATTCTTCGTGTTATTCATCTTACGCGTATTTTTTTGGGTGGTTTTTCAGTTGATCCGCATATTTGTAATAGTTGCGTAATTTTTTGCTCTTGTGTAGCTATTTTTTTTCTTTAATAAACTGTTCTCTAAAAGTACATTTTCAATTTCTTGATTTGCTGATGCTAATTTTTCATTTAGTTCTCCTATTATACGCTCCATATTCTGTATTTTTTCTTTGTCATCCGGTCTCAAGTCAGGACAGCTTCTGTTCAATGTATTGTGTAGTAGCTCGGGAGATGAGAGCACTGTATCCTCCTCTTCATCATCAACTGAGAGCGAGTCAAAAGAATTTTCTATTGGTATGTTACTTGTGTGCTTTACTTGACACGTTATATTCTTATCCTGTCTACTTTTAGGAGAATCTAGTCTGAATCCTGACTCAGGAGTGCATTGATCCAATAGTAAGTTTCGTCTTTCACTTTTAGGAGTAGATTTTTCAAGTGATAGAATTTTAGTTTTGAGATTTGAAGTGGGACTGTGTGTTTTCTTTGTAATTGATACGTTCGTGAAATTATCATTAGCAGGAGTTGTATATGACGTGCTTGGGACGTTACTTAAACAATCACTACATTTCCAATTTCTTTTTTGCGTAGGTGTCATTATGTAGTACCTTTTTTCTGTTTTTGAACAATTAAGGTCAAATATTCCTTTACAAATAGTACAGTTAAGATATTGTCTTCCTTTAATAATCTGTTTACATTCATTTATTGCATTGTTTACCCATAGCTCTTAATTATTTTTCTATTAATGTAAAAAATACCTTTTACCTTTTATTGATGACCTCTATGACTTTCACTAGTTTCTAATTATTGAATTTTTTATATATAGACATTTAATATAACAATTATAATCATAAAGAAAAATAAAAGAAAAGAAAAGAAAACAAAACAAAAACAAAAATATTTACAAAAACATCTTGTTGTTTGTCGATTTAGTAATAATTAGTTGTATGTATTATGATGCATGGGCAAACGTGTCGAAATATTGCTACAAGTTTAAAAAGTGGTTTTTAATGCTTAGTAATATGCAAATGATACATAACGAGCACCGTTCGTAGAGTACTTTTAAATGTTAATCCACCGTCACACAATTGATTTCAATGCTTTATACCTTAGACTTATTTTCTAACACTTTATCCATAATGATATACTTTTATTGCTATAATGTTAATGCTTTACACATAGTTTTTATATTAAATAGTCTTCTTTTGTCATATAGGTTCCAATAAATATAGACTTAGATCACTAGTTTATTTTATGGCACAAAAATTATACAAAATATTTAAAATAATGTTAAGATATATACTATCACTATACACTAATGATTTTTACTTTTTATACGCTGCTTAGTTCTGATGCTTATATTCACTATTTTAAAGACGTATTTGATACTGATTGCTCAAATTATAAGTTATTTTTATGCGTTATTTTGATGCGATCGTAACTTAACTGCTAGCGGACACGGGCGCGGAGGTTTACTAATTGTATATTGATTATTTACATAAAAAAATAATGTTTGTTATACAGTACGTAATAGTTAAGGTAAAAACTTACTAATTTACCAATTTCTTCCTTTCGTAATAAATAAAATTTTGTTTAGTGGAAAATTTAGAGAATATGAATGTAGGGTCGCTTTTTGTTGGTGGTTTTAGAAGTTGGATCTGGAGGAGAGCTAGTTTAGTTAGTTAATTTTTCTTTTTGCTTGCCAGGCGAATCTCTGGGTATTTTACGTCTGTCGTAAGAGAGATGGTATACCGCTGTCAATAGGAAGCCATAAGATTTCTCCGACATTTCCCATAATATTCTCTAGCGACAATCACGCTTTTCCCGTTAAAGACAAGATTTGCCTTAATGAGGGCTAATAATTCCACGCTCACCAGATATCACTAGTTGGAAGTGAAGTGAATTTATTTATTACACAATGTTATTAAGAAATTGCGTTTTTAATAAAAGTTTATTGGTTTCTAGAGTATTTAAATGCACAAAACAATGTCTCAGTAGTTTGCTCTTTAATTTTTCTACCGACTTCAAAAAGGAGACGGTACTCAATTCGACTGTGCTTTTTTATGTATTAGCTGGTGCTTCACATGTAGTCCCATATAAATTTGATCAAGGTCTGACCAATAGTTTTTGAGTTATTCTTAATAATTTATATTGAAGACGGTTGTACAAAATTATTAATTTTAAATTATTGCATGCTACTTTTGGGAATAATCGAAGTTTGGTTTATCTATTTCCAATCTAATTAATATAAAATACTAGCGATCCACCCCGGCTTCGCATGGGTGATTTCTGGATCTTGACAACAGCGCCACCTACCTGGTCCAATTGTGAATCTAAACCATTCTCGAATCAACTGTCAAATATTTCACACAACATTTCATCTGTGAAATCTGTCACATATTTCACTTCTTCCAAAGTGGCGCATTGTCAGGCTTGGTAGACAGATTGACAATCGTAGTACCAGACGTCTCGCGCTTTTGAAACAGCTACCTGTCGTCGGTGAGCGTATTTTACGTCTCACGTAACGATATAATAATACCGCCATCTCTCGGAAACCATAAGCTTCTTCTAGCTTTTCCCATAGTCGTCTCTTAAGACACTCACGGAAGGAAATGGCGTAACGGATTTCTTACACCGTTAACCAACATTGTACAGTTAGTGTTCATTTATATACACACACCTATGAAATTAAATGGCAACACATTCATAATGCAAATATATAAACCTAAGATTATTTTACCAATATGCAGAACAGATTATATATTTTTCGTTATCATCATCATCATTACAGCTCTACTGAAAATAGGCCTTTCCCAAATAATCGACTTCCTGTATGTCCTACCAGGTTTAATCCATCTAGTGGAGTGCAGTCTCACACCGCACTTGCCGGCTGTCATTCTAGAAAGTACTTCAAAATCCCTAAATGGGTATGTTTCATTTTACTCACCTGTGACTCCACAACTACACCACACACATGCTTCACATGGCAACACCGCCCACAAGCGTTACAGTGTTCGTAGGTTGGTTTCACACAGCGTTTGCACACATTGCAATGTTTATATGTTGAACCATCCTTGCTAGTGCATTGCTTGCACTTGGTGCAGTGTGCATTACTCTGTGACACCCAATATTTACATTTATCGCAGTGTTTATAATTGCTGTCATTTGATAGGTCTATTGTTGAGAATGGGAGGTTGGTGAAGAAACGGACGGGCGAGCCCATTTTTCGACCACCCTTTTGGAATTTCTTGTGATTCTGATATTCAACCTGGAAAGGACATCAATATATATCAAATAAGGGCAGGTTTTTTTTATAACTAGTCTCAAAATCATTTCAACACCACCTATTGTAAGGCAGAGGACTTTTTATCTCTCACTGAGTGGTTGGTAGATATTAAACTGTCAAATGCCGTATTAAAGCTGTTGCTTTAAAAAAAATCTTCTTATTCATCACCCTATAAAAGACCAGTGCTGGAAAAGAACCTCTGTCAACGTCAATCGTTCGTTTCTAGTGATCCAATCGTTCAAGTATTGATTTGTCCTAGGAATCAAACACATTATTTGTACCAATACGTTCAAAATAAAAATTTAATCATCAATACTTTTATGCGAACAGGGTCAAACGACCGAATCGTTCACGATTGACACATGTCTAGTCTCCCGATATAGAGAGCATTGGCCTGAATCATTACGCTTGGCAGCTGGATTTTCGATCGAAGTACCGGACGTCTTGTCCAAAGTTTTAGATATTTTACGTTTAGCGTAAACTACGTAACGGAAATGTTTACACCGCCCTCAACCGGGAGAGGGCCATTCCAAGCAGTGGGCTTTCACGGGATATTAACGAAAGAACATTACAAAACAATAGAGATTTGTTGTAATCTAGTTCACTTCTTTCTTTAATTGAAAACTCTGTCATCCAGCATATTTTACCTACCGTAAATTTTACTAACACCTAATTCATTGTATTCACAAATAAATAAATAAATTTAAATTTGTAATTTGTAAACCTATTATCTATCTATTTATAATTACTTAGGTCATAAGTTCTGTCAAAATCTTATTATTTAAAATTTTTGAATACTGGCTAGATGAAATTCACTAATTTTAAAAATACAACGTTTGTGCTTGCCGAAAATAAAAATGACATTAATTTTCATTAACTCTCAAATATGGAGTGGTTAAAGAAAGATATAGTAGCGGTTATCGCCTTACACCGCTGTGGTTACGCGCCAAAGGAGATTTTCAATATTCTACAAAAATTGAAAATAACCCAACGATTTGTTTATCGCACTATCAAACGATTCACTGAAGATTCAAGCTTCGAAGATCGTAAGAGAACCGGCCGACCTCGTACAGTTAGGACACCCGTGATCATCAAAGCAGTGAAGGCGCGAATCCAACGAAATGCTGTTCGTAAACAAAAAATCTTAGGTCTTCAGATGGGCCTAAGCAGAACCACGATCAAAAGAGTGATAAGAGTAAGAAGACCGGATACTTTTTGAACGAGCGTTTGAAAAAAATTAGGCTGGATTAGGCGTTTTGTTACGGCGGTACGCGAGAAAAAAAAACCGCGAAATTTTGTTTTCGGATGAAAAAATTTTTAACATCGAAGAAAGTTATAATAAACAAAATAATAAGGTGTATGCTCACGGTAGTGAACAAGCCAGCACACGTATTCTGAGGGTTCAACGAGGACATTATCATTCGTTAGTCATGGTTTGGCTTGGAGTCTCATATTCAGGCTTAACTGAGGTGTAAAAACCAGTGCCGAGGTGTACCAAAACAACGTTCAAAAACAGACATTGGCACGAAGCACGCAAAACTGGTTAACCGCCCATGGAATTGGCTTTATCGGACATGAAGACTGGTCCTCTTCTAGTCCAGGTTTAAGCTCATTGGATTATAAGATGTAGCAACACTTGGAGGAGAAAGTCTGCGCTAAGAATCATCAGAATTTGGAATTTCTCCGAGCATCTTTGGCTGAAGCAGCGGCAGAAATAGATATGAGTGTAGTGCGTGCTGCGATTGATGATTGGCCGCGTCGATTGAGGGCATGTATTCAAAATAGGGGAGGGCATTTTGAATAATGTAAATACAATTGTTTTCTAAATTAAATTACCTTTCATTTCATATATAATTATCAAAAAGTGTATCATTAGTTTTATAAAAAGTTTTTGACAGAACTTATGACCTAAGAATAATTTTAAAATTTGAAACAAACCTGATAATCATGCATCTTAATTTCAGGTGCTATATTTTGTATATATGGTTCAGAGAAGTAAGGAAAGGCCCAGATTACTGGCAAGAGTCCTTCTCCTTCACACACCCGTCTATAAGCTGCAGATAGTTCCCTTATGGTGTGCACCAATGGTTCCACCCTTCCACCAAAGGGAGGGTCTATTACTATGCAAAGACCTTTATCTCTGAAAAAGTTTAATTTAATTGAATGAAACCAATTTTACGGATTTTATCGCGTTCAATTTATCTTATTTTTAGTTTCCGACGTTTGGTCACCAGCGGGACCAAAGATTTTACGTCCCGATGGTAGTGATAACGTTGCGCGCCACAATTAATGCCAGGTAGATATCGAGTAGCATAATTAGGGAAGTCAAGATCCGTCTAGGAAATTCCATGAAAGAACTTTCTAGAACTATCGTCACCTAGTCAGTCGGAACGGGTATGTACTCAAACATTCTAGATGTTTCTACAGTAGAAGGTTCTGGAACTATCTGAGGCCCTATATAAGGCCGGTATAGACCGCGACCCGGGTCAGTGTTGAATTGGCGATACAAGCGAATACTTCGAAGCGATACACTGCGAACTAAAGTGATCAGTAGTACGATTGTGTTTTGTTATTAGTGTGGTTTTAAGTTGTAAATAGTGTTCTGTAATTAAAGTGTCAATTTTATTAATTCACTCGGCAGTTTTTAATTGTCTCGAACCCCAAGCTCGTAACAATAGCTTTAGCTTTTGAATATTAATTTAAAAAAATATTAATTGTTAAAGTTGACAAAAAATTACTGTGCGTACACCCCGCTCGATAAAATAATATGATGTGTCTTACTTAGTTTGAAGAGCACCTTGCCTCCCGCCCTCCCTCAAGGTGCTCTTCAAACTAGGTAAGACACATCATTTTATTTTATCGGGTGGATGTGCGCAAAGTAATTTTTTGTCAACTTTAATATAATGGATTTCCGCAAAGTAACGCCTGATTCTATTAATATTAATTGTTTTAAATTAAAAATAATATTTAATCTAATTTAAAGTAAACATGATGAGATCTGTAAAATTAGTTTTATACAATGTCTAGTTGTGTAAATATAAGAAATCATTAAGTTTAATTTCAATGTTAATTAGTAATAATGGCAAGGTAACCAAGACCATCCACAGAGAACAGTGACTAAGATTATTTTTATGGAAATAAGGGTTGTTACATACCGACATAGTAGGTACAAGATATTTACAACACTAACGAGTGCACACAGCCTACCTGTTGGCAAGTTGGCCATAGAACAACTTTCCTCGACTAAGAATCAAAATTCAGATGTGTTGTCACTTTTGAATACAAAGATGAAATGTCTTTGCCATAAGAAATACAGCAGTATTGTAATGCTGCTCTGTGTGAGTATGATTTTTCGCCATTTGAGCAAATCTATTAATGATACAGATTAGGTGTTAATGATACTGCAGCTGAGCTCTAGCATGGAAAGATTACAGACATTTTACACAAACTACCAGTCTATCTGCCAAGCACTAGAATAGACAATTGTAGCAAATGAGCAAGGATCTAGTGGAAATAGATATACTTTTCTTTAATATTTGTTATGTAAAATATTAACACACCTGGAGTTTTTGAAGAATTTCTTTAAGACTTTTTCATCTTCATTACCATTAAATAAGTAGTCATTGAACATGTTGTACCAGAGAAATTTGTTGGGAGCATTAAATAGATGATGGCGTGTGTCATAGTCCAGAAGTATGGAGTCAAAGTCCGGATGTGCCTGTGCTGCTTCATGGATTGACGGAGTGCCCACGCAGAGTATATTTCTAAAACGAGAGATTATTATAAAATTCATCAGTACAAAAGATATACCATAGTAAAAAAGATAGAACTCTGACTATATATCTCTGAGTATACCCATACTATGTATGTTTGTATGTATAAAACTATAATATGTGAAATATAGTTATATTAGTATAAGCAGTATATTAAAAGCAGCAAGCTACTCTTTTTTTTTATAGGAGAGGGGGCAAACGAGCATGCGGCTCACTTGATGGTAAGTGACTACCGCCACCCATGAACAACTGCAACACCAGGGGAACCAGGGGAATTACAGATGTGTTGCCGGCCTATTAAAAAGGAGTAGGCTCTTTTCTTGAAGGTCCCTAAGTCGTATCGGTCCGGAAAAATCGCTGATGGTAATCGATTCCACAAGAAAGTTGTGCGAGGAAGAAAACATCTTCTAAATCACACAGTGGTGGTCAAATTTAGGAAAAAAAACATTTAGAAAAATGTGAAGGAGTTTCACAGTTACAAACCAATATCACATTAGTCAATATATGCTATTCAAGTAACACAGTTGGCACATTCTTTTTGTTTGAACATAAACATGGGAACTAAGAGTCCCAAACCAACATGAGATCATTAAAATAAGTAAATAATTACAAAATAATCTATAATTATAAATTAGACATTTGTTGCCAGTACGAATTATCCTCTTTGTAAGCTGACTAATAGGGAGTACCTTAAACTAAAAAAATATCTAAGTCTTTACCTAATAGCATTATTTTTCAGTATTCCCAGGACAGTACTAACTGATTTCTTGGAAAACAAGTATTGTGCCTCCTTTTCATCATTCTCCAGAGGTGGAAGCCAAGAAGTTGGATTTGCAAGTTGCTCATCTGTCAGTGGTGTAACTACTTTATGATCACGTAAATGCTTCTTACTCTGAGACACAATGTAGAGCTCTTGGCAAGTATTACAATATGCTCTACTTGTTGGATGCTTTGTTTTAACCTAAAAAATGAAATAGAATAATCTAAAATTAAAATACAACAGGACATAATTATTACTATATTTCTTTTTGACATCTCTGCATAGTATAAAACAAAGACGCTTCCCGCCATCTGTATAATAATAATAATAATATTTATTTATTATTATTATACAGATGGGTAATAAGTACATTGTAAATTGATAGTGTTATAGTTGAGACCTCTTAGTGGTAGTATTTAAAATACTTGTGCCAGAAGGTTACACGCTACCATAGCCTTATATTATAAGCTGTTTGTGTGTGTGTATGTGCGTGTGTGGGTGCGTGCGTGAGTGTGTTTATGTGTGTATGTACAGCCTTTATCAAATAATTTAATATAGTAAATTCTCAATTTCTTCATAATTTAAGGTTCTAAGCCAAATAACTAATTTCTTTTTACAATGTACAGATGTAATTTGATAGATAAGATTTTAACTTGAGAATTTACTTTTTTAGTAATTACGACTTCTTTTATTTTGAGTGTTATGATTATATACTAAGGTTTTATGATATTTTAGAATAGAATGTAGAACATATAATTTTCTTACTGTTAGCAGGTCACCCATTTGTTATAAGTTGGAGGTTGAAAAAAGGAAAGGTTTAAATGCATAACTTTTAAAAGTGAGTGATTTTTGAAGTGCTCCACTTCTATAAATTTAGTTTTCGCTGATCTACCCCAGACATGAATGCAATAAGTGATAATAGATTGGATTAGGGAAATATAAATCTGTTGAAGTAGTTTGTTAGAACCTACATATCTCAACTGTTTGAAAAGCCAACTTAGTTTTATAATTCGTGCATTTACAAGTTCAATCTAATCAAACCAAGATAGTAGTTGATCTTAAATAACTCATAAATATTTTGTTTTATTTACTTTATGGATAGATGGGCATAGACAATTGGCATTATTAGTATCACATGTATAAATTTTAATGGCAAAATTAGTATCTGGTTGAGTTTTGTAAGTTAACCCTTTCGCTGTCTCGTGCACTACATAATAGGTCATTGCTATTGTCTTACTATTGTGTCTGCAAAACGGACAGTGAAAGTGTTAATGTGAAGCAAATATAATTGGTATTTTGAGTGTTTAAAGTGAGTAAATTAAACTTGAGTCAAAATGCAACTTTAATCAAACCGAGCTCAGTTACCCTCCGTACTGAATCCGAATTTCTGTCTGAAAATACTATTGCAGTATCATCAGCGTAAGAAAAAACGCGGGCTCCTTTAGACTAGATCACACAGTTCATTTATGTATACTAAAAATAAGGTAGGCCCAAGTACACTGCTTTGCGGCACACCATACGTAATATCAGAGTATTTACTAACATATTGCCCTATTTTAACTCTTTGTAAACGATTTGATAAATAACTTCTAAGTAGTTCTAAAGGCGTGCCTCTGATACCAATTAGCTCCAATTTACTTAAAAGTATGGGGATGGAGACCGTGGCGAATGCTTAGATCTTTTAAACTACACAGAGCATTTTGATGCAGTTCTAATCAATAGACAGAATGATTCAAAAGAAAGGTTTATATGTATAATACACGCATATTATATATAGTTTGATTAGGTGCAACGCCTCATGAGCATTTAATTTTTATGAAAAAAAATTGTGTTCCTGATTTTAAAATATATTATTTACGTGTTTTAAATTTAGCTCTCTATTATTTATAACAGGTAGTGTCACCTACAGGGAAAACTCTTATTACATATTATCATATAAGTGGGGTTGGCTATAGACGTCCGGTACTTGATTTTAATTATGTTTTTAGTTTAGGAGGCTTGTCATTGTTAAGCTTGAACCTTTTACACTGTTTTTGGATGTCGGAAATGCATTTCGAAGTAATTACGATAAAAATAAATTTAACTAACTAAAATTTCATATAACGAAATGGGGTCAGCCATAAAAAAGTTAATTACTCAGACCCAGACAATCCGTTTGTGGCTTTTTGGCACAAAGATTTGAGTCTCAGTGGGGAGCAGTCAAGAGGTTTTTCAGAAAAAAATTTTAACGATTCACATTACATTGTTTAATTTACCACGATCATAGCAGAGTTTAGGTCAACCTGACTTTATAGATGTCGGATCTGTACTAAAACCGAATCAGCTCGCCCCGACTCTACGTAGTCTTGTCTGCCCTGCCACTAGAGTGTTTGTAAAGCCATAGGCGCGGAGGGAGAGCAGCCCCCGCCCCTTGTCGCAAATGCAAATCGCAGGCACCTGTGTGAGTTGCGAAGGTGAGCATGGGTGCCTGTGATGCCGCCAAAGATGTTGCAGAAGTAACTTTGAGTCAATATTCCTGTGTACAAAAGTGAGGCTATGACTTTAAAAAAAAATTATTACTCATAAACTATACATTTCCGCAAGGGGGGAAGGGTAGGGCGGGCTTCCCCTGAATCCTCCCCCTCCCACTCCCACCCCTGTATGCGAGTACGGGATATCTATAGTTTTACCCAATATGGTCTTGATAGAGGCATTTTAAGAACACAAAATTGCTTGACCTTGACATGTGGAGAGTAAACAACTACATAATAAAATTTCGCGTTATGAAGTGTGCAATTATGTAATTCTTTAGTTCCTGTGTATGTGAAACTCCTAAGTGGCTGGACCAATTTTGATGAAATTTTGTATGGGTGATGAAGTTGATTAGAGAATGGCAAGCCACAGGAGAAGATTTTAAATGCCAAATATTCTAGTGTTTTCAAGAAGTTCCTGAATGTGCTTGTCGGCAAATAATCAAAAACTTTAATGGAATATCTATGCATAACGAACAATCTTTGTATTTAAGTGGTCTTATATCACTCATGCCAGTAAAGCGGCGCAGACGCCGCATAACTGATCCAAGTACCTGGCATAAACGCTTGGATATGGAAAATCGAAATTTGACTATAATAGCATCACCCTTTCTCCTGACGATTTTAATCGTCATTTTCTGTCTTCTCAAATAGTTTCTGATATTTCTAGAGCTAATTCTATCTCATTTATATCTTCCATGCCTCCTTATTCTCACGAAACTTTCACTTTTTCTCCTGTAGACGAAAGCGAGATACGCAAAGCGCTTTCTTCTATTAAATCGAAAGCCATTGGTTGTGATGATGTGAGTAGGGTAATGGTTATGCACATGTTGGATGCTGTTTTACCCGTGATAACTCATATCATTAACTTTTCGCTGATGAATGGTGTTTTCCCAACTCTCTGGTGTAAAGCCTTTATTATTCCTATTCCTAAATCCAGCTATTGCAACGCTATATCCAATTTCAGACCAATTTCTATTCTGCCTTTTCTCTCTAAGGTTCTGGAAGCTGTTGCTCATAAACAGATTTCTTCTTTTGTTTTCTCAAATAATATTCTTTCCCCTTATCAGTCGGGTTTCCGCCCTGGTCATTCTACTACTACTGCTCTTCTCAAGGTGACGGAATATATCCGAGAGGGGATGGAAAAATCAAAACTGACAGTCCTCATCTTAATTGATTTTTCTAACACATTTAATTCTGTTGATCATGATATCTTGTTGGCCCTTCTTTCTCATTAGAATATATCGTCTTCAGCTCAGGAATGGTTCTCATCATATCTTCGAGGGCGCCAACAGGCCGTGCGCACTGGACATATAACTATCTGACTGGTGTGATGTGTCTACTGGCGTCCCTCAAGGCGGTATAGTCTCTCCTCTTCTGTTTTCAATTTTTATCAATCTCATCACATTAAATCTCAAGTGCTCTTACCATCTGTATGCTGATGATCTGCAGTTATATGTGCAAGTGGAACCCTCAAACATATCTAATGCTATCTCATTGTTAAATGATGACTTGAAATACATCTACGAATGGTCCACTGAGTATGGCATAAACGTGAACCCATCTAAGTGCCAAACAATAATCTTACGTTGCCCACGATTATTATAGAAACTAGATATTCCCACCCTACCATCAATTATGTTTAAAAGTAATGTAGTACCATTCTCTCCCCATGTAAAGAACCTTGGTCTGTACGTTGATGGTTGCTTACATGGAACAAACATATACAGGAGGTGAGTCGCAGAACTACTGGAACTTTGCGATCTCTATATCGATTAAAAAAATTTCTTCCCACCACTTATCCTACCAATAATTGATTATGTTGATGTGTGTTGCTCAGACCTGTCTCAACATCATCTTAATACATTGGATCGTCTATTTAATAACTGTACCAGATACATTTATGGTCTCCGTAAATATGACCATGTATCTTCTTTTATGTCAGAATACTCTGCACCCTTTTCACAATTCTGAACGATCCATGTGCTCCCGAGTATCTGAAATCCAAAGAACAATGGCCAAATTTCTATAGGAGCAGGACTTGACTTTTATTTTTCATGTCCCAAAACAAACTATAGCTAGATTGGTTTGTTTTTATGTTGTAAACACCATCCCGTTTGAAAATCATATCTAAATAGCCACAATTTATTATAATAATGTCAACAATACTTTTGAGGTTAGCATTGCAAATGTAATCTTCTTCAGTGATCTAAAATAAGAATTAGATTTGTATTATGATGTACGATTGTATGTGATGGTTTATGTTAGTGTAAAATAAGTAGGTATGTAAATATGTACTATTATTGAAGAATTCCACTCGCGGATCTTAGAAATGACTCTGGTATCAAGCTCAAAAACAAGATGGCGGCGAAGTGTATCAATGCTTATATTACAATTAACACATAGCAATCGCAAGGGCTAGTTTTCGTTGTTGTGTAGCTGTAGTCTGCATGATGTCTCTCACAAATATGCAAGGTGCAAAATCGGTGTCCAAAAATCAAAAGCACAGAATAATCATTACAAGTGGTACTTATCAGTCCGTAAATCAATGCCGAGGTCAAAACAACAGAAGAAAATCTAAAATAGTACAGTACGTATAACAATCCACAACAATGAGTAAAGCAAATAAGATGATACGAAAGATTGCCATAGATAAATAGATGTGTAGATGTTATATTAGCTTATATATGTGTAGATGATTGCAGGATGACAATCAATGTCGATCGATGGCCACAGATAGCTTGTCGATGACAAATGATGTTCCATTGTACGTAATTGAACAAAACGCTTAGCTTACTATGAAGCTATATAATTATTTTTATGACATGAATCCAGTACATAATAAAACAGTATAGTAGTTGATTTGATGCCTACATACCAATTGAATTGAATTACAATTAACAACTATTTAGAAAAACGTGAATAATTATAGTCTTTGAATACTAAATACATTCATACGTCAAATGAATCGTCATTAAGTACTTTCCAGTGCGTTCAGAAACCATTATTTTAAATAATTTCGGAACAGTTACAAAAACAAAAATAAATGGATAACTTTTTTTTGTGGCTACTTAGAGGTATTTTTTGTGTTATTTAAGAACTTAAAAAATAAGGATATTTTTCATAAATATGGCATATAGTAACACCATTGTTTCATCGTCTGGTACGATTTGGCCAACCTTCTTTCAATATCTGGGAGATTCTCATTTTTTTTTATAGGATCGGGTGACAAACGAGCACACAGTCCACCTGATGGTAAGTGGTTACTGTGACCCATAGACATCTACATCTATCCTCAATAAAGACTCAAGATGCAGATGCGTTGTCACCCGTGAGGACTAAGATGGAATGCCTCTTTGCCAGTAAAAAGGGTCTCCGGTTCTCTACACTCACCATACGAAACACGGCAGCGTTAAGCTGCTATTTTACGCTGGTTTTCTGTGAGAGTGTGGTCCTTCCCCGGTCGAACCGACCCATTCGTGCTACAACCATAATACAGCTGCAGCATGGCTCTACCACGTAAAAATCTCATAATCGTTCTCTCCGTTCTTCGGCTAATCTTAAGTTGCTTACTCCTTTACACCGTACTGGTTATTTATCTCAATCTTTCGCCCTCATAGCCATCAGCCTCTGGAACGACATTCCACTTGACATTAAAAAAGCTTCCAACAAGTTTGTTTTTAAAAATCAAGTCCGTAAGCATGTGAAAAAATTGTTGCAAGTTTGAACTAACACAGCTCTTATTTTCATACACATGTATATTTCATATTTGTTCTGAAATAGATAATATTTATATGTATTGTGTATATATGTAGTGTACGCATGTATATGTGTATGTATGTATTTAGTGTATATATTATGTGTATTTAAGTATATATGTCTATGCATGTGTGTGTATATGTATATACAATACTATTTTTTGCGCTTTCTATTTTGATTACTGCTGCAACGCCTCTTGTTTGTATATCCCTGTTTAGCCTAATGCTTGACTGGGAGAGAATGCCCTATGGCATTAAGTCTGCCATATGTACAACTTTGTGCATAAAAGATTAAATAAAAAAAATAAAAATTGCTCACACTAGTGTAATTCGATTTACCAATAATGTTGATAAAATTTTTATAGAAAAACAAGTAAATAAATACAATACAATATAAAAAATATAAATGCATCAAAATGTAAAAAGGATCACAGTTCAGAGACATTGATCTTTTTTTTTAGTAATCCTTAGATTGGACAATTGTTTTTTCTACTTAAATTGTTATGTAGCATTAGTAAAAAAAAATATGTTGGTATAATTTTGTAATTCATATATTGTAGTATTAAAAGATACTTCACAATGTTTTTAAAATGAATACTTTGAGAAAGATAAATAAGTTTTATAAGTTTTCTGAGGACAAAATTGCCAAGTGAGAATGATCTTTCTTTCCCTGTACCCTTCAATTGCCATCGGATTGGATGCCTGCCAAGCATTACAATTAAGAAAAAAAAAACTTAATAAGTCTACACCCGAGTCTCCTAAATAGAAGATAATTATGTATTGTTATGGAATATTAAAATTCTTATAAGGTTCTTTATTCGAATATTAGCTACTTATTTATTTTACGAATAGAATTATGAAAATGGAACACAACTTACCTCATTAAAGTTTTTCCACCCTGCAGCTTTATCAAGTTTAGGGATTAAACTGTAATATTTCTCGTTACGTTTACGTACACTTTCTTTCTTCCAATCCTCCTCGTCGATGTGTACAGTGCAGTCCTGTTTCTTTCGACACAAAGAACAGGAGAAAAATCGGCCTTTGTCGGATGCAAATAACAAAGTCGGGCCGTGTAAACATAACGGATGGGAAACGACATCTTCAACTATAACCTCGACCGATGAAGAATTAAGAATGTTTGAATTTCTCACTAACCCATCAAACTTTCTTTTCTTGGCCATTATCTTGTAAATAATAATTGGAATATATACACAAATAGTTCTACAAGCTTTTGATGGTAAACCTAAAAACGTAAAACATACACGTGAACATGACATTCACGTCACGATTGGCCACAGAGTACCTTTATATATACTGAAATAGAGACCTATCTTCGACCTTTAAAATGGCAACGCATACCTAGCGCCATCTCTTACCAGAAGTAAGCAACTTTTGCTATATAATATATATATATATATATATATATATATATATATCGATTCCGTTTCGCTTGGTCGAACTGTTAACACCTACCCTGTTAATCCTCTCCAAAAATATCGAATTTATAATTAATAATTACTTTCATTAAACTAGTGTAATATCAAACTCACTCAAAATCATTAAACTCAAGTGAATTACTAAAGTTAAAAGTAAATTGTAAACTTTTAAAAGTGAATTAACGAACAAGTGAGTAACAGTGTGTTGCCCAGCGCAAGACGTTTGCGACGTAAGTGTCTTTCTTGCATGAGATGTATCGCTGCTGACTGCATGTGATTCACTTGCTGCCTTCGACGTTATTTTGTTCAAGTATAATAGAAACGAATGGTCATCTTTTGTCACTTTACCCTGCGAATAATTTATATAGTGAAATGAAGTGCCACGGTTGTTTAAAATCTACGAAGGACTTAAATAAAATAAAGTGCTCATCAGCCAAATGTGAAAAACATTTCTGCTCTTTATGTATAAATCTAACGGGGCTGTCTATTGAAAAGAAAAGCAACTGGAAATGTCCTGACTGTTGTGCATCACAAAAGAAAGGGGGAGACAACAGCTCAACACCCATTAGGCCCGCGGAAAATAATATAACACTCCGAAAAAAGTCCGAAATTGTTTCTGATGCCGCTTTTACCACCGAGTTAAAAGAACTCACCAGCGAAGTCCGTTTACTAACCCACGAAATTTCCTCGCTGAAAAAACAGCTCGAGAACGCCATATCTTCATTATCTAGCTGCGAGAAGAGACTGGAAGAGCTGGGTTCAGCTGTAGCTCATAACGACAACCGAATCAAACAGTTGGAAGGCCATGAGCAACAGACGGAAATATTAAAAGCCACTGTAAAAGATCTGCAACAAGAACTAAACATGCAGGCTCAAAATCATCTGCGAAACGAACTTGAACTGTCCGGTATACCAGAAACTAATAACGAAAACCTCCATCACATAGCGCTCTTGGCTGCCCGTAAAGTGGGCGTGGAGCTTGATGACCGTGATATTGACTGGGTAACTCGCGTTGGCCCCCGTGGCAAGCCTGCAACTAGTGCGGAATATAAAGCTAAATTTCCAAGACCAGTGGTTGTGCGCTTCGCACGAAAGTTTAAACGGGACGAAATAGTTAAAGCAGCAAAATCAAGACGAAACATAACAAGTACAGACATTGACGTACCCGGATTGTCACAAAAGATATTTTATAACGAGCGTTTGACAAAATACAACCGTGAGCTTTTTCGTGAAGCTCGAAAGAAAACTAAAGAAATGGGCTTCTCTTATTGTTGGTGCTCCCAAGGTACCGTTTTTGTTAGACAATATGAAGGTAAACCAGCTCGCCCTGTTCGCAATCACGATGAATTGGCTGGAATTTTTTCTACAGCTAACAAACAGTAAAAACCTCGGTATGCATTATAACTATTATAGCAAAACTTCAAAATTATTTGTTTTTTGTTTCTTCAACTTTGTTCATTATCTTTGTTTATTTTTAAAAAATTATATAATTTATTTAAAAGAGATTAAAAGTAATGTTGCCCAAAATAACATAATTTCCTTTGTTTATTATTTTTGTTTATTTTTATTATGTTGTATACTATTTGACATAAAAGTCGGGCATTATTTAAAACTGATTAGAATTAACGTTGCTGAGTATAACATAATTTCCTCTCTTTATTGTTTTTGTTTATTTTTGTTAAGTTGTATAATATTTTATATAAAAGACGGGCAGTATTTAAAAGTGATTAGAATTAACGTTGCCGTATGTAACATAATTTCTTCTGTTTATTATTTTTGTTTATTTTTGTTAAGTTGTACAATATTTTACATAAAAGTCTGGCAGTATTTAAAAGTAATTAGAAGTAATTTTGCTGAATATAACATAATTTCCATAGTTAATTATTTTTGTTTATTTTTGTTAAGTTGTACAATATTTTACATAAAAGTCTGGCAGTATTTAAAAGTAATTAGAAGTAATTTTGCTGAATATAACATAATTTCCATAGTTAATTATTTTTGTTTATTTTTGTTAAGTTGTACAATATTTTACATAAAAGTCTGGCAGTATTTAAAAGTAATTAGAAGTAATTTTGCTGAATATAACATAATTTCCATAGTTAATTATTTTTGTTTATTTTTGTTAAGTTGTACAATATTTTACATAAAAGTCTGGCAGTATTTAAAAGTAATTAGAAGTAATTTTGCTGAATATAACATAATTTCCATAGTTAATTATTTTTGTTTATTTTTGTTAAGTTGTATAATATTTTACATAAAAATCTGGCAGTATTTAAAAGTGATTAGAAGACACGATGCTGATTATAACATAATTTTGTTTGTTTATTATTTTTGTTTATTGTTGTTAAGATATATATTTTATTTAAAAATCTGGCACTATTTAAAAGTGATTATAAATCACGTTGCTAAAAATAACGTAATTGTCGTTGTTTATAATTATTGTTTATGTTTGTTAAACTGTAAATTTAACATAAGAGTCTGTCAGTATTTAAAAGAGATTAGAGGTAACGTTGCTCAAAATAACAAAATTTCTAGTGTAGCATTGCAATTTTCGAGTCCTTATTCCAAAACTCACAATGGATCCGTATGTATAAATATAGCCCGAAGGTGTATTACTGTTCTTAGTAGTCATAAACAAAGTAAATTTTCTTGCGAGCAATTCTATTCTAAAGCACTTCTATACTTGGTTATACAGAGCCGAGCAAGACTTCTGTGTGGTGGTTTTAAAATAAAGTTCAATCATGATATTTTACTAATAGATAATAGTTTTAACGGGCGATAGTCATATGATTAATAATTATGAGTTAGAAACAATATGTATAAACTGCCACACAATAAAAGAACCCGAGCAATGTGGAACCGTTTTAACGCAGGCTTACAATTTTAAAGTACTTAATTTTAACATAAGAAGCTTAAATAAGAACTTTAATAATTTTGAAACTACCTTAAAGAGATTTGACACAATTTTTGATATAATTATTTTAACTGAGTGCTGGCTTAATGACACCTCAATCATTCCTAAAATAGAGTTTTACACTGCCTGTTATACAAAAACGATAGTTAACCAAAATAGCGGCGTTGTAGTTTACATTAAGGATACATGGAATGCTTCGGTTTTGGAACCCGACCTTAAGGATGCCAACTGCTTGCAAATACAAATTTCAAATTTAATTACCATACTTGCAATATATCGTCCCCCCTCTTTTAAAAATACAAACAATTTCTTGTGTTCTCTTTACTCAATATTAAATACACATACAAACTCTAATACTAATCTTGTAATGGCCGGTGACTTAAATATAGACTTGTTATCCGCATCAAGTAATCAAGATTTAGAATACTTGTGCTTAACAGCAGAACATGGTCTTTTTCCTGCTATAACAAAGCCAACAAGAGCGGAAGCATGTATTGACCATGTCTTTGTAAATAAAACTGAGGGTGCTATTGGTGTAGTCTGTTGTAGTGACATAACTGATCATGATATTATAATATTAGGTCTATCATTAACTATGCATAACTTAATGATACTAAATCGCGTTAGGCTTAAACACGACATACATGCGATCAGAGAAGAGCTCAATAAAATTGACTGGTCCGAATCATTTGACTCTCATGACCTTAACAAAACAGTTAATACTTTTTGTCTTCGCGTATTTCAAACAATTAGCAAGTACACAAGTAAAGTAACATTAAAACGTAAAGAACATAATATGAAACCTTGGATCACTTCCGGATTAATCCGCTGTATGAGACACAGAGACCGTTTGCACATGCAAACGCGAGAAAATCCACATGACACACTCAAACGAATTATATATACTCGCTATCGTAATTTTTGTAATGACTTGTTACGTAAACTCAAAATAGAATACCAAAACAAAACCTTATCTAGTAATTTAAATAATCCAAAAAAATTATGGAGATCAATAAAGGACATTTGCCATTTTTCTGCAAATAAACATGAACCTCACGATTTACTAAAGATTGAAGGGACGACAGACGCTAAGCACTCCTTGGACAAGTGCAATAGCTACTTCTCAACGGTGGGACAAACTCTAGCAAATAGTATTCTACGCGAATTACAAACTGAGGAAAAAAATCTAGCGACAAAAATTTATCCAAAGAATCTTATAACAAACTCACTCTTTATGCACCCTACAGATGAATATGAGTTACATTCCCTTATTCTATCACTGCAAAATGATAAAGCCCCGGGTATTGATGGCCTAAGTAATCCTCTTTTAAAAGAAATTAAAGACATAATCATCCCTCCTCTTACTGCCATATTCAATCTAAGTCTGTCGACTTGTATTTTTCCAGAAAACTGGAAGAAGGCATGCATTAAACCTATTTATAAAAATGGGCCTAAGGACACCCCGCAAAACTACCGTCCTATTTCTTTGCTGACAACATTCTCCAAATTACTTGAGAAGGTGGTTAACAAAAGACTAACAAAGTTCATTGAATCGAATAATTTAATATCACCGAAGCAATTTGGTTTAGAAGTGGAAAGTCAACAGATGATGCTGTCAACTTGTTAACATCTACAGTAGCCTCCCATTTGGATGCTCATAAAACCAGTATTGCTGTATTTTTGGACCTGTCGAAGGCTTTTGATACAGTCTCGATTCCAATACTCTTAGCGAAGCTGGAGTCTCAATTTGGAGTAAGAGGCGTAGCAATTGATTGGTTTCGTAGCTACCTGACGGATAGAAAACAATGCGTTAGAGTCGGTGGCTTCGTCAGTGGTCAGGAAACAATCAATTTTGGAGTACCACAAGGCAGCATCCTTGGACCTACGCTTTTTATTATGTATATAAACGACATATTCGCTAATGTCGAAGGCGAAATAATTTGTTACGCAGACGATACAGTTTTAATATATGAAGGATCCACCTGGCCAGAGGTTTTTGGGAAGGCTGAAGTGGGTATGATACGAATATCTGCGTGGCTGCGGAATAATCTTCTCACGCTGAACTCATTTAAAACTAACTACATTTGTTTTCACAAAACAGCAATTTCTGCACCTAGCCCAATACTCCAATTAAAACTGCACACCTGTGAACATGGCCGGAAACATTGTAGCTGTGTGGTGTTGACTAAGACTGATGTGGTAAAATACTTAGGTATCTTGATTGATCAAAATTTAAACTTCAAAGATCACATAAGATCTCTTTCAGGACGAGTGAGAAAAATTATTAACATCATGAAACTGCTCCGACACTCAGCATCTATAGAAATTCTCCGGTCTGTATATTTTGCCCTATGTCAGTCCTTGATCACTTATTGCTTAACATCCTGGGGTAGTGCCGCAAAAACACATATTATACAACTAGAAAGAGCCCAACGATCAGTTCTTAAAACTATGCTAAAGAAACCCTTTAGATATCCAACAGATAGATTGCATCAGGAAAGTAAAGTCCTTACTGTGCGTCAATTATACATTTTAAAATTAGCTCTCAAAGTCCATCAATCTGTAATTACATGCAAAGACTACAAAAAATTACTCAAACGAAGAGTATTCAAGGTCTCCTTACCCAAAACCAATTTGTATTTTGCCAGACGTTTCAGTCCCTACATAGATTCGGTAATTTACAATAAAGTAGTCAGCGCTTGCGATATAAAACATTGCTCTGTAAAAGAAGCTAAAACAAAAATTGTTTCCTGGCTCGCTTCTTTAAATTATGACTCGACCGAAAAAATATTCTTACACCTAGCATAAAGGCAACTACCATTTTTATTAAGAAATGCAACGTTTTACTCTATCTCTTATTATTCTTTGTTCATTTTATACTAGTTTTTAAAAAATTTTAATTTTGTGATTAAGTAAACCAAGCGAAAACTAAACATAAATAGTCAATGCTAAATAGGTACCCACGATACAGGATTACCTAGTGTGGGTACCAACGGATACTTCAATGAGTTGTAGTTGTTTTCTGTAAAATAAACATTTTTCATTTTTTTTTTTCATATATATATATATATATATATATATATATATATATATATATATATATATATATATATATATATATATATATATATATATATATATATATATATATATATATACTTACTTGGCTTAGCTTTACATTGACGTCAGTGGAGTTTGGTGTTGATACGTATTTTTACAGAAAGATTACACTATTATAAGCACACACACAAAGTCTCATTCTACGGAAACGCGTAATTTTTGAGAAAAGAATAATTGAAAATCAATTATTCTTGCAATGTTTATGTCTAATCTGCTAATAAACTGGCGCCATTTTGTAATGTCATTGTCGACGTCAATAGGGATGTCGATTCTTTCCGAAAAAGGTCGATTTTTAAATCGATTCAAATCGTAAGCTTATGTATCGGTTCACAAAAAATCGATTTCTAAAATATCTATATTTTTTTTAATGTTTCTATTTATAATGTAAATATAAACCCATTTTATGAAAAACAAGAAAGATACCATGATAAATGATCTCTTATTGAAATTTGTTTTATTTAACAGTACCTATTAGGGCAGGTAACAAATAAAATAGGTTAGGTTCAACTTATGTCAAAGAACCGAATTGATTGACCCCGACTCCACCTGGTACGAGTCTGTCCTACCCCTAGAGTGGTTTTATAGAGCCGGAGGCGCGTAGGGGGAGCAGCCTCCGCCTGCTGTAACAAATTGTAGGCATCGGACGAGCCGGAGCGGGTGAGGCTGGTCGCCGAAGGCGACCAACAAGCCGAAGCTGCGGAGGCGAGGAGGGATGCCTGCGATTTGTTACGCTAAGGCGTAGAGGTTGCTCTTCCCGCAGCGCCGGAGACGTAGCAGTCTCAAAATAGATACAGAAATCCTTATGAATCAGTCCCCTTATTTTTTTATGATGAAGGGGATTTTTTTCTCATAAAATGGATTTATATTTACATTATAAATGCAAACATGAAAAAAATATCGATATTTTAGAAATCGATGTTTTGGGAATCGATACATCCACTTACGATTTGAATCGATTTAAAAATCGACCTTTTTCGGAAAGAATCGACATCCCTATTGACGTCGACAATGACATTACAAAATGGCGCCAGTTTATTAGCAGATTAGACATAAACATTGCAAGAATAATTGATTTTCAATTATTCTTTTCTCAAAAATTACGCGTTTCCGTATAATGAGACTTTGTGTGTGTGCTTATAATAGTGTAATCTTTCTGTAAAAATACGTATCAACACCAAACTCCACTGACGTCAATGGAAAGTCGTACCACTTACTTACTTATCTTCACGCACAATCCCTGACGGGGTAGCCAGAGAGAACAGATCGCCAAGTGTCACGATCCTTACATATCTCTTTCGCTTCTTTCAGATTCATTATCTTCTTCATACATGCACGTCTAGGTATCCGAGTACTCTTGACCCTACCCTCTTCGAGCAATTTGCTCACATGGTCTTCGAAAGTTAGTCTCGGTCTACCTCGACACCTTTTAATATTAACTTTCGCGCTATATATTTTCTTCACCATTCGGTCTTCACTCATTCGCTCAACGTGCCCAAACCACCGAACCGCCCTTATAAATTTTTGTGATAAGGTCATCTTTCAAACCTGCCATATTGCGAATCTTTTCGTTTCGCTTTCGGTCGGCCATAGTAACGCCGCACATTTTACGAAGAGATCGCATCTCCACTGCATTCAACATACTTTTATGCTTCTTCTGGCATACCCAGGTTTCGCTGCCATATAACAAAGTCGGTACCAACACTTTAATCACAAGAAAATCCATATGTATACTAGAGAAAGAAAGAATGAGAGAAGTATGATCGATTTGTTCCTGGTGGATGACCGACTGCGAAAACAGGTTATGGATACGCGAGTGTTCAGGGGTGCTGACCTGGGAACGGATCACTATCTAGTGATTACTAGATTTAGGGGTCTGTTCGCGGGTTGGCGCTACCGGACGACAGTGACAGAACCACAGTCGGTCTGTCGCATCCGAAGCTGGAAGCTTCAGGAAGCGGATACTAGGGACAAATATCATGCGAGGGTAGCCGAAAAGCTTGACACCATCGATGGCAGAAACGAATGTGTAGAAAGAACATGGCAGAACCTTAGGGATGGAATGGTAAGTGCAGCGGAAGAAGTGTGTGGAACAATAAAAAGAGGCAGTAGTAAAAGAAGAGATGCATGGTGGAATGATGAAGTGAAAGAAGCTGTAAAGAAGAAGAAGAAAGCATGGTTAGACTACTTGGCCTCTAGTAATGATAAGGATATGAGAGAGAAGATGAAAGAAAGATATAAGCTGCAGAAAGTTCACACGAAAGCATTGATTGAGGAAGTGCGTGAAAGGTGTAGAATGGAAGCGGATGAAAGGTTGTCGCACAACTTTAAGGAGAACTCCAAACTCTTCTGGAAAGAGGTTGGAAGGACCCGAAGTGGTGCGACGGCCTTAAGAATGAACAAAGTGCTTTCGAGAACTAATGACGTCCTCTCAGAAAAATCGGACGTCATGCAGCGATGGAGCGAATTTTATAGAGAAATGTATGCGTGTGATGATCTTAGTGAGGGATCCGGGGATGACGCCGTGACTGGCACGCCAGACCCGGACCTCGATGACACTGAGGTCATCAGTATGAAAGAGATTGAACGTGCGATTCGAAGTTTGAAATGTGGTAAGGCTGCGGGACTAGACAGAGTTACTGCTGAAATGGTCAAGTATGGTGGGCCTCGCGTCTGGGACAGCTTTCATCTGCTGTGCAATTTGTGCTGGCGGACGGGGGATGTCCCGGATGATTGGCGATCCGCAGTCATTGTGCCTTTATATGAAGTTAAAGGTTCACATTTTGACTGCGGGTGCTATCGGGCGATCAGCTTGACCAGTTTAGCAAGTAAAGTTTACTCGAAGGTTTTGACACGTAGGATGCAAGAGAAATCGGAAAGATTTCTATGGGAGGCACAATGCGGATTTAGACCTGGAAGAGGATGCACGGATCAAATGTTTTCTCTCCGTATAATCACGGAAAAGCTTCTGGCTGTTAACCAGAAGATTTTCTGTGCTTTTGTGGATCTTGAGAAAGCATTTGATAAGGTTGTAAGGAAGAAAATGTGGGAACTGTTGCCGGGGTATGGTGTGGATGGCCGATTGCTAAGGGCTGTGCAGTCTCTTTACTGTGACTGTAAAGCCTGTGTGCGGGTAGGGAATGACCTGTCACCCATGTTTAGCGTCCAAACGGGCGTAAAACAGGGTTGTGTCATGTCTTCCTGGCTGTTCATACTGTATCTCGACAGCTGTTTACAAAAGCTGAAAGATAGCTGTTTGGGTGTGAAATTGGGTGACATAAAAGTAAATTGTCTGCTGTATGCTGATGATGCAGTGCTTATTGCACCATCAGAGGCAGAACTGCAGGCATTAGTCACGTGTATGAAAGAGGAATGTGAAATTAAAGGTCTCCGTTTGAATGCTAATAAAACTAAGGTTCTGGTATTTGAAAGGGACGAAGAGAGAACGAAGTGTGAAATATGGGTAAATCAGGAATGTCTAGAACAGGTAAATGAAATTGTATACTTGGGGAGTGCTTTTAGCCGGGATGGAAGATGTGATTTAGATGTGGACAGGCGTGTCGCTGCCGGGAACAAAGTCAATGGTGCGCTGACTGCGTTAGTCAAAAGGCAAGGCGTAGCGAAGAGTGCACGCCTTGCAATACATATATATATATATATATATATATATACACTGATCACATAAATATTAATAATTAAAATAAATAAAACTCTTTATTATGTTTACATGATTTATTAAACAAAGAGCGCAAGTACAATTATGAGAATCAGTACATATAACACTTATTTAAAGTAAATATAGAAATTAATGGATCATTTGTATGTCGGACATTAGGATCAACAAGATGATCCTAATGTCCGACATACAAAGTGAAAAGCGTGAAACAAAGGTAAAAACAAAATTAACACTTCCAATTATGTAGCTCAAAATTATAGGTTATATTTAAAATGATAAGCGTCAAGTCATTTTTGGAAATTATACAAAGATACAATAACAAAATTACGTTCATTTGGAATTGCGGCACTTTGTGAGACATTTATGTTTAAATTTTATTTTTTGGTGCAGTTTAGTTTAATATGCGACCAATTTAAGTCAGCTTTTGCTATTTTCTATGGTAAAATGGTCAACGGAATGAAAAAGCAAGAATGAGACATATATTATGAAGTTGTACCAAAATCCCGCAAAGCATTAAGTAGACTAAATTGCCCGAAAATCCGTAGTTGGTATTCAAGGTAGATGGTACCGGAAAGGAAAAAAGTTTGACTATCTACAAAAAAAAATCAGATGCCATAAAAACATAACTTGTAAAAAAACCAAGTCTCGCAACTCAGTTCTTCTACCGTAAAGTTGTCAGATCCATGTAATACCAAGTCGGTTAATTTATTCAGTCCCTACTTAAGGCCCCTTCTGTCAAAAGTTATTACGTAACTAGCTGTCCCTCGCGACTTGCCCGCGTGGAATTTACTACGATTTCATGGGTTTTAATTTTTTTCGCGGAACCCTAATTATTTTTCAAAAACAATAGTATCCTAAGTCATTCCTTATAACATCAACTATCTGCCAGTGAAAGTCCCGCCATAATCGGCCCAGCCATTTCGGAAATTAGCCGGAACAAACAGACAGACAGACAAAAATTTTTAAATTTGTTTTTTTTTTGTTATTAATACCCTATATACTTTCATATGCATTTAGTAAAAAGCTGTTATTTTAACATTACAAACAGGCTGTTAGCTAACCTAACAACATCTTATAGTGACCATATTAATATTAAAAATCTTTTATGTTTTAAATAAATAGATTGACTTGACCATCGCATGAAAACAATGTATCTCACAAGTAATACAATTAGATTGTTTAGTGCGATTGCCAAGTTAATCTATGTATTTAAAACATAAAAGATTTCTATTATGGATTTGGTCACTATAAGATGTTGTTAGGTTAGCTAACAGCCTGTTTGTAATGTTAAAATAACAGCTTTTTACTAAATGCATATGAAAGTATATAGGGTATTAATAACAAAAAAAAAACAAATTTAAAAATTTTTGTCTGTCTGTCTGTTTGTTCCGGCTAATTTCCGAAATGGCTGGGCCGATTATGGCGGGACTTTCACTGGCAGATAGTTGATGTTATAAGGAATGACTTAGGATACTATTGTTTTTGAAAAATAATTAGGGTTCCGCGAAAAAAATTAAAACCCATGAAATCGTAGTAAATTCCACGCGGGCAAGTCGCGAGGGACAGCTAGTTACGTAATAACTTTTGACAGAAGGGGCCTTAAGTAGGGACTGAATAAATTAACCGACTTGGTATTACATGGATCTGACAACTTTACGGTAGAAGAACTGAGTTGCGAGACTTGGTTTTTTTACAAGTTATGTTTTTATGGCATCTGATTTTTTTTTGTAGATAGTCAAACTTTTTTCCTTTCCGGTACTATCTACCTTGAATACCAACTACGGATTTTCGGGCAATTTAGTCTACTTAATGCTTTGCGGGATTTTGGTACAACTTCATAATATATGTCTCATTCTTGCTTTTTCATTCCGTTGACCATTTTACCATAGAAAATAGCAAAAGCTGACTTAAATTGGTCGCATATTAAACTAAACTGCACCAAAAAATAAAATTTAAACATAAATGTCTCACAAAGTGCCGCAATTCCAAATGAACGTAATTTTGTTATTGTATCTTTGTATAATTTCCAAAAATGACTTGACGCTTATCATTTTAAATATAACCTATAATTTTGAGCTACATAATTGGAAGTGTTAATTTTGTTTTTACCTTTGTTTCACGCTTTTCACTTTGTATGTCGGACATTAGGATCATCTTGTTGATCCTAATGTCCGACATACAAATGATCCATTAATTTCTATATTTACTTTAAATAAGTGTTATATGTACTGATTCTCATAATTGTACTTGCGCTCTTTTTTTAATAAATCATGTAAACATAATAAAGAGTTTTATTTATTTTAATTATTAATATTTATGTGATCAGTGTATATATATATATATGTATTGCAAGGCGTGCACTCTTCGCTACGCCTTGCCTTTTGACTAACGCAGTCAGGGCACCATTGACTATGTTCCCGGCAGCGACACGCCTGTCCACATCTAAATCACATCTTCCATCCCGGCTAAAAGCACTCCCCAAGTATACAATTTCATTTACCTGTTCTAGACATTCCTGATTTACCCATATTTCACACGTCGTTCTCTCTTCGTCCCTTTCAAATACCAGAACCTTAGTTTTATTAGCATTCAAACGGAGACCTTTAATTTCACATTCCTCTTTCATACACGTGACTAATGCCTGCAGTTCTGCCTCTGATGGTGCAATAAGCACTGCATCATCAGCATACAGCAGACAATTTACTTTTATGTCACCCAATTTCACACCCAAACAGCTATCTTTCAGCTTTTGTAAACAGCTGTCGAGATACAGTATGAACAGCCAGGAAGACATGACACAACCCTGTTTTACGCCCGTTTGGACGCTAAACATGGGTGACAGGTCATTCCCTACCCGCACACAGGCTTTACAGTCACAGTAAAGAGTCTGCACAGCCCTTAGCAATCGGCCATCCACACCATACCCCGGCAACAGTTCCCACATTTTCTTCCTTACAACCTTATCAAATGCTTTCTCAAGATCCACAAAAGCACAGAAAATCTTCTGGTTAACAGCCAGAAGCTTTTCCGTGATTATACGGAGAGAAAACATTTGATCCGTGCATCCTCTTCCAGGTCTAAATCCGCATTGTGCCTCCCATAGAAATCTTTCCGATTTCTCTTGCATCCTACGTGTCAAAACCTTCGAGTAAACTTTACTTGCTAAACTGGTCAAGCTGATCGCCCGATAGCACCCGCAGTCAAAATGTGAACCTTTAACTTCATATAAAGGCACAATGACTGCGGATCGCCAATCATCCGGGACATCCCCCGTCCGCCAGCACAAATTGCACAGCAGATGAAAGCTGTCCCAGACGCGAGGCCCACCATACTTGACCATTTCAGCAGTAACTCTGTCTAGTCCCGCAGCCTTACCACATTTCAAACTTCGAATCGCACGTTCAATCTCTTTCATACTGATGACCTCAGTGTCATCGAGGTCCGGGTCTGGCGTGCCAGTCACGGTGTCATCCCCGGATCCCTCACTAAGATCATCACACGCATACATTTCCATGTTTTTTTTTTTTTTTTTTTTTTATAGGAGAGGGGGCAAACGAGCATGCGGCTCACCTGATGGTAAGTGACTACCGCCGCCCATGAACAACCGCAACACCAGGGGAATTGCAGATGCGTTGCCGGCCTTTTAAAAAGGAGTAGGCTCTTTTCTTGAAGGTCCCTAAGTCGTATCGGTCCGGAAAAATCGCTGATGGTAATCGATTCCACAAGGAAGTCGTGCGAGGAAGAAAACATCTTCTAAATCGCACAGTGGTGGACCGCCAATCATCCAGATGGTGTGGATGGTATCGGGAGTTCTGTCGCGATGTGCGTTCATGAAATTTGGCGGCTGGGATTAATCCGAACAATTCCTCAGAGCACTCCCCATGGTAGATGCGAAAGAAAATGCAAAGAGATGCAACATCTCTTCGCAGTGCCAATGAATCGAGCCGATCGGAAAGGGCTCGGTCGTGGACGATTCGAGCCGCTCTGCGCTGGATGCGGTCAAGTGGAAGGAGCTGGCACTGGGGAGCCCCTGCCCAGAGATGGGAACAGTATTCCATGTGAGGCCGAACCTGCGCCTTGTAAAGTTGCAGGCGGTGTGCCGGCATGAAATACTGTCCCGCTCTGCTGAGCACGCCAAGCTTTTTAGAGGCCAATTTGGCCTTCTCTTCCAAGTGACCACAAAACTGCACGTCACTCGATATGTCGACTCCGAGGATACCGATACTGGCTGAGGCAAGAAGGGGAGTGCCTTGAAACTGAGGAGATACGACAAAGGGGTTCTTTTTAGCGGTAAACGCGCAAACTTGTGTCTTCTGAGGATTAAACTGGACTAGATTTAGTCGCCCCCAATCCGAGACTTTGTCCAGCAAAGACTCGACTTCAGACACAAGTTTGTTCCGGTACTCGGCGACGTTTTCCCGAGAAATATTGGCCCGGCCGGTGTATAGAGCATCACCAGTGCTGTCATCCGCATAGCAATGAATGTTACCAGTTAGCAACATATCATTGATATGCAGAAGAAACAGCGTTGGTGATAGCACACAGCCTTGTGGAACACCAGCGTTAATAGGCTTGTAGTCAGAACATGCACCGTCTACAACGACCTTGATGCTCCGATCTGCAAGGAAGCTGGTGATCCAATTGCACAATTTCTCGGGAAGCCCATAGGAAGGGAGCTTCGAAAGAAGCGCTTTGTGCCAAACCCGATCGAAGGCCTTCGCAATGTCCAGACTAACAGCCAACGCCTCCCCCTTGGACTCTACTGCCTCCGCCCATCTATGGGTCAGGTAGACTAGAAGATCACCAGCTGATCGACCCCGACGAAAACCGTATTGGCGGTCACTGATCAGCTGGTGATCCTCAAGGTACCGGATGAGCTGGCAGTTAATAATGGATTCCATTATTTTGGAGAACAAGGAGGTGATCGCGATAGGCCTATAGTTGGACGGGTCTGAGCGGTCGCCTTTTTTAGGGATCGGGTGGACAAAAGCTGTCTTCCATGAGTTCGGGACTACGCCTTGGGAGTAGGAGTACCGGAAAAGACGCGTTAGAACCGGTGCCAACTCCGGAGCACACGTCCTCAGCACAATTGGGGGGATTCCGTCAGGCCCACTCGACTTGTGGATGTCAAGGGAGAGGAGTGCTCTGCGAACCGAGCGCTGTGAGAATAGCACATCCGGCATAGAGCACTCACACCGCGGGATGGTCGGCGGTGTGTTCCCCCCGTCATCAACAGTCGAGTTGGACGCAAAAAGGGAGCCTAAAAGGTCGGCCTTCTCTTTTGCGTCGTGGGCCAGTGAGTCGTCCTCCCTGTGCAGAGATGGTAGTGATGGCTTACAGAAATTCCCTTGGACAGCCTTGGCGAGAGACCAGAATGCACGGGTTCCCGAAGGAAGGCGAACTAGTTTCTCGCCAATTCTGCCTATGTGCTCAGACTTTGCCTTGGCAATAACTCTTTTGAAGGACCTGGAGGCGAAGTTATACTTCTTTTTAAGTGTGCTGGTGTTTACATCCCGAGTCACCGAAGCCGCAGCCCAGGCTTGATAACACTCCTGCTTTCTGCGAAATGCAGTCTTACAGGAGCGACCAAACCAAGGCTGAGATCTGCCTCCGATGGGTACCACAGATGATGGAATAAATAGTTCCATTCCCTGTAGCACCACATCAGTGACAGAGTCAGCAACAGCGCTGGGATCATCCGGCGAGAAGCAAACACGCCCCCATGGGTAGGATGCAAAGAAAGACCGCATTCCGTCCCAATCCGCCGACCTGTAATGCCAAACACGGCGGAAACCTGCAGAACGCAACCGCGAAGGGAGCGTGAGTGGCACCATACTCCGGATCAGACAATGGTCCGAAGAGCCGAGAGGGGCATCGACGGAAACCTGATATCCGTCCGGATGAGAGGTCAGCAGAAGGTCCAACAGGGAAGGTGTATGATCCTCCACATCTGGAATCCGTGTAGGCGAAGTAACCAGTTGTGTCAGACCATATGCCAAAGCAAAGTCTTAAACAGATCTCCCCGCATGATCGGTTAAACGTGAACCGAGCCATTCGGCATGGTGGGCGTTAAAATCGCCAAGGATCACGATCTCTGCGGATGGGACCTGTTGTAGCAAGGAATCTGTAGCCATTTGGACGTGGTCGATGAGTCGGTCTGTTTCGGCATTACCGCTATGGGACCTATAGAGGCACCCGTAGACGCGCGGATGGTCGTCGCTGTCTACGCGTAGCCAAAGGATGGACAGGTCCGAACCTTCAAGACTGCCGAGGCGTCGAGAACAGATGTCCTCTCTGACATACACGCAAACTCCAGCCCGAGGCACAAAGGAGTGCTCCAATTTGTACCCCGGGCAGGAGAGATACGAAATATCAGCCGGAGAGGAAACCTGCGTCTCGGTCAGAAAGAGCAAGGCCGGCTTCGCCGTCTCGAGATGGTAGTGGACGGCGTTTAGGTTAGAGTGAAGTCCCCTGATGTTGCAGAAATTCACGGTTAGCGTGGCAGGGGTCGCCTTGGTATTGTTGCTCAGTTTGCCCCAAGCAGTTTTGTTTTTGAGCGGAATTTTGCCCCCCCCCAGAATACGCGGGGCAGCCTGAGCACCCACGCTCAGGATTGGAATAACATGGTCGTGGATGCTCAGCGAGGGATTCTCCAGGGGTACTGGTACCCTCCTGGGGTAGTCTACTTTGTAATTCCGCTACCATGTTGATGGGGGGGGGGGGGGAATTGGGCCTCCGGCCACCTGCACTCACCAGACGAAACGCAGAAGCAGAGCCTCTACTTCACGCCGGTATTCTGTGAGGTCGTGGTACCAACCCGGCTCGAGCCTGCCCATACGTGCAACAGCAAAAAACTGCTGCGGGGCTCTACCACCGTTAAATGTAATACCAAGTCGGTTAATTTATTCAGTCCCTACTTAAGGCCCCTTCTGTCAAAAGTTATTACGTAACTAGCTGTCCCTCGCGACTTGCCCGCGTGGAATTTACTACGATTTCATGGGTTTTAATTTTTTTCGCGGAACCCTAATTATTTTTCAAAAACAATAGTATCCTAAGTCATTCCTTATAACATCAACTATCTGCCAGTGAAAGTCCCGCCATAATCGGCCCAGCCATTTCGGAAATTAGCCGGAACAATCAGACAGACAGACAAAAATTTTTAAATTTTTTTTTTGTTATTAATACCCTATATACTTTCATATGCATTTAGTAAAAAGCTGTTATTTTAACATTACAAACAGGCTGTTAGCTAACCTAACAACATCTTATAGTGACCATATCCATAATAGAAATCTTTTATGTTTTAAATACATAGATTAACTTGGCAATCGCACTAAACAATCTAATTGTATTACTTGTGAGATACATTGTTTTCATGCGATGGTCAAGTCAATCTATTTATTTAAAACATAAAAGATTTTTAATATTAATATGGTCACTATAAGATGTTGTTAGGTTAGCTATTTACGTAATAACTTGAGACAGAAGGACCCTAAAATAGGGACTGAATAAATTAACTGACTTGGTATTACATGAATCTCACAACTTTTTACGGTAGAAGAACTGAGTTGCGAGACTTGGGTTTTTTTACTAGTTATGTTTTTGATGGCATAGTTTATTTTTTCCTTTTAAAACATTTTTATGATATTTTTTAGCTTTTATTTGCACTTTATCTTCTTCGTCCTCAACATCATGTCTCCCAGATAATATTCTATTTATTACTTTACAATAATTATAAGTCATGAAACGAATGACAGTGTTCAGTAAATATTCAATTATTTTGTTTCTATGAAAGGCACATTGTATGAAATCTAAATCTATTAATGTGACAATAGCAGTCTTTAAAATTTCTTTTAAATTGAGAGCTTCTAAGTTTTGGCGATTGGCGTTGACGTTTTATTCTCCTGATTATATTAGCTTATCTATGTTTTATTTACACAAACTATCATCAAAAGGAGTTTTGGCGGGAAGTTGACCGGCGGCGGTTTGCTGCTCCTGTATTATTGTTTAAATAATGGTTTGAAGTGGACTTTGATATGTAAAAGTGTTGCGATTTTGTGTATTAAGTGTCTACGCATGTGAACTATTAGTGGAAACAGTGAAACAAGTGCTCTTATGGTGATGGATTCTCAAGATAAGCTGTTTGTTTGCATAGGCACCTTTAGATACCATCGCCAACTATCAGCTGTCTGCTGGATCAAGTTGCCGCCAAAATCTCCCAAGAACTGCACAATGTGACGCATCAACATATTGTGAAGCAGTATACTATGAAGGAGTGGGAAATTACAATAAACCGAATAAAAATACTTAAGACTTGGCCTAAAGGTCTAGATACCAGGCCATAAACTCCAAAAAAAAAACTATCATCAAACTATATTTAAGATATATTATAGAAACTATGGAGTGTAGAGTAGAAGGAGAACCATCTTATTAGGTGCGAAAGTTGAAAAAGTGTCCCAATATATACTGAAAATAGAGGTTCCAAAACCTACCACAATAGCGCTGGCGTCTGAAAAACTACGATATGAATATAGCTGTTGTAGACGGAGTGAAGTCAGCTGAATTAAAATATTTAAAAAATTTCATGACTAGAGTAGTTACTAAAATGCCAGTATACAAAACCTCAACTATTTACGTAGTACAAAACCAAGCGGATTGGTCGGTCCTTGTTTATTTCTCCATCTTATTCTAATAAATTTTGGCGCTTTTTTTTAAATTTATCCTATGCTACTGCAGCGCCACCCTTATTGGACGCGTTTTTAGGGACACTTTTCATATACAGAGATGGTCCTCCTTCTACTCTACACTCCATAATAGAAACACTACTACGCGTTTTTATTTATAACTAGCTTAACGGCTCTGGGTTCTAGCACTTCTTGGCCTGAAGTTACAATGTACAATTATCCTTCATAGTACACTGCTTCACAATATGTTTAATGCATCACATTGTGCAGCCCTTGGGAGATTTTGACGGCAACTTGAGCAAGCAGACAGCTGTCATTTGGCAATGGTATCTCAAGGCGCCTAAGCACCTTATCTTGAGAATCCCATCACCATCAGAGCACTTGTTTCACCGTTTCCACTAATAGTTCACATGGGCAGACACTTAATACACAAAATCATTGCACATACTCCCTCTACGATACTAAGTCTATGTTTTATTGCTACATATTTATTTATCTATGGGGAATACTGTACACGTCCACTGACTTAGAAGTATATGGACTGGGCATGCCTACAGAATTAGCGTGACTACCTAAACAAATCTGGCGCATAAAATGGCCGCCTTTATAGGGTTGTAACTCAGCAATATGGGCAGCTGATATCGATATTTTTACTAATGTGAGTTTGTTCTTATTTCATATAATTATAGAAATATATATAAATCCGTAGTCTAATTGCGTAACACACCTAAAATGGCAAACCATACCAATTTGACAGTTTAACATCATCCATTGCGTGGATTTTGTTGTCGAGCAAACAAATTTTTCAATCACATGAAGAAATGGATATTGTTGGGTTGTTAAATTAGTTTTGGATTGCTATCCCTTAAATTTTGCTTCAGCTGCTTCACCAGGCTTAACGGCATATGTACACTTACGCAATTCATACTCTGCTACAGATTTTTTGTGTGAGGTACACAGTCAAACAATGAGTTAATAATGCAGGCAGCTAACTTTCAACTTGTTTTAAACAATGTTCTGAGTGTGCTAAGTGCTTACTCAAATTTTGAAGTTATACTTCTTTTGGCGCGTTTGAGAAAAATTATGAAAGTATAATTTTTATAACTTCAGTTGGTAATGGGTCACACCAACATGTTCTAATTTGACAATAAAACCCTACATAGCTTTAAAGCTATGTTAATGAAAATAACAATAATTTATGTTTCATCCAAATTGGTGCAGAAATTCCATAGTTATAACATTTTGAAGTTTCGCATTTTTTTTTAATTTTTACCCGCTCGTTCTCTGTGACGTGATGTCACAATCCGACAGAGCGAACACGCAGTAGGTACTTGCTTAGTTCAGTACTAATCACGCGCTCGGATGTATACGGTCGTTTACCTACATATTATATCGAATTTCAGAGTTAATGTCCGATTGACTGTATTAGATGACATAATACTTATAATAAACCCAACGACTATATAATAATTTTGAACTAATAATAATTTATGAATAATCTAATCCAATATAATCAATATTATTTAAGATGAATAATTTCGTCCGATAATCTAATCTATTATTATGAATAATGTAATTATTGATTACATACATGATTACTAATCAATGAACTATTAATAATATTTGACATTTATACATTGAGTTATATGTACTACGTACTAGAGGAGACACCTCAACACGATTGTTTGTAACACGCGTTAGAGTGCGCGCTCTCAAACTCACTTAGTCTGTGTCAAGCGGTTGCTGCAACGCACAGACTAATATGATACTAACGTATCTGCAACGTGAGAAGTTTGAGTGAAGAATTATTTTTAAATTAATATGTCTTCGTGTGCATTGAGATACTGTTCAAACAACTAGAGAAATATAAGTAAAAGTCAAGGAGTGACTTTTCACCAGTAAGTTCAACATATTATTATCTTTAAAACACGCTTAATTTAATTATATTTTATCAACTGCAACGTATACGGGAATGTCAAAGAGTAAAACATTTTTATGCGCAGACTTAACACTATTGACGAACTTGTATCCCGATAGCATATTGCATTATATAAGAGAACATAACAACCTCTTATATATAAAAAAAAAAACACTATTGACGTATAATGTTAAGTAATTATGGACAATAAATATAAATATATAATCACGGTAGGAAGTGTTAATGCATTAAAATTAACAGTTTTTATTATTATTTGGATTTAAAGGTTTCCTGAATCAAAAAAAAAAAAAGAAAGTGAATCATGGATCAAATTTGTTCAGAAGAATCGCAGCAAAGAAACGTGGTTACCGTCAGATTATTCACGCATATGTTCCGTACATTTCAAAGAAAACAACAAATACTTCACTAAACCGGAAGAGTATAATTAAAGAAATCTGCAGTGCCATGCGATAACGTAATTATATAATATTTGTGGGATTTTTGTTTTATTTTGTGATTAGACGACGAATGAATTTTTGTAATGTGTAAATTCAGTATATTTACGGGACTTAAGAGAGGCGGTACCCTCGGCGCGCGAGTCGTACTAGTATATGGCGGGTTTTTAATACTGTAACGCTAGAATTTTTACAGGCTTCCCAGATAACTAGTATCTTTTTTTTTTCAGCAAACAAAATGTGGTGAACAAGAAGTATTAGAACCGTTGTCTGAATCAGTAAGCAGTTTAAATTCCATTTTTGATAGTCCGACAAAAAGTGTACTCAAAAAAAAAATAAGCAAGTTTCAGCTAGAAAGAAAATTACTGAGAAATTTAAGAAAATACAAAGAGAAAATATTTATTTACAGAAAAATGTGATTCTTACGAATATAAAAATAAATATTATAATATAATATAAATGTATATTTTTATATTTTACGTGTTTACCTTTTAAAATATCATTAAAATATAATGTGACATAATATTATGTAATATTATATTAAATTAGCACATATGCAAAATAAATATAACAATAAAAGAATTGTACTCGATATAATTAACAATACAATATAAATAAACAATTATTACATACTGATCATTCTACCTTCGTACATATATACCTAATCTATGATGACAAAAACTGACCGCGCAGGCGCAACGCGCTTTTATCAACTGCGCATGCGCGACTGTACTATCTCCCGCGCATGCGCGAAGACATAGAGTAGCCCACACTTTTTGTTTGGAATAGCTTCTCTAGTACGTAGTACATATAACTCAATGCATTTATATGCCCATGAGGTTGATCACAGACTGAACTTTATTTGTGTTTAAATAAGACCTTTTTGTAAACTGTGAATCACAAATAAACTATTTCATTTATAAACTAAAGTATTGAACATTTAGCGTTTAAAATGATTATATTTATATGTATTGTCACGGTGTGTAGTGCTGTAAAAAAAAATGGAACGGGCTTTGAAAAAAGACAGTCAGATAATCTGCCAAAAGTGGATATTTTTATGGTTGCAGAGTATTTTTCAGAAAAATTATGATGTTTTATCATCAGAAATGCGTGAAATAAAGCTCTAAAGATAAGTTACTAATAAAAGATTACGAAAAGTATACAGCTTTACCATTGATTAGTAATTAGGCAGTAATACATAGGTAGGTATTAACTGACCGAACCACGAAGTTACACATGATTTACAACGACATAAAATGAAAAAACCTTACTTAAACTTACTAATGCAGTGAGTATTAATCAACTCTTACTGTTATTTAGTACCTAGTGACACGTGAAGAAATTTTGTTGGTTACATAGTTCGTCAGCGGTTGCAAACATATGGTCCTAGTTTTACTTAAACTTTTTTTTATCAATATGGCCCTTGGTGTTGTGGTTATGTCACAATAATTCTGTCAATGTGCGGTCTTTGGTCTGTCACACCTTGTCTTGAGGCTTTTCGGTGGGAAAGGAATTAGCGGTTATTAGGTGAAAATGTGGATAAAAACAAAGCAACTAAATACATGAACTGTGGACCACACAATATAGAGCAAACATCTAGTTATAGGAGGGGATCACTTTGACTTACTTTTGAATAAACTGATTGCGGTATTACGTTGGTAGTTGGTTCCTATTCTGTATTGAAAATGCAATGGTCGCAAACATTTAATGCCTGTAATACTAAACTGATTTTCATGAAATTTTGCATTAAGGTGTAACTTCATCTACAGGATTTTATCTTCTCATATCGGACTTTTATACCCACGGAGCGTGATATAAGTCGCAAACATTCAATTCGTGTAATACTAAACTGATTTTGATGAAGTTTTACATTAAGGTATAACTTCATCTACAGGATGTTATCTTCTCATATCGGACTTTTATTCCTACGGAGAGTGATATAACAGAAAATAAAAAAAAAAGCTGAAAATAAAGGTTACTGATAAATAAATAACATGTCAAGAAAAAAGTTTACAAATGAAAAGTTTACAAAGTAAGTATACACATAAAAATGATTAGACTTAAAATTTTTATCAAAAAATGAACATTCACAATTAACAGATTAACTAATATTACTCAGTTTACGATTATAATGTGAGGCAACGGGCACAGGCTCAGTATTCGCTGGGAATTATGCTCAGCACCGTTTTTCAGCCAATCCCTGCTGTTGTGGGTATATTTTGGTCGCACGCACATCTTATTTAATTATGTATTGTTGGTAAACCTCTTTACAGTCAATATGTGTTAGATGAAAAAAAAAACTTTATTACAGAATAAACATACAATTATAAATATGGAGAGAATAAGAAAAATATAACAATAAAGACTACTGGTGGCTTCGACGTGTCGATTTGTGACGTCACATCGCGATGCGGAGCAAAGCGGTCGCCCTTACCGTAAAACACCACTTTACTCATCAATATATTAGTCATTTTTAAAGGTAGAAAAAAAAAATAAGAATACCGTTGAATTCGTAATTTTTTCTACAATTTTTTGATATCCTTAACAAAATTGGGTGACCAGACCCATTGTCTAACAATTGTTAAGTTTTCGTGAGAACTGATAACTATATTCGAGGTAGTTATTCAAATATATATTAATGTATGAAACGTGTTTTATTTTAGTTACGCTAAAGAAGTATAACTTCTTACGTGCGTACATAAGTACACACACAAGTTTTTGTTCATATCAATGTGAACAAATTTAAAAAGTTATAACGCACACAATAAAAATGAATATTGTCAGAGTAGTGGGAAAATGAATATTTTAATAAAAGGTATGGAGATGGGATGGAGATCCTTGATCTCATATTATAATCCCATATTGTAGTATTTTTAATATAAAATAATAATGATTAGTTGAGTAAAAATTAAATTAACTGTTTTAAAAATCAATATTTATTTATTATTAATTGGTATATAGGAACGTTTTGCACATAATTGAATATAATAGGGCTCAGTTCCTCCCCATATAAAAACACATTGGTATTCAGATTTTTAACATTCGTTGTTATAATTTAACACAATTAGTTTTCCGTTCATATGTAGATTATTAACGTTAAACCAATGCACTAATTTTTAATGCATTAATTTAGCATTATTCACTTCGTCATATCTAAATGATTGACCTTTAAGTTTAAAAGTCAAGGAAGTATCATACTATATCATGACTGTCCCCTACAAGGTAAGGTAAGTCATTAATATACACCAGAAACAGGAATGGGCCGAGAATTGAGCCCTGAGGGACACCCATTAGTACAGGTGACCCGGAAGAACTTTTACCATTGGTAATAACCTTCTGCTTTCTACTACTTAAATATGAAATAAAAAGTTTAAGCGCTGTGTTCTTGACACCATAGTACTGTAGCTTCCTGATTAATTTCTCATGGTGAACACAGTCGAATGCCTTGGAAAGGTCACAAAATATACCCAAAGCATCCTCTAAATTCTCCCATGCACAAAAAATATGTTTAATAAGCTCAACTCCAGCGTCTGTTGTCGAGCGACCCCTTGTAAAACCGAATTGATTTTTATGTAGCAATTTATTAATATTAAAGAAACTTAACATCTGATCTAAAATTATTTTTTCAAAAATTTTACTTAATGTTGGTAGTACAGAAATTGGTCTAAAATTGGCGGGGTCTAATGTACTACCAGATTTAAATAAAGGTATAATTTTTCTATGTTTCATTAAATCAGGAAAGACACCAGATTCGACACTTGTATTAAATATAGTGGCTAGATAAGGTGCTATTATATCTATTATAGATAAAATAACTTTAACGGAAATCCCCCATAATTCTGCCGTTTTCTTAACATCAATAGTTTTAAAATATTTAACGATAACTTTTGGTAATACTCTATGGAATTTAAAAGTATTTGAACAAGCCTTTACATTTTGTTTAAGCAATGATTCGGCGACAGTAGGAGAATTTAAAGTTTAATGGAAAACAAATGACTCATAACATAACAATGTCACACCAGCCTTTGTATATCGCACCGCCGCGGCGTTGCGCCCGCACAACATGCTCACCGTCCTAGCCGGGCTGAGGCCGAGCTATGATTTATGACCCCAACTGCACGGACAAAATAATTTTACTATAGTTATAAAACAATAATTATTGACACGACAATTGTAATTTTAATAAATTTAATTTAATTTAATTCCTTATTAAGTATATAAATTTATTGACTTGCTTACTTATGAAAATAATGTGGTAAACATGTGAGCTATTGTCAACTATTTGTCATCCTTAATGCACCGTGTTTAGCGAATAAATGATATTATATTATTATTATTATTACATTTTCCCCCATAATCAAAGGCCATAGACAAGTACAGAAAGGTCATCGTATAATGACTTTGTGTTTACAACACACTGTCAATTTGTTAAATCTGTTCAAATATGACCAACCTGCTTTAGTAATAATGACACATTGTTGCCCATTATAGATATGATGATATCCACTGAAGTGTAAGTCCTCTAATCCCAATCTTTTCTAACTTCTGTAACAATAGGTCATGTGAAACTAGGTTAATAGTTTTAGATAGGTCAAAAAATAGTCCTGTGGTATAATTATTGTTATTGATATATGCCAGTATTACTTTTTTTGTTAGATTTATCTATTTGAATGTTTTACTGTTCGTTTGGTATAATGTGATATTTATTACAAAATTGTATGGTTGCTTACTTTAGTTGAATATTTTCCAGAACTTATTGAATATTTAAGCCTCGCGAATGAACCAACATACGCAATGTCTTATCTCTATTATTAGTTCCGTGGACGTTCACTTCTGTTTCTGGTGTCAATGCCAAAACGGCGACCATCAAATCGCGTCAATTTGTCACAATGTATAGTGCCACCAACTTATCTGTTCAGTTGACAGCGTCGCTAGTGGAGCGCTTACTATTGCCATTTAAGAAATTCACCGAGGAAATAGGTGACTACATATTCATTAAACATAATATAAAATAAAACAAATTTCTTGTTAATATATTAAAATTAGTGAGAATTAGTGTTATTATATATATTATTTATATTTTATAAAAATAATTGTGGTCGTGACCTCGGAGTTCAAGCGGCTGAACTCTAGGAATTTGTGTTTTGAAAGATGTACCCGCGCTAGCTACTGGTTCCAATAATTCATCTTCTGAGTCACTGGAGTCGCTTTCGATATCGCTCTGACACGCTATAATAAATTCATCTAAATACGCGTATTTTAGTCTGTATTCATTTTCAAGTTTTTTATATGATTACAAATGTTTTTCCACTACACCGGTGTAATTTTATGGAATGCATCTTCAATTAATTGGGGCGTTGGAACATAAGATTAACCAACAGTTTTACAGTAGATTGAAATAAATTTTTTACTATGTTTCCCAATAAATTATTTGGTGATTTTAATTTTCCATATCTGGCAATACAAACCTGTCGCGGCAGCAACGCGTTCATACAGCTTTTCAAATTGTATAGTTGGGGCTTGTAAACGTTTCTCGCCTTCCATAAAAGATAAAACTTTCAAGATAATCTGTCCCGCATCACTTTTAAGATCTTTAGGCATTTTATTTGCACTTTTTAAAAATACTCACCTGATAGCTCAGAATAAATAATAACTGACAGCGAAATGTCATTTACAAAATGGCGGCTTTAGTTCCAATTTTGTCCACCTGAACAGATAAGTTGGTGGCACTATACATATATAAAGGTCAGTTGCCTACTACTGACAGTTGCTTTTTAATTGTCAAGCTTGCAACCACAGATTATATTATATACACTCATTTATATACTAAAAGCTTTTTTGTATATCAATGTATACACTTTCTTGTGTATACGATGTACCATAGAATTATAATATTATAGAATATGCTGATTCTAAGTCTAAGCTATGTACTCTGTGCTGGCAACTTTGTAATTTTAATTCTAAAAACGAAAATCCCGAATGAAATGAAGACGACTTAAAGAATAAGCATCCAAGCCAAAAATCTTAATTAATTTTCTTTATTTATCTATGATTCACATTCTTTTTGATTTTGATTCTTTTTCAATTTTTAATCCGGCGAGAACTTAAAGTTCTTTTTGACATTATTTGAACTATTGAAATAATCTATTATTAAAATCAATAGAAATAAAAATGAACGGTTTAATTAAGACTACGCAGCGAGTTATACAAAGTTGTGTCAAAAATACAAGCTTAACCAGCGCATTAGTGTCCCGTACACAAGCTCCCGTAAAACGTGATTTTACTAGAGGAATATGGCATATGACCTGTTCCAAGCGTTTAGATGGCCTCCAATCTACTTCAAGTTTGCTGCACAACCATTCTAATACTTGCAGTTGCGGTTGCGGACTAAAGGCACTTCATACAAAAGGTACTTTTTGTGTTTAGCAGTAATATTTTTAGGTTATGTGGTTACACCATCCGTAATTCCATATTTGTTAAACTATATATATACATATATATATGATCATTTTTTAAATAGACAATAGGAAATTTATTGTAAAAATTGTCTTACGTAATAACACATTTTTTTTAACAGACCAACAAAATGAGCATTCGAAATCCAAACCTCTTGGTAAGTTCCTAATCCTTCCTACCTTCTTCCTTCCTTTTACTCAATTTAAGTTCTCCATCCTCATTTACATAGGTTAATTTACAAGTTGCCAAAAGTTATTACATATTACACCATATACCATATAAAATCATCCATCTATAACTAATTATCAACTCTTGTGACCTATGTGACTGTATGGATAATTCTTTTCTGACTCAGAAGTTATAGTAAATGAGCTAGGGAACCCATCTAGGCTTAGCTTTCCATTGACGTCGAGTTGGGTGTTGATACGTATTTTTATCTAAAAGTTACACTATTATAAGCACACTCACAATGTTTCAACATGCGGAAACGCGTAATTTTTGAGAAAAAAATTATTGAAAATCAATTATTCTTGCAATCTTTATATCTAATTCTACTGTAAAACTGGTGCCATTATCTAATGTCATTGTAGACGTCAATAGGGATGTCGATTCTTTCCGAAAAAGGTCGATTTTTAAATCGATTCAAATCTTAAGCTGATGTATCGGTTCACAAAAAATCGATTTCTAAAATATCTATATTTTTTTGTTTCTATTTATAATGTAAATATAAACCCATTTTATGAAAGACAAGAAAGATACCATGATAAATGATCTCTTATTGAAATTTGTTTTATTTAACAGTACCTATTAGGGCAGATAACAAATAAAATAGGTTAGGTTCAACTTATGTCAAAGAACCGAATTGATTGACTCCGACTCCACCTGGTACGAGTCTGTCCTACCCCTAGAGTGGTTTTATAGAGCCGGAGGCGTGTAGGGGGAGCAGGAGGGATGCCTGCAATTTGTTACGCTAAGGTGTAGAGGCTGCTCTTCCCGCAGCGCCGGAGACGTAGCAGTCTCAAAATAGATACAGAAATCCTTCTGAATCAGTCCCCTTATTTTTTATATTTACATTATAAATGCAAACATGAAAAAAATATCGATATTTTAGAAATCGATTTCTTGGGAATCAATACATCAGCTTACAATTCGAATCTATTTAAAAAATCGATCTTTTTCGGAAAGAATCAACATCCCTACTGACAATAATAATAAAAATGGCATCAGTTTCACGGTAGGAATTGACTATATATTGCAAAATTATTTGATTTACAATATTTTTCTCTCAATAAGTACGTGTTTCCGCATATTGAAACTTTGTGTGTGTGCTTATAAAAATGTAATATTTCTGTAAAAATACGTATCAACACCAAACTCGACTGACGTCAATGGAAAGTCATACCCACATCTACCATTGGTATCCATATCATGCCAGGATAAGTATGATATGATAAGTCTCTAAAATAAATAAAAGTAAGGTTACAGCCTATTTACATTCTACTGCAGGGCACAGACCTCACATAAACCATTTAATGTAAATAAATATAAATTTTGTAAACATAATCAATAACTTACATGGTAGAGCTATGCTGCAGCTATTTTGTGGTTGCAGCACATATGGGTCGGCTCGGCCAGGGTAGGACCACACTCTCATGGAATACCAGCGTAAATTATTGCTGATGTGTTTCGTATGGTGAGTGTAGAGAACTGAAGACCCTATTTACTGGAAATGAGGCATTCCATCTCAGTCTTCAGGGGTAACAACGCATCTGCATTTGGATTCTTAATTGACAATAAATCTAGATGTCTATGGGCCACAGCATCCAGTTACATTGGGTGGATTATGTGCTCGTTTGTCACCCTTATACTATTAAAAAAAAACTATTACATCCCTGTAAAATCTACTATACTAGGGTATTTATTATGAATACTCTGGTGTCACTTGCAGGGTATAATAAATTAATATTTTCATCCAGAAATAAGATTTTTCTTTGTTTCTGCATAAGGGTATTAGACATTTTGAGGTTACTATTCATAGTAATATTGTAAGATTAGTTATGTAGTTGTATTTGTAGTTTATTATAACTATTTGTAGCTAGTTTTATTTTTGTGTGTATTCTACATCAATCTATCTTTGAGGAAACTTACTCTATGTTGCTTTTATTATTATTGTAGGGGTATTTATATAGTATTCTCATCCAGTTGGGCATAAATAACTACATAAATATATTTTTTTAATTATGGCAATACAGGTGAGAGAGAACTAGTGGAGTTCCTCACTGAAGAGATAGTGGCAGAGCGCAAAGCTCAGAAAGTGAAGGCACTCCCCACTGAGGTTGAAGGATTTACAGTTAAGGGTGATGGTGCAGAAGTAGTCCTTACAAAGCAATTGAAAGATGAAATGTAAGTTTTTTTTTAATATTGTTGACACATATGTTGCTACTTTATTGTATAATATCTATAGACATTTGACATTCATCATTGTAATCACAACCTATCAAAAGTACACCGCTGAACATAGGCCTTACCTAGTGATTGCCTCTGTGGAGCCATAGTTGATAAAGATGAAGATTCCATTCCCTACAAAGGGAAACAAGCCAGCAAAATGTTTAGTAGAAACTTTCCATTCTTACACTGCCACTACAAGGTAAATAATGCATTTGACATTCTATTGATTTTGTTATAACTTATAAATGAAATTGTAGTAAATAGAAAAAGACCAGAGATTTTTGGCAGTTCCTCCCGTTTTAGTGAATAGGTGTCGATTTTGCCATTCCTTAGATTTTTAAATAAGCCTAAATTGAAAAACGTTCCTTAAATTGTACTATGCTTTTTTACATTATATTTATATAGATGTTTGCTACAGTTGCCAGATTTTGCAGGCAGGTGCACTGTAAGGTGCATAATCAGGAGATTCCCCATTACATTATACAAATCTTTATTTCTAAACCGAGAGAGTCTCTTAGAGATAAATTTAAAGAAATTAATATATTAACTTTGGCCTCTCAGTATATTTACGAAAATTTAATGTATGTTCACAAAAACAAAGATAGTTTTAGTAAAAAAAGTGATATACATTCTGTAAACACTAGGAACAAACACAAGCTAGTGATGCCAGTTTCTCGACTCCACAGAGTCAGTAATTCATTCTTGGGGCAATGTATACGCTATTACAACAAGGTCCCGGAAAGTGTACAGGTTCTCTCTATTACCAAGTTTAAATGTTTTATTAAGCTGAAACTGTATAAAAAGGGTTATTATAGTATAAATGAATACATGGTTGATAATAACCCCTGGGAATGAGGTGGTCGCTTCCAAGCAGTTTCTAAAATAAATTTTGTAAATAGTTCGTAATCATTTATATTGTAAAATTTATTTTTAAAAAAAAGTCCCGCTGGGTTTCTTGCTGGTTCTTCCCAGGACAGAGGGGTTTTTTCGAACCAGTGGTAAAGTAAAAAATTACTTTCAATAAGAATTACACATGTAATGTATATTGAATAAAAAATATTCTATTCTATTCTATTCTCACCTTGTTTTTGTTTTTGTTTTTATAGTATAGGGTGACAAACGAGCACACAGTCCACCTGATGGTAAGTGGTTGCTGTAGCCCATAGACATCTACATCTATCCTCAATAAAGACTCAAGATGCAGATGCGTTGTCACCCGTGAGGACTAAGATGGAATGCCTCTTTGCCAGTAAAAAGGGTCTCCGGTTCTCTACACTTACCATACGAAACACAGCAGCGTTAAGCTGCTATTTTACGCTGGTTTTCTGTGAGAGCGTGGTCCTTCCCCGGGCGAGCCGACCCATTCGTACTACAACTATACTTCTAATATAGCTGCAGCATGGCTCTACCACCTTATTGAAACTACTAACAACTCGTAAACTCCGTTTCTAAATTTTAACACAATTCCTTAAAAAAGGCAATGAAAAATGACTATATCATTTGCCAAAATTTCATAAATTGCAAAAATGTCAAAATTATGCCACATGCAATCCACTCACAAATTAATAAATAATCATATAGACTTCAATACAACTTTTGATTCAAATAATTTATTTTACTACACTCACTGTGACCAGAGCATATAATTTTTTCTACTTATTCTAGGTATATTTAGTACTTATTTATAGTATTTTGTCATACTTGACTTATTTTCGTAATTTTTTAGTTGGTATATTATTTCATATTTTTTGTATAAAATAGTAAAATACTATAACAATATTTTCATTATTGTAGCTGTAAAAATTGTACATAATGTCCTAAAACAATTCATTACTAAATTCCAGTGTAAGAATCACATTCAATGTGAACCACACAGTTGATTCTGAAGACTTTGGTGAGGGCGAGGTACAAGCTGACAAACAAGAGTTTACAGAGATGCGTTCTAAGCCACAGTTTGAAGTTGACCTGGTTCGTGGGGACAGCACTCTTGGATTTACCTGCTCTTTCTTGCAGGAACCACCAACACCTGGTGATGAGTACAGTAAGTTTCATCAGTCAATTGATTTGAACGTTTAAATGATTTTTTAAATGTTACCCCTACACTACAATTGTCTCCTGCATTGTAGAGGCTGTTTACAAACATAAATTTCACAAGGGCAAATATACAGATCCGGAACAATTATTTTGTTGGCCACATAAATACTTGTTCCGTGCAGGATTCGAGCCCGTGGCCCTCGGTGCTGCAACTCATTGCTAAGCCAGGCGTCAATGTGTTGTATTTGTTCTTGCATGAAAAGATATTTACACTTAAATTAGTTGCAATTAATTGAGTGTAAACGAGAAAATTAATGATGTAGTATGTACAAGCTTTTTTTTATTTTTTAGTAGAAAATAACCTATTCAAAATAATTGTCTATGGATCAATTTTTTTTGGTGATGTAGGCAGTCCACTTACTTGATGATAAGTGGATACTGTGATCCATGGACATCTATCATCAATTATAAAGAGTCAATGCAGATATTTTTTCTGTATATACTATAATACAACTGCAAAATTCTTCCATGTACAAAATGGATTCTATTGCACATATTGAAGAAGTTGTTTCCACGACATTTCTAGGAATAATATTTGATGAATTTTGTAGTTGGAAGCCGCATATAGAAAGCTTATGTACTAAAATAGATCGTTTCGTTTTTGCATTGCATAGACTAAGAAATATTGTATCATTATATTTATTAAAGTATTGTTAAATTAATATATGTTGTTAAATTCGATAAGTGTTGTTGTTTAGGTTACTTGACCATTAATATTTGCACACCACTAAGGTAGAATATGTAGAACGAATTATACTCAAACACCATTGTACAACCATATTCTTGCAAATAAAGATTATTATTATTATTATTATTTTAGACTTGAGTAGTATTTTTGTAGACATTGATTTAAATTGACAAAATCAATTTCATATTGATAGTAAATTAAACTTCAGTGGTCTGTGCTAAGACATAGTGTATGGAAGAATTAAAGCTTTGACTTCAGAAGCTGATATTATATGGAAATTATTTTCTTTTTAGTTCCTTGAAGTCGGCTTTCACTTTTTCAACCGACTTCAAGAAAAGGAGGAGATCCTCAATTCGACTGTATTTTTTTATGTGTGACCTCACAACTTTTTTCTAGGTGAACTGATTTTGATGATCCATTTTTTATTCGAAAGCTGGTGCTTCTCATGTAGTTCCATATAAATTAGATCAAGATCTAATCAGTAGTTTTTGAGTTATCCTTAATAATGCGCATTTAATTGATTTCAACTACATTGATAATGTTCTCATTTTATTTATATTGAAGTTGGTTGTACAACATTTTTAATTTGACCACTTGCTATTACAAGTTTATTTTTTTTATTCTTTTCAGTGGACTGCCAATATCACAAAGTTCAATGTACTAGAATGCTGTATAGTCTCTTATTTTTTCACCCTAAGGGTGGTATTTTTTTTCCAAATTTATATGGGGGCCACTTCTAAGGGTGCGTTCAAGTATTACCTAACGCAATTTGGTGGGAGGTCTTGTAAAACGTTATGATACGTTACAGGGGCGAGAGGGGGGTTCGAACAACGCGTTACGTCACATTGTTTTTTTATTTATATAAAAGAACTGGGGAATTAAAATCACCCACGTTGGCAATCCTTTTCGTATATGTTTTGCGGGGAATCCAGCGGGGGGTCAAAAATCTTCAAAAATTTCGTTACGTAATACTTAAACACCCCCAAAGTAAAATCTTCTAATTAATAAAAAAGGATTGTTAAAAATTTTTCACAATTGACAAAGATATTGCATAACATAAAGACAACTGAACTTATAGAGAAATCCTCAACTTCTCCTCTTTTTTTTTTAAATTTGCTAATTAAAGTTTACAAAAATTTCAGGCGACATTTTCGGAATTGACGAGGTGACGCTGTACAAGGGCGAGTGGTCGGACAAAGTGTATGCTGTAGCTGGTGATGTTCTTGATGGGGTGTGTATTTGACTTAATTAATTTCCATTTATCTGAACTTAAGGACTATTTTGACAAAATGTAGGTAAACAATTTACCTACATTTTGTCTATATTATATTGTTGGCATCACAATGAGGAGTCACATAACTAAACAATTTACTTTGAACAGTTGTTCTGTTATCTTTATTTATAATGATATAATAATCATTTTGCTCCATAATAATTAGTGATTAATTACATTTGGTATGATTTCAGTTAATGTATCGGATCAGGTTACAAGTCGAAATTGAAATCTTTTATAGCATGATTTAAACTAATTTTTATTTCTATATTACTACTTCAATCTTAAACTGTAACAACTGTTATTGTTAAAGACTATTAAAGTCCACTGCTGAACATAGGTCTCCCCCATAAATTGCCACATAGATAGATAGGAATATTTGCCATAGTTGAAATGCTTGGTAAGGGCGTTGGCAAACAGTTTTTTTTAATTGTTATAAGGAAGACACACATCTCCTGATTTGTTGGCTGTTATGACACCCACAGGATGATAAGTGATAGTGGATATTCTTACACTGCCACTACACTGTAAACTGTACCGAAAAACAAAATTGCATTATGTCTTTTTTACCATTTCATCATTTTGTGACTGTCACTTTATAAAATTCGAACAAATTAGATCTTGGTTCACTCTTGTACTGCTAAAATGAATCTGCCTAAAGATTCGCATTTCGGTTTTGGCTTAAGTTTTCTAGTATCAGAACTGCTAAATACATTTTAGTATTAGGGTTTTTTTCAATTTCTGTAAGTGACATAATATAACTGATATTTTCACTAAGTAGTCATGTGAGCCACATAGCCCAATGGCCTTGTAATAGGGCAGAGTGTATGAAGGACCAGAGTTCAAATCTATTGTGAGAAAAAATGAAAGTGACTTTTTCAAGCCCCATTTGTTACGCCACACTTGTTTCTATAATACATGTAGTTATCAAGTGCCAAAAATGGGGTAAACAGAATTCATGAATGTGAAGTTGGTTCTCATATGTATGAGGTTCATTCACTGACATGGGACACAGATCTGATCTAATATTATTCATGATATTTTTTTTTATATTATTTTTTACATACATAACAATATTATATATATTATGAAATTAAATTCAATCTTTATAATACATCATAAGAAAATCTTTAAAACCAATATTTTTAAGTAACTATTTATGTATTTTCTGTATAATGGTAAGAGTTATATATTTTTTTAATAATCATAGATTTTATTCAAGCTTTCTAAATAAGATTTGTAAATATTTGTTCATTAAGTATCGTCATACATATTTTTATTAATTATTGGGTTTTTTTTCTTCTAGTATCTCTACGACCTTTTGATGAACCTATTAGAAGAGAAAGGAGTCAGCAATGAGTTTGTTCAGAAACTGTCAGATTTCAGCACTGCCTATGAACATTCGGCTTACATTAACTTACTTGAAGGCATCTCAAAATTCACTATTGGAAAACAATAAACCAGTGTATATCTGAATGATGTAAAGTTAGGTACGAGTAAACACATTTTGGTCAGAGATATTATTTTATCATACAGGATTGTTTATTGTTAATTTATAGTATACTTTATAAAACATAATGTGCAAAAATATTTGTATAAATCATTAATTTCAAAACAAAATAAACTTGTTTCGTTTTTCAGTTGCCAAAGTGGTGTTTACAAACTAAGTTGAATAGGATGTTGAAGGATGAAGCATTTATTTTGCTCTAGGACAGCTTTAAAATGTTAGCTTAGTGTACACAGTGTTGTATGTTGTTTGTGTAAACAATTTAGTTGGTAATTAATTTAGTCCTGAATAAATAATAATATGCAATATACAAGGTTATTTCAATTATTTATTATCTTTAATACATATGGCTGACGAGTTCCTTTCCCACCGACAACCAATACTTGGATATAGCAATATTTTTTTTAATCATTACCACTATTTTCTTATCTTATGTTTATTTATTAAAAAATAGGTAAGCTCTGAAACAGATTGTAAATTTATAATGATTGGGTTTTTTTTAACGTTAATAAAGACCTATTTTAGATTAAATTTAATTGCACGAAGAGCACTTTTTAACATAATTTTTGACGCGTGTCTACTGAGAGACCAAGCTGGAAATACGCGGAACAAATAGCTGAGACAATTGACGAATGAATCCTGTAATTAGTTACAGACTATATATAAAAATTACAGCTCTATTAAGTGTGGTACCTCAGTTATCACTCAGGTCCACTAACCAGATCTCGCAAAGTATTTTAGTAATGACTATAAGGTGTGGACAAGATGCAAAAATATTTTCAAGGGGGACCAAATTAAACCTTTTAAATTTTCCATTTAGAAGTATGTATGTTTGTATCCCTTAATGTATCCGATTCTTAAAAGTCCAAATTCCAACAAATTACATATTGACGTCAAAACAGAGTTTAATTCTGTCTGTGGATACCTTAGAAAAAATTATTTATCTCACATATTATATCAAGAAAATAATGAGTGTCTCCACATTTCACACTAATTGCATGATGAATAAACTTTTTATGAAACATCGGTTACGTTTTATTTAAATACAAAAATTCGAACTTACAAATTACAATTAATTATCAAATATAAGTTTAGAATCGAGGCAAATCAAATAGTGCCCACATTAATTTTTATTATTTTAGTACTTTCAACTTTCTTATAGCCTATCAAAAGTCCACTGCTGAACTTAGGGCTCCACCATAGATTGCTTCATGGATTGCCAAAGTTGCAAACTTGGCAGGCGGTTTGATAACCACAGTTTTATTATTATTTTCATTGTTATCAGGAAGATGCTGCTGCCTATCCACTGTTTAATTTCCTTCTGTTGTCTCATACAACAACTTCACGGCTCGTAAAAGAATCGAATCCACATGACATTTTTTGTCACTGTACTGAAATTCACATAGTGTCGGAAACAAATTCGTCCATATAAAGACCATGATCGCGATTTACATGAACCACACTGCAAGGCCTACATGATTTCAGTCACATAGAACTTGTTTTTTTTTTTATAGGATAGGGTGGCAAACGAGCACACAGTCCACCTGATGGTAAGTGGTTCCTGTGGCCCATAGACATCTACATCTATCCTCGTTTGCGAATCAAAATGCAGATGCGTTGTCACCCGTGAGGACTAAGATGGAATGACTCTTTTCCAGTAAAAAGGGTCTCCGGTTCTCTACACTCACCATACGAAACACAGCAGTGTTAAGCTGCTATTTGACGCTGGTATTCTGTGAGAGCGTGGTCCTTCCCCGGTCGAGCCGACCCATTCGTGCTACAACTATAGCTGCAGCATGTCTCTACCACCTACAAACCGCGCTTGCTTCGGCCCATACCAAGGCTACACGCTGACTAAGCTGAAGCCTGGGAGCGCGGTGTTATAAAGGGCACGGCTAGAAAGGTCAGCAGCAAACTTAAAATTATAATATACAGGGTTATTTTTCTAAGTGTATCAAGTTTTTATGGTTAAGTTCAAACATAGATTATGATATAGCGTTATTGCAGTTTTTGTAGATATTTAAGAATGATAATCATTCTGAATTTAAAAGATAAAAAGCATTGAATGTTTTAATTTTTTTTAAATATTTTGTTGTAATCTAGCAACAGAAATAGATAATTGGTCAGCAAACCATTCCTAGCAAACATTATAAAAACAATTGGCAATTTTTGACATTCTGGACGGCTGTAAATTTTTACATTTTATATCGTTACTAGCTGACGGCAGACGTTGTTCTGCCCTTTTCGGCGACCATTTGCTTTCCTAAAAAAAACTCCTGAGATTAGCAATAAAAAAAATTAGGGTCACTTATCGGGATAAAAACTATCCTATCTCTCAAGTTGGACCAAACTGCACAGTGTGCAAAATTTCATTGAAATCAGTTCAGTAGTTTAGGAGTTCATCGCGGACAAACAACGTGACACGTAATTTTTATATACAAAGATACTGTACGGGGCTTTAGGGTGGCCCAAGTGCCACCCCAGGTGCACCTTATCCTACTGTCAGAAAAGGAACATGAGCAATAACACAACAGGAATGTCAATGTCGCGTTTGTTCCTCCTGTACATTCAGTTTACAATTATAATTATTTCACTAAATTAGTTGAGTAAGATAGTTATGAACCGGTATATATAGCTAGAATCTTGCTGATCAAGTATTTTGCGGATTGACCGTTTATTAGGCAAACTCATATTATTGTAAGCTGCCTATTTATGATTAAACTACTGAACATTATCAAGATTATTTGGGAAACAAGAATTGCCGAATGTTTTCTTTTTTTATCGCAAACAGAATCTTTAAATGCTAACCTAATTATTTAAATGCTGTTTTTGTGGCTAACCAAATTTTATTACGGCTTAACATTCAATTACTTCTCTATTGCAAAATAACCCTGTATTACATGCCTTAAGCGAAGCAAGATATGTTCTACTATCGCCTAAAAACTAAGATTCCAACGTTTTATCGAATGAAATCGTATCTAGCAATCATATTATACATATACTCGTAAATTATATAAAAAACACATTGTTAGAAAGATAAATGATTGTTGAACTTATTAATATCTTTTTTAAATTGATTAATTGCTATTTCTAAATAAAAAAAGGGGTTTTAGTGGCTTATGGTGTGGATTTATCAAGTCCCCAAGGCTTGTAAACACGATAACTTTTGAATATATCAATTGTTTAACTCAATCTATTTTTTAATCTCTTCATCTATCATGTGGGAAGCCACTGAATGTAAATGGCAGTGTAATTTTGTTTTGTTTTATAATTAATTTTTTTCGGCTTCAAAATGGCGAAATTTTCGTTGATTTGGTAGCCTTGTATGTAAATTATTTCTGTAAATAGGCGGAAGCCGCCGTCGTGAGAGGACTTTGTTTCGGTTGTTTGCAGCGGCTCAAAAAGATTGCTGTACAAATACACAATATTCGAATAACCAAATTTCTTAAATACTTGATTATAATAATAATGAGAGATTTTTTGATTACAATATTTTAAAAGCACAGAATAAATAATAGTAGTACGTAGTACGTACTAAAAATAAGTAGTATAAATTTTATTGTCATGGGTGACATTTTCATGGTTTTCGAGGATGTTGAAACCGATAGGGTTGTCGAAATGTAAATCCAAGATGGCGGCTGAATTATGTACCAATTTTTTCATCATGGGTGTCATTTTCACGAGTTTTGAGGGTGTTGAAGCCGATAGTGCTGCCGAAATGTAAATCGAAGATGGCGGCTGAAGTAGGTACCAATTTTTTCATCATGGGTGTCATTTTCATGGTTTTCGAGGGCGTTGAAGCCGATAGTGCTGTCGAAATGTATTAAAACTACTTTAAAAAATTATGTATAATCATGTAATACGTAATTTTTTTAATGCGCTTAAGGCATGCCCAATTGGATTTACCAATTTATATTTATACTTTATAAAAAACATTTAAAACAAATATACATATGAGTTTTAAAAGTTTATATCTTAAAATTGTTGACGACGCATGTGAAAGGAAAGGAAGGTTTTTATTATGTAGTAAGACTCATTTTCAAGGATTCCGCCTAGGTATGTCATTCATAGGTATACATCTTACCTATTTCTGGCGCCGAATAACAATTAGCAATGCGTGCACTGCTGTGTTCCGGTCCAAAGCGTTATAAAGGGCCAGTGTAATTACAGACAGGCTGCGTCATTCCTTCTTAGTCCACAAACGTGACAGACAACTCATCTAAAGCCTTCTTTGTTTGAAGTTGCTTACCACCAGTTACCACTTACCACCAGGTGGACTTTTAGTTCGTTTGTTACTTCAGCTTTATAAAAGAAAGGATGTTACTTTAGTTGATAATTTATTTTGCAAAGTTTCATGTGTAACCTTCTGCCGTTTTTACTTTTTAGGGACCCAATAGAAAACAAAAAATCTTAAAAATTCTTGGCACATAGCCATGTGTTATCTTAGTCTCATGTTACGATTTGGCAGAAGAACCGGACCAACTAAAATCAGTTGGCAGGTATTTAATCCCCGGGTCGCCGATAGACCCCGTGGCCGGAGAAATATACGCTTTTACGTGATTTATGTGGCAGCCTCGTGCTAGTAAGCGAGGTGTAAGGGGACCCCGCACTGAATAGGGTGATGACCTGTTAAGACATACAGGAAGGCGATGGATGCAAGTGGCCCAGGACTGAAGGGTCAAGGTTAGGTAGGGAATATTTATTATGCAACAACAGCTTTCATTTCATATTTACATAATTATGAATCGTATTGAAACTGGTGAAGGAAGAATCACTTTTGAAACGAAGTTCCTTATTAGACGGTACGAATTTGGTGGATGGGAGTTAGGCGAGGAAAAGTGTAAGATTTTTCCGACACGACCCTTTCTGACGGAGTGTAGATGGCATTGGCGGCTATAAGAAAGCGAGATGGAATAATATCCATCTCCCTCGTACTTTTTCTTATCTTGCCAAGAAAGAAATATCATTTTATTTGAAATGACGCTTCATTTTAATAGACGCTAGTAATTCTTTTATTTTTTTTGTTAATCAATAATATAATACGTTTAACAAAAATAATATACTACGGAAGAAACTTCGTTCCAACCGAGTGTTACACGACACTCACGCATGTTTTTTTTAGATGTACCAGGAGGAATTGGCGAAACTTTCCTTATTAGAATAGAATAAAATAATTTTTATTCAATATATGACTTTCAATAAGAATTACACATGTGATCACATGTGTGATTCTTACTGAAAGTCATTTTTTACTTTACCACTGGTTCGAAAAAAAATCTCTGTCCTGGGAAGAATCAGCAAGAAACCCAGTGGGACTTTTTTTAAAAATAAATTTTACAATATAAATGATTACGAACTATTTACAAAATTTATTTTAGAAACTGCTTGGAAGCGACCACCTCATTCCCAGGGGTTATTATCAACCATGTATTCATTTATACTATAATAACCCTTTTTATACAGTTTCAGCTTAATAAAACATTTAAACTTGGTAATAGAGAGAGCCTGTACACTTTCCGGGACCTTGTTGTAATAGCGTATACATTGCCCCAAGAATGAATTACTGACTCTGTGGAGTCGAGAAACTGGTATCACTAGCTTGTGTTTATTCCTAGTGTTTACAGAATGTATATCACTTTTTTTACTAAAACTACCTTTGTTCTTGTGAACATACATTAAATTTCCGTAAATATACTGAGAGGCCAAAGTTAATATATTTATTTCTTTAAATTTATCTCTAAGAGACTCTCTCGGTTTTAGGTTGTAAATAGCTCTAATGGCCCTCTTTTGTAAAACAAAAATAGTTTCCGAATCAGCCGCATTTCCCCATAGCAAAATTCCATAAGACATTATGCTATGGAAATAACTGAAATAAACTGATCTAGCTGTCTCGACACTAGTGAGACCTCTAATCTTTTTTACAGCATAGGCTGCAGAACTTAGTCTGCGTGCTAGTTTGGACATATGGGGCCCCACTGAAGCTTTGCGTCGAGATGATGCCAAGTAAAACAGTGGATTCAACAGGGCTCAGTTCTTCCCCATTTAAAAACACATTGGTACTCAGATTTTTAACATTCGTTGTTGTAAATTTAATACATTTAGTTTTATTTTCGTTTAAATGTAGATTATTAACGTTAAACCAATGCACTAATTTTGATATAGCATTATTCACTTCGTCACATTTAAATGATTGACGTTTAAGTTTAAAAATCAAGAAAGTATCATCAGCAAATAATACTATATCATGATTATCCCCTACAAGAGAAGGTAAGTCATTAATATACACTAGAAATAGGAATGGGCCGAGAATTGAGCCCTGAGGGACACCCATTAGTACAGGTGATTAATTTAAGATTAATTTGATCTTAGCTAAAATTGGGTCAGATAATAAAATTACACTAGCGTTGGCTTTGTCAGGAATTGCCCCCACACTAATGAAAGACGGAAAACTGCACATTCTGCATTAAGTTTGCCTTTAAATACAGCCGAACAAAACTTTCCAGTCTGTAATGTTTCAAGATGTGCGTGGACAGGTTTTGATGCGATTTACAATTATAATATGGAATGAATGGACAATGACTCATAGAAAAGCACTTGAAGCATTGAATAGAACATTACAGGATATCCGGAACAATGAAAACTTATGGGAGTATTTTATTTTCGACAAACGCTGCCGATTATTCCAAAATCAACTCCAGCTGACGAAATAAACACATGTTTGAAGCGATTAACGTTCTGGGATCGTATTGACAAATTATCATTAACAGTAAATATGCGAGCAAAAATTACAGAAGATTGGCTGAAAATCTGTTAAAATTGGAAAATAAAATAAATAAAAATAAAATATTTATTTGCATAAAACATGGTACATTTTTAGGTCTTATAACATACTGTGAACATGCATCTTTTACCGATTTATCTGTATACAAATATTACGTCGACATGCAATTGAATAATTAAAATTAGAAAATTACAATAACATTTCATATCAAAATTTAATAAAACCGTATAATGTTAATAACTTTAGGATGTATAAAACAGAAAAACAATAAAAAATATACAGGCATGGTCATGTCATAATGCATAATGTTACACTATTACAAATTCTAATGCATTTGTCAATTTAAAATTTTAAACATCAACAGCATTCCACGGAGTACAAGTATTCTGTGTAGCATTCGCTTGAGGCAAAGAATATATTATACACCTTGAGGTGACCGTCACTGGAGAATTTGATAAATTCATTTATGTCATAAAAACAGTTTTCAATCACAATCCCGAAAACATTTTTTTTTGGTAAATAAGTTAAGATTTCATATAATAGAATCGCACCTATCCTATAGATTCACAGTCTGGCAAACTTATTCTATCAGAAGAATTGTGTAACGTAGTAGATACAGAAGAACGTATTGAAAAAGTTCATTGAATTCTATCTATTTAACAGAATTATCTAAATAAGACATAGTTGTGTGAGCAAACAATTTTAGCTACAAAAAATGATATAGTACACCAAATTACTAAAAGGATACAGAATATGATACCAGCAGATGAAAACTGTTTAAATCAATAGACACAATGATGAATCAAGACGAAAGTGTTAATTTTCCAACAGAATTTTTAAATTCACTGAACCCACCTTGTATGTGCCTCCGCATGTATTGAAGCTAAAAAATGGATAACCAGTCATATTATTACGAAATCTCAATTCGCTAAAATTATGTCACTGTACAAGATTATGTATAAAACAAATAAAAAAAAACTAAAAAGAACCCCTTTGTCGTATCTCCTCAGTTTCAAGGCACTCCCCTTCTTGCCTCAGCCAGTATCGGTATCCTCGGAGTCGACATATCGAGTGACGTGCAGTTTCATGGTCACTTGGAAGAGAAGGCCAAATTGGCCTCTAAAAAGCTTGGCGTGCTCAGAAGAGCGGGACAGTATTTCATGCGGCACACCGCCTGCAACTTTACAAGGCGCAGGTTCGGCCTCACATGGAATACTGTTCCCATCTCTGTGCAGGGGCTTCCCAGTGCCAGCTCCTTCCACTTGACCGCATCCAGCTCAGAGCGGCTCGAATCGTCGACGACCGAGCCCTTTCCGATCGGCTCGATTCATTGCCACTGCGAAGAGATGTTGCATCCCTTTGCATTTTCTTTCGCATCTACCATGGGGAGTGCTCTGAGGAATTGTTCGGATTAATCCCAGCCGCCAAATTTCATGAACGCACATCGCGGCAGAACTCCCGATACCATCCACACCATCTGGATGATTAGCGGTCCACCACTGTGCGATTTAGATGTTTTCTTCCTCTCACGACTTCCTTGTGGAATCGATTACCATCAGCGATTTTTCCGGACCGATACGACTTAGGGACCTTCAAGAAAAGAGCGTACTCCTTTTTAAAAGGCCGGCAACGCATCTGCAATTCCCTCCCTGGTGTTGCAGTTGTTCATGGGCGGCGGTAGTCACTTACCATCAGGTGAGCCGCATGCTCGTTTGCCCCCTCTCCTATAAAAAAAAAAACTTCTCAATAACATTATTGAGGCAGTAATTTTAACTGGAAAAGAAAAAAGGAAATCCGTTTTCATACCAAGAGTTCCATTAATTTCAAATGATTTACAATTCTGTTTCAAACGGTTACAGTTTCCTCTAAGATTGGCTTATAGTATAATTATCAATAAGGTTTGGGAGAATCCTGTTTTTCACATAGTACACACAACTCTATGTAGCTTTTTCACGCATTGGACAGAAAAAAAATTATTCGTGTATGCACCAGAACACAAGACAGTAAATGTATTGTATAAGAATGTATTCTAATATAAGTATTCAGTACATTACTAACTGTAAAGTATTTCTGTACAATGAATATAAAATATACATGTATAAGAAAAAAAAAATAACTAATTTAATAAAATATACATACACGAATAAATATTCGACAAAAAAATAACGAGTGAATTCCGACCATCACCATCTGGGGTGGATAGTCGGAATTCATTTTTATTTGTTCTTCAGAATTTTTAGCCCAAGTAAATTATACAGTTCAACAATAAATATACTCATACACATTTATTATTAATTATTAAGTCATATTGGGTATTGCATTTAAATTAAATTAAACTTCCTCGTTTTAAATATATTATTACGTAATTTATATATACCAACACTAATTTCATAATTTTATATCGTGGATGAATTCATATCTTTTAACGTACATTTGCAATCGTTTTCGGAATTCCTTTGCTACAACCATAGAGCATCACGGGCCACTGACGGATCGGAGCTCCGTAGGAGTAATAGTGTTCTGTGGATCGGAGGCACAGTATAAATATTTTCCTACTATATTCCTACTATATATTTACTGTGTCGGAGGGGAGTAGCCATACGCAGGTGTTTGCCTCTGTCCATTGAGTTATAATATGTACTACGTACTAGAGAAGCCGTTCCAAACAAAAATTGTGTCTACTCTATGTCTTTGCGCATGCGCTCCCGCGCAAATTATAATAGTAGTCGCGGATGCGCGAAGACTTTAATTTGATATAAAATAAGATATTAATATAAAATAAATATAAGAATTTAATATAACATATCTTAATTTAATTTAAACAAACATATTTCTAAATAAAATGTAATAATTCACAAATCTTCAATTTACGCAATATTTAGTTTATACGGATTGCAGTACAGTTCAGTTGAACATACTCAATGTTCGGAATGGCTTCTCTAGTACGTAGTACATATAACTCAATGCCTCTGTCAAAATGCTAGTCCACGTGGTCCTATGCGTACAATAAAACTAGTTGCAGCCGCATTGCTCACTAGACTAAATTTAATTTTGCGACTGATTCGACGTCCTACAAAAATACGAATTGTTCCGTTCATGCTTATGGAGGGTAGAGGTAAGGAAGATTATCAACGTGTATGAAAAAGTGTCCGTCGAAATGAGTTCAATTATGGTGGCGATACAAAAGCAGCAGGGCAAATTTTAAATTAATTTTATTTTAAAATTAATAAATTTTTGTTCAAAATTAGAGAACTAAATTTCATCAAAATAAAAAAAAATCACTAGTGTAAATTTTTTGATGAAAAAACTTTGAATAAATAAAATAAACCAATGAAAAAACTTTTCGCTTTATAGAGCCCTACCAGGCCGAAAATTGTTTGTGAAAGACAAGTCTTATTAAAAAAAAAAAAAACGTTACCCCCAACATGGATTTTTTCCTGTATCGTGGAGGCAGTTTAGAAACATAAATTACATAAGGACAAACATCCAGACCCGGAGCAATTATGTGCAGGCTATACAAATACTTGTTCCGTGCGGGATTCGAACCCGCGGCCTCCAGTGCAGCAAGTCATTGCTAAGCCACTACGCCACAGAGCCGCCAAGAAATAAAATTTCTTTTTTTCGATTTCTTTTTGATCACCCTTTTCTTATACACATTCACGTTGTAGTGATTGATGTATTAACTTATCTATTGATGTATTAATTGATTTATTGATGTATTAATGCTAGGAGACTAGGTAAGATATTAAAATCAAATTAAAAGTTAGGATACTAAAATCATGTTTTTACTGTCTTTATTATTCCCTATTAGTTGTTAGGTACTTTATTTCCTTAATAATACTGTAATTTTTAGCTATGGAAGAGCGAAGTCACCTGTTACAGGCATTGTTTTGCTTACTAGGTGACCTCGATCACTGATCATATAATGTAACTTTAATGTTTGACGAAATAAATTATTTACCATTATTATTATTAAGTTCGCCATATGTACTACTTTGTGCATGAAAGTGTGATAAATATATTCTATAATTATATATTAACCCTTTTTTAAAAAGGTTTTGTTTAATAAAAAAATTACAACAGTTTCATAGACAGGTTTCGAATATTTTCCAGGCCTTAGTTAATTATACCTATGCCTATGTGTGTTAATGTTTATATAGTTTACTTATCTGTATACCGTTAGTGTATAATAAAAAAATATTAAAAATTTATATTAAAAATATTAAATATTAAAAATAGTGAAAATTAAATAAAAAATAGTGGTATGCTGTGAATAAATAAACCGCAACAGCCGTTAGCGCTTCAATAATCATTTTAATAAATTCGTCCGCACATTGGCCTGTACCAAAGCAATCTGAACGACCTTCCAACGTGTGGACGCAATCACTGGCGATCACAAATTCTTGGCCAATATCTCTGGCAACACATTCGCCACTATGTTGCTTCCTTATATATTACTATACTTGTTGCTATGTTGGCCAACGTGAAGAGCCGCCATTACGCTAGCGCCATTCTGGAAGGTTTTTCACCACAGATAACTGTATACTAGTTTTTCACCTGTTATTTACTGCTTACAAATGGACACTATTTCATCTTGTCCCCCATATGAGATAGTCCTTCTTACTTCTATCCTCCATATTTTTGCTGCAAAAAAAGATATTAATCACTACGGCTTCTGACTGAAAATTCTTCCTACACTGCTATATATTTCAAAACACAATGTCTCACATCTCACAACATAAAAATTGAATACCATTATACCTATACAATCATTGTGCGTTATCAATGCGATAACGCCTTGCAAACATTGTTTTTATCAAGATTATATTCGCAACTATAAAAACGAATTGTTTTATTAATTTCGCTTTAAGTTTCCCGCCCCGCGCATCGGTCAGCTGACATTGTGTGTATTCAAGAAATCAGCTGTTTGATTAATTAAGTAGAAAATAGAAACATATACTTGTCTTTTTCACACAAGTTGTCTTTTGTATTTTAGCACATGACCAATGAAAACATCGTCATCGTGGTAGAAAAGGCCACTTATTTTTGAGATACTTAAATTCCAAAATGAAAACAACCAATAGTATCGAAGTATCGATTCAAACAGCCAATGGGATTCGAAAAACCAACCTGAACTTCGTATGAATTATTGCCATCCGTTCTCATCTCACTTCATAATTCTTAAAGAATTGAGCAAAATGAAGCGAGTTTTATATTATCTCGCCAAAATGGCGGACGCGTCGTTTTCTGTGCGCGCAATGAAAATACCCGATAATCTGTATGAGTTGTGCCTAACAAATTTAGTGAACTATTTGCAGAAATTAAAGTGCGAGCGAAATGATTTGCGATCGCTGCCTGACAGTATCCTCATGGATATTTATTACAAGGTGAGTTTGGATTTATTAGTTCTCTATCTTTCTTATCTACAAAAACAGTAGGTAGGTAGCTTACGAAATGTACCGTTACATGTTGGTCAAATTTAATCTTATGATATGATTGTTATCAGAAGCAATCGATTAATATCGTTTTTAGATATCATATATGATATTAGTAGTGCTGGTTCATGGTCACGCGGTTATGTAGGTTTGATGCAGATCACTTTCACTGTTTTAAAACCCACTTGGCTAGCACTTATGGTCGATAGTCCATTCTTTGTTACGAAACTTTTCTGTAACATAGTGTAATAGGTTTTACTCTGAATAAAATATTTTCACGAAATATATTAACATAGTCAAAATATGTTTTTTGTTGTATAATACAATGTAAAGTTTCTGTTGTAGATGTTTTGCCTATGGTCATTAAACAGAATAATTATATGACTACGGTATGGAAACCAATGTGAAAAACTTCGTTCAATCAATTATTTTAACCATTATTTTTTATTGTTAATATTATATAAGGCTTATAATAGTACATAAATCCTCTCATGCAAACAAAGTATCACCTGAAAAAACAATACACTACGAAATAATGATAATATCAATGCTGCTACGTACCGAATTGTAATAATATTTTGAGAAAGGAAAGTTACGTTTCTACTTCTTTGTGAATTTTCCTTTTAAATAAGAAGAGTTTCTGTAGATATATTACATTATACAGATCGATGTTATTTGGTAGGTATAGGACAACGAAATGTGAGAAAAGAAAGAATACCTCATATTTCTAATTTTTTTTGATCTTCAATTTAAAAAAAAACTAATAATTACATAAATCTTAAATAGATTTACATAAATCTATTTAAGAACTTATTTATGTAAAATGTTAATGGGTATCCAGCAATAAATAAAATAAATCGATTTTAGGAGTGATCTTTCTTTTAGAATAATAACACCTATTATTCTAAGATCTTTCTCTTGAAAATTTTAAGCAAGCCGACATGCATTTCTTGAAGTAGTTGCCAATCGGCGAAGTGAAATAAATTGGTAAACACGCAGAATCATCACCATCACCATTAAAACCATTGGCCTCCCCTCATAAACCACCTGCATCCATCGTCTTTCCTGCTTAAAGTGACGACCTGACTATCTGGTGAGGCCGTGCTACACTGCGCTTGTCATCCATTTAGTTGGGTGTCGCCTAATATTGTGCTTTCTAGTACTAGGTTGCTACTCAAGAACCTTTATTTGGTTGTCGGTTCTTCGAGCTATAAGACCGACCCATTGCCACTTTAGTTTTTTTTTATAGGATAAGTGTGACAAACGAGCACACAGTCCACCTCATGGTAAGTGGTTGCTGCGGCCCATAGACATCTACATCTATCCTCGTTTGCGAATCAAAATGCAGATGCGTTGTCACCCGTGAGGACTAAGATGGAATGCCTCATTTCCAGTAAAAAGGGCCTCCGGCCACCTGCACTCACCAAGCGAAACGCAGAGGTAAACCTCTACTTCACGTTCACGCTGGTATTCTGTGAGGTCGTGGTACCAACCCGGTTCGAGCCAGCCCATTCGTGCGACAGCAAAAGCTGCCGCGTGGCTCTACCACTGTTAAAAGTAGTTAGTACTCTGGCTCTACTGCGGATATTGTTTATTATGAATTTATCACGCAGAGAAACTCCGAACCTCTCCATTGCTCGCTTAGCGACTTTAAGCTTCCTCATTTGGTCAGCAGCATTATTAGAAGTGTACCACGTGGCCACGTGCCAGTTAGGAAGGAATTTATAGAAACGTTAATTTCCTCCTTATACTGCTTCCCCGCTCTATGTTCTGTCATTGCTGCCTATTGCAAAAGTCATTTGTCTCATTGGTATAGAGCAGTTTTTAAGAGGTTAAAATTTTATTAAACCATCATTTGGAAGCCACAAGGCAGTTTTAACAATGGAATAAAACTATTTTTACGGATTTTAATTTTTGTGAATGAAAAAAGTTTAGTTTTCTGTGTTCGCGAAAATACAAGAAATCATTATGTAATGCAGTGTAATAATTTTAGAGTTCATAATGATTACCTATAACATTTTTTAACGATAATTTAAAATTAAAAGTTTTGTACAACCGACTTCAATATAAATTATTAACAATAACTCAAAAACTATTGGTCAGACTTTGATCAAATTTATATGACATGTGAAGCACCAGCTTTCAAATAAAAAAAAAATCGTTGAAATTGGTTCACCCAGAAAAAAATTTATGAAAAACATACAGTCGAATTGAGTACCTCCTCCTGTTTGAAGTCGGTAGAAAAGTAAAAACAGACTTCAAATTGCTAAAAAAGAAGTTACTTATTTGCTACCCATAGGGGTTAATTTTTTCCTCCAAATTTACATGGGACCACCCTAGAAGTATGACCTATGTAATAAAGAAAGAATCATCAAAATTAGTTTACAATCAGCAAAGATGTCGCGTAACATACATACAAAAAACCATACACTTGAATTGATAACCTCCACCTTTTTCAAGTCTGTAAAAAACTATCAATCGTGAGCTGTGTTGACGCTAGTGAGAATACTAGGTCATTCATTAATTTGTTTTTCATTCATTACATCGTATCAAATGTCCACTATCGAAAATAGGTATCCCGCTTAGATTGCCTCATAGGAGAGAGGAATTTTCCATAGTTTTCATGCTTGCCAAGTAGGGTTGGCAAACGCAATAAAAACTATACCAGCGTAAAATAACAGCTTAACACTGCTGTGTTTTGTATGGTGAGTGTAGAGAACCGGAGAACCTTTTATTTTTTATATTCTACTAAGCCAGCGCTTATCTACGATCCCACCTGATGGTAAGTGGTGACTTAACAAAAGCCTATTCACTCTTGCCTTGAAGACACCCACACTGTAATCGGATGGAAAGACAGATGCTGGCAACTTATTCCACTCCTTTGCTGTATGCATGATGAACGACGTGGCGAACCGTTTGGTTTGTACTAGAAAAGAGGTATTGCATCTTAGTCTTCACGGGTGACGACGCGTCTGCAGTTTGATTCTTTATTGAGGATAGATGTAGATGTCTATGGGTCACAGCAACCACTTACCATCAGGTGGGCTGTGTGCTCGTTTGTCACCCTATCCTATGAAAAAGAACTGCGTATTTTAATCTACTTCAAAACGAAGGAGGTACTCAATTCAACTGTATTTTTTATGTGTGTTATTATCTCATAACTTTTTTCTAGTTCAACCGATTTTGATGATTCTTATTTTATTTGAAAGCTGGTGCTTCTCATGTGGTCCAAGTCTGACCAGTAGTTTGAGTTATCCTTAATAATTTATATTGAAGTCGGTTGAACAAAATACAACTACACGGCAGAGGAAATAATATAATGTCGAAGTCATGAAGTTATTGTATTTTCATTGGTTCCTAATACATCTACCTACAAAAATGCGGGTTGTTTAGAAAACGTGGTGTTGTGAAAGCTCTAGTAGTGTATAAAATTCCATTACATTCATACACAAGCAACAGTAGTCTAAAGTGTACCTTGATAGTACTGCAAACTCAGAAAGGCGTGGGTTTGAATCATTCGACTACTGTGGTGACCTACTCTTAACATAAGCATGTTAAAGCTTAATTAGAGTGATAAACAGAAAAAAAAAACAATAAAAAGACATTACATTACATTCATACATATTTTGAACCTGACCGCCCAGTTGCGGTGTAAGAATATCCACTACCCCATATCATCCCGTGGGAATCGTAAGTAGCGACAGAGGGAAACAAATCAGGAGAAGAACAGTAGCGTCTTCCTAGCAACGACTAAAAATATAAAACTGCAGTTGCCAATCCGCTTACCAAGCATGGCAACTATGGCAATCTATGTGGGAGGCCTATGTTCAGCAGCGGACTTTAATAGGTTGTAACGGTACTGGTGAAGCTAATAAAAACGAGATAAAATGAGGCGTTTTTAATTCAATATGAAACATAAAATGAGCAATGCATCTGTGTTGCATTTGAAGCAGCTGGTGGCTGCTCTATAGATGTTAATTCTTGTCTCTTGATGCAATGCAAGATATATAGTGACGACGTTATTTGCATTTCATATTTACGCAACAATATGTTCATTTTGTTTATTATTAAATAAATAAAATACCAATTTTATTCATGCATTCCTTTTTACCTACATAGCGACGTAAAGTAGCAGCTGAATGCTGTTGTGTTTCGTATGGTGAATGTAGAGAACCGGAGACCCTTTATACTGGAAACGAGGCATTACATCATAGTCCTCATTTTAATTTTTCAGTATAAATGTAGATGTCTGTTTATAGGCCACAGCATCCACTTCCCATCAGATAGATTGCCTGCTCGTTTGTCACCTATTTTATTTTAAAAAAAACTAATTGATATTTTATTTAAAAAAAAAACTATCAAAAGTCCACCTGACACTCCACCCCTATAAATTAAAATCCAAACATTAAGCTAAACAAAATAAAAATCGATGACAAAGAAATAATATCTATAAATCAATAGACTTTTAGTTAATATTATAGTGACATACTGTATAAGGAAAATTTAGAACACGCCAGGTTTTGTTTGTGTAACAAACAAAACCTTAGCTGAAATATTTAGCTTCTACTTGTACATAACAATATATTTGTTGTTTTTGTTCTAGTTTCTGTTAAGAAAATAAGAGGCTCTTTTTAATTATTTTTGGGATACTTCCATTGTTTTAGCATCTGGTTGAGATGCATTTAACCTTATAAAAATATAAACATTTTATACTATAAACAGCAATCGAAAGAAATAAAGTAGGTTTACCTTTAATTAAGTTGAGGTTTTCTTTTTACAAACAAAACAGTCACGTTATTACATTGTTTATTGCTTATTTGCTCCGCCATTGCATTGGCTCTTCCGTTGTAGGGATTTCAGATTTGAGGATTTGTGGATACCTTATTCAAACTTACACTCACTTCTGAGAGGATTTTAGGACAAGGAAATGTCCGCAGCGCTGCCCCAATGCGTGTGGCATTTAGGTTTCCTCATGGAGTCTTCCTGCACCGCTGTAAATGAGCACTTAAAATTGCAATTCAAAGTTTGATTTTTGATTTCCTTTTGTGGACAAAATAATACACAATCTCAAGGTAACGACTAAAAAGTCGAATAAATAGTGACGTTAAAAACTTCATTCCCTATTTTCGCACTTATAGGGGTGAAATTATTTCTCAGAAAATTTCTTTACAACGGAAAAAACAACCGTAAAGAACCACCAATTTCATAAAAAAAGAATCAATAAAATCGGTTCACAATGAATGAAGATATCGCGTAACATATATTTATACAAGAAAAACAAAAAAAAAAAACATATAGGTAGTCGAATTAAAAATCTCATTCTTGTTTGAAATGGATCAATAATTATTTACTCTAATATGAATATGTATAACCATCATTATCATTCAAACAGTTGGTAAATTACAAATTTCTGTGGAACGATGATAATTATCAAATAACAAAATTACAATTAAGTATGTTTGTTTACTTCATTAGTAAACAAAAGAAAACATTTAGTATATGGTAACACAGATATAATTCACTATCAGTTGTACCCTAATTTAAACTAGATAATTTTGGCACGTGGAAAAATTATCTGGCAGAATCAACAGTTTCAAACTAGTTTTTATATTTCAGTTTATATTTATTAATTAAACACTAACCCCATATCGTCATGTGGTTGCCGTAATGGATGCCATATACGATCCAATTTACCATCAAGTTTGCAGCGCCGGTAACCTTGACGGTGTATGGCTATCAGTATGCATGGCAAGTTAGTCTACTTGAAGCAAAAATTGAACTTCGATTCTGCCACCTTGATCAAGAGTGCAGCGTCATGTAAACTTGAACGTGTGTATGAGCGGTCAAGTATGCGTGACGGTAGTCGGAGCAAATAAGCTAGAGACGCCATGGTTTCAACTGATGCGGAATCATGCAGATTTGACGGCGAACTTGAACGTGAGTGGTCTATATGGATGCACTGCAAACTTGACGCCGCTTCAATCGCGCTGCAAACTTAACGGTAAACTGGATCGTGTAAGGCATTCATTAGAGGCGACAGATGGAAACTGAAATAGTAGATGGGTAGCAACGTCTTACTGAAAACAATTCAAATTATATCAAGTGAATTTTTTAAATTAAAAAAATATGGTTTTTAACATATTCTTACATTGTCATCCGTATTTGAGCTATAATCCAAATATTCAAGTTTGCAGCTCATCGAGAAATTAGTTTGAAATCAATTACTAAATTCCACCCGGAACGACAAGCAAACTAGAAAGTGGCTTAGTAAAAACTTGATGAAAACTTCGGTTGCCAACCCGTCTGCCAACCTTGGTAACTATTTCGAAATTACCCCTTTGAGGAAATCTATGGCGAAGGCCCATGTTCAGCGGTAAACTTTTATAGGCTGTAGTGGATAATGGATGGGATAATCAATAAGTAATAAAAACAAAACAGGATGAAGAAGTGTGATATTCAAATATCGCACTTCTTCCTCGTCTTTTTCACCAGCCCGTAAAAGTCTTGAAGATTGACGATTGCAGTGGTACAGTCTCCAACCTTTATCGCTGATCCCCGACGAAACTCAATTTGGTGATTGATTCTATCAAACCCATATTTTTTATTACAGACTTGATTATAATAACTAAAACGTTAGAATTTTGTTTTTAACTAGCGAACCGCCCCGAGCTCTCCTGGACAGGATGTCAGAGACCATTTATAACCTCAAATCTTCTATGTAGTTATCTGAATAATAAAAAAAAACTTTGTATTTCGGATAAAACATAGCCGAGATCATTCCCGATACTGTTCTTATTATCTCTTCCTGAAGTTTCGTTGCAATCGGTGCAGCCGTTCCGAAGATGAGCTCGAGCAGACAGACAGGCAAACATTTTAATAATGTTTCATTATGTAATAATGGCATGCAAATAACCCCTCGGCTCAATAAAAAGTATTTTCGAAAAAATGCTCATGTATACCCTAAGTTACTTTATTTTAACGCTCTATACTGCAAAATTTATTAACAATGGCTGGACCGTTTTCACATACTTTGGTTCGAATAATAATAACTTAATATCTCATTGCATTGCAACGAATTCGTAGGATCGGAGGTCGCCTGCAGTGTCAGAGTCGTGTGAAACTGATACACGGGATCCGTGACCCAAAACTAAATAAATTGTTTACCAAGTAAATATGGGTCGATGTACGAATGTTGTGTACTTGACTGTGGAGGTAGGCCACGTTCATAATAAGTGATGTATACTAAATTAAACTAATTTTATGGAGCAGGTAGCCGAGCTAACTGTGATATCAGGACAGGAGACAGGAGATGGACAGCAGCGTCTTCCTGATTAAAACGCAAAATAATAAAACTGCGTTTCGCCCGCCTGCCAAGCGCGTCCAATCCCTCTTACGAGGCACTCTCTGGGAGTGGATTATGTTCAGCAGTGGACTTTTATAGACTGTAATGGAATCGAACTAGGAAAACACCCGGTTATTACTACTCGTCCATACTTTATACTTGTCTACCCGCATCCGATATGCATAGCAATAAAATATCGAAAATATTCAAAAATTTATTTTATGCGACACAGGAACATACGGACCCCGACCCGATATAAATCAGTAGTTTGTAACAAATCACAAACTATTGATTTATATGCATGCTGCAGCTATATTAGTACTATAGTTGTAGCACGAATGGGTCAGCTCGACCGGGGAGGACCAGGCTCTCACAAAATACCACCTTAAAATAGATGTCGCTGTGTTTCGAATGGTGAGTATAGAGAACCAGAGACATTTTTTACTAGAATCGAGGCATTCCATTTCAGTCCTCAGGGGTAACAACGCATCTGCATTTTGATTCTTAATTGAGGATAAAAATGTAAATGTCTATGGGCCGCAGCATCCAATTACCATCAGCTGCACAGTGTGCTCGTTTGTCACCCTTATTGAATAAAAAAAGAATCGTTTAGGAGTTACGGGCAGCAACAGAACCAGGCAAAAATATTGCTCTGCTTAGCGGTCAGCCGCAGTGGGCTTAGAAAAATCAAGACGTGGACAAAGCCAATGGTTAATCATGCTTTTAATGGGCACTTATAAATTAATATAAACAGAAACTTTTTATACGTGGTAGAGCCATGCTGCAGCTATATTATGGTTGTAGCACGAATGGGTTGGCTTGACCGGGGAAGGATCACGCTCTCACAAAATACCAGCGTAAAATAGCAGCTTAACGCTGCTGTGTTTCGTATGGTCAGTGTAGAAAACCGGAGACTCTTTTTACTGGAAACGAGGCATTCCATCTTAGTTCTCACGGGTGACAAGGCATCTGCATTTTGATTCGTAATTGAAGATAGATGTAGATGTCTATGGGTCACAGCAACCACTTGTCATCAGGTGGACTGTGTGCTCGTTTGTCACCCTTATCCTATTAAAAAAAAAGGATCGATATTTAGAAAAAATCTTAATATATATAAAATAAATCGTGTAGTGGCGTTGTAAGAATATCTATCCACTACCCTATTCGTTCCGTGGGTGTCGTAAGAGGCGACAGAGGGAAACTTAAACATAAGATAGGCAACAGCATCTTCCTGATAAGAATAAAAACTTTATTTGCCAATACACCTCCCGAGTATTGCAAGTATGACAAATTCTTCCCTATGAGTTCAGCAACAGACATTTAGGTTAATAGGTTGTAGTGGATTGGATACATAAAATAAAGTATTATAGGATAGATTAATAAAGTTATAATTGTGTTTTAAATAACAAAAAATATTTATAATCTGAGATAGGTAAAGGTATATGAGATACTAGATGCATAATGACTACGTGAAAAAACCATACAATATCCCTTCTCGCAAACCGAGCCGAGAATACAACAACATAATATTGTACATACATTTATACATATAACAATGTTGGTCGACGGCGCCATGCGGAATAATTTTCACTGACATTGTATGGAAAATAAACCGTGTTTTAAACGAGTTTACTGACTGCGGGAGCGTATCATAATTTGTATTACGTTGCACACAATAGACGTACGTATGTTTGTTGATATGTGCCAATTGTTATTCGATTGTAGAACAATTACAGTACACGGTAAGAATAGTTTGAATGTAACTTAAACATTTTTGATACATTAAATTAATGTATTGCTACTTACTGAATGAAATACGCACAATGTTTCACAAATCGATATTTTAATCAATCTGTTTATTAGTCTGACAAACATTTAGTTAAATGCCGACATTCGATCGAATGTCTAAAGAAAGCGTAATGGCTAAATTTTCATAGCCAATTCGCTTATCGTCAGGTTTAACAATAGGCTTATGAAATAGATAAAAGGTCTCCGGTTGTCGTTGCTCATGTAGCTTGCTTATGTATACTCTAAGTTACTCGTCGTTACAACATGAGGTGCTATTTTGCGCTGCTATTTTGTACGAGAGTGGTCCAATCGCAATCGCATTCGTGCTACAGCATAACATAATACATTACCTCTCTACCACATATACGAGTAGACGTTAGCCAACGAAAATAATTCCATAGTGCAATACAAATTGTTTTCTATTTTCAAATATTCGGATTGTTTTCGTTTATTTTAAAGATTGCAGTGTGGTTGAAGAATTGATAAAATAAGCATACTGCCATTTCATGATTTTGTTAGCCGAATTCAAAAAAGAAAGAAGGAGGTTCTCAATTCAATTGTTTATTTCTTTCTATTCGTGTTATCGATGTCTTCGTTTGTGAACCAACATTTGTGACTATTCTCTGCTCCTCTTGTGAGGGTCCATATAAATTTGAAGTAAAAATGTTATCTATAGGACACACCGGAATCCGAGGAATACAATTTTCCACTATGTCTGGCTTATGTAGACTATGAGAAAGCCTTTGATTCCGTCGAAATTTGGGCGGTGCTGCAGTCCCTTCAGCGGTTCCAAGTTGACTGTCGGTATATCGAAGAGCTATAGTGTTTGTACAGCAGGGCTACGATGGCTATCCGAGTACAGAACCAGAGTACGAAACCTATCCAAATGTAGAGAGGTCTAAGACAGGGTGACGCTATATCCCGGAAACTCTTCACCGCTGCATTGGAAGAGGTTTTCAAGCTTCTGGACTGGAAAGGATACGGTATTAACATCAACGGCGAGTAGATCACTCATCTTCGATTTGCCGACGATATGGCAGTCCTTATGGCAGAATCGCTGGAGGACCTAAGCACTATGCTCAATGACCTCAATAGTGTCTCACAACGGATAGCTCTTAAGATGAACATTTATACCGGTAGTTGTTGGGAGCACTAAGCTCAAAGTTGTTGACGAATATGTTTACCTTTGACAAATAGTCCGACTAGGTAAGTCCAAAATCGATCGAGAGATCAAGCAACGGATTCAACTCAGGGAAATTACGGCACATCTTCTCATCAGTAAAATAGCAGCTTAATGCTGCTGTGTTTTGTATAGTAAGTGTAGAGTCGGCGACCTTTTTCACTGGAAAGGAGCATTCCATCTTAGTCCTCAGAGGTGACAACGCATCTGCATTATGATAATCAATTGAGGATATATGTAGATGTCTATGAGCCACAGCATCTAATTACCATCAGGTTGACTGTGCGTTCGTTTTTCATCCTTATTTAAAAAAAAAACGTGTATGGTTTCTTAGACATTCATTTTTATAGGTAGCTCTGCCTCGTGCCGGTGCTTTAGGTGTGTCAAGGTCGGGTCAATGTTTGATTCGCGACTAACAAGTAACAACAGATATGAAATAAATACTGTAGAGAAATTAGTGACTTAGGACGCAGATAAGTACATACGTAATGAAGACTGTGAAGTGTGTACTGTGAAGAACCAGCAAGAAACCCATGGGAACTTTTTTTTGTTACACAATCAATTCGTTAAATTTTCATTTATTAAAGTTTGTAAAAAATATTTTACCTCCTACCTGCTCAATATACTATGATATGTCTTACCTAGTTTGTAGAGCACCTCCCGTCCCTTCCCTCAATTACGTGTACTATCCGTCACCACTAATCCCAGCACCACTACTCCCACCACCACTACACGTACACACAACGCTCTCACAGAATACCAGCGTAAAACAACAGCTTAACGCTGCTGTGTTTCGTATTATGAGTGTAGAGAACCAGAGACCCTTTTTACTGGAAACGAGGCATTCCATCTTAGTCCTCACGCGTGAACGCATCTGCATTTTGATTCGTAATCGAGGATAACAACCACTTACCATCAGGTGGACTGTGTGCTCGTTTGTCACCCTATCCTATAAAAAAAAACTAACAAAGACACACCACAGATGACAATACACGTATTTCGCCTCCACACGAGGCATCCTAAGGTGAAGTAGACTCCGGTGGCTTTTTGCTTCATGGCGGTGCTGACCGCTAAGTGAGCGGGAAAAAAAGGGAAATAAAATAGAAATGGTAATTTTTACCAATTTTAATATAATGGATTTCCGTAAAGATTCTATTAATTTTATTGTATCCATTTATATAAATAAGTACATAATATATTGTTTTGTATTTAATCGAGACACAAATACGGTCTTGTTGATAACGCTTTTTAAAATGACGCCACTGGAACAAGGCTCAGAATATTTGTAAACAAAAGAAAGACTCGTCAATGTAATATGATAAGAAGGGATTCTACGTTAATCATGCTGTGAAAAGGTCAAGGAAGCGTAGAGAATTTATTTATTGTTCGAATGAAAGTTGTTTTATGCTGTTATGTTGTGTTGGTTTTTCATTAATTATTAAACATAGTATATTATGTCTGTACTAGTATATATCGGCGGTAGGTGGTAGGACTTTTCTGCCTGTAAGTATGTCAGGATAGATACGAATCTATGTCTGACTGACTCTGACCTGAAGCATCAGTAAGGATATTGTAATGACATTATATATATATATTATGTTTTTTGACATTGTATTTGACTAAATGTTGTTAATAACTCATTAATAAATAGGTAATATAACTACATCATTGTAAATTAAATAACAATTCGATATAATTGAAAATTCAAAAACAATTATTATATAAATAATATAATAAAATAATTTAATTGTAGTATGTAGTGTAAGTTCGAAGAACCGACAACCGATGGGGAAGAAAGGTTCTCGAGTGGCAGCCTCGTACCGGTAGGCGAAGTGTAGGGCAACCCTCCACTAGATGGAGTGTCGACCTGGTAAGACATGTAGGAAGTCGATGGATGCAGCTGGCTCAGGACCGTGCTTTGTGGCATTCCTTGGGGGAGGCCTATGTTCAGCAGTGGACTTATGAAAGGCTGTAATGATGATGATGATGATGATGTAGTGTAAGTAGATTTAATCTATACCTATAAATAAAATTATAGATAGAGTTTTGCAGTTGGCCCTTCCCTTATCTAAAAAAAATATTGCGATATCTTCATATAATATAAAGTTATTAAAGTTTTAAGAAATAACGATTTTTATAAGCACTACGTGTTTAGTGATGTATGTAAGCAACGCGGACGAAGTCGCGGGTATCAATCAGTTGGTTGTATAATTAATTGATTAAAGTAACTTACCCGTAAGTGTCCTTGGATCAAAATTATATATAGAAATTTGCACTTTTTTATGTTATGAAACTCTTCTCTATAATACAAAAATGTAAAAACATAATTAAGTCTTGCTTCAATTAATTTTATAGCTTTTAAAACTCAGAATGGACATGCTTGACTCGCATCAAGGAACTGGTCTCAAGCCACTGAGACATTTTTTTATATTTAATACTAGCTGACCAGGCAGACGTTGTTTTGTCTTTTCCGACGACCATCGAATAAAAAAAATCCTTAAATTCACAATAAAAAAATTGAGGGTCACTTATCGGGATAAAAACTATCCTATCTCTCAAGTTGGACCGAACTACACACATTGTGAAACATTTCATTGAAAGTAGTTTAGGAGTTCATCGCGGACAAACAATGTGACACGTAATTTTATATATAAAAATTATAGACCATTTGGAATAAAATAAGGTCAGGTGAGTTTGTTTACCTCTAGTCTTTCTTCCTCGATGGCTGGACTCTGTGCCTGCCACAAACGACTTGACAATATATCCTCTGCTGGTACAGAGCAACTAATGGAGGCTATTGCATGCCTAGTGAGTTGTTACTGATGGAGACAGGTCCCAATAGTTTAAAGGTTTCTGTATGTTTGTTTAAGATTTATGAAGATTCTTTGATCTTTTTAGGATAAAATTCTACTTATCTATACAAATAAATAAAATTTAAGTGTCTGTTTGTAATGTTGAAATAACAGATTTTTACTAAATACATATGAATGTATATATACGGTACTTATAACAAAAACACAATTTTTAAAACTTTTCCCTGTCTTTCTGTCTGTTTGTTCCGGCTAGTCTCCGAAACGGCTGGACCGATTTCGATGGGAATTTCACTGGCAGATAGCTGAAGTTATAAGGACTAACTTAGGCTACTTATATTTTAGAAAAAGTATTAGGGATCCGCGGAACATAATTAAAACCCTAAATTACACGCGAGCGAAGTCGCGGGGAACAGCTAGTTCAAAATATGTGCACTTTTGAATTTTCCAAATTTTTTGTATATAGTATCGTTGACTGTATGTGATAATATTTTTAATAAATTAATTAATTTAAAATCAATACACATATTTATTTGATTGAAACAGTCTGTACAGACGCTCGTTCTGTCTCATAGGTACATAGATTTCATATTTCGCGTTTTTATTAAACTACCCCACTAGTTATTTAAATGCATATACAATATACATTATAGATATATAAATACAATATACATATTAAGTTGATTAAAAAATTATGTATTTACAGACGCTCGTTCTGTCTCATATATAGATTTCACATTTCGCGCTTTTATTAATTTACCCTACAAGTTATTTAAATGCAAAAGTTACGCTCATTGGAATCATCCAAAACGTTTATGAATGTTTCAATAAGTTTTCTCATTTTTCTTATAATAAAATCCACAAATTTCACTTAAAAAACCAATTTCAAACTTTTTTTTATCTTTTATGTTAAAGATCTATTCTGTCTTATTACCTGCATTCACAAACAAAAATAAATTAGAATTTGAATTGGTATAAAAACCAGTATAATACCAGGCCACGTGGAATTCCATCTCTACCTTCGGAAGTGATGACACAGTTAGAACTCCCAATGTTTAAAGGTTGTTGAAGGTATTCATAGGTTGCATTAGCCACTTACCATGAGGTGGCCTGTAACTTCATTGGTCACTTCAATTTCTTAAAAAATTATGTAGAGTTGCGGTTCTCGCCTTAAATTTTAATAGAATTCGGTTGAGCTAAGTCCTGGCCTTGAATTTTATATTTCGTTAACTATAATTTTGTAAGAATATGCCGTGGTTATAAATATAGCAAACGATATTAAGGAAAAGCAAAGCCAAAATAAACAAATGAAGAACTGGTTTTGGAAAGGGAATGAAATGCTTAAAATCCTTACATAAATTTTATTAGAACTCCCAAGTCAAAACATGACTAATACAGATCAAAATGGCCACTGTAACAAACCTGCAATTTCATAGGTTACGACGTAATAATAAGTCGAGATTCGCAACGGGCTCTAGGTAGGGCACCTGTATGAACATAAAATTACGCACCGTTGTAAGTCGGCCATCGGGAAGTTGCGAGTCGGTGGAGGAACACTTGTAATGCGCTCAGGCTCCTACATTGAAAGTGCGCGTGCGGGTCGAATACTGATCGACGTCAGCTGACCGCTGCATCGGTTTCCCTCTGCTTGCCCGTGAAAGTTATCACTTTCGGGATTTATTTCAGTAAAAGTTTGTGAATATGATCTTAGTTCACTGCATATTTTGTGTTTATTCTGTTAAAAAAGTATTAAGGAAAAAGTGGGTAAGTAAGTGGCAATGGATCAGCCATATAGCTCGAAAACCGATAGCCGACGGGAAAGAAAGGTTTTAGAGTGGCAGCCTTTTACCGGTAAGTAGATTATAGGGCAGCTCCCCCCTCTACCCTATTGGTATGAGGCTGCCGTGGTGTTTTGTGGCTTTCCTTGGAGGAAGCCTATGTCCCGCAGTGGACTTTTGCGCGCTGATTATGAAGGAGCAAATGAAATATAGACATAGCCATAATCCATAATCAAATTGTTAATTGAAATTTTAAGTGCTGATTTTCTACTAGCTCGGCGGTGAACAAAAACTTCGTGATGATATCCGCATGTTTGAAAAAAAATATATTTTGAAGACGTATGAATTCCGCGAACATGCATTGGGGCAGCGCGATGGACACTTTTTTTTCTCTAAAAACCGTCACATAAATTAGAGAAGGCCTGTGCCCGGTAAAGAGACGTATACTTGCTGTAGCTTTAATTTTAGGCATTTACATACATGTATACCAAAAATATTGTAAGTGGTTTACACTTACAGTTTTATAAATGAGGAGATAAGATGTGACGAAAGCGGCTAAAGAAATTCTTCGAAGGTCTTATTACATATTAAAACATACTACAGACGATAGTAGTTTCATGGCAGGTGTAGTCCGCTCTGATTGTATGGGAGATGCGATTTATTGTGAGGAAGCTGTACGAGGGTGACACTGAAAGTTCTTCGAAAATCAAAAACTGAACAAACTAGCAAGTTATTAGTTTTATTATATCTTTTCAAAATAGTGTCTATTTACATCAATACATCGCTGCATCCGATGGAACCGCTGAGAACAGCGCTTTGCCCACTCGTCCTTAGGGGTCTCTTGGACGGCATTTTGAAACGCAGCCATTGCTTTCTCGGTGTTCATAAAATGTTTTCCTCGAAGTTTTTCTTTTATTTTCGGTTTTTCGGAAATAAATAAAAATCGCAAGATGTGAGGTCGGGGCTATAGGGCGGGTGACCTTGTAATTCCACATCTGACGTCTCCTAGTAGTCGATTGTTTGCTAGGCGGTGTCCGACGAGACGTTGTCGTGGTGAAGGAGCATCCTACTGCGACGTCGTTTCTCCCAAACTTTTTCCAAGACAAGTGGCAAAAAATTGTTAGTGTACCACTGCAGTAGCTGTTTTTCGATCCTTTAAAACAATTGTTGCGTAATGACCTGCCCTTCCGAAGTCCTCTCTTTTTTTTATAGACGAGGGGCCAAACGAGCATGCGGCTCACCTGATGGTAAGTGACTACCGCCGCCCATGAACAACCGCAACACCAGGGGAATTGCAGATGCGTTACCGGCCTTTTAGGAAGGTGTAAGCTCTTTTCTTGAAGGTTCCTAAGTCGTATCGGTCCGGAAAATTCGCTAGTCGTAATTGATTCCACAAGGAAGTTGTGCGAGGGAGAAAACTTCTTCTAAATCGCACAGTGGTGGACCGCCAATCATCCAGATGGTATGGATGGTAACGCGAGTTTTGTCGCGATGTGCTATGGTGAAATTGAGCGGCTGGAATTAGTCCGAACAATTCCTCCTCTTCACTTTAGTTGGCAACTCCTCGGAAGGAAACACCCAGACAGCAGACTGTCCCTTAGTTTCAGGATCATAACAATAAATCCAGTTTGCGTCACTCATATGTATGTCGAACACAGCATTTGAGTCACCTCCGTTAAATCGTTGAACCATTTCACGACACCAATCAACACGACGGAGTTTTTGGGCCTCTGTCAAATTATGATGTATCCACCGGGCACAAAGCTTCCTGACCGCTAAATGTTCATGAAAGATTTTGTGCACTTGTCTCATACCGATGCCTAAGCTTGTCCGAATCTGCTGATAAGTCACTCTTTTGTCAGTCTATATGATACGCCGCTCAACACTGATGTTATCTTCAGTCGTCGTCCTTCACGCAGATCATCGGTGAGATTAGTGTGACCACGTTTAAACTCATTAAACCTTTGTAAACAGTGGCACGAGATGGGGCTTCATCGTGAAAGGCCAATCGAAGTCTATCATAACTTTCTTGTTGACTTAAATGACATCGAAAATCATAAAAATCATTGTACGAAAATTTTCTCGCGTTAAATTCATGCTGACGTGAAACAGACAATTTTCAATTTGCCGCCAAGTCGTAAACAAATGACGAATTAATAAAATACATTCACCATAATATTGGCAGAGTTCCATTTTCAAAACTTGAACTATTATATCGTATACAAGATACAAGTGGCCAGTTCTAAAAATTTTCAATGTCGCCCTCGTATTTACAGATAGATTTACACACATTGATTATGCTATAATATTATTATAAAACAATTTCTATCTCAGTGGGCATAATTCTAAATTATCGTGAAGTTATTATCTTTTCTTCTGAGACCGGCTAGGTAAGTATCGCTGTCATGAATATTTCTGCCGCTTTGCAGCAGTGGCTGCTCTACTGTGTTCCGTTCTAAAAGGTGGGCTCATCTTAATCCACGGAGGTGACAATGCATCTATAGCTTTCTTTGTGTGAAGTTAGTTACGTGTATCCTTGGGCTGCAGTGGCCACTTCATCGTTAGGTGGTCTGTGAGTTCGTATGTCACTTCAATTATATGAAGAAAAAAAAATAACTGCAATGTCCTGCCCTTGCAATGCCCTTTAGTAGACATTGAATTCGACGCTAATATTAGGTATTGTTTTCGTTGTAGCGTTAATTAAAAATATTGTTTTGTATTTATATATTTTACCTTGGACGATGAAATTGTAATAAATCGTTCGTGACAAATATTTCTTTATTATTGTTGCAGTTTTGTCATTATAATTTCCTTGATTTATTACAATTGTTGTTATATTTCGAACTACCGATGGTATTTTTATGAGCTGTGAATAAATTCAGAGACGTATTTCATAAGTTAATTTTTTTTTATAGGATAGGGTGACAAACGAGCACATAGTCTACCTGATGGTAAGTGGTTACTGTGACCCATAGACATCTACATCTATCCTCAATAAAGACTCAAGATAATGACAACAAGCAACAAGCTATCAGTCTACACGAGAATAAGTATAAAACTGCCTTTTGTAATAATGCCGATTATTTTATATTTAAATAATAGAACATCGTTATCAACGGTAAGTTCTTCCGGGTCGGCAGTGTCAATGGGTGTTCCCCAGGGATCAATTCTTGGCCCATAACTGTTTTAAAAACAGACAGGAAAAGGTCAAGTGAATAGATAATAGAGTTTTCGCCAAGAGATAACGATATGATATTGTATGGTGATACCTCACTGATTTTCAAACTAAAACTTACCATAACAAAATACTTCTCACTCCCCTGTTAAAAGTCTATGGATAACGAATGTAATTATTATTGAGCTACCTCTGGATTTGATAAAAATATAAAAAGTAAATATAACTTAAAATACATTTAGAGTCTTACTTGTCTTTTGTCTCTAAATCCATAGTCGTCTTTTGGTTAAGAACTTCGTTATAATTTTTTTATTTATGTCTGGGTATTGTACGTTTTTACTTTTTATATTTTTCTGGCATCATCCTTAGTCGCTCGTACGACACCCACGGGACAAAATGGGGTAGCAGCGCGCTTGACGTCACTACTTATCAATCTAGTTTATAATAATTTAAACACATAAAGCAATACCTCAATTTCGCAATTCGTCCAAATGAAACTGTCAGAATGTCACTGTGGCTGTGCATTTCCTAACTAATCCGTACCATCAGTGTTGACGTCACTACCACGCCTCTGTCACGCCGTATCGCATTGGACATAAGCGCGTGTCGCTGGTATAATGTCAGTTATCGTTTTTATCGTCGGAGTTTGTTGTGTAAATGTAAAGTCAGATCTGACTATGTAAAACAAACATATTTGGTAAAACGCCCTTGCGACATATCTGTGAAAATAGTGTATCATTTACAGTTTTTTGGTTTTTTATCTTTATTAATTTCAATTTTACGTTAATTTTTGGGGTTCCGTACCCGAAGGATAACCAACGGGACCCTCCGCAGTCAGTCCGTTCGTCTGTCAGCGGACTGTATCTCATGATCCGTAATAGGTAGACAGTTGAAATTTTCACAGAATGTGTATTTCTGTTGCCGCTATAAAAACATAATAGCGCCTTTCATGCGCGAGATCGACTCGCACTTTGCCGGTTTTATTTACAAAACCAGCGATCCGCCCCGGCTTCGTATGGGTGATTTCTGGACTTCAGACAACAACGCCAACTACCGGGTCCAATTATGAACTCAAACACAAACATTTTTATCATAATTAGTCCACCCGTTTAGGAGGTGTTCAGTGCTAAACACAATAACACACTATGATCATGATGTATTGGCATTCCTTGGCGGAGGCCTATGTTCGGCAGTGGACTTGTGAATGTCTGTAATGATAAGGATGATGATCATGTCAAATGGAAGTTCGTAGTCTGTGCTTACTCCTCTGAGATACAAGCGTGAGAGTTTATATTTTTTATTTGTTTTTAAGGTAGCCATACAGGCTAGGGCGTGCCTGTCAGGTTTGCCTGTACATTTACATCCGTCAGGTAAGCTTAAGCTCAGTAGAGGACATATTATGTACGTGGCTGTTATGAAACATACACACTCCGGTTTACCTGTACACTTTAACTGTACAAGTAAACTTGTCAGGTTCAAAATAGCGTGTATGGCTACTATTATACAATGTAAGAATGACAAACGTCAGTCACAGTCCACCGTCATACATTTTTGGAACGGAGTTCCTTATCGGACGGTACTTATTTGGCGGATGGGTGCTGCTAGGCGAGAAAAAGTGTAAGATTTTTCCGTCACGGCCCCTTCTAACGTAGTGTAGACGGCCTTGACCGGCTATAAGAAAGCGAGATGGAATAATATCCATCTCCCTCGCACTTTCTCTTATCTTGCCATGAAAGAAATATTATTTTATTTTAAATGACACTTATTCTAGTATTTATTTGTATTTGTTAATCAATAATAACGTGCTACGAAAGGAACTTCGTTCCAACCGAATATTCCACGACACTCACGCATGTTTTTTTTCTTAAAACATTACCCCCGACAAACATAAGTTGCACAAGGACAAACATCAAAACCCGGAATAATTTTTTGTAAGCAATACAAATACTTGTTTCGTGTGTAATTGTTAGGGAGCCGTCCAAATGGAACTGCATACCTTGTTACCAAAAAGGGTCTCCATTTCTCTACACTTACCACACGAAACACTATCGTATATACCCATAGAGTATAATATGCTGTTATTTTACGTTGGTATTCTGAGCTTGCTTTTTCCCTAGTCGACAGACAATTTATTGTAATTGGTATATATATAAACCAAGTACTATAAATTGTATATTTAACGTTATATATATATATATATATATATATATATATATATAGTTTGGTCTTGAGTAATAGGATAGTTTTTATACCGATAAGTGACCCTCAATTTTTTTTATTTCTAATTTCAGGAGTTTTTTTTGGGAAAGCAAATGGTCTTTCGGAAAGGGCAGAACAACGTCTGCCTGGTCAGCTAGTATATGTATATATATATTGTCGTAGACAATCTTTAGCCTTTTGTTTTCTGTATTCATTGCTATTTTATATTCTGATGAAAATTTCAAGATAAAGTTTACGATTTTAGTAACCTAAAGGCATCGATAATGGATTCCGATGGTCCAAGCGCTGATGACATAAATTAATAAAGATGTTGTTTATACAGCATTACATATTTTAAAAGTTGGATTTGATAGTCCTAGCACTTATTATTATTATATATATACTTACAGCATTAAAAAAATTATTAAATAATAATAATTGCAATAAAATTCATGTACGATACAATATTGTATATTATAATAGTACTTAACCTACGCTATCCTTGTATTCCTTTGTAACCAGAAAACAGAGATGCGTCGCTGATGCTCCCTGATGTACGGTGAGCATTGCGCGCCGTCTCGAGAGGCGAGCTGGACCGAACTGGCCCGTCCTTTACCGTTAGACATCGGTGCCGTTATACGACCGATTAGCGTTTTTAGGTGAAGGCGAACCGTCACTGTAGATTGAATGTTTTGTAATCACCCGGAGAATAGCGTAATAACGTTGAAAATCGCGTGACAGAGATTCGGTTACGCGAAAGAAAGTAAAACCTTTTACTTGTGCTGTTCGTTTCCGAGTCTGTTATGTGCACGTACAAGGGAAAGGCAATGTTGAAGAATTTAAAGGCATATCATATCAGATCATGTATTATATGTTAGGCCTGATAATGCCTACTGGTTTGGTTTAATACGTATATTAAATGCCAGTTTTGTTGCTGTAAAACTAAGTTTAATTGTATGGTTTTCTTGCTGGTACTTTCCAGAACAGAGGTTTTTTTTGACCAGTGGTGGAAGCAAATGACTTTCAATAGTTATTACTTGTAATCTTAATCTATATTGAATAAAATTGTTCTATTGGATTATAATAATTGGTAAAAGCTTTCGGTAACGCAGGTAGCAGTGCCCATAATTTGCATAGATTACATCCTCTTCTTAGGCACGAAAAGTGAGGTTATAGTGGCCCGAAAGAAGTTAAATTAACATAAAAATTTATTCCATCTGTAGCTTTCTTTGTTTAAAGTTAGTTGTAGGTGACCATGGACAGTAGTAGTTACTTACCAGGCGGACTGTAATGTCTTTTATCACTTCAGTTTTATAAAAAAAATATTATTTCATGTATACAAATAAATAAAAGTGTCTGTTTGTAATGTCAAAATTACAGCTTTTTACTAAATGCATATGAAAGTATATACGGTACTAATAGCAAAAATACAATTTTTAACGTTTTTGTCTGTCAGTCTGCCTGTCTGTCTGTCCGTCCGTTCGTCCGTCCGTCCGTCTGTTTGTTCCGGCTAATCTCCGAAACGGCTGGACTGATTTCGACGGAATTTTCATTGGCAGATAGCTGATGTCACAAGGAGTAACTTAGGCTAATTTTATTTCAGAAAAAGAATTAGGGTTCCGTACAAAAAAATTAAAATCCCAAAAACACGCTGGCGAAGTCGCGGGGAACAGCTAGTCTAAAATGAAAATTTTACCAAATTATGACTAATAAAAGTAGCATTTTCAAGTTATATGATGTAGGTGTCTAGTGTATTAATAGTGGAGTCAAGAATTATTATTTTGAACTAAACTAAATAAAACAGGTTAACTTAGCGGCTTCAGTCGCATATTGTTTTTGTCTTTTCAATTAATTTAGGCCGATAAAGATAATACTTCTATGTAACTTGTTTTGCTAGAAGCATTTGATTATGTTAATGTACAATTCATTATGGAAAAGCTTTATCATTTAATAAGAACTATTTGAAAATTGCGGTTTAGGATCAGGAAATATGCCAAGACATGATCACGTGTTTATTTTTTGAATTTTTGTATTGGTAGTTTATAGAAGGAAGGGAGACAAACAAGTAACAAAATCCACAAAAGATATGGCTGCATTAATTAATGGTCTCTAGAAGTTTTATATCCTCAATCCTTAAACTTAAAGAAAATGGCCACCAGGCAGAATTTCGGTCACGGCAGCCGGTATCCACGAATACTAGTCATCTGTGCAGGACATGAATATAGTGCATGAGTGCGAGCGCAAGATAATATGCACACTTCCGATACCCCTCATTCTCAAAGCCCGATGAGACGGCAATCCGACACGGTCGAAGAGAGATCAAGCGCAGTATCGACGGCTTTACGTGCCCTCCTAGGCATAGTGGTGAAACACCACCAAGTTCCTGCCTCAGCGGCTAGTGAGAATTTTTTGACAGCAAACCCCAATAAATAGATTTTGCCCAACCCGGAATTTGAACCCGGGACTACAAGATCAGCGGTCGCGTTTACGACCACTAGACAAACGACGCAGTCAACCCTGAATACAAATTATACACTTGGTATGCTTTTTTTTTTTCAAAATTTTACCACGAATAATTTTCTAATATTAACTTAGTCTGGAGTTGCCTAATTTAAGCCTCCATTTTTTTTAATGTTTTGACAAAATGAAACAATAATAAGATTGAAAAAGATATCTCATGTATATACTTGTGAACGATAAATCAAATTGTGGCCTGACAAAGGTGACTTAGTGATAGCTTAAAAGATATTAGAAAGAAAGATAAAAGAAACGGTGTAAGTAATTTGAACAGAAGTTAATTTAATTGACTTATTATATTATATTTCTGTTCTCTTAAGTATGCGAATCTCGTTTTTAAATCATGGAAGACTGAGTTGAGTTGGAAGGTCTCCAAAATTTGGAAATTTTCTGTAAGTTTTATGACAGGGCCTCACATTGTGGGTTCAGCCTTAGATCTTAATTTTGCGTTACAATTAAATGTATGGCTATGGGTACTTGAGCGTACTTCCCTTATTTTTTTACCATTAACCTTTAACCTTAACATTTTGAACGCTCCTCATTCCATGCTGGATAGGTCTAGCATGTTTTAGTTGTAACGACTTTCATCGGAGACCATAAAAAAATACTTAATAGTTTTCCATTTCATACGAAAAAACGTTATAGATACTAACCGTGCTAGCTGAGCGGCCAAGCGCTCGCAGTAACTTTCACAGTACCCGGGTTCGATCCCCCGGTACTAGTGTAATTGTTTTGTTGATTTTCAGTACTGACTAGCTTTTCCGCGCGACCCCGCCCGCGTGATATTTAAGGTTTTTTTTTTTACGAGGAGCCCTAATTATTTTTCTAAAATAAATTTAGCCTAATTTACTCCTTACGACATTAGCTATCTGCCAGTGAAAGTCCCGTCAAAATCGGTTCAGCCGTTTCGGAGATTAGCCGGAACTAACAGACACAGACAGACAGAAAAAAATTTTAAAAAGCGTATTTGTGTTACAAGTACAGTTTATACTTTCTTATGCATTTAGTAAAACGCTGTAATTTTGACATTACAGACACTTCAATTTTATTTATTTGTATAGATTTTGCACCAGCTCGACGGTGTAGGAAAACATTGCGAGGAAACTTGCATGTTTGAATATAACATATTTCGAAGACATGTAAAGTCCGCTAATATGCACTGAAGCAGCGCAGCGGGCTAATCGTTTCACAACCCTCTCAGAAATTAAGTAAAGTTTGTGTCCAACAGTGGGACAAACTCGTATATAGACTGCTTTGAGCCACATGCGTACATGTGCTAGATTAACGCTGCAGCTATGTTATGGTTGTAACATTAATGGGTTGGCTCGACCGGGGAAGGACCACGCTGTCAGAATACCAGCGTAAAGTACCAGCTTAATGCAAGCTGTGTTTCGTATGGTGATTGTAGATATCCGGAGACCCTTTTCACTGGAAACGAGGTATTCCCTCTTAGTCCTTAGGGGTGACAACGCATCTGTATTTGGATTCTTAATCGAGGATAAATGTAGATGTGCCACAACATCCACTTACCATCAGGTGAACTGTGTTCTCGTTTGTCACCCTTAGTCGTTAAAAATAACAGTTAATAATGATTGAATTAATTCGGCCCGTCATGTGAACATATTTAAAACATCTATCACAAAAGTGAAAGTAAGTGAAAGCAAAAGTTGACGATGCCTAAGGTGCTTGATGAACGTCAATTAAAAATGGCGCGTTTGCGGTTTTATTTTAGATTTGAGTGTTGTGGTTATCGCTAAGCGATTTAGAATAGCTTCCAAATGGCGCTGATGCTTCGAATATTAAAATGTACTTTGGAAAAAGGTGGCTAAGTCTGCGAGATAATAGTATAATAATGTTTATTTTTAAAGAAATAATTGGCAATGCTACTTACTAACATTACTAGTATTCGTTTTAACCTTAAAATGTTTGTGTTAGGTGTGGTTCAACGACGGTAGTCGAATGGCTGATTCGAACCCACGACCTTTCAAGTACGTGGTCAGCATCCTGCCATTAGGCTACTGTCGCTGTAACAAAATAAATAATATTATGTTTATATTGCGAGATACTTATTCGGTATATCGATAATAAAATCGCGCCACTCACAAACTACTTCTACTATTATTCTTGTATTAATTTGTATTAATATGTACTTTTATTTATTCTGTGATATAACACCTATTTATGTCTATACGCCTGTACGCCTACGTTATTCAGGAACAGATTTGTATACTACATGTCAGCGCTAAATTAATATTGCCCCAGTGGATACCATCCCACATAGGGTCCCACAAGTAATGAGGAAGTGGATAGTTTGGCGATAGAAGTTGTAACTGATGTTATACCTCCAAAATGACCTCATCTTATAAGAAGTACTTTCACGTAATTAAAAGGCAATGTGATTTTTTCCGGGATCGATACTTGGATAGGATACAATGGTTCAGAGACATTCCCTAAGTTCTCCTATGATAGATAACTATTTTCTTAATAGGAATTACTGTGTTGAGTCATGAGACTGCGTCCTGGACATGTTCCATCAAATAAAGGATATTTAATGCTTAAAATTACTATAATCACCATTGTGGTACGTGGTAGAGCCGCGCGGCAGCTATATTATGGCTGTAGCCATACGTGCGGGTAACTCGGCACACGCTCTCACAGAATACGAATGCTGCTGTTTCGTATCGTGAGTTTAGAGAAGCGGAGACCATTTTTACTGGAAACTAGTCATTTCATCTTAGTCCTCAGTTATTGACAGTAGTTGACAACGCATCTGCATTTTGATTCTTAATCGAGTTGAAGTTAGCTATAATTAGGCCAATATATAAACAAGGTCTTCATACGAAATTTACAAAAGCCGATAGCCATTTTATTAAACATTAAACATATTAAATAAAATAGTAGAAAAAATAATAGTAGGTCAAATTACAGCCTTTCATGAAAATAATAAAATTATCAACGACGCTCGGTTTTCGCCCAAATAAAAGTACAGCTACAGTTCTGTTGATGTCAAATTTATTAATGATAGAAATAGCTCGTTAAATAAACAAAAATTGTATATTGTTTTATTCATCGACTTTAAAAAAGCTTTCGATACTCTTGATCACGATGGCTTACTGCAGTGCATGCAGGAGTGCGGCATAAGAGGGCCAATGAACGCATGGTTTAGGGAATATTTAAATAATAGACAGCTGAAAGTACGTATATATATGTGGAACTGAGAGCAAGACTGAATATATTAAATTTGGTGTTCCTACTGGCTCGGTCTATGGTTCGGTTGGAAATATAATGCATATAAATAGTATGCCTAATGTTATAAAAAATGTAGACCTTATATGTATGCTGACGATACACATGCATTTTATATAGCGATTGTCAGAACACAATACAGGATGTAAATGCAAAACGACTTCGACAATGTAGGTATAGTTTGTTGGGTCCATGACAATGGGATAGTAATCAATATAGATTAAACAAAATGCATGTCTATTCTATTTCCCTACATTAAAAATAAAGTTATATCCATAAAATAATATATATATATATATATATATATATATATATATATATATATATATATATATATATATACAAATGCCTGCATCAAAATATAATTATATTAATTGTAAATGTCCTAACCTCCAAACCGTGTCTTCCTATAAATACTTAAAAGTAAATGTAGATAATCATTAAGAGTAAATGTAGATAGTCATTTTGGATGGAACATTCGTGTAGATTCCGTATGTAACAAATTAAGATCAATTTACTGTAAATTATAAAATTTTACGTTTATAATACCCAGAAGTATTATGGTACGTACTTTATTACGCATTTGTTGATGCAGTAATATCTTCGATGAACCGACAACCGATGGGGAAAAAGTTTCTCGCGTGGCGGTCTCGTATCGTACCGGAAGTGTAGGGCGTCCCCACACTAGATGGAGCGACGACTTGGTAAGACATGCAGGAAGTCAATAGATGCAGGTAGCTCGGGACCGTGCTTGAAGGCATTCCTTGGGGGAGGTCTATGTTCAGCAGTGGACTTGTGAAGGGTTGTAATGATGATGATGAATATAGGTATGTAAGTCTAAGAAGGTGATAGCGCCGTTAAAAGTTCCGTTCATAACTGTACGGGTAGTTAGAATTCAATTGTCTAAATATTTTATACCTATTTCGTCACAATAGTAAAGGCACGCCTATGTGCATGTAGTAACCGATAATAAATTTACAGACGTGGTAACATTGTCGATTCTTGCAAGCTCTATAGTTTATAACCGATGCGAAATACGAAATATTCAACAGTCTCGTAACAGGAAGTATTTACGAAGCAATATGATGCATGTTTTATCGTAGTTGGTCCGTAACGTCGTCAAATACGTGTGTTGGCCGAAGTGTTGATATCATCCTACCTGCCAAACGAGAAAGAGGAACAAATTGTACAATATATATATAGATTTATTTACTTATTGCTGAATACCTAGGAAATTAATACACGGTCCATCACATTGTTAGTGGTTGTTAATTGATAAAATATTAATAAAAAAGCCAATTTACTGTCTATTTATCTATTGTATTACGACTACCTTGTAAGGATAGTATTCTAATATGTATATAATAAAAATTAATTTTTGTTTCTTCGTATTTTCTTCGCTGCCATACCGTTCATCAGAATGCACTAAAACTTTCTCAACTTATTGCTTACACTTGCGCGAAGGTTATAGGCATAGTACAATTAACTTGTATCGTTCGAAATTTAAAACGATATTTCCACAATTATTTCTTCTATGGTAGCAATGCGCCGGGTACCAGCTAGTTGTGTAATAAAATACGTTTGATGTAATGCTATATTATAATGTTGAGTTACGACTGCAAGTAACGGCTTTCTTTCTTTCAAAATAAATTGGAAATCAAATTGAATATAGCAGTTGCTATTCAAGAATTTTATTAACCTATTGCAGCGGAGTTTTATAGGAGGATAAGATTTTTGACTGAAGTGTCCGGTTTTCCTTGACAGTAATTCCAAACTTATCTTCGGATGACGTGATATCTCAATCGATTTGTCATAATTATGATGTCAGCTTTAATGTCAAAAACCTGTCATTGAGGGCTAATAATTTTCTGCTCACCAGATGTCGCTAGTTAATACTAAGGTAAAGTTTTTTTTTGTTACACAATCTAATTTAATTGAGAAGTTATTTTTTAATAAAATTTTATCAGTTTCTAGATGCGACAGTGTTTTGCTCTTTAATTTTTTTGCACATTTTTAATTTTTTTTATAGGATAAGGGTGACAAACGAGCACACAGTCCACCTTATGGTAAGTGGTATCTGTAGCCCATAGACATCTACATCTATCCTCAAGTACGAATCAAAATGCAGATGCTTTGTCACCCGTGAGGACTAAGATGGAATGCCTCGTTTCCAGTAAGAAGGGTCTCCGGTTCTCTACACTCACCATACAAAACCCTTCCATGGCCGAACTCCTTCAATGGTCGAGCTGACCCATTCGTGCTACAATCGTAATGCAGCTGCAGCATGGCATTTTTTAAATGTTTCTAATTTTACGAATATCTGTGGTTTGGTTTATTATTTTTAATGTTATTAATATAAAATATAGTTAATAGTACAGAAAGAACAATAACTTTTACATTTTTAACGGTGGTAGAGCCCCGCAGCAGTTTTTTGCTGTTGCACGTATGGGCAGGCTCGAGCCGGGTTGGTACCACGACCTCACAGAATACCGGCGTGAAGTAGAGGCTCTGCTTCTGCGTTTCGTCTGGTGAGTGCAGGTGGCCGGAGGCCCAATCCCCCCCCCCCCATCAACATGGTAGCGGAATTACAAAGTAGACTACCCCAGGAGGGTACCAGTACCCCTGGAGAATCCCTCGCTGAGCATCCACGACCATGTTATTCCAATCCTGAGCGTGGGTGCTCAGGCTGCCCCGCGTATTCTGGGGGGGGCAAAATTCCGCTCAAAAACAAAACTGCTTGGGGCAAACTGAGCAACAATACCAAGGCGACCCCTGCCACGCTATCCGTGAATTTCTGCAACATCAGGGGACTTCACTCTAACCTAAACGCCGTCCACTACCATCTCGAGTCGGCGAAGCCGGCCTTGCTCTTTCTGACCGAGACGCAGGTTTCCTCTCCGGCTGATATTTCGTATCTCTCCTGCCCGGGGTACAAATTGGAGCACTCCTTTGTGCCTCGGGCTGGAGTTTGCGTGTATGTCAGAGAGGACATCTGTTCTCGACGCCTCGGCAGTCTTGAAGGTTCGGACCTGTCCATCCTTTGGCTACGCGTAGACAGCGACGACCATCCGCGCGTCTACGGGTGCCTCTATAGGTCCCATAGCGGTAATGCCGAAACAGACCGACTCATCGACCACGTCCAAATGGCTACAGATTCCTTGCTACAACAGGTCCCATCCGCAGAGATCGTGATCCTTGGCGATTTTAACGCCCACCATGCAGAATGGCTCGGTTCACGTTTAACCGATCATGCGGGGAGATCTGTTTATGACTTTGCTTTGGCATATGGTCTGACACAACTGGTTACTTCGCCTACGCGGATTCCAGATGTGGAGGATCATACACCTTCCCTGTTGGACCTTCTGCTGACCTCTCATCCGGACGGATATCAGGTTTCCGTCGATGCCCCTCTCGGCTCTTCGGACCATTGTCTGATCCGGAGTATGGTGCCACTCACGCTCCCTTCGCGGTTGCGTTCTGCAGGTTGCCGCCGTGTTTGGCATTACAGGTCGGCAGATTGGGACGGAATGCGGTCTTTCTTTGCATCCTACCCATGGGGGCGGGTTTGCTTCTCGCCGGATGATCCCAGCGCTGTTGCTGACTCTGTCACTGATGTGGTGCTACAGGGAATGGAACTATTTATTCCATCATCTGTGGTACCCATCGGAGGCAGATCTCAGCCTTGGTTTGGTCGCTCCTGTAAGACTGCATTGCGCAGAAAGCAGGAGTGTTATCAAGCCTGGGCTGCGGCTTCGGTGACTCGGGATCTAAACACCAGCACACTTAAAAAGAAGTATAACTTCGCCTCCAGGTCCTTCAAAAGAGTTATTGCCAAGGCAAAGTCAGAGCACATAGGCAGAATTGGCGAGAAACTAGTTCGCCTTCCTTCGGGAACCCGTGCATTCTGGTCTCTCGCCAAGGCTGTCCAAGGGAATTTCTGTAAGCCATCACTACCATCTCTGCACAGGGAGGACGACTCACTGGCCCACGACGCAAAAGAGAAGGCCGACCTTTTAGGCTCCCTTTTTGCGTCCAACTCGACTGTTGATGACGGGGGGAACACACCGCCGACCATCCCGCGGTGTGAGTGCTCTATGCCGGATGTGCTATTCTCACAGCGCTTGGTTCGCAGAGCACTCCTCTCCCTTGACATCCACAAGTCGAGTGGGCCTGACGGAATCCCCCCAATTGTGCTGAGGACGTGTGCTCCGGAGTTGGCACCGGTTCTAACGCGTCTTTTCCGGTACTCCTACTCCCATGGCGTTGTCCCGAACTCATGGAAGACAGCTTTTGTCCACCCGATCCCTAAAAAAGGCGACCGCTCAGACCCGTCCAACTATAGGCCTATCGCGATCACCTCCTTGTTCTCCAAAATAATGGAATCCATTATTAACTGCCAGCTCATCCGGTACCTTGAGGATCACCAGCTGATCAGTGACCGCCAATACGGTTTTCGTCGGGGTCGATCAGCTGGTGATCTTCTAGTCTACCTGACCCATAGATGGGCGGAGGCAGTAGAGTCCAAGGGGGAGGCGTTGGCCGTTAGTCTGGACATTGCGAAGGCCTTCGATCGGGTTTGGCACAAAGCGCTTCTTTCGAAGCTCCCTTCCTATGGGCTTCCCGAGAAATTGTGCAATTGGATCACCAGCTTCCTTGCAGATCGGAGCATCAAGGTCGTTGTAGACGGTGCATGTTCTGACTACAAGCCTATTAACGCTGGTGTTCCACAAGGCTGTGTGCTATCACCAACGCTGTTTCTTCTGCATATCAATGATATGTTGCTAACTGGTAACATTCATTGCTATGCGGATGACAGCACTGGTGATGCTCTATACACCGGCCGGGCCAATATTTCTCGGGAAAACGTCGCCGAGTACCGGAACAAACTTGTGTCTGAAGTCGAGTCTAAATCTAGTCCAGTTTAATCCTCAGAAGACACAAGTTTGCGCGTTTACCGCTAAAAAGAACCCCTTTGTCGTATCTCCTCAGTTTCAAGGCACTCCCCTTCTTGCCTCAGCCAGTATCGGTATCCTCGGAGTCGACATATCGAGTGACGTGCAGTTTCGTGGTCACTTGGAAGAGAAGGCCAAATTGGCCTCTAAAAAGCTTGGCGTGCTCAGCAGAGCGGGACAGTATTTCATGCCGGCACACCGCCTGCAACTTTACAAGGCGCAGGTTCGGCCTCACATGGAATACTGTTCCCATCTCTGGGCAGGGGCTCCCCAGTGCCAGCTCCTTCCACTTGACCGCATCCAGCGCAGAGCGGCTCGAATCGTCGACGACCGAGCCCTTTCCGATCGGCTCGATTCATTGGCACTGCGAAGAGATGTTGCATCTCTTTGCATTTTCTTTCGCATCTACCATGGGGAGTGCTCTGAGGAATTGTTCGGATTAATCCCAGCCGCCAAATTTTATGAACGCACATCGCGGCAGAACTCCCGATACCATCCACACCATCTGGATGATTGGCGTTCCACCACTGTGCGATTTAGAAGATGTTTTCTTCCTCGCACGACTTCCTTGTGGAATCGATTACCATCAGCGATTTTTTTTTTATTTTTTTTTTGATTGATACGACTTAGGGACCTTCAAGAAAAGAGCCTACTCCTTTTTAAAAGGCCGGCAACGCATCTGCAATTCCCCTGGTGTTGCGGTTGTTCATGGGCGGCGGTAGTCACTTACCATCAGGTGAGCCGCATGCTCGTTTGCCCCCTCTCCTATAAAAAAAAAAAAAAAAAAAAAACATATTAACTTCCCCGCTATGAAATCTGTCAAATACTTCACTTTCTAGTGGCGCCCCCCTAGTGGCATAAAAAGTCGTGGATGCCCTCATTGACACTGTAGTGGCGATGTAAGAATATACCCTACCCCATATCGTCCCGTGGGTGTCGTAAGGGTCCACTGAGGGAAATACCAGGAGATAGATTGAGATAATCTGCGTATACGTATACGTAGTATTTATACGTGGTAGAGCCATGCTGCAACTATATTAATAGTATAGTTGTAACGCGAATGTGTCGGCTCCACCGGGAAAGGACCACGCTCTCACGGAATATAAGCTTAAAATAGCAGTGTTAAACTGCTATTTTAAGCTTGTATTCTGTGTTTCGTATGGTGAGTGCAGAGAACCGGAGACCTATTTTACTGGAAAAGAGGTATTCCATCTTAGTCCTCACGAATGACAACGCATCTGCATTTTATTCACAAACAAGGGTAGCCGTAGATGTCTATGGGGCACAGTTACCATTTACCATCAGGTGGACTGTGTGCTCGCTTGTCACCCTTATCCTATGAAAAAAGAAAATCTGCGCTTGCCAATACCGCTGCTTGCCAGGCGTAGCAACAATTACAAATGCCCCCTTTATGAGGCAATCTATGGGGAGACTTGTTTAGCAGTGCACTTTAGTAGGCTAAAATGAATGAAGGGATGAATGAGCAAATTGTGAATAATTTAAAACCTAAAAATAATAAGCTAAAAATGTATTACTAAGTGGGTTAGAGGATATTTCATAATACTTCGCAACCGACAGTAATTTCAGTTCCAGTCAATCAATCAATATTTTGAGATCTTAAGTGCTCGCTTACAATTTTTGTTTATAGATAACATAGTATACTCATGATAAAAAATTAAGTTGGAAGGTAAAGTAAAACATAAAAAATATTGTAATGTAATAACATTTCAAAACTTACGTCATGTAATTGTTGTTATTAATAATGAGTGCATTCTGATTTGTATTATGGAAATTAAGTCATAGCTCTCATAGTCTTTTATAATAATTTCTTTAAAATTATTATTTAATTGTAACAGAAACAGAAACTTTTTATTCAATGTAGATTACAAATAATACTTATATGTTTAATTGTTTTAAAATCATTGCTTCGGAAAAAAAACTGTCCTGGGAAGAACCAGCAAGAAACCCAGTGGGACTTTTTTTTAATTACAGCTTAAAATCATGAATGGAACACAATTAACAATCTAACAGTGGTAGAGCCACGCGGCAGCTTTTGCTGTCGCACGGATGGGCCGGCTCGAACCGGGGTAGTAACACGACCTCACAGAAACCCAGCGTGAAGTAGAGGTTTACCTCTGCGTTTCGCTTGGTGAGTGCAGGTGGCCGAAGGCCCTTTTTACTGGAAATGAGGCATTCCATCTTAGTCCTCACGGTTGACAACGCATCTACATTTTGATTTGTAACAGAGGATAGATGTAGATGTCTATGGGCCGCAGCAACCACTTACCATCAGGTGGACTGTGTGCTCGTTTGTCACCCTTAACCTATATAAAAAAAAAACACAACAAATTAGAAATATCCTGGTAGCGGTCACCTCTCTCATCCATAAATTCCTTATTATTATAATAACCCTCTTTATACAAATAACAAACTTAAAAAAATATTTGAACTTTGACCAGGTCAAATTTTGTATGTTTTCTGGGATTTTGTTGTATAAGAGTATATACATCGCCCAAAGAATGAATTACTGACTCGGTGCAGTCGAGTAACTGGTACTACTTAGTTGTGTCTGTTCCTATTATTTACATTATGAATATCACGTATTTTTGTAAATCTAATTTTATTTTTGTGTACGTACGTACATTAGATTTTCATAAATATGTTTTATCATAATATATCAGTCCTGTCTGTAACAAGTGATCAGTACTGTCAGCGTCACATCACAGCGTCCACCGTCCAGTATCCACGAGTATTACTGTATCAGTCATGTAACTAACGGTCATTGCAACGGGGCGGAGATTACGGTATCGGACTTTCATATTTTGCTGGAAATATTATATGAGCGTTATTACTGGCAGAATTATTTGAAAGTGTACAGTATAGTTTACTTGCTGTTTTAGAGTATTATTATAAAACAGACACTGGGCGTAAGTAGAGCAATAAGTATTTCAACAATTTTGTTCTTTCAAAGATAACTTGAAAACAATGTTCTATTTAAGCTATTTAGATTTAAATGAAACATGTTTTACGGATAGTACCGCGTATATTATTTAACTGACGTTTCGAGTACTTCACAGCACCCACCCCACATGTCATACGACTGAGATGTTCGATTTCTCAATGTTATAATTAATCACGGCTGCCTTTTAATATAACTAATATTATTTAGTTTATTTTAATTAATGTAACTATGAATTTAAAATAAATTAATATAAGCGATAAAATCCATAAACTTAGTTTCATTCAAATCTGAATAGCTTAAATAGAACATTGTTTTCAAAATACGTTATCTTTGGAAAGAACAAAATCGTTGAGATACTTCTTGGTCTACGAGACCATGGGTGCTGTAAAGCACTCGAAACGTTCGAGAATTAAAAAGTCAAAATCAAACGCGACAAAATGTATAAAATGAGTTTAATTGAATGTCAAGGCGTTCAAATGTAACTATTTCCCTAGTAAATGCGCATTAGCGCATTTACTATTGCATGGCCCTGCTATGTCTAGACACAAATCCTTTAATCGATTCAATAAATCAGCGAGCCACTTAAAAAAATTAGGCGCAAGGACAAATGACCGGATCGAATTCATTCACTTCGTTTCATTAGCTTTTAATATATTCAGTTTTTACAACTTTGTAGCATGTACGGTTACGTTAAATGCAGTTCAAAGCAACATTCCATCAACATTTCTGTTAAATATTAGGTGGAATTTGTGAAAACGCGCACTCTGAAACTTGGTATTTACTTGTACCTTTTTCCTTATGTTTTATAAGCTTCACAAGGAAAAAGGTATTTTTAAGTGTCGGTTTGTTAGATAGTTTGGTCTTTATTGTTTGACTAGAAGAGTGTCCCAATTAAATATCCAAGTCTATCTTTATACATAATATATTTTTTGTAGTATAAAGTTGACAAACGAACACAAAGTCCACCTGATGGTAAGTAGATACTGTGGCCCATAGACATACCTACATTTATGCTCGAATATCGTTATCGCCCCTGATTAGTTGTCACAGATGAGGACTAAGATGGAATGCCTCGTGTCCAGTAGAAAGGGTCTCCGGTTCTCTACACTCATCATATCTAACACAGTCCGTTGTTTCACAATTCAGGACAATGACTCCTAAGGGTTTGCATTATCCGCATCCACTGTTGCGTAATTTTTGAGGATATATAATAATTTATTCTATGCTTACTGTTTTCACTACCGTGTACGAGGACCTTCTCATATATTTCTATTGTGTGTTTCTCCAGTTCTCTACACTCACTATGTTAAACATAGCAGCATTAAGCTGTTATTTTAAGCTTGTGTTTTGTGAGAGCGTGGGCCTTTCTCGGTTGAACCGACAAGACAATTGTATTTGAATATAATTGAAAAAAAAATGTATGCTGTGAAAGCTAGTTTAAATTATAAGAATTTATTATTAAAACAATTTATTTTCAACAGACTTCAAAAATAGGAGCAAGTTCTCAATTCGACTGTATTTTTAAGTATGTTACCTCAGAACTTTTTTTAAGTGAAATTTTGATAATTTTTTTTATTTGATAGCTGGTGATTCTCATGTGATCCCATATAAATTTGATCAAGATCTGACCAGTAGTTTTTGAGTTAACCTTAATAATGCGTATTTAATTGACTTCGACTACATTGATGATGTTATCATTTTATTTATATTGAAGTCGGTTGTACAAAATTTTTAATTTTACCACTTGTTACTACGAGGGTGGATTGAAAAGTACTCGGCCTAACACAGATCCATTCAATTCTAAAAATCAAATCTACCCACATTATTTAGTTCATTTCAGACTAGTTCATTGTGTGAAGTTCGAAACGTGTGCGATAATTAGTTGTGATTTTATAAATTTATTAACAAAGTAATCGGACATAATTTCCGCGAATGGAGCAAATCGAGCAGCGTGCCGTCATTAAGTACCTCCATAAGAAGGGGCTATCATCAAAAGCCATCCATGATGACATGGTCAGTACATTAGGCGATTGTGCTCTGTCATATTCATCCGTCAAAAAATGGATAGCAGAATTTAAGCGTGGTAGAGAGAGTGTGAAAGATGAACCCCGCTCTGGAAGGCCTTCGACGTCAACTACTGACGAAAATATTAAAAAAGTACTTGATTTAATAATGGGAGACCGCAGATTAAAAATTAGAGAGATAGCCGAGATTATAGGCATCTCTTATGAACGAACTCAAAAAAAACATCATTGTCAACGAGTTGGGTTTCCACAAGGTGTCTGCGAGGTGGATTCCGCGACTGCTTTCAGTTGAACAAAAAAGGACGCGATTGACTATTTCACGCGACTGTTTGGAGTTATTTGAAGCCGATGCAGATGATTTTTTGAATCGTTTTGTTACTATGGACGAAACATGGGTTCATTACTGTACACCGGAAACAAAACAACAATCAAAACAGTGGAGAAGACCTGGTTCACCACCCCCTAAAAAGGCTAAGTCGATTTTGTCGGCAAATAAGGTGATGGCTTCAGTATTCTGGGACTCGAAAGGTGTGATTATGATTGATTATTTTGAAAGGGGTCAGAATATAAACTCTGATTACTACTGCACCTTACTACGTCGTTTACGAGAGGAAATAAAAGAAAAACGTCGAGGAATGCTCAGAAGAAAAGTCCTGTTTCATCAAGATAACGCCCGTGTTCACACGTCAGTACAGTCAATGGCTGAAATTCACAACTGTGGCTTTGAACTGTTACCGCATCCGCCGTATTCACCTGATCTGGCACCATCAGACTTCTTTCTGTTCCCTAACCTAAAAAAGCACTTGGGAGGTCAAAGATTTTCGACAAACGACGAGGTCAAAGCAGCTGTAGACGCATATTTTGACTCTAAGGAAGAATCATTTTTTTTTCAACGGTCTAAATGCTTGGAAGGGGAGGTGGCAAAAGTGTATTGAACTTGATGGTGATTATGTAGAAAAATAAAAATATAACTGATTTAGTATTTGTTTATTTTCTTGGTTAGGCCGAGTACTTTTCAATCCACCCTCGTATTTAAATTAGACTACACCTGTAACTGCAGCAAAAATATGGTCAACGTCTCAGCATAAGCTAAGACAGTTGTACCGCTGGTACGTTAATCTAAAATCACGAGTAGTCATAACGCATTACACATATTTAACCACTAACTTAAATAAAATTAACATTTTTTTGTTATTAACCAACTTCTATTAAGGAGGAGGTTCTCAATTCGAGTGTAGTTTTTTGAATGTGTATGTTACACGATATCTTCGCAGATTGTGAACCAATTTTGATGATTTTTTTAATTAAATAGGTTATAACTTCAAGGGTTGTGCAATACATTTGGAGAAAAATTCCACCCATACGGGTACCAAATAAATAACTTCTTTTTTAACAATTTCAAGTCGGTTTTTACTTTTTGTTAAAAGTTATAATTATTAATTAACTATTTTCAACGAATCCGTGAAGCAGATCACTGTTAGTTACTTGTGAAGCTTTTTGGTCTTTCATCTGAAAATATAGTAGATACCGCAAACAAATTAGCTATAATACATCTATATCTATATATAAGTAAAAATAAAATTGAAGCTTTGGATCTATTTGTATGATAATAAGGCATGAGCAATCATTTTTAAAATTTTTGTCTGTCCGATTGTGATGAAACTTCACGAGCAGATATTGAGCAGGAGGGGGTATCCAAGCTTTATTCTATACGAAAAACATTTAAGATTTATTTTTCACGAAATCAAAAAATCTGACAAAATAAATTGTTTTTGATGAATGTCTCATAAACTATAAGAGATATAAAAGAAGTTTCGTTCAATTTTTTTTTGCTTTGTAATTGTTTAGAAAAAGGGTCCTTACACTTTCTTCCATTTCTTAAACTTTTGCTTCAAAATCGATTTCAAAGACTTTCGTACTTCACCGCGATTTTTCAAACAATTAAACTATAAGTGTTAATGAATAAGGTGATAAAGATCATTTTTACTTGAAATTAATATACATTAATTTTTTATTATAACTGTTTTCCCAATTAGCACATAGTTTTCCAGAAGATTGTAAAGAAACAGTCCTAAAGAGGTTTTTTCAAAAAAAAATCCTTAACTATTTGCCCAGATTTTTATCATAGATCTGCAAGTGTTCTACACTAACCTAGTCGTAGGTAAAAGCTAGTAATAAATAAAAATGTATAAACGGATTAGTAAGTTCAAGTGGTAATGGACCAGCCATATAGTTCGAAGAACCGACAACCGATGGGGAAAATAGGTTCTCGAGTAGCAATCTCGCAGCGGTAAGCGAAGTGTAGGGCGGGCCCCATTAGATGGATGCAAGTGGATCAGGACCGTGTTTTGTGGTATTCCTTGGGCAGGCCAATGTTTAGCAGTGCAGTGGACTTGTGAAGGGCTGTAATGATGAATGATAATGATGACATACTCGTATAAATGTGGATTCTCATGCATATTTATTATTTGTTTATCAACATATATGTATGGATGACAGACAAGGATGTTTGTCCTTATGAAATTTATGTATGTAAACTGCTGCCACGATACAGAAAAAGGTCCTAGTATGGAGTTAACGTTTATTATTTAAATAAAAAGAAAACATACTTCTATCGAAGATTGTTTTAAACCATATAACAATTCTTTATTCGGATGAAACGGTGTCGCACAACCGAATTCGGTTAGCAGGACACAGACAGCTAATCTAACAATGATGTTATCATTCAATTTAACTGAATTACTGAACATCGAGCATGTGATGTACATGCAGTTCCGTCTGGATGGGTTACTGACCTTTGAAAAACTTGGTACGAACTGGAATATCGATTTGCTCAGACCTGATTGAATATATTAACTAGCTATATGAGTAATAGTTGCGAGTTTAAAAAGGAATCACCTATTTATAAATGTCATTTATGCTGTATTATGTTGACTTAAGGAAATCCATCATCCCATTACTCCCTGTGACTGCCGCAAGATATTTTAATTTTTCTATAATATATATAAGATATTATAGGAAAGACAAAAAAGACGTCATGAAAGAGATGAAAACTTAAGAGAGAGACAAACAGGCCGGCAGTGAATTGTAACAGTCTGGTAAAGATTTTTTTATAGAATATGGTTGACAAACGAGCACACGGTCCACCCGATGGCAAGTGTATGAAGTGGGCCATAGACATGCGTTATTACCCCTTAGAACTAAGATGGAATGCCTCGTTTTCAGTAAAAAGGGTCTCCGGTTCTCTATACTCACCATACGAAACTCAGCAGCATTAAGCTGCTATTTTGTCGGTTCCCCGGTCGAGTCCACCTGTTCGTGCTACAAACATTATATAGTTGAAGCATAGCTCTACCATGTATTAAACGAAGAAGAAAACTTCGTCTTTTTGTTCTTTAAACGTGATATCTTTATTCGCTTGAAGGTCCTCTTAATGAATACCCACCCCTTTAGCTATTTCTGTTCAAGCAGCAGTGCTTCCAACGCTCTCTTTCGGTTGAGAGAGTATGAAAAACGTGTATGTGCTGCCCGTAATTCGTAAGGTCTCAAAGTGTATTAGCCTACACTTAGCCTTCTTTATTTAAAGATGATTGCGAGTGTTCATGGGCTAGATAAACCTCTTACTATCAGTTGGACTGTTCATTCGTTCACTATAATATATAATGAGTGACTCCTAATGCTTCCTCGATAATTTAAATTGAAAATTAAAAACAAAAACCAAAACAAGTAGAATTGGCGATCTTCAAACGGCTGAACAGATTTTCTTGAAATTTAGCTAAGAACACTTGCGATTATTTCAGACACCTTTCAAAATAAATAAACTTAATCAAAATCAGTTCATCCGTTCAGGAGCTATGTTACCACAGACACACACACACACACACACACACACACATAGGTATATAATATACACAGATACAAAGATGCACACGTGAAACATGTAACACCCCTCTTTTTCGTCGGGGGTTAAAAATTAACGTTTTATTTATAGTTTTCAATCCGATCTTCAAATGATAGTAAGAAGTCGCTATTATAGTTAATTTCGATTGAAGGCACTCGACATTGAGACATTGTTTGTCACCGAAAAGCGTAAATTGTCTTCAATTTGTGCTCTCGTACAATGAGGCGCAACAGTTACAATAACCCAGACCCAATAAGCACACAATCGGTTTTTATTACCGCCGCGGGCCCCGACCGATTCACCGTTGTGCACTGTGTCAGATGATTAGGGTCGCCATCTGTACGAAACCTATACGTACAATCCAATTAAAACTTAAATTTAAAAAAATTTAATCTAAGTATGTATATTTGTGAATGTTGTATGTTTTGCTAAGAATATTTTTATGTGCTGAATACTTGCTTTTATATTCTAAAATCTATGGCGCATGCTATATCTGATTTATAAAACAGAAACTTGTACGGGATGATGATATAGAAATCTTATATTAACATGGCAGATTTCAAGTTGGCATTCCACCTTAGTCCTCAGGGGTGACAATATATTTGCATTTTGATTCGTAATTGATGATGAATGTACTTTGGAAAAGTTAACATGACAGTTATTGTGAAAAACTATATTTTCGATGTCTTATTTGTAATAAAAGGCAAGAAAGGGGCAGTAAGAGAATATCCATTACCTACCTATGGGGTCCCGTGGGTGTCGTAAGAGGCGAAAGAGGGAAAATGAAACAGATGGGTACCGTAATTTTTTGGTAACAACACAATATTAAAAAAAAACGCGGTTGGCAACCCGCCTGCCAAGCGTGGCAACTATGGCAAAATCGTCCCTATGAGGCAGTCTAGTGGACTGGTTTAGGTTATAATGGATGGATTTATGGAACCATAAGCATGGTTACCCTACATTAATATAATTCATATCTCGCAGTTTTTTTGCACTACACTCACCTCTTGAGGAAATAAGTCTTGCGTACACGTTGTGTGTACCCAGACTTTATGGAAAATAATTAACTTGCCCGTGCTAATGTATGTTTTGTAAATAGCGGTTGCGGCAGCCGTTTCGAAATTCTTTACTTTTACTTGTGCCACATTTCACAACAAATTTGCAGAAGTAATTTCCTGTGTGTGAAACTACCGCAAAGTTTCAAGTACTGTTCTGACGATGACTGTATCTTTAATATACAATAATCGTGAACGAATTAAAAACAATCAATTTGTTCGCGTGAAGATTCTTTTCAACTACCTCGGTGCGATTGTAATTGATAGCCATGGTCTATTTCAAGGTCTTGGTAATAAAAGAAACATATAAATAATATTAAATTAAAAATTTATACAACCTCCGAAACAAAAAGAGCTGATGATCTTCGAACGGCTGAACAGATTTTCTTGAAACATGGCTAAGAATACTCTCGATTAAGGACACCTTTCAAACGATTTTTTTTTAATTAAAATCGGTTCATCTGTTCAGGAGCTATGATGCCACAGACGGACAGACATACACAGATTTTCGTCAGGGATTAAAAAAGATTAGATGAAGTTATTGTGTCAGATGTAAAATAAAGTTTAGTAAGTATTGACGACTCCGTGGTGCAGTGGATTTACGTTGAGTTGCGGCCCTGAGGACCGCGGATTCGAATCCCGTAGGGAACAAGTCGTCAAAAATTTCATATATTAGACTCAATGGATAACTACAAATAAGTTTGATTTAATAATAAAAAAAAAAAACTAGTAATCGGGGAATAATAAATGTTTTCTTGCACTCCTGTAATTTTTTGAAAAATTGAGGTTAGCCCCTTTCCGGCGTTAGCGACGGAGTGTTTGCATGCACCACAATAATAATTAATTAAACGCTGCACCAAACATAGCAAGCAAACATGTATTCGTGAGTCATACAAATACCTTTGTTTTTTAATTTATTCTTTGAAAGAGTGTACATTATTTACTTTATAAATTTTGCCAAACTGTTAGCCAGTTTGTCGGCAGTTCTGGGTCTGGATGTTTATCTATAAAAGGTGACTTCAGACAACTAAATAGAATAACATTATTTATATTCTGAAGGCGGTGCTAAGATATATGAAATGAAATGTTATGAATGATATATTGTATAGACGAATAAAGCCCATACTACAGGATGCTAAATTTAATTTTAGTTGCTTGTAGTAGTTTTATACCCTTTAGAGTGGACTAAGGGAAATCACAAACTGAATATCGCCTAAATGGTTCTATATAAAAATATATCCCCTATTTTGTCACTCTTAGGGGTAGAATTTTGTGTTTAAATTTATGTGGGACGATCCGTGACGTATAACATTATTTAATAAAAAAGAATCATCGAAATTGGTTCACAATAATTGACGAAGACATCCACATAACATACGTACAAAACTAACAAACAGTCGAACCTAACCTTTTCTTTCTGAGGTAACACATATAAAAAAATACAGTCGAATTATGTACCTTCTAGTTTTTTTGAAGTCAACGCATCGTTCACGTGCTTTGCGGCGGTTAACGGCTCGCGCAACGAAACATGAAATTACTAGTATAAAAAGTGCACACAATATTTCCATGGCTCTCCTTCACTGCAGCGATGGAGTTTGAAAGTCAATGCAATTAAACTCGATTTCGCGGCCTTCAGCCTCCGGCACCCAGTACTGTTATGTTTCTTGTGAAATATTTTTTTATAGAATAAAAATCAAAATGCCGATGTGTTGACACCCTTGAAAAATAAGATGGGAACCCTTGTTTCCAGTGATAAGGGCCTCCGGTTATATACACTCACCATATGAAACACAGCAGCTTAAAGCTGCTATTTTACGCTGGTATTCTGTGAGAGCGAGGTCCTACCCCGGTCGAGTCGACCCATTCGTGCTACAACCATATTATAGCTGCAGCGTGGCTCTAACACGTAATAAATCTAACAATACTAATACTAATATAACTTCTTACTTACTATTCCACACGAATTTTGTAATAGGTATTTAAACGATATGAAAAATTGTTGCGAAACAATCTGTCGTTTATCATCGTGATAGGTAAACCTGCGTGTTACGTACGTGTCGGATTACTTACGGTATTTTTTTTTAATATTTATAATTTAATTTATGTCCGTTAAAATTATCGTGCGACTAGACGGAATATACGTCACTATACATCATTCTTATGTTCTTTTGGCCTCACGACCACGTACTAACTGTATAATGATAACGGAATTTGTCTATCACGTAGGATATTCATTACGTCGCAATTCAAATCCATGCCCAGCAACTTAGTAGGTAGGCATTTTGATTACTGCTGCGTTGACATTGCTTGTAAATTAAAATATTCTGGTATAAGCCGTCTATGTCGATATTATTATCATGTCGATGTCCCCTCGATTGATTTTCGCCTACGGTAACAATAACTGGAATAAGCGAAAGGTGTAGTCCCGTGGGAGTCGTAAGAGGCGACAGATGGAAATAAAACAAGGGGAGGGGCAGCAGCGTCTTACTAATTCTTAAAAAACTTGGTTATTAAACTACTCGAGCCGGGGAAGGACCACGCTCTCTCAGAATAACAGCGTAAAATAGCAGCATTACGTTGCTGTGTTTCGTATGGTGAGTGTAGAGATCCGGAGACCCTTTTTACTGGAAACGATGCATTCCATCTTAGTCCTCACGGGTGACAACGCATTTGCATTTTGATTCGTAATCGAAGATAGATGTAGATGTCTATGGGCCACAGAAACCACTTACGATCAGGTGGACTGTGTGCTCGGTTGTCACCCTTATCCTATAAAAAAAAAAACTGAAAACATCTGTGTCCTGCGTAATATTAGCATAATAGTCGTTACTCATGGTATGCACTATCCGGCCTACCCATAAACGCACATTAACACACCCGAAAACAAGAGTTTGAGGGTTTGCACAAACTTTTGCCTCTGTTCTTGCAGCATTGTAGCTCTGTACTATCACTAGGCCAAGTAATTAGATAATATTGATTGTATATAATATAGTAGTTTCACCTTAATTCTGTAATCCGTCTACCTTTTACCATAGCCTGTACTCTGTAACGACTTTGCAAGGTCTCACTTTGTTGATTGGCGTAACTTTCCTCATAGCGAACTAGTTGCAAGCAACGATTCTTCATCGGGCGAGCTACACGTGAGCCACCTTTCGCTTTTCAAGGTGAATTTCACCAGTGGAGACAAGTTAAGGCGACGTACGCCAGTCAGTCGATGACTTTCATATTTTAGGCATAATATTATATTATAATGATCAGGCTTAGATGATAAAACTGAATAGGACTGCTTTCTAGAAGATTACCATGTTTCGTGGTGTGTACGAGGGCTGCACTAAAAGTATCGGGAATGGAATATTTCCACTGTTCCTGTCATATTAAAATATTTTTAATTGAAAAGTCCTTGGTTTAAAAAATCGAATACCATTTATTTATTTACGACATGTGACATACCGCGAAATTTAGGCAACTTTAGACATTGGCATGAGTCAAATACAAATAATCTTGCATGAACAATTAGGTGTAAAAAAGTTGTTTTCCCGATGGATACCGCATTCGCTCTGTGAAGAGCAAAAAGCGGCTCGCGTTACTTGGTGCGTCAGAACTCTCGAAAGATTCCACGCAGAATCCTCAAATGCTGTATACAACATCGTATCAGGTGACGAATCCTGGATATACGCGTACGAACCCGAAACAAAAAACCAGTCACGAGTTTGGGTGTTCGAAAATGAGTTAAAGCCAACAAAAATTGTTCGTTCACGGATTGTTGCAAAAAAAAAATGGTGACCACGTTTGTCTCCAAAACCAGCGATGTTACGACTATTCCTCTTGAGGGACAAAGAACGGTTAATGCAGAATGGTATGCTAGCATTTGTTTGCCACAGGTCGTTTCTGAACTCCGTAAAGAGAACTGCAACCGCCGCATCATCCTCCATCACGACAATGCGAGTTCTCACACCGCACACAGAACAAAAGAGTTTTTAGAGCAAGAAAAAAAAAATTATTAGACCATCCGCCGTAGAGCCCCGACCTAAGTCCTAAGGATTTCTATACTTTCCCTAAAATAAAAGAAGGGTACCACTACCACTATATGTGACCAATATATAGTGTTTAACTGTGGCAATGCATGTGTAGTTTAGTTATCTTTAATGAAAGCTAGTCGCAGATTATATGCGACTCAGTAGCCACTTACAATGAAATATGAAAACATGTAGAATACACAGCGTGGTAGCGATCACCTTATTCCCAGGCGTTATTATCAATTGTGTACTCTTTAGTAATATAATAAACATTATTAGCAAAATATCAGCAAGCCCGCCACATAAGAAAATCATTGTCCTCGTTTTGTCTCGTGGGTGTCGTAAGAGGCGACTATGGAAATATATATAACTAAGCGAAAGTTCAGAAACCAGTCCACGGATAGATGACGGTATACTATATCATATTATATACCAGATGTAAAATAACCGGACTAGGAGACCAGGATATAGTGTTCGCTAATCGTCCTGCCAAGTGTGGTGGTTAATTAAATCTTTCTCATAATTTTTAACGTGCTAAAGCCAGCTTTTTTTTATAGGATAAGGGTGACAAACGAGCACACAGTCCACCTGATGGTAAGTGGTTGCTGTGACCCATAGGCATCTACAATCTATCCTCGTTTGCGAATCAAAATGCAGATGCGTTGTCACCCGTGAGGACTAAAATGGAATGCCTCGTTTCCAATAAAAAGGGTGTCCGGTTCTCTACACTCACCATACAAAACACAGCAGCATTAAGCTGCTATTTTATGCTGGTATTCTGTGAGCTATATTATTGTTGTAGCGATGTAGTCATAATAGTGTAGTCGCATAAATAATAATAGAATGGGTCGGCTTGACCGGGAAGCGGCCACGCTCTCACAATAGACTAGCGTAAAATAGCAGCTCAATGCTGCTGTGTTCCGTATGGTGAGTATAGAGAAGCGGAAACCCAAAAACAAGGGAGCATTCCCTACTCGTTATTACCGATTTCGCTCAAATTTATAGGATATGGATATGTAGGGCTTGGCTAAAAATGAAAGTACCCGAAGTGGAAACTCCAGATGTCCAAGCGTATAGAAAGTAATAATGTAGTAGGGAATGCCCCCTTGTTAGTCCTCAGGGGTGGAAACGCATATCTGCATTTTTGTTCTTAATCGAGGATAAATGTAGATGTCTATAGGCCTTCCACTTACCATCAGGTGGGCTGTGTGCTCGTTTGTCACCCCCATTATATAAAAAATGGGATAGTTTCATTTCCATCAGTGGACTGTTACGTGTGATACAGAAGGAGAAAACATACATCCGTCGTCAGTAGCGAGAGCGGCCCCTTAATACCAACTGTACGGGTCGGTACGTCGGTAAAGTGGCTGGAGGTTTCGCTTTCGCTTGCTTACGTAAACCGGCGACCTTATATCCGCAGCAAAAGAATCGATCTCGAATCAGTGGGTTTCTGTATAGATTGGTTTATGTTTGACACCGATATTTATATAATTTTCACATATGTAGCCAAACAATCGCACAGATCAGAGATTGTCGCCAAATAATCTTAATGTTGCTAACAAAATAATTACACTATGAATTAAGCTTGTACGAATTATCACACTGTAAATTGTCAAAGGCATTTTGTGTTATTTCAAATGTTCCTTTTTCAATAGTCTGTGCCGTTTTTTTATGTAATAGATATCTACCTTTTAAATAAACATGTGCATATGAAAGTAAAAAACCAATTGTTTAATATACAAACTTAAAAATTAAATGAATTACGGTCGTATTTCGTTCCCAGGACGACCACTAGTTCTTTAATAAAACAAAACCATTAATTAACCATTCAAAAATTATTTATATTTTCTTATAATTTTATCCTCTCAATTGTACGATAAGCGCAACAGATATAATGCAAGCGAATTTAATATAACGCGACAACTATAAGTAGGTCTAAACGTATTACACCAACTTATAGTTGTCACGTTATCATTAAAATGCTTTTTCTATAGCTTACGTAAAAGGTGTGCAATATGTTATGAAAATACTAGCTGTTTCCCGCGACTTCGCCCGCGTGGAATTATTTTGCGTAGAACCCTAAAATAAAAGTAGCCTAAGTTACTCCCTATAACATCAGGTATCTGCCAATGAAAGTCCCATCCAAATCGGTTCACAGGTTTTTGCGTGATGCGTGTTCACGCCAAAATAGCTCGCAGATGACAGATTTTTTTCAGACTTGCTTAACATGTACATTTGAAATAACACACAATTCCTTTGACAATTTACTGAGTTATAATTCGTACAAGCATAATTCACAGTGTAAGTAATTATTTTGTTAGCAACATTAAAATTCTTTGGCGACAATCTCTAATCTGTGCGATTGTTTGGCTACAGACTACTCGTATTGTGTGTTTGACAATTGACATTGGCAGTATGAATTTGCATATCATATATAAATTTTAGCTTTCTACACTCCTTCATGTAAACGTTAACTACTTATGCGAAATCCCACACTCCTCTGGTCGCTCTATGTACACGCGCGTAAAAGGGGTGCAAGGCTTTCTCGTTACTTATTAATATTTAGATAAATTACTAAGGCTTCATCTTTCCTGTAGTAGGAAGGATTTACTTAGTTCAATTTCGCCCAGTTTTGACAAGCGGATTGGTCGAAGAACCAGATGTCTCCTTTTTTCCAGACCTTTAAATTTGCCAGTCGGAAATCTGAATCATGTACTAGCGATGTAAAAATATCCACTACCCCATATCATTCCGTAGGTTTCGTAAGTGGCGACAGAGGGAAAATAATCAAGTGATGGACACAGAGTATTCCTAATAACGACTAAAATAAAAAAAACTGCAGTTGCCAACCCACCTTGCCAAGCGTGGCAACTATGGCAAATATTCTCCCTATAAGGCAATCTATGTGGGAGGCCTATGTTCAGCAGTGGACTTCAATAGTCTGTAACGGTAACAGTAAAGATAAATTTGAATCGTAGTTTTCATCATACAATTGTATCGTAGGCCACAGAATCTAGCAGGTATTTCCATTTTTCAAGGCTTACGTACCCTCGACTGAAATAATTTTAAGAAGTCTCTTCACACATCCGTTAGTAAGAAGTATCAGTAGAGGTTTTTTTTTAATAGAAGAGGGCGAACGAGCAAACGGCTCACCTGATGGTGACTACCGCTGCCCATGAGCAACTGCAACACCAGGGGAATTGTAGGTGCATTGCCGGCCTTTTAGAAAGGAGTAAGCTCTTTTCTTGACTGTCCCTATCTATCGGTCCGGATAAATCGCTAGTTGTAAACGATTCCACAAAGAGTGTATAAAGCAATAAAAAATAAACATACGATGAAAACTAACTACGTAATAAATGCACGTAGTTACATTTTATCGATAGGGCACAAATATTGTACAATATAATATTATGTGTTTCATCATTGGAATTTATTATAAAATAATACCCATGAGATTTGAATTGAAATAAAACCAGAAGGTTGTCGTTTCACAGTAGTTAAGAAATGTCGTGATAAAATTCTCGACAAGCATAATTAACTATCATATTTAAATATCAACAAATCATTAAAGCAAAACGCTCATTAACAATGTACACAAAATGCACGTATAAAGGTTATGCAGTCATTATGTATGAACTTAGATTAGATCATACGTGGTAGAGTCACGCTGCAGCGATATTATGGTTATAAAACATCACGTGTTTGGCTCGACCGGGGAAGGACCACGCACTCACAGAATAGCAGCTTAATGCTGCTGTGTTCTATATGGTGAGTGTAGAAAACCGGAAACCCTTTTTCTACCGACTTCAAAAAGGAGACGGTACTCAATTCGACTATATGTTTTTTTTATGTTTGTCACCTCATGTCACAAAGCATTCTTAGTCCTCAAGGGTGTCATCGCATCTGCGTTTTGATTCTTGATCGAGGGTAGATGTAGCATGTCTATGGCCCACAGAATGTATTTACCATCAGGTGGACTGTGTGCTTATCTGGCGGGCGAATGTGCTTATCGGGCGGGCGGGCGTGCGTGCGTGCGTGCGTGCGTGCGTGCGTGCGTGCGTGCGTGCGTGCGTGCGTGCGTGCGTGCGTGCGTGCGTGCGTGCGTGCGTGCGTGCGTGCGTGCGTGCGTGCGTGCGTGCGTACGTGCGTGTTACCCTTACTTTTATATTAGTGAAACTATGCCACGGAATATTATAAAAGAATTTCTAGCATAAAAGTGTATGACTATTTTCCTTGTAATTCTTTGAATTCGTTAACGAGGGTACATTCTCAGGCCATTCCTTTCTGCCGGTTTCTTACGAGCGTCTTATTAAAATTGTTTATAATGGCCGCTCCACACTTATGCGTGTATCGTGCGCAATAGTGCGAACGTTGAATATTGTACTTATTTATTCTGTGATTGTGGGAATATATTAGCACCTTAGCGTTTCGTTTTTTCATTAATCACCGGCCTTCGTTGGTTTTTTGGCGCCTGTCAAAAGAGGCGCGAAGGGCGAACTTAGTGCGACTTGTAAGACAATTGTTTATAGTAATTATAGATTAAAAAGGCAAAACTAAGAATAATCTACTTTTTATGAGGCAAGGGATTACTTAGATATTATATTCATAGATATATCTATTTTCGGGTTAAAGACATTTATTTCTCTTAAAGAACACATTGTTCACTTTTACAGAGATTAAGTATACATACAAAATAATATTACCAGTATTTACACGGTAGCATGCATTATATAATTCTATTATGTTTTATTCTTGTATGTATATCCTTAATTAATTTGTTATTCTTTTTCTTACTTAATGCAAACATATGTATGTATTATATCGTAATGTTTTAAAAAATATGAATATTGTATTAATGCAATTACAGATATGATCAAAATTGAAGATATGCAGTTATGAAATTTTATCTACAATATATGATTTTAGTTTATTCTTAAAATGCTTAATATTATTACAATCTTTTATAGTATCCGGTAGATTATTATACAAAAGTACACCCTCACACATAATATTTTTATTGCCATAAGATCTCGTCCGAGGCTGCCAGATTTGAAGTTTGTTTTTGTTTCTAAGATTATGTGTAAGAAATTCACACTTTGGTGTGAATGTAATTGTTGAATGTATGTTTTTAGATATTATTTTTTTTATAATAAGGCATGTGTTATATGTATATAATTGTTTAATGTTTAAGAATTTAGTTTTTCTGTATAGCTCCTTAGTCGGGGTTAGGTAGTTGTAATGAAATAGTGTTTTTATTAGTTTACTTTGTGCTCGTTGTAACTTACTTATGTGCGTTTGTGCAGCAGAACCCCATATCTCTATAAGGTACTCCAGGTGTGGCTTGGCTAGGGCGTTATAAACAGTAGATTTGATTTTGTATGGAATACAGTTTGATACCTTTCGCAATGCTCCCGTAAGTGATGCTAATTTTGATGCTATTTTGTCTATATGAGAGTCCCATATCAGTTTGTCATCTAATAATAGACCTAGGTACTTTTCTTTTTTAGATCTTTTAAGAGTAATATTATTAATCTTAAGTGGTGTGTAGGTAGGTATTTTTTTATTTTTAGCACAGAAAACCATAAATGATGTTTTGGTCACATTAATTGTGAGAAGATTGTATGAAAACCACTCATTTAATATATCTAAGTCCTTTTGTGCTTGTGATATAATTTCATGAATTGAATGTGCAAAGTAAAAAAGACAAGTGTCATCTGCGTAGAGTGATAAGTGACCTGACAGGTTTAAATTTACTATGTTGTTTATGTATGTAAGAAATAGCAAAGGGCCTAATATTGAGCCTTGTGGAATGCCACAGGTAATTTGTTGAGGACCACTTTTGTAGTTAGATATTTGTACAATCTGTTGGCGGTTAGCGAGATAAGAGGCCAACATATCTAGTGCTGTACCTGTTATTCCTATATTATTTAGCTTTTGTAATAGTTTTGAGTGGCTTACCGTATCAAAAGCCTTTTTTAAGTCTATGAATATTCCTAAGCAGACATGTTTTCGATCAATGTTTGTCTTTATTTTTGTAACTACATCAATTGCTGCTGACAGTGTGTTAGATTTTGATCTAAAACCATATTGTTGTTCAATGAAAAAGTTTTTGGCGTTAAAATACTCATTAAGTCTTTTATATATTACTTTTTCAAAGACTTTAGAAATAACAGGGAGCACCGATATGGGTCTGTAATTACTAGGATCAGTTTTTGGTCCGGATTTATGGATTGGGCTGACTTTCGCAATTTTTAGGCTGTCAGGAAATAAACCATTTGATAGGCATTTATTAATGCAATTTGTGAGGTCAGTGGCAATGACATTTTTAATGCATTTAAGGGCCTTTGGACTTATTCCATCAATACCCGTACTTGTATGGTTATTAATATTATTAATAATTTTTAACACTTCTTTGACACTACAAGGTTCTAATTCACTTAAAGTTATATTATGTTGGTAAGTATTTTTATACATTAAGGTATGAACTGAGCTTGTATGGTATTTTGGATGTATATTATTTGCTAATTCTGTACCAATAGTCAAAAAATAGTTATTAAAAGTTTCACAAACCTTGCATCCATCAGATATAATACCGGAGATGGTGGAGAGCTTAGGCACTGCACAACCATTCTTAATTTTGTTTACAGCTAACGTATTGATCAGGTCCCACATCTTTTTAGGTTTATTTTTACATTTAGTGAATTCATTACAGTAATATACTTCTCTAGATTCTCTAATCATTTTACTCACGCTTTTCTTTTCTGAATTGTATCTATTTAATATGTCTTCATTTTCACTATCTTTTTTTAAGCTATTCCAATAAATATTGCGTCTTTCTATACCTTCGATTATGCTTTTGTTAATCCAGTCCTTCTGTGGTAAGTTTAGTATTTTAGTTTTTGTCATTTTATTTTGTTCAATTTGTTCCATTATGTAGTTTTCAAGATAGTTGTAGTCACAGTTCTTATTTATATGCTGGGTTTCTGTGCATCTTTTTATCAGGCCATTATAGTCCAGGGCAGTATAATGGACCCGTTGCAGCGTTTCTGGCTTATATTTACATACTTCCACAAATATTTGTTTGTGGTCAGATAAGGACGATTCAAGGATAGAGAGTGAAAACATATTATTGTTTAAATTTGTACATACGTGGTCTAATATAGTATGGGTTGTAGCTGTCTCACGTGTACAGTATTCCTTCTCCACTTTGTTTAATATTTCGTAACCAGATTCTTCTATCGTTCTCAAGTAGTTAATGATATTGTTATTAGTATTTAAGAGGTCCAAATTAAAATCACCTAAAACTATTGCTCTTTTACGGGTCTCTAGTTGGTTGGAGTATATGTCCAAAAATTTATTTACGTTTGACTCACCGGGTTTATATATCCCACCTATATTAAGTGCAAATTTGTTTATATATATCCATAAATAATGATTTCCACTTTTCAGAATAAATATCAATTTAAAACTAAAACTCAAAAATGGCTCGAACGATTTGGATTAATAATTTTTTTTTTAAATAGGATCGAGTGACAAATGAGCACACAGTCCACCTGATGGTAAGTGGTTGATGTGGCGCATAGACATCAACATCTATCCTCGTTTGCGAATCAAAATGCAGATGCGTTGTCAGTCGTGGAATGCCTCTTATCCAGTAAAAAGGGTCTCCGGTTCTCTACACTCACCATACGAAACACAGCAGTATTAAGCTGCTATTTTACGCTGGTATTCTGTGAGAGCGTGGTCATTCCCCGGTCGAGCCGACCCATTCATGCTACAACTACACTACTGATATAGCTGCAGCATGACTCTAGCAATGGCTCTAGTGCGTTTGAGTGAATCCCTGGATGGTTTTAGATATACAATTGAACCCGGTAGGTGGCGCTGTTGTCGAGATTTAGAAATCACCTCTGCGAAAAAATTACGTGTCACGTTGTTTGTCCGCGATGGACTCCTAAACTACTGAACTGATTTCAATGAAATTTTGCATATTGTGTGCAGTTTGGTCCAACTTGAGAGATAGGATACTTTTTATCTCGATAAGTGACCTTCAACATTTTTTATTGCGAATTTAAGGATTTTTTCATAGGAAAAGTCGTTGGAAAGGGCAGAACAACGTCTGCCTGGCCAGCTACTATTATATAATATAAAAAGATACTCATTATTCTATTAGATATTTATTGCTAACAAATATCTTGCAATAAATACCTATTTAATTAATAAGTATCTAAATAATTTTTAAAAGAAATTAGTTGTAAAGTGAACTTATTTTGTCCTGTTACGATGTATGTACTATATGAGTAATTGTTATCGTATTGCAATTGTTTTTTTACAAATTTTATTACGTTACGTATTATAATATATTTATGAGTAAATTAGGCTAATGTTCGTAACAAAAGAGCCACAGCGGTAGCTACTTCGACATCCATCTGTTTAAACTTTATACGAAACCGTTGCGAATGTGTAGTCATTGTTTTTTCTTCTTTTCACGGCATTTTCTCGCCGCCAGGTCGCGGTGAGTTATTCGCGGACGCGAAGTGTAAGTGTAGTGAGGTCATCACCGCGGCTGATCTCGTCATGCCAATTGCCGCAGTTAATTTAAAAATGTTTTATTTCTTTTTCAGGTAACTCGGTTCTGTGATGTTTCTTCGCGCTAATGATTTTGCTTGGTACGTAGAAAGAAGAGAATATAATTAATTATGTTGCTGCGTATGGTGTGATGGCGAAGCAAATTCAGCTGTGCCTTGTGCACTATGAAGAACCACCTTCCTCGTGGGATTTTTTATGTAACCGAAGCTAAAAACGAACGAACAGTCCACCTGATGATAAGTGGGTATTACAGTCCATGGACATCTGCAGCCAACATCAAGGAAGGCTACATATTATGCGTTGTCACCGAGGACTAAGGTAGAATGTGTTAGATTCTGTAATTATAAAGGATTTCCATACTCTTCAGACACTGCTGTATTCTAATAAGTTATGCGAAACGAGAATATGACTTTAGTTTAATGGAGAATTTAGTAAAGTATTATTCGTGCAGTTTTTCTGTATCTCTGTTTTTTTTTTTTAAATTATATATTTAAAATGATGTATGTTAATACTATCAATGCTATTAACATTCTTAACCTTCCCTTTAACGACTCCTGGTAAGCTTAAAATGCTTGTGTTAGGAGGCGTGCCCGACAGTATTCGAATGGCGGATTCGAACCCACGACCTTTTGAGAGTTCGCGGTCCGCACCCTACGATTAGGCTTCTGTTACTTCGATCTGTGTGCGGGAGGGGGTTATCCTGCATGCGCTACACGATAACGGTAGTTATAATTAGCGTTATTATTTATGAGCTTAAAGTTTTATTGTTAATTCAATAGATTTGTTAGCGAGAGTCGTATGATATTTGTGTGGCGGGATTTTACACTTTACGTACTGACGAGTACCGTTAACTACACTAGAGAGGCATACACTGAATATCTAATGATCATTACACTAGGATATGGTTTTTGTAATTTTGTTAGCACAAAGTATACATTATGTTATCTTTACAAATAAATAAAATTGAAGTCTGGAATGTAAAAATTACAAAAAAAAACATATTTTTAAATTTTTGTCCGTCTGTCTGTTAGTTCCGGCAAATCTCCGAAATGGCTGATCCGATTTTAACGGGACTATCACTAGCAGATAGCTGATGTTATAAGGAGTAACTTTACTAATTTTATTTTAGAATGATAATTAGGTTTCCGCACAAAAAAGTTAAAACCCAACCCAAAAAAGGAAATCCAATTGTAATAAATTCAACGCGGACGAAGTCGCGGAGAACAGTTCGAAATCTATAAATGTTTTCGGCCATTATATCGCTTATTATATTCATTGGAACAATCGGAAAAGATGATTCGACTAAATGTAACCATTTGTATTGATTGACAGTCCATCCATCTATCCATTCATTGCAGCCCATAAAAGTCCACTACTGAACATAGGCCTCTCCATAGATTAAATCACACGAAGGATAGGGGAATAGTTCCACAGTTGATACGCGAGGCATGCGGATTGGCAACCACAGTTATTATTATTATTCAGTTTTCCTCAGCTTCAGCTGATTGACAGTAGTTGCCATTTTTTTATCTATGCATATCTATACAAATAAATAAAATTGAAGTATCTGTTTGTAATGTCAAAATAACAACGTTTTACCAAATGTATATGAAAGTATATACGGTAATACTTATAAGAAAAAACAATTATTAAAAAAGTCTGTCTATCTGTCTGTCTGTTTATTCTGCTGGATGATTTTGACGGAAATTTTGCTGGCTTATAGCTGATGTTATTACGAGTAACTTAAGGCTTCTTTTATTTTAGAATAAGAATTAGGTTATGCGCAAAAAAAAATTAAAACCCATTAAATCGTAATAAATTCCACACGGACGAAGTCGCGGGGAACAGCAAGTTATTACTATATCCATTAGACAAACTGGGAAGCACGACTTATGTAATCAGTTGTAATGTATTATGAGACAGTAACCGCCTTAATAAAGATAACAAACGAGCACACAGTCCACCTCATTGTAAGTGGATGCTGTGAGCCCTAGATCTCTACATCTATCATGGACTAAGAATGAAAATGCATATGAGTTGTCATCCCTGAGGACTAAGATGGAATGCCTCGTTTTCAGTGAAAAGGGGTATCCGGTTCTCTACATTCAGCATTCGAAACGCAGCAGCAGTAAGCTGCTATTTTACTCTGATAAATTGTTTTTTTTTTCCTTTTAATTAGTATCAGACATCAATAATTCTTAGTCAATGACTCGATACGAAATGTCTAGTTGAATCTAGGTCCTTTGGAGCTAGTATCTAGCGTCTAGCTCGGACCTTTACTACTTGTTGCTTATCGAAATTCGCGACTGTGAATTAGGTTATTTATCTTAAATATTGTTTTCGATTTCTAGGACTGTTGTTTCTCACTGGCCGCTTAATAAGTAGGCCGCAAGCTTGATTTAAAGTAAAATTCGTACAACTTATTTCACTTAAATATCTTGAACTTGTCTCAGGTCAAGAAACAAACAAAACAACAAACAAAAACCCAAAAAGAAAAACAAAAAACAGTAACGCGTTTTATTAAACTTATTTTTAACTAGGTTTCGCACGGGTGATTTCTGGATGTCGACAACAACCACCTACCGAGTTCAATTGCGAATCTAAACCATTCGCTGATCAACTTAATCCCACACACAAAATTTCATCAAAATCGGTCAAGTCGTTTAGGAGTTCAGTCACGTGCACACACTGACTGACTTGAATCATTCTGTTTATTGATGAAAACCGCATCCGTTGCGTAGTTTAAAAGATCTAAGCGTACAGACGGCGGGAAGCGACTCTGTTTTATACTATATATACATTTCGGAACGTTCCCATGGGTATATGGGGGACTGAGGTGTTTTACTCATATCTAGTTCTACTCACAATATACCATAAGTAAAATAATTAATAATAATAGAATACGTTAAATTTATTTTTTTCAATGTCAAGTATTCATATAAATATAAGAAATCAGTTTTATTAAGAGATCAGTTGGTCTAAGAGCCAGTGAGCGGCAGACTTACGGTATTTCAATAAGCTTCACTTTTTTTCTGTTAATAACCTATACCTGAGGTACATGAAATAGGGACTCTTTAGTTTGACCGGCAGTTGATATAGAGGCGCTCAGGTATGAAACGTATAAAAAAATTACTGAAAAAAAGTGAAAGTAATAAGTCTGCCAATTTGATATCTTGAAATATTCAATAAAAGTTACCGAAAAAAAACATTGGTAGACAAATACCTATGGCGGTCCCAAGGTCATGGCAGACAGGTTGACAACTACAATTTTTCTTTATAATTTACGCTATCTCAATAAAGCTGCAATTTATATATGTTGTTTATAATATTATTTGACGAATAATTGCATGGCAGATACACATATATTGAGGTCCTATCACCCAGGCAGACAACACACTTCAGTGGCGTCCATAAGTGCGTACCTATACCACTCGCTCAAATCCAGTCTTTTTTTTATTTTCGTTTGAAGAAAGGGCCCATGTTTGAGTTTTATTTTACTCATAACAAAAGAACCTCAATATTCAAAGTAAAAAAAAAACATCGGTCTAAACAATTGGTTTTGCATACTACTACGAAACTGCACCTTTAATTTTCCGACGATATAGTCTTTATGGGAGAAATGTTGGAATGCTCAATGACCCATTTCATGTACCTCAGGTATAGGGGCTTAACAGAAAAAAACGTGAAGCTTATTGAAATACCGTAAGTCTGTCGCTCACTGGCTCTTAAACTAAGTTTGAGCAAAGAATAGTTGCTTCATCGTTCGTCATGCGTACAGTAAAAGTGTGGAATAAGTTGCCAGTACCTGCCTTTTCATCCGCAATGTGGGTGTCTTTAATATGTTTTATTTAAACTAAGTCAGTGCACTTTACCATCTACGGCTGCATCACCACTTACCATCAGGTGGAATAGAAGTCAATCACTGGCTTATAATGGTAAGAAAGAACTCTAATCTTAACTATTGTTCCTATTCTTTAGTACAGCTAACATGACTAATCTGCTATTGCTCTCAAATTTGTACCTACTACGCGTACAGTGACTTTGTAACTTAAAATCGATACGTTAAAAAAAAAACAAAGCGAATGGTTCCGGGTTCTTTGACCGTCAGATTTTATCGTCTTTTATCGTCTATGAAAAAAAAAGTGTTGTTTTAACATTTCTCTCTTGTGTAAACATTATATCAGTTTGTAGAAGTCGTTAGGCGTAAACGGAGCTCTAGAAAACCGTTCGGTCGCATTTTCCATTGGGAACGGTGCCATTGATAGGTATGTTTAGAGGTGCGGCATGTAAACACATGTTGCGTAAGAGTAGGGTCAGCAAATGCCGTATTATCTTCAAGCTAGGACTAATATTTTTAGTTCGGCCGGGGAAGGACCATCCTCACACAACATCAGCGTTAAATATCAGAGCAATACTCGCTAAGGATCGTATGGAGAATAAGAGAACTGGAGATTTTTTACGGGTAACGGGGCATTCTGTCTTGGTGCTCAGCGATGACAACGCATCTACTTTGTAGTTCTTAATCGATGATAAATGTAGTTGTGTATGGTACACAAAATCTATTCACCATTAGGTGATCTGTGTACTCGTTTGTTACGCTTACTTATATAAAAAATAAATAAAAGAAAAAAGAACAATTTGCCACGATAGAGAAAGAAAAACAGCAAGAGTGAACAGGGTTTTTAAAAGATTTCAAAAAAAGGAGGAGGTTCTCAATTGGGATGATTATATTTTATTAAGTGGCGAAGCTTGCGAAGTCACTTATTGATTTCACGATGTCTGTCCGTCTGTCCGTTTGTCCGTCTGTCCCACGATTATCTCGAGAACGGTTTTGAATTTTCAAATTCTGCTTTCAGCAATCGATTACTGATCACCCAGGCATCTGAACCTCCTATTTTGAAACTGCTCAACGGCAACCGTTAGAAACCGCTACAAAGCTGATTGCTTCGCCACTTTGCTATGCTGTTAGCTTGCTAGGTTTATTTTATGTATGTTCGAGCATTGGGTCAGACAAGGGAACTCTTCAATGAATGCCACCAAATCAGCTGCGATTGCTGCTATCGCATTTGTTTACGCAATCAACAATATAACTTCACGGCTGTATCTTCTGAAGGGGTACGCAGGTGTGTCCAGTATATCGCGGTACACCCTCATTTCTCTCAGTGGCTATATATTATGTCGGTTATACTTCTGCTGCATCACCACTTACCATCAAATTTTTATACGTGGTAGAACCATGCTGCAGCTATATTACACTCACAATACGAAACACAGCTTAATGCTGCTGTGTTTCGTATTGTGAGATTAGAGAACTGGAGACCCTTTTTACTGGAAACCGAGGCATTACATTTTAGTCCTCATGGGTGACAACGCATCTGCATTTTGATTCCTAATGGAGGATAAATGTAGATGTCTATGGGCTACAGCAACGACTTGTGACTGTGTGCTCGTTTGCCACCCTTATCCAATAAAAAAAATTGATTGTAGTCAAGAATTAGCTTAGAGTAGTTAAATAAAGCATAATTTATATTATAAACACGTTGTCCTATTTACTGTTAACTGTTAAGTTAAGTTAATCATTAAAAACACGCGGAGTCAACTAAAGTAAACGCAGCGATCGATCAGCATAGTAAATGTGGTATACCTAAAATAATACGCGCTTTCTGACTTATTATATTATTTTATTACTCATAAAAATTTACTAGATGACAGGGTTCCTCCACGCTCTGGGAGTCCGTCTAGGTATTCTATTTCTCTATTTCTTCAGCTAAGAATCGGTGTATGTAATCCCAGTAAAAAAAGTAAATGTCGGTACTGTTATCCCAGTTTGAAGGGAAGTAGCCAGTATTGTTATAGACTGATACATTTCTTTCATTTATCTAAGGAATTTATGGAAGAAAATAACCCCCGTGAATGGGTGATCATTACCGAGCTATTTCTAAATTTTATTTGTTTAGTAACATATTATATAATTGTAAACTGTTCTTTTCTCAAAAAAAGTCTCGCTTGATTTTCTCCTGGTTATTCCCAGAACAGAAATATTAATTACATTAAGTGGTACCTACATTAAACAAGAATGATTCAATAAGTATTATTTATAATATTGAATAAAAAAACCGTAAGCTTTTTTGTTTGAAGCTGCAGGTGTTTACGGGCTGCAGTCGCCACTTACCATCAGGTCGATTGTTTGCTAGTTTGTCACCTTAATATCACAATAAAAGTACTACAAATTGTCTCCAATGCATGCGCTGTCAAATAACTTCTAAAAAGTTAGGACTGACTGTAAGTACTAATCATAATATTCGTATATATGTTACGGCTAAAAGCCAAAGTGCTTTTACAACTAGTTCTAGCCGGCTAGAACTAGGTGCGGCCAGCAGCAGTTGGTTAAATTTAAGTGTACTGTTAAATTTGTAAAAACACGAATATACGTATCAAGTAATATCAACGACAGTAGGTTAAGGTGCGGTTTAAAGTGCGGTGGCCCAAGGGCCACTCCAAAACCACAGACATTTATCTAATTTATAAATTATATATGATACTGATACACCTCAGTTTAACCAACCGCAATAGGCTGCACCTAGTTATAGCCGGCTGAACCGGGGTGTATCCGCACTCCGGCTTTTGGCCGTAACATATATAAACAATGGGTTCTGACTTAAATTCTAACACATCAGGATTTCCTGTTTTAGTGACCAGCAGGTCCTGTGACACGTAGACCTCTTCCAGCTATTTCCATTCTGTCCTATTGTTTGCTTTTCTTGGCCAGATTGCTCCTCAAATTTTCATTATATTAATATCATCTATCCCTCTCTTGACTTGTCATTAAGTTGTTACCTGCTTGCTGTCTCTTGTCATGTATCCGGTGTGTCGTAGCAATCCCATTTTAGTTGTCTTATTTTTTTAATTATATCTTCCGCTTTTGTTTTTAAGTTTTATCTGTTCTGGTTAAGCTCATCATGAATATTTCCATTTCCCTCTGACCTGTTCTTAGTTTAAGAAGAAATGTTTCTGAGCTAGCTCCCAAGTTTGATGATTCATAAGTAAGACATGGCAAGATTACTTTTACGACCTTTTTACATAAATGCTTTTAAATAACTATAATTTTTACCGTATTCAGTAAATAAATTTACTTATTTACCATTGGTTGGTCATCACTTATTACTGACGTGGATTACATACTTTATTAGATAGCAATTACGGTAGACGGTGTTTTACCAGTCTGTCGGTACGTGAGCCGCGTTCCAGCAATAGACCGGTGGGCCATTCTAGGCCCCGGCACCGCGGTGACCCGGTGGCACGGTTGTACACATGTGTTTTTGCGCGTTCGGGTTCTATGATCGTCTAGCAAATACGCGCTTTGTGATTAACCGCCAACGCTGTCTGCGTCGGTTAATTGTAGGATATTAGTGGAAGAAAATTTAAGAATAAAACCTTTTCCTCATTCATACCTCATTTCGAGCCGCGGGTGTCGGTAAGAGGCGACTGTGTGAAAATGGCTCCCGACCTTAGAGTACACATAAACAATTAAGCATAGCATGCTTATGTGTACTCTAAGCTTCCTACAGATATTGCTGTAACCATCTTGTTTAAGCCAGATCGGCGACGTAGAGTTGCGTCATATAATGATGCTTTATAGGTATGTATATGATGACCTCCAGCACACTGTGGCAACTTCCGAATAATTGAAAGTACTTCGCTGTATAGAGGTATTAGTCCGCCGCGCTCTTCCCATGCGATTTGGCGGACTTTACATGTCCTCGATTTTTCTTTTGTGCCGACTTCCAAAAAAGAGACGGTACTCAATTCGACGCGTATGTTTTTTTTTTATGTGTGTTACCTCATAACTTTTTACTGTGTGGACCGATTTCGATGATTCTTTTTTTATATGAAAGCTGATACTTCTCGTGTGGTCCCATATGAATTTGATCAAGGTCAGACCAATAGTTTTTGAGTTATTTGAGTTATTCTTAATAACTTATATTGAAGTCGGCTGTACAATATTTTAAATTTTAAATTATGCACAAATGTTTGCTCTATTTGAATGTTGGAGTTATGATGTATAACGCGGATGCAAATACGAGTGGAAAAAGGATCAAACTTGGTAGCTTTTCATTTATTTGTTAATTCTATCAGAGTCCATTGCTAAGCATATGGAGAGACATAGATTGCAGCATTAAGCTGCTATTTTACGCTGGTACTCTGTGAGAGCGTGGTCCTTTCCCGGTAGAACAGACCCATTCGTGCAACTACTATACTATTAATATAGGCTGCAGCATGGCTCTACCACGCGAAATCTTCACCTGAGGATTCCTCGTGTAAAGGCAAAACGTGTTGTATTATCAACGGTGGTGTGTGTGCTTGTGTAGTGTTGGGATTAGTGGTGCTGGAATTAGTGGGTACGGAGATAGTATACGCAATTGAAAGAGGGCGGAAGGTGCTCTTCAAACTAGGTAAGAAACATCATTTTATTTTTTACGCGGATCTTAGCTATTTTTTTAACATCGTTAACCCATGTTTTTATTACAAATAAATTTTATTATAATTATTATTAGTCCTTAGAGGTGACAACGCATCTGTTGCCTTCTATGTTTGAAGTTGGCTTGGCATCAGTCAGGTGGACTGCGATTTCGTTTGCCATTTCGATATTATTAAAAAAATATTAAAGAAAACCCTAATATGTAGGTATAACGCGAACGCTCATAAGTACATATGATGCTTGTTGATAATTACAATATCAATTAGTTTCACTTGTATTTATGATAGTTTATACGGTCAGTAACATGATATACCTGTAACATGGTGATGGTGTGCGCTTGTACGTCGTTGTTTTGATACACGAAATGATGAGTCAATGACACAGCGACCGAAGAGGAAGTCGGCGCAATCGCTATTGAATACGGGTCGCGGTGTGTAGCGCAACGCAACACATATCAATAGAGGATGGACTATCGCCCTATTTACTGTTTTGTTTTGTTTATTGCGTGTAAAGTACATGTAGTCACAGAATTAACAATAGTACAAGAAATTTAGTCTAAAAAATGGAAAATTAACTGTTTTTGTTATCATTCGTGTTATATCAAAACTACACTATGATTTAGGAAATTTCGACTAACTATTATTCCAATAATCAAACAATTTAAATCTTAAGGGGCATTGCGTCACATTGACTAAAGCCGTAGTGTTATAATAACACACACAAACACTTTTTTAGCCAATTAGCTGCCATCGCAAGTGATATAAGCCCAAACCATAAACCAATTTAAGAACCCTCTTGCTGGAAATTTCTTTGAATAAGCAACTAAAATGGAACAATAATTACAGATTTGAAACTAGGATACAGGCTTATATCAGTTATTTCAACTGCTGGCTTGATAAATAGTAATAATAATAACTTGGAAGAATGTCTGAGAAATAAAAAAAAAACATATCTAGGACATGTAATGTTTGCTATTAGATAGTGTAGTAGCGCGACGAAATCTTCCTTGTCCTAAAATTCTCTCGCAAGTAAAGGAAGAAGAAACTTATAAGAGAATGTGTAATAATAAGTAAGAATTTGCTTCAAGTAACGATCGATTAAAATAGTTATCTTCTTGATTCATGTGTCTTACATAATACCGTGTATAACACGTACGTGCCCCTACTTACCTAGCGTGCAAGTGTGTTTACCTCAGTAAAGTTTCAGGGTCGGTGACGTCGCTCTTGCAGGAAATTTCCTAGATTAGTATAGTTCGGTCTTGTGCAGTGGCGCCAAGATTTCTGGATGGTGGCTCATACCATCTAGAGCTGTGTCACGTATGCTGCGTCATTAGTCCAGACTTGTTTACATCGGCGAGGTTATTTAAACTTATTTAAATTTTAAACTATATAGTCTGAATGAATTAAGAAATCATCATTCATAGCTACAGCATATTGAAAGTCCTGGACATTGGCCTCCCCCAGATTGTCTGGTAGGGGTGATCGTAGTTTAGTTTGTTTAGTTTACGGACGAGCTGTTTTCCGCAACTCCACGTTTAGACGATTCCCCCACACGCAAAATCTACTATATAAAACTGGGATCGTATTTGCGATAGTTTTGCGCTTGGCGACCGCAGTTTTTTGTGATTTTGAGTTTTTATCAGGAAGATGCTGGTGGCAATCTCTTGTTTTATTTCCCTCTACTACATGTAGTGGTGGTGGAAGATATTCCACTACCACATATCATCCTTTGGTAATTAAACAAAAGAGTGATTTTCAATAAGTATTGTTTACAATCTACTAGCTCGCCAGGCAGACGTTGTTCTGCCCTTTCCAACGACCCTCCCTATAAAAATCCTTAAATTCGCAATAAAAAATTTTGAGGGTTATTTATCGGGATAAAAAGTATCCTATCTCTCAAGTTGGACCAAAATGCACACAGAGTGCAAAATTTCATTGAAATTAGTTCAGTAGTTTAGGAGTCCATCGCGGACAAACAACGTGACACGTATTTTTAGTTTGATAAAGATATTGAATAAAATAGTTTCTGGTTTTGTTTCTGTGGGTAGGTGGTGGGGAAATGTAACAGGATTAAGAAGTAGACTTTTGTTTTTGTCAGGAATAAGGCGATTTGTAAAACTCATCTCTAGATTCGATCAGTCAAATTCAAACTTCTACTGAACACAAATTATGTTTACGTGATTAAACGTATCATGTGTTTTCGTTTCTACAAGACTGCGTTCAAACCATTCTTCGAAATCTCTTAGCACATTTAAAGCGACTTCAAAAAAGGAGGGGGTACTCAATTCGACTGTACTATTGTTCCATATAAATTTTATCAAGATCTGATCAGCAGATTGTGAGTAATCCTTAATAATGCGTCTTTAATTGACTTTGACTACATTGACGATGTTCTCATTTTATTTATATTGAAGTCGGTTGTACAAAATTTTTAATTTTACGACTTGTATAAGTACCTAATGATTAATTTTCTTTTTTAATGGAGAGGCTGGCAAACGAGCATATGCCTCAGCTAATGGTAAGTGATCACCGTCACCCATGAACGTTTCTTACCTTTGCAACACCAGGGGAATTGCAGGTGCGTTGCCGACTTTTTAGAAAGGAGTATAGCCTCTTTTCTTGAAGTCGTATCAATACGGAAATCGTTGGCGCCAGTAAATTTTACACAGTGTGGTAAAGCCTGGCGGGAAATCGCGCTTAAATAGCACGATAGTGGACCGCTAGCCAACAAGATGATGAGGATGCAATTTCGAGTTCTGTCACAGTGTACTATGGTGGAATTCAGTGGTTGGCTTTACTGTTCACCCATGATAAGTGACCACTGTAGCAAACGAACATCTGAAACAAACTTCGAACAAGGGCAGCTCGACAATCGTCACCCGTGAATCCTTAAATGAATTCCACCAGACCGAACCTCTTATATTGGTTCACTGTACCATTCAAACAAGTACACATTAGTTGGTGTAGGCTCGTAGGCGTCAGAGATAGGTATTTACACGGACGACCTTCTTCTTTATCTACCCATCAAAGTCCACTGCTGGACATGGGACTCTCCATGTCTCCAGGGTATATCACACGGCTCCTAGACATAAAGCCTTACCCCCTAGTAAAGTGACTGCTAACTGCCTTTCTTTTATAGAATGCGGATGACAATCGAGCACATAGTCCACTTGATGGTATGTAGATGCTGTGGCCCATAGACATTACATTTTTTTCTCGATTAAGAATCAAAATGTAAAGCGTTGTCGCCCCTGAGAACTAAGATGGAATGCCTTGTTTACACTAAAAAGGGTTTCCAGTTGTCTACACTCACAATACGAACGAAACACAACAGCATTAATCTGCTCTTTTCGCTGGTATTCTATGAGAGCGTGGTTATACCCCGGTCGAGAAGATCCATTTGTGCTACAACCATAATATAGCTAAGATCAAGGCACTCTGCCTTTCATGTTTTACAAATCAAGCATGTTCTAAATACCATACGGCTATTAATTGAATTTGAAATTGCGACATGATAATTTTGCAACATGACAGCATATGTATCAAATTTTCCATGTAGTTGAGCACATCAGCGCTAAAGCTGATTAATGTAAACGCCGCGACGGCCTCGTCGGGAATTATTGTTCTATTACGGATGTGGTTACCATGATAATTTTCATGTTTTCGTCTGGACAAAACGTGAAATGTTTGTATAGTATTTTTGACAATCGAGCACTCGTTCCACCTGATACTAAGTGGATGCTACGGCTCATGGATACCTATACCTTACCACGATTGAGAATCAAAATGCAGATGCGTTATCACCTCGAAGTTCATCATCATCATCATTACAGCCTTTCATAAGTCCACTGCTGAACATAGGCCTCCCCCAAGGAATGCCACAAAGCACGGTCCTGAGCCACCTGTATCCATCGACTTCCTGCATGTCTTACCAGGTCGTCACTCTATCTCGTAGGGGGTCGCTCTACACTTCGCCTACCGGTACGAGGCTGCCACTCAAGAACCTTTCTTCCCCATCGGTTGTCGGTTCTTCGAGCTATATGGCCGGTCCACTGCCACTTCAGCTTACTAATCCATTGGGCTATGTCGGTTACTCTGGTTCTACTGCGAATATCATCATTTCTAAGTTTATCACGCAGAGAAACTCCGAGCATAGCCCTCTCCATAGCTCGCTGAGCGACCTTGAGGTTCCTCATACGGCCAGCAGTGAAGGACCACGTCTCAGTTCCGTAAGTCATCACTGGCAACACGCACTGGTTGTACAATTTCGTTTTAAGGTTTTGAGGTATGTTTGACTAGAAGATGTGTCGTAGCTTCCCGAACGCTGCCCAGCCGAGTTGAATTCGTCGATTGACCTCTCGGTCGAAGTTGGACTTACCTAGTCGGACTATTTATCCCAGGTAAACATACTCGTCAACAACTTCGAGCTTAGTGCTCCCAACAACTACCGGCATAGGTGTGACATGGACATTAAACATAATCTTTGTTTTGTCCATGTCCATCTTAAGACCTATCCGTTGGGAGACACTATTGAGGTCATTGAGCATAGTGCTTAGGTCCTCCAGCGATTCTGCCATAAGGATTATATCGTCGGCAAATCGAAGGTGAGTGACGTACTCGCCATTGATGTTAATACCGTATCCTTTCCAGTCCAGAAGCTTGAAAACGTCTTCCAATGCAGCGGTGAAGAGTTTCGGGGATATAACGTCACCCTGTCTTACACGTCTCTGCAATTGGATAGGTTTCGTACTCTGGTTCTGTACTCGGATAGCCATCGTAGCTCTACTGTACAAGTACTTCAGCACTTCGATATACCGACAGTCAACTTGGCACCGCTGAAGGGACTGCAGCACTGCCCAAATTTCGACGGAATCAAAGGCTTTCTCATAGTCCACATTCGCCAGGCATAGTGGCAAATTGTACTCCTCGGACTTCTGTACAACTTGCCGAAGGGTATGTATGTGGTCTATGGTGCTAAAGCCTTTTCGGAAACCGGCTTGTTCGAGAGGCTGGAAGTCGTCAAGTCTGCGTGCGAGACGATTCGTAATGACTCTCTAAAACAGCATGTAGACGCGGCTCAGAAGGGAAATCGGTCTGTAGTTCTTCAAGAGAGCATTGTCACCTTTCTTGAAGAACAAGACCACCGCACCTCTGCTCCGGTGTAATGCCACCACGGAGGACGGAATTAAAGAGCCTCTGAAGGACTTCCAGTACCGGTTTTCCACCCGCTTTCAGAAGCTCCGCTGTAATTCCATCCTCGCCTGGGGCCTTGCCGTTTTTAAGATGTTGGAGAGCCATTCTAATCTCGCTCAGACTGACGTCCGGGATATCTTCGGAATAGTGTCGGATAAGACTCGCTCTTGGATCGTTACTCACACTTGCGTGTGATTCCAACGATGACGTGTACAGCTGTCCATAGAACCTCTCAATCTCACTCAAAATCAGACAGACAGATCTCTGGCAAAGACTTTGGAGCTTTGGTTCCGCTCGATCGCTTCTTCAATACTAGCTGTATTGAAGTTGCGTAATTCCCGCCGCATGCATTTGGAGATCTGTCTGTTCAGTTGCCTGTATGCTGTCAAATCTGTTGAAGAATGTAGTTTCATCTCCCGTCTAACAGCCATGAGATTAAGAATGTGATCGGAGAGTTTTTGTGTTCTTCTGCGGCGGGTCTTGCAGAACTTAGCTCCGACCATATGGACAGTTTCCACGAGCTTGTCATTCATATCGTCCACTTCATTGCAGGCTTCTAGGCACTAAAAACGGTTTTGTAACTCGAGCTGAAAGGTTTCGGGACTTCGGAACAGAGCACGAGGGGTACGGAGCGTTGACTTCATTAGACGAGACCTCTCCAACTTAACGTTTAGGTTCAGTGTGCCTCTAACCATTCGGTGATCGCTACCAGTTTTCACTCTCGCGATCACGGAGACATCACTGAACAGTTGTCGTCTGGTCGTCATAATGAAGTCAATCTCATTTTATGTCGAACCGTCGGGGCTCGACCAGGTCCACTTCCTGTGGGGCCGCTTCTGGAAGAAAGAGTTCATCGTAAAGAGTCCCTCTTTCTCCATGAAGTTGGGCAGCTGCTGGCCCGTTGGGTTCCGTTGCCCTATTCCAAATTTCCCTACTTTCAGCTCACCGTTCTCTCTTGTGCCTAGTTTTGCATTGAAGTCTCCCATTAACACCGTATATTGGGTTTTGGAGGAATGCATGGCTCTAGAGATATCCTCATACATTGCCTCCACCTCCGCATCGGGGTGTGCCGAGGTCGGTGCGTAAACCTGTATGACCTTCAGCGAATACCGTTTGGTGATTCTGAGTATAAGATACGCAACCCTCGTCGACACACTCCCGATCTTTACAACGTTGTCAACGAGAGACTTGTGACAACACCTCCTTGGGACAGATGGTCGCCCTCCCGGTGATAGAGCAAGTTGCCGGATTCTAGGATTACCGTGTCCTCCCCCTCTCTTCGGACTTCGGATAATCCTATAATATGCCAGCGCAACTTGTCTATCTCTTCTTCCAGCTCCACGATCTTCTTGTCAGTCCTCAGGGTGCGGGCGTTGTACGTTGCCAGGTCGAGTCGTCTAAGGTGGCAACCGAACCTCCACCGGAGATTCTTAGCACCCCCTGCCCCGCCATTACCATGGTCGCCACTGTAGCCAGGAATAGCGGGGACGCCGGGGACTGGGGGCCGTCTCTTTGTTACATTCATTCATAGGGGGGTATTAGTAACTTTATCCATTTCGGGGGTATTTGCCATAGTTGCCACGATTGGCGAGCGGGTTGGCAACCGTAGTTTTTTTATTGTAATTTTGGCTATTATCAGGAAGATGCTGCTGCCCATCTCCTGCCTGTTTCCCTTTGTCGCCTTTTACGACACCCACGGGAAGATATGGGGTAGTGGATATTCTTGACCGCCACTACACGGCAAACCTCACCAAAAACCTCTGAGTTACTAGTAAAAAAGTCCCCGGTTCTCTACACTCACCATACAAAACACAGCAGTATCAAGCTACTATTTCTCGCTGGTATTCTATAAAAGCGTGGCAGCTATAATATAGCTGCCACGTGGCTCTACCGTATTCCTATAAAAATATTTTACTATAGTTCCTTGTAGTGGCGGCATAAGTAAATCCGCTACCCCTTATTATCTCGTGGTGACGTAAGAGGCTACAGAGGGAAACTGAGATTGTGTGTCAACCATGGTAAATTAACTCTCTATGAGAATTAAAAAAAAAAAGAATACTAGTAATGCTATTATTAAACATCACTAATATTCCCTTTGACCACTTCTGTTAAGCTTAAAATGCTTGTGTTAGAAGTGGTTCACGACAGTAGTCGAATTTGAACCCACGAACCTTCGAGTTCATGTTCGCACCCTGCCTGAATGAAAACGTATTTCGGGTGGTAGCTTATGATGTTCAAAAATTTGGCTTTATTTTTGTAAAAAGACAACGTTATATTAATATGATTTTTTCACTTTTACCTTGCCCTATATTAAATTATACGTGTAATCCTTATTAAGGATTCCACATATAATTTAAGGATTCCTTATATCGATCGATATAGTGACTAGATCACAGATCTCTTAACTCATTTGTGCTCTATCCACCTGATGAGACGGAGGTAGAATCTACTTTGTTAAGTCTTAAAAATGATTGTGCTGTTGGATGGGATTCTATCTCTGCCGTTTTTCTTAAAATAATAAAAGATATAATTATATTACCGCTTACCAATCTCTTTAAAATTTGTTTTGAACAAGGATGCTTTCCAAAGGTGTTCAAAAGGTCTCTCATTACTCCTGTATACAAGAGTGGAGCTCGAGACAGTGTCGAAAACTACAGACCTATCTCTGTGCTCGTTGGTCTAGTGGTAGTAAACGCAATAGGTGATAGTCAGGCCCGGGTTTCAAATTCCGGATTGAGCCGAAAATAAGTAATAGACAACTTTTTCTGACAAAAAACACGCAAAGCCGTTGGTGCTGCGTCTGATCGCTCTCCGGTCATGTCGGATTACCGTCCCATGAGACTGAGAGTGAGGGAATAGAGAGTGCACCTGTGCTTGCGCATACGCATACACTGGGGCACTATAATCCTGTCATGCGCAGATGGCTAGTCTCCGTGGAGACTGGCCGCCGTGTCCGAAATTCGGTCTGGAGGACATAATTATATTTTATTATACTATGCAACTATACAAATGTATTTCTTATACTGCCTTTACATCGATTTTTTGTGTAAGATTGTGTGGGATATTCTACAAGCCGCTTTGCTAACATAATCATTTCATAGCATACTTTGTAATTTAGAAGTTCGTACGCGAAATTGTAGTTAAGTATAATTCTCTATCTTTCGCTTTATCCTGCTTAATAAACAAATTTTAAAATCAGAAAATATCTCTCGGTCTTTATTGACAAGCAGTAACATTTTGCTGTATGAAATTTTAAGGTCCATTAAGTAATAAAGCTGTTATCCTCCTCCTACCCCCATACGATACGATACTACTGCATTTATCGGATCTTCCGCTAGCGCTATACAGAAATCCGACAAAAACGATACAGTTGGTGCTTCTACACGTGTCGCAACACATCTCATCCATGAAGAAACTGTGCCCGAGTACGTTGACCCTCTGAGGAGGCGTTGGGCAACCGCCCGGTCAAGGCCGCGCGTCATGTTGCTCCACATCGCCTCATGAAAGTGGGCCTTTTGCCTATCTTCCAATGGCCGTGCGACGTTTATGGCGTTGTTTTATACCGTTCTTGTATGGTGAAGTCTAGCATAGCTTATTAGAAATGAGGTCAATCACCTGAAGACCGTCTAAGTAAACAAAAATATGAAAATATTTTTGTTTACTTAGACGTTAGGTTATAACCACCACAAATATTTAAATATAAGTATTTTCGATAATTAATAATAGGGTTGTGCATGTCTTAATTTTTTCGATTTAACTCGATGCGTCGCGTCTTTCCTATTGAAAATTAAAAAAGTACAGGGTTTTTTAAAGCAGTAAGTAAAGACTTATGGCTCCGAATATCCGAAACAGTACCTATGTAATATTTAACTATTTTTTACCGTTTATATTATATTTAATAACCGTATATGACCAATATAATCCATGCATCCGTTCAGCCTTAAAAGTCCACTGCTGAACATAGGCCTCCCACATAGAATGTGAAACAGGGGGAGATATTTTTCCATAGTTGCCACGTTCGGCAGGCGGGTTGGCAACCGCAGTTTCTTATTATTTGGAGTTGTTAACGGAAGATGCTGCTGTCCATCTCAACTACCGATCTAATCAGTATTACAAAAATTGTATTTCAATCTTATAGATAGTAGTTACAACTGTCACCTGACCGATTCACTGGGCGTACATTAGTCTTTAGTTATAATTGTTATCAAAGGAATTCTATATTCTATTTCTATGGCAAATATTATAGGAATCCGTCCAGTCGTTTAAGCGTGAAGTGATTGCTGTTGTTCATTAAAACATGACTATTCAATCTAGCCGCCGCGCCGTGAGCGAACCCGGAACGGTGCGCGACAATTGGCACAGGCTATAAATAAAAACAAAAGATAGCACAATTTTGGCGGACACTGCGTCGATGACCTTATGAGCCATACGCCTCAAGAACGAATCAATCAATAATGTTGTTACTATGTACGAGGAATTATGAAGGCTAGTCGAGCAATTGTTGAAAATTTGCTCTATAATTTTCCACGCGGATAGCAATATATGGTATTGCTTCATACTTGATAGAGCCATACTGCAGCTATATTATGGTTGTAGCACGAACGGGTCGGCTCGACCGGGGAAAGACCACGCTCTTACAGAATACCAGCGCAAAATATCAGCTCAAAGCTGCTGTGTTTCGTATGGTGAGTGCAGAGAACCGGAAACATTTTACTGGGAACGAGACATTCAATCTTAGTCCTATCCTATGTTTGGTTAACAATATCCCCTTACCATCAGGTGGACTGTGTGCTTGTTATTTTATATGAAAAAATCTCATGCTTTAAGTATTGCAAGAACCGAATCCCTGGAAAATGGTGCCCTTATATTTGTGATGGTGCTCTGGTGGTGTAACACATTACAGGCCACAGCATCAACTATCAGGTGGACTTTTGTACTCGTATATATAAAAAAAAAACATTTATATGTTTCCTAGTTTATTTTTCTTGATTGATCACGATCACATTGTTCAAAAATAATGTTCGTATGATCAGGACCTTCGCGGAAATAATTAGAGACACGCAGGCAGTGCTAAGAAAGAACGTACATATATTATATGCGAGCACTGCTACGTGTTCTGCCTCACGAATAGTGTGCGGACACGGAAAAAAAATCGCCTATCATATCAAACACATGATTTACCTACCTATCTCTTTGAACTTTGCAAGGTAGGGGCAATTCCAAAAAAGCTGACGGAATATAAAATGCAGAACGTGGTAGAGCCATGCTGCAGCTATATTAATTTACAGCTATATAGCACGTATGGGTCGGCTCGACCGGGATAGGACCACAATCACAGAATACCAGCGTGGAACAGCATCTTAATACTGCTGTATGAAATACAGCAGTATTATGGTCAGTGTAGAGAACCGGAGACTTTTTACTGGAAAAGAGCCATTCCATCTTAGGCCCAACAACTGACAACGCATCTGCATTTTCATTCGCATACGAAGATAGATGTAGATGCTTATGGGCCACAGCCACCACTTATCATCAGGTGGACTGTGTGCTCGCTATCCTATCAAAAAGAAGAGGCGATTGATATTTAAAAGAGAATGCCACATTGTGCCCTACCTTGTACAAAAAAGGTAAATATATGTAAAATTATCTTAGGAATTTTGAACTATATTGTGATAAATAGTAGTTTTGTACAACTTGCGGTAAAATATTATTTAAAAAAGGGAAATATTAATATAATATATAATATATCATTTCAAGAGCCGTGGTGGGTAGCGTTCGCTGTAAATTTCACAGTACGCGAGCAACCCGGGTTCGATCCCCGCCGGCACCAATGAAATTGTTAATTGCAATTTTAAGTGATATTTTAACAGTGGTAGAGCCACGTGTCGCACGGATGTGCCGGCTCGATCCGGGGTGGTACCACGACCTCACAGAATACCAGCGTGAAGTAGACCTCTGCGTTTCGCTTGGTGAGTGCAGGTGGCCGGAGGCCCTTTTTACTGGAAATGAGGCATTCCATCTTAGTCCTCACGGGTGACAACGCATCTGCATTTTGATTTGTAGTAGAGGATAGATGTAGATGTCTATGGGCCGCAGCAACCACTTACCATCAGGTGGACTGTGTGCTCGTTTGTCACCCTTATCCTATAAAAAAAATAAGTACTGATTTACCACGTGCTCGGCGGTGAAGGAAAATATCGTGAGGAAGCCTGCATGTCTGAGAAATAAGAAAAAAAATTTTTTTCGAAGACATGTGAAGTGCGCCAGCAATTGGGGCAGATTGGCGGACATTTCCTTGACCTAAAACCCTCTCAGAAATGAGGAGAGGCATTTGCCCAGCAGTGGTACATATATATTAACTTTTTAACTTTTTATATATCATATCCAGTCTTTCCTAATAACAATTGCGTTTCTTTGTACGAATAAGTAAAAGTAAAAAAGTACGAAATTTTATTAAAAATTATAAAACAGTATTTTTATATGACAAAGACTATTTTTATAGTCTTTGTCATATAAACATGGTATGTACCAATATTCATTTTCTTTTTAAATAGACTATGAATTATAAAGTCGAAAATAATTATAAATTGCATTGGATCATTACTGAATAGGAATCATTGATTTTCGTGCATTTTGTGAAATGATATACACACGTCATTGTGTCAATATCATAAGTATGTAGGTAAAATAATGTCGAATATTTTCACAAATGACTGATTTGTGCTTGTGAAATATAGTGATTATATTACATTTTTGCGTTCTTTATTTTGATTTTACTTTTGCTGATTCCCGCTTTCTTTGCCGTTGCACTTTTTCCTGCTTATGCTGACGACTTATGCTTTTATTATACGGACTCGGTCACGCCTACTTAATGACTTACTGCTAGTTACCACGGACATTATGATAACTGCTTACTTGTCCACGATGTGGATATACACTATTTGTCATCTTTGCGTCGATGGGATGCAGAGGCATAAAACAAAAGTTAAATGAAAAATTGATTTTGGTATTTTATGCAGACTGTACAACAATATATTTATATTAAGGACTAGCTGTTCCCCGCGACTTCGCCCGCGTGGAATTATGATTGGATTATATTTGTTTTAATTTTTTTGCACGGAACCCTATTTCCTTTGCTAAAATAAAAGTGGTCTTAATTACTCCTTATAACATTAGCTATCTGCCAGCGAAAGCCCCGTCAAAATCGGTCCACCCGTTTCAGAGATTAGCCGGAAAAAACAGACAGACAGACAAAAATTTTAAATATTGTGTTTTTGTTATATGTAGGTACCGTATACACTTTGATATGCATTTAGTTAAAAGCTGTTATTTTGACATTACAAACAGACACTTCAATTTTATTTATTTGTATAGATAAGTATTAATACCTAAGATAGCATCAGCTTATGAAGATAGAGATAAAATGTAAGTAATAAACGTGGTTTAACTTTAAAATTATTATAACTACACTCACAAAAACATAAATTATAACTTTTATGTAGATATATGTTGTGCATATTTGTTTGTTGTTATTTACTACTTACTTACTTATCTTCACGCACAATCCCTGACGGGGTAGCCAGAGAGAACAGCTCGCCAAGTGTCACGATCCTTACAAACCTCTTTCGCTTCTTTCAGATTCATTATCTTCTTCATACATGCACGTCTAGGTATCCGAGTACTCTTGACCCTCCCCTCTTCGAGCAATTTGCTCACATGGTCTTCGAAAGTTAGTCTCGGTCTACCTCGACACCTTTTAATATTAACTTTCGCGCTATATATTTTCTTCACCATTCGGTCTTCACTCATTCGCTCAACGTGCCCAAACCACCGAAGCACACCCTTATCAATTTTTTTTTCTTCAATTTTTTGTTGTTACTTGTGTAACGTATGTAATTGTAAACTGTTTTTTTTTTATTTTCATAAAAAGTCTCGCTCTGTTTCTTGCTGGTTCTTCCCAAGACAGAGGTATTTTCTGAACCAGTGGTAAATTAAACATAACAATGTATCAGTATTATTTATAATCTATATTGTATAAAAAAGTTTAGTACGAGGGTGGATTGAAAAGTACTCGGCCTAACACAGATCCATTCAATTCTAAAAATCAAATCTACCCACATTATTTAGTTCAGTTCAGACTAGTTCATTGTGTGAAGTTCGAAACGTGTGCGATAATTAGTTGTGATTTTATAAATTTATTAACAAAGTAATCGCACATAATTTCCGCGAATGGAGCAAATCGAGCAGCGTGCCGTCATTAAGTACCTCCATAAGAAGGGGCTATCATCAAAAGCCATCCATGATGACATGGTCAGTACATTAGGCGATTGTGCTCTGTCATATTCATCCGTCAAAAAATGGATAGCAGAATTTAAGCGTGGTAGAGAGAGTGTGAAAGATGAACCCCGCTCTGGAAGGCCTTCGACGTCAACTACTGACGAAAATATTAAAAAAGTACTTGATTTAATAATGGGAGACCGCAGATTAAAAATTAGAGAGATAGCCGAGATTATAGGCCTCTCTTATGAACGAACTCAAAACATCATTGTCAACGAGTTGGGTTTCCACAAGGTGTCTGCGAGGTGGGTTCCGCGACTGCTTTCAGTTGAACAAAAAAGGACGCGATTGACTATTTCACGCGACTGTTTGGAGTTATTTGAAGCCGATGCAGATGATTTTTTGAATCGTTTTGTTACTATGGACGAAACATGGGTTCATTACTGTACACCGGAAACAAAACAACAATCAAAACAGTGGAGAAGACCTGGTTCACCACCCCCTAAAAAGGCTAAGTCGATTTTGTCGGCAAATAAGGTGATGGCTTCAGTATTCTGGGACTCGAAAGGTGTGATTATGATTGATTATCTTGAAAGGGGTCAGAATATAAACTCTGATTACTACTGCACCTTACTACGTCGTTTACGAGAGGAAATAAAAGAAAAACGTCGAGGAATGCTCAGAAGAAAAGTCCTGTTTCATCAAGATAACGCCCGTGTTCACACGTCAGTACAGTCAATGGCTGAAATTCACAACTGTGGCTTTGAACTGTTACCGCATCCGCCGTATTCACCTGATCTGGCACCATCAGACTTTTTTCTGTTCCCTAACCTAAAAAAGCACTTGGGAGGTCAAAGATTTTCGACAAACGACGAGGTCAAAGCAGCTGTAGACGCATATTTTGACTCTAAGGAAGAATCATTTTTTTTCAACGGTCTAAATGCTTGGAAGGGGAGGTGGCAAAAGTGTATTGAATTTGATGGTGATTATGTAGAAAAACAAAAATATAACTGATTTAGTATTTGTTTATTTTCTTGATTAGGCCGAGTACTTTTCAATCCACCCTCGTATTTTATTACAACAGCGATTATATTACACTAGGTACTCTTGTGGAGGTAGGGAGTATTAATAAGTGAAATTATTTTTTATAACGTACCCTCAGATTATAGAAATAGAAACGTACCATACTTATACAAAGCAATGTGCAATACGTATTTTATGACCAATGTATGTTTAATTTATGTAATTATGTAATCAAATAGTTTAAAACACATAGCTAAAAATTAGTGATGCAACTAATACTAGTTTTACGAATACGAATACGAATATCAAACCTACTATTCGGCGAATACAAATATGAATACGAATATTTCGCCATGGTAAAAAAAACTAATTTATTTGATGATTTTTTTTTTCTATTGTTCTAATAATTAAAATTTACAATAGGCAAATTTCTATTTAAAATTTGTAGATTTTCTGGTTTTAGGCGATTTCTTTTTTCAGTTAGAATGTTCCCAGCCGTTGAAAAAAGTTTTTCCGAGGCGACTGTACATAGTTTCAGTGAAAAGTATTTTTGGGAGTCCCCTGTCGTTGAGTCTAAGGGCCAAACCACACGTATTTTTTACGCGCCGACGACGCGCGTTATACAAGTCCGCCAGTAATTAGAGTTGCGTATAAAAATATTAGTTTTTAAATATTCGTGACCAGTATTCGCCGAATACGAATATTCGGTAAATGTCTAATATTCGGCGAATACGAATATTCGTATTCGTATTCGTATTCATTGCATCACTACTAAAAATGTAAACGATCGAATTTCAATAAGGTAAAGAAAAAACAGAGGGAAGAGGTACCGGCGGGATGGGTATGGGACTCTACGAGAGTAAATGGTAGACATTTTGCGCTCCTAATTTGATTCGCAATATTATTGTAGAAGCTAATGGTAACGAAAAAAGAAACTTCAGGGGAAGCTTTGAAGAAATAGTGAATTAAAAGGGAAATCATGGCCCGAACGTCTACCCAGCTATCTAATTAAATAGAATTTGTGTTTCTATTTTTCTCCGAATCTACCAGCCCTAGCCAAGGTACGATCCACCTGCTAAAAGTAGATCGTCAATCCATGAAGCGGGCCGTTTTTGGGTGGGGCAAAGTTCTGTAGTGAATCTGGCATTCTCCTTTATGTTGTCGTCTACAAATCCCTATTTCACACTCTTAAGTATTTGAATTTCGAAAAATACTTTCATAATAGGGTTTCTACATCATAATTGGCAGTTCCTGACCAAATTTTAGATTTCTATATCTAGCGATGATTCAGTCACTCAAGACATCGTTTATATGGGTTCTACAAATTGAACCACGTGTGAATCTCTTGGCTAAATGATAGATACGGTGGTTGTGATGAGTGCGTTCATATAGTTCATATACTTAGATATTAAGTTAGGTAACTACAACTGATTTTTTTTTATAGAATAAGTACAGCCCATAGGCTTCTAAATCTATCTTCGATTAAGAATCAAGATGTGTTGTCGCCCCCGAGGACTAAGATGGAATGCCTCGTTTCCAGTAAAAAGGATCTCCGGTTCTCTACACTCACCATACGAAAAAGAGCATGATTGATGTTCGTTATAGCGGTTTGTCTATGGATCATTCAGGACAATGACTCCTATGAATGCTGAAGAAGAACAGTATCGGCATCCTCTGTTGTATAACTTAAGAGGATGTTAATAATTTATTCTGTCATTTCTGTTTTCACAACCGTGAACGAGGACCTTTTCACATCTTTCTGTTGTGTGTGTTATCCCAGGTTCTTTCTATGTTCATATTTTAGTATTATGCTCTGAGAGCCGTGGTACTTGCAAGGGCAAGGCGGTCATCTTAAATTTTACAGCACGCGGGCAAACCTGGTTTCGTACACATGCATACACAAACTCTAACGCCTGTCACCAAGAGAGGTAGACAAGTTTAGACAGTGGTAGACACGCGGCAGCTTTTGATGTCGCACGGATGGGCCGGCTTGAACCTGGGTGGTACCACGTCCTCACAGAATACCAGCGTGAAGTAGAGGTTTACCTTTGCGTTTCGCTTGGTGAGTGCAGGTGGCCGGAGGCCCTTTTTACTGGAAATGAGGCATTTCATCTTAGTCCTCACGGGTGACAACGCATCTGCATTTTGATTTTTAATAGAGGATAGATGTAGATGTCTACGGGCCGCAGCAACCACTTACCATCAGGTGGACTGTGTGCTCGTTTGTCACCCGTATCCTAAAAAAAAAAAGAAGACAAAGACTACCGACTTCCATTTCATATGATCCTGACACAACATTTCTCTTACTTCTTTCACATTTTTTTTTAAATACGTTACCCCTAAACTAAGACTTTCATTTGTTTGGTGAAGGTAGCTTATAAACAAAAATTTCATAAGGACACACATCCCGGAGCAATTATTTGTAGGCCATACAAATACTTAGTCCGTGTGGAGTTCGAACCCGCACCGCGGTGCCTAACTCTGCAACTCATTGCTAAAACACTACCGCGGGCGGCCGTGTTTTAGCACCAAATATTAAAATAAAGTTACACAATTTTCTTCGTTGAATTTGATAACAATATTTTTGTTTAAATATTGTGATCTTTATCTACAGACATGATTATCTATATATCTCGAATTCTAAAATAAATACATATGGGTAGAGATGTAAAATATAGTCGTCTCTCAGTAAGCCGACGAACCGAAGATAGACTTATTGCGCAGCTAAACGGCTAGACTTGCGACGCATTCAACAGATGAGACCGATCGATCCATCCCGGCTAGACGTAGCGGGTGACCAGACTTTTTATACTTACTTTTTGACTTTCTAAATCTGTGCACTTTTCTGTTATTCGATATCTTAAAGATATCCTAAATATCCTTATTATATAGTACGTATCCGGTCGAGTATTATAGATGTTAAAAGGGTCGAGCCAACAATATTCAAAGTACATACATATAATCACGCCTCTTTCCCGTAGGGGTAGGCAGAGACCACTTCTTTCCACTTGCTACGATCCTTACATACTTGTTTCGCTTCGTCCACTTTCATTATTCTCTTCATACATGCTCTACGGTTTAGGGTACTCTTGACCTGGCCTTTTTTCAAGACGTCCCTGATTTGGTCTAGAAATGTCCGCCTAGGTCTACCCCTTCCAACACTTTCATTCACACTCGCTTTATACACTTTTTTCGTCAATCGTTCTTCATTCATTCTCTCGACATGGACAAACCATCTCAATGCATACCTTTCTCAATTTTTGTCACTCCATCTTCTTTCAGACCACAACGTTTCCTTATCTCACTATTTCTTATCCTGTCACTCAGTTTAACTCCTATCATACTTCTTAATGCTCTCATCTCAACTGCATTTATTCTGCTTTCATGTTTCTTCTGCCATACCCAACTTTCACTTCCGTACATGAGTGTCGGAACCAACACCTCCTCATGCACAGCCAAACGAGCCTTGTTAGACACCTTCCGACTGCTCATAAAGGAGTGCAAAGCTCCATTCACCATGTTTCCTGCATTCACTCTTCTTTCGATATCTCTCTTACACTTTCCATCTCTTGTAAACTTTGAACCCAGATACACACTCTTTCACCTGTTCAATTTGTTCATCTTCAATCACGATATTGCAGTCTGTCACTGCCTCATCTTTTTCAAACACCATCACCTTCGTCTTCCTTACATTCATCTTCATTCCCTTTCTAACAAAAGCTCCACTCATAGCAGTTACCATCTCCTGCAACTCCTCGGCCGAAGACGCAAGTAATACTTGGTCAGCAGCATAGAGAAAACATTTGACGAGTAACTCATTCATTCTCAACCCACTTTCATTCTCTTTTAAATCTGTCAAACAATTGTCCATGAACAGATTAAACAGCCACGTGACGGTGACGCTACACATCCCTGTCTAACACCTTTTTCGATATAAAACCATTCAGTGTATGCCCCGTTTATCCTTACACAAGCACTAGAATCCCTATAAAGATATTGCAATGCTCGTATGAGGATACTGCTCACACCGTTCACGGACAGTTCTGACCACAATTCATTCCTCACCACTCTATCATAGGCCTTTTCTAGATCTACGAACGCACAGGAGACTTTCTTGTTTTTAGCCAAACACTTTTCGGCTATGCACCGCAAGGAAAAGACCTGATCCGTACATCCCATTCCCTTTCTAAATCCCGCTTGTGCATCCCATACTTTCTCGTCTGTTTCATTCACAACCCTTTCAATCAACACTTTCGCATACAACGACCAACGACGCTGAGAAGGCTTATACCGCGGTAATTTATGCAATCCTGCCTTGACCCTTTTCCCTTATACAATGGCACGATTACGGCTTTGCACCAGTCTCCCGGTACTTGCCCATTTCGCCAGCGCAGATTGAAAAGGCGGTACAGCTGACTAGCCACCGGGCCCTGTCCAGCCCTCAGCATCTCGACGGTAATCCTGTCATACCCTGCAGCCTTACCTAATCTCATACTTTTCAACGCTTTCACTATTTCATCCATGCTTATCTCATTTTCATCAACATTTATATTAGTTTCCGTGGAAGGTGGCAGATGCTGTACCAGCACTTCCTCTCTTTCAAACAAACTTTCAAAATACTCTTTCCATCTCTTTAACACACATTCTTCTCCTTTTATAATGCTCCCATCTTGACTCCTGATTGTACTTAGCTCCGAGGTAGAAGTTTTTCCTCTGGCTGTTTTGATGGTTTTCCAGAAAAACTTAATGTTTGACTGGAAATCTTCAGTGAGCCTCCTATCGAAATCACCCTTTCGTTCTTCTTTCTTTCTAGACACAATTTCTTTCGCTGCTGTTTTCAATCTTTTATACTTCGTTCTTGCTTTCTTTATCTCGTCATCCGTTGCCTTTTGAACTTTTTGGTTAGCTTTTGTTGCTAACCAATCCAACCACGCTTTCTTCTTTTCTTGCAAAACCCTTTGTATATCTTTTTCTATCCACACGTTATCATTCTTTCTTCCTTTCCTTCTTTTAGCTACCCCGCATACCTGAATAGCAATATTTAAGACCTCTTTCTTAAATGTCTCCCACAAATCTTCAATCACTCCTATCTCTTCTATCCCTTTAAAACTTTTTTCAGTTTCTCTACATACTCGTCTTTCTTTTCTTTTTCTTGTAGATTTTCCACTTTTACTCTGTCCAAAACACTCCGTTTAAAGAGGCCACGCATTCGGGCTATGACCAGGAAGTGGTCTGTGTCGAGGCCTACACCGCGGTATGCCCGAGTGTCTAGCACTTTCTTCCTCAGTCTTTCATCCACAATTACAAAATCAATCATACTTCTATACTCACCCTCATCTCTTGTATACAAATGGATCTTTTTGTGGTCAAATATTGTGTTGGCCACGCACAGATTCCATTCTAAGCATACTTCAAGCAGGCTTCTCCCATTATCATTCACTCTCTCGTCCCCAAACGTACCCATAACTCCTTCATACCCATCACGATTTACTCCAACCCATCCATTAAAATCCCCTAACAATACGATCCGTTAATTTTCTCCGCATTTATTCAAGACCTCTCTCATGCTATCCCGAAATTCTTCTGTCTCTTGTTGTGATTTTAATGACCCACCTCCACGCAGATCCGTCGCTGCATAGACCCCAAGGATAAACAAGCGAGTGAGTCCGACTTTTAACCTAATCCAGAGGATGTTTGGGCTTACACATACATGCTCCATCATACATTCAACCATTCGAGATGAAATAATCACACCAACTCCCTGAAAGTATTTCACATCAAATAATTAGTAGTAAACATTCGAAAGTGTTTTAGAGAAACAGCATTTCAGTGGTATGGCTAACATGATCGCATAACGTATATGTACATATATGAAAAGTAACAGTTGTCAGGCGTATTTGTACAATAGCGGTGTAATCATCTGTTGCTGATGTATAATTTTATGAATATTTTAGGTGGGGTTTCGGCGGTAACTTGATGCTTGAACTTGACACGCCGTCTTGATGCTGCTCCTTTATTAAAATGGTGCAATTTTGTGTATTAAATATCTGCACATGTGAACTATTAGTGGTATCGATGAAACAAGTGCTCCGATAGTGATATGAACCTCAGTCAAGTCAGTCCGCTTAGGCGCCTTGAGATACTATCGTCATGGATTGTGTGCTGGCTCAAGCTGCCGTCAAAATCACCCAAAGACTTCACAATGTTACGCATCAACATTTTGTGTTGAAGTTTTAAAACAATAATTTAAAATTAAAATTTTTGTGCAACCGACTTCAATATAAATTATTAAGAATAACTCAAAAATTATTGGTCAGACCTTGATCAAATTTATATGGAACCACATGAGAAACACTAGCTTTCAAATAAAAAAAGAATCATCAAAATCGATTCACCCAGAAAAAAAGTTATGAGGTAACACATAAGAAAAAACATACAATCGAATTGAGTACCGTCTCCTTTTTGAAGTCGGTAGAAGAAGATAATTTCTTATTACCTACTCGCTACTGGTTAAAGTACAACCGTAAGGCCGCATTTCCATCTGCAAGAATACTTCTGCAACAAGTGTCCGACGACAGTCTTTAGACAGTAGCTTGCAGATGTAAACTACGTAGCAAGTTCCTGCGAGTAGTTGCGAGCGCAAATCGACTCGTGACAGATCTTGTTGTTTATCGGTCTAGTTTCATATATCTCGCAAAAGATAAACTCGATTTAAACTGTGCATTCAATGTGCATCTTTCGGAATGCGTCAAGTCTGTACGCGCTGATAACGCGCGAAATTCTACATTTGCAATCGAATTATTTTAGTTGTAGATGCTATTATTTATTCTGTGATTTTAGTAAGAGTCGGAAAATATGTGATTTTCCATATGACTTCTTCAATGAAACGAAATCTAGTTTTAGCCTGTGACTTACTATAAACTAATTTTTATATTGGTGCTACAAACGTAATATCCTGTTTGTTATTTGTTGTGTGTATAATTATTATGGTTGTAGCATGAATGGATCGGCTCGACCGGAGAAGAACCACGTTTTTACATAATACCAACGTAAGATAGCAGCCTAATATTACTGTGTTTCGTGTGGTGAGTGTAGGGAACTGGAGACCGTGTTTATTGGAAACGAGGCATTTCAGTCTATTCCTCAGAGGTCACAGCACATACATGTAAGGGTCTTTTTTTGTTTTACGTGAGGAAATGCTTACGCATACCTGCCACGTGAAAAATCTCATGTTCCACCTTCGTAGCAAATTGACAGGGATCATGGCTCTCGAGAGACGATTACTCCCCCTATTTCCTTCTCAGGTAAGGCGCACCAGAACACATGGTGCGTCCTCCTCCGCGGCCTCCAACTTAGATGTCTAAGGCTCACTGCCTCCACTTACCATCTCTGTGTACTCGTTTATTACCCTCTTTGTATAAAAAAGGACTGAAGGAGGCTTATCGACAGCTAAGGTTTGTCATTATTTGGGACATACTGAAAGTATATAAGTATATGTACCACTGATGAATATTATGTACTTAGTTGAGATTTTTTCCATTTGATTTTTTGTTTACAATAAGAGTGACATATGAGCAGCAAAACTAAATCCAACTGATGCTAAGTGTATGCCGTGGCCCATAGACATCTACATTTATCCTCGATTTAGAATCAAAATGCAAAAGCGTTGTCACCTCTGAGGACCAAGATGGAATGCCTCGTTTCCAGTGTCGAGTGCTGTTTACATAAAACCTTGTTCCTTAATTAAACAACAATAGCTTCTCAAGCTTCATGGCGATTGCCGATTGAATGTCTTGCATTGAATACGCCATTATGTTTTGACTCGTGAAACAATATTATGAACGCCTTGACAGTAAGCATGCAAATTTTGTCACATGATGTAATTGTATGAGACGTGCGCTTGTTCACTGAGATTTTAATAAGAATGCCCGCCTTTGTAAGTGCAACGGACAGCAAAATTACATTTCTAAATAAATAAGCTACTAATATAAAGCTAACCCTGTAGTGGCGGTGTAAGAGTATCCACTACCCCATATCGACCCTAGGGTGTCGTAAGAGGCGAAAGAGGAAAAGAAAAACAGGAGATGGGCAGCAGCGTCTTTTCTTTTATATATGGGAGGGTGACAAACGAGCACACAGTCCACCTGATGGTAAGTGGTTGCTGTGACCCATAGACACCTACATTTATCCTCAATAAAGACTCAAAATACAGATGCGTCGTCACCCGTGAGGACTAAGATGGAATGCCTCTTTTCCAGTAAAATGGGTCTCACGTTCTCTTCACTCACCATACGAAACACAGCAATGTCAAGCTGCCATTCTACGCTGGTATTCTGTGAGAGCGTGGTCCTTTCCCTGTCGATCAAACTCATTCGTGCTACTAATATAGCTGCTGCATGGCTCTACCACATATAAACGTCTTCGTAATAACGGTTAAAAATGAAAAACTGCGGTTGGCAACCTGCTTGCCAAATGTTGCAAATATGGCAAATGAGGTAATCTATGAGGGAGGCATATGTTTAGCATATAGCATATAAAGATAATTACCGTGTCTTTATTTCCTTTCCGGAACCCTAAATTATTTATACTGGGTAACACTTCTTAATTCTTATTAACACAGTTAAACTTGTGATAACGTCACTAATAAAGCCAAATTTTAAAATTGGAAAAATTTACTTTACCAATGTCCGCTCAATAAAATAAAATGATGTGTCTCACCTAGTATGAAGAGCACCTCCCGCCCTCCCTAATTGCGTACACTATCCTTGTCACTGCTAATCCCAGCACCACTACACTAGGAAAGACACCATTGACGATAATATATTATCGTCGACGGTGTGTCGATAGTGCACTAAATTGAGGGATCTTCAAACAAGGTAAGACACATCAATTTAATTTAATTAGCGGATATTGGCAAAGTAAATTTTAAAGTTGACAATTCCATTATATTAAAATTGAAAAAAAAATTTTTTTCCAATTTTAATATAATTGATTTCCGCAAAGTAACGCCTGATTCTATTATTAAAGCCGAATTTTTTTGTGTTTTATAGGATGTCAAAATGCGGTGAGATAGCGCTGTAAGAGAATCATCAATTCCATTTCGTACTGTTCTGATACGCTGATCGTCAACCCGTCTGCAAATCTTGACGATTAAGGCAATTGCAACGGGAGAGGCTCATGTCCAACTGTAAACTTTTACCAACTAATGACGAAGGAAAGCATTCACCATGCATATATTTGAATGAATAGAACTACTATTACGCATTACATCGCGTTTTTATTTCCTACATCTAGAGTGTTTCGCAGCATCCATGGTCACAGGGGGATTGTCAAAGCCTCGTGAAAAAACATCGACTCCTACCAAGGATGATACGTGAGGCTATTGAAATTAAAAACATCCTAATTTCGACAGAGAAGACGGCTGAGTACTAACCACCTACTTGAGATCCTGTTAACTAATGAACTTAAAATCCGTAAAAGTATTTTTTTTTTCTAAACTATTTGGTACCCGGCGCGTTGCTACCGGAGATAAAAATTTGTGGAAATGTCGTTTTAAATTTTGAACACTTATATTGTTTAATTAGAAATGATAATACACATTCGTTGAAATTGAATGACATATTATGACTTTCAAACTACGAGCAAAAGTGCTCGCAGCTTTCAAATAAATATGTCGGTACGATATGCGTGCCACCTACTTTAATTCAGTCGTACTATGCCTATAACCTTCGCGCTAGTGCAAGCAATAAGTTGATAAAATTTTAGCGCAATCTGATGAACGGTAAGGCAGCGCATAAAATATGAACAAACAAAAAATATTTTTTATATATTAGATGTAGTGTTCGTGTAAGCATGAGTAATGTAATATATACCTACATATGCGTACAAACTATTGACTAACAATAAATTAACTTATTGGTACGAGAGCTCATGACGCATTCTTCATGAAGTGTTTGATGCATCATGAAACTTTGTTTAAAGGTATCAGTCGGCTTAATAAGCAGGTATACGACTGTCTGCCTGGCCTAAAAGAACATTGTGATTTTTTTCCCCACAACTAGCAACATTTGTATTATGCTAGCTTAGGTAAGTATTTTTTTAGTTTTACGTACTTATAATGAATTAAATATATAAACTTGTATGTGAAATGCAGTACCATCACTTCTTTTATGTTTATCATCACTGTTGTGACAATATTTTACAACAAAAACGGTCATTTTTACAATTTTTCGCGAGCTCTTCTCCGTAAGACGTAACGTTGCGCACTGACGCGTCGCTGAGTGAACTTACGCGGTTTCGCGTTAGTTTAACTTGCTTCACTTTCCGTGCGCATACTAGTATTCTATGCGTAATAATTCTATGGACTAAAGACATATCGGCGACCGTCACTCTCTGTCGCACTCATTACAACCCGTGGCACATTTGTCTGCTTTCCTCGCAAGATTTATTTAAATATTTTTTAACTATTAACCCCCGGAGAAACTGTCTGCCCTTGTGTGATAATTTTTTATTATATGGACATAATAAACACGCTGTAAAAATGGCAGATTAAATAATACCATAACAGTCCTAGAGCCACGCGGCAGCTTTTGCTGTCGCACGCATGGGCCGGCTCGAACCGGGGTGGTACCACGACCTCACAGAAAACCACTTCCCCGCGACTTCGCCCGCGTGTAATTTAGGGTTTTATTTTTTTTGCGCGGAACCCTAATAATTTTTCTAAAATAAAAGTAGCCTAAAATACTCGTTATAACATCAATTATCTGCCAGTGAAAGTCCCGTCAAAATCGGTCCAGCCATTTCGGAGATTAGCCGGAACAAACAGACAGACAGACAAAAATTTTAAAAATTGTATTTTTGTTATAAATATCGTATATAATACCATATGCGTTTAGTAAAAAATTGTTATTTTGACATTAAAAACAGACATTTTAATTTTATTGATTTGTATAGATTTTTAAATTAGTAACCCCCGGAGAAAATGTCTGCCTTTTTGTGAGAATATTTTATTATATATAATAAACACGCTGTAAAATGGCAGACTGAATCAAACACTTTTTTTTTGGAATTTTTGAAAATACAACTTTGTGGTAGTCTGCCCCTATACAACAGGACGTCTTGTTACTAAAAAAAAAGTTACTGAACACCGCGGTAGCAACGTTCCTGTCACTGATGAAGTGGCAGTGGTATTAGTTGACCAGGAGTGCGATAGACGTGACATCGTGTTGCACACACATGACTATCGACTGCCAGGGATTTATGACGTAAACCCATTCAGAAGTGTCCGCCATTTTTTTTTCTTAATTGTTTATAAACTTAGCTGACGGATAGTCATTATTAAGTGGCGAAGCTTGCGAAGTCACTTATTAAGTGGCGAAGCTTGCGAAGTCACTTATTGATTTCACGATGTCTGTCCGACTGTCCGTCTGTCCCACGATTATCTCGAGAACGGTTTCGAATTTTCAAATTCTGTTTTCAGCAATCGATTACTGATCACCCAGGCATCTGAACCTCCTATTTTGAAACTGATTGCTCAACGGCAACTGTTAGAAACCGCTACAAAGCTGATTGCTTCGCCACTTTGCTATGCTGTTAGCTTGCTAGGTTTATTATTATTTGAATCAAACACTTTTTTGTGGGCAAATTTTTTTGCGACTTACCTGTATGCGCAGTACCAGGTGTATCCAGGTAGGCCAGGCAGACAGTACCTGCTTATTGAGTCGACTGATACCTTTAGACAAAGTTTCATGATGCATCAAACACTTAATGAAAAATGCGTCATGAGCTCTCGGACCATATGGTTAGTAAATAGTTTGTAGTCATTAGCGTGTATACTTAGCGCGGCAATAACACTGCAAACACAATTAACTTCCCGTTAGTAACAGTTTTCTATATCCGCCAATATTTTGTTTAATAGCAGATATCTGTTTGTTTATCGTGGTGCTATAATATTCTCCAGTATCAACGGAGACTAGCCATCTATGCAGGACACGATTATTGTACCGAAGTGTATGCACCAGCGCAGGTGCACACTATTCCCTCACTCTCATAGTCTGATGGTACGGTAGTCCGACACGACATGTGAGAGATCACGTGTATCCTACTTAATTATATGTGTTACGTGCTTTCTGAGGATCTGGGGTGACGCATCGCCAACTTCCTGACTCCGGGCTGCTACTGAGAATTTTTTGACGGAAAACCCCAGTAAGCGATTTTGTGCCGGCCCCGGGATCCGAACCTGGGACCTCAAGATCAGCAACCGCGTTTACCGCCACTAGAGCAACGAGGCAGTGGTGGTATAGTGGCCCAGCAACCCAGCATGAACTGCTCATTTGTGGTTATAGTTTGAATCATAGCGAAAGTCAATATTTTATTTAACAGTCATAAAATAATTTATGTAACTTTACTAACATTTTTTTAATCTTCCTGAAGTGGCAACGAACTTACTGTTCACCCCGATGGTAAGTAGCTACTGTAGCCCATACACACCAAGTTGGTTGCCAACTTCAAATAAACAAGGCTACGGATGCGTTGTTACTCCTGAGCACTAATATGTCACAATGCCTCACAGTCTAATCATACTGGCAGTGAGCCAGTATGATTAGACTGTGATATGTATAACCATCACACGGGAAGACAGGAGTACAAGCACTGCTATTTAAAGTTACAGCCATATCCCACTGCTGGTCACAGGCCTCCCTTCATATCTGATCTGAAAGGGTGTTAAGGCAAGGAAGTGTCCGCCGCGCTGCCCCAATGCGTGTTTGCGAACTTCACGTCTTCGAATTTTTGTTTCTTATTTCTCAGACATGCCGGTTTCCTCGCGATGTTTTCCTTCACCGCCGAGCACGTGGTAAATCAGCACTTAAAATTGCAATTAAGAATTTCATTGGTGCCGGCGGGAATAGAACCTGGGTTGCTCGCGTACTGTGAAATTTACAGCGAGCGCTAACCATCTGAACTACCACGGCTCTGCTATTTGGCAACAGGAAATGTCGAGTATGTCCTAATAATGTAACTGATAGGTACAGGCCTACTTAAGTTTCTGAGCATGATGAGCTATACATGACCTCAAAATATTTCACTTGTTCTGGCGTTTTCCTTCACCAATTGATTGCTCACGTTCTTTGAAGTTAACAACATGCACTTAATCTCTATCGTAGAACATTTCCATAATTACCCGAGCTATTACAATTAATTTGGTTGGTTTATCGTATTTTTCATATTTAACGCCTTATCTAATTAGCTATTATATGTATATTAATATCGCCTGGATAGGATTTATTAATGTAGCATAATTTAGATTCAAGATAATTAAAGATTTTATAATTATATAATTCTTTGAAAAGAAAATCCTTAATTTTTGGCATAAAATATAGTCTAGGTTGCTCTCTATCTGTTCATAAAGTTTCATCACAATCGACTCAGCTATTCCAAAGATTAACCCGGACGGATAGACAGACAGACAGACATAGCAGAGAAGTCATTTATTTCAATATGACAGACCGACACTTTAATTTCTTTCTATATGTATAGATTAAACACTACTATGTACTAATTATATTAATATAAACACAATGCTTGGCCAAACTGAACTTAATACATACATGTCATTTTAGTACAAGAACAAAAGCTTTGCAATACATGAGTGAGTATTAAGTTGAGTTAGATAATTTCGTGTCAGAAACGACGGAACCATGATTGTTCACGTATCATTGCTATCGTCTAGCCATTTGACACTAAAATCATGTCTATTATTATTAAAACATATATAACAGTCAATAGAAATCGTATACCGCGAAAATATGTGAGCAAGGAAGCTCACCATTTACCATCAGTTGGGATAGTAGTCAAGCACTGGCTTAGAATGGTAAAAAAAAACTGCTTTGCTTAATTATGAAGACGGAAGGCGGCTGTTTGCAGTGAAACCTATATATTATTATGTTCTTAACAAAGGAGGTATAGGTTTGACGTCCGTACGTATTACGTACGAGTACGAGTCGTCAGAGACAGTCTTCAAATTAATGTTAAAGTCTTAATACTCATTTAGATTGTCCGTAGTCAGAAAAAATATAGTTTACAATGTATCTCGTCGACTTTGCACAATGTAACTAGCACAACAAGGTGGTGCGAGAATGTCATTTGGGGTCACCGGAGCCATCACAACCGCGTCGACTGTAGATGCGCATACCCGCTAGATGTTCAATAATAACAATAACATGTACACCGGCTCTATGTCGCTTTTTGTCATTGTCGCTTGGCTTGTTTATTTACCTGAAGCAGGGAATGTACTTTGCACATGCCCGGGTTAGGAACGGAAGTGGGAGACGTGGATAATAAGGGCTAATAATCTTCCGCTCACCAGATCGCTAGTTGACACTGAGGTGAAGTTTTTTTTTGTTACACAATTGATTTATTTGAGAAGTTAGTTTTAAATAATAGTTGATCAATTTCTAGTGTTATATTAATACACAAAACAATGCTTTAGTGGATAGCACTTTTTTCTATTTTTATGAGTATTTGTCGTTTGGTTTATTTATTTTTAATGTCATTAATATAAAATATAACTAATAGTAGAGAAAGAAACATTAATCTTTACATTTTTCTAACAAATTAACTTTTCCGTGGAATATGTCAAATATTACACCTCATTTTTAAGCGGCGCCGACCTGGTGACGGCAAAAGTCGTGTATGCCCTCATCGACTACCATCGAATACCCACCAAGCCGCTTATCCGGTGAGAATGGGAATGGAATGAAATCCTGTGAGGAATTCGTAATATCGCGGAATTTTTGTAAGTCTCCTAATGGATAAGAAAATTGTAATTCTTAAAAACTTCTTGAATATCATATATTAAAACCGTCAAGAGATTGCCAGAGATCTGTCTGCCAGAAAGAGCCAACTGTCAAAGCTGAAGACAGAATGTGGCAGCATCGTTTCCGGGGCAGCTGAGATTTTGAGTGAGATTGAGAGGTTCTATGGGCAGCTGTACACGTCATCGTTGGAGCCACACGCAAGTGTGAGTAACGATCCAAGAGCGAGATCCGACATTATTCCGATGATATCCAGGACGTCAGTCTGAGCGAGATTAGAATGGCTCTCCAGCACCTTAAAAACGGCAATGCCCCAGGCGGGGATGGAATTACAGCGGAGCTTCTGAAAGCGGGTGGAAAACCGGTACTTGAAGTCCTTCAGAAGCTCTTTAATTCCGTCCTCCACGGTGGCATTACACCAGAGGCGTGGAGCAGAAGTGCGGTGGTCTTGTTCTTCAAGAAAGGCGACAACGCTCTCTTGAAGAACTACAGACCGATTTCCCTTCTGAGCCGCGTCTACGTGCTGTTTTCGAGAGTCATTACGAATCGTCTCGCGCGCAGACTTGACGACTTCCAGCCTCCCGAACAATCCGGTTTCCGAAAAGGCTTTAGCACCATAGACCACATACATACCCTTCGGCAAATTGTACAGAAGTCCGAAGAGTACAATTTGCCACTATGTCTGGCGTATGTGGACTATGAGAAAGCCTTTGATTCCGTCGAAATTTGGGCGGTGCTGCAGTGCCTTCAGCGGTGCCAAGTGGACTGTCGGTATATCGAAGTGCTGAAGTGCTTGTACAGTAGGGCTACGATGGCTATCCGAGCACAGAACCAGAGTACGAAACCTATCCAATTGCAGAGAGGTGTAAGACAGGGTGACGTCATATCCCCGAAACTCTTCACCGCTGCATTGGAAGACGTTTCCAAGCTTCTGGACTGGAAAGGATACGGTATCAACATCAATGGCGAGTACATCACTCACCTTCGATTTGCCGACGATATAGTCCTTATGGCAGAATCGCTGGAGGACCTAAGCACTATGCTCAATGACCTCAATAGTGTTTCCCAACGGATAGGTCTTAAGATGAACATGGATAAAACAAAGATCATGTTTAATGTCCATGTCACACCTATGCCGGTAGTTGTTGGGAACACTAAGCTCGAAGTTGTTGACGAGTATGTTTACCTGGGACAAATAGTCCGACTAGGTAAGTCCAACTTCGATCGAGAGGTCAATCGACGGATTCAACTCGGTTGGGCAGCGTTCGGGAAATTACGGCACATCTTCTCGTCAGGTATACCTCAAAACTTGAAAACGAGACTGTACACCCAGTGCGTGTTGCCAGTGATGACATACGGAACTGAGACGTGGTCCTTCACTGCTGGCCGGATGAGGAAGCTCAAGGTCGCTCAGCGAGCTATGGAGAGGGCTATGCTCGGAGTTTCTCTGCGTGATAAACTCAGAAATGAGGATATCTGCAGTGGAACGAGAGTGACCGACATAGCCCAACGGATTAGTAAGCTGAAGTGGCAATGGGCCGGCCATATAGCTCGAAGAACCGACAACCGATGGGGAAGAAAGGTTCTCGAGTGGCAGCCTCGTACCGGCAGGCGAAGTGTTGGGCGTCCCCCCACTAGATGAAGTGACGACCTGGTAAGACATGCAGGAAGTCGATGGATGCAGGTGGCTCAGGACCGTGCTTTTTGGCATTCCTTGGGGGAGGCCTATGTTCAGCAGTGGACTTGTGAAGGGCTGTAATGATGATGATAATGATGAAAACCGTCAAGTTTTGCTCTATGCCAATACCTAATTATATACATTACTTTACTACGTATTGGAGCGGTGCTACCAAATCATCGCTTCTGCTGCTAGAAAGAGCACAAACGTTAATCTTTAAAATAATTATCTATCCCCCTTCTCTTTAAATTTTCAACTAATAAACTACATATATAAAATTTCCAAATTGTTTACAGACCGGCAACTGTTCATTTTATACACTGCAAAAAAAATGATATGATATTCACTGTATTGAAATATGTATAACCAAAATAATTCACTGCAGTTAACAGGCATGTCATGTGTTGTATCGAGACCGTGTGTGTATTGTATTATGTAATATGTACATACAACAATATACTATTATAGAAAAAAAAACACGAATTATTAATAAATTTTACTATGTAAGTCGAAGGTATGCCTAAAATGGTCTAAATTTTGTTTTATAATGTGAGAGCGAAGTGATGGATTCTGATGGATGGATCAGGATAAAGATTACATTTCCTTTTTTTTTGGGTTTTAATGAAAGATGAACTAAATGCATTGACTTGTTAGGAGACTATGTAGAAAAATAAATGTTTTTTTAACTATAATCACCGTGTTTAATATTCATTATCATTACTATTGGATCACCCCTCGCATGTCTATGTTTAGCAGTGAGCCCAACCGCAATAGCTCGAAATTGATTGCAATGTCAGAAACAGACACATGGTAACATATTGGATCACAATAAACAATTTGTGTTTTGAACGAATATTGTCTAAGGCTAGATTTTTAACTTATGAACTGCTTCGAATCGACTCTTGTTTGAGAACACAAGAGTCTGGTTACAAAGTCGACGCGGTCTCTAAAGTACAGTAATAAAAAAATTTACATAAAGACGTTCTGATTTTTTTTTGTTACATGGATGGAATGTTTGTAGATATTGTCTCTATTAATGGTTATATAATTAACTTAAGGCCACTACATACTCCTAATGATAGTTGTATGACAGGTCTCTAATGTACAATAACAAAGCAATTACCGTCCTAACTGACCTACATCAATACATTATGAATCAGAAATTAAAGTGCGTTCAATCTCGCCGTTTCAACTTTGATTAATTGAAGGGCTTTGATTATCTTTCAAGAAGTAATGTTTTAAAATACAATTATCAATTAACAATTTCACTGGTGCCGGTATAGGTCGAACCCAGGTTGCTCGCGTACAATAAAATTTACATAGAACACTTGCGCCCTGGCGGCAGAAACAGGCAAGAAGGTAAGGGATGAGGGTAGTACCAACTAAGACGGACTTCTAAGTAGAAAAGAAGCTACATAACCTCAATAATTAGTGTCCGGTTATTAAAATAATCATTTGAAGTTTGTTTGAATTCTGTATCTCGTTTCTTTAATCATGGTAAGGACACTTTCTAAGAGAGATTATGGAGTAGAAATCTGCCTCTAATTACATTATTTTAGGCCATGTAGTTTTTCTTTGTGTCCACAACTGTAATTGAAAAATTCATTTCAGTTTTGAAGTTATACGTCTTTTGGGGCGTTTGGGAAAAATGATGAGAGTGAAATTTGAAATTTTTACGATGGGCGCGCACACCGACTCCTAAAAACGACACCATGAAGTTGTTTCGATGCGCGCTCACACTGACACCTAAAAACGACAACGGGTTACTGTCTCTCAAGTTTTTGTGGGAACTGATAACTATATTTAAGATAGTTATTTTTGTTTCGTTACATTAAAGAAGTATAATTTCCTACGTGCGTACACACACACACACACACACACACACACACACACACACACACACACACACACGCGCGCGCACGCACGCACGCACGCACGCACGCACGCACGCACGCACGCACGTACGCATGCGCACACACACACACACACACACACGTTTTTTTTTCTTAAATACAAATTACATGTGCAAACATCCGAAAGATATTGTTGTTATTATGATTGAGAGCGAAGGGGCATACAGAAATAGAACATACCGAGACTGCAGAAATGCTACTCGATCCTCTTAACATTGTCACTATCAAGTTTAGTTGATTGACCACTACGGCTTTGCCTTTGAATTTATTTATCACTTATATATGTTTACCTTTATCTTAGAAATTCAATATTGTGCACACATGTACATATACATAATAATATAATAAACATTTATATAACATTTTTGTTTGTTCGTATTTTATGCGCTGCTATACTGTTCATCAGATTGCGATAAAACTTTGTCAATATCACTTCCGCAAAGGTTAACTTAGTAGGTGGTGCACGTGTCGTATCGACAATTTTATTTCAAAGTTATATATCATTCAACTTCAATGAATGTAGTATCATTCCCGATTAAACAATATAAGAATAGAAGTACGTTTTACATTATAACTCAATGGAATAGAATAAAATATTTTTCATTCAATATTGATTACAAGTAATTCTTAATGAAAGTATTTTTTTTTACTTTACCATTAATTCGAAAAAAATCCCCTGTCCTGGGAATAACCAGCAAGAAATCAAGCGGGACTATTTTTTTAATTACTCTTCCAAAAACTATTATGCCACAATTACAATTTACATAATTATCATAATTATTGCAAATTTACAAATAAAAACGGGAAAGAAATAAAAACGCGGAAGAAGAAAAAACCGGCCAAGTGCGAGTCGGACTCGCGCACCGAGGGTTCCGAATAAATCCGTAGGTATATAAGTTTAAACTAAAAATTTATGCTTTTTGCAATTTTTCCTTTATCTGTGCTATAATACGTTGCTTCGTACCAAATTTTAAGATTCTGAGTTCACGGGAAGTACCCTGTAGGTTTTGATTCCCTTGCGAATGTCGAAAATTTGCGGCATAAACGGCTGTATCTTTTCATTGCGTTGGCTTAAAGGTTTGATTTTTTCACAGCTCCAGTAGACTTAAGTATTTGATATGAATTTCAGCTTGATACATCCACGCGTTCCTGAGAAAAAGGGTCTTGACAGACAGACAGACTGACGGACAACAAAGTGATCCTATAAGGGTTCTGTTTTTTCCTTTTGATGTACGGAACCCTAAAAGGAGTAAAAATAGTAGAGCTATACGTATGTACGTTAGACTACTTTGATTGCAGTTCGGATAGCCAGGGGAAGAACCACGCTCTTACAAATTATCAGCGTAATTTATTCCGGAACATTATGTTCCTGTGGGACTATTTTATTGGTAACTAGGCATTTTTAGTTCCTTAGGTATAAACTAACAATGCATCTGCATTTAGATTCTTGATTGAAGGTAGATACAGGTGTATTTGTTTTTGTATTAGGTCACAGCCACCTTTTTAAGAGACGTACGATCAGGTGACTTCTGATACGTGAAAGATCTAAATATCGTTCTTAGAGTGTTTAGTCGAAACTCTTTAACTAGGTCGTAGGACTGCTTTACTATCGAGGAGTCCGTTTAGATGGGAACCATCCTCTTACCTATTTGTAATTTGTGCCGCCAAGCAGCAGTGAGTGTTCCGGTTTGTATTATACAACATGTAACAAAAACCCTGTGGTTCCCGTTAAGTACGTTATCAGGATCAGTATTCAAACCTACAGAAATAACTTTTTTTTTAAAACTGAACCATATTTTTTTTAAATATTTATGTGGTTTTATTATCTCTTACTGATACTAGCCGATGCTAAAGCTAAGTAAAGGTGGGTCTTTGACAATCCCCTTATTCCCCAAACCATGCAGAGGTAATAAAACAACATACAATTTGCATACAATTTGTTTTGAAATAAAATAAAAAAAAATATTGCTCGAGTTTTAAAAAAAAAAGTTATTTGTATACGTCTGAATAATGATCCTGATAACGTACTTAACGGAAACTACAGGGTTTTTGTTACATATTGTATAGAGAGCTAATATAATTACAGGCTTGACAATGCTTCCGTTGCCTTTTCTACTTCAAAAAGGAGACGGTACTCAATTAGACTGTATGTTTATTTTTATGTGTGTATGAGGTACATAACTTTTTTCTTGGTGTACCGATTTCGATCATTCTTTTTTTTTATTTGAAAGCTGGTGCTTCTCATGTGGTCATCTGGTAAAATTGATCAAGGTCTGACCAATAGTGTTTGAGTTATTCTTAATAATTTATATTAGAGTCGGTTGTACAAAATTTTTAAATTTAAGTTATTTATTAGCAATTTGTTGCAATTGCATGTGCTTTACTTTCTGTCTTTGGATTGCAGTAGTCACTTACTGATCTTCATAGTTTAACTTGAACTTCATAGTTGCAGTTGAAATTTCAGATCGTATTTCACTGAAGTTTAAAGAAAAATAAGTTTGTTCACCCATCGCCTCCTCTTGTTACACCTACAGTTGACGCCTACAAAAACAAACATTTGTCGGTGATAATGGATTGTCTTAACATTGAAACTACTTAAAATTAAACTTCCTACATTTGTTACAGATGCTGCAGGAGAAGCGTCTATGCATACTGGGCGCTGAGCTCTCCGAATTGGATATATTCGAGCGACTCCTACGCTTCACCGGCGCACAGCTCCGCCTACTGCAGTGCTTTCAGGTGAGGTGAAAAAAATCTTCGCTAAGGTGTGCGAATGGAACGACTGTCGACTGCCTCGTTGGTCTGGAGGTCGTAAACGTTGTTGCTAATCATGAGGTCCTGGGTTCGATTCCCGGGGTCGGGCCAAAATCAGTTATTGTGTTTTTTTTTCAGGAAATTCTCAGTCAGCAGTCAGGAAGTTGTTTCGGTGTTTTCACCCCCCTTCCTCGGAAAGCATGTAAAAGCCACTCTTGTACCTAATCTCTCTTCGGTCGTGTCTGATTACCATCCCGTTGTATTATGAGAGTGATGAAATAGTGCACTAAATCCGTCACCACTGATCTCAACGCCACTACACTTCACTAGGAAAGACACACGACTACGACAGACGACAGACGACTAGAAAAGACACATACACGATAATACGACACGTGTTTCGCCTCTAAACGAGGCATCATCGGGAGAAGAAGAAAATGCTGACCTCTAATTCCTTACAAAGACGGCCAGACTAATAGTTACCATATTTCGCCGCATACTTTGTTTTAGGAGAAATGAGAAATACATATATCGCTAATGCTAAGCTCTTAGAAATGTAAACACACCCATAACAAGTCAGATTAAATGTGTAGTGTATATGTAGCGGCATGAAAGTCTAGCGGTGGTTGCGCATAAGTCGCGCGATTGACTTATCTATACATATAATAAAACTGTAAATAGCAGATGTCTGTACATTTTATATTTTTGTAATAAAAGTGATTGAGGGGTACTAAAAATAAGTAATTAAATACATTTCTACCATTTTTAGAATTTTCTGTCTGTCTGTCTGTCTGTCTGTCTGTCTGTCTGTTTGTTTGTTAACGTATCACGTATAAAGTACTAATTTATATCATAAGAATTGTTAAGGAAATTATAAAGTGTATCTTCGGGTTACATTTAGTCTTTATTTCATTAAAATCAGTTCATTCCATCAAAAGTTATGATAAATATTCTGAAGTATGGGTAGGGAAGTATAGGTACGAATTTGCTCAACGGTGGCTTTGTTTGAGTCATCAAGTGCATTTTAAACTAATATCATATCATAAATCATAGTTAAATTATGTAAAATAATGATATAATTATGTATATCTAAAACGCAGTAAACAAAAGTAATAAAGAACGTATTAAATATATTATACAAAAATATATTAACGTTATTAACTAAATCTGAAGCACAATAGTTAACCCATTTCTTCGATAGATGGTGGTGTTGTGAAAATGTAAAGCAATTGCAAATGTCGTTTTTACCTGTAGATGAGTTTTCATATTTACTGCTAATCTTTATTATATTATTCGCTGCCCTACTGCGTGTTGACAAACTCAATTTGTTCTTTACCGCCGAGTACTCTATGTGGTAAATCAAATTTTAAAAGAGCTATTACCCATTGCATTGGTTTTGGCGAGAGTCAAACTTTATTTTTTGCTTACTGTGCAGGCACTGATTTATGAGTTCTCTTACGTTTTATATAATGTATCAATCGCGTTAATTAATCTCTTTTATTTTTAGAATTGATGATGTTAGCAGCGCCATCTCTCTTTAAATATATACATATAATAAAAATAATGATAACATGTGTCTCTTTCTGTACATTGTATATATATTTTGGTGGCTAAAATCATTATGATGAACTGAAAATAATTAAATAAGAAAATTTTATAATTTTTAGAATTGTCTGTCTGTCTATTTGTCTGTTATTATATGAACGCATCACGTCTAAAGTAAACATCTTTTATTTTCAAAGAAATCGTTAAGAATATCATAAAGCGTATCTTCGAGTTACATTTAATCTTTGTTTTATTAAAATTGGTTAATTATATCGAAAGTAATGATTATTATTTTGAAATGTAGGTTCGAATTTGTTCAATGGCGCCATAAAATCTCAGAAATAGTAATAAAAAGATTTCTGTGTAAAAAAAACGTTCCATAATAATTAATATATTTATACTTAAAACACAAAAAGAGATAGGATGTTTTCTCACACAAAGGACGTAATAGATGGAGTTGTACAAATTACAAACTTTTCTGAATTGCAGTGTTGAGATTTTTCGGCGATGAATCGTATTGAGACTTACTGAAGAAATTTGTATCCAACAAAGCCATACAACGGAACCTTGCCAAAAATAAAAACTCCGCAACTAAATGTCGCGATATTGTATTTATAATATACGCAAAATTAGAACTGCCATTTTAGCGCTTTGGGAACTAGATTTAGCACTTTTATGGAGTGTATAGCGCGCATTTCGAAATTTTAGCACCTAGCTCTTAATCCAGCGCTTTTTGGTGTATTTAGCACACATTTCAATATTTTAGCGAATAGCGGGTTATTAACTCTTTTATAGCAGCACTGTTAGTCCACATTACCGATAATAATAATAATGACCTTTATTATTTTTTCCCACAAATAGTACATTGCAGTTTATCTTTTTCAAACATATTTTTTCCACAAAACAAAGAGCATGGGAGACGAGTCCAAACTAGGATACCCTGTGCTATGGATCTCCTGGCTTCCCCTTTAGAATGATCAACTTGATTTTTTTACCGACAACTATAAGCGGGGAAATCCCCTTTATTAAAGTTTTCGTTCATGGTTTTGGCAACGCATTTATTATGCTTTATTCAGTTTCAGTCAGTTGCTTAGAGCACAGCTAAGTTAAAAGTTACTTAGAAGTTATAACACAAAGAAACTGTGTAGCAACCGCAATCAGATGCTGACATCTGAAACTAAGTTGCGAAATACATTGCACTTTAAAACAATTAATGACATTTTTATTGTTCGTACAGTACTAACTACTGTTGACAGCAATTGCTATAATTATAAGTCGATGTCCTGCGAAGTATTGATACATCAAAAAAATATTGCCAGAAAAAAAACTTAATGTTGTTTTCTTTATTATGATTATATAAAAAAACACAAACTTTGTTTGTAGTTAATTTAGCGCGAAATCTAGGGCTTTTTTAAAGCGCTGTTTTCATGAAATCTAGCGCTTTTTGTGTTGTCCTAGAGCTGTATGAGTTTTTTTTATCTGGCAGCACTGCCCAAAAATCCTCTATTAAGATGTAACTTTCCTTTCAGTTTTAAGCGCGTTCAGTTCCCAGTTACAGTGAATGTGTGTTATGCGATGACCGTAAATAAAGCGCAAGGTCAAACTTTACGCGTTGTAGGAGTGTACCTCAGTACTGACTGTTTTGCACATGGCCAACTCTATGTTGCTTTTTCCCGCGTTAGTAGCCCCCGTAACCTTTTTGTGTATACCCCGGCTAAGCCTACTCCTAACGTCGTTTACACAGAAGCTCTATCATAAACGACTTAGAACTTTGATGATAATGATTTATTTTTTTACCACTTATTGATACAGTAATGAAATAAATCGTTTAATATTCTCTTACCTAAACGACAAATTCTTTATGTAAAACATGTATACGCGAGCTACGCCGCGGGCACAGCTAGTTATGAATAAGTCGCGCAGATTGGCTCTTGCATATCGTTTGCACGCGCCGATTGGCTCTCCAGTCGCATTCGTGTGCGTCCCATCCACATTTTGTTCAGCGCTAGACTTACGTGCCGCAACTTGTATGTAGTAGCTGACTCTGTAGGGGCGTTGTAAGAATATTCGCTAACGTATATCGTCCCGTGGGTAGTCGTAAGAGGCGACAGAGGGAAGAAAACCTAGAGAAGGGAAGCAGCGTTTTCCTAATAACAACTATAAGATAATAAAATTGCGGTTGCCAAGCGTGGCAACTATGGCAAATATTTACCTTATGAGGCAATGTGTGGGGAGACTTTTGTTCAGCAGTAGACATTGATGGGCTGTGACAATGGTGATGATGATATAGTATTGTTTTTATTACTCAACTAGAGCGACCTTATCTGCTCAAGTTCCATTGCAATCGGTTCAGCCATTCTTAAGATTAGTCCGGACATGCACACAGATTTAAAAAAAAAACTGATTATTGTATATAGTGCATGTAAATAACCCCCTCCGCTCAAGAAAAGGTAGTTATTTCGATATTACACACCGACACATATTACACTCTTATTTTCTCACTCACTCTTATTTTATGTGTGGAAGAAGAGAAGGCTGACCGTTAATAGCGATGTATACGCTTTTACAACAATTTGTCAGAAAATATATAAAATTTGACCCGCTCAAAGTTCAAAAACTTTATTAAACAAAGTTTGTATAAGATAAGTTAGTATCTATTAAGGAATTTATGGATGATAATATCCTCTGAGGAATCCTAAGGCGATCGCTGCCAAGCTATTTCTTATTTGTTTTGTGTTGTTAATTTTGTTACATTTATGAATGTAAACTGCTTTTTTTAAATTCCCGCTGGGTGTTTTTGCTGGTTTTTCCCAATACAAAGGTGTATTTTCCAATCCAGTGGTAAATTAAATTAAAGTAAATTTATTGATATTACACTTTAGCTGGTTATTTGACTAGTAACCGGCTGGCATACTATAAAATTATAACAGTACTGTGAAATTTACAGCCAGAGCTTAGTCTTTGAGCTACCTTTTCAATAAAAACATTACAATAATCACTCTTACATATTATATATTTTATTTCGTAATTTAATAGTTAATTAAAAACTTATTTAGCAGGACTTGATTATTTCCGCAACAAAAAACTTGCATATAAATTTTATTAAAATCGGATAAACCTTTTTTCTTTTGCCTTTAAGTATGAATGATATAATTTAATATTAAAAACATATCACAAACGTTATGTCCAGCAGAAAACTTTTCCCGACTGTAGAGCCACGCTGCAGCTATATTATGGTTGTAGCACGAATGGGTCGCGGCTCGACCGGAAAGAACTATGCTCTCACAGAATACCAGCTTAAAATAGAGTGTAGAAAACCGGAGTCCCCTTTTTATGTAAACGAGGCATTCCATCTTAGTCCACAGGGGAGATAATGCATCTACATGTTGATTCATCCACGATAAAAGTAAATGTTTACGGGTCTCAGCATCCACTTACCATCAGGTGGACTATGTGCTCGTTAGTCACACTAATTGTATAAAAAGTGTTTTATTTTCTTTCCAGGCCGTTATAGAACACGGGTCGAAGTTGTCGTCGGAACTCGCAAGTGCATACGTTGCGAGGTGTGAAGCCGCAGTGCATTCCAGAGATCACCTCATTCAGCTAGGATTAAGGCTAGGTAAGTTACAACATGTGTAAAGTGACAAGCATGGCAACAATGCTAAAATCCCCCCTATATACTTCTGTAGGATTTAGTGGATGGATGGATAATGGAAGTTACAGGATTTTTTTCTTAATAAATTTGAAGTTTAATTATCTAACGCTTTCTTAAGAAAGGCAGATTATTTAGTCTGAATTTTATAATGAAGAGGTTAGTATTATTATTTTCAAAACATTGTCACCTTGACATCGATTGATAAAAGCACCGAAAAGCATTACTGTATTAAGTAAATATGGTATTTTGCCGCAGGCGGTTTCTTCAATGAAGCCGGCTGGTACGCGGACGCGGAGAGGGTATTGCTGCGATGCCAGCAGCTGTGCCAAGCTCAGCCACAGTCGGCGCGCTACAGGAGGCTCACACTAGAGTGCTGCCACAGGTCAGTTCATTCTCATGCTTTTTATCGGAAAACACTTTTTGGTTCAATGAATTATCATTAATTAACAAACCTTGAAACGTCTTGTTGCAACTCACATGTCTTTTTGGAGTTTACTCCTTATGAATCGATTATCATATATCGGCTATTGTATTATATTCAAATAAGATGGTGAAGTAAATTCGTTATTTTGCCTCCGCGCAGCACATTCGCGAATTTTATACTGAACACGTGTAAACATTGCGATAATTTAATTTATTTAATAGTTAAATGTTATTAGTAAAAAAATAACTGATATTTTCAAGGGTTAAAAATTAACATTATTTTTAACCAAAATTATACTATATATAAATATAAAACAAATATTTTTGGATGATAATGATGTGTATTTATTGTAGTTTCAACGATTAGAATGATTTATTTTCTTATATAAATCGATTACGTCACCCTATTAGAAAAAAATATTATTCGTTATCTCGTTAGAATGAAATAACAAGCAACACTTTGTTGTGTTGTGAATGCATAATTAATTCAAAATGGTGCCACTGTTTCTTAAGCAGTAAAGTCCAGCCAGACGTTGGAGCAGACACGCACCATTTTTATTTTTGAGAAGAGCTTGCATCAGGAATTAACTTGTTCCGGAATGAATAAGTAAGCTTTACATCTTGATTAGCTTGTAAAAAGTTCACTTATGGACATGAACCTCTACCGTTAGGGAGACGTTAGCTTAATCGCGACCCTTGGCAGGCAAGTCGACTATCGCAGTACCAGACGTTTGCCGGTCAACATGTTTTACGTGTGGCATAAACGAGATGATTATATTGCCATTTCAGAAGTCGTGAAATTTTTCTGGCGTTTCCCCTATCGCATATTACGACATCCTAGGAACGAAATGGGGGTTGTGGATATTCTTACTCCGCCACCATAAAGGCAAGCTGCATATATTCCACAAGGATTATTTTTATTTTTCATATATGCATCATTTAAGTGGTAGAGCCACGCTGCAGCTATATTATGTTTGTAACACGAATCGGTCAGCCCGACCGGGTTAGGACCACGCTCTCGCAGAATACCAACGTAAAATAGCAGCTTAATGCTGCTGTGTTTCGTATGGTGAGTGTAGAGAACCAGAGACCCTTGTTACCGGAAACGAGGCATTCTATTTTAGTCCTCAGGCGTGGCAATGCATCTGCATTTTGATTCTTAATTGATGATAAATGTAGTTGTCTATGGGCCACAGCATCCACTTAGCATCAGGTGTACTGTGTGCTCGGTTGTCTGCTTTATTCTATCAAAGAATGCATTTTCTTTATCAATTTATTAGATTTGTAGCAATTAAACTTATTATGTTAGTGGTGCTAACATCGAAGATAAAACTTTGATAATATAACTCCTGCTCTTTCATGTCGTTGTCATGTCACTATTTCAAGCCATTTGTATCGTATTGGCATTTTAAATACAAAGCAAAATTATGATACATTAAAGTACAATAGCATTCAAAGCTCTATGGGTTTATCTACTCTAGAAAGTCGTCTTATACTAAAAAAAAACTGTGTATATCTAAATATTAAATTACTATAGTACTAAAATATGTATGGCTGATTTGCCAAATAAATTGAATTAAGTTTACTTTTAAATTGTTTTAATTTATCGTAAATTTTATTTACTCTAATAAAAATAGCCACAAGTTGGGTTAAATTTCTTTCTATATAGAAATTGTTAGTTTTCAGAAATAAACATAGCATAAATTACACATGGACAGACATCCGGACCTGGAACTATTATTTGAAAGCCATACTAACCTTTTCCGTGCGGAATTCGAACCCGCGGCAGCTCCGCAACCGAACGCTTAGCCACCGCGCCATTGTCATAATCAATATAGTATCGTTGTTGTCATCAATATACTATACTGTCACTAACTCTATTTCAGATTACTAAACACACAATCAGCGTACTGCTGCTTCCCGGCTGCAGCAGAAACGTATGCCTTATCCTTACGCCTGCTGGGTTTGCCCGAAAATATCACTGAGGACTTGAGCTCCAAGCCATCCACTCTGCTCGACGAATGCCTTCAATCACTCGAAGCTGATAGTGAAGATGACGGAAGTAACAGGTTATTACCGGTTTATTTGTTACATATAGATATTTAATATATTGTAGCTCGTGATTATGAGCGAAGCTTTTTGTTTTAATGTTTCGGATATTGGAATTTCTAATTTATGTTCTATATTTGTTATTTTTCCTTGGTAAAGCCATGCTGCAGTCATAATACATTATGGTTGTAGCACGAATGGGTCGATTTGACTGGGGATGGACTACACTCTCACAGAATATCAGCTTAAAATAGCAGCTTGCTGCTGCTTTGTTTCGTATTGTGAGTATAGAGAACCACTGACTTTTTGATTGCCTCGTTAGTCTAGTGGTTGTAGTAGTGCGACTGCTGATCATGAGGTCCCGGGCTCGAATCCCGGGTCGGGCCAAAAAAATCAGTTATTGAGTTTTTCTATCAAGAAATTCTCAGTAGCTGCCCGGAGGCAGGAAGTTGGCGGTGTCTCACCCCCGTGCCTCGGAAAGCACGTTAAGCTGTTGGTCCTGCGCCTGATCTCTCTCCGGTCGTGTCGGTTTATCGTCCCATCGGACTATAAGAGTGAGGGAATAGAGAGTGCACCTGTGCTTGCGCATACACTCGGGCACTATAATCCTGTCCTGCGCAGATGGCTAGTTTCCATTGAGGCTAGCCGCCGTGACCGAAATTCGGTCTGGAGGACATTATTATTATTATAGAGAACCAGCGACGAGATCCTTTTTGCTGGCAACGAGGCATTCCGTTTTAGTCCCCAAGGGTGTTAGTGAAAGCATCTGCAATTTGATTTATAATTGAGTATTGAGTAGATGTCTATGGGCCACAGAATCTACTTACCATCAGGTGGATTGTGTACTCGTTTGTCATCCTTATTCTATAAAAAAAAACCGTTCCTATACTTAGTTTTAAAATATTTAGATATTCTATTTACAAATTTTACAATCAAGATTATAAAATGTTACCCAATTTTAAGACCAGTAGGATAATATTATTTTTATTCGCACTCAATAATCACTGGTATTTTATATAAGGTTGTCCGGTAGGAGAGTCGAATTTTCTTGAAAACATTGTAATTTTAGAAAAAAAGTAATTTGGAAATCGTGTGAAAAAAATTTAAAGGAATAATTAGACAGTCATGCAGAACAGATCCAATTAATTTGAGCTGAAATGAGTTATTACTAAAATAATCCTTAGCATCAATAATATTTTAGAGTATAGAAAAAATAATTTTGGCTTCTAGAAATAAATAAATAAATTATATTATTAGTAAAAGTCTTAGTCGATTATAAGAAAATTATAAAAATTAGAAGTAATCTTTATTGTAAAATACTTACCAGTTGTAGGTGCCAGACATCAATATGTTAAAATTTGCTTAACATGTATGGCGTCCACAGGTTGTTTTAGGTCCGTAGGTAAATGTTATTCCACGACAAACTCAAGTGCGTAATCATTTGATACGCCTTCATTACGATATCAGCATCTCAAGATCGTTGCTAATTGATTTATAATATAAAAATGAATCGCTGAATGTGTTGCTAAGCGCAAATTTTGAGAGCAGCTCAACCGATTTCGCTAATTCCTTTTTTATAATATTCCTTGAAGTACGAAGATGGTTCTTACGGAGAGAAAAATTTAAAAAATTGCCTGAAAAAGTCTAAAAACAACACTTTCCTATATTCCCATACAAAAGATGCGTAATAATACTTAAAAGTCAATTTGAACCTTAATACCATACCATAAAGTTTGTGTGTTAGTGGAGGGGTTCCGGGAAGGCAAAATAATTGAGTGATGTTAGTATTCATCGATCACTAATAAATATTAATGTCAATATTTGTCAATATTTATACACATTGGCAGATAGCTGATGTTATAAGGAGTAACTTGGGCTGCGTTTATTTTAGGGTTTTGCGAAAAATAACTCCACGCGGGCGAAGTCGCGGGGAACAGCTAGTAAACACATAAAAACAGTATCTCAAAACGCTATACTTAGGAATACTGTTCTGTGACTTGCACTTAAGTACACACACTTGAGAGTCGAGTTTCGTTTAATAATCAGTGTGGTACTCAGCTGATATCGTAAACCTAAACCGCATCTTGAGATATGTTTATTAATAAGATCATAACCTCAAGATTATATTCAAGTGCGTGTACTTGAGTTGAGTAACGTTTATTAATACGCGCCTTAATGTATATTCTTGTTTGTATAAGTTTAGTTGGAGCAAATTAAGCGTTTTTGTTAGCCATTTGCATGTTATACCGTTTTGCTGGCTTAACGTATATGTTTCCTCGTGCAAATTGTAATTTTTGCAAGTAAAATCCAGCGTGTGGCCTGACCTTCCTCCTTATGGTTATGGTGCGTGTGTGCGTGTGTGCATGTGTGCAATGTGCGTGGTTGCGCAGGCCGGCGGCGTGCCTGGCGGCGGGCTGCGCGGCGGGGTGCGGCGGCGCCGTGCTGCTGGCGCGGCTGTGCAAGGAGTTCAGCGCGCTGTACTTCGTGCGCTGCGACTACGGCGCCGCGCACGCCTGGAGCATGCGCGCGCTGGCCCTGCTCACGCCGCACACGCCCGCCAGGTACCTGCATACATGGACCTTTTATGTGTCTCCCTTTCAACTACATTATGCGCTACGCACTATATATATGTTTGTGGGCCACAGTACTTATCATCAGATGAATTGTAGACGTTTGTCACTTTTTATGTTTAAAAAAAATCTAACTGGGTTTCTTGTTTGATCTTCCCAAGACAGAGGTATTTTCTGAATCAGTGGTAAATAAAAAAAATTATTTTAAATGATAATATTATATAATAATCTATATTGAATAAAAATTATTCTGTTCTATTCTTATTCCATTAAAACATTAAGTATAGTATATTTCATTACGAGTGCGGAAAGCCTGTCATTGCAAAGGGTTCCGACAAATGTCTAACCGAGCCGAGGCGCAGCCGAAGATGAAGGTTGACAGTCGGAACAAGTTGCAATGACGGTTCCGCACGTGTACTGAACAACTATTTTTAATACAGTTGCGAAAAAATGAAGCAATTAAATAATGAACATTTTTGGAAAATGGCGCCAACCGTAAAAGAATATAAGCAGAGATATTTTTTGTTTTCTTCACCCATTCTGGGTAGGCAAAGAGAACTATGCCCATACAGCCAAGTCTTCAGTAGAATTTTTTTATTGATATGAAATGAAAATTAAATTTAATGAGATGAAATGAAATGAAACCTAACCTAACTCATTGATTCATCATTAAATCTGATATCGAAACAAATTCGTAGCTCCTTTTTAGAAATATTTGCATGAATCATAAAAACTTCTATGAATTTTTTTTTAGTAAAAACTTCGTGGTTGGTTTTTTCTTTTTAACCCATTAGAGGATGAGTCTACAACATATAGTCGGTAAAAAAAAATTAGGTCTCGTTCCTGAAACTGAAAATAATCAATGATGCTATATGGCATCGCTAGCCTCTTATGTTAGCATTTCGTATATAACTAAAATATAAGAAAAAGGAGCTCATACATTATAATCTGAGGACTTAATATTTTATGACTTTTTGAAAATAAAACAAGGATTAAGTTATTTAAAAAAATATCTGTAATTCAGTATTTTTTATATTATAAAGAGTTAAGTATGGTATTGAAAATTACAAGAAAGGCCCGAGACCTACACCACATTATTAATTTGGCTCTGACCGATTTACAGTGTGCACCTTTTCTCTTTCCCCCCTCAATAGGTCCCAGCAGATGACCTGGTATGTAATTTTAGGATCTGGACAATAAAAAAGGAGCATATTTTTGAATTTCGGATAAAATTATTTTTAAAATTCGGTATCAAGGAAGAGTTCAAGAATTTCAACTGGTATTTTTTCACGATACTGTGAGTAATCAGATACCGGAAAAATTACCATAAGATCTTGTATCCAAATTTTCGGTCTTTTTGATGTTCTAGCTTGCTATCATCAGCAGATAATGCGTCGTACTTGAAGAGCTGTCATGGGATTTTGTGGTTTTACCTTGACCGCGGGTACTTTGCCCTCATGGCATGCGACTACGCCCTCTGCCACGAGAGTGACGTCGGCCACGACCACGTATAGTTAAAGATCTACTAGTAGAGGCTACAGGACTATATAGGGATATCTTGACTAAAATCCACAAGAGAACTAGGACTTCTTCGTGGCGCTAATCTTGCCTCACATCTTGCATTTAATTGGCGTCCAGATAAATTATTAGCTTAGCCCCCCCTCTTCTTCGTCCGCTGAATCCTCATCTGTAAAGGTAGCAGGATCAGGTAGTTTAATACAAAATAACGCCGGTTTGGCTTCCTTGTCTTCTAGCACACTAATGGCTTCGTGAAGCGTACAATATCTATAAAACAATTCAAAAAGTAAATGAAATATAATAGTTATAGCGACGATAACAAATTATTATTATATAAATTATAATGGTTTGAAAAAAATAACAATCATAATTAAAAATAGAAACATAAAAATACGATTATCTCAATAAGTTTGCAATATGTGAAAAGACACGGTATTGAGCTAGCGGTGCCATACGGCATCAGCTAGTATTTTTTTTTAATATTGCTTTCACTATAAGTCACTTTTCTACAAATTACGTATCACATCATAGGTAAACTATTATTAAATATACATAAATGGTTAAACATGCATTTCATTTCATAACATGAACATAAAAGTTACTTACTTAAAAGCGTTATCCATTTTTCGAGGTCTTTTTTTGACACTAAACTTTAGAGTATTCGTAGAAAAAAATTGCGTATCCTGATTGGCTGAAACTGTCATAGAATGAACTGATAGTCCATAACCTATTGATAAGACGCGGACTAATTACATTTGATTTTGTTTTGACAGCTCAGGGTGCGAAAATTCATACCTCTCCTAAGTGATGCCAAACGGCATCGCTAGCCTTTAATGGGTTAATAGACATTATTTTGACAGTTGGGAAAGAGAACGCACGAGTTCGGAAAAGGTAAAGGAAAAGCAGGAGTACGTAATAGCCCACATCCCGAACGCTATACGTCCCTGCAATACGACACTTTTTGAGCAACTGTAATAAAAATTAACTTTCCGTGCTATGAAATCTGTCAAATTTTATACCTCATTTGAAAGTGACGCCGTCCTGATGGCAAAAATGCCCATACATGCCGTTACACAAACAAGGAATTTTTCCTGTATCATACGAGGTAGTGTACATACATAAATTTCACATAGGAAATCTAGATTCGGTACAATTATTTGTAGGCCATACAAATACTTGTTTTGTGCGAGATTCGAACCTGAGGCCCCCAGCGCCGCAACCCTTAGCTAAACAGTCAAAGTATTAAAACGTCAATAATATTATTTTGATTATGAAGTAGTGTAGTAAGTGAAAAAAAACATCATGTGTGTGTGTATAGTTAATGTGTTGTAATTGTGCGTGAGTATTTAGAATGTGTGTGTGTGTGTGGTTGGTTGCAGGGTGTGCGTGGAGGTGCTGCGCGCGTGCGGCAAGGCGTGCGTGGTGAAGCGGCGCTTCGCGGCGGCCGGCCTGCTGCTGCGCCAGGCCGTGGCGCTCGCGCGCCGCGCGCTCGGCCCGCGCCGCCCCGCGCACGCGCACGCGCTGCTCGACTACGGCTTCTACCTGCTCAACGTCGACTCCATCGCGCGCAGCGTCGCCGTCTACGAGGTGCGCACCGCTCCGCGCGACTGTACCGCGAAGCGCCATACCACGCCACGGGACTTTACCAATATACTACTGTGCCGCACGACTGTACCACACAACACCGCACCGCGCGACTGTACCGCACGACTCTACCACACAACACCGCACCGCGCGACTGTACCGCGAAGCGCCGCGGCACGCCACGCGACTTACAACATACTACAATACCGCACGACTCTACCACACAACACCACACCGCGCGACTTTACCGCGAAGCGCCGCGCCACGCCACGCGACTTCCAACATACTACAGTACCGCACGACTCTACCACACAACACCACACCGCGCGACTTTACCGCGAAGCGCCGCGCCACGCCACGCGACTTCCAACATACTACAGTACCGCACGACTCTACCACACAACACCACACCGCGCGACTGTACCGCAAAGCGCCGCGCCACGCTACGCGACTTTACCAACATAGTACTGTACCGCACGACTGTACCACTCTACACCGCACCTCGCGACTGTACCGCACGACTGTACCACACAAGACCGCACCGCGCAACTGTACCACCTTACATCGCACCGCGCGACTGTGCCACACTACACCGCACCGCACACTATCCGCGTCAGTATCCGCATTGCACTACACCGCGCAACTGTACAGCAATGTAACGCGTGACTATACCAAACCTCACTGCGCGACAAAAACTACGCTTACCCAAAAATACAGAGACTTCCATGGTGTACTAGACGGACACTATGGTACAGTACTAATACATTGCGCATTAAAGACTAGTGCTTTGTTTTGTAAACCACAAACGTTTTTTTCGTTAATCTATCACTGATTTTTTTAAATAACTAAGAAAACGCTGTCATTATTATTGTCAACGTGATTTTGAAGTTTGTTTCATATAAGTATGTTACCTTATTTCGTAAAGTTACAAAAAATAAAGTTACTACTAATAAGTTTATGTAGGCTATACATCCCACTGCTGGACGCAGACCTCCCCTAATTTCTGAGAGGATTTTAGGGCAAGGAAGTATCCGCCGTGCTACACCAATGCGTGTTGGCGAACTTCACATATCTTCGAAATATTTTTTTCTTACTTTTCAGACATCAGGTTTCCTCACGATGTTTTCCTTCACCGCCGAGCACGTGATAAATCAGCACCTAAAATTGCAATTAACAATTTCATTGGTGCCGGTTTGCTCGCGTACTGTGTAAATTTACAGCGAGCGCTAACCATCTGAACTACCACGGCTCCCTGCCCATCTGAGCTACCACGGTTCCTTATTTGGTATTTGCATAAAAACAGTAAATTTCGAATGAAAATACAACTGCGTGGCATCTTTACCGTACCTACCCTCCCGCGCCTAAGCGTGCTACAGTAGCACGGCTAGCATGGGCTGGGGACAAAAAATTTATCCCCCGATTATATCCGCTAACAAGAGATAAAATTATCTTGTCCATATGCCAAAGCACGGCAACGGGGAGAAGTATATCCCGTTTGACATAACGAGTAGACATATTGTGTTTATCCCCCACCCCGTCCGTAGCATGGAACCAAAGGCAACATAAAAAATTATGCTTTTTTACATTTAAAAAGGTCAATTTTATCCTATTTAAATAAAACTAATTTTACGGATTTTATCGCGTATGTTAATTATATTCCCGACGTTTCGAGCACTTTACAGCACCCATGGTCACGGGGAGGACTGAGGTGTATGACGTCCCAATGTCATAGTTAGCACGGCTACCTCTAGATCAAAAGTTATTAAGTTTTGTTCCGATCTACGCAGTCTGAACTTGAAGTCTTGCAGTTGTATACTTGGGTTGGGATTTAATTTTATTAATTATGGGATCCCAAGCAGATGGTAGCACTCAGCCATCTTCTGTATTGAAATTAGGATGTTTTTTGATTTTAATATCCTCGCGAATCATTCTTGGAAGGAATCGGTGTTCTTTAGCGAGGATTTGTGGTCTATCAAACTAATGTAGTGATGGGGGCGATCCTGTACGTGTTTACAGACTGCAGACTTCCCGAAGCATCGATTCTTCCCATCAGCTATGTGTTCTTTAACGCAGGTTTTTATGGATCTTTTAGTTTGTCCTATATAAGGGAGACCACTTTCACAATCAAGCTTGTACACTCATGCATCTTGCAGAGGGACATTACACTTGACTGATGTTAAAAACTGACTAATCTTCTTTGGCAGTTTGAAGTATGTTTTAATGGAAGCTCGCTTCAAGATGTAGCCAATATTGTCAGTAACGCCTCTGACATATGGCAGTACAACAGGCACTCGCTCTACTGTGGCCGGCTTCACTCGTTCACTGTGATGTAAGCGCGGGACCCGAAGCTTATTGTCGTGCAAAACTTGCTTGACGTGTTGAAACTCGGCGGCCAGGTGTTTACTGTCACAGATCACTCGTGCTCTCTGAAACAAAAATTTACCCACAGTAGCTAACTGAAGGATGGTGATGAGAATCACAATTTAAATAACTATCTGTATGGGTCTTATTCTATACACAGTGTGGCTCAAGGTGTTATCAGGATTCCGAATTACACATCTAGAAATCTAAAGAATTGTTTGCCTCTAACTCCATTGTGAACTGAATATTAGTATTTATGGAGTTAATTAACGGCTGAATGACATTCATTAAACCCCCCCCCCCCCTGACTATGGGTGCTGTAAAGTACTCGAACGTGGGGGTAACGTCGGAAATGTAAAATAAGTAAATACACCCGATAAAATCAGCACAACTTAGTTTCATTTTACTGATGTATTTTCTTCTGTCAGGAAGCACTGACGACATTACGGCGCGTGTTTGGGCGCAGCAGCCTGCACGTGGCCACGGCGCAGGAGGACCTGGCCTACGCGCTCTACGTGCTGGAGTACTCCTCGGGACGCTTCTACAAGGCCAGGGATCACGCCGAGAGGGCGATCAGAATTATCGAGGTACCACAATAAACAATACTATCTATGTAATGAAATATGGTTAAGTCATACCTTTATTTAAATCTGGTAGTACATTAGACTCCGCCAATTTTAGACCAACTTCTGTATACTACCAATATTATGTAAAATTTTTGAAAAAAATATTTTAGATCAGACCGACTTCAAAAAGGAGCCGGTATTCTTTTTTTTTTATAGGATAGGCTGACAAACGAGCACACAGTCCACCTGATGGAAAATGGTTACTGTGACCCATATACATCTACATCTATCCTCAATAAAGACTCAAGATGCGTTGTCACCCGTGAGGACTAAGATGGGATGCTTCTTTGTCAGTAAAAAGGGTCTCCGGTTCTCTACACTCACCATACGAAATACAGCAGCATTAAGCTGCTATTTTATGCTGATTTTCTGTGAGAGCGTGGTCCTTCCCCTGTCGAGCCGACCCATTCGTGCTACAACTATACTACTAATATAGCTGCAGCGTGGCTCTAAAAAGTAGTAGTTTGCGTGTGCGTGAGCGTCAGCGTGTACGTGTGCGTGTGCTTGTGTGTGTGTGTGTGTGTGCGTGCGTGCGTGCGCGCGCTCGCGTGTGTGTGTGTGTGTGTTTGCGTGTGTGTGTGTGTGTGTGTGTTTGCGTGTGTGTGTGTGTTTGCGTGTATGTTTGTGTGTTTTCGCGCGCGCGTGTGTATGTGTATGTGTGTGTGTGTGTGTATGTTCGCGAGTGTGTGTTTGCGTGTGTGTGTGTGTGTTTGTATGTGTGTATGTGTATGTGTGTTTAAGTGCGTTTGTGTATGTGTTCGTGTGTGTGTGTTTGTGTGTGCGTGTGTGTCTCTGTGTCTCTCCTCCTCCGTCCACCTCTGATATGGATCTCATTTATTATCCGAAATAAAGATTTATTATTATTTATTACTCTACTGGTAGGAGGAAGGCACATAACACTACAAGGCGGTAACTTGTATACCTAGTCAGGTCATAAATTCTGTCACATGTTTAATATAAAATAATTGAAACAAGTTTATTCATTATGTAACCATTTATATACCAAAATGAACATAACAAAACATAGATTCTTATGACATTAAAGTTTATTCAAAATGACCTCCGTGATCCTGAATACAGGCCTTCAATCTGCACGGCCAGTCGTCTATCGCAGCACGAACGAGGTCCATGTCAATATCGGCGGCTGCCTTAATCAAGGATGTCTTGAGTGACTCCAAATTGGGATGAGGCTTTGAGCACGCCTTTTCCTCCAAGTGTTGCCATATCTTGTAATCTAACGGATTCAAATCTGGACTGGAGGAGGTCTTCGTGCCGGCTGAAGTCGATTTCACGCGCCGCCAGCCAGTCTTGTGTGCTCTTCGCTCTATGTGCTGACGCCGAATCTTGTTGGAATACCCAGTGCCTGTTATTGAACATGGAATGAGAAACAGGTTCCACAAGGTTCGTCAGGACTGTATTTTGATACACAACTGCATTCGTTTTTACACCTTTCTCACAAAAATGTACCTCTGTTAAGCCCCAATAAGAAACTCCCAACCATACCATGAGCAAGGATGGAAAATGACCTCGTTGGACACGCGGAATACGGTTGCTCGCTTCTTCACTACTGTGTGCGTACACCTTATCATTTTGTTTGTTGTAGCTCTCTTCTACGGTAAAAATTTTTTCATCCGAAAAAAGAATTTCCCGTTATTTTTTTCCCGCGTACCGCTTCAACAAAGCGCGGCATCTGTTCAGTCTCAGGTCCATTAGACGAGCATTCAAACGATGTCCTGTTTTTCTTCAATATGCCCGAAGCCCTAAGTCTTCATTTAACACCCTTTTCACTGTGGTTCTGCTTAACCCCATCTGAAGGGCCAACAGTTTCTGCTTACGTTTGGGATTTCTTTGAATTCGCGCCTTCACAGCTTTTATCACTGCTGGAGTCCTAACAGACCGAGGGCGACCACTTCTTGACCTGTCATCTACACTAGAGTCTTCATTGTATCATTTGATGGTACGATAAACGAACCTTTTGGTTATATTCAAATTTTTCAGTATGTCAAAAATTTGAATTGGCGCGTAACCGCAACGATGCAACGCAATAACTGCAACACGGTCTTCTTTAAGCGTCCACTCCATATTTAAAAATGAGTAAAATTCTAAAAAACAGTTTTATTTTCATGAACAATTCGAAATTCGAATTCAATAAACTTTTTTGTGGCCAGCATTCTAAAAGAAAAGTTTTTACTGTGTGACAGTACTTATGACCTGACTAGGTATGTCAGGTAGTGTAAAGGAGATCGTATTACAGTAAAGTTAGCCAAATAAGATCTCCGTCTCATGGGACGCTCCCGTTGTATGTGCTTGGCAGGTGAATTGGTTGTTGCAATACTAAATGTATCTGACATTTGACGCTGCAGCAAATACTTTAATTTTAATCATTAAAAACATGCCTCTTTGTGTTGCAGAACTTAGTACCTCCTGATCATCTCCTACTGGCGTCAGCGAAGCGCGTGAAAGCTCTCATCCTGGAAGAGATAGCGCTCGATACTCCAGCAGGACAGGATATGAGTGGTAATATATGGACATACTGACCTCTTATCCTTTCCTCTCTAACTTAATCATAAACTGGCATTTGTCGTCTATGAGTTTTGAATGTAATATCATCATCATCATCAATACAGCCTATCAAAGCCCACTGGTGAACATGGCCTCCCCTATGGATTGCTTCACATAAATGCCTATTGCCTCCTATGTTATTGGATATTTGGCATAATTTCCATGCTTAGCAGGCGGGTTAACAACCGCAGTTGTTTATTATTTTGAGTTTTTATCATTAAGATGCTGCTGCCCATCTCCTGTGGTAGTTTCCGTTTGCCTCTTACGACACCCACGGAACGATACGGGGTAATTGGTATTCTTACAGCCCTACAACACGATATGCGGGTTGAATATGTGCATTCAACTATTTTGAACGTGACGAACTGATCAGATAAAATTTTTATCATCAGCCTGTAAGAGCCCTAGTCCTCGACTGACCTCTACCACGTTAGACATGACACTCTTTCGGGAGGTTTTGTTTTATAAAATATGGATGACAAGCGAGCAGACTGTCCACATGATGGTAACTGGTTGCTGTGGCCGATAGACATCTACATCTATTCTCGATTAAGAATCAAAACGCAGATGCGTTGTCACCCCTGAGGACTAAGATGGAATGCCTCATTTCCAGTAAAAAGGGTCTGCGGTTCTCTACACTCCCCATACGAAACACAGCAGCATTAAGGTACTATTTAACGCTAGTATTCTGTGAGAGCGTGGTCCTTCCCCGGTCGAGCCGACCCCTTCTTTCGTGCTACAATCATAATACTACCACGTCTAAAAGTAAGGGTATTTCCGTAGTCGTCTCTTACGACTCCCATGGGACGAAAGAGCAATGGCAGACTCATACAAAAAATTGGTTGAGAAGAAATGGTAGCGTCTATATACCAAAAATATCTTGAAATGTTAAGCGTCAGTCCCTTAATAACTCAGTCAAAGAATTTTGTACTGAGAAGGCGTCAAAAAAAAGATATTTACATTTGAACCTTTTTAGGTTATGTCCTATGTCACTTGGAAAAAGTCATGCTTCCTGTGGTTGTTTGATGTTAGCTTAATACATAATACATAATTGGGAGTTTTTAGATTATTGTATCTCTATTATATATTTGCATACTATAAATGTATATTTTTGGCATGGCTCAAGGGCTTTTGTACCATAGTGACATTCTCAGAAGGGCTAGAACCCAGAGCCGTAAAGCCAGTAAAAAAAACAGTGACATTTTATTTTAGCTAGTGTTGGCATAACATTAAATGGAATTGTTACATAGTACTATGATTGAGATAATGTATTATTGTAGGAAATTCTTTGTAAGAGACTTATTCTCAGCCATATTACTTTTATTTTTGTTATTACTGATACTACAGTTATTACTAATAATAACTTAATATAAAAATATTTTGTGTGTTGTGTTGGCAGTGTTACAAAGTGTATACGAAAATAGTAGGAATATACTAAATGGCAACATTTGAATAGAGTAAAATGATTTCAGTATCACAATAGAGTAAATTGATTCCCAAAAATGTTTGTGTTTTTCTGTGGTTTTAATTAAAATACATTTTTATTTGAAAAATCATAAAAAAATAATAAAACTCATTTTATATATAACTTATTTCTAGACGCTATAATTTTTGTCAACTATTTTTCTGCCATTGCTCTTTGTGTTTGTGAACCCAATGCAATGTTAGGACTTAGGACTAATACTTCAGTTTCCAGTTTTAGAATTAAAAAAAATATTAACGGTGGCAAATGAGTACCAGTCCACCTCCTGATGATAAGTGGATACTGTGGTCCATAGACAATAAACATATAACATTGATTATGATTCAAAATGTAGATGCGTTGACACCCGGAGGACTGAGAAGGAAATACTTCGATACTGCGATAAATATTATTGTGTAAGATTTAGCCATATTTTACTTAAATTAACCCAAAATTATTACTTATAGCTACGCGAATGCTACACATGGAATAAAACCACAGAATAAATAATAATACAATAACAGAAGAATCAATCACTCTTTGATAGCAAACTGGCGAGTTTTAACGTAGTTACAATGTTGCTAATGTTCATAATACTATGCACGCCTCGAAAGCGCCCTTCATGAAATTAGCCTACCGATTAAATCGTCGAAAAAAATTATTGCGGCGGCGCGCGTACGTAGGGCACTCATTAAGTTTTAAGATATACAAAAAGTACTCTATATACTATTAATATTTATTTTACATCTTTTCAAAATATTCTCCATCATGCTCAATACAAAGTTCCATTCGCGTAAACCAACTCTGAAAACACTTTTGCCAGCCTTGATCTGACAGGTCAAAAATCGCTTGTTCGTAGGCAGCCACGGCTTCTTCGGCGTTTGAAAAAAAACTTGCCTTTTATTTTTTCTTTGACTCTTGGGAACAAAAAGAAATCACAAGGAGCTAAGTCAGGGCTGTAGGGTGCGTGACTTAGAGTTTCAACACAAGATTCCTCAATAAATGTTTTTGTTCTAAAGGAGGTATGTGAAGAGGCGTTATCGTGATGCAGCATGATTCTCCGAAGCCCGGTCTTTGGTCTTCTTTCCCGCACAGCTTGAAAAGCTTTGGGTAATGCAACTCTAGTATACCATTCAGAGTTGACTGACCTGCAATTTTCCAGCATTGACGTCGACAAATGTCCGCTCCGCGAAAAAAAACTGGCCACCATTTTTTGCCGACTGCGAGGTCTTTGCAGTTTTGTCGGTAACTGTCCTTCTGACTAGATTCATACCGATGATTGCCTTTTATTTTCCGGATCATATTGATAGATCCATGTCTCGTAACCAGTAACGATTTCTGAAACACGCCTAGATGCCCCGTTTTCAATACGTAGACATACTTCGTGGCACCAATCCACACCAGTCTGTTTTCGCTTTCGGAGAGCAAACGAGGGATCCGTCGACAACAAAGCTTCCTCACTCCAAGATGTTGATGTAGGATGGTATGAATGCTCCCCGACTTACAATATTTTCGATGTCCGTATATGTGATTCGTGGGTCTTCTCGCACCAACATATCGGTAGTCCATACATTTTCTGCCGTTACTGCTGTTACTGCTGTTTGCGGGGCCCCGGTTCCTTGGTCATCTTTAAGATTAACTTTACCCATTTTGAATTCAGCAAACCACCTAAAAATTGTTGCGCGTGATGGAGCTGATTGTAACCGTTGTAAACTTAATTGTCTGGTTTAAAAATCATAATATATCATAGCGCGCAAATAGTCACAGTTAAGATCCATCGTTTTAAATGAAAAATGCGGGAAGCGTTGCAGGATAATTAATAGACCTTTGTTTTTTTTTAATAGTGAGCAATTGGCTTATGGAGTTCTATTTTTAAATAAATTTGCTTTTTAGAGACATATAACACGGGTGCGTTCCATTTTTAAATTTCGAGCATCTCAAAATATATTTAGTAGTAACCTACGTATTAAACCAAAATGCACCTTACGTCCGCGTGCGAGAGTCTGTATCACTTAGTCCGTTACGCGCCTTTCTTAAGGCCGCTCCTACTGTAGGGTTAGGTGTTGTGAGAAAACAAATTGAATCCTTTGATATCAGATGGTATATAGTAGAATACCTAGGTGTTATGCAATGTATTAGTAATTTGCAAATAATAATATGCAACTATTTGTTAATACTATTCTTGGGGCGATGTATACGCTTTTACAGCAAAATTCCAGGAAATATACAAAATTTGACCTGCTCAAAGTTCAAAAACTTTATTAAACTAAGTTTGTATAAAAAGGGTTATTATAATATTAAAGAATTTATAGATGATAATAACCCCTGGAAATGAGGTGATCGCTACCAAGCTATTTCTAATTTGTTGCGTTGTTAATTTGTGTAACATACATGATTGTAAGCTGTTATTTAAAAAAAAAGTCCCGCTGGGTTTCTTGCTGGTTCTTCCCAGGACAGAGGTTTTTTTTTTTCGAACCAGTGGTAATTATACAAAAGAGTGACTTTTAATAAGTATTATTTATAATCTATATTGAATAAAAAAGTTTCTGTTTCTAATTATAGGATTCTAAGCATCTGCTTGGGATCCCATAATTAGGTAACACCCAGCCATCTTCTCTATTGAAATTCTTGGTAGGCATTGGTGTTCTTTTGCGAGGATTTGTGCTCTATTAAATCTGATATAATGGTTGGGACTATCTTGAACATGTTCACCTATCGCAGACTTCCCGGAGCAATCAAAAATTAATAATTAAAAGTTGAAGGTAACCTTCGTTAACTATGACTTTCGGACGTCAAACATTTCAGAACACCCCCCTCACCCCTCCCCCTGCCGTAAAGTGCCCGTAACATCGAGAAACAAAAAAAGATAAAATTAAACGCGATAAAATCCGTAATATTAGTTTTATTGGTATTATAATATACTAATATTACTATTATAATTAAGGCCCATTCATTATAATAGTAATATTAGTATCTTAATTAATGGACCTTGCAATCTAGCGATCAAGTCTAAACATTCAGTAGTAATAACTGTGTGATTGTTGTGTGTAGAGCCAAGCCTGCTGGAGGAGTCCGAAGCGCTGCACAAGGCGGCGCTGGCGCTCTCCACGCTGGCCTTCGGCGAGAAGAACGTGCAGACCGCCAAGCACTACGGCAACCTCGGCAGACTGTACCAGAGCATGCAGAAGTTCCAGGTACACATACACAACACACACACACACACACACACACACACACACGTGCACGCTCACACATACACATTTACGGACATACACACACGCGCATGCACACACACCCACGCACGCACGGACACTACCACACACGTGCGCACACACACACACACACACACAGCATTTTAATTTATATTCATCTTTACTTATTTTCCTCAAACACAACTTCCCAGCTGTATCCTTATATGTAGTAATTATAGTTATAATCTGTTCCAGGATGCGGAAACGATGCACTTGAAGGCTATCGCGATAAAGGAGGAACTGCTGGGCGCCGAAGACTACGAGGTGGGGCTGAGCGTGGGCCACCTGGCCTCGCTCTATAACTACCACATGAACATGCACTGCGCCGCGGAGAAACTCTATCTGCGCTCCATAGCCATTAGTAAGTTTCAACCATTCATTTATGTTGTTATAGGAGAGGGGCTAACGAACACGCGGCTAACCTGATGTTAAGTGACTACCGCCGCCAATGAACAACTGCAACACAAGGGGAACCAGCTCTTTAAAAAGGAGTAAGCTCTTTTCTTAAAGGTCCCTAAGTCATAGTCGAAGGTCCGAAAAAATCGCTTATGGTAATCGATTCCACAAGGAAGTTGTACGAGGAAGAAAACATCTTCTAAATCGCACAGTGGTGGACGTGCGTTCGTGAAATTTGGCGGTTGGGATTAATCCGAACAATTCCTCAGAGCACTCCCCGTGGTAAATGTGAAAGCAAATGCAAAGGGATGCATTATCTCTTTGCAGCGCTAATGAATCGAGTCGATCGGAAAGGACTCTGTCGTCGACGATTCGAGCCGCTTTGCGCTGGATGCGGTCAAGTGGAAGGAGCTGACACTGGGGAGCCCCTGTCCAGAGATGGGAACAGTATTCCATGTGAGGCCGAACTTGCGCTTTGTCAAGTTGCAAGCGATGTACCGACATGATATACTGTCTCGCTCTGCTGAGCACGTCAAGCTTTTTAGAGGCCAATTTGGCCTTTCCTTTCCAAGTGACCACGAAACTGCACACTATTCGATATCTCGACGCCGAGGATTCCGATACTGGCTGAGGCAACAAGGGGAGTGCCTTGAAACTGAGGAGGTACGACAAAGGGGTACTTTTTAGCGGTAAACGCACAAACTTGTGTCTTCTGAGGATTAAACTGGACTAGATTTAGTTGCCCCCAATCCGAGACTTTGTTCAGCAAAGACTCGACTTCAGTCACAAGTTTGTTCCGGTACTCGGCGACGTTTTCCCGAGAAATATTGGCACGGCCGGTGTATAGTGCTGTCATCCGCATAACAATGAATGCTACCAGTTTGCAACATATCATTCATATGCAGAAGAAACAGCGTTGGTGATAGCACACAGCCTTGTGGAACACCAGAGTTAATAGGCTTGTAGTCGGAGCATGCACCGCCTACAACGACCATCATGCTCCGATCTGCAAGGAAGCTGGTGATCCAATTGCACAATTTCTCGGGAACCCCATAGGATGGGAGCTTAGGAAGAAGCGCTTTGTGCCAAACCCGATCGAAGGCCTTCGCAATGTCCAAACTAACGACCAACGCCTCCCCCTTGGAATCTACTGCCTCCGCCCATCTATGAGTCAGGTAGACTAGAAGATCACCAGCTGATCGACCCCGACGAATACCGTATTGGCGGTTATTTAAACTAGAACAGTAGAACCAGAGTAATCCAACCAGAGTAACCAGACATAGCCCAAGGTTTGTAAGCTGAAGTGGTAATGGGCCAGCCATCTAGTTCGAAGAACCTGCAACCGATGTGGAAGAAAGGTTTTCTAGTGGCAGCCTCGTATTGATAGGCGCAGGCGCGAGCAGTAATGATGATGATTATGATTTATTTAAAATATTTAACATAAACATTGTACACTAGACCAACGAAGCAGTACTATACCTAATAAGATATTGTGGTTGGGTATTAGGATTATTTTTAACTGTATACTATACTGATAATATTGAATTAGCCTTTTATAGTGTAAATTATAATATTTGTCATGCATTAACAATTCAGTAGTATCCACACGAACTGGCTAACTCTGAACTCGATCTTCCCTATAATATTGTAGTGTTTGGCTCGGTCACTGTGTTTTCGACAGCCGAGCTTATTACTGAATGACCACCTCGAGCACTTCCATGTGACGGAAATTTTTCTCTGATTGGTGGTGCACGTGCGGTAATTTCTTGTCTTTGCAAACACGGTAAACACTGTAATATTGCGCCATTTCATATTCACGCGGTTCGAATATTTTTGTTACGTCATTGGTAACAAGCGTACGTAATGAGGTCACGGTCAACACTGTCAGCTGTTGGCTTGGCTGGGCGAGCCATGAAGCAAATACAAAGAGAGGAGACGTTGTAATTCAATTTCACTATGAAACAACGCGTGACAATTTGCGGGGTGAGGGGATGCAAAGCCCCGCCCACTACACTATCTACATCTACCGATAAATAGTAAAACTACTCGAATCTTTCCATATCAATGTGTCAATGTAGCTTAGCTACCTTGACGGTAGATCGCGGCATATCCACAAAATGTTATAAACTAAAATATAATATTTTGTCGATTAAAATTTCTTTATGTCTGAATGCAAAACTAATTTTAGCACCTTCGTATGATTATTTTATCATTACTGAGCTCTACGTACCTTTATATTTTTAGTTCACAGGACACAAAGTGTCGCCATCTAGTGTGGAATATATTTAATTATATTTGAAAGCCAACGCAAGGAGATTTTTCTAGAACTATTTTAATAAATTAGGTGTAAAATTAGTTACAAATGAAATGTGATGCCATCCATAGCATCGGAGTGTCTATCTCATGAAGTAAATACATTCAGACAAAGAAATTTTAATCGCCGAAATAATATTTTTATAGTTTTCATAATAATTTTGGGAACAGGCCGCCATCTATCGTCAAGTAAACCTCATAAAAAATAACAAAAAGACAGGGCCGCAATTAGAATTCAGTTATTTTACCCAGTAAACCAACATTCAATATTAAAATGAAGGAAATTGTACTTGGCTGATTTTTACGAAATGTTTAAGTTGTATTTAAGTGACATTCTATATGCAAAGAATCACTTAAATACAATTTAAATATGTTTATCATTTCGTGAAAGTCAAAAAATATTTATTTTATCCATAAAATAAAGTCTCTTTGAAACTAAATATTCTATGTTCAATATTAAGTAGGATATTTAATTTGGAACTAAATATCCTATTTATCTCACTAATATTATAAAGGCGAAATTTTGTGTGTTCTTTCTGTCTCCTTGAGCTTATTCCACAGAATAGAATAGAATAGAATAGAATGATTTTTTATTCAATATGGATTATTACATAATACTTATTGAAAGTCATTATTTTATTTACCACTGGTTCGGAAAATACCTCTGTCCTGGGAAGAACCAGCAAGAAACCCAGCGGGACTTTTTTTTTTTAAACATAATTTCACTTAACAATAATTTTGTTTATACAATTTTAAATGAATTTTCATAGAACCAGCATGGTGGCGATCACCTTATTCCCAGGGGTTATTTTCATTCATGTATTCCTTGATATTATAATAACCCTTTTTGTACAGTTTTTCTTTAATAAAACTTTTAAACTTGTTTATTGACAAACTTTGAACATGTTCTGGGATTCTGTTGTAAAAGCGTATACATTGCCCCATAAATGAATTACTAATTCTGTGGAGTCTTGTAAGTGGCATTACAAGCTTATGTTTGTTCCTAGTGTTTAAGGTATGAACATCCTTATTCTTATTAAAGCTATTTATGTTTTTATGTACATACATTACATTTTCATAAATATATTGCGATGCCAAAGTTAATATGTTTATTTCTTTAAATTTTTCTCTAAGGGACTCTTTACAATTTAGATTATAAATCGCCCGTACGGCTCTCTTTTGCAAAACAAATATAGCTTCAATATCAGTCGCATTACCCCATAGCAAAATTCCATAAGACATTACGCTATGAAAGTAACTAAAATACACTAACCTAGCTGTCTCAACATCTGTGAGACTTCTAATCTTTCTTACAGCATATGCTGCAGAACTAAGTCTGCTTGCTAATTTAGATATATGGGGGCCCCATTGAAGTTTCGCGTCAATAGTAATACCGAGAAAAACAGTGGTATCCACAAGACTCAACTCCTCCCCATTTAAGAGCACATTGGTTTTCGAATGTTTTACATTAGGTATTGTAAATTTAATACATTTTGTCTTATTGCCGTTTAAGAGCAAATTGTTGGCGTTAAACCAATGTACTAGTTTCGATAGAGCATTATTTACATCGTCATATTTAATTGACTGCCGTTTCAGTTTGAAAATTAAAGAGGTATCGTCAGCAAATAATACTATATCGTGATTGTCCCCTACAAGATAAGGTAAGTCATTAATATAGATTAAGAACAGGAATGGGCCAAGAATCGAGCCCTGAGGAACGCCCATTGATACTACTGATCCGGAGGAACATTTACCATTAATGACGACTTTTTGAGTTCTGTTACTTAAATATGAAGTAATAAGTTTAAGCGCCAAATTTTTTACACCGTAATGTTGTAGTTTCCTGATTAATGTATCATGATGAACACAATCGAAAGCCTTGGAAAGGTCACAGAAAACACCTAAGGCATCTTGTGAATTCTCCCAGGCATTAAAAATATATTTCATAAGCTCAACACCAGCGTCAGACGTCGAGCGACCCCTTGTAAAACCAAATTGATTTTTATGAAGTAATTTATTTGTATTAAAAAAAATTAACAATTGATCCAAAATTATTTTTTCAAAAATTTTACTGAGAGTTGGTAGTACAGAAATAGGTCTATAATTAGCGGGGTCCAATGTACTACCAGATTTAAATAAAGGTATTACTTTACTATACTTCATTAAATCAGGAAACACACCAGAATCGATACAAGTATTAAAAATAATAGCAAGATGAGGTGCAATTAAATCTATTATGGACGCAATCACTGTAACGGAAATCCCCCACAAATCTGCGGTTTTCTTTACATCAATGGTTTTGAAGTATTTTACAATATTATGCGGTAATACTTTTTCAAATCTAAATTCTTTTAAACAGGTATTAACATTCTGTTTAAGTAATGATTCGGCGACAGTTGGAGAAGCATTCAATGACTCTGTTGTCAAGATAGGAACATCAGTGAAATATTTCTCAAACACCGCTGCAACTTCTTGATTTGATTTAGTCAATTCATTATTAATTTTTAATTGATAGTTTCAATAATTGGTAAGTATGTACTGTGTATGTGTAATTTTTTCACGCAGAAACGGCTGGACTATTATTTATCTGTGGGTTATACTACTTAATATCTCTGAGGGAGAACAAATAATAGACAAATTATTATAATTAACATAATTTTATTTACAAATCAATTAAAATATAAATATTTTATTCCACATTAGGCATCCGAATGCACTTTTTGAATGCCAATCTAAGAACATTAAATTGTATTTAAGTGATTCTTTGCATATAGAATGTCACTTAAATATAACTTAAACATTTCGTGAAAATCAGCCTAAGTACAATTTCCTTCATTTTAATATTGAAAGTTGGATTACTGAATAAAATAATTGAATTCTAATTACGGCACAGTCTTTTTGTTATCTTTATGAGGTTTACTTGACGATAGAATACGGCTTGTTCACATAATGATTATAAACTATAAAAATAATATTTTGCGATTAAAATTACTTTATATCTGAATGCAAAACAAATTTCAGCACCTTCGTATGTTTATTTTACCAATACTGAGCTCTACGGACCTTTATATTTTTAGTTCACATGACACAAAGTGTCGCCATCTAGTGTCGAATATATTTAATTATATTTGAAAGCTAACGCAAAGAGATTTTTCTAGAACTATTTTAATAAATTAGTTGTAAAATTATTTATAAATGAAATGTGATGCCATCCATAACATCAGAGCGTCTATTTGAGTAGTTTTTACACAATAAAACACAACACTTCATCCTTTTCTTCTTAATACTACGAAAATACATCGATTTGCGATTTTTTCAACACATGAGCGCACAGGACGAATGCTGATAGTATACTAACTAAAGCCACGCCCACTATGATGACGTCAGGACCTACTTAGAATCACAGTGAACAGTTGCTTATGCCGTCTCCCCTTTGTATTAGCTTCATGGGGCGAGCGGACGCAGGTACTTAGCGATGTAAAGGTAAATAAAAAAGACCGGGGGAGATGCGCTACAAGGTACCCTTACATAAATATCTAACGTTTACTACGTTAGATATTTATGAATGAAAGTCAGTTAAATAATGCATTACCACGTATTTTGAATTTAAGAGATAATAATTACAGAATGTTTGAGATTTTTTAAATTAATATTTCTTCATCATTTGCCTATATTACTTATTCTGAACCTTCTCTGCAAATTACTAAATAAACTTACTAAACAAAATATATAAATTAACAACACAAACCAAATTAGAAATAACTTCGTAGCGATCCCCTCATTCCCATTTCCCAGAGGTTATTATCATCCATAAATTCCTTAATATACCTTTTTTATAAAAACCCAGTTTATTAAAGTTTTTGAACTTTGACTAGGTAATATTAGTAGGTAATATATAATAGTATTGTAATATTCTGGTATTTTGTTGTAAAAGCGTATACATCGCCCCAAGAATTTATTACTAACTCGGTAGAGTCGAGTAACTGGCTAGCTTGTGTCTGTTCCTAGTATTTACAGAATGAATATCACTTATTTTTGAATATCACTTATTTTTGAAAAACTGCTTTCATTACAATTTCTAAAATGTATTGAGAGGCCAAAGTTAATATATTAATTTCCTTAAATTTTTGTCGGAGTGACTCTTTAGGTTTTAAATTATAGATTGCTCTTATGGCCCTCTTCTGCAAAACAAATATAATTTCAGTGTTGGCCGTGTGTTTTAGTATTTGGGGTACCATAGAAGTTTCGCGTCTAGCGCGATTCCAAGAAAAATGGAGGTATCAACAAGACTCAGTTCCTCCCCATTTAGAATTACATTAGTATTTAAATGTTTGACATTTGAAGTCATGAATTTCATACATAATAAAAACAACATTTCATACAAAATAAATTATTAATATTAAACCAATTGACTAATTTAGATATAGCATTATTTACTTCGTCATATTTTAGTAATTGTCGTTTTAAGAAATGTCATCAGCAAATAATACTATAACATGGTTATACCCTACTATGTAAGGTAAGTCATTAATATATACAAGAAACAGAAATGGGCTGGGAATTGAGCCTTGAGGCAACTCCACAGAAGAGCTCCTACTATTGTTGACAAAATTTTGCGTTCTGTTACTTAAGAGCCCAGTCTTTCAGAGCAAAACAGAAAAATCGCGTTCTGGTGACACAACTACACCCTCCCTGCCCCGCCACTTCATGTGCCGCCACCGCAGTCATCTTTCTGGCCGTAGAGTGGAAAGTTGCTCTACTAAGATTTTCCAGTATCAATTTACCTAATATACAGGATTATTGATAATTAGCTAACAAATTTTCACGTACAGATTTTCTACCTCATATCTATTTTTGTTCTATGCTTTTATTACAAAATTTGTAACACAAAAAAAATATATATTTTAAGTTTGTATAATTTTTGTTGTTTTGTTGAAAAGGTTTTTAAAAGATAATCATCTAGAACCTGTATAACATGTACTCGTATTATTGATTATTCAAATGAATCTGGCAAGTGCTAGAATGAGTCGTGCACTGAGGGATTCGTAATAAGTCGATGACACTATCGAAAATCCGTCAAGTACGTCAAGTAGTTTTAAATACTAAAATAGATTTAAAAAAAACTCAAAATAATTTCTATTTAAGTACAAACAGTCCACTAACACATATTTATAGTCTCTCATTAAAGTATAATGTAACTTTGTATAGCATTTACCTATATGCATAAATTACTATTCTTGTATAGCAGCATCGACAGACGACTTAGCGCGAGATTTATTTTGATTTTTTTTTAATTTATTCCCAATGGCTGGAATGATATATGGAGGGTCTTTGATTGGCATCGAGCGTGCCATGCGAGAATCAATTAGCTCAGGAAGCAGACAATTCAAATAAAATTTAGACAATGGGCCTACCATTTTGTCCTGCCATAACGCAGGGTCTCTCTTAACATATTCTACTTTCATAGAATGCTCCTCTCCAGTCCATGTGGCAAATAAGCACATATACATCTCCGTAATGTTTAACTGACCCTGAATTTGAAAATAATAATCGTGGTTTTTGTCAATCGAAAAAGTGTTATTTTTTGCATTGTACTTCCAAAATTTTATTTTCTTCGCTTTAACAGCTTCGTCAAATTGCATATTTTTTGCGGAAAATGGACATTTTAGTCCCGTTTTTCCCTCTTTATTTTTATAAATACCATCGGGACTCGCCCCTAAAAATTGTAGTGTTTTATGTATATATAGACCGCAGCGAGTAATTGTAATACTTTCCTGCCGAGATAACTGAGCGAATGCTGTTTGTTCATTAGCTTTGCCATATTTTATCGATGGAACATTAGATATGATTTGCGGTTTCACAATAGATCTCACTAACGGAGCGCAGCTGATGTTTTCTTTCCGTTTCACACACATATCTTACCAAATATAGACGCGGTTAATCGATTTTTTCTGTTTTCTAACCATTCTTGACTAGAACTTTGATCTATCGTATGTATCTGTAGATCGTCTCTTTGTTGGTCTGAAAGTTCCATTTGCTTAAGAAATTCACTTTTTGACATCTGAAAATCTTCTTCAGTCATATCTGGTCTTTGTGTTTTTTGTCCATAACCTGGATCATGTAACAGTGGTAGAGCCACGCGGCAGCTTTTGCTGTCGCACGGATGGGCCGGATCGAACCGAGGTGGTACCACGACCTCACAGAAAACCATCGTGAAGTAGAGGTTTACCTCTGCGTTTCGCTTGGTGAGTGCAGGTGGCCGGAGGCCCTTTTTACTGGAAATGAGGCATTCCATCTTAGTCCTCACGGGTGACAACGCATCTACATTTTGATTTGTAATAGAGGATAGATGTAGATGTCTATGGGCCGCAGCAACCACTTACCATCAGGTGGACTGTGTGCTCGTTTGTCAGCCTTATCGTATAAAAAAATCCATATTTCTACGAAATATTTTTCGAAAAGATCTTTTGTACACTTTTCTTTTCAGTTTTTGTGTCTCATATGAATTCGTATGTTTACCAGTGGGTTTGCCAAATATGCGCTTATAGATTGTATATATTGGCCTTTTCGTGTTAAAAGAAATTGCTGCAGCCACACACCTTTCTTGGTATGAATTTCTTTGTGTGTAATTAATTCGTTTGCCTCCCACATATTTAGCGATCACCGAATTGAATGTTTCAGCGGGATTGCTATCTACGTCAAAAACGAGACTTTTAGAATTTAAAGCTAAGAATGAGACAATTTGACTCATTTTTCTCCACAAAACTGTGTTCGCTAAGTCAAGTGCCGTATTACGATCAGATTTGTCATTCGCTGGGCATATAGCATCATCGCAGTTAAAGTGACTACCAAAAGAATGGTATAATGCATTCAAAATATCTGATCGAAGTTTGATCATTTTCTGATTGTCAGATACTTTTTCGCGTTTCTGTAGCTTAATAGCCCGCACCGTATATCTGCGTAATTTCATAATTTTGAAGTCCGTTAAAAGTTTCCTTGATTGAATAGGTATATGTGAATCCTTAGTAAGTGCTCTCAACTTGCTACACAGATTTCTTAGAAGATGGTTTCTACACACGATCTTCTGAACCTTGCAGTTTTTATAGGGATTGCTATCTAATATTTTTTATAAGTACTTGAATCGCCATCTGATATTAATCTAGCATACATTAATCCATGAGTTTCAAGTGAGGATTTAAACCCTTCAACGAGTGTTGTTGGCTCCATACTGGAAGAACTGCCAGAAAAGTTCTTGTAGCATATGTGGTTTGCTGGTTCAGTTTTTTGTTTTCAGCTTTTGCGCATACAATGCAGTATTTATTCTTCACGCCAAGGTACAGTATTTTACCAGTATATGCACCGATTATTGCTGCTGCTCCAGATGATGCTGAATAATTATTACTGAATGATCTTTTTGACCAACATCCGTCAGCTATCACGTCAATCATTGGTGTGCCTTCGCTGTCTACATTTCCAATTTTTTTTTTGCATGTTCAGCCTCCTCGACGCCAGCCTTAGTCATTTCTTCCACTGCCGTTATATTGAACCATTCATAAACTTTTTTGCTTGTTTGGGCGTATAAATTTTTTGACATACCAGGTATATCGGTATTACTTGATAATTCATTCAAATTGCTTAAACCACAGCCAATACTTATTGTACCTGCAACAACACCGTGATTTACATCACAAGTGTTAGATGGATCTTCAGTGCATATATCGAACTCTGAATTGCAGAGTTCACACTTAAAACGTAATTTTGATACAAAACCTTTTCGTCGCTCACCGATACATTTCAGATTTGTATATCTGCATCCAAATGATTTAGCATTATGATCAGCATACTTCCCTAAAATTTCTAAAAAATATCTGATCCATACAATTCTTCGTCCGTCTAGGCAGTAAAGTTCGGCATCATTGGTCATTTCTATATAATTTTCAATTTGTAGCTGGTGGTTTTGACTAACATTTATAAGCTCCTGACGTTTTCTTACTGAAATTCGGCGAAAGGGAAAAGCCTCCTCAAACTTTCGTTTCCGTCTTTCCTTTTTATTCGCCATATCTTGACTGTCAGGCTTTGTTACAGACTCTATATTTGTAAAGTCGTTCGTAAAAGTCTACTTTCGTCATGTCCTGATAAACGGTGTTCATCAATTTCAATGTTGCTAACATCTGACAATGATTGGCGAGAACCAGCAGCGGATCTGGGTACAAATATGCAACTCATTTATAAACAATTCTTAAAAGTACCTACCTAATTATATACCTAATATTTAACCAAGTGCTCACACATATGCACGTTGTTAAATATTGTACTATGAAACACAAAAAACTTACCTTTGAATTCTATTTCTTTTCATTGCTTCAACGTTTGATTTCAATTTTCTTTTTCTGGTACAAGCATATTTTTTACGTTTATGATCCATATCGAGATTAAAAGTTATAAAACAAATACAAAATGATTTATAAACCCTTAAAGAATTATATGCAAAAAATAATAAAGTAGAGCAACTTTCAATTCGTAACAATGCACAACCAAGGTTAGGGAAAGAGAGAGAAAGAGGAATGTTAGAGCGAGAGGAAGCGCAAAAATTTGGCGCAGACAAGACGTCTGAACGCTACAGCCGCTTAGCGGCTACTAAGGAATATTGTCCGCAATTATTGTTTATAAAGTCATTATTTTATAGGTCGATCGAAATAATTATTAATTTTGAAATAAGGTAGTTTAAATGATTATTTTTTAATATTTGTCTAATTAAACACCTGCCCTTGAGAAAAAAATTATTATAGCATGAATATTTTCAGCAATTGCTATGAACCAAATAGTTTTTTATGAGGTGAAAACAGCGAAATTTGACGAAATTGAGACGTCTTATTTAAGACAATGAAAGATATTTAGAAAAAAAGAAACAGCGCATTTTGAAGATGAAGGTGTTTAGCTATTAACGCGCTGAATAGATTTTGCCTATTTATTATCGATTGCCTTATAATGGTACACGAACAAAGCTCGAAATTGCGTTGGGTGCTAGAGAGCTCTATTTACCGTTTGATTTATCTAACATAGACCACATAGATGAACCAAAAAAAAAATTATTAGCCATTACTTATAATCTGGGTATTTATGTCTTATCAAAATATTTTACTCTGAAACAATAATTTTCTGTAAAAAAAGAAATCAAAGTGGCGCTAATGATTCGATGTGAGTCAACTTTAAAAGACTGTAGCCTTAAATATGAAATAATTAATTTTAGAGCATCACTTCTTACACCGTAGTGTTGAAGTTTCCTGATTAATGTTTCATGGTGAACACAATCGAATTATAATAATAGGTCACAGAATATACCCAAAGCATCCTGATGTTATAATTTGAAAATTAATGAAGTGTCATCAGCAAATAACGCTATATTATGGTTATCCTACTATGTAAGGTAAGTCATTAATATATACAAGAAACAGAAAGGGGCCGAGAATTGAGCCTTGAGGCACGCCCATTTGTACTGTCGACCCGGAAGAGCTCATACTATTAATGACAACTTTTTGCGTTCTGTTACTTAAATATGAAAGAATTAATTTAAGAGTATTTATTACTTCCTACACCGTAGTGTTGTAATTTTCTGATTAATTTTTCATGTTGAACACAATCGAAGGCTTTGTATCACAAAATATACGCAAAGCACCCTGTGAATTTTCCCATGCATTGAAGATATATTTGATCAGCTCAACACCAGCATCAGTTGTCGAACTTGTGAAACCGAATTGATTTTTATGAAGTAAATTGTTTACATTAAAAAAAAACAAATTGGGTTAAAATTGGCGGGGTCTAATGTACTACAAGATTTGAAAACACACCAGTAATAGTATTCAAAATAATAGCTAGTTGAGGTGCGATTGTATCTATTATAGACGCAATAACTTTAACGGAATCCCCCACTGATCTGCAGTATTTCTTAATATCAATAGTTTTAAAATATTTTATAATACTTTTTAATGATACTTTATGAAATGTAAAATTCTTTATACATATTACTTATTAATTATTAAGTAAGGATTCATAGTATTCGCAGTTCGAATATTTTCTTTATGAAATTAACCTACGAAATTTTAAAAATAGGACACTGGTACGTGATGAGATCACTGTCAACCGAACACTGTCGGCCGGGGCCGGCCGGTTGAACGTACATAGCTAACGGCTAATGGAAGAGAAATGTTACCGACTGCTTCCGAATTCAACACCCCCTTACGAATATGTGCGTGCGTAATAAAATGGTAGGCGCTACATATTTATGGATGACAATCAGTAAAAATAATGCATACCACGCATTTTCATTTAGTTTTTTCTTTTTTCCTTTTTTTCTTCAATCATTTATATTACTTATTCTGAACCTCAGCAAAATTGGTCGCCTCTTTGAATGCCTCTTTTCCAGTAAAAAGGGTCGCCGGTTCTATACACTCACCATACGAAACACAGCAGTGTTAAGCTGCTATTTTACGCTGGTATTCTGTGACGGCGTGGTCCTTCCCGGGTCGAGCCGACCCATTCGTGCTACAACTATACTATTAATATAGCTGCAGCATGGCTCTACCAGGTACAAAAGTATTAGCAAACGTGATTGCTAATCATTAGGTTCTAGGTTCGAATCCCGGATCGGTTACTGGGTTTTTCTGACAAAAAAATTTGTTATTGTATAGGCCAAAATCAGTTACTGGGTTTTTTGACAAGAAATTCTCAGTATGAACCCGGAGTCGGGAAGTTGATGGTATATCACTCCCGTGTCTCGAAAACCACGTAAAGCCGTTGGTCCTGCGCCTGAGCTTCGGTCTCTCGTCTTCGGTCGTGTTGTATTACCGTCCCATCGGACTATGAGAGTGAGAGAGCAGAGAGTGCACCTGTGCTTGCGCACACACTCGGTCACTATAATCCTGTCCTGCGCAGTTAAATAGACGCCGTTGAGACTGGCTCCCTCCGGCTTGAGACTGGCCGCCGTGATCGAAATTTGGTCTAGAGCATATTATACAGGCTAACAGCCTTAATTTAAAGAGCCATTATGAAGGGAATAAGGAAAGTGGACGAAGCGAAACAAGTATGTAAGGGGTCGTAGCAAGTGGTGGTGTATGTTAATTTACTTTTATACATATGTCATAAATAGAAATATAAAGATGTTGTATTGTCGCAGGTCTGAAGCTATTTGGCGAGCGGTACTCGGGGCTGGAGTACGACTACCGCGGGCTGGTGCACGTGTGCACGCAGCTCAAGCGGCACGAGCGCGCCGAGCACTACTCCGCGCTGCTCCAGCGCTGGCACGGTAACTCTACACTGTACTCTGTACACTGTACACTGTACTCTGTACACTATACTCGCACCACGGCTGGAGTACGACTACCGCGGGCTGGTGCACGCAGCTCAAGCGGCACGAGCGCGCCGAGCACTACTCCGCGCTGCTCCAGCGCTGGCACGGTAACTCTACACTGTACTCTGTACACTGTACACTGTACTCTGTACACTATACTCGCACCACGGCTGGAGTACGACTACCGCGGGCTGGTGCACGCAGCTCAAGCGGCACGAGCGCGCCGAGCACTACTCCGCGCTGCTCCAGCGCTGGCACGGTAACTCTACACTGTACTCTGTACACTGTACACTGTACTCTGTACACTATACTCGCACCACGGCTGGAGTACGACTACCGCGGGCTGGTGCACGTAGCTCAAGCGGCACGAGCGCGCCGAGCACTACTCCGCGCTGCTCCAGCGCTGGCACGGTAACTCTACACTGTACGCTGTACACTGTACACTGTACTCTGTACACTGTACTCTGTACACTGTACACTGTACTCTGTACACTGTACACTGTACACTGTACTCTGTACACTGTACACTATACTCGCACCACGGCTTCAGTACGACTACCGCGGGCTGGTGCACGTGTGCACGCAGCTCAAGCGGCACGAGCGCGCCGAGCACTACTCCGCGCTGCTCCAGCGCTGGCACGGTAACTCTACACTGTACGCTGTACACTGTACTCTGTACACTGTACTCTGTACACTGTACACTGTACTCTGTACACTGTACACTGTACACTGTACTCTGTACACTGTACACTGTACACTATACTCGCACCACGGCTTCAGTACGACTACCGCGGGCTGGTGCACGTGCACGCAGCTCAAGCGGCACGAGCGCGCCGAGCACTACTCCGCGCTGCTCCAGCGCTGGCACGGTAACTCTACACTGTACGCTGTACACTGTACTCTGTACACTGTACACTGTACTCTGTACACTGTACACTGTACACTGTACTCTGTACACTGTACACTGTACACTATACTCGCACCACGGCTTCAGTACGACTACCGCGGGCTGGTGCACGTGTGCACGCAGCTCAAGCGGCACGAGCGCGCCGAGCACTACTCCGCGCTGCTCCAGCGCTGGCACGGTAACTCTACACTGTACGCTGTACACTGTACTCTGTACACTGTACTTGCACCACTGTCTGGATACGCCACTGCCTTGCAGAGTCCTTTTGAAGCCTAGTAGGAGCGAACAGTTAGCAATAATACCGTTATTATCTCACTGATATAGCCAAAGTACGTTTTTGTAAATTGGTATTTGAAAAGCACTTACTGAAAATTATGACAGTTATGTCATCGGTCATATAAGTTCCTACTGCGGGAGACCTTGCAAAAAGAAGCGGCCAAGAACCCACAAGTAGACTGTTTCTCCTATTACTTGCAATTTAACCTAATAAAATATATTTCAAAGAAGTTCTATGTAATTAGGGATATGCTTTTAGCAACGTATACAATAACAGATAATGCATATTGAAATTGATTTTAAACATTGTTACGGCCTACGGCTGCTCCCTTAAAGGATCCAATCCTCTGGGGCCCATGAGCAGAAGACTTCCCGAGCAAACGTAGGTCGGGCCTCAATGTGGCCACGTGGAATCTCTCGAATTACACTAAAATATATGGGGGCGTTCTATACTACGGCCAGTCGACCGGCAGAGGAATTAGGCGGAGCTTACTTACCTATATCCAAGGCGACTGGTCCCTTCGGAGTCGGTCAGGTCACATGTGGTTGTGTAGTGAAAGGGAAATAAGTGATGTGATGTGTATCTGGGTGTGATTGATGGTGATTGAACCTAGACCTTGGCCGTCGGCAGCAGCCCGAGCGTCGACACCGCTCCAACTTGAGGGGGCTTCCGAGGTTGTCCACCGTCACTTTCTTCTTTCGTCACGTTGACAGTCAATTAACTCTATCGTACGATTAACTAACTTACAGAAGCCACTAACTATCGCTGGTTATAAGGTTACCGCCCAAAACGCGCACGGATTTTCTGGGTCAAAGGTCACTACCGTTTCGCGTTGCAACAGTTAGTTCTAGAATACAAAGGCCGCACTAGCTAATATTGTCGAATGCACTTATACAGATTCTGAGTCGCACCCAATAAGTCCCGGGGAAGCTCTCTAGGGATACGCGCCACAAAATTCCTAGACCGTATTTTTACTGTCCGCGCTTAATTATTCCGAGTTCCCGCGCTTAATTGGCAGCGTGCCAATTGTTAGCACACCTGACAGACGACTGATTTTTCACTCGCGACCCGCGCGCCACTGCACGCTCGGAAGAACTTCAAACCGGTATCGCCCAGAGCCGCGCGACCCCTAGACGTCGATTCCGACAACAGCGTTTTGCGCGAACAAACATTATTACATGTAAACATTAGCGCTACGCATGTAAGCCCCCAGTTGATAGGCAGAGTTCAAAAAGAGGGAAGCTAGTCACACAACATTTACCAATAAAAAATATAGATGGAAAATTGTGAAAGAAGTGATGGGTGTAGTCGCTATAACGACGTGCTAGGCAAGTAGCATAGTTATAAGTCCCATACACGGCACCTATAAGACCCAGTCCAACATGGGACAACATTGTTACTTAAATAGAAAGAAGTATGTTATCGTTTTTGGGAGTTTCAAATTAAAGACATGTTTTACTTAAGACAGTCAAAGGTATAATTGTCAGAGAAATGGTAAATATACAGTTAACGCGCGGAGAGGGGAGTGCTGCGTAAAGTGAATTTAACACGTCCGTGGGACCGTGTTCAATTTTACAAGTCCGTAGGACCTTGTTCAATTTTACAAGTCCGTAGGACCGTGTTCAATTTTACACGTCCGTCGGACCGTGTTCAATTTTACACGTTCGTGGGACCGTGTTCAATTTTACACACACATGCGACCATTTTCTTGTTTACATTATTTTGATCATATTACAGAATATACTTATTGGAAGTCATTTTCATGTTTATTTTACCACTGGTACGGAAAATGTCTCTGATCTAGAAAAAAAAGCAGTAAGAAACCCTGCGGGACATTTTTTTAATACAGTTTACAATCATAATATGGTATGTTACACAATTAACTATAAAAACCAATTTCACTGTAACCATGGCTATGTGCCCGGTCAGTGTCCCCTGTCCCCATCGTGACCATGGGTGCTGTAAAGTGCCCGAAACGTCGAGATTTAAAAAAATTAAAATTAAACGTGATAAAATCCGTAAAATTAGTTTATTACTTTTACTGAAATCAGAAAATTTTGTATCTTTTGTAAAGTTTGAACTGTCCTGTGTAAAATAAAGAACACGTGTTGATATATTGATGTTTTTCCACAGAGCTGCGCGAACAGTCGAAGACGGAGCAGCAACCGGCGCTGGGCGACGAACAAGTCCTGCCGCTCGACGAGCTGCGCGCCAAGCTCCAGCTGCAGCACTGAGCGCCCCGCCCCCCGCCCGCCCCTGAGCTGCCCCTGAGGCGCCCCTGAGCCGCAACACTCGCGCCCCTGTGCTGCCCCTGCGCCGTAACACACGGCGCAAGTTGCTCTCGAATAGACAACACCCACGTGAACTTTCCACTGCCCTTGTTAATGCGCTCACTTTGCAAACGTGCGGGATGTACTAGGAAATCTATTCGACTCGCTACTTCTCAATTTTATAATTTCGTTAAAATCAATAATATTTTTAATACGATCAGCGTTATTTAAGTAATGTTGCAATGGTTTGTGAAATTTCTTCTAGATGACACTTTTCTGCCATTATCATATTTTTCTATATTATAATTTATAAGTGCTGTTTAAAAGGCATAGTAGTATTGAAGTTGTTATTTGGGAAGTGGTGGTATCGAATGAAAATCTCTAGTAGAGATGTTGACGATGGATATGTTATGTACCAAGTGTTTAATCAGGGCTCTATTTATAATGTCCGGACAATATGAATGATGAAAAATCAAATCTGGCTACGTAATTAATACTAATTTAAACTTCATTCTTTATCACATTGCCTGGTCATAACCTAACCTGTTTTTACTGCTCTGCCCAGTAAGTTACGAACTTTGTTCATAAAACTCAGTCAATCTGATTATTTCAATAGTTTTCATAGTATTGACCAACTCACATTGAGGATTTTTAAACTATCTTATAAATAATGCCCTATAAATCACTTGATCCACAACGATATTACAGATAGTAAAGTGAGACATACCGGCTTCAATTAATATTATGGAATGTTTAAATGAATTATTCATACTCATTATGAATTTTATAAAAAACACGTGTCTATAGATCTGTAGAAGATGGGCGCGGGATTTAGTCTGTGGAGCTGATATATGTAAAAATGTAAAAGGCATTTAAGGGCTATATAAAAGTCTGGTAAATTTTATTCATAGTAAAGCCCAAAATATTAGATTTAATAAATATTTGAGACTATAATTATAATGATTGAATTATCTATGTAGATGGAAATATGCACAACTATTATATAATAACATTTATTTTATAAGATTATGTAAATTATTGCTGTGTGTATAGAAATGGGACCTCAGTCGTTAGATTATTGGATTTACAAATATATAGGTATCTCATAGAATTTAAAAATGTTTAAATAGTCACCTAATCCTTATGTCATTCTTGGATTCACATGAGAAGTGTAAGAACACGTAAAGTGACACTGATGTTCCTACGACATATTTCTATGATATTCTATATCATATTCAAACCTGTTACTATGTAGAATGAACAGGGTCCCATATAAGCCTCAATCTGGTGACTATTGAACTCGTATTTTTCTAACTATCCTTATGAGCCCGTAAAAACCAATGCTGGACTTGGGCTTCTCCGATAGTAAGAATTCGCCGCAATCGCCACGTCCGAAATAGGATTGGCGATCGCGGTTGTTCTAGGTGTAAAATATTTACTCAGTTTAGACGTCTACTTGTAATCCTTTGTTCCTTTTGATTGGTGATTTTATGTATAGCGATGGATGTTTACTGTACCCATATTTCATTTGTGACTATAAGACGTGAATTGTGCAATTTAAGAGTTTTAAGATGGATGTAAATAGATTTATTTTTTCCTTAAAAATTTATCAGTGCACTAGTCAGAATAATTAAGCCTTTTAAGGCCTACACAAATTGATGAAAATGTAATATAGTACTTAAATTAAAATTGACGATTATTTCGGTGCTTATATAATATACGAGCAAATACTCAAAACGCTGATCAATTTTAAGATGCCGTTAAGTCTCGCGCTGTCTCTATTACTTTAAGTCAAAGTGACCGTGACACCACGAGACTTAACGATATCTTAAAGCTAAGTAGCGTGTGAGTATTTGGCAATTAACCACTCGTTTGCTAAATGGCTTAAACGCCATCTTAGTTACGAAGAACTGCGTGCACTGTAATTTGATTAATAAAGTCGTCTTTAACGCAACAGCAACAACTCGTATTTATCTCAGTATAACATTCAGCTTTGACTATGTATTGACAAGTATTTTATGGAGTTTATGTATTGTATAATTAGCGGCACGAAAATCTAGCGGTGGCCGATATTGCGCAGAAGTCGCGCTGATTGGCTCTCCAGTCGCATTCGTGCAATTCAATACGGCGCGTACCCTCCACGTTTCGTTCAGCGCTAGACTTACGTGCCGCGACTTGTAAGAGTGAGGTTGCTCCAAGCCGACAAGTCATCGTTAGTTTGTTGCGGCGAGGAGCAATGCGCGCAAATGTAACTTTAGTTGTTCGTAAATGGCTGTTAGGTGCGTGAAGCGAATAAATAAGTTTCACACGACCAGTCCGATGTTTTATTTTACAACCTTGCTCACAACTGTCTGATACTATTTATCATCTGAAACAATGTATTAGTATGGGGGACCGGAGACCCTTCTTATCGAAAACCAGGCATTCCATCTTAGCCCTAAGGGGTGACAACGCATCTGCATTTTGTTTCTTAATTGAGGATAAATGTAGATGTCGAGGGACCACAGCATCCACTCGCTTACTAATAATTGTTCCGGGTATGTATGTTTGCCCTTGTGCAATGTTTATAAACTCTCTTCACTAAGATTTGACATGACAAAACTTTACTTACGTATGGTTATCACGTCAAATAAAATGTAAGCGAAATTAGCTTGGTCTGTTTATTGTGTGTTTATGCAACACTACCGTTCGGTGGCGTAGCTAGAATACCCACTAGTCCATATTGGCATGTGGGTGACGTAAGAGGCGATAGAGGGACACTAAAACAAAAGATCTTAGCTGTGATTTCCTGATAACTAATCAAAATAATAAAGAACTGTGTTGCTAAACCGCCTGCCAAGCGCGGGCACTACGGTGAAATCCTTCCCTATGAGGCAATCTGTGGGGAAGATTTACGTTCATCAATGGACTTTTATAGGGATGAGTAAGTGAAAAAAATATATCAATAAATATCGATATATCTGCGTGTTTTGCATAATGTACTAGGTAAGGCTCAAACTTTTATTACTGATAGACGACGAAAGAAAACGACGCTAAACAGTACATGAATGCTGTTGTAGCTGCTTTTATTGCTTAAAATATATTCAAATTGATACGAATTCGATACTCTAAAATAAATATCGTTATTTCTATATTTATTACCCAAGCCTAGACTTTTATAGCTTATAACGGATGGATAGATGGAGGATACACCACTTACCACTTCTCTAATAATTTTTACGTATCATCAGAATAAAGGTTGTAATTTGGGCTGTATATCAGTTATAATAAATATTTATTCAATTTACACAATATCAGGTGTTTAAATTGAAACAAAAACTTTCTAATTATATGAATTTAATATAAATAAGTAATAAAACATCCTTTCCATAAATTAAAGCAAATATTATATAGCTATTATAATTGTATATCAATAAAATTAGAAACATGGAATGCTATTAGAAAAAAAATATGCTAACTGGGATCAATCACTATGATAACATTAAATAAAAACACGGAACATTGTATAGGTACTCTTATAAAATTTAGAGATTCAACATGTTAAAATTTAAATCACTGAATTTGAGTATTTCAAAATTTGTACTTAACTGTCGAAATGTCAATATCTCTTTCAAATCTTTTAAAATTGTTATTATTTTTTCAATATTTTTTATAATGTTTCAATAAAACAGAATAACCATTCTATCAAAAATTATAATAAATTAGGGAGGTACATAGAATTATATTTATGAGATTAAGCACCTTAAATAATTGGCTTAGCTCTTATTGCAATTTGAAATGCTTATCATCACTGGTGATGACAAATTCTCACAAAACCAACTTCTTTCTAGTTTCTTTTATTTAAATAACAATAACGGCTGTGTTTGAAAACATAAATGTTAATAATTTTATTACTATGTATAGTTGTACGGAGTCTAGCTTAACAAAATAACTACATCTAATTCAAAATTACACGGGTGTCACGTCATAACTGGAAAGTGGTGTAAGTTTGTCTGCTTGGAGTCTTCACGCGGGCCCCAGCAGTGCGACGAGCGCGCGCTTGTAGTCGCCCGACGTCTCCCCCTGCTGCGTGCCGCGAGCGATACGTTAGCGATACGTGGCGATACGTGGCGACACGTGGCGATACGTGGCAGCAACACGTAGCCGGGCCAGAGCAGTGCGGTCGCATGCAACAGCGTGAGAGAAGAGAGCGGCATGATTAGCAAAGTTGCACCAACATTTCCACCGTCCACAGTACCCTTTACTAATTTCTGCAGTCTTTCATTAATAAAGTATTGGTTGATTCATTTAATTGATGTGTATTTGTATTGCCACGTTAATAAATTTGCCAAAAACAAAAACTAATAAAAAATTACTATTTCAAATGGCATCGTATTTTCCTTTAATTTTTCGGTTAAAAATAACTATATTTTACAATCTGTTACTGGGGTGATTTTACTGTGGATGGCAGAATTATGTTAATTACATATGGTCCGAGAGCTCATGACGCATTTTTCATGAAGTGTTTGATGCATCATGAAACTTTGTTTAAAGGTATCAGTCGACTCAATAAGCAGGTATATGACTGTCTGCCTGGCCTACCTGGGTACACCTGGTACTGCGCATACAGTTAAGTCGAAAAAAAATTTGCCCAAAAAAAGTGTTTGATTCAAATAATAATAATGACTATCCGTTAGCTAAGTTTATAAACAATTAAGAAAAAAAATGGCAGACACTTCTGAAGGGGTTTACATAGGGGCAGACGACCACAAAGTTGTATTTTCAAAAATTCCAAAAAAAGTGTTTGATTCAGTCTGCCATTTTTACAGCGTGTTTATTATGTATAATAAAATATTCTCACAAAAAGGCAGACAGTTTCTCCGGGGGTTACTAATTTAAAAATCTATACAAATAAATAATCACTTTTTAAATGGTCCATATTTCCTATCATAATAATTAATACATCTGTATCACATGATTTGATAAGTACATTGACAGCAGAATCCGATTCCAATTGACAAACATGAAAATAATTATACTTTTTTAAGATTATTTAAATAGCTGCTGATAAAATAAAAAGCTGTTCCCCGCGACAAATAAATATACAAATAAATAATCACTTTTTAAATGGTCCATATTTCCTATCATAATAATTAATACATCTGTATCACATGATTTGATAAGTACATTGACAGCAGAATCCGATTCCAATTGACAAACATGAAAATAATTATACTTTTTTAAGATTATTTAAATAGCTGCTGATAAAATAAAAAGCTGTTCCCCGCGACTTCGCCCGCATGTAATTTAGGGTTTTATTTTTTTTGCGCGGTACCCTAATAATTTTTTTTAAATTTAAAAGCAGCCTAAAATACTCGTTATAACATCAATTATCTGCCAGTGAAAGTCCCGTCAAAATCGGTCCAGCCATTTCGGAGATTAGTCGGAACAAACAGACAGACAAAAATTTTAAAAATTGTGTTTTTGTTATAAATATCGTATATAATGTCTTATGCGTTTAGTAAAAAATTGTTATTTTGAAATTAAAAACAGACATTTAAATTTTATTTATTTGTATAGATTTTTAAATTAGTAACCCCCGGAGAAACTGTCTGCCTTTTTGTGAGAATATTTTATTATACATAATAAACACGCTGTAAAAATGGCAGACTGAATCAAACACTTTTTTTGGAATTTTTGAAAATACAACTTTGTGGTCGTCTGCCCCTATGTAAACCCCTTCAGAAGTGTCTGCCATTTTTTTTCTTAATTGTTTATAAACTTAGCTAACGGATAGTCATTATTATTATTTGAATCAAACACTTTTTTTTGGGCAAATTTTTTTTCGACTTAACTGTATGCGCAGTACCAGGTGTACCCAGGTAGGCCAGGCAGACAGTCATATACCTGCTTATTGAGTCGACTGATACCTTTAAACAAAGTTTCATGATGCATCAAACACTTCATGAAAAATGCGTCATGAGCTCTCGGACCAATAGCGCAGTTCTTTTTAATCTTACATTTTATAGCAATATAGAAAATAAATAGAGATATATTATGAAGTAAATATAATTTGAAAAAATAAAAGTATCAATATAACCTCACCTCCTGTTTGCGGCCGGCACACGAGCAGTAGCGATACAAAAAAGGCCCACAGATTATTTAGACACAAACACAAGTAATATTAAACACGTACACACAAAGCGTTAATAAAGCATGGCAATTTATTTATTTTCTTCAGCTTTACATGCCTTTATATATTATTTGTGCAATTGTGATGTTACTTTATGGACCTTTAATAAAAGTTTCATAAATCGATAAAAATATTTTGTTTTTATATACTTCTTTGTAAATTGTTCATGACAGCAAATGAATTGAAATCAAAGCATTAACTTGCATTTAGTTCATTGTTTAAATTTTACAGACATACAGCATAAGTTTATAAAACAATTTATAAGTTAAATTATAATTTGTTTGCTACATGTGTTCCAAATATTTTTTAAAGTTATGTCTAAAACGTAGCGACTATACTCTTTGAATGAGACAAAACATATTCCAAAATTAAATCTTTTGATGCAACATAATTTATGATAGACTTAAATAACTAATCTTTGTGAAAGGGGGAATTAATTGAAAATAAATGTCCGTGGCCGTTTGAGTGAGAATTTAACGTGTAACTTGGCTGTGAAAAGCTAGCTAAATTGGAAAGACAACGCATTGCACATAACGTCTAGTATTTTAATTAAGATCATTCGATTCTTCTTTAATGTCAAAAACACAGTTAATAAAAATATTTTTATCACCTACTCGCGCAGGATTTACTAGTATTCCATCTGTATGCAGCGGACTGTACTTTGAAGTATAGTCAACGGCACGAAAATCAAAACTTCAATTGTAGTCACAATTACAAAAAGACTAGACTATATGTGCGTCACGTGGCGGCAAGAACAACGCAACAAACCTCAAGATCGCTCTGCAGCGTCTTATCGTAGAGCCGTTCATACTCCCTCTTGATGTTTCCGAGATCTATCTCGGCGCGGCTGGTGACGATCCGCACGAGGCAGCAGTCGTCGGTGCCGGCGCCTTGCAAGGCCGCGCGAAGTCTTTGCGCGAACCACGCGCCCGCATTCTCCACGCACTCCACTGCAACAAGAGTCCAGCACTGGACACGGCCTCTTTCTCAATAGGATTTACCATAATTACCACGCTAGGCAGGTGAATAGGCACAGAATTACTCTGATTAATTTCCACGAGAACCTTAAATGGTGTAACACCTGTTAAAACGATACAACAGTGACCTCACAACACATACCTTAACTTCGACGTACAGGTTCTCACCGAGCTGGTTACTTACGGAGTTGATACAGCTTTTCACTTTTGGAATGCTATCTGTCCAGAACACGTACCCTGATATCGCTCTCGAGCGTCTTATCGTACAGGCGTTCGTACTCCCGCTTGATGGCGCCGAGGTCGATTTCTGAGCGGCTGACGAGGATCCTGATGAGAGTGGAGTCGTTGGTGCCGAGCCCCTGCATGGCTTTCCGCAGCCGCTCGGCGAACCAGGCTGGTGCGCTTTCAACGCACTCCACTGAAAACAATCGTTTTAACCGCGAACGCAGATTCCATATCGCCAAGTAGTGGCGTGATAAATTTCCATCATCAGTTTTACGTGGTAGAGCCAAGGTGCAGCTATATTATGGTTGAAACACGAATGAGTCGGCTTGAACGGGGAAAGGCCACGCTCGTAAAGAATATCAGCGTAAAATAGCAGCTTATTGTTGCTGTGTTCCGTACAGTCAGTGTAGATAACCTTTTTTACTGGAAATGAGGCTTTATGTCTTACACCCCAGGTGTAACAAACCATCTGCATTTTTAATCTTAATCGAGGGTATATGTAGATATCTATAGGCCACAGAATCCACTTACCATCAGGTGGACTTTCTCATGCCGTAAGTATTGTAATAGCCGAATCCCTGGAAAATGTTAGCCTATCTATAGTGTACTGGCTCTCGTGGTATTACAACCATATCGTATTTATAGAAGATTTTGAAAACTAAAGCGCCGACAGTCAAAGGTACTAGACGTCTGGTACCACAATCGTTAATTAGCTTTTAAAGCTGGAAAAAGCGGCCTATGCCCAGCAGTGGACAATTTAAAGGCTAGTAAGAAAGTATTTGTAGGAGAAGCAGTCGGCCATCTTGGCTAACAAGTTAGGGATTACAAGATAATATTTAGTTTTATTAATTATAAATTGCACCAGGGCACCCTTTTATAATTAATTTCAAATTAATCATCTCAGTATGTCTAGGATAAGCCAGCTTGGTACAACCCAGGGGGATGAAACTGCCATACAAATATACAAGAACAAAAAATGCATTGAAAGTTCTGCCCTCTAGTGAACGAGGTACATAAACTTGTAGGCTAGTTTTCTTCAGTGTTGTAGAGATGGCGTTAATTAGATCAAAACCCCAGAATCAAAGGCCCAAAAAAAACTAAATCTGTGGCGGTTTTGTTCTATGGTTATGGTTGAAACGTAGATAATTATGGAGTGTAGAGTACAAGGAGAACCATCTTATAAGGGGCGAAAGTTGAAAAAGTGTCCTACTATTTACTGAAAATAGAGGTTCCAAAACCTACCACAATAGCGCTGGCGTCTGAAAAACTACGATATGAAGATAGCTGTTGTGAACGGAGTGAAGTCAGCTGAATTCAAATATTTAAAAAATTTCATGACTAGAGTAGTTAGTAAAATGCCAGTATACAAAACCTCAACTATTTACGTAGTACAAAACCAAGCGGATTGGTCGCGCCTTGTTTATTTCTCCATCTTATTCTAATTATTGGCGCTTTTTTAATTTATCCTATGCTACTGCAGCGCCACCCTTATTGGACACGTTTTTAGGGACACTTTTCATATATAGAGATGGCCCTGCTTCTCTACGCTCCATATAGATAATATACTTGGTTGACAGTTCTTTCAAATAAATACAAATATTAAGGGTACGATAATTCAGAAAACGAAAATATTTTGCAACTTTTCGTTCCTCTCCATTGAAAACCATAATAAGAGGATTTATGATTATTTACTAAATTAAACAATAAATTAATGTGGTTGTTCACAGTTGGTGCACCAATGTTAATAGGTTGCTTAAAGGGAAAATAATTAACTACTGATTGTGAAAATGATAATGTCAAAGCTCAAGCTATTTTTATTTATATATATATATATTATATTCAGTCTTCGATATTAATATTAAAAAAAAAATCTTATGTGAAATGGCTAAGTTTTATTAGTGTTAATGTTATTTACAAAATTACTATTTGGAGGTTTAAGATTAATTATTGGAGATATCCAATAATTACCTGGTAGAATGCATACATAAACATTGATAATAAAACTGCTTATTTCATAAATATCAATATAGTCATTGACAAAATACGCCATCTAGGGGTAACTACCGCAAGCCGCGTTGTACTAAAGAATACAGCGGCATCTAGCGTACACGGTATACTCATTCGAAAACTGAAATTTGAGTGGCGCATATATCACCAAGTCACGCCAGACCCAAGACTGCCCGCTCCGTTTTTTTGCGCCTGATGCAAGGCCACCCTCCGGAGGCGGAGGAGGGTGGTGAATGCTCATAGCATACCACGCAGCCGGCTGCGTGGTTATGTGGGACTCACTAAGAAGTGCCTATCCACTAGACACCACCTGTGTGACTGGCTCTGGCCTGTATGGCCTCTTCGCCGCATGGAAGGGACCCCCCTTAGGGAAAGGGGCCGCGAGCCCGCTCAGTCGCTGCGCGGTCGTTTTATACCCGTTGCAAAACAAGTCGAGTAGTAGGGCGGTGGGGGATATCGAGTGACGCGCTGGGTGGCGTGATCGGTGCACGTGTTGTTTACGAGTTTTGCTGTGCCGGCTTACTTACGACGACGACCCCCGTCATGCCGTCATTTTCATAAAACGGTAAGTGGTAATTTTCTCAACTACAAAAAAATTCAATATTTACTATAGGATACACTCGGGTCGCTATTTAATTAATTTCTGTCATCATAAAATATCTCTAGAACAGCATAAATGTCACATCGAATCGTAGGTAATTAAACAATTAAAACTCTTTTAGAATTATTTGGGTATACTAATATCTACTAAGTATCTTAGGCAATTTCTATCATGTTTCTATAAATGACTGTACACAACTGTGGGAGAAAATCGGAAAAAATAATATAAGAATTCGGACTATATAACCTAAAGGTGGCTGTTTTAAAGAGGATAAACGGATAACCGCGAGGCGACCATGTTTCATTTATATTATAATAACCCTTTTTATAGTCTTCGTTTAATTTAAAAAATTAAAACATATCCTTTGTACATTATATCCTACGATTTCCTATAATTTACAAGAGACCGGTGGTAAAACTAAGCGGCGGGGAGAACTCACCGATAGCGGAGAACGCATCCTTTAGTTCTCCATCGATCTCCGCCTTGATAGCCTGCTCGATGGTGCGCCCCGCTATGTTCTTGTACTCCTCGAAGATCAGCCGCAGCTGCGCGAAGCTCTCGTGTGCCAGGATCTGAGTAGTTCACGGAATATCATACTTATCACTTCGAAGTAAATAGCTGAATTAAAAAATCTTATAACCCAAAAACTTATTTAAATATATTTTATTCACCTACTTATTCGTGAGAGTAGAGAACCGGAGATCCTTATAGTGGAAACGAGGTATTCCATTTGGTCTTCAGGGTTGACAATGCATCGGCATTTTAATTCTTAATCAAGGATAGATGTTGATAACTATGGCCCGTAAAATTCACTTACCATCAGGTGGACTGTCTGCTCGTTTGTAATCCTTATTCTACAAAAAAAAAAAGAATCCTATCAATCTGTAACCCATTTCGAAGGCTTCAGAAGCGTTTTCACAAAAAAAAATGGTGGCCACGTTTGTCTCCAAAACCGGCCATGTTACGACTATTCCTATTGAGGGACAAAGTACGGTTAATGCAGAATGGTATGCTAGCATTTGTTTGCCATAGTTCCTTTCTGAACTCCGTAAAGAGAACTGCAACCGCCGCATCATCCTCCATCACAACAATGCGAGTTCTCAGACCGCACACAGAACAAAAGAGTTTTTAGAGCAAAAAAACATAGAATTATTAGACCATCCGCCGTACAGCCCCGACCTAAGCCCTAATGATTTCTATACTTTCCCTAAAATAAAGAATAAATTGCGTGGACAGAGATTTTCATCACCTGAAGAAGCTGTGGACGCCTACAAAACGGCCATTTTGGAGACCCCAACTTCCGAATGGTTGCTTCAATGATTGGTTCCATCGTATGGAAAAATGTGTCAAATTTCGCGGAAAATACTTTGAAAAGCAATAAATACATTTTTAAATAGTAATGTTGTGTCACTTCCTTGATTCCCGAAATTTTCAGTGCCGCCCTCGTAGATTGAGGTATCTTTATAAATAAATTAGCTCGTAGCCTAGCACTCACGCATATGCAAAGACGTTATATCTCGACCAAAGCGTTACCAAGAGAATTGAGAATCGCCATAAAGCGCGTTTTAGATGGTGACGCGCCCCAAAATTATACCCAAGCTGAACAAGAAGAGCAAGGGAAGAAAAAATCTTGTAACCTATGTCCACTAAGACTCCAAGACTAAAAATGTGTAGCATGCAAAAATCAAATACGTCTGCAACTCTCAAACCTCCCTGTGTAAGGCATGGCAATAATTATAGGATAATTGACTCCCTCTCAGTTTTTTTCGTTTGCAGTTCAGAATGAACAGGTTTTTTCGTTTGCAGTTCAGAATGAACATTTTTGTTTTCTTTTTTAATTTAAAATTTATTAGAATTTAATTAAAAATATAAATACGTTGATTTTTAAAGAAATAATTAGTTAATAGAACTGTAAGTGATCTCAGTGCCAATTAAGACTGAAAAGTGCCTTTTCTTGATCTTTTTGTAATTATTTGTATTTTGTAATAAATGGTTCTCGAATTTACTAAAAATCTTATTATTTATGATCCAAGCATGCACTCTAAATTCATTCTTATTTATTTGTTTATTTGCACAATTAATATGAAATGGTCCTAAACAATGTAGGAGTCTGTAAGACCCAATGTCCATGCTAGTGTTACAAAAAATAAGTGTCAATAGTTAAAGGTTAAATGTAAATTAATGCTATAAATGGGCGTAGCCAACCTCCTCACCTCCGTGTTCCATCCTAGCTGCTACTTCCGCGAACGCCATTTAAATATAAGCAGCACATTAAATGACAGAGAGGGGGGAGAGAGTAGTGACGTATTACTGGAAATACTGCTCTGTAAACGAGAGTCATGTAGATATTTGTAAGCGTTATGTCTTTTAATATCATACTCTATCTCATATTAACGAACGTTACATAGATGTGAAGGTGTCGAGAGAGCTGTGAGGGGTGATTTGGGGATCTTCAGGGATAAGAGGGGCCTGCGAGACTTTTGGTAACAGATATTCGATAATACAAAATGTAAAAAAGTATACTTGTCTTTCATCTAGTTTCAATCTCAAAAATGAAACCTGATCTGAACCGATGTTGTAATAAAATCGCGATAGAAGGATAGGTTCTCGCGAAAACTCCCATGGAGGTCTATTATTTCGAACGATCGTTGCAGCTAAGACTGTGTGCGTGTTTGTCAACTTTATTATATAAATAAATCGTGTCGAGTATTTCTCAGTGTGTGGAGTAATACCTTGTTGAATATCTCCTCGTCGGTGCCCCACTTGGCCTCCCCTGCGTCGTACAACTGTTGCGCAGCCTCCGCAGCCCGCACAGGGTCCACACCGGTCTCTTCATCCCGAGCGCCCTGTGGAGCCCTCTGATTACACGAGTGAAAATGCCCTTTTGGGGCCTTGGACGGTGACACACGCTACTAGTATCAAGCTAATCTTTATATATAAAATTCTTCTGTCCGTGTGTATGCGACTGAACTCCTAAACGGCTGGACCGATTTTGATGAATTTTTTTATGTTTGAATGGGTTGTCGTTTCTCTGTTATCGAGATCCAGGAATCACCCGTGCGAAACCGTGGCGGATCGCTACTTTATACATAAGACACGTCACAAAATTAAAAGATCTAAACGAACATTATATTGAACTTCACATGATATTCGAATATATATTCTATAACCACTATTTAAAACATGTTTTCGAACGAATTATATATCCATATTTTTCTAACAGTCGAATATTTATCTTGAAACTGGTTTTTGAACGAATAGGTTTATCTGTAAAATTTTATACATGAGTACTTAAATAATACCAACTACATTTGATTTGACTTTCTAAGACAAGGGTTCTTTTTTCTAAATCTAAAATAACTAAATTAACAGTGAAGTGTTTTAAAAGTCTGTAATATCGCTTGTTTTTATTACGAACGCCAGAAATCATTTTGTGCATTTTTTACTAAAGTTTTCTTTGACTAAATCTTTAAAACGAAAACAAAATATATGTTATAAAATTAAAGACGAAAAAAATAGAGACAAATAGATATATATGAGTTTAACTTTTTATATAATAAAACCACATCTACAATTCTATTCGATAGAGCTACACTCCCGCTATTAATATTTAGTATGATTAGTAAAATACTTCAAGTAGCGTGGGCGCATCGTCCAAGGTCGATAGATAATTAGCGAGAAGCACAGGTATAGGTGGTAGAATGCAAGAAATATATCATACATAAAAACAAAAAGACACATAACATACACACGCTCACACAGACATGTAGACAACACGCATGATTAATCATTCAAAATCTTTGAAAGATAAGTCTAAATTTGTCTATAATATAAATGATAAATAAATAGCCACAAATGCGTTAGCACACCTGAGAATTAGGAATACCTCCCAGAATATAATCATTTTTATTCAATATAGTACATAATACTTATTGCAAGTCATTTTTTACTTTTATCCCTGGTTCGTAAAAAAACCTATCTCCTAGAAAAAATCAGCAAAAAACTAGCGGGACTTTTTTTTAAAAGCACAATTTACGATATAATAGGTTGCAATAACACTGGTTCTTTATATCCTTCAAAGCGAAACACAGTGGTAATTGTATGTACAAATAGTTACTGAAATTTTATAGTGATATCAATAAATATTGCAAAAACAAAATAAATTTTACTAACAATATGTTACCCTTTTAATCCTAGCTGAATTATCTTTATTTTATCTACCGACTTCAAAGAGGAGGAGGTACTCAATTTGACTGTATGTTTTTTTATGTGTTACCTCATAACTTTCTACGTGTACAGATTTCGATGATTCTTTTTTTCTTTGAAAGCTTGTGCTTTGTCATGTGATCGCATATAAATTTGATCACGGTTTGACCAATAGCTTTTGAGTTATCCTTAATAATATAAATATATTGAAGACGGTTGTACAAAGTTTTAATTTTTAATTATTTTGACTTCTATATTCTGACCTGTGAACAGATTCCAAGTTAGAACCTCTTACCTAACTAAATCGAATGTTACTCAATTAATGTGCAAAGAAAACGCAAAAGCAATTTTCAATAACAATGTTTACTGTTAGTGATATTGTGTTAGTCACAGCGTCGCAGTGGTTAATTTAAGTAAAACTAATTTTTACGAATTTTATATTCCCGAGCGATGTTTCGAGTACCTTAAAGCACCCATGGTCACGTGGGAGACTGAGGTGTTCGACGTCCCAGTGTCATAGTTAACCACGGCTACCTTTAGATTAAAATTATTAATTTTTGGTCCGAACTACGCAGAATGAGCTTACATTTCAGTTTTATACTTAGGTTGGGATTTAATTTTATGAATTATAGAATCACAAGCAGATGGTACCATGTGACCATGGGTGCAGTTAAGTACTCCAAACGTCGGGACTATAAAAGAAATTAATAAAAGCTATAAAATCCGTAAAAACTACTTTTATTAAATGTGCAGTGTTCGCTTAAACATAAAATGACATTATGGTTAATTTTGCATTCTTACGTATCCATGCATGTATACGTTATATGTACTCGCACGCACACACACACACACACATCTATTCATGTTTACAAGTACACAACCAAATGCACATAGATTCACACATGCTACTTGGAAAGTAGCATATTTTAGGTATTATATTTAAATAAACAACAAGTCAAAATAAACAAGTGAAATAAGGAAACTTAATGAATATAAGGGCAATTTTGTGCGCACATATAACCACGCATTTCTTTGGCCAATGAGGTCTAATAAATTTTCCGCTCATCAGATGTCGCTAGTTGATACTGAGGTTAAGTTTTTTGTTACACAATTTCATTTAATTCAAAGGTTAGTTTTAAATAAAAATTTATCAGTTTATAGAGTATTATATTAATACACAAAATCTCGGTGGTTTGCTCTATAATTTTTTCATTATTTGAACAAATTAAGTTCCCCATAAGTAAAAAAAGTCGTGGATGCCCTCATTGACCATGGCTTTTCCCAATACCACCGATTCAATTGACATCGGTGTACACGCAAAGAAATGGAGCGCTCATTTTTCAAATTAAGTAATTATTTTGTCAAAATCCATCAGAATAAACTCAGACCATAAAAAATACATGATTAGACAACCAGGTTGACCACAGCACTACGCGTTTCGATACATACGGTCACGATGAGAGTAAGCAGCCGTCGGAAGTCGCCCGACGTCTCGGAGCACATGTGCTCCGCCAGGGGTCGATTGTACACTGCGACAATATAACTTATTATAGTTTTAGAGTATGATACAGAAGCACTTAGGGGCCGTTCAAGTCAAGCAGAATTTTTCTAATTTTTGATCGCCCCTTCCCCCTCGTCAGCAAAAGTAAGCAAAGCTCATACCAGGCCCCCTTCCCTCTTCCATGCTTATGTAAACATTTATATACTAAACGTCTATATTAGACGACATTTTAAACCATTCGACATTGGCGGGAGTAGATCAATGGTAAAACTACATCGTACATCATGCGTAAAGCATAGGAGTGGAATAAGTTGCCAGCATCTGTGTTTCCATCCGATTACAATGTGGGTGTCTTCAAGGCAAGAGTGAATAGGCCTTTGTTAAGTCAGTGCGCTTCACCATCTTAGGCTACATCACCACTTACCATCAGGTGGAATTGTAGTTAAGCGAAAACTCTAAGTTGAGAAAAAAACATTAACCACTCAGGCCTCGATATTAACCACCACCAACTTAGTCAAACCTATGGTCAAGCCAAAGAGTATAGTAGGTCAGGCCAAAGACAATTTTTTTTAATGAAGGTAAATATAACTTAGAGTCATTACTATGTTCTTATCCAAAAATAAAAAATTATCAACAGTTAGTACCAGGTTTTATTTCAGTAGTCGATTTTTATTACCTTCCTTACGTAAACTACGTGGCTATGTTATAAGTACCTTTCTAATAATTATTTCTGAAATATAAGAATTTCACCTAACCTATCAGTTAGTGGTTATCAGGTATCAGGTAGTATCAGGTGATCAGTCAGTGTACCGTAACAAGGTAGATATAAGTTAGGTGAATAACTAATTCTATTTTTAGAAAATTGTATTGATGTCCAACGTCCATGACATCAAAATCCGACAGTACGAACGAGATACATTATGCAAAAATGCCGATACGAGTACAAACATAAACATAAATCAAAATATCTATCTTTGTACTGACTAATTTAGGTACCATTTAACAAATACAGCAATTGTTAATAGAATATTTTCTTACAAATATTTGTGTGTATTTTATTCAATTCTGACCGAGAGATTTAGACTGAATTGATGGTTGCCATACCTAGCCTACATGTTTAGAAGTTAATGTTATTAGTTCACCCAGCTATTAATGAGCAAGAGAAAACAAATTAATATATGTTTATATATCGTATCGATCCATCCATCCATCCATCTATTACAGCCTATCTACTGCTGAACATAGACCTCCCCCATAGATTAATTATTTTGAGTTATTATCAGGCAGATGCTGTTGCGCAACACCTGTTTCCAGTAATGTAGATGTGGTGTAAGACTATCCACTATGTTCACGCCCTTAGCTGCCCCGGCAAAGGTCGAATGGGCTAGGGCCCATAGTAGCCTCCTTGACGAGCAACAGAGGAGGGGGCCCAATGGCCTATGGATAAATGTTCTAAAACGGCTGACAAATAAGCAAGCACAACTTACCGATTTCCGGAGGTAGGGTTGACCACAGGGTACCAGTCAGGTGGTAAGTGATGTGCATGCAAGTAGTGTGTAGTAGTGTGTACAATGGTAACCTGACTTAACCGTTGAAGTCGGACCGCAGATCCACAAGCGCTGCTTCTCTTCAAAAGTGAGATCTCTCAAGGGGGGCGATCACCAATTGAAAACTTCTGCTTTCATTTCACTGTATTAGTTTATCAACTTTATTGTACATTTAATTAACTTTAAGTCAACCAACTCAACGTTCATCGAAATTAAAACAAGTGACACACGACACAAGTAACGAACAGTCGTTCAAAGTTCAATATTCAACGTTCCGGGTTCACTTAGCACAAAATTACAAACACGGGAACGAACGCGGCCTCTACTCGAGTCTCAAAGTTCAGCGTTCCACACAACAAGGCAAAATTCCTTCGCACGATATTAAAACGCCACGAAGCAACTCGTCGAATCAAACCAATGTCAATCAAAGTTAAGTTAATAATTCAAAATCAATACAAGCTTAAAACTCAAATTAGGCCTCTTGTCACGTAACACTCAAAACAGACACCCATTTCGAGGCGGTCTCCACGAGACCCAAATATTCAATAGTAAATTAGGCGCGCACAATTTACTCAAACTTTAGACCGTCAAAAAATCTACACCGGCCGCGCGCAACCAACCCAGCGGTCGCAAACAATACTCAAAACGGTTACAACAATAATTATATGAGATCAGCCTCGTTATCACGAAAAACAAATTAAGATAACGCCGTAGGAGGCGCGCGACCAACCGTCGCGCCACGACGCTTTTTCATACTAACCGGCAGCCGCGTCCTCGAATGGATGCGAACGGGAGCGGGGGACCTTGGTAACATCGGATGCACGAGTCGAGCGCGCGTCGTGAATGCAAATTTTTACAGTGTTAATTATTTGGCCTAAACACACTACCCCATATCATCCCGTGGGTGTCGTAAGAAGCGACAAAGGAAAGTCGAAACAGGTCTGCCAGTATCCTTTTGATTTCTGTGAATAGTGCCGCTTTCACTTAATCGTCGATACAGAAACGTCAGGAAGCCGGCGATCAGGAAAGAAACGTCGATATTCTCTACGAGCCCCAGCAACGTTGCCGTCAGCAAAACCATAACAGTACACGATGTCGGCATATTCTTTATTAGAATATGACGTCATTTTAAATTCGACGCATAAAGCAGTAATAATGAACAGTCAGTAACAGATAACGGCAACAGCAATAATAACAATAACGACTGAAAACAATAACAAATGACTTAACTCGATGAGAGTTTATTAGAATAGTCGAAAGTAACTAACGAGCATTGCTACGATTCAATTTAAAATGACCGTCTGCTTTCTGAATAGTTGTCAACAACTAATCAGACGCCAAGTCAGTGTTGCCACCATGCAGAAAAAATTATCACTAGTTATGGTCTGAAATTTAACCAGGTTTAGGGATATTTTTACTTAAAAAAATCCCTAGAATTCACGAAATTATTTAAAATCAAATCACATGGTATGAAATAAAAATACTATTTTAATTGTGGAAATAATTACAATAAACACAAAATCGAGACGGCCTCCTGGTCACAGTAGCTTCAACGGACAGCCAACGAGTATCACAAGAGCGCAATATTTTTAAAGTATTCTCACCACAATTTAGTGTTTCATATATATCTTTGTACTTATCACAGCGCTTGGATGAATGTGAGAACTAATTATAAGGTTCTCTAATGAGAAACTCTATATTTCGAGGTAACGTTTGCTCTGACACATGTGAAACAGTGTGAATAAGTGCATGAGTGGCAAACACATCTGACTAGAATTTAATTAGGTACGCGTACGCCATTATTGATTCCAGTCCGATTCCAATTAAGTTTTTTATTAGGATACCTTACATTTCAATATTCATATATTAACTTTTCAGTTTTCAGCACTCACTGAAACCAACTTTATACGTATTAGGTCCTCATTATTAGTCGGGAAAAGTCTAAGGCAGGCTTAGCATAACCAAACAAAGATGTCTAATTACGTTTTTGTAATGTGACAAAAGGATAGTGCTATTTTGACATACACTGGGGAATTCACCGACAGATAAAGAGGGTTGGTAATATGTATTTTCTAAATTCTTCAAGATTTCATAAATATCACTAAATGTCATCAAAGAATTTTTTAGTGATTTTCTTTTTCAAAATATCACTATCTATGTCCAAAGATTCACTAAATCTAGTGACAAAATCACTAAAGTGGCAACGATGCGCCAAGTGACTAAAAGTGTGCAAGTTCGTTCCTAAGAGCAATCATTCTTTACCGTTCTCTACCTGCGTTAAGTAAAATACCCTTTTATTATTATTATTCATTGATTTCACCGGGTTATTATTACTTTTTTGGATAGCTGATTAAAAGGCCATATTTTTATATTACATGTCATAGTCATTTTTTGAAGTACGTTACAATTTATGATACATAAAGTGTAAAAATTGATTTTTTTAACCCATAACTTTTTATGGTGAATACTTATTGTACTTTTTATGATTGTATTCGCTTGGTTGAAGCTTCAAGTAAATAAATAAACTTAAAAGAAAGCATATAAAAAAAGAGGTTTTATTTTTATTTAGGATTTAATACGAAATTCTGGCTGATTATTGAAAAACCTTTAAAATTCGTATATCTCAACACCTGTTCATTTTCGGCCATACATATGGTGGGGTCAAATTTGTCGCATTTTGACACCCCTATTATGTCCTGCCAGGAAGTTGTCGAGTTCGCAGTAATGTAGTGTTATATATATATATGTGTGAATAATAATGTGGTGTTTAAGGGGGAGTAAATTAATTAGATTTTTGTGTTTGATTAATAAACATCGTTTCATAAATTCGTACCTATGTTTTATTGAGCTAAAACATACCTTATAATTATCGCTTACCATGCCATTACGTGTTCAAATCAAAAACGACAAAACGAAAAACCAAATGTATAAATAATGCTGACGTAATCATCATCCAGATCACTCCATCCCCCATGACATCAAAAATAACCAAATCAAAGACAGGACCCTTATGTATACTCTAACATTACAGCAACAGTACCTAGGCGACGAAGTATCATCCGACGTTAGAAATAGGTATATGAGTAGTAGTTTAATTTGAATTAGTGTTTATTTAAAAAATCTAAAAGGAAATAATAAATTTATAACAAACGATTTTTTTATATTTTCACTAGTGATCCGCCCAGGCTTCGCACGGGTGATTTCTGGATATCGGCAACATCGCCGGCTACCGGGTCCAATTTTGAACCACTTAGATCATTCAGGGACTCATTCAAACACACACAAGACAATTATCAATATCGGTCGAGCCTTATTCGAGTTTTAGCGAGATTAACGGACAGGAATTCATTTTTAATAATATACAGATATTGACATTTCCAAACAAAGAACGCTACAGAAGTATTCTATAGTTTTTTTTTTATAGAATAAGGGTGACAAACAAGCACACAGTCCACATTATGGTAAGTGGATGCTGTGGCCCACAGACATCTACATTTTTCCTCGATTAAGATTCAAAATGCAGATGCGTTGTCACCCCTGAGGACGAAGATGGAACACCTCGTTTCCAGTAAGTTACCCCTGAAGATGTATTACATAATAATAATTTTTTTGCTTTATTTTTGCTGCTCTTCGATAGAAATACGTAAGGTATACCTTCCTAGACTAGACTCCATTGGAGGAAAAAAAGCCCTACTACATACACACTACATACTAAAAAAATTAACAATTATTATAATAAACTGTCAACAATTAGTGTCTACTGCCACAAGACCACTGTATTCACCTCTATCCTTAGGCAGGGATTCTCTCTCGTGCCTCGGAAAACACATAAGGCCGTTGCTCTTGTGCCTGGTCTCACTCCAGTCGTTTGATTGTCAGCCCATCACACTATGAGAGTGAGGGAATAGAGTGCACCTATGCTTGCACATATACTTGGGCACTATAATACTGCTGCGCACAGATGGCCAGTCTTCGTTGCAACTGGACCGTGACCGAAATTCGGCCTGGAGGAAATTATTATTATCATCCTCAGACCAAGTGACAAAACCAAAACTGTGTTCAACTTATAATCCTACCTTCTATAAAACAAATCTAAGGCCCATATTAATAAACGTTACTCAACGACGTACTCAAGTGCGTAATCATTTGATACGCCCTCATTACGATATCAGCATCTCAAGATCGGTCCTAATTAATAAACTCATAAAAACAGTATCTCAAAACACTGTACTTAGGAATACTGTTCTGTGACTTGCACTCAAGTACACACAATTGAGAGTCGAATTATGTTTATTAATCAGTGTGGAACTCAGCTGATGTCGTAAACCTAAACCGCATCTTGAGATATGTTTATTAATAAGATCATGACCTCAAGATTGTATTCAAGTGCGTGTACTTGAGTTGAGTAACGTTTATTAATACGGGCCTTAGACTGTGATGTAAGAAAGAATAAAATACGTGATTAAAAAAACTCACGTCTCTCGTAAGCCTCTACGATCGCCGCGATTTCCTTCTTGGTACGCGTGCAGAGTATTTCGATGAGCACGTGCTCGTCTGTGCCGAGACCGTCCATGCACTTGTTCAGTTCCTTGCAAAGGTATTCCTCCGGGGGCAGCATCAGCGCCACTATCACATCCTCGAAGTGACCGCCTAGCTCTGACTTGAGGTCATCTATTAGGTCCTGGAACAGTTCATATGAGCGTTAAACACTGCGTGTAAAAGTGTCTTGTTCAAACCAAAATTGGTTTATAAGTATACCAGTAAGAAACAGAAACGGAAACGAAAACTTTTTTATTCAATGTAGATTATAAATAATACTTATTGAAAGTCACTTTTATGTTTAACTACCACTGGTTCGGTAAGAAAAAACCTCTGCCCTGGGAAGAACAAGCAATGAATTATGAACCCAGCGGGACTTTTTAAAAAAAATAACAACATACAATTATATATGTATTAGGGACAGAAGTGGACTGTATGAATTTACTATTGCGAGTGGACCGTATTACTAAATGACTGACTGATGTATACTACACTGGGGAATGCTTAAAGAAAAGATGGTACTGTAGACTATACTGTATTCAACTATTTACAAATGCGGCTTTCACTAATTAACTATATACACAGAGGGGAATCTTCAATGGAGTATAAATTCTTCTTGATTTCTCTTGAGGTTTCTTCTCTTGCTGTTGTCTTCGAGTGCCGCTTCCGAAATGAACAGTTCACAGACCAAAACGCCCTTCTTATATCTCGCAAGAGAGCGTCTCAGTATGTGGGTAGCGTCGTGAGGTGATGCCGCGCGCCGATTGCTCGGCGACATCGCGTGATGTGCGGGGTGCGCGGGGCGCAACGGGGTATGAAGGGGCGACGGGGCGGCGGCTTCCCTCGCCGTCCGTAACAATATGTTACACAATTAATAACACATTAGAAAGAGGCTGGTATCGATCACCTCACCAACGTAGTAAGAATACGAGGGCGGCACTGAAAATTTCGGGAATCAAAGAAGTGACACAACATTACTATTTAAAAATTTATTTATTGCTTTTCGAAGTATTCTCCGCGAAATTTGACACATTTTTCCATACGATGGAACCAATCATTGAAGCAACCATTCCATTCGGAAGTTGGGGTCTCCAAAATGGCCGTTTTGTAGGCGTCAACAGCTTCTTCAGGTGATGAAAATCTCTGTCCACGCAATTTATTCTTTATTGTAGGGAAAGTATAGAAATCATTAGGGCTTAGGTCGGGGCTGTACGGCGGATGGTCTAATAATCCTATGTTTTCTCGCTCTAAAAACTCTTTTGTTCGGTGTGCGGTGAGAACTCGCATTGTCGTGATGGAGGATGATGCGGCGGTTGCAGTTCTCTTTACGGAGTTCAGAAACGACCTGTGGCAAACAAATGCTAGCATACCATTCTGCATTAACCGTTTTTGTCCCTCAAGAGGAATAGTTGTAACATGGCCGGTTTTGGAGACAAACGTGGCCACCATTTTTTTTGCAACACTCCGTGAACGAACAATTTTTGTTGGCTTTAACTCATTTTCGAACACCCAAACTCGTGACTGGTTTTTTGTTTCGGGTTCGTACGCGTATATCCAGGATTCGTCAACTGATACGATGTTGTATACAGTATTTGAGGATCCTGCGTGGAATCTTTCGAGAGTTCTGACGCACCAAGTAACGCGAGCCGCTTTTTGTTCTTCACAGAGCGAATGCGGTATCCATCGGGAAAACAACTTTTTTACACCTAATTGTTCATGCAAGATTATTTGTATTTGACTCATGCCAATGTCTAAAGTTGCCTGAATTTCGCGGTATGTCACATGTCGATCTTCCTCAATCAGCTTACGCACAGCATCAACGTTTTCTTGGGTGATTGCAGTTTTTGGACGACCTTGATGGGGATCATTACTGAGCTTGACTGACACGTCCACGTTGAAATTCAGCAAACCAGCGATAAATTGTGGTTTTGGATGGGGCTTCATCACCAAATGCAGAAATCATCCGGTCAACATACTGTTTTTGTGTTAAACCACTTCGAAAGTCATAATAAATCATCGCTCTTGAATTTTCTCGAGCCAATTCCATTTTCTCAACGACTAAACAAGTTTGACAAAACCTTGTGACAAGACCGAGATTTTTTTTTTAAATAAATAAATGGTATTCGATTTTTAAAACCAAGGACATTTCAATTAAAAGATTTTAATATGACAGGAATAGTGGAAATATTCCATTCCTGATACTTTTAGTGCAGCCTATGTAGAAGTAATACAAGTACCACTAATTGTGTTTCCTATAGTGAGTGTAAAGAACTGAAGACTTTTTTCACTGTAAACGAGGCATTCCATCTTATTTTTTTTAAAGGTTAGGGCGACAAGCGAGCACACAGTCCACCCGATGGTAAGTGGTTGCTGTAGCCCATAGACGTCTACATCTATCCTCGTATGTGAATCAAAATGCAGATGCGTTGTCACCCGTGAGGACTAAGATGGAACGCCTCTTTTCCAGTAAAACGGGTCTCCAGTTCTCTACACTCACCATACGAAACACAGCAGTGTTAAGCTGCTATTTTACGCTGGTATTCTGTGAGAGCGTGGTCCGTCCCCGGTCGAGCCGACACATTCGTGCTACAACTATACTACTAATATAGCTGCAGCATGGCTGCAAAAAATGCAAAAAAGCGTTAAGGGCGGAGTCTGCTTTTGTGAAATGAAAGAAGATAAAAATTTGAGTAGGATCAAATTGCAGTTTATATTCTGATTGATTTATTACTTTGTCTACTGCATATCATCTCGTAGGTATCGTAAGAAGCAACAAAGGGAACTTGATCAGGGAAAGGGTAGGACCATCTTCCTGACTTATTAGAAAAATAATAAAAAACTGCAGTTGCCAATCCAACTGCCAAGCTTGGCAACCATGACAAATACCTCCCTTATATAGTAAGCTATAGGTTCAGCAGTGGACTTTTAATAGACTGTAATTAATTAATGACTAAATAATTACTGTTTTAAAATTACTCATCGGTCACGCTACGTAAGCAAACTACTACAAGGCGTGACCTGACCTAGTATATTACAGGCGTGGTTCATCGATTTCTTTTTACGTAAATGTTTCTATAAACTTTAACGATTTTAAAGCACTTTTTTAAAGTTTTTTACTGAAAAAATTATTGTATAAAGGTGACAAACGATTACACAGTCCACCTGATGGTAAGCAGATGCTGTGGCCTATAGACATCTACATTTATCCTCGATTAAGAATCAAAATGCAGATCCGTTGTCACCCCTGAGGACTCAAAGGTTAATTGAGGATAGATGTAGATGTCTATGGGTCACAGCAACCACTTACCATCAGATGGACTGTGTGCTCGTTTGTCACCCTATCGTATAAAAAAAAACTCCTGAAGAATAATATGGAATGCCTTGTTACCAGGAGTAGGTGTTTCCAGTTCTCGTGACTTACTACAGCAGCAGCAGCTTTATGCTGCTATTGGAGGCTATTACTATTTGAAAGCGTGCTGCTTTCTCAGTCAGATCATGCTGTAGCAATAATGCGCTGTAGCATGACTATCACGTAAATTGTGTGTCCACAAAACATTATATAAAGGCATATTACGTGGCCAAACTTAAAATAATTAAACAGTGGAAAAATTATACACACAGACGTGAGCGCCAAATTTGAAACTTTCTTGTAACACGAATCACATTTTCCATTTCGTATTCTTATGTGATCATCATTCGCATCATCGCATTACGCGTTGGTTCGCAAAAATATTTATTACTTACATCACTTCTCTTAACTGTAATGAATCAATTAAAAAAACAAAAACACTTGTTACATGCAAGACTAGTCTGGCCTGTAGCGATTCATTTGTAGCCAGATAAATTTTGATGAAAAAAATATATCTTTTAAACGTCTATGAGTTTGACAACAACCAGCAATAGGGATCTTCCCGAGGATAAATGGAAACTTATTCAGAAAGATTTATATAATTTCGTTGCGTATATATTTCTGAAACGTGACGTCAAACAAGTCCACAAACTAACTGACAGCCGTACTAATATTTTTTTACAACTAAACAAATGAATAAAAAAACACGCCGACTTACAATTTAATATATCTAATTTTCAAAACATCCCTTTTTTATTCATTTAGTGTGTAAATTGAGACATACTAACAATTTTATATTGCAAAATCGTCACGTAGCGGCAGGTCGAGAGTAGATCACTACCACACGCTCGCGCGTTGTGAGGCGTGCAAAATGGAAAAACGGATGAAAGATGACGAAGAAGAAGAAAGACTCCGACTGACAGTAATTCAACATGAAAGTGGAACATATGACGTGACGTCGCGCTCTGCAAATAATAAATGACCTCCAGTTCAGACTGAATTTCACGACAGCCAATCTTAATGGAGACCAGCCAACTGTGTAGTACCGGATTATAGTGCCAGTATGTATGCACTAGCACAGGTGGACTTTCTATTCCCTCACTCTCATAGTCACTTGCTAGCAGTAGTAAGTACACTGCAGCTGTGCGCACTCGATAAGGCAGTGACTAGGCGTCGTCAGCTACATCACACTTTTAAGGTGCCGTACAGCAGGACTTTATAATTATTGAATATTATTGCGGAAGAAACGGACATTTTCAACTGCAGCCTGGCAAAGTTCAGACAAGCGGCGCACAGGGTCTGAGTTATATAGTAATAATGATATTATAATAATTATATATGTATAATTTTAATTTAGTTGAATGATGTTTTATGTAAATGATAATATTTTTTTTATTGTTTAGTCGAACTGTAATAATGCTGTAACTGTTTTTAATTTCTTAAGGATACCTATTATTATACCAATTTATTTAATTGAAAATCTAAAAATAATTCAGGACAAGCACTCACAAATGGTAAAACATAACTATGTTTATGTGAATGGAGAAAAAATACCTCATATAATATGTTTTACTGTATTCCGAGAATTTTCAGCCAGCCCTCATAATAAAGGCTTTGTTTTTCAATGAAAAGCTTTAGTCTGATAGCCTTGAAACAACGGACGATTGACGAGTGTATATAGCACTAGTGACAAGGACTACAATATGGAAGAATCGAAGGCTAAACATTTTAAACTTTCATAGAAATTCATCACTTAATATTTTATATGAATGTACTCGTATGTATTATATTAACTAGTAACCGAAAAGACCTTTTGCTTTTTTTAAAGGCTTCAAAAAAAGAGGTAATTTAACTTAATTCGATTGTATCTTTTTTCTTCTTTCGGCAGTGTTTTTTAAAGGTAGGTTAGAGGGTAAAGGGTAGTCCCGTAAAATTTTATGAAAGAATTTCTATTCCTAAGATTCGAAAATAAGTGATGAAGTTTTTCATTTTAACTGCTAGTTATTAAATTGAGATATGTATTCTTTTAGTCCACTCGAAAGGGTAAAAAACTTAAACTTTTATTATTATCTGAAGTATGACTTAGTACCGACTTTAGAAACTTTTCTGTGGAAATTGTTATATTCTTTTTAGTTCTTTAAAGCTGACTTTCAAAGGTATTGTTATGAAACGAATAGAAAAAGTTGCACTATGTAAGTAAAACTTAAATAGATATGAGCGCCGAAGGCCAATTCCACGGCGGCGGCGTGGCCTGAAAATTTCCGCGGCGGCGGCGGCGTCGCGGCGGCGCGGCGTGTCTGCCCATAGGCCTTAGGTATTGTTTTATCAGGAAGAGATTTTTTTTAAAAAACTTAACGAACACCTTATATTTGTTACCAAAAACAGCTTTATATTTTTAATAGAAGCCTGGGGAGCCCCAGGCCAGTAATGGGAACAGTATTCCATGTGAGGCCGAACCTACGTCTTGTAAAGTTGCAGGCGATGTGCCGGCAGAGTTACCAGTTGTGTCAGACTATTTGCCAAGGCAAAATCATGAACAGATCTCCCCACATGATCGGTTAAACTTGAACCGAGCCATTCAGTGTGGTCGGCGTTACAATCGCTGTAGATCACGATCTCTGATGGGACCTGCTGTAGCAAGGAATCTGTAGCCATTTGGACGTGGTCGATCAATCGGTCTGTTTCGGCATTACCGCTATGGGACCTATAGAGGCACCCATAAACATGCGGATAGTCGTCGCTGTCTACGCGTAGCCAAAGGATGGACAGGTCCTTCAAGACTGCCGAGGCGTCGAGAACAGATATCCTCTTTGATTTATACGCAAACTACAGCCCGAGGCACAAAGAAGTGTTCCAATTTGTACCCCGGGTAGGAGAGATACGAAGTATCAGCCGGAGAGGACACCTGCGTCTCGGTCAGAAAGAGCAAGGCCGGCTTCGCCGTCTCGAGATGGTAGTGGACGGTATTTAGGTTCGAGTGAAGTCCCCTGATATTGAGAAAGTCACGTCCTGGGGTCACCTTGGCCTTGTTGCTCAGCTTGCCGCGAGCAGTTAGTCTTGAGCGGAATTTTACCTGTACCCCCCAAAATACGCGGGGCAGCCTGAGCACCCAGAAATGGTAAGTCCCTCCTCAGGAGTGAATTAGCTTGGTCGTGGATGCTCAGCAAGAGATTCTCCAATACCAGGGGTGCTGGTACCCTCCCGGTATAGTATTACATTTCAAGCCGGTATTCTGTGATGTTGTGGTACGTGCAACAGTCGAAGTTGCTGTCATTGTTAACACCACACAATAATACACGTTCACTCGGTGAAATATTCTACGATTCACTCGGCGGCGACGCGTCGACATGAACTCACGGCGACGACGGCGCGCCGGCGCGGCGCTCATATCTAAACTTAAATAATCAAAATTTTAACAATATTATTCATAATTGCAGCCCATCACAAGTTCACCGCTTAACACAAACTCTTTCCTTTTTTTGTATATGATATTTAAAAAAGCAGGCACTGTAACCTTAAAGGCAAGGATTTCCGACGTTAAGTCTTTTAGCCCTCCTTCTCCGCTGCATGCAAATTTATCAAGCACGAAGTAAGCTATACTTGGTGGACAGAAAGTTACTTTATTTGAAACATTTAGGCTTATTATCACGAAATAAATGATCTAAATAAAATGTAGCCGATTAAGAATCTAATTCAATAACAAGCATTTTATACTGTCGATAAATATGACATAGTTATCGCATATAAAAATTAAAACTGGAACATCAAAGTTCAAATAATAATTTTTTTATCTCGATTACATATATAAAACATTTTAAAAATACATTGAATTAAGAATTTCATTGAGTATGTTATGTATGCGCATACTCTTTCCATATATATATTATTTCAAGAAGTATCAGTTCCCTCACGTCAAAGTCGTGTCTAAAATACGATATTTTGTCCAACATGGCTTTAAACAACTTCGTCCCCCAATTAGGGTCTGACAATTAGTGGGCACCTTCGGCAAAAAAACCACTTTCACCAAAACCTTCGACACATCCGGACATATTTTGACCCACTAAACATTTCTAGCAATCGCCGAAATTGAATGAACTGAAGGAATGAGCGAGAGTGCGATGGAGGTGGCGACGCAATTTTTATCATCTCTAGATGAACTTCTAGAGATGATTACAATTACCTTTTTAGAATTCCTTAGGGTTTTAAGCCTTCAATTTCGGCCTGAGGTTGGGGCGATAGCCGAACAACGGCTTCAGCTTCGGATTCGGCCAGAAATCGACCTAGGGTCGGACCTTACCTCCACTATTCCCAATAGATCAGAATTCAAAGAGTCATAATTACCCTGTCAAACTCTTGCGTGTATGCTTGCGAGATGGCTTGGCGTTGCACGTTGGAGCGTGTGGTGAGGATGTCGATGATCGCCTGCTCGTCCGTACCAAAGCCCTTCATGGCGGCTCGCAGAGCAGCCGCGTCCTCCAACGCGTTGAAGTTCGACACGCCCACCACAGTTGGTTCCCGCTAATAAAACAATAATTAAATATAAATTAAACAAAATCAATATTTACCGTGTAAGAATATCCACTACGCCATATGGTTCCATGAGTGTCATAAGAGGTGACAGAGGGAAACAAACCTGAATGGAAAGAAACGACTTACTGATAACAACTACAAAAAAAGAGGTTGCCAATTCGCTTGCTATGGGCTCGCAACTATGGCAAATATCACTCTATGAGGCAATTTATGGAGAAAGCCTACACTCAGCAGTGGACTTTAATAGGCTGTAATGGTATGTACTCTTAAGAAGAGATATTTCAAGTAAAGAATAATTTATGTAATAAATAAAACCACAATAGGCCTTAAATAATAAGGTAATTGGGTTTAATTAAACTTTTTGCATGAGCTAAGCAAGGCAAGAATGAATAGGCTTTTGTTAACTCTTTTGCTGTCCCATGCACTACATACAAGTCATTGCTATTATCTTACTATTGTGTCAGAAAACTGGACAGTGAAAGTGTTAAGTTAAACCACTTCCTTGTCAACCCCATAGTTCTGTGACTAAGCATTTGGTCAAAGCTCTGTAGTGCCTCGAATTCAAAACCCGCATGGAACAAGTGTTTGTATGACCTACAAATAATTACTCGTCAAATAAATACGTCGAGGGATACTCATCCCAATTTACCTGTCCGGTAGTTGTGGTATGGTATACGGGTATGCGATCCCGGCTTCCCTAGCTATTACTGTCCTATCCCTTGCCCTCCTGGACGGTAATATCCTACATTTCCTATTTCCTACCCTAACTTACCTTACTCTTCCTTTTCACACCACCTATCCTTCCCTTTTTCCTATTCCTACCCTCCGCCAATCCAACGTCTGCCGCGCGGATGGATGCATGGCTAGGGGCGAGCCTAGTCGTTAGCGTGCCACACTGCCCTGGGACCGGGCGACCACAGAATTAGGCTAGCCTTACCCTGGCATGCGGGGCTCTGCTGGGGGGGGGGGGGACAAACCTTTCCCTCACTATTAGTGGGACCGCAATGGATAATTATAAAAATAATTTAATTAACCAAAATGGCGGCGATGTGGTTCGCCACCCATTACGTCTCATTTCTCGCGGGGGCGAAAACGGTCCACGGAGAGCCGCTACGTTGAATGTAAGAGGAGAAATGGATGGTAAGGTAGATGAAGTATGTCAGATGATGGATGAACGTTGCATTGATATTCTGTGCGTGAACGAAACCAAGAGGAAAGGAATTGACACCACGGTTCATGGCCCCTACACGGCATACTGGTCGGGAGTCCCCCAAACCAGCCGAGGCTATCAGGGAGTTGGTGTGATTCTTTCATCTCGAATGGTTGAATGTGTGATGGAGCATGAATGTGTAAGCCCAAGACTCCTGGCTTGGATTAGGTTAAAAGTCGGACTCACTCGCTTGTTTACCCTTGGGGTCTATGCACTGACGGATCTGCGTGGAGGTGGGTCATTAAAATCACAACAAGAGAGAGAGGAATTTTGGGATAGCATGACAGAGGTCTTGAATGGACTTTAATGGATGGGTTGGAGTAAAGCGTGATGGGTATGAAGGAGTTCTGGGTACGTTTGGGGACGAGAGGGTGAATGATAATGGGAGAAGCCTGCTTGAAGTAAGCATACTAAGCATAGAAAGGAATCTGTGCGTGGCCAACACAATGTTTGACCACAAAAAGATCCATTTGTATACAAGAGATGAGGGTGAGTCTAGAAGTATGATTGATTTTGTAATTGTGGATGAAAGACTGAGGAAGAAAGTGCTAGACACTCGGGCATAGCGCGGTGTAGGCCTCTACACAGACCATTTCCTGGTCATAGCCCGAATGCGTGGCCTCTTTAAACGGTGGCGACACCGAGGGGCCGAGCCTACGAGTATTTTGGACAGAGTAAAAGTGGAAAATCTACAAGAAAAAGAAAAGAAAGACGAGTATGTAGAGAAACTGAAAGAAAGTTTTAAAGGGATAGAAGAGATAGGAGGGATGGAAGATTTGTGGGAGACATTTAAGAAAGGGGTCGTAAATGTTGCTATTGAGGTATGCGGGGTAGCTAAAAGAAGGAAAGGAAGAAAGAATGATAACGTGTGGATGGATAAAGATGTACAAAGGGTTGTGCAAGAAAAGAAGAAAGCGTGGTTGGATTGGTTAGCAACAAAAGCTAACCAAAAAGTTCAAAAGGCAACGGATGACAAGATAAAGGAAGCAAGAACGAAGTATAAAAGATTGAAAACAGCAGCGAAAGAAATTGTGTCTAGAAAGAAAGAAGAACGAAAGGATGATTTCGATAGGAGGCTCACTGAAGATTTCCAGTCAAACATTAAGTTTTTCTGGAAAACCATGAAAACAGCCAGAGGAAAAACTTTTACCTCGGAGCTGAGGACAATCAGGAGTCAAGATGGGAGCATTATAAAAGGAGAAGAATGTGTGTTAAAGAGATGGAAAGAGTATTTTGAAAGTTTGTTTGAAAGAGAGGAAGTGCAGGTACAACATCTGCCACCTTCCACAGAAACTAATATAAATGTTGATGAAAATGAGATAAGCATGGATGAAATAGTGAAAGCGTTGAAAAGTATGAGATTAGGTAAGGCAGCAGGGTATGACAGGATTACCGTCGAGATGCTGAGGGCTGGACAGGGCCTGGTAGCTAGTCAGCTGTACCGCCTTTTCAATCTGTGCTGGCGAAATGGGCAAGTACCGGGAGACTGGTGCAAAGCCGTAATCGTGCCATTGGTATAAGGGAAAAGGGTCACGGCAGGACTGCATAAATTACCGCGGTATAAGCCTTCTCAGCGTCGTCGGTAAATTGTATTCGAAAGTGTTGATTGAAAGGGTTGTGAATGAAACAGACGAGAAAGTATGGGATGCACAAGCGGGATTTAGAAAGGGAATGGGATGTACGGATCAGGTCTTTTCCTTGCGGTGCATAGCCGAAAAGTGTTTGGCTAAAAACAAGATAGTCTACTGCGCGTTCGTAGATCTAGAAAAGGCCTATGATAGAGTGGTGAGGAATGAATTGTGGTCAGCACTGTCCGTGAACGGTGTGAGCAGTATCCTCATACGAGCATTGCAATCTCTTTATAGGGATTCTAGTGCATGTATAAGGATAAACGGGGCATACACTGAATGGTTTAATATCGAAAAAGGTGTTAGACAGGGATGTGTAGCGTCACCATGGCTGTTTAATCTGTTCATGGACAATTGTTTGACAGATTTAAAAGAGAATGAAAGTGGGTTGAGAATGAATGAGTTACTTGTCAAATGTTTTCTCTATGCTGATGACCAAGTATTACTTGCGTCTTCGGCCGAGGACTTGCAGGAGATGGTAACTGCTATGAGCGGAGCTTTTGTTAGAAAGGGAATGAAGATGAATGTAAGGAAGACGAAAGTGATGGTGTTTGAAAAAGATGAGGCAGTGACAGACTGCAATATTGTGATTGAAGATGAACAAATTGAACAGGTGAAAGAGTTTGTGTATCTGGGTTCAAAGTTTACAAGAGATGGAAAGTGTGAGAGTGATATCGAAAGAAGAGTGAATGCAGGAAACATGGTGAATGGAGCTTCGCACTCCTTTATGAGCAGTCGGAAGGTGTCTAACAAGGCTCGTTTGGCTGTGCATGAGGGGGTGTTGGTTCCGACACTCATGTACGGAAGTGAAAGTTGGGTATGGCAGAAGAAACATGAAAGCAGAATAAATGCAGTTGAGATGAGAGCATTAACAAGTATGATAGGAGTTAAACTGAGTGACAGGATAAGAAATAGTGAGATAAGGAAACGTTGTGGTCTGAAAGAAGATGTAGTGACAAAAATTGAGAAAGGTATGCTGAGATGATTTGGCCATGTCGAGGGAATGAATGAAGAACGATTGACGAAAAAAGCGAGTGTGAATGAAAGTGTTGGAAGGGGTAGACCTAGGCGGACATTTCTAGACCGAATCAGGGACGTCTTGAAAAAAGGCCAAGTCAAGAGTACCCTAAACCGTAGAGCATGTATGAAGGGAATAATGAAAGTGGACGAAGCAAAACAAGTACGTAAGGATCGTAGCAAGTGGAAAGAAGTGGTCTCTGCCTACCCCTACGGGAAAGAGGCGTGATTATATGTATGTATCTATGTATGTACAAATAATTTTTCCAATTCTGGATGTGTGTCCTTAGTTATTTATAAAAATATAAATAAAAATCTTTGACTACATTAACACATACCATTGACTAATTTACTTCTACTTTTAATTAAACTGAATGAAAAAACAAACTGACAGTCTACCTGATGGTAAGTGGCTAAAAGGTGCAGGATCAAGCACTAGCCTACAATAGGTAAAAAATGCCAGGGTCTACAGTTTACAAGATGGGTGCAAAACGAGATGTGAGAGAAAGTAAATGCACAAAACAAACCCAATGAAAGTCATTCTAACACTGATTTTATTGTAAACGAATATACTTTATATAATTATCTAATTATTATAATGTATAAGCACAAGTATGGAAGTTATATATGTGGGCATAATTAACAAATAATATTGTTTCTAAGTGACATGAATTAATGAGTAAAGATGTTCTATTAACTATTGTGCTGTAACCCCATACAGCAATAATAAATAATAAATTAATTTACTTTTTATAAAGAGAATACCTATGAAATACCATTACCCCTTTCTGAAGCACTACTTACAACCCTTAAGTGCTAACCTTATAATGACAATTTTGCCACCAGAGGCTTCATGATATTAATATGATCAATTTTTATAAATATTTTTTGTAAAATTTTGATTTGTATTTTTCAAAAAGTTTCAAGTTCATTTATAAAATGTTACAATTTTGTTAAGAATAATAATATTTTCACCAAAAATCTGTGGGTTTTTAATTAATAATGTTACCCTTTATAAAGGTTGATGAACGAAAGATGTACTGTAAGTATCTAGGACAAGTTATACAAGGCCATTTAGTTTTAGTCATAGGCAGCCAACAAAATAATAATAATAATAATAGTCATTTAATTCAGGCTTTTTACACCCATTTCAAATATCACTAAATAGGTTGATTTTTAGTGCACACATCAAAATATCTTGTACCAATATTCCAATTTACATGTTGACCTCACAATCATCAATATTATAATATTATAAAAGTAAATAAATAAACTGCATGTATTTTTGTAAGTTAGCTCATCCTATTTTCAGGCTTCTATTGCATTTTTTTAGTTATTTGGTATACAGTTAGATAATAATTGAATGTAATGTATAAATAAATCGCCGCGGAGGCAATTTTATGTACTTTAATAAGTTATCATTTTATATTAAAATATGTTTTAATGGCGACGTAAAATATTAAAATGTAGCAAATGAAAGATTTAAAAATCTGCAAAGTGTAATAAATAATTTCTACTTATATCATTTTACTAGGTACCTATTTAGCCCCTGGATTTTCATGACACATTCATTATCGAATGATTCATTAGGTACTATTTAAAGCTCTAGTCACAGAATAACTAATAGTACTAGTGTAGACAATTCATTCTCAGTACTCAGTCTCACACAACACAACGCCGCGCCCTAATAAAACATAATTATGCTTTACGTTTAAAGAACGTAACGTGGACGCGCCCTAGAAAATGTTCTTACAGATGCAATTATTGTATTAAGAGAAGAGACACTTACTTGGTTAGTCATCTTCGTTGTCGTTGAGATTGGGCTGCAAAAGAAGTATTGTTTATATAGAGGAAATCTTCAATTGTCACGGACTGACTGGTACTTTAGCGCAATAACTTTCGATAATTTTTAACGAAAATTATAAATTACTTGGAAATATTTGGAACAAACTTCACCGTTCGACGTCAGAAGCAAACTAAACCAAACTAAACAAAACATCAAACAACTTTGACACTTGACATTGACAGTTATACAATCAGTGCTGCCAATAGTTAAACTAGCTCTCAACCAGAATCAACTTCTAGAATAACCAAAAAACAAGCGACCTTACTCTTATAATCCCTAAATTATCCACTAAACAAATTTTTGTTTATTACAAAGTAAATTAGTTAACTTTATTTTTACATAATATGTAATAAAATATTAAATTTCTATGTAAATAAACAATACATTAACACACAATTAATAAATTAACAAGTCACCATCAAAAATATACTATTTAACCAACTGTTACTTTAAATTAAATCGTATTCTGCAGATGAATCATTTTTGTAGACAAGTCGTTTTTGTACACACGTATCATCGTCGGTTTCAGATTATGATGATTGATTGTATTATATGATTTTTTGTATTAATTTGTTTTGCATTGCTTATCAAAATTTCAATTTCCTTGCTGCGTTTTCCTGCCAACCTCATACCGCAATGTACTCTTAATATGGCAGTTGAATGATTTCACTTCATTCTATTCCTCTGCAGGCCCGGGACAGATTTAATTCCATTCCATTTAGTAAGCGCTAGTGTTGCATCTTGAATGTCAATGTCATTCAAATGTCAGTCAAATCATAATCAATCAGTCCACAGATAACTGTATAATATTCAGAGAAATCAGTCAGTCTCACAGACTATTATGATGCTTAGAGCTTACACAACATGTCAGTGCATGTCAGTCTTGTATTGTGTGAGTTGAAGTCTGCCGGTATATTTTGTTTTCTCCTCGGTTTACACATTGAGTCGAGATCTCAAAGTCCACCTACTTCCTTACCCAATCAGTGATTGTGAGTGTGTCTAACGTAGAACGCTACACGATGTCGAAATTGCGGAAGTGTTGGTTGTATTATGTTGCCATGCCAACAACAAAACTCATCGCCTTTTTAACTTTCCAAAGGACGATAAATTACGGAATTGTGGTTGTATTTCTTGGTGCCTGTTAATATTAAGCTCAGCGGTTTGTCTAAGGAACAATTGTTAAACAGATATGTGTGCCAAAAACACTTTGACAGACAGCAGTTTGACGGTATGGGTAAGCGTCTTGCGCATGGTTGGTTATCCCTGCTAACTTTACTAACATTACCTAAAACTATCGCTTTCAGTACTTAATAATTAATTTTCCAACTGTTAAAATAGATTCTTAGTTTATTTAATCTTTTTTCAGCACAAGACCACATTAGTGATAATTATGTTTTGAAATGTAATGTTGAAAAAAGGCCGCCAATTGAAGAATCCACAAATTCTAAAACTGATGGTAGGTTACAATAATTATGTATTCAATTTTATATATTCATTAATACTTTTAAATAATAATAAAACCTCATGATCAGTAATCCCGTTTACAAACACTGAAAATTGAAAAAACTAGACCATTGATGCAGTCAATGTCCCATAGTACAAAACATGTTTTACAACACGTTTTTGAAAGCAAGTTGAGTTTGTTTATGTAAAACACATAAACTTGCAGAAGAAAGCTTATGTGATGGCTTTTATTTACCAATTTATTTTGTTCTGTTTTTAGGACACACATGTACTACTGACATGCTACAAATAACAGAGCCTGCAGAATTTGTGGCAAACTTCTCTATATCATCATCAAAGGCAGAATCAAGAGGTATTTTTATGTCTTTTATTTCCTTTTTAAATATATATTTATAATCTCCTCAAGACCGAATTTCAGTAATTATAGTGGTCAATCTCAGTAGCCATCTGTGCATGGTACAGGATTATAATGTATGAATGTGTGCACAAACACAGATATTCTATTCCTTCACTCTCATAGTCCGATGACAATTAGAAAGAGATCAGGCGCAAGACCAATGGCTTTATATTCTTACAGAAGCGGGTTAAACGCAGCAACATTCCTGACTCCCAGTTGTTAATGGAAATTTCTTGACAGAAAACCCTATTATTCTAATATAAACAGACACCTCATAATCAACAATTGCAAATAATTTAAAGATATTAGACAAAAAATTGACTATACTTGACATTTATTTTTCTACTAATTTCAGATGTGATTCGCAATGTTGAGCAAAATCGAAAAAGAAACGCACCAAAAAGAATTCGGAGTGGAGATATAGTATTTTATAACACACTAGCGACCCGCCCCGGCATTGTGCGGGTGCAATGTAGATACTTATATGGGGCAGTGTGGAGAGATTAATAATACTATGATTAGTCTATACTACAGGATGTTTTGTATACAATATTTACAGCTGATTTTTCATGAGACAGTACGAACATGTTTTCTTTAGAGATTATTCTCGAAAGCGCGACATATAATTGGCCGTGTGAGAAACACTCAACGCTCATATATCAAAACTCGCAACGTTGAATGTTTGACCCTGTGACTTATTATGGTCATTGCAAAAGATAGCTTTACCGTAAATTGGAACGGTAAATCCGATGGTATATGACACGTTTTATTTCTATTTTACTGGCTGGAGAACACCAGTAGACGCGTACGAACGCTACGAATTATACCATGCTAAAGGGCGTGACGCGGCGATCGACACGGTACACCTCGCGTCCTCCGACCGCTGCCAACCGGGACGAAACGTACGGCCCGCCAGCCGCTGTGCCTCCGCTTTTTAAATCTCTGATATCTTTTAGGATGTCCAATTTAATGAAATGTTGTTAAGGGCAGTTTCGATCTACATGAAATATACAACGCATGCAATGTATTTAATTGGATAAGGAGTAATACTGTATTATATAAAATAGCTTGGTAAATAACACATTTTTTTTGTAATATGTAAAAGATAACAATGGTTACTGTGGGTTATCCTTAAGAGATAAATATATATCATTGCGGACGTTTTACCTATCTTTTTAAGATATATAATTTCGTAGTACATCAATTTAATCAATCTCGTAAGGTGTATATGTATGTATTATACATGTAAACCTTTTTCTTGAATCACTCTATCTAATCCTGAACATATCATTAAATTCTGTTGAGCAGTTTAAAAGATCTAAGCTAACAGACAGCGGAAGCGACTTCATTTTATACTATGTAAAGATACCTCATAAGAGCTAGTTATATAATAATATACACTAACTAGCTTTGCCAGTTCGTTCGCATAGAATTTTTGTTAGTAGTTTATTTACACACATCTTCCTGGCAATCGTAACATCTATGGCATATAACCCTCACATTGGGAGAGGTGCATGTTTTTTAGTAGACTTTTACAGGCTGATCATAATGAAGAAGAATAGTTGTAGTTATTTTTCGACATCTTTTGGCTGTAAAGTAATACAAACTTTAGAATTGCTCCTGCAAGTTACAAACTAAATTGTATAATTTTATATTATCCTTTTACAGCCAATAAACTGACCAGAGACTGTATATGCTTCATAAGAAGAATGAAAACTATTGCTGTCAAAGAAAATAAGCTTGAAAAGCCATTTTCAGAAAGGTTTCATGCTGCTAAAAATCTAAACCATAACCTGTTATTTAATAAAAGTTTTGGCAAAATGACATAACATTCAAATCCAAATTCAATCCAAAGGTTGAAAATAAATAAAAAATTATAAAATTTGAAATGTTGTTTTATTCTAATTTAAGACTGAATCCATACAACAGATATTTATTAGCTAAACTTTTGAAATAAGTATTTTAAAATAAGAAAATAATCCTTTCATATCGACTTTTTACCTATGCATCACTAAACTATCGATATCGACACTTGAATATTAGACCTAGTTTGCATCACTATAGTACACTAGCGCTTTACGAATTCATTAGAACTAACCGTCAATTAGAGAACTGTCCCATCTGTCTCTGACTAGTATACAGTTATCTGTGTTCCTCTGTAAGATAATAATCTCAAAGTCACTAATCGCTGGAATTTGAAATTTGGAACAATATGAATCATCTGACGCACGTCATATCTGATGAATCAAACCTTCACAGTAAAAGTATATTCTTCTGAAATAAAATAGAAATATATTTCGCAACGTGTAATAATTGAGTGATCGTTTTTTCTACTGAACCACTAGAAAAAACCACCCATTAAACGCAATATTTCTCAAAAATTATCAGTTATAATGGAAAATCTGCTACGTTGGCCACATTATACATAATTTAGTTGATTAATCTAGCCTAAAGGTCTAGATACCAGGCCATAAACTCCAAAAAAAAGTTGATTAGTCGATTATCATAAAAATGTGATAAAAATCACCAGATGGAAGTTAGCGTAGAACAAAGAGTATAATAACTGTCCTATACAGGAAGCGTAGAACATTCTTTTTTTTAACTAAACTGTATGCCAATTGATTGCTCCATAAATGCTCAAGCAGAGTCCGAAATTGATCCACCTCTATTGTTATTAGTTAATTTAAAATTAATTTAAAAAAATTTAAGTATCGAAAATTTAATTTTGCTATAAAACATAAAATATCATTTTTTTTTAATTAAACTCTATGCTTATTGATTGCTCCTTAAATGCTCCAGCAAAATCCAAAATTGCTTTACCTCTATTGCTATTAATTAACTTATAAATAATTTTTAAAACATTAAAGTATCGAAAATTTAATTTTGCTATAAAACATAAAATATCTACTTTTAAAATTAAACTGTGTGCCAATTAATTGGTCCTTAAATGCTCCAGTAAAATTTGAAATTGCTCCACCTCTATTGCTATTAGTTAATTTATAATTAATTTAAAAAAAAAATAATTGTCGAAAATTTAATTTTGCTATAAAACATAAAATATGTACTTTATAAAATTAAACTGTATGACAATTAATTGCTCCTTAAATGATCCAGTAGAATCCGTAATTTTTCTGTCTATTGCTATTAGTTAATATATAATTAATTTTGATATAGAGTGATCATATTTGAGTAATAGCGCCGTCATCAATATAATGTATTAACATTCTATAGTTAAAGTCATTTTATCGAACAAATATTGATTGACTCTCAAGGTGGTTTTTTTTTGGTTTTATGCCATTAAGCATCTATTCTACGTACCACCTAAGTAACATAGTCATAAAAATATTCGACACATTTTGCAGCAGCAAAGTATTTATACACATCAGTAAGAAGTAACTCTGTCAATATGTTAATATGTGTAATAGTACCAACACTAACGTTAATAAGCGAGTTATTTGAGGTTTTATTGTTATTCGTTGTTCTACCTACTGATATTCCAATCTTAACTATGATCGCTACCAAGCTGTTTCTAATTTGTTTTGTTTTTTTTTTTATAGGAGAGGGGGCAAACGAGCATGCGGCTCACCTGATGGTAAGTGACTACCGCCGCCCATGAACAACTGCAACACCAGGGGAATCGCAGATGCGTTGCCGGCCTTTTAAAAAGGAGTACGCTCTTTTCTTGAAGGTCCCTAAGTCGTATCGAAAAATCGCTGATGGTAATCGATTCCACAAGGAGGTCGTGCGAGGAAGAAAACATCTTCTAAATCGCACAGTGGTGGACCGCCAATCATCCAGATGGTGTGGATGGTATCGGTAGTTCTGCCGCAATGTGCGTTAGTGAAATTTGGCGGCTGGGATTAATCCGAACAATTCCTCAGAGCACTCCCCATGGTAGATGCGAAAGAAAATGCAAAGGGATGCAACATCTCTTCGCAGTGCCAATGAATCGAGCCGATCGGAAAGGGCTCGGTCGTCGACGATTCGCGCAGCTCTGCGTTGGATGCGGTCAAGTGGAAGGAGCTGGCACTGGGGAGCCCCTGCCCAGAGATGGGAACAGTATTCCATGTGAGGCCGAACTTGCGCCTTGTAAAGTTGCAGGCGGTGTGCCGGCATGAAATACTGTCCCGCTCTGCTAAGCACGCCAAGCTTTTTAGAGGCCAGTTTGGCCTTCCCTTCCAAGTGACCACGAAACTGCACGTCACTCGATATGTCGACTCCGAGGATACCGATACTGGCTGAGGCAAGAAGGGGAGTGCCTTGAAACTGAGGAGATACGACAAAGGGGTTCTTTTTAGCGGTAAACGCGCAAACTTGTGTCTTCTGAGGATTAAACTGGACTAGATTTAGTCGCCCCCAATCCGAGACTTTGCTCAGCAAAGACTCGACTTCAGACACAAGTTTGTTCCGGTACTCAGCGACGTTTTCCCGAGAAATATTGGCACGGCCGGTGTATAGAGCATCACCAGTGCTGTCATCCGCATAGCAATGAATGTTACCAGTTAGCAACATATCATTGATATGCAGAAGAAACAGCGTTGGTGATAGCACACAGCCTTGTGGAACACAAGCGTTAATAGGCTTGTAGTCAGAGCATGCACCGTCTACAACGACCTTGATGCTCCGATCTGCAAGGAAGCTGGTGATCCAATTGCACAATTTCTCGGGAAGCCCATAGGAAGGGAGCTTCGAAAGAAGCGCTTTGTGCCAAACCCGATCGAAGGCCTTCGCAATATCCAGACTAACGGCCAACGCCTCCCCCTTGGACTCTACTGCCTTCGCCCATCTATGGGTCAGGTAGACCAGAAGATCACCAGCTGATCGACCCCGACGAAAACCGTATTGGCGGTCACTAATCAGCTGGTGATCCTCAAGGTACCGGATGAGCTGGCAGTTAATAATGGATTCCATTATTTTGGAGAACAAGGAGGTGATCGCGATAGGCCTATAGTTGGATGGGTCTGAGCGGTCGCCTTTTTTAGGGATCGGGTGGACAAAAGCTGTCTTCCATGAATTCGGGACTACGCCTTGGGAGTAGGAGTACCGGAAAAGACGCGTTAGGACCGGTGCCAACTCCGGAGCACACGTCCTCAGCACAATTGGGGGGATTCCGTCAGGCCTACTCGACTTCTGGATGTCCAGGGAGAGCAGTGCTTTGCGAACCGAGCGCTGTGAGAACAGCACATCCGGCATGGAGCACTCACACCGCGGGATGGTCGGCGGTGTTTTCCCCCCGTCATCAAGAGTCGAGTTGGACGCAAAAAGGGAGCCTAAAAGGTCGGCTTTGTCTTTTGCGTCATGGGCCAGTGAGTCATCCTCCCTGTGCAGAGATGGTAGTGATGGCTTACAGAAATTCCCTTGGACAGCCTTGGCGAGAGACCAGAATGCACGGGTTCCCGAAGGAAGGCGAACTAGTTTTTCGCCAATTCTGCCTATGTGCTCTGACTTTGCCTTGGCAATAACTCTTTTGAAGGACCTGGAGGCGAAGTTATACTTCTTTTTAAGTCACCGAAGAGTCACCGAAGCCGCAGCCCAGGCTTACTGCGTAATGCAGTCTTACAGGAGCGACCAAACCAAGGTTGAGATCTGCCTCCGATGGGTACCACAGATGATGGAATAAATAGTTCCATTCCCTGTAGCACCACTTCAGTGACAGAGTCAGCAACAGCGCTGGGATCGTCCGGCGAGAAGCAAACCCGCCCCCATGGGTAGGATGCAAAGAAAGACCGCATTCCGTCCCAATCCGCCGACCTGTAATACCAAACACGGCGGCAACCTGCAGAACGCAACCGCGAAGGGAGCGTGAGTGGCACCACACTCCGGATCAGACAATGGTCCGAAGAGCCGAGAGGGGCATCGACGGAAACCTGATATCCGTCCGGATGAGAGGTCAGCAGAAGGTCCAACAGGGAAGGTGTATGATCCTCCACATCTGGAATCCGCGTAGGCGAAGTAACCAGTTGTGTCAGACCATATGCCAAGGCAAAGTCATAAACAGATCTCCCCGCATGATCGGTTAGACGTGAACCGAGCCATTCGGCATGGTGGGCGTTAAAATCGCCAAGGATCACGATCTCTGCGGATGGGATCTGTTGTAGCAAGGAATCTGTAGCCATTTGGACGTGGTCGATGAGTCGGTCTGTTTCGGCATTACCGCTATGGGACCTATAGAGGCACCCGTAGACGCGCGGATGGTCGTCGCTGTCTACGCGTAGCCAAAGGATGGACAGGTCCGAACCTTCAAGACTGCCGAGGCGTCGAGAATAGATGTCCTCTCTGACATACACGCAAACTCCAGCCCGAGGCACAAAGGAATGCTCCAATTTGTACCCCGGGTAGGAGAGATACGAAATATCAGCCGGAGAGGAAACCTGCGTCTCGGTCAGAAAGAGCAAGGCCGGCTTCGCCGTCTCGAGATGGTAGTGGACGGCGTTTAGGTTAGAGTGAAGTCCCCTGATGTTGCAGAAATTCACGGATAGCGTGGCAGGGGTCGCCTTGGTGTTCTTGCTCAGTTTGCCCCTAGCAGTTATGCTTTTGAGCGGAATTTTGCCCCCCCCCCCCAGAATACGCGGGGCAGCCTGAGCCCCCACGCTCAGGATCGGAATAACATGGTCGTGGATGCTCAGCGAGGGATTCTCCAGGGGTACTGGTATCCTCCTGGGGTAGTTCATCGTGTAATTCCGCTACCATGTTGACGGGGGGGGGGGGGGGGAATTGGGCCTCCGGCCACCTGCACTCACCAGACGTAACGCAGAAGCAGAGCTTCTACTTGTGTGGTTAATTGTGTAACATACATGATTGTAAGCTGTTATTTTAAAAGTCCCGCTGAGTTTCTTGCTGGTTTTTCCCAGGACAGAGATTTTTTTAAAGCCAGGGGTAATTAAACAAAGAGTGACTTTCAATAAGTATTATTTGTAATCTATATTGAATAAAAAAGTTTCTGTTTCTGTTGTGTTTTAGTTTTTAGTAGTGGCGGTTAAGAATATCCACTACCCCATATCTTCCCGTGGGTGTCGTAAAAGACGACAAAGGGAAACAGGCAGGAGATGGGCAGCAGCATCTTCCTGGTAACGGCAAAAATACAATAAAAAAACTGCGGTTGCCAACACGCTCGCCAAGCGTGGCAACTATGGAAATAAACCCCCCATGATGAAAGTTACGAAGAGATGGCCCCCAGTCCCCGGCGGCCCCGCTATTCCTGGCTACGGTGGCGACCATGGTAACGACGGGGCAGGGGGTGCTAAGAATCTCCGGTGGAGGTTCGGTTGCCACCTACGACTCGAACTGGCAACATACAACGCACGCACCCTGAGGACAGACGAGAAGATTGTGGAGCTGGAAGAAGAGATAGACAAGTTACGCTGGCATATTATAGGATTATCCGAAGTCCGAAGAGAGGGGGAGGACACGGTAATCCTCGAATCCGGCAACTTGCTCTATTACCGGGAGGGCGACCATCTGTCTCAAGGAGGTGTCGGATTTATCGTCCACAAGTCTCTCGTTAACAACGTTGTAAAGATTGAGAGTGTGTCGATGAGGGTTGCGTACCTTATACTCAGAATCACCAAACGGTATTCGCTGAAGGTCATACAGGTTTACGCACCAACCTCGGCACACCCCGATCAGGAGGTGGAGGAAATGTATGAGGATATCTCTAGAGCCATGCATTCCTCCAAAACCCACTATACGGTATTAATGGGAGACTTCAATGCAAAACTAGGCACAAGAGAGAACGGTGAGCTGAAAGTGGGAAAATTTGGAACACGGCAACGGAACCCAAGGGGCCAGCAGCTGGCCGACTTCATGGAGAAAGAGGGACTCTTTATGATGAACTCTTTCTTCCAGAAGCGGCCCCACAGGAAGTGGACCTGGTCGAGCCCCGACGGTTCGACAAAAATGAGATTGACTTCATTATGACGACCAGATGACAACTGTTCAGTGATGTCTCAGTGATCGCGAGGGTGAAAACCGGCAGCGATCACCGAATGGTTAGAGGCACACTGAACTTAAACATTAAGTTGGAGAGGTCTCGTCTAATGAAGTCAACGCTCCGTCCCCCTCGTGCTCTAATCCAGAGTCCCGAAACCTTTCAGCTTGAGTTACAAAACCGTTTTCAGTGCCTAGAAGACTGCAATGAAGTGGACGATTTGAATGACAAGCTCGTGGAAACTGTCCATGCGGTCGGAGCTAAGTTCTGCAAGACCCGCCGCAGAAGAACACAAAAACTCTCCGATCACACTCTTAATCTCATGGCTGTTAGACGGGAGATGAAGCTTCATTCTTCAACAGATTTGACAGCATACAGGCCACTGAACAGACAGATCTCCAAATGCATGCGGCAGGACTTACGCAACTTCGATACAGCTCGTATTGAAAAAGCGATCGAGTGGAACCAAGGCTCCAAAGTCTTTGCCAGAGATCTGTCTGCCGGAAAGAGCCAATTGTCAAAGCTGAAGACCGAATGTGGCAACATCGTTTCCGGGGCACCTGAGATTTTGAGTGAGATTGAGAGGTTCTACGGGCAGCTGTACACGTCATCGTCGGAGCCGCACGCAAGTGTGAGTAACGATCCAAGAGCGAGTCTTATCCGACATTATTCCGATGATATCCCGGACGTCAGTCTGAGCGAGATTAGAATGGCTCTCCAGCACCTTAAAAACGGCAAGGCCCCAGGTGAGGATGGAATTACAGCGGAGCTTCTGAAAGCGGGTGGAAAACCGGTATTTGAAGTCCTTCAGAAGCTTTTTAATTCCGTCCTCCATGGTGGCATTACACCGGAGGCGTGGACCAGAAGTGCGGTGGTCTTGTTCTTCAAGAAAGGCGACAACGCTCTCTTGAAGAACTACAGACCGATTTCCCTTCTGAGCCGCGTCTACGTGCTGTTTTCGAGAGTCATTACGAATCGTCTCGCGCGCAGACTTGACGACTTCCAGCCACCCGAACAAGCCGGTTTCCGAAAAGGCTTTAGCACCATAGACCACATACATATCCTTTGGCAAATTGTACAGAAGCCCGAGGAGTACAATTTGCCACTATGTCTGGCGTATGTGGACTATGAGAAAGCCTTTGATTCCGTCGAAATTTGGGCGGTGCTGCAGTCCCTTCAGCGATGCCAAGTTGACTGTCGTTATATCGAAGTGTTGAAGTGCTTGTACAGTAGGGCTATGATGGCTATCCGAGTACAGAACCAGAGTACGAAACCTATCCAATTGCAGAGAGGTGTAAGAAAGGGTGACGTCATATACCCGAAACTCTTTACCGCTGCATTGGAAGATGTTTTCAAGCTTCTGGACTGGAAAGGATACGGTATCAACATCAATATAGTGCGATCGATATAGTCCTTATGGCAGAATCGCTGGAGGACCTAAGCACTATGCTCAATGACCTCAATAGTGTTTCCCAACGAATAGGTCTTAAGATGAACATGGACAAAACAAAGATCATGTTTAATGTCCATGTCACACCTATGCCGGTAGTTGTTGGGAACACTAAGCTCGAAGTTGTTGACGAGTATGTTTACCTGGGACAAATAGTCCGACTAGATAAGTCCAACTTCGACCGAGAGGTCAATCGACGGATTCAACTCGGTTGGGCAGCGTTCGAGAAATTACGGCACATCTTCTCGTCAGGTATACCTCAAAACTTGAAAACGAGACTGTACACACAGTGCGTGTTGCCAGTGATGACATACGGAACTGAGACGTGGTCCTTCACTGCTGGCTGGATGAGGAAGCTCAAGGTCGCTCAGCGAGCTATGGAGAGGGCTATGCTCGGAGTTTCTCTGCGTGATAAACTCAGAAATGAGGATATCCGCAGTAGAACCAGAGTGACCGACATAGCCCAACGGATTAGTAAGCTGAAGTGGCAATGGGCCGGCCATATAGCTCGAAGAACCGACAACCGATGGGGAAGAAAGGTTCTCGAGTGGCAGCCTCGTACCGGCAGGCGAAGTGTAGGGCGTCCCCCCACTAGATGGAGTGACGACCTGGTAAGATATGCAGGAAGTCGATGGATGCAGGTGGCTCAGGACCGTGCTTTGTGGCATTCTTTGGGGGAGGCCTATGTTCAGCAGTGGACTTGTGAAGGGCTGTAATGATAATGATGACTTTTAAAACTTTTAAACGAGACATGATTATTGATTATCTTCTTACAAAATAATAGTCATTACATAATATTTATTAGTTTCAAAAACAGCATGTATCTAATAGTCGATTATTCATTTTAATTATTACCATATTAGATGACAAAACCATAGAATTGGTATTAGAACACAAAAATCACAATTTTCTGAAATCGACGCTAATAGAATATGGAGGGTACCTCTACCCTCCATATAATAGAAGTAAACAAATTAACGCCATGCAGGTCATTATAACCTAAAACCTAATGATTTAACTCAGGTCATTGATAAAACCTTGTCCATGTTGCTAGTATCATCACTTTCTATTGTTTTTTTTAATATCGTTTAAGTGAATGGACTTAAGTAGGGTTTTTTAAAAAATATGAACAGAAAAAAATCACAATATTATTATTTATGTGACAAACTTCGTGAATATTCAAAGCCTGTGGATATTTATGTTACGATGCATTGTAATAACCACCCTTGCTTATTATTCTTTTATGGCAACGGTAAGAATCAGACAGCGCGTCAGCAAAATCTGTGTTTGTTTAGGCCGTGAATCCTTACTTTTATGAGTTATCAAAATTAAATTTTATTTCATTTGTAATAAAATATGAATTGGTTTGACACTAAATTACGAGCTAACCTAGTTCTACTAATGGAATGTTTATGCAACGTTTATGGCACGTTTAGATTATCGGCATGAGCAACTCGCCGAGTAACGCTCCGAGTAAGAGTAACTGAGTTTTACTTTTTTTTTCTTTTAACTGAGTTATTCAACGTAGAGCTTTTAAACATGGATGACGTGCGTCTCGTTGTCACGACTCTATGTTTACTTGATATTTATAGACTCACAAATATTTATTTGGAGGTGTGGGGTGGCCTCCTACTAGATGGAGTGACGACATGGCAAAACATGCAGGAAGTCGATGAATGCGGATGGCTCAGGACCATGCTTTGTGGCATTCCTTGGTGGAGGCCAATGTTCAGCAGAGGACTTGTGAAGGCCCGTAATGATGATGATGATGATGAAATATTTATTTTTATTAAAATTTATTAAAAACCAATTTCTAGGATCTCATATCACGGGTTCCCCTTGATAAAGTTCTATAAAAATAGTGGATTCGTTACTCCATTCCATAACAGTAGAAAGGTATATTTATCATTAAACCAGATGTTCCTCGCGACTTCGCCCGCGTGGAGTTATTTTTCGCAGAACCCTAAAATAAAAGCAGCCCAAGTTACTGCTTATAACACCAGCTATCTGCCAGTGTGTATAAATATTGACAAATATTGACATTAATATTTATACGATACTAACGTCACTCAATTTTACTTACACACAACTTTACACTCAACTTTATGGTATGGTATTAAAGTTCAAATTGACTTTTAAGTACTCGTATTATTACGAATCTTTTGTATGGGAATATAGAAAAGTGTTGTTTTTAGACTTTTTCAGGCAATTTTTTTAATTTTTCTCTCGGTAAGTATCATCTTCGTACTTCAAGGTATATTGTAAAAAAAGAATTAGCGAAATCGGTTCAGCTGCTCTCGAGATTTGCGCTTAGCAACACATACAGCGATTCATTTTTATGTTATAGATACATTAACATAAATAAATAAAAAAATACATGAATAAATAAAGGCCGAATCAGATGGAAGCCCTCAGCAGGGGAGACCAACGGCCGAGGGTTAGGGGGAAAGGGAAATAAACCGGCGGACGATATCGAGGAGCACTGCCTTATGCATTTGAGCTCGGAGCGGTCCGTCACGGAGTCCCAGTCGCCTCAGATGATCCGAGAGGCTTACCGGGATTAGCCCGTTCGCAGAGACGACTACAGGTATAATTTCGGTCAGCAGACTACCCCACATGTCGGTCACCTCGTGAACCAGGCCCAGATATTTTGTCTTCTTATCTGCTTCGGCTTTCACGAAGTTCTTGTCATACAGAATGGCAATTTCGACCAAAAATATCCTTGACTATGCCCGGTCGATCAACACAATATCAGGCTTATTTGAAAGAATAGTCCTGTCTGTGATGATGGCTCCGGCAAGTACTTATAATAAGGCAGTTTCCGATCCACGAGACCGTATTTCAGAGCGAGTCCTGGTGTAGAATCTTGGTTACTAGGTTGTGTCGGTTTCCCTAAAGAGGTCACCGAAACATAGCCCACTGGCTCTCACTGGTGGACAGTGGAGAGAGGCTACTGTTATTATATGTTTCGTTACAGTATTATCAAACCTATATAATATATTTTTGAAATATTAAAATTAAAAAGAAAATAAGTATAAAATACAAAAACACATTTTTTATATATGAAAGAAATTCAAAAAGATAAATAAAACGAAGTATCTATTTACCAACATCATAAAGTACTTTGAATAATCCCAATACAATGTTTCGAATGGTGAGTGTAGAAAACCTGAGACCCTTTTTACTGGAAACAAGGCATTTCATCTTAGTCCACAGGGGTGACAACGCATCTGCATTTTGATTCTTAATTGAGGATAAATTTAAATATCTATGGCCCACAGCATCGAATTACCATCAGGTGGACTGTGTACTTGTTTGTCACTCTTAATCTACTAAAAAACACTCGATAGGTGCGTTCAAGAAGGTAGGTCTGAAGTTAGAGTGGTGCGGTATATGAAATACCTTAGCCTACTGTACAGTCGCTGGGACTTTGAAGAATACGCCTAATCCCCCGGATCGAAAGGGCTGCAAGTGTAATGCACATACTGCTGCTTAATCTAGGGGAACCGAGAGAAGGAGTACGCTGCTACGAGGCCTGTGTGGGTGAAAAGTACTGACCATCCGACGCTGTAGAAATAAAATCTACACCGTACAGTGCAAAATGGACATACGGATCGTATGAAAATACCTTACAATATTCTTCTGAATGGCCACAATCCTTGCTCGCTTTTGGCCGCTCGATATACTTATAGACATAAATGCGTGTGCTTAAAATCGGATCCGCACCCTTCACCAAAGTTGTGGTATTGGGCCAGAAGAGGTGCTCGAGGCGGCATAGCTGAAGAAACGACTTAACGCTCTAGCTATGTGATGTGCTACGCTCGGCTCCTTGAGGGGTCGTGTTGCGATAAACGCGAACAAAAGCAGCTAGCAGCTATAAAATCATTCATGTGCTGTTGCCGTTGTTTTTTCGTCGTCCATCTGTCAGTAATAAAAATTTGGGCCTTATCCTAGTACGTCATGCAAAAGATGACTATATATCGATATTCATCGCGCGATATATCGATCGATATATTCTTTTCACTTGCCTATGCTTATCTCGAATCGTCGTAACACGCGGGAGCTTGAGAGTGAATATTAGCTTGCTACATATTTATTTGTCTATGGTGAATATTCGCGGACGGGCTGAATTTACAGAATAGCGGTATAAAGGCTGTGATCGCGTTCCATATAGAGATGATGTGTCCCATTAATTTTATACGTGGTAAAGCCATGCTGCAGCTATACTAAGATAATAGCATTAATGAGTCGGCTCGATTGGGGTAGGACCACACTCTCATAGAATACCAGCGTAAATTATTGCTGCTGCGTTTCGCATTGTGAGTGTAGAGAACCGGAGACCCTTTTTACTGGAAACGAGGCATTCCATCTTAGTCCGCGCGGATGACAACGCATCTGCATTTTAATTCGTAATCGAGGATATATATCTATATAATTATATGTAGATGTCTATGGGCCACAGCATCCCTTTACCATCAGGTGGACAGCGTGCTCATTTGTCACACATATTTTATAAAAGAAAATAATTTCGATAAGGTACTACTAAAAGTATGAAAGTATTACACGAACACTATAGATTAATCGTTTTCGTATTTGGATTGTTCATTTTTTAGTTAATATTGAACGATGCAGGTTTAAGTCATCGGAGCTAAAATACTTTTATCTGGACGTCGCAATGTCGACAAACGATCAATAAATAAATAAGACTATTCTCGGACCTCGGAGTTTTTCTGGTGGATAAGATTCGTAACGAAAAAATCCGTCGCGGAACCAAGGTCACCGACGTGGCATTCTGTATTTACAGGCTGAAGTTTTTTTTATTGAATTAGGGTACAAACGAGCACACAGTCCACCTGATTAAGTTGATGCTGTCGCTAATAGACATCTACATTTATCCTAGATTAAGAATCAAAATGCAGATTCGTTGATGCGTTTGAATGCCTAGTTTCCAGTAAAAAGGGTCTTAGGTTCTCTACACTCACCATACGAAACACGGCAGCATTAAGCTGCTATTTTACGCTGGTATTTTATGAGAGCGTGGTCCTTCTCCGGTCGAGCCGACCCATTCCTGCTAAAACCATAACATTGCTGCAGCTTGGCTCTAGAGCGTAAAAATGTTATGGCAATGGGCTGGCATCTGTCGCAGAAGCGATAACCGTTGGAACAGGCGTGTCATAGAGTGGAGTCCGCGTTTTGGTAAACGTAGTGTGAGATGCCTCCTGTCTAGTTGCAGACTAGCAAATGAATTCGTGTAGCCAAAACCGAGTTAAGTGGCGCGCCTTGGGAGAGACCTATGTATGCAGTCCATGGTAAACTTCAACCAACTTCAACTTTTTTTTTAACTCTAGACGGACTCCTATGTATAGAAGCAAGGGCCCTTTATACATCACGTATTATACACATATAGTAGACTTGGCTTTAATCAAATATTTTTTACGTAGTTACGGACTTAAAGTACCATTTACTAAAGCGCGGTCGCGGAGCAGGATTTTTTTTATGCTTTGCATTTTTAAACTTAATTCCCATCATAAAAAGTTTTATTTCTATTGCAACTAAGATAGTTTTAGGACCTTATGAACAGTATTTGTGATTCGAAAACCGAGTTTATTCTCAAGTTATTAAGGTTCACATTTGTATGAATAGCAATAATTTGAAATTCTTCCTGCTCCGAGATCATGTCATACAATATCTTTGACTAGAGATAACATTCATATTAATTTGCTGATCATTACTATAAAATCAAGATTATAAATTTAAAAAAAAACTAGATAATAATTTTTTCAGAAAAAGGTTTTGCATAGAAAAGCAACAATTATTTTCAATAATTCTTTTATTCCTTATAATACATAAATCAATATACTATGTTAAGCGTTTCTCACTAATCTGTGGTCAAAATCATGTAATTTTTCTAAAATTCAAACTAAAAGCTAAATTGCACTGGCACGATATTGTCCTAGCGCATGTCATTCATATCGTGGCAGTCGTGGACATAATTTTCGTACGGCGTTTTCACATTCATTATACGATTTCTACTAGTGTTTAGTTTCAATTGGGGTAACCATATGTTTAGATTCATCTGGAATTCGTATTTTTTATAAAATTTTACATTATTTAAATTAGTTCCTGTCTTAATGACAGTGTTAACACCTTCTAATCTGAATAAAAATGTATCACATAGTCAAAATCCGATACCTGTATCGTATAAAGTTTGTGAAAAGGCACAATATACATAGATAAAATGTACTAAGCCTATTGTTAAAATGGGTACCCGTGTATGAGAATGAGAATTCAATAAAGAGAGGGCATAAAATAATTGTATTTAGACAAAACTGCAAAACCTTATATTAAATTGGCACAACATTGGTACAATTTAAAATGCATAAAGTAATGAATTATAAGTTAAACTGTCTTAAAAACTCAATACAATTTGTTTTTAAAGAAAAACCCTGTTAAGAAGTTCTAGAAAGGAAAGTAGGTTATATTTAGAATGATTAAACAAGTAACAAATATTGGGTACCATACCATTGTAGAAGGCTTTGTTGAAATTCATTTATGTCTTAATATGATATTTTTAAAAAGCGTGTACAATCTAAAATACTTCATAAAATAATTCATAGCATGTCTTTGCATTTCATCAATTAAAAATTTAAGGTGCTTAGAACTGTCATAGAGTTATATTTCTCTGCTCCCAAAACAAAACACCACCAATTTTATTTTGGTACCTGTGCCTAAACCGAGCCACGGATGAAAATATGAAATAATTACATATTAATATTAATTTTTGTTTTACAAAAATATAACTTATTCACCTATATATGTACTATAAGATCTAAGAACACAACACTAATTTTATTACTTAAAATACAATAGCTGTAATTGCATTATTTTAACATCACATTTTTCTCCACAATATAAATTAATAGGGTTAAAGTGTTGATATTACTTTTTGATAACAATTTTGAAAATACTGTCATGTGACATTGCTTCTTATTAACATAAAGAAAATAATAATATACCTACGTAATTATTTAAAACAAGAAAAATAATTCTGAGCTAAAACTGCATTATACGGTTAAGAGAACAAAATAGTTATTTGTGTATCTAGTTACTAGTTTAATGAACTGACGTTAATGAGTCGGTTTTTATCTAAGAGCTATTTAAATTTTATTTTATATGTGAAGATTTCATTATTTAGGATAAAATTGATTTCTATTTCTGAAACGGCGCGTTACTCGACATCATTGCCAAACGACGATACGGTAGTCTCGGTCTATGTTGTCAACGTAAAAACCATTCATGTACTGACTGTTTAGAATTTCGTTGAGCTGAAAAAGAAAAGCCATAGATTAGATTATTAAAAAAAAAAAGAGAAAATATAACGACCACATACATAGTAATAACCATGTTAAAGACGTTCAAGATTTCGCCGTTAATCTTTATAATTTACACTACGTCCATTCATCACTTGACACTTTGACTGGCCTGTTGGTCTAGTGGTTAGTGACCCTGACTGCTACGCCGGAGGTCGTGGGTTCGATTCCCACCCAGGACAAATGTTTGTGTGATGAGCACGATCATTTGTTCTGTGTCTGGGTGTAATTTATCTATAATATTTATGTATTTAGAAATATATAAGTATGTTTATCAGTTGTCTAGTACCCATAACACAAGCTCTGCTTAGCTTGGGACTAGATGGCGTTGTTTGATAGTTGTTTGATAGTTGTGGAATATTATATTATCATCCATTACAGCCTATAAAAGTTCACTACTGAACATAGGCCTCCCTCATAGATTGTCTCATGGGGGATTTTGCCATAGTTGCGACGTTAGGCAAGCGGGTTGGCAACCGCATTTTTTTAATATCAGGATATTTATTATCAGGATGATGCTGCTGCCCATTTCTTGTTTCATTTTCCCTCTGTCGCCTCTTAAGACACCCTCGGGCCGATATGGGGTAGTAGATATTCTTACACCGCCACTACACGGTTACACGGCGTATTATACATTTATTTGTAGAATAAGTTGTTTGGAACTTGATCTCTCAACTTGATTACACAGATCATATTGTTGCCGTTGCTGAATGAAAACCTGATGACACGTGCATGGAATCGTTCATGACTTGCGATACACTTTAATAACGATGACCTTAATGATATTGCTGCTCGTAACCTAGATTTTGTATTTGGAGCCAGCTTTTCGGATGTGGATATACCGCCATTAGTTAAGTTAAAGGTAAACACGAGGAATTAAGAAAGAATGGTAACAGTAAATATATTATGGAATATGTATATTAAAGGATGGAGTGAAAGGAATGAGTGGTATGTCCGAGATCTGTGGATCATTTTAGCGATTTTTTTTTAGAATAAGGGTGACAAACGAGCAGAGAGTCCACTCGATAGATCCATGCTGCAGCTATATTTGTAATATAGGTGTAGCACGAATGGGTCGACTCGACCGGGGAAGGACCACGCTCTCACAGAAAACCAGCGTAAAATAGCAGCTTAACGCTGCTGTGTTTCGTATGGTGAGTGTAGAGAACCGGAGACCCTTTTTACTGGAAAAGAGGCATTTCATCTTAGTCCTCACGGGTGACAACGCATCTGCATCTTGAGTCTTTATTGAGGATAGATGTAGATGTCTATGGGTCACAGTAACCACTTACCATCAGGTGGACTGTGTGCTCGTTTGTCACCCTATCCTATAAAAAAAAGGTAATGCTATGGCCCAAGGCGTTGCGAGATGCGTGACGTCTAGTTCTGCTATAAACAATGCTCCCAAAGGTTGTCTCATAAGAGAGATACTTGGCATGGTGGTCACGCTTGGCAGGCGGGTTGGCCACCGCAGTTTTTTTAATACAATAAGCGTGACAAACGAGCACACAGTCCACCTGATGGTAAGTGAACATTGTGGCCCATAGACATCTACATTAATCCTCGATTAAGAATCGAAATGCAAATGCGTTGTTACCCCTGAGGACTAAGACGGAATGCCTCGTTTATAGCAAAATAGGTCTCCGGTTCTCTACACTCACCATACGAAACACAGCATCATTAAGCTGATATGTTACGTTAGTATTCTGTGAGAGCGTGATCCTTACCCCGGTCGAGCCGACACATTCGTGCGACGATTCTACATGTTATGTCATAAGGAAGACACTTCTCCCCATCTCCTGGTTTGTTTTCCCCTGTCAGTTGTTTTATTAATTAATATGCTTAACAAGACAGCTTATATAAATTACTAGCTGTGCCCCGCGGTTTCACCCGCGTCATCACGTGTCCGAGGTGCGCGACATGACCTAGTTCAAGCATTTTATAACGGCTAAGGTTTAAGCGTCGTTCGCGCGCCCAGCCAAGTATTGAATTATTTTAATTTTACATTATCTCTTAAACTATGCGTCCAAATAACATGGTATAAAGAACAAAGTTTATCTTCATAAAATTGTCTTGATGATGAGGTAACTTTCGTTCGTAAGGATAAATAGGCCATGCCTAATAATAACGCTCATAAATCACTTTTAAATTTTCAATATTTTTTTGTCACAAAATACCAAATTATGGCTTATGTATAAGAAACAGACATGGTATCGCGGACTTTTTTTAGACTGAGTGAAGGTCTATATTTTTCTAGAGCATTGTATTTACGTATCCTTAACGATAACACCAGCGTAAGCGGATAAATCATTTCGGCAGTGCTTTTTCTTCTGACTTGCTTAACAAATATCCATATTTAAGGCTAGCTGAGTAATATAGCTTAATGCTAGATAGCCTATACTATTCCACATGAATCTGGCTATAATATACAAAAAAATTTTTCAAATCGGACTGGTAGTTCCAGAGATTAGCGCGTTTAAACAAATAAAAAAACAAAAAACTCTTCAGCTTTATACCTTATTAGTATTAGTATAGATAAACGTTCGCCAGTAAGGAAATTCTACGACCGTATCTGCCAAGACATTAAAACACTGACTGACACAGTTAAGGATCAATTTGCCAACCACGCTGGTGCAGTGCGTGTTGGCGGGTTCACATGTTTTTAAAACATTTTTATTCCTCAAACATACAGGTTTCCTAAAAAAAAGATCGTTAACTGAAAAGCACTTAAATCAGCACTTAAAATTGAAATTAATAATTTCATTGGCGCCGGCGAAGTATTAAGAAGGTGACGAAAGGCTGGCTTAGGTCGTGCGCTCGCGGAAATCCCTATTATAATATGATTTGTATTAAGAACTAGCCTCCGCCCCGGCTTCGCACGGGTGATTTCTAGATCTCGACAACAGCGCCTAGCTGGTCTTATTGTCAATCTAAACCATCCAGGTACCCACTCAAACTAACACAAAGAATTAAAAAATAAGTAGATTGAACGCGATAAAATCTATAAACATAGTTTTATTTTATTCAATGTGCAGTGTTCGTGTAAATATAAGAAATCATTGTACAAAAAATTTCATCAAAATTGATCCAGCAATTAATTTTTATATATAGAGATAGAGATAACATGTAATTTATATTGAATACAAATTATTGTATTGTATTATATTATTATTATTATTATATTCTTTGATTCGTACACCGACGACACTTCGATGTTCGACCTCAAGCACAATCGATCTCAAATCAACAAATTATCTTATTGTAACTACACAGCGAATAAACCTATTGGAATGAAGTTTTGGAACGAAGTTCCTTATTCGAATTGGGCGGATGAGGGCTAGTCGAGAAAAAGTGTAAGATTTTTTCCGTCACGACCCCTTCTGACGTAGTGTGAACGGCCTTGGCGTCTATAAGGAAGCGAGACGCAATAATATCCATCTCCCTCGCACTTTTTCTTATCTTATCATGAAAGAAATATTATTTTACATGAGGCTTCATTTTAATAGACGCGAATTCATTTATTTGTATTTGTTAATCAATAACATAATACCGTAATACGTTTATCAATAATAATGCCTTAAGCGAAAGCGCAAGGTATGTTCTACTATCGCCTAAAATTAAGATTCCAACGTTTTATCAAATGAAATCGTATCTAGCAATTATATTATACATATAAATGATATAAAAAGTACATTGTTAGAAAGATAAATGATTGTTGAACTTATTAACATTTTTTTAAATCGATTAATTGCTATTTTTAAATAAAAAAAGGGACTTGTAAACACGATAACTTTTGAAAAATTCAATTGTTTATCTCAATCTATTTTTTAATCTCTTCATCTATCATGTGGGAAGCCACTGAATGTAAATGGCAGTGTAATTTTGTTTTGTTTAGCTATAATTAATTTTTTTCGGCTCCAAAATGGCGAAATTTTCGTTGATTTGGTAGCCTTGTATGTAAATTATTTTTGTAAATAGGCGGAAGCCGCACTCTGAGCTACAGCCACAGAGTACTTTGCTCACTCACTCACACTCAGTTCGGCTTCGGCGTCAGTCGCCGTCGTGAGTGGACATTGTTTCGGTTGTTTGCAGCGGCTCAAAAAGATCGCTGTACAAATACACAATATTCGAATAACCAAATTTCTTAAATACTTGATTATAATAATATTGGGAGATTTTTTTATTACAATATTTTAAAAACACAGAATAAATTATAGTAGTACGTATGTACTAAAAGTAAGTATGTAGTATCAATTTTTTGTCATGGGTGACATTTTCATGGTTTTCGAGGGTGTTGAAACCGATAGGGTTGTCAAAATGAAAATCCAAGATGGCGGCCGCAATAGGTATCAATTTTTTCATCATGGGAGTCATTTTCATGATTTTCGAGGGTGCTGAAGCCGATAGTGCTCTCGAAATGTAAATTCAAGGTGGCGGCTGCAATAGGTATAAATTTTTCATCCATAAGCCAATTGCTCAATATTAAAAAAAAAACAAAGTTCTATTAATTTTCCTGCAAAGCTTCCCGCGCTTTTCATTTAAAACGATGGATCTTAACCGTGAACATTTGCGCGCTATGATATATTATGATTTTAAAGTTGTTTTAAACGAACAATTAAGTTCACAACGGTTACAATCAGCATTAGGGGACTCAGCTCCGTCACGCGCATCAATTTTTAGGTGGTTTGCTGAACTCAAAAGAGGTATAATTAATCTTAAAGATGACCAAAGAATCGGGGCCCCGTAAATAGCAGTAACGGCAGAAAATGTATGGAGTACTGAAATGTTGGTGCGAGAAGACCCACGAATCACAAATATGGACATCGAAAAGATTGTAGGCATTAGTTCATTCATACCATCCTACATCAACATCTTCGAGTGAGGAAGCTTTGTTGTCGATGGATCCCCCGTTTGCTCTCCGAAAGCGATAAACAGACTCGTGTGGATTGGTGCCATGAAATGCGTCTACATTTTGAAAACGGGGCATCTAGGTGTGTTTCAGAAATCGTTACTGGTGACGAGACATGGATCTATCAATATGATCTGGAAAATAAAAGGCAATCATCGGTATAGGTCTACTCAGAAGGACAGGTACCGACAAAACTGCAAAGACCTCGCAACGTCGGCAAAAAAATGGTGACTAGTTTTGCGGAGCGGACATTTTTGTCGACGTCAATGCTGGAAAATTGTAGGTCAGTCAACTCTGAATAGTATACTACAGTTGCATTACCCAAAGCTTTTCAAGCTGTGCGGGAGAGAAGACCAAAGGCCGGGCTTCGGGGAATCTTGCTGCATCACAATAACGCCTCTTCACATACTTCCCTTAGAACAAAAGCATTTATTGAGGAATCTGGTGTTGAAATTCTAAGTCACCCACCCTACAGCCCTGACTTAGCTCCTTGTGATTTCCATTTGTTCCCAAGAGTCAAAAAAATAAAATAAAAGGCAAGTTTTTTTCAAGCGCCGAAGAAGCCGTAGCTGCCTACGTAGAAGCGATTTCCGACCTGTCAGATCAAGACTGGCAAAATTGTTTTTAGAGGTAGTTTAGGCGAATGGAACTTTGTATAGAGCATGATGGAGAATATTTTGAAACGATGTAAAATAAATATTAATAGTATCTCGAATACTTTTTGTACCTATATGTCTTAAAACTTATTGAGTGTCCCACGTATTTAACGCCCGTATTCTGAGGAAGCGTGGTCCTTCTCCATTCATAAAGAAAGAATCATCAAAATTGGTTCAAAATCAGCGAAGATATTGCGTAACATACATACAAAAAAGAAACACTCGAATTGAGAACCTCCTCCTATTTGAAGTCGGTATAAAACGTATGTAGGTGAAAGATAGAGAGATGTTTTAAGGAACTTCCTAATGCAACTTTGAATTCTAATATTCTGACCTTGCACATGCAACGTAGCGACCATATAGTGTAATCATATCGTGAAGAGGTAAGTAAAGAAGATAGAAATATTAATTTTTAAATAAACCTAGCAAGCTAACAGCATAGCAAAGTGGCGAAGCAATCAGCTTTGTAGCGGTTTCTAACGGTTGCCGTTGAGCAATCAGTTTCAAAATAGGAGGTTCAGATGCCTGGGTGATCAGTAATCGATTGCTGAAAACAGAATTTGAAAATTCAAAACCGTTCTCGAGATAATCGTGGGACAGACGGACAGACGGACCAGACGGACAGACATCGTGAAATCAATAAGTGACTTCGCAAGCTTCGCCACTTAATAAGGTCACAATAATAAACGGTAATTCTTTTAAAAATTAAAAAATATTTAATTCTTATTTTTTACTTTTATTTTGGTTTTTAATCATAAAGAATTTCAGTTGTACACTCGTGATTAAACCCAATTAGCAAAGTACTTTACTCTTGTAATGTTCTGATCGAATTTCGATCAAAGCGACCAGTCTCATCGTCATTTCACAGGATATAATGCGCCTCCTCACTCATAATTCGATAGAGCGGCTACCCCCACCCATGGGGGAGATGTGAAACAGAAGAAACAAGCTTTACGAGTAGGGCATCGAGAACCGGTCCCTTTCCAAGAACCTGTTCTTTCGGTTCTAAACTTTTGCCGGAACCGGGTACCCGGTTCTTTCGGTTCTTTTCTTTCTTTAAGGTTGGAGGCTATTTCGTTCATTGTGAATAACGAAAATAATATTCATAAAGAAAACAGTTTATTGCAAATCGTGGGTTAAAGTAATTACTGAAGTAATAATTGCAATAGTTTCTTTCTAATTAAATATAATCAAACATCTCACTAACTAGGAACATTCATTTTACAATTGCACGTTAACAGTTATTTCACATTACTTAAAATTTAAGAGCGCAGCCTATTTCAGACGAAGAAAATATTCGCTCTGGCTCTACACTGGTGAGCAAAATAGTTTTTAAATGTTCATAAACTATCGATAAGTAGTACTAGTAGAGCCATTTCAACTCTCACAGTCGTAATTAAGTCATTTTCTTGATCTGTCGATTCAGTAGCAGTATTAACAGCTTTAGACAGTTCTCTATTAAATTCCTCTTCATTTGTTTGGGGGGATTCATGTAATTCAACTTCCTGCAGATTTTGACTTTCAATTGCTGGCGTTTCTTCAAGGGATACTGTTTGTTTAGCTTTTGTGCGATTTTTTTTTATAGGATAAGGATGACAAACGAGCACACAGTCCATCTGATGGTAAGGGGTTGCTGTGGCCCATAGACATCTACATCTATCCTCGATGACGAATCAAAATGCAGATGCGTTGTCACCCGTGAGGACTGAGATTGAATGCCTCATTTCCAGTAAAAAGGGTAGCCGGTTCTCTACACTCACACAGCAGCGTATTCTGTGAGAGCGTGGTCCTTCCCCGGTCGAGCCGACCCATTCATGCTGTAACTATACCAGTAATATAGCTGCAGTATGGCTCTACTACGTAAAAATTTTCAGTTTCGTGTAACCTTTCATCACTAGTTAGGCCGGGAAAAGATCATTGCATCTTCGTCCATACTGGCAAAATAACTGTCAAGGTTGGTTAAGCATCCCTGTATTGATGTTTGTATGTTTTTTATATTGTTTTCGCAATGGAGTGACCATTTTATTACTAAAATAAGTATTCATTTCAATTAATTTTCTTAAAGCAAATTTTAAAGAAACATCGGCTGTAATCAACGGGATAGAGCTACGATAGTTTTAAAAACATCTAATATATTATTTAACTCTTCTATGTTTGTCCAGTCTTCATCTGTAAATACCTATAATATCAGATTTGAAATCAATGAATGCTTTTCTGATCGGTTTTAACTTCACAAAACATCGCGGCTATGCTGCTCCAGCGTGTCTTTACATCTAAAAGCAAACAAAATTCTTGTCCGAAATCAGCTACGATATGCTTTTGAAGAATTTCGTAACTTTTAGTGGGAGAACCCTTGAAAATTTTTACCAAATTAAATTAAATATCATTACAAATCGTACTGTTTGCCATAAATAGCAGAAATGATTAATAATCACATTTTTTATAACACTACATTGCAGTGATATACTTTTTAAGAAATTTTGTAAAGGAAACGAAAGAACCGAAAGATCCGGGTTTTAAATTTTCGGAACCGGTTCTTTGCGTGATCCTGAAAACCGGGAAAAAGCGGTTCCGATGCCCTATTTACGAGGTACAGCAGTGAAACTCCGTCAACTTTCTGACTATGGGCTGCAATTTCTTGACAGAAAAAGACAATAAATAATTATTTAGACTAGCTGATACCCGCGACTTCGTCCGCGTTGCTTGCTATATTAACAAAGTTTTCGTATGTGCGAAGGAAAAAACATCAAAAAGATCGCAAGCAAACATAATATACTTTGCTTACAAAATTTCTTTGTAAGCAATGTTGTTCGTTGCTCCGTTTGTAACTAAAATATATAAATTGTCTGGGTTAGTAACGCGAGAGCAAACGACGTACAGTTTATCGTGTGAAAAACCCCGTATAAAAATCGTTGTTTCTTAAAACTTTAATAATTTTATATTAAATGAAGATATCGCAATATTTTTTTTTAGATAATGGCCAAATGTCTAAAAAATAAAACAGGAAACCTAAATGAAATCTATCCAGTAGTTTTTCTGTGATGCGCGCACAACTGCAAACCTCTACCCATTCTATTTATATAGATAGATAAATTAAGAACAAAAACGGGTAACATAAAAACAAAATACCTATTGCTGATCTTGATTTGTGGTAGGTCAAAGCTCGAGCACTCGCCTTAAATTTTGAGCGCGAGCAATCCGAGTTCAGTCTCTGCTGGCAACACTGAAATTAGTTGCAATTTTGAGGTGCCAATTTGCTACAAATTTATAATTTTGGAGGAAAATTATTAATTATTATTATTATTCTCAGGTTTATGGGGGCTATCCATAAATTACATCACCCGTTAAGGGGGAATGGGGGACGGGGGGGGGGGGGGGGGGGGAACAAATTGTGACATTGTGACAGGGGGTTAAAAGCTATGCGACGTCACATGTTAAAATCTATTTCATTTATTAACATCGTTTATCGTTCTTTAATTAGTCTTTTGTTTTGCTAGTTATCCAAAATATTTCACTAAATTTTTTGATTTTATTAAAGACTAGCGACATCTGGTGAGTGGAAGATTATTAGCCCTCATTGACGCGATTGGTACATTATTATATATATAAAACATAAAAGAACTTATAAACCAGTGTCTGCATAGTAAGCAAAACGCCTTTTTATATTACATTTGGACCATTCCGCCATCTATCGATGAAATTGGTTAACTATTTCACTTTAGATTTAGTTAATAAGGTTATAATATATTTTTGTATATTATTTTATTTAATACGTTCTTTAATACTTTTGTTTACTGCGTTTTAGATATAATTATATCATTATAGAACATTATTTTACCTAATTTAATTATGATTTATGATATAGTATTAGTTTAAAATGCACTTGATGACTCAACCAACGCCACCGTTGAACAAATTCGTACCTATACTTCGTATTCATACTTCAGAATATTTATCATAACTTTTGATTGAATGAACTGATTTTAATAAAATAAAGACTAAATGTAACACGAAGATACACTTTATATTTTCCTTAATGATTCTTATGATATAAATAAGTACTTTATACGTGATACGTTAACAAACAAACAGACAGACAGACAGACAGACGGACAGACAGAAAATTCTAAAAATGGTAGAAATGTATTTAGTTACTTATTTTTAGTACCTCTCAATCACTTTTATTACAAAAATATAAAATGTACAGACGTCTGCTTTTTACATTTTTATTATATGTATAGATTATTTTGATTTAAATTTAAAAAAAATTAGAAAAATTCTGAATCATAAAATTGAAAAATATGTGACGTCAAGCCAGGGAGTTTCATAGTGTGACAAGGACGGGGGGTCCAAAAACCATAAAATTTGTGTGACTTAATTTGTGTGTGGCCCTTAAACCAGAGTGTTTCCCGTGAAATTTAGAGTATATTTAAAAGCAAATGTCAAATTTGGCAAAGACTGTGGCGCCGCGGCTAAGCTACTTCTTTATTAGGCAAAGACTCTTCTTAAGCCATACTTTAAGCCCGTTTTGTAATAAGACGGTTTAAGCCGCTGCAGCTTGAAGGGCTACAAACGAACACAGTCCACGTGAGTGTACGTGCGGTCTATAAACTCCTCAGTTTATTTACGATTACGAATGAATATAATACATAAGATGCTTTTTTACAGCATAAGGATGGCAAACGAGCACACAGTCCACCTGATGGTAAGTGGATGCTGTGTGGCTCATACGTGTGGCGTACATCTTATCACCGCTGAGGATTAAAATCCCATTAAAAAGGTTATCTGGTTCTCTACACTCACCATGCGAAGCACAGTAGCATTAACCTGCTATTTTGTGAGAGCATAGTCCATCCCCGGTCGAGCCAGATCAGTTGGTCGAAAATAATATTAACAATGAATGGAATACCCATCTTATGGAATTGCTAAATATTACTTGTGATTAACAATTCAATTGGAGTGTAGGGTTGCTAACTCTGTGGGCATAGACTTATCTTTGACCGTCAACATAAGGACCCTTTCCGAGGCTGAAACATACCGATACCTGGGTATGTCACGAAATATAGGTATTGATGAAGCGGGCATGAAGCAATCATGTCAATTTGTTTTTTGCATGCTTGATATTTTTAATCGACATTACCACTCCGTATGACGAGAATCTCGTAAAAGCCGAAACAGATAAGCGAACAAAATATCTGGACCTGTTTCACGAGGTGACCGACATGTGGGATGGTCTGCCGACCGAAATTATTTCTGTAGTCGTCTCTGCAAACGAGCTAATCCCGGTCAGCCTCTCGGGTCATCTGAGGTGACTGGGACTACGTGACGGACCGCTCCGGACTAAGATACAGAAGGCGGTGCTCCTCGATACTGCCCGCATCGTCCGCCGATTTCTTTCCTTTCCCCCAAACCCTCGGCCGTTTGGTCTCTCCTGCCGAGGGCTTCCAGTTGGTGGGTTTTTATATATATAATATATATAACCCACCAATAATGTATAATAGTATTGAATGTAAGTATATTTATCATTTTCTTTTATATATGATATGATTTATATTTTATATATGTATAAATACATCAATAATAATGAATAGAATGCCCTGTTAGTAAAAGAGGTAAAATTAACAAATTTGTGCAACCGACTTCAATATAAACTATTAAGGATAACTCAAAAACTACTGGTCAGAGCTTAATAAATTTTCACCACCAGCTTTCAAATACAAAAAAGAAACATCAAAATCGGTTCACCTAGAAAAAAAAGGTATGAGGTAACACAAAAAAAAACAGTCGAAATGAGAACCCCTTCCTTTTTTTGAAAACAGTTGATAAGTCTTGATTGACGCCAGTCACCGTTTGAAATGCAGCAGAATCAAACTACATATTATCCGTTACGTATGCCATACCTATATGTTATTCCGTGAGAGCGTAGTCGTTCCACGGTCAAGTTGATCTGTTCGTGCGGCAGTTTTAATACTTCGCATATGAGTTCGTTCAATATTTTTGAACAGATTTTGTTCATCAGTCGGCCACCAACACCATGTCCTTCCATAAGTATCCGTATATACATTTTTAAGATACACAAACGTCTCCCCCATAAATTGCCTCATAGGGGAAATTTTGCCCTCATTGCCACGGTTGCCAGGCGGTTTAGAAAACGCAGTTTATTATTTTTATGAGTTGTTATATCTCTCTATCATCTTCTACTACACCTACAGTTTGATACGGGGTAGTAGGTTCTCTATTCTCTTACGTCGTCTTTCCTTTTTCACTTCAGGACTCTTTCCTTATCGGATGCTTATTTAAACGTTAACGCGACACAGTTTATTCAATCACTCTCTAATAGTTTTAACATTATAACCAGTCCTGATTTTTTACCTCTCCGCGCTTAGAATTTTCATGTTTACTTTTTTTTATATGCTGTTGGCATCGCAAGTTTATGAATTAAGAAAAAAATAACAACGAATCCTACAATAATACACATTAAAGTGAAATAACAATGAAAATATATCTTTCTGTAATATATAAGAAACAATTGCTGTCCGTTAGTCTCGCTAAAACTCGAAAAGGGCACGACCGATTCTGATAAAATTTGATCTATTTCGAGATCCAGATCACCCGTTTTAAAACTGGACGGATCGCTAGTATGCAATAAAATTAAAATGTGATTATAATATTTGTAGATTGAGTTTTGGCGGGAACTTGACCGGCGGCGGTTTGCTGCTCCTGTATTATTATTTAAATAATGCTTTGAAGTGGACCTTGATATGTGAAAGTGGTGCGATTTTTGTATTAAGTGTCTACGCATGTAAACTATTAGTGGAAACGGTGAAACAAGTGCTCTGATGGTGATGTGATTCTCAAGATAAGGTGGTCTGCTTAAGCACCTTACGATACCATCGCCAACTGTCAGCTGCCTGCTGGCTCAAGTTGCCTAGATGTAGTCACATCAACATATTGTGAAGCAGTGTACTATGAATTAAGATACCGTTAAGTCTCGCGCTGTATCTATCACTAACTCAAAGTGACTGTGACACCACGAGACTTAACGACATTTTAAAATTGAGTAGCATTTCAGTATTTGGTTATAAGCCTGCTAAATTCGAACATTGTGTATCGAACTGTACTATTTTTAAACTATGCTGACATCGATATTACAGAATTCATTCAACCTTTCTTTCAAATTTAGTAGTAAGGCATACATTAAATTACTGACACGACTAACTAATTTAGTTTGTGACGCAGACGCACTCGGCTAAAATAAAAAAATAAAACCAAAGAGCAGTATTCAAACCTACAGCAACTAATTTAATTAATTAACTACTTGCTTAACTACTGCACCAGTCAAGTATTTTAATAGAATTTTTGCCTTAATGTGATAAAACATCAATCACCAATGCCAGATTTATAAATATTTTAATGATTTTGCTCTAGGGTACGATTGATGGTAAATTCTCTTTAAGATGAACCCATAAACAGTCCACGACAGTAACCACGTCTACAGTATTCCTCATAGTTTTGACATAAATATCAATTGCCATTGCAAAGTATATATTTCGACATAATATTATATTTATAACAGTGGTAGAGCCAAGCGGCAGCTTTTGCTGTCGCGTGGATGGGCCGGCTCGAACCGGGGTGGTACCACAACCTCACAGAATACCAGCGTGAAGTAGAGGTTTACCTCTGCGTTTCGCTTGGTGAGTGCAGGTGGCCGGAGGCCCTTTTTACTGGAAATGAGGCATTCTATCCTAGTCCTCACGGGTGAAAACGCATCTGCATTTTGATCTGTAACAGAGGATAGATGTAGATGTCTATGGGCCGCAGCAACCACTTACCATCAGGTGGACTGTGTGCTCGTTTTTCACCCTTATTCTATAAAAAAAAATCCTCTTAAAATTTGTCTATTTTCTATTAAAAGTTCGTTAGTTAAAACGCAGCAGGTAAGCAAAATGAAAGACGAAGAATCGGAATTATTAGTCGTTTAATTTAAATATTATACATTTAATCCCATTAATATTATTTAACAGTCTTAACATCAAAGTACATTTATAACGACGGAATTACTGCTAAGTACTAAATGCACAACTGGAGATGTAGAAAAGTAAAATGCCACGTTAAGGAGCTAAAAATAATGCAATAATTTCCACATAATAGGTTCAGAAGTCCGTGCTAAGACTCGATTTTTTGGCGAAGGGTGACAAGCGAGCACACAGTCCACCTCATGGTAAGTGGTTGCTGTGGCCCATAGACATCTACATCTATCCTCGTTTGTAAATCAAAATGCAGATGCGTTGTCAGCCGTGAGGGCTAAGATGGAATACTTCCTTTCCAGAAAAATGGGTCTCCGGTTCTCTACACTCACCATACGAAACACAGCAGCATTAAGCTGCTATTTTACGCTGTTATTCTGTGAGAGCGTGGTCCTTCCCCGGTCGAGCCGACCCATTCGTGCTACAACTATACAATCAATATAGCTGCAGTATGGCTCTACCAAGTTAAAGTCATAACTTCAGAAGCAGTTACATGGAAATTATTTTATTCATTTTAGTTATTTGAATTCGGGTTTCACTTAATATTAAAAGTTTTTTTAGCCTCTTGAGTGAACTATGAAAGCTAACAACTAAAATATATTTATAATAGTAAAAAATATTCATTGAAAACTTTATACTATATTTTATTACCCCTACCTATTATTATTATTTTATTATTACCCCTATTATTACCCCTATTATTATTTTACCACCCCTGAATATAACCTATTTAATAAGAAAAGATCGCTTTACAATTGACAAAGATATTGCGTAACATGCATATAAAAATAACACGGTCAAATTGTGAACGTCCTCTTTTTTCAGTCGGCTAAAAATAAACCAAATAAAAAAAAACCTGATATTAAAACAGATTCTTAAAATCCAAATTACTTATTATTATTCTGTACAACTGAACGATGCGTAGCATGTACGTATAGTGAAATCATTTTTACAGTGAAAAAGATGATTTATATTAATGAAATGACAGAATGAACACAAAAGAAAAATAAATTTTATGCTTGTCAGGAAAGTTTGAGCAATATTTTTCAACAGCAAAACAACTAAGTTATAATGCAAACGGATTTGTGATTGTGTTGACATTCGCACAATTTAACCTATGGTGTACGCAAAGAAATTTGTCGCTAAATGACTTTTGTATGATTGATGTAGCGCACTTCACTACAGTGTAATGGCTACAGATGGAAAATGTGCACTGTCAAAATACTAGAAAACTCTGCACGTACTAATAACAGAAATCAATCTTAATAAAAATTATTAGTACAGACACAATGACAGTTCAATTATATTTTTTGCTAATATCTAATCATACAATTAAAAATTTTGTACAACCGACTTCAAAATAAATTATTTAAGAATAACTCAAAAACTATTGGTCAGACTTTGATCAATTTATATGGGATCACATGAGAAGCACCAGCTTTAAAATAAAAAAAGAATCATCGAAATCGGTTCACCCAGAAAAAAGTTATGAGGTAACACACATTAAAAAAAAACATACAGTCGAATCGAGTACCGTCTCCTTTTTGAAGTCGGTAGAAAATAGATTAAAAGAGTAAAATGTACAAGAAGAGACGGAGTTCAGTTTTTTCATTGGAACAATCATAAAAGAGACAGTCACAACTCTTAATATTTCTTATATTGGAATTTAATCACTTATTAATGTATAAACATTTAATTAAAATCAATGAAACATATATTTATATATCAGAATAAATTTTTAAGCCTTTCTCGAATTTAATCGTTCACTCATGTTATCGTCCAGCTTTACAAACAGTTCAACCACGTCTTAAGATTAAAAGGTAACGATTTAATGTAAACCAGGCAGAAGCAAAACTGACGTAATTTGAGGAAATGTTCATTATCCCACTACACGACAAATCTGCTGTCCGAACTTGTCATCGTAGGTGACGTAGCGTCATGGCATGTGACACAGTTGTCATGAAACTGTCTGACGCATCATAGAAGTGGGTTTCGGCAGGATCAACCAGTGCCACCTCTTCGTGCCAGGGGACAGGTGCTGAGAAAGAGACACCACGGTTAAGATTGGGGGCAGACATTGCGAAATATAGAATGAATATCAAATTAAATATTCGACTATAATCTTCGTAGTGTAGGAGTAGTACATTAAAGTTGCACATGAAGTTGAGACAAATTGACAATTGTAACTAACTGTACTTATTTTTTTTATAGAATATAAGTATCTGTCACAAATAAGAATTAATGTAATTTACGAAGCTTTTGCAAATTGAAATGTCGCATACTGTAATTAATTACCGTAAAAGCCAACAATCAAGTCAAAATACGCTCTTAGGCGTTGAGTTGCGTAAACCAAGCACGCTCAATCAATCAAGGCAACATGCTATGAAAATAGGTCATAATGTGTAGGCATGTAATTCGTGAATAAAAAACTCAGTAGTATAATGACAAGGACAAAATGTACTTAAACTAATTACTTTAAGCTACATGTTTCAATGTAGCATAGAGTAATGTAATTAATAATAATTGAAAACTAAAAATTTTGTACAACTGACTTCAATATAAATTATTAAGAATAACTCAAAAACTATTGGTCAGACCTTGTTTAAATTTATATGGGACCACATGTGAAGCACCAGCTTTCAAATAAAAAAAGAATCATCGAAATCGGTTCACCCAGTAAAAAGTTATGAGGTAACTCGCATAAAAAAATAAAAAACAGAGTCGAATTGAGTACCGTCTCCTTTTTGAAGTCGGTAGAAAACATTGCGTTTAATCTAAAAGTAACCATTTTCTTGTCTCCTTTTGTCATAAGAATTAAATGCCAAGGATTAAAACAATTATTGAGCAATTTTAGTTTTGGGGATGAAGCTGCTCGCATCCGTAGGAATTACTTGAATCCTGATTCCCTACATGTATTCCCTGGTTAGTGCTAAACGAACAGCACTACATACTGGTGGTAGGTTGGTTCTCTACTAGTGAGAAGCCCGGCCGAGGGGTAGTTACCACTCACCTGGTAAAGCCATACCGCCAAATGATGAAAATCGTGTTCCGGTATGATGTTCGGTGAAACCCATTTCTTAGAGAGAATGGGTCTGGACAGTTAGTTGCCTGGTTATGGAGGTTAGCAGGATCCGAAGCACGGTTGCACCGCTAGCCGACCGTAGATAGTTAGGAGCCCAATTAATGAGCCAGCCACTCATGAAAGGCTGCCCCGCCATCTTACGAAAAATCCTGGGAAGGCTCCACCATGCCGGTTGGCGACCGGAGGAGAGTGCCTGCTGGCGATTTCGAGGGGGGAGGGGGATTTCGGGCGTCTCCGCGATCTCCATGCGGAGGTTACATGTGCGACGCCTTGTCCAACTGCCATTCTCTCAACCTATTCACCCCCACCATTAATGAAAAATGGAAAAAGAAGAGTAAGTTTGTACAGCGGTTGCACTCTCTCTCCATCAAGGTGCACCTCACAAACATACGAGGCCTGCACTGTAATCTTAATGCAGTCCACTACCACCTTGAGACTGACAAAACGCACTTACTCTTCTTGACTGAGACGCAGATCAGATGTCCTCTAGATGTAGCGTACCTTGGCTACCCTGTATACACATTGGAGCATAATTTCCATCAGCGCGCCGGAGTCTGTTTACATCCGCAACGACCTCTGCTGTAAGCGTCTCCGTCACCTTGAAGACTCCACTTTCACTACGATCTGGGTATTGATAGACACAGGAATGTATATAATTATTTATTCTATTGTCTACCGATCGCATAGCGGTGACCAGGAGACAACTAGGCTGTTTGAACATCTCAGCGAAACCTCTGATGTAAATCTAAATCAGTACCCTAATGCACAGTTGGTTTTTCTGGGGGACTTTAATGCCTGCCATCAGGACTGGCTGTTCCCATACCTGAAGACCGACCACGCAGGGAGAGAGGCGTAGCATTTTGCCTCCTCCGGCTCTCCCAGCTGGTATAACAAGCGACTAGCGTACCTGATGTGGATGGGCACACAGCCAACTGCTTCGACCTTCTGCTGACGACCGATCCAAACAGGTACGATGTTAAGTTACCTCACCCTCGGGAACTTCTGACCACTGTCTGCTAAAATCTGTGTCGTTATATTCCCCACCTAACTATGGTTTCCACGGTGTGCGGCAAGTGTGGCGAAACAGGTCAGCAGATTGGGATGAGATGTGGCATTTCTTTGCATCTTATCCTTGGCGGCAGGTTTGCTTCTCGTATGAAGACCCGTCGAGCTGCGCGAATGCCATAACCGATGTGATACGTCAAGCTATGGAGTATTTCATCCCCTTTGCTGACGTGCCCATTGGTGGTAAAGCTCGACCATGGACGCCGAGTGCGCTCGTGCTGAAAAGCACAAACATATGGCGTACTTATCCTGGGTCGACGCTCGAGACCGTAAAGCTTCGGATGTTAGTCTTAAGAAGACAACTTTTAACCAAGCCGCCAAGTCCTGTAAAAAGGCATTACGCCGAGCCAGTTTCGACCGCATTAAAGGCATCGGTACAAAGCTCTCTGTCAAACCATCTGGTAGGCATTTTTGGTCTCTCGCCAAAGCGGTCGAGACCAACTTCTGTCGATCTACACTGCCTCCGCTTGTAAAACCAGATGGCGGTGTACGCGGACTTATTAACTTCTCTTTTTGCCTCCAATTTGCATCTGGACAGTAGCAACTGCGTACCATCTTCATTACCTCACTGCAGTACCTCTTTGTCAGAGGTCCGTATCACCAACAAGGACTTTCTTAAAACCTTGCGAAGTCTCACGTCTGAACAAAGCTAGTGGACCTGATGGTATACCAGCTATAGTTCTAAAGGTCTGTGCACCTGAGTTGTCTGCTGTGTTGACGCGCTTGTTCCGCCTCTCATTCAGGACTGCAATAGTGCCCAAATCTTGGAAGCTGGCCAATGTGCAACCTGTGCCTAAAAAAGGTAGCCGTACCGACCCGGCCAACTATCGGCCAATTTCAATTACCTCCATACTCTGCAATATTATGGAGCGTATATTGATCACCCACCTCATGGCATACCTAGAGCAAAATGATCTCTGCAGTGATCGCCAGTACGGGTTTCGCCGAAATCGATCAACTGGGGACCTTCTAGCGTATGCCACTCACATATGGGGCGAAACCCTCGAGAACAGTGGTGAAGCACTTGCTGTTTCCTTCGATGTTTCGAAGGTCTTTGACAGGGTTTCGCACACTGGTCTATTGGCCAAGCTTTCAGGGTACGACTCATCCCCTGGCCTGATTGTCTGGATGAAGGACCTCCTGAGTGAACGACTTCTCCGGGTCGTCGATGATGGCTGCTCATCCGATACTGTGGCGACTAACGCCGGTGTTCCTAGGGGTTCATTCTCTCCGCAAATCTCTTCCTGCTGTATATAAATGATCCGCTCATTCACGGTATCTATGGGTATGCAGACGACAGCACAGTTATGGAGAGATACCAACCAATTGCCCGGGCTAGTCGGGATAAAATCCAGTCAAAAAGAGAGGCTATGGTTGAGCGTGTGAATCTCACACTACAGGCATTCTCCGAATGGGGCGATGCCAATCTCGTGAGCTTTAACGCCTCCAAGACACAAGTACTTCACGCCGGAGCAGCTTCTTACCTTATATAAAGCGCAAGTCGTACATGGAGTACTGCTGTCACACATGGGCTAGTGCTGCAAAATGCCACCTGGCAGCGTTGGACTCAGTGGAGGTGCTAAGAGGCTCATTGGTGACCTTGATTTGGTTGAAACCAATCTTGTCAGCCTCCAGCACAGGCGCCGAGTAGCCAGTCTCCCGATATAATTATAGGAGAGGGGGCAAACGAGCATGCGGCTCACCTGATGGTAAGTGACTACCGCCGCCCATGAACAACTGCAACACAATCCCTCAGAGCACTCCCCGTGATAGATGCGGTAAAATACGCAAATATGCAACATCTCTACGCAGTGCCAGTGAGTCAAGCCGATCGGAAAGAACTCGGTCGTCGACGAATCGAACCGCTCTGCGTTAGATAATTAATTAATTAATAATTCCTCCCTCTCCTTTCCACCATCGGATAACCAGGCGGTCGGTGGGTCTTCACCCCTTTGTTGTCGATATTCTACGCATTAGAACCAAACGATTTGCTTTGTCTTTTGTAATGCGTACAGCAAAGAAGTGGAATAATTTGCCGGTGTCTATCTTTCCGTCCGAATACAATATGGGCGTGTTCAAGGCAAGAGTGAATAGACTTTTGTTACGCTAAGCGATTTACCATCTAGGGCTGCATCACCACTTACCACCAGGTGGGATTGGGGTCAAGCACTGGCTTATAATAACTAAAAAAAAGTAGTACCCATATTTAAGAGAGACTTCTTGAAATTTTACGTTCATGCACACGAATAGATCAGCTCGACCGTGGTACGACTTCGCTCTCACAAAATACCAGCGTGAAATGGTAGCATAATGCTGCTGTACTTATTAAGGTGAGTAACGTGAAACGGAGATTTTGGAAATATCGTTTTAAATTTGGAAGAGTCGTATTGTTTAATTAGGAATGATAATATATTCATTGAAAATGAATGATATATAACTTTCAAATAAATTTGTTGTTGCGATTCGCGCGCCACCTACATTAAGTTAATTGTACTATGCCTATAGCCTTCGCGCAAGTGCAAGCAATAAGTTGACAAAGTTTTACCGCAATCTGATGAACGGTATGGCAGCGCATAAAATACGAACGAACAAAAATCAATTTTTATATATTAGATATATATATAGAATACTAACACAAAAAAATAAATAAATAATACATAAATAAATAGAAGTCCAACCAGATGGAACAAGGGCTTCCAGGGCAGGGGAGACCAAACGGCTGAGGGTTAAGAAACCGGCGGACAATACGGGTAGCATCGAGGAGCACCGCCTTCTGCATTTGAGCCCGGAGCGGTCCGTCACGGAGTCCCCGTCGTCTCAAAGGACCCTAGGAAGGAAAGGGTGAACGGGATTAGCCCGTTCGCAGAGACGACTATGAACATAATTTCGATTGGCAGACCGCCCTACATGTCGGTCACGTCGTAAAACAGGTCCAGCTATTTTGTTAGCTAATCTGTTTCGGCTTTTACGAGGTTCTCGCGTCATACGGAATGTCGACCGAAATATCCTCAATTCTGCCCGGTACATCTGCACCATAATTATTATTATTCTTTATACGTGGTAGACATGCTGCAGCTATATTAGGGTTATAATACCAACAGGTCGGCTGGACTGGAAAAGGAACCCGCTCTCACAGAATATCAGCGTAAAATAGCAGTTCCTTATCGTGCGTGTAGAGATAAGTGGAGACCCTTTTTACTGGCATTTTAGTCCTCAGGGTTGACAACACATCGGCATTTTGATTCTTAATTGAGGACAGACGCAGATGTCTATGGACTATTGTATGCCCTCCTCTCCGTGCTCCATAGTAGCTACTCCTATGCCGGTCTATTTATACAAAGGATCTTTGCAGCTAAGTCTTTGCTATCGTTAGTCCAGCATCATCCGTCGTGCATACGGCAAAATAACATTAAAAATCTCTTCCATCTATCCGTCACAGCCTATAATAGTCCACTGCTGAAGATAGGTCTCCCATATAGATTGTCTCAAAGGGGGTTTTTACCATAGTTGCCACACTTAGCAGACGAGTTGGCAACTGCAGTTTTGCTAATATTTTGAGTTGTTATTAAAAAGATGCTGCTGTCCCTCCCTCCCCCCGTTACCTGGGTGCTGTAAAGTGCTTGAAACGTGGGGAATGTAAAATAACTTAATATACGCGACAAAATCCGTAAAATTATTTTTATTTAAATGCCCACTTCCTTTTCAGTTTCCCTCTGACGCCTCTTATGACACCCACGGGATGATATGGGTTAGTGGATATTCTTACATCGCCACTACACGATAGATTGCTCTAATCTTAAAAGAGGAAAAATTGATATGAAGGATTTTTTTTTATATAGGATAGGATGACAAACGACCACACAGTCCATCTGATGGTAAGTGGTTGCTGTGGCCCATCTACATCTACCCTCGTTTGCGAATCAAAATGCTGATGCGTTGTCAGCGTCTCCGGTTCTCTACACTCACCATACAAAACATTTTACGCTGGTATTCTGTGGGAGCGTGGTCCTTCCCCGGTCGAGCCGACCCATTCGTGCTACAACTATACTACCAATATAGCTGCAGCATGGCTCTACCACGTATAAGTAGGTCTACCAAGTATAAGGATGACAATTGTTAAATGTTTTGTTGAATGCATACACGGGCGTAGTCAACTTCCGTGCGACATCGTCGCTACACCCATGGTATTCTTTCAAAGGATTTTTGCAACCAAGTCTATGTTATCTTTAATTCAGGATCATCCTTCGAGCTTATAGTAAAAGTAAATTAAAATCTTTTGACTTCATGCAAATTAGGGACCCCGTCATGCTAACAAATCATGCTCATAGGCTCATTCACATTATTATATATATTTAATCAATCAAGATGGGACATACCGACTTCCTTATTTATCCCCATATAACTCTTCCGGACCGTTCCGGACGAGACCTCTCCCGTTTTAGGGGGGAATTGCTTTAATACGTGTGTCGAAGAGCGCCGCAGTGATTTAGCAGTTGGCCGATAGTTGGCCAACAATTTAGTTTGAAGCCCTTCAAACTGATTTATCGGCCAACAACTAATCGTTATAATATGTGCACTTACATACATCTCAATACTGGTTAAGAAACCGACTAAACTCTCGCCCGATAGAAAATCTGTATTATGCGGTGTCTCTTAGTCATAACACTGACACGTCTCGTATCTTGGGTGCTACTGTGCCCGGACTGGGTATTAGGTACGTCTGACGTAAACGAAATGGTTACAACGCCATCTATCCGATGCTAAAAGACTTTTCTAGAGTTTCACATGGTCTCCAGTTACGACACCCACGGGACGAAATGAGGAAATTCTCTAATACCACCACCACACGGCAGACTTTCTACTGATTTAAACATTTTTTTACTTCATGCAAATTAATGCTCCCGTCATGCTAACAAATCATGCTTATATCTTTTTTAACTCCCGATGAAAAAGGGAAGTATTATATGTTTGTAGTATGTATCTGTGTGTCTGTCTGTGGCATCGTAGCTCCCAAACGGATGAACCAATTTAGATTTTTTTTGTTTGAAAGGTGACTTGATCGAGTGTTCTTGGCTATGATTCAAGAAAATCTATTCAGCCGTTTGAAGATAATCAGCTCTTTTTGTTTCGGTTTTTGTTTTTAATTTCAATTTAATATTTTATTTAATACCTGAAGAGAAAACTTTGAACTTCTTAAAGCGTATTGCGGGTCCGTAGGAGTGTGAGATTTGACATAGTTAAAGTTTATGTGGAGAAGGAGTGCAGAAAGCTAACATTTATGTATATTATGAGTATATAAAAAAATAAACATTCCTTGTTTATAGATATTAATTAAACAATTACAATTGCTCATTGAGACAGAATGACTCAATGAGCTGTGTGATTTCAAATGATCCTTTTTCAATAGTCCGTAGAGTATATACCAAGGCAAAAGAAGAGTTTAATTTACATTTTGAGATTTATGATAAAATTTAAGTGAAGGTTAGGTTATTATAGTTTGATTTTATGATAAAACTAAATAAATCTAGGTTTTTGATCAAAAAACTGGATTTTCTCAGGTTTATGATAACATAAAGTAGTAATTTTATCTTCTTCCGGGTTTTTGAAACCCCGAGCATAGCCCTCTCCATAGCTCGCTGAGCGACCTTGAGCTTCCTCATACGGCCAGCTGTGAAGGACCACGTCTCAGATCCATAAGTCATCACTAGCAAAACGCACTGGTTGTACAGTCACGTTTAAGTTTTGAGGTATACCTGACGAGAAGATATGGCGTAATTTCCCGAACGCTGTCCAGTCGAGTTGAATCCGTCGATGGACGTCTCGGTCGAAGTTGGACTTACCTAGTCGGTATATTTGTTCCAGGTAAACATACTCGTCAACAAGTTTGAACTTAGTGCTCCCAACAACCACCGGCATAGGTGTGACTTGGACGTTACACATGATTTTTATTTTGTCCATGTTCATCTTAAGACCTATCCACTGCGAGGCACTATTGAGGTCGTTGAGCAAAGTGCTTAGGTCCTCCAGCGATTCTGCCATAAGGACTATATCGTCGGCAAATCAAACGTGAGTGATGTACTCGCCATTGATGTTAATACCGTATCCTTTCCAGTCCAGTAGCTTGAAAACGTCTTCCAATGCAGCGGTGAAAAGTTTCGGGGATATTACGTCACCCTGTCTTACACCTCTCTGCAGTTGGATAGGTTTCGTAGTCTGGTTCTGTACTCGGATAGCCATCGCAGCCCTCCTGTACAAACACTTCAGCACTTCGATATACCGACAGTCAACTTGGTACCGCTGAAGGGACTGCAGCACCGCCCAAATTTTGACGGAACCAAAGGCTTTCTCATAGTCACATACGCCAGACATAGTGGCAAATTGTACCTCTCGGACTTCTGTACAATGTGCCGAAGGGTATCTATATGGTCAATGGTGCTAAAGCCTTTTCGGAAACCGACTTGTTCGGGAGACTGGAAGTCGTCGAATCTGCGTGCGAGATAATGACTCTCGAAAACAGCACGTAGACGCGGCTCAGAAGAGAAATCGGTCTGTAGTTCTTCAAGAGAGCGTTGTCGCCTTTCTTGAAGAACAAGACCACCGCACTTCTGCTTCACGCCTCCGGTGTAGTGCCACCATGGAGGACGGAATTAAAGAGCTTCTGAAGAACTTCAAGTACACGTTTTCCACCCGCTTTCAGAGGCTCCGCTGTAAGTCCATCCTCACCTGGGGCCTTGCCGTTTTTAACGTGCTGGAGAGCCATTCTAATCTCGCTCAGAGTGACATCCGGAATATCGTCGCAATAGTGTCGGATAAGATTTGCTATTGGATTGTTACTCACACTTGCGTGTGGCTCCAACGGTGATGTGTACAGTTTGCCCATAGAACCTCTCAATCTCACTCAAAATCTCAGACGTCCCGAAAACGATGTAACCACACTCGGTCTTCAGCTTCGGAAGTTGGCTTTTTCTGGCAGACAGATCTCTGGCAAAGACTTTGGAGCGATGGTTACGCTCGATCGCTTCTTCAACACGAGCTGTATTGAAGTCGCGCCAGTCCCGCCGCATGCAATTTGAGATCAGTCTATTCAACTGCCTGTATGCTGTCAAATCTGCTGAAGAATGCAGCTTCATTTCCCGTCTAACAAGATTAAGAGTGTGATCGAAGAGTTTTTGTAGTCTTCTGTGGCGGGTCTTGATAAACTTAGCTCCGACCGCATGGACAGTTTCCACGAGCCTATCATTCATATCGTCCACTGCATTGTAATCTTCTAGGCACTGAAAACGATTTTGTAACTTGAGCTGAAAATTTTCGGGACTTTGGATTACAGCACGAGGGGGACGGAACGTTGACTTCATTAGACAAAACCTCTCCAACTTAACGTTTAGGTTCAGAGTGCCTCTCACCATTCGGTGATTGCTACCAGTTTTCACCCACGCGATCACTGACACATCACTGAACAGTTGTCGTCTGGTCGTCATAATGAAGTCAATCTCATTTTTTGTCGAACCGTCGGGGCTCGACCAGGTCCATTTCCTGGGCCGCTCCTGAAGGAAAGAGTTCATCATAAAGAGTTCCTCTTTCTCCATGAAGTCGGCCGCGCAAAACTAGGCACAAGAGAGAACGGTGAACTTAAATTTAGTACATAGACTAATTATAATATTTCGTTTTATAGTTTACGCATTATAGTAGTATATATATATATAAGTGTATTGTCTGTATTATAAATATTACTGTTCTAGAGGTGTTACCTCTTCGCAGACCCGCCCGGCTCTGTCCGCCTACCCAGCGTATTAAGACATCTTAAATATTTATAGGAAAAATAAATACTTCGCAATTAACTAATTGATCAAATGAAATTGAACAGAGGCTCGTCTGCAAATTAATGTTTACAGGTAGTTATCGTTTATATACTATAATTTTCGTCTCAGATGACATTCATAAAATAAAATAAAACTTATTTAAACGTATTATTGCATGCTTTGTACACCCATTTACGTGTAATTATCCAAATATAAATAAAATAAACACAAAAAGTATAAATGTCCAGTGCCCACCTATTTAAAAAAAATGTCTAGAATTACTGAGCCTTAGTATTTTTAGTTTATTATTAAAATTAAATAATACGATGATAGTGGAATAATCTCTAATGTAATGTACCCATTCTGAAACACATGTTAGTCTAAAACATTTAAAATCCCAAAATTTTAAAGATACATTAAATTTAAACTTACCATAGTTGGCACTCGGTTCATCCTTTGTTGTTTCGCCGAAGGCTCATTTTCGTTTTCTTCCGATATACATCCTGAAATTATAAATACTATATTGATAAACATGACAGAAGTTCACAACTGTGAAGCAAAACGCTTTCTTCTTCTCCCGCCATTTTCCATTGTCTAATGTTCGTTTACCTTTAATAAGAGGAGTGTATGACATTGCACTATGTTTATTTGGGTCTGCAACAGTCCTGTTTAGTTGTGTGGTATACTCTGATTCACGTCAGAGCCCTCGCACTGGCAATGCTACTCCAGCTCACATCAGGTTGACATTAAGAGAAAATCTTCATATATATTATCATCTACCCTATATTACGAGCATCATCCCTTACAATATTAATCATTAACAATTAATATGTGACTGTCGATCAAAGATTGTTAAAATTACGCGAAAACTAGCTTAAACATACACAAACTAAAGCAATATATTGTGTCCTAGAATAAGACCCTGAGTTAATCGTAAAAGTTTTTGAATATCTAATTTCAAAAGTAGTTGTAGCCAATTGCAATTATTTATCACGATTATCAGGATCCTATCAGAATTTCGTGTACACTTATGGTGCAAGTTCGGCGGTAAAGATTATGGCGTCCGTTTTTTGGGACGCTGAAAAATAATTATGGTAGAATATTTGGAAAAGGGAGAGATTTCAGGCTCTTACTACGCAGGCCAGATAAGAAGATTGCGGGAGGCTATTAGAGAAAAAAACAAGACAGGCTGCGAGCTGGAGTGCTGTTTCACCAAGACAACGCTCTTACTCACAAAGCCGCAGTTGCGATGGCTGCCGTTCAAGAAACGGGATTCCAACTGCTCGAACACCAGCCCTATTCGGTAGATCTAGCTCCCAGTGACTTCTATCTATTTCTTTGGCTCAAGGAACGCCTTCGGTGTGTTTCGAAGTGATGGAAGCTGCTTAAATTTTTTTTGGAGGGTCAAGATTAAGATATTTTTTTTCTAAGGGAATTCTGGGTTTAGAAAAAAAATGGACTAAATGCATTGACTTGTTAGGAGACTACGTAGAAAAATATTGTTTTTAAACTATAATCACCGTGTTTAATATTCATTATCATTACTATTGGATCACCCCTCGTACATATATATACATAAGTAAAGTCAATAATTAATTAAGTCAATGATTGTACTATGACTTTATATATGATTTTACTTATTGAAGTGACAGTAGCCTAATGGCAGAGTGCGGACCGCGAACTCAAGGGTCGAGATCGAATTCACCATACGTGGTCGTTAAAGGGAATATTAGTGATGTCAATAGCATCGCTAGTATTAAAAAAAATACGTTAACAATTATATTATATAAAATAAAATATACTAAAGATTTAAGTGAAACTTATCACACAAAACGTTTTATGAAAAATGCAAACATGACACTGAAACAATAAAGATAACAAGATGACACTTCCTAAACAAAAATAAGCAAAATTCGCAGTTAAGACAAATAAAACATTATTCGTTGACCCGCTGATAACTGTTGTTTAGCAGTACGTTGTCATTTGTAAACAAGGTGGAATTTTCAATGCTATCATTAAAAACGTTTGTACTGATAAGCCCATTTTGTTTTAGTAAAGGAATTTTTTAAACTTTATATCTTAACACAATAAGGCAATTGTCGTGTTTTGATATAAATATAGTCAAGCTAGTGTAGAGATAAAGAATGAAATCAAGTTGCTATCTAATACTGTCTGGGTAATATTTAGTAACATTTTAAAATGCTATGACAGCAGTCTTTTTTTTTAATTAAACCGAAGTGACAAGCAAACTTAACAGTCCACCTGATGGTAAGTGGCCACTGCAGTCCATGAGAACTAAGATGGAATGTCTCACAATATTTAATCACACTGGTCATCTATACACTTCAAATCGGAACGAATCAATACAAGCCCAACTAGTTGGCGGCAAAAATAGCTTTGATATATCAGCTGTCAAAATATACAATGTGGTTTAAGTGTGAAATGGGCTCTGAAAAAATCCACCCACACTAAGATTTTCTCCTGTATTGTGTAGACAGTTTACAAACATAAATTGCACAAGGAGAAAACATCCAGACCCGGAAAAATTATTTACAGACCGTACAAATACATATACATACATAACATACATAAACACTCACGCCTGTCACCCAGAGGGGTAGGCAGAGATTATGGACTTCCATTTGGCACGATCCTGACACACCTCTCTCGCTTCCTCCACATCCATATACCTACGCATACAAATAATTAGCGCTCAGCGCCTCGCTACTACGCCAAGCAGCCGTTTATATACAATAAAGTCCTCTATTTGGAATACATATAATTACTTTCCGAACAACATATTTTTTAATAACTTTTAATACAGCTTTGTTAAACCATGTATAACACGAGTTTTTACCTTCAGTCGGCAGGGTTAACCAAAACTGCGATTTCAAGGTGTGCCAGAGCCCCGGAGGCAGTCTGATCTTCGTGTCCTTGCTGACGGTGGAGGCCAGGATCTTGGCGGCGTCCACCAGAAGCGAAGCGCGCCAGGACGCCGCGTAGATCAGCCGCATGGAAGACTGGGCGGCGGTAGAACTTATCATGGGGAACAACACGTTGTGGCGGCGGAGATTATATATGCAGATGCCTGGGAACGAGATAAACTTTTAGTAAGATTTCATCCGATAGAGCCTACTTAATTATCCATCTAAGATACAATCTGGGGTAAAATGTAGGATGTCCTCAAATTCATCGTCCCGTCTTGATTTGCAGGTGACGTAAAGTAAGATGTTAAAAATTAATTAGAAATTAAAAATAAAATGATGTGTCTTACCTAGTTTTCAGGTGCTCTGCGGTGCCTGACCACTAAGGTCTATTTAAGCTGATGATGCGTCATCAAAAGATAAAACACATTTCGTATAATCGACGGTAGTTTTAGTCTTTCCTAGTGTAGTGGTGTTGGCATTAGTGGTGACAGGGTAGTAGCACGCAATTGAGGGAGAGCAGGTGCTCTTTAAACTAGGTAAGACATAATATTTTTTTTTCAGGATCTTAGGTGAATAATTTACACATAATAAATTTAAGGTGAGGTAAAACTTCCCATAGGTAGTAATAAGATTTTGTCACCTACGAAAACATTCATGCCATGACTTCACATCCACATCAGGAACGGGAAGCAAGGCCAAGTTGTGAGGCGTCTGCCACTACGATCAGTGCGCGTAAGTCTGTTTGCTTAGATACTGTCACCTTTGTGTCGCGTGGCCTTGGCATGTGCCGCATCTTGTCAAAGGCACCGCCGCGACATCAAAGGTCACCGCGTGCGGCGTATACCGGCAGGAGAATTTGGCATTTTAAAACTAAGCGCCATAGCGATAGGTTCTTTGCTACCTAACTTGTGTTTATTATTTATATTCGTGTTTTATTACAATAACCATAAGAATAAAATAGTATTATATTTTATTCTTAGAATAGAAAAAACTTTACTTAACAAACACAGTAAGAAATAATAAAATAAAAGCAAAATAATAAGTGCGCCTCCGGGTGTACCGACACTAGCTTAGCGAACAAGCGGAGTCACTACTACTACTACGTCAATTTAAAAAATAACTTCAAATTGGGTCAAAACCAACCATTCATTTTACCATTCTTAGCCAGTGCATGACTACTATCGCACCTGATGGTAAGTGGTGGTGAACTTAAGTAAGTCTTTTTTAGTTTTATAAGTTTGCTTTTGGTGTTGAAAATATTTATTCCTAAAATATGCATTCCTCGTTTACTCAAATAAATCGAACATTGGAAAGATTTCCAACAGTTTTTGCCTATTTCGAACTTAAAATTTATAAGGTAAATCTGTAAATCTTCTCACTTCTTCAGACTTTCATGATTTCAAATGTCTTGGAAATATTTTTTATTTCTTGTTAATTGTATAAGTGATAATAATATAGGTACTAAAACTACTACTTTTACGTATTTTATCGCGTTTAATTCTACTTTAACACGTTTACATAACTTCTACTTTGACGCAACGCACCCGAAACGTCGGAAATTAAAAATAAGTAGAATTAAACGCGATAAAATCCGTAAAAGTAGTTTTATTCAATGTGTAGTATTCGCGTAAACATAAGAAATCATCGATTCACATCTAAGTTAATAAATGTTATAATTCGTGCACGACTCATTTTGTAATTTGCTTTTACAATCAATATTTTCGGACATATATATGTTTAAAAAAATATATTGCTCATTTTTCTAAGGCAAGCAATGCATATGCGATGTCTAAGATACTGCAATATTTATGAAAGGCGGCGTTCACATACCATCTTCTAATAATTAAATAGGGTCATCATTCAAATAGGTTTGTTTTCAAGATACACAAGTGGTAAAATTAAAAAAAAATTATACAACTGAATTCAATATAAATTATTAAGGATAACTCAAAAACTACTGATCACACCTTGAACAATTTTTATGGGACCACATGAGAAGCACCAGAATTCAAATAATAAAAGTCATCGAAATCGATTCACCGAGTAAATAATTACGAGGTAACACAAAAAAAACAGTCGAATTGAGTACCTCCTCCTTTTTGAAGTCGGTTGAAAAACAACTAAATCTCTCAAACGATAAGGAGATACGTAAATGACCTGAACTTGGCACAAATTATACCTTTTCATTGGATTTAATTGGACCAGACTGTATTAAGATAATGAAGCAGTATTTATCTGTAAAAGTTTATGAGTAAACAATCGCAGATAAATATTAATTCGATAAAAATAACGGTCAATTAACTTTAATTACGAAACTAACAACTGAACAAGCGTAAAAGTGATAAGAATAATACAGATAACGATATGCAAAGAATGATTGAAATGTAGATTAATGGAAAGCTACGAATATGATATGGAAAGCTCAGTTCCATTGTAATGGACATGTAGTTGTTGAAGTTATGTTGGAATAATTTTTTTTGATGTTTTGACAGGAACTTGACCGGCGGCGGATAGCTGCTCTGTATTATTGTTTAAATAATGGTTTAAAATGGATTTTAATACATAAAAGTGGTGCTATTTTGTGTATTAAATGTCTGCGCATGTGAACTATTAGTGGAAACGGTGAAACAAGTGCTCCGATGGTGATGTGAATCTCAAGATAAGGTGTCTGTCTGCTTAGGCGCCTTGAGTTATCTATCGCCAACTGCCGTCCTACCGGCTCATGTTACCGTCAAAATGTCCCAAATGCTACGCAATGTGAAATTGTGAAGCAGTGTACTATAAATAACTATTCTCACTTAAAATCTACAAAAAAAAAGATCCCGAATGAAATGAAAACATGGCTTAAAAGACAAGAATCCAAGCCAAAAATCTTATTTAAAAATATAGATTTTTAAAACTACCACCAACTTGTAATTTCACCCGAATCGTGGGGACGTATACAAATTGCACAAGTACAAAAAACTAGATGCAGAATAATTATTTGCAGGTCATATTCCGTTTGCTGCGGTCCGTAACTCCGCAACCGCAACCAACCATTGTTGTGTTTTACCGTTGCAGAACATGGTAATGATGATATTTATGACTCCTGGCCCACTAAATATTTTTAATTTAACGTGAAACTTCCGTTGGTGGTTAATTTACGTGGTAGAGCCATGTTGTTACGTCGTTACGTGGAGCCATGCTACATCTATATTATAGTTGTAGCACGAATGGGTCATTTCGACTGGTGAAGGACCACGCTCTCACAGAATACCAGCGTAAAATAGCAGCTTAATGCTGCTGTGTTTCGTATAGTGAGTGTAGAGGACCGGAACCACTTTTTACTGGAAACGAGGCATTCCATCTTAGTCCTCAGGGGTGACAACGCATCTGCATTTTGATTCTTAATTGAATAGAATAGAATGAATAGAATAGAATAGTTTTTATTCAATATGGACTATTACATAATACTTATTGAAAGTCATTACTTTATTTACCACTGGTTCGGAAAATACCTCTGTCCTGGGAAGAACCAGCAAGAAACCCAGCGGGATTTTATTTAAACATAATTTCACTTAACAATAATTTTGTTTATACAATTTTAAATGAATTTTCATAGAACCAGCGTGGTGGCGATCTTCTTATTCTCAGGGGTTATTTTCATTCATGTATTCCTTGATATTATAATAACCCTTTTTGTACAGTTTTTCTTTAATAAAACTTTTAAACTTGTTTATTGACAAACTTTGAACATGTTCTGGGATTTTGTTGTAAAAGCGTATACATTGCCCCATAAATGAATTACTAATTCTGTGGAGTCTAGTAACTGACATTACAAGCTTATGTTTGTTCCTAGTGTTTAAGGTAAAATAGACATCCTTATTCTTATTAAAGCTATTTATGTTTTTATGTACATACATTACATTTTCATAAATATATTGCGATGCCAAAGTTAATATGTTTATTTCTTTAAATTTTTCTTTACAATTTAGATTATAAATCGCCCGTACGGCTCTCTTTTGCAAAACAAATATAGCTTCAATATCAGTCGCATTACCCCATAGCAAAATTCCATAAGACATTACGCTATGAAAGTAACTAAAATACACTAACCTAGCTGTCTTAACATCTATAAAACTTCTAATCTTTCTTACAGCATATGCTGCAGAACTAAGTCTGCTTGCTAATTTAGATATATGGGGGACCCATTGAAGTTTCGCGTCAATAGTAATACCAAGAAAAACAGTGGTATCCACAAGTCTCAACTCCTCCCCGTTTAAGAGCACATTGGTTTTGCGAATGTTTTACATTAGGTATTGTAAAATTAATACATTTTGTCTTATTGCCGTTTAAGAGCAAATTGTTGGCGTTAAACCAATGTACTAATTTCGATAGAGCATTATTTACTTCGTCATATTTACTTGACTGCCGTTTCAGTTTGAAAATTAAAGAGGTATCGTCAGCAAATAATGCTATATCGTGATTGTCCCCTACAAGATAAGGTAAGTCATTAATATAGATTAAGAACAGGAATGGGCCAAGAATCAAGCCCTGAGGAACGCCCATTGATACTACCGATCCGGAGGAACATTTACCATTGATGACGACTTTTTGAGTTCTGTTACTTAAATATGAAGTAATAAGTCTAAGCGCCAAATTTTTTACACCGTAATGTTGTAGTTTCCTGATTAATGTATCATGATCAACACAATCGAAAGCCTTGGAAAGGTCACAGAAAATACCTAAGGCATCTTGTGAATTCTCCCAGGCATTAAAAATATATTTCATAAGCTCAACACCGGCGTCAGACGTCGAGCGACCCCTTGTAAAACCAAATTGATTTTTATGAAGTAATTTATTTGTATTAAAAAAATTAACAATTGATCCAAAATTATTTTTTCAAAAATTTTGCTGAGAGTTGTTAGTACAGAAATAGGTCTATAATTAGCGGGGTCCAATGTACTACCAGATTTAAATAAAGGTATTACTTTACTATACTTCATTAAATCAGGAAACACACCAGAATCGATACAAGTATTAAAAATAATAGCAAGATGAGGTGCAATTAAATCTATTATGGACGCAATCACTGTAACGGAAATCCCCCACAAATCTGCGGTTTTCTTTACATTAATGGTTTTGAAGTATTTTACAATATTATGCGGTAATACTTTTTCAAATCTAAATTCTTTTAAACAGGTATTAACATTCTGTTCAAGTAATGACTCGGCGACAGTTGGAGAAGTATTCAATGACTCTGTTGTCAAGATAGGAACATCAGTGAAATATTTCTCAAACACCGCTGCAACTTCTTGATTTGATTTAGTCAATTCATTATTAATTTTTAATTTGTTGATAGTTTGAGTTACGAGGTTTCTCTTTACCGGTTTCGCTGTTAATTATACTCCACGTCATTTTAATTTTATTCTTAGCCGTCTTAATTTTGTTACTAATATGTAATGATTTGGCTGTGGAGCAAACTCTTTAAAACATTTTAGAATAATTTTTTACATATTCTTTAAAAGCTCGGAAAGATTATACGATCTTTCATGGTAAAGGTCATATAACCTTCGTCTGCTTTTATGGATTCCTACCGTCAAGTTGAGGATAGATGTAGATGTTTATGGACCACAGCATCCACTTACCATCAGGTGGGCTGTGTACTCGATTTTCGTCCTTATTTCATAAAAAAAAATTGTAGTAATAGTACCTTTAAAATATTTAAAACAAAAATGGCACGATGACAAACATCCAGATCTGTAACAACTATCTGCAGGCCATACAAATACTTTTTCCGTCCGGGATTGGAACCCGAGACCCCCAGCGCAACAACTCATTTCTAAGCCCCTGCACCACGGAGCCGTCGACATCGGATGCCACGGGGACGTTATAACCAGGATTAAGAAAGGAATGCAGATTTGGTCATGTAGAAAGAATGAACGAGGAAAGAGTGACAAAGCAAATTTATGTTGCAGAAGTGAACGACAGAGTCGGGAAGGGACGCCCTAAACGTAAGTTTATCAACCACATTGGAGATATATTGAATATGAGCCAGGGTAAGAGTACTTTTAACCGACGAGCATGTATGCGTAGTAGGTATATGGATGTAAAGAAGGCGAAAGATACGTGTCAGAATCGTACCAAATGGATGTCCGTAGGCTCTGCTTACCCCTCTGGGTGACAGGCGTTAGTGTTTATGTTACATATAATCATGCCTCTTTCCCGTAGGGGTAGGCAAAGACCACTTCTTTCCACTTGCTACGATCCTTACATACTTGTTTCGCTTCGTCCACTTTCATTATTCCCTTCATACATGCTCTCTCATCTACATCTATTCTCGATTATGTATCAAAATGTAGATGCGTTGTCACCCGTGAGGACTAACATGTAATGTCTCGTTTCCAGTAAAAAGGTTCTCCGGTTCTCTACACTCACCATACGAAACACAGCAGGGTTAAACTGCTATTTTACATGGTATTCTGTGAGAGCGTGGCTCTTCCCCGGTCGAGCCGACCCATTCGTGCTACAACTATACCTACTACTAATATAGCTGCAGCATGGCTCTACCACGTAAGAAAAAATTGACGTTGAAAATTTAAGTATTTTCAGAACCAACTTTGCAATTATTTTCTATTGAGTGAATTTTTGTGGAATCGTGTTTTGCAAACCGCCATCTGAAATACGTACAATTTTTATTCGATAACGACGTGAAATTACAAAACGATCCCCATACATATCAATGTGGCTCTATTCAGCCTCTTAATATAGACATACCTAGGGATTCAGAGATTTTAAAAGTTTTCATGCGTAGATAATGGAAGATATAATATTATATTATTGCTGTCCCGTGTGAGGCAACCTTTATACTTATATACATATTCTCATCATATTTTTATGGTTGGTTAGAAAAATTATATCTAAATGCAAACTTTCACAGGGTAAATTTTTTTTTTTTTACTATTTTTACCCAGCAAGTAGTAAAGCAACTACAATCCCATCGGTAAGTGGTTATGTAGCCTGTGTGTTGTGTGTGTGTGTGTGTTGTGTGTTGTGTGTCGTGTGTCGTGTTGTGTGTGTGTGTGTGTGTGTGTGTGTGTGTGTGTGTGTGTGTGTGTGTGTGTGTGTGAGTGTGTGAGTGTGTGTGCGCGCGTGTGCGTGTGTGTGTGTGAAGAAAAGTGTATGAGAATACGTGAAGAGGAATAAAGGTTGAGTACTACTTCGCTTACCTGTACGAGTTTGACACTCGAGAACCTTTCTTCCTATTTTATTATCGGTTTTCCAAGTTATATAGCCAGCCCATTGCCATTTCGCTTTAATATTCCGTTGGGCTATGTCAGTTACTCTGGTTCTACTGCGAATATCTTCATTTCTAACTTTATCACGTAGAGAAACCCCTCTCCAATTTAAAATTTTTACATTTTTTAGATGATAGTTTGTCCAACATTAAAAAAAACCATAAACCCTAGAATGTATTTATATAGTTATTTATACTTAGGGAAGCATCATTTTTTTATTTATTTAAATTGTTTGATTTAATTTGATAACATTGTACCTAAATGTATGTATCTGTATCTATATTTCCCTCCCCAATAATATTTTATAAAGTCATATTCATAAAAACAGCGTTTTATTGTAATACATAATAATAAAATTCAGTGTCAACTAATTAATAAAAATATGCAACAATAAAATTACATAGGTATTAAAAACTAACGAAATCTAAGTAACGAGAGCATGTTCGTCGTTCCACATCTAAATTATATAAAAATGCATTTTTCAATTTCACTAATCAACGTCGCCGCGAAAATTTATTCTTCTTTGGGCACTTTAAGAATTAATTTATTTAGAAAATAATATTTACAGTTACCAGTGTACAGATGTTAACTAAATTAAGTATTTCTAGTCATAAAAATATTTATAATTGAGTATAAACTTTTAAAAAACTAATATATATTTGAACGAAATCGCTCCAACAACGACGCGCGGTCCACCCTCGACGATGTCCGAAAACGGACTGCGACAGGGCGACGGAGCATGCGCGCTTGCGTAAATATATTCAATTTCAGGGAGAAATTATATATTCTCTTATAAAACGGGGAATAAAAATAAAACTCTCAACTAAAAATATTAATATTTTTAAGATCTTTTTTTTAGTGTAAGAACTATTTAAAAAGCTTGTGCCGTTTTGGAGAAATTTTGCAAAATATAACAAAGATAGGTACTCTTTGGGGATTTTTTTTTTCTACAATTCTGTTCAATTAAAAACATTTACCAAATCCCCTTCTGTTACCCTGTATTTTTTCTTTGTGGATTAAATGAACAGTTATTGAGATTTTTTTACTTAAATATCCAAGATTTAGGCATTTCAACCACTGTTAAGTGTTAAGGCCTTAAAATATTTTTTTTATAGGATAAGGGTGACAAACGAGCACACAGTCCACCTGATGGTAAGTGGTTGCTGTAGCCCATAGACATCTGCATCTATTTTCGATTGCGAATCAAAATGCAGATGCGTTGTCACCCCTGAGGACTAACATGTAATGCCCCGTTTCCAGTAAAAGAGTCTCTGGTTCTCTACACTCACTATAAGAAACACACCAGCGTTAAGCTGCTATTTTACAATGGTATTTAAATATGTAAATATTTTAAGTTTCATTTTTAAATTATTTGTAATAAAAGTTTTTGTTCTTATTTAATTGTCATTGATATGTAATCATTTGAAGTGGGGTTCCATAAAATAAAAGGGATTTGGTGAGTGTTCTATTACCTTAGAAACTTAGGAACCCCTGGTCTAGATATTATGTCTGGAATTTTTGAGTCTTTCCATGCTTTTCCGACGCGAAATTAAATTATTACGCCAATCTGCGATCCTATTATTGATCGAAGGCGCCAATATACGGTGCGAATATATTATTGATTAGCGATCCGCCCCGGCTTCACACGCTTGATTTCTGGATCCCGACAACAACGCCACCTACCAGTTTCAATTGTGAATCTAAACCCATTCTCTGATCAATTTAATCACACACACACAAAATTTCATCAAAATCGGTCCAGCCGTTTAGGAGGAGTTCAGTCACATACACACGGACAGAAGAATTATATAATATGCATGTATCTATATTCTATACAAATAAATAAAATTGAAGTGTCTGTTTATTATGTCAAAATTACAGCTTTTATGAAAGTACGTGTATTATATGAAAGTATATAAGGTACATAAAACACGATTTTTACAATTTTTGTCTGTCTGTCTTTCTGTCTGTTTGTTCCGGCTAATCTTCGAAACAGCTGAACCGATTTTGACGGGACTTTCACTGGCAGATAGCTGGTGTTATAAGAAGTAACTTAGGCTATTTTTATTTTAAAAAAGAATTAGGGTTCCGCGGTGTGTGTGTGTGTGTGTGTGTGTGTGTGTGTTTAAGTTGATTAGTGAATGGTTTAGATTCACAATTGGACCCAGTAGGTGGCGTTGTTGTCGAAATCCAGCTATCAAACGCGCGAAGCCGGGACGGATCGCTAGTTCAACATAGATTATTGTGCTCCTTATTGAAAATCATTTTTCATTTTTACCACTTGTGCGGAAAAAACCTCTGTCCCGGGAAGAACCAGCGAGAAACCCAGAATTTTTTTAAACCCACAGTGTTCTATAACTTACACTGCGATTAGAGGCGGACTGTTCTCGCTTTCTGTTTCTGATAAATGATTTATTTGTACAATCGTCCGCTTACCACCACCGACCAGAGTAAAGTAATGTCCAACGACCGACCGAATCGAGCGGGTCTCACAGATCACAGAGTACTGAAATTAAAAATGATCCATTTGAATGATCGACCCGAATGACCCGGTTCGTAAGACGATCACTAGAAATTAATGAACGACACATGTCTACTGCAGCGTGGATCTATCACGTAACACTCACCTTGCGGCTGTCTGTTGAGATAGAACTCGAGCGTGCCCTGCCACATGTCGAGCCGCACGCCGATGATGGTGCCGCGACAGAAGCCGGGCGAGCCCCGCATCTCGATCGCGTTGTGCTTCACTGCGCCCATGTACGACAGGCCGTACGACTCCGCGTCCTGGCCAAGCAGCGAGATGAATTTGTACTGGGACTCCGGCATGTTCACTTTGCTGGTACCGATGCCCACCATCTGGAAGAAGTTGTATTAGTTAAATTACTTTACGGTGTTTCGTCGTGTAGTGACGGTGAAAAAATATCCACTAGCCCATATCATCGTCTGGGTGTCATTAGAGATGAGCAGAGGAGACGTAGAGGGAAACAAATCAGGAGATGGGCAGTATCGTTTTAAGAATAACCCGCAACCCGCTTACCAAGCGTGGTAACTATGGAAAATATCCCCTATGAGGCAACCTATGGCGGAGACCTATGTTCAGCAGTGGACTTTAATAAGCTGTAACGGAAACGGTTTAATCGTCCAATACTCAGGACGATTTAGACTGCAGCGCTAAGATCCGCTCGTGTTTTGGCAGGAACTGGACCGCCGTCGGATTGTTGCTCTTGTTTTATAGTTTCAAGTGGATTTTGATACGTAAATTTGTGTATTTTGTACATTAAATGTCTGCGCATGTGAACTATTAGTGGAAACGATGGAACAACTGCTCCGATTGGAAAGTGTACCTCAAGATAATGTGTCTGTTTAGGGACCTTGAGATACTGTCGTTGGTTTAAGCTGCCGTCAAAATCTAATAACTTCGCATTGTGACGCATTAACATATTGTGAAGAAGTATTTAAACAAATTACTATAAGATATAGAGGCTCTGACTACCTTTTACACGTATTCTCCTATGCAGCAATCCATAAACCATGTCCAACTACAGGATTTTCAGCTAACATTCCTGGTGGTAATTGTGCTAGCAGGGCTCTTGCTTTACAAACAAATAAATACGTGCTTTCATTGCTTTGCTCCTTAATAAACAGTTCTCTATATATTTTATGCGGTGGAAGACGGGGACCATAAGTATGTTTTAACAACTGCATTGCTTCCTTCCAGGTCAATAGGTAGTACCTGGAGTACTATAAAAGATAATTTCTTATTAGTTGACACTGGCAAAAGTGCAACAGTACGTACGAGTCCCTGGAAGGTTTATTTATTGTAGTTCCATAACTCTTCGCTACAACACGACAAGTAGGTACACTTTCTCCTAAAGTTATGAATATCTTTTTAAGGTGGAAGCTCCAAGGTGGCCCGCGAAATTCAAATTTTCTTGCGTTTTTTGAAGTTTAATGAATATTTTTGGCTTGGATGCTTGTCCTTTAAGCCATGTCTTCGTTTTATTTGGAATCTTCGTTTTTATAGATTTTCACTGCTTTACGATACGTTGATGCGTCACATTGCGCAGTTTTTGGGAGATTTTGGCGGCAAATTGAATCAGTTAGCGATAGTACCTCAAGGCTCCTAAGTACACAGACACCTTATGAGATTCACATAATTCATAATTCATTTATTGCATGTCACAAAATATCCCTTAAATTGATTTCGTCCGTTTTAAAGGACATAGTGTTCACACGCACACGGAGACACATAAGTGCTGTAAAAACGTTACGGCATCGAACTAGCTATCTCTTTCGCGCTCGTGCATATAAGGAAGTAAGCAGTAAGGAACGGTCGCGAGCAATAATCATTTAAAAAGTGCAACGGTCGGACTTATTTACGCTCCTGATAAATTTGATAATAACGATGAGTATTTTGGTTGTTTTGTCTGTGGCGTTATTTTTTTAGTTAGAATATGAATAAAGGTATTGTACTTTGATATTTTTTTGGAAATATTAGTTATTAGTGTCACAAATTTGGTTTATTTATAACGTCCCATAAAACGGACATTGCCAGCTTAAACTCTCAACTAGGGTATTGTTTATGTGTACCATGTAACGGACATTGCCATTTGGGCCTACTTGTTAGTGTTTCTTTTGATTGTTCTATGAAACGGACTTCTCGGTCTTCATTACTAAATTATATTTTCAACTATTTTTATTTTATTTTACAGTAACATGGCTTGTAAATCAAAAAAAATCTTATCACTCATACCTCCATCAGATTCTGAAGGGTCAGATATTGAGTCTGATGGCGATTTAGAAGTCAACCTTGAACGACGTGAGTTTTTTCGCTTTGGTAATAGTGATTTGTCTTCAACCCAATAACTTCTCCCTTACTATATGACTTATTAGATGACTTGAGTAGCAGTGAAGACAATAATTATCAGAAATGTACCGATATCGAACATTACATTACTGAAGAACAGCTACTGGAGACGGCTCAAGATGAATCCTTTCCACTCCCCACAAAGTATCTAGCCCCAGTATCATGTTATATACCTCAAACACCTTCACCAATAGTTTCTGTAACACCATCCTCAAGTTTTTCTAGACCTACACTGAGGTCAAATACGACAACACGTCAAACCAGACAAACCACACATAAAGACACTTCACCTATGCTTCTGCCAGCAGCAACGAAACCTGTAGTTAAAAAGCGTAAAATGAAGCAATTAGACTTTTATTTTAAAAAAAAAGGAAATATACCGGAACTGTGAATACAACAGGGGGGGAGCCTGTTGTATTCAAAGTTCGAAAAATGCCATGACATCCTTACTCCTAAGCAATATTTTCCAAAATTCTTCTGCGATGAGTTGTTAGATTTAATAATTGAAATGACTAATTTATATTCAGTACAAACTAACGAGAAGTCCATGTGTGACTCAAATACAAATAGAAATATTAATTGGAGTAGAAATCATAATGGGTATTGTAAACTTGCCGGTAGTCGAAGATTACTGTAGTATGCTGATTTGAAGTATGAGTGATTGCATCCGTTATGTCACTTAAACGATATAGATGTATCAAACACTACTGGCACTTTTGTGATAACACAAATGTAGACAAAAATGATCGTTACCATAAAATAACTCCCGTCATGGATTATGTTCGTCAGCAGTGCTTGAAGATAGAAGAAGAACGGTCATTTGCAATCGATGAAATGATTATAGCTTACAAAGGTAAAAAGGCCGGCAGCAGAAAGCAATACATGCCAATGAAACTAAATAAATGGGGGCCAAACACCAACACTTTTCACGGTGTCAATTTTAGCGAATGGGAAGAAGATTTTCTTGGGGTTGGAGGTAAAACAGTTCTCGGGCTATGTAGAACCATTTCCAATCCAATACTTAACACAGTATACTTTGACAACTGTTTTAGGTCACTTGAAATTATATATTATTTGCGTAATGAGTTGGGCATTTTGTCTTTAGGGACTATACGAAAAGATAGATTGGAAAATTTTAAGCTGATGACTGACAAAGCTATGATAAAAAAGGGACGAAGAACATTTGGGTTAGTATGTGATAATTCCAGAAGAGTAGCCGTGAGAAAGTGGTTGTATAGTCGATGCATTTATATAGCAAGTTCATTTTGTGCCCAAGATCCAGTTGGTACTATAGAACGGTACGACAAAAGGCAAAAATAGAAAGTACCTGTAACCTGTCTAAATGTAATAAAAGTGTACAACACTCATATGGGCGGCGTCGACATTGCCGACACGTTAACTGCTTTGTAAAGAATTCGTATGAAAACAAGACGTTGGTACATGTCAATATTTGCCCAACTATTAGACATCGCCTTTAACACTAGCTGGCTGTTATATCGTAGAGACTGTGTTCAACTAGGTGAAAAATAATTTCTTCTCATCTTTATACCTTGTATTCCATAAGGAAAAATAATTATTTTATGTTTATGGTTATAAATGTATGTTCCTTTTTAACCAGAAGTTGATTGCTTTGTTGAAATTTTTAAATAATATTGAGAAAATTGTTTACAAAAAATGTTAAAATGTCAATAAAAATATTTCATCTCAACTATTGGTTATTTTTCATTCATGTAAATAAGATTTAAAACTTTGATGACAATATTAACATATTCATTCAAATTATAATAGCTTTTAACAATAAGCTTTTTCTTAAGTACTATTTCAAATATACGACACTTGAGGGCTTTTATATTATTAGGTAAAATGTTATAGGTTGTAAACTCTTATAGCCATGTAGTAGGGACCATTTTTAAATATTGTTAGATGTGTGGTAGAACCACGGTGACGTGCGCCGTATCTATTGGGTCTATCCTTAATCCGTTGAAAATAATAAGGATTTTTCCTAACAAAGCGGCATAATACAAAAATATAAATGCACGTTACAGTTAATAAGTTGTATTTAGGGAACAAATTTCGACATGATTCTCTTGGAGCTCTACGAATGCAATGATTCTAAGACAACAGTTTTGGAGCACGGATACCGCGTGCACCTTCGGTAGAATTGCCCCAGAATATGATGCCGTATCTGATCCAGGCAGCGGCGTGGCTCTGGTACGCAGTAAGCGCACACTGCACGTTTGTGTCCTTACGTAGCCCGCGCAGGATATGCCCTTGCTATGGCAAAAGCTGCTCAACTTACTACATACATACATATAATCACGTCTCTTTCCCGTAGGGGTAGGCAGAGACCACGTCTTTCCACTTGCTACGATCGTTACATACTTGTTTCGCTTCGTCCACTTTCATTATTGCCTTCATACATGCTCTACTGTTTAGGGTACTCTTGACCTGGCCTTTTTTCAAGACGTCCCTGATTTGGCCTTGAAATGTCCGCCTAGGTCTACCCCTTCCAACACTTTCATTCACACTCGTCTTATACAATTTTTTCGTCATTCTGTCTTCATTCATTCTCTCGACATGGCCAAACCATCTCAGCATACTTTTCTCAATTTTTATCACTACATCTTCTTTCAGACCACAACGTTTCCTTATCTCACTATTTCTTATCCTGTCACTCAGTTTAACTCCTATCATACTTCTTAACGCTGTCATCTCAAATGCATTTATTCTGCTTTCATGTTTCTTCTGCCATACCCAACTTTCACTTCCGTACATGAGTGTCGGAACCAACACCCCCTCATGCACAGCCAAACGAACTTTGTTAGACACCTTCCGACTGCTCATAAAGGAGTGCAAAGTTCCATTCATCATGTTTCCTGCATTCACTCTTCTTTCGATATCACTCTCACACTTTCCATCATCTGACATACTTCATCTATCTTACCATCCATTCCTCCTCTTACATTCAACGTAGCGAAGCGGCTCTCCGTGGGCCGCTTTTCGCCCCCGCGAGAAACAAGACGTGATGGGTGGCGAACCACATCGCCGCCATTTTGGTTAATTAAATTATTTTTACGGTTATCCATTGCGTTCCCACGAATAGCGAGGGAAAGGTTTGTCCCCCCCAGCAGAGCCCCGGGTGCCAGAGTAAGTCTGGCCTAATTTTGGGGTCGCCCGGTCCCAGGGCAGTGTGGCACGCTAACGACTAGGCTTGCCCTTAGCCATGCATCCATCCGCGCGGCAGATGTTGGATTGGCGGAGAGGGTAGGAATAGGAAAAGGGGAAAGATAGGTGGTGTGAAAAGGAAGAGTAAGGTAAGTTAGGGTGGGAAATAGGAAATGTAGGATATTACCGTCCAGGGGGGCAAGGGATAGGATAGTAATAGCTAGGGAAGCCGGGGTCGCATACCCGTATACTATACCACAACTACCGGACAGGTAAATTGGGATGAGTATCCCACGACTAATATAACTTACTTACTACGCTCTCTATATAATTTTTCCATGAAAAACTTGAGTCGATTGTTACCCCTAGGAGCGAAAATGTGCGAACTTCCTCAATATTTATACCTTGGTAAGATATAGGGAGTGGGACTTCTAATCTCCGATATGGGCGCAACTGCATTATTTTTGTGTTTTCAAAATTTAACAATAAACCTAATACGTCCAATTCATCCACAATTTTGCTAAGGCAGTAAGCTAATATTATATTATTAGGTCCTTACATATGAAATTAGCGTTTTGTCGTACTGACCACTTTGATCTGAAATATCTCCTCTTTGGTTAAGAATTTCAAATTCAAATTTATAAATTTATTTAGATGGTACATTTGAGTTTTGAAAACAGTAATTCATTTGTTTTTTTCTCATCATTTTTTTCTTTGGCGTCGCTTATTACCGCACAATGGAAAACATGAAATATCGGTATATTTACGAGTACGAGTTCTACCGTGGCACCAGTACTGCAGAAACAGCTCGTAGAATTATTGAAGTGTACAACGCTGGTGTCGCAAAGGAAAGCACGGTACGTTTTTGATTTCAACGTTTTCGTATTGGAAATTTCGACCTTCAGAACCAACCCCGGCACCTACATCTGTCCTCGCTTAAGAATCAATATACAGATGTACTGTCACTCCTAACAGCTTAGTAATATATTGCAGCGCTAAGGGCTGCGAGTTAAAATCCCGCACGGAGCGAGTACTTATATGGTCTAATAATTGTTCTGGGCCTGGATGTTTGAAATTGTAACGGTCCCCCACGATACAGGAGAAAACCCTAGTGTGTTGGGATTACGTTATTTATAAAAATAACTAAATAACTCCTGAGGACTAAATAAGATGGGATGCAAGACCAGGGTACATAAGGGTCCCTGGGGCTCGCTGCATCGTTGGTCTATTACGTAAAACTTTTTTATACCACATAGTAGACTTGCAACGAATAATAGGCTATTATTCGGTATTCGGCCTATTCGGCTAATTTTATCCTATTCTGTCAAATACCGAATATCTAGGTACCACTAAGCCGAATACCGAATAGATAAGAGGTTTTATTGTATCAGATGATTGGTAAAATTAAAATAATTATTTATTTTATACTTAATTTTTTTCTTGTAATCATTAAAGAAGTCATAGGTACATAATCAACTTCCACATTATAAAAATTAAAAAAAGAACTATCAGATAAATGTCTACGCACTCGAATTGTCGTAATTAAAGTGGAAGATAATGAATGGTGCAGAAAGACTACTTGTTCTTCATTTTCAGGCGACTGTTTACTCCATTCCTACTCGTACACGATCCCAGCTTCAAAGAATAGACGATCTGAACAATAAACACTACTTCCTTCCCGGCCGAATACTTTTAGACTAATATTCGGCTATTCGGCCAGGAAGTTCACAGAATATTCGGTATTCGGCGTGTGGTAGAATATACTATTCGACGCATGTCTACTACATACTTAAATCTTATCTACTACGAAAAACTTTTCTTTATAAATTATATAGCGTCAAACAACCAATTTCTTCCTGATGTAACTAGTGCATCCTACGAACAACTGCAACCAGTTTCAAGCTATGAAGACAACAGATGCGCTGTCTCTCCTGAGGACTAAAATGGAATTCCTAACTGCCAGTAATTATACTGGCTCCCTCTTCCATTCAGACCACAAGACTACAGTGCAAATACTGCTATTTGGCGAAAGAAAAAGATGATTTAGTTTTTGGTTGGGTTGTTTGACTGCAGTTAACTTCCATCCATGACTTGTCATTTGACAGATTTCATAGTCAGGAAGATAATTTCTTAGAAAAATGAAAAGGTTAATGTTTCTTCCTGTATTATTAGTTATATTTAACATTAATTAAATTAAAAATAAATATACCAAACTATAAATATATCAAAAAGTAAAAAATTAATTTAAAAAGAGGTATAGAGTATAAAAAATTAACGATCAAATCACTGACACATTGTGTTGTGTATTAATATAACACAATAGAAACTGATAAACTATTATTTAAAACTAATTTCTCAACTGAGCGACATTGTGTAACAGAAAATTTTACGTCTGTCACAACTAGCGACATCTGGTGAGTGGAAGATTATTAGCCCTCATTAGACAGAGTTAACAATTTCGTTGGTGTTGTTATGTTTGTTATGGTATGTAAGAGATTTATGTTTTTCGAGTTTATGCTTTGATTTGTCTTCATCACCGACGTCAGTCCTAAACTACTGTATATAACAAGTGTAATGTCCTCCACACCGAATTTCGATCACGGTCATCAGCCTCAACGGAGACTAGCCATCTGCGCAAGACAGGATTATAGTGCCCAAGTGTATGCGCAAGCATAGCTGCACTCTCTATTCCCTCACTCATAGTCCGATGGCACTAGAGAGATCAGGCGCAGGACCAAAGGTTTTACGTGCTTTCCGAGTCACGGGGGTGAAGCACCGTCAACTTCTTGACCGGGCAGCTACTGAGAATTTCTGGACAAAAAAACTTAAGTGATTTTTTGGCTCGACCCGGGATTCAGACCCGGGAACCTTATGATTAGCCGTAGCCGTAGCGTTTACGAACACTAGACAAACGAGACAGTAACAACAAGTGTACTGAAAAATTAAATGCTGAAGCCAAATACGTGCCAATTCCGCATGTTTTAGTAAGGCACTGTGCCAAAACAAAAAATCCAATCGTATTAAACATATTTGTCATTATTTTTCTATATAAAAAACAATGTAATGTATAGTTGCCAACTACGCAAAATATATTTTAGTACCTACGATTAGTGGAGACATGTTGACCTTGAGACGTATATAGAAAATCTCGTCCAATAACCAATACCGTCCACCTTGGTGGACTTCAACTGCATTTAGTTTATTCCTGCAATTATGTAGTTTAAACTACAGATGTAATTCAGTCAATTTTAACAGTGAAAGAAAAATAGTATGTACGAGGGCGGCACTGAAAATTTCGGGAATCAAGGAAGTGACACAACATTACTATTTAAAAATGTATTTATTGCTTTTCGAAGTATTCTCCGCGAAATTTGACACATTTTTCCATACGATGGAACCAATCATTGAAGCAACCATTCCATTCGGAAGTTGGGGTCTCCAAAATGGCCGTTTTGTAGGCGTCCACAGCTTCTTGAGTTGATGAAAATCTCTGTCCACGCAATTTATTCTTTATTTTAGGGAAAGTATAGAAATCGTTAGGGCTTAGGTCGGGGCTGTACGGCGGTCTAATAATTCTATGTTTTCTTGTCTCTAAAAACTCTTTTGTTCTGTGTGCGGTGTGAGAAATCGCATTGTCGTGATGGAGGATGATGCGGCGGTTGCAGTTCTCTTTACGGAGTTCAGAAACGACCTGTGGCAAACAAATGCTAGCATACCATTCTGCATTAACCGTTCTTTGTCCCTCAAGAGGAATAGTCGTAACATGGCCGGTTTTGGAGACAAACGTCGCCACCATTTTTTTTGCAACACTCCGTGAACGAACAATTTTTGTTGGTTTTAACTCATTTTCGAACACCCAAACTCGTGACTGGTTTTTTGTTTCGGGTTCGTACGCGTATATCCAGGATTCGTCACCTGATACGATGTTGTATACAGCATTTGAGGATCCTACGTGGAATCTTTCGAGAGTTCTGACGCACCAAGTAACGCGAGCCGCTTTTTGCTCTTCACAGAGCGAAATGGTATCCATCGGGAAAACAACTTTTTTACACCTAATTGTTCATGCAAGATTATTTGTATTTGACTTTTGCCAATGTCTAAAGTTGCCTGAATTTCGCGGTATGTCACATGTCGATCTTCCTCAATCAGCTTACGCACAGCATCAACGTTTTCTTGGGTGACTGCAGTTTTTGGACGACCTTGACGGGGATCATCACTGAGCTTGACACGTCCAGGTTGAAATTCAGCAAACCAGCGATAAATTGTGGTTTTGGATGGGGCTTCATCACCAAATGCAGAAATCAGCCGGTCAACACACTGTTTTTGTGTTAAACCACTTCGAAAGTCATAATAAATCATCGCTCTTGAATTTTTTCGAGTCAATTCCATTTTCTCAACGACTAAACAAGTTTGACAAAATCTTGTGACAAGACCGAGAATCTTTTTTTAAATAAATAAATGGTATTCGATTTTTAAAACCAAGGACTTTTCAATTAAAAATATTTTAATATGACAGGAACAGTGGAAATATTCCATTCCCGATACTTTTAGTGCAGCCTATGTAACTTTGAAATCAAGTTTGTAACCGCTGATTTTCATTTTTATTTAGCTATTTCAGGAAGATGCTGCTGCCCATCTCCTGGTTCAGTTTCCCTCAGTCGACTCTTACGACACCACGGGATGACATAAAAAAAATTATTGAAATTATCACTATACGAGGGCTTTTGCCTTGCCTGCCTTGACTTTTGTAACAGTTGTGCTAAGACAGTCCGATTTTCATCAGGAACTTCAACACCAGATGGGAATGGATGAATGGAGACAAGCACTGGCATATATAATTTAAAAAAAAAACGATTTTGTCGAAGTCTCTAGTGTAGGAATTAAAAAAAAATGTATGTAATAAGTTTTATAATTTAAAAATGTTACCGTTATTGTTACAGCCTATTAAAGTCCACTGCTGAACATAGGCCTCCCTTATAGGTTGCTAACCGCAATTTTTTTAGTTGTTAGGAAGACGGTGCTGCCCATCCTCCTGATTTGTTACCCTCTATCACCTCTTACGACACCCACCGGATGATATGGGGCAGTGGATATTCATACACCTCCACTAAATGTCAGGTTCAAAAATGTACTGGGGCGAAATTATAATTATCAATTTAGGTTAATACGCATTTATTTTATCATATGATTAATATAATATGGCCTGACAATACTGATAAAATTTCTATGTCAGAGATACTGAAAATAACACAGATATTCAAACAAAGTATTAATTTCCATTATCATTATCTCTGTATTTAGTTTAAATTGGAATAAAATTTTCTGCCACAAAAATAAGTGATATTCATAATGTAAATACTAGGAACAGACACAAGTTAGTAGTACCAGTTACTCAACTCCACCAAGTCTTCTTCATTTCACTTCATTCTTGGGGTGATGTATCTATCTGTTTTTACAACAGAATCTGATCAACTCAAAGTTAGAAAACTTTATTAAACTAGGTTTGTATAAAAAGGGTTATTGTAATGTTAAGGAATTTATGGACGATAATAACCCCTGGGAATGAGGTGATTGCTACCAGGCTATTTCTAATTTGTTTTGTGTGGTTAATTGTATAACATACATGATTGTAAGCTGTTTTTTTTTTAAAGTCCCGCTGGTTTTCTTGCTGGTTCTTCCCACGACAGAGGTTTTTTTTCTCAAACCAGTGGTAATTTAAACATATGAGTGACTTTCAATAAGTATTATTTATGATCTAACTTTACGAACACATTTATATTATGCGTCATAGCTAAATGCATCGGTCACCATAAGGGGAAAGAAAAAAATGAAGATATTAAAGAGTAAAAAGAAACTTTGCTATGTCCCAGATATATTAGATCTCACCCTAGATAGGGTGTACATATTTCATAGTGGTACTACAGTGGAACCTGGATAACTCAAATTTCAAATGATTTTCCCTACCAAAAATTTCGAGGTATGGATTTTCGTTTTAGCTTGGCAAGTGTTGTGAGATGCAAAGGATTTTGGTTAAGTTCAAAAAAAAAAAGAGAAAGTTCTCAATATGACTGTATGATTATTTTCTGTACAAAAGTTACACAATACGAGTATTGTAGTCATGGGCATTTTCCATAGCAAAGGAATTGCTATTTTGGATAGAAAACCCTAGTACCGATGTTTCTTTCTAGAATAAGGGTGACAAACAAGTACACAGTACACCTGATGAATAGAATAGAATAGAATAGAAGACATATACATAGAAAGAAGTGTATACTGCGGCCCATAGACATCTACATTAATCCTCCATTACAATTCAAAATGCTGATGCACTGTTATCCTTGAAGACTAAGATGGAATGCCTCATATCTAGAAAAAGGGTCTCAGGTTCTCTATACTCAGCATTGAGACTTCAAACAGGAGGACAGTGGTAGAGCCACGTGGCAGCTATTGCTGTCGCACGGATGGGCCGGCTCGAACCGGGGTGGTACCACGACCTCACAGAACACCAGCGTGAAGTAGAGGTTTACCTCTGCGTTTCGCTTGGTGAGTGCAGGTGGCCGGAGGCCCTTTTTACTGGAAATGAGGCATTCCATCCTAGTCCTCACGGGTGAAAACGCATCTGCATTTTGATTTGTAATAGAGGATAGATGTAGATGTCTATGAGACGCAGCAACCACTTACCATCAGGTGGACTGTGTGCTCGTTTGTCACCCTTATCCTATAAAAAAAAGGACATACTCAATTCGACTGTATGAACTGTAAAGCTGGTGCTTCTCATGTGGTCCCATATAAATTTGATCAAGGTCTGACCAATAGTTTTTGAGTTATTCTTAATAATTTATATTGAAGTTGGTGGTACAAAATTTTTAATTTTAAATTATACACTGATATTATGCGAGTGTGGTTCTAAAATATGGTGTGAATTTACTTTCACCACCACCACATTAATCCAATTGCAGACTATTACTAAATTCAAAATAAAGAAAAATACTTACAATGTCAGTTCCATAGGTTTCCGATAGCATCTTCACTTCCCAGTAGTAATGGTTATTGAGCAGCATGGGAGTGTCACCTCGTACTGCTGCTGTGCCAGAGCTGTAGTATGGGTGGAATGTCACCTGCTTCCTGTCTTCGCTCATCATCACTTGGCTCAATGTGTTGGCTGCTGGCAACTCCCATCGCCATTCGTTCACTGTTAGAACAGTAACAGAACAGAATAGTAAGGTTGCCTTTCAATATTGTGTACAAATATTATAAATAAAACTTCCGAAGTGTGCATGTTAGCCCCTCACTAATCATGCACATTGTATGCTATACCTGGGTCTCCAAACTTTGAAAGATCTCTTCTGGAATATAATATAGTTTGGAATCCCCAATACAATAACCACATAAGCACAACAGTCAATAAAAAAAATTCAAAAGTATTGCTATTATTGCTTAGAGAGAAACCAACTATTATTGTATAAATTTGATGATAACCTTACTGATTCGTCTTTTTTATTACCATTACAGCTTATTAAGTCCACTGCTGAACATAGGCCTCTCACATAGATTGCCTCATAACTCAGATAAGCCCATACGATATTTGCCACGCTTGGCATATTGCTTTTTATTTTTTACTCATTAGGAAGACGCTGCTGTCCATCTCCTGGTGTTTTTTTTTCTATTACAAGCTAATTCAATTAAGTTCTCGGAGAAAAAAGTTTGATGTCCCTTATACACAAATATAAATATGCAGGTAAATACCTTTATATATTTCATTGTGAATCGTAAAATAGTATTTTCAGTGATGTTGTTTACTTCAGTACAAAATACAAGTTAATAAGAAACAAATTAGAAGGTTAAGACCTGGTTTCAGATTCAGAATCCCTGGTTTTTCGTGCATCCGTGACGACCGCAGCGATGGCTACGGTGGCACTATGATTCTTCTAAATAGAAATCTTACCTCTTGCTCAATTCCCCTTCCACCTCTGCAAGAGAATATTAATGCAACAGCTGTAAAAGTAATGGACATCACAATTGTGTCAATATAAATTTCCAATCCTACTCCTGCATGTATCCCAGAGCTTAACCTAATCCTGTCTAGCATATCTCCTCCTTTTATTGTAATTGGGGACTTCAATAGTCACAATGTACTGTGGGGTTCTCATAAAAATGATTCTTTTTCCTATCTTTCAATAGACGTCTTTAATGAGTTTAACCTTTTCATTTTGAATAATGGGTCTCCCACCCGCATGGTCTACCCTTCCCAAAGTCCTAATTCTGTTGTAGATCTATCCCTCTGCTCTGCTAATTTAGCTGCAAGTATCAATTGGAACACTCGATCGTCCACCTTTGGTAGTGACCACTTCCCCATCCTTTTGTCTTTGTCCATTAGAAGCCTTCCCACTAGGAATAAATCATGCATCTCCAAGTTTAACGTGTCCAAAGCCAACTGGGATGTATATCTTTCTGATATAGAAACTAAAGCTCATTCTCTCCCTCCAGTGTCTCACATTAACTTACAACATGCCTACTCTGATTTTATCTCCCTTTTAAATGAATCTGCTACAAAATCTATCCCCCTTAAAAATAGCTACATTAACAAAATTTCCTCACCTCCTTGGTGGGACACAGAGTGCTCTTCTATTGTTAAAAAACGCAAAGATGCTGAACAACAGTACTCTGCAAATATGTCCATGGAAAACTTTATAAATTATAAAAAAAATAGCCACTCAAGCCAAAAAAACATTCTCGGAGAAGAGGAAAAAAGCATGGCTCTTATTCTGTGAGAGTCTGTCACCTCGCTCTCCAGCTTCCCTTGTTTGGAAAAACATAAAGCGATTTCGTGGTTCTCTCAATGATAGCCAAATAAATAATCCTGACCCCTCACTTTAGATAGACAACTTCTGTAGCAGCTTGTCTCCTCCATGGGTCCCTTCCTAAGAGGAGATATTCCCAGTAACCTCCCCACCTTCCCATCTTTCTTATGAATCTATGAATGATACCTTCTCCCTCACAGAGCTTCAGTTGGTGTTGAATCATCTGAAGGACTCCTCTCCAGGTATCGATGGGATCCCATACTCTCTTTTAACTCACATGGGCCCCACATCCAAAAAATATTTCCTAGACATAATCAACTGTATATATTCCACAGGAGCAGTTCCTGATGACTGGAAAACCCATATCATATTTCCTATCCTTAAAACTAGAAAAGACCCCTCTACAGCCACTAGTTACCGTCCAATAGCCATTTTATCAACTCTATCAAAGATAATGGAGCACCTCCTCAAAAACTGCCCAGAGTGGTTACTAGAAAATAAAGGCATCTTGCCTAAAAACCAGTTTGGTTTTAGAAAGGGTTTGAGTACCTTTGACAGCCTCAGCCTTTTGATTTCCAATGTCAGACTTGCATTTTCCCAAAACAACTTCCTTGTAGGTGTATTCTAGATGTTTGCACAGCTTATGATAATGTTATACTTCCGCTGCTCAGGCATAAGATGCATCAGCTGAGCATCCCTGTGAGGATAACGAACTTTGTGTCAAACCTTTATTCAGGGAGACGTGTTCCAGTGCACGCAGAGGGTAATTTCATGCCAGAGAGATACATCTGGAAAGGTCTTCCACAAGGCTCTGTTCTAAGTCCCCTTCTGTATAACCTATATACCCACGATCTAGATAGATCCGTAAACTGTCTGTCCAACATACTCCAATATGCTGACGATTTGGCTCTTTTTGTTACTGACCATTCTTTACCTGACGCCTCTTCTCGATTATCTCGTGCAGTATATTACCTACAAGAATGGCTCACAGAACATGGTTTATCCATCTCTCCCCCAAAAAGTAAAATCGTGGTATTTTCGAGGCGAACACTCATCCCAGAAGTGTCAATCTCTATTGGAGACTCATTGATTCCCAATGTGAGCCATGTGAAATTCCTCGGTGTTATGCTAGATAGCAAATTGTCTGGAATTCCCCACATATCCTACATAGCTTCAAAATGCGAAAAAAATCTTAACGTCATTCGCGCTATATTAGGAGCTTGGTGGGGCTCTCATCCTTACTCCCAAAAGCTTTTATATAATGCTTTGATAAGAAGCCATTTTGACTATGCTTCCTTTTTGTGGGAACCATGCAATAAAAGTGCGCTTAAAACTTTGGATCAAATTCAAGTAAAATGCCTTCGCATTATAACAGTTTTCTTCATAACCATCTGCTGTTCCATATACTACACTCACTTCACCAACAAATTTCAATGTCTTTTAAAAAGCTATATAAAGTTTGTAAACATTCAATCTCCAATCTTCCAAAATAGCAACAACTTACTCTTCTCCACTCCCTACGAAGCACTAGTTTTCAATCCAAACGTCATCCTTGACTTTGGACTTGACAAAAAAACCATTGATTCTAACAGCAAATTAAAGAAAATCATCTCAGAAAATTGACAAGACTGGATCATTCTGTACACAGATGCTTCAAAGACTTCTAACAAAGATTGTGTAGGTTCTGCAGTTTGGATCCCTAAATATAGAATAATATTAAATTTTAAGTGCTCACCTGAATCATCAGTTTTCACAGGTAAATCTATTGCCATTTTAGAGGCAATTCTATATGCCGAATCTCACAACCTGGAAAATACCTTTATTCTCTCTGACTCTCTTAGCTGTCTCCAAACTATTATCTCCAGCTCCTTCCACTCTAAATCAAATCTTTTCCCTATCCTCTTTATTAAAAAAGCATTATATAATTGTCACAAAAAAGGCCTAAAAGTTGTTTAGGCTTGGATTCCAGGCCATTCTGGGACACATGGTAATGAGTGTGCTGATTTTTTGGCTAAGAAAGCAACACAAACAGGTATCCTCTGTCAGTACCAATTTTTCCCCCATAACTTGCTTCCACTAGCAGGATCTGACTTCATGGCATCTTGGCAAGGTCTCTGGGACCAAACTAAAACCATAAAATGTAAACACTACGCTCGGATTCAAGACACAATCCCATACAAACCTTGGCTTTTCCATTATCGTGAAGCTAACAAATTTACTACATCAACCATTTGCCGTCTTCGCTTTGGTCATTCTTGCACACCGGTACACCTAGCCAAATTAAGGATAAGGGATAATTCTTTATGTGAATTTGGCCTTGATAAAGGTTCAACCGATCACATATTTTTCGAATGTCCTTGACTCAAGTTCTCCTTGTATGATATCCTTCCTCAAAACATCCCTCGTCCTACTAATTCTACCTGTCTGCTGTCTCTTGTGTTCTCCGCATTTGTTCATATTTTATGTGATTTTATTTATACTATAATAGTATTAAGTTGTAACATAAAACTAATCATTGTTGGTGGTAGAATTATAAATGTTGGTGTTGTCTTTTGTTGTAGATTAGAAGCCAATCACAAACAAAAAAAAATTCAGAAACAAAAAACTATTTAAAAAATGATTTTATTTAACTTGTTGTCACTCCCATGACTGACATTGGCAGAATTCTTTTAAGAGAAGCCAAAAAGCAAAGAAGAAGAAGAAGAAATAAATTAGAAGAATAACCTATATTAATTACACTATAATTTAAGAAATTTATTATTTTTGTGTAAGATATACCCTGTTTTAACAGACTTCTAACAAAGGACTCAATTTGACTGTATTTTCTTTTTATGTGTGTAACCTCAGAACTGTTTTCTTGGTGAATGAATTTTGATGATATTTTTTTTTTCATTTGAAAGCTGGTGCTTCTCATGTGGTCCTATATAAATTTAATCAAGATCTGACCAGTAGCTTTTGAGTTATCCTTAATAACGCATATTTAATTGACTTAGACTACATTGATGACATTCTTATTTTATTTTTATTGAAGTTGGTTGTACAATATTTTTAATTTTATCACCTGTTGCTTTTATCCAATAGATGAAGGCTTGTAAGTACTCAAAATATTAAACTGTTTAAGAATCCTATACATAGCTTGCGAGATATTGTTTTATTTAAAATTAAGTAATTTAACATCCCTTTCTAATAGAGTGGAGTCATCACAGATGGTTTTTATATACTTTACTTAGCAAACTAGTAGATAAGCCAATACTGACTAAAGGCATTAAGTCCGCCCATTGTAACTGTAAATTTTAGGTGCAAAAATGAGCAAATCAATGAGGAGCTACAGGTTAGTGACAATCACAAAGCTCAAGAAGAGCAGGCAGAAAATAAATTTTAAGAAATTTCTTAGTGCCCTATCACTAGGATGGGAGGAAATTGGTAGGAGGTGGCAATCTTCCTTCTTCTTCTCCTTCCTCCTATCGCCCCTCCCTTAACCTCTATCATAACAAGTAATTTCATTTTTAAAGTTGGAGGGAAAATGGATTGAAATTTTATTCCTCTCCCAAATCACTTTGCAAGATAATAAAGCAATCCCATATCACTTTGATCAACAATACCAACCAAGTTGGTATTGTTGTTCAAAGCCATGTCATGTATTTAATTACTTTTTTTAATTCCACTAGGTTTTCAAACCTTGGATGGGAGGTACCCATTTTCTTTAATTTAAGTATATATTTCTAAATAAGATTTTATAACTGTATCTTATTTTCAAATATAATATATAAAAACTAAAAAAGACTCTTGAAGAAAGTAAGGCAGATTAATCTTTGACTCAATCAAACTAATAGAGGCAGTGTTTAAAATATTGAGTTGTACTCAATATTTTAAACACCAACTTGATGAGTTGACTGACTTGCATAAATGATGTTCATGTAATAAGTTGTTAAATTAAAGACATTGTTTATAGACATGTATCTATTCCCTGTTTTGAAGGAAATATTAAATGTAAATAATTATATAATCCCAAAACTTTGATGAAAGGAACAACATTTTAAGGGTCTTACCATCAACTTCTTCGCCACAGGAACAATAACTTAATTCCTGCCACTCTACGGGTGCTTTCTTATTCCAACACAGGCAATAGGGTCTTGCCACAGTGTCGCGTTCAAATTGTTCTGTTTCTGTTGCGAACATCATCTTATCCACTTTCACAAAAGCCAACAAATAGAATTATAGAACTTGCACAATAAATCACTTAATCCAAGTTATTTTACACAGAAATATAAATATAACACATTAAATAATAAGAAAAATCAATGTGAGCTTATCACGTTTATGACTTTTTTCACAACAATTTCAAAACTTAACTCACTTTAAAAACTCACCTACCGTCCATATATTTAATAATTCAATATAGTTCACATTTACATTTCACAAATCACAATACACAATCACAGAACACTAATACCCTTAGGTACACAATAATTCGTGTTCTGTCATTCTGTCCACAATAGAGATGAAGAGTAGCTATGAGCATTATAACGTATAGACAGTTATACATAACGCTTATAACGGTCTATTTCTTATAACGATCCGCAACGCACAGAGTACCTTTGAACCGCAACGCTGTAACGTTGCGTTGGCTTGGAATCGTGATTCGTGATCGTGATATTAAAACATCATGCACTCGCTGCCGTACAAAAACAAATGTTATGCCGTGTACGATAAGAACGAAACTGCAGCGGGGCTCGTATTGAAACGTGTAGGTTGAGCGAAGCGAAATTCGAGAAATAAGTTTATTATTATTATTTTTTATATAGATACTTGTATAACTATTTCAAATTGTCAATGTGTCTTTTTTAATAAAGCAATTTTAAATCTCGTGCTGTTTATTATAAAATTCTACGCAGTAAATACGGGTTTTTGCCATATATTGAAAAATAACACTTGTGTCCCAAAATATAAGGATTAAACTGCATTAATAGCCTTGACCTTGTTAAGATGAAATATTATTATTGACCTTCTGTCCTTCAACTTTTGAACTTGAGTTTTCATATTAATTAGATCTCTGAGGAACAAGGTGCAATAAAAATTTTGGGTGTAATATTATTATTTAAAAACTTTGCTTTATTTCGAAACATAAAGCACGTATAGTGATACTAGTATTCATAAAAGAAGTCTAAAAACGAACAAAAGGCCCTATTTATTTGATTTCGTGATTGTAAATATAGATATAGCTTCGTTTTGGGTTGTAATATAACAAAGAAACAATGTCGCGACAAAACACTGTGTTTTGTGGGAGTTTTTCGAAAAAGACTGATAATTTAAATAAAAAAGCGCGTTGTAATATTTCTCAAAACGAATTTAGTTTTCAGACGACTTCAGGTTATCTGAAGTTACATTTACGGCAGCGATATGTAGAAGCGTACACACAAGTTTCGTTAGAACATCAAACGATTGCTAGATCTTCGAGACCTGTGAACACTTTGGGTGTCCTTGCGTCAGCGCTAACATAAAAGACAGCTTTTTGAGCCAGGCTTCGATGTGTAATCCAATCTCCGTGATGCGATCAGCTGTACTGTACCGCAGTCTCAACACAAATAAGGAAAAATGGATGCCTTAATTGCTAGAAAGATGTCAAAAGATCAAAAGTACGAAGGAAAATTCATTTCAGCAACTAAATTAGTATTTACTTAGTGAACGAAAATAATTTTGATGATAAATGTTCTATGACGGTATATTGTTAAGTTGCGGTTACATGGAAAATAGACAGTTATGAATATAGATAGTTATGATAACGTTATCCGTTGGAACATAACGATAACGTTACGTTATTTAGAAAAGACATAACGACACACCGCTAATGATGAGTATATAGTATATACTAGGATAGGTCTAGGCACTAGGTATTAAACGAGACCAGGTTGCACCTGTTCCAGCCAGCTTTTAAAATACTTGATCCACTTAGTCTCACTGTGCCTACGCGTCGCACGAACGCGTAGTGCATAGATAATACACTATATACGCGTAGTGTTTCTATATAGTTTGTGGTCGCACGGCACTACACGGCACAACGCGGCGGCCCGCTCGAATCGAAGAAGTAGAAGCACAAACTATAATATAGAAACACTACGTAGAAGTACCGGCGCGGCAAAGCGAGATAACATTTTGTTGCCATAGTTACTAGCACAGAGTACCTTTATATATACTGAAAGTTACTAGTCTGCTTTGCCGCTCACTCGTGTTTGCTTAAATCATTCGTGTGTCAGTCATTTGAATTTGAACTATATTTCAATGTGTATAAAAGTAACACGACGCGCACTCGTATTGTGCAAGAATATATTCTGTCCTTTTTTTACTACACTATTCCGCAGTCTTTCTACCTTTGTCTGCCAATACTCGAGACTAGTCGGGACCATGAAGTTATAGATAATATAAATTCATGGTCGGGACTAGTACCGGGGACTTCAACCAAATACTAGGCAGATAGACTAGGGACTAGTAAATACTCGGTACGAATGAAGACCATATGATGCAGTCGAGTATCTAGTACGTCATGCGAATGTAATCTCGGCACCGTATTGAATGATACCTACTCAACTTATTTAGTAATAAGTATTCGTAACGAAGTTTTGTTATGTGGTTAAAGAACTTTCAGTTTTTTTTTATTAGACATTAAAGTGTTTATTGTTTAAAAAAATTGCAGTAGTATCGCTTGTAATCATTTTACGGACAAATGCCAACAAATGTCTGAGTATAACATTTGTAAAATATAATTTAGTTTTAAAAACTCTTAAGACTGATTTTTCACGCGTATGTAAAAAAAACAACAATTGTTGATAGGTAATAATAAAACGAAACAAAAATAATAAAAATATAAACGAAAAAGACAAAACTCGGATTACTCTTAAATAAAAAATTAATAGACATCTTTTAAATACTTGACGTATTCAATCTAGAATGTAAATAAATCTTAACGTTGACCAGTCATAAGCCTGTGTAAAGTATGAATGGACGATTGATTACTATTACCTTCACGTATCAGGATCGGCTGTACGTAAAGACTAAGCGTACTTTGAGGTGTATACTATTCCAACAACACCAAACTCTATGCATCCTTCGTGGACTAAGTGGAACAGGTATTTGGATCGAGTATTTGTACGGAATTGGACTAAGTGCACCTAGTACATAATTTACCTAGTACGACTCGTCTCTAGTGCACAATTGTCTTGGGCTTGGGTAGTTCGCGAACGAACTAGGTGGGAAGATCACTCCTTTAAAGGCTTATTACATTACACGATTTATCGGGCCCTGTCCATCGTGTGCCCTGCCTACCAGACAGGGCGCTGCTTCAAAGAGAATATAATCACTACGTTTAAGAGGCGGGACTTCCATAGTAAAAATAAATGCATGAAATTACGCCAAGCTACTCTACCAACATGAAGATATTATTTGACATTTAGTTTTGAGAAACAGTGCTGACAACATTGATGAATTACAATAGTGCTGTAAATGTCTATCCTCGAATAATTTTATGGATAGAACCTTTATCGATATATTGTTTTTCATAAGAAAAGTTAGATATCTATACTAAATTATTTATGAGAAATAAATTTTTTAACGTGTGGATTGAGTAAAAATGCCGATGAGGATAAGAAATCAATGTATTTTACACAAAGCAATATGTAATTATATCTTTACAATTAGGTACAAAAACATGTATAAAGAAAATTTAAAATAAAAAACACGCTTTTATACTAGTAATTAATTAAGTAAAAAATAAATGACGACTCCGTAGCGCAGTGTCTAAGAATTTGGTTGCGGCATTGTAGGACCGAGGCTTCTTTCCCTCACTGAACAATTGTTGTTAGCCTGTAAAATAAATAGTCTGCGTCTGGATGCTTGTTTTCAACGTTAGTTTTTTTAAGGGTAAAAATATTGGGTTTTTAATACTGATTGGATTAAATTGCTTTTATGTGTAACAAATACTATGTACAAATCGCTAGGCTTCTTCACAGAGGTACGTCTATGTACATACTTTTCGCAGAGATCGTTTACTAATTGTCCCTTTCAAAATGAGTGCTCATTATAGCTAATGTTTGTAGATGAATCTATAAAACACATATTTATAACCAGATAATTACAAAGTTTATTTGACTTTAGTGGTATATTATCTTTTGCTATATGTAAACGAAACTTAATTAACATACACATAATTGTGGAAGTTTAAATTAAGTCCACTGAAGAAATAACAGTTCGTTTTAGTTGGGTTCAAATGCAATTCTTGACACAAATATTCTTAGTAAAAAAAAATTTACTTTATATAAAAAAAATATTTTATATAAAAGATTTACATGTTAATTAGTCTTAACACGTAAATCTTTTCAATTGGTGCATGTGCCAGCTATTTCACCCATTGCTTGCATCTGAAAAAATAATATAAATAAAATCACATTTTTATTGATCAAGCAGAATGTTAGTAATTAGAATTGACTTGTAGTTTCTAAGTATAGTTCGTTTCGGATTGCCATACCATCAAACTATCAGATTTAGGAAATAGTGTGTTTGTATTTGTGCACACAATCGTACACTATAAAAACCTGTCCTACATAGATGGCTAGTCCAAAAATGTACTCGCGTTAAATATCATATTACTATTAAAGTTGAAATCACCTCATACCTTTCATCATCTAAGGGAGATATTGCTACGAAAAGCCTTTTCTTGTTATCATTTTTTCCGCTTCTTGCACCATTTAATTGGAAAGTTTTATAATGCATATTTAATTTCTTAACAATTCTGTAAATGAACAACGGCTCCTATATCAAAATTAAAAGCAATCTTAATTAATAAAATATATACAAATATAATTGTTTGATTTGACATTTGAACCTATTTCATTTGACAATGTCGTTAATAGACATATTACGAAAAGCAGAAAGAAGAGATAACCGTCATTAAAATTTGACCCCTGTAGTACATATAATTTTTACTATGGAAGTTGCACCAGCCTGGCTGCTTATTACACTACGCTAGAAATCGCTTCCTGCCTCAGTTGTTACTCGAACGTGGAAATGATTGCACGTCTAGCATTATGGCGTAGACTTTATCTAAACGTCAAAAATTGCTTTATTGTTTTTTTTACGTGGTAGAGCCATGCTATAGCTATATTAGTAGTATAGTTGTAGCACGAATGGGTCGGCTCGACCGGGGAAGGACCACGCTCTCACATAATACCAGCGTAAAATAGCAGCTTAACACTGCTGTGTTTCGTATGGTGAGTGTAGAGAACCGGAGACCATTTTTACTGGAAAGAGGCATTCCATCTCAGTCCTCACGGGTGACAACGCATCTGCATTTTGATTCGCATACGAGGATAAATATAGGTGTCTATGGGCCACAGCAACCACTTACCATCGGGTGGACTGTGTGCTCGTTTGTCACCCTATCCTATAAAAAAAAAACTTTGGCTGGCGGTAACGTGCAAGGCCAAGCTAAAAAAAGGAAGGAAAGTTAAATGTGGATGAAAAAATATTTGCTCCTCAGAGAAAAACTATCGAATATGCAAATAGTCAGCGTTTTGGACCCAACAGACCTACGAAACTATTTTAAAGAGTAGGTGAAAACCAATTCGACGAGTTATTAAGCTTAGTAACGCCTTTAATAGAAAAAAAAATCGGAATTAATAGAAAAAAAATTAAACACGATAGAATCCGTAAAGGAAGTTTTATTCAAAAGAATACTTTTTTTAAGAGAGATTGGTTGTCACTTTACGATTTTGGCCACTGGAAACTCCTACCAAGATTTGATAAGGCATTTCTTTGTAGATGTCGATGACATTGAGAAGGATCTTTTTCTTTAGCGCATGACATAAATACAAGTAATGATTTAGAGAGTAGATCGACATAGTAGAACTTTAAATAAACAAACGTGTAGACTCTGTGCATGCGGCCACGCAACTGAGCTCCCTGCCTCCCTGTCTCTTATTACACTACACGATCCACAGCGCGGCAGGGAAGCAGGGCGGTCGGAACCACTCGGTCGCCCTGTTTAGGGACCCTGACTCCCTGTTTCTTATTACACTACCCTGTCCCTGTGGGCAGGGCCCGAGAAATCGTGTAATGTAATAAGCCTTTTAGGTGAACTATACGAAATAGTTCGTCGACAATCTTGCTCTCAGTTAGTCATAGTCATGTCATTTATTCCATAGAACAATATAAATATCAGAGTAAGTCAAGTCAAATAATTTGTAAAAGTAAAAAAAGTAAAGTTGCAGCCAATTTACGTCCCACTGCTGGGCTCAGGCCCCCTCTTAGAAATGAGAGGATGCCTGTGCCCAGCAGTGGGTCAGAAATGAGAGGCCTGCAACTTTACTTTTTTTACTTTTACAACTTATCTGACTCAATCTTGACTTACTCTGATATTTATATTGTTCTATGGAATAAATGACATGACTATGATTAACTGAGAGCAAGATTGTCGACGAATCACGAACTATTTCGTATAGTTCACCTAAAGGAATGATCTTCCCACCTAGTTCGTTCGCGAACTACCCAAGCCCAAATACAATTGTGCACTAGAGACGAGTCGTACTAGGTAAATTATGTACTAGGTGCACTTAGTCCAATTCCGTACAAATACTCGATCCAAATACCTGTTCCACTTAGTCCACGAAGGATGCATAGAGTTTGGTGTTGTTGGAATAGTATACACCTCAAAGTACGCTTAGTCTTTACGTACAGCCGATCCCGATACGTGAAGGTAATAGTAATCAATCGTCCATTCATTTACGTCTATTGTTCATTCTTTAATAGCCTGTCTTTCTTTCTTTCTATCATATTTACCTTTACGTTCACTAGTTCAGTCATAAAACAATAGATATAAATAATTTTTCTTTCCTTCCTTTTTAACACCATCGTCGCGAGTCGCAAAGTAAGCTGTGTATGCGACTGTATTTTGGGAGCGAACAAAGCGCGGGAAGCATGACTTAATAGCATGCGGGCACAGTAATATTGGCGGATTATTCCCACGTCGTGCCCCCTTCGTACCACACAGTGATAAATCGCTCAGTGCCCAGGTACATTGACCTCTAGTCAGCTGATTGCAATTCAGTAATTTCACTGCTTGTTTCATGTTTCAGTATTTTCATGATTTTTTTAATGAAATTATCGTTTTATTTAGCTGTACTAACATGATGGAGCATGAATAAATCTCATAAAACGTTGTGAAAAGATGATTTTTTTTCATCAGAATCGATTCACCTATCATCAAAGGTATAGTTGGTACTGTCGTCTGTCTACGTTTATTTTTTATTTTTTTATTTTTTATTTTATTCAGGATAACAACAGCTTATTAATACTTAAACATTTTACTTAAATTATTAAACACGAAAAAGCCAATAATAGTTATCCACAAAGTACATAACCAAACATAACACTGTAAATCTACAAAACAAATTCGGTAAGCACTAATTCTAAGCATTAACAAATTAATTGAAATATTGATATTACTTTCATGATGTACATACATATACTCATACACATATATACACGTACAAAAGACGTACATAATTAAACTTACAAACACACATATGAATATATATATACATACACATACATACACATATACATACATACATATACATACACACATACACATATACATACATATATATACACACACATATATATATATATACATACACACACATATATACATATATACATACACATACAACATACATGTATACAATCATTTTAATGATAAAAGAATAACAGTATTAAACGAGGGAACAAATAATAATTTAGGTACTATTTTAATTACAATTTACTGATTACTTTCAGCTGGAGTGAATAGAAACTTGTTAATTTTATTTTTGAATCCACTTTTAGTACTATTAAAAGGATCAATTGAGCTAAATTTTCTATCGTAAGTTGCTACCAAACGCGTTAGAACACCGTTTTTCCCATAATTGGTCGAGTGAAATGGGATGTAAAACAAAGAGTTTCTGGTATGTCTGGTACGTTTCATGGGACGTTAAATTTGATGTAGGCCAATAAATCAGGGCAGTCAATTCCTCCGTGTAATATATCGAATAAAAGTCCCATATCCAGCAGAGTACGTCTTTCTTCAAGCATTAAAAGGCCGTAAAATCTGCAATCATCTTGATATGAAGAGCCAGAACGTTTAAATTTATAATTTAAATGGGAAATGAACTCATTTTTAATCTTTTCGATAGTATGAACATGTTTAGCATAAAATGGTGACCATATCTGACAGGCATACTCTAATATAGATCTAACATATGTGAAATATACAACTTTTAGGCTCTGCAAATTAGAGAAAGGAAGACAAGTTCTAGTTACAAATCCCAAATTACGAAAAGCTTTACTGCAAATAGCATCAATATGCTCGTTCATTGTCATGCGGGAGTCAAAATATACGCCTAGATCGCGCACCACCGTAGCCCTCTCGATTACAACACTATTGAAATTGTATTGAAAAACTACAGGATTAGTTTTCCGCGTAAATGAAATACTCTGACACTTACCAACATTTACCGTGACCTTATTAGCAGCATAGTAATAGTATAATGTATTTAAGTCATTTTGAATAAGTTCACAGTCCTTGATAGTGCGTACACGCAGATATATTTTTTTATCATCAGCAAAAAGTAAATGTTGAGAATTTTTTATATATTGACATATATCGTAAATATATGCATTGTAAAAGAGAGGACCAAGGTGGGAGCCTTGAGGAACGCCAGAGGGAACCGTTACGAAATCTGACCTATAACCGCCTAGAACCACAGCCTGAGAACGGTTAGTCAAATAAGATCTAATCCATCTCAGTAAGTCCCCATGAATGCCGAGAGACTGCAGCTTCTGAAGAAGTATGACGTGATCCACACGGTCGAAGGCTTTTTTGAAATCTGTGTAGATCACGTCAACTTGACCTCCACCTTCCATTTCATTAAGAACATAATTAGTGAAACTTGCAAGATTGGAAATAGTAGAACGGTTTTTCAGAAAACCATGTTGCGTACTCGGAATGCGTCTAACTATTGTAGTATAAATTTTATTAAAAATAAGTCTCTCAAATATTTTAGCAATTGTACTGAGAATAGAAATTGGACGGTAATTATCAATTTTTGTTTTAGAACCTTTTTTATGAACCGGTATTATATATGCCTTTTTCCAAAGTGTGGGAAATACACATTCTCTAAGGGAAAGCTTAAAGAGCAACGTAATTGGTAACTAAGGCTATCGGTACATGATGACAGAAAAACTGGAGGTACTCCGTCGTAACCCGCTCCCTTATAGATGTCCATGCCTTTCAGACATGTAAGTATAAAATCATGAGAGACGTCAATTCGAGAAATATCATCACTCCGTGACAAGAAGACAGTATTACAACAGTGTGAACCAAATCCGTCAAAGAAGAAACAGTAAATACACTTTGAAAAAAGGCATTAAAGGCAGAGCAAATATCCTGTCCCTCCGTGTAACTAACATTATTTAGGGTAAAATTACGTGGATAATTAGATATTCCCTTTTTAGACTTAACAAATTTCCAGAAATACTTTGGCGAATTCTTTAAATTTTTCTCTGTATTGCGAATAAAATCATTAAAACATTTTTTTGTGTTCTATGTAGTTCTTAGTATCTCTGAGAAGCTTAAACTCATCGTAATCACGTGGGTTGTTAAATTTTTTCCATTTTTTGTGTGCTTTAAATTTTTCTCGAATTATTTTAATAAGTGCGCGGCTGTACCAACACGGGTAACGATTACTAATTTGGGAGGATAGTGGTACAAATAAAGCAAAACATTCGTGGAGTTTTTCATAAAAAATCTCAACGGCTAGGTCGACTGTATCTGTGTTTAATAATGATTGATCCCAGTCTACGCTTTTTAAAAAGGTATTTATGTTAACATAATTACATTTACGGAAATTATATTTTGAGTGAAAATATTCTTTAAATGGTTTTACAAAAATGTCTTGTATATCAGTTGTAAAAGGAGGGTGTAAGGTATCGACTTTAGTCAAAAGGTCTGAATGGTTGATTTCTAAGTGTAAGTTTGAGAAGCATAGATCCAGTATATTGTTACAACGGTTGGGAAATAAATTATATTGATTCATGCCAAAAAAACATAAATCCTCGGCCAAAACACTAGCAGCTTTTTGGATATCAGCTCGACCAGAATGTATTGTCGACCATCCTGAGGCACTCCATTTTAAACAAGGTAGGTTAAAATCGCCTACTATGAGATAATGGTCAGAGGGTGCCAACAGGTAAAAGCGTTCAAAGTTGTTTCGGAATTCATAAATACAATAAGGTAATATGTCATCATTTGGTGGAATATAAACTAAAATAATATTCAAGTTACAATTCGAATTGAGAAAACGTGCCGATAAACTGACACATAATGATTCAAATCCTTTACAATCCCAATCATTACGACGCGTAGCGCATAGTTCACTCCGAGTGCTGATCATTACCCCGCCACCCGTCCTTTTTTCCGTTGTTGCTAAATCACGGTCGCAGCGAAAAATATCGAACCTACCATCACAAACTTCGCTATCAAAAATATCACTCTGCAGCCAAGTTTCAGACAACAATATTAAATTATAATCACACGATAAAATGTTATTATACAAATCTAAGCATTTCGTGCGGAGGCCACGAACATTTTGATAAAAAATATTCAACTTAGTAATACTCATTATTATGGAATAAATATGAACTTATAAAGTTTTTTCTTTAACTTCCCATATACTCGGACCCTCGATGTAAAATAATAATTAACAGCGGTAATTAATTGGTATTTTAAATGTCTTAAAAATCGAAATCTTAATTTGGTGTTACAAATATTAAGGACGTATAATAAATAATTAAAGGTTAAGTAAAAAAAAGTGTAAACATTTATTATCTCAATGTTAATTATAGGAGTATGTTCCAAGTTTAATACTGGTTCTAAATAGCATAGATTTACAGAATAATATTCTAAAGTTAGTGGGCAATAGGTAGTATAGAATAATATTATAGAATATATATATAAAAACAATAAAAAATTATAATATGCGAATTTAGCTACAAATAAATGGAATAAGATAATAATAAAAATAATATAATAAAAAAAATAATAAAAATATTCCTTACCGTAGGATGTAGTAAATAACATTACAAGTAATAATAAACATTGAAAAATCATATAATAACTACGAAAACACAATAAATGAGCAAGTTTAATAAGGAATAAACTATAAAATAGTCAAATTACTTTTTGAAGATCTACAGAGATTTTTATACATAAGGATCGACTAATATCGTTCTTCCTAACAAAACTCTTGCCATCACGTATCCATACAAATTTGTATTGAACAACTTTTGCTTTTTCCCTTGTACTTTTATATAATATCTTGTTGGCTGGTGTAAGATGTTCATTTAAGTAAATCTTCTTCATTTCACCAGGAAAACCTATATCGCACAACTTAAGTCCTTTCTTGGTACGAACAGCAGACAGAATGGTATCACGTAATAATTGAGAACTCAGCTTTACGACAATAGCTTTAGGACGTCCAGAAACCGCATTAAATGGGCGTATCCTAGTAATTTGGACAATGTCAGTTGAAGACAGCTCAACTCCCAGGAAATTAGTGATATTTCTCAAATATAGGGACAGGTCTTCGTTTGACTTTTCAGGGATACCAGATATCTCAAGATTATTCCGTCTGGCCTGTTGTTCCATATACTGAATTTTTTTTTCGAGATTTTGTATCTGATTGATTAATTCAGTGTCTTGAGAACTACAAACTTCTAGTGCTTGTAACCGGCTATCAAATAGGTCCTGTCTTTGAGAGGAACAGCTAAAAGACTTCTCCATTTCTGTGAGACGTGTACTTGTTTGAGATAGCGATTTCTTCATTATGTCGTTATCGTCTGTCAATTGTTGTAAACAACTATTTATTTGAAATAAGTTTGAGGTAATATTTGACAGCTGATTGGTTAATGCCGAGTTAATAGCTTCAGAAATACTGTTGAAAATTTTATCATTCCATAATTTCATCTGTTGCTCGAACCTATGCTCGAAACACGCGAACGTATCTTCTCCAATTTCGCATTCCGGTTGCTTACGTTTGCGTATATTTACCAAAGATTCTTTGTCTACCGACACCGATATGTCAAGATTTGATGAGAATATGTTAGGTGGTGTGCGCTGGAGTGCCATTGTATATAACAAACGCACACACGATCAATATTAGTATCACAGACTGCAGAAGACAAGGACGAAAAATAGCAACTGTTATTATCTCACGGGGGTGAGGTACCCCGCAGATACAACCAGGAGCAGCGACGCGAGAGAAGGTAAGAAACACTGGTCTGAGGAGTATTAAAAACTTTGATGCACTTGATCGCACGCAAAAAACAGCTGAGTTACACTAACAATTAGGCCAATTTTACTAAAAAGATTATGTATAATAGCACGAGGCAAAAGTTGTACACAACCACTCTCTTTACTAGCCGAACTATGAATGATTCATAAAACAATAGATATAAATCATTTTTCTTTCCTTCCTTTTTAACGCCATCGTCGCGAGTCGCAAAGTAAGCTGTGTATGCGATTGTATTTTGGGAGCGAACAAAACGCGGGAAGCATGACCTAATAGCATGCGGGCACAGTAATACTGGCGGATTGTTCCCCCGTCGTGCCCCCTTCGTACCACTCAGTGATAAATCACTCAGTGCCCAGGTACATTGACCTCTAGTCAGCTGACTGCAATTCAGTAATTTCACTGCTTGTTTTATGTTTCAGTATTTTCATGATTTTTTTTATGAAATTATCGTTTCACTTAGCTGTACTAACATGATGGAGCATGAATAAATCTAATAAAACGTTGTGAAAAGATGATTTTTTTTCATAAGAATCTATTTTATATTTCACCTATCATCAAAGGTATAGTTGGTACTGTCGTCTGTCTTCGTTTTCGGGAGCGTTTCAAAAATACCCTGTATATAAAAATTACGTCCATTGTTCATTCTTTAATAGCGTCATGTCTTTCTTTCTTTCTTTAAGTAAAGTCATTTTAACGAACCAATATTGATTAACTTTCATGGTGGTACGTAGAAAAGACGCTAGATGTCTTAAACACAAAAAATTATTAACATGTTTGTCCAATCCATTCATAAGAATCCATAATTTCAAAACTCACCGATTATTATTATTTTTTTGGGTTTATGATATTTAGCATCTACTCTATGTACCAACTTGAGAGTCAATCAAATTTTGTGCAATATAATGACTTTACCTATAGAATGTTACTACATTCTATTGATGATGGCGCTATTACTCGAATGGGATCACTCTTTCTCAAAATTAATTATAAATTAACTAATAGCAATAGACGTGAAGCAATTACGGATTCTGCTGGAGCATTTAAAAAGCAGTAAATAGGTGTACAGTTTAATTTTAAAAAGTAGATATTTTATGTTTTATCATCATTCATCATTACAGCCCTTCACAAGTCCACTGCTGATCATAGGCCTCCCCCAAAGAATGCCACAAAGCACGGTCCTGAGCCACCTGCATCCATCGACTTCCTGCATGTCTTACCAGATCGTCACTCCATCTCGTGGGGGGACGCCCTACACTTCGCCTACCGGTACGAGGCTGCCACTTGAGAACCTTTCTTCCCCATCGGTTGTCGGTTCTTCGAGCTATATGGCCGGGCTATGTCGGTTACTCTGGTTCTACTGCGGATATCCTCATTCCTAAGTTTATCACGCAGAGAAACTCCGAGCATAGCCCTCTCCATAGCTCGCTGAGCTACCTTGAGCTTCCTCATCCGGCCAGCAGTGAAGGACCACGTCTCAGTTCCGTATGTCATCACTGGTAACACGCACTGGGTGCACAGTCTCGTTTTCAAGGTTTGAGGTATACCTGACGAGAAGATGTGACGTAATTTCCCGAACACTGCCCAACCGAGTTGAATCCGTCGATTGACCTCTCGGTCGAAGTTGGACTTACCTAGTCGGACTATTTGTCCCAGGTAAACATACTCGTCAACAACTTCGAGCTTAGTGTTCCCAACAATTACCGGCATAGGTGTGACATGTACATTAAACATGATCTTAGTTTTGTCCATGTTCATCTTAAGACCTATCCGTTGGGAAACACTATTGAGGTCATTGAGCGTAGTGCTTAGGTCCTCCAGCGATTCTGCCATAAGGACTATATCGTCGGCAAATCGAAGGTGAGTGATGTACTCGCCATTGATGTTGATACCGTATCCTTTCCAGTCCAGAAGCTTGAAAACGTCTTCCAATGCAGCGGTGAAGAGTTTCGGGGTTATGACGTCACCCTGTCTTACACCTCTCTGCAATTGGATAGGTTTCGTACTCTGGTTCTGTACTCGGATAGCCATCGTAGCCCTACTGTACAAGCACTTCAACACTTCGATATACCGACAGTCAACTTGGCACCGCTGAAGGGACTGCAGCACCGTCCAAATTTCGACGGAATCAAAGGCTTTCTCATAGTCCACATACGCCAGACATAGTGGCAAATTGTACTCTTCGGACTTCTGTACAATTTGCCGAAGGGTATGTATGTGGTCTATGGTGCTAAAGCCCTTTCGGAAACCGGCTTGTTCGGGAGGCTGGAAGTCGTCAAGTCTGCGCGCAAGACGATTCGTAATGACTCTCGAAAACAGCACGTAGACGCGGCTCAGAAGGGAAATCGGTCTGTAGTTCTTCAAGAGAGTGTTGTCACCTTTCTTGAAGAACAAGACCACCGCACTTCTGCTCCACGCCTCCGGTGTAATGCCACCATGGAGCACGGAATTAAAGAGCTTCTGAAGGACTTCAAGTACCGGTTTTCCACCCGCTTTCAGAAGCTCCGCTGTAATTCCATCCTCGCCTGGGGCCTTACCGTTTTTAAGGTGCTGGAGAGCCATTCTATTCATTATGTTTTATAGCAAAATTAAATTTTCGATAATTATTTTTTTAAATTAATTATATATTAACTAATAGCAATAAACGTGCAATTAATTGGCATACAGTTTAATAAAAAAAATGTTCTACGCCAACTTCCTTCTGGTGACAGAAACTATAATTAATTTTTACCCGGTCAACAGTGCTTTATAATGTGATTTCACTATTGAGAAATGGGCAACATGTTTATTTGATCTGAAACTGCCAATTCCGATGTACGTGCTCTTGTATCCTTATTAAGAAATATCACCATCAATTGTTACTGGGTTTACTTTCACAAAACTATATAAAAGCAATGCAAAAAAAGATGTTGACAAAGTTAAAAAAGAAATTGGCACACAGACAACGTTTGGAGAACTGATAAATGCTGATATTTACTTTAGAAGTCGCGAAAAAACCCGAATATGTTTTCAAACGGATATATTGATTCCATAATTAGCGCTCCTCAGATGTAAGGAATGAAAAATTAGCTCGATTGATAGCGATCGAGTTAGAAAGAAAATGTAGAGGCCTGTGCCCAGCAGTGGGACGTAAATAGGAAATGTTCGCCGCACTGCCCCAATTCGTGTTGGCGAACTTCACATGTCTTAGAATATTTTTTTTATTTCTCCGACATCCAGGTTTCCTCACGATGTTTTCCTTCACCGCCGAGCACGTGGTAAATCAGCACTTAAAATTGCAATTAACAATTTCATTGGTCCCGGCGGGGATCGAACCCGGGTTGCTCGAGTACTGTGAAGCTTTTTTTTTTTTTTATAGGATAAGGGTGACAAACGAGCACACAGTCCACCTGATGGTAAGTGGTTGCTGCGGCCCATAGACATCTACATCTATCCTCTTTTACAAATCAAAATGTAGATGCGTTGTCACCCGTGAGGACTAAGATGGAATGCCTCATTTCCAGTAAAAAGGGCCTCCGGCCACCTGCACTCACCAAGCGAAACGCAGAGGTAAACCTCTACTTCACGCTGGTTTTCTGTGAGGTCGTGGTACTACCCCGGTTCGAGCCGGCCCTTCCGTGCGACAGCAAAAGCTGCCGCGTGGCTCTACCACTGTTAAAGCGAGCGCTAACCATCTGAGCTACCACGTCTCTAGATAAGTTGTACGGGCGAAGAATTGTGGAAATAAATCATTTATTTGAATGTATCGCAAATAGAAAACTAAATATTTCGATTGAAATTTCATTAATTTAACATTTTGCAAAGAATCAAGATTAGGAAACATAATCTAAAATTTGGGAGTTTGTTTATTGATTCCAAAGATTATTATTTAGGGACAACTCCCGATGGGTTTATTGGAGATGATTCTCTAAATGAAATCAAATGTCTTATTTCTGCTTCTAATATGCCACATTTGGAGGCCATAACTAAAAAAAGATCAAATTTTGTTTGATACGGGAAGGACAAAAAGAAAAAATAACCATGATTACTATTATCAGGTCACAACTTTTTCATGTTTTTGTACTTAATTTAATAAACCATGTGGTTTGGCGTAGGAAAAAAAATAAGTATTATGACCACTTTTGGACAGCAAAAATGCAGCCAAGACTTTACTCATTTTATTTGTAATGTTTATTACCAGAAATTATTGACCCTCGAGTTCCTAGAAAAATGGCAGTTCGAGAAAGAGCGTAATAAAGTAATATGTAATAATAAACAATAATAATTTCTTCAAGTTGTAACTTTTTTATTTACTTGCCTACCTAATTTATTGTAAACTCGAAATCTTTTAAATTGAATGTCCTTATTCAATAAATACTCTAAATTAATTACTAAATAATCGATAAAAACTGAATAAGCACAGATATTAACTTTTTCATGAGAGGTATTATCTTTGTAGGTTATCGACATTATTTTCTCCTCCCTAGGCGATAATAATATCGATAACATCTCTAACATCACTAGCAAGTAGTGCTGTTAGATATAATATATACGTATAATGTTAGATATAATATATAATATATACGCACCGTAACATCACTACAATAGTAGTGATGTTACGGTGTGTATATATTATATAACATAACATGTTATAAAACATGTTTCAGTAATGTGGTGACTGAATGTTATAAAACGTGTTAAATAACGTGACACAAATGTTATGTAATAAGAGAGTATTTTTCTCTAGTCAATAAACTAGGACGAACTCAGTATCTATGTTCTTTTCTTTTGTTAATTAAAAGTACAAGAGTTGCTGCAGCAGCTAGCAAAACGTCCTCTTGCGTCAACATTGTGAATAGCACTGCAGGACAACAATCGAGAATGTCATATAACATTGTTATAATGCATTGTTATTCTAATGCTCCGAGTGGTAGTTTGGAGTTATTATATATATATATATATATATAGCGACACATCGAAGCCTAAATCGCGCTATCAGAGTTCCGTAAGTTCTGAAATTAAAGCAATATATATAATGTGGCGCGACGACAGCGCCGCCACATCACCCCTCTGCTCAGACCGGAGGTCGATATTCCAGTCCGATTGCCGGTGCGAACGATATGCCGGTGTGTAATGCATACCGGCATATTGTTCGCACTTGCAAGTGATGCTGGTGAGAACGATGAGCCGGAGCAAGTGCCAGGGATTGCCTTGTAGTCTGCGGTGAGTCGAGAAGAAGGCAAGTAATCTGCGATAGTGCCGTGAAGCAGAGGCGAGCAGTAAGGCTCAGAGCCGTGCCGGACACTGTAGCGCAGAGAGTAGCTTGAAGGAACAGGAAGCATTATTATTCCAGTGCTGCGATGAACTTTTGTAAAGTTAGATGGCTTGCAGAATGGGAAGACTTCAGACAATATCTGCTCGAGAGCGAATGAATGGGGTACTAGAGGACGATGACGAAGGTTTAAAGTTGTAGTTTCCGAAGGTTATTGGTTGCATGTTCATATCACGTCGGGGTCACCACTGTGGCGGTGGGAAGGAAAAGGGGAGATCTCCCGCCAGGCAAGGTGTTCTGCCCGGGGAGCGGCCAACGGTCCGAGTGATAGTTCGGAGCTATTCTATATATATTGCTTTAATTTCGGAACTTTGCGTGATTTAGGCTTCGATGTGTTTTGCTTGTGGCGCGACGACAGCGCCGCCAAAAAGGCAATTGTCTACATTTTGTTTTTAAAATAGTGTTTCCGGCGATAACGTTTTTACCCCCCCATAAACCTTTACAATTTTAGTCTTATTAGATTTAATACACTTTAATCGAGGTCTGTACGTTTTACTTTTTCAGTAATCAGTTTAGATATATTTAAAAAAAACATTCGAGGAAGTTTTTAATTCGAAAATACAGATATTTAGATACTAATAACTTATATTGTATACAATATTTCTTTAAAATAAACGTACGGGCCTAGATTTTTGTCATATCTACCACATTTCCAAAAATTATTAAAATTGGACCATATTTACGGGGGGGGGGGGGGGGGGGGGGGGGGGGAGGGGACGTTATCGCTTTGTATGAAAATTTACAGCTTCACAATCCTCTTAAGGAATTTAATATCTATGATGATTATATTAATCACACTTTCAAACATAATTATGTTAGAAGTTAGAACTGTGGTTAAACAAATCAAAATAATGTAATTTAATTAAAAAAAGAATCCGTTGTCATAATTCTTATAAAACGCTGAAACTACTATTTGGAATAAAATATAGCTACAGTCTTCACTATTACATTTCTTTTGTAACGAAAATTCAATGGCAATGCGTGGCCGTCGTTCTCAGGATTATTCATTATGGGTACGAAATCTAAATCGCCACGGAATAATCTAATGATATTAATAAATTGGGGACATAAATTCGAACGATTCTCTTCAGGTACTCTTTCTAACTCGATCGCTATCAATCGAGCTAAATTTTCATTCCTTACATCTGAGGAGCGCTAATTATGGAATCAATATATCCGTTTGAAAAGATATTCGGGTTTTGTCGCGACTTCTAAAGTAAATATCAGCATTTATCAGCTCTCCAAACGTTGTGTGTGCCAATTTCTTTTGTAACTTTGTCAACATCTATTTTTGCATTGCTTTTATATAGCTTTGTGAAAGTAAACCCAGTAACAATTGATGGTGATATTTCTTAATAAGGATACAAGAGCACGTACACCGGAATTGGCAGTTTCAGATCAAATAAACATGTTGCCCATTTCTCAATAGTGAAATGACATTATAAAACACTGTTGACCGGGTAAAAAATTAATTATAGTTTCTGTCACCAGAAGGAAGTTGGCGTAGAACATTTTTTTTATTAAACTGTATGCCAATTAATTGCACGTTTATTGCTATTAGTTAATATATAATTAATTAAAAAAAATAATTATCGAAAATTTAATTTTGCTATAAAACATAAAATATCTACTTTTTAAAATTAAACTACATGCCAATTTACTGCTTTTTAAATGCTCCAGCAGAATCCGTAATTGCTTCACGTCTATTGCTATTAGTTAATTTATATTTAATTTTGAGAAAGAGTGATCCCATTCGAGTAATAGCGCCATCATCAATAGAATGTAGTAACATTCTATAGGTAAAGTCATTATATTGAACAAAATTTGATTGACTCTTCAAGTTGGTACATAGAGTAGATGCTAAATGTCATAAACCCAAAAAAATAATATTAATCGGTGAGTTTTGAAATTATGGATTCTTATGAATGGATTGGACAAACATGTTAATAATTTTTGTGTTAATACATCTAGCGTCTTTTCTACGTACCACCATGAAAGTTAATAAATTTTGGTTCGTTAAAATGACTTTACTTAAAGAAAGAAAGAAAAACATGACGCTATTAAAGAATGAACAATGTACGTAATTTTTATATACAGGGTATTTTAGAAACGCTCCCGAAAACGAAGACAGACGGCAGTACCAACTATACCTTTGATGATAGGTGAAATATAAAATAGAATCTTATGAAAAAAAATCATCTTTTCACAACGTTTTATTAGATTTATTCATGCTCCATCATGTTAGTACAGCTAAGTGAAACGATAATTTCATAAAAAAAATCATGAAAATACTGAAACATAAAACAAGCAGTGAAATTACTGAATTGCAGTCAGCTGACTAGAGGTCAATGTACCTGGGCACTGAGCGATTTATCACTGAGTGGTACGAAGGGGGCACGATGGGGGAACAATCCGCCAGTATTACTGTGCCCGCATGCTATTAGGTCATGCTTCCCGTGTTTTGTTCGCTCCCAAAATACAATCGCATACACATCTTACTTTGCGACTCGCGACGATGGCGTTAAAAAGGAAGAAAAGAAAAATGATTTATATCTATTGTTTTATGAATGAACTAGTGAACGAAAAGGTAAATATAATAGGAGAAGGTGAATGTGGAAAATTGTGCAGTAAAGTTAAAAGTATTGAGGAAGAATACCGAAAAAATTACCATGTGATCGACCTGATGACGGAAGCGAGAATTTGTGGTTAATCAAATCTAATGCAATGGCGGGGGTCGTCTAGGATATGATCACAAACTGCAGACTTCCCGGAATGTTGGTGCTTCACGTCAGCTATGTGTTCACACACAATACATAACTGACACAGTCTGCAGTTTGTGATCATATCCTAGACGGCCCCCGCCATTACATTAAATTTGATAAACCACAAATTCTCGCGAAAGAACATTGATTCCTGCCAAGGATGATACGTGAGGCTATTGAAATTAAAAAACATCCTAATTGCAATAGAGAGGGAGGCTGGGTACTACCACCTGCTTGGGATCCTGTAAATCATAAAATTAAAACTAAACCCAAGCATACCGCTGCAAGACTTCAAGACACAGACCAAAATAATTAATTAGAACAGCTGAAGGTACTCCGGTTTAACACTGACATCGGGACGTTAATCACCTCAGTCCCCCGTGACCACGGTTGCTGGAAAGCAACCGAAACGTCGGGAATATAAAATAATTTAATTAAACGCGATAAAATCCGTAAAAATAGTTTTATTCAATGTGTAGTGTTCGCGTAAATATAAGAAATCATTAAGTTTTCTTGTTACAAACTACTTTATATTTTACGTTAGAAATAACAAATAATGCTCAAGTAAACAGTAGCTAGTAAAACACATATTATGGTTCTACAAAAAAAAATTAATTACTATAATATTATAAAACAATAGCCTAATACCATGTAGTACTTTAGAACGCGACTGTACCCACACTCCCTCCACTGTCGACCTGTATCTAGCTCGGTGCGAAACAATGCCTAACTCGGCCGGCTTGTGTCGCCTCATGCTGTGGACGCAGTAGGTTTCAGTTTTGACTTGGTTCGTTATTAATTTTAGTTTTTGAGACAGTTCCGTGTTGATTTTGTACTCGCATGCGCGAGCGACAGTTCAATCGTTTTGTTTAGTAAATTCTTATTGTTATTACTTGGTATTACTTGTTATTACTTGTTGGTATTATTCTTGTTGTTACGTTTTTTGTTTCTTTTTTGTTTTAATAATGCCTAACGCGTACGTTTATAATGCTCGTGAATACGGCAACATGACATTTTAGACGACCTATCGTTAGCTGAATATCGCCGCACATGGTTCCAGCATGATGGTGCACCTCCACATGTTGTGAGGTTGGTCCGTGAGCACCTTACCAAATTATTTGATGAGCGCTGGATTGGCAGACTAGGGCCACACCCTTGGCCACCTCGCTCATCAGATCAGACCTCGTTAGACTTCTTTATGTGGGGGTATGTGAAAAAAAGGGGTTTTAATAGTGAGTGTGATAGTGCTGACGAAATGCGCCAAAGGATCGTGGATGTTTTCGATAAACTACGTACGGACTGTGTCGAAGACCATACGATGATCCCCCGCCTGCATGAGGAGGCGCAACACCGAGCCCAAATCTGCCTCGAAATGAATGGAGCACAATTTTAGCCGTATCTCATAAGGCCACGGAGAATTTGGAGCGGTAAGCTGTTTCATACCTAATTTTTTGTAAAATAACTTTGAACTGATCTTAATAGGTACATAACTGAATACATCAGAATAATAAACATACCTACGCGACGGATAAAAAAGCATGCCTCAATCGTAGTTAAATTTTTTTTTTAATTTAATGTATTTGGTTTATTTAACCTGTGAATTCGAAATAAAGCGGCTAGGTGGAGACTAGCACAGTAGCAAAATAGTAGGTTAAGTAGGTAGATAAGTTAGGTATTTAGATAAGTGTTGTAAATAATTAGGTATTGCAGTATGGATTCGGCGTCAATTCCGCGCGACAATAGGGTCAATAACCCTATGGTCAGCTGATTTTATTTTAGCTGTACTAACATGATGGAGCGTGAATAAAACTAATAAAATTTTGTGAAAAGATGATTTTTTTTCCTCGGAATCAATTTTCTTCCTTCCTGCACATGATCAAAGGTATCGTTAGTACTAGTATAGATGGGATATAATATATATATATATATATATATATATATATATATATATATATATATATATATATATATATATGTACATATATGAGACGTAGAGGTAATCGTAGTTGTTATATTTTTTTTGTGTAGAGGATAGGACAGTTACTATACACTTTGGTGTTCACGAAATCTATGGTTGAAAGGAGCTTTGGCGGAAACTTGACCGGCGACGGATAGCTGCTCCTGTATTATTGTTTAAATAATCGTTTGAAGTGGATTTTGATATGTAAAAGTGGTGCGATTTTGTGTATTAAATGTCTGCGCATGTAAACTTTTAGTGGAAACGGTGAAACAATTGCTCTGATGGTTATGAGACTCTTAAGATATGGTGTCTGTCTGCTTAGGCGCCTTGAGATACCAACACCAACTTTCAGCTGCCTGCTGGTTCAAGTTTCCGTCAAAATCTCCCAAGGGCTGCACAATGTGACGCATCAACATATTGTAAAGCACTGTATTATAAAGGATAATAATTATAAATTGTATCTACAGGCTCAGAAGGGATAGTACCCAGAGCCGTAAAGCCAGTTATAAAAAAAAACTATGGTTGAAAGTTAGTCTGTGGTTAAAAGTGTAAAAATGTACGTTAGGTATATACTAATATTAAAATTAAATAATAAATATTAATTATTAATAAACTGGAGACTGTCGAGTTTAATATAATTAAAATTATTGTAAAAAATATGTTTGTTTTTCGTAAATTATCATGAGACTGTTGTGTTTAAGCCAACACCAGCAGGGATGGATAAAAAAGAAGCATAATTTATTATTTCAGTGTTTTACAAACGCCTTTTATAGATTATTAGGTACGTGAAATACTTATTTTCCAAAATAAATATCATAAATAATTCTACTGTTAGGTACTCTTACATTTGCCTGTTAATTTTCTTTCTGACAAAATAAACCAGAAGAATACTTGTCAATAAATAAATGAGTATTTTATAGGATATGGGTGACAAACGAGCACACAGTCAACCTGATGGTAAGTGGCTGCTGCGGCTCATAGGCATTTACATCTATCCTCAATTACAATTCAAAATGCAGATGCGTTGTCACCTGTGAGGACTAAGATGGAATGCCTCGTTTCCAGTAAAAAGGGTCTCCGGTTCTCTCCATTAACCGTACGAAACGCGGCACCGCTAAGCTGCTATCTTACGCTGGTATTCTGTAAGAGCGTGGCATTCTATGGGAGCATCTGTGAGAACTTCCCCATTCGAGCCGACCCATTCGTGCTACAACTATACTACTAAGTTTATATTTTCCTTACTCTTGTTATTTAACCGAAACTTTCGCCTTATTTTGCAGATACAAATCCTTCAGTTATGAAGACTGTAAATTAGGTGTAGTTTTATAATATAAAAATCTTAATTGGGACACAGGAATATAGTACGGGTACCGATGCATTTCTGGATAGATAAACGTAGTCAGTGCGCCTATAGTGGCCGCCATCGAGTGCCATCCTCCCTATCTACTGGTATGTATTATTCCATATGCCGATAGATCATATTATATGAGAAACAATATCTGGTAGCAATTTTATCTTAGAAGCTACTGTTGGTGAACTAATCAAAATGTTTATGTAATCATCATCAACCCCAGGGGTGTAACACCTGTTTGCTTATCTTAAAAAAATTCAGCTAGCTAGAAGGAGTTAACAAAAAGTGTCTGGGGGAAACATTCATCAATAAATTAATCAACAACATCCTCCAACAGTAACTTAAAATCCTGCACGGAACTAGTATTTGTATTTTTTTTATTACTTCTTATAAGCCAGTGCTTCCCACCTGGTGGTAAGTGGTGATGCAGCCTTAGATGGTAAATCACACTGTCTTGTCGTAACAAAAGCCTATTCACTCTTGCCTTGAAGACGCCGAGATTGTGTTCTGACGGAAAGATAGACGCCGGCAAATTATTCCAATCCTTTGCTGTGTACGCATTACAAAAGACGAAGCAGACCGTTTGGTTCTAATGCGTGGAATATCGACAACAAAGGGATGAAGACCTGCCGACCGTCTGGTTGATCAATGGTGGAAAGGAGAGGGAGGAATTAAGGCATGTAATTCCTGCGCACACTCACTGAAATGCATCCTATAGAATACCGAGAGACTGGCTACTCTGCGCCTGTGCTCGAGGCTGACAAGATTGGTTTCAACCAAATCAAGGTCACCAATGAGCCTCTTAGCACGTCTCTCCATTGAGTCCAATACTGCCAGGTGGCATTTTGCAGCACCAGCCCATATGTGACAGCAGTACTCCATGCACGACCGGACTTGCGCTTTATATAAGGTAAGAAGCTGCCCCGGCGTTGCCCGGCTTTGGCTCTGGACTCAATGAACCGCCCATAATTTATGTTCGGAGAAAATTCAATCCCTAACAACTGAAGGCGGTCAGTGTACTCCAAGGATACATTCCGGAAAGTAGGAGCCAAGGTGAGCGGGCTCCTTTTAACAGTCAAAAGACACGCTTGTGTTTTGGAGGTGTTAAATTTCACGAGATTGGCATTGCCCCATTCGGAGACTGCCTGTAGTGTGAGACTCACACGCTCAGCCATAGTCTCTCTTTCTGACTGGATTTGATCCCGACTGGCCCGGGCGCTTGGTTGGTATCTCTCCACAACTGTGCTGTCGTCTTTATACCCATAGGCACCGGTAATGAGCAGGTCATTTATATGCAGCAGGAAGAGAGTTGCGGAGAGAACGGACCCCTGAGGAACGTCGGCGTTAGTCGCCACAGTATTGGATGAGCAGCCATCAACGACGACCCGGAAAGACCATTCACTCAGAAAGTCCTTCACCCAGACAATTAGGCCAGGGGATAAGCCGTACGCTGAAAGCTTGCCCAATAGACTAGCTTGCCAAACCCTGTCAAAAGCCTTCAAAACATCGAGGGAAACAGCAAGTGTTTCACCACTGTTCTCGAGGGCTTCGCCCCATATGTGAGTGGCATACGCTAGAAGTTCCCCAGTTGATCGATTTCGGCGAAACCCGTACTGGCGATCACTGAGGAGATCATTTTGCTCTAGGTATGCCATGAGATGGGCGTTCAATATACGCTCCATAGTCTTCCAGAGTATGGAGGTAATTGAAATTGGCCGATAGTTGGCAGGGTCGGTACGGCTACCTTTTTAGGCACAGGCTGCACACTGGCCAGCTTCCAAGATTTAGGCACTATTCCAGTCCTGAATGAGAGGCGGAACAAGCGTGTGAATACAGGAGACAACTCAGGTGCACAGACCTTTAGAACTATAGCTGGTATACCATCAGGTCCACTAGCTTTATTCACGTCTAGATTTCACAAGGTTTTAAGAACCTCCTTGTTCGTGATACGGACCTCAGAAATAGAGGTACCGCAGTGAGGTAATTGAGATGGTACACTGTTGCTACTGTCCAGACGCGAATTGCAAGCAAAAAGAGAAGCAAATAAGTCCGCTTTCTCCTTAGGCGCATGCGCCAGTGAGCCATCTGGTTTTACCAGCGGAGGCAGTGTAGACCGACAGAAGTTTGTCTCGACCGCTTTGGCGAGAGACCAAAAAGCTCTACTGCCAGATGGTTTGACAGAGAGCTTTGTGCCGATGCGTTTAATGCGGTCGAAACTGGCTTGGCGTAATGCCTTTTTGCACGACTTGGCGGCTTGGTTAAAGGCTCTCTTCTTAAGGCTAACATCCTAAGCTTCACGGTCTCGAGTATCGACCCAGGATAAGTACGCCATATGCTTGTGCTTTTCAGCACGAGCGCACTCGGCGTCAAACCAAGGGCGAGCTTTACCACTAATGGGCACGTCAGCAAAGGGGATGAAATACTCCATCGCTTGACGTATCACATTGGTTATGGCATCCGCGCAGCTCGATGGGTCTCCAGAGGAGAAGCAGACCTGCCGCCAAGGATAAGATGCAAAAAAATGTCGCATCTCATCCCAATCTGCTGACTTGTATCGCCACATTCGTCGCACTCCGTGGAAATCGTAGTTAGGTGGGGAATATAATAACAACACAGATTTCACCAGACAGTGGTCAGAAGTTCCCAAGGGTGAGGTAACCTGAACATCGTACCTGTCTGGATCGGTCGTCAGCAGAAGGTCGAGGCAGTTGGCTGTGTGCCCATCCACATCAGGTACCCTAGTCGCTTGTTGTACCAGCTGGGAGAGCCCCAGCGACAAGGCAAAATTCCACACCTCTCTCCCAGCGTGGTCGGTTTTCTGGTATGGGAACAGCCAGTCCTGATGACAGCCATTAAAGTCCCCCAGAAAATCCAACTGTGCATTAGGGTACCGATTTAGAGCCACATCAGAGGCTTCACTGAGGTGTTCAAACAGCTTAGTTGTCTCCTCGTCGCCGCTGTGCGATCGGTAGACACAAGAATAAATAATTTTATCCAATCCTGTGTCTATCAATACCCAGATCGTAGAGAGAGTGGGGTTTTCAAGGTGACGGAGACGCTTACAGCAGATGTCGATGCGGACGTAAACACAGACTCCGGCACGCTGATGGAAATTGTGCTCCAATGTGTACCCAGGGTAGCCAAGGTACGCCGCATCTAGAGGACATCTGATCTGCATCTCAGTCAAGAAGAGTAAGTGCGGCTTGTCAGTCTCAAGGTGGTAATGGACTGCATTGAGATTACAGTGCAGGCCTCGGATGTTTGTGAGGTGCACGTTAATGGAGAGGGAGTGCAACCGCTGTACAAACTTACTCTTCTTTGTCCTTTTTTTTCATTAATGGTGGGAGTGAATAGGTTGAGAGAATGGCAGTTGGACGAGGCGTCACACATATAACCTAGGGACACAAACAGAGTCATAGCATCGATGGTACCTAGCATGGAGATAGCGGTGACGCCCGAACCCCCCTGGAAATCGCCACCAGGCCCTCTGCTCCGGTTGCCAACCGGCATGGTGAAGCCATCCCAGGATCATGAGTGGCTGGCGCATTAATTGGGCCCCCAACTATCTACGGTCGGCCAGCGTGCTTTGAATCCCACTAACCTCCATAACCAGGCACCTGACACTAAGAAACGGCCGCGTCGCAACCGGTCCGTATGCGTAACGCAACTGTCCAGACCCATTCCCCCTAAGAAATGGGTTTCACCTAACATCATACTGGAACACGATTTGCACCATTTGGCGGTATGTCTTTGCCAGGTGGGTGGTAACTAACCCTCGGCCGGGCCTCTCACTAGTAGAGGACCAACCTACCACGAGTATGTAGTACTGCTCATTTATTTTGAAGTTAAATTTAGAAATAGTTGGTCTCCCTGAGGATAAATGCGAGAACCTAACAAATATAATCATAGCCTTGGGGAACCAATTTGGAGTCCCGTTGCAGCATAACGATATTATTCATGCAAACAGAGTAACACCAAAAACAAAAATCCAAGGCAGACCCAGAGTCATTAGTGGCAAAATTAAGTTCAAGATTGCTGAAAGACAATCTGATATCCGCATCGCGCAAACGCCGCATTACCACAACTGATATCAACCTAAAAGGCAATTGTAGACCTATTTATATAAACGAACCCAGGGGATACGTGTAGGGAATCAGGATTCAAGTAATTCCTACGGACGCGAGCAGCTTCATCCCCCAAAGTGTATGGCCTACAAATAATTGTTCCGGGTCTGAATGTTTGTCCTTGTGAAATTTATGTATGTAAAATGCCCCTACTATACAGGAGAAAATCCTAGTGTGAAGATAATTTAAAAAAAAAAGAAAAAAGTTGCAACTTCAAAATAACTTCGACAATGTCACTGCCTCTTCTTTTTTACACCTTTACTGCGGAGTACACTGGCATAAGAATTATATGCAATCATTAAATAAATAGCAGAAGCTGCAATAACTTTACATCGTCCATGCTGTTCTAATCCTCAACAAAACTAACATGTGCTTAGCTCCACAAACACTTGTGAACATTGGCAGTTGGCATTGGTCTCTCTCAAACTTGACCAACGTGTAGACTGTAACACTCGCCTTGTATCAATTTGCCTATGCTCGCATTGGCTGAGGCTTGGCCAACATGTATTGCCGGGGTAAGAAGTTACTAGTAAGAACTAAAAAATTCCACATACAGCTTCAGAATTTGGTGTTAAGATGTAGTGTGTCAAAGAATTAAAGCAGACTTGAGAAGATGTGATGTAGAAATTATTTTATTCATGAAATCAGCATGTACTTTTTTTTGAAAGTTTAAAAGAAATTTATTTGAACTATTTAAATAGACTAAGGAAATCACTAATGTCATCTACGTTTGTATGTGTTATGATAATGTGTGATATATTTCATCAGGCGTGGGACGGACCCGCGGTCGTAAGGGCATGGCGGCGCCTGTACACAGGTTTACAGCTGTTGACTGTCCCCCGCGACGACCTCATCGGCCTGTTCGACATTATGCGTTAGTATTATTAAAACTACGAAAATTAAATGAGGATAGCATAAGATAATCCATTACCTCATTTGCCGTTTAGGGTTATAATGTGGAAACTTCTACACTACTAACAAATGTAGAATATTATATCCAATATTAAGGGCATGGTAATGCAGTGGTATAGTGTTTGGTTGCAGTCTTTTGGGTCGCAGAGTATAATAATAATAATAATAAATGCTGACGTATCAGTTAAGTGACAAAACTGCTACGTCGGCGCAGTCAGTCAGCACCTTGCCAAACGGTGTTAGCGCTGTGCCTCGGCAAAATTGAGGGTGCAAAGGCCCGTTTATGCATATGGCTCCATCATAAGACGGCGCCGGGTCTGGGCGTCTCCCGTTAACCGACGCCCATAAAATGGATGATGGCACAAAGAGAAACGCGCATAGGGCCGCTGCCTGGGGGTCGCCGACGCGACGCGATAGAATGCAGGCCGCCAGCTGAGCGCGAGGTGCTGTACGACCACCTAGCAGCCCTTCGCATCCATCATCCCCACCAGATGGCTTGGTATCGGCAGGGTCCTCTCGGTCCCGGCAAGCGGCACCCGCCGCTGGTGGAGTACGTCGCATGCGTTGGAATAAAAACATGAACACAAACGCATTGCGGGCGTACTATAGGGTGAAAGGGGAAGAAACTGGAGGGATAGCGTATCGGGCTCGGATGCATCGCTGTTTTGCTAAGCTGGAACCGTCTGTTCCCATTACAGAGCAAAACCTGGCAGACCAAGTTCGGTACATCATGCGCTCGAAAATATTTGATGATGCTGAACTCGAAGCCGAACTGGAACGATTACGACGTGAGGCTATTCCCTCATCGAATGAACCGGCTATAGCTGGGGATGCGGCTCCTTAGGCCACAGATCAGTAGCCACATGTAGAGGCCGCCATGGATCTTCCCGCTCTGGTTGATTCAGGCGATGATGGAATGGTCACCCAAGAACTAGAGCAGATGAGGAGTAAATTGGAGGAGGCCATTGTGGAAACGTGCAGTACGCCTCTCGAAAATCGACCGCGATTCCCGCGCATACCCCTAAGCAAGCGGAATCGGGCTGTCGTGAGGGCTTTTAACCCAATGCTGGTGACCTATTTGGAAACCAGCCGGGACCTTTGCGAGACGGACTCAATTCTTTTTGGTGCCGCACTGGCAATTTGCCGTATTACTGGCGCCAAAGTTCCCACGGCTGGACGCGCTACTAGACAAAGTAGCGCCATCCCAGCCTGGAGAAGAAGGATTGAGGACCGTATCGCAAAGGAAAGGGCCCTCATCGGCAGACTAATAAGCTTCAGGTCGGGCAATAATAGGCCGAGAATTGTGCGCGGTTGGCGTTTGCTGGGACAAATATCAGTTTGTCCCAGCCGGATATAACGCAAAAACTGACGGAGTGCATAGACGACCTGAAGCAGAGATTCGCTGCTTGGGGGAAGCGAATTCTGCGATATACCGAGAGGTCAGGACAGAGTGATCAGAAAAGGCTCTATGAATCATTGGAGCGACCAATGGTACGTGGAACGGGTCCAGCACCGAATCAGGCCGACACTATCGCATTCTGGCGCGGCCTGTGGCCAGAGCCCGTAAACCACAGCGAGGGCCCTTGGACGGAAGTTGTGGTGAGTCAGGGTGCGAATGTTACGCCCATGGAGCCCGTTATCATAACGCTGGATGACGTAGCTGAGGCGGTCCGTAGGGCCCCGAACTGGAAAAGTCCGGGACTTGACGGACTGCATCACTACTGGCTGAAGGGGTTCGTGGTGTGTCACGCTGTGCTCGCCCGACAGTTTTAAGAGGCTCTCGACGAAAAGTCGCTCCCGAGCCTCTTTACTACTGGGATCACTCATTTGGTTCCTAAAGACCGGGATTCCACAGACCCGAGCAAATACCGCCCCATAACGTGTCTACCTACCATATATGAGGTACTAACATCCATTTTGAGCGCGAGAATCACTCGTCACCTGAACTCAAATCAGGTGATGTCGCGGGCTCAAAATGGATGTCGGGGCGGTAGTCGTGGAACCAAGGAACCACTCATTGACGCGGTCATTGGCAAGGTGGTTAAACGCAACCGTCGGAACCTCTCCGCCGCCTGGATAGACTAAAAAAAGGCATTCGACTCGGTGCCTCATACATGGCTGGCTTAAGAGGGTCCTCGAGCTGTACAAGGTTGACTGTACAGTTCGAGACTTCTTCGGGCAGTGTATGGGGCAGTGGAGTACGATCCTTTATCATCTAGGCGAGCGGATGACGGCTGCGGAGAACCACATAAGGATAAGAAAGGGTATCTTCCAGGGCGATTGTTTGAGTCCAATCTGGTTATGCCTCTCTCCGAACCCTCTCAGTACCTTACTGGAGGGTTCCGGGAGGGGATTTCAGCTTCGGAAAGGAGGTACAAAAGTGACCCACCTTTTCTATATGGATGATCTCAAGTTATTCGCCTCCAGTCGCTCCCATCTTACGGCATTGCTAAACATCTCTTATGATTTTAGCAATTCTATTAGAATGGAGCTGGGGACGGATAAGTGTGCGATCCTCCATGTCGAAAGGGGAAGGGATGCTAACTCTGAGGGCATACACTTATCTATGCCCATCAGCATAAGGAACCTTTCCGAGGCTGAAACATACCGATACCTGGGTATGTCACAGAACATCGGTGTCGATGAGGCGGGTATGAAGCAGTCAGTTAGCGATGTGTTTTATGCACGCTTGACAAAAGTGCTTAACAGTCTTTTGTCGGGCGTTAATAAAACACACGCATATAACGGTTGGATCATGCCTGTTCTCATGTATACATTTGGCATACTCAGGTGGACTCAGACCGAACTGAACGCTCTGGATAGAAAAGTCCGCACTATTATGACGTCCCACAGGATGCATCATCCGAGATTGTCGGTAATGAGGCTGTACTTGCCGCGGAAACATGGTGGGCACGGCTTTTTAAGCGCGCTTACCATGCATAATCGCGAAGTGTGCAGCCTCCGTAATTACTTCCTGACGGAATCGGATGATCCATTCTATAGGGACGTCATTTCGTGTGATAAAGAGCTAACCCCTCTATCCTTAGCCAACGTGCAATGGCAAGATCCAGCAGTACAGGGCATTACCGGCCGGGAGACCGTATGGAAGGAGAAAGAGCAGCACGGGAGGTTCTACAAGGCTCTTCATGAGCGTTTCGTAGACACAGTTGCCTCTCTCCACTGGCTACGTTTTGGTGACCCCTTCGGGGAAACCAAGGGTTTTGTCTGTGTAATACAGGATCAGGTTTTTAAGACCAACAACTATAGGAGATATATCCTAAGGGATGGCACCGTCGACATCTGTCGAGCTTGTCGCCATCCCGGTGAGTTATCAGGCATGTCATCTCCGGTTGTGCGGCGCTTTCTAACTCTGAGTACTTGCACAGGCACAACCTAGTAGCCAGGATTCTACACCAAGACCTCGCTCTGAAATACGGTCTCGTGGTTCGGAAACTGCCTTATTATAAGTACTTGCCGGAAGCCGTGCTCGAAAATGACCGCGCTAGGCTCTACTGTCATCCCATTTTCACAAAGAATGGGTGAAAACTTCGTCTTTATGCAAGACAATGCTCGCCCACATACCTCGCGAGCAACCCAGAGCTAATAAACGCCCTAAAATTGTGTTGGGGGCGAATACCCGAGGAAAACATCACCCACTTGATTGAAAGTGTCACAGATAGATTCAGAGAGTGCATACGGAACAGAGGAGGACCTACTCGCTACTTGTGTGTGTGTGTGCGTGTGCGTATGCGTGTGCGTGTGCGTGTGTGTGTGTGTGTGTGTGTGTGCGAGCGCGCGTGCGTGCGTGCGTGCGTGCGTGCGGGCGTGCGTGCGTGCGTGTATGCTTGTGCGGCTTTCGGCTGCACCCATTTTAGGTTTTTACACTCCTTGTACGTTTTGTCGTATATGTTTATTCGCCCGCGTGTTATTTGGGGTTTTAATTTTTTTGCGCGGAACCCTAATTCTTTTTCTAAAGTAAAAGTAGCCTAAGTTACTCCTTGTGACATCAGCTATCCGCCAGTGAAAATCCCGTCAAAATCGGTCCAGCCGTTTCGGAGATTAGCCGGAAAAAACAGACAGACAGACAAAAACTTTAAAAATTGTATTTTTGTTATTTGTATAGCATATACTTTCGTATGTATTTAGTAAAAAGCTGTAATTTTGACATTACAAACAGACACTTCAATTTTATTTATTTGTATAGATATAGGAATGCAGAACGTGAGCTAAATTGCCCACTAGCAAACTCTGTTTTGGTGCCAGAAGACGCAGCCACAACATCTATTCGCCGCTTTTTCAAGTATAGTTTGCTTCATACAGAAGATATTTTTAACTGTGTAGTGGTGGTGTGGGAATATCCACTATCCCATATTGTCCCATGTATCTTGAGGCATCAAAGGGAAAGTGAAACAGATGATGGACAGCAGCATCTTCCTTATAAGAACTAAAAATTAAAAAAAATTGTAGTTGCCAACCCGCCAAGCGTGATAAGTATAACAAAACCTATGAGGCACTCTATAGAGTGGCCTACGTTCAGCATTCAATTTTTATAGGCTGTAACAGAGTTGATAGATGGGGGAAATTGGCCATAGATGCCACACTTGGCAGACAGGTACAGTTTTTTTTTTAATTATTTTAAGTTGTTATTCATAAAATGCTTGTGCCCATCTCCAGTTATATTTCCCTTTGTTGCTACTTACGACTGCCATGAGATGATATGAACAACCAATTAGCTATTTCTTTTTCTTTATAACACTAAATCTTTTCTTATAGAATAGTTTTCTAGCATGTGATATATCATTTAATCTTTCAGACCTCCATCAATACCAGCAGTTCACGGAAGTCGAAGGCAAAATGAGGAACCCAGTCTCTATGTTGAAATCTCACCTGAACCTCCTCAGCCCACGATCGCCAGTTTGGCGGCGGCGAGAAGCGTGACGCCTGACACGTTATTGCGTACTGCAGCGTTGGGGCTTAACCATTCGCCCATGATGGCTCCACATCTTAAGTTTGGCATGCTTGTATCATTCGCCCTTGCAACTGTATTCTTGGCAGGTGCCAAATATTATTTTGATAGACAGGTATAGTTATTTTTCATTTATGTTTAAGTTGATATTTATTATTATGTAAATATATCACATTACGATCCTGTAATTACATAAAAACCACAATGTATTTTGCTAGAATTATTATCATAGTTTGTACAGTAAATAAATGCTCATAAAAGTTATATAAGAATGGTCTCAGCATTAAGCCATGTGGCAAATGGTCTAACCCTTATAGATGTTTATAAAAGTTATATAAGAATGGTCTAAGTGTTGAGCCTTGTAGTAAACCAGGCATGCCACACTAAAAAGTTATTTTAACTTTGCCTTTTCACATTTATAATTTACTAGCTGATACCCGCGACTTCGTCCGCGTTGTTTGATATATTAAGAAAGTTTTTGTATGTGCAAAGGAAAAAACATCAAAAATACAAAATTTCTTTGTAAACAATGTTATTCGTTGCTCCGTTTGTAGCTAAAATATATAAATTATCTGGGTTGGATCAAGCCACGTACAGATGTCTTTGTGAAAAACCCTGTATAAAAATCGTTGTTTCTTAAAACTTTAATACTATATATTAAAAGAACACCGACTATATAGCGGTATAAAACAAGGCGCCAGGGGGCGCCCAGCGGCAATCTTCTTTTAAAAGGTCTTTCCATTGTACCAGATATTAGCAAGTCATTATATCATTTTTACCAGCGACCGTATTTCATTTTATTGTATTTTGTTACGTCCATTTGTAAACAGATGTCGCTCTAATTTTTTTTAGATAAGGGTCAAGTGTCTAAGGTATATAACTTACAAAACCTAATCTAAAAATCTATCCAGTAGTTTTGCTGTGATGCGCGCACAACTGCAAACCTCTATCATTTTATTTATATAAATAATTTTTTTTGTGGGCCAAGTGTCTAAGATATAAAACTTAGAAAACCTAATTAAAATTTATCCAGTAGTTTTTCCGTGATGCTATTTATTGATTCATGTCAGTCATGTGATCCACAAATGTTAAATATGTAGTTGTGGTGTATCACTTGATTTTTGATACCCTTACCTGATGTCATGTAATGCCACCCACTGTAAGGCTATTGATCAAATTTATTTATTAAAAATCACAGTATTGATAGATGTGTTACTATTTTAGGGAACTAAAATGGTTTGTAAATCGTAATTTAGTCTGCTTTATCAGCTTGTTTGTTGTTCAGCAATGAACATGTGTACCAAAGCAAAATTAGGAAAGGACTTACTGTTGTTACTTTGCCTTGCTAGGCAGATGGATTGGCGATAGCAAACTCACATGCTATATGTGTGAGTTGTATGAGCTTGTGCAGGAATTTCTTGATATAATTCCTCTTTTTTTGCCACTATTGAACAATGACACATTAGTTATTTTACTGGTGATACTTTGGAGTATGTCAGTTACTCTGATTCTACTGTGAATGTCTTCATTTCAATGTCTTTCTGTAATGTAGTAATATATTAATGGTTGTCTTAAGTGGGTAGTTAAGCGAGTTTCATATGTGGTACACCACCCACACTGCAGCTATATTATGGTTGTAGCATGAATGGGTGGCTTGACCGGGGTAGGACTACACTTTCACAGAATACAAGTGAATAGCAGCTTAATGCTGCTGTGTTTGTTATGGTAACTGTAGAGAATTGGATACCCTTTTCACTGGAAATGAGGCATTCAATCTTATTTCTCAGGGGTGACAATGCGTCTGCATTTTGAATTTCAGAATTGACCACGGCATCCACTTACCATCCGGTTAACTGTGAGCTTGCATGGCAGCGACCCTTATTCTGTTTAAAAAATAGCGAGGGTGTGTCATCCGCAGGTGGTGCGCACGGGCATGAGCCGCGAGGCGGGCGTGGTGTGCGCGGCCGTGGCGTGCGTGTGCGGCGTGAGCTGCGCGCTGTCGCTGTGCCGCACGCGCGCCGCGCCGCCCCCCGCGCCGCCGCACCGCGTGTCCTCCACCGCGCAGCGCCACGCGCACCAGGTCAGTGTAAATCATCTTGGATTTGACGAGGAGGATTCCACGACATGGCCAAGATGATTTCCAGGCAAAGGTAATTGACCATAGAGCCTTATAACCAAAGACTACATTTCTACTGTTTACATAATATATGTTAATTTTGATTACATTTTATCGCAGTTCATAAGTCAATACAATTCATCATTTATGATTAGGATTAATTTTTTACTTGAATTTGTTTAATTATTTTTAATTAATTTGTAATATAAGAGTTTTATTTTACTCATTCTTTTATTGTAATAGAAATATGTTCGACAATTGCTCGGTTATATCAGACACCGACAAAATAACAATGCTATGGCTGTGACAACACTGCTACCGCATCATGCTGAATCGGACGCCTTTTCGTAGTAGCAACCCAATTTATTTGTGTACATTGTTTTTTGTTTGTTTGCTTTTTAGTTGTAATTTATTTATATAATACATTGTGTTATGTATAATGAATAAATCATTCATTCATACATGTGCCTCACCTGTTATTAGATATTATCCTTATCATCACCCAATTGTATGACGATAGTACGATCGTCAAGAAATAGTGACAGATTCTCTTACAGCACCTCATAGCGCCTGGCATAACTCGCTATGTGTCAGGTGTCACATAACCGCACACTCGAAACAGTGGTAGAACCACGCGGCAGCTTTTGCTGTCGCACGGATGGGCCGGCTCGAACCGGGGTGGTACCACGATCTCACATAATACCAGCGTGAAGTAAAGGTTTACCTCTGCGTTGCGCTTGGTGAATGCAGATGGCCGGAGGCCCAATTCCCTCCCCCCCACCATCAACATGGTTGTGGAATTAAATAAAAGACTACCCCAGGAGGGTACCAGCACAACTGGAGAATCCCTCGCTGAGCATCCACGACCAAACGACTCCACTCCTGAGCATGGGTGCCTACGGGTGCCTCTATTGATCCCATAGCGGTAATGCCGACACAGACGGCTCGTCGATCACGTCCAAATGGCTGCAGACTCCGTGCTACAACAGGTCCCATCCGCAGAGACCGTGATACTCGGTGATTTTAACGCCCACCACGCTGAATGGCTATATGACTTTGGCTTGGCATATGGTCTTACACAACTGGTTACTTCGCCTACGCGAATCCCAAATGTGGAGGATCATGTACTTTCCCTGTTGGACCTTCTGCTGACCTCTCATCCGGACGGATATCAGGTCTCCCTCGATGCCCCTCTGGGCTCTTCGGACCATTGTCTGATCCGGAGTACGGTGCCACTCACGCTCCCATCGCAGTTGCGATCTGCAGCTTGCCGCCGTGTTTGGCACTATAGGTCAGCCGACTGGGACGGGATGCGGTCTTTTTTTGCATCCTACCCTTGGAGGTGGGTTTGCTTCTCGCCGGAAGATCCAAGCGTTGTTGCCGATTCTGTTACTGATGTGGTACTTCAGGGTATGGAACTTTTTATTCCATCCCCTCGGAGGCAGATCCAGCCATGGCTTGGTCGCTCCTGTAAAATAGCATCACGCTATAAGCAGGAGCGCTTCCGGGCCTGGGCTGATGCCTCAACGTCTCGGGATGTAAACTACAGCGCTCTTAAAAAGAAGTATAATTTCACCTCCAGGTCCTACAAAAGCGTCATTGTAAAGGCAAGGTCTGAGCACATCGGCAGAATTGGCGAGAAGCTAGTTCGCCTTCCTTCGGCAACCCGTGCATTCTGGTCTCTCGCCAAGGCTGTCCAAGGGAACTTCTGTCAGCCATCTCTTCCATCTCTGCACAGAGAGGATGACTCACTGGCCCGTGCCGTAAAGGAGAAAGCCGATCTGTTAAGTGAAAGTAAAATCGAAATGCAGATGCATTGTCACTGCATTGTCACGGGTGACAATGCATCTGCATTTCGATTCTTTAATGAGGATAGATGTAGATGTCTATGGGTCACAGTAACTACTTACCATCAGGTGGACTGTGTGCTCGTTTGTCACCCTATCCTATAAAAAAAGCTCTCTCTTTGCGTCCAATTCGACTCTAAATGACGGGGGGAACACACCACCGACCATGCCGCGGTGTGAGTGCTCCAAGCCGGGTGTGCGGATTACACAGCGCTCAGTTCGCAAAGCACTCCTCTCCCTGGACGTCAGCAAGTCGAGTCGGCCTGATGGAGTCCCTCCCATTGTGCTGAAGACGTGTGCTCTGGAGTTGGCACCGGTTTTAACGCGTCTTTTCCGGTACTCCTACTCCCAAGGCGAAGTCCCGAATTCATGGAAGACAGCTTTTGTCCACCGGACCCCTAAAAAAGGCGACCGCTCAGACCCGTCCAACTACAGGCCTGTCGCCATCACCCCCTTCTTCTCCAAAATAATGGAATCCATTATAAACTGCCAGTTTATGAGGTACCTTGAGGATCACCAGCTGATTAGTGACCGCCAGTACGGTTTTCGTCGGGGTCGATCAGCTGGTGATCTTCTGGTCTACCTGACTCATAGATGGGCGGAGGCAGTAGAGTCCAAGGGGGAGACATTGGCAGCTAGTTTGGACATAGCGACGTAATTAGCCTAAGAAGTTCTTTTGGCGTACTCAGCAGAGCGAGACAGTATTTCACGGCGGCATATCACTTGCAACTTTACAAAGCGCAAGTTCGGCCTCACATGGAATACTGTTCTCATCTCTGGGCTGGGGCACACCAGTGCCAAATCCTTCCACTTGACCGCATCCAGCGCAGAGCGGTTCGAATCATCGACGACCGAGATCTTTCTGATCGGCTCGATACTTTCACTGCGTAGGGATGTGGCATCCCTTTGCATTTTCTATCGAATTTACCACGGGGAGTGCTCTGAGGAATTGTTCGGATTAATTCCAGCCGCAAAATTTCACGAACGCACATCGCGTAAAAATTCACGATACTATTCTCACCATCTGGATGCTTGGCGGTCCACGACTGTACGTTTTACTAGGAGTTTTCTTCCTCGTACAACTTCTCTGTGGAATTGTTTACCACCAGTGATTTTTCCGGACCGATACGACTTAGGGACCTTCAAGAAAAGAGCTTACAAAAGACCGACAACGCATCTGCAATTCCCCTGGTGTTGCGGTTGTTTATGGGCGGCGGTAGTCACTTACCATCAGGTGAGCCGCATGCTCGTTTGCCCCCTCTTCTATAAAAAAAATAACAGAACCACTCGCTACTCACTGTACCTCACACTCGTGTGAGTGTCAGGTTACATAAGGTACATAAATAACTTTTTTAAGTCACAGTACCATTATATAGATAACAGATACACATTAAGTCATATTAATTCCTTGAGTATTGTATTATAGCTTTTTTTTTAAGATCACATAACATCACAAAAGCACTACACCAACTCATAATACCGAACTTCAGACCAAATTTCACATTAAATCATAAACTCTTAAGTTTTATTAATTTAAAATTCACAGTACATCATAATCACTTTATATAATTTTTATACCACAGTTAATTATTATCATACATCATACAAAATCACAATACCTTGCATTAACGCCACAGAACAGATAATAGTACAAGTACAGAAGGATCACTCTCTGATAGCAAACTTGGGAAAAAGCAACCTAGTTACAAGGTCGCTAATGTTCATAATACTTTGCACGCCTTGGATGCCACCTTGGTTAAAATAGCTTACCGATTGTTGCGGCGCGCGTATTAAATCAAAACACACCTTAGTCCGCATGCGAGAGTCTGTATCACTTAGCCCCGTTACTCGCCTTTGTTAAGGGCGCTGCTACTGTAGAGTACTTTGACATTAGTTGGTAGTAGAATACACTGAGGTGTTATGCAATGTATTAGTAATGTGATAGGCTAAAGGTATTACCTACTATATCTACTTATACTTTATTACTACCACGTGCTGTGGGTAGAGTAGATAGCATCACTCCATGTCTGCCTGTGAGATTCGTAAAATGCGACTAAGGAAATCCAAAGAAGTACTGATTGTCTAGTACTCCGTCCACCAATCCGGATTGGGACGCATGGTGAACTACTGCTCAAAACCCCTCCGTATAAGAGGAGCCCTGTATACCAGCAGCGGGTCAATATTTAGGTTGATGATGATGATGATGACGATGTTACGTTATTTTTAATTAAAATTGACAATAGTTTTAGATTGCTTAAGTATATATTTTGTATATGAAAAAATGTTACATGTAACATTATAACATATAAAAAATCGAATGCTGCGAAGCTGTGGTCGGGTAGCTAATCAAATAATAAATCTGTAACTATGTCATCAGTAACTAGGTACTTAATAATGCGCGGAGTGAGACAGGCGTTTTAACGCATATATATCACTAACTTATATAAAATACATAAAATAACCTAACAATCGAGGAAGTCCGCTAATTAATTATTTTCAATTCAGATGTCTGAGGTAGCAGACGAGCTACCAGCACTTCTGCCAGTATCAGAGCGATCAGAACGGCGTATGGAACGATTAACCACGGAAACAGTGGAAAGTGGGTTGGAACGAGAAGTGGATAGAGGGGAGCGAGGGGTGGAAGGCGGAAGCGGCGAAGGTCCTCCCCCGCCTTACCACATCGCGGTGCTGCTGCCGAGCCGCGCCGCCGCGCCCCCGCCCGCCTACAGTGCGATCAGCTAGCCCGATGAGTTCATCATCTAGCTCGGCGAGCCAGCCGAGTTCATCATCTAGCTCGGCGAGCCAGCCGAGTTCATCATCTAGCTTGGCGAGCCAGCCGAGTTCATCATCTAGCTTGGCGAGCCAGCCGAAATTATCATATAACCTGCACGCCTCGAGACGAATACATAGACGGTAAGTTAACAAATCACTTGACAGGTTTATGATTTAACGTGATAAACTTTTGAATTTCTGCTAATCCTTGATTTTGCCTGATAGCTTAGAAAGACTGGTGACTTTATGATATACTGGTTTTGTGAAATTTTATATGATTAGCTTTCGAGTTCGTTTAAATAAGCTAGATCAATGGATGTAATTAGCCTAAGTAGTTCTTTGAATAGGTCTTATAGCCTAGTTAATTTATTATGTACTTTATAAGCTCTGCATTTTGTACACTGAGCATAACTAAGCTAGCTCACTGGATGTAATTAGCCTACGAAGTTCTTTGAATAACTGTTATAGCTAGTTAATTTATTTTGTACCTTATAAGCTCTGAATTTTTTACACTGTTTTGCCAAAAAATTTAATATTTGCAAATGTAATCTCTCTTTCTATAAACCTTAATGATGCACAAACTTCGGGCGGCGGTTAGCTAAGATGATATACCACGATCTTTAACCCTTAAATGCATAGAATATTTATGATTATGAATTTAAAAATAAAAAAATTATGCATGATGCAGAAAAAGTTTCTTTATTATATAAAAAAATGTTAAAATAGTTGTAGTAATTTATTTTTTCATATAATATATTATATATCATGCGATGGATTTTTCCATCACTATGCACTTACAGTTAATATACATATAGGTAATTGCCATATTTGATATTAGGTAGTGTGAAACCTAGTAAAACAGTTATTATTTTTGTTTAGGCATAAATTTATGCCACATTTGGCACAGCTTATGGTGGTGTATCCTGTACAATGTGGATACTTACAACGAAGCGACACACCAACATCTGGCCAGTGCCCTAGACCATCCATCCGTATATCCAATGGAGGGATTGGTTTTGATTGTAACCTCTTCTTCTTAGCTTGCAACTCCTGCTCCAGGCTGGAAGAGCTAGGCCGACCTCTTTTATTTTCGTTTGTGCCTGAGTTACATAAAACATAGGCCAGATCGTTTCTGAACTCACCTAAGTTTAAAATGTTCTTTTTTGCAACCTTTTCTTTTATTGCATTATTTTTATATATAATCCAGGAGTTGATAACAGCCAGATCAAACAAATGGAAAAATATACGAATATACCATTTACGAGATTTTACTCTTATGTGATATCTACCCATGAAACTATCTAACAAGTCAACACCCCCCATATGACTGTTATATTCTGTAATGGACTTTGGACACAATATATCAACTCTTTCCCTCGTCTTTTTATCAAACCTTTTAACGGTTGAAACAGGCTCTGTTCCTACGTAACTTGATAACATAGTCACTATTTTATTGTCCTTCCATGCTATGCAAGCTAAATCAACTCCCTCATATGACGCTGTTCTTTCTTCATAAGTACCCCTAGGGGTATTTTTTTTCATCATCTCTTTTTTGTCTGGTAGCTTGTTATTAGGAATTCTGTTTTGTTGAATTGTGCCAAGGCAATGTATTCCTTGCTTAGCCAAATAGATAACTAATGGCACAGATGTATAGAAATTATCAAAGAAGATAATATGGTTGACCATTCGTGGAACATCTCTGGTTAAGCGAAGCACAATGTTATTTGTAGAACCTAAGTCAGGCTCACCTTCAGGTCTTGTCGAAATGTCTTGGCCAGAATAAATTTCAAATTTGTAGGCAAATCCAAAAACACTACATAAAACATACAACTTAAATCCCCACTTATGGGGCTTATTTGGTAGATATTGTTTTAGATAATGTCCCACTTTGGTGGCACACATTTGTTCATCAATTGATAGTCTTTGATGTTTTTTTACACTGGAAAAGGTTTGATTTAGACTATCAATAATTGGTCTCACCTTATATAAGCGGTCATGTCCTGGTTGGTTAACTGGTATATATTTGTCATTATCATTGAAATGGATATATTTTTTGATCTTTTCAAATGTATTCACATTCATAGTTTGCTTTATAGGTTCAAATCCAAAACGCCTTGACCAGTACTTGCGTGTGCTGGGGAAATGCTGAACAGACATGTAAAGCAGAATGCCTAAAAACTTTTTCAGGTCATAATGAGACAAATTAAATCTATTTTCAGGATTTAATTGGGTGGCATATAGATTAGTTTCTGATATTATTTTGTTACAAAGTTCAGTTGTAAAAAAGTAGTTAAAGCATTGATATGGTGTTTTTAGGGCTGTTATTTCAGTACCTAGATCAGTGCTTCCTTCAAATTCAACATTTGACTCAGAAAACTGAAGTGTACTCTTCTTCCAAATCAGCTTCCTCTTGTCTAATACCCAAGTCGAACAAGCAGAGTTTTCTCCTGCTTTAGATGCCACAGTTTCTTGAATCAGAGGGGGATCATGCACATCAACTTGTTCTTCATGTAAAGTAGGTTCATTTTCCAGATTATCATCATCCTCTACGTCTTGTAGCGGTTCATTTCTATTGGTGTAAAAGATACTTTCCTCATTATCTTCCGTATCAGACATTTCCATGCCATCTTCTGACAGATATCCTCCTTCCAGAGCAGACAAGTACTCTTCAATGTCTCTATCATTGATTATTCTTGATCTTGGAAAAGACATTTTTGCTGAAATATTACATAAAAATCATTATAAACTTGAGATAAACTATAAAAGAATAATTGTGCTGAAAAGTTAGGTTTCCATACATCGAGAACTACGACTAATGCATATTGATGGAAATTTCCATCATAAACAAAAAGACCCAGAATACAACTAAAAACTATGATTCTTCTAAAACAAATTGCCTAGGTATTGAAAACTTACCTTATTTTATGAAATAATAATTTTTTCAATAATTACTTGTTCGTATAAGTTCACAAACTAACAATCAGAAACACCACAAAACACAAGTAGTTATCGTTTCACTTGAACAGATGATTGACCATGACAGTTGACATTGACAGTTTTTTTTTCGTTCAAAAATGTTGCCTAAACATCGATGTTCATATACATGTCCGTAAATAAATTCATTCGGATCACAGACTAAAAATAAAGACAAAAATTCTTAACGATGGAAATTTCCATCACTATGAAATTAAGGGTTAACACTATAGAAAACTATAAAAGTAAATGAAATTAACGCTAAGTCACAAACTGCCACCTAATATAACGTTGAGATTTGTCATTCCCATTCATTTAGAAGTTTTAGATTGTAAGAATTCATCTTAGCTAACCCGCAGCTTTATAAAAAAGCCTAGTAATTAATAATTTTTAAATTATTATCAAAACTATTATTATTGCAGTCATTTTTTTATTTACATCTATTATTACATTGTTTGTTGCTAGTGTAACTTGTAACTTGTCTATATCGAGTCTTGCATTTATAATATGTAGTATTAGATATTTAAGTATTTCCATTCTGTCTCATATTGATCTTTTAATTGTAATTGATAAAATGTCTTATAATTTGTTATGAGTTAGATGTGGAAGTTGATTAGTGCCATATACAATTTTACTTAATCGAATGAGCCTAATGTTTAATGAACAAATAATATTCGGCCAAAAATTATTGACATTAGAGTAAAAAAAATCGTTTTATTTTGACAATAATATCACAATTTTCACTTTTAAAATCTGAAGACATTATATTCGTATAAATGTCGTAGTATATCCGTAGAATTGTGAAAATTGTAGTCTGACCGTGTATTTCATAATACGCCGCCATTTCATAATTTGGCCGATGATTTATACGCCATAGCACTAAATAAATGCCACCTCAGCCACACCTTAACCTGATATTATTAGATAGGTGCTTTCGTATTTTTAATACTAACAGAAATCAAAGTTATAAATATCGGCCGAATCATGAAATGGCAACGTATCATTAAATGTCTAGGCAGATTACCGTCTTACCAATTCTAACGATCAGACTACGATATATACACACACACACACACACATATATATATATATATATATATATATATATATATATATATATAAACAGCTTGGTAGTATCATATTAAACAAGATCAAAATTATCGGAGAATTAATAATTAGTGTCTTGTTAAAGATGGGACCCGGTATCATGCTAAAGTAATTGCGCAATAAAGTCCTCAGTTGCGGGACAATTAATATTTTACAATACTCCAAAGTTTATCATTCTAATGATTCACTAGATTAATGGTGATAATGAGTGGAGGCCATCTATGTAAATGCATATACTTTATGGTGCAATAGTATCTATTAGTGGTTTTAATAAAATTGACCAAAAGTATGACTATCAATACGAAATGTGCATGCAATAAAATGATCTCACATAATTGTTAAAAATAATGAAGGAGATTTCAGATATTATTATAATCAATCTAAGTAATGTTTTAATTAGTAATAATTGTTCATTCGAAGCCCTTTTATGGTGGCATCTAATAATGTCGTTCAGTGGTAGCCGCTAATGTACCTTTATAGTAATAAGACGCAGTGTTCAATGTTCTACATATTTTTGGTGTGTAGCGACATAGTTTTATATGTAATATTTAACTCAGGTGTATTGTAAACCCCAGAATTATTATACGAATGACATAGCCAGGAGAAGGAACGGTCATGATATATAAGGTTGAATTATTTAATATTTTAAGCTTTGTAGGGCTGCATCACTTTTATAATCTATAATATTCTAAAATATAAAAATAAATTAATTAATTACACAATCTCAATTAAAAACAAAGGTCACTTATCTAGTAGCCTATATCGAGTGACTAATTCAACCATTAATTCCAATCTATGACTTTAATGTTGCCAGTCTAAAATGAAACAAATAACAGTTTTTATTTATTGAAACATATTTTTGGTATTTTTATTTTTATATAAAATTCAATTTTTATAACATAAATATAATACTTAATTATCAATAATACTCATAGATAATAAAAGGTAATATTACGACTAGTTAGCAATTTTTAAAATACATAAAAAATAATCCCAGTGATTTATTTTTAGTTTAACATAAAACAATAGGCCTTTTCTTCTCAAAATAAACCCGGCTATGTCTTAGTTTGTAAGGTGGTGTAATAAATTATAGAATAAACAATATTATAAATATAATATAGTCCATACTTGCCCCTCTTGAACTCTCGTAATAAGAGAGTTTTGACTGTCTAATGAGAAGCGTTATGATTTTATTTGGCATTATTGTTGTTGTTACCTAAATTTAAAAAATAAATTTTAGTTATAATTATTTTTTTGTATCGATCACGGGATCAAAATTTAGTTATGTTCGTTATTCCAGAAAAGTAAGGCGCGAATAAAAATGTAGTGTCCCGAATGCTAATTTTATATGATCTGACGAGTTTATATTATAGTTTGTAGATAGAATGTCGTCCAATGTATAGTGTAGTATTTTTTGTAAGTGTATGAATGAATAATATGTTGTATTTATATAAATGAAATGTGTGTTAATGACATTTAATTTGGTGTCGATTTTAGTTAAAGTTCGACTTTGAATTTGTTACTTGCTACATTAACAATACTGCAATTTATCAAAAACATTGTAATATCAATATAGTGGACATACCCCTGATAGCATTATAAGCAAAGATTAACGAAATAGAATTGTTAGTATGTATTAAAATATTTCATCGTATCAGTCCTGAAGTCCCGTACATAGGCTAGGTAGTGTTTTCTAATTATATAATGTGTGTATGTATGTTCTCAAATATATAAATTATATACCGTTATTGCAGTTTTTGAAAATACTGAGTAAATAAGGCTTCCACTTTTATTTGAAACTAGCTGTTCTCCGCGACTTCGCCCGCGTGAAATTTGGGGTTTTAATTATGTTGCGCAGAACACTAATTCTTGTTCTAAAATATAAATAGCCTAAGTTACTCCTTATAACTTCAGCTATCTGCAAGTGAAAGTCCCATCGAAATCGGTCCAGCCGTCTCGGAGATTAGCCGGAACAAACAGACAGACACAAAAATTTTAAAAATTGTCTTTTTGTTATAAGTACCGTTTATACTTCCATATGCATTTAGTAAAAAGCTGTTATTTTGACATTACAAACAGACACTTCAATGTTATTTATTTGTATAGATTATCCCAAATTTAATGTGATTTATGGGCAACAACTACGCGTATGCGCGCTGTTCTGTGAGCGATTCAATTCATGTTTTCGTTTCTCAAGTTAGTGACACGCTTACTATTAATGCTTAAAAGTTCATAACTACACGACGCGAATTATGGCTCCAATTTTTTTTTCACACTTTAACGAACTTAGGATCGGCATAATAAACGACGTAACTGAAGACTGTCATTTTTGTGGCGTATTTAAAAAAATGGATTAAATTACAACTACATTACGCACTTAGTGCCAATAACTAATATTGGGACCTCAAAATTGAATCCGTTTCTTCCTATGCATAAACGAGCACGTTTTTTAAATTATTTTCTACATTTATTACCTGTGTTTGAGCACTTTTAACTTCCGTGAACACAGCAATAATTTTACTGTGATGGTCTTCGTAACTTTGGGCCTCTTTGATGTAAACGACTCTTTATTTCACCCTATATTATGCCCATCGAATTTGCAGAGCATAGTATAGAGTATACATATAGGTATATTACCTTCATATTTACTATTTAAATTATCGCTCACTGCACTTGCATAGTTTGATTAGTGTCAATTTTTCTTCGATTGGTAGGTTTCACTTTCGTATCATCTTTGGGCACCACGTAAACTTTGACTGCTTAAAATGTAATACCGCACCATTTCATAGTTTCATAGTAATCGCGGTTTCAATATTTTCGTTACGTCATTGGTAACGAAGCGACACTAATACTTACGAAAATTTAATAACCATCAGTAGCACACTTCTACGTAATGAGGTCACGGTCAACACTGTCAGCTGTCGGCCGGCCCGGTGGACGTAGGTACCTAGCGGTGTAATGGTTAACGGAAGGAAAGGCCGCGTGAAGACGCGCGACAAGTTACGTAAATTTTATAACTGAGCGACCCTTACTAATGTGTGCGTGCGTAGTAAATTAGTAAGCGTTAGATATTTATGAATGACAATCAGTTAAAATAATGCATTACCACGCATTTTGAATTTAAAAGATAAAAAGACCAGTATGTTTGGGGTGGTTGTTTTTAATTAATTTTTCATCACATTCGCCTATATTACTTATTCTGCACCTTCTCTTCAAATTTGACCGTATATTGCAAAATAACCCCGTATAATAAAAATTAAGTTAATGAATACTTTTAAAAAATTGCTGCTGTAGGAAAATACAATAAAGCAGACATCGATTCGACGATATAGATTCACAAAATTTCAAGAAAGGATTTCACGTTAAAATGAACGACAAATGCATTTACTATTTAAACAATCTTTATATATTAAAATTACGTGTCACGTTGTTTGTCCGCGATAGACTCCTAAACTACTGAACTGATTTTAATAAAATTTTGCGCACTGCGTTCAGTTTGGTCCAACTTGAGAGATAGGATAGTTTTTATCCCGATAAATGACCCTCAATATTTTTTATTACGAATTTAAGGATGTTTTATAGGACAAAAGGTCGTCGGAGAGGGCAGAACAACGTCTGCCTGGCGAGCTAGTATTACTATATAAAACAAAATTATTTGAAATAAACATTCAAGTTTTGTGTTAAAAATATTTTTTATTTTATTTATATAAATTACATAAAATGGAACAAACATGATTCATTTGTGGCACCAGGGTCACATGTAGCTGTTTAAACGACCTTGCCTGAAAAAGTACCTAAGAAATATAATAGAATTTTTTAAATTTAAAATCGTCAGCAATTCGTATCTAATTATGTCCATTGTATTGGTTTTTTACTAACTCTAAAATCCGAATATTCCTCAGCGCATATTGCAAGTGTATCAAGTAATTTAGATATTCATCGATGACTGATAAAAGGAATCGTTTTAATTATTTAAATTAACTTTAATAATTAGCCAAAGGATATTTGATGTAAAGGCCAAAGATGGTACTGTCGCGTTACTTCGAAATTGTTAATCTCATTTGTAAGAATTTCATATAATTTATTTGCACAAATTACACTTAATTATCGCTTGTCAACAATAATAATTTTCTATCTATGATCTATTAAGCCGCGTATTCACCAAAAATGTTGACAACTTTGCAACAAGCGTCTCCACCGAGGGAACAATTTTTTGCAACAAGCGTATTCCTTTGATGTTGCCACCGAAAATGGAAACACGGTCCCCGACATTGTTTCAAGTTTTGTTTACAACTGTTGTGTTGGCAACAAAACTTTGGTGGAGACGCGGCTTTATAGATAGAAAATTCAAATGTCATCATAATGACTTAACTAAGAGGTTTTAGTGAAGAATATTATTGATTCTCTTTTAGCGTATTATCTCTATGTTAAAATACAATAAATCAGTCTCAAGATCAAGCTTTTCAAAGAAATATAGGAAGTCATCCCGCGGTACGTACAGCTGGAGATAATTCTGAATCATATAGACTGAGTTCTGGGCTAAAAGTACGTTGTTAAGGTATTAATTGGCCTCTTTATTGAAAATGAGTGTCAGTCAGTTATCTGGCCAGTTCATCATATTTTTTATATAGCTCTACAGTCCCCGTTATGTTTAGAGATATGATTATTTAAATATGCACATCTAGTCAAGCCATGCCTTATCGTAAATTTGTCTATCTCATGTCATCGGTATCAATCATCTATTGCTCGTCTTTACGATGGCCAATATAGGTGCCAATCCGTTGACGCCGTCCATGCCATGGCATGATACATACATATCTACATTGTCCTAGCAATTTGTGTACAATCAGGGTCATCAAAAAAAAATTGAAAAAATTAAGGTAGATGCTTACTATACATCGGAACAGAACAATTCTATTACATGGGAGCTAGTTGCAAACTAAACGTTAACGCTCTGCCAACAGGTCGATGTGATGGCCATAATGCCGTCAACACCTTTCGATCTATGTTGCAAAACTGAAAGGACTCTGATCGCGCGCCAACCTACATAGCCAACTCTGCAATAGCTACCAAGGTGACCGTAAATCCCCACTCTACCTGATGGCCGTAAGCATTGGCAACGACAATTGACACAATATAAATTCGCGATCGTGATTTCGCATTCGCGACCGTGTTCCACAGAACCTTAACAGAAATACCAACACTGAAATAATTAGAAGGCATCTAAATGAAATAAAATTGATATGCGATGTAATACCAAAGCGATCTTGAGAGTAGTTTATTATATTGTATTGTTAAATGTAATAGAGGACTAGTCCCTTTAGACGTAATGAATGTGATGTGAATTATTTTAGTTTGACTGGTGGTCGACGGCGGGCGATTTTATTTTTATATGGAGCCCCTGTAGCGGGCTCGTCTTTGTAACAGACGCTTATTAAACCATTGTGAATGTGCTCTAATTGTTTTATTTTTAATTGCGTATGTACACCATTTTTTTATTTTGTACTGCAGCTATATTAGTTGTAGCACAAATGGGTCAGCTCGAACGGGGAAGTACCACGATCTCATAGATTACCAGAGTAAAGTAGCAGCTTAACGTTGCTGTGTTTCGTATGGTGAATGTAAACAACCGGAGACCCTTTTTACTGGGAATGAAGCATTCCATCTTAGTCCGCACGGGTGACAACGGATCTGCATTTTTTTTTTGGAAAAATAAACGCTGCGAAGCAATCCACTGCAGTATGAAATATTATTAATTAAAAATATAAAGTGTTTATCAGAATGAGATAGTGAATGGGAGGGGAGTATCATAATATTATACATTTTTATTATTATGTATTCGAGTATCGTGTTTTATAGTGTTAACATTTGATACTTTCGGTATGAAACTATTGTAACAACACCTCACAGATAATGCCATTTTTATTTGACATTTCAGAGGATATTCTTCTGTCTGGTTTGGATTCAATTGTTTATTTTAGCGTAATATAGAATACAAGGCACTATATTACTTAAATAACAAATATTTTATTGTATATAATTAATTTTTAAATTTGACGGCTCCGTGACGGAGTGGCTTAGCAATGAGTTGCTACGCTGGGGGCTGTGGGTTCGAATCCCGCACGGAACAAGTATTTGTATGGCCTACAAATAATTGTTCCGGGTCTGGATGTTGTCCTTGTGAAATTTGTGTTTGTAAACTGCCTCCACGATACAGGAGAAAATCCTAGTGTGAAAGTAACTTTTTTTTTAAATAAAAGAATAATAAAAAATAACTTGTATCTTATTTTATGTTATCAACTACTCTCAGCTGAACATGGCATGGTTAATGGACATCTCTTGTTAACCCTTAAATGCATAATGTATCAAAAACGATACGTTGAGATTTTTTAACTAAAACTTAAAGCCAATTGTTTGTTTTTATTAGGCTGTATGTTACGATGCCCTTAGACTATTTGTCTATCGGAAAAAAAAACAAAGTTTCTCGTATTGGTCCACCATATTTGTTTCGTAGCTGTCAAAAGTATTCTTGTCAGCGAGTGAATGTTTTTGTGAAAAATTCTAACTTTATCCAGACGAATCGGAGTGGATTTGAGACAAATTATATCAAAAAAAAATATACAATGTCAAGGTAAGTGTTTGTGTTTATAGTAGGTTTATGTATTTTTTACGAAAAATTGATTTCTCTCATAAACAAAAGAGTTTTTAGTTTGTATCGAAAATGAGACACCATGCACTTAGGCATAAAAAATATTTCTATGCATGTTGATGATTTTCGCGTTTTTGTTTTTATTTACGCTTCTTTGAACTTTACAAATTTGTTGCAGAACTACAAGAAAGAAATTGAAAGACGATGATATAGAAAATATGCTAATGCGGTTAGAGGCTGGCGAAATTTCAGAAGACGATGCCGAATCAGATGAGGATGACTTGGATTTCTATCCGTCTCGCAAAGATCTACAAGCCGTACTCGAAGATAAAGAAGTAAGTGATGAAGAGGAAGTGCCTGAAACTGAAGAATGCCCGGATCCTCCCCTGGTTCATGAAGAAATCTATCAACAAGCTTCGACTTCTCGGTCTAATGTATTTCCGCAAATAAATACACGAAATTTGATTTGGAAAAAACGCTCTTTGGAGTATAAAGAGGAATCAATTGCTTTCTTGGGTAGTACAGAATTAGGACCTGAACTAATGAAACTAGAAACCCCACTGCAGTTCTTTTCACAGTACTTTTCAGAAGACTTGTTGAAAAAAATTGTTGAAGAAACCAATAAATATTCGACGCAGACCAATATTGATCGCCCCGTTCAAATAAGCCTTACAGAACTTCGAAAATATTTGGGAATATTGATATTCATGTCTGTCTATCGCTACCCAAGCGTTAGATCGTATTGGAGCAGTAAATTTGGATTTAGACCAATAATAGAAGCAATGCCTGTCAACAAATTTGAAAAAGTAAGAAGCATATTACATTTCAATGATAATAATTTACACAAACCAGTTGGTAGCCCCGACCATGATAAACTTCACAAACTAAGACCCATTATAGATCATCTGACAATGAAATTTTCTAGTGTTCCAATGGAACAACGCCTTTCAGTTGACGAACAAATGTGCGCAACAAAAATCAGCCATTTCTTGAAACAATATTTACCCAATAAACCCCACAAGTGGGGGTTCAAGCTTTTTGCGTTGTGTTCCTTGGCAGGATATTGCTATGATTTCATAATATATAGTGGAACAGACAAAGAACCAATGCGTAGTAATGAACCTGATATTGGAGTGACCGGTAATACAGTAATAAAGTTAACTAGAAGAGTCCCAAGAATGATGAACCATGTAATATACTTCGATAACTATTACACTTCATTACCACTAATGTATTACATGGCGAAGGAAGGCATATGGTGCTTAGGTACGGTGCAGCTAAACCGTCTAGGAAAGTCTTGTAAGTTGCCTAAAAAGAAAGAAGTAATGAACAGTAATGTACCCCGAGGATCCTACGTTGAAAACACGACAAGTCTCGATGGTGTGGATTTTTCTGCGATCAGTTGGAAAGATAACAAGCAGGTGACCTTACTTTCCACTTATATTGGCGCTGAACCTGTAGAAACGATTGAAAGATATGACAAAAACCAAAAGAAAAAGGTGCCCATACCATGTCCAAAAATAATAAAGGAATACAACGCACACATGGGTGGAGTAGACCTCATGGACTCTTTCCTAGGCAGGTATCACATAAAAGTAAAGTCTCGGAAATGGTACATGCGAATTTTTTACCACTTACTCGACCTATCAGTAATTAACTCCTGGATATTATATAAGAAAGTCTCTGCTAAAAAGAATTTGAACCCTAAGCAGGTTTTGAATCTGGCAGAGTTTAGAGCTGAATTGGCGGATGCTCTCTGCAAATATGGCGAACATGTTGTACCTTCACGAGGTCGACCAAGCCGAAACTTTTCGGAGGAGCCAGCACCTAAAAGGAAAAACATCCAGCAGGTAATGCCCTCGAGAGATGTTCGGTACGATGGAGTGGATCATATTCAATCGAGGCAACAAAATCGTATGAGGTGCATGAACCCAGGCTGCAAACTGCTGAGTAGTATTATGTGTCTAAAATGTAAGGTGTATTTGTGTTCTAACAAAAAAACAACTGACTGTTTTAATGATTTTCATCTATAGGACATATTTTTGTGATCATTTGGTTGCACATTAGTGCTTTGCAATAATTAACAATAAGTCAATTAACGGAAGTAGTACACAATAGAACTGAGAATAAAATTGTAGTTTTTTGCATGTTGTATCAAAAATGATACCAGAATATTTTTCAAAATAAAACTAATTATATTGAATAATGATTTTTTATTTTATTTTTTCCAGCATCTATAAACCATTTTACACAACATATATTTTTTCCAATGATATTGGGTATGTCATGCATTTAAGGGTTAAGGAAGATTTGTTTTAATAACTACGCTTGGTTAATTTTATATATTTATGTGTTTTTAACCCCTCATGTGCCCTAACTGGGCACATGAGGGGTTATTGTATGTTATTTTTTACGCTTCAAGTGTCAGGGGCCGTTCGGGAGGTCGTTCTATACCCAGTAGGTAATAATTTAAACAATGATATATTTTTAATTTTGTATACCAGCTATATATAAAACTTATACACGTCGACTTAATATCTACCACCTTTTACGCAACAAAACAAAAACAGGTTGAAACAATCGAAAAAACATTGCGGCCTTGTCTTTAATCTATGTTGTTCAAACATTATAAAAGCGTTTACTTTTTAATTTAATAGTGAATCGTATTCCTTGCCAAACTACCCGCACGGGGTTGGCTGACACACGGGCACGCATAAGTTAACCAACCCGCTACGGGTGCCATGACACTTCAGGGTTGATATCCATTACATTAGAAACATAATTATTAAAAATATATATTTTAGTTTAGAAAATAATCCATAGTGTTAAATCCGTCAAGCCATATTAATTTTACTAATGAGGTTACGAAAGAACTAACATACACATACATACAAACAAGAAAAAACGAAAAATATTACGCTAATTAGGAGGGTACTTGCTACTTCTGGGGGTGAGAAAATTGATGAAAAAAATTAATTGTGCAATACAAGCTCATATTCTCATATATTTTCAATAGATAACATTAAGTACATCAGTGATAAAATAAATAATAGATTTACCTAAATTACACATTAAGTCTAAATTATTAAATATATGCATAATTATATAAAAATTCATCCGGTGTTCCGTAAAACTAACAAAATGCTCCATATTTGGTATTAGTATTAATGGAACTTTATTAGAAATTACAAGGGGAAACGTACAAAAGTATCAAATTAAAATGATATAAAAATAAAAAATAAACCTACGAAAACTCGCGTTTTCCTGCCGTGTCCATATTAACTTTTCCACTTTTTCTTTTCAAATATTTGGAGAGAATAAATTATTACTCCTACTTTTACAAATGTAATTTACATTGAATTCCAAGAGACACTGATAGATTTAAAACACGAATAACAATTTCTACTGATGTTACAACCGTGACAAAAGTTGTGATATCCAAACATCTGCAGAGTAACTTGAAATAGAAACAAAAACACAATCACGAGATTAGTAACTTATAAAATTGGAATGCTAATAAATTTATTAATGTAAGTACATAAATAATTCACTGAACAACTCTTCAAAAGCAAAGGTTGAATTTCTTGCAAAACATAACACTCACACAGATAAATGAACGTCCTTACGCAAAAATAACCCAACCCATACACCGGTTAAAATTGAGTTATTTAATATAAATGTCACCGCCACCTATATAATTAGCCTTTTAATTAACAGTCTAGTCTTTTTACTAAACGGCGCTGAATACCGGCCTGAATGATATTCAGCCGATGCCCTAAAGCCGCGTGCATTTATATAATATAGCACATAGCGCTAATTACGTACAGACCAGGGACTGTCGTCTCGTTGAATGAAATAAATAGGGTGACTATGCCATGTAACGTCTAGGCTGTTAACTGAAAGGCTAATTAAGTTAATTGGCTGCGACATACAGAAATAATCCTCATTTATAGTTGACTAAAACAAAAAAAGACAAACTAAAGTCAACTTCAAAGAAGTAAAAAAAATTAAATAATTTTCTCATATTAGCTTCAGAATATGGAGTGTAGAGTAGAAGGAGAACCATCTTATAAGGAGCGAAGGTTGAAAAAGTGTCCTACTATTTACTGTAAATAGAGGTTCCAAAACCTACCACAATAGCGCTGGCGTCTGAAAAACTACGATATGAAGATAGCTGTTGTGAACGGAGTGAAGTCAGCTGAATTCAAATATTTCATGACTAGAGTAGTTAGTAAAACGCCAATATACAAAATCTCAACTATTTACGTAGTACAAAACCAAGCAGATTGATCGGCCCTTATTTATTTCTCCATCTTATTCTAAATACTTTTGGCGCTTCTTTTTTAATTTATCCTATGCTACTGCAGCGCCACCCTTATTGGACACGTTTTTAGGGACACTTTTCATATACAGAGATGGTCCTCCTTCTACTCTACACTCCATACTTCAGAAGTCGGTGCTAAGACATGGTATGTAGAAGTACTAAATCCCAGACTTCAGAAGCGAATAAATGGAAATGCTTCTATTCTTTTTCGCTCTTTGTAGTCAGCTTTTACTTTGTATTAAAAGTTTAAATTTTTAACGCTTTTGAGCAGACTAAAAATTATGACAAGCTCAAACTTCGTCTACAATATAAATGGTTACAATAAAAACTTCATTACTTATTTTTTCCCTTTAAATTTATATAGACCAACCCCTGAGAACATATTTAAAAAATCAATTCGCAATTGACGATGATATGGAGTAACAACCATAAATAAAAATAACAGTCGAATTGAGAATCTTTCCTTTTTTTTTAAACAAAAAAGAAATCATATTAAGTTATTATTACAAATACCCATTTAAATTTCAAACGTCATTATTTCAAACGGTTGGATCCTTTTTGCGTGACTACATCTAAATAGAACTTAAATGTTACAATAATATATTAAAAAATACCCTTCAGCATAATCATGGTAAATGTAATCCCATCAGGAACACGAGCAAGCTAAAGTAAATGACTAGTAAAGTCATGAAACAGCCGTACACAGTAACATTAAAAGCATCATAAGATAAATTGATCACTTCACTAGTGTGCCGTTCAAAAATTATCGAACTCAATATCACAATATAAACAGGTAATTTTTATTGAATAAATAATCTATAATTCTGTAATTTAATTTTAAGCTTCGAATATCTTCGTTTGAACAAGAAAAATGAGGGCATCCACAACTTTTCCTGCCACCAGGGCGGCGCTACTTTGGAATGAGATGAAATATTTAACAAACTTCACGGAAGGGAAGTTATATTGTTAGAAGAAAAAAGAAGTGTGTTTGTTTCTGAAATATTAATTATATTTTATATTAATTAGATTACCAACCACTGTGGCATTGTTATGTATAATGTTTATTGTACACTAGAAACTGTACGGAAGACCGAGGAGTACAATCTGCCACTTTGTCTTGCGTATGTGGACTATGAGAAAGCTTTTGATTCCGTCGAAATTTGGGCGGTGCTGCAGTCCCTCCAGCGGCCTCGGTATATCGAAGTGCTGAAGTGTTTGTACAGTAGGGCTACGATGGCTATCCGAGTACAGAACCAGAGTATACGTATATGAGTATACTCTGCGTCCATGACACACCTATGCCGGTAGTTGTTGGGAGCACTAAGCTCGAAGTTGTTGACGAGTATGTTTATCTGGGACAAATAGTTCGACTAGGTAAGTCCCAACTTCAACCGAGAGGTCAATAGGATTCAACTCGACTGGCAGCGTTCGGGAAATTACGACATCTTCTCGTCAGGTATACCTCAAAACTTGAAAACGAGATTGTACAACAGTGCGTGTTGCCAGTGACGACTTATGGATCTGAGACTCGGCGAGTTATGGAGAGGACTATGCTGGGGGTTGCTCTGCATGATAAACTTACAAATGAGGATATCCGTAGTAGAACCAGAGTGACCGACATAGCCCAACAGATTAGTAAGCTGAAGTGGCAATAGACGGACCGTATAGCTCGAAGAACCGACAACCGATGGGGAGAAAAGATTCTTGAGTGGCAGCAGTGGCGTATCGGTAGGCGAAATGTAAAGCGAGCCCTCACTAGATGAAGTGACAACGTTATATTATTACTAGCAATCCGTCCCGGCTTCATACGGGTGATTTCTCGATCTCTATAACAGCGCCAACTACCAGGTCCAGTTGTGAATCTAAATCATCAGGTACCAATTCAAAATTAACACAATAAAAAATCAAAATCAGTCCAGTTGTTTAGGAAGAGTTCAGTTACAAATACTTGTACAGAAGGATCATATATAAAAATAATCCAAAGACACTCGAAGCTCTGAATGTGTACCAAATCATAAGTTGAAGGCAGAAATTAAAGCAATAATATTTCATAAGATTACATTTTGACATCTTACTACTATTACGTATACAAAATTTTACAATACATTGAGAGATATTCAACATTAAATATATCCGATACGAACAATGTTATTTCCACCATTATAAATAAAATTGATAATTAACTAATGTATTACCATGTAAAGTAGGGTACATCGTGGTCGAAAGGCAAAGTCAATCGCTGTGGGTCTGGCCCTGCATTGCGACTGACAAAAATAAACTCTTGCACAAAAAATCTTCAAGGTCATTAAATTACACGCGTTAATTTTTCAATTATTAATATTTCGTTAGTAACTTGATATTATTTCATAAAAATATAATTAGGTCATTTAAAAAAAAACAAGTATCCAATATAATAATCCTTTTCTGTCAGATCCTTTAGGGGCGATACCTCTCTTGTATCTATTTTTGCCGACAAGCAGCGCACACAACATAGAAGTGTACTCTGACACAATTCTTGACAAATTCAAATTACTAACAGAGGGACTTAATTCCTGATATTTTGGGAAAATCTGGCAACCCTAAATCCATTACTCATTTCGTACTGTAGGTGCAGTTCAAATCAAGGGAGTATAACAGTAATAATTTGTGAAATTTATGAGACAAGAAATATGTCAATAGTCGCCGCGAAAGAGACGTTATCCTTAATTTCTTTCGAAGATGTGTTAAAATTAGGACTTTCGGAAACAGGACCTTTTAAATTGGTACTTAACAAGCTACTACTATTACAATAGCTAAAATAAAAAAAAAATTAACTGATCAAACTATATAAACAATTCTATAAAACCTTGGTAACTGACAAGGAAAAAACTATTTTTGTCTGGCGAGGTGTAACGTAAACATTTGACGTATTTTATAACGAATACTAGTTTATTTACGAAATACGAAAAACAAATCTCACTGTTGAGTTAGCAATATTGATTTAAAGAACGACATACATACATATATACATAAACACTCACGCCTGTCACCCAGAGGGGTAGGCAGAGACTACGGACTTCCATTTGGCGCGATCCTGACAGACCTCTCTCGCCTCTTTTACATCCATATATCTACGCATACACGCTCGTCGGTTAAGGGTACTCCTAATCTGTCCCATTTTTAATGTATCGCCGATTTGGTCGATAAATCTTCGACTCGTTTAAATCCGAGACTGATTGAACTACTTTTTGTAATAAGACGGATAAACTATGTAAGAAAGTAATTAAATATTATGTTTAAATAGTTTATAGTTTAACAATTTCATTTTGTTTTGAGAAATAACGTATGTCACAGTTCTGCCCTGTTTAATAACAGGAGTTGAATCGGTTACAAATTCTATTACAGTTTTCATAATTTCGATATGATTCCAGTTTTAGGATACCAATTAGGCCCGCCTCATACATACGGAATTTCGAACGGGTCGGCCACACACATACGGAATACCGTTTTGCCCACAAAATTTCGACCGGAAAACTACCGTACGTATGTGACGCGTCATAGACTTTATATGGACTTGCTGAATTCCGAATCGGAATATCGAAACGAAATCCCGAAACGGAATTCGGTATGTATGTGGCGGTCCTTACGACTTTGAAACTTTTTTCACTAACAAAAAAATCTATTGTTTCATGAATAGATTAATGAATAGATTTTTTTTGTTAGTGCACAAAGGTGTTTAACAATTTCCATTAAGATTTCGGTTTCTTTCTGATTTCAGTACCAAAACCGGTACCTTACCGATATTTTGGAACCTTTTCAATATCTGACTAAAAGAAAAAGAGGTTTATATATATATTTAGTTTAGTCACTCAGAATTCATAATTATGTGAGTTATGACAAAACAAAAGAACTTCTATTTTTAAAATGTGCAATTGCATACTTGTAAAATGTCTTAATATGATTAAAAATGAGAATATAATATATTAGCTTAAATTTTTACGGCTTAAACACACATATAACTTTTTTAATAAAAAAAATATAGATATTTAAACTCTAAATCCATTTTGACACTTAATTACTTCTAAAATTTGACTGCAAATAAACTCGGTAAAATTAACATGTTATGAAAAAAATAACAATGAAATGCGTGTTATTTACTAAGGTATTGGCTAAACGTCCGGCGTGGCGCCAGAGAATCAAACTCGTTGTATCTCGAAGAGTTTCACATCCGTGTCGTACCATATCGGAGGGTCTACGTTCCTGTGAAATAAAAAATACAAATGATTCTTGTAACGTTTGTCATGTTAATATAGTACCAACATATAAATTTAGTTCATTCCAATTCCATCCACAACTTTTTCTGCCACTTTGAAATGAGGTGAAATATTTGACAGATTTCATAGGGAAGGAAGTTAATTTGTTAGAAAAGCGAGGAGATTAATGTTTCTTTCTGAAATATTAGTTACATTTAATCTTAATTACATTAGAAATTGATAAAATAAACTACGGATACTCTTAAAAAACTACGGACATTCTTAAAAGTTGAAGAATTAAAGAGGAGTGTAAAAATTAAAGAACACAGCACACTGAGGCATTGTTTTGTATTTTTACATACATTGAAAACCGAAAAACTTTTATGACACAGTGTATGTACAACTAGCGACATCTGGTGACGATAAGATTATTAGCCCTCATTGTAGTGCGACACATTTTCAGCATTATCCCAGTACACCTTGTAACTGATGACTTGCTACCGTGTACAAATTACGTGGGTTTCTAACTGGTTTTTTCTCAGGACAGACGTCCTTTTCCAAACCAGGTATAAAAGGTTGACTTCAAGTGTTATTTAAAATACTGTTGCGCGCCACTATTAATATCTTGTGCATGGCAACACTAGTTACCACTAGCGCCCTCTAGTATTGAGTAGCAGAACTAGGAGAGTCAAGATTCTTCTAGAAATATCGGGATCGATATGTACTCGAACATTCTAGATGTTTCTATAGTAAAAGGTTCTGAAAACTACCTGAGGCCCTATATAAGGCCGGTATAGACCGCGACCGAGAGAGTATTGAATTTGCGATAGAAGCGAATACTTTGAAGCGAAATAACTGCGAATTAAAGTGATCAGTAGTACAATTGCGCTTTATTATTAGTGCGGTTTAAGTTGTAATTAGTGTTAAATAGATATTAAAGTGTCAAGTTTGGTAATTCAATAGGCAGTTTTTAATTGTCTCGCACCCCAAGCTCATAACAATACCAAAGAGACAACATCAGATAACCAATTATTAGTGTTTTGTGGCTGGTTGATTTGTGATTATGATATTTGCGGTGTGTTTTGAATAAATGTTGGCTATAGTTTCAGTTTCAATTTCAACTCAGGACTCTTGGTGTAATTGTTGGGTATTTGACCGTTGAAGAGAAAGGAGAGATCTCATGCCGGGTACGTTTTTCAGTTCGGGGAGCGTATGGTAGTTAGAAACTATTCTATATATATATACAACGTGTCCCAAAATTCAACGATAAGCCAACACCGGAGGATAGACCTGCCCCGGACTAATCGGGTAAAAAAAGAAAAAAAAATATATCCCAATTATATTTTAAGTTATATAAAAAAAATGAAATTCTTCAGAAATTGAGACCGTTTATGATATTTTTCACTACCATGACCACAATTTTTTAAATATTTTTTTCTTTTTTTTTTATAGGCAACCTGAATAGTACTGCTATCTACCACAATTCTTAAAAACTCCAAAATAACTCTTGTTTTATCACGAAAATTAATGAAACTTATTTTATTCCCTAAATTTTTTGAAGACTTTTACTTTTAACCAAATTTAACTTATCGTGGTGTAAAAAAAAAGTATGAACACTAGTATGGCAAGTTTTTTTAAAAATTGACGCAACTAACCAATATTCCAAAATGGTATAATACTCTAGGAAAACAAGTTATAAACAAATATGGGCCTATTATTTCTTAACAGGGGCCAAATTCCTTAAATTGTAATTGTCAGTAATCACTTTTACTACATGCCCAAAATGGGTTCCTGTTACAATTTCTAGGAATTCGAATGGGGCATTAATACCTTAGATGTTAGAGAGAGATAGATAGATAGAGATATTTACGTTAAAAAGAGACAACAACAGGGCAGGTAGAGAAGGTGTTATTATTCTCAGCAAGTCGGTTCAGTACGCTCTGCTCCTTTGTTTACTGCGCACCGTACCCAATTCAACTTACGTGGCCCTCGTACATACTATCGACTTTTGGCTTGGCTTTTTGGACTGGAATCGACCTGCAAACTTAACTGACCTGGCATTATTTGGACTGGAAGTGATCTGCAAACTGAACTGACCAGGCATTATCTTGGACTACGATTGTGTGTTTTGTGATTTAGAGTTCTGGCGCATTTTGGACTGTTTGGCGTTTAACATGCCGCAACCGTACACACCACAGGAATACGCTAATATGCATTTAATCTATGGAGAATGCCGATGTAATGCTAACGCTGCTAGCAGACTGTATCCAGAAAGATACCCAAATGCTCAAAGATATCCTGATTATCGAGTGTTTATTAATGTGCATCAAGCGTTTTCGGAGGGTCGTATGCCATCCAATAGGAGCAGCGCTGGAAGACCTAGATTGGATCGTGATGAAGAAGTTCTCAAGGAGATAGAAAATGACTCGACTACTTCGGTACGTGCCATAGAAGAAGCTACAGGAATCCCGAAAAGTTCTGCACATCGAATATTAAAACGTCACAAGCTTCACCCATATCACTACAGGCGTGTGCAGACGTTATTACCGCGGGACTATCCGCTACGGGTCACATTTTGCCGTGTAATGCTGCAAAGGCACAGTGAAGATCCCCACTTCCTAGACAAAATTCTATGGTCGGATGAAACAACGTGCAAGAAAGATGGGTATTTAAATCTTCACAATCTACATAGTTGGAGTAATGAAAATCCACACTTGATGAGACAAGACAAATCCCAATATCAATTCAAGGTTAACCTATGGACCGGCATATTAAATGGAAAAGTAATTGGGCCCTTTGAGTTACAAGGAAACTTAGATGGCAATAGTTATTTAAACTTTTTACAAAATGACTTGCAAGAATTGTTAAACGACGTGCCCTTAAGTGATCTTCAAAACATGTGGTTCCAAAATGATGGTTGCCCAGCACATTATGACCGTCCTGTGCGAGAATATTTAAATCAAGAGTATCCAGGGCGTTGGATCGGGCGACTTGGTCCTATCTTATGGCCACCCCGTTCACCCGATTTGAACCCCCTGGACTTCTTCTATTGGGGTTGTCTTAAAAACAGGGTCTACTCAAAACCCATTGTGACATTGGACGAGTTTCGTCGAAATATCACTCAGGCTGCTGATTACATTAATAGCAGAAGATATGCAAGACAAATAAAACGATCATTTTTAAGGCGATGTCGTGCATGTATTAATGCTGGTGGCAAACAGTTCGAACATTTGCTATAATGTTAATAACTTAATAAATTACACGTGAAACTGTTTGTACCATTTGTTTTGAAATATTAAACATTTTTCAAGAAATAATACTTTTATTACACCCGACCGTCATTTGGCCCCTGTTAAGAAATAATAGGCCCATATTTTTTTATAACTTGTTTTCCTAGAGTATTATACCATTTTGGAATATTGGTTAGTTGCGTCAATTTTTAAAAAAACTTGCCATACTAGTGTTCATACTTTTTTTTTTACACCACGATAAGTTAAATTTGGTTAAAAGTAAAAGTCTTCAAAAAATTTAGGGAATAAAATAAGTTTCATTAATTTTCGTGATAAAACAAGAGTTATTCTGGAGTTTTTAAGAATTGTGGTAGATAGCAGTACTATTCAGGTTGCCTATAAAAAAAAAGAAAAAAATATTTAAAAAATTGTGGTCATGGTAGTGAAAAATATCATAAACGGTCTCAATTTCTGAAGAATTTCATTTTTTTTATATAACTTAAAATATAATTGGGATATATTTTTTTTCTTTTTTTACCCGATTAGTCCGGGGCAGGTCTATCCTCCGGTGTTGGCTTATCGTTGAATTTTGGGACACGTTGTATATACAGCAGTAATATGTGTACATACACCGTATGCAAATGTACATTTGTAAATGCATACATATGTATGTATACTGTACTACAGACGTACCGTAGGTAGATATGTGTGTGTATATGGGCGAACGTGTGCGTACCGTATGTAGATGACGCCCCACATGTAGGTGCGGAACCAGGCGGCGGTGCCCGCGTTGGCCTGGTACTTGCGGATGAGGATGGGGTGCGGCACGGGCAGCAGCCCCACCAGCGTGCCGTGCTGCAGGAACCGCAGGATCTCCGACTCGTCCGTCAGGCCCCTGCCCACAACGCGTGCTCAAGTGAAACAACGCCCGTAACTTCGCGTATAAAATGTTACCATCTTACACAAATTAAAAAAATAGAGTTAAAGCCTGTACAAGCTGGACACTGCCTGCTCTCATTTCTAAAAGAGTTATAGAGTAATAAACCTGTCGTACTGCTAAATATAAATAAATAAAATTAAAATAAATAAAGTATGTGTTTGCGGACTTCATATGTTCTCGAAATATTTTATTCCTTAGACATGTAGGTTTGTACACACTTGTCGATGCAGATCTTCTCCACCTGCGGCACGAGCACCTGCAGCAGCCGCATGATGGTCTGCAGCGGGAGCCGCCCGCGCCAACTCGCCACCCACTCGCCCGTCGGGGTCCAACCCTCCTTCTGTGACAAAATGAAAAAATATACAAAATTTAAACTCTATAACCTATATTATAACAATTTTTATTCAGGCTTATGATCGAAAATTTGCTTCAAAAGCTCTATGAATAAGAAATAACAATGATCGATACTTTTGGCAGTGAATACTGAAATCAGTGGAATTAGCCAAGATGACATTTTACAACGCTATGGAAAACTATAAAAATGAATGAAACCAACGCTAAGTCACGTGATGTAATGTTCAGATATGTAATTCTCATCCATTTATATTGTTTTCTATAGCGTTAACATAATTCGAGGACAGGTCAAAAAGTTCATGGAATGGAAAAGTTAGAGAGGACAGGGGTTTTTTTTAACTGTCATTACTTGTTGAAGCTTTTAGAAAAATTTACTTCGCAAATATCCGCGTTATAAAATAAAATGATGTGTCTTACCTAGTATGAAGAGCACCTCCCGCCCTCCCTCAATTGCGTGCACTATCCCCGTCACCACTAATCCCAGCACCGCTACTCCCAACACCACTACACTAGGCAAGACACACCACTAACGATAATACGACACGTGTTTCGCCTCTACACGAGGGCGGGAGGTGCTCTTCATACTACGTAAGACACATCATTTTATTTTATAACGCGGATATTTGCGAAGTAAATTTTTCTAAAAGCTTTTATATAATGGATTTCCGCAAAGTAACGCTCTATTAATTAATTCTGCTGATTCTATTAATTATATTACTTGTTGACTCAATACAACTATAAATACCAAGTTTCAGCCAGATCGGTTCATTGACCTTTGAGGTATTTCAGGATAAACAAGTCAATCAGGAAGTGAACACTAAGGAAAACTTCCTCAGAAATTGTCGAAATAATTGAAAACTTGATTTTGAACATGCTCAACTGAAGAAAAAATCATCGCAGAAATGACTGGAGTATCATCTATGACCGTTTTAAACATCATGACCATCTTGACATATCTAAGGTCAGTGCAAGATGGGTGCCAAGAATGCTTCGCTTTAAAAACAGCAGCAAGTCGAGTGTTTGCCCTAGTTTTTGGACTTGTGTAGTGAGAACGGGGACGAAATTATGAACCGAATTGTTACTGGGAATGAAATTTAGGTTCATCACTATGAACCTGAGGCAAAGTAGGAGTCCGTGCAGTGGCATAAAAAGGCGCAGCACCGCCTAAGAAGTTCAAGGCGTTACAATCGGCTGGATAGACTATGGCTTCAGTTTCTTGGGATTCTGAGGGAATTTTATTGAACGATTATAAAGGTATAGGTCAGTATATCACGGGACAGTATTACGCTATGGCGCTAAAAATTACAGATGCGATTAAAGAAAAAAAGAAGGAGAAAGTGGTCTCGATGTGTGCTCCTTGCACGATAATGTATGTGTAATTGTTCACAAGAGTCATGTTGCGATGGCTTCCTTAGACAAGTGCGGCTTCGAAACTTTAAATCACCTTCTCTATGTAATCCAAAGTTTGTCCCCTTCGGATTCTTATTTGTTTCCAAATATGAAAAAAGAGCTTCGGAGAAAGAACGAAGAAGTGAAGGCGGCAATTTCTGCCTATTTTGAGGGCCTTGATGAAACAGTTTTTTCGAAGGTATAAATAAGTTATTTGAACGAACTGAGAAGTGTATTAGGGTTGATGGAGAATATATCGAAAAGGAAAAATAATTTCAAGTTTCATTTCACTTCCTTTTCCTTTCATTCCGCGCACTTTTTGATCTCTTCGTGTAGATAACTCCCACTTCCCTTCGGAATGGTTTCTCTAGTACGTAGTACATATAACTCAATGTTAGTAGTAGTTTCAGTAGTAGTTTCATGCAGCTCAAATGGTCCGATTATTTATCCGTTTAAAATTCCGGTCCACATATTCACTTTAAATTGCTATTGGGAGAGATCTTCACGCATTAAATGTGGATTTTCTATGTGCCAACCGTGTATGTTGTGTAACTTTAAATAACCGTCTTTTTGAAACGTCATTTCATTTGTCCATATAAGTTTGTTAAGAAACTGCGAATCTTCAGAATTTCCCGCCAACATTGTTCTGCAAAAATCGAGCCTGGGTGCGTAGTCACGAGGTAGCAAACTTTGTACTCGTTGCACATGGTACGGATGATATTTGTATCGCTTTAAAATTCGATGAACAATACTTTTCGGTATTCCAGTGTCTCTTTCAATTGCATGTACTAAGTGTTGGGATCATTTTCAATTTCATTTTAAACTACGTCGTCTTCGTTTCGTCGTGGTCTTCCACCTAGTACGTACAAGTACGAACACTTAGCATTCCTCGTTGCGAATACGACTGGTGCACAGTGATGAAACACGCGGTGATCTGAGTGACGAGCCGCATTTAGGTATCTCTCCCGATACAATCGGGCTGTGGCAGAGGTGTTACAATGGCATTCACCGTAGATAATAGGCTTGTTCGTATATTCTTGCGCAGTATACATGTACGGCATTTTGGCAAAACAATAAAGTCCAGGGAAACGGAGCCACGGTTGAGAAACGGTTGTTGATTTTCAACATTTTCAAAAGTATACCTATTATCACTTAACCAAGTAACATGGATTTTTTTTTTTGCTAGAACTGGTACAACCTAGCATATCTCTATACGAGGGCGAAACTGAAAGTTTTTAGAACTGGCCCCTTGTAAACGATACAATAAAAAAAAAGTTCAAATTTTGAAAATGAAACTCTGCCAATATTAGTGTTTGGATGTTTTGGCGAGAACTTGACCGGCGGCAGTTTGCTGCTCCTGTATTATTGTTTAAATAATGGTTTGAAGTGGATTTTGATATGTAAAAGTGGTGTGATTTTGTGTATTGTCTGCGCATGTGAACTATTAGTGGAAACGGTGAAACAAGTGCTCTGATGGTGATGTAATTCTCAAGATAAGGTGTCTGTCTGCTTAGGTCCCTTGAGATACCACCGCCAACTGTCAGCTGTCTGCTGGCTCAAATTGCCGTTAAAATCTCCCAAAGGCTGCACAATGTGACGCATCAACATATTGTGAAGCAGTTTACTATGAAGGATAATTATAAATTGTAACTATAGGCTCAGAAGGGCTAGAACCCAGAACCGTAAAGCCAGTTATAAAAATAATATTAGTGTATGTATTTTATTAATTTGTGATTTGTTTAAGATTTGTGTTGTGTTGTTGTTGTGAATGTTTTTTATGATTTCGATGTCATTTAAGTCAACAACAAAGTTATGATAGACTTCGATTGGCCTTTTACGATGAAGCCCCATCTCGTGCCACTGATACAACTGATTTAATGAGTTTAAACGTGGTCGCACTAATCTTACCGATGATTTGCGCGTGGGACGGCCTTCTACGGCGACGACTAAAGATAACATCAGTGTTGTGCGACGTATGATAGAGACTGACAAAAGAGTGACTTATCAGCAGATTCGGACAAGCTTAGGCATCGGTATGAGTCAAGTGCACAAAATCCTGTATGAACATTTAGTGGTCAGGAAGCTTTGTGCCCGGTGGATACCTCATAATTTGACAGAGGCCCAAAAACTTCGTCGTGTTGATTGGTTCAAAGATTTAACGGAGGTGACTCAAATGCTGCGTTCGACATACTTACGGGTGACGAAAGCTGGATTTACTGTTATGATCCTGAAACTAAGAGATAGTCTGCTGTATGTGTGTTTCCTTCCGAGGAGTTGCCAACTAAAGTGAAGAGAGGTCGAAGCGTGGAAAAAAGAAGGTGGCCTCGTTCTTCAGTAGGACAGTTCATTACGCAACAATTGTTTTAGAGGATCGAAAAAGTTACTGCAAAGTGGTACACTAACAATTGTTTGCCACTTGTCTTGGAAAAAGTTCGGGAAAAGCGACCTCGCAGTAGGATCCTCCTTCACCTTGACAATGCCTCGTCGCACACCGCCAAGCAAACAATCGACTACTTGGTGATGTCAGAAGTGGAATTACTGGGTCACCCGCCCTATAGCCCCGACCTCGCAAATTGCGGTAGGTATTTATTTTCGAAAATAACAGAAAAACATCGAAGAAAACATTTTATGAACGCCGAGGAAACAGTGGCTGCGTTTCAAAATGCCGTCGAAGAGACCCCTAAAGACGAGTGGGCAAAGTGCTTTTCTCAGTGGTTCCATCGGATGCAACGATGTATTGATGTAAATGAACACTATCTTGAAAAGATATAAGAAAAATAATAACTTGCTAGTTTGTTCAGTTTTTGATTTTCAAATACATTTTGAATTAAACGATTTCACATAATATACAAAAATCCCCTCTTATATATATATGAAATAAAAAAAATAATTTATTCTATTCTATTCATCAGGCGAGCCATATACTCGATTGCCTCCTCTTTCAAAAATAAAATATATTTGCAATCAAAACAAAATTAAAAGAAATATTAGAAAGCTCATTCATAATACATATCGTAAGATCACAAAATTTGAGTTCACAATATAGTTGTTTTACCTGTGATACATTATTCAAACAATTCTCGCGCGAATCGCTGTCTCCGTGGCGTTCATTCTTTCGGTCTTTGTGGTCTCGCTTCTTGTTGTCGTTATGGTCTTCTTCCTTTTCCCCGTCTTGTCCGTCACCGCCGCTACGTTGCGGTAGGAGCTGGTCTCGTGGGTGAGCTGATTCTCGCTCTGTCATTGCCGTTATTGCTACGAACAAATAAAAGGGTTTAAGTTAAGCGTGCGAACGTTTGCCTGTCTAAATGTGTGCGTGCGTGCACTTTGCAGACCGCGTGTGATTTTTTGGAACGAAGTTCCTTATCGGACGGTACGGGTTTGGCGGAGCTAGGCGACAAAAAGTGTAAGATTTTTTCGTCACCCCCCTGTGTCATAGTGTATTTTAGTTTAAATGATGCTTCATTTTAATAGACGCTAGTAATACATTTATTTGTATTTGTTAATCAATAATATAATACAATAATAAGGAACTTCGTTCCAACCGCGTGTTCCACGACACTCACGCATGTTTCTTTTATAGAATAAGGGTGAAAAACGAGCACATAGACCACCTGATGGTAAGTAGATACTGTGGGCCTATAGACATCTACATTTATCCTCAATTAATAATTAAAATGCAGATACGTCGTCACTCCTGAGGATTAAGATGGAATGCCTCGTTTCCAGTAAAAGTTCTCCGATTCTCTACACTCACCATATGAAACACGGCAGCATTGAGCTGCTATTTTACGCTGGTATTCTGTGAGAGCGTGGTATTACCCCGGTCGAGCTGCAGCATGGCTCTAACACGTATAAAACGTGATTAAGCGTGTTTAAGCTAAAGGGTGTACATTTGAACGTGTGTAGTTTTCGTTCAGTTATAATATGAAATAAGATAAGCTAAAAATAGTTTTATTTCAATGTGTAGTGTTCGCGTAAACATAAGAAATCATCGTGCGGTTGTGTTTGCGTGTAGAGATGGCGTAAGGGTTGCACTACCCCATATCTCTCTGTGAGTGCAGTTAGATGTGACAAAAGGAAACTGAAACAGATGAAAATCTTTTTGACAACAGCTCATAATAATAAAATCTGCACTTGCATCGGCTTGACCATCGTGCCAACCATGCTAATGCTAGGTTATAATGAATGATGTGTTTGGATGCATGTTTCGTGAAAGTTTGCGCCTGTGTGTGTGTGTGTGTGTGTGTGTGTGTGTGTGTGTGTGTGTGTGTGCGTGTGTGTATGTGTACGCGCGTGTGTGTGCACGTGAGTGAGCGTGCGTGCGTGTGCGAACGAGTGTGCGTGCAGGTACCGGGCGTGTCGGGCAGCGTGGCGTTGAGCGTGCCGGGCTCGGCGGGCTGCGCCGGCCGCGACCCTTCCATGGCCGCCTCGCGCACTGATTCAGTGCTACGTGACCTACACATAGAATAGTTTATTCAATATTCATTACATATAATTTTTATTGCAAGTCAATTTTAACTTTTACCACTGGTTTAGACAAAAAAACCTCTGCCCTAGAAAAAACCAGCGAAAAAAATCAGAGGGACTTTTTTTTAAAAGCATAACTTACTATATAACATTTATACAATTGTTATGAAAACATTTCACACAACACAGAAACAAACAGCATGGTAGCGATCAGCTCATTCTCAGAGGTTATTATAATACAAATCGTCACTGGAAAGCCAATACTACTTAAGCGCCATTTTGGCCAAAATGACTTACATATATCGTTGGATTGGATTTTTTTTCTGCGACGATTGGTCTGTATTTCGTGATGATCTGAGCACTTTTTTTAGCGCTTAAGCACTGCAAAAGTATGGTATTTATCATAATTTTCATGTTTTGACAAATGCTTACGTAATACAATTTATGATTAATTTTTAGTCGTTGTCAGTTTAGTATTTTTCTTTACTGACAACAGACATTTCAATTTTGTTCAGCAACTCAAAATACTGTAGTTTGAGTTATTGATATCACTTTAGTATTTTTTGCCGATCATAAAAGCTAGCATATATGTAGATAACTAACTTTGCCTTATGTTGAAATTGATAAGTATGGTGCGTTAGTATATTTTGTTTTCGCAGTTTTCTTAGAGGAAACGGTTTTAGTGATTTTGCTTTATATATCTAAGTATTTGAGAGTCAATTTAGAATGTTTATGTACATTCAATGAAATCGAATAATTAATTTATTAAGTATGAATTATTTTACTCGACAAAATATTTAATAGTTGGTTTAGCATTTAGATGTGTGAAAAACGTACAAAAATATTCAGTTAAGTCTTTTGAAATTAAATTTTGTTTTGATTATAATTCGTTAAGTACGTACAATTTATATTTTGATTTACAAAAAGTTTTAAATACGCCATATGGCCAAAGTATGTTATTTTACTACAGTCGCAAATTAGCTGAATATAATCTTATTTTTTTATGAGTCCAGAACTAGAGAAGTCTCTTGTTATTCTTGGACTGAGAAAGAAGGCAAACGTGGAGCTAACGAAGTGTATACCTTGTGTGCACGAAGTGTGTGATCTTAGAAAAGTATATCAAAATGGTAGACGATCGTAGGTCAGTCATCAGACATCTTTTGTTTTATAGCGATGTGTGTCCCGGACAAAATAAAAACAGAACTGTTCTTACATGCATTCATTCATACTCATCTGCAAAATTACAAGAACATTGCCAGCATTCAAATGAATCATCTCTATTTGTGGAAACTTTGTACATCAAAGATAATTGCGGAAATGTATCACTATGAATATGAAAATTTTCCTTGTGCCGTTAATGTTCAGATACGGATCCCTTCAAGATACGGATGTCGAAGACATTATCTATACATATAATAAAAATGTAAATAGCAGATGTTTGTACATTTTATATTTTTGTAATAAAAGTGATTGAGGGGTACTAAAAATAAGTAATTAAATACATTTCTACTATTTTTAGAATTTTCTGTCTGTCTGTCTGTCTGTTTGTTTGTTAACGTATCACGTATAAAGTACTCATTTATATCACAAGAATTGTTAAGGAAATTATAAAGTGTATCTTCGAGTTACATTTAGTCTTTATTTCATTAAAATCAGTTCATTCCATCAAAAGTTATGATAAATATTCTGAAGTATGGGTAGGGAAGTATAGGTACGAATGTGCTCAACGGTGGCTTTGGTTGAGTCATCAAGTGCATTTTAAACTAATATCATATCGTATATCATAATTAAATGATGTAAAATAATGTTCTATAATGATATAATTATGTATATCTAAAGCGTAGTAAACAAAAGTATTAAAGAACGCATTAATAAATATATTATACAAAAATATATTAACCTTATTAACTAAATATAAAAGTACAATAGTTAACCAATGTCATCGATAGATGGTGGTGTTGTGATGAAAATAAAGATGAAATGTAATGCAAAAAGGCAAGTTGTGGTTTTTTCCTGTAGATGAGTTTTCATATTTACTGCTAATTATTATAATACTCGCTGCCCTACTGCGTGTTGACAAACTCAATTTATTCTTTACCGCCGAGTACTCTATGTGGTAAATAAAATTTTAAGAGCTATTAACAATAGCGTTGGTTTTGGCGAGGATCAAACTTCATTTTTTGCGTACTGTGCAGGCACTGATTTATAAGTTCTTTTACGTTTTATATAATGTATCAATCGCTTCAATTAATCTCTTTTATTTTTAGAATTGATGTTAGCAGCGCCATCTCTTTTTAAATATATACATATAATAAAAATGACGATAACATGTCTAATTCGTATATTTTTGTGATTAAAATCATTATGGGGAACTGAAAATAATTAAATGAATACATTTTTATAATTTTTAGAATTGTCTGTCTGTCTGTTTTTTTATGAACGCATCACATCTAAAGTCAACATCTTTTTTTTTCTAAGAAATCATTAAGAAAATCATAAAGCGTATCTGCGAGTTACATTTAATCTTTGTTTTATTAAAATTGGTTAATTCTATCGAAAGTAATGATTATTATTTTGAAATGTAGGTTCGAATTTGTCGACAATGGCGCCACAAAATCTCAGAAATAGTAATAAAAAGATTTGTGTGTAAAAGAAAAGTTCCATAATAATTAATATTAATATATTTATACTTAAAACACAAAAAGAGATTAAAAAAGGATGTTTTCCCACACAAAGGACGTAATAGATGGAGTTGTACAAATTACAACCTTTTCTGAATTGCGGTGTTGAGATTCTCCGCCGGTGAATCGTATTGAGACTTACTAAAGAAAGTATCTACCGAAGCCATACAACGGAACCCAACCAAGAGTAACAAAATTGCAACGAAATGTCGTGATATTGTATTTATAATATACGTAAAATCAGTGCTACCATTTTAGCACTTTTTGAACTAGATCTAGCGCTTTTTTGGAATGTATAGCGCGCATTTCAAAATTGTAGCGACTAGCGGGTTATCTAACTCTTTTATAGCAGCACTGTTAGTCCACATTATCGATAATAATAATAATGACCTTTATTATTTTATCCTGCAAATAGTACATTGCAGTTTATCTTTTTCAAACATATTTTTTTACAAAACAAAGAGCATGGGAGACCAGTCCAAACTAGGATACCCTGTGCTATGGATCTCCCGGCTCTACCTTTAGGATGATCAACTCGATTTTTTTACCGGCAACTATAAGCGGGGAAATCCCCTTTATTAAAGTTTTCGTTCGTGGTTTTGGCAACGCATTTATTTTGCTTTATTCAGTTTCAGTCAGTTGTTTAGAGCACAGCTAAGTAAAAGTTACTTAGAAGTTACAACACAAAAAAAACTGTGTAGCAACCGCAATCAGATGCTGACATCTGAAACTAAGTTGCGAAATACATTGCACTTTAAAACAATTAATGACATTTTAATTGTTCGTATAGTACTAACTACTGTTGACAGCAATTGCCATAATTATAAGTCGATGTCCTGCGAAGTATTGATACATCAAAAAATATTACCAGAAAAAAACTTAATGTTGTTTTCTTTATTATGATTATATTTTCTTGAATTATAAATTATAATAAAAAACACAAACTTTGTTTGTAGTTAATTTAGCGCGAAATCTAGGGCTTTTTTAAAGCGCTGTTTTCATGAAATCTAGCGCTTTTTGTGTTGTCCTAGCGCTGAATGAGTTTTTTTGATCTGGCAGCACTGCCCAAAATCCCTCTATTAAGAAATAACTTTCCTTTCAGTTTTAAGCGCGTTCAGTTCCCAGTCACAGTCAGTGTGTGTTATGCGATGACCGTAAATAAAGCGCAAGGTCAAACTTTACGCGTTGTAGGAGTGCACCTCAGTACTGACTGTTTTGCACATGGCCAACTCTATGTTGCTTTTTCGCGCGTTAATAGGCCCCGTAACCTTTTCTAACGTCGTTTACACAGAAACTCTATCATAAACGACTTAGAACTTTGATGATAATGATTTATTTTGTTACCACTTATTCATAAAGTAACGATATAAATCATTTAATATTCTCTTACCTAAACGACAAATTCTTTATGTAAAACCTATATACGCGAGCACAGCTAGTCTAATTATAAAATTTAAAAATTATTGATTTCTTATACTTACGCGAACACTACACATTTAAATAAAACTAATTTTACGGATTTTATCGCGTATATTAACTTATTTTATATTCCCGACGTTTCGAGCACTTTACAGCGCACATGGTCACGGGGGGACTGAGGTGTCCCAATGTCATAGTTAACCTCCAGATTAAAAATTATTAATTTTTGTTCCGATCTACGCAGTATGAACTTACAGTATCTTGAGGTCTTGCAGTTGTATGCTTGGGTTGGGATTTAATTTTATTAATTATAGGATCCCAAGCAGATGGTAGCACCCAGTCATCTTCTGTGTTGAAATTAGGATTTTTTTTATTTCAATAGCCTCGCGAAACATCCTCGGAAGGAATCGGTGTTATTTAGCGAGAATTTTTGATCTATCAAATCTAATGTAGTGACGCGGGCGATCCTCTACGTGTTCAGACTGCAGGCTTTCCGGAGCGTACAAATAACACACTTAAAACAACTAGTGACCTCATAAAGAAACACTCTTAAAAATTAAATCTAGACGTCAAATCGATAATACCTACGTGTGCCAAACCACCGAAGTTACAGGTTTACCAAAAATACACAAGCCCAATGCTCCACTACGTCCCATAGTGAGCCAAATCGATTAACCAACTTACAGATTGGCTCAGCACTTAGCGAAAATACTCTCACCGCTCAAGGGACATACAAGAGCACACACAAAGGATTCCTACCATTTTGTCAGCGAGATTAAAGACTTACATCTGGCAGACAATGAAACTATGGTTAGTTTTGATGTGCAGTCTCAGTTCACATGCGTTCCTGTTGAAGACTGCATCTCGATTGTTACTAGAAGGCTGGAGGAAAACAACATGCCCGTAGAATATGCAGTATTACTCAAACACTGCCTTATATCCGGCAACCTATTGTGGAAGGAAGAGTTCTACAAGCATGTAGATGGAGTGGCGATGGGCCCACCTGTATCTCCCATTGTCGCCGATATATTCATGGAAGACTTTGAGGAGAAAGCCCTGCTTACTTCTCCCGTAAACCCAAGATTCTACAAGCGGTACGTAGACGACACTTTCACAATTCTACCTTTAGATAAAGCAACTGCATTTTTAGACCATCTTAACTCCATAAATTCTAAAATTCAGTTCACAATGGAGGTGGGCAAAGTGAATCATTTTTGGGATTGGAACATTTGCATCTTGATCACTGAAATGTTCCGAAACACTGATATGTTTCATTTGGCTCATTTGTATCATCTACTTAAAAGATATAAAAGAAAGAATGTTCCGAATACATTAAGTTGCGTCGCGGGCGTTTATTACTGACTGATCCGTGAAATGTTATAATTATAATAAGTTATAATGGCAACAATGCTGAATAATATAAGTGCTTAGATTATTTATTGTGTACCGTAATAAGATTGTATATAAAATCGATTCTCCTTCATACTTTAACAAAAATGTCACTATGACAATTCATTATTTACAAAAATATCCATTCACACAAAACAGCAATGTCTATGTACACAGAATTTACTCGTAAAGTATCATAACTCTAAACTTTATGATGAAAAGGAAGAAAGTAAAGTCACAATAATTACTACGCAAAGAAATCCTAAACATAACTCAGTATGTTTTCGTAAACAGGCGCTAATGAATATAAACAATTTGACAAGTGCCGCATCAACGTAAAATGACAACTTGTTAATGCAAACGTTACATACAAAAAACGACCGTATAGTATTTGACACTTAAGCGCGTTAGTGGCAATTTTTACGTGCATGAATAACGACAGCGAAAATCCGTACGAGTTGAGTGATACACTTCTTATTTGTTATCTCTATCTTACTTGTGTGAATTATAATTATTTAGCCCGCTCACTCGCCGCTCGTGAGTCAATAGTTAAGTTAATCATTGTCTCAGTCTCTTTCTCTCGCTCGTGGCTCAGAAGCCTCGCAAGCGACGCATCGCGCGAAATGAGCAAAGAGCAAAGTAATGTGTCACTGTTCCAGATACAAATGATACATTTGAAACGTTGTTACTGAACCAATCTTTTGTGTCACTTCAGTGATTCGTATCAGTGAGTCGTTTCCGTAAAGAGATACACACGCCTAGTTCACAATGGAGTTAGAGGCAAACAATTCTTTAGCTTTTCTAGATGTGTTAGTAATTTGGAATCCTGATAACACCTTGAGCCACACAGTGTATAGAAAAAAGATCCATACAGATAGATATTTAAACGGTGATTCTCATCACCATCCTTCACAGTTAGCTACCGTGGGTAAATCACACCTGGCCTCAAACACGTCAAGCAAGTTTTGCACGACAATATGCTTCGGGTCCCGCGCCTACATCACAGTGAACGAGTGAAGCCGACCACAGCTGAGCGAGTACCTACTGTACTGCCATATGTCAGAGGTGTCACTGACAAGATTGGCTACATCTTGAAGCGGGCTACCATTAAAACATACTTCAACTCGCCGAAGAAGATTAGTCAGTTTTTACCATCAGTCAAGTGTAATGTCCCTCTGAAAGATGCAGGAGTGTACAAGCTTGATTGTGAATTTGGTCTCTCTTATATAGAACAAACTAAAAGATCCATAAAACCCCACGTTAAAGAACACATAGCTGATGTGAAGAATCGACGCTCCGGGAAGTCTGCAGTCTGTAAACACGTACAGGATCGCCCCCGTCACTAAATTAGATTTGACAGACCACAAATCCTCGCTAAAGAACACCGATTCGTTCCAAGGATGATTCGCGAGGCTATTGAAATCAAAAAACATCCTAATTTTAATAGAGATATAATAGAGATAATGCTTGGGATCCTATACTTAATAAAATAATAAGTTTATACTGCGTAGATCGGAACAAAAATTAATAATTTTTTATCTGAAGGTTAACTATGACATTGGGACACCTCAGTCCCCCCGTGACCATGGGTACTGTAAAGTTCTCGACACGTCGGGAATATAAAACAAGTTAATATATGCAATAAAAACCGTAAAATTAGTTTTATATAAAAATTATTTAAAAGTATTATAAATTTAAAGTTTATTTTACACAATAATTAAACTCAGATTTAGTAGATTTTTAATACCATTTAGGTATTATTTTCCAAACTGCATGATTAGATACAACTTTTTTTTCACAAGCTATTCAAAATCTACTAAGCATATCAATTTAATCTCTTCGAAAATTGTGCCAAATAATAGGTTACTTAATACATAATTATTATTGTAGATTAATAATAAAATTGTGTTGCGTGCCTTTTGCCACATGTTTGCTACAAGTAACCAAGTTTTAAAACTGTCAATAAACTATCCTGTCATTTTCTTACTATTATTTTTCATTAAAAGTGATTACTAAGCAAGTTAATATTTTGGTTTTTCTTTCTTCAACCAATACAGTAAAAAGATTCAATCTAACTCGAATTAGGAATCATAGTATAATTATTTATTTTGTTTGCTGCTAGTACAATTATTGTAGGCACAAGTACTGTCTATGTCCATTATGAAAAAAACATTTAAATTTAAATCATGTCTTTTACATAAGTCTTTTTGGCATAACAATGGTACCAACTTTTAATACTATACATCGCGTTTCCGTGCGGTCTTGTGACAAGTTATAATGTTTAAGTACTATAATCCTGAAACCGTTACCAACCCGTAATGCGTGTTTCTTTTCATACATTGGAAATGACGTTAGTTGTTAGTATTTGACAGCTATTTTCTGAATTACAAGAAATATGCAGAATATCTCGATTCCAATACGTAAATAATAGTCACGATATTTTAAAAAGTTAAGCCCGGTTTTGTAAAAAAAAAACTTAAAATGGCTCTACTGTAAAATGCCTTTTTGGCGTTTAAGTAGTATTGGCTTTCCAGTGACGAAATCATGTACTCTTTAGTAGTTCAGCTTAATATATATTTTAAACTTTTTGATAGGTAAGGTCTACATATTTTCGGGGACTTTGTTGTAAAATCGTATATGTAATACATGCACCATGAAGGAAATACTGACTGGAGTCGAGTAACTGGTAAATATTGGTATATGTTAATAATATATTCACCATATGTTAGGCACAGGCCTCCTCTTATTTCTGAGAGATTACACCAATGCGTGTTGGCGTAGTTCACATGTCTTCGAAATATTTTTTCTTATTTCTCAGACGTGGAGGTTTCCTCATGATTGTTTTCCTTCGCGGCCAAGCGCGTGATAAATCAGCACTTAAAATTGCAATTAACAATTTCATTGGTGCCGCAGGAATCGAACACGTTGCTCTCGTACTGTGAAATTTACAGCAAGCGCTTAACCCTTGAGCTACCACGGCTCTATCATCACTTAATTACCTATCAATATTTACAGTCCAGTAAAGTTAACCAAGAAGGTGGTTGGTGGTTCTACAGGCTCTAAGTTGCAATATAATATACTTGGGGCTAATATATGAATGTTATCAACGGCTAAATTAGGTATGTTAATGCACCAAATCCAAGGGCATCGACGCAGCACACGTACTGGCCAAAGCACAGATTAAATAATAGTACTACGTACAGACGTTGCACTTCTTTGATGTTGACTGCTTTCCGACGTTCTAGTAACCTACATAATTATTATTAACTAGCTGTTCCCCGCGACTTTGCTCGCGTGTTAGGGTTTTTATGTTTTTGTGCGGAACCCTAATTATTTTTCTAAAATAAAAGTAGCCTAAGTTACTCCTTATGAAATCAGCTATCTGCCAGTGAAAGTCCCGTCAAAATCGGTCCAGCCGTTTCGGAGATTACCCGGAACAAACAGACAGGCAGACAGACAAAAATTTAAAAATTGTATTTTAGTTATAAGTACCGTATTTACTTCATATGCATTTAGTAAAAAACTGTAATTTTTACATTACAAACAGACACTTCAATTTTATTTATTTGTATAGATTAGATAAATCGTGCACGCAAGCTAAATAAAACTTTATCACTACACGTGAGTGTCCGTATTACTTTGCATCTTTTCCCCTTCCTACGTCACGGCGAATTTTCCGTGGTAACTAAGGGCTATTAATAAACAGTAAAAAATACATTGCGAAATGGTAACTTAGATAAAGTACATATTCTGACTATGATCGATAAACCATATTTTCCCTACATTGTGAGTTTTGTGATACCCAACGGATGCAACTTGCAAGGCAAGTTGGCCAGCGCGTGGAACTGTGCCCAGTGGTGGGACTGAGCCCAGCGGTGGGACTGTGCCCAGCGGCGGGACTGCAACTGACCTGTGCGGAGGGCGAGCAGGTCGCGCGGCGGCCAGCGAGCGCGCGATGGCGGTGTGCTCGTGCGGCAAGTTGGCCAGCGCGTGGAACTGTGCCCAGTGGTGGGACTGAGCCCAGCGGTGGGACTGTGCCCAGCGGCGGGACTGCAACTGACCTGTGCGGAGGGCGAGCAGGTCGCGCGGCGGCCAGCGAGCGCGCGATGGCGGTGTGCTCGTGCGGCAAGTTGGCCAGCGCGTGGAACTGTGCCCAGTGGTGGGACTGAGCCCAGCGGTGGGACTGTGCCCAGCGGCGGGACTGCAACTGACCTGTGCGGAGGGCGAGCAGGTCGCGCGGCGGCCAGCGAGCGCGCGATGGCGGTGTGCTCGTGCGGCAAGTTGGCCAGCGCGTGGAACTGTGCCCAGTGGTGGGACTGAGCCCAGCGGTGGGACTGTGCCCAGCGGCGGGACTGCAACTGACCTGTGCGGAGGGCGAGCAGGTCGCGCGGCGGCCAGCGAGCGCGCGATGGCGGTGTGCTCGTGCGGCAAGTTGGCCAGCGCGTGGAACTGTGCCCAGTGGTGGGACTGAGCCCAGCGGTGGGACTGTGCCCAGCGGCGGGACTGCAACTGACCTGTGCGGAGGGCGAGCAGGTCGCGCGGCGGCCAGCGAGCGCGCGATGGCGGTGTGCTCGTGCGGCAAGTTTGCCAGCGCGTGGAACTGTGCCCAGTGGTGGGACTGAGCCCAGCGGTGGGACTGTGCCCAGCGGCGGGACTGCAACTGACCTGTGCGGAGGGCGAGCAGGTCGCGCGGCGGCCAGCGAGCGCGCGATGGCGGTGTGCTCGTGCGGCAAGTTGGCCAGCGCGTGGAACTGTGCCCAGTGGTGGGACTGAGCCCAGCGGTGGGACTGTGCCCAGCGGCGGGACTGCAACTGACCTGTGCGGAGGGCGAGCAGGTCGCGCGGCGGCCAGCGAGCGCGCGATGGCGGTGTGCTCGTGCGGCAAGTTGGCCAGCGCGTGGAACTGTGTCCAGTGGTGGGACTGAGCCCAGCGGTGGGACTGTGCCCAGCGGCGGGACTGCAACTGACCTGTGCGGAGGGCGAGCAGGTCGCGCGGCGGCCAGCGAGCGCGCGATGGCGGTGTGCTCGTGCGGCAAGTTGGCCAGCGCGTGGAACTGTGCCCAGTGGTGGGACTGAGCCCAGCGGTGGGACTGTGCCCAGCGGCGGGACTGCAACTGACCTGTGCGGAGGGCGAGCAGGTCGCGCGGCGGCCAGCGAGCGCGCGATGGCGGTGTGCTCGTGCGGCAAGTTGGCCAGCGCGTGGAACACGCTACGCTTGCGTATGATCGTGTACACCAGGTTCGAGTTGCCTGCAACATTTGTTATTCCGAACATTCAAGTGATTCATCCTTTTTGCATGGAGGGCCAAACTGCAGCTATTCCATAAAAAAGATTGCAGTATAAGCCAATCATAAATACCTAAACTGATTTAGCACGTGCGCGAATAAGGGTTTGCATATTGCAGACTATACATGATGTTTCAAAAACTAAGCTTAATCATATCTTATATTGGCATTACGAACCTTAATTACAATATTTAACTTTTTTTTTAAACTACCTATCTGATATCACTCCACTAAAGGAAAGTCGAAATAAAACTCCCTGTTTACATGGATCGAAAGTAGAGCCGAGTTTTCAATAATCAAGTAAAAGTTATTCATTAGAATAAAATACACCGTAAAGTAATTAAAAATTACAGTTGTATGAAAAAGATTGTTCAATTGACTTTAGGGAAGTGGAACCCTAAAATAGTGTATCATTTCTTCACCTTACTTTAATTTATCTAAACATATACAGTCAAATTTCCAGAGAAGGTTCAGAATAAATAATTTAAACAAATGGTGAAAAAAATTAATTTAAAAAAAAAACTCAATTATTCTATCCTTTTTATCTTTTAAATTCATAATGCTTAGGAATGCATTATTTTAACTGATTTTACTGCGCACGCACACATTCGTAAGGTTCGAGCGGTAGGCAAAAACTTATCATAATTTTAAATAAAAATAGAAACATTATTTACCCGTATTTTCACTAAACTATAATAAAGGTATATCATTATTTATATAATAGAACTTAAGTTTAAAAGGCTACTCTTTAAAGGACTGCCTAAAATAAATGTTTAAATATTATAAAATAAACGCTCACCATCAAACTGATACTGTATCATGTTGTTGAACATCTCGAGCAGGAAGAACACGAGATGGTAGTGGTGCGGCTGCGAGAAAAGGAACCACGGTGTGCTGAACGCCTCCAGCAGATGTAAGAGCTTTGTGGACGCGACCATAGACAAGGTTTTCAGATATGGTGACACTGCACAATGAAAAAAGTAAATCATTAATTTAATATGTTTTTGTAACGTACGAATATAGGAAAGGCAAGAAATACTTTCTCAACCAAAACCACAGTCTACAGTACATACAGACACAATCATCGCGTTTGATGTTGTCGGAAAATCTGACATTGTCTCTACTGTCGTCGTGACAAATAAAATTGCTAGGGTTGTCACAACGGGAAGTAATAAAAAATAATAAACTCATTTTTTTTATTCCACGTATAAACAAATTAAATAACTTAATCAGGCAATTAATGTTCAGAAATAATAAAAATAGGTTAAAATAAGAAAAGTTACAAAAATAATATTAATAATAGTCAACTGTCGAATACAATATAAACAACATAATATATAACTTTGTATATCGTCAATATCGGCCTTATTTTGACGGATGTAAGTTGCTTTTTTTCATCTGTCTTATTTTTCAAGCCTTCTTTTAAGATGTATTCAATATCTATACATATAAAAAAATGTAAATAGCAGATGTATGTACATTTTATATTTTTGTAATAAAAGTGATTGAGGGGTACTAAAAATAAGTAATTAAATACATTTCTACCATTTTTAGAATTTTCTGTCTGTCTGTCTGTTTGTTTGTTAACGTATCACGTAAAAAGTACTAATTTATATCATAAGAATTGTTAAGGAAATTATAAAGTGTATCTTCGAGTTACATTTAGTCTTTATTTCATTAAAATCAGTTCATTCCATCAAAAGTTATGATAAATATTCTGAAGTATGGGTAGGAAAGTATAGGTACGAATGTGCTCAACGGTGGCTTTGGTTGAGTCATCAAGTGCATTTTAAACTAATATCATATCGTATATCATAATTAAATGATGTAAAATAATGTTCTATAATGATATAACTATGTATATCTAAAGCGTAGTAAACAAAAGTATTAAAGAACGCATTAATAAATATATTATACAAAAATATATTAACCTTATTAACTAAACCTAAAAGTACAATAGTTAACCAATCATCGATAGATGGTGGTGTTGTGCAAATGGCAAGTTGTGGTTTTTTCCTGTAGATGAGTTTTCATATTTACTGCTAATTTTTATAATACTCGCTGCCCTACTGCGTGTTGACAAACTCAATTTATTCTTTACCGCCGAGTACTCTATGTGGTAAATCAAATTTTAAAAGAACTATTAACAATCGCGTTGGTTTTGGCGAGGATCAAACTTCATTTTTTGCGTACTGTGCAGGCACTGATTTATAAGTTCTTTTATGTTTTATATAATGTATCAATCGCGTCAATTAATCTCTTTTATTTTTAGAATTGATGTTAGCAGCGCCATCTCTCTTTAAATATATACATATAATAAAAATGATGATAACATGTTGTCTATTTCTTTACATTGTATAGTATATTTTTGTGGCTAAAATCACTATGGGGAACTGAAAATAATTAAATAAGTACATTTTTAGAATTATTAGAATTGTCTGTCTGTCTGTTTGTCTGTTTTTTATGAACGCATCACGTCTAAAGTAAACATCTTTTTTTTTAAAGAAATTATTAAGAAAATCATAAAGCGTATCTTCGAGTTACTTTTAATCTTTGTTTTATTAAAACTGGTTAATTCTATCGAAAGTAATGATTATTATTTTGAAATGTAGGTTCGAATTTGTTCAATGGCGCCATAAAATCTCAGAAATAGTAATAAAAAGATTTCTGTGTTTTTTTTTTTTATATTATAGGGTGACAAACGAGCACACAGTCCACCTGATGGTAAGTGGTTGCTGTGGCCCATAGACATCTACATTTATCCTCGTTTGCGAATCAAAATGCAGATGCGTTGCCACCCGTGAGGACTAAGATGGAATGCCTCGTTTCCAGTAAAAAGGGTCTCCGGTTCTCTACACTCACCATACGAAACACAGCAGTGTTGAGCTGCTATTTGACGCTGGTATTCTGTGAGAGCGTGGTCCTTCCCCGGTCGAGCCGACCCATTCGTGCTACAAATATACTACTAATATAGCTGCAGCATGGCTCTACCACGTAAGAAAAAAGTGTAAAAAAAAAGTTCCATAATAATTAATATTAATATATTTATACTTAAAACACAAAAAGAGATTAAAAAAAGATCTTTTCTCACACAAAGGACGTTTTAGATGGAGTTGTACAAATTACAACCTTTTCTGAATTGGAGTGTTGATGTTCTCCGCAGGTGAATCGTATTGAGACTTACTGAAGAAATTTGTATCTACCGAAGCCATACAACGAAACCCGACCAAAAGTAACAAAATTGCAACGAAATGTCGTGATATTGTATTTATAATATACGCAAAATCAGTGCTGCCATTTTAGCGCTTAGTAAACTAGATCTAGATAACGCTTAATTCAGCGCTTTTTGGTGTATTTAGCACACATTTCAAAATTGTAGCGACTAGCGGGTTAGCAGCACTGTTAGTCCAAATTACCGATAATAATGACCTTTATTATTTTTTCCCACAAATAGTACATTGCAGTTTATCTTTTTTAAACATTTTTTTTTCACAAAACATAGAGCTCCCGGCTCCCCCTTTAAGGATGATCAACTATATTTTCTTTACCGACGAGTATAAGCGGGGAGATCCCCTTTATTAAAGTTTTCGTTCGTGGTTTTGGCAACGCATTTATTTTGCTTTATTCAGTTTCAGTCAGTTGTTTAGAGCATAGCTAAGTTAAAATAGAGATAACAAAGATTGAATAGAGCATAGCTAAGTTGTATTTTGTTTATACTTAGAAATCAAAATTATTTAAAATGTATACTTACGATTTGAACGTGTTTGAGTGAAATGATTTCGATATATTAGTGTACGCCTAGGATAAGATTATTATTTGTTTGCAAGTATTTAAACTTTCTCATGTAAGTGAATTGTTGTAAATTCTTATGAGAAATAAAGATATCTCAAACCTACTACTACTGTTGACTGCAATTGCCATAATTATAAGTCGATGTCCTGCGAAGTATTGATACATCAAAAAAAATATTGCCGGAAAAAAACTTAATGTTGTTTTCTTTATTATGATTATATTTTCTTGAATATAAATTATAATAAAAAACACAAACTTTGTTTGTAGTTAATTTAGCGCGAAATCTAGCGCTTTTTTAAAGCGCTGTTTTCATGAAATCTAGCGCTTTTTGTGTTGTCCTAGCGCTGAATGAGTTTTTTGATCTGGCAGCACTGCCCAAAATCCCTCTATTAAGAAATAACTTTCCTTTCAGTTTTAAGCGCGTTCAGTTCCCAGTCACAGTCAGTGTGTGTTATGCGATGACCGTAAATAAACCGTAAATAAACCTTAGAAAACCTAATTGAAATCTATCCAGTAGTTTTTCCGTGATGCGCGCACAAATGCAAACCAAGAATTTTAATTATAAATTATAAAATAAATAAACTGAATAATATATTTTTGACTTTGACATACATTGGCCTCCGACAAATGGCGGTATACCATCTAGTATATGACAGATGTAAACATGTGCAAGACATCATGTACTGCGATCTTTAATCCTTCCTACAGCGTGAAGCCCAAATTCATTAGTATACCGTTACTGAAAAAGAAGATAAACAAAACGATAGGTACCATTGACGAGTATGGTGAGCAGGCAGTCGAAGAGAGGCTGCAGGCGCTGGTGGCCCGTGGTGATGATCTTGTGGAACACCACCACCAGCAGGTCGGCGTGCGTGCCCGTGAACACAGCGATGTCCATCGGCACCGTCGCCGTGTACGGCTTGTTCAGCCGCACGCCGAAGTTGCGCTCGCCCGAGAGCAACAGCAGGATGAACACACCAATGTGCATCAGTCCAACGCGAGCTGAGAGGGATGATGTTCTTTTATATAGAATAAGGGTGACAAACGAGCATACAGTTCACCTGACGGTAAGAGGATGCTGTGGCCCATATATACGTTTATCCTTAATTATAGTGAATAAAAAAATGACTTTCAATAACTATTATGTAATAATCTATATTTAATAAAAATTATTCCATTTTATTCTATTCTATAATTACAAATTAAAATGCAAATGCGTGGTCATCCCTGAGGACTCCGGTTCCCTACACTCACCATACGAAACACAGCAGCATTAAGCTGCCTTTTAATGCTAGTATTATGTGAGAGCGTAGTCGTCGAGTTGACCCATTTGCCTAAGTTTAGATTGCAAATACAGCTTTCGAAAGATTAACAGTAATTAATGTTTAACGTGGTAGAACCACGATGCAGCTGAATAAATCTCCTTGATGGGAACGGACCACGCTTTTACTCCTGTGAGAAGAATACCAGAGTATACAGCGCCGGCTTTAGGGGGAGAAGGGGGGGGGGGGCAAATATCTGAATCTGAATGTAGTGGCAGCATAAGAGAGTCCATTACCCCAAATCAACCTGTAGATGTTGTTAGATGTGACAGAGGGAAGTTAAACAAAAGATGGGCATCTTCCTGATAACAACTGAATTTCATAAAAAAAGTGCGGTTGCCAACCCGCTTGACAAGCATGGTAATTAACACAAATATCTCCCCAATGAAGCAATCTATGGGAAAGGCAGCAGTGGACTTTTAATAAGCTGTAATGAATGAATGATCAAATGAATACCTAAAATATAATTTAAATTTGCCGGAAACAGAAAAGTAAAATATTTCTTTTGAGTTTAAAATGATAGTAACATAATTGACTTACATTGATCGGCTCGGGAGTCGTTCAAGTGAAACAGTATCGGTACCAGCACCTCAAGGACGTCGCTACTCTTTAGAACGTAGTACATGAATTTCTGTAAGAAAAACAATGCGTAAAGACAATATTTTTGTGAAAGTTTACCTATCAAGGTGAACATTATATTTCTTCCTTATTTTAAATCTTTAAATCCCGCTAAAACGGTTTTAATGCTCTCACAGAGGTTTATTCGGAAACGGTGTGGAGGTATTAAAAATAAATAATAAAGAACGAATATTCGTTACGAGTGTAAATCGTTAAGTAGAAAGAAACACGGCAATATCAGCGGTCACTAAATATCCAAACTTTTTTAAATGATTGTATATAAATAAACAATTTGACATAAAATTTTGATGATTGACGATAATTAATAGAATCAGGCGTTACTTTGCGGAAGTTCATTATATTAAATTTGACAAAAAATTACTTTGCGTACATCCGCTAGATAAAATAAAATTATGTGTCTTACCTAGTATGAAGAGCACCTCCCGCCCTCCTTCAATTGTGTGCACTATCCCCGTCACCACTAATCCCAGCACCTCTACTCCCAACACCACTACACTAGAAAACACACACCATTGACGACAATACGACACGTGTTTCGCCTCTATACGAGGCATCCTCAGGTGATAGACTCTACGGTTTTGAGGTACGTCTAACGAGAAGATGTGTCGTAGTTTCCCGAACGCTGCCCAGCCGAGTTGAATCCGTCGATTGACCTCTTGATCGAAGTTGGACTTACCTAGTCGGACTATTTGTCCCAGGTAATTATACTCGTCAACAACTTCGAGCTCGCAACAACTACCGGCATAGGTGTGACATGGACGTTAAACATGATTTTTGTTTTGTCCATGTTCATCTTAAGACCTATCCGTTGGGAGCCACTATTGAGGTCATTGAGCATAGTGCTTAGGTCCTCCAGCGATTCTGCCATAAGGACTATATCGTCGGCAAATCGAAGGTGAGTGATGTACTCGCCATTGATGTTAATACCGCATCCTTTCCAGTCCTGCAGCTTGAAAACGTCTTCCAATGCAGCGGTGAAGAGTTTCGGGGATATAACGTCAGCAAGTCTTACACCTCTTTGTAGTTAGATAGGTTTCGTACTAGGATACTACTGTACAAACACTTCAGCACTTCAATATACCGACAGTCAGCTTGGCACCGCTGAAGGGACTGCAGCACCGCCCAAATTTCGCCGGAATCAAAGGCTTTCTCGTAGTCCACATACGCAGGGCAAAGTGGTAGATTATACTACTCTGTCTTCTGTACAATCTGCCGCAGGGTATGCATGTGGTCTACGGTACTAAAGCCTTTTCGGAGACCGGCTTGCTCGGGAGGCTGGAAGTCGTCAAATCTGCGTGCGAGACGATTCGTAATGACTCTCGAAAACAGCACGTAGACGCGGCTCAGAAGGGAAATCGGTCTGTAGTTCTTCAAGAGAGCGTTGTCGCCTTTCTTGAAGAACAAGACCACCGCACTTCTGCCCCACGCCTTCGGAGGAGTGCCACCATGGAGGACGGAATTAAAGAGCTTCTGAAGGACTTAAAGTTCCGGTTTTCCACCCGCTTTCAAAAGCTCCGCTGTAATTCCATCCTCGCCCGGGGACTTTCCGTTTTTAAGGTGCTGGAGAGCCATTCTAATCTCGCTCAGACTGACGTCCGGGATATCTTCGGAATAGTGTCGGATAAGACTCGCTCTTGGATCGTTACTCACACTTGCGTGTGGCTCCAACGATGACGTGTACAGCTGCCCATAGAACCTCTCAATCTCACTCAAAATCTCAGGTGTCCCGGAAACGATGCTGCCACACTAGGTCTTCAGCTTTGACAGGTGGCTCTTTCTGGCAGACAGATCTCTGGCAAAGACTTTGGAGCCTTGGTTCCGCTCGATCGCTTCTTCAATACGAGCTGTATTGAAGTTGCGTAAGTCCCGCCGCATGCATTTGGAGATCTGTCTGTTCAGTTGCCTGTATGCTGTCAAATCTGTTGAAGAATGTAGCTTCATCTCCCGTCTAACAGCCATGAGATTAAGAGTGTGATCGGAGAGTTTTTGTGTTCTTCTGCGGTGGGTCTTGCAGAACTTAGCTCCAACCGCATGGACAGTTTCCACGAGCTTGTCATTCATATAGTCCACTTCATTGCAGGGCCACTTCTTGTGGGTCCACTTCTGGAAGAAAGAGTTCATCATAAAGAGTCCCTCTTTCTCCATGAAGTCGGTCAGCTGCTGGCCCCTTGGGTTCCATTGCACTATTCCAAATTTCCCTACTATCAGCTCACCGTACTCTCTTGTGCCTAGTTTTGCATTGAAGTTTCCCATTAACACCGTATAGTGGGTTTTGGAGGAATGAATGGCTCTAGAGATATCCACATACATTTCCTCCACCTCCACCTCATCGGGGTGTGCCGAGGTTGGTGCGTAAACCTGTATGACCTTCAGCGAATACCGTTTGGTGATTCTGAGTATAAGGCACACTCTCAATCTTTACAACGTTGTTAACGAGAGACTTGTGGACGATAAATCCGACACCTCCTTGGGACAGATGGTCGCCCTCACGGTGATAGAGCAAGTTGTAGGATTCGGGGATTACCGTGTCCTCCCCTTCTCTTCGGACCTCGGATAATCCTACAATATGCCAGCGTAACTTGTCTATCTCTTCTTCCAGCTCCACGATCTTCTAGTCAGTCCTCAGGGTGCGTGCGTTCTATGTTGCCAGGTCGAGTCGTCTTAGGTGGCAACCGAACCTCCACCGGAGATTCTTAGCACCCCCTGCTCCGCCGTTACCATGATCGCCACCGTAGCCAGGAATAGCGGGGCCGCCGGGGACTGGGGGCCGTCTCTTTGTTACTCTCATCATAGAGGAGTATTTGCCATAGTTGCCACGCTTGGCGAGCACGTTGGCAACCGATGTTTTTTTATTGTAATTTTGATGTTATCAGGAAGATGCTGCTGCCCATCTCCTGCCTGTTTCCCTTTGTCGCCTTTTAGGACACCCACGGGAAGATATGGGGTAGTGGATATTCTTAACCGCCACTACACGGCCACGAGGCCAAGAGGTGACATAGGGAAATAAAATAAAGAGATGTGACATCTTACTGATAACAACTGAAAATAATAAAATAAAACTGCGATTACCAACATGCCTGCCAAACTACTCCTACCTCTTAAATTTCTTAAACGGTTTTTTTTATTTGTACGAGTATTTTTTTCTTCTTTTCACATTTATTACTTGTTACGGCCCGCAGATGCCCCTGCAAAGATCGCCTTGGCTGGGGCCCATAGCAGCCTCCTCGACTGGCAGACGCGGGTCGGGCCCAAATGGCCATATGGAAAAATGTCCTATCATACTAAACTGTAGGGAGAAGGCTAGAAAAATATAGTACGTACCTGTATCCGAATCTAAGACCGCCCCAAGGCTCGGTCAGGCCGTAGGTGGGTGTAAGTTGCATGAAAGTAGTGTTTAGTGATGTGTATGTGTATGAGACCTGGCCCAGCTGAGGTGATATAATTGTGTTTTATTAAATATAAAAGTTTGTAAATTGAAGTGTAGTAGCTATAAACACCTGAAATAAGTTGAAAATTTATCGGACAAATGTTTTGTGCAAATATCCGAAAAACTGCCGGTAACTAAACTCAAAGTTAGACGCTTCTACTGTGAAATATTGAAGAAACCAACGCATAAGATCAACTAAACCAGTTATTTAAAATCCAAGAAAGGCATAAAGGTAAAAAAAAAATCCGTTTAGAAAAATTTATATTATAACCTCAAATTACTCATAGAAAAATATAAAAATCATTGCCATTAAAATACTCACAATAGCGCCATCTATCGGCAATTAACAAAACTACCTATAAGATACGATTCAAACCCTGCGCAAGCAGTTAATACCAAACATTTGTTGCAATTGTAATAGAGGGCGTGTTTATTACTTTTACAATGGAGGAAGTCTTAAAAATTATACAAAACATACAAGACGACATATCAAAAAACAAGCAAGAAATTAAAGAGATGGAGCAAAATATCAAAGAATCTATAAATAATAAAATAGACGAAAAATTTATTATTTTTGAAAATAAAACTAAACAATTAGAAACGAAAATTGAACAACAACAAAAAACCATAGAAAACTTAGATAAACAGCTTAGAAGAAAAAATATTGTATTCTTTGGGATCGAAGAAAAAGAAAAGGGATATGAAAGTTTACTCTCCATAGTTTTAGATATAATTAACAACGAAATGGAAATACCTTGCCAGAAATGGGAAATCGAACACGTAAATAGGATGGGAAAAAATCAGGAAAAGTCAGACCAGTGGTTGTCACAATAACAACAACAAGCAGGAGAATAGAGATACTTAAGAAGAAAAAATCGCTGGAGGGTACAAACATTTACCTGAAAGAAGATTTTCCACCTAGCGTGTTACAAAAACGGAAAGAGTTACAAGAAGACCTTAAACGCGAGAGAGAGTCAGGAAAAAGAGTGGCTTTACGATACGACAAAATTGTGACACTAAAAGCACGTGTATCTGAAGTACATACACCCACAGAACGAAACATAAACAAACGTTTTATGTCTAAATCGCCTGAAGAAACAGTGAATGAAACTGCAAAAGAATACGACAACGAACAAACAAAACAAGTACCTAAAAGAAATAAGTCACATACTATAACCAGCTTCCTACGTCCGTCGCAGCTAAATCTCAACAATCGAGCAATAGCAACTGTAAACGTAGAAGATATTTCAAAAAACTAATTAGCGTCTCTGCAACCTCTCTACCTCCCCCAAGCCGGCTGGTCACCGTGGAGGAGTCAGACCACCACCTCCTAAATCACAAAAAAAAAAAAAACAATCAAACAAGATTAATAATAAAAACAACAATATAAAACATAAACAAACAACAAAAACCACAAAACCTCTACATAGCAAGTATTAATGTAAGGACCTTATTATCAAACAGCAAAATAGAGGAATTAAGATACGCTGTTATGTCAATAAAATGGGATATTATAGGTTTATGTGAAACAAGAAGAGAAAAGGAAGCAATAGAAGAACACACCGATTTTATCTTATTTCATACATCTGGGACGAATGGAAGAAATGGTGTGGGATTCTTGATTAAAAAACATTTAAAGAATAATATAGTGAATTTAAAAAGTTTCTCGGATCGGGTAGCTTTACTAGAAATACAAACATCTGATAACTCAACTTGGTCACTTGTCCAATCATACGCCCCAACAGAACAATGCAATAAAGAAGATATAGATCATTTTTATACAACAGTGCAATCCGCCTTGGATACTATCCACACAAAAAATATAATTTTACTTGGAGATTTCAACGCAAGAATTGGGAAAGCTCAAAAAAATGAAGGAAAGAATATTGGACAATATGCGTACGGAAAAAGAAGCCCACACGGCCAGAGACTAGTAGAATTTGCAGTCGAAAATGATTACTACTTCATGAACAGCATGTTCCCATGCAAACCACACAAAAAATGGACATGGCGATCCCCAAATAGTCAACATCTCAACGAAATTGACTACATACTAACAAATCAACCAACCAATATAAAGAATTTCGATATAATAAAAAACTTAAACTTCAATTCTGATCACAGGATGATTAGATGTGAATTATCCTTGCTCCCAAAATCAAAAAGAAGGAAAATAAATTCTGTCGTTTACATTAAAGAATCACTAGATATTTCAGAAGAAAACGCTAGCTTCTGGAGAAATAAATTTACAGAAGCTGTTCGTACACAGGCAGAGGTACAAAACCAATATGACAAGCTAGAACAAGAGTTACAAGAGTTTCTGAAACAGCTGCCACGGAAAAAGAAACATGTAAACAGATATATAAATGAAGAAACAAAAGATCTCTTAGAACCAGGGTTGGCTGATTTAAATCAAACTGATTTAAATCATGATTTAAATCACGATTTAAATCACTTGATTTTGATTAAAAAAATCATTGATTTAAATCAACATGTATAAATTAATATAATAGGCAGAAAATTAAATAAAACTGGCTTAAAATAACGTAAAATCTTCAATAGTCCCATAAACTTAGTAAAATCAACCAAAATTTTTTTTTTTGAAATTCACCCTTAAGGTGAAAGCTCTAGGATGGCCCGCAAAATTCAAATATTTTTGCATTTTTTGGAATTTGCAGGTCAGGGTCAGGTTGTATGTTTAATAAAATATGATTCGCGACCATAACGAGTATGTGTTTACAGAATTATTAAAATCACCAATACAACCCTTTAAGTTCATATAATCCCTTTCAATGAGTTTTTCTGGAAATAGCCATACAATGGGATTATACAAACATAGACGGTTGTATTGATGATTATGATGATTATAATTCTGTAAATACATACTTGTTACGGTAGAGAATCATATTTTCTTAAACATACAACCTAATACTGACCTACAAATTGTAAAAAACATAAGAAAATTTGAATTTCGCGGGTTACCTTGGCGCTTTCACCTTAAGATATGAACTGTAATTAAAATTATAGTATTAATTATTTTACTCTTAATCAGTTTCATATATATGTATTCATAAACTTTTAATCCTACTATGTTAAAAAGTGTTACCAACTCGTGAATTTCCAAATATACAAAAAAAAAATCAAAAAATTCAAAAAAATCAGAAAAATCATGATTTTTTTAAAAAAATCATGCTGATTTGATTAAAATAAAAAAAATCATGATTTTTTCCATCCCTGCTTAGAACAGAGAAAAGGGTTATACATGAAGAAAAGAACGAAAGAATTAAAATGTGAAATAACAAGAATAAGCAAAAAAATTAACAGAAATATTACCCAACAAAAAAGAAGAATACGACAAAGAACATTTGAAAAATTCATAGGTAAAACAGGGGCTCTACGTAAAGCTTATAAAGAATTGAGCGACAAGGCAGAGTGGACAGAAAAACTGAGAAACAAACAGGGAATTGTGCAATCAAGACGTCCTGATATCATAAACGAAGCCACACAATTCTATAAAAAGCTTTATACTACCACAGATGGCAGTTGCTCCCTCTTATGTGAAAAACCAGGCGAATATAATAGAGTGAATGCAAACAAAGAAATACCAATCATTCTCTGATCAGAAATCGAACACGCAATAAAATCTCAAAAAGACGACAAGTCCCCAGGAAGTGACAACATTGCTAACGAAGTTCTTAAAGCGCTAACCGCTACACTTTTGGAACCTCTTCAAACATTGTTCAATAACATACTCAGAACCGAAACCACACCTGATCAATGGTCAAAATCTACAATCATACTGCTTTTCAAAAAAGGAGATAGAAGAGATCTAGGGAACTATAGACCAATCAGTCTCATGTCAAATTTATATAAAATTTTTTCAAAGATCATATTGAATAGGATAACAAAGAGTCTAGATGAAAACCAACCGCGGGAACAAGCAGGTTTCCGCAAAAGCTACTCGACTGTAGATCACATACAAGTTATAACACAATTAATTGAAAAAGCAAAAGAATATGGGAAGACGTTATATATGTGTTTTATAGACTACACAAAAGCATTCGAATCTTTACACTTCAAAGCTATATGGACATCACTTACACAACAAGGAGTCAATCAGAAATATATTAACATAATCAAGAGTATATATACAAAATGTCTAGCAAAAGTGCGCCTAGAACGTGAAGGTACAGAATTCCCTATACAAAAAGGAGTAAGGCAGGGAGACCCTCTCTCCCCGAAGTTGTTTTCAGCGGTGCTCGAATCTATTTTCAGACGTCTAAATTGGGAAAAGAAAGGAATACGGGTAGATGGAGAACTACTGAACCACTTGCGCTTCGCGGACGACATAGTGGTCTTCGCAGTAAGTGCTACCGAATTGGAGTATGGTGTTCGAACTAGCAATGGAAAGTAAAAAGGTGGGACTGTCAATGAATACGATGAAAACCAAGATTCTAACCAACGGAGTACCTCGGGACATTATAATAGCAAATGAAAAAATTGAATATGTAAAAGAATATGTATACTTAGGACAGCTAGTATCATTTGTAAACAATACAGAAAAAGAAATAGGAAGAAGAATAAGTCTAGCCTGGAAGAAATATTGGGGATTGAGAGAAATAAAGAAAAATAAGGATATCAATATAAATATAAAGAAAAAACTCTATGAAATAGCGATATTGCCATGCCTAACATATGGTTGCCAGACGTGGTCATTGAGAAAAGAAGATGAAGAAAGAATTGCTATCTGTCAACGCAAAATGGAAAGAAGCATGCTTGGTCTAAAACTATCAGATAAGGTTAACAACGTCAACATCAGAAAAAAAACAAAAATAATAGATGTAAGAAAAAGAACAAGACTACTCAAGTGGTACTGGGCAGGACACATCTGTAGAATGAAAAATAACAGATGGACCAAACCTCTAACAGAATGGATACCAAGAGACAGGAAAAGAAAAAAAGGGAGACCAAGTAAAAGGTGGAGAGACATTTTTAATCAGAGATGTGGCCCCCTATGGATGCGAGTGGCTCGGGAAAGAAATATGTGGAAAGGTTTAGGAGAGGCCTACGCCGCAGAGGCGACTACTACTAATATCAATTAAGTCATATATATACATACATAATTATACATATAACAAAAATACATATTAATTATACTATACTATTATAACCTAGATTAATCATATGTCAAGTTTGCATTGTAGTAGAAATAAAGGCTATTTTATTTATTTATTTATATATGTGTATGAGACCTGGCCCAGCTGAGGTGACCGGCAGCGGCCGATTTCCATGCTGCCCCACAATGCTGCATCACTCCAGCAGGCTTCCTCGCTGGACCATTTCTTTCTTCATGTCACTATTTCAGTCTATTAACTTCATTGTACATTTAACTAACTTAAACTCGCCTAATTCCACATTCATCGTAGAATCGAACACGTGATACCCGACACAGTAACGGACAGTAGTTCAAAGTTCAACATTCAATGTCCCGGATTAATTTATCACCAAATTACAAATAGGGAACTAACGCGATCTCTTCATGAGTCACACGGTACGGCGTTAAACACAACTAAGTTCCTTCGTTCGATACTAAATACTACGCCACGATAATAATTCAAAATCCGCCTCGTTGACACGTAAAACGAACAAAAAACAGTCAACATACAAAAAAGGGCACTTAACGCGGCGGCACAATTGCAACGATGATTTCCAAACAATCACCAGGGAGACGCCCTCGATAAAGGACTGCGCTGTCCAAATTCTAAACCGTATCTCTAATCGGCGCGCACGCAAAATTCCACGTCACCCGAACAAGTTAAATATTACAAAATGCATTTCAACACGCATTCACTATCTAATTTACACAATTACTTTCAAAGAAGTTACTTTAATCACTCAAACACAATACAAGCCTCTTGTCAAGAACCTAAACCCTAGACAACCTAAAACGAGGCGGTTTTCACGAAACACAATTAGGTAACGTAGCGAAGTAACGCGCACAAATTCTAAATATCGAGACCGTAACCCCAAAATCGGTCGCGCAAAACCTCGGCAGCGGCAACCGAGGTATGCTAATTAACTGCCCGGCTGCCAGCAAGCTACTGCTTCTCTTAGCCCAGCGTCGGAATCACCGGAGTCGGTACACCACCGCCCCGCACCGCGACCCGCGCGACACCTGGCACCATCGGGCGATTCACGAAGTCGAACGTGATTGGTTGGCGTACAAATTACCTTTTTTGGGTCTAAACATTACTGTTACTAACTTGATTAGAAAATGATTGCATTGTACTAAAAATGTTCATTTGATTTCTTATTTTAATTTTACTAGAGCTGTGGTAGCTCATGGGCTAAGTGCTCGAATTTTACAGTACGCGAGCAACCTGGGTTCGATACCCGCCGGCAACAATGAAATTGTTAATTGTAATTTTAAGTGCTGATTTACCACGTGTTCGGCGGTGAAGGAAAACGTCGTGAGGAAATCTGCATGTCTGAGAAATGAGAAAAAATAATATTTCGATGACATGTGTATTTCGCCAACACGCATTGGGGCAGCGCGGCGGACATTTCCTTGGCCTAATGCCCTCTCAGAACTGAGAGGAGACCTGTGCCCAGAGCAGTGGGAAGTATATTAACTTTTTTTTTACTTTAATTTTAGTTAAGTTTATTATTATCTTTTTTCATGTTCAAGACACAATGCACATTGTTTAAGTGAGAAATCAATTAAAAATATATATCTATATACCTTGTTGTAGTCGCACATCTTCCAGAAGAGCACGAGAAGCTCTTGATGCAACGCGACTTTTTTAGCCGAGTTTGGTAGATAAGTTTGCGCTAATGGGTTATTGAGAAGTCGCGTAACGCCTCGAAGAACAAACTGGAAGTCCTCGTCACGGTGGATACGGGACAGGTAATTTATGAACAGGTTATCCGGGAGATTCTGTAAAAGGTATGAAAGTAGTAGTGTAGAAACAAGAAAATGATAGGGGGAGCCATCCATATGACACGGCTTTTGGATGATCACCTCTCACTTTTATGGCACGTTTAGATTATCGGCACGAGTAACTCGCCAAGTAGCTCGCAGTTATTCGTGGACAAGTACGACGCGTATACATATTCGTCTATATTCATTCAACCTAGATCTTTTAAACACGGATGACGACAGTCTACTTGATATTTATAGATTCACAATTATTTATTTGGGGGGTGTGGCATTATTAAGGATAACTTAAAAACTACTGATCTGATCTACTGATCAATTTATATGGGACCACATGAGAAGCACCAGCTTTCAAATAAAAAAGAATCATCAAAATCGGTTCACCTATAAAAAAGTTTTGAGGTCCTACACATAAAAAAATACAATCAAAATGAGAACCTCCTCTTTTTTTGAAGTCGGTTGAAAATTTTTGTCAGAATCAAAGAATCAGTACGTAATTTAAGCCGATCGCTCAGCTTCTTATCTAACACGGATGTCACTCCACGGATAGAACTTTTTTTTTATAGGATAAGGGTGATAAACGAGCACACAGTCCACCTGATGGTAAGTGGTTGCTGCGACCCATAGACATCTACATCTATCTTCGATTACGAATCAAAATGCAGACGCGTTGTCACCCGTGAGGACTAAGATGTAATGCCTCATTTCCAGTAAAAAGGATCTCCGGTTCTCTACACTCGCCATACGAAACGAAGCAGCGTTTAGCTGCTATTTTACGCTGGTATTCTGTGAGAGCGTGGTGCTATCCCGGTCGAGCCGACCCATTCGTGCTACAAGCATAATATAGCTGCAGCATGGCTCTACCACGTAAAAAAGAACTGAATAGAATACAATAATTTTTATTCAATATAGTTTACAAAAATACTTATTCAATCATTTATGCTTGCCGTTGGTTGTGTGGAACTCTGTATTAAAAGAACCAGCAAGAAACTCAGCGGTAATATTTTTTTAAACAATAAGTTACTACTGTTGTAGTGATGAAATAATCGGGAAGATCGTGAGCCAATATAAGTAAGTAAGTAAGTAAGTAGTATAAGAGATAGTTTAAAAATATGTGTATGCAGGTATAACTAGGCACGTAACTAACACATCGTGAAGTACGGCAACAGTCAGCGTTGTTAAGGCCGGCCACATACATACGGAATTCCGTTTCGAGATTCCGTTTCGGAATTCCGAACGGGTCGGCCACACACATACGAAATCCCGTTTTGCCCGCAAAATTTCGAACGGAAAACTACCGTACGTGTGTTACGGGTCATAGATTTTATATGGACTTGCTGCGTTCGAGATTCCGAATCGGAATATCGAAACGGAATCCCGAAACGGAATTCCGTATGTATATGGCCGGCCTTAGTTTGCAATTTGTCCGCCATTGTAAGATAAATGTTCGTAAGTAAGGCCCGCCATATACATACGGAATTCCGTTTCGAGATTCCGTTTCGGAATTTCGAACGGTCGGCCACACACAAACGGAATCCCGTTTTGCCCGCAAAATATCGAACGGAAAACTACCGTACGTGTGTGGCGGGTCATAGATTTTATATGGACTTGCTGCGTTCGGGATTCCGAATCGGAATATCGAAACGGAATTCCGTATGTATGTGGCCGGCCTTAATCACCTAAAATACCTGTTTATAAGTAATAAAGTATTTCATAGTTCTAACAATATTTGTTTTCGATTCACTGACCCAATAATTACAATATTAATTAAATATGAAAACATTTAGAAACAGCATGGTAGCGATCGCCTCAATCCGAGCGGTTAGGAGTACAATCATGTATTCTTTAGTAGTATAAAAACCCTTAAACAATAACTACAGGTTTTAACTATAAAATAGTTGTAATACACAAAAAGTTGTGCTGTTTTTTTTCAAAATTAACAGTATAGCTTAGTAACTGACTTCGTCTGAATATTCACTGACGGCGTTGCTCGTGTCGTGGTCCAGAGCGACGATGAGCATCTGCAGCGCTACCTGCGAAACAAATGACTTATTGAAGACTAGCCACTTGCCCTGGCTTCGCCTAGGTAGGATCAATTAATGTTGCGATATTTAGATAGTAGGTAATCTATCAAAGATTATTGCATGCCTTAAGCGCAAAGCGCGTAGGTATGTTCTACTAGCGCCTAAAAATCAAGATTCCTACGTTTTGTCGCATAAAATCGTATCTAACAATCATATTGAACATATCAATGATATAAAAAGCACATTGTCAGAAAGATAAATGTTTGTTGAACTTATTCATATATTTTTTTAATCGATTAATTGCTATTTTTACATAAAAAAGTGGTTTTAGAGGCTTATAGTGTAGATTTATCAAGTCCGCATGGAGTGGTAAACACGATAACTTTAGAAAATATCAGTTGTTTAACTCAATCTATTTATTCTATTTTTCAATTTTTAATTCACAAGAAAAACTTAATTTGTCAGAAAAAATATAATTTATTATTATTTTATTTATTTATTTTTAAGCAAAGGATATAAACACTTTGAGATAGAGCTTAGCAATAAATACAATTCAGTGAATATCTGTGTCTGAACTAGATAATTTAATATCTGTGTTTCAGACAGCAGCGCTCTTCCCATTAAGGTTCTACATTTCACTGTATACAAGAGAGATCACTAATCAATTTGTAATTGAGTTGTACAGTGTAGGTAAGAATCCTTGTGTGTAGTATTACAATGTGTTTTTTATAGTATAGGAGTACAAACGAGTACACAGTCCACTTGATGGTAAGTGGAGGCTGTGGCCCATAGACATCTACATTAATCCTATATTAAGAATCAAAATACAGTTGCATTGTCTCCCCTGAGGACTAAGATGGAATGCCTCGTTTCCAGTAAAAAGGGTCTGCGGTTCTCTACACTCACCATACGAAACACAGCAGCATTAAGCTACTATTCATGCTATAACCATAATGTGGATGCAGCTAATACGTCAAGTATGATTTAACAAGGTACATTATGTCAAGTATGATTTAACAAAGTAATTGTTCAGTTTCGTTATAGTTTAGTTTTATGAATATATTCAAATAGTTTCCTTTTGCACTTTCTAATATTTAAACTTCGTAATATGTCAGTAATTTTGCTGACTTTAGTATAGATATGGACCCAATAAGGGAAAATATTTATGTACAAATTGGTGTTTAAATATTGGTATATCTGGGGAAGGTTATTATCTTATAAGATAAGAATGATGTGATATCAAGTTAAACTCGCTAGTTTGTTATAATGATAAGACTATAGGGATTTTTTCTTACCTCAACCAGTGGCTCAACTGTATCGGCGAAGAGAAGATGGTTGTAGGGCAAACCAATTCCAACTGGGTCGTACGAGCATACAGTGTTCAACAGAGACGTGAACAGTGGCAAGGCGTGACGATTGTCTGCACTCGTCAAGTACCTGAACATAAAAACATTTTTTAAATAAAATCATCACTTATAATTACAATTAGCAATTTTATTGATGTCATTGCTCGCGTACTGTGAAATTTATAGTGAGCTATATAAAAAAAGGCAAATCACAGAATACTAGCGTAAAATAGCAGATTAATGCTGTTGTTTCTTATGGTGAGTGTAGTGAACTGGAGATCCTTTTTTCTACCAACAAGGCATTCCATCTCATTCCTCAAGGGTGACAACGCATCTGCATTTAAGATTCTTAGTTGAGGATAAATGTAGATGTCTATGGGCCACAGCATCACTTACCATCAGGTGGACTGTGTGCTTGTTTGTCACCCTTAATTTATAAAAAAACACGCTATTAGTAATATACCAAATCAATTGTTCAGATAAATTTTGCCTTTGGACTTCCTAATTTTAAGGTTTATTTCCAGTTTCTACTACTTCAACTGATTAGTTCAATCGTTGATAAAGTAAGTCACTTTTCTCAGTAGTTTCAAGAGGGAGAGAGTGAGAGAGAGAGAGAGGGGGGGGGGGATATGGTAAGATGAGTGATTGTTTGTTTCCTCTCTTTATTTATTTAGGGGCTTTTATTCAGAACGAATGTCAGCCCCATCACACCCTGATCCTAATGACACACAGTTGGGAAAAAGACCTTTTAAAGATAATAGAATTATTGGTGTTTCATAACAATATCAACCAGAAATTTTGCAGTATCTGACAGTGGTTCTGCTAACACAGTTGAACCAACTGAGAAAGTGATGATGTGTGAGAAACTTACGCGATCCACTTGTTGTGGTGCGAGGCGGCCTGGTGCGCGGGCTTGTAGATGGTCTCGCTGCAGCACGTGAGCAGCAGGCGCAGCAGTTCCGTGCGCGCCGCCTCGTGTTGCGCGTTCCTTGCCGGACTGCGAGCGAACCCCACCCCCCCGGCCCAAATGTACTCGCAGCTGTCCATTGAAGACAACTCCTCGGCACGCTCCTGACGGCAAATCATCGTGGACGAAAAAATAAAATTAGACGACTAAACAATGCTAGACTAACTAGACAAATTAAACAATTTAGACATACTATACATACAATTATTAAAACAGCATAAGCTACTGAGTTTGGAATCTATACGTTCGCTTATAATGGCCAAAAGGGTTAAACTTCGCCACTACCCAAAATGGCAATACTGCCGCGCCAGCTAGTTTGTTATAAAAATATTAAAATACTATAATATTTTATAGCCTATATTAGAAAAATAGTGATGCTATTATAAAAACACCTTTACAAATATTAAAATCCTTTTAGTTTATGGATGATAATAAACCCTGGGAATGAGGTGATCGCTACCAAGCTATTTCTAATTGTTTCTGTGTGGTTAATAGTGTAACATACATGATTGTAAGCTTGTTATTTAAAAAAAAAGTCCCGCTGGGTTTCTTGCTGGTTCTTTCCAGGACAGAGGTTTTTTTCGAACCAGTGATAATTAAACAAAAAAGTGACTTTCAATAAGTATCATTTATAATCTATATTGAATAAAAAAGTTTGTGTTTCTGTAACTAAATCAAATAGAGAATAGATAAAGGATGAGAGATTAGGTTTATCTAATCATCAAAATAATCAATACTCACCGGGCCCGATCTCTTTGTGCTGGCCACTGTGAAGTCCGGACAAAACAGTAGATCCTGAGAAATGTGGAACACTGTATCAATAAAAGGAGGTTTTAGATAAGCAAATTCTATATAGTTTATATAACATTTAACGTACACAAATTGCGTTGATGAGTGACTGCGCAAGTGGCACAGATTCATTTTCAGCGGCTGCAGGGAGTGATGACCAGAAGAAACTGTGCCACTCCAGCTCCTCTAGCATGTATGGTAGGACCCGCGTCAGAAGACGTGCACAATTCAGAGCTGTAATTTTTTACTTTAATATAACATAATAAACAACCCTAGGGCCATTTTAGAGGCTTAAACATACCAATATCTGGGTATCGTAATGTTGGCAGGTGTTAATACGAGAGGCCTGTTGATCTGCATAGCACTTTAATTGAACTACTCTTATTCAACACTTAACTTTAATATATATCATCATGGGGGTTACATTACACTCGTACTACACCTTGCCCCGACAAAAAAATAAATAAAAAATGAATGCATTTTTTCTTATTAGGTATATAAAATTATAAAAATATTATCACTAAAAAGAATATAAATTACATAAATCGAGATAAGTGTATTCTAGAGTGGCTAAGTAGAAAACTTCATGAAACCCCTGCCTCATAAAAATTTCGAGGTCAGAATAGAATTGGTACGATATCATGCATGAATACAACATACATATTTAAAAAAAAAAAGGTTTTAAAAAGTTACTTCGCAAACATCCGCTCTATAAAATAAAATGACGTGTCTTACCTAGTATGAAGAGCATCTCCCGCCCTCCCTCAATTACGTGCACTATACTCGGCACCACTAATCCCAGCACCACTACTCCCAACACCACTACACTAGGAAAGACACACCACTGACGACAATACGACACGTGTTTCGCCTCTACACGAGGCATCCTCGGGTGATGTAGACTCTACGTTGGCTGACCGTTGATGTAGAAGCAAAACACGTGTCGTATTGTCGTCAGTGGTGTGTCTTTCCTAGTGTAGTGGTGTTGGGAGTAGTGGTGCTGGGATTAGTGATGACGGGGATAGTGCACGCAATTGGGGGAGGGCGGGAGGTGCTCTTCATACTAGGTAAGACACATCATTTTATTTTATAGAGCGGATGTTTGCGAAGTAACTTTTTAAAACCTTTTATATAATGGATTCCCGCAAAGTAATGCCTGATTCTATTAATTACATACATATTTGACATAATTAGGTAATACATATTATGTTCAGAAGTTTCCATTTTTTTTAATGGATAAATTATAAAAATTTACTTAAAATAAAACAAAAATATGAAAGAATCAATAAAATATCTCTAAAAATGAAAAAGTTATGGGACTTTGAAGTTGCGCGTACAAGAATAATTTTGTTACACGCGGTGCTCCGTCGTATACGCCGTATACGCCGATTACGAAAATTGTTTTGTTCATTACCCAATGGCAGAAGTTAAAATAAATGCCTACAAATATTGTATTGTTCCTATGTGTCAAAGCACAACAATTAAAAAATCCCAATTTTTTTTTTCCGTATACCAAATAATATAACAACAAGGATAAAGTGGTGTAAACTAATGAACCGCAATTTAATTGGACCTAAAAGCACTAAATATGTCTGTGAAGATCATTTTGATGTAAGTAACTATTAATAAAAGCTGCCTATTTCTGATTTGGAAGTAATTAGAAGTAGACTTTAGTAATGAGTTGGTGGATGACTCGAACTTTAGGTCTAGTCAGTTTGAATAGCCTATCATGGAGAAAATGTCATGGGGGTCATAGTTGAATAGGGGAAAAAGTTCTCTCTTCTCATTACACTCCTAGGGTGTCAAAATGGCCAATAACCAAAAAATTAAAAATTCTTATTTCGGCTATAACTCTGCCTCCTTCGGAGGTTATTACAGTCTTTACTTCCCGTATCCCGTTGTTGATATACCTATTGAGTCGTAAGTAGGTTCGGAATAACTTATTCAGTAAAAATAACTATATATTTTATGTAAATGTATTTGTTATTTACTTTATATTTGAAGCGTCAGTAGCATAATGGCAAGGTGCGGATTGTGAACTCGAAAGGTCGTGGGTTCGAATCTGCCATTCGACTACTGTCGTGAACCACTTCTAACACAAGCATTTTAAGCTTACCAGAAGTGGTTAAGAGGAATATTAGTAATGTTTAATAGAATTACTAGTATTTAAAAAAAATGTATGTAAGTACTTTAAAAATCAAATTTATTTACCGGTTGAAAAAATAATACTTTACACACATTAACAAGTATTTCATATATATTATTTATCATTATTATTAGTATTAGTCGCAAACACATTCCTTTTTTTGATTCTAAGGAAAATATATTTTTTTAATTGAGACATATTCATATAAAATACATTATTACACAGCTAAAGTTTGTATATCAAAATATTTATTAGCTTTAGAAAAGACATTTTTTTAATGATTTCTTATATTTACGTGAACACTACACATTAAATGAAACTAATTTTACGATTTTATCACGTTTAAATTTATCTTTTTAAATTTTTAAGTTGAGGAGGACTGAGGTGTTTGGCGTCCCGATATCATAGTTATCCCGACTACCTTCAGTTTTTGAGTATTCATTTTTGGCAGAATGAGCTTACAGTATCTGGATTTTTGTAGGTGGTATGCTTGCGTTTGCATTTAATTTTATTAATTATAGGATCCCAAGCAGATGGTAGCACCCATCCATCTTCTCTATTGAAATTACGATGTTCTTTAATTTCAATAGCCTTGTGGATTATCCTTAGCAAGAATCGCTGTTTTATCGCAAGGATTTGTGGTTTATCAAATCTAATTTAATGGCAGGGGCTGTCTAAGATATGATCACAAGCTGCAGACTTCCCGGAGTGTTGGCAAATACATAACAAAAAGGATAGACAGGTTACACACTAACATTATTATTTTTAGGTAGGTAGTACTATATCTACGTACAGTTATTTATTATGACACGGTGCGCTAACAAAAAGAGAAATGATAGGGATACATATTAATAGAAAAAGATGAATATACATCATTAGTTGAATGAATGAATGAATATACATTATTGATTGCTGCTGAGCGCTCATTGGCACGAGCGCATGACATACCGACATGGAAAATGAACACACTAGCTAGCGTCAAAGTTTACATTAGCGGTTAGTGTTAAAATAATAAAACCAATTATGATCAAAGCATCCATATTCAAAATATTAATGAGACATTTTTCTTGTCTCTAACAGTTGCTATGTAATTTGTGCACCACCTAAAAATACAGGAAGACATTATTGCCACAAATAACTAGAATATTTACACACTATAGCGAAGTATAGCCGTTGCCCGACTGAATGCGAGTCGGGCAATTACCGGACTTTCATATTGCCATTCTCGAGCAAGCATGATGTATCTATACTTTTAAAAACATCTTAGTGTGTTGGTGTTTCATGTCAGCTATATTTTTTGTTAGTAGATAAAACATATTTTTTATTTTCATTGTCTTTAATATAGAAAAAAAAATAAAACTATTTAATTATAAACTTATGATAATAGAGAATCAATACTGTTTGAACTTGATTTTAAGCAATGTATAATGCAAATTTAATTCAAAATTGTACAAATTTCGCATACAAAAATATAACATTAAAAAAAAAGATAGTTACTTTAAAAATAAATCCATGTTAACATGAAAACTCAAAAAAATATGGTAAAAGATATACATGAAAATGTATTTACCACATTTGTTTTTTTTTTAGCAGAACAGTAATAAAATAATTGAAGTAAATATTAAATTGTCTTATGCTTTAATACAAATGTGCCACAAAAGTGCTTACATAACTTAATTTATAATATACTAGCTGTTCCCCGCGACTTCTCTTGTATATTAGGGTTTTTATGTTTTTGCGCGGAACCCTAATTCTTTTTCTAAAATAAAAGTATCCTAAGTTACTCGTTATGAAGCTATCTGCCAGTGAAAATTCCGTCAAAATTGGTCCAGTCGTTTCGGAGATTAGCCGGAACAAACAGACAGACAAAAATTTAAAAAATTGTATTTTAGTTATAAAAACCGTATTTACTTTCATATGCATTTAGTAAAAAGCGGTAACTTTGACATTACAAACAGACACTTCAATTTTATTTATTTGTATAGATATTATTAATATTTTTTTCAGCTCAGTTTGCCCCGAGCAGTTATGTTTTTGAGTGGAATTTTGCCTCCCCCAGAATACACGGGGCAGCCTGAGCACCCACGCTCAGGAGTGGAATAACATGGTCGTGGATGCTCAGCGAGTGATTCTCCATGGGTGCTGGTACCCTCCTAGGGTAGTCTTTTGTGTAATTCAGCTACCATGCACTCACCAGACGAAACGCAGAAGCAGAGCTTTCACTTCACGCCAGTATTCTGAGGTTGTGGTACCAACCCGGCTCGAGCCGGCCCATACGTGCAACAGCAAAAACTGCCATGTGGCTCTACCACCATTAATAACTCTAATATATATCGTCTTGGGAGACTGCACTACCATAGAGTATGGTACAAAACATACATATTAATGTAGCAAACACAAAAGATCAATTTGTAATGATTTTGAACACTTAACAAAAGTATTTAACTAACAACCTTTCCAGCTATTAAGCAGCTGTTCCAACCTACTAAAGTCCACTGCTGAACATAGGCCTTAGGCGGCAATCTATGGGGGATATTTGCCATAGTTTCCACGCTATGCAAACAGGCTGGCAACTGCAGTTTGTTATTTTACTCGTTATTAGGAAGACTCTACTGCCAATCTCCTGATATGTTTCCCTCTGTCACTTCTTACAATACTCACGGGGTGATGTGGGGAAGTGGATATTCTTACACCGCCATTACACAGTAAACCCTAAATTAAATATATATTAAATAAATATTATAGTGGCAATAATCAATAATTAACCTAGGTGGTTTTATTTTTATATACCCACACACATATTTTAATGACATAAAGTCATTAAAATACATGGGTATGAGTAATAGTAAAAGGGTTAAGTATATACTACAAATTCTAACAAAACAATAACAGGACACATCTAGCACTTTTATCATTATACGGCTCAATATTAATTACAAACACAACATCATAATATTGATTTTGTATGTTTTATTAAGGTTTTGTATATACCTATCTTATCTAGATAACTTACAAGTTTATGATATATGGAAACTCGATTTTTCAATTAGTTTGTTTTATTAACACAAGGTAGCAATTTTTTAGTCGGGATGTTTTAAAGAACGATCAATAATTTATTTATCCTGACGATTGTTCTATCATTATAATTCACTAATAATGTAGTAAAAGCAGACAATTACCGGTCTGTTGTTCCCGATGTGTTCTGCAACTGCTGTCTACAGTTTTCACCAGCTTTTCAACGGCCTTGTACACAAGGGTAGCCAAGTTGTTAGGCGACTCCTCACGTAGCGCTCGTATTTCAGCACCAGGTACCAATGCAAACACATCCTGAATGTTTGTTACACTCTCCGACCAGAATTGATCCCAAAAACTATCATCGGTCGCGTCGATAGGCTACAAATAAATGAGAATTGGCAAAAATTGAAACTAATAACGTCACATAGACAAGAAATTACAATATACCTGCGTCTTTGATGTAAGCTGCACTACAGCTTTTCTAAAGTTCAATTTTGTATCAGCGTTACCCATCTCTAAGATCTTTTAATTATTTAAAAATATTAAAATTCATCTCCGAATTACGTACACACTACACAAAACAAATCGAAATTGATTAATTGACTGACAAATGACAATTGACAACAGTGTGACCATCTTTAAAATACAAATCCTGCCTTACTTTGGTTAAAAACCTGCCAAATCCTGCCAAAGTATGTAGTGAAAAATACCCAAATAAAGCCAATTTTATTTACTACTAGCTGTTCCCCGTGACTTCGCCAGCGTGGAGTTATTTTTCGCGGAACCCTAAAATAAAAGCAGCCCAAGTTACTCCTTATAACATCAGTTATCTGCCAGTGTGTATAAATATTGACATTAATATTTATACCATACTAACATCACTCAATTGATATGTTTTTCCTGAACCCCTCCACTAATACTTAAACTTTATGGTATGGTATTAGAGTTCAAATAGACTTTTAAATATTATTACGAAAATTTTTGTATGGAAATATAGAAAAGTGATGTTTTTAGACTTTTTCAGGCAATTTTTTAAATTTTTCTCTCCGTAAGAACTATCTTCGTACTTCAAGGAATATTATAAAAAAAGAATTAGCGAAATCGGTTCAGCTGCTCTCGAGATTTGCGCTTAGCAACACATTCGGCGATTCATTTTTATATTATAGATTGTATTAAACTAAGAAAAGTAAAAATTCACATTTAAATGCTATATTTTTATTAAATAAAATTAAGCATATCTTTTGGTGGTTTGAATACAATGCAATCGCCATGCTCACCAATCCCTTGTTTAAGTGCTATAGAGACGTGCAATATAGACGCTACATGTTTCTTTATAAATCTGTGTAGTGTTAATCTAAATAATAATCTTAATTAAATTATTAGTCTTAAGTAAATTTATTTGAAAGAATATGCTTTAGCATGTTGAATCCGCTCATATTTTTTTGATGTATACTCCTTTAAAGCTCCTTTAAAGCGGACAGCCGGGATGGCAATTTTCAGTAACACATTCTGGATCATCTTTAGCTTTGGAGATGAAAGTAAAGGATCTTGCTCTCACTCCACTCTATACGCCCTTTTATATTTACGCTTCATCACCTCCACCTATAATTACTATCGTCCACGAAATATTATTGACAAGATATCGCTAACAAAATATTATCACCATGAAATCTAATGTGATACCAACTTAAAGTACGTCTCGTCTCTTCTATGACTGATTGAAATATCAAACATAATTTCGTGTTTATGAATACTTTTTTTACAATAATCAACTTTTTACACAAGCTTTTAAAGTTGTTTGTTAAATAGAATAGAATAAAATTTTATTCAATATAGATCACATGTGCAATTCTTATTGAAAGTCATTTTTTACTTTACCACTGGTTCGAAAAAAACCTCCGTCCTGGGAAGAACCAGCAAGAAATCCAGCGGGACTTTTTTTTAAAGCAAATTTTACAATAATGGCTGTACAAATTATATAAGTACAAAATTTATATTAGAAACAGCTTGGAAGCGATCACCTCATTCCCAAGGGTTATTATCAACCATGTATTCATTTATGCTATAATAACCCTTTTTATACAGTTTCAACTTAACAAAACATTTAAACTTGCTAATAGAGAGAGCCTGTACACTTTCCGGGACCTTGTTGTAATAGCGTATACATTGCCCCAAGAATGAATTACTGACTCTGTGGAGTCGAGAAACTGGTATCACTAGCTTGTGTTTGTTCCTAGTGTTTACAGAAAGTATATCACTTTTTTTTTACTAAAACTACCTTTGTTTTTGTGAACATACATTAAATTTTCGTAAATATACTGAGAGGCCAAAGTTAATATATTTATTTCTTTAAATTTATCTCTAAGAGACTCTCTCGGTTTTATGTTGTAAATAGCTCTAATGGCCCTCTTCTGTAAAACAAAAATAGTTTCTGAATCAGTCGCATTTCCCCATAGCAAAATCCCATAAGACATTATGCTATGGAAATAACTGAAATAAACTGATCTAGCTGTCTCGACACTAGTGAGACCTCTAATCTTTTTTACAGCATAGGCTGCAGAACTTAGTCTGCTTGCTAGTTTGGATATATGGGGACCCTACTGAAGCTTTGCGTCGAGTGATGCCAAGAAAAACAGTGGACTCAACAGGGCTCAGTTCTTCCCCATTTAAAAACACATTGGTACTCAGATTTTTAACATTCGTTGTTGTAAATTTAATACATTTAGTTTTATTTCCGTTTTAATGTAAATTATTAACGTTAAACCAATGCACTAATTTTGATATAGCATTATTCACTTCGTCACATTTAAATGATTGACGTTTAAGTTTAAAAATCAAGGAAGTATCATCAGCAAATAATACTGTTACGGCCTACAGCTGCTCTAGCAAGGGTCGAATCTTCCGGGGCCCATGAGCAGAAGATTCCACGAGCAGCCGCAGGTCGGTCCCAAAATGGCCACATGGAAGAAAGAAAGAAAGAAAGAACTATTTATTTGATATACACATTTTACACACATTAAAAAAGAAAGAATGTCCTATCATAATAAACTATATGGGAGAATGCTAGAAACACATAGTACGTACCAGTATCAGAAGTTTACCTCGCACCAAGGCTCGGTCAGGCCGTGAGTGGGTGTAAGGTGAATGGCAAATAGTGTTCAGTGATGTGTAAATGTCTGAGACCTTGACCAACTTAGGCGACCAGCAGCGGCCGTGTTCCAGGTTGCCCCACAATGCTGCATCGCTCCAGCAGGCTCCACCGCTGGACCATTTCTTTCTTCATTGTCACTACTTCAGTCTATTAGCTTCATTGTACATTTAAATAACTTAAACTCGCCTAATTCCACATTCATCGTAGAATCGAACACGTGATACCCTACACAGGAAGGACAGTAGTTCGAAATTCGACATTCAATGTCCCGGATTCACTTACCACAAAATTACCAATAGGGAATTTAAGCGATCTCTTAATGAGTTATACGGTTCAGCGTTAAACACAACTAAGTTCCTTCATTCGACACCAAAACACCACGTCGCGAAAAGAATTGAAAATACGCCTCGTTGACACGTAAACTAACGAAACAACCAACACACAAAAAAGGGCACTTAACGCGACGGCACAATTATAAGGATTTCCATACAATCAACCGGGAGACGCTCTCGACCAAGGAATGCGCGGTTCGAATCCTGGACCGTATATCTACTCGGCGCGCGCGTGCGCCATTCCGCATCACCCGAACAAGTTAAATATTGCAAAATTCACATACCCACGTAGAGAAGTACACGCCTAAAACTAACTATCTGGACCCTACACGGTCGCGTGCCTTCGGCCGCGATAACCTAGATACGCGGCTTCGCCGTCTCGCGCCACCGCCGCCCCATCTGGCGGCGTTTTTTCACCTACATACTATCGGGTGACGCGACAGCTCGAACGCAATTGGATAGCGTTCAACATGACCAAAATTGGGCATAAACAAATACTATATCATGATTATCCTCTACAAGAGAAGGTAAGTCATTAATATACACTAGAAATAGGAATGGGCCGAGAATCAAGCCCTGAGGGACACCCATTAGTACAGGTGACCCGGAAGAACTTTTACCATTGATAATAACTTTCTGCATTCTATTACTTAAATATGAAATAATAATTTTAAGCGCTGTGTTCTTGACACCATAGTACTGTAGCTTCCTCATTAATGTCTCATGGTGAACGCAGTCGAAGGCCTTGGAAAGGTCACAAAATATACCCAAAGCATCCTCTGAATTCTCCCATGCACAAAAAATATGTTTAATAAGCTCAACTCCAGCGTCAGTTGTCGAGCGACCCCTTGTAAAACCGAATTGATTTCTATGTAGCAATTTATTAATATTAAAGAAACTTAACATCTGATCTAAAATTATTTTTTCAAAAATTTTATTAAATGTTGGTAGTACAGAAATTGGTCTAAAATTGACGGGGTCTAATGTACTACCAGATTTAAATAAAGGTATGACTTTACTATGTTTCATTAAATCAGGAAACATTCAGATTCGACGCTTGTATTAAATATAGTGGCTAGATAAGGTGCTATTATTTCTATTATAGATAAAATAACTTTAACGGAAATCCCCCATAAATCTACCGTTTTCCTAATATCAATAGTTTTAAAATATTTAACGATATCTTTTGGCAGTACTCTATGGAATTTAAAAGTATTTAAATAAGAATTACAATAATTTTTAAAAAATGTTATTACACTTTTTGTCACTTTTTGTTCCAACACCAAAATGTTGTTATAACATTTATGTACGTCGGTACCTTACCTTTACCTTTCTTAAATATAAATACAAAGCGGCAGTTATTATTAACTATAACATAAAATTGAGGTGGATATAATGAATTTACAATATTTAAATTATTAAAATTTATCGGGATCAATTACTTTTACAACTTATCACCAGGGCCGCCACAGCAAAAAAAAAATGTTATACAAACATAATACGAGAAATACAGTGAAATCCCCCACATTTACTATATAGTTTGTGCCCACATGGTAGCGAAGAATCTAGAGTCTATTTTTATTACCCAAGTAAGAGGCCAATAAGAGGCCAATGCTGCCAAATTGGCAGGAACCTGCCACATATGGTCGCACTGATTGACATCTGATTCTTTTTATAACTAGCTTTATGGCTCTTGGTTTTAGCCCTTCTGAGCCTCTCAGTATCAAGTGATAATAGGTAATCTTAGAGTACACTGTTTCACAATATGTTGATGCGACACATTACGCAGCCCTTGGGAGATATTGACGGCAACTTGAGCCAGCAGACAGTTGGCGATAATATTTCAAGGCGCCTAAGTGGACAGACACCTTATATTGAGAGTCACATCACCATAGGAGCACTTGTTTCACCGTTTCTACTAATAGTTCAAATGCGTAGACATTTAATACACAAAATCGCACCTCTTTTACATATCAAAATCCACTTCAGACCATTATTTAAACAATAATACAGAAGCAGCAAGCCGCCACCGGTCAAGTTTCCGCCAAAACTATTGACAACTGACCTGATCGTAGACAGTACAACGTAGACAGAGAATGATCTAGTCACAGATTAATACGATTTTACGGTTATGATACTTACGGATTTGATTGACAAATGACAATGACAAGTGATGACAAAAGACAAAATAGCACGTAGATAGAGGATTGACTAGATAAAGCATTCGCGTATGCTTTTGTGATAGAAATAGGCGGGAGGTACTTTCACTGGGTTACCAGATATTGTTCCATTTCCCCCGTTATGGGTTTATTTATATTCACAGCACTTACATTCATACAAAAAACTTAATTGTTACCATAAAAAATGTTCTTTTATAATTCAAATGATTAATTAATTTCTCTTGAAAATACATTCTGTGACAAAAACTACGGGCGGAAACGGTGTAAAAACAGAATCATCATTCTGTATTCAACGGCGCATCGACGATTTTACTGGACATTCAATAAACTCTTTGGATTCCGACGGCACTAAGTGAAGGCGCTAATAGCACAAAGTGTGATATCGCTCATAAATAACAATATGTTATGTATGTACTTAAATATTAATTGAGAATAAAGATATTAAATAATAAACAAAAGTTTCCTTGTGTCGAGTTTTGTTGTTTTTGCAAAAAAAATCAATAATGTTTTAACATAGCATTCCATCACAAGTTCAGTGCTGAACACAGACCTTCAAAAGGAAAGGTTTTCCACTTAGGTTTTGTAGTACAAAACACGGTTTCAAGCCTACTCCCGCGATTTCCTGCATGTTTTGCTAAGTTAGTGTCTTGTGTGCGGCAAGTTGTGGCGTACAAGAGAATTTGTCTGTACACGGGATGATATTAACCCGCGTCGTAAGCAATAATACAAGATGGGGATGGGGCAGCAGCACTTTCTCAATGAAAACTTAAAATAATAAAAGACTGCGGTGGCCAACCAACATAACGCATATTTTCATGCAGGCGTGGCAACTATGGCAAGTCATCCTATGAGGATATCTATGGAAGGCCTTTTTTAGGTGACTTACTTATGGTTAGGTGGCTTAATCATGTTATTCATGGCTTAAAATGTTTTAGTTAATATACGTTGTAAAGTATCAACAAAGGGTTTTTTTTTGTAATATGTTGGTATATAAAATAAAAACGAATGTTTTATAATATTTTATTTTAATTTACCATGCAGTGTAAGATTTTCTGCTACCTCATATCATTCCATGGGTGGTGTATGAGGCGACATAGGGAAACATCAAAGAAGATAAACAGCAGCATTGTCCTGATAACAGCTAAGTAATGGTTGACAAAGCGTTGAAACTATGCCAAATAACTATAATCATGTTTATGTTCAACAGTGGACTTTTGATAGACTGTAAAGATATATATTCTATTTAAATGAAAATATATTGAAATTTAAAAAGGAAAAAGAACTAAATTTTGCGTACTTACACAACTTTTAGAAATATTAACAATGTTACATAAAGTAAAACAAAAGAAAACACAAATATATATTAAATATAATTCAATAAAATTAAAATAAACAAACGATTATTTATTAATTTTTCATCACATTAATAAACAACAAATTTAACAAAATTTTTGTCTTCTTTCTAGAGCATTCGTTGTAATTTTTGGTTTGAGTAGCCCACAAACTAGTAAGAAGTGCTAGCGCAGAGTAGCCTTAGAATTTCTCAAAAATATGCATTTGTAACTTGATTTATACTTTTGCATGGCAGAAATTCTTGGGTGCTGGTCGTTAGAATCAGATTAGAAGGGAGTGTATATATATATATATTATTTACCTTGTGTATAATATATTTTAGTGGTATAAATAATAAGGTACAACTCCTAAACTATACTTAGATAGGTAAAACTTATCTCTTATTTCTTAATTAATATTATAAATTATTATTTCTTAATTTATTTACACATTAATGTTTATAACACCTTTATAAAAGGGATTAAGGGTGGACTAAATGTCCCATTGGTAGGCATTCCCAGTTAGTTTTACAATTATTAATACATAATAAATTATTCATTTGTATATTTAGGTCAGGACTTTAAATTACTTATTTATTTATTTTATTTAAATCTTTATTTGCATAAAACATGGTAGTACAAGGTAGTACAGATAAAGTTCCAACATTTGTAAATGAGGATTCATGTTTAATCAATACATCTATAAATAAATATTTTGTCATTGTCATGCCACCCAATTATTACAAGTCATAATAATACAGAATGTCAGCATTTGAAAATAAAATAAGCAATGCTAGTCAATTTTTAATACTTACAGAACAATGTCAAAAATCATAACTACCAACAAGGTCAAACTTATATCACTTATGGAGAAACAACAAGATACAACAAGAAATTATAACATTTAAAAAAATTATCTTAATTATATTATAAATTACATAAGTTGAGCATATTTAGTCCACCTAAAACAATGAGGCTTAAAATGTTTTGAGCATACACTGCTAAGTTTTGTTGGTTACCTATAAGCACCACCAGTAGCGGTTATCCAACTGTTACGGATAGCTGATTCCTTAGGAAAGCTGTGAAATAATATATTTAAAAGAAATTAATATATTAAATATATAGTACACTTTTATATCGAGGTATTTAACAAAAAAATCAAGTATGTGTATCTGTGCATAAATACAATACCTATAACAATTAAAATAATATCAATTGATTTAATTATATAGCAAGTATATGTAAATGTAATGATAATATTATTCATACCAAACATTTAAAAAAATTATGTACATATTAAGCTTTAGATATTGTTAATGAATACATTTACAGCCTAACAAATGTCCTCCGCCGCTGAACATAGACCTCCCACACAGTTTGTCTGCAAATAACTGCAGTTGCCAATTCTCCTTCCCAGCTAGGCAACTATCACAAAACCTATAACTTTTGATACTGACTAATGGTAACGGTAAGTATATTATCATCAAATTTTTTCTACTTCATTAATTGAGAATATTATCTTATGTTGTTGTGTTATTGTGTACCTTAAGATTAAGACTTATTTATTTATTTATTATTTTATCTATATTTATATTTATTTTTATATTAGCATGACATATTTTTTTAAATAAATATTGTAATGTAATTGTTCCTAATGTATAATAGAATTAATGGAATGCAATAAAGTTTTGTGCACCTGATTTCAGGCAATACATATTTTGTGAAATTAAATATACTTTGCCCAATATTTATGTACTTGAATCCAAACATGTTTTCAGGTTGATACTTACATATTATTTGTGAAGTCTATGTAATATTGAAAATGATTGAAGAGTTGTAGGGCAATAAGGAGTTTCCTTTAAAGCTGAACATAAAAGTGTATGTATATGTATAACATTATGTGATTCATATTTATGGACATAACTACTAATCACAACAACAATTATTATTGAACAATGCGAAAACATTATTGTACTCGCTGATATCCCAAAAGTTTCTATAATCCTACCAAATCAAAAAGTACACGTTTGTTATGACTTTAAGCTTTCGAATGACCGTTCAAATTAAGGAGCATTATCATGAAGAATTTACAATTTGGGAGTCCAAATATTTGACAAAATACATCACAAAGTTCATTAAAAACATGAAATGTTACACTTTATATTCAAAACAATAGATATTAATCAGTACAAGTAGCAAATGTAAGCACAAAACAAACTTACCGATGAAAGGTAATATTATCAATTTTTCGTTGACTGATGCTGTTGCATCCTAAAATGCTACAACTTACCATCTTTTTAACCTTACCTAATAACTAAGATCCACAAAAAACACTAAATTCAATTACCTGTTTGCTTATAATATCAATATTATTCAAAAGAGCTTGACATCGTTAATGTCAAATAAAGGAGGGAAAACAATCAAAAACGCATACCTAGAAAAAGACAAGAAATATAGATTTGCTTCTCCCTTACTCTTATGTCTAACTATATACGTGCATTCCTTTCACACGCTGATGACGTCACTGAATGTTTAGTCTATAAGATACTATGTCTATGAAATAGCACTTCTTATTAGTTTGTGGACGAAACAGAGAATAGTGAGTAGTAGGAAATGATGTATTTAGCAAGTAATGCCGGTGAGAACTATGGGCCGGATTGCCACCTCCTACCAATTCTCTCCTATCCTAATGATAGGGCACTAAGAAATTTCTTAAAATTTATTTTCTGCTTGCTCTTCTTGAGCTTTGTGATTGTCACTAACCTAAAGCTCCTCCTTGATTTGCTCATTGTTGCACCTAAAATTTACAGTTACAATGGGTGCGATCTATTTATTTAAAATATCAAAGATTTTTAGTATTGATGTAGTTACTATTAGATGTTGTTAGGTTAGCTAATTACGTAATAACTTAAGACAGAAGGACCCTTAAATAGGGACTGAATAAATTAACCGACTTGGTATTACATGGATCTCACAACTTTTTACGGTTGAAGAAATGAGTTGCGAGTTGCGAGGTTTTTTTTACAAATTATGTTTTAATGGCATCTCATTGCTTTTTGTAGATAGTTATATCTAGGTACCTATCTAAACCTATTATTTAATTATATTATACATATATATGTACACTGATTCATTCACTGCAAATGTAACTTTGTAATCCTATATATTTAATATGGGATTACAAAGTTATGTATGCAGTTGGTGTATTTCGAAAACTGGACTGACATTGCAAAATATTTTAGTTTTTCCTTGATTTATATACTTAACAATCATTGCATTCTAAATTTGAAGCTTCTATACCAGCTAGAAGTGCCTTAGAGTTTTGATGATCCTTCAGTGAGTGAGTGACAAAATTAAGAAACTTTGACTAGTTATACTTCTTAAACTACTGGTTCAAATGTAATGAAATTTGAAATATACAGAGTTTATACAATGCCTACTTGGTGACTGAAATTCAGGCTTCTAGTTCTATCCACAACGAAGTTATAGGGTTGCGAAAATGGCCTGAACTGCTTCGAGAAAAGGATGGTACGGCCGTGTCGTATTTTAGCTCAACTTTGCGTTGGCACTGCCGTGCCCCCAGATGACCTGAAAAAGTAGTAATTGGGTTTTAAGCTATAACAAATCCTGAAAACAAATCTTAATCACCAAACCACGCTATGAAGTCACATCTCCCAACACCATGGATAAATAGTTTGAAAGTATTTCTAAGCGGCCGGTTCCGGTGGGCTCAACTGTTAGATTTTTTACATAAACAGCGAGGTTTGGAATATTTCCAGATGTTTTACACATTCATTAAATGTATCATTCATATACAGTATATAACAACAAAGGTCATCTGTGGATTACTTCATCATCATCATCATCATAATCATCATTACAGCCCTTCTTAAGTCCACTGCTGAACATAGGCCACCCCCGAGAAATGCCACTGTTCACGCCTAACGCTAATTTCAAGAATTAACGCCAGAGGGCGCTCGGCGCGGTGCATTCGTACCGGTTTGACGTTCGCGCGAGAGAGTTAGTTCCTACCGGCGGCGGGGTCGAGTCGAACAGTTGCTATAATACTGTGCTATCGAGAGCACGTTTAAGGTCGCCCAGGAAACCTCCATTTTTGCAGTCGGTTTTGTTAGCAGACGTTGCCACGACGAAGGTTTCTTTGTTAAGTCTAGAATTCGAAGCCGGGCTGACAAATTGTTAGGAAGATAACATTGACTGCGATCAAAGTCTGAATTGCGTGTTAGGCGCGCCTAATTTACCGCGAATTTGGTTATTCTAATTTGATAGCGTATATGTAGCGGGTGGAAGGAAAAGGGGAGATCTCCCACCGGGCAAAGTGTTCTGCCCGGGGAGCGGTCAACGCTCCGATTGGTAGTTCGGAGCTATTCTATATATGCTGCTTTAATTTCGGAACTTTGATAGCGCGATTTAGGCTTCGATGTGTTTCGCTTGTGGCGCGACGACAGCGCCGCCATTTCACCCCCCTGCTCAGACCGGAGGTCGATAGTGCAGTCCGATTGCAGGTGCGTCCCTAATGCCGGTGGGGAATGCATGCTGTGTGCGTAAGGGCAAGTGACGCCGGTGCGAACGATATGCCGGTGTGTAATGCATACCGGCATATCGTTCGCACTTGCAAGTGATGTCGGTGAGAACGATGAGCCGGAGCAAGTGCCAGGGATTGCCTTGTAGTCTGCGGTGACTCGAGAAGAAGGCAAGTAATCTGCGAGAGTGCCGTGAAGCAGAGGCGAGCAGTAAGGCTCAGAGCCGTGCCGAACACTGTAGCGCAGAGAGTAGCTTGAAGGAACAGGAAGCATTATTATTCCAGTGCTGCGATGAACCTTTTGTAAAGCTAGATGGCTTGCAGAATGTGAAGACTGCAGACAATGTCTGCTCGGGAGCGAATGAATGGGGCACTTAAGGATGATGAAGGTTTGAAGGTGTAATTTCCGAAGGTTATTGGTTGCGTGTTCAGATCACGTCGGGGTCACCACTGTAGCGGGTGGAAGGAAAAGGGGAGATCTCCCACCAGGCAAGGTGTTCTGCCCGGGGAGCGGTCGACGCTCCGATTGGTAGTTCGGAGCTATTCTATATATGCTGCTTTAATTTCGGAACTTTGATAGCGCGATTTAGGCTTCGATGTGTTTCGCTTGTGGCGCGACGACAGCGCCGCCACATATATATTAATTAAGGACGATATGGATACCATCCATATCGTCCTTTGGTAAAATCGGCATATTTGATCCCACTTCTGACACCAATTGTTACGAGCTTAGGGTTCGAGACAATTAAAAACCTGCCGATTGAATTACCAAAATTGACACTTTAATTACACAACACTAATTACAATCTAAAACCACATGAATAATTTAACACAATTGTACTATTGATCACTTAAGTTCGCAGTTGTTTCGCTTCGAAATATTCTCTTGTATCGCCAATTCAATACTGCCTCGGTCGTGGTCTATATGGGCCTTATATAGGGCATTAGATAGTTTCCAGAACCTTCTACTGTAGCGACATCTAGAATGTTCGAGTACATATCGGTCTCGAAATTTCTAGAAGGATCTTGACTCTCCTAGTTCTGCTACTCTACCCTAGAGGGCGCTAGTGGGAACTAGTGTTGCCACTAGCCATGTGCCATGTGCCATATACAAGACATTAATAGTGCCGCGCAACAATAGCAATATTGTGAGATTAATATAATTGATATTACTAGTTTTTTTGCTATTTATTGTCGCAAGCCTATACGTACTACACTACTAGATATTGATTACTGATCACCGTACGTAGACGTCTTAGGTGGTTTACGGTGTTACTTAATTTTTTATTTAAAATATATTCTTATTACTACTACCTTTGTTAAAATATTTTCTATCGCCATGATTAAATATTAAAACTCTTAATTGCTATAAACTATAATCATGCGCTAGCACTTCTTATTAGTTTGTGACTATAATGAAAAACTGGCAATAAATAAATTATAAATTAATAATCTGTAACTGTGATGCTAAAAAAAAAAACAATGACATTTCTTTATGCCATTCTTACTGCGCGACTGCGAGTTCTAGTTTCTGTGCGATTTTTCATTTGTCTATGAAAATATTGAGTCGAAATGGCTGCTGCGAATATTGTTCGTAGTGCATTTAATGGATTATTACGAAAATCCACATCTTACAGAATTCCGGTTGTATGCCGGTTATCTACTGTAGCTACGGTACAAAAATTTTATGCGGTTAAAGCCATTGCTAAGTTAAGCTACCAAGTTCAAAATGGGGTAAGGATATTATCAATCAATACAATTAATTTTATCTCTTTTCATTTTAGCATTAGCAATAGCATTGATCTTAATATGCTTAAAAGATTTTCCCAAAAGGCGTTTTTAAACAATTGTTTATTTATTCATTGAATTGTAACTACAGTATAACCTCAATCTTGTTATTGCATAACGAATGTGTACATTATTGCAAAAATTGTTTAGGTGTATGCACAGAGCACACGACAGTACTCGTCCGGCGCGCAATCTAAACCCTCACCGCAGCAAATTGAAGAAAGAGTGATGAAAGTGTGCAGGACTTACGACAAACTGAGTGGTACTAAGGTACTGAGCAATTTTTTTAATTTTGTTTCAGAACCCGAAATTCTGCGTCCGCAACTACAGCGGTGGTCCACCACTCACCCTAGAGCTTATTAAAAGTAGGGTACTGCTTGTACTCCAACTATATGACAAAATTAACCCTGACAAGGTAGCTTATTTCTACCCTTTTTTAACATTTATTAGAGGGTATTTGATTATATTCAAAGAAATGTAGATATAACTTCTTAGATACTAGTATAAATATTTTCGTGGATTTCTTGTCATAAGATGTACTTTTAAGTCTAATTTTACATAGAAATATGTTAAAATGTTATATGTAAATAATACTGTAGATTTTTTGTAAAATATAAAAGGAATCATTTGTATATCTTTAACAATTAGAGGTGTTTTAAAAAATATCAAATTTAATCACTTTGTAAAATAAAAAGAATTATTAGCCATGTGTAAAAAGTTTGCCTATGACTGCCTCTCTTGCCTCTGCAACCGTGTCTCACACTCACCTAGTTAATACGCAGTAGCACATCTCATTTCTGAGAGGGTTTTGGGGCTAATAAGTTGTCATTGCACTGCCCCAGTTCCTGTTCAGACTACACATCTTTGAATTTTTTTTTTATCAAAAGTAGTTGAATAAAAATTTAAACTAAAAAGTTATAGTAGCTAATTCTGTTTATTTCTTTTTCAGCTATCTGTAGATTCCCATTTCATGAATGATTTGGGGCTTGATTCTCTTGATCATGTTGAGGTCATTATGGCAATGGAAGATGAATTTGGTTTCGAAATTCCTGACAGTGACGCAGAGAGGCTTGTAAGGCCAAAAGATATCATACAATATGTGGCAGACAAAGAAGATATTTATGAATAGAGAAATTAGTGCAACTAATTGCAACTGCCTTAGATCAAATGTGAAAATGACTTAAAGTCAAATACCATAACATAAACTATAATTGTTTAATTTGCAATTGATCTAAGACATATTGTGACCCTGACTCGGTTTAGTGTTTAGTTCTGGTTTCTTTTACATGTTGTTCAATGGAATTAACTATGTGAAATGAATGGCTGAACATCCATTGATGAAGATGTAAAAAGTGTAAATTCTGTTTTTATTCATTATATGCTTGTTAGAATAGATCAATTGTTTTTCATTTGATCTGTATGGCCCTGGGATAACAGTGATTTTGAATAAATATAAAAATTTATACTAAGTTTTATTTTTATGGCATTAACATAGTTCCATGTTATGAAAAAATAATTCCATAAATTATGTTTCTTACTTCACTTCAGACACAATCTTAAGTATAAACTCAATATACAATCCTTAAGACCACACCTTCACTGATAGCAGTTGGAAACTTCCAAAAAACTTCTCATAAATAGAAGTTGTTACTGAACTTTGACAGTTAAGTGTCATTCCATTAGCCTAGAGCAGGGGTTGGCAACCTTTTGAGTCGGAAGGGCCAAAAATAACAATTTACAAAATTTCAGTTTTCAGAGCCACAAATTTTTTCTTGCCAACCATAAATAGTACTTGCATAAAGTTTTTGATAAAAAAAAAACTTATCTATTTATCCATAAGAAAAATATATATTTATTCATATATAGTGTTTTTCACAATAAATAATTTTTGTATTTTATTTTATTTATTCACAAATTGCGTTACATGTGACTTAGTGACTAAACAAAAACATGCAAGTTTTAACAATCACATGCACCTCGAAAGGCATAGCAATGTACAGGAAAGGGGCAGACACTTAATATATATATATATATTAGATTACTTTACTCTTAGTCTTTTGGGTCATCTGAGGAAACAGAAACAGAAACTTTTTTATTCAATATAGATTATAAATAATACTTATTGAAAGTCACTCTTTCGTTTAGTTACCACTGGTTTGGAAAAAAAACCTCTGTCCTGGGATAAACCAGCAAGAAACCCAGCGGGACATTTTTTTAAAATAACAGCTTACAATTGTGTATGTTACACAAATTAACAACACAACAAATTAGAAATAGCTTGGTAGCGATCACCTCATTTCCAGGGGTTACTATCATCCATAAATTCTTTAATATTATAATAACCCTTTTTATACAAACTTAGTTTAATAAAGTTTTTGAACTTTGAGCAGGTCAAATTTTGTATATTTTCTGGAATTTTGTTGTAAAAGCGTATACATCGCCCCAAGAATGAATTACTGACTCGATGGAGTCGAGTAACTGGTACTAACTACTAGCTTGTGTGAGGCGACTGAGACTCCGTGACGGACCGCACCAAACTTTAATAAACAATGTAACTAATACTTAAAAATAAAAATAAACAATAACATACATTTAAGCAAACAAATTCAATGGGAGCGTTGGCTTTGCATGGTTTGGATAGTTTGGATAAAGATTCATAACTTGTTGTTTTAAGTTTTAAACACGCCTCTGAATTTTCTTTTGTTAGTTGGCTTCTTACTTTACTTTTAATTATATTCATGCAAGAGACGGGTGGGGTCACAGCCTGAAATTTCGGAGGGGGACACTAAAATAAAATATGTTGAGTAAATCACACTTTATTGCACACTGCACAATTTTATAGCACACATTATAAAACAAATGTAGGTCTTCTATTTTTATTGGCAAATTAGGTGATAATATTTGAGACGTCTGGGGCTAATAATGAATATGTAGAAGAGCTGTTTGCTGTCAACCAAGATTTTACATGTCTTAGCGTGAAAAATGATCTCTCTAGCTTGTAGGAAGAGCACTGAGATCCAACCCCCCCCCCCCCCCCCCCCATGAACATGGTAGCGTAATTAAATGAAAGACAACACCAGCACCCCTGGAGAATCCTACCATCTAGACGGCGAAGCCGGCCTTGCTCTTTTTAACCGAGACTCAGATATCCTTTCCGACTGCTTCATATCTATCCTATCCAGGGTACAAATTAGAACACTCCTTTGTGCTCCGGGCTGGAGTTTGCGTATACGTCAGAGGGGACATCTGTTCTCGACACCTCAGCAGTCTTGAAGGTACGGAACTGTCCCTCGTTTGGCTACGCGTTGACAGCGACGACCATCCGCGCATCCACGGGTGCCGCTATGGGTCCCAGAGCGGTAATGTCGTAACAGACCGACTCATGAACCACGTCCAAATGGTTACAGATTCCTTGTTACAGCAGATCCCATCCGCAGAGGTCGTGATCCTTGGCGATTTTAACGCCCACCACGCCAAATGGCTTTGTTCACGTTCAACCGATCATGCGGGGAGATCTGTTTATAACTTAGCTTTGGCATATGGTCTTACTCAGCTACATACTTCGCCTACGCGAATTCCAGACGTAGAGGATCATGCACCTCCCCTGTTGGACCTTCTCCTGACCTCTCATCCGGACGGATATCAGGTTTCCGTCAACGCTCCTTTAGGCTCGTCGGACCAGTGTCTTGACCGGAGTGTGGTGTCACTCACACTAACGTCGCGGTTGCATTCTGCAGGCTGCCGCCGTGTTTGGCACTATAGGTCGGCCGATTGGGATAGGATGCGGTCTTTTTTGCATAATACCCTTGAGGGCAGGTTTGCTTCTCGCCGGAAGATCCGAGCGTTGTTGCTAATTCTGTTGCTGATGTGGTACTTCAGGATATGGAACTTTTTGTTCCATCCTCTGTGGTGCCCATCGGAGGGAGACCCCAGCCACGGTTTTGTCGCTCCTGTAAAATAAAATATAAGCAGGAGTGCTACCGGGCCTGGGCTGAAGCATCAAAGTCTCGGGATGTAAACACCAGCGCTCTTAAATAGAAGTATAATTCCGCTTCCAGGTCCTTCAAAAGAGTCATTGCCAAGGCAAGGTCTGAGCACATGAAGCTAGTTCACCTTTCTTCGGGAACCCGTGCATTCTGGTCTCTCGCTGAGGCTGCCCAAGGGAACTTCTGTCAGCCATCTCTTCCATCTCTGCACAGAGACGAAGACTCACTGGCCTATGCCGCAAAAAGCCGATCTGTTAGGCTCCCTCTTTGCGTCCAACTAGACTCTAGATGACGGTTGGAACACACCGCCGATCATCCTGCGGTGTGAGTGCTCCATGCCGGATGTGCGGTTTACACAGCGCTCCGTTCGCAAAGCACTCTTCTCCCTGGACGTCAGCAAATCGAATGGGCCTGATGGAGTCCCTCCCATTGTGCTGAAGACGTATGCTCCGGAGTTGGTACCTATTTTAACACGTGTATTCCGGTACTCCTACTCCCAAGGTGCAGTTTCGAATTAATGGAAGACAGCTTTGGCCCACCCAGTCCCTAAAAAAGGCGACCGCTCAGACCCGTCCAACTACAGGCCTAACGCTATCACCTCCTTGTTCTCCAAAATAATGGAGTCTATTATAAACTGCCAGCTCATGAGGTACCTTGAGGATCACCAGCTGATTAGTGACGGCCAATACGGTTTTCGTCGGGGTCGATCAGCTGGTGATCTTCTGGTCTACCTGACGCATAGATGGGTGGAGGCAGTAGAGTCCAAGCTGGAGGCATTGGCCGTTGGTTTGGTCTTAGCAAAGGCCTTCGATCGGGTGTGGCACAAAGCGCTTCTTTCGAAGCATCCTTCCTATGGCCTTCCCGAGAAATTGTGCAAATAGATCACCAGTTTTCTTGCTGGTCGGAACATCAAGGTCGTAGTAAATGGTGCATGCTCTGATTTCAAGCCTATCAACGCTGGTGTTCCACAAGGCTGCGTCACCAACGCTGTTTCTTTTGTATATCTGTAGCATATTGTGTCGGTAGATAATAATAACGGTTTCTACGGCTACCCTGTATTGTAAAAATAAATGATCGTTTACGGGTTCAGTGTGTTTAAATAAACGTTCCCCGTATTCCTTGAATAGCAAGGACATTACAGTGGCGACGAGTTTATTTTGTGTATTAATAATCGATTAACCAACAGTAGAAGTCACGCGTTAAAATGTCTATCTATGGGAAAGTGCCAGTTTTCGATTGCAAAACAGATGAGTGGGTGGTACACGTAGCACAACTAAACAACTTCTTTATTGCAAATGGAATCGACGATATCACAGATGCTCAAAGAGTGAGAAGACGGGCAATTTTATTGAATAGCATGTCACAAGACTCATGTCGCCTTACTCGTGATTTATTGTATCCAAATACGCCTGAATCAACCGATTACAAGGCGATTATTGCTGCGCTTGACGGCCACTTCGACCCAAAAAAGTGTATATACGCTGAAAGACAAAAGTTTTATTCGGCTAAAAAGGACCCTCACGAGTCGATGGTGGAGTATGCTGCTCGTCTTCGTGGACTAGCATCGGCATGTTGTTTTGGTACAGCTCTAGAGATGTGTTTGACGGACCGTTTTGTACTTGGTCTTGACACTGCGTCGGCCCGCGAAAAATTATTTAGAGAAGATCCCAATCAGCTAAAACTAAATAAGGCACTTGAAGTAGCTTGTGCAGTTGAAAGTGCGCAGCGTATTGTTTCCGCTGGCGATTCGGCGGAGTTAATTAAGTCTGAACCTGTGCTATATACGGACTCGCGGCGAAAAGCTACTGCAAGCGGCGGTACACGAGGCGGTCGCGCCCGTGGTGGCGGCGACGGCGGAGCCCCCAGGTGTAGTGTGTGTGGTGCGAGGTCACACGATACCTCCGTATGTGGCTATCGTCATCTGTCGTGCAATTTGTGTGGTGCAAAAGGGCATTTAAAAAGAATGTGTTCTAAGAGATACTACGTACATAACGAGATTACAACCAAAAAGGACAAAATTGTGAAAAAGCAGCATAATGGTATGCAGAATAATTACATTTTGGAAGGTAGTGATAGGGACGAATGTAATGATTTTTCACCAATTAATAATGTTAGAGATATAAATAATGAATCACGTATTAATACTATTTTATGTAAGGAAGAAAAACCGATATCTCTTGAAGTTATAGTGCGAGGTGTTACTCTTAGTATGGAGGTTGATTCCGGTAGTGGGGTATCAGCGCTGCCGGCGCGCATATGGTATATGTATTTCTCGCGAAACTCGTCACTCGGTGAGTCCAATAAAACTTTATATACATACAGTGGTTCTGCTTTAAGGCTATTGGGCATGTGTTACTTACCAGTCACATATAATAATGTAACGCATAATATAAAATTTTATGTTGTTGAAAATGGCCCGGTTCCCTTGCTCGGTAGGGACTTTATGACAAAATTTAATTTCGCTTTTATCTCATTAAATTATTGTTCAGTATATAAAGAAAAATTTATTTTGTCGAAATATAAAACATTATTTTCTGGTGGGTTGGGCACGTTCAATAAGTATAAGTTAACGCTACACTTAAAAGAAGGTGTCACACCAAAATTTTTTAAAGCTAGGCCGGTGCCTTTTGCGCTCAAAAATAAGGTAAGCGCAGAGTTGGACCGATTAGTGCGCGCTGGCATACTCAAACCGGTTTCTTATTCTAATTACGCGTCACCGATTGTTGCAGTATTAAAGAAAAATAATGACGTACGTATTTGCGGCGATTATTCTATGACGATCAATAAGGCCCTAATAATTGACTCTTATCCATTGCCCAAAATAAGTGAGTTATGTGCATCGTTACACGATTGTCGTTACTTTAGTAGGCTTGATTTATCAAATAGTTATAATCAGTTCCTTCTAGATGATGAGTCACAAAAGTATACATGTATCAATACGCATAAAGGTCTTTTTGTGTATACAAGATTAGTGTTCGGTTTGTCAAATGCGCCAGCTTTGTTCCAGCGTGCTATGGTGCAACTGCTGCAGGGCATAGATGGCGTGGAGTGTTTCCTCGACGACTTGTTAATCGCGGCTCCGACCGCCGAATTACATTGGGAACGTGTCGATTTGGTACTAAGTCGTCTAAGAGACGCCGGGCTAATGCTCCAGCGCTCGAAATGTTCATTCTTCCAAAATAAAATAGAATATTTGGGTTTTGTTATTGATCGTTTTGGCCTTCATAAAAATCCGGATAAAATAAAGGCTATTACACAAGCAAGGGTGCCAGGAAACGTCCGACAATTAAAATCATTTTTGGGGTTAGTTAACTTTTACCGTAGCTTTATACCGCAAGCGGCGGTCATTCTTGAACCATTACATAATTTACTGCGAAAAAATATGAAATGGGAATGGACGGCGGAACATCAGAAATCGTTCGATGCTATCAAAGACGAGTTATGTTCAAGTCGCGTACTGGCGCACTTTGACCCGCGGCAGCAGCTGGTTCTGACAGTGGATGCGGCCCCCGGCGGGCTAGGCGCGGTGCTCGCGGTGCGCTACCCCGCGGGTGCCGAGCGCCCGATCAGTTACGCTTCACGTGCTCTCACTAAAAGTGAGCGTGGCTATAGTCAAATTATGAAAGAAGCGACTGCCATTATTTATGGAATCAAAAAATTCCATCAATATCTTTATGGCCGCCAGCAACCATTTATTTTGAGAACAGACCACAAGCCCCTCCTTTCTATTTTCTCCCCCGATAAAGGAGTTCCTCATATGTCCGAAGCGAGACTGCAACGGTATGCTTTATTTCTTGCTGCCTATAATTATAAAATTGAGTTCATTAATAGTGAATCTAATGTAGCTGATTATTTGAGTCGGTTTCCCATTGATTGTGATTCGTCGCGGGATACGGCGCACGTAGATGACGTCACCAGTTATGTTAACGCGCTAGCGGCTGCTGGCGCGCCACTGCCCGCTTCATTAGACGAGCTGCGGGCCGCTTTTCATAAAGATAAAGTTCTGTCACTTGTCATGCAATATGTGACCAAATCGTGGCCACGGAAAGTGTCATCAGAACTTTTGCCATATAATAGATGCCAGCATGAATTATATGTTGATAGCGGAGTCCTCATGAGAGGTCACAGAATTGTAGTGCCTACTGTTTATAGGGCTGCTGTGCTACAAGAACTGCATGCTGCGCACTTAGGAGTAATTAAAATGAAAATGATTGCTAGAGAACGCTGTTGGTACCCGGGTATCGACAGTGACATAGAAAACATGGTTTCTAACTGTGGTCGTTGCATATCCTTGCGACCATCTCCTGCGAAAGCGCGCTTGGAGTCGTGGGGGTGGCCTGACTCTGTTTTCGGAAGAATCCAATTAGATTACCTCGGCCCAATTCATGGGAAGATTTTTCTTGTACTAGTCGATGCGCATAGTAAATGGATTGAATGCGAATTAATGTCAAATTTTTTATCAAAAGAACTTATCAATAAATTAAAAAAAATTTTTTCACGTTTCGGCATTCCAAATAAAATAGTCACAGACAATGCCAAAACCTTTGTTTCGTCTGAATTTTCTAAGTACTGTACTGATAATGGCATAACTCACATTTTATCTCCTGCGTACTCGCCACAGAGTAATGGACTCGCCGAGAACGCAGTAAAGACTTGTAAGCGGTTTATTGTGAATGCTATCAAGGATTGTGGTTTTAAAGACTTCGCTAATCACTTAGATAACTATTTGTTTCACTATCGGAATACACCGCATTGTACGACGGGAGTATCACCTGCATCGCTTATGTTCGGTCGGAATTTACGTTGTAAACTTGATTTAGTCGCTGTTAAGCGTTCAAATTTAGATCGAAAACCTCTAATACATAAAAATGTGTTAGTGAATCAAAATCGTCAAAAATTGTATTTTGGTGGTAAAATTAAAGCATTTTCGATTGGGGAGAAAGTTTGGGTACGAGACTATCGAGCCAATCCCAAAAGACCAACATGGATCCTTGGCCAGGTCGTTGCACGCTTAGGTAAAGTTCTATATGATGTGGCGATACAGAGATCCGATATCATTTGGAGACGTCATGTGAATCAGTTAATGTCAGCCAAATCACATAACAGCAGTCGTGGTGAAGCGGCGTGGACGTTTGAGGATATGGGCGTTGGGAGCACGGCAGGTCCCAGTGCCTCTCATGATACACCTGCATCATTACCTCTCAATAGCCCAGGTGGTGCGCTAGCCGCACAACCACCGGGACCTGACGGCGGTGAGGCGGCACCGGTGCTGACTCACGCGGAGTCTGACATGGGAGACGTGTCCCCACCGCCTCAAACCTCCACGACCATGCGCACTCGATCTGGCCGCGCTATTAAACCACCTAAACGCTTAGTTTTATAATATTTATACTTACTAAATCTAATGTAAACATTTGTTTTGTTATAATTGTTTTTTTGTGTATTCTTAATAAACGTAGAGGAGAGGTGTTAAAGTCGAGTGATTAATGTCATTTTTTATTATACATAAATCAATGTATGTATTGTAGTATATGTGTTTTTGATTTTTTTTATGCTAAAATTGTGTAAGCGCAACATGTCCATCAATTATACATAAAGCATAGTTGGTTGCTTCCCAAATAAAAATGTGGTACTTAATCATTAATTAGGTATAATGCTTATATATTGTATATTACGTTGTAATCTAAGTGTGGAGGGATGTAGCATATTGTGTCGGTAGATAACAATAACGGTTTCTACGGCTACCCTGTATTGTAAAAATAAATGATCGTTTACGGGTTCAGTGTGTTTAAATAAACGTTCCCCGTATTCCTTGAATAGCAAGGACATTACAATATCAATGACATGTTGCAAGCTGGTAACATTTATTGCTATGCAGACGACAGCACTGGTGATGCCTTATACACCGGCCGTGCCAATATATCTCGGGAACACGTCGCCGAGTACCGGGACAAACTTGTGTCTGATGTCAAGTTTTTGTTGAACAACGTCCGGATTGGGGGCGACTAAATCTAGACAGTATTTCATGCCGGCACATCGCTTGCAACTTAACAAAGCGCAAGTTCAGGCTCACATTTCCATGTAGTAGTATTCCACTAGCCCCTTCCACTTGACAACATCCAGCGCAGAGCGGTTCGAATCGTCGACGACCGAGTTCTTTCTGATCGGCTCGATACACTGACGCTGCGTAGGGATGTTGCATCCCTTTGCATTTTCTATCGAATACGGGGATCTACTACGGGGAGTGCTCTGAGGAATTGTTCGGATTAGAGGGAGGATGAGGAATAGAATATTTTTTTATTCAATATTGATTATTACATAATACTTATTTAAAGTCATTTTTTATTTACCACTGGTTCAGAAAATACCTCAGTCCTGGGAAGAACCAGCAAGAAACCCAGCGGGACTTTTTTTTAAAACATAATTTCACTTAACAATAATTTTGTTTATACAATTTTTAAATGATTTTTCATAGAACCAGCTGGTTCTATGCAGCATGGTGGCGATCACCCTATTCCCAGGGGTTATTTTCATTCATGTATTCCTTGATATTATAATAACCCTTTTTGTACAGTTTTTCTTTAATAAACCTTTTAAACTTGTTTATTGACAAACTTTGAATATGTTCTGGGATTTTGTTGTAAAAGCGTATACATTGCCCCATAAATGAATTACTGATTCTGTGGAGTCTAGTAACTGGCATTATAAGCTTATGTTTGTTCCTAGTATTTAAAGTATGCACATCTTTATTCTTATCAAAGCTATTTATGTTTTATGCACATACATTACATTCTCATATTGCGATGCCAAAGTTAATATGTTTATTTCTTTAAATTTTTCTCTGAGGGACTCTTTACAATTTAGGTTATAAATCGCCCGTACGGCTCTCTTTTGCAAAATAAATATAGCTTCAATATCAGCCGCATTACGCCATAGCAAAATTCCATAAGACATTACGCTATGAAAGTAACTAAAATACACTAATCTAGCTGTCTCAACATCTGTGAGACTTCTAATCTTTCTTACAGCATATGCTGCAGAACTAAGTCTGCTTGCTAATTTAGATATATGGAGGCCCCATTGAAGTTTCGCGTCAATAGTAATACCAAGAAAAACAGTGGTATCCACAAGACTCAACTCCTCCCTGTTAAATAACAGCACATTGGTATTTAAATGTTTTACATTAGGTATTGTAAATTTAATACACTTTGTCTTATTGCCGTTTAAGAGCATATTGTTGGCGTTAAACCAATGTACCAATTTCGATAGAACATTATTTACATCGTCATAATTAATTAACCACACACACTTAGGAAATTTTGTATCAGTATTAGCTTTGAGCTCTCGTATCCACTTTATACTCTGTAACGAGAATGGCAGCAGGAACACTCAAGAAATGGGAATAACATTATGATACTTTCTTCCCATTAAGAAGATCTTCTATATATTCAGATTTTGGGATAAAAATGCCTAATCCGAACAGGATTTTCGTATCCGCAGAAAATCGGTCCTGTAAGTTAGTCATTATACTATCTATCAGTGGAATATAAACAGCCCTCCGAAAATATTCCTCGTTATTTCCTTACTAATTATCGCGAAGAGTCTTTCAGTAGTTTTTAGAAGATTTTGTAATATGACGTGTACGATTTTGGAGGGGGGGAGGGATCATGTCCCCTATGATCCCCCCTTCGGACAGTGCCTGGTAATAAAACGCTTGCTCGCTCGAATATGTCGATCCGAAGATAATCAGCACTCCAAATGCCAACTTCTGCTGCTTACTGTAGCAATCTGGAAGACTATTCCATGCGTCGAATATAAGTGCCTCAACTCGCGGCATTTCTTTTAAAGCTATTCATTTTTGTTGCGTTACGTATATACTCGTACATTTATGGACCTCTAACTCTTTCAACTTGCTGTTCAACTCTATAAATTTTCAACTCCACAAAGCTTTACTTTTTAAATTGATAGATAGATATCCAGAGCTCGATTCTTGGCCCATTCCTGTTCTTAATCTATATTAATGACTTACCTTATCTTGTAGGGGACAATCACGATATAGTATTATTTGCTGACGATACCTCTTTAATTTTCAAACTGAAACGGCAGTCAATTAAATATGACGATGTAAATAATGCTCTATCGAAACTAGTACATTGGTTTAACGCCAACAATTTGCTCTTAAACGGCAATAAGACAAAATGTATTAAATTTACAATACCTAATGTAAAACATTCGAAAACCAATGTGCTCTTAAATTGGGAGGAGTTGAGTCTTGTGGATACCACTGTTTTTCTCGGTATTACTATTGACGCGAAACTTCAATGGGGCCCCCATATATCTAAATTAGCAAGCAGACTTAGTTCTGCAGCATATGCTGTAAGAAAGATTAGAAGTCTCACAGATGTTGAGACAGCTAGGTTAGTGTATTTTAGTTACTTTCATAGCGTAATGTCTTATGGAATTTTGCTATGGGGTAATGCGACTGATATTGAAGCTATATTTGTTTTGCAAAAGAGAGCCGTACGGGCGATTTATAATCTAAATTGTAAAGAGTCCCTTAGAGAAAAATTTAAAGAAATAAACATATTAACTTTGGCATCGCAATATATTTATGAAAATGTAATGTATGTACATAAAAACATAAATAGCTTTAATAAGAATAAGGATGTTCATACCTTAAACACTAGGAACAAACATAAGCTTGTAATGCCACTTACAAGACTCCACAGAATTAGTAATTCATTTATGGGGCAATGTATACGCTTTTACAACAGAATCCCAGAACATGTTCAAAGTTTGTCAATAAACAAGTTTAAAAGTTTTATTAAAGAAAAACTGTACAAAAAGGGTTATTATAATATCAAGGAATACATGAATGAAAATAACCCCTGGGAATAAGGTGATCGCCACCATGCTGGTTCTATGAAAATTCATTTAAAATTGTATAAACAAAATTATTGTTAAGTGAAATTATGTTTAAAAAAAAAGTCCCGCTGGGTTTCTTGCTGGTTCTTCCCAGGACAGAGGTATTTTCCGAACCAGTGGTAAATAAAATAATGACTTTCAATAAGTATTATGTAATAATCTATATTGAATAAAAATCATTCTATTCTATTCTATTCTATTCTATTCTATTCTATCCAGTATCAACTCCAAATGTCTCAGTGTGGATCGCTTTTTTAATATTTTTTTTAATAAAATAAATAATATTTGCGTATGAAACTAAAGAGCCGCATGTGGCTCTCGAGCCGCATGTTGCCGACCCCTGGCCTAGAGCATAGAATATACTGGTGTAGCCAAGAGCCATGTCGTAATTTATTACCCATAGGTGTCAGCTTTAACATTTTTACCTTCAATATTAGGAACCTCTAGCACAATTTTGATTTCGCTAGCCCGACTTGTTGCTGATTCAGATGTAGTTATACTAATGGAGTAAAATGTTTTAAAACTATTGATGTTAAGAAAACTGCGGATCTGTGGGGGATTTCCGTTAAAGTTATTGCGTCTATAATAGATACAATCGCGCCTCATTTAGCTATTATTTTTAATACTAGTATTGAATCTGGTGTGTGTCCAGATTAAAAGAAGCTTAGTAAAGTAATACCTTTAATTAAATCTGATAGTACATTAGACCCCGCCAATTTTAGACCTATTTCTGTACTAACAACACTTAGTGAGATTTTTGAAAAAATTATTCTTGATCAAATGTTAAATTTCTTTAATATACGTAAATAATTTACTTCATAAAAATCAATTTGGTTTCACAAGGGTTCGCTCGACAACTGATGCCGATGTTGAACTGATTAACCGATTCGTTGCGGCACCAATTTTTGACAACTTAGCTGTGGCGGCGAACAAATATTTGACCACAGAAGTTGATGACACGCCTATTGTGCCATCAGCCATGTGCAAAAGTAATTATCTTATTTATGCTTTTTTCACTTGTTTAGACCTAATTAAGTTTAATTGACATCAAAAAACAGGTACATACGGAAGGATACTTGTTTTTAGTGGGTAACTACGTGTTTTTCTACGTGTTTTTTTTGAAATTGAGAGTAAGTGACTGTTTAGGACTAATCTAAAAATTTAAAAAACGCTTTCTTCGGCGCGTCATCCGATGGTATTTAGGTGACGTAAACGCCGCCGGGGGGGGGGGGGGGAGGGGGCGTGTGCCGCTTCCCGGCATTCGGCCGCGTGGGCCGGCAACAGTGTCTTGACCTAGCCCAGTCGACTTTTGCTGGGGCAGCTGGGGGTCGTAACAGTGACTTTTTTTATGTAGAGATTACAAACATTTTATACTATTTTTTGTTTTATAAAAAAATCATTCATATAAGTAGGTACAGCTAAATCACCCTGGAAAACCTTGGTTTTTATTAAATGAAATTTTCACCTAATAATAATACTTGTAAATATCAAACAATCAAGAACCTTAATTTAGAAAAAAATAAGGTTTATGATTTATTAATATTTACAAATGTTAAATATTATTTAATGTTATACAAATGTTAAAGTCGATTTGAAAACGTCTAATTAGTAAGAATAGCAAAACAGGTGTTTTCAAAAGAAAACAAACGCCGGCGCTATACGGCGGCGGATTGACAAAAGACTATTTATTAGCGAATTTTTTTATGCATGAACGGTTTCAAACTGTTTCAAGCAAAAATAAACCTTATATCATATCACAAGAGTACATGGTACTTCGTAGGTCTATTCGGCCAAATGATAGTAATAAGATGGCAGTTCAACCATTTTAAGCAATATTAAACAATAAGACAAACGCATTGTTTTTTTTTTTAACAGGAGACTTGTTTTCCAGAAATTTATTTACAATTTGAGTTTGTGAGCGATCGCAATGAGTGCTATTATTTGTTACTTATATTTTTCCACAACATGATTGAAAACCCACAAAGTAAAAAGAATTTCAAATTTTCAAAATATCCAGAAACGAAGCTGCAGTCATGAACTACTTGCAAAATAATGAATATTTTGTTCTGGATAAATTTTCCAAAAACGCAATTTGAGCGAGTTATAATGATTTTTAAAAAGACACGACTCGCGTGTCATACGCCACACATAAAAGTAATCGATGGCACGCCTGGTGTGCCATCCGCACTGAACCGGTTAAATATATCCTTAATGCATGGGAGAATTCACAGGATGCTTTGGGTATATCAACCATTTTCCTAATTATTGGAAATTAGCAGTTGTTATTACAATACACAAAGACGGGGATAAAAACTGGCCTAGCAGTTACAGGCCCATTTCTTTACTAAGTATATTTTACAAGTTACTGAAAAAAATTGTAAGCAGGTGCCCTACCAACTTCACATAAAGTAATAATCTACTCTGTAAATCTGTTTGGCTTCAGGAGGGGTAAGCTTACCAAGGATACTTTAGCTCTACTGACGGATGCGGTGCCTAGATATTTGGATAATAATCACAACTGTGTAGGTATCTTCCTGGATCTCGCCAGGGCCTTCGAGATTGTGTCGGTCAAAACAAAAGGAATTAGAAGAGTGGCGTTGGCTTGGTTCCGTAGCTATCTTTAGAATCGGCGTCAATGCATAAGTGTGGGCTAACATACAAGTAAGCAATTAAAAATCAGTATTGGAGTTTCTCAAGGAAGTATTCTCGGTCCAACCCTATTCTGCATTTTCATTAATGACTACCTAGAATTACCCATACAAAGAGCAGATGTCATTTGCTATGTAGATGGTATCACATTTAATTATTTAACATAGGATAGCGTACTCGAGACAAAAAGGCATGGTAGTGTTGACTACATGGTTAAGTACTAATTTGTCAACTCTTAAACTACAAAAAAAAAACTAATTTCATAGCCTTTCACAAAACTCGCATAAAAACCATTTTGAAATTCACACTTGTGAATCTGAAGCACCCACTTGCGGCTGTAATACATTCAGCTACACAACATCAAGTATCTAGGAGTGACTATTGATGATAAACTTATACTGGATACTTTCTCTTCTAGTGCAGTTCATGCTATACTCATATCGGAAAGCTGGCTTAAGCCAGAACTCTCGTCCACGTCTTATAGTCTTCCTGGTTATATTTTACTCGGTAACGACCGCACTGGTAAAAGGGGCGGAGGTGTCGCTGTATACCTTATAAAGTATTAAACACGTCTTCTTCTCTATATTCCGGTTCTATGGAATACATTTTTGTCGAAGTTAATGTCGAGAGTGTTAAAGTGTTTCTTGGAGCTGTCTAATGTACACCTTGTTGTGTATGTCTGTGTGTAAAGGTGTGCGGGCTGCGTTCCCCACCGAACGGTCACTGCCTCATTAAACCAGTGTGCATTTAACTAGCTTGTCTAATTGACGTATCGCCCTTGTCACTCCCTAAGTATATCAATATCCAACACACCTCAAGTGGACTACTTCTCCGATTTGGAAGAAAATTTGTTGCCTTTCAGTTCTGCCTACACACATCACAATATCATGGGAGATTTTAACACTGACCTATTAGGGGTTTCTCTCAAATCTTGCAAACTGAGGTCTACCATGATGTCGCATAATTTCACTATTTTGTCTCTGAATGCAACACATCACAACTTCCATTCTGCTGACACCTGGATCGACCTTATAGCCGTCTCCTCCGTTGAACACGTTGTCAATTATAGACAATTCCCTGCTTTTGGATTTTCACGGCATGACTTGCTTTTCCTCTCATATAAATTAAAGTCTCCCAAGCCTTTAACTGTGTCTATCGCTATTCGAAGTCTTGCTAGACTAGATATAGACAAGCTCAAGTGTGATGCGGATGCTATTAACTGGTCATCTGTGTATACTGCTTCCACAGTTGATGAAAAAGTCGACTTCTTTAACAGCAACATATTAGGACTGTATAATAAACATGCCCCTAAGCGTGTCCTTCGACTTAAGCGTCCTCCTGTTCCATGGATCACGACTGGGATAAGAATGGCTATGGCAAAACGCGACAGAATGTTTCGCGCTTTTAAGAAGAATCGCACTGATCTAAAGTAGCAGGCATATAAAGCTGCGAGAAATCGATGTAATCAGAAGGTGAGAGCTGCTAAACGCCGATATATCCACAAACAAGTACTTAATTCATCTTCGGCTGATATATGGAAGTTTCTCAAAACGCTTGTATATGGAAAATCGCATTTTGACTATAATAGCATCACCTTTTCTTCCGACGATTTCAATCGTCATTTTCTGTTTTATCAAATAGTTTCTGATATTTCTAGAGCTAATGCTATCTCAACAGTGGTAGAGCCACGCGGCAGCTTTTGCTGTCGCACGCTTGGGCCGGCTTGAACCGGGGTGGTACCACGACCTCACAGAATACCAGCCTGAAGTAGAGGTTTACCTCTGCGTTTCGCTTGGTGAGTGCAGGTGGTCGGAGGCCCTTTTTACTGGAAATGAGGCATTCCATCTTAGTCCTCACGGGTGGCAACGCATCTGCATTTTGATTCGCAAACGAGGATAGATGTAGATGTCTATTGGCCGCAGCAACCATTTACCATCAGGTGGACTGTATGCTCGTTTGTCACCCTTATCCTATAAAAAAAAAAATCTCATTTATACATCTTTCATGCCTCCTTATTCTCACGAAACTTTCACTTTTTCTCCTGTAGACGAAGACGAGATACACAAAGCACTTGCTTCTATTAAATCGAAAGCCATTGGTTGTGATGATGTGCGTAGGGGAATGGTTATGCACGTGTTGGATGCTGTTTTACCCGTGATAACTCATATCATTAACTTTTCGCTGATGAATGGTGTTTTCCCAACTCTCTGGCGTAAAGCCTTTATTGTTCACATTCCTAAATCCAGAGATTGCAACGCTATATCCAATTTCAGACCAATTTCTATTCTGCCTTTTCTCTCTAAGATTCTGGAAGCTGTTGCTCATAACCAGATTTCTTCTTTTGTTTTCTCAAATATTATTCTTTCTCCTTATCAATCGGGTTTCCGCCCTGGTCATTCTACTACTACTGCTCTTCTCAAGGTGACGGAAGATATCCGAGAGGGGATGGAAAAATCAAAACTGACCGTCCTCATCTTAATTGATTTTTCTAACGCATTTAATTCTGTTGATCATGATATCTTGGGGTTGAGGGTTCGCTTGTTACGGAGGGACATTTTACTGTGTCGGCCCAGCATACTGTTGAGCCTACTTAGATAGAAGCGTGCGTTGCGAGTTACTCTCTTGACATGGGGCCCGAAGGTGAACCTCGTGTCAAGGGTGACACCTAAATATTTGGCGGTCGTATGCTAGGGGACAGGGGTCCCTAGCATACGAATTGGCGGAATGGTAGTCAGGCGGCGTCGTTTATGATCGAAGTAAACGGCGGAGCTCGTCTCCGAGTTCACATCGATACGGCATTTTTGGAACCAAGCTCCTAAGACATTAACTGATTTTTGGATCTTGTTCCGTATGAAATGTAGTTAGAACAAAAAATTGCATCGCATTATAATAGGAGTGCTTCACCAGCGCTGTTTCAAAACAGGAGCGACTAAACTAGGTACCACAGATGATAGAATAAAGAGTTCCTGTCATCACATCAGTGTCAGAATCACGTTAGGATCATCCGACGAGAAGCATACACGCCCCTGTCCACAAGAGAAGGATGCAAATAAAGACCGCATCCTGTCCCAATCGCCGACCTATAGTGTCTAACACGGCGGCGATCTGCAGAACGCAACCGCAATGGGAGTGTGAGTGGCACCATAGATCGGAGCAGTGGGCCACAAGGAGCTGATGATGAAGTAGTTTTGCACCTTTAAAGTATTTAGTTTAGTTTAAATAGGGCCCTAATTTCATGTTTGCCTCGCAGCCCTTGGTTACATAGCTACGCCACTGCTGGGTGATATATTTTCCAACAAATGCATTGAAATGTTAAATTACCTACCTTAAATTAGTTAAAGATAAATCTAATAAATACATTTTACTAAATGTTGTAATAATAAAAGTTAAGATCCCCTTGTGCTCACAGCCCTCTCGGGCCGGAGGCCCCTTTCGGCTCGGGGTCCGTGGCATCTTGCCCGGCCTGCCACCTTATTGTTACGCCGCTAGTGGCAGATAAGAATACCCACTACCCCATATCTTCCCGTCGGTGTCGTAAGAGGCGACAGAGGGAAATTGAGGCAGAAAATATGCAGCAGCATCTTTCTAATAACTATAAAAAAAACTGCGGTTGCCAACCCGCTCGCAAAGCGTGGGAGCTAAGGCAGTATAGGATATATTGACATAGCTGCCACGACGAAAGTCATACAGTGTTACGCACCAACCTCGGTGAGGAGGTGGCGGAAATGTATGAGGATATCTCTAGAGCCATGCATTCCTCCAAAACCCACTTAACGGTGTTAATGGGAGTAGGGAAATTAGGTATAGGGCAACGGAACCCAAGGGGCCAGCAGCTGGCCAACTTCATGGAGAAAGAAGGACTCTTTATGATAAACTTTTTCATCCAGAAACGATTGACTTCATTATGACGACTAGACGGAAACTGTTCAGTGATTGCGACGGTGAAAACTAGCAGCGATCACCGAATGGTGAGAGGCACACTGAACCTAAAGGTTAAGCTAGAGAAGGCACGTCTAATGAAATCAACGTAACAATACAAAATCGTACTCCGTGCCTAGAAGATTGCAATGCAGTGGACAATATGAACGAAAAGCTCGTGGAAACTTTATATGCGGTCGGAGCTAAGTTCTGCAAAACCTGCCGCAGAACAACACAAGATCTCTCGGATCACACTCTTACTCTCATGGCTATTAGACGGGAAATGAAGCTGCAGTATTCAGCAGATTTGACAGCATACAGGCAACTGAACAGACAGATTTCCAAATGCATGCGGCGGAATTATACGCAACATCAATATACAGCTCGTATTGAAGAAGCCATCGAGCGGGACCAGAGCTCCATAGACTGCCAACATCAACTTTCGTCGCATAATAGGTGTGACGTGGTCGGTATACTCTTTGTATGCAATACACTCTTAATGCCTTATTTTTTTTTTATAGGAGAGGGGGCAAACAAGCATGCGGCTCACCTGATGGTAAGTGACTACCGCCGCCCATGAACAACTGCAACACCAGGGGAATCGCAGATGCGTTGCCGGCCTTTTAAAAAGGAGTACGCTCTTTTCTTGAAGGTCCCTAAGTCGTATCGGTCCGGAAAAATCGCTGATGGTAATCGATTCCACAAGGAGGTCGTGCGAGGAAGAAAACATCTTCTAAATCGCACAGTGGTGAACCACCAATCATCCAGATGGTGTGGATGGTATCGGGAGTTCTGCCGCGATGTGCGTTGGTGAAATTTGGCGGCTGGGATTAATCCGAACAATTCCTCAGAGCACTCCCCATGGTAGATGCGAAAGAAAATGCAAAGGGATGCAACATCTCTTCGCAGTGCCAATGAATCGAGCCGATCGGAAAGGGCTCGGTCGTCGACAATTCGAGCCGCTCTGCGTTGGATGCGGTCAAGTGGAAGGAGCTGGCACTGGGGAGCCCCTGCCCAGAGATGGGAACAGTATTCCATGTGAGGCCGAACTTGCGCCTTGTAAAGTAGCAGGCGGTGTGCCGGCATGAAATACTGTCCCGCTCTGCTGAGCACGCCAAGCTTTTTAGAGGCCAATTTGGCCTTCCCTTCCAAGTGACCACGAAACTGCACGTCACTCGATATGTCGACTCCGAGGATACCGATACTGGCTGAGGCAAGAAGGGGAGTGCCTTGAAACTGAGGAGATACGACAAAGGGGTTCTTTTTAGCGGTAAACGCGCAAACTTGTGTCTTCTGAGGATTAAATTGGACTAGATTTAGTCGCCCCCAATCCGAGACTTTGTTCAGCAAAGACTCGACTTCAGACACAAGTTTGTTCCGGTACTCAGCGACGTTTTCCCGAGAAATATTGGCACGGCCGGTGTATAGAGCATCACCAGTGCTGTCATCCGCATAGCAATGAATGTTACCAGTTAGCAACATATCATTGATATGCAGAAGAAACAGCGTTGGTGATAGCACACAGCCTTGTGGAACACCAGCGTTAATAGGCTTGTAGTCAGAGCATGCACCGTCTACAACGACCTGGATGCTCCGATCTACAAGGAAGCTGGTGATCCAATTGCACAATTTCTCGGGAAGCCCATAGGAAGGGAGCTTCGAAAGAAGCGCTTTGTGCCAAACCCGATCGAAGGCCTTCGCAATGTCCAGACTAACGGCCAACGCCTCCCCCTTGGACTCTACTGCCTCCGCCCATCTATGGGTCAGGTAGACCAGAAGATCACCAGCTGATCGACCCCGACGAAAACCGTATTGGCGGTCACTAATCAGCTGGTGATCCTCAAGGTACCGGATGAGCTGGCAGTTAATAATGGATTCCATTATTTTGGAGAACAAGGAGGTGATCGCGATAGGCCTATAGTTGGATGGGTCTGAGCGGTCGCCTTTTTTAGGGATCGGGTGGACAAAAGCTGTCTTCCATGAATTCGGGACTACGCCTTGGGAGTAGGAGTACCGGAAAAGACGCGTTAGGACCGGTGCCAACTCCGGAGCACACGTCCTCAGCACAATTGGGGGGATTCCGTCAGGCCCACTCGACTTCTGGATGTCCAGGGAGAGCAGTGCTTTGCGAACCGAGCGCTGTGAGAACAGCACATCCGGCATGGAGCACTCACACCGCGGGATGGTCGGCGGTGTTTCCCCCCCGTCATCAAGAGTCGAGTTGGACGCAAAAAGGGAGCCTAAAAGGTCGGCTTTGTCTTTTGCGTCATGGGCCAGTGAGTCATCCTCCCTGTGCAGAGATGGTAGTGATGGCTTACAGAAATTCCCTTGGACAGCCTTGGCGAGAGACCAGAATGCACGGGTTCCCGAAGGAAGGCGAACTAGTTTCTCGCCAATTCTGCCTATGTGCTCTGACTTTGCCTTGGCAATAACTATTTTGAAGGACCTGGAGGCGAAGTTATAACACTCCTGCTTACTGCGTAATGCAGTCTTACAGGAGCGACCAAACCAAGGCTGAGATCTGCCTCCGATGGGTACCACAGATGATGGAATAAATAGTTCCATTCCCTGTAGCACCACATCAGTGACAGAGTAGCAACAGCGCTGGGATCATCCGGCGAGAAGCAAACCCGCCCCCATGGGTAGGATGCAAAGAAGGACCGCATTCCGTCCCAATCCGCCGACCTGTAATGCCAAACACGGCGGCAACCTGCAGAACGCAACCGCGAAGGGAGCGTGAGTGGCACCACACTCCGGATCAGACAATGGTCCGAAGAGCCGAGAGTTGCATCGACGGAAACCTGATATCCGTCCGGATGAGAGGTCAGCAGAAGGTCCAACAGGGAAGGTGTATGATCCTCCACATCTGGAATCCGCGTAGGCGAAGTAACCAGTTGTGTCAGACCATATGCCAAGGCAAAGTCATAAACAGATCTCCCCGCATGATCGGTTAGACGTGAACCGAGCCATTCGGCATGGTGGGCGTTAAAATCGCCAAGGATCACGATCTCTGTGGATGGGACCTGTTGTAGCAAGAAATCTGTAGCCATTTGGACGTGGTCGATGAGTCGGTCTGTTTCGGCATTACCGCTATGGGACCTATAGAGGCACCCGTAGACGCGCGGATGGTCGTCGCTGTCTACGCGTAGCCAAAGGATGGACAGGTCCGAACCTTCAAGACTGCCGAGGCGTCGAGAACAGATGTCCTCTCTGACATACACGCAAACTCCAGCCCGAGGCACAAAGGAATGCTCCAATTTGTACCCCGGGCAGGAGAGATACGAAATATCAGCCGGAGAGGAAACCTGCGTCTCGGTCAGAAAGAGCAAGGCCGGCTTCGCCGTCTCGAGATGGTAGTGGACGGCGTTTAGGTTAGAGTGAAGTCCCCTGATGTTGCAGAAATTCACGGATAGCGTGGCAGGGGTCGCCTTGGTGTTCTTGCTCAGTTTGCCCCTAGCAATAATGCTTTTGAGCGGAATTTTGCCCCCCCCCCCAGAATACGCGGGGCAGCCTGAGCACCCACGCTCAGGATCGGAATAACATGGTCGTGGATGCTCAGCGAGGGATTCTCCAGGGGTGCTGGTACCCTCCTGGGGTAGTTCTTCGTGTAATTCCGCTACCATGTTGATGGGGGGGGGGGGGGGGGGGAATTGGGCCTCCGGCCACCTGCACTCACCAGACGAAACGCAGAAGCAAAGCTTCTACTTCACGCCGGTATTCTGTGAGGTCGTGGTACCAACCCGGCTCGAGCCGGCCCATACATGCAACAGCAAAAACTGCTGCGTGGCTCTACCACCGTTAAAATTATACGTTAAACTTATATTCGGATACATAAAACTCAAGTTGATATTTCGAGTATTCATAGTACCCGAATACAGTCTTCTGATGGGAAGTGGATGCTGAGGCCCATAATAGACATCTACATCAATTATCCTGGATTAAGAATCAATATGCAGATGCGTTGTCGCCCCTGATGATTAGGATGGAACTCCTTGTTTCCAGTAAACTTGTCTACACCCAACAATAACTAATCAACATTGCATTTGTTATTTGATCACCAGATCAACCATTGCGTGTTGCCAGTGATGACTTACGGATCTGAGACGTGGTCCTTCACTGCTGGCCGTATGAGGAAGCTCAAGGTCGCTCAGCGAGCTATGGAGAGGGCTATGCTCGGAGTTTCTCTGCGTGATAAACTCAGAAATGTGGATATCCGCATTAGAACCAGAGTGACCGACATAGCCCAACGGATTAGTAAGCTGAAGTGGCAATGGGCCGGCCATATAGCTCGAAGAACCGACAACCGATGGGGAAGAAAGGTTCTCGAGTGGCAGTCTCGTACCGGCAGGCGAAGTGTTGGGCGTCTCCCCACTAGATGGAGTGATGACCTGGTAAGATATGCAGGAAGTCGATGGATGCAGGTGGCTCAGATCCGTACTTTGTGGCATACCTTGGGGGAGGCCTATGTTCAGCAGTGGACTTGTGAAGGGCTGTAATGATGATGATGATGATATCGTCGATATATCGATATAAATTTTTTACAGTATCTAATTCGTATCAATTTCGATACATTTTAAAATGTTGTATTAATGACAAAACATGTAACAACAAAAGGAGGTACAAAATATTCATGTGTGGATGGTTGCCGTTTTTTTTTCGTCGTCCAATCGTCAGTAATATAAAATTTTGGACCTTATCTTTACATCATACAAATACTTAATTACTTACTTACTTATCTTCACGCACAATCCCTAACGGGGTAGCCAGAGAGAACAGATCGCCAAGTGTCACGATCCTTACAAACCTCTTTCGCTTCTTTCAGATTCATTATCTTCTTCATGCATGCACGTCTAGGTATCTGAGTACTCTTGACCCTACCCTCTTCGAGCAATTTGCTCACATGGTCTTCGAAAGTTAGTCTCAGTCTACCTCAACACTTTTTAATATTAACTTTCGCGCTATATATTTTCTTCACCATTCGGTCTTCACTCATTCGCTCAACGTGCCCAAACCACCGAAGCACGCCCTTATCAATTTTTGTGATAAGGTCATCTTTCAAACCTGCCATATTGCGAATCTCTTCCTTTCGCTTTCGGTCGGCCATGGTAACGCCGCACATTTTACGAAGAGATCGCATCTCCACTGCATTCAACTTACTTTTATGCTTCTTCTGGCATACCCAGGTTTCGCTGCCATATAACAAAGTCGGTACCAACACTGCGTTATGTATTGCAAGGCGTGCACTCTTCGCTACGCCTTGCCTTTTGACTAACGCAGTCAGGGCACCATTGACTTTGTTCCCGGCAGCGACACGCCTGTCCACATCTAAATCACATCTTCCATCCCGGCTAAAAGCACTCCCCAAGTATACAATTTCATTTACCTGTTCTAGACATTCCTGATTTACCCATATTTCACACTTCGTTCTCTCTTCGTCCCTTTCAAATACCAGAACCTTAGTTTTATTAGCATTCAAACGGAGACCTTTAATTTCACATTCCTCTTTCATACACGTGACTAATGCCTGCAGTTCTGTCTCTGATGGTGCAATAAGCACTGCATCATCAGCATACAGCAGACAATTTACTTTTATGTCACCCAATTTCACACCCAAACAGCTATCTTTCAGCTTCTGTAAACAGCTGTCGAGATACAGTATGAACAGCCAGGAAGACACGACACAACCCTGCTTTACGCCCGTTTGGACGTTAAACATGGGTGACAGGTCATGCCCTACCCGCACACAGGCTTTACAGTCACAGTAAAGAGACTGCACAGCCCTTAGCAATCGACCATCCACACCATACCTCGGCAACAGTTCCCACATTTTCTTCCTTACAACCTTATCAAATGCTTTCTCAAGATCCACAAAAGCACAGAAAATCTTCTGGTTAGCAGCCAGAAGCTTTTCCGTGATCATACGGAGAGAAAACATTTGATCCGTGCATCCTCTTCCAGGTCTAAATCCGCATTGTGCCTCCCATAGAAATCTTTCCGATTTCTCTTGCATCCTACGTGTCAAAACCTTCGAGTAAACTTTAGTTGCTAAACTGGTCAAGCTGATCGCCCGATAGCACCCGCAGTCAAAATGTGAACCTTTACCTTTATATAAAGGCACAATGACTGCGGATCGCCAATCATCCGGGACATCCCCCGTCCGCCAGCACAAATTGCACAGCAGATGAAAGCTGTCCCAGACGCGAGGCCCACCATACTTGACCATTTCAGCAGTAACTCTGTCTAGTCCCGCAGCTTTACCACATTTCAAACTTCGAATCGCACGTTCAATCTCTTTCATACTGATGACCTCAGTGTCATCGAGGTCCGGGTCTGGCGTACCAGTCACGGCGTCATCCCCGGATCCCTCACTAAGATCATCACACGCATACATTTCTCTATAAAATTCGCTCGATCGCTGCATGACGTCCGATTTTTCTGAGAGGACGTCATTAGTTCTCGAAAGCACTTTGTTCATTCTTAAGGCCGTCGCACCACTTCGGGTCCTTCCAACCTCTTTCCATAAGAGTTTGGAGTTCTCCTTAAAGTTGTACGACAACCTTTCGTCTGCTTCCATTCTACACCTTACAGCCGAAAAGCTTGACACCATGTCAAGCTTTTCGGCTACCCTCGCATGATATTTGTCCCTAGTATCCGCTTCCTGAAGCTTCCAGCTTCGGATGCGACAGACCGACTGTGGTTCTGTTACTGCCGTCCGGTAGCGCCAACCCGCGAACAGACCCCTAAATCTAGTAATCACTAGATAGTGATCCGTTCCCAGGTCAGCACCCCTGAACACTCGCGTATCCATCACCTGTTTTCGCAGTCGGTCATCCACCAGGAACAAATCGATGATACTTCTCTCATTCTTTCGTTCTCTAGTATACATATGGATTTTCTTGTGATTAAGCATAGTGTTTGTCACAAGAAGACCCTTTTCCTTGCATACTGCCAGTATAAGCTTGCCAGCATCATTAACCCTTTTATCGCCAAACTTTCCAAGTACCGACTCGTACCCTGGTCGAGCGGTACCAACCCATCCATTCAAATCACCACATACAACAATTCTTTCGTTTCCCCTAGCCAAATCTAGAACTTCTCTTACATTCTCCCAAAACTCCTCCAACTCAGCCCTGGACGACGAAGCTACCGGCGCATAAACAGCCAAAAGGAATAACTTCGTCAGTCCCAATTTAAAGCGAACCCAGAGAAGTCTTGAGTTCACAACCTTATATTCAGTCATAACATCGACTAACCGAGAAGACAGCAGCACCCCCACTCCCTGGCAGGCGTTCTCGCTCTCCGGGACTCCGGACCATAGAGCTAACGCCCCGCCAGGGAGCTCTTCAGTACCACTGCCCTTCCGTTTGGTCTCCGACATACACACGACATCTAATTCTCTTTCTTTCATTATTTCGATCAACTCATTCGTCTTATCTCTCATGCCTCCTCTAACATTCCACGTGCGAACTCTGCACTCTGTCCTCCACCTTCCGCCGTGTCGGGCTGTGCGTGACGGGTGGCGGTCCCCATCGCCGCTTTGCGCGCTGCATTCCACACCAACGGGGACGAGTTGGTGTGCGTCGCCTTGGGGGGACGCCCCAACCCTCGTTGGCATGGGTGCGCAGCTAAGTAGAATTGCAGCCCTGAAAAGGGCTGGCAGGGGTCGCGACGAGCACGCTTCTACAATGACCCCCATCATACAAATGATGACAATTTATCGATATTTATCAATCGATATATATATCGATACTGTTTAAAATATCGATTCGATATATTTTTTCCCTTACCATCCTTACGCTAAAAGAACCCCTTTTCTACAGACTTCAAACAGGAGATACTCAATTCGACTATTTTTTTTTGTGTTACCTCATAAATTTTTTCTAGGTGAACCGATTTCGATGATTCTTTTTTTATTTGAAACTAATTGTTCCTTGCGACTTCGCCCGCGTGTGATCTAGGGTTTTAATTATGTTGCGCGGAACTCTAATTCTTTTTCTCAAATATAAGTAGCTTAAGTTATGCCTTATAACATCAGCTATCTGCCAGTGAATGTCCCGTCGAAATCGGTCCAGCCGTTTCGGAGATTAGCCGGTACAAACAGACAGACAGACAGACAAAACCTTTAAAAATTGTGTTTTTGTTATAAGTATCGTATATACTTTCATATGTATTTAGTAAATTGCTGTTATTTTAACATTACAAACAGACACTTCAATTTAATTTATTTTTATAAATATGGTGCATCTCATGTGGTCCCATATAAATTTGATCAAGGTCGGACGAAAAAAACTATTGGTAATTTTTGAGTTATTTTTAATAATTTATATTGAAGTCCGTTGTACAAAAATTTTAACTTTAAATTATTTTATAGAATAAGGGTAACAAAGGATCACATGGTCAGCCTGATGATAAGTGGATGCTGTGGCCCATAGACAACTGTCGATCCTTTGTCACCCTTTAGGACCAAGATGGAATTTTATTCAATAAAAAGGGTCTTCGGTTCTCTCACTCACTACACAGCAATATTAAGCTGCTATTCTGTTGGAGCGTAGTCCTACTCCGGTCGAACCAATCCAACCACTTCGTGCTACAAACATTTTATAGAAGAGTGGCTCTACCACGTTTATTTTTACCCTATTATTATTACCTTTTTTACTACTTACCTTGACATGGAGGTGTATGATCCTCCAGATGTGGAGGATCATACACCTTCCCTGTTGGACCTTCTGCTGACCTCTCATCCGGACGGATATCAGGTTTCCGTCGATGCCCCTCTCGGCTCTTCGGACCATTGTCTGATCCGGAGTATGGTGCCACTCACGCTCCCTTCGCGGTTGCGTTCTGCAGGTTGCCGCCGTGTTTGGCATTACAGGTCGGCGGATTGGGACGGAATGCGGTCTTTCTTTGCATCCTACCCATGGGGGCGGGTTTGCTTCTCGCCGGATGATCCCAGTGCTGTTGCTGACTCTGTCACTGATGTGGTGCTACAGGGAATGGAACTATTTATTCCATCATCTGTGGTACCCATCGGAGGCAGATCTCAGCCTTGGTTTGGTCGCTCCTGTAAGACTGCATTGCGCAGTAAGCAGGAGTGTTATCAAGCCTGGGCTGCGGCTTCGGTGACTCGGGATGTAAACACCAGCACACTTAAAAAGAAGTATAACTTCGCCTCCAGGTCCTTCAAAAGAGTTATTGCCAAGGCAAAGTCAGAGCACATAGGCAGAATTGGCGAGAAACTAGTTCGCCTTCCTTCGGGAACCCGTGCATTCTGGTCTCTCGCCAAGGCTGTCCAAGGGAATTTCTGTAAGCCATCACTACCATCTCTGCACAGGGAGGACGACTCACTGGCCCAAGACGCAAAAGACAAAGCCGACCTTTTAGGCTCCCTTTTTGCGTCCAACTCGACTCTTGATGACGGGGGGAAAATACCGCCGACCATCCCGCGGTGTGAGTGCTCCATGCCGGATGTGCTATTCTCACAGCGCTCAGTTCGCAAAGCACTTCTCTCCCTGGACATCCAGAAGTCGAGTGGGCCTGACGGAATCCCCCCAATTGTGCTGAGGACGTGTGCTCCGGAGTTGGCACCGGTCCTAACGCGTCTTTTCCGGTACTCCTACTCCCAAGGCGTAGTCCCGAATTCATGGAAGACAGCTTTTGTCCACCCGATCCCTAAAAAAGGCGACCGCTCAGACCCGTCCAACTATAGGCCTATCGCGATCACCTCCTTGTTCTCCAAAATAATGGAATCCATTATTAACTGCCAGCTCATCCGGTACCTTGAGGATCACCAGCTGATTAGTGACCGCCAATACGGTTTTCGTCGGGGTCGATCAGCTGGTGATCTTCTGGTCTACCTGACCCATAGATGGGCGAAGGCAGTAGAGTCCAAGGGGGAGGCGTTGGCCGTTAGTCTGGACATTGCGAAGGCCTTTGATCGGGTTTGGCACAAAGCGCTTCTTTCGAAGCTGCCTTCCTATGGGCTTCCCGAGAAATTGTGCAATTGGATCACCAGCTTTCTTGCAGATCGGAGCATCAAGGTCGTTGTAGACGGTGCATGTTCTGACTACAAGCCTATTAACGCTGGTGTTCCACAAGGCTGTGTGCTATCACCAACGCTGTTTCTTCTGCATATCAATGATATGTTGCTAACTGGTAACATTCATTGCTATGCGGATGACAGCACTGGTGATGCTCTATACACCGGCCGGGCCAATATTTCTCGGGAAAACGTCGCCGAGTACCGGAACAAACTTGTGTCTGAAGTCGAGTCTTTGCTGGACAAAGTCTCGGATTGGGGGCGACTAAATCTAGTCCAGTTTAATCCTCAGAAGACACAAGTTTGCGCGTTTACCGCTAAAAAGAACCCCTTTGTCGTATCTCCTCAGTTTCAAGGCACTCCCCTTCTTGCCTCAGCCAGTATCGGTATCCTCGGAGTCGACATATCGAGTGACGTGCAGTTTCGTGGTCACTTGGAAGAGAAGGCCAAATTGGCCTCTAAAAAGCTTGGCGTGCTCAGCAGAGCGGGACAGTATTTCATGCCGGCACACCGCCTGCAACTTTACAAGGCGCAGGTTCGGCCTCACATGGAATACTGTTCCCATCTCTGGGCAGGGGCTCCCCAGTGCCAGCTCCTTCCACTTGACCGCATCCAGCGCAGAGCGGCTCGAATCGTCGACGACCGAGCCCTTTCCGATCGGCTCGATTCATTGGCACTGCGAAGAGATGTTGCATCTCTTTGCATTTTCTTTCGCATCTACCATGGGGAGTGCTCTGAGGAATTGTTCGGATTAATCCCAGCCGCCAAATTTCACGAACGCACATCGCGGCAGAACTCCCGATACCATCCACACCATCTGGATGATTGGCGGTCCACCACTGTGCGATTTAGAAGATGTTTTCTTCCTCGCACAACTTCCTTGTGGAATAGTTTACCACCAGGGATTTTTCCGGACCGATACGACTTAGGGACCTTCAAGAAAAGAGCCTACTCCTTTTTAAAAGGCCGGCAACGCATCTGCAATTCCCCTGGTGTTGCGGTTGTTCATGGGCGGCGGTAGTCACTTACCATCAGGTGAGCCGCATGCTCGTTTGCCCCCTCTCCTATAAAAAAAAAAAAAAAAAAAAATCTTCTTTTCACCATTTGTCGTGTCAATTTCAGGACATTCCCCTAACTGCCTCAGCCAGCATCGGGATCCTTGGCGTCGACATATCGTGTAGTTTAGTTCCGCGGCCACTTGGCAAGGAAGGCTAAATAGGCGTGCCATAACCATCGCATCCGATGAGGCCTGCGGTGGCCTGTTGTCGCCCGTCCGATCCATCGGGAGTCGGTAAGTTCAAAGGCGCGGCGCGAAGGTGCTTGTCGCGGCCTGTACGGGCGCATCTGCGTCGGTTACAATCGTTCATTTCAACTGCGGTGGCGCCTGCGCGTTTACGCTGATTATGGAGTGGACGAACGAGCTCATATTCGAGTTTTTAACTCTTTATGAAAATGAACCAGCGCTTTGGAATAGTTCGTCGCCTCAACATAAAACAAGAACGGCTTTTGTTGAATGACGACACCCACCAGCGTCGTTTCTTCTGCTTTCTTTTTACTTGGTTTATCAAACGTTCACCACTGAATAAAACCACAGCGGCTGCACACGCAGATTTGCGCTCCGTATCACTTAACATGTTGGAATGTCGGTCGACAGTCCGCACCAGGCCGGCACACGCCGCGATAGGCCCATTCAGGCGGGGCAACGCCTGGCGCGGCCTGTCGCCTGGCAGGTCGTGGGACCCTAACTTAATACAGTTCTCATCTCTAGGGTTCAACACCCCAATGAGCTGGCTCCACTTCACCAGAATTCAGCTAGGAGCGGCTCGAAGTGTCGAGTGGACAACAGAGTTCTTTCTGATTGGCTCGAATCACTAGCGTCGCCGAAGAAATGATGCATCTCTGGGATATTGTTCGGAATTCTAGCTGCCAAATTCCACCATCGCACACTGAGACAAGTTTTGCGATACAATCCATACAAACTGGACGCTTGGCAGTCCAACACTGTGCGATTAACATGAAGTTTTCTTACTTGATCTTTTTGGGATCGGCTACCACCAGGTTTTAACGGGCCAATACGACTCATGGACCTTCATGGGTTCATGGGCGGCGGTAGGCACTAAACTTCAGGGACTGATATCGATATTTTGAAAATATCGATACTTCTCTATTAATAACGATATTAGTATTGATAACTCAATTAATTATCAGTATTTGGTACTGATATGTGTTATACCGGTATAAAAATACCGGTTCCTTTATCGATATCGGGTATCGATAATTGTGATGGCTGTGCGACGTTGCCAGATTTCGCGGCACGTGTCACGCGGAGCGGCAACGCTGCGTCAAGAGCGGGTGATCGGCTGGTCGGTGGACAAACGAAAACCAAAGACGGAGTTGTAAATTTGAAAAATTTGACGACTCCGTGGCGCAGTGGCTTAGCAATGAGTTACAACGCTGGGGGCCGCGGGTTCGAATCCCGCACGGAACAAGTATTTGTATGGCCTACAAATAATTGTTCCGGGTCTGGATGTTTGTCTTTGTGCAGTTTGTTTGTAAATTGCCTCTACGATACAGGAGAAAATCCTAGTGTGGGGGTAACGATTTTTTTTTCAATAAAAAAAAAAGATTAAATGCATCAGTGCTTACCTAGTTGTTCTTTTTTAATAAGATTACTTAAAAATTTTGATACCTACCTACCGACTTTACTTAGTATTATTTCTTGTAGGTTTATACTGATACTCACCGACTGATTCACTGACCCGTTGACATAATTGTTCGCCCAAATTGTGTGTATGAAATACTTTTAAGAAATGTCTATTTTTTATAAAAAGATTGTAGTACTTAAAATGAATTTTAGGAATATTTAAAATTTTAAAATTTAAGTAATTAAAGTTGCTTTGTACGTTTGGTTTGTTATTGTTGAAAAAGTATTCAAAAATATTTTATTTAAGAAATACATAGTTGAACAAGGGTTATTCCGAAAACCTCACAGGCACTGGTGGGGATTTCAAGCCCCACTAACTATCATCATCATCATTACAGCCCTTCACAAGTCCACTGCTGAACATAGGCCTCCCCCAAAGAATGCCACAAAGCACGGTCCTGAGCCACCTGCATCCATCGACTTCCTGCATATCTTACCAGGTCGTCACTCCATCTAGTGGGGGGACGCCCTACACTTCGCCTGCCGGTACGAGGCTGCCACTCGAGAACCTTTCTTCCCCATCGGTTGTCGGTTCTTCGAGCTATATGGCCGGCCCATTGCCACTTCAGCTTACTAATCCGTTGGGCTATGCAATACACTCTTAATGCCTTATTATTTTTTTATAGGAGAGGGGGCAAACAAGCATGCGGCTCACCTGATGGTAAGTGACTACCGCCGCCCATGAACAACTGCAACACCAGGGGAATCGCAGATGCGTTGCCGGCCTTTTAAAAAGGAGTACGCTCTTTTCTTGAAGGTCCCTAAGTCGTATCGGTCCGGAAAAATCGCTGATGGTAATCGATTCCACAAGGAGGTCGTGCGAGGAAGAAAACATCTTCTAAATCGCACAGTGGTGGACCACCAATCATCCAGTTGGTGTGGATGGTATCGGGAGTTCTGCCGCGATGTGCGTTGGTGAAATTTGGCGGCTGGGATTAATCCGAACAATTCCTCAGAGCACTCCCCATGGTAGATGCGAAAGAAAATGCAAAGGGATGCAACATATCTTCGCAGTGCCAATGAATCGAGCCGATCGGAAAGGGCTCGGTCGTCGACAATTCGAGCCGCTCTGCGTTGGATGCGGTCAAGTGGAAGGAGCTGGCACTGGGGAGCCCCTGCCCAGAGATGGGAACAGTATTCCATGTGAGGCCGAACTTGCGCCTTGTAAAGTAGCAGGCGGTGTGCCGGCATGAAATACTGTCCCGCTCTGCTGAGCACGCCAAGCTTTTTAGAGGCCAATTTGGCCTTCCCTTCCAAGTGACCACGAAACTGCACGTCACTCGATATGTCGACTCCGAGGATACCGATACTGGCTGAGGCAAGAAGGGGAGTGCCTTGAAACTGAGGAGATACGACAAAGGGGTTCTTTTTAGCGGTAAACGCGCAAACTTGTGTCTTCTGAGGATTAAATTGGACTAGATTTAGTCGCCCCCAATCCGAGACTTTGTTCAGCAAAGACTCGACTTCAGACACAAGTTTGTTCCGGTACTCAGCGACGTTTTCCCGAGAAATATTGGCACGGCCGGTGTATAGAGCATCACCAGTGCTGTCATCCGCATAGCAATGAATGTTATCAGTTAGCAACATATCATTGATATGCAGAAGAAACAGTGTTGGTGATAGCACACAGCCTTGTGGAACACCAGCGTTAATAGGCTTGTAGTCAGAGCATGCACCGTCTACAACGACCTGGATGCTCCGATCTACAAGGAAGCTGGTGATCCAATTGCACAATTTCTCGGGAAGCCCATAGGAAGGGAGCTTCGAAAGAAGCGCTTTGTGCCAAACCCGATCGAAGGCCTTCGCAATGTCCAGACTAACGGCCAACGCCTCCCCCTTGGACTCTACTGCCTCCGCCCATCTATGGGTCAGGTAGACCAGAAGATCACCAGCTGATCGACCCCGACGAAAACCGTATTGGCGGTCACTAATCAGCTGGTGATCCTCAAGGTACCGGATGAGCTGGCAGTTAATAATGGATTCCATTATTTTGGAGAACAAGGAGGTGATCGCGATAGGCCTATAGTTGGATGGGTCTGAGCGGTCGCCTTTTTTAGGGATCGGGTGGACAAAAGCTGTCTTCCATGAATTCGGGACTACGCCTTGGGAGTAGGAGTACCGGAAAAGACGCGTTAGGACCGGTGCCAACTCCGGAGCACACGTCCTCAGCACAATTGGCGGGATTCCGTCAGGCCCACTCGACTTCTGGATGTCCAGGGAGAGCAGTGCTTTGCGAACCGAGCGCTGTGAGAACAGCACATCCGGCATGGAGCACTCACACCGCGGGATGGTCGGCGGTGTTTTCCCCCCGTCATCAAGAGTCGAGTTGGACGCAAAAAGGGAGCCTAAAAGGTCGGCTTTGTGTTTTGCGTCATGGGCCAGTGAGTCATCCTCCCTGTGCAGAGATGGTAGTGATGGCTTACAGAAATTCCCTTGGACAGCCTTGGCGAGAGACCAGAATGCACGGGTTCCCGAAGGAAGGCGAACTAGTTTCTCGCCAATTCTGCCTATGTGCTCTGACTTTGCCTTGGCAATAACTATTTTGAAGGACCTGGAGGCGAAGTTATAACACTCCTGCTTACTGCGTAATGCAGTCTTACAGGAGCGACCAAACCAAGGCTGAGATCTGCCTCCGATGGGTACCACAGATGATGGAATAAATAGTTCCATTCCCTGTAGCACCACATCAGTGACAGAGTAGCAACAGCGCTGGGATCATCCGGCGAGAAGCAAACCCGCCCCCATGGGTAGGATGCAAAGAAGGACCGCATTCCGTCCCAATCCGCCGACCTGTAATGCCAAACACGGCGGCAACCTGCAGAACGCAACCGCGAAGGGAGCGTGAGTGGCACCACACTCCGGATCAGACAATGGTCCGAAGAGCCGAGAGTTGCATCGACGGAAACCTGATATCCGTCCGGATGAGAGGTCAGCAGAAGGTCCAACAGGGAAGGTGTATGATCCTCCACATCTGGAATCCGCGTAGGCGAAGTAACCAGTTGTGTCAGACCATATGCCAAGGCAAAGTCATAAACAGATCTCCCCGCATGATCGGTTAGACGTGAACCGAGCCATTCGGCATGGTGGGCGTTAAAATCGCCAAGGATCACGATCTCTGCGGATGGGACCTGTTGTAGCAAGAAATCTGTAGCCATTTGGACGTGGTCGATGAGTCGGTCTGTTTCGGCATTACCGCTATGGGACCTATAGAGGCACCCGTAGACGCGCGGATGGTCGTCGCTGTCTACGCGTAGCCAAAGGATGGACAGGTCCGAACCTTCAAGACTGCCGAGGCGTCGAGAACAGATGTCCTCTCTGACATACACGCAAACTCCAGCCCGAGGCACAAAGGAATGCTCCAATTTGTACCCCGGGCAGGAGAGATACGAAATATCAGCCGGAGAGGAAACCTGCGTCTCGGTCAGAAAGAGCAAGGCCGGCTTCGCCGTCTCGAGATGGTAGTGGACGGCGTTTAGGTTAGAGTGAAGTCCCCTGATGTTGCAGAAATTCACGGATAGCGTGGCAGGGGTCGCCTTGGTGTTCTTGCTCAGTTTGCCCCTAGCAGTAATGCTTTTGAGCGGAATTTTGCCCCCCCCCCCCCCCCCCAGAATACGCGGGGCAGCCTGAGCACCCACGCTCAGGATCGGAATAACATGGTCGTGGATGCTCAGCGAGGGATTCTCCAGGGGTGCTGGTACCCTCCTGGGGTAGTTCTTCGTGTTAATCCGCTACCATGTTGATGGGGGGGGGGGGGGGGGGAATTGGGCCTCCGGCCACCTGCACTCACCAGACGAAACGCAGAAGCAAAGCTTCTACTTCACGCCGGTATTCTGTGAGGTCGTGGTACCAACCCGGCTCGAGCCGGCCCATACATGCAACAGCAAAAACTGCTGCGTGGCTCTACCACCGTTAAAATTATACGTTAAACTTATATTCGGATACATAAAACTCAAGTTGATATTTCGAGTATTCATAGTACCCGAATACAGTCTTCTGATGGGAAGTGGATGCTGAGGCCCATAATAGACATCTACATCAATTATCCTGGATTAAGAATCAATATGCAGATGCGTTGTCGCCCCTGATGATTAGGATGGAACTCCTTGTTTCCAGTAAACTTGTCTACACCCAACAATAACTAATCAACATTGCATTTGTTATTTGATCACCAGATCAACCATTGCGTGTTGCCAGTGATGACTTACGGATCTGAGACGTGGTCCTTCACTGCTGGCCGTATGAGGAAGCTCAAGGTCGCTCAGCGAGCTATGGAGAGGGCTATGCTCGGAGTTTCTCTGCGTGATAAACTCAGAAATGTGGATATCCGCATTAGAACCAGAGTGACCGACATAGCCCAACGGATTAGTAAGCTGAAGTGGCAATGGGCCGGCCATATAGCTCGAAGAACCGACAACCGATGGGGAAGAAAGGTTCTCGAGTGGCAGTCTCGTACCGGCAGGCGAAGTGTTGGGCGTCTCCCCACTAGATGGAGTGATGACCTGGTAAGATATGCAGGAAGTCGATGGATGCAGGTGGCTCAGATCCGTACTTTGTGGCATACCTTGGGGGATGCCTATGTTCAGCAGTGGACTTGTGAAGGGCTGTAATGATGATGATGATGATATCGTCGATATATCGATATAAATTTTTTACAGTATCTAATTCGTATCAATTTCGATACATTTTAAAATGTTGTATTAATGACAAAACATGTAACAACAAAAGGAGGTACAAAAGTATTCATGTGTGGATGGTTGCCGTTTTTTTTTCGTCGTCCAATCGTCAGTAATATAAAATTTTGGACCTTATCTTTACATCATACAAATACTTACTTACTTACTTACTTATCTTCACGCACAATCCCTAACGGGGTAGCCAGAGAGAACAGATCGCCAAGTGTCACGATCCTTACAAACCTCTTTCGCTTCTTTCAGATTCATTATCTTCTTCATGCATGCACGTCTAGGTATCTGAGTACTCTTGACCCTACCCTCTTCGAGCAATTTGCTCACATGGTCTTCGAAAGTTAGTCTCGGTCTACCTCAACACTTTTTAATATTAACTTTCGCGCTATATATTTTCTTCACCATTCGGTCTTCACTCATTCGCTCAACGTGCCCAAACCACCGAAGCACGCCCTTATCAATTTTTGTGATAAGGTCATCTTTCAAACCTGCCATATTGCGAATCTCTTCGTTTCGCTTTCGGTCGGCCATGGTAACGCCGCACATTTTACGAAGAGATCGCATCTCCACTGCATTCACCTTACTTTTATGCTTCTTCTGGCATACCCAGGTTTCGCTGCCATATAACAAAGTCGGTACCAACACTGCGTTATGTATTGCAAGGCGTGCACTCTTCGCTACGCCTTGCCTTTTGACTAACGCAGTCAGGGCACCATTGACTTTGTTCCCGGCAGCGACACGCCTGTCCACATCTAAATCACATCTTCCATCCCGGCTAAAAGCACTCCCCAAGTATACAATTTCATTTACCTGTTCTAGACATTCCTGATTTACCCATATTTCACACTTCGTTCTCTCTTCGTCCCTTTCAAATACCAGAACCTTAGTTTTATTAGCATTCAAACGGAGACCTTTAATTTCACATTCCTCTTTCATACACGTGACTAATGCCTGCAGTTCTGTCTCTGATGGTGCAATAAGCACTGCATCATCAGCATACAGCAGACAATTTACTTTTATGTCACCCAATTTCACACCCAAACAGCTATCTTTCAGCTTCTGTAAACAGCTGTCGAGATACAGTATGAACAGCCAGGAAGACATGACACAACCCTGCTTTACGCCCGTTTGGACGTTAAACATGGGTGACAGGTCATGCCCTACCCGCACACAGGCTTTACAGTCACAGTAAAGAGACTGCACAGCCCTTAGCAATCGACCATCCACACCATACCTCGGCAACAGTTCCCACATTTTCTTCCTTACAACCTTATCAAATGCTTTCTCAAGATCCACAAAAGCACAGAAAATCTTCTGGTTAGCAGCCAGAAGCTTTTCCGTGATCATACGGAGAGAAAACATTTGATCCGTGCATCCTCTTCCAGGTCTAAATCCGCATTGTGCCTCCCATAGAAATCTTTCCGATTTCTCTTGCATCCTACGTGTCAAAACCTTCGAGTAAACTTTACTTGCTAAACTGGTCAAGCTGATCGCCCGATAGCACCCGCAGTCAAAATGTGAACCTTTACCTTTATATAAAGGCACAATGACTGCGGATCGCCAATCATCCGGGACATCCCCCGTCCGCCAGCACAAATTGCACAGCAGATGAAAGCTGTCCCAGACGCGAGGCCCACCATACTTGACCATTTCAGCAGTAACTCTGTCTAGTCCCGCAGCTTTACCACATTTCAAACTTCGAATCGCACGTTTAATCTCTTTCATACTGATGACCTCAGTGTCATCGAGGTCCGGGTCTGGCGTACCAGTCACGGCGTCATCCCCGGATCCCTCACTAAGATCATCACACGCATACATTTCTCTATAAAATTCGCTCGATCGCTGCATGACGTCCGATTTTTCTGAGAGGACGTCATTAGTTCTCGAAAGCACTTTGTTCATTCTTAAGGCCGTCGCACCACTTCGGGTCCTTCCAACCTCTTTCCATAAGAGTTTGGAGTTCTCCTTAAAGTTGTACGACAACCTTTCGTCTGCTTCCATTCTACACCTTTCACGCACTTCCTCAATCAGTGCTTTCGTGTGAACTTTCTGCAGCCTATATCTTTCTTTCATCTTCTCTCTCATATCATATATCAATGATAAGGTCATTACTAGAGGCCAAGTAGTCTAACCATGCTTTCTTCTTCTTCTTTACAGCTTCTTTCACTTCATCATTCCACCATGCATCTCTTCTTTTACTACTGCCTCTTTTTATTGTTCCACACTCTTCTTCCGCTGCACTTACCATTCCATCCCTAAGGTTCTGCCATGTTCTTTCTACACATTCTTTTCTGCCATCGATGGTGTCAAGCTTTTCGGCTACCCTCGCATGATATTTGTCCCTAGTATCCGCTTCCTGAAGCTTCCAGCTTCGGATGCGACAGACCGACTGTGGTTCTGTTACTGCCGTCCGGTAGCGCCAACCCGCGAACAGACCCCTAAATCTAGTAATCACTAGATAGTGATCCGTTCCCAGGTCAGCACCCCTGAACACTCGCGTATCCATCACCTGTTTTCGCAGTCGGTCATCCACCAGGAACAAATCGATGATACTTCTCTCATTCTTTCGTTCTCTAGTATATATATGGATTTTCTTGTGATTAAGCATAGTGTTTGTCACAAGAAGACCCTTTTCCTTGCATACTGCCAGTATAAGCTTGCCAGCATCATTAACCCTTTTATCGCCAAACTTTCCAAGTACCGACTCGTACCCTGGTCGAGCGGTACCAACCCATCCATTCAAATCACCACATACAACAATTCTTTCGTTTCCCCTAGCCAAATCTAGAACTTCTCTTACATTCTCCCAAAACTCCTCCAGCTCAGCCCTGGACGACGAAGCTACCGGCGCATAAACAGCCAAAAGGAATAACTTCGTCAGTCCCAATTTAAAGCGAACCCAGAGAAGTCTTGAGTTCACAACCTTATATTCAGTCATAACATCGACTAACCGAGAAGACAGCAGCACCCCCACTCCCTGGCAGGCGTTCTCGCTCTCCGGGACTCCGGACCATAGAGCTAACGCCCCGCCAGGGAGCTCTTCAGTACCACTGCCCTTCCGTTTGGTCTCCGACATACACACGACATCTAATTCTCTTTCTTTCATTATTTCGATCAACTCATTCGTCTTATCTCTCATGCCTCCTCTAACATTCCACGTGCGAACTCTGCACTCTGTCCTCCACCTTCCGCCGTATCGGGCTGTGCGTGACGGGTGGCGGTCCCCATCGCCGTTTTGCGCGCTGCATTCCACACCAACGGGGACGAGTTGGTGTGCGTCGCCTTGGGGGGACGCCCCAACCCTCGTTGGCATGGGTGCGCAGCTAAGTAGAATTGCAGCCCTGAAAAGGGCTGGCAGGGGTCGCGACGAGCACGCTTCTACAATGACCCCCATCATACAAATGATGACAATTTATCGATATTTATCAATCGATATATATATCGATACTGTTTAAAATATCGATTCGATATATTTTTTCCCTTACCATCCTTACGCTAAAAGAACCCCTTTTCTACAGGCTTCAAACAGGAGATACTCAATTCGACTATTTTTTTTGTGTTACCTCATAAATTTTTTCTAGGTGAACCGATTTCGATGATTCTTTTTTTATTTGAAACTAATTGTTCCTTGCGACTTCGCCCGCGTGTGATCTAGGGTTTTAATTATGTTGCGCGGAACTCTAATTCTTTTTCTCAAATATAAGTAGCTTAAGTTATGCCTTATAACATCAGCTATCTGCCAGTGAATGTCCCGTCGAAATCGGTCTAGCCGTTTCGGAGATTAGCCGGTACAAACAGACAGACAGACAGACAAAACCTTTAAAAATTGTGTTTTTGTTATAAGTATCGTATATACTTTCATATGTATTTAGTAAATTGCTGTTATTTTAACATTACAAACAGACACTTCAATTTAATTTATTTGTATAAATATGGTGCATCTCATGTGGTCCCATATAAATTTGATCAAGGTCGGACGAAAAAAACTATTGGTAATTTTTGAGTTATTTTTAATAATTTATATTGAAGTCCGTTGTACAAAAATTTTAACTTTAAATTATTTTATAGAATAAGGGTAACAAAGGATCACATGGTCAGCCTGATGATAAGTGGATGCTGTGGCCCATAGACAACTGTCGATCCTTTGTCACCCTTTAGGACCAAGATGGAATTTTATTCAATAAAAAGGGTCTTCGGTTCTCTCACTCACTACACAGCAATATTAAGCTGCTATTCTGTTGGAGCGTAGTCCTACTCCGGTCGAACCAATCCAACCACTTCGTGCTACAAACATTTTATAGAAGCGTGGCTCTACCACGTTTATTTTTACCCTATTATTATTACCTTTTTTACTACTTACCTTGACATCTTCTTTTCACCCTTTGTCGTGTCAATTTCAGGACACTCCCCTAACTGCCTCAGCCAGCATCGGGATCCTTGGCGTCGACATATCGTGTAGTTTAGTTCCGCGGTCACTTGGCAAGGAAGGCTAAATAGGCGTGCCATAACCATCGCATCCGATGAGGCCTGCGGTGGCCTGTTGTCGCCCGTCCGATCCATCGGGAGTCGGTAAGTTCAAAGGCGCGGCGCGAAGGTGCTTGTCGCGGCCTGTACGGGCGCATCTGCGTCGGTTACAATCGTTCATTTCAACTGCGGTGGCGCCTGCGCGTTTACGCTGATTATGGAGTGGACGAACGAGCTCATATTCGAGTTTTTAACTCTTTATGAAAATGAACCAGCGCTTTGGAATAGTTCGTCGCCTCAACATAAAACAAGAACGGCTTTTGTTGAATGACGACACCCACCAGCGTCGTTTCTTCTGCTTTCTTTTTACTTGGTTTATCAAACGTTCACCACTGAATAAAACCACAGCGGCTGCACACGCAGATTTGCGCTCCGTATCACTTAACATGTTGGAATGTCAGTCGACAGGCCGCACCAGGCCGGCACACGCCGCGATAGGCCCATTCAGGCGGGGCAACGCCTGGCGCGGCCTGTCGCCTGGCAGGTCGTGGGACCCTAACTTAATACAGTTCTCATCTCTAGCTCTAGCTCAGCTAGGAGCGGCTCGAAGTGTCGAGTGGACAACAGAGTTCTTTCTGATTGGCTCGAATCACTAGCGTCGCCGAAGAAATGATGCATCTCTGGGATATTGTTCGGAATTCTAGCTGCCAAATTCCACCATCGCACACTGAGACAAGTTTTGCGATACAATCCATACAAACTGGACGCTTGGCAGTCCAACACTGTGCGATTAACATGAAGTTTTCTTACTTGATCTTTTTGGGATCGGCTACCACCAGGTTTTAACGGGCCAATACGACTCATGGACCTTCATGGGTTCATGGGCGGCGGTAGGCACTAAACTTCAGGGACTGATATCGATATTTTGAAAATATCGATACTTCTCTATTAATAACGATATTAGTATTGATAACTCAATTAACTATCAGTATTTGGTACTGATATGTGTTATACCGGTATAAAAATACCGGTTCCTTTATCGATATCGGGTATCGATAATTGTGATGGCTGTGCGACGTTGCCAGATTTCGCGGCACGTGTCACGCGGAGCGGCAACGCTGCGTCAAGAGCGGGTGATCGGCTGGTCGGTGGACAAACGAAAACCAAAGACGGAGTTGTAAATTTGAAAAATTTGACGACTTCGTGGCGCAGTGGCTTAGCAATGAGTTACAACGCTGGGGGCCGCGGGTTCGAATCCCGCACGGAACAAGTATTTGTATGGCCTACAAATAATTGTTCCGGGTCTGGATGTTTGTCTTTGTGCAGTTTGTAAATTGCCTCTACGATACAGGAGAAAATCCTAGTGTGGGGGTAACGATTTTTTTTTCAATAAAAAAAAAAGATTAAATGCATCAGTGCTTACCTAGTAATTAACTAATTTTGATACCTACCTACCGACTTTACTTAGTATTATTTCTTGTAGGTTTATACTGATACTCACCGACTGATTCACTGACCCGTTGACATAATTGTTCGCCCAAATTGTGTGTATGAAATACTTTTAAGAAATGTCTATTTTTTATAAAAAGATTGTAGTACTTAAAATGAATTTTAGGAATATTTAAAATTTTAAAATTTAAGTAATTAAAGTTGCTTTGTACGTTTGGTTTGTTATTGTTGAAAAAGTATTCAAAAATATTTTATTTAAGAAATACATAGTTGAACAAGGGTTATTCCGAAAACCTCACAGGCACTGGTGGGGATTTCAAGCCCCACTAACTATCATCATCATCATTACAGCCCTTCACAAGTCCACTGCTGAACATAGGCCTCCCCCAAAGAATGCCACAAAGCACGGTCCTGAGCCACCTGCATCCATCGACTTCCTGCATATCTTACCAGGTCGTCACTCCATCTAGTGGGGGGACGCCCTACACTTCGCCTGCCGGTACGAGGCTGCCACTCGAGAACCTTTCTTCCCCATCGGTTGTCGGTTCTTCGAGCTATATGGCCGGCCCATTGCCACTTCAGCTTACTAATCCGTTGGGCTATGTCGGTCACTCTAGTTCTACTGCGGATATCCTCATTTCTGAGTTTATCACGCAGAGAAACTCTCCATAGCTCGCTGAGCGACCTTGAGCTTCCTCATCCGGCCAGCAGTGAAGGACCACGTCTCAGTTCCGTATGTCATCACTGGCAACACGCACTGGGTGTACAGTCTCGTTTTCAAGTTTTGAGGTATACCTGACGAGAAGATGTGCCGTAATTTCCCGAACGCTGCCCAACCGAGTTGAATCCGTCGATTGACCTCTCGGTCGAAGTTGGACTTACCTATTCGGACTATTTGTCCCAGGTAAACATACTCGTCAACAACTTCGAGCTTAGTGTTCCCAACAACTACCGGCATAGGTGTGACATGGACATTAAACATGATCTTTGTTTTGTCCATGTTCATCTTAAGACCTATCCGTTGGGAAACACTATTGAGGTCATTGAGCATAGTGCTTAGGTCCTCCAGCGATTCTGCCATAAGGACTATATCGTCGGCAAATCGAAGGTGAGTGATGTACTCGCCATTGATGTTGATACCGTATCCTTTCCAGTCCATAAGCTTGAAAACATCTTCCAATGCAGCGGTAAAGAGTTTCGGGGATATGACGTCACCCTGTCTTACACCTCTCTGCAATTGGATAGGTTTCGTACTCTGGTTCTGTACTCGGATAGCCATCGTAGCCCTACTGTACAAGCACTTCAACACTTCGATATACCGACAGTCAACTTGGCATCGCTGAAGGGACTGCAGCACCGCCCAAATTTCGACGGAATCAAAGGCTTTCTCATAGTCCACATACGCCAGACATAGTGGCAAATTGTACTCCTCAGACTTCTGTACAATTTGCCGAAGGGTATGTATGTGGTCTATGGTGCTAAAGCCTTTTCAGAAACCGGCTTGTTCGGGAGGCTGGAAGTCGTCAAGTCTGCGCGCGAGACGATTCGTAATGACTCTCGAAAACAGCACGTAGACGCGGCTCAGAAGGGAAATCGGTCTGTAGTTCTTCAAGAGAGCGTTGTCGCCTTTCTTGAAGAACAAGACCACCGCACTTCTGCTCCACGCCTCCGGTGTAATGCCACCATGGAGGACGGAATTAAAGAGCTTCTGAAGGACTTCAAGTACCGGTTTTCCACCCGCTTTCAGAAGCTCCGCTGTAATTCCATCCTCGCCTGGGGCCTTGCCGTTTTTAAGGTGCTGGAGAGCCATTCTAATCTCGCTCAGACTGACGTCCGGGATATCATCGGAATAATGTCGGATAAGACTCGCTCTTGGATCGTTATTCACACTTGCGTACGGCTCCAACGATGACGTGTACAGCTGCCCATAGAACCTCTCAATCTCACTCAAAATCTCAGGTGTCCCGGAAACGATGCTGCCACATTCTGTCTTCAGCTTTGACAGTTGGCGCTTTCTGGCAGACAGATCTCTGGCAAAGACTTTGGAGCCTTGGTTCCGCTCGATCGCTTCTTCAATACGAGCTGTATTGAAGTTGCGTAAGTCCCGCCGTATGCATTTGGAGATCTGTCTGGTGTCTGTTCAGTTGCCTGTATGCTGTCAAATCTGTTGAAGAATGTAGCTTCATCTCCCGTCTAACAGCCATGAGATTGAGAGTGTGATCGGAGAGTTTTTGTGTTCTTCTGCGGCGGGTCTTGCAGAACTTAGCTCCGACCGCATGGACAGTTTCCACGAGCTTGTCATTCAAATCGTCCACTTCATTGCAGTCTTCTAGGCACTGAAAACGGTTTTGTAACTCGAGCTGAAAGGTTTCGGGACTTTGGATTAGAGCACGAGGGGGACGGAGCGTTGACTTCATTAGACGAGACCTCTCCAACTTAACGTTTAGGTTCAGTGTGCCTCTAACCATTCGGTGATCGCTGCCGGTTTTCACCCTCGCGATCACTGAGACATCACTGAACAGTTGTCGTCTGGTCGTCATAATGAAGTCAATCTCATTTTTTGTCGAACCGTCGGGGCTCGACCAGGTCCACTTCCTGTGGGGCCGCTTCTGGAAGAAAGAGTTCATCATAAAGAGTCCCTCTTTCTCCATGAAGTCGGCCAGCTGCTGGCCCCTTGGGTTCCGTTGCTCTATTCCAAATTTCCCCACTTTCAGCTCACCGTTCTCTCTTGTGCCTAGTTTGGCATTGCACTAACTATTAGTATGAAAAATTAATTTTAATAAATTAAGGTTTAAAAAATTTGCCTACTTGTTTATCTACGTCTGATTCGCAAACAAAACCAGATAGTGCTCAAGCTGAGTTAGATTTTCTTAGCACAAAATATGTGGAGGCTCAAAGTGATATACTGAACCTTATAAGTTTGATATATTTCTTAAGGAACCTCTTATTAAGTCGACAGAAAATATATTAAATCACTGGTGGTCGAAAAAAACATTTATCCTCGTCTCTACAAATTGGCATGTATTCTTTTAGCTTGTCCAGCCACCCAAGTCAACGTGTGGCGGCTATTTTCTTCTTTGAAATTCGTTTTCGAAATACCGTTTTAATTTAAAAAGCAATTTAATCGAAGTTATTATCTTTATAATAATAAAATAGATAACAAAAATAATTAACAAAAGAAGGCAAATATTTTTCAGAAAATTTCTTCAATGATTAGAAAACAGATAGTTTTGCTAATCATATAATTAAAGAAAATAAAAAAATGTAACAAAAAAAGAATTCTTTTAATATTATTATGAGGGCGACACTGAAAGTTTTTAGAACTGGCCACTTGTAAGCGATATAATAAAAAAATAAGCTCAAATTTTGAAAATAGAACTCTTTGCCAATATTATTGTGTATGTATTTTATTAATTTGTCATTTATTTACGATTTGGCAGCAAATTGAAAATTGTCTGCCACGTCAGCGTGATTTAACGCGATAAAATTTTCGTACAATGTTTATTTATGACTTTCGATGTTATTTAAAAGATCCTAATTGATTTATTGAGGATTACGACATAATTGGCCACGTGACCAGACAATTTAGATATATGGGTGATCGAAATTATTTTCGAACTAGCTATTCCCCGCGACTTCGCTCGCGTGTTAGGGTTTTTTTTTTTGCTTGGAACCCTAATTCTTTTTCTAAAATAAAAGTATCCTAAGTTACTCCTTGTAACATCAGCTATCTGCCAGTGAAAAACCTGTCAAAATCGGTCCAGCCGCTTCAGAGATTAGCCGGAACAAACAAACAGACAGACAGACAAAAATTTTAGGCACTTGAGAACTCGGGTATCGATTTATCCACTGTCTGCTGGCTTAAGCTGCCATCAAAATTCTCAAAAACATCGCATGTGACACATTGTGATTTTTTTAAACAATGTTAAAAAGAATAATTTATTATTACTTAACACTGGATAAGTACAATATCACGAGTTTATGGACTCGTGCTATTGTACCTATCCATATAATAATAAACTTCATTAAACGATAACGTTAAAGAGAAAATAATTTCATATATATAGTTCAGAATAGTTTTTATTTTTTACAACTTTTACTGATGAAACCGACTGCCTAACAACTTTCATTCATCAAAAAGGAAGTTCATACATTAAGGCATACAAAAAACGACACCTATATACACTAAGCTCGTGCAACGCAAATGCACCGCAACACTTCAATACATTTTATAGTAACATATTATTTTAACAAAACATTAAAATATTTTACACAGATATTTACATCGTCAGACTCTCAAACAAGCCTCAAGACATTTTATACTAAAATTATAAATACTGTTTTCAGATATTCTCATGTAAAAAAAAAACTCTCAGTCCTCGAAACAAAGATTCACATATCAAAATGCACAAAATTAATTTTCATACATGTAAATAAATTACAATCATTTCCTGTGTATGAATTGCTACTACTGTTTTTTATAGTCTATAAACTACAATTTTAATCTGTTTTGCTAAATAATAAATTATATTACACAACAATAAACACTTTTGCGTGCTGATTGTATGAAATAATAACAATAGTAATCAACAAAAGTTTAACAAAAGTCCATTAATCTAATTGGAAACAAGAATTCTCCGGTGGTAAACAATTCAAACAACATTTTCATGGTCCGCTATCTGTAACGGTTAGTTCGAGCTCGACCGGCAGAACGTAACCGCATTGCACTATTTGGATCCATTCTGGATACTCTCACTATAGGCTGTAACCAATCCCCTACAGGCAATATTGGACGTTTCTTTTTAGAGTTCCTATCTTTTTCTTCTGTCTCAGAGGCAGATGACCGTGAAGTTCTTTTACAATCATTATCTTCAGCTTTTACGGTCTTTTGCTTAAGTTTGTCTTGAACTAAAACTTTCAAATCCAAATGAACTGACTTTTCATCAGGTATTAGCTTTTCTTCTTTCGGGTGAGATATATCAATTTCTGTTTTCTCATAATGAGTTTGAGATCCCATAAAATTTTCTTCTACTGCTTTTGTATCTTCTTTTTCAACATCCTCAAATTTTTCCTTATTTTCTATTAGTGTTTCATCTTTCTCAGTCTCTAATAGATTTGGATCTTCTTCAATGATAGTGTCTTGAGTAGTTTCATCATCTGGGGGTTCTATAGAAGATTGAAAACTCTCTGCTTTTTCATCTGTCTCCATACTACTATTGCGGGAATCCTTTTTAACTTGCTTCCTTTTACTAGGCCATCCTGTCTTGTTCTTTTTCTTAAATTTACCCTTTTTAGTTCTCGCATGAACAGAACTACTCTGTTTTATTTCATTTCTAATAATATCACAGTTGTCACATTCTGACACTAAGCTGGAAACATCTGGAATGTTTGTAGATGTAGTAACTGTTGCATCGCCTTCCATGATGTCATCGGAGATGTCATAATCAGCAGCGTCCTCAAACACTTCTGACAAAAACTGTTGAAGTCTCTCAGAGGCTTCTTGAGTTTCAGATATAACAGGTTCCACTTTTGCAGTGCTATGAGTGTCGCTGATAGTGTCTTCAGATGCTGTTGATTTTGCATCTTCTGGATGTTTTCGCCTATGCAACAATCCTGCTGATCCAAGTATTGCTAGTGTAGAGGCATGTTCTCTTGGGGACTTTCTAGGATGTTCTAATGCCATTAATGCTACTGTTCTTTTTCTTATCTTCTGTTTCTTCATACCGCGCGTCCCATACGAACGTGAAGGACCAGGTTTATCGTCACGTTTAGCTATGTCACTAAGAGGACAACAATTTGGCTTCAATGGTGGTAACTGACCAATTTCATAGGGTAACTTTGGGGATTTTGAATATAATGCTGAAAAACATAAATATAATTTGAAATATAATACAATATTTAATTAATTATTAATAATACTATTACTTTATAATGAATACATACCAAAATATTGTGGTATATTTCTTGTCGCTACTTTGTCTTGGTCTTGACGTTTAAATGTTTCAAACCAAGGCTCACTGTGTGGTATTGACTCAAAGGCAAATTCTAAATTTTCTACTGCTGGGGTATACTTCAGTCTACCATCCTCCCATTTCATACACTTTTCGGAAAGTTCTTCTCTTAATGGGTTAATCTCAGCTTCAGGTGGCATTTCTGGTGGCTGCTGAGAGAGGGGTAGTAATGGTGGTGGTGGTGGTGGTGGTGTTGGTGACGATGATGGTAATGGTGATGGTTGTTTAGGTTCCGGTGGCATTGGCGGGAGATCAACAACAGGTGTTTTATTTCGTCGCCCTCGTTTATTTCCAACAGATCCCCGCTTTTTCCGTTTTCTTTGGTTCTCAGACCAGCTATCTTCTTCAGATGATTCTTCTTTCAAAGCTAGGGGCCTAGCTAATCTTTGTCGATCATTGATTGGTTGGATCACGGTTTTTGGTGGGGTCTTTCTTTTCGTTCGGGAAATCTCTTCTTTATCCTCTTCATCATCGTCATTATCATCGTCCTTATCTTCAGATGATGTGGAACTTGTTGAACTTGCTCGTTTTGGAAACATAAATTGTTCTGCTTCATCACTTAGAACTGAAAGTTCTGAACGTCTAACTTTTCTAAACTTAACAACTAAAGGTTTTGTGCCATTGCATGCTGTTGGTGGGTCTTTGCTTTTTGGGGTAAAACCGCCACTAGATCGAAGCTTAGTGCTCACACCAACCACTTTGTAATACTGGCGATCTTCAGATATCTGGGACTCACTGGACTTTTTATTACATCGTGTATTATGTTTCTTTTCATCATCAAGCCCACCATTGCGTTTTGGACTTTGGCTGCCATTAACTGTTGACTCAGGGGACTGGGATGTTTTTGATCGCTTAGTTTTTGGTTCTGCATCGCCATTGCAGAATTTCCTTAGAGATCGTCTTTCGCCATTAATAGGTGTCGCTTTATCAAGGAATGTAGAAACATCTGCTCCTGAACTAATTAAAGAGTCAAGTGCAATAAAATTTGTGTGGTCTCTGACGAAAGCTAGATGGTGCGGTGATCGACGGTGTGAAGCCGCATCTGCATAGGCTGTGTTACACATTTCACAGTAACCTCCCTTTTGTTCTTTTTCTTCTCTTTCCTTTATTCGAGGTCGACTCTTTCTAGTCATCCTAAAAAAAAAGTTATACAATAATTTATTTGATCCAATGAACATAATAACAAGATATTTTAATTTAAATGGCACTTACTTCTGACCTGCAGTATTCTTAATAGTATTAATGAGATTTTCAGGGGATTGTTTTTTTTCCTTTTTCTCTTTTGGTGGATCAGGCTCTAAAGATATTTGAGGCCATTCATCAAACTCCTTGTAAACTGATTTGCACAGTCTGAAACATGACATGAGACAATTGAGTATTTGTGGTAGGTAGGGAAGTACAAAGACATACAGCACAATCCAAATACTGATCCATACTTGTCCAAAAATTCAATCTTGATAAAATGTTTACTGAAGAGTCTGACATGCGTTTTACGCGGTGCCGTGAAGAATGTCTCATATAGCTTATCCAATAGACTTATAGCCTGAAAGTTTAAATAAATAGGCTATAAAAATATGTAAATATAGTGCAAAGAAGAAAAAGTTCAGCCAGATAGAGTTTTCATTCATTCATCACATCATAGATATTGGCAAGTTCTCAATGTGGTCAACAAAATTGGCCAAAACATTCTCATCATAATTCATTTTAGGGCATTTTATGCACTTTTTTTTAATATTACTATGTAAAATTGTAACCTGAAAAAGAAAACACTGAAGAAAGTAGGCAAATGTTGATAAAAATAGTTTAAATAATATCAAATGTTTCTCTCTTAGAGAGATCTGTTAAGGTGTTTCCCTGACCAAATAACCTTGAGCATGCAGTGCACTGCCGCCCGCACTCTGCGTACGCCCATTTATCATAGAATTCACACAATTTTTGGAATTAATTTTAATTAGAAAAGAAAAGCGAAATTTAAATATTAAATAAAACGTGAATAATATAATATTTTTAAATTGTCTATCCATTAGTGTAATCCTCAAATGATTAGAGCGGTTCTTTAGCAACAGATGCATGTAATCAATAATTTTAGTCATTTTTTAAAAGTAGATTTTAAATGTATTTATAACACATAAAAACAAATTATAACGTGGAATGTGATGATAGGATATCAAACATTAATAATGTGCTTTCAGATGTTGTTTATTTCTCATAACTAATAAGATAATAGTCTCTGAATAACGAAGAAAAACGCACTATCACATGGTTTTGGTTGGGGTATTGCCTTAATGAATAGTCTGGCCTTGTAAGTGAACATTTTAACAGAGGTAATATCCGTGGTAAATAAGAGCTGTGGTAGCTCAGATGGTTAGCACTCGCTGTAAGTTTCGCAGTACGCAAGCAACCCGAGTTCGATCCCCGTCGGCACCAAAGAAATTGTTAATTGCAATTTTAAGTGCTGATTTACCACGTGCTTGGCGGTGAAGGAAAACATCGTGAGGAAACCAGATTGTTTGAGAAATAAAAAAAAATATCTCAAAGACATGTGAAGTTCAAAGTTCCAACAAGCATTGGGGCAGCACGGCAGACATTTCCTTGCCCTAAAACCCTCTCAGAAATGAGAGGAGGCCCGTGCCCAACAGTGGGATGTATATAGGCTGCAACTTTACTTTACTTTTAATATATCATAAAATAAAAGTACATATAGGTGTACATGTAATAAGCTGCATTGCAGTGAGCCTATCCAAATATAGACATAAAAGGAATTTAAAACAATATATCATAATTAAATATTAGAAATAATGTTTGTTAAGTCTATTTTATATTCTGATTTAGCTACAAAATCCGAAAAAAATTGTTTTATTAAATGAATGCTATCATGTGGTAGAACCATGCTGCAGCTATATTAGTAATATAGTTATAGCACAAATGGGTCGGCTCAACCGGGGAAGGACCATGCTCTCATAGAATACCAGTGTAAAATAGCAACTTAACACTGCTGTGTTTCATATGGTGAGTGTAGAGAACCGGAGACCCTTTTTACTAGACAAGAGGCATTCCATCTCAGTCCTCACGGGTGACAACGCATCTGCATTTTAAGTCTTTATTGAGGATAGATGTAGATGTCTATGGGTCACAGTAACCACTTACCATCAGGTGGACAGTGTGCTCGTTTGTCACCCAATTCTATAAAAAAAATTGTTATAAGCTAAAGGCCTCCAAGGGCTCTGCATTAATGAAAGCTAAATGTAGCCTTCTACTTTATCTGCCTTCAACAGTTCCTTGCTGCATTTGGGATTATCCCGTCATAGGAATCATCATCATCATCAGCCTGCGGCAGTCCACTGCTAAACATAGGCCTCTCCCAAGGCATGCCACTTAGCCCGAGATTCGGCTACACGCATCCAGTTTCTACCAGCCACCTTGTGCAGATCCTCACTCCATCTGGTCAAGGGGCATCCCATACTATGTTTGCCTAGACGTGGTCTCCACTCCATAACACGTCTACTCCACCGGTTGTCACTTATGTGACAGACATGGCCAGCTCATTGCCACTTCAGTTTAGAAAAACATATAGTAATAGGAATAATTTGCCATAATTATCACACTTGGTAGGCAATTGACTATTCCTCCTGGCTGCTAATCTGATTATTGACACACATTTGACATACATGAGATGGCATACTGCCACATGTCAAGGGACATGAGTACTTTTTTGACTATTAAAAAAGTCCCACAGGGTTTGTTGCTTGTTCCTTCTAGGACAGTGGTTTTATCTGAACCAGTGGTAGAAGCATAAATATTTTTATGAAGTAATCTAATCTATATTGAATAAAAATTATTATATTTCATTCACTTTTTAAAACTCCCATGGGGCAATTGATTCCAGTGGAAATAAAACAAATGTTTCTTATAAAATCAAATACAATTTTTTTTTTGTAGTGAATATGGTTTTATATGAGGAATACATAAATTAAAAAAATATATAATTGTTTTTAAGAAAACTAAGGTAGTAATGAAAGTAAGGCAAAGTGTACGAGTGCTGTTTAACAATATAGTCAAGACTTGTCATTAGTTTTAAACATACAAGTTTGAGCAATGTACCTTTTGAACGGTGAGGTGCACATAGGTGTGAGGGTGGGGCGGCACTGGCTGGGGCTCCGGCCGCAGCCGCTCCAGCATGGCATCGGCGCGCGCGCGCCCCTCACGCCGCGCGCATCGCGGCCCGCCCGCGCTGCCGCACGCTACCAGCGCCGCGCGGGACCCGACCACGTGTGTCACTCGTGGAGTTAGAAACACTTCCTCTTGCTGGAAAATCAATTGTAACTATAGATGATGAACATTATGAAGTGTATGCAATAAAAATGAAAAAAAAAATGTTTAAAGTTACACTAGTCGACAGCTCACATTGCTTTGTGAGAGAAGAGGACTTTGAAAAAAGCAGTAAGAACCTAGTATGCAGGCACACATTGCAGTATTATAATTTAGTAAAATGCAGTAATATTTATACAAAAAAGTAACGTGAAGAAATTGATAAATTTATTTTTTCTGAATTAAGTAATTTAAATAAACTTATTTAAACTTATGGCTAAATATTTTATGTCTATATAAAAACTCACAAATATTTTGGAGTTTCATATTTATTTCTTATGCTATCAATTTATGTTCAAAGCTGCATAAAAAAAATGCAGAATTGGTTCGCCAAAACTTTTGTATTATTCTGTACTTATATTGTCGACACAATAGAATAACATGCTTAGTATTGAAAATACAATTATTGACGTAAACACCCTCCTATGTTGGCATGGAAAAATTTAAGACTACCATGAACTTCATATATATCTACAATATGTAGTAGATATTGTTTAAAAGTGCCAAGTAAACAAGTGACACCCAATATTGCTTTGTCTTTTATAATGTGTACAGCAAAGAAGTGGAATAATTTGCCAGCGTCAATCTTTCTGTCCGAATACAAACCGGGCATCTTTAAGGCAAGAATGCATAGACTTTTGTTACACTAAGACAACGCGATATGAATATTGTAAATAACAAGACATAAAAACTTGATTTATTTAGCCAAGAAGCCTGGCTGTAAACTGTGTTTGCTTACTATTATATTTTACAATAAATTAAACAATTTAACTATAAATTACAAAAGCATTTGAATTATTGATTTTAAAACAATCAATAACTTATACTATAATAAAATAATTTTTGAGTCAAAATTTGTCTGAATAGGCATATTTTGCACAAAGATAAATACAATAGGACAAAATGTAAACTATGCATATTAATAAAATTGAAGTGCCAGTTTATTATATTGAATTAACTGCCTTCTTTTATTTGCTTGCTATTAAGACATGAATTATAACTGGCCAGTGTCTCAAAAAAAAATTTTTTAGATAAACTTTCTGTGTGGCCTGTCATATCATTTATGCATATTATAAAATTCCACAGAAATTCCATTAGCATCTTTTTAATTACAATTTATTACAAGTCTACTACAAAACACATTCCTTCCAAGTATTTTGCCACAAAGCATGATCCTGCACCACCTTCACCTAATCACTCCCTGCATGTTTCCAATATACCCATCCACCCTACCAAAATTTCTTTTAAATAATCCTTCAATCAATCTCAGAGACATATGAATATTTCATATGAATATTTTGTTTGAACTTAGCATATAACTCAAAATTTAGACTGAGTTTTGTTAAGATTGTCAAATGTATAACAATTTTGACTTTTATAACAGAATCTTATTAACGATTTTTTGAATTTTTCATTTATATTTTCTGACATTTTATTAAAAAAAACTTTTTTTGTCAGAAAAGATATTCTAGTTTTAGCCGATTTAATTTTAAAAACCTCTTACCTTAATACTTTGAGCAGTCGAAAGCAGATGAAAGATGTTTTAAATTATATAAATTTTAATTTTTATTTGAAACATATTTTAAAATTAAACAACTATGGAAGTATCAGAATATTAGGTTGCATAGCAACTCACGAGGTCCCATGTTGTAGATTGCCAGTATTGCTTGCTTTTGCAAAGCTTTATTGCCTGTAGTTTTTATTTAACATAATATTTGGCCACTGTAGCAAAATTTTAATATCATTGAGGATGCAACAATTTTTGAAATAATCACACTCTTGTGACAAAATTGGTATGCATTTAATCAAGTATATAGTCTTGTGTTTATAACCTATAAACACAGACTATATTATGAATATGATATTTTATCAAGTGTTTATAAACACACTCATACAATGGCTGATACAAAAAACGTAATGAAAATATAAAAGTATCAGTTAACATGTATTGCCAGTTATAAAACTATGAAATAGTAGTAGTGGTAATTTAAAAAATTCATGAGGCAACTAATTAGAATTGTCACTTTTGAAGTCAGCAAAATAAAAATATGGATCATGTTGACCTTAAATGCATCACGCATATACATTGTACATCTAGCAAGAACAGCAATTTTCGAACAAATGCTGACATCAGTAACAGGGAATTCAAACATACTTGCTTTTCTTGCATTCAAACATATTGCTTGACAAACACTATTTAGGAAATATTTTTTTAACGCGTTAATTTATTGCAAGAATAATGTGTGTAACCGCAGGTTAATCAACGCCTCATGCTTATAGAGATTTCCTTGAAATGCAGTCGGCAATACCGACGCCGGCGGCCCAAAGCATCGCAATCTGAGCGCGCCAACCGTCCCGCGCAAAAAAATAACACACTGAAAATCTTCATACAAATCTAACCCGTAACCAAATAATCTTAAGAAACAATACTCCTTGACAAGCTTAAAGCCATATCAACTGTCAAAAATTAAGCATACACACGAGTAAGCCAAAGAAAACTACATTTCAAACGGCTTTTAAATGGATGTAATGCAACGCAGCATAATCCAACGCGGCGCGCGGCCTCGGCCCGTTGCATTTAGCGTTGCGGCGACGACTCTAACGCGAGCATACAAAAGATGACCTAAAATCGAACGCAGACTACGCGCCGAACTAGTCACTCGACGAACTCAGTTTGAAACTGTTTTCTAAACAAACCTGACACGACCATTAAATAAATTTTCACATGTGAGCAACGTATGGCGTATATACTTACACAAATGCCGTCCGCGAGGCCCCCGCGCGCCGCTTATCACAAAAATAAGTAACTATATACTAGTCACTGAGACGGACACTTCGTCACTGCTGGATTTATCTTGTATTACAATTTTCACTTCATAAATTTATATCACTAAACGCGTTACGCACTTAAGCATATTTTATTTAGCTGAATGATATTTTTCAATGGTTTCTATCCACATCTACTAAATAAATTCGTGAAAGCAACAACAAACACAAATCTGTCACACAAGATGGAGATATTTGCGTAGTTTTATTTATTGCACACTGGCGGCGCTACCGGCGTATTGTGGAGGAGGGGACAAATCTCATTGGTTGGTCGGTTGAAACCGTTCCGTTTTGCCATGTTTATATTTCAATAATTTTAAATAAATAATTATTTTATTTAACATAATAAAATAAAAAGTGTTTAGTATATACTTTCCCTACTTTTTTTAACCTTATCTATGACTTTACACGAACAATTTAAATTTAAAAACACTTTTTAAGTAGAAGTTTAATGTAATGACACTTGCTGTTTAAAGTACACTGCAAATAAAAGGAACGCTTAGAATGTGACCAAATAAAAGACAATGTCACTCAACACAAACATAAGAATTATTCGGCATGTTAAAATTAGTCGTATTATTCTGCTTTATTAACCAACAATATATTTAACTTCGTCGTTCGCCTTTATCGTAATTTTGTATTTGTTTTCCCGGTTTAAGCACAGTTACTTACCAAACCCATGTCCTGTAATCTTCTCGATATGGATTTAGAGAGTCCAGGTTCTTGAATATCCAAATAAAAGCAGAAACTTTTGCGTACTGTAAAATTAGAAAAATTGTTTTAATAATTTTCTTGTAAAGATTAGCAACTGAAGATTTAAAATGAGACGTACCTTTATTATATTTTTCTTGAAGATTCAAAGTCGACACCATGGTTGAACGAAAATTATTTTTCACCAATAAGATGTCATCAACATATAATAACAAAAAATCATATTTGTTTCTTTATCTCTAGTTTTTGTGACTTCCAATGAGTGATTATGCAATTGTTTAAGACAAAATATTTAAAAACTGCATTCTTTTGCTGGTTTACGTTTTGACTGTGGTACATGAAATGTCACTGACAGACAGCTGAGATCAATAGACTATTTTCTATAACGTCAATGATCTATGGTAAAAATCGATGAATAAATCGATAATATAAAGTTTACTTTCAGAGAGCAATGAACAATATCCTCTGATACAAAAAAATATTTTGTTAAATTATGAATATGTAACTAAGTAGATTATGTGACTTCCAGAACATAAATAAAATCTTGAATTAATCTAATTATAAATGATATTTCAGCGTATTATCGGCTATTTCACAACTATTTTAAGTTATATAGACCATGTACTTATTTTTATAAATTGTTTTAAATGTGGACTAACAAGTAATTCAATGTATGTAACATTGAATTAAGAAAAGCGTTCACTCACTTCAGAATATCACCGACATTTTGTCGTAAATATTAATACATAACATAATTATCTTGCATTCATGGATTTTAGTCAAGGCTTATCTCTTGATAGTTATCAATATCATCGTTTATAAAGCTGCCTTTATATCGGTAAACGTTTTAAATACCGTTTTTGGATCGGTCATATCGTCATCAGAAAATTTGGTCCTACAAGATGTCGAACATATTATGTTTCATTTTTTCATCTTATAAAACTGACAGCACAAAACTAATTATAGCTGTCCTACTATCTTACCAGACCAACTAATGGACACCGTCGTTAAATTTAAATATTATACCTTAAACTATAATAATAATGATTATTATTATTATCACTATTTCAGCCCATCACAAGTCCGCCGTAGAACAAAGGTTCTCCCAAGGAACGCCACTAAGCATAGTATTGGGCCACCTGCATCTATCAACTTCCTAAATCTCTTACTAGTTCAACACTCTAACCCCAAACTTTGTTCACCGCAACGAGGCGGCCTCTCGAGATTTTTTTTCTAGAAAAATGATTCTTCAAGATAGATGAAAACACTATATTATATAGATCAACATTTTCGTAGGACGTGTGAGTTAGTGATTTGAATTTAAGTGTTTTATTCTCACTAACAGTGTCCAATAATAATTGTCTTTCGTTTATGAACGCCCTGTGCTATCTGAAACATCATTTACGCTAATTTTTTTGAAACAACGTAGGTACAATGTTTTTATATAAAAAATAAGACTTAATCATACTTCATATAACATTTTCTTATCTAAATATTTTATATCTATGTTTTACTGAGGTTCTCATTAAATTATATAAGATACTCATAACAAAAAAAATAAATTCAATAATCTACTCTATCCATTTCGCTATTCCTTGATGCTAGCGGACGGCTTGTAGGCATTGGATACCGTAGTACATGGTAGTTATATACGTATTTTATCGATTACTCATGTTCGTTATGTACGAATATGTACAGAAGTGGACGTCATTCGCGTATCTACTAGGTACGTAGGCAGCGCTCGCCCTGTTTATTTTGTAACTGGTATGATTTAGGTCACCTGAATGCAATTTCGTTCATGAACAATGTAGTTTGGTATTCGAATGTGAATGATGGCGGTTTAATGGACTGTACTTTGTAAATAAAACTAAACAACCTGACAAAGAATTTACCTACCTAGGTATTTTAAGTTGTAGCACAACGTTTAACGTATTACAACGTTTTAATTGAGTCACTTTCTTGTCTGTCTGTCTGTCATTCCGGGTGGAATTTAGTAATTGATTTTAAACTAATTTCACGATGAGCCGAAAACTTGGAATTTTGAATATAGCTCAAACTCGGATGACAATGCAAGAATATGATAAAAAAAACGTGGTATAATATTTTTTATAAAAAAAAAACTTATAAAATTTCATTTGTTTTTACAATAATTTTACAATGATTTTGATGAGTAAGATACTTTTAGTTCGTAAGTTGGGACGAGATATGCTTAAAGATACAGTTTAAAGAGACCTTTTAAAAGAAAAGCGTATTGTTTGCGTAAATGTTTATGTACTTCTACTTACCTACCTAAGTTGGTGTAATATTAACATTATTTCACTTTTAAACAAAAAAGTACAACAAATGTAATGGATAATAAGTCCCAGAATATTTATTACCTAAAAAAAAAAAGTATTTTAGCACTTAGTTTCAAAGACTGATTAAAAGGTTGTATGTATGTATATTTTTATCACGTGTAAGTATACAAAACCTGTTACAAGAAATAAAGGCTTTTAGAATAGAAATAAATTCGTTTAGTTGTTTCAGCTTCAAAATTCAGTAGTCGGAATGCGCGCGGGAAATGATTCGAAAACACTATTTGAATATAGGTATATTTCATTCGACAATCGATAGTCTGCACGCATTCAGTTCCTACCTACAAAATTCTATTTTGATTTGAAAATGGAAATATGGATATTGTGTATTTGCATTTAATGTATATATAGTTCTAGTTTATACAGTTTATTTACTGTATAAACTAAAATTAAATATAAAATTTACTGTATATTCAAATAGTGTTTTCGAATCATTTATTTACACTTTACTTTATTTACAGTATCAAATCTGCGGTTGACATCCATACTTAACACAAATATATAAAATTGAAGTGTCTGTTTCTAATGTCAAGATAGCAGCTATTTACTAAATGCATATAAAAGTATATAGGTACGATACTTATAACAAAAAAACAAATTTTAAAATTTTTGTCTGTCTATTTGTTCCGGCTAATCTCTGAAACGGCTGGACCGATTTTGACGGGACTGATGTTATAAGTATAAGCAGTAACAGTACAGCTACTTTTATTTTAGAAAAAGAATTAGTTCCGCGAAAAGAAAATTAAAACCCATGAAATGTAATAGTACCTAGTAAACTCCACGCGGGCAAAGTCATGGGGAACAGCTAGTATAATGGTATAAACTATAGCAAGTCTTGCCTACCTTATATCATCAAGCTTAATCTACCCACTGCTAGAAATATACACAGGCTTATTACAGACTATAGTTTTAAGATGTTGAAATATTTGCCAGTATCCACCACGCTCTCCAGGCGGGTTAGTGACAGCAGTGCCTTTTTATATTAGCTTATATATTGGGCCTTTGCATTTGCAAATCTGCCCAGCGTGCATCGGATTTGGCCTCTATATATTCGAATAGATATACGGTATATCGTTAGTAAGACGCCTAAGACCTAAGTTGACAGTAGAACAATAATTAGACATTGAAATATTTTATTTCTCAGGCATGCAGATTTCCTCACTATATTTAACTTCAACCAGCATGTGATTAAACTTAAAATTGTAATTAACAATTAAATAAAACTAATTTTACGGATTTTATCGCGTTTGATTTTTTTTAATTTTCGACGAATCGGACACTTCACCGAGTGACTGAAGTGTTTGAAAAAAAAAAACTTTTAATAACTATGGTAGGTATTATGTAATAATCTATTTTGCATTAAAATCATTCTATTTTATTATCATATCCTGATGTCATAGTTAACCGACGCTACCTTCAAATATTAAAATTAAAAAAAGTTAAAATTAAACACAATAAAATCCTTAAAATTAATTTTGTTTAAAGTGTAGTATTCACGTAAATATAAGAAATCATTATCATTGGTACCGGTGCCAAAGGGGATTGAACCCAGGATTTTCGTGTATTTAGTGTAACTTAAATTTTGCGAGCGTTAAGATAAGGTGCTTGAGATTCGTCCCCAACCGTCATTTCTGTAAACTATTTTTCAAGTGTGGAAAATTAAGAAAAAAGCTGATTGTATTAAAAAGTTAAATAAGAGCCGACTACAAAGAGAAATAAAGGGTAGGTATGTAATAGCTTCCAAAGTCGGTGCTAATGCTATGCTAAGACTGTCGTGGTGTGTAGAAGACTTATAATTGAACTAAAGCCACATGAGTAAAGAAACCGATGTAAAGCCATGCAAAGCTGAAGCGATTCAATGAGGTTAATACTCGAAACACACGACAGAGCACTCGACGATGAGTATTTTCTACCGACTTCAAAAAGGGGCCGGTACTCAATTCGACTGTATGTATTTTTTTTATGTGTATTACCTCAAAACTTTTTACTGGGTGAACCGATTTCGATGATTCTTTTTTTATTTGAAAGCTGGTGCTTCACATGTGGTCCCATATAAATTTTATCAAGGTCTGATCAACAGTTTTTGAGTTATTCTTAATAATTTATATTGAACTCGGTTGTACAAAATTTTTAATTATTTATATGCACATAATTTATATTTAAATAAAAGAAATGTCTATACACTGATTGCATTTGCTAAAATAGAAATTCGTGGAATGAAAGAAAGTAATGGAACGCATTACAAACATTTTTGGAATTTAACTTTTTATACCTTACACCTACTTTGATTAACTATCTGAATGAATAACGTAAATTACTGAATCGTCGCCATCATTATATCTTGAAAGTCCACTGATGAACAGAAAATAATATATAGGCCTTTCTATAGATTGCCTTCTATAGGGGAGCGGAAATTTGCCATAGTTGCCACGCTTGGTAGGCGGGTTAGCAACCGTAGTTTTTTTTTATTTTCTAGCACTAGTTATGTTTCTAAGAAGACGTTGCTCCCACCCTTGGTTTGTTTCAATCTGTCGCTTCTTGAGTAAGACCTCCGCTGGACAGTATGGGATTGTGGATATTCTTACACCGCCACTACACAATTCATATATTATACCTTTATTAGGTAATTTAAATATTTTTATATAAAAACTGATTGAATAATAATAACCTGTGGCTGATTCTTTAAATAAAAAATAATAATAATTATCTACAAGTGTGAATCACGGCATAATAAAGTGCAACTAAAATTAATATATTCTTCTCGTCAATAGATGGCGTGACCGTAAATAAAATGTTGAGTGGTTAATTTTTTGCTTCGTGGTTAATTTACATGATGTTGATATTTTATAAATTTTCGGAAACTCCACATCTGTGTCAAAATTATTAGAAAAAATTAGTCCAAGTAAATACGAACGATGAATAAGGGGCGTATTGACGTACACAGCTGAACGACAGCTCGCGCTTGCGTGAGAGTAATTTGAATCGATGTTCGTTTCACGTAGCAAATACATTTTACTGGAAACGAGGCATTCCATTTTAGTCCTAAGGGATGGTAGCGCATTTGCGTTTTGAATCTTAATTAAGGACAAATGTAGATGTCTATGGGTCACAGCACCCACTTACCATCAGGTGGATTGTATGCTCGTGTAACCCTTATTCTATAAAACAAATTAGTAACTATAAATGCTCCTTGGTTCGTTCCATACACCAGAGTAGTCACTGAGGTAAACTACGCATCAATGCGTGGTATACCTGCTCCAGACGGGGTTATATCTAATATTTAGCTTGTGCCGCTGTGATGCACAGCTTTATTTATTATAGAATACTTACGGTGACAAATGAGCACACAGTCTACCTGATGGTAAATGGATGCTGTGGCCCATCGGCATCTATATTATTCACATCTAAGGACTAATATCAAATGCCTCGTTTCCAGTATTTAAAAAGAGTCTCCGGTTCTCTACACTTACCATAGGAAACATTAAGCTGCTATTTCACGATGGTATTCTGTGAGAGCGTAGTCCTACCTCGGTCGAGCCCACCTATTTGTGCTACAGCCATAAAGTAGCTGCAGCGTGCCTCTACCACGTGTAATAATTAGCGCAATCTCAATGCTAGCATGTAGCGGGACAGTCACGTTTTTAAGCACTGGGTCGGCATGCATGTCAATGTATGTTCTAACGTACGTAATTAAATTAGTTTAACCCGTACTTTGTAATAAGGAAATCAATAAATATATAGCGTTTATACGTGGTAGAGCCATGTTGCAGCTATATAGTTGTAGCACGTATGCTGCTGTGTTTCGTATGGTGAATGTAGAGAAACTGACAGCCGAACGCCCTTTTTACTGCAAAAAGAAGCATCATAACCCTGGCAGATATGTACACGTCTCCGCTTTGGGCCTGCTTTGTGAGGAGGGTTATTTTAAAACACAGTTATTTAAATTAAATCCAAATTGACTTCATTTGATTTTATTTTGATTGTATTTAATCTAATTTAATTAAGACATTTCATTTCGATTGATTTTTATTTGAGTTTTTGTTTAGTTGTATTTAATTTAATTTAATTTTGACATTACTATTATTTGATTATTATTTTTATTTTATTGTCATTTCATTTTGGGTATAGATTTGATTTTAATTTTGATTTCATTTAATTTTATTTAATGTTCTCAATGACTAACCTATATTTGCGTTTTGATTCTTAATTATGGATAAATGTAGACGTCTATGGGCCACAGCACCCATTTACTATCAGATGGACTGTGTGCTCGTGTAACTCTTATTCTATCAAACAAATTAGTAATTATAAATGTATTTTTCTTTATTTGTCCCGTATGTTTCTATTCTATTCCATTTCACCCGATTGGCGGTCTCCTATTAGATGAATTATTAAAAGATAGTGTTAGCACCTCCCGAACGGGTTCCCGCTTAATAGCCGTGGCTTGGTAACCCTAACATGGCTGGCCACTCCGAGTGGGCTTGCCAAGCGTGGCATACGTGGTAGAGCCATGCTGCATCTATATTAATAGAGTAGTTGTAGCACGAATGGGTCGGATCGACCGGGGAAGGAGCACGCTCTCACAATACCAGCGTAAAATAGCAACTTAAAGCTGCTGTGTATCGTATGGTGAGTGTAGAGAACCGGAGACCTTTTTTACTGGAAACAAGGCATTCCATCTTAGTCCTCACGGGTGACAACGCATCTGCATTTTGATTCACAAACGTGGATAGATGTAGATGTCTATGGGCCACAGCAACCACTTACCATCAGGTGGACTGTGTGCTCGTTTGTCACCCTTATACTATAAAAAAAAACCCTGGGACGTAGGGTGCAAGTAGTGTAAGCTCTACTGCAGCGGTAGGGAGAGAGGGCACTCCCTACCGCTGCAGCCTAGGTGGAGTCGCGGAGGAAAAGGATTGTTGGTATGTCGTTGGTATGCTTATCCATATACCAGATCCGGGGTCAAGAAATCTATATGTCAAATGTTTTACCACATTCCAAAGTGGCGCAGCGATCATAGCAAAGAAGTTGTGCCCTCATTATCAGCCCGTAAGTCTACTGCTGTTTATAGGTCTCTTCCGTTGTAGCGAGGTTTTGCCCGTCACCTTGGCAGGCGAATTGGGGATAGCAGCGCTTCGGCCAAGCGCCCGGGTCACGCGCTCTCTTTGAAGTAACTACTGGATATCTGATCTTCCCTCGTCAACCCCTTGCGTCCAGAGTGTAGTGAATGGCCAACTTTTTTAAAGTATTCACGCCAAAGGCGTTATTCTTGATGCAGCCTAAACCCGATAATGAATTTGAAAGGCTGACAAAGATCCGAAAGCGAGTGTTCACGTGGTTGTTTAAATTCTACTAGGAGCTGCTATGAGCTTAGCATTCGTTTGTGAGTAAAAGGAGACTGATACGCTTTCATACATTCTTGGGCCCAAATTGTAAAAAGATGGAAAGTTGTGTCAATTAATAGCTTATAAATTATTAAAACATCACTGAAAATTCTGCGGATTTTGGCAATCTAACAGCAGAGTTATAATGGAAGGATCGTCGGCCTAGTGTATTACAGCGACTAGTCGCTATGCCATAATTCACACAGCGTTCCATTGTGTCAATATCTAATCGATAAAATCTAGGCCGTAAAATTCGTGACATAAATTTATTTTTGAGATTTCTCGCATTCCAGATTGTGAAATGGGCAAATTTTTTATATAATGAAATAGAAAAATATTACGCTTTTTTAAAACTATATTTCAATTTATTACAAATTGAGTCCAGAAATCCCCGTATCCTTTTCTACTATTCAAGTTTTATCTTTTTTGTTGTTTGATGTTGAAAGTTATGACTGAAGTAGGTATAATAGAATTACAAACTAATATTATAGAACAAGAAAGAAAAATCTTCTAGAACTGAGAAACTATGTATTTTTATTTTATTTTAGGGGAGTAGAGGTCAAAATTCAAAACACATTAACCCATTTATAATACACTTATATTTAAAAAAATTAAATTAACAATTACATCGTTTTTATATATAGCCACTTTGTAAAAACTTAATTATATAAGCAGTTAAATATTTATATTAATAAGGTCGTATGCAGGGAGAGTAGAGAAAACTAGCCACCTTATAAAAATATATGACCGCCGAGTCACATTGCCAAAGGAAATTAAACGTCAATGAATTAATTTTAATAGAATATAAAATTCTACATTACACAAATATAACAATAAATAATAAATATAAAAATCTTTTACAAATAAAACGATTAAAAGCACGTAAAAAATGTTTGGATATTAATTATATTCAACAAGGCAATAAAATATTGACTTTTAACTTTTTGGCGGGAAACGAAGAACCGAGTTGAACAAAAAATATTCGGTTGTGGTTGTAAAGGTATTTTAAGAATAAGGTGAAAGCTCCACGGTGGCCCGCGAAATTCAAATTTTCTTGTGTTTTTTGGAATTTGCAGTTCAGGGTCAGGTTGTATGTTTAATAAAATAAGATTCGCGACCGTAACGAGTATGTGTTTACAGAATTATTATCATTAAACTCACCAATACAACCCTCTAAGTTCATATAATCCCTTTGAATGAGTTTTTCTGGAAATAGCCATACAATGGGATTATACGAACATAGACGGTTGTATTGATGATTATAATGACTATAATTCTGTAAATACATACTCGTTACGGTCGCAAATCATATTTTGTTAAATATACAACCTTACCCTGACCTGCAAATTCCAAAAAACGCAAGAAAATTTTTGAATTTCGCAGGCCACCCTGGAGCTTTCACCTTAAACACAATAGAAACGGAAATAGAACTTTGTTTTACGATTATAAACCTTTGTGACAAGCTGTAATTTGACTTAAATCCTTCGCACATGACAAATTATTATTTCAAATTATAACTGAAAATTTAATTAATGATTCATATATTATGCGATGTAACACAGCGCGTATACAATTACATGTATAGTATTTATAAGCATTCTTTGGATTTCCAAAACCATACATCAATATACACAATAAAATATTTTTTCATTTCAAAACATATCTCCGTACCTACGCTGACGATATTTGTCCCAATAAAATAATAACACAAGACTAGTTATAACCTAACACCTTTTTAAAAATAGGCCGATAATATTGAAAACAACTTTTTGAAGCACACAGACCGACAAAGAAAGACGGAGCGCTGTGTATGTTTCAAGTGGCGCAAAAACCAAGCCGAAACCATGCTCAACTTATTGCAAGATGGTTTTAAGTTCATAGGTGATATACAACATGTAACAAAAACCCTGTGGTTCCCGTTAAGTACGTTATCAGGATCAGTATTCAAACGTATAGAAATTACTTTTTTTTAAAACTCGACCATATTTTTTATTTTATTATTTTTTTTTTAATTTTATGTGGTTTTATTATCTCTTACTGACACTAGCCGATGCTAAAGCTAAGTAAAGCGGGGTCTTTGACAATCCTCTTACTCCCCAAACAATGCGGAGGTAATAAAACCATATACAATTTGCATACAATTATTTTTTTTTCAAATAAAATAAAATATTGTTAGAGTTTTAAAAAAAAAGTAATTTCTATACGTTTGAATAATGATCCTGATAACGTAATCAACGGGAACCACAGGGTTTTTATTACATATTTTTTCTTTTTCTTTATTAGGTGCACCTACGCCCAGCAGAGAACCTTTACGTCATGATAATAAATTTAAAAAAAAAGATGTGTGAGTGAGTGCATATAAGTTGAGCATGGTTTCGGCATCACTTGAAATGTACGCGGGCGCTCCGTCTATTTTCCTTTGATAGCCTTAGTTGATGCATTAACCATATTCCAGATACGATTATGCAAATTCTCTTGTTTCACACCCTGCCTTTTTACCGTAACAGTTATAGTCCATTGAAAGTCCACTGCAGAACAAAGGCCTCCCCTATAGATTGCCTCATAGGGATACCCACCACTGTTGCCACGCTTGGGCGGCTTCGCAACGAAGACGATGCTGCCCATCTCCTGGTTTTCTTTTCCTCTGTTGCCTCTCTATGGGGTAGTGGATATTCTTATCGCCGTGTCATGGCTCAACAATATTTTATAAAAAGGAAAAATTTCGTTATTTTACTTCACAAGTAAATATATAACATTAACCTTAAAATTAACTATTTTGATGAGGTGCATATATATTATATGCAAATAGCAAATCAGGTCAATGTAACTCGGCACCACTCTGAGATTAGAATGACTAATATGGATGAAATTTAATTTCATATTATTTTTTTTACAATTTTTTTCATTATACGATAACATGACTTAGACGTCTAAACTCACTTATCATCAGTCTCAAATTAACCGCCATTGCACACCGTTGATGTCACAGATCATACACAACGTTCCTTTTTTTTTAATTCGTCGCGAAGTTCTTGGTCATGCCGGAACATATTTATTTAAATTAATATTAAGTTTTAATTTGTTTTCTAATTGTAATATACAATATTATTAATGGGATGGGTCTCCAACATTCTCTTCGCCGTTGGTGTCACCGTTGACGATAGGGACCGGTGGCTTTATGGGCGGCGCTGGTATCACCTGCAGAAAATAAATAATAAACATTTTAATAAAAATAAAATACTAAACAATAGACATATCGAACATGATTTCATAATATATAGTAATGTTATATATAATTTCATAGTTAATGATTATACATATAATATATAGAATACAATGAAATCATAGTAACCACAACACAAGTAAATACTAAAAATATTTAACACATATACCTAATACCTCTTTAACATCTATTCAACATTTAAGTTGTATTTTATATTATAATAAATAATAAAATAAAACCGAACAACATAAAGACAGGTCATATTTTTCATAACGGGAAGTTTTTAAAAGTACCAACAATATTTTCCTTTGATAGTAGATATTAATTTAATATTTTTGAAATAATATTTTTTTTTATAAGATAAGGGTGACAAACAAGTACACAGTCCACCTGATGGTAAGTGGTTGCTGCGGCCCATAGACATCTATATCTATCCTCTATTACAAATCAAAATACAGATTTTTTTTTGTAATAGTTGTCACCCGTGAGGACTAAGATGGAATACCTCATTTCCAGTAAAAAGGGCCTCCGGCCACCTGCACTCACCAAGCGAAACGCAGAGGCAAACCTCTACTTCACGCTGGTATTCTGTGAGGTCGTGGTACCACCTCGGTTCGAGCCGGCCCATCCGTGCGACAGCAAAATATAATAGTTACAAATAATAGTTACAGCCATTATATCTACGAGAAAAACTACAAAATTTAACCCAAAAACCAAATATACAAACCTTCAAACATATACACACATACAAACCCCCCACCAATTAAAAAACACACAAGACTTAACTTTTGACTATCTTCGCAGTATGTGGATTTCTTTCGAGGCTAATATCTTATAATGTAATAATATATTAATATTCAAATACAATATAAATATTTCAAATGTTTGTTAAATAGTGCAGTGCTGCTGGCAGCATTCAAAATTTTATACTAAGTAATTTGAAAATTAAAAAGAAAAAGCCAAGAAGAAAAGATAAAAAACTAGTTAAGAATTCCTATGCTCTTAGTTCTAATTACTGCCAAATAATAGATTATTTTTATAGAATAAGGGTGACGTACGGAACACAGTCCACCTGATGGTAAGTGGATGCTGTGGCCCATAGACATCTACATCTATCTTCGATTAAGAATGAAAATGCGTTGTCACGCCTGAGGATTAAGATGGAATGCCTAGTTTCCAGTAAAATGGGTCTCCGGTTCTCTACACTCACTAAACGAAACATAGCAGCAATGAACTGCTATTTTACGCTGGTATTTTGTGAGAGTGGTGGTACTTCCCCAGTAGAGCCGACCCATTCCTGCTACAACCATAATGTAGCTGCAGCATGGCTCTACCACGTATAAAAACCAGGATATACCAACGCGGTTGGCTACGATGACTTTCTACGATCGTTAACGCTATAGGAAACTAATAAATGAATGGGAATGACATACATGATTGTTTAGTCACGTGACTTAGCCGTGATTTCATACATTTTTATAGTTTTATACAGGGTTATTTTGCAATAACCGGCTAAATTTGCAGAGAAGGTTCAGAATAATAAGTAATATAGGCAAATGGTGAAGGAAAATTTATTAAAAATTATGTTCTTTTTATATTTTAAATTCAAAAGCGTGGTAATACGTTATTTTAACAAATTTTATTGCGCACGCACACATCCGTAAGAGTCGATCGGTAGACAAAAACGTTGTTTCCCATAAATCACATTCAATTAATTTTAAATAAAAGTAGAAGCCTTATTTACTCGTATTTTCAAAAATTGCAATAAGTATATATCATTATATATATATATATATATATATATTAATTTAAGTTTAAAATTTGGCTGCTCTTTGAAAAATAACCCTGTATAGCGTTAACGATCGAAGAAAGACATCTTGCCTAACCTCACAAACCGTTGACACCCATATAGAGTCCAGAACAGTGAGTAGCACTACAGTTTCCAAACCGAGTTTTCAAAACAGTTGTATCAAAATTCACAGTTTAATTTACATTGCTCTTGGCATGTCGGGGTACGATCGGACTGTCATTGTAACTCGAGCATTAACTGAAATTAAAATAAAAGATCCACATGCAGGATAAAATTACGGTCACCTATCGAGCTCGGTTATCAACATCTTGAGTGATTCGAGGAGATAAAAGTATTTTTTTTTAATAGAACAATACAAACGAGCACACATTACGCCTGATGGTACATTTATTCTAGATTAAGAAACAAAATGCAGATACGTTGTCAGCCCCGAGGACTAAGATAGAATGCCTCGTTTCCACTAAAAAGGGTCTCCGGTTCTCTACACTCACCATACGAAACACAGCAGCATTAAGCTGCTATTTCACGCTGGTATTCTGTGAGAGCGTGGTTCCCACCCCGGTTGAGCCGACCCACTCATGCTACAACCATAATAATATAGCTGCAACATGGCTCTACCACGAACATATATAATAAGAAAATAACGTGCACCATTTTGTAAGTAACCAACAAAAGCAATCGTGTAATGGCGGTGTTAGAATCCACTGCCCCATATCATCCCGTGGGTGTCGTAAGAGGCGACAGAGGGAAACTTAAACAGAAGATGGGCAGCAGCATCTTCCTAATAACGACTAAAAATGAAAAACAGCGGTTGCCATATCGTTTGCCAAGCGTGGCAACTATGGCGAATATATAACCTATGAGACAATGTATGGGGCAGGCCTATGTTCAGCGGTGTACTTTAATAGGCTGTAACGGTAACGGTAACAAAAGCAAACTTAAATCTGAATTAAAATAAAATGTTATATACTATTGTAAGGTCAAGCTGTTATGTTGCCAGCAGCACCCCTGTACTCCAAGTGTAAAGGTTTAAACTATGCATACGTTTTTGTAAGTTGCACCATCTTCTTCTTTGTCCTGTTAGAAATATCATATAGCTTAGTTATTATCATATTTCTCTTTTAAACTACATACTTACGATAAATTTAAGCATTTTTTTTTTAATTTAAATTTTTAATAATGCTACCCCCATACTAATTTTTATCCTGAAGGCAGTTTATAAACACAAATTTCACAAGGACAAAACATCCAGACCCGGAACAATTATTTGTAGGCCATACAAATACTTGTTCCATGCGGGATTCGAACCCACGGCCACTGCCGCGCCACTGCTGTAAGCCACTGCGCCACGGAGCCGTCAAAAAGTTACAGCAGAAATAAGCAGGATGTAAAGTTATGTAAAGATTAATTTTTGATGACAGATGAAATTATGTAAGCAGGTTAATAAATATTGAAATGAAATGTACATTTATTTATTTCTCACTACAAACCACAAAATGTTTTAACATTAAGCTTTAATAGCTATCATAACATACTATCATAACATTTATTAAGGAATTTATGAACGATAATAACCTCTGGGAATGAGGTGATCGCTACCAAGCTATTTTTAATTTGTTTTGTGAGGTTAATTGTGTAACATACATGATTGTAAGGTGATATTTAAAAAAAAGTTCCACTGGGTTTCTTGCTGGTTCTTCCCAGGACAGAGGCTTTTGCTGTCGAACCAGTGGTAATTAAACAAAAGAGTGACTTTCAATAAGAATTATTTATAATCTATATTAAATAAAAATGTTTCTGTTTCTAACAAAAATGGTTGTAAATTGCTGGTTACTGAAGTAGGTAAATAAAACCTGAGTTACAGGTCACCAGGCCATGGTGACCTGTAACTCAGGTTTTGGTTATACGTATTATTACTATATATAATATAATATATTATTATTTTATATGCATTCAAAATATATATCAAGTAAAGAGAATAGTTTTATGATGCAGTTTTCATTCTGTCTGTAATTAATTTAGTGCAATGTAGTAAAAGGAATTATTTCACTAATTGAAAGTGACATAAATATGAATTGCATAATCTGTTCGCTTAGATAGTGTCGGTACACCCGGAGGCGAACTTATTACTTTGCTTTTATTTTTATATTTTTTCTTGTGTAAAATAAATGTTTTTCTATTTTAAGAATAAAATAGAATACTATTTCACTCTTATGGTTATTGTAATAAAATTAGAATATAAATAATAAACACAATTTAGGTAGCAAAGAACTTTTCGTTTTAAAATTTCTAAATCTTTCATGTCGCGGCGGCCCCTTTGACAAGATGCGGCGCGTGACAAGGCGGCGCGATACAAAGGTGACCGTATCTAAGCGAACAGACTATACCTTCAGCGATTGTGTAGAATACGGCACGAAAGTGAATGAAATGAATGAAACAAAGAGATGTGAATATATTACAGTTTAGTAGACATGTGTAACACACTGCGCAGTTGCGACATCTCAGTTCACTGCGCCGGATGTGTCAACTCACTTCTTCAAAATGTGTTGACGCACAGCGCAGGACCGAGAAATTTCAAAGGTGTTAAGCTGTTGAGATGCCCGCAAAATGCAGAGGAGTGTTACTGAATACTTGTGGTATTATTTTATACTAGCTGTCCCTCGCGACTTCGCCGCGAATTTACTACGATTTCATGGATTTTAATTTTTTTGCGCGGAACCCTAATTCTTTTTCAAAAATAAAAGTATTTTAAGTTACTCCTTATAACATCAGCTATCTGCCATACACAAACAAAAATTATAAAAATTGTTTTTTTTCTTATTAGTACCGTATATACTTTATATGTAAAAAGCTGTTATTTTAACATTACAAACAAACACTTAAATTTTATTTATTTGTATAGATTAATTTTATAACCTTAGATCCGCGATAATCATTATTTTGACAGATGGCTGAGTTGACAGGTAGGTGTATAAGTGGTAAAATTAAACATGTTGTGCAACTGACTTCAATATAAATAAAATGAGAACATCATCAATGTGGTCGAAGTCAATTAAATACACATCATTAAAGATAAGCCAGAAACTACTGGTCAGATCTTAACCAAATTTATATGGGACCACATGAGAAGCACCAACTTTTAAATAAAAAAAGAATCATCAAAATCCATTCACCTAGAAAAGAGTTCTGAGGTAACACACATAGTACAATTGAGAACATTTTTTTGAAGTCGGATAAAAATGTGTTGCGACATGGCGGAACTTTGAGTTAACACAATGTACCGATGCAGTAAAGTCGCCCGAGTTACGTAGTTAACGCAAGAAATGTCGCTGAGTTACCCATGTCTACAATTGTGTGTTTTTGTGTGTGTGTGTTTGTGTGTGTGTGTGTGTGTGTGTGTTTGTTTATATAGATTCAAGAACTCACAGAAGGCTTGGGGCGATGCGTATCGACGGCAGGCACGGGCAGCGTTATGTGCTCCTCGCGGCAGCCGTACGCCACCGGCGTCAGCTTGATCACCGTGTGAAGTGGAACGTGTAAATACGGCAACTCTTCTGTACAAAAATATGTACTTACAATTTAAATATATATCAATCACATCATATCCATAACCGTGTAATTTTTTTTATGAGTTAAGTTTGACAAACGAGCACACAGTCCACCTGATGGTAAGTGGTTGCTGTGGTCAATAGACATCTACACTTATCCGCGTTTGCGAATCAAAATGTAGATGCGTTGTCGCCCGTGAAGACTAAGATGGAATGCCTCTTTTCCAGTAAAAAAGGTATCCAGTTCTCTACACTCACCATACGAAACACAGCAGTTTTAAACTGCTATTTTACGCTGGTATTCTGTGAGAGCGTGGTCCTTCCCCGGTCGAGCCGACTCATTCGTGCCACAACTATACTACTGATATAGCTGTAGCATGGCTCTACCGCGGTGTAAGAATATCTATCCACTACCCCTTACCGTTCCGAGGGTGTCGAAAGAGGCGACTGAGGGAAATGACACATGAGAGATAACAACTCAACAATATAAAAAACTGCGGTTGCCAAGTGTGGCAACTATGGCAAAATCATAGTTATAAAAAATTGGCACTTGAGTTGGCAACTGCAGTTAATTATTATTTGAACCTGTTATCACAAAGACGCTGCCAAGCCATGAGGTGATATGGGAAATTTTTACACCATCACTAAACTGTAGTTCCGCGGAATTAATAGTCAATTTTATCTTATTTAAGACATCGGTAATTATTAACTTTGGGTTTTATTATACTAAAATGATAAATTTGAGCTACAGCTTGCCTGATGGTAAGAAGTTCTTGCAGCCACAGGCGACCTGTAACGAATTTCTATCCAGAAAAAGAGCCCTACCACGTGGTAATTTCTGTAAGTAATAACGGGCCACCAGGTCCCGTAGCTGTACAGGTACTCACCGGCCGACTTGTCCAGGAAGTAGGCGAGCAGGCAACGCATGACGGCCTGGTGCGACACCACCAGCACGTTACCCTGCCGCTCCAGCTCCATGATGACGGGCTCCAGCCGGGCCACCAGGTCCTCGTAGCTCTCGCCGCGCGGGTACCGGTACGCGAACTTGTTTACGTCGCGCGCGTTGAAGTCCGACGGGTACTTTTGCTGGATCTCCGCGTACGTCATCTCTTCACAGATGCCCTGTTTGATAAAAAATATTATACCTAGATATGAAAAATCTTTTGTTAAATATATTAATGTGAAGGCTATGATCATGATCATCATGACTGCCCATCACAAGTCCACTGCTGAACATATGGCTCTCCCAAGGAATGCCACAAAGCACGGTCCTGAGCCACCTGCATCCATCGACTTCCTGCATGTCTTACCAGGTCGTCACTCCATCTAGTGGGGAGACGCCCTACACTTCGTCCGCCGGTACGAGGCCGCCACTCGAGAACCTTTTTTCCCCATCGGTTGTCGGTTCTTCGAGGTATATGGCCGGCTCATTGCCACTTCAGCTTACTAATCCGTTGGGCTATGTCGGTTACTCTGGTTCTTACTCCGGATATGCTCATTTCTAAATTTATCAGGCAGAGAAACCCCGAGCATAGCCCTCTCCATAGCTCGCTGAGCGATCTTGAGCTTCCTCATACGGCCAGCAGTGAAGGAGAACAAACAGCAGTTCCATAGGTCATCACTGGCAACACGCACTGGTTGTACAGTCTAGTTTTTAAGTTTTGAGGTATAATAACCATATAAATTATTAAAGAACCATGATTAGTAAATTAATTACATGTTTATATTCATTTATTTAAATTAAAAAAAATTAATATAGATCACATTTATGTATGTAATTCTTATTGAGAATAATTTTTTATTTTTACCACTGGTTCGGAAAAAAGCTCTGTCTGAGAAGGACTAGCAAGAAACCCAGCGGGACTTTTTTTTATAAAGTAAATTTTACAATAAAGACTACAACTATAACTACTATTTACAAAATATATTTTAGAAACAGCTTGGAAGCGACCTCCTCATTTCCATGTATTCATTTATATTATAACTAGCTGCTCCCCGCGACTTCACCCGCGTGTAATTTAGGGTTTTAATTGTGTTGCGCGGAACCCTAATTCTTTTTCTAAAATATACGTAACATCAGCTATCTGTCAGTGAAAGTTCCGTCGAAATCGGTCCAGCCGTTTCGGAGTTTAGCCGGAACAAACATACAACATTTTAAAAAATTGTGTTTTTGTTATCTATACAAATAAATAAAAATGAAGTGTCTGTTTGTAATGTCAAAATAATAGCTTTTTACTAAATGCATATGAAAGTATACACGGTATTATATTATAGAAAAACACAATTTTTAGGGTTCCGTACCTCAAAAGGAAAAAACGGAACCCTTATAGGATCACTTTGTCGTCCGTCTGTCTGTATCAAGCTGAAATTCATAACAAATACTCAAGTCTACTGTCCCTTGGAGCTGTGAAAAAATCAATTTTCTAAGCCAACGCAATCAAAAGATACAGCCGTTTATGCCGCAAATTTTCGACATTCGTAAGGGAATCAAAACCTACAGGGTACTTCTCGTGAACTCAGAATCTTAAAATTTGGTACGAAGCAACGTTTAACAGTACAGATAAAGGAAGAATTGCGAAAAACCAAAATTTTTAGTTACATCATATAATAGAAATATTTTTAATAATTTTAAACTTATATACCTACGGATTTGTTCGGAACCCTCGGTACGCGAGTCTGACTCGCACTTGGCCGGTTTTTAAATATTTGGTCTGTCATATGCATTTAGTAAAAAACTATTATTTTGACATTACAAACAATCACTTCAATTTTATTTATTTGTATAGAAACCCTTTTTATACAAGAATGAATTACTTATAGTGACTAACTGATCGAGTGTCAATTATTACAAAATTGAGGTTAGAATCAGCAGAATTTCACGTATTTGTTATTATTTTAAATTAAATTTTTATGCATTCATAACATTAATATTATATATTTGTGTACAAATCGTTTTTACCTGCTCAAAAACAAAGCATTCAGACAGCTAAACATTCCAATCGTACCTACGGGTCAAATATTTGGTAATGAGAATTTTTTTTGTTAAAAATGTAATAGATCACTATTGTAAATAATTTGTGAATGATTTAATTATAATCTAATATCCATGTTCCTACAGCTGCTGCTTAGTTATGTGCATGTAGCTCTGCTCTGTCTTAACATTTTATAGTTTTTTGTAATGCTGTAAGGGTGCACACAAACCTATAAGGGTGCACAAATCAGTCCCTAGATTAAGCCCACTTTCAATAAAATGTTATAATGTGTGCACTGCTGGTGTCCTATGATTAAATAAATAAATGAGGATAAATGATTTCTTTATGAAGTAAGTTAAATTTAGGCACAACGCTAGGGATAATTAATTACATCTATTAAACATTAATCTAGCGAAATAAATTTTGTTAACGAGTGACGTCATGCCGATAAGTCCTCAGGGTGTACTTCCACGCATCTGTATTTTGATTCTCAACTGAGGATAGATGTTAATGTTTATGGGCCACAGAAACCACTTTTCATCAGGTGGACTGTATGCTTGTTTGTCATCCATATTCTATAAAAAAAAAACAATACTTACAGCATCAATCTCGTTGAGCGCTTTCCACCTCTCCTGAGGAGCTCGCACGTCCTTGACGGTTTGTATGGCTCGTCGCATCCACGAGGTCCAGACCCTCAACCCTGGGATCTGCTGCTGGTCGATATAAGTAGCCAGGGCGCTGGCGTAATGCCGACCCCGTCCCGACAGCTCGCTATCCCCGCCGATGCGACCCACTAGGTTGTGTATGCTTTCACCATGCTGGAATAAACAAATAAATTAAAAATAACAAGCCAAGTGCGAGTCGGACTCGCGGATGAAAGGGTTCCGTACCGTCGTAATACACGTTTTTAGTAGAGGAGCCCTTTAATTTTTAATTTATTTTTATTATTTGTTGTTATAGCGGCAACAGAAATATACATTCTGTGAAAATTTCAACTGTCAACCTATTACGGATCATGAGTTACAGCTTACTGACAGACGGACGGACGGACGGACAGCGGAGGCTTAGTAATAGGGTCCCGTTGGTTACCCTTTGGGTACGGAACCCTAAAAATGGGTCTATCAAAAATTCACTGATGAACATAGGCCTCGCTCATATTAATAACGTCTTCCAGACCCAACTTCGGGCACGGCGGCCAGTCTTAACGGAGTCTATCCAACTGCGCAGGACAGGATTATAGTGCCCAAGTGTATGTATGTGCAAGCACAGGTGCACTCTCTATTCCCTCATTCTCATAGTCCGATGGGACGGTAAACCGACACGACCGGAGAGAGATCAGGCGCAGAACCAACGGCTTTACGTGCTTTCCGAGATACGGGAATGAAACACTGATTACTTACTTCCTGACATCGGGCTGCTAATGAGAACTTCTTGATAGAAAAACTCAATAACTGATTTTGACCCCACCCCGGACCTCATGGTCAGCGATCGCGTTTACGACCAATAGACATACGGGGCAGTATTGCCTTCCAAATAGATAACTTCATAAAGGCATCGATCACTAATTAAAAAACTAGATACACAATCAGTGACAAAAAATGTCCTTACCGAATAAGCGCCCAACTCGAACATTTGGGTGCGCTTTTAATTATACGTGTAGTACGTGGCTTTGTGAATACAACTTTAGGCGTGCATTTAAGGTTGAATTTACATTAATGTATATATTTATTTTCAACTAGAGTTACGTCAAAACAATTGGCGACACAGTTTTTAAAGAACTTTTACATGGGATTGTGTATCTAGTTTTTTTTTAAATTAGTGATCGATGCATAAAGGGTAATAATTTGGCATAAAAATAATTTGTCATAGTGACTACACTCGGCTGGCGAGTTGGTCATTGCAGTATTTTTATTATTTTGAGCTATCACTCAACTGCTGCCGCTTATCTCCTGTTTTTAAGTTTTTAGACATACAATTTGACAAAGACAATTTGGCCTACTTTTTAATCAACTTTAATAAAAGGAGGTACTCATTTCGACTATATTTTTTATGTGTTACCTCAGAACTTTTTTCTAGATGAACCGATCTAGATGATTCTTTTTTTTATTTGAAATCTGGTGCTACTATACTACTACGGTACTATTTATATGGTGCTACCATATAAATTTGATCAAGATTTGACCAGTAGTTTTTGAGTTATCCTTAATAATGCGTATTTTTTTATTTTATATTAATTGACTTCGACTACATTGATGATGTTTCATTTTATCTACCGAATTCAAAAAGGAGGAGGTAATCAATTCGACTGTGTTCTTTTTATGTGTGTTAGCTCAACTCTTTCCTGGGTGAACCGATTTCGATGATTCTTTTTTATTTGGAAGCTGGTGCCTCTCATGATTCCATATAAATTTCATCAAGGTCTGCCTATAACTTTTTGGGTTATACTTAATAATTTACATTGAAGTCGGTTGTACAAAATTTTTAATTTTACCAACTTTATTATTTCAAAATTTAAAAAAATAATTAACACACTTACCCTGGTCAAATAAATGGTTCTTGGTACTATATGTATGTTCATCAGATAGTACACAATTCGGCTCTGTATATGACCTTCGTGTTTGTGCACCACCACCTTCTCCCCCGTGTCATAAATCTTCATGAAACTATACTCGGACTCGAGGTTCTCGTCCAGGGGTTCATATTTCTCCTTATAGTGTTCTATCCTGAGTAGAAAGTCGTTTAGAACATTATCCATGTTCTGTATGTTGGTGTAGTCCGGACTGCTCACTTTCACCTCCTGAAAATTAGTTGATTATTATCAGATATCATTTTTATTCTAAAACTAGCTTTTCTCCGCGACTTCGCCCGCGTGGAATTTATTACAATTAGATTTCCATAAAATATATGTAGAAATAAAATAAAATTTTGAAATTCCAACATTCCATTAATTTTATACAAGTGAATAAAATCAAATTCTCTGAAGGGTTAATGTGGACTCACCATGATATTCTGTTCTATGATCCCCGGGTCGTCGCAAATCGACTCCACGAAGAACAGCTTGAAGCCCATCTTGTGCACGACGATGTCGCGGATCATCCGGCGCCTCTCCATCGTCGAGTTGGTCGCGTCGAACACCTGCACACGGACAGACACTGTGTAATGTTAATAGAGTCTACATTTTTGTTAATAAATTCTTTAATAAACTATAAATTCAGTTAATATTGGATCTCATTGAAATTTAAATGAAAAAAAAATACAAATACTGCTAAATACGAATAAAATACGGCTAATATATAATAAAAAAATCACACTATGAATTAAATAAAAACTTTTAATAAAGTAAAAGCAGACTTCAAAGAAATAAAAAGAATAAAATAATTAGCAACATTTTTCAAGTCGTTGCTAAGCCGTTTTTTTTATAGGATAAGGGTGACAAACGAGCACAGAGTCCACCTGATGGTAAGTGGTTGATGCGGCCCATAGACATCTACATCTATCCTCTGTTACAAATCAAAATGAGGACTAAGATTGAATGACTCATTTCCAAAAGGGTCTCCGGTTTTCTATACTCACCATACGAAACACATCAGCGTTAAACTGCTATTTTACCTATTTTATTGCGGACCCATTCGTGCTACAACTATACTAATAATATATTTATATATTGTACACCATACATAAGCAATATTACTGGAAAAATGTTGTTTCGTAAAATTGTTTATGACCTGTGTTATCATATATAATATATTCCATAAGTTCGGCCATATCTCTCACTATCTATTGTGATATCAAATAGCAGTATAGCACTGAAACGTTAAGTACTTCAATCGTCCCTGTACTCGTAATTTTGAAATATGTTCAATTAATAATTTGCCATATGCTCTTTGGCGAAGGAAAACTTCGCAAGGAAAGAACTATTGATAATAATTATAACTTTAAACAAAAAGTAAAAACCGACTTCCAATTGCAAAAAAAAAAAGTTATTTAATTGCTACCTTTAGGTCTGAAAAATTTTCTCCAAATTTATATCGGACCACCCTTGAAATATAACCTATTTAATAAAAAAAGAATAAGCAAAATTGGTTCACAATCTGCCAAGATATCGCGTAACATACGTACAAAAAAAACATACGCTCAAATTGTGAACCTCCTCCTTTTTGAAATTGGTTAAAAAGGAGTTGATTGACTAAACCTAGCCTTCTTCATTCGTCATAAGCTTAGTAAGGATTATACTTTTAACATGGTAGAGCTACCCTGCTGCTGTATTGCAGCTGTAGGAAGATTGTGTCGGCTCGACCAGGAAGGAACACGGTCACAGAATACTAGCTCAGTAATGCCCTGTAGTGGCGGTTAAGAATATCCACTACCCCATATCTTCCCGTGGGTGTCGTAAAAGGCGACAAAGGGAAACAGGCAGGAGATGGGCAGCAGCATCTTCCTGATAATAGCCAAAATAACAATAAAAAACTGCGGTTGCCAACCCGCTCGCCAAGCGTGGCAACTATGGCAATATACCCCCCATGAGTAATGACAATAATAAACGGCCCCCAGTCCCCGGCGGCCCCGCTATTCCTGGCTACGGTAGCGACCATGGTAACGGCGGGGCAGGGGGTGCTAAGAATCTCCGGTGGAGGTTCGGTTGCCACCTACGACGACTCGAACTGGCAATATACAACGCACGCACCCTGAGGACTGACGAGAAGATTGTGGAGCTGGAAGAAGAGATAGACAAGTTACGCTGGCAAATTATAGGATTATCCGAAGTCCGAAGAGAGGGGGAGGACACGGTAATCCTCGAATCCGGCAACTTGCTCTATTACCGGGAGGGCGACCATCTGTCCCAAGGAGGTGTCGGATTTATCGTCCACAAGTCTCTCGTTAACAACGTTGTAAAGATTGAGAGTGTGTCGACGAGGGTTGCGTACCTTATACTCAGAATCACCAAACGGTATTCACTGAAGGTCATACAGGTTTACGCACCAACCTCGGCACACCCCGATCAGGAGGTGGAGGAAATGTATGAGGATATCTCTAGAGCCATGCATTCCTCCAAAACCCAATATACGGTGTTAATGGGAGACTTCAATGCAAAACTAGGCACAAGAGAGAACGGTGAGCTGAAAGTAGGGAAATTTGGAATAGGGCAACGGAACCCAAGGGGCCAGCAGTTGGCTGACTTCATGGAGAAAGAGGGACTCTTTATGATGAACTCTTTCTTCCAGAAGCGGCCCCACAGGAAGTGGACCTGGTCGAGCCCCGACGGTTCGACAAAAAATGAGATTGACTTCATTATGACGACCAGACGACAACTGTTCAGTGATGTCTCAGTGATCGCGAGGGTGAAAACCGGCAGCGATCACCGAATGGTTAGAGGCACACTGAACCTAAACGTTAAGTTGGAGAGGTCTCGTCTAATGAAGTCAACGCTCCGTCCCCCTCGTGCTCTAATCCAAAGTCCTGAAACCTTTGAGCTCGAGTTACAAAACCGTTTTCAGTGCCTAGAAGACTGCAATGAAGTGGACGATTTGAATGACAAGCTCGTGGAAACTGTTCATGCGGTCGGAGCTAAGTTCTGCAAGGCCCGCCGCAGAAGAACACAAAAACTCTCCGATCACACTCTTAATCTCATGGCTGTTAGACGGCAGATGAAGCTACATTCTTCAACAGATTTAACAGCATACAGGCAACTGAACAGACAGATCTCCAAATGCATGCGGCGGGACTTACGCAAATTCAATACAGCTCGTATTGAAGAAGCGATCGAGCGGAACCAAGGCTTCAAAGTCTTTGCCAGAGATCTGTCTGCCAGAAAGCGCCAACTGTCAAAGCTGAAGACAGAATGTGGCAGCATCGTTTCCGGGGCACCTGAGATTTTGAGTGAGATTGAGAGGTTCTATGGGCAGCTGTACACGTCATCGTTGGAGCCGCACGCAAGTGTGAGTAACGATCCAAGAGCGAGTCTTATCCGACATTATTCCGATGATATCCCGGACGTCAGTCTGAGCGAGATTAGAATGGCTCTCCAGCACCTTAAAAACGGCAAGGCCTCAGGCGAGGATGGAATTACAGCGGAGCTTCTGAAAGCGGGTGGAAAACCGGTACTTGAAGTCCTTCAGAAGCTCTTTAATTCCGTCCTCCATGGTGGCATTACACCGGAGGCGTGGAGCAGAAGTGCGGTGGTCTTGTTCTTCAAGAAAGGCGACAACGCTCTCTTGAATAACTACAGACCGATTTCCCTTCTGAGCCGCGTCTACGTGCTGTTTTCGAGAGTCATTACGAATCGTCTCGCGCGCAGACTTGAAGACTTCCAGCCTCCCGAACAAGCCGGTTTCCGAAAAGGCTTTAGCACCATAGACCACATACATACCCTTCGGCAAATTGTACAGAAGTCCGAAGAGTACAATTTGCCACTATGTCTGGCGTATGTGGACTATGAGAAAGCCTTTGATTCCGTCGAAATTTTGGCGGTGCTGCAGTCCCGTCAGCGATGCCAAGTTGACTGTCGGTATATCGAAGTGTTGAAGTGCTTGTACAGTAGGGCTACGATGGCTATCCGAGTACAGAACCAGAGTACGAAACCTATCCAATTGCAGAGAGGTGTAAGACAGGGTGACGTCATATCCCCGAAACTCTTTACCGCTGCATTGGAAGATGTTTTCAAGCTTCTGGACTGGAAAGGATACGGTATCAACATCAATGGCGAGTACATCACTCACATTCGATTTGCCGACGATATAGTCCTTATGGCAGAATCGCTGGAGGACCTAAGCACTATGCTCAATGACCTCAATAGTGTTTCCCAACGGATAGGTCTTAAGATGAACATGGACAAAACAAAGATCATGTTTAATGTCCATGTCACACCTATGCCGGTAGTTGTTGGGAGCACTAAGCTCGAAGTTGTTGACGAGTATGTTTACCTGGGACAAATAGTCCGACTAGGTAAGTCCAACTTCGACCGAGAGGTCAATCGACGGATTCAACTCGGTTGGGCAGCGTTCGGGAAATTACGGCACATCTTCTCGTCAGGTATACCTCAAAACTTGAAAACGAGACTGTACACCCAGTGCGTGTTGCCAGTGATGACATACGGAACTGAGACGTGGTCCTTCACTGCTGGCCGGATGAGGAAGCTCAAGGTCGCTCAGCGAGCTATGGAGAGGGCTATGCTCGGAGTTTCTCTGCGTGATAAACTCAGAAATGAGGATATCCGCAGTAGAACCAGAGTGACCGACATAGCCCAACGGATTAGTACGCTGAAGTGGCAATGGGCCGGCCATATAGCTCGAAGAACCGACAACCGATGGGGAAGAAAGGTTCTCGAGTGGCAGCCTCGTACCGGCAGGCGAAGTGTAGGGCGTCCCCCCTCTAGATGGTGTGACGACCTGGTAAGATATGCAGGAAGTCGATGGATGCAGGTGGCTCAGGACCGTGCTTTGTGGCATTCTTTCGGGGAGGCCTATGTTCAGCAGTGGACTTGTGAAGGGCTGTAATGATGATGATGATGATGATGATGAATGCTGCTATATCTCGTTCAGTAGTAATAGACAACCTTTTACTGGCAACACAATCTTTAGGTATTTAGGCATGACAAGTGACAACTAGAGGTGTAAAAGTAACGAAAAAAAGCGTACCTGTATGTATTTGTTACTTTAACAATTAGTACTCGTTACTATCGTATCGTTAAGTTACTCGTTACTTCTGTACCCCGAGCACGAACATTTTGTTCTATAGTACAGTTTACGAGACAGTTTAGTTTCAGTAAAATTTTGTATGGGAATTTGAACAGCGCTCCGTGAGCGTATTTGGAACTAAAATTTGGAAGCACGAACATCTAACGCTGCGTTATGCATAGCTATCGTTTGGTTTAAGTAATCGTAAGACACAAAATGTGTGCATTTTGGCAGCACGAATCTATTTTTGACGTACGTTATCGTCTATCCACTATAGAGAACTACGAAATTGTTCTCACCGACATTTTTACAGCGAGAACGCTATCGAGAAGTCTTAGTTTTAAGTTTCTCTGGGTTTTTCTTCGATGTAAGTTAAAAATATTTTTATTAAGAATAAATAGGATGAGATCCACGACTTTTTATTATTTTGCGTGGCGTTTGGAAGTAGAGGAAAGAAGGCAAAGACGAGAATTAAGGTACATAAAATGTACTATATTAAAGTATTACTAATTAATAAATTCTGTAAATACCCTTACCTTAATTATATAATTGATTAATAATAAATTTATTTTAATAGCAATAAATAATAAAATTATTATAATAAATAATTTCAGTGGTATTACTCAACGGGTTTTTCATCACCGAATTGAAGAACCTATGAATATTTCTGAAAGATACGATTAAGTAAAATGCATTTAAATTCCCTTGCCTTGAACTTCGCTCTAAAATAAACTTGACAGGGAAACTTATTATATATAAATTCTAAAATAAAAGAATAAGCTTAGAGCTTAAGGTATAAAAAAAATAATGCTCAGAATTAATTTAGCTGCTGTAGTTATTATGCACCTAACCTCATATTTTTTTCATTTATGTTTTAGGTTCTTTGTGCGTTATTATTTTACTCAACAGGCTCTTAACAACGTTTAGTCGGTACGATAAAGAATTTGGGCCAAACAAGTGTTAGCAAATGTGTCTCAAGTTACGGAGGCACTTAACAGCCAATAAATAATAACCAATAACTTTATCAGGTTCCCCACTTCAAGGGCTGAGAGAGACGTCATAAAAGTACTTACTTACAATATTTTATTTTTAGCTTTGTTAATGAATGAAAAATAGGTAGAGTAAACAGGGATCGCATACTGCATTACAAACCCGAAAAATACGCCAAAATTATTATAGTTATAGTTCATTGTGTCCTACATAATATAGCTATGCTATTTGGAGTATCAGACCCAGAGGCAGATGTGTACGGTAATAATTTAAATGATCACATGAGCAACCTGATTTATGCATTATAAGAAGTAACAGTAGTCAGGGTTAGTAAGAGGTCGTGCTATGAGAGGAATTGTTGTAGGGATAGACTTAGTGCAGTGTAATTCTTCTGTATGTAATTTGTGTTTATGCCCAGATTTAATTTTTATATTAATAATAATCTAACAATGATTTATTTATTACTTTATTCATAATTTAAATTAAATATTTCAAAAATTTCGACCACTGCCAAGATCAAAAAATATAAAGCAAATATAAATAAAAAGGATTATGTTAATATGTATTAAGGAATTTATGAATGGCAAATAACCCCTGGGAATGAGGTAGTTTCTACTAAGTTATTTCTAATACCACTTATAGTTAATTGTGTAACATAATATATGACTGTAAACAATTATTCTTTCCTGGACACAGGTATTTTCCGAACCAGTGGTAGATTAAACATAAGAATGATCTTAAATAAGTACTATTTATAATGTATACTGGACAAGAAAAAATCCATTTCTATTTCTATTGAATCCAATTTTTGTAATTAAATTGATTCTCTATTGTGTTGTAGGCATATCTACACAGTTTGAATAATGTTTTGATTTGTTTTTGTTATTACGACTTTAGATTTTAAGTGTAGTCTATTTTTTCCGATATTAATATTAAGTTCAAATAAAAAAGTACAAGTACAAAATTTCAATGAGACATTTTATTAAAAACATGTACAATTATTATTATTTATACATTATTACACTGAGCTTGCACCTCAGCTCAGTATCATGTTGACAAAGTTCTCTGTAGTATCCTCTCTCATTCTAATTATACAAATCCCTAACTTTCCTTATTATCATTCCTTATATTCTCCTCACTCAAAAAAATATTCTGTTGTCTGTGTAGGACAATTAGAGATATCGGCGGTGTGGTAGATTTTGGAGGTGTTTGGGATCTGGTTATTGTTAGGAATCTGGGATTGGATGGAGGTATAAGTACTGAATCCTTGCTGCCGCCAGGAGTGTTCCAGTCCTCATCATCTGAAAAGATCAATTGAAAAACTTGAACTTTCTACATTACTTTCACAGATATTTCCTTTTTATATTGTTGAAAATATTTGAAAGTTAAAAGATGTAATGACTAATTTGAATTATAAGTACTTTATTATTATGATTTCTTTAATTTATAAAATAAACAGGACTCATGATTACACACTAGTATCACTTACATCATGAAATTATTACTATTACATATTTTATTGTTACATATTTTTTTATATTTAATAATTGCAATAGTTAATATACACAAGAGTAGTTGAAGACGTACCTACAGCGGGAATTTCAGATGGTACAATTATTAAATTTTCTGTTTTTGGCTTTGCGAGTATAGAATACTGTTTTATTAATTCCGGCAGATTATTCTACCTGTAAAATAATAAGGTATTAGTCTTATTCTAAAGTTATTATTCATATACATTAATATCTTCTGAATGATATATTTTCACGGAGAAAGTACGAGTATGTGCTAATAATTAATATTAAGATGTTAAAATTAAAGTTTTTACAGTGATTCTTACTAAAGTTCTATCTATGTTAAAGCACCCTGTTCTCTAAGTATGTGAGACATATTTTTTCATATTAATTTAATTGTCTATAAGGTTTTGCCCACTATCTTTTTAAACCACTCCACATCTTAAGCAAACCAAATAAAACGATAATGAACCCAAAATTCTCACTAAAGCGCTCTTGATTTATATTGAATGTTTTAGAAAAATAAGACTAGCATTTACTTTTCGCCACTTTTCTTCTTTGCGAGACTCCGATTCCTTGGCTGTTATGAAATCACATAGCTCCTTGCACTTTATAATACATCACTGTCGTCATTCTGTGGTTTCGATAAATCACCGTTCTTTGGAAACAAACAATATTCATTATTTAACAGAATAAATCACTATCAATATACAATAAACAGATAGACTAAAATACAATCAAAACTGTTGTTTCAATATAGTTACTTACTTTTCCATTAACTCTACCATTATTGTAAAGAGTGTGTGGCTAGTTCTTGACGACATCATTATAACATTTAGTAGGAATTAACCAAAACAAATTCAAAACACAAAACTACTAAAACAACACGAAGCGGAGCGAAGTCAAGTGTTTATCTTAAGAAATCCGCGTTCGGAAATCACAATTCATAAAAGGTGAAACATAGTTTTATAAATATAAAAAAAGTTTCTCCATATATAATTATATAAATAGTGTTTTGTCAAATAACTGTTTAACATTAATTAACACACTATTATTAATAAGTTTCATCACGTTTTCTTATTTTTACGCACAATAAAAGACTCCACAAATACAATGATAGCAATTTATAAACGTATCATTCATTTTCATTCGTTCGTTTTAATATTGAGTTCTAAGCTTTGTTTACATTTAGTTACAATATAGTATCGAGTACACTTGAATAAAAGATAAGCGTTCGTGCTGCCGACGACATTCGTCACAGTTTGGTAAAAGTTTTCGCTTAGTTTACTCTATACGAATTCTTGACGCAATTGTTTATTATTCGTGCTCGAGGTACTGTACCCCGAGCACGAACATTTTGCTCTATAGTACAGTTTACGAGACAGTTTAGTTTCAGTAAAATTTTGTATGGGAATTTGCACAGCGCTCCGTGAGCGTATTTGGAACTAAAATTTGGAAGCACGAACATCTAACGCTGCATTATGCGTAGCTATCGTTTGGTTTAAGTAATCGTAAGCCGCAAAATGTGTGGATTTTGGCAGCACGAATCTATTTTTGACGTACGTTATCGTCTATCCACTGTAGAGAACTACGAAATTGTTCTCACCGACATTTTTACAGCGAGAACGCTATCGAGAAGTCTTAGTTTTAAGTTTCTCGGGGTTTTTCTTTGATGTAAGTTTAAAATATTTTTATTAAGAATAAATAGGATGAGATCCACGACTTTTTATTATTTTGCGTGGCGTTTGGAAGTCGAGGAAAGAAGGCAAAGACGAGAATTAAGGTACATAAAATGTACTATATTAAAGTATTACTAATTAATAAATTCTGTAAATACCCTTACCTTAATTATATAATTTATTAATAATAAATTTATTTTAATAGCTGTTTAAATTAAATATATCTAAATAATTCCAGTGGTTATTACTCAACGGGTTTTTCATCGCCCAAATGAAGAACCTATGAATATTTCTGAAAGATACGATTAAGTAAAATGCATTTAAATTCCCTTGCCTTGAAATTCGCTCTAAAATAAACTTGACAGGGATACTTATTATATATAAATTCTAAAATAAAAGAATAAGCTTAGAGCTTAAGGTATAAAAAAAATAATGCTCGGAATTAATTATGTATTGTTGTATGTATTAAACCTGCTGTAGTTATTATGCACCTAACCTCATATTTTTTTCATTTATATTTTAGGTTCTTTGTGCGTTATTATTTAACGCAACAGGCTCTTAACGTTTAGTTGGTACGAGAAAGAATTTGGTTCAAACAAGTGTTAGCAAATATGTCTCAAGTTACGGAGGCACTTAACAGCCAATAAATAATAACCAATAACTTTATCAGGTTCCCCACTTCAAGGGCTGAGAGAGACGTCATAAAAGTACTTACTTACAATATTTTATTTTTAGCTTTGTTAATGAATGAAAAAGCGTAAACAGGGATCGCAATCTGCATTACAAACCCGAAAAAATACACCAAAATTATTATAGTTATAGCTCGTTGTGTCCTACGTAATATAGCTATGCTATTTGGAGTATCAGACCCAGAGGCAGATATGTACGGTAATAATTTAAATGATCACATGAGCAACCAGATTTATGCATTATAAGAAGTAACAGTAGTCAGGGTTAGTAAGAGGTCGTGCTATGAGAGGAATTGTTGTAGGGATAGACTTAGTGCAATGTAATTCTTCTGTATGTAATTTGCGTTTATGCCCAGATTTAATTTTTATATTAATAATAATCTAACAATTATTTATTTATTACTTTATTCATAATTTAAATTAAATATTTCAAAATTTCGACCACTGCCAAGATCAAAAAAATATTAAGCAAATATAAATAAAAAGGGTTATGTTAATATGTATTAAGGAATTTATGAATGGCAAATAACCCCTGGGAATGAGGTAGTTTCTACTAAGTTATTTCTAATACCACTTATAGTTAATTGTGTAACATAATATATGACTGTAAACAATTATTCTTTCCTGGACACAGGTATTTTCCGAACCAGTGGTAAATTAAACATTAGAATGATCTTAAATAAGTACTATTTATAATGTATACTGGACAAGAAAAAATCCATTTCTATTTCTATTGAATCCAATTTTTGTAATTAAATTGATTCTCTATTGTGTTGTAGGCATATCTACACAGTTTGAATAATGTTTTGATTTGTTTTTGTTATTACGACTTTAGATTTTAAGTGTAGTCTATTTTTTCCGATATTAATATTAAGTTCAAATAAAAAAGTACAAGTACAAAATTTCAATGAGACATTTTATTAAAAACATGTACAATTATTATTATTTATACATTATTACACTGAGCTTGCACCTCAGCTCAGTATCATGTTGACAAAGTTCTCTGTAGTATCCTCTCTCGTTCTAATTATACAAATCCCTAACTTTCCTTATTATCATTCCTTATATTCTCCTCACTCAAAAAAATATTCTGTTGCCTGTGTAGGACAATTAGAGATTTCGGCGGTGTGGTAGATTTTGGAGGTGTTTGGGATCTGGTTATTGTTAGGAATCTGGGATTGGATGGAGGTATAAGTACTGAATCCTTGCTGCCGCCAGGAGTGTTCCAGTCCTCATCATCTGAAAAGATCAATTGAAAAACTTGAACTTTCTACATTATTTTCACAGATATTTCCTTTTTATATTGTTAAAAATATTTGAAAGTTAAAAGATGTAATAACTAATTTGAATTATAAGTACTTTATTATTATGATTTCTTTAATTTATAAAATAAACAGGACTCATGATTACACACTAGTATCACTTACATCATGAAACTATTACTATTACATATTTTATTATTACATATTTTTTATATTTAATAATTGCAATAGTTAATATACACAAGAGTAGTTGAAGACGTACCTATAGCGGGAATTTCAGATGGTACAATTATTAAATTTTCTGTTTGTGGCTTTGCGAGTATAGAATACTGTTTTATTAATTCCGGCAGATTATTCTACCTGTAAAATAATAAGATATTAGTCTTATTCTGAAGTTATTATTCATATACATTAATATCTTCTGAATGATATATTTTCAAGGAGAAAGTACGAGTATGTGTTAATAATTAATATTAAGATGTTAAAATTAAAGTTTCTACAGTGATTATTACTAAAGTTCTATCTATGTTAAAGCACCCTGTTCTCTAAGTATGTGAGACATATTTTTTCATATTAATTTAATTGTCTAGAAGGTTTTGCCCACTATCTTTTTAAATCACTCCACATCTTAAGCAAACCAAATAAAACGATAATGAACCCAAAATTCTCACTAAAGCGCTCTTGATTGATATTGAATGTTTTAGAAAAATAAGACTAGCACTTACTTTTCGCCACTTCTCTTCGTTGCGAGACTCCGATTCCTTGGCTGTTAAGTAAATCACATAGCTCCTTGCACTTTATAATACACCACTGTCGTCATTCTGTGGTTTCGATAAATCACCGTTCCTTGGAAACAAACAATATTCATTATTTAACAGAATAAATCACTGTCAATATACAATAAACATATAGACTAAAATACAATCAAAACTGTTGTTTCAATATAGTTACTTACTTTTCCATTAACTCTACCATTATTGTAAAGTGTGTGTGGCTAGTTCTTGACGACATCATTATAACATTTATCAGGAATTAACAAAAACAAATTCAAAACACAAAGCTACTAAAACAACACGAAGCGGAGCGAAGTCAAGTGTTTATCTTAAGAAATCCGCGTTCGGAAATCACAATTCATAAAAGGTGAAACATAGTTTTATAAACATAAAAAAAGTTTCTCCATATATAATTATATAAATAGTGTTTTGTCAAATAACTGTTTAACATTAATTAACACACTATTATTAATAAGTTTCATTACGTTTTCTTATTTTTACGCACAAGAAAAAACTCCACAAATACAATGATAGCAATTTATAAACGTATCATTCATTTTCATTCGTTCGTTTTAATATTGAGTTCTAAGCTTTGTTTACATTTAGTTACAATATAGTATCGAGTACACTTGAATAAAAGATAAGCGTTCGTGCTGCCGACGACTTTAGTCACAGTTAGGTAAAAGTTTTCGCTTAGTTTACTCTATACGAATTCTTGACGCAATTGTTTATTATTCGTGCTCGAGGTACTGATATCTCACAACATGCTGTTATGTTAGAGCATCGAATCGAGTCGTATTGCGTACGCGTACAGTATGACGTCGCGGCGTATGTTGAACCAGACTTGTGTTTAAGTTATTCTAAATTTAGTTTAATTTAAGATAAAAACAAAAAAAAAACGTGAAAATAGGCGATAATAAAAAACAAAAACATACATAATATATGTATGTTAACATAAGAAGATAAGAAAGTATTTTTTACAAATTAGATATTATCTAATTTGTAAAAAATACTTTCTTATCTTCTTATGTTCCAATCTAAAACTTCGTGTACACACACAATACCTTCAATAAGTAGTAAAAGATTTGGACGACGAATTTCCAAATTATACTTTACCTAATAAACAATCATCGCTCTTTGTAACGTATGTTTTCAAATTCACCGAATAAGTGTGCGCATGCGTAAAACATATACACGCATCACGTATCAGCGGTACTTGCGTGAACTGAAACAGTGTAGGTACCCATAGTACGAAAAATGCGAGTAACGAAAGACATTCATGTGTAACGTTTCGTTACTCGGTACTAGATGGCGGACCCGTTACTCAGTACCGAATACATACGGTTTGCTACAGTTTTAATGACAACTCATTTATATTTTGATTCTTTATGAGCGTTAGATGACGTGGATGTAGGTAGGTGTTTATGGTCCGCACCATTCAATTCTATCAGGTGCATTGGGACCTCTTTTTTTATTTTACCTATGAAAAAACACACTGCGCTTGTGACGTTCTGTCTGTTTCAACAGTGTGGTTATTATATTAATTATTATTTATTATTGACATCTGATCCAATATCACCCATACCTACTTTATCGATAAAAATTATATTACTGATAGCATTTATAGGGGCAATGCATACAATTTTACAACAAATTTCTAGAAAATATGCAGGACTAAAATTATTTATGTAGGGTTATTATCCAACTAAAAGGTACATGATAGATAACGGCTATTTTGTTTTGACAGACGAGTGGATATATAACCCCTAGGAATGAGATCATCGATAACATGCTGTTTTTAAATGTTTTCATATCAAATTGTACAACACATTAAATTGTAAATAAATGTTCTTCCTACAACAAAGGTTTTGTCTAAACCGGTGGTAAAAGCATAAATAACTTTCAATAAGTATTTGTGTAATCTATATTGAATAAAAAATATATTATTCTTGGTACAGCCTTCCACTTAGGGTTACCATATCTAAGGATTTGTCCTGAGATTTCAGGATTTTTAGACCTTTCACAGGATTGCGGCTGAATTTTGCAAATCTTATGAAATCTCAGGATTTTTAGAATTTTCAATACAATACAGCTTACATTTTAAAGATCTCTTTAATAAAAAGTTAAACAAACTAAAAATAATCTTCCTTGGGTAATAATTGCACAATTAAAATCAAAGTTTATTTATCCAAGTAGGTACTTAAACAGTTTTATCATATTTGATATGTGAAAATACCTTTTTAAGTAAGTTTTTTTTCTCAAACTGTAAAAAATCTCAGGATTTTTCATTGGAAATCAGGCCTTTTCTCCGGACTTTTGATTTTTTCACCTGGTAACCCTAACTTCCACTAGATAGAGTGGCGACATGGTGAGAGTTGCAGGTGGCTAAGGATCGTGCTTTGTGGCATTCTTTTGGGGAGACCTATGTTCAACAGTGATGGGCTGTACTGATGATGATGGTGATGTTTACTGGTAAATATTTAAATGTCGTAAGTTGTTTTATTTTAGTTTTTAACTTATCGAAAGATAACGAGAGATATGAGGTACAAAAAGATGCGTTTAAATCTCGATACTCACAGCGACTTCGCCGCCTTTGACGAGCCACTCGCAGACGTCGTGTAACGCGTCCAGAGCGCACTGTTGCCGGATCGCCATCGCCTCCTTGTTGTCAGCGCGGAAGAACTCGTGGCTCGTGTACGCTGTCGTGGCGTGCCGTCGGTACTCGCCCAGGTTGAACACTGTGGAATAACACCTTTTGATTTGGGAATGATACTTTTTAATTTTTTTTTTAACTTATAAAGGGTTTTATAAACCAGTTATCATGCAAACCTCATTATAGTTTACCTCTTTGGACCATCTTGAACAGCTTTCTTGCTTCCCGAGACAATGGGTAAGCCAGAATTACCATTTCCGTTTTACCATTACTTTTTCATACCGTATTAAAAGTCCACTGCTGAACATAGGCTTCTCCCCTAGATCCCCTTGCCTTAAAAGAAGAATTTTGCCATAGTTTCTACGCTTGGCAGGCAGTTTGGCAACCACAGTTTTGTATTTTGTTTTGCAGGGGCCTAAAATTGTTTTTTTTTTTTTTTATAGGATAGGGTGACAAACGAGCACACAGTCCACCTGATGGTGAGTGGTTGCTGTGGCCCATAGACATCTACATCAATCCTCGTTTGCGAATCAAAATGCAGATGCGTTGTCAACCTTGAGGACTAAGATGGAATGCCTCTTTTCCAGTAAAAAGGGTCTGCGGTTCTCTACACTCGCCATACGAAACACAGCAGTGTTAAGCTGCTATTTTACGCTGATATTCTGTGAGAGCGTGGTCCTTCCCCGGTCGAGCCGACCCATTCGTGCTACAACTATACTACTAATATAGCTGCAGCATGGCTCTACCACGTACATGGTGCAAGTACGATGACTTTTGCGAGGTCCCTGGCGACGAATAAATATGTATTTTAAATTAATTGTATTTGGTTTTCCATTACAACCTGTCACAGGTCCACTGTTTAACATAGGCCTCAACCAACGACGTCGTTCTACCTCCATTTATTGGGGGTCAACTCGCTTCGCTTATCAGGCCCCTGCTACTCGGGAACCTTTCTCCTATATAGGTTGTCGATTCTTTGAGCTATGGCCGGCCTATTGCGCATTCTTTACATTACATTACAGATACATTGGACGATGTCGGTTACTCTGGTTCTACTGAGAATATCTTCGATACGGATTCCGTTACGCAAAGTAATTCTGAGCACAGCCATAGCGTACAGAATGACTTAAAGTTTTCTTATGCGTCCAAAAGTAAAGGACCATGTCTCGATTCTATAGGTCATCGCTGACAACACGCACACTTATTTTGAAAATTTTGAGTTTTCGAGTCCGATTAGTCGGTTAACCACTTGGTCAAAATTGGACTTGCCTAGTGGGTTCTCTTCCCCTAGTGAAAAAGACACTGAAAACACTCTGTGCTATCTAAATTGTTTACATGATAGCTTTATTATTAAAACATAAAAAAATTTAATAAAGACAAAGTAAATAACTTACAAAATACGTGCGGAAGTTCCACATAAATGAAGTAATCAATAACATTTTTGTTATTGAGTAAAATAAATTTTACGGATTTTATCGCGTTTAATTTGAACTAAACGCGATAAAATTCTTCAATGTCAATGTCAAGTATTCGCGTAAATATATGAAATCTTTGTGATATTTGTTATATTAAATCTACAAACACCATATTTTGCTTCAATGTTCGTTTCAGACCTATTCATCAATAATTGTGCGGGTAGTTTCCTAATAACCACCGTATAGGTGTGACATGAACACATCTTTTTCTGACGACTTAACTGTTCGGAACCCAACCGTTGGTAGATACCATGTAGGTTAAACTGAGAATAGTGCAAGGTTTCAAATCAGCGTAGCCGGAAGACTAGAAGACAAAGTCTGCTTGCAAGACAGTTCGTAAGGACTTACAAAAACAACATGTTTTCATACGTGGTAGAGCCATACTGCAGCTATATTATTGGTGTAGTTGTAGCACGAATGGGTCGGCTCGACCGGGGAAGGACCACGCTCTTACAGAGTACCAGCGTAAAATAGCAACTTAATGCTGCTCTGTTTCGTATGGTGAGTGTAGATAACCGGAGACGCTTTTTTCTGGAAACGCGGCATTCCATCTTAGTCCTCAAGGGTGACATGGCATCTGCATTTTAATTCTTAATTGAAGATAAATGGATGTCTATGGGCCACAGAAACCATTTACCATCAGGTGGGCTGTGTACTTGTTTGTCACCCTTATCGTATAAAAAAATGTAAACGCACTTTAGAAGAGAAATCTGCTAGTTCTCCATAAATGCGATAATGTTGTTTTTGAAAAATAAGATATTTTGCTTCACTTTTGCTTCTGTTCCACGCTTGTGGCGTAGTGCCACAATAAGAGAGGAAATATACTTTAACTAGCAAAGCAGTGTAATAACACACGTAGGAATGTACGTAACATTATTCTGTAAAAATATTATTATATGATCCTTTGGTGAAACCAATAATTTAAAATTTTGTACAGCCGACTTCAATATAAATTATTAAGAATAACTCAAAAACTATTGGTCAGACCTTGATCAAATTTATATGGGACAATATGAGAAGCACCAGCTTTCAAATAAAAAAAGAATCATCGAAATCGGTTCACCAAGAAAAAAGGCTAATCAGTTCTCTTCAGCCTCTAAACAGTTTTCAACTGCACAGAAATTATTTTTCTTGTACAGTCGGAAGAGTAGCCGTAATCCTTACGGTAGGGTAGTTTTAGTAAGAAGTCGGCAGAAAACTTATCCTGTTAAAGTTATAATTATAAATTACTCTTACAGTAAAATAAGATAAAGTACAGCCCTTATAGTCCTTAAGGAGGACGTTGCAATTTTTTCCAAATGCCAACCTCACATCTTACACGAAGGGAAGTCAGGCAAACAACAAATAGCGCTATATTCTTTGAAATTTCGAAGAATATAGCGAAATGAATATATGAAAGTTCTAACATCATCCATTCCATCCATACATGCATTACAGCTTATAAATGGGAGAGGAAAAGGAGAGTTTTCACACCGGACAAGGTGTTCAGCCTGGGGAGCGGCCAACGCTCCGTGTGTTATTTCGGAGCTGTTCTATATAGGTTTATTTTGCAATAACCGGCCAAATTTGCAGAGAAGGTTCAGAATAAGTAATGTAGGCAAATGGTGAAGTAAAATTTATTAAAAAAAAAAACGCTAACATTCTGTACTTTTTATATTTTAAGTACAAAATGCGTGGTAATGCATTATTTTAATTGATATTAATATGCACGCACACACTCACAAAGCACACATCACACCGTCCTATTGCCATCGCTCGCGCGATCATGCGTGCGTCCGACGAAAATGATCGTTCGACCGTGCGTTTAAACATACTCATATCTGCGGAATATCCTATTGAAGGTCGTGCGATTATGCGATGCGATCGAATTGTCTAATTTTCGTCGTACGATTATCGACGCATCGTATATGTAGATCGGACGATCGTCCGATCAAAAATACTAATCGGTACTGAATGTCCTAATGGCGCTCGCGCGATTAAGGGGCGGAGGCGAGGGAGGGGTACCACGTTTACGTTTGTTTTTTTAATGATATTCACTATAAAAGAAATATTGCTCGACAGCAAAAACTGTGCATCTCTGTTAAGAGCCATTTCGAGAGTGATCGCATCGCTCACTCCAAAATAGGACACACGATTTCTAATCGCGCGAGCAATGGCAATAGGACGGCGCCTAAGGGTCGATCGGCAAAAACGTTGTTGCCCATAAATCACATTCAAATTGGGATAATCTATAATATAAAAATGAATCGCTGAATGTGTTGCTAAGCGAAAATCTCGAGAGCAGCTGAAGCGATTTCGCTAATTCTTTTTTTATAATATTCCTTGAAGTACGAAGATGGTTCTTACGGAGAGAAAAATTTAAAAAATTGCCTGAAAAAGTCTAAAAACAACACTTTTCTATATTCCCATACAAAAGATTCGTAATAATATATAAAAGTCAATTTGAACTTTAATACCATCCATAAAGTTTAAGTGTTAGTGGAGGGGTTCCGGGAAGGCAAAACAATTAAGTGACGTTAGTTAGTATTGTATAAATATTAATGTCAATATTTGTCAATATGTATACACACTGGCAGATAGCTGATGTTATATGGAGTAACTTGGGCTGCTTTTTATTTTAGGGTTCCGCGAAAAATAAACAAGCGGGCGAAGTCGCGGGGAAAAGCTAGTTTTAAATAAAAGTAGAAGCCTTATTTACTCGTATTTTCAAAAACTGCAATAACTGTATATCATTATTAATATATAAGAACTTTGGTTTAAAATTTGACTACTCTTTGAAAAATAACCCTTATATAGCGCGTTAACTTCAGAACTTTGATAGCGTGATTTAGGCTTCGGTGCATTCCGCTTACGGTCCTATTGATTGCTTCATAGAGAGGATTTTGAAAATACTGTATATATTTATAATTCCAGGTGCAATTTATAGTATCGTAATTTACTTCTGCAATTGCCAATTTACTCGAAGTTTAGAGTCCAGGCAAACACAATCGCAGACTTAGCTTATTTTTGGCATAATATTTAATTTTATATATCTTCTTCTTTATATATAAAAAAAATTACGTGTCACATTGTTTGCTTTGTCCGCGATGAACTCCTAAACTACTGAACTGATTTCAATGAACTTTTGCACACTGTGTGCATTTTGGTCCAACTTGAGAGATAGGATAGTTTTTATCCCGATAGATTTTACGTGGTAGAGCCATGCTGTAGCTATATTAGTAGTATAGTTATAACACGAATGGGTCGGCTCGACCGGGGAAGGACCACGCTCTCACAGAAAACCAGCGTAAAATAGCAGCTTAACGCTGCTGTGTTTCGTATGGTGAGTGTAGAGAACCGGAGACCTCTTTTACCGGCAAAGAGGCATTCTATCTTAGTCCTCACGGGTGACAACGCATCTGCATCTTGAGTCTTTATTGAGGATAGATGTAGATGTCTATGGGTCACAATAACCACTTACCATCAGGTGGACTGTGTGCTCGTTTGTCACCCTATCCTATAAAAAAAATGACCATCAAATTTTTTTATTGCGAATTTAAGGATTTTTTTAATAGGACAGAGGGTCGTCGAGCTAGTTATACATCTACAATCTCTATTAGTCTGATCTCAGTACATTTAAATAGTTATGCCATCCATCACTCTAATCATAGTACATTTTTTATCAGAAGTGTCATAGGTTAAGTCCTTAGAAAGATGAATTATCGTATTACCAAAGACATTAAATAATAATACTACGCCCAGCAGGGCTAGCATGGGCAGGAGACAATTTTATTTCCGGGGAAAGGAGAAAGTGTTTAACCTTTCGCTTAGTTGTATCCACCCTTCGAGCATTGGCACACCGGTGGATATAATATCCACAGTAGATAAAATGGCAGATAGACTTAGACTAAGATAGATTTTTTGTATGAATATAAACTTAAACCCACGTCGTTCATTACTAGGATAAAATTGTCCCTTTCAAATGTCAAAAAAGCATAATTTTTTATCTTTCATTTGGCTCCAAGTTAGGGACGGGGGATATATGTCAAACGGGGATACCTTTCTCCCAGTTACCGTGCTTTGGCATAAGGACAAGATAATTTTATCTCTTGTCAGTGGATATAATGGGGGGATAAATTTTTTGTCCCCGGTCTATGTTAGCCGTGCAGTAAGTATATAATCAATACGTGTTCGTAGTAGATCACGCGAACTTAACAGATAAGCGAAAGCGAAATAAAAATAGTTTAATTAAAAACCGCAAGATTGGTTTCACATTGTTGGTAAATATATCTTGCTTTATCAGTACAATCCACGTGTTTGTTGAGCTTAATGTGTACCTATACGTGTTATAAGTACTAAGTGCATCTTATTTGGCAGTGAACACTAGCCAAGGGAGTTCGTACATGACAGCTTCCCGTGCCAAATTATCTATACATTCCTTTATGAATTTTTATCAGCTGCAAACTAATCCGATATTATATAGATAAATTACAATGGAGCACCATTTCTTTTTGCCATAAAAGATATTTAATGAAAGGCTAAACTGAAGATGCGTACAAATGGTTATTTAGATATTTTCCAAATTTAAAAGATGTCCTCGATAAAAGTTAAACGCTATAAATAAGACCATATGTACGTAAACACAGTGATTGTGGCATCTTGTGTAGAATTGTTTACTTTAATACTTTTACCTAAAAACGACCAGACAGTTTTCCCTCTGATTTTTGAGAGGGTATTAGTGTTGGTGGACTTCACATACTCCGATTTTTTTTATTTCTTAGAAATGCAGGTTTGCTCGCGATTTTTCCATTCATCGCCGAGCACGCGGTTAATTTAGGACTTTAACTCGGGTTGGTCACGTAGTGTAAAATTTACATTTACTTATTAATTAAAATTAAATTGATTGAAACAAAACACTCGGTACCACACTCGATACTACTAATATTTTTAAGATTATTTTCTTAATTTATTTGGGTAATTAAACAATTGCACAATCAAATATTTGAACAACAAGGATGCTAAAAATATTTTTAACAATTGTTACCTCAACATTTATCACAGCTTACATACAGAAATAAATAATATATAAAAGTGCTAAGTGGTCACAGAACACCATCGTAAAAGAGCAAGTTAATGCTGCTGTGTTTCGTGTGGTGAATGTAGAGAATCGGAGATCATTTTTAATAAAAAACGGGGCAGTCCATCTTAGTCCTCAGGGGTGACAACGCATCAGCATCTTAATTCTTAATCGAGGATAAATGTAAATGTTTATGGGCTACAGCATCCACTAACTATCAGGTGGACTGTGTGCATAATAGGAAATAATGAGGCATTATATCTTAACTTTAAAAAAAAAAGATAAAAAAATTACTCACCCCTCGTATTTATTCCTATCCAGTTCAGGTACCGTGATAGTTTTTTTGATATGTATGTCTTGCCTCGAGCAGGCAGACCCACCATAGCAATCACGTGGGGAATGTTTACATAATTTGCACGTTCACCTGAAATCAAAGTTAAATTTTTAAATAAATCATGTACATGGTAAATGTTTTTAAGATATGCAAGTTTACATATTGATGAATGTATATTTTTGTTTTATATTTGTTTAATTTAATTTACTTTTCTATCTTTTGTCAAATTATGTAAGTTCATTTTATCTCTGCGTCACCTTAAGGTTGAGTGCTAGAAAATTCCATTAAGTTCACATATATGTACATAATATTATATTTCACATGAAGTTAAATAAATAAATAATTTATTGGGAATTTGAACTTAACGTATTGATTTCAGGGTAGGTTAATGCTGCTGAGTTTCGTATGGTGAGTGTAGAGAACCGGAGACCCTTTTTACTGGAAAAGAGGCATTCCATCTTAGTCCTCACGTGTGACAACGCATCTGCATTTTGATTTGCAAACGAGGATAAATGTAGATGTCTATGGGCCACAGCAACCACTTACCATCAGGTGGGCTATGTGATCGTTTGTCACCCTATCCTATAAAAAAAATCAATACATTAAGTATAGCAGTAGCTTATAAATATCCTAGTTCTGATCAAAGGTTTCTTCAAATTTCCTTAAAAAAGAATTAAGTTACAGCCTTTATAAGTCCCACTTTTGGGCAAAGACCTTCTTTAAATAATGGGACACTTAGTTAAAATAATTATGATGTCATTCCATATGTATGTAAAAGTGTACTCATTGTCCTGAAAAACATTCTTGTATCTGCACATAATATTACAAAGCATATTTTTTCTAACTTTTGTAATTGCATCAATTTACAAATTTTCTTTAGTAGTTACAGAGCAACTTAAACAAGATTAGCTGTGCCTGGCATACTTTGCAATGCCTCTTTTGTCAGAAATCTTTGTGATCATATAATATATCATATCATATAAAATTTTAATGTCATATAATATTTTGAACAGTTACATAAAAATGTCATCCCCTATCTTGCCATTCTTAAGGTCAACATTAAATAATATAGCAATGTTGCCTACTGCAAATATTATATTGCTTCAAGTTAAAAGCTGAATGTTTACTGCAAACTAAACTAACTTAGTTTATCCTTAGCTCACATAGCACGTCATACATGTGCGTCTACCGCATACTATTCCAGCTAAGCTATGTATGTATGAAAAACTGGCTCAGCTATCAGTATAGTAAACATTCAGCTTTTAACTTGAAGCAATATAATATTTGCAGTAGGCAACATTGCTATATTATTTAATGTTACCGTTACAGCCTTTTAAAATCCACTGCTGACCATAGGACTCCTCCATACATTGCCTCATAGGGGGATATTTGCCATAGTTGCCATGCTTGGCAGGCATTTTTAGTTATTATAAGGACGACACAGCTACCCATCTCCTGACTTGTTTCATTTTATTGCCTTTAACGACACACAGGATGATAAGGGATAGTGGATATTCTTATGCCACCATTACTATATGTACAATAGATTTTTAAGACATTATTTTTCAATACAATACATATTCTCAAACTTTTTGGAAGTATATTGTATTTATCTCCATTATTTCTCTGACAAGCAGGTCGCTTCACTTTTTCTATCACTATTAAGCACAAGTTAAATCTGTACTTGATTGCTGAATAATATTTTATATGATTTTACCTAAAAAAAAAAACAACATAAATAACCTCTCGTCTGTGAGGCGATCGGGTCCCAGTTGCTGACAGAATATGCGCGTCTGTGAAGCGACTGGGAGCCGGATCCAATAACTGGTCCGTTGTCTTGCTTATATTAAGGGTTATCCCATATTTCTTTCTCTTTTTAACTTATTACGAAAGTATAATGCTTACACATGTTAGCTATTGGACCGCGATTTTGCCGGATTACGTCATGTAAAAGTCAAATATTATGAGAACAAGTTCGTCGGTCACATACGTCTAACCACCTTGTTTAATTGTGTTAAAAAAAGGTAAACAGTTATCAAATAGGGTGATAATGAGGAAAATACTATGGAGAGGTAAGTTATATTTAATTCCTATGAATAATATTAAAGCTGTATCTAAGTTATTTGTAATTTTAGACCTTTTTTTCAAACCTACTTTGTGTCAAACTATGAGCAAGATTTAGATTTAGTGTTATTTTTATTAAAACAAGTCTAACACATTAATTTAATATCATGCACTGGTCGCCCAATTAATGAATATAGCTTAGATTTAGTGTGAAACATGTATTAATACCTAAAAAGTGATAATTTCGTAAAATAGATATACTGTACTTCCAAACCGGGAATCGGTCTCACCACATACAGTGTTTGACAGATCTTATTTAGGACTAAGCATAGTATGGATATCCCCTGGGTGTTAGAATTTTTCAAGCGACTTCACAAAGAAGTAGGAGGTTCTCAATTTGACTGATTTTTTTCATGTTTATTACCCGATTTTACTTTTTTTATTGATATTTATCATTGAAAAAATATTATTCGCCCAATGGGATGAAATTAAAGTCGTTTGTTATTTTTTTTTGTTGAAGTACTATTACAGGCTTTTAAATTTTCATAATATTTTTGAAAAGTGATGTACAAACGTTTTTTAATTCCATGAAATTTTATCAACAACAAGAGGAGGACGAAGAATAGGTGCCGGTGGACACAGAGCACGCAGGGCCTCTGGTCCACGTGCGCGTGGTGGGCGGCCTGGTGGAGGTGGTGGCGGCTCACAAAGGCCATCTTTTGACTCGCAATAGCGGCTTTTTATTAACACAAAATCCTAAAACGCAAAAAAGTTATTTCAAAATATTTCATACAACAAAAAAATAAAAAGTTGTATCCATATTTTTCTAACCTCATTGTGACTAAAGTGGTTGTTTTTTCACAATTTTTATCAACATTGTTATTTCTAAGAAGCAAACTTATTTTCTATTTGAATTTGATGTACCTAAAACCATTTTAAGTACCATATTTGTGTAACTCTTACTAAAGTTGTATTTTATCTTAGAACTATGTTGCTATTTTAACTTGTAGCTGATATGATCAACTTACTGAAAACATAAAATGTATGACCCTAATACAAAGAGTCTTTTTAAACCATTGAGAAATACGAAGGCCACTTGGGATATCAAACAGAGTGTAGTTAGTGCTTTTTATAAAAACAAATGGTGTGTAAAAAAAATCTATGATGAGATGTGATGTTTGTATTATTCTTTTGTTTTAAATATCTTATTCTGTGAATAAAATAACATATAGAAGCTATTAATTGTTTTATTTTTACAATAAATAATAAAAACAATCAAATTTAGATAATCCTACATTATGGGCTATATTTAACCGTGCAATTTAATACTAATGATAAAGAAGTTGAATAAAATTTGTAGAATCGTTATCTTAGACTCATACTTTACTAATAAATATCCATAATTTTAATAAGAATTAGAGATATTCCAGTTGGAATGAAAAAAATTGCCCTCCACAAGCCCTGACTATGTTGCAACCGGGAGCGGGTTACACACACCTGATAAATGCGGCTTTTGACAGTACACAGTTATAAGGCTATTTGATTTCAACATAATTGAACCCATTATGCCACTTCATCCATTATAACTTCTGATAGATGGGATTATAAACAGCTCACTTTTGCCACACATAAAGTACCCAGCCTGGCAATGAGCAGTAACTTCAAAGGTGCAAAACATTTAGTAATGTTTGGCCTGACAAGCATGACAATTAAAGCAAACCTTCCCTAGAACAGGATGGACCCAATTCTAGCAGAGTACTTTTAGATAGAAAGATAGGTAACATTTTATTGTACACCAAAAAAAAATATGAACAAAAAAGACGAGAAAGAAATGTGGTACAATGGGTGACCTTTTCACTAACAGCGATCTCTTCCAGACAACTTTTTACAAGCCAATTAAGAAAAAGAAGAATAATAGATCATTAAAAAAAGTTATTTGCCATTGGCAAACACCAAAATATCTAGTTTTAATTTATTTATATGGGACCATAGCAAAATTTTAATCGGCAGTTGACTTAACGGCTGTAATGATCATGACAATGATGATAATGACTGTGAAAGTATACTAAGACTGTAAATTATTGACTGTTTCACTTACATATCATAATTAGGGCATCGAGAACCGGTCCCTTTCCAGGAACCGGTTCTTTCGGTTCTAAAATTTTGCCAGAACCGGGTACCCGGTTCTTTCGGTTCTTTTTTTTCTATTAGGTTGGAGACTATTTCGTTCAATGTGAATAACGATAATAATATTCACAAAGAAAATAGTTTATTGCAAATCGTGGGTTAAAGTACTTAATCAAGTAATAATTGCAATAGTTTCTTTCTAATTAAATATAATCAAACATCTCACTAAGTAGGAACATTCATTTCACAATTGCACGATGCACGTTAACAGTTATTTCACATTACTTACATAAAAATAGTTTGAAAGATTCTATTCTATTATAACATTACAATATTCTATCATAGAATATACTTTACGGACTGTTATTATAACAAAACATAAATCAGCTCACTTATGAAAAAAATAGTTTTAATTAAACATTACTTCTTAATTTTACTTAAATAAAAGAAACCTAGAAAAATTAATGCCTGCAAATTTTTATCACTCAAAGACGAGCGCAGCCTATTGCAGACGAAGACAATATTCGCTCTAGCTCTACACTGGTGGGCGAAATAGTTTTTAAATTTTCATAACCTATCGATAAGTAGTACTCGTTGTCTTTGCCCACCATTTTCAAATAGAGCCATTTCAACTCAATTATAATTTCAATCAATTTAAGTCATTTTCTTGATCTGTCAATTCAGTGGCAGTGTTAACAGGCTTAGACAGCTCTCTATTAAATTCCTCTTCATTTGTTAGGGGGATTCATGTAATTCAACTTCCTACAGATTTTGACTTCCAATTGCTGTTTATTCAAGTGATACTTTTTGTCTAGCTTTCGTGCGATTTTGTTTATAAAACGAGGATGACAAGCGAGCACACAGTGCACCTCATGGTAAGGGGTTGCTGTAGCCCATAGACATCTACATCTATCCTCGATGACGAATCAAAATGCTGATGCGTTGTCACACGTGAGGACTAAGATTGAATGCCTCGTTTCCTGTAACAAGGGGATCCGGTTTTCTATACTCACCATACGCAGCAGCGTATTCTGTGAGAGCGTGGTCCTACCCCTTTCGAGCCAACCCATTCGTGCTATACTATACCAGTAATATAGCAGCAGCATGGCTATACAACGTAAAAATTTTCAATTCCGTGTAACATTTCATCATTTGTAGACCGGAAAAGATAGTTGCATCGTCCATACTGGCAAAATGACTGTCAGGGTTGGTTAAGTATCGCAATATTGATGCTTGCATGTTTTTTATATTGTTTTCGCAATGCAGTGACCATTTTATTACTAAGATAAGTATTAATTTCAACGAATTTTCTTATAGCAAATTTTAAAGAAACATCGGCTGTAATCAATGTTGTATCGCGACGGAATAGAGCTTCTACGATAGTTTTAATAACATCCAATATCTTATTTAACTCTTCTATGTTTGTCCGGTCTACCTCAGTAAATACCTACAATATCAGATTTAAAATCAATTAATGCTTTTGAGATCGTTTTTAACTTCAGAAATCGGCTTAACTTCGCGACTATGCTGCTCCAGCGTGTATTTACATCTAAAACCATACAATATTCTTGTCCAATATCAGTTATGATGTGCTTTTGAAGAATTTCGTCACTTTTAGTGGGGGAAGCCTTGAAAATTTTTACCAAATTATTACAAATCCTACTGTTTGCCATAAATAGCAGAAATGATTAATAAACACGTTTTTATAACACTACTTTGCAATGATATACCTTTTAAGAAACTTTGTAAAGGAACCGAAAGAACCGAGTATTAAATTTTTGGAACCGGTTCTTTTCGTGACCCCTGAAACCGGGAATTCCCGGTTCTTTTGGAACCGGGAAAAACCGGTTCCGATGCCCTAATCATAATACAAAACTAGTTAAATGCTAAGATTAAGATAAAAGATACAAATGAAGTTTATAATAATTTAATTGATTAATACTTTCCAAGTTGTAACATAAATGCTAGATAACGTGCACACTAATCACATACACAAACAAAATGATAATGTTAATGAGAAAAATATTATTAATTTCACGAAAACGTTCATTTGCAGAATTCAATTAAGGTAAAACTGGTTCATATAATAGAACAAATCAACTTTATATTGCCATGCATTAAAACGAATGAAATGTTTGACCTTGTACACACAATATAATTATCCATTTATCATCTTTCTCATAGGGTAAATTAGAATATAGAATTCATACTTACCATCGCCAAAAAATTGCTTATTTAAATATTTCCAGCCTTCCGCTCTATTATCTTCCATATCCATTTTTAACTAAGATTTGTATAACAATTTTTATAAGCTTAATTTAAGTTAAATACACTTAATTACAGAATTTAAGTAATAAAAAACAACTCCGGCAATATTCACAACTAAGTATAACAGATAGACATTTACGACTGTCAAGTGTCAATGTCATTATCAGTGTAGCCAGTCTAATTTTTAGTTGCCGCGTTTGGTGAGGAAATTTTTTTCGTAGAAACGGACCTTGGGGCATGCGGCTTTTCTCATGGTAAGTAACTATTGCCATCATGAATAATTGCAACACCAGGGAAATTTTAGGTGCATTGTGGACATTTTAAAAAGGAGAATGCTATTTTTTTTGAAGGATTTTAAGTATCTATCTGGAAAAATTACAGGAGGTAGCAGACTTCATAAAAAAGTCGTACATGAAGGAAAACTGTTGGTACATTGCACAGTGGTAGAACGTCAAGCATTGTTTGGATTAATTCCAGTCGCCAAATTTGCACAAAATGTGTAAATTTGGCGACTGGAATTAATCCGAACAATTTCTCTCAGCAACTCTTGTGGTAAATGCGATAGAAGATGCAATATCACTTCAAAGCGCCAGTGAATCGAGTCAGTCAGAAAGATATTCGAGGCGCTCATCGATGGATGATATCAAGAGGAAAGAGCTAGAAGAGAGCTAAACAGACCTAGCTAACAGTATTCTATGTGAAATTGATCTTGCGCCTTGTAAAATTGCAAACGGTGAGCCTGAATCAATGAAATAATGTTCAACCCTACTGAACATGCCAAGCTTTTTTAAGGCCAATTTGTCCTCATGTGACCGCGGAACGAAACATCACTCGATATGTCGACGCCAAGAATTCCAAAGTTAAAGGAAAGGATACAAGGGGATTGCCCTGAAGTTGAGGATATGTTACAAAGGGATTCTTGTTAACGGTAAACGCGCAAACCTGTTTTTTAAGGTTTTAAGTAGATTTAGTCGTCCTTAATAACAGAATTCAAAGACAAAAAGTAGCCATGTTAATATGGAACATAAGCCTTTCGATTGCCGTAGCATGAAATGGAAAACAAATGAGACAAAGACCACCATGTTTTAAAATAAGGCTTCCAGTCCTTTTCTAAACTAATATTTTGTAACAATCATCGTACGTACTTATAAACAGTGCAGGCGATTTTTTCTTTTAAACAAATTTTGTAATTTGAAACTTAAGTCAATTTGATAAAATTACTTTAATTTTTCCCCCAACTATTAACATTTATTACTTTATAAAGTACAAAAAAAATTTTTTGATAAATTTAATTTTTTTTATTCCTTATTGCAAGATTGTTCAAAATTCTATAATTCCATTAAATTCCCACCGAAAAGATCTCGGTTGTATTATTTTACCCTTAAATTAGGGGAAAGCTTCCAGTGCTGCCAGCACTGTATAAAGTGTCAGCAGTTACTTATCAAATCAATATTGACACTGACAGTAGTCTAGACAGCCTAAGCATAGACAATTTATTTGGAGATTTGGTTACTATAATTTTAGTTTATAGCTTGACAGTTAATAACTTAAATTGAAAATTTAAAAAAAAACTCCCGGAACAAAAAAATTACGTGGTAGAGCCATGCTGCAGCTATATTAGTAGTATAGTTGTAGCATGAATGGGTCGGCTCGACCGGGGAAGGACCACACTCTCACAGAATACCAGCGTAAAATAGCAGCTTAACACTGCTGTGTTTCGTATGGTGAGTGTAGAGAACCGGAGACCCGTTTTACTGGAAAAGAGGCGTTCTATCTTAGTCCTCACGGTTGACAACGCATCTGCATTTTGATTCACAAACGAGGATAGATGTAGATGTCTATGGGCTACAGCAACCACTTACCATCAGGTGGACTGTGTGTGTGTTTTCGATATATATAATAAATATATAAAAACGACTCCCCACTTCTCCGCGGCAAGAAAACACACATCACTTAACACGTAGTGCTTATAAAAATCATTGTTTCTTAAAACTTTTATAATTTTATATTAAATGAAGATATCGCAATATTTTTTTTTGTAGATAAGGGCCAACTGTCTAAGAAATAAAACTTAGAAAATCTAATTGAAATATATCCAGTTAATTTTTCCGTGATGCGCGCACACCTCCTTTGTCTTTTAGTTTCGTTATTCGTTTCATCGAATTTCAAATCACAACGATTCTAAAGAGGCTTTCACTTCAAAAATTAAAAATTAAAAGTTCTCAGCAGGGAATATAACCAAGGTATGTCGGAAAAATTAAAAATGTTCCAAAACGCAGTGATAACGTGCTCTTCGATTCATCATATTATAAAACCAGACTAAGCAGATAACAAAGAAAACATTAATTCTCAACTTTTATTTGCGTTTGCTTTTAGTAGAGCAAAGAGCAATGAAAATAATTATTTGCACAATAAAGACTAAAACGTACAATACACTTTTAGCAAGTTATATTAGAACTTAGTTTAATAAACAGTCTATTTCGTCGGGGGCACTCATGATAACCTTTACAATATACATGATAAGAAAAACGTAACATTGCTTTAATCACGTGATATGATTAATGTTTTGTACAGCGGTTGTATATTTATTAATATAAATTAATTATCGAGCCCTTTACGATTTCTCTACAGTTTACTGCTTCATTGCTTTAATCGGTCAAGTTTCTTAGAAGTTATACGATCACTTACAGACGCACGCACCAACGAATATACTCGTATACATATACATATACAAATACCTAGTGTGTGTATACGAAAAAAAGTGTCTGTTTGTAATGTTAAAATAACAGCTTTTTACTAAATGCATATGATAGTATATACGGTACTTATAACAAAAAAACAATTTTTAACATTTTGTCTGTCTGTCTGTTTGTTCTTTCAAATAAAAAAAAATCATCGAAATCGGTTCACCTTGAAAAATGTTATGAGGTGACATACATAAAAAAACATACAGTCAAATTGGGTACCTCCTCCTTTTTGAAGTCAGTATATTTTTGAAGTATAATAACGCAGTTGCCGATCCACAAGAACGTATTTCAGAGCGAGCTCCTGGTGTAGAATCCTGGCTACTAGATTGTGTCTTTGCAAGTACTCAGAGTTAGAAAGAGCCGAACAACCCGAGATGACATGGGTTGGCGCCAAGATCGACAGATGTATTTACGATAGTTGTTGGTGTTAATAACCTGATCCTGTATCGCACACATAAAAGCCTCGGTTTCCCCAAAGAGGTCACCAAACCGTAGCCAATGAAGGGTGGCGACCGTATCTATGAAAGTCTTGTAGAACCTCCCGTGGATCTTCTTCTCCTTCCATACGGTCTCACGGTAGGAAATGATCCGTACTGCTGGATGTAGGTCTGTACTGCTGGGGTAAGCTCTTTATCACAAAAAATGACGTTCTTATAGAATCATCCAATCTCGTCAGGAAGTATTTACGGAGGCTGCACACTTCGCGATTATGCGTGGTGAGCGCGCTTAAAAAACCACGCCCACCATGCTTCCGCGGCAAGTACAGCCTCATTACCGACGATCTCGGATGGTGCATCCTATGGGACGTCATGGTAGTGCGGACTTTACTATTCAGAGCGTTAAGTTCACTTTGAGTCCACCTCAGTATGCCCAAGGTATACATGAGAACAGGCGTAACCCAACCATTATATGTTTGTGTCTTATTGTGACAAAAGGCTGTTAAGCACTTTGGTCAAGCGTGCATAAAATAGATCGCAAACTGATTGTTTCATATCCGCCTCATCAATACCCATATTTTGTGACATCGACACGTATCGGTATATTTCAGCCTCGGAAACGGTCCCTTTGTTGATGGGCATACATAAGTCTATGCCCAGAGTTAGCAACCCTACCCCTTTCGACATGGAGGTCCGCACACTTATCCGTCCCTAGCTCCATTCTAATAGAATTTCTAAACTCACAAGTGATGTTTAGCAATTCAATAAGATGGGAGCGACTGGAGGCGAATAATTTGAGATTATACACATAGAAAAGGTGGGTCACTTTTGTACCTCTTTTCCAAAGCTGAAATCCCCTCCCGGAACCCTACAGTAAGGTACTGAGAAGGTACAGATAGAGGCAAAACCAAATTGAACTCAAACAATCGCCCTGGAAGATATCCCTTACTATCCTTATGTGGTCCTCCACAGCCGTCATCCGCTCACCTAGATGACACAGGACCGTACTCCACTGCTCCATACACTAACCGAGGAAGTTTCTAACTGTACAGTCAATCTTATACAGCTCGAGGTCCCTCTAGCAATGTATGGGGCACCGAGTCGAATGCCTTTCTGACTTTCTGTAGTCTATCCAGACAGCGGAGAAGTTCCGACGGTTGCGTTTAACCACTTTGCCAATGACCACGTCAATGTAGAGTTGTCCTTTTACCGAGCTATTCTTAATATTATTATTAAATGTGGATCTTAAAGTCAAGAATCCTGAAACTTTTTTGTATACTGTGGTTTCGACATAGTGGTGTATGAACTAGTGAAAGAATACGACATTGAGTTTAGTAAGCTACTACTAAAATATTCTACGAGCGAACTATAATCCCAGCGAATAGTGTAGCGTCACCAGGATGGATCGTCTGACGTCACGTCATGCCTGACGAATCAGTGTTGCCTACACAGCAAAAGTAAATTGTCCTAAAATGAAGTAGAATGGTTGAGTGATCATCTTTCCACTATTTTTTTTATAGAATAAGGGTGACAAACGAGCACACAGTCCACCTGATGGTAAGTGGTTGCTGTGGCCCATAGACATCTAAATTTATTCTCGATTACGAATCAAAATGCAGATGCGTTGTCACCCGTGAGGACTAAAATGGAACGCCCCTTTTCCAGTAAAAAGGGTCTCCGGTTCTCTACACTCACCATACGAACAGCAGCATTAAGCTACTATTTTACGTTGGTATTCTGGGAGAGCGTGGTCCTTCCCCGGTCGAGCCGACCCATTCATATTACAACTATACCAGAAATATAGCTACAGCATGGCAAAATAGCTACAGCATGGCACAATAATTATATTTTAGAAAAATAATTAGGGTTCCGCGCAACATAGTTAAAACCCCACACGATAAAAACACTCACCATTATAGTTAATACCTTTACCGTTACCGTCACTGCCTGCCAAAAATCGACTGCTGAACATAGCCCCATATTTGCCATAGTCGCCATGCTTGGCAGGGATGGAAAAAATCATGATTTTTTTAATTTTAATTAAATCATGCTGATTTTTTTAAAAAAATCATGTTTTTTTTAATTTTTTTTAATTTTTTGATTTTTTTTGTATATTTGGAAATACACGAGTTGGTAACACTTTTTAACATAGTAGGATTAAAAGTTTATGAATACACTAGCTGTTCCTCGCGACTTCGCCTGCGTGTTATTTGGGGTTTTAGTTTTTTTGCACGGAACCCTAATTCTTTTTCTAAAATAAAAGTAGCCTAGGTTACTCCTTATGACATCAGCTATCTGCCAGTGAAAGTCCCGTCAAAATCTGTCCAGCCGTTTCAAAGATTGGCCGGAACAAACAGACAGACAGACAGACAAAAATTTAAAAAAATTTATTTTTGTTATACGTATCATATATACTTTCATATGCATTTAGTAAAAAGCCGTAATTTTGACATTACAAACAGACACTTCAATTTTATTTATTTGTATAGATATGTATGAGACTGATTAAGAGTAAAATAATTAATACATACTGTATTAATTACAGTTCATATACATATTAAGAATGAATTTCTAAAAAAAAATTTGATTTTAAAACTGACAGATCTCATCGCTACGTCTTTGTTGATTTTCAAAAGTTTATGAGATTATTGTAGTAGAATAATAAGAATAACATAAAACAACAAAAGATTTTACTTTATTTTAAGCCAGTTTATTTAATTTTCTGCCTATTACATTAATTTACACAAGTTGATTTAAATCAATGATTTTTTTAATCAAAATCAGGCGATTTAAATCGTGATTTAAATCATGATTTAAATCAGTCTGATTTAAATCAGCCAACCCTGATGCTTGGCAGAAGGGATGGCAACCGCACTTGATAACAGGAAGATGCTGCCGCCAATCTCCTGTTTCTATTTCCCTCTGTCGCCTCTAACGGCACTCACGGGATATGGGTAGTGGATATTCATAAACCGCAAGTACAAGGTCAACTCTTTACAGGCTTTTCTAAAATTCGCTAACCTCGCAACAACAAGCAAATCTTTTTCTTTGTGTTAGCTATAGAATAGACTTTGATATTTTTTTGCGTCACAGCCACGCGAAACGCTGAATAGGCTGTAATTCCCCTATACAGACCGTGGGAATGGGAAACGAGCGTCTACATTATTTGCAAGTAATTTGCTTATGTATGAATTTCATCGCCGCTGTAGTGAATGAAATATTTAAGTTGGCAGGCAACTTTCCAGTGAATTAACACGTTCACTGCGGTAACTACGGATCACTAAAAATTGGCCAGATTTATTGATAATTACTTTTGTAGGGAAGTATTTGAATTGAAAACCTTTGACGAAATTAGTGATGTCCATGATTTAACACTCGCAATAAATCTAACCTTGCTGTTACAAAGTACAGATTAAATAAAACTAACGGCATTTTCGTTTATAAGATAATCATAGGATTGTATGTATGGTATATAACTGATTTGCATCTGAATAAATTCAAAATGTATGTAAAAAGCAATATTATGAGGAAAGGATATTATAAATTAGTTGACTATTGAAAATATTAGAATGCGCGGACATAATTACTGCTTGTCTCAGTCTTCCCGCAGTAGGGAGTTATTGAAGCGATGGCATAGCATTTAACTTTCACAAAGTGCTTTAAAAAGGTCATTTTTGTACAAAAATGTTTGGCTTTGACTTTGTAATTGTCTTGAAATAACGAGTAATGCAATTGTTAAATAATATAAAATTAAAAGATTATATTTGAAAATATAAGTAATATTAAATTAAGTTTGTTTTTTACCGACGTTTGAAGTGTTTTATTAATAGTTTTATTCAAAGTGCCGAATTAGCGAAAATATAAATCATCAACGGATTGTTTTAGTGCACCTTGAAGTAATCGAGCGAGTAACGAATTTTGGAGAAGATTAATTTCAATAAATATTTTATATCTTACTCATAACTTATCTTACCCGCGCAAGGTTTTGTTTTATAAAACTGTAGTGACATACGAACTTTAATCTACCATAACCAAGTAAATGGCTACAGCAGTCGTTTGAAACTACACCTTCAAACCTTCATTCACTCCCGAGCAGATATTGTCTGCAGTCTTCACATTCTGTAAGCCATCTAGCTTTACAAAGGTTCATCGCAGCACTGGAATAATAATGCTTCCTGTTCCTTCAAGCTACTCTCTGCACTACAGTGTTCGGCACGGCTCTGAGCCTTACTGCTCGCCTCTGCTTCACGGCACTCTCGCAGATTACTTGCCTTCTTCTCGACTCACCGCAGACTTACAAGGCAATTACCTGGCACTTGCAAATTCGTCGACATCTATACTGCACTATCGACTTCCGGTCTGAGCAGGGGGGTGAGGTGGCGGCGCTGTCGTCGCGCCACAAGCGAAACATATCGAAGCCTAAATCGCGCTAACAAAGTTCCGAAATTGAAGCAGTATATATAGAATAGCTCCGAACTACTACTCGGAGCGTTAGCCGCTCCCCGGGCAGAACACCTTGCCCGGCGGGAGATCTCCCCTTTTCCTTCCACCGGCCACAGCCAACTTCAATCAACGAATGCTCCAGGTGCGTTGTCACTCTTGTAATTATACTGACTCCCTATACCGTTCAGACCAGAACCAAACATAGTGGTGCAGACACAACTGTTATGCAACAGAAATAAGTAAGCGGGAGGTACTTAACCAGACGTGATAGAGATATACTGCAGCTATATTGTGGTTGTAGCATGAATGGGTTGGCTCGACCGGGGAAGGACCACGCTCTCACAACCTTCCAGTGTAAATTAGCAGCTTAATGCTGCTGTGTTTGGTATGGTGAGTCTAGAGAACCGGAGAACCTTTTAACTGGAAGTCCTTAGGGGTGATAACGCATCTGCATTTTGATTCTCAACCGAGATAGATGTAGATGTCTATAGGCCACAGCAACCGCTTAGCATTAGGTGGACTGTGTGATCGTTTGTTACCATTATTCCTTAAAAACCTTAGTAAAGGTGATGGAAATATAACTTTTATTTAAGTTAGGTACTTCTATTAAAGTAAATTCGATTTAAAGTTTGCTATTAGTGAGGCATCATATTCAAGTTACAAAGAATGAAATCGGTTCATTGTTTGCGCACATGACTCATTGCAAACAGATGCACTATAGTTTGCGAGAATAGCTGTCGATTTGAAGAGCGCTGCTAACATTAAATACGATACCGGTTTACACTGATGCTTTCCAGTTAGCAACTAGAGTGTATAACTCATAAATGTAATAAAGTAGAATAGAAATGTATAGACTAAATTTTTCAACATAGATCCTAAGTAAAGGTAAAAATTACAGCCTATATACGTCGCACAGTTGGGCATAGGTTCTTCTCATTTCAGATGGGTGGTTGGCGGTTTCCTCGCAATATTTTCGTTTACCGCCGAGAACGTGGTAAATCAGCACTTAAAATTACCATTAACAATTTAAAGAAAAAATAAAGAAATCATACTAAGAAATTTTCAGCGAGTGCTAACTCGGCTCAACATAGTTTGTAATTAATAATATATTGGCTCTACCACTAGAGCCATGCTCTATTTATATTATGGTTGTAGCATGAATGGGTCGACCGGGATAGGATTACGCACTCACAGAATACCATCGTAAAATAGCAGCTCGATGCTACTGTGTTTCGTATGGTGATTGTAGAGAACCGGAGACCATTTTTACACATTGACCGTTAAACGAGAGATTCCATCTTAGTCCTCAGGGGTGACAACGCATCTGAATTTTGATTCCTTAATCGATGATTCTCAATTAAAAATTAGTTGGAATAATAGAGCAGCCGGAGGATGTACCAACCCAGACGTCCTAAGCTGATGAGAAGCTCTATGTGGAGTATTTATTCCCGTTAAATCTTAATATCCACAAATTCAGTAATTTTTTTAAATTAAACAAACGTATATCCGACACAAGAAGGTTTGTACCCTAGAGTTCTAGAGGCGTTTGCCTCTAGCGGTATCGGTAATCAGTTTCACTAGTGGTGTATTCCCCCATATTCATTAATAATTAATAATCAGAGAAAGATATTTATACTTTATAGGTTAGGTTTTAATAAAACCGGTTAAAATTAATTATTGCATTTTTATGATTATATATTAAAAACATCTTGTTTCGAATAGTATTTAATAGCGGAATTTGAGGTCAACTAAGTGAAATGTTTTGGGTTGTTGAACTTCTGTGTTATATATATTTTAACCGCCATATTGACAGATTGTTCACGCGGTAGGTACTCGAGAGGTTCCTTTATCGTCACGAACTTGGCGAGTGCCAGCTTCTATTTATTGTTTATCGAAAAAGAACAAAACTGTTTACTGTTTTAAAATAATATGGAGATTATCAACGTTGCAAAAACAATGCTGGCATCAATATTGATAAACTAAAGTAAACTGATGTTCATCTAATGGAGCATTTAAGATCAATTGAGGTCCACGAGGCCTGGAGCTATAGAATTTGAGTGGCGGCAAAATTTAAAATGATGGCTCAATAGGATTGAAATTTTTGTTCACAATAAAAGCAAATTTTAAATATTTACTTGTTTTTTTTTAGTAAGGTTTAGTTTTTTTTAAATAGAATAAGCGTGACAATAGATTATACAGTCTGCATGATGGTAAGTAGATGCTGTGGCCCATAGACAGACCTACATTAATCCTCGATGAAGAATCAAAATGAAGATGCGTTGTCACTCCTGAGGACTAAGATGGAATGCCTCGTTTCCAGTAAAAAGGATCGCCGGTTCTCCACACTCACTATACAAAACACAGCAGCATTAAGCTGCTATTTTACGCTGGTATTTCGAGAGCGTGGTTTCTCTTCTCTTCTCTCTTTTGAAAGTAGAAACCGACTTGTTTTCAACTTTTCAATGATGAGCCTATGTAACGAATAACTTCACCTCAGTTCCAACCGCCGCATTGTGAGTTGGCGAACTTCGCAAGTTTTCGAAATTTTTCTTTAGAACACAGGTGGACTGTATCGATGCTCGTTTTTTAATATAAAAATAAACTTAAAGAATTATGTAGCCGTTTGTATTGCAGATTTATATATCTCGCCCTGCGCGTTTTAATTTTATATCCCAGCATATTAAAATAATAAAACGTTAAATTATAAAATGCAGTTGTTTAACGAAGGTTGTTGTAACAGTAGTTTTATAGAAACAACCCATAGTACCTAACTATGCCTATAGTAACTACTTACACTGTGGCCTAGTAAGCACATATCTTGAAATATTTGTGACCCAATAAAATTAAATGTTACCAGTTTTAATAGTTTTCACGTCCCTGAAAAAGCCACAATAGTTAAACAATCAAAATATTCATATATGACACACGGGACAGTGAAATGGTTAAAAATTATTACTTAGACAGCAAGAAGATTAAAAGTAATCTTTTAAAAGAGGAAGGAATTAGGAACTATGTAATGTATGTAACTATGTAATGTAATGTATGCATTATGTAAGAGAAACAGAAACATCAAGATATCTAAATTTTAACTTGTTGTTGAAAAGATTACTGCTGCAACACGAAGTCGCTAGAGCCAAAAATACCGTCCCTTGATATTCCCTCCTTTAATATAAAAGATATAAAATCCTTTAAAGTCTTCTCCTTACAAGGTGTGCGTGCAGATTACCTCTATTTTCAAAAGAAATAATGCTTCATTGTACGTTATATTTTAATAAAAATTTTCAGAAAATAAATGGCTAATATTAGAATCTTTGAGATTTTTTTTGTAATGGAATCGTACGGATGTACTTTTGCCAGGGTCTAGTAATAAAAAAAAATATTTTAAATTAATTTGTTAAGTTAGTAAGAAAGGTCTTCGAGAGCTGCCTCGTGAGCGAACAGTAGATGGAGTAGGCCTTCCACTAGATGGAGTAACGACCTGGTAAGATATGCAGGAAGTCGATGGATGCAGGTGGCTCATGACCGTGCCTTGTGGCATTTCTTTGGGGAGGCATATGCTCAGTAGTGAATAGTGATGATGATAATTTATTTAAAAACTTCTTCACTATAATATTATGTTTATGCGTCACATCTAAAAGGTCCGCACCTTTTAGATTTCTATGACAGCTTAAGCGAGCAGATAGTCGATGACGAGAGATGATAGTGCCTCAAGTCTCAAATAGCTTAAACGGCAAAATAACTCGAGTTCGAGTATAATATCAACATCGCATCACTTGTTTCATCGTTTCCACTAGTTAGTAGTATAGTTCGATTTTACACATTAAAACCCACTTGAAACCATTAGTTAAGCGATGATACACGAGCATCTCGACGGTCAAGTTCTTATGAATTTTTCAAATTTAATTTCAAATTCACTTTATTCCTTTCCGATATATGGGTTACAATAGGTCTTAATGATTAAACAAAAATACAGCCATAATCTTCCTTATGGTGTGCACTCTACTTAAATACAAGATTTTTTTTAATAATTAAAATGGAAAATTCTGATAATTACATTAACATAATATAACCCTATTTGTATATTTGCACTACTAACATATTAATAATTCACTAAATAATAATATAATAAATGTAATAATTAAAATTATAATGTCAAAATAATAATGTCAAAACGAGTGTAAATTATTATGTCTCAAAATTAATAACGTAGATAAAGTTGTGTGTTTCAATCAATTTTGATAGTTAAAATTTAAAAATTGTCGAACAAATAATCGTCAATATAATAATACGCTTTTTTGGTTAAAAATATATTTAGTTGTTTCTTAAAAATGTGAAGGCTCTTAGACTCTCTTATATATTTCGGTAAATGGTTAGACGAGGACCCATGCAGAATACGTTTTTTTTTAAACAAAACAGTCTTACTATTGGGATGGGTAAATTTATCTTTATGACGCTTGACATTTAGTTTTTTGTAAAGACTTAACAAATAAGACTAACTCTTATACATATATATATAGACATGGCATTATTAATAATTTTAAATTAATAAAGTATGGCTTACAACTCTCACTTTGGTTAATTTTACAAATGGCTCGTAAGTCGTAAGCTTCTCTTCTGAGCTTTAAATACTGTTTTTTGTCCGTACAATTAGCCCAAAACATAATACCATATCTAAGTGTAGAAATAACTGCCATTACGGCGGATGTGTCTACAACTTTCCAAGCATATATAACACATAGGAAAACGATTTAACTTCATACACACTCTGCTCACATGAAACTGCCAGTTTATTTTTAGTTTTTTTTTATTACATTGCGATGATACAAAGGGATTTAATGCATATAAGCATTTTTTGACTGGTAGAATAAGCCTACCTACGTAGCGGCGCAAATTTGACGAAGATGTAAGACAAAACCAAAACAAAACTAAGGAGGTACACAAATTTTTTTTACTGTCACCATGTAAAATTTTAATTCTTTCTAAAAATGCCGCTCTCTGAAATTTACCGCTTGGGGCAACGAAACTAAAAGTCTTACGAAATGAATTTTGGCCTTTTATACTACCCAGCATCATCACACTTTAGTATTAGAAACTCTGACAAAAGGTAATATTTCACTGCTTGACTTGTTGAGGACGTCTCTTTTCAAGGTAAGTGAAGATAAAAGGCGGTAAAAACCCCACGTGTCAATTTCATGTACATTATCTACGAAAGCCGCAATAAAAAAATATAAAATACGTAGTAAAGTTTAAGTACAAAAAGTATAATACAATCACGATGTTTTATTTACGTTGTAAGTGATCGAGGCATGTTTCAAATGTGATTTTATGACATGACAATAGATTGATAACAATCATAAGTTTTGGTTTCTTATATTTACGCGAAGACTACACATTAAATGAAACTAATTTTTACGGATTTTATCGCGTTTAATTTAACCTTTTTAATTCCCGACGTTTCGGATGCTTTACAACACCAATGGTCAAAGGGGACTGAGGTGTTTTACCATCCGACAAGTGTCATATCCCTCTACAAGATGCAGGAGTGTACAAGCTGGATTGTGAATATGGTCTCTATTACATAGGACAAACAAAAAGATCTATAAAAACCCGTGTGAAAGAACATATAGCTGAATTGAAGCACCGACGCTCCGGGAAGTCTGCAGTGTGTGAACATGTTCAAGATCGTCCCCACCATTACATTAGATTTGATATACTACAAATTCTTGCAAAAGAACACGGATTCCTACCAAGGATGATTCGCGAGGCTATTGAAATTAAAAAAAAACATCCTAATTTCAATAGAGAAGATGGATGGGTGCTGTCATCTGCTTGGGATCCTATCCTATAATTTATAAAATTAAATCCAAACCCAAGCATACCACTGCAAGGCTTCAAGATACCACAAGCTCATTCTGCGTAGATCGGACCAAAAATATATTCAAAAATAGATGGTAGCCGAGCTAACTATGACATCGGGACGTCAAATACCTCAGTCCCCCGTAACCATGGGTGCTGTAAAGCACCCGAAACGTTGGGAATTAAAAAAGTTAAACATAACTTTTGATTTATAATCCGTAACTTTTACCTTTTACTGTTCTTTATTCCACGTATTTTCATTAATCTTCTTCACAAATCTAATACATTAACCATGTAGTAGTGGTGCGAGAATATCCACTACCCCATATCTTGCAGTGGGTGTCGTAAGAGGCCATAGAGAGAAACTAAAACAGGAGATGAGGAGCAGAATCTTCATAACAATTCAAAATAATCAATAACTCCGGATGCCAACTCGCTTGCCAAGCGTGGCAACTATGGCATAATCCTTCTTATGGGACAACCTATTGGAGTATTGTATGTTCAGCAGTGGGCTTTTATACGCTGTAATGGAAATCTATACATTAGAATAAAATTGAAGTATCTGTTTGTAATGTTTTAATAACTGCCTTATATTGAACTAAGAGAGTTATTTGAATGCCATGAGGACATGAATAACCATTTTACTATTTTTGTCCGTCTGTCCAGGCTGATCTTCGGAACGGCTAAACTGATAGTAGTGAAACTTCACAAACAGGTAGAGAGCAATGACAGTAGGGCTAGCATGGGCAGGAGACAATTTTATCCCCGGGAAAGGAGAAAATGTTTATCCCCTCGCTTAGTTTTATCCACCTTTCGAGCACGGGCACACCGGTGGATATAATATCCATAGTAGATAAAATGGGAGATAGACTCAGATTATTTGAGAACAAGTACACGCCTCTTCTCATTGACACTTTTATCAACGTTACATGGCGACCTTGCCTGCAAAAAAATGTTGAAACAAATAATAATAGAAAAATAATTTAAACTACAATTTACTGAATTGACACAATACCGGAAGAGTCAAGAAAAACAAAAACTGCGATGTGAGAAGAGAGGTGTGTCACTTTTTCTAAATCTACTACCACTCTTTGTTATAAAATTAACTCTAATATACACCTATTATCATGGGCGCTACACATCACTACACCTTCCAGTGACAAAAATGAAAAAAGAAAATGATTATGTACATTTGTTCGTAAATAACCTTACTAAAATTCTGGGAAGGACCAGCAAATAACTTAGTGGGCCAATTTTTAAAGAAACATGTTACAATGCAACAGGTTGTATTCTTATAAAAATAAAAATTTTGTTTAGATATTCGTCTTTCATTAACTCTTACGCCTCTTAACGCCCACAAATAATTCAGGTAAAAAAGAGGCATACCAACGCGTGCCGGGCAGCGGGCACAGCTAGTAAAGGTAGAGAAATAAATCCGCTTATCAGATAACGTGTTTTTCTACAGGAGTTAAATATTATGTAAAATATCCAGAGCGGCGACATCTGGTACTGTGATCGTCAATCCACCAGCCTGGCAATGAAATCAAATGAAGTGATATATAGTCTTCCACGTTATGAAGTAAAATTTCGTTTGTCAAATGACTTTTTCTTTTCTAAACCTACTACTGTTTCGAAATGAAGTTCTTCTGATTGGAGAAAAATGGAGAAAGAAACTCCTCACGTATCCTCTTTTTTGGATTTTGTTTAAATTAATATTACAATAACATAGTACTTTTACAGAATATATTATACAGAATGAAAAATTATAATAAACCCGTCGGTAACTAAAGCGTGTTGTGGAAAATTCTCCCTACAAGACACGCCCATGCCATGTATAGCAGTGTTTTTTTTTTCTTTGGTAATGAACTCGTACTATTGCGCTATTGCCAGTATCAAAAATATTATGAAATTATCTTTTAAAATAATTTGTTTCAAAACTACTTTACAATATGTTAATGCGTCACATTGTGAAGTTTTTAAGAGATTTTGAAGGCAGCTTGAGGCAGCAGAAAGTCGATGACTATTGTATTTCAAGTCGCCTAAACAGCCACATTATCTTGAGGTTCACATCACCACCGGATCGCTTGTTACATCGTCTCCACTAATAGTTCATATGTACAGACATTTAATACACAAAATCGCACCACTTTTGCGTATCAAAATCTATTTTATCCTATTAATTTTAACAATAACACCTACAAGAGCAATAATCCGTCGCCGGTCAAGTTCCCGCCAAAACTGTAGCAGTCGTTTAAGGGGCGATTAAGAAGAACTCAGATGATGGAACAAAAGGAATACTTTTTTAATAATCTGAATACAAAGGCAGCACCTTATCTTTATCGTTATAGTTACTGTTACAGCCTTTAAAAGTCCACTGCTGAACATAGGCCTCCCCCATAGATTGCCTCATAGAGGATGTATTGTCATAGTTGCCACGCTTGGCAAGCAGGTAGGCAGCTGTTTTTTATTTTTATTTTTAGTCGCTATTAGGAAATAGCTGCCCATCTCCTGATTTCTTTCCCTTGTCGTCTCTTACGTCACCCACGGGATGATATAGGGTTGTGGATATTCTTACACTGCCATTACACGGTGGTATCCTTATCGTTACTATATACTATATAGTATGTTGATATTGAATGTGTCTGAATAATGAAATCAGCAGTTTACAGTACATCGACTCCATAAAGTGAAATTTGAATAAGCTTCAATCATTCAGGGTTAGTTTAAACGTATTACATGTTTTGTTTAAATAATTGGTATCGGGCGTCCCACTGACAGAATTTATTCACGACGGTTTCCGGTTATAAACAAAGTCATTATTCGAAGCTTCCGGCTGTTGTGCAGTGTTATTGTACGTTTTTTTTAAGAACGACAAAAAAGAAAATATAGTAAAACTTGGTTAAGTGGGAGCTGGATAAGTGAGAAACCTCCATAGCTGGAACTCATGCTTAGTTCTCGACACTTTACCACTGAATTACCTCTGTTAGTGGGACGAAACATACCTCTATATCTGGGATTAGTTCTTTCGATTTTATGGTCATAATTACCTCTACATATATTTGAGACGAGTGTATTTTACCTATTTTACTGAGACTATATTTTAGGGATTAGTTCTTTCGATTTTATTCGTCATAACTACCTCTATAATTGAGACAGCGAGTATATTTTACCTCTTTTAGTGAGGCTATATTTTGTATACCGTTTTGTTTCGTCCGGATGTCTATGTAATTATGTTTACAAAATACGTTATGTTATTTAATAATCACACATCTATAACTGAAATAATCTCTATTCTCACCTCCATTAATGGAACCCCCTATAAATGAGACAGATATTTATTTATACCTGGATATCTGAGACACTGGGTAAGTGGAATACCTCTATATGTGAGACAAATTTGCAGGTCCCTTAAGGTCCCAGTTATCCAGGTTTCACTGTACTTCCTAGGTTGTAGGACTCTATTCTTGCCTAAGAGCTCATCTGGATGTGTACCAACCTTTGACTTATATCAGCTGCCAAACAGCTGTGACTGAAAATGTTAAGTGCATTTCTAAGTGCTGATTTACCAAGTGCTAGAGCAAGAGAACGAAAACGCCACAAGACAATCTGCATGTCTGACAAATAGAAAAAAAAATTGAAAATGTGGTGAAGTCTGTCAACACGGATTGGCGGCGGATACAACCTCGTCCTAAAACCCTCTACGAAATGAGGGAAGACCTGCGTCCAGGAAGTGTAACGTAATATGGCATGTAACTGTAATTTTTAGCGTCTGCATTTGTCTTTCCACCCGATTGTGGGTGTCTTCAAAGCAAGAGCGTATAAGGTTTTCATTAAGCTAAGTCAGAGTGCTTTATCGTTTTCGGCTGCATCACCACTTATCTACCATAGGTGGGATAGAAGTCAAGCACTAATCTATGATAGTTAAAAAAAAACTATACTTATACATGATAATCATCATAACGCTCATGTATCTGATGGCTAGAATAGTACCAGAGTTTAAGATAAAATGAGGTATCAAATAATAATTTCAAGGTTAATTGTCATTATTACGCAAGTTTAGATATATACAATTGATGGATGAAATTTTTTCTTTAAAATTTAATGGGACTTCTCTAGAGATTCAGTCCATTTAATGAAAAAGAATCATTACTACATTGCTAAGATAACCTGAAAGCTTTTTTTTGAATCGGTTCAAAACCAACAATTTTATTGCCAACAGTACCTTCGAAGAACAGAGACAACCTAGATGACAATAAACATTTAATAAATATTTAAGTATACCTACTTTAAATGAATTATTCTTAGATTAATAATAAGTCATCGCGCGCCAGAGCGCGCCATGACTTATTATTAATCTAAGGAATTATTCTTTTATTTATATATAAATTTGTAGCAAAAAAAATGCAACCTCTCTATTCCTTATAAATATGATAATATAACTTTGTTCTGAATATTGAATAAATCGATGTTTTCAACAATGTAGGATATAGTGTTTATGTTTATATCCGTGTAAACGACACTAGGTTTACACTCCACACCTTTTAATTAACTAGAGTGGATTTGGTGACACATCGCCTCTTACAAGCTTGCACACATTGCTTCCATATTTCTCAATATGGAGTAATTCCATTGCCAAAATAATTTTAAGAAAATACCCTTTAGTGTGAAATATAAACGCTCGCTGTAAATTTCATAGTACGCGAGCAACCTGGGTGCGACCCCCGCCGGCACCAATGAAATTGTTAATTGCAATTTTAAGTGCTTATTTACCACGTGCTCGGCGGTGAAGGAAAACATCGTGAGGAAACCTGCATGTTTGAGAAATAAGAAAAAAAATTCCAAGACATGTGAAGTTCGCCAACACGCATTGGGGCAGCATGGCAGACATTTCCTTGCCCTAAAACCCTCTCAGAAATGAGGGGAGGCCTGCGCCCAGCTGTGGGACGTATATAGGCTGTAACTTTAACTATAAAGGGAAAAATACTAACAAATATATGTTACTAATTACTATAGATACATATTAAAATTAGCGGGTATTCTTACACCGCCGATTAGCAGGCGGGTTGGCAACCGCAGTTTCTTTTTTCCCAGTCGTTATTGAGAAGACGCTGCTGTCCATAAAGCTGTTTATAAAGGCTATATTATATTTATAGTAAGCGGTTATTAAAATAAAGAAGGATTGATGAGTTCTTTATTTTAATATCCGCTTACTATATTGATAGCTAATCAACGGCCCGTCTACCGTCTCAAGCATCAATTTAAAATATAGTCTAGGTCATGTCAGGTAAAAAACCAATTTCCTTATAACTACATAACTATAAACTAGCTAGCCTGGCAGACGTTGTTTTGCCCTTCCCGGAAGAAGGCGCGATTAGTATCACTCCGAATTACACCGGACTTTTTACAGTGTAAATATAAAATTTAATAACGACATCGATGATGGGATGGATTTCGATTTTGGATCTCTTCACGCTGCTATCAGAAAGCTCTACATTTCACAAGCATTTCTATGAATCCATCATTTTCCTTGACGCGCAGTAAGCTGTGGTGTGGAGCGAACTGTTATTGTAACCTTTTGCTTCGCATTGTGCACTAACCTTTTTCTTCGCATTGCGCACTAACCTTTGTTTCGCATTGCGCACTAACCTTTTGCTTCGCATTGCGCACTAACCTTTTGCTTCGCATTGCGCACTACCCTTTTTCTTCGCATTGCGCGCTAAATTTTTTCTTCGCATTGCGCACTAACCTTTTGCTTCGCATTGCGCACTAATCTTTTGCTTCGCATTGCGCACTAACCTTTTGCTTCGCATTGCGCACTAACCTTTTGCTTCGCATTGCGCACTAACCTTTTGCTTCGCATTGCGCACTAACCTTTTGCTTCACATTGCGCACTAACCTTTTGCTTCACATTGCGCACTAACCTTTTGCTTCGCATTGCGCACTAACCTTTTGCTTCGCATTGCGCACTAACCTTTTACTTCGCATTGCGCACTAATATTTTGCTTCACATTGCGCACTAACCTTTTGCTTCGCATTGCGCACTAACCTTTTGCTTCGCATTGCGCACTAACCTTTTACTTCGCATTGCGCACTAATATTTTGCTTCACATTGCGCACTAACCTTTTGCTTCGCATTGCGCACTAACCTTTTGCTTCGCATTGCGCACTAACCTTTTACTTCGCATTGCGCACTAATATTTTGCTTCACATTACGCACTAACCTTTTCCTTCGCATTACGCACTAACTTAAAGTATATTTTTACAAAATAATTTAACGTATTTTTGTTTCTATATTTTTTATTTCTATTAATCATAGTAATCATCCATGCAATCGATGAATCTTTGCCAACGCAGTGGCAGATTATTGATGCTCTTCTTGAAGAGCCTGGACGGGATGCAACAAATTCTTACGGGGACGAGCGATTGACCAAAGCTGGTTGGAGACGTGCGAGCTTCTCCATCATTGTGCTCAGTTCTTCACAGTACACTCTGCAGTAATGCTCATCCCGTTTGGTAAGAAGCTGTGGTGAATCTCACAGGCGCTAGACCACCAAACAGTGACCATCACACAAGCTACTGCTAATTCAGCCGTAGATCGAGTCAGCTTCCACAATCGCCATTAATTCATCATTGTCGACCTAAGTTTTCAAGTTCAGTTTTCAGGTTAATTTTTCAGGTAGAAATTTACAGAACAGAACCGGGCAAACCAATAACAGGCTGTGCGTTCGTTTGTAGTATTAGCTCCGTAAACGTCATTGCCTATCTCGAATTGTTGATTACTCGAATTTTGAATGTACCATGATGACGAAGAAAACTAAAATGCGATGAAAACATGACGCTAATAAATAAACAAAAGACTAATTAAAAAAAAAGAATTACATGTTTTTAAAATAAAATTAATTTGAAATTCGAATTCTCATTAAATTGTTTTATTTATTTCGATTTGAATTGGCCAGTATTGCAGAATGGTAATATCATAGGTAAAAACCCAAAAAACCCCTGTTATTATATAGGTTAGAACTTAGAACGTATTGATTATATTATTATACTCTTTGGTGTGGTTGTCGAAAAAAATTAAATTAATTCTGAAGCCAAAGAGCTAAAGCAACGACAGAAATAGATATGAATGTGGTGCGTGCTGTGGTTGATGATTGGTCGCGTCGATTAAATTAAATTACTTTCATTTCGTATATCTAATTTATTATAAAATTCTCGTGTCGCGGTGTTTGTTACCAAACTCCTCCGAAACGGCTGAACCGATTTGTATGAAATTTTGTGTGCATATCGGGCAGGTCTGAGAATCGGCCAACAGCTATTTTTCATAAGCCTAAATGATAACGGTGACCCACCCCTAAATATTTTTTTTACTTTTTTTTGACAATTTTTTTATTTTTATTTTATTATGATTAAGCATTGAAAAATACATAAAACTTCAAATGTTCACCCTTCTTCGATAAATCCCTGTTTTTAATCGCAATTTTTAAAACTAAAAAATATTTCCTAGTAATAATGTATAATATGGCAAAACAACGTTTGCCGAGTCAGCTAGTAATTTCTATATAATTATCAAAAATGTATCATTAATTTTATAAAAAGTTTTTGACAGAACTTATGACGTGACTAAGTATATTTAAGTCCCAACGAACACTATAACTCGCAAGTGCGCTTTCCTTTTCTATTTTATCTTATCCTACGCGCATATTACGTAATCCTCGGCCAGCACAACCCTAAATTGTATTTAAATTAAATTAACACACGTATCAAAGTACAATTTCAAGGGCGCATATATACCAAACACGTCTTAAGCAAACACGCTATGTATCGCAAACCTAAGTATATTTGCGAGGTAACGCAGACGGTCGATTTCATCGTATACAACCGGTTTAACAGACGTAGTACTAGCGTGAACGATATATCGAGTTATCTGGACAGAGGCATCAAATTGGTCGAGCAATAAATTAAAATTAAAAATTTTGTACAACCCAATTCAATATAAATTATTAAGAATAACTCAAAAATTATTGGTCAGACCTTGATCAAATTTATATGGAACTACATGTGAAGCACCAGCTTACAAATAAAAAAAGAATCATCGAAATCGGTTCACCCACAAAAAGGTTATGAGCCGTTCGCGTTCGTTAGGGTGTGACGAGCGAGCACACAGTCGTCCACCTGATGGTAAGGGGATACTGTGGCCCACAGACATCTACATTTATCCTCGATTAAGAATTAAAACCTCTGAGGACTAAGATGGAATGCTTCATTACCTGTAACAAGGGTCTTCGGTTGTCTACACTCACCATATGAAACTCAGGAGCATTAAGCTATGATTTTGATTTTCAGTTCATAAACTAAGGATTATAACGTATTATTATAGTGTACTATTTATGAATTTTCTCTACCCATTTACACTTTTTGAAAACGAAGAAAAATAATAGTGGTACCTATTCCAACTCCAACTCCAAGAATGATAAAAATATCCACAATAACAAACAAAATTGTAAGAGTAAAGCTTTTGTTAAACCACAGAATAAATAATAGTAAAAGGACAGAAGGATCACTCTCTGATAGCAAACCTGCGAGTTTAAACTTAGTTACAATGACACTAATGTTCATAATGCTTTCCATCTTAGCCCTCAGAGGTGATAACGCATCTGAAGTCTGTAGTTTACTTTGTTTGAAGTCGGCTGCAGGTGTCCATGCACTGCAGAACCCACTTACCATCAGGTGGATTGTAAGTTCGTTTGTAATTTTAGTTTTCTAAAAAAAATGCTACCGTTGACTGTCTCGTTGGTCTAGTGGTCGTAAACGCGACTGGTGATCTTGAGGTCTCGGGTTCGAATCCCGGGTCGGGTCAAAATTAGTTAATGATTTTTTCTGACAAGATATTCTCAGTAGCAGCCCGGAGTCAGGAACTTGGCGAAGTTTCACCCCGGTGCCTCGGAAAGCACGTATAACCGATGGTCCTACGCTTGATCTCTTTTCGGTCGTGCCGGTTTACCGTGCCATCGCACTATGAGGGTGAGGAAATAGAGAGTGCACCTGTGCTTGCGCATAAACTTGGGCACTGTACTTCTGTCCTGCGCAGATGGCTAGTCTCCGTGGAGACTGGCCACCGTGACCGAAATACGGTCTGGAGAAGAGAAAATGTGAACATTTCATTTACTATGTTTTCCCCGCTAGTATAGAGGGTAACGAGCATATTTCCTAAAGGTAGAGATAATAGATCTCCTTACACATATTATCTTCTTTTCATTTATTAACCGCGTGAGAGTCCATTGTTGGACAGTGGTCTCTTTTTCTAGATAGAAATTGCCACCATTGCCACGTTTATTGATTGGATCGTACTATCAGATGTCTTGCGCGTGCGATGTATGTACGTACGTTTTAAAGGTATATCACATATTTGGTTTACACTATGACTATCAGATTTTTCTGGATTTCTCATCATAAATGCAAAAAACAAAAAAAAACACACTATACGTGGTAGAGCTATGCTGCAGCTATATTAGTAGTAGCAGTGTTGGCAGTATAGTTGTAGCATGAATGGGTCGGCTTGACCGGGAAAGGACCACGTTCTCACAGAATATAAAATAAGCATTAAATAGCAGCTTAACACTGTGTTTTGTATGGTGAGTGTAGAGAACCGGAGAGCCTTATTACTGGAAACGAGGCATTCCATGTTAGTCCTCACGGGTGGCAACGCATCTGCATTTTGATTCGCAAACGAGGATAAGTGTAGATGTCTGTGGGCCACTGCAACCAGTTACCATCAAGTGGACTGTGTGCTCGTTTATCACCCTATATTATAAAAAAATGATTTTTAATTACTGAAGTAATCAAAATATTGAAATATTATTTATTTATATTGTTTTGAATGTCTTCTTCTTCGCAAAGTTAATAAAGTAAATGTATGTAGCATATATGTTTCTGTTTAGCAAGAATCAAAATCAGCGGAAGCGGAAGCATCATATTTTTCTGTTTAACTGTAGATCTGTGGGGGATTTCCGTTAAAGTTATTGCGTCTATAAAAGATACAATCGCGCCTCAACTAGCTATTATTTTGAATACTAGTATCGAATCTGGTGTGTCTCCTGATTTAATGAAGTATAGTAAGGTAATAATACCTTTATTTAAATCTGGTAGTACATTAGACTCCATCAATTTTAGACCAATTTCTATACTGCCAACATTTAGTAAGATTTTTTTATAAATTATTGATCAAATGTAAAAAAAAATCCTACTAATATTATAAACGTGAAAGTTTGTTAGGATATATGGGTGTATGGATGTTTGTTACTTTTCTCCGCAAAAACTACTAAATGCATTTTTAAATAAAACTAATTTTACGGATTTTATCGCGTATATTAACTTATTTTTATATTCCCTACGTTTCGGGTGCTTTGAAAGCACCCGTGGCGCCACGGGTGCTGGAACTACTAAATGTATTTTAATGAAACTTTACAATAATATAGCTCATATATCACAACAACACATAGGCTATAATTACTAAATATATTGTGTAAATTGGTCAAAAATAACGATAAGTGTTAAGTAAGTCGGAAAAATCTGGCAGGAATTACACAAATATAACGTATGGTGGAATTGTTTCTCCTAAATAGTTCTACAAAAAAGTCCGCGACAGTATATATCTAACTTTAATGAAAACAATTAAAACCCATAATAAAATCGTAATAAATGCACGCGGGCGAAGTCGCGGGGAACAGCTAGTTTAATATAAATAATTTACTTCATAAAAATTAATCTGGTTTCACAAGGTGTCGCTTGACAACTGATGCCGGTGTTGAACTGATTAAATATATCTTTAATGCATTAGAGAATTCACAGGATAGTTAGGGTATATTTTGTGACCTATCCAAAGCCTTCGATTGTGTTTACCATGAAACATTAATCAGGAAACTTCATCACTACGGTGTAAGAAGTGATGCTCTTAAATTAATTATTTCATATTTATGTAACAGAACGCAAAATGTTGTCATTAATAGTATGAACTCTTCCGGGTCGATGGTACAAATGGGCGTGCCTCAAGGCTCAATTATCGGTCCCTTTCTATTTCTTGTATACATTAATGACTTACATAGTAGGGGATAACCATGATATAGTATTATTTGCTGCTGACACTTCTTTAATTTTCAAATTAAAATGACAATTACTAAAATATGACGAAGTAAACAATGCTATTTCTAAATTAGTAAATTAGTTCAAAGTTAATAATTTGCATTTAAATGGCACTAAAACGAAATGTATGAAATTCATGAATCCAAATGTCTAACATTTAAATATTAATGTAATTTTAAATGGGGAGGAACTGAGTCTTGTTGATACCACCATTTTTCTTGGTATCACACTACACGCGAAGCTTCAATGGGGTCCCCATATATCAAAACTAGCAAGCTGACTTAGTTCTATATGCTGTAAAAACATTAGAAATCTTACCAGTGTTGAAACAGCTAGACTAGTTTACTTTAGCTATTTTCATAGCACAGTGTCGTATAGTATTTTGCTATGGGGACACGCGGCTGACACCGAAATTATATTTGTTTTACAGAAGAAGGCCATAAGAGCACTCTATGATTTAAAGCCTAGAGTCGCAGCGACAAACAATTAAGGAAATTAATATATTAACTTCGGCCTCTCAATACATTTATGAAAATTTAATGTACGTACACAAAAATAAAAGTAGTTTTACAAAAATAAGTGATATTCATTTTGGAAATACTAGTAACAGACACAAGCTAGTAGTACCAGTTACTCGACTCCATTGAGTCAGTAATTCATTCTTGGGGCGATGTATACGCTTTTACAACAAAATCCCAGAAAATATACAAAATTTGACCTGGTCAACGTTCAAAAACTTTATTAAACTAAGTTTGTACAAAAATTATTATTATGTGTTATTATAATGTTAAGGTATTTATGGATGATAATAACCCCTGGGAATGAGGTAATAGCCACCAAGCTGTTTCTAATTTGTATTATGTTGTTAATATGTCATTATTTATTTCTACCTATTTAGTCTTATCAAGCAGTCCGGGAAAAGCCAGAAGAAACCATCGAAATCTGTATGGCCATTTATACCTAAATAGTTACTAAATAGTTCTTAATAACAATTATGTAGTACAAACCTGTTTTTTTTTGTGGTATTATAAAAACAAGTTATTGCTATCTTCACCATAAGCTAGCAGTTAAATAACGATATCGATGTAAATTAAGGCAACTAATAGGTAAAAAAATTCTTAGAAGGTCTTTCAGCAAGTTAATTGTTGCTATAAATACGTGCAATTTTTTTTCATAATGCAAGAATCAGCTGAACTGGCTACTAGTAGCCAGTTATAGTTTTAATCCATGCTACCGTAACACTTTTGAGTTACTAATTAGCAACTATTCTTCAACTCGAAACGTGGCGAATTAAGAGTAAGTAACATAAGTTAAATTAACGCGACAAAATCTGTAAAGTTAGGTTATTCAACTACTAGCGAAACGCCCCGGTTTCGCCTGGTTCTATTTAGGTTTTATGATAATCAAATACCATTTATTTTATTCATATTTTTTCTCAAAAATCTCTAAGTTTTTCGGTAAAAATAGAGTCCAGATTACTCCTGACATTGCTTTCTATCTATTCCTGAAGTGAAGTTGCAATCGGTTCAGCCATTGTGAAGATTAGTACGACAGAGAGACATACAAATAAAAAAAATAACCGGCCAAGTGCGAGTCAAACTGGCGCACCGAGGGTTCTGAACAAATCCGTAGGTATATAAGTTTAAAATTATTAAAAATATTTTTATTATATAGAAAATTGACACGGGTGACAACGCATCTACATTTTGATTTGTAACAGAGGATAGATTTAGATGTCTATGGGCCGCAGCAACCACTTACCATCAGGTGGACTGTGTGCTCGTTTGTCACCCTTAACCTATAAAAAAAAATAGGCCATGCCTAATAATAACGCTCATAAATGACTTTTAAATTTTCAATATTTTTTTGTCACACAATACCTATTTATGGTTCATGTAGGTATAAGAAATAAACATATGGTATCGCGGACTTTTTTTTAAACGGAGTAAAGATCTATATTTTTCTAGAACATTGTATTTACGTATCCCTAACGATAACACCAGCGTACGCGGATAAATCATTTCGGGAGTGCTTTATCTTCTGACTTGCTTAACAAATATCCATATTTAAGGCTAGCTGAGTGATATAGCTTAATGCTAGATACTATTTCACATGAATCTGGCTGTAACATACAAAAAGAATTTTTCAAATCGGACTGGTAGTTCCAGAGATTAGTGCGTTTAAACAAACAAAAAAACAAAAAAACTCTTCCGCTTTATCATATTATTAGTATAGATGACAAAATAGCTCAAGAACATTACAATTATTATTAATGATTCATATTATGCAGTATCAGTATCAATGACCGGATAGTGTTTATCTTACGTTGAAACGTGAATGAGAAGGCTATTTTGGGTGTTTCGCAAATGTTGAAAGAGGTTAGACACTCTATGCAGCGTTCACGTCGGTCTCAGGATATTTATGTTGCAGATGTTGAATTTAATAATATCTCAAATTGTTTCTGAAGTTATACTTCTTTTGGGGCGTTCGGGAAAAACGATGAGAGTGAATTTTTACGATGCGCGCGCACACCGACACCTAAAAACGACACCATGAAGTAGTTACGATTCGCGCGCACACTGCCACCTAAAAGCGATATCTTCAGTGGGTAATTGTCTCTCCAGTTTTTGTTTTGCTACGCTAAAGAAGTATAACTTCCTAAATACGTATATAATTTTGTTATAGAATAATTTTATGGTGATATTTTCGCTGGTATTCTGTGAGAGCGTGGTCCTTCCCCGGTCGAGCCGACCCATTCTAGTGCTACAACTATACTATTAATATGGCTGCAGCATGGCTCTACCATGTTAAAAAACACAGTATACACACACTTTTTTATTTTTATTCTCTTTAAAATAAGGTACATAAGGGTAATATAGTCATCTTAAGCTTTGTCGCCTTATTAAACCAAAACTAAGAGGAGGATAGAGATAAAAACACAAAGTCGTATACTATAACTAATATATTAAGAAAAAAATATCAATAAAGCTTTGGGAATAATTACGAACACTTCGAAGAATCAACTTAAAAAAAAAACTAATTACACTACACAATACTACAATCGACTTAAAATATTTACTAAAATGTTAATTGTCAAAATGGCGTCAATAAAGCAGCGCCCTTTTGACCCTTCATTATTGTATAGACTGATCTCCGCTAGGAGTTTTTTTTTTTTTATAGGAGAGGGGGCAAACGAGCATGCGGCTCACCTGATGGTAAGTGACTACCGCGGCCCATGAACAACCGCAACACAAGGGGAATTGCAGATGCGTTGCCGGCCTTTTAAAAAGGAATAGGCTCTTTTCTTCAAGGTCCCTAAGTCGTATCGGTCCGGAAAAATCGCTGGTGGTAAACTATTCCACAAGGAAGTTGTGCGAGGAAGAAAACATCTTCTAAATCGCACAGTGGTGGACCGCCAATCATCCAGATGGTGTGGATGGTATCGGGAGTTCTGCCGCGATGTGCGTTCGTGAAATTTGGCGGCTGGGATTAATCCGAACAATTCCTCAGAGCACTCCCCATGGTAAATGCGAAAGAAAATGCTAAGAGATGCAACATCTCTTCGCAGTGCCAATGAGTCGAGCTGATCGGAAAGGACTCGGTCGTCGACGATTCGAGCCGCTCTGCGCTGGATGCGGTCAAGTGGAAGGAGCTGGCACTGGGGAGCCCCAGCCCAGAGATAGGAACAGTATTCCATGTGAGGCCGAACCTGCGCCTTGTAAAGTTGCAGGCGTTGAGCCGGCATGAAATACTGTCCCGCTCTACTGAGCACGCCAAGCTTTTTAGAGGCCAATTTGGCCTTCTCTTCCAAGTGACCACGAAACTGCACGTTACTCGATATGTCGACGCCGAGGATTCCGATACTGGCTGAGGCAACAAGGGGAGTACCTTGAAACTGAGGAGATACGACAAAGGGGTCCTTTTTAGCGGTAAACGCGCAAAGTTGTGTCTTCTGAGGATTAAACTGGACTAGATTTAGTCGCCCCCAATCCGAGACTTTGTCCAGCAAAGACTCGACTTCAGACACAAGTTTGTTCCGGTACTCGGTGACGTTTTCCCGAGAAATATTGGCACGGCCGGTGTATAGAGCATCACCAGTGCTGTCATCTGCATAGCAATGAATGCTACCGGCTTGCAACATATCATTGATATGCAGAAGAAACAGCGTTGGTGATAGCACGCAGCCTTGTGGAACACCAGCGTTAATAGGCTTGTAGTCGGAGCATGCACCGTCTACAACGACCTTGATGCTCCGATCTGCAAGAAAGCTGTGATCCAATTGCATAATTTCTCGGGAAGCCCATAGGAAGGGAGCTTCGAAAGAAGCGCTTTGTGCCAAACTCGATCGAAGGCCTTCGCAATGTCCAAACTAACGGCCAATGCCTCCCCCTTGGACTCTGCTGCCTCCGCCCATCTATGAGTTAAGTAGACCAGAAGATCACCAGCTGATCGACCCCGACGAAAACCGTACTGATGGTCACTAATCAGCTGTTGATCCTCAAGGTACCGCATGAGGTGGCAGTTTATAACGGATTCCATTATTTTGGAGAACAAGGGGGTTATGGCGATAGGCCTGTAGTTGGACGGGTCTGAGCGGTCGCCTTTTTTAGGGATCGGGTGGACAAAAGCTGTCTTCCATGATTTCGGGACTACGCCTAGGGAGTAGGAGTACCGGAAAAGACGCGTTAGAACCGGTGCCAACTCCGGAGCACACGTCCTCAGCACAATTGGGGGGATTCCGTCAGGCCCACTCGACTTGTGGATGTCAAGGGAGAGGAGTGCTCTGCGAACCGAGCGCTGTGAGAACCGCACATCCGGCATGGAGCACTCACACCGCTGGATGGTCGGTGGTGTGTTCCCCCCGTCATCAACAGTCGATTTGGACGCAAAAAGGGAGCCTAAAAGGTCGGCCTTCTCTTTTGCGTCATGGGCCAGTGAGTCGTCCTCCCTGTGCAGAGATGGTAGTGATGGCTTACAGAAATTCCCTTGGACAGCCTTGGCGAGAGACCAGAATGCACGGGTTCCCGAAGGAAGGCGAACTAGTTTCTCGCCAATTCTGCCTATGTGCTCTGACTTTGCCTTGGCAATAACTCTTTTGAAGGACCTGGAGGCGAAGTTATACTTCTTTTTAAGTATGCTGGTGTTTACATCCCGAGTCGCCGAAGCCGCAGCCCAGGCTTGATAACACTCCTGTTTACTGCGTAAAGCAGTCTTACAGGAGCGACCAAACCAAGGCTGAGATCTGCCTCCGATGGGTACCACAGATGATGGAATAAATAGTTCCATTCCCTGTAGCACCACATCAGTGACAGAATCAGCAACAGCGCTGGGATCATCCGGCGAGAAGCAAACCCGCCCCCATGGGTAGGAAGCAAAGAAAGACCGCATTCCGTCCCAATCCGCCGACCTGTAATGCCAAACACGGCGGCAACCTGCAGAACGCAACCGCGAGGGGAGCGTGAGTGGCACCACACTCCGGATCAGACAATGGTCCGAAGAGCCAAGAGGGGCATCGACGGAAACCTGATATCCGTCCGGATGAGAGGTCAGCAGAAGGTCCAACAGGGAAGGTGTATGATCCTTAACATCTGGAATCCTCGTAGGCGATGTAACCAGTTGTGTCAGACCATATGCCAAGGCAAAGTCATAAACAGATCTCCCCGCATGATCGGTTAAACGTGAACCGAGCCATTCGGCGTGGTGGGCGTTAAAATCGCCAAGGATCACGATCTCTGCGGATGGGACCTGTTGTAGCAAGGAATCTGTAGCCATTTGGACGTGGTCAATGAGTCGGTCTGTTTCGGCATTACATTAAAAGTATTCTGTGCTGATGAAGAGATATTGTATTACAGAGCCATCTGTGCAAACAAGGCTGTAGTTTTTGAGTTATAAGAAAGTGATCATATTAACCGGATGACCATATTACCCTCACGTACTATATATAAACAAATAGAATAAATAATTAAGAATCCTTTACTCCATGTCATCGTAATATCATAAGAGATACTACCTACATAAGACGGGGAAACTGAAGCTGGAGATGGACAGTAGCATCTTCCTGATAAAAACTCGAAATAATAAAAAAAAAAACTACTGTTTCCAACCCGCCTGTCATGTGTGGCGACTATGGCAAAATGTGGGAGCACTATGTTTAACAGTGGACTTTTATTACGTGGTAATGAATGATGAATAAAAAAAAAATTGTATTTTGCGCCTTTCAGAGGACACGTCACTTTTTATTCTTAGAATTGAATTTTAAGTTATTCACTTAAATTAGATTTTATTGCTTAAGAATATATGTATAAATAGGATGTTTAATTGACTATAAAACCGCATCTCCACCAAAAATGATGACAACATTTATGTTTACAACTGTTTACAACTCAACAAAAGTTACCAACATTTGTTTCCAATGTTGCCGAGAAATGTTTCCAACAAGCGTCTCCACCGAGGGAACAAATGTTTGCAACAAGCGTATTCCTTTGATGTTGCCGCCGAAAATGGAAACACGGTTCCCGACATTGTTTCAAGTTTTGTTGCCAACACTAGGTAATTACAGAAACATTTTTTTACCAACACGTGTTGGCAACACAACAGTTGGTAACAAAACATTGGCGGAGACGCGGCTTTAGAAACATATACTACTAATATTGTCCTACAGACTGAGTTACGGTCACGGCGGCCAGTCTTAACGGAGACTACAGGACAGGACAGTCTTACAGGGCGCACTCAGCCCGATGGGTCATTGTAATTGTTAACATTTCGGAAATTTTGCGAAGACAAATTGGGTACGCTGTAAATAGTTGGTAAGTAGTAAGTAATTTAAGTAACTAGCTAGTTTAACTAACTAACTACTCATTTTTATAGGATAAGGGTGACAAAAGAGCACAGACATCTACATCTATCCTCGATTACGAATCAAAATGCAGATGCGTTGTCACCGTTGAGGACTAAGATGGAATGCATTTTAAGTAAAAAGGGTCTCCAGTTAAAATAAATCTATTATAGATAATTATGTGTGACTCATACCTTTGAAATTAATCATAAAAACAATTAATAGTTTGAGATTTACGGCATAGTAACTAAATACTACGCCTTAAACATGCTGATATGTAATTCTGTTTCAACGGAAAACCATTGTGTCATTATCTACTAAATTAATTAATTTTTCATAATTGATATAACTTATCTCACGTAAAGATAGTAAAGATAATTTGTACATCTATCAAGGCACAAAAATCTGATATTTGCACAGTAGCTGTTATGACGTAGGCATCCACTGAGAAAGGATTTAGGAAAATGCAAGCCTAAGAGCGTGAAGTATGGCGTTTCTCTTTGTATAGAACTTTTATTTTACTCAAACGCCGGCCAAATGCTCAAGGTCGTTCGCATGGAGTAACCCCTTAAGTAAATAAAATTGTGTTTTGGGATTTTTAAAACAAGGAGTTCAAATTTTGAACGGAGAAATAACAATAAATGTTTTTTTTTTATGTGAAAACTGGTGCAAATACTTTTGAATTAAAATCTCATAGGAATTTGGAGAAAAAATCGATCCCTAAGGGTAGGAAAATAAGGGACGAAGTTATTAAAGTAACTATTTAGACGACATTCTAGTTGTTACCTTGAGCTTGTGATATTCTTTAGTGTTTTCAAAAGCGTTAAAAAACATTAAACAGTAAAGTAGAATCTCATGGCTTTAAAACTCAGGGTTCCCAGCTTAGGGGTTTGCCCCTTAAATTTAAGGGGTAAATAAGTGGGATGGGTGTTTTACGGGTATTTTTAGGGACTTTTTTTTCCACTTTAGCTGATTTTGCTATGGAAGTTTAGTCTGAATCTTTGGGTTGTTTGTTTTGCATTAATTATCACGGTTGCAATTTCTTGTTATCTATTGAAATACTATCAAGTGTGATGATAATCTGATTCACATTGCAACAAAATAACGCATCATTTATAACATTTAATCCATTAATTCAAATATATTATGTTTATTTAATATCTAAATGTATGATTTTAATAAGTCGGAACCATCAGAAGAAAACGAAATAATATTTGAATAAATCAATAATTTATATATAAAGAACATTATAAAGCATTGTACTTATTTTTAGGGGATTTCAAAGGAAAGAAGGTGATAATAGGGGTTTTTGACTTAACCTTTAGGGGTAAATATTTTTTGGAGTTGGTAAGACTGTTAAAACTCATATTAAGTATAAAGCACAGACTTCTGAAACTGTTATGTCCTGCGCCCTCTTCTCCCAAAATAGGGCCTCCCCAAAAAAAACTGTTATGTGGAAATTATTTTATTCTTTTTAGGTTTTTGTGGTCGGTTTTTACTTTTTATTACGAGTTTAATTTTTTTATGAGCCCTTGCTAGAACGCAATATACAAATGACTCGATTACATATACCTTTGGGACGCAATGGAGGGGATTATTTTACGTTGCCATCACATAATCAAGCTTTTGGTTATAGAATGTTATTGCTATAGTAGAAAATCGGCCAGAAAGATATCCCCTCCACCATCATAATTATCATTAAAATTATTCAAGTAGGTATGTAAATAAATGTCGACTATTACGGCGTTTTAAATATACGATAAAACGTAGTGAATCGCAGTTATCTCAGCCGCTTGCGGTCCCGGCACGCGCTTTAGTCGTGATACAGAGGGTTGCCAAGTGTCCTGGTATTTTTTAGTATTGGGAATATTGCCTGTCGGCTATAAAACTAATTTCTTTCATGTTTGATAAATCTTTTCTAGTTTTGTTGAGAATAAAAGACTGACTGACTGATTTTTTAAAATAAAGATTTTATTAAAAAATACTCTATGGATAACTACGTACATCATATTATGAACTGATGCGACTATACTCCTTTCATATTATCACAGTTTAAAGTATGTCTTTAAACTGTGATATTATATACATCCAAATTTATGCAGTTATGTTTGAATACAAACTGTTGGGCGTAAGGTTAATTAAAGTTATATAATCTTATTTGTAAGAGTATCCATTACTCCATATCATTCCATGGGTGTCGTAAGAGATGGCAGAGGAAAATGAAACAGAAGATAGGAACTTGCGAAGTTATCATTCGTTAAGAATTTTGAATTAGTATGAATAAATTAATATAGATTACTCATTAGTACCTAGTACCTACCTACAGATAAGTTTTATAAGTCTATAAAATTTAATTTAAATAACTACTTAAATTCTCTAAAATTCTCTAAATTATTTAATTTATCAAACGAATAATGAGTTGCTATTTTAAATCGCAGTAAGCAATTTTGCTAAGTGTTCATTAACTCTAAAAAATAATAGTCCTCAAAAAGTTCTCTAACAAACTTAAAAAAAACATTAAAGGAACTAACATTTAAGTGCTTACTCATCAAAGTTTAAACATCTATTTTGAACCTAACACCACAAGTACGTAGCATCTGAACGCAACGTAAAGAATTACAATTCCTGACCTTTATTATCTTTACATATAAAATAAAACTTACCAAGCAATTAAACCCGTGAGTTACTTGTTCGTTATTATGTATATAAATAATAGTTAGGTATTAAACAGCCCGCGGCCTGCAGATGAAGCTGTAAGAGCCGCATAGGCTAACAGCGCAAACATCTCGAATTAGCAATGAATTGAAATAATTTGTTACTTTATTATAAGATAATATAATGTTTAGCATTTGGCAACCCTGTATCTAGTTTTATCAGTTCAACAACAAGGCAGCTGTGCCAATAATAAATAAAAAATACCGACTTCAAAAATATCCGTTTTCTTCGCACAATCGAAGCGTTTCGTTTAGCAAGGAATTCGGAACGCGGCTAATGTACCGCAGCGCAGGTCAATGTTAGGGCGGGCCGTTGACGTATTATTTTATAATCTGTGAATGTAAAATATTCTTGGTAACGTAGAGAGAGAATAAACTATTGGTAATAATAATTATTAAAAGTGGATCACGGAAAACAGCTTTAAATCGAATATATTATATATTTGTACACTGTTTTCTTAGAAAAGACTTTTACCGAATTTATTTAGATTATATTACTTTTTTATAGTGCGTAATTAAGCTTAAGTTTTGACAATGATATTGTTATTTAATTTCGACCTAACCTACTGATTTATTTGCATAAGTTACGATGGTAATAAATACAACAATAAAAATAAATAAATAAGCCTCATAAATATACATTATAATATATTATACATTTTATTTATTAATTAGGTATGTTATCTCTACATATTATCAAACAAAGTCACTTCCCGCTGTCTGTACGCTTAGAAATTTTAACCGCTAAAAAGAACCCCTTTGTCGTATCTCCTCAGTTTCAAGGCACTCCCCTTCTTGCCTCAGCCAGTATCGGAATCCTCGGCGTCGACATATCGAGTGACGTGCAGTTTCGTGATCACTTGGAAGAAAAGGCCAAATTGGCCTCTAAAAAGCTTGGCGTGCTCAACAGAGCGGGACAGTATTTCATGCCGGCACACCGCCTGCTACTTTACAAGGCGCAGGTTCGGCCTCACATGGAATACTGTTCCCATCTCTGGGCAGGGGCTCCCCAGTGCCAGCTCCTTCCACTTGACCGCATCCAGCGCAGAGCGGCTCGAATTGTCGACGACCGAGCCCTTTCCGATCGGCTCGATTCATTGGCACTGCGAAGAGATGTTGCATCCCTTTGCATTTTCTTTCGCATCTACCGTGGGGAGTGCTCTGAGGAATTGTTCGGATTAATCCCAGCCGCCAAATTTCACGAACGCACATCGCGGCAGAACTCCCGATACCATCCACACCATCTGGATGATTGGCGGTCCACCACTGTGCGATTTAGAAGATGTTTTCTTCCTCGCACGACTTCCTTGTGGAATCGATTACCATCAGCGATTTTTCCGGACCGATACGACTTAGGGACCTTCAAGAAAAGAGCGTACTCCTTTTTAAAAGGCCGGTAACGCATCTGCAATTCCCTCCCTGGTGTTGCAGTTGTTCATGGGCGGCGGTAGTCACTTACTATCAGGTGAGATGCATGCTCGTTTGCCCACTCTTCTATAAAAAAAACGAAACGGATTTTGATGCGGTTTTCATCAGGAAGGTTGTTCGCGCCAAACACTTTCAAGGATTGACGCGAGATGTCACTCGGCTCGGCGCGATACCGGTTTGACTTTCGGTCGTGCGAAAAACGCCCAAGGGCAGTCAGTCATCTGCCAGATGTGCTAATGTTTGCACGCTGTTAATTTTGTGCGGGAACCGCGGAATAGTTAGGGCGTCTAGTAAATATCCTGTCTAGGAATTATAACGCGCATTCCCTGTTTGGATAGCCTTTCCCGGGACTTATTGGGTCCGACTTAGAATCTGTATAAGTGCATTCGACAATATAAGCTAGTGCGGCCTCGGTATTTAGAACTGTTGCCACGCGAAACGGTAGTGACCTTTGACCTAGAAACTCCGGGCGTGTTTTGTGCGGTAACCTTATACCCCGCGATAGTTAGTGGCTTCTGTAAGCTAGTTAATCGTACGATAGAGTTAAGTGACTGGCATCGTGGTGAACCAAGAAAGTGACTGTGGATAACCTCGAAAGGCCCCCTCAAGTTGAAGCGGTGTCGACGCTCGGGCTGTTGCCGACGGCTAAGGTCTAGGTTCAATCACCATCAGTCACACCCAGATACACACCACATCACCATTCTTTCCCTTGCACTACACAACCACATGCGACCTGACCGACTCCGGAGGAACCAGTCGCCTTGGATAGAGGTAAGTGAACCCCGCCAAATTCCTTCCGGTCGACTGGCCGTAGTATAACGCTCCCCCATATATTTAGTGTAATTAGAGAACTTCCACGTGGCCTTAGGAGGCCCGACCTACGTTTGCTCGGGAAGTCTTCTGCTGATGGGCCCCGGGGGATTGGATCCTTTAAGGGAGCAACCGTAGGCCGTAACAAACTGGTAGCAGAGCGCGATTCCGGGTTCGATTCCCGGTCGATCCCGACTATAGTGTTTGATAAACATTAAACAATTTTGGTGGCAGGGAGCGTTGGTGTGATTGGTTTAATTGGCATCTACAATCACGCCCGTCCGTAATACGTAAAAATATTTTTTTTGTACGTAATAATAGAATTATTTTCCTTTGTTGCTTTGTTGCTTGCCTTTTTTTTGGTTAGAGGGTAATTTGAAAAGCCGCGCCCTAGGTTGTGCAAGCGGGAGATTTTCTAGAGATATACGTCATGTAGGTAGATGGTTATTTTTACGTAATCGGTTAATTATCGTTGTCGGAGAGTTGTAGTGGATTACTTATCGAAGGTTCGATTTCCGAGCTAGGCATTTTTTGTTGATCGACCGTGATGTGTATCTTCGTTTATACTGTAAGTTGTATTTGAACTAAATAGTAGTAATTTGTATTTGCGCAATTTGAATTTAACTTGATTCGATCGCACTAGTATTTGTTATTTGTTAATTTGATTTGTGTCTTTTTTGTGCTAACTTGTATTTGGTTGATACGTAGCAAGTAGTTCGTATTTGTGTAATTTCTATTCAACGCGATTTGATAGGAACTGCATTTATTAACTGTTAATTTTTTGTTGTATTTTTTATTTGTTATCTTTGTAAACTGTGCTCAAGCCGCGTCGTAATTTGTATTTAATAGTGATGACATCGCCTAAGCTACTGATCCGTTGTCTGCGGACTGAGTTGCGCTGGGCCACAAGCGCCCATGCTTTGATAGGTCGACCGGATAGGGTCCATAACTTGATGAAGCGGTTCGAGCAGGTGGATGCTCGAAGGGCCGCAGTGGAGGAGGCTTACGCTGAGCTCGAGGATTCGGATGTGGAGAAGGGAGTCCTGGACTCTTGCTTTGCGGACTATGAGCAGTTCTTGTGGCTCACGGACGAGTTGATCGAGGCTGAAGGCAGGTATGCCGAGGAGGCGCGTGAAGCTCGGATGAGTAACCTGCCCGAGTCCTCTCTGAAGCAGCTTCAGCCGGAGCGGTTGGGACGACTCCCAACTCTGGACCTGCCAAAGTTCTCCGGGGTCCTTTCCGAATGGCTGACCTTCGTTGGTCTTTTCGACAGCCTAGTGGACGCCCGGAGTGACTTGACCCCGAGACAAAAGATGGCGTACCTCCTGGCCTCACTGGAGGGGGAGGCCCTGGGCGTCGTCGGCCACTTGAAATTGTCGGACGACGCCTACCAGACTGCTCGGGACCTCCTAGCCAGAAGATATGCCAACATCCGGCGAATTGCAGACGAGCATGTTAAGCAGCTTCTAAGCCTCCCGCTGCTTAGTGACCGGGCCAGACTGCGTCCGGACCTGTTGGATCCAGTCTTGGTGGCCTGTAATACATTGAGGCGGCTGGGTTTACCAGTGAGCGAATGGGCTTTTTTGTTGCTCCGCATCGTGCTGTCCCGTCTACCTCTCGACCTGCGAATCCATTTTGAGGAGAGGTACGGCGGGGACGAGGCCTCCTATATTCCGCCCTTCTATGACCTGCTGCGGTTTTTGGAGGAGCAGTGCCGGCAGATAGAGAGCGCGGCGGGCACCGTTGACGACTTACGAGCCGTGCCCAGTGAGAGGCTGAATCCTCCAGGCAAGCCGTCGTCAACCCCCCCCTGCTCCTATTGTCGAGCATCTGATCATCGGGTAACGTCGGGCCCGAAATTATTAGGTAAGCCGGTTCCAGCGAGGCGAACTATCGCCAAGGAGCGCCGCTGGTGCTGGTCATGTCTGGGAGGGCACCTCCAGCGAGACTGTCCGCATCGACGGCCCTGTCTGCATTGCCAGGGCAATCACCATGCCGTTTTGTGCCTGGGTGCGAACGGCGTCTCCTCTCGGGGCTCTGCCAGGCCCTCGACCCCCACGGGCGGGGGCGCTCAGCCACGCCCTCTGCCGGGCGACTCTTGGCGCCCGCCGGCCAGCCATCAGGCCCCTAAGTTTGAAAGGAGTCCCTCCCCCGACCAGTCGGGGGGTAATTCCCCCAGGGGCGGGGGTGTCATCACCCCCCCTCAGCGTGTGGAGAGGAACTTCACGGCCACTCATCTGTCCGTTGGACCCTTCTCACTTCCGTTAGCTGAGTGGCCGCGACTGGTGTACCACTGTTCCCCATTTGATGGAGGCGGCCCTGGCTAGCTGCCGCCTTAGCTCCCACCACGGCCACCTCCACTGAGCCTTAAGCCGTCAACAGTCCACTTGTCAAAATGTTCTGTTGCCGACGGCCTCAGTGAAGGCGTACAACCCGAGTGGCGATTGTTAGCGATCTCGGGTTCACGCCATGTGGCCTCCCCTTGGTGGTGGGAAGATTAGGGCCCCTCTGGAGCGTTGAATCACGCTGTCAAGGGGTATTAGATTTGGTTTGGTCGAGCACTTAGTCAAAAAATACTTGAATTAAAATTAAAAAATGGTTTGGGCTTTCCGCGAAATTTTCCTATTTGTAGCGGTTTAAATTAAAAGAATTGAATTTAATCTACTCCTTTAAATGCTACTGCATGTGTTTTGTAAATATATTTAATCACTGTATTTGATTGTTGCGTCTGTTTGCTGAAAGGAAAATTTGAATTCATCTGAAATGGAATGGCGCACTATTTGAAAAATTATGTTTATGTTTATGATAGTGTTTAATAATTTTGCTTTGCGAAGAAGTAGGGCTGTCCCTTACGTTATTGTTTTGTTTAATTTGCAAGTTGACCTATGCGCATCGGTGATTAATTTGGTTGAATTAATTCTGTAGTTGCACATTGATGCTTTTGAAAAATTAGTTGAAATATGAGCATAGGACTTCTTCTTCTTCTTCTTCATAGGATTGAAATCAGCTGCCGCACTATTTTAGTAAATGATAATAGGGTGGGTGGCCTGGCTAGGCCTACTTGTTGAAAATTCATACTAGGGACTATCTGTGCGTTTCGTTCGGCTCTCCACAGACGACGTTCATGTGGAATTTGTGGGTGCTCTCTGCACTGAAGCTTAGGAGGCCGCTCGAGGCCGCTTCGTGTCGCGTCACTGTTTGCAGAGCTGATCCGGTCGGATTGCGGAACTAATCATAGGGGCACAGATATGTGTTTGAAAGAGGTCGTCGGACTTCTGTCCAGTACAGGACTTGTTAAAGTGCTGCGATGCCCAGGAGGGGCATCCAGTGGAGGCTGACCCTCCGGCTTGCCACATTAGGGCTATTTTTTGAGGCGCTGGTTAGGGTTGCAAGATCTGATGGGATGCCTAAGGTGGCCTAGTTTGGTTGTAGATTCGGTCTTGCAACTTGCCTTCGCGACCTTGTCCCGCTGACCGGTTTGCTCGCGGACCTAAATCCTTATGTCCGGGACGGGGGTTTGTTCGCGCCAAACACTTTCAAGGATTGACGCGAGATGTCACTCGGCTCGGCGCGATACCGGTTTGACTTTCGGTCGTGCGAAAAACGCCCAAGGGCAGTCAGTCATCTGCCAGATGTGCTAATGTTTGCACGCTGTTAATTTTGTGCGGGAACCGCGGAATAGTTAGGGCGTCTAGTAAATATCCTGTCTAGGAATTATAACGCGCATTCCCTGTTTGGATAGCCTTTCCCGGGACTTATTGGGTCCGACTTAGAATCTGTATAAGTGCATTCGACAATATAAGCTAGTGCGGCCTCGGTATTTAGAACTGTTGCCACGCGAAACGGTAGTGACCTTTGACCTAGAAACTCCGGGCGTGTTTTGTGCGGTAACCTTATACCCCGCGATAGTTAGTGGCTTCTGTAAGCTAGTTAATCGTACGATAGAGTTAAGTGACTGGCATCGTGGTGAACCAAGAAAGTGACTGTGGATAACCTCGAAAGGCCCCCTCAAGTTGAAGCGGTGTCGACGCTCGGGCTGTTGCCGACGGCTAAGGTCTAGGTTCAATCACCATCAGTCACACCCAGATACACACCACATCACCATTCTTTCCCTTGCACTACACAACCACATGCGACCTGACCGACTCCGGAGGAACCAGTCGCCTTGGATAGAGGTAAGTGAACCCCGCCAAATTCCTTCCGGTCGACTGGCCGTAGTATAACGCTCCCCCATATATTTAGTGTAATTAGAGAACTTCCACGTGGCCTTAGGAGGCCCGACCTACGTTTGCTCGGGAAGTCTTCTGCTGATGGGCCCCGGGGGATTGGATCCTTTAAGGGAGCAACCGTAGGCCGTAACAAAGGTTTATATGTAGGTATAAACGGCTAGACCGATTTTGATAACATTTTGTGTGTGTGATTAAGTTGATTAGAGAAAGGTTTATATTCACAATTGGACCCGGTAGGTGGCGTTGTTGTCAAAATCCAGAAAAGGCGCGAAGCCGGTTCGCTATTTATTAATATTAAATATCAATATTATTATGTACGTAACATAAATAATTTAATTGTGTATTAAATTATACAGTATTTTTACTATAAATTTAGCAAATACCATTATAAACAAGAAAATATTTTTTTTTAAAACCATATTGCTACAAAAATAGCCCTGCTGCATTGTTCTATTAATAACTCACAACATGACATATTCATTAGCATGTGAATGTAAAAGTTTTCACGATCGTCGATCGTATTCAAAGATATTTAAGTAGTAGTTTTTTTTTGTACAATAGGGTGACAAACGAGCACACAGTCCACCTGATGGTAAGTGGTTGCTGTGGCCCATAGACATCTACGTCTACCTTCGTTTGCAAATCAAAATGCAGATGCGTTGTCATGTCACCCGTGAGGACTAAGATGAAATGCCTCTTTTCCAGTAAAAACAGCAGCGTTAAGCTGCTATTTAACGCTGGTATTCTGTGAGAGCGTGGTCCTTCCCCGGTCGAGCCGACCCATTAATGCTACAACTATACTACTAATATAGCTTCAAACTGGCTCTACCGCGTATAAAAGTAGTAGTACGTATAAAAGTAATTATAATAGTAATTATAAGTATAGTACCACTACATATTTAAATCCCTTTGGTCGTATTCTTCCTTTGAGAATTTTGGCGGGAACTTGACCGGCAGCGGATTGACCCCATTTCTGCTACAATAATAATATAGCTGCAGCATGGCTGTACCACGTATTTGTGTCACTCTGAAGGCTAATCGACCGATAAACTGACTTTGAAATCCGTCAACTTTAATTAGGCAACTTAAAATATGCAGGAAGTTGATTGTTTTTAATTCATTTGTCGATGTAAATTATTTAAAGTGTTTTCATTGTAATCTTCAACCCGGTAATCGCATAGCTGAATACGAGGTGCCCTCATGGTGGGTTAAAGTAAAAATTACAGCCTACATACGTCCCAATGCTGGGCACAGGACTCTCATTTCTGAGAGGGTTTTAGGGCAAGGAAGTATCCGCCGCGCTGCCTCAATGCATGTTGGCGAACTTTACATGTCTTCAATATAATTTTTTTTCTTATCTCTTAGACATACAGGTTTCCTCACGATGTTTTCCTTCACCGCCGAGCACGTGGTAAATCAGCACTTCAAATTGCAATTAACAATTTCATTGGTGCCGGCAGGGATCGAACCCGGTTTGCTCGCGTACTGTCAAATTTACAGCGAGCGCAAACCATCTGAGCTACCACGGCTCTATAGTGGGTAGAATTAGTTAAAATCGTATAAGCCTAATTCCTAGTAGAATTTACGTAGTAACTATTAGTTAATTTTAATCTGTGCTAGAGTCGGCAATCTTAGTACCAACTGGAGTCATTTTTAGGTCTGCCATACTGCTGTCCAGCTTCAGGCAGCGGTCTAATTCCGCCATAAACGTGTAATAGTGAAGTAGGACGCATATAGGCTGTAATTTTATATTACATAAGAGGGATAAATTATTACAAGATATTATGAAAAATTAAGTGGTAAAAAAGGCACAATATCATACAAAATTTGATACAAAAAACAAAAACTGTGGTTGAATAGTAAGTAATTAGAAAAAAACAAACATGCGTGAGTGTCGTGGAACACTCGGTTGGAACGAAGTTCTTTTCGTAGTATATAATTATTGATAAACGTATATTATGATTGATTCCACCAAATTCGTACCGTCCGATAAGAAACTTTGTTCCAAAAAATAAAGACTACGTGTATATACATAGATATAGTGATAGAATAAATGAAATTTACATAAAAAGTGTAAGAATATAAAGACAAATCAATAAAATACGACAAACAATGGGTAAAGATAATACAGACATGAAACAACATCTGCTACCCGCAGAATATAAACTCATGTTAACAATATAAATAACAGGTGGTAAAAAAAACGTACCGTCGAATTGAGTAGCGACTCCTTTTTGAAGTCGGTAGAAAATCAGAAATTTTGTACAAACCGACTTCAATATATATTATTAAGAATAACTCAAAAACTATTGGTCTGACCTTGATCAAATTTATGTGGGACCACATAGAAAGCACAAGCTTTTAAATAAAAAAAGAATCATCGAAATACTGGTTCACCCAGTAAGAAGTTATGAGGTAACACACATAAAAAAACATACCGTCGAATTGAGTACCGGCTCCTTTTTGAAGTCGGTAGAAAATTAAAAATTTTGTACAACTGACTTCAATATAAATTATTAAAGGTAACTCAAAAACTACTGGTCAGACCTTAACCTTGATAACTTATATGGGACCACATGAGAAGCACCAGCTTTACATGTGTAACACACATAAAAAAAGGAAAAAAATACAATGTACCTCCTCTTTTTTGAAGTCGGTTAAAAAGTCTACACATAAGAAAATCAAGGTCCTTTAATCTAATAAATAATTTATTAGAATAATAAAAAAACGATATGCTGCTTAATTTACCCCAGCATTCACAATAGAAAACGAGGTTCTTCCCTAGTAACTATCACGTAGTAACTATTTATGTGGTAGGGCCACGCTGCAGCTATATTATGGTTGCAGCACGGATGGGTCGGCTCAACCGGGATAGGACCACGCTCTCACAGAATACCAGCGTAAAATAGCAGCGTAATGCTGCTGTGTTTCGTATGGTGAGTGTAGAGAACCGGAGACTCTTTTTACTGGAAACGAGGCATTCCATCTTAGTCCTAAGGTTGACAACACCCCTACATTTTGATTATTAATCGAAGGTAAAATGTAGATGTCTATAGGACACAGCATCCACATACCATCAGGTGGACTGTGTGCTCGTTTGTTACTCCCGTTTTATTTAAAAAAAAAAAACTAGTTATTTTTCTCTCTTAAGCCGTCGACATTAAGTACGATAGTTTGAAAATATTTTAATCTATACAAATAAATAAAATTGAAGTGTCTGTTTGCAATATTAAAATAACAGCTTTTTACTAAATGCATATGAAAGTTTAAACGGTACTAATAATAAAAAGACATTTTTCAACATTATTGTCTGTCTGTCTGTCTGTCTGTTTGTTCCAGGTAATTTCCGAAACGGCTGGACGGATTTTGACGGGACGTTCACTGGCAGATAGCTGATGTTATAAGGAGTAACTTAGGATACTTTTATTTCAGAAAAAGTGCAAAAAAAAAAATTAAAACCTTTGAAATCGTAGTAAATTCCACGCAGACGAAGTCACGAGGGACAGCTAGTTGCTAATGTATAAAGTTCAGCGAGCTATGGATGTGACTGTACTCGGATATTCGGGGTTTCTCTGCGTGATAGACTTAGAAGAGTGAAGGACTGTAATGATAATGTTAATGATGATATAAAGTTAGGTATTTTTTTTTAAATACTAGTAATGCTATTAAACATTACTAATATTCCTTTTAACCACTTCTGGTAAGCTTAAAATGGTTGTGTTAGAGGTGGTTCACGACAGTAGTCGAATGGCGGATTCGAACCCACGACCTTTCGAGATCGCGGCCCGCGCCCTGCTATTAGGCTACTGACGCTTCATTTATAGTCTAGACGATTCGTTATTTATGGTCTAGACAGTTAAAAATGTAGTTTGAAATGCGTTTCGTAAATTGTAGCTCAACTAATGGATGAGTAATATCTAATGATTAGCTGCCATTAACCCAATTCTGTTAATATATTAGTCAAACCATTAGTAGTTAAATGCAAGATAATAATGTGGAAGGTAATGACGCAAATAAATAGATAACTGCTACGGTTAGAAGTCATTATTAAAAGTATATTTTAAAACCATGTAGTGGCGGCGTAGGAGAATCCACTATTTCATATTCATACAATATATACGCGGTAGAGCCATGCTGCAGCTATATTAGTAGTGTAGTTGTAGCAAGAACGGGTCGGCTCGACCGGGGAACGACCACGCTCTTACAGAGTACCAGCGTAAAATAGCAGCTTAATGCTGCTGTGTTTTGTATGGTGAGCGTAGAGAACCGGAGACCCATTTTACTGGAAAAGAGGCATTGCATCTTAGTACTCACGGCTGACAACGCATCTGCATTTTAATTCGCAACCGACGATAGATGTAAATGTCTATGGGCCACAGAAACCACTTACCATCAGGTGGACTGTGTGCTCGTTTGTCACCCTTATTCTATAAAAAAAAAAAACAATCAATCAATCAATTTATTTATTCATTTTCACAGGTAACAAGGTTGACAATATTATAATTTTAAGTATCTCCGCGAAATGCTTGTACAGCATATGAATGTATATATTTACACATCATAAAATTAAATATAAATGAAAAAAATTAAAATAACAGTTAAATTAAGTAAACAGATTCAACACAAAATTATTAAATTACATATTTAAATCATTAGTAAATAGAAATTCGTTGACATTATAATAACATTTATGTATAAGAAAATTATTTAGAGTACATTTAAATTTTTTTGTATTATAAAATTTAATGTGATCAGGTAATCTTTATATATAAAAATTACGTGTCACGTTGTTTGTCCGCGATGAACTCCTAAACTACTGAACTGTTTTCAATGAAATTTTACACACTGTGCAATTGGGTCTAACTTGAGAGATAGGACACTTTTTATCCCGTATAAGTGACCTTCAATATTTTTTATTGCGAATTTAAGGATTTTTTATAGGAAGGGTCATCGGAAAGGGCAGAACAACGTCTGCCTGGCCAGCTAGTTTATTATATAATTTAGGGGCCATTACAACAACACTTTTTTACATAAGGCCAATTTTACATACATTTGTCTGGATTATTTGTTTCCGAGGACAAAGGTTATTATATTATCCCGTAGGTGTCGTAGAATGTGATAGAGGGAAATGAAACATGATATGGGTATATCAAATATAACACTGCGGTTGCCAACGCGCCTGCCAAGCTTGGCAACTATAAGGCCTGTTCAACACAGTTCAACAGTACTGGATAGGCTAATTCATTAAAAAACTTTGGTTATTTAGCTTTGTGAAAAACGAACACGGTCCACCCGATGGTAAGTGAATGCTGTGGCCTATAAGCAGCCACACTGACATTTATCCTCAAATAAGAATCAAAATGCAGATGCATTGTTACGCCTGAGGCCTCAGATGGAATGCCTTGTTTCCAGTAAAAAGCGCCTCCGGTTCTCTACACTCACCATACGAAACATAGCAGTGTTAAGCTGCTATTTTACGCTGGTATTCTGTGAGAGCGTGGTCCTGCCCCGGTCGAGCCCAACCATAATAGCTGCAGCGTTAATACCACGTAAAAATGTAGGAGTAATGTCCTTAGTTTTTACTTTGTGGCAAAAGGGTCATCTATCTTTACATATAAATTTTTTCTATTCGTGTATATTTGAACTTAAGTTCGGCTACTCTTTGAAAAATAACCGTGTAGACATAATTCTTCTGTTCGTGTGTATGTAATTGAACTTCTCCTAAACGGCTGGGCCGATTTTGATGAAATTTTATTGTGTGTTTAAGATAATTCGGGAATGGTTTAGATTCACAATTGGACCCGGTAGGAGTTGTGTATCGCCAGCAACGCAAAGTCGGGAATTTGCATTTGCAAAAATCCAAAATTAGGGGCTTTTTAGGTGCTAATTAGGTGCCAAGTTTAAAAATTAGGTGCTCTAAAATTTTCACCGCAACGAACTGTTGAAATTTGCGTTGCCAGCAAAACGTCTCGCTAGCAACGTAATGAAGTTATTAGATATACGATAAATATTAATAGCAAGGAATTAAGTGCTAATTAGGTGCTGCAAGTATACGCAATAACAAGGCGCCCCTAATAAAAATAAAGTCGTTATTCAGAACATAACAGACGCAAAATTCAGATTTCCTGAAAATCAAAATAGAATCAAAAATGCTTTTAGAAAAAGTCCAAATTAGGGGCTTTTTAGGTGCTAATTAAGTACCAAGTTTAAAAATTAGTTGCTCCAAAATTTTCACCACAACAACCCATTGAAATTTGCGTTGCTGGTAAAACGTATCGCTAGCAACGCAATGAAGTTCTTAGATATACGATAAATATTAATACATATATTATAATCTATGTATTAATAGCAAGGAATTAAGTGCTAATTAGGTGCTGCATGTATAGGCAATGGCAAGGCGCCCCAGACAAAAATAAAGTCGTTATTAGAAAAATTATTCAGCAAAGCAAATGCAAAAATCAGGTTTGTGTGTTTGTGCCATCTAGCGTCTATCACACTTACCACCTTGAGAGTCCATCGATTTTGGTTCGATAAAATGATTAAAACTATAGAAAGATGTAGATGGCAATATTTATTATGAAGCAATTTTACTAGAAAGAAAATATTATTTTGATTTAGTACACTAAAGTTTAGGCTTCACATGTCTAAAAATAAAAATTGTAATATTTATTTGTTTGAAAATATATTAATTAATATTATAGATTATGTTAAATATGAAAAACAAAAAATGCGGTTCATACCTTATAGTAAGGTAATGGTGGTTTTAAATCGGATAATTTCCAGAATATTACCGTCATCTACATGCGACCTCATTAATCTTTCAGCACCTAATTAACATTTAATTTTTATGCACTGATAAAGAACAAAAAATACCGTTCATACATTATGGGAAGGTCATGGTGGTCGTGGACCCCATAATTCCCAGAATAATATCTTAATCTGTATCGGGTCTCAATAATCGCTCAGTACTTAATTAGCACTTAATTCCTCGCTATTAATATTAATCGTAAATCTAGTAACGTCATTGCGTTGCTAGCGATACGTTTTACCAGCAACGCAAATTTCAATGGGTTGTTGTGGTGAAAATTTTGGAGCAACTAATTTTTAAACTTGGTACTTAATTAGCACCTAAAAAGCCCCTAATTTGGACTTTTTCTGAAAGCATTTTTGATTCTATTTTGATTTTCAGGAAATCTGATATTTGCGTCTGTTATGTTCTGAATAACGACTTTATTTTTATTAGGGGCGCCTTGTTATTGCGTATACTTGCAGCACCTAATTAGCACTTAATTCCTTGCTATTAATATTTATCGTATATCTAATAACTTCATTGCGTTGCTAGCGAGACGTTTTGCTAGCAACGCAAATTTCAACAGTTCGTTGCGGTGAAAACTTTAGAGCACCTAATTTTTAAACTTGGCACCTAATTAGCACCTTATAAGCCCCTAATTTTGGATTTTTCCAAATGCAAATTCCCGACTTTGCGTTGCTGGCGAGACACAACTCCCGGTAGGTAGCACTGTTCTCGAGATCCAGAAATCTCCCGTGCAAAGCCGGGGCGAAGAGCTAGTCACCTATAAAAAGGTGGTATGTGCTCGTTTGTCACTCTTACTTCTTCTAAATAACCGGCCAAGTGCGAGTCGGACTCGCGCATAAAGGGTTCCGTACCGTCGTAATACACGTTTTTAGTACGTTGCCCCATTTAATTTTTAATTTATTAAAATTTTTATTATTTGTTGTTATTGCGGCAACAGAAATAAAAAAAAATATGTGAAAGTTCCAACATGAGATACAGCCCAATGACATACAGACAAACGAACGGACGGACAGTGGAGGCTTAGTAATAGGGTTGATTACCCTTTGTGTACGGAACCCTAAAAACGATCCGCGACTAACTATGCAATATATTATACTTATATATTATAAACTATGCAATCGAGACAATTAATAATAAAAAACAAAACATTTACATATTATAATATTTTATAGGTGGATAAGCCACGCGTTATCAGTCCGGATGTCGTTAGTGATTAAACAATAAGCATTCTAAAAATAAATCGATTGATTAATTTGTGTTATTGAGTCACGGATGATAGTTGCTACTTATGTGTGAAGGAAGCTCTTACTTATTTACTAGACAGCATGACTTCTTTTCTGCCATGGAGTGCATCTGCGTACGTACCCTATTTAACCGACTTAAAAAAAGGAGGTTCACAATTTACTGTATGTTTTTTTAATGTGTGTTAACCTCAAATCTTCTTTCTAGGTCAACCGATTTTGATTGACTTATAGATAGATTACCTTAATAATGCGTATTTAATTGACTTCGACTACATTGATGGTGTTCTCATTTTATTAATATTGAAGTCGGTTGTACAACATTTTGAATTTAGCCGCATTATTCCCGCATATTTTTAATTGTAACACTTGTACCTATTCCAGACGCAGCGCGTGCAGCAGAGGATGCCGTGTTACGGTCTGGAACGTTTTTTTTTATAGAATAAGGGTGACAAACGAGTACACAGTCCACCTGATGGTAAGTGGTTGCTGCGGCCCATAGACATGTACATCTATCCTCTATTACAAATCAAAATGTAGATGCGTTGTCACCCGTGAGGACTAAGATGGAATGCCTCATTTCCAGTAAAAAGGGCCTCCGGCCACCTGCACTTACCAAGCGAAACGCCCAGGTAAACCTCTACTTCACGCTGGTTTTCTGCGAGGTCGTGGTATCACCCACCGGGGTCTAGCCGGCCCATCCGTGCGACAGCAAAAGCTGCCGCGTGGCTCTACCACTGTTGTCTACAGAGCCAGTATTATAAAAGGCTGAGATGATGCTATCGTTTTTCGCAGTGGTGGCAAAACATTTGTAACCTTCTTTGGTGAGGTTTACGTGGTAGAGACACGCTGCAACTATATCATGGTTGTACGAATGGGTCGGCTCGACCGTGGTAGCACCACGTCTTACAGAATACCAGCGTAAAATAGTCAAGCATGTGACTTACCGGTGAGAGTACGTGCCTTCCAGGTCATATGTCCGGAGTTTTATTTTATTATAAAACTGAAGTGACAATAGAACTTACAATCCACCTGATGGTAAGTGGTAAGGCCACGCTGCAGCTACGTTACGGCTGCAGCATCAATGGATCAGGCCGGTCGGGTAAGGAACACGCTCTCACAGAATACCAGCGTAAAATAGCAGTCTGATCCGGCAGTGTTTCGAATGGTGGACATCATTTTGCTTTTTGATTCTTAACCGAGGATAGTTGTAGACGCCTATGGGTTAAAGCTGGATGCCTTGCCTTACCATTATTGATAATTGTACTAAGTTTTATATCCATATTTCATTAATGCTCAAAATTATTTAAGTGATAGTCAATATTCACTCATGTGATATTAAAGCAAAGACAGAATAGAATAGAATAATTTTTATTCAATATAGATTATTACATAATACTTATTGAAAGTAATTTTTTTATTTACCACTGGTTCGGAAAGTACCTCTGCCCCGGGAAGAACCAGCAAGAAACCCAGCGGGACTTTCTTTTTTAAACATATTTCACTTTACAATAACTTTGTTTGTACAATTTTGGCGTGGCGATCACCTCATCACCCAAAGGTTATGTTCACTTATGTATTCTTTGATATTATAATAATCCTTTTTGTACAATTTTTCTTTGATAAAACATTTTAAACTTGTTTATTGACAAATTTTGTACATTTTTTTGGGGTTTTGTTGTAAAAGTGTATGACATTGCCCCATAAATGAATTACTAATTCTGTGGAGTCTAGTAACTGTATGTTTTGTCCTAGTGTAAAAATATGAACATCTTTATTCTTATTAAAGCTATTTATCTAAGTTATCTAAGTCTAAGTTAATACATATGTTTATTTCTTTAAATTTTTCTTAAAGGGACTCATTAGAATTTAAGTTATAAATAGCCCATACGGCTCCCTTTTGCAAAATAAAATCAACGGAGTATGTGACTCATCGTTTAGAGTACGTGCCTGTCAAGTCGTAAGTCCCCGGATCCAACTTGCGGAGTTCATTGTTAATAAATTATTGATAACAAAGATATGAACGTACTTGGCATGACCGAGTGTGTCCGACACTTTACAGGGCTCCACTGTCAAGGGTAAAAGTACTCCTTACAATATTGTGCTATCCGTCTAACATGACGTCATAGTACAATTTATAGAGATTTTGGGCAAATTAGACTATACCACGTATAAAAAGCTGGGTAAGCGCCATCTTTCTTTATTTTTAAGAGGGTAATCGAGCGCGAAGAATACATGACGCTGCCCTAGAGCGTTATTTAAAAAGAAAACAATAATAACGACGCTATTATTAGCAGCATTCTCGTACTTACTCCAACTAATAAAAATATTCTCAAAGAGTTCTTTTCACTCCAACTAATTGAATAAAACTCAATATAAGCTAAAATACTTGCTCTAGGTGCGGTTTGCGACGAAAGGCGAATTTGAACCTGCGACTTTTTCTTTGGCAACTTGTAATCTCTGTCTATTATGTTAATTTCGCTTATCTTTTTTTTGTGGAAAATTTAAGTGTCAAACGTATTTTACAGCTGGCAGTAAGTGAAAACTTTGGCCCAAGGCTACAGCTGCGTTATCAACTCCGAGGGGCAAGATCCTTGACTCACAGCGAGTACTTAAAATGGCGTTTAGACGGTCACACAGTACAGGCACTGCTACCTGGCGGCAGAAATAGACAAGAACCTAGACGAACTAATTGATAGAAAATGAGTCCTATCTTTTAGTGTGTGTATTATTACCTAATTTTGTTTACTAATACTTTGATTTTTCATTTTGACGGATTGATAGCGCAGTGCCTAAGCGTGCGGCTGTGGTACTACGGAGCTCGGGTTCGATTTCTGCTAGGAACGAAAATATATAAAATATACGTGACATAGGAGCAATTTCTAGCGGGTGTAACATTGCAATAAAAGCATTATATAAGAGTTTTGGCTGGAACTAGACCGCTGACAGATTGTTGTTTCGTTATAAAGTTATTACACATTAAAAATAATGATTTAAACTTGATTTTGATACGAAAAAATTGTGTGATGTTGTGTATTAAATGTCTGAGCATGTGAACTATTAGAGGAGACGATGTTGCAAGTGCTTTGATGTTGATAAGAATCTCAAGATTAGATATATCCGCTGCTGCGGCTCGAGATACTATCGCTTTCATCTGTCTCCAGGGTTGTTGTCGTTAAAATCTGCGCAAAATTTCGCAATATGGTGCAACGGCATATTCTGAAGAATTTAATGAACAAAACACACATCAGAGAAGGCTACATTTTTAATATTTCTACTCAAGAACTCCGTATACGTGGTCAGGTAATAATTAAGAAAAAATATCGTTAACTAACTAACTAAATTTTATAGGAGCTATGCTGCAGCTATATTAGTAGTATAGTTGTAGCACGAATGGCTCGGCTCGACCGGGAAAGGACCACGTCGAATACCAGCGTCAAATAGCAGCTTAATACTGCTGTGTTTCGTATGGTGAGTGTAGAGAACCGGAGGCCCTTTTTACTGGAAAAGAGGCATGCCTTCTTAGTCCTCACGGGTGACAACACATCTGCATTTTGATTCGCACACGAGGATAAATGTAGCTGTCTATGGGCCACAGCAACCACTTACCATCAGGTGGACTGTGTGCTCGTTTGTCACCCTATACTATAAAGAAAATACACGATGTGTTGGTGTAAATCCATCGCCTCATTTCGTCCCGTGGGTGTCGAAAGAGGTTATTATGGCAAATGTCAGAAAGATCTGGCTGGATGGCTGGATGGCTTCCGATAGAGGTGGTACAACCATGTATAATACTCAGCATCTACCATCTACTATGAACCAGAGTCAAAGATGCAAGATGTCTGGTACCGTGATTGCCAATTCATCTGCCTAGCGTGCTCTTCTCTAAATCTTTATTACAACGAGAGAGGACCAAGTCCAGCAGTGAAGGGTCATAACTGCTTTGCTATTAATACTTAAAAATAAAATAATAGGTATATAACAAGCAGCCTGTAGGGTATACGTCACGTACACGTTAAAACTTCAAAATATTTTTTTTTAAATTGAAATAGAAGACGTAGGAAAATCACAGATCATCGGCGCCATACCGCCAGTGGGCTATTAAATGTATTGAAATCACAATACCCAGTAGTCCGAAGAAGAATTCAAGGTTAAAATCATCATAAACTCGAGCGTCCCGTCTTTCGATTTAACATTAAAGAAAAACTATACATGTTCATTTTGTCAAAGTCAAAAACAGTGACTGCGATTGTATTTTATCTCCGTTCACATTTTCGCCTGCTACAAAATTCCTCATTGGAGTTACAAAGACAATCTTTAATTAAAGAAAACCTCTTTAATTTTAGTATAATCTGTTGTTTTGTGAGCATAGTTATTAATTTAAAAGTTTAAAAAAAAAACTTAACACGCATTGATCATGAACTGTGATGATCCTGATAATTAATTTATTTTATCCTGGTGATCCGATAAAGTTACTAAATTACTAGCTGAGAACCGTGACTTCGTCCGCGTTGCTTGATATTACATCAACAAAGTTTTCGTATGTGCGAATGAAAAACATAAATTATGGAAAAATCTCATTGTAAACAATGTTATTCGTTGTTCCGTTTGTAGCTAAAATACCTATATAAATTATCTGGGTTAGTAACGCGAGATCAAGCGACGTAGTTGACCGTGTGAATAACCCCGTATAAAAATCGTTGTTTCTTAAAACTTTAATAAATTTGTATTAAATAAGAAATAAAACTTAGAAAACGTAATTAAAATCTGTCCAGTAGTTTTTTTGTGATGCGTGCACAAGTGCAAACTTCTATCGTTATATTTATATAGATTGTATTGTCATCAGTCCTTGATACGAGTGCAAAATTTCAAGTCAATCGACCGTCTACAAGTTTGTGAAAATTGTAGACGAAAGAAAAGATTCAGTTACATAGATAGATATGTAGATAGGTACACGCGAAGCTAATAAGAGTGCGCTAAAAAGGATAAGCGCGCTAGCTTTTATATTTATTTAGTACTAGCGATCTGCTCCGGCTTCGCATTTGTGATTTCTCGATATGGACAACAGCTCCACTTACCAATTGTGAATCTAAACCATTCAGAGACAGTTCTAACACACAAAAATTTTATCAAAGTCAGTCTGTCGAGCCAGATTGCAGTTTTAGTGAGACTAACAGACAGCAATGGATTTTTCAATCCGGCACTAATGAAACTGTCAAGTTTTAAGTGCAGATTTACCACGTGCTCGACGACATATTCTTCGTCAGAATTTACATATCTGAAAAATTAATAAATTTTCGTCGACATGTGAAACACGCATTGAATCAGCACGGCGAACCCTTACTTGACATTTAGCCTTGGCATGAACGAGAGGCACGTGCCCGCCGGTTAGCGGACACATGTAAACTGTTACTTTTACTTTTGTAATATGTTAATGAGTAAATATTAAAAGTTATTTACTTTCTACGCAGTATGGGCGTAGGTGAATTATGCCTGCAGAACGAAGAGGTCATTTATACCAGCTAAGGACAATGCTTTCCACGAGTATCCCCATTTACTCGTAATGAGACATTCCAGCTTAGTCCTCAGGGGTGACATCGACTCTTCCGCTTGTGACACGAGTGACAAGTTAATGTATGAGATGAGTTATCAAATAATTTAAATAGAAATGTGCGAAATAGAAGAGATATTCATACCTATATACTTATATGTCGCAGCCAATTAGCTTAATTAGTCTTTCAGTTAAAAGCCTAGCCTTTTTAAGAAACGGCGCCATTCAACTAGAGGCCTGAATGATAAACGGAGCTTAGCCATCTCGGTGAATGAAATTAATAAGGTGACAGAGGAGAATAGACTGTACAGTGAAGGAAGATCGCAAGAAGCCAGATTTATGGGAGGGACACTTTAGTAAAAGTTTATTCGAAGAACACAGGTTTCTGTCATGGCTAGAGCAAAGGAAGTGAAAGTGAGAAGTTAAGAAAGAGGAAATAGTAGGAGACCTCACAATGGAAAATGTGCTAAATGATCTATCTTTAAGTTTTTTTTGTAGGATAGGGTGACAAACAAGCACGCAGTTCACCTGATGGTAAGTGGTTGCTGTGGCCCATAGAAATCTTGTAACATACATATTATAACTATACATATCACACAAATTCTAGTAAATATAAAATATCTGAATATAAATTGTAATAGAGAACCTATTAGTCCTAAAAATAAAACAAAAACTTCTTTTTATATATTGTACTGTGAGAGTTTCCGAAGGGTAAGTTATAAGGGGCTAGATAAAATATTATTTGATCTGCTAAAACTGACGACTGGGGCTTAGAATAATAAAATTTTTATCATAACTGATTTCCAAATGTCGCAGTCTCCGTTTTTGTGAAAATAAAAAAAATGTTTTTCGTGAATTTTGATTTAGTGAACAGTCGTACCGAAAACAACCGATGTCTTTTTTTTTTATTGTGGCATTGGCTGCCAGAACTCCAGCCAGAAGAACTAAACTACCGTTTTATAATATATAAAATCATCCATTACATAGATTTGTTTAGTTTATTTGCTGTTTTAGTAACATAGATTAAAAGCTTTGAACAGCAGATTGCGTGTGTTAACGCGAACTTCAATATAGTTGAGTATCCTCTTAATAGTCTGTGGTCGTTGATATACAGTATACTCTATGAATACACGCGCGTGGAACAATCTTATTACCACAATATTCCGCGAAAGCGGGAACGGGATAGCCGAACCGAAGAACGGTCATGTATCACCCGGTCGCGTGTTCGTTGACGTATTTTTAGTAGTCACTCTAACAAAACTAGAAATTAATTTACCTCTTATAGGGAACGGCTTGGTCATTATAGTCTCCGAAGTCGGCGGCAAAAGCCGCTTCGTTTCCAGAGACATAGCACTCGTGCACAAATTCAACTCATGTTTTTTACTGTCACTGTGATTGTTGACGCCGCCGCGCAGCCGCAGCGACGGACCGTTTACTACGTCCATCTGCGTGCTCTATCGAAGCATGACTGACAGTGACACCACTAGCACTACACACAATCGAGACCAAGTCGCCCGTGCGACTGCCGAGTGCCGACACAATCACTATCAGCTGATTCTGTGGAAATTTATGAAATAACGAGGCGATTCAAATGCGAATATGAGTGTATAGCGTCGTCTCTATCTTGCCTTTACGTTTGTAGAGTTGATGCGCAGTTAGCGGCAAGCTAATATAATCACAGAGTGCACTCCCGATCTCCTACTAAATACAAAAAGCGCATCATATACAGCGCTACTCGAACAACCAATACGTTAGACAATACTAATAACACTGTATTCTTTTTGGGCATTTTGCCATATTATCTGAGATCGTTTACGTCATAATACAACATGACAGCTGTTTTTTTTTAAATACACGGAGACAGTCATATGGAGACAGTGTCCTTGCACGTTGTTGGACACATGTCACACCGTGTTTTGTTAGTCAAGCCTATTAGATACATAGTATTAAAACGTTGTTTCAATGTTCCATAACTACGTAGGTAATAGGTACTATTACGTATTATATTTTTTTATACGATAAGGGTAATTATTATTATTTTTTGTTGCTGTGGTCCATGGGCATTTACATCTGTCCCCATTTGCGTATCAAAATGCAGATGCGTTGTCACCCGTGAGAACTAAAATGGAATGCCTCTTTTCCAGTAAAAAGGGTCTCCGGTTCTCTACACTCACCATACGAAACACAACAGCATTAAGCCGCTATTTTACGCTGGTATTCTGTGAGAGCGTGGCCCTTCTCCGGTCGAGCCGACCCATTCGTTCTACAATTATACAATTAATATAGCTGCAGCATAGCTCTACCACGTACACAATATGTGCCATAACGTAACGATATATGGTGTGATAAGACTAGAACGTGATACAAAATTAGCTCTAAATTAGGTACCTATGCAAATTATGTTGTGATAACTAGTTACACGTTTAAAATAACTACGGTAAAGAACTCTACTTGATGCAATTCTAGTTTCAATTAGTAATACAACACCTCAGACCAATTTAATGTTTATTTTTAAGAGGGTTTTTACATAACTATTATAATGCCAGTTCCTATTTACATTTTTGTTTATTTTTGTTTAAGTTCAATTTTGACAATTTTGCACAGCGTTCTGGCTTCCTCAGACCAAGAATGCAAAGCCGTAATAATGTTACGAAACGATATCCAATCTATTTATTTAGCTTTATTGCAAAAAAATGCTCTTTCAGTCTCAATCCGAATCACTACACCAAAATATAAATAGCCTATCTATTCTCACACATCCTTTGATTGGCCACTTTCAGTTAAGGGATTTGACGTTTCCCATCAGAAACGGAATCCCGTGTAATTTTTTTTGAATTTAACAGTTTTATAATAAGTGAAATTTTCATTGTAAATAAACATGCCCATAGAAATATAGACGAATTTCAGGATAACAATTTCGTTTATCCAGATTACATCTGTGCTATATTATTAAATATATTTAGTTAAAAAGTTTCAGCCGTATAAGCTCAGGGGCTAAACGCTCGCTTTAAATTTCACAGAGCGCGAGTAACACGATTTCAATCCAATCCAATCGCCGCGCCGGTTCGACCGGGATAGGACCACGCTCTCAAAGAATACTAGCGTAAAATAGTAGCTTAAGGCTTCTTTGTTTCGTATCGTGAGTGTAGAGAACCGGAGACACTTTTTACTGGAAAAGAAGCATTCCATCTTAGGGTGCTTACATAAAGTAAAAGGTTTCCGGTACAGACAAATCTGTGCTGGTCGGTACCGATCGGTGCAGGGTTAACCTGCATAAAGAAACATGTAAATCCAGGTGGTGTGGATGGTAGCGGGAGTTCTGCCGCGATGTGCGTACGTGAAATTTGGTGGCTGGGATTAATCCGAACTATTCCTCAGAGCACTCCCCGTGGTAAATGCGAAAAAAATGCAAAGAGATGCAACATCTCTTCGCAGTGCCAATGAATCGAGCCGATCGGAAAGGACTCGGTCGTCGACGATTCGAGCCGCTCTGCGCTGGATGCGGTCAAGTGGAAGGAGCTGGCACTGGTGAGCCCCTGCCCAGAGATGGCAACAGCATTCCATGTGAGGCCGAACCTGCGCCTTGTAAAGTTGCAGGCGGTGTGCCGGCATGAAATACTGTCCCGCTCTGCTGAGCACGCCAAGCTTTTTAGAGGCCAATTTGGCCTTCTCTTCCAAGTGACCACGAAACTGCACGTCACTCGATATGTCGACTCCGAGGATTTCGATACTGGCTGAGGCAAGAAGGGGAGTGCCTTGAAACTGAGGAGATACGACAAAGGGGTTATTTTTAGCGGTAAACGCGCAAACTTGTGTCTTCTGAGGATTAAACTGGACTAGATTTAGTCGCCCCCAATTCGAGACTTTGTTCAGCAAAGACTCGACTTCAGACACAAGTTTGTTCCAGTACTTGGCGACGTTTTCCCGAGAAATATTAGCACGGCCGGTGTATAGAGCATCACCAGTGCTGTGGTCCGCATAGCAATTAATGTTACCAGTTAGCAACATATCATTGATATGCAGAAAAAACAGCGTTGGTGATAGCACACAGCCTTGTGGAACACCAGCGTTAATAGGCTTGTCGTCGGAGCATGCACAGTCTACAACGGCCTTGATGCTCCGATCTGCAAGGAAGCTGGTGAACCAATTGCACAATTTCTTGGGAAGCCCATAGGAAGGGAGCTTCGAAAGAAGCGCTTTGTGCCAAACCCGATCGAAAGCCTTCGTAATGTCCAAACTAACGGCCAACGCCTCCACCTTTGACTCTACTGCCTCCGCTCATGAGTCAGGTAGACCAGAAGATCACTAGCTGATCGACCCCGACGAAAACCGTATTGGCGGTCACTAATCAGCTGGTGATCCTCAAGGTACCGCATGAGCTGGCAGTTAATAATGGATTCCATTATTTTGGAGAACAAGGAGGTGATGGTGATAGGCCTGTAGTTGGACGGGTCTGAGCGGTCGCCTTTTTTAGGGATCGGGTGGACAAAAGCTGTCTTCCATGATTTCGGGACTAAGCCTAGTGAGTAGGAGTACCGGAAAAGACGCTTTAGGACCGGTGCCAACTCCGGAGCACACGTCCTCAGCACAATTGGGGGGATCCCGTTAGGCCCACTCGACTTCTGGATGTCCAGGGAGAGGAGTGCTTTGCAAACCGAGCGCTGTGAGAACCGCATATCCGGCATGGAGCACTCACACGGGATGGTCGGCGGTGTTTTCCCCCCGTCATCAAGAGTCGAGTTGGACGCAAAAAGTAGTGTTGCCCAAATGCAAGAACAAGACGAGACTTAGCAATTCTTGGTCTTGGTCTTGCGCCAATACACCTGGTCTTGTTCTTGGTCTTGGTATTGCGCTCCGAGTCTTGGTCTTGGTCTTGGTCTTGCAGCAAGAGTCTCGCAAGTCTCGCAATGACCTATTAGCCTATTACTATTTATTAAACGTTACTTTAGATCTTAGAACAACTTAACAGAGTAGGTACATATTGAGCTTGAATTAACATAGGCATAGTAAAGACCAACCATATTAATAAATGTCTAAACATTTATTGAGAAATTCGAAAAATCAACTGACACCGGGTGGGGTTTGAACCCACGACCTAAGCGATCCGTGCCGATGCTCCAACCAACTGAGTGTCCCACGGCCACGGGCGTCAGTTTCTTAATAAACGTTTATAAGCTTACATGTGCTAAAACATGGTTAAACATACATATAAAAACAAATTAATGGCAATAACTACACTGTATTTTAAATAACATTATTCCTCTAGAAAGAGATTGATGGACCCTCCCCATATATGAAATGGAATAAAAGAGTTATACAATATACAATTTATTTAAATAAAAAATAAAATACGATGCAAATTAAATTACTTCACAGTATGTACACAACAGCTTTGACATTACTGTTACTTTATATTTATTCTTTTGACAAAGCATTAATACAAAGTAACCATCTGGCTGACTCATCACTTAACCTATTTCTATGTTTTCTAATTACTAATGATGCTTTAGAAAATAATCTCTCAGCAGGTACTGAAGTTGCAGGTATTAAAAGAAAATCACGGGCCATCTTCGATAAAATCGGATATTTTGTCTCATGCGTCCTCCAACAGTCTAAAATGTCTTCCAAGATGACGGCTCTGGGTTTACCTAGGTACCCCTCCAACTCCTTAATAACTAAGCCTTGAAGACAAGATCCAGATCCATTTTTACACATTTCAAGTGTTTTAAAAGTGCTATGGTGTCAACCATATTTATCAAATGTGTGACGACATATTCGAGCACTTTGTGTTTTAAAAACACACACTTGCAAAAGTCGAGATTTGCAGTGAACTTACTGAACATGTTTATCTTTTAGGTAATAATAATAACAATAGTAGTAAGTAATTATTATAAATCCATATAATTAATTTTATAATAATTACTTACTAGAATAAATTATTATGATACCTACCTATTATCTAATTACAAGATTTCTTGCGAGATCAGGATAATGTATTCGTGTACATTCTGAGCACCCGGAAACTTATTTTATTCTTTGAAACATGTACTCTGTGGCGGCAATCAAACAGTGTCAAATGTAGTGCGTGCGGTGTGGCGGCGACGATTGTATGCGATATCAATAGTAGCCGCCGGCACGTGTATCTTGACCTTGTACATTCGAATAGCTGCACAATTTCTTTGACAGGTCAGTATCCGACCTTTGATGACGCCGACAACGAGACGCCGCGCACCATCAAAGTACCGATGGTCAAAACTAGGGATGCACTCTTTTTTCTTTTAATGGATATTTTCATTCGCTATGTATATTTATGGTATTGTTCGTAATGCGCATAACTCCAATTTTCCAATTTTTTTTTCATTATATTTTTTGCGTCTCATAGAGTCCCTAAGCGTATACCCGAACTCCTATACTCCCTGAAACGACACTTAGTCCTAACTGCAAGACGCAAGAGTCTCGCAAGCTAAGTCTTGTTCTTGCGCAAATCTTGCACAGTCAGTCTTGGTCTTGGTCTTGCTAAAAAGGGGCGGTCTTGTTCTTGGTCTTGGTCTTGCAAAAATGCAAGAACAAGACCAAGACTGCAAGACCAAGACCGATTTTGGGCAACACTAGCAAAAAGGGAGCCTAAAAGATCGGCTTTGTCTTTTGTGGCTTGGGCCAGTGAGTCGTCCTCCCTGTACAGAGATGGTAGTGATATCTTACAGAAATTCCCTTGGACAGCCTTGGGGAGAGACCAGAATGCTTGGGTTCCCGAAGGAAGGCGAACTAGTTTCTCGCCAATTCTGCCTATGTGCTTTGACTTTGCCTTGCCAATAACTCTTTTAAAGGACCTGAAGGCGAAGTTATACTTCTTTTTAAGTATGCTCGTGTTTACATCCCGAGCCGCCGAAGCCGCAGCCCAGGCTTGATAACACTCCTGCTTACTGCTTACAGGAGCGAACAAACCAAGGCTGAGATCTGCCTCCGATGGGTTCCACAGATGATGGAATAAATAGTTCCATTCCCTGTAGCACCACATCAGTGACAGAGTCAGCAACAGCGCTGGGACCATCCGGCGAGAAGCAAACCCGCCCCCATGGGTAAGACGCAAAGAAATACCGCATTCCGTCCTAATCCGCCTACCTGTAATGCCAAACACGCCGGCAACCTGCAGAACGAAACCGCGAGGGGAGCGTGAGTGGCAGCACACTCCAAATCAGACAATGGTCCGACGAGCCGAGAGGGGCATCGACGGAGACCTGATATCCGTCCGGATGAGAGGTCAGCATAAGGTCCAACAGGGAAGGTGTATGATCCTCCACATCTGGAATCCGCGTAGGCGAAATAACCAGTTGTGTCAGACCATATGCCAAGGCAAAGTCATAAGCAGATCTCCCCGCATGATCGGTTAAACGTGAACCGAGCTATTCGGCGTGGTGGGCGTTAAAATCGCCAAGGATCACGATCCCTGCGGATGGGACCTGTTGTAGCAAGGAATCTGTGGCCATTTGGACGTGGTCGATGAGTCGATCTGTTTCGGCATTACGGGATGTATAGAGGCACCCGTAGACACACGGATGGTCATCGCTGTCTACGCGTAGCCAAAGGATGGACAGGTCCGAACCTTTAAGATTGCCGAGGCGTCGAGAACAGATGTCCTCTCTGACATATATGCAAACTCCAGCCCGAGGCACAAAGGAGTGCTCCAATTTGCACCCCGGGTAGGAGAGATACGAAGTATCAGTCGGAGAGGACACCTGCGTCTCGGTCAGAAAGAGCAAGGCCGGCTTCGCCGTCTCGAGATGGTAGTGGATGGCGTTTAGGTTCAAGTGAAGTCCCCTGATGTTGCAGAAATTCACGGATAGCGTAGCAGGGGTCGCCTTGGTATTGTTGCTCAGTTTGCCCCGAGCAGTTATGTTTTTGAAGGGAATTTTGCCCCCCCCCCCCCTTAATACGCGGGGCAACCTGAGCACCCACGCTCAGGAGTGGAATAACATGGTCGTGGATGGGATTCTCCAGGGGTGCTGATACCCTCCGGGGGTAGTCTTTGGTGCAATTCCGCTACCATGTTGATGGGGGGGGGGGGGGGGGGGGAATTGGGCCTCCGGACACCTGCACTCACCAGACGAATCGCAGAAGCATAGCTTCTACTTCACCCCGGTATTCTGTGAGGTCGTGGTACCAACCCGGCTCGAGCTGGCCCATACGTGCAGCAGCAAAAACTGCCGCGTGGCTCTCCCACCGTTTAATTGTAAAAAGTTCTATGTTGAATTGACACCACGGTTCTAAATATTCTTTGCTTGTCCTATAAAACTCAGCCGCTCCAGTTTTAACATTCTGCTGGTCAACAGCAATTTCAGTTCCTTGTAATTTTACAAGTATGTTACGGACGGTGTGAGGAAGGAAAATTGTTTTTTTTTATAGGATAGGGTGACAAACGAGCAAACAGTCTACCTGATGGTAAGTGGTTGCTGTGGCTCATAGACATTTACATCTATCCTCGTTTGCGAATCAAAATGCAGATGCGTTGTCAGCCGCGAGGACTAAGATTTAATGCCTCCTTTCCAGTAAAAAAGGTCTCCGGTTCTCTATACTCACCATAGGAAACACAGCAGCGTTAAGCTGCTATTTTACGCTGGTATTCTGTGAGAGTGTGGTCCCTCCCCGGTCGAGCCGACCTATTCGTGCTACAACTATACTACCAATATAGCTGCACCACGTATAGAGTGCACTCTTTGAGAGTCAGGTTATCTCGGAGATGATTAATTTCCTTCGCAAATTCTATTGCAGACACATTTTGCCCATTTTTAACACAGCTTCATAAAATGTCGCTGCTTGTGCGTACTAGTAATAATATAACCACAACTCTGATCTGGGAATTTCGAAAAACATACAACATGTCGATACTTAGAAAATAGCTTTTTAAAGGCTGAAACATTTTTAGAACTCTCTCAAGCGCGGGCATTAACGTAAGCCCCCTTGTTTTACTGTAGCCCAGCAGTTTGCGATACTCTGTGTCAGTTGAATCACAAAAATCTTTCATAGATTTGACTCGAACGCTGTAGATGTAGAAGAATGAAGTTAGGTCTGTTTGCGAAAGCGGGACCATTTTGCCTTCGCTGGGGACAGCAGGACAGACAGTCTGAAAGCGGGAATGTCCCGCAAAAAGCGGGACATATGGTCACGTTAGTCATATTATCATTTATTAATAAAAGACATAAAGTTTGCTGAACACAGGCTTTATGATTATACCAGGATGGCAATTACATATTAAATAAAATAGAACATCGCTTAATTAGGAGATGGTGTAATTGGCATGTTTAAATATCAAATACCAAGGCTATCAAAACTTCGTTATCCACATCCATTTTCATAAACACACACACACACACACACACACACACACACCCTACACCGGCAAACGCTTAAACCCGTATGGCTCGGTACAGGTTAGACCGTACAGGTAGTTAGCACTGACATGATTAAACCAGTTTCTTTATAAGTGACCGCATAAGTAGGGTTGCCATCTCCTAAAATGAAAAAGCCGGACTCGGCGCTCCAAAAAGTTGGACTTTTGTTCCTAAAAGCCGGACAGTAATTTTTAGGAAGCCAAACAAACCTTTCTGAGGCCATGCAGCGTAAAAAAACTCACCAACTCCAACCCCCCGAGAAAAAAATAATTAAAATACTCTGTTATATACGTTAATTATTTATTAATCAATCACAGCACAGTTTCAAGTGTATCCAGTCTTCTGTTTGTAGACTTTATAAAAAAAACAAATAAAATTACAATTCTAAACAAAGTACTTAACCATTTTCACAAATCAAATAAAACTACTCATATTTCAAGATAAAAAATTAAAAACTACACTAAAGTAAGTTGGTACAAATAATACTTTAAAATAATAATCTATATTTTGCTGGCTGGTAATAATGTATATGGATAGATAAATTCGGCATTACTTCGTCCATACACTAAAAAAAAGCCTAAAAAAAGTCGGACAGGTCGAACACATAAAATTTTGGCCAGACACAACCCGAAAAAGCCAAACATGTTCGGCTAAAGCCGGACAGATGGCAACCCTACGCATAAGAACATAGAAATATTATACCGATCGGTACCGACCATCACGGATTTGTCTGTACCAGAAACATGTTTCTTTATGTAAGCATTTTAGTGTTAGTCTCAGTTCCCAGGGGTGACAACAAACCTGCATTTTAATTCGAGAATAAATGTAGATGTGTCTGGTTCACAGCATCCACTTACCATCAGATGGACTGTGTATATAGATAGTGTATAATATGTGTGACAAACTGTATGTATATAATGTAATGTATATAATAAGGGTGACAAACGAGCGTTAGTCACCCTTATTATATACATTACATTTTTATTTATTATTTACATTATTATATACATTACTTATTTTGTAAAGAAAAAAATCCCCACCGAAACCAATGAAATTGTTAATTGCAATTTTAAGTGCTGATTTATCACGTGCTTGGCGATGAAGGAAAACATCGTGAAGAAATCGGCATGTTTGAGGAATATAAAAATTATTTCGAAGACATGTGCAGTTCGCCAACACGCATTGGGGCAGCGCGGCGGGCACTTCCCTGCCCTAAACCTTCTTAGAAATGAGAGAAGGCCTTTACCCAGTGGGACGTATATAGGCTGTAACTTTATTTTAACTTTTTTTCAAGTTTTAATGATTGATAAAATAGTTCTTTGTAAAAACATTTCTAGAAGGGAATGTTTTCCATACACAAGCTGTACAATTCTTAAATGTTTTGCAAATCGTAAGAATAGGTTACTCTTTTTTTACGAGGTAGAGCAAAACTTTACAGTAAAGTATTTTGTGCAATCTACTCAGCCGATGGGCGTTACGATTACTCTTTTTTTAAGAGATAGAGCCATACTTTACGGTAAAGAACTTTGTGCGATCTACTCAGCCGATGGGCGTAACGGTTTTTTTTACGAGGTAGAGCCATACTTTACGGTAAAGTAGGTACTTTGTGCAATCTACTTAGCCGATGGGCGTTACGATTACTCTTTTTTTACGAGATAAAGCCACACTTCACGTTAAAGTACTTTGTGCAATCTACTCAGCCGATGGGCGTTACGGTTATTCTTTTTTACAATATAGAGCCATAATTTACGGTAGAGTACTTTGTGCAATCTACTTAGCCGATGGGCGTTACGATTACTCTTTTTTTACGAGATAAAGCCACACTTCACGTTAAAGTACTTTGTGCAATCTACTCAGCCGATGGGCGTTACGGTTATTCTTTTTTACAATATAGAGCCATAATTTACGGTAGAGTACTTTTTGCAATCTACTCAGCCGATGGGTGTTACGGTTACTCTTTTTTATAATACAGAGTCATACTTTACGGTAAAGTACTTTGTGCAATCTACTCTGCTGATGGGCGTTACGGTTATTCTTTTTTACAATATAGAGCCATAATTTACGGTAGAGTACTTTTTGCAATCTACTCAGCCGATGGGTGTTACGGTTACTCTTTTTTATAATACAGAGTCATACTTTACGGTAAAGTACTTTGTGCAATCTACTCTGCTGATGGGCGTTACGGTTATTCTTTTTTTATGAGGTTGAGCCATAATTTATCGTAAAGTACTTTGTGCAATCTACTCTGCCGATGGGCGTTACGCTTATTCTTTTTTTACGAGCTAGAGCCATACTTTACGGTAAAGTACTTTGTGCAATCTACTCAGCGGATGGGCGTTATGGTTATTCTTTTTTTATGAGGTAGAGCCATACTTTACGGTAAAGTACTTTGTGCAATCTACTCAGCGGATGGGCGTTATGGTTATTCTTTTTTTATGAGGTAGAGCCATACTTTACGGTAAAGTACTTTGTGCAATCTACTCAGCGGATGGGCGTTACGGTTATTCTTTTTTTATGAGGCAGAGCCATACTTTACGGTAAAGTACTTTGTGCAATCTACTTTGCCGATGGGCGTTACTATTACTCTTTTATTACGAGATAGAGCCATACTTTACGGTAAAGTACTTTGTGCAATCTACTCTGCCGATGGTCGTTACAATTACTCTTAGTTTTACGATGTAGAGCTATACTTTACGGTAAAGTACTTTGTGTAATCTACTCTGCCGATGGTCGTTACAATTACTCTTAGTTTTACGATGTAGAGCTATACTTTACGGTAAAGTACTTTGTGTAATCTACTCTGCCGATGGTCGTTACAATTACTCTTAGTTTTACGATGTAGAGCTATACTTTACGGTAAAGTACTTTGTGTAATCTACTCTGCCGATGGTCGTTACAATTACTCTTAGTTTTACGATGTAGAGCTATACTTTACGGTAAAGTACTTTGTGTAATCTACTCTGCCGATGGTCGTTACAATTACTCTTAGTTTTACGATGTAGAGCTATACTTTACGGTAAAGTACTTTGTGTAATCTACTCAGCCGATGGTCGTTACGGTTAATCTTTTTTTACGAGGAAGAGCCATACTTTACGGTAAAGTACTTTATGCAATCTACTCAGCCGATGGGCGTTACGGTTACTCTTATTTTACGAGGTAGAGCCATACTTTACGGTAAAGTACTTTGTGCAATCTACTCAGCCGATGGTCGTTACAATTACTCTTAGTTTTACGATGTAGAGCTATACTTTACGGTAAAGTACTTTGTGTAATCTACTCTGCCGATGGTCGTTACAATAACTCTTAGTTTTACGATGTAGAGCTATACTTTACGGTAAAGTACTTTGTGTAATCTACTCTGCCGATGGTCGTTACAATTACTCTTAGTTTTACGATGTAGAGCTATACTTTACGGTAAAGTAATTTGTGTAATCTACTCAGCCGATGGTCGTTACAATTACTCTTAGTTTTACGATGTAGAGCTATACTTTACGGTAAAGTACTTTGTGTAATCTACTCAGCCGATGGTCGTTACGGTTAATCTTTTTTTACGAGGAAGAGCCATACTTTACGGTAAAGTACTTTATGCAATCTACTCAGCCGATGGGCGTTACGGTTACTCTTATTTTATGAGGTAGAGCCATACTTTACGGTAAAGTACTTTGTGCAATCTACTCTGCCGATGGTCGTTACAATTACTCTTAGTTTTACGATGTAGGGCTATACTTTACGGTAAAGTACTTTGTGTAATCTACTCTGCCGATGGTCGTTACAATAACTCTTAGTTTTACGATGTAGAGCTATACTTTACGGTAAAGTACTTTGTGTAATCTACTCAGCCGATGGTCGTTCCGGTAAATCTTTTTTTACGAGGAAGAGCCATACTTTACGGTAAAGTACTTTATGCAATCTACTCAGCCGATGGGCGTTACGGTTACTCTTATTTTACGAGGTAGAGCTATACTTTACGGTAAAGTACTTTGTGAAATCTACTCAGCCGATGGGCGTTACGATTACTTTTTTTTTACGAGGTAGAGCCAAACTTTACGGTAAAGTACTTTGTGCAATCTACTCTGCCGATGGTCGTTACAATTACTCTTAGTTTTACGATGTAGAGCTATACTTTACGGTAAAGTACTTTGTGTAATCTACTCAGCCGATGGTCGTTACGGGTAATCTTTTTTTACGAGGAAGAGCCATACTTTACGGTAAAGTACTTTATGCAATCTACTCAGCCGATGGGCGTTACGGTTACTCTTATTTTACGAAGTAGAGCGATACTTTACGGTAAAGTACTTTGTGAAATCTACTCAGCCGATGGGCGTTACGATTACTCTTTTTTTTACGAGGTAGAGCCATACTTTACGGTAAAGTACTTTGTGCAATCTACTCTGCCGATGGTCGTTACAATTACTCTTAGTTTTACGATGTAGAGCTATACTTTACGGTAAAGTACTTTGTGTAATCTACTCTGCCGATGGTCGTTACAATTACTCTTAGTTTTACGATGTAGAGCTATACTTTACGGTAAAGTACTTTGTGTAATCTACTCTGCCGATGGTCGTTACAATTACTCTTAGTTTTACGATGTAGAGCCATACTTTACGGTAAAGTACTTTGTGTAATCTACTCTGCCGATGGTCGTTACAATTACTCTTAGTTTTACGATGTAGAGCTATACTTTACGATAAAGTACTTTGTGTAATCTACTCTGCCGATGGTCGTTACAATTACTCTTAGTTTTACGATGTAGAGCTATACTTTACGGTAAAGTACTTTGTGTAATCTACTCAGCCGATGGTCGTTACGGTTAATCTTTTTTTTACGAGGTAGAGCCATACTTTACGGTAAAGTACTTTGTGCAATCTACTCTGCCGATGGTCGTTACAATTACTCTTAGTTTTACGATGTAGAGCTATACTTTACGGTAAAGTACTTTGTGTAATCTACTCAGCCGATGGTCGTTACGGTTAATCTTTTTTTTACGAGGTAGAGCTATACTTTACGGTAAAGTACTTTGTGTAATCTACTCTGCCGATGGTCGTTACAATTACTCTTAGTTTTACGATGTAGAGCTATACTTTACGGTAAAGTACTTTGTGTAATCTACTCTGCCGATGGTCGTTACAATTACTCTTAGTTTTACGATGTAGAGCTATACTTTACGGTAAAGTACTTTGTGTAATCTACTCAGCCGATGGTCGTTACAATTACTTTTAGTTTTACAATGTAGAGCTATACTTTACGGTAAAGTACTTTGTGTAATCTACTCAGCCGATGGTCGTTACGGTTAATCTTTTTTTTTACGAGGTAAGCCATACTTTACGGTAAAATACTTTGTGCAATCTACTCTGCCGATGGTCGTTACAATTACTCTTAGTTTTACGATGTAGAGCTATACTTTACGGTAAAGTACTTTGTGTAATCTACTCTGCCGATGGTCGTTACAATTACTCTTAGTTTTACGATGTAGAGCTATACTTTACGGTAAAGTACTTTGTGTAATCTACTCTGCCGATGGTCGTTACAATTACTCTTAGTTTTACGATGTAGAGCTATACTTTACGGTAAAGTACTTTGTGTAATCTACTCAGCCGATGGTCGTTACGGTTAATCTTTTTTTACGAGGAAGAGCCATACTTTACGGTAAAGTACTTTATGCAATCTACTCAGCCGATGGGCGTTACGGTTACTCTTATTTTACGAGGTAGAGCCATACTTTACGGTAAAGTACTTTGTGAAATCTACTCAGCCGATGGGCGTTACGATTACTCTTTATTTACGAGGTAGAGCCATACTTTACGGTAAAGTACTTTGTGCAATCTACTCTGCCGATGGTCGTTACAATTACTCTTAGTTTTACGATGTAGAGCCATACTTTACGGTAAAGTACTTTATGCAATCTACTCAGCCGATGGGCGTAACGGTTACTCTTATTTAACGAGGTAGAGCCATACTTTACGGTAAAGTACTTTGTGAAATCTACTCAGCCGATGGGCGTTACGATTACTCTTTTTTTTACGAGGTAGAGCCATACTTTACGGTAAAGTACTTTGTGCAATCTACTCTGCCGATGGTCGTTACAATTACTCTTAGTTTTACGATGTAGAGCTATACTTTACGGTAAAGTACTTTGTGTAATCTACTCTGCCGATGGTCGTTACGGTTAATCTTTTTTTACGAGGAAGAGCCATACTTTACGGTAAAGTACTTTATGCAATCTACTCAGCCGATGGGCGTTACGGTTACTCTTATTTTACGAGGTAGAGCCATACTTTACGGTAAAGTACTTTGTGCAATCTACTCAGCCGATGGTCGTTACAATTACTCTTAGTTTTACGATGTAGAGCTATACTTTACGGTAAAGTACTTTGTGTAATCTATGTCCCGCAAAAAGCGGGACATATGGTCACGTTAGTCATATTATCATTTATTAATAAAAGACATAAAGTTTGCTGAACACAGGCTTTATGATTATACCAGGATGGCAATTACATATTAAATAAAATAGAACATCGCTTAATTAGGAGATGGTGTAATTGGCATGTTTAAATATCAAATACCAAGGCTATCAAAACTTCGTTATCCACATCCATTTTCATAAACACACACACACACACACACACACACACACCCTACACCGGCAAACGCTTAAACCCGTATGGCTCGGTACAGGTTAGACCGTACAGGTAGTTAGCACTGACATGATTAAACCAGTTTCTTTATAAGTGACCGCATAAGTAGGGTTGCCATCTCCTAAAATGAAAAAGCCGGACTCGGCGCTCCAAAAAGTTGGACTTTTGTTCCTAAAAGCCGGACAGTAATTTTTAGGAAGCCAAACAAACCTTTCTGAGGCCATGCAGCGTAAAAAAACTCACCAACTCCAACCCCCCGAGAAAAAAATAATTAAAATACTCTGTTACATACGTTAATTATTTATTAATCAATCACAGCACAGTTTCAAGTGTATCCAGTCTTCTGTTTGTAGACTTTATAAAAAAAACAAATAAAATTACAATTCTAAACAAAGTACTTAACCATTTTCACAAATCAAATAAAACTACTCATATTTCAAGATAAAAAATTAAAAACTACACTAAAGTAAGTTGGTACAAATAATACTTTAAAATAATAATCTATATTTTGCTGGCTGGTAATAATGTATATGGATAGATAAATTCGGCATTACTTCGTCCATACACTAAAAAAAAGCCTAAAAAAAGTCGGACAGGTCGAACACATAAAATTTTGGCCAGACACAACCCGAAAAAGCCAAACATGTTCGGCTAAAGCCGGACAGATGGCAACCCTACGCATAAGAACATAGAAATATTATACCGATCGGTACCGACCATCACGGATTTGTCTGTACCGGAAACATGTTTCTTTATGTAAGCATTTTAGTGTTAGTCTCAGTTCCCAGGGGTGACAACAAACCTGCATTTTAATTCGAGAATAAATGTAGATGTGTCTGGTTCACAGCATCCACTTACCATCAGATGGACTGTGTATATAGATAGTGTATAATATGTGTGACAAACTGTATGTATATAATGTAATGTATATAATAAGGGTGACAAACGAGCGTTAGTCACCCTTATTATATACATTACATTTTTATTTATTATTTACATTATTATATACATTACTTATTTTGTAAAGAAAAAAATCCCCACCGAAACCAATGATATTGTTAATTGCAATTTTAAGTGCTGATTTATCACGTGCTTGGCGATGAAGGAAAACATCGTGAGGAAATCGGCATGTTTGAGGAATATAAAAATTATTACCAAGACATGTGCAGTTCGCCAACACGCATTGGGGCAGCGCGGCGGGCACTTCCCTGCCCTAAACCTTCTTAGAAATGAGAGAAGGCCTTTACCCAGTGGGACGTATATAGGCTGTAACTTTATTTTAACTTTTTTTCAAGTTTTAATGATTGATAAAATAGTTCTTTGTAAAAACATTTCTAGAAGGGAATGTTTTCCATACACAAGCTGTACAATTCTTAAATGTTTTGCAAATCGTAAGAATAGGTTACTCTTTTTTTACGAGGTAGAGCAAAACTTTACAGTAAAGTATTTTGTGCAATCTACTCAGCCGATGGGCGTTACGATTACTCTTTTTTTAAGAGATAGAGCCATACTTTACGGTAAAGAACTTTGTGCAATCTACTCAGCCGATGGGCGTAACGGTTTTTTTTACGAGGTAGAGCCATACTTTACGGTAAAGTAGGTACTTTGTGCAATCTACTTAGCCGATGGGCGTTACGATTACTCTTTTTTTACGAGATAAAGCCACACTTCACGTTAAAGTACTTTGTGCAATCTACTCAGCCGATGGGCGTTACGGTTATTCTTTTTTACAATATAGAGCCATAATTTACGGTAGAGTACTTTTTGCAATCTACTCAGCCGATGGGTGTTACGGTTACTCTTTTTTATAATACAGAGTCATACTTTACGGTAAAGTACTTTGTGCAATCTACTCTGCTGATGGGCGTTACGGTTATTCTTTTTTACAATATAGAGTCATAATTTACGGTAGAGTACTTTTTGCAATCTACTCAGCCGATGGGTGTTACGGTTACTCTTTTTTATAATACAGAGTCATACTTTACGGTAAAGTACTTTGTGCAATTTACTCTGCTGATGGGCGTTACGGTTATTCTTTTTTTATGAGGTTGAGCCATAATTTATCGTAAAGTACTTTGTGCAATCTACTCTGCCGATGGGCGTTACGCTTATTCTTTTTTTACGAGGTAGAGCCATACTTTACGGTAAAGTACTTTGTGCAATCTACTCAGCGGATGGGCGTTATGGTTATTCTTTTTTTATGAGGTAGAGCCATACTTTACGGTAAAGTACTTTGTGCAATCTACTCAGCGGATGGGCGTTATGGTTATTCTTTTTTTATGAGGTAGAGCCATACTTTACGGTAAAGTACTTTGTGCAATCTACTCAGCGGATGGGCGTTACGGTTATTCTTTTTTTATGAGGCAGAGCCATACTTTACGGTAAAGTACTTTGTGCAATCTACTTTGCCGATGGGCGTTACTATTACTCTTTTATTACGAGATAGAGCCATACTTTACGGTAAAGTACTTTGTGCAATCTACTCTGCCGATGGTCGTTACAATTACTCTTAGTTTTACGATGTAGAGCTATACTTTACGGTAAAGTACTTTGTGTAATCTACTCTGCCGATGGTCGTTACAATTACTCTTAGTTTTACGATGTAGAGCTATACTTTACGGTAAAGTACTTTGTGTAATCTACTCTGCCGATGGTCGTTACAATTACTCTTAGTTTTACGATGTAGAGCTATACTTTACGGTAAAGTACTTTGTGTAATCTACTCTGCCGATGGTCGTTACAATTACTCTTAGTTTTACGATGTAGAGCTATACTTTACGGTAAAGTACTTTGTGTAATCTACTCTGCCGATGGTCGTTACAATTACTCTTAGTTTTACGATGTAGAGCTATACTTTACGGTAAAGTACTTTGTGTAATCTACTCAGCCGATGGTCGTTACGGTTAATCTTTTTTTACGAGGAAGAGCCATACTTTACGGTAAAGTACTTTATGCAATCTACTCAGCCGATGGGCGTTACGGTTACTCTTATTTTACGAGGTAGAGCCATACTTTACGGTAAAGTACTTTGTGCAATCTACTCAGCCGATGGTCGTTACAATTACTCTTAGTTTTACGATGTAGAGCTATACTTTACGGTAAAGTACTTTGTGTTATCTACTCTGCCGATGGTCGTTACAATAACTCTTAGTTTGACGATGTAGAGCTATACTTTACGGTAAAGTATTTTGTGTAATCTACTCTGCCGATGGTCGTTACAATTACTCTTAGTTTTACGATGTAGAGCTATACTTTACGGTAAAGTAATTTGTGTAATCTACTCAGCCGATGGTCGTTACAATTACTCTTAGTTTTACGATGTAGAGCTATACTTTACGGTAAAGTACTTTGTGTAATCTACTCAGCCGATGGTCGTTACGGTTAATCTTTTTTTACGAGGAAGAGCCATACTTTACGGTAAAGTACTTTATGCAATCTACTCAGCCGATGGGCGTTACGGTTACTCTTATTTTATGAGGTAGAGCCATACTTTACGGTAAAGTACTTTGTGCAATCTACTCTGCCGATGGTCGTTACAATTACTCTTAGTTTTACGATGTAGGGCTATACTTTACGGTAAAGTACTTTGTGTAATCTACTCTGCCGATGGTCGTTACAATAACTCTTAGTTTTACGATGTAGAGCTATACTTTACGGTAAAGTACTTTGTGTAATCTACTCAGCCGATGGTCGTTACGGTTAATCTTTTTTTTACGAGGTAGAGCCATACTTTACGGTAAAGTACTTTGTGCAATCTACTCTGCCGATGGTCGTTACAATTACTCTTAGTTTTACGATGTAGAGCTATACTTTACGGTAAAGTACATTGTGTAATCTACTCAGCCGATGGTCGTTACGGTTAATCTTTTTTTTACGAGGTAGAGCTATACTTTACGGTAAAGTACTTTGTGTAATCTACTCTGCCGATGGTCGTTACAATTACTCTTAGTTTTACGATGTAGAGCTATACTTTACGGTAAAGTACTTTGTGTAATCTACTCTGCCGATGGTCGTTACAATTACTCTTAGTTTTACGATGTAGAGCTATACTTTACGGTAAAGTACTTTGTGTAATCTACTCTGCCGATGGTCGTTACAATTACTCTTAGTTTTACGATGTAGAGCTATACTTTACGGTAAAGTACTTTGTGTAATCTACTCTGCCGATGGTCGTTACAATTACTCTTAGTTTTACGATGTAGAGCTATACTTTACGGCTAAGTACTTTGTGTAATCTACTCTGCCGATGGTCGTTACAATTACTCTTAGTTTTACGATGTAGAGCCATACTTTACGGTAAAGTACTTTGTGTAATCTACTCTGCCGATGGTCGTTACAATTACTCTTAGTTTTACGATGTAGAGCTATACTTTACGGTAAAGTACTTTGTGTAATCTACTCAGCCGATGGTCGTTACGGTTAATCTTTTTTTACGAGGAAGAGCCATACTTTACGGTAAAGTACTTTATGCAATCTACTCAGCCGATGGGCGTTACGGTTACTCTTATTTTACGAGGTAGAGCCATACTTTACGGTAAAGTACTTTGTGAAATCTACTCAGCCGATGGGCGTTACGATTACTCTTTTTTTACGAGGTAGAGCCATACTTTACGGTAAAGTACTTTGTGCAATCTACTCTGCCGATGGTCGTTACAATTACTCTTAGTTTTACGATGTAGAGCTATACTTTACGGTAAAGTACTTTGTGTAATCTACTCTGCCGATGGTCGTTACAATTACTCTTAGTTTTACGATGTAGAGCTATACTTTACGGTAAAGTACTTTGTGTAATCTACTCTGCCGATGGTCGTTACAATTACTCTTAGTTTTACGTTGTAGAGCTATACTTTACAGTAAAGTACTTTGTGTAATCTACTCTGCCGATGGTCGTTACAATTACTCTTAGTTTTACGATGTAGAGCCATACTTTACGGTAAAGTACTTTGTGTAATCTACTCTGCCGATGGTCGTTACAATTACTCTTAGTTTTACGATGTAGAGCTATACTTTACGGTAAAGTACTTTGTGTAATCTGCTCTGCCGATGGTCGTTACAGTTACTCTTAGTTTTACGATGTAGAGCTATACTTTACGGTAAAGTACTTTGTGTAATCTACTCAGCCGATGGTCGTTACGGTTAATCTTTTTTTTACGAGGTAGAGCCATATTTTACGGTAAAGTACTTTGTGCAATCTACTCTGCCGATGGTCGTTACAATTACTCTTAGTTTTACGATGTAGAGCTATACTTTACGGTAAAGTACTTTGTGTAATCTACTCTGCCGATGGTCGTTACAATTACTCTTAGTTTTACGATGTAGAGCTATACTTTACGGTAAAGTACTTTGTGTAATCTACTCTGCCGATGGTCGTTACAATTACTCTTAGTTTTACGATGTAGAGCTATACTTTACGGTAAAGTACTTTGTGTAATCTACTCAGCCGATGGTCGTTACGGTTAATCTTTTTTTACGAGGAATAGCCATACTTTACGGTAAAGTACTTTATGCAATCTACTCAGCCGATGGGCGTTACGGTTACTCTTATTTTACGAGGTAGAACCATACTTTACGGTAAAGTACTTTGTGCAATCTACTCTGCCGATGGTCATTACAATTACTCTTAGTTTTACGATGTAGAGCTATACTTTACGGTAAAGTACTTTGTGTAATCTACTCAGCCGATGGTCGTTACGGTTAATCTTTTTTTTACGAGGTAAGCCATACTTTACGGTAAAGTACTTTGTGCAATCTACTCTGCCGATGGTCGTTACAATTACTCTTAGTTTTACGATGTAGAGCTATACTTTACGGTAAAGTACTTTGTGTAATCTACTCTGCCGATGGTCGTTACAATTACTCTTAGTTTTACGATGTAGAGCTATACTTTACGGTAAAGTACTTTGTGTAATCTACTCTGCCGATGGTCGTTACAATTACTCTTAGTTTTACGATGTAGAGCTATACTTTACGGTAAAGTACTTTGTGTAATCTACTCAGCCGATGGTCGTTACGGTTAATCTTTTTTTACGAGGACGAGCCATACTTTACGGTAAAGTACTTTATGCAATCTACTCAGCCGATGGGCGTTACGGTTACTCTTATTTTACGAGGTAGAGCCATACTTTACGGTAAAGTACTTTGTGCAATCTACTCTGCCGATGGTCATTACAATTACTCTTAGTTTTACGATGTAGAGCTATACTTTACGGTAAAGTACTTTGTGTAATCTACTCAGCCGATGGTCGTTACGGTTAATCTTTTTTACGAGGAAGAGCCATACTTTACGGTAAAGTACTTTATGCAATCTACTCAGCCGATGGGCGTTACGGTTACTCTTATTTTACGAGGTAGAGCCATACTTTACGGTAAAGTACTTTGTGAAATCTACTCAGCCGATGGGCGTTACGATTACTCTTTTTTTTACGAGGTAGAGCCATACTTTACGATAAAGTACTTTGTGCAATCTACTTAGCCGATGGGCGTTACGGTTATTGTTTTTTACAATATAGAGCCATATTTTTACGGTAGAGTACTTTGTGCATTCTACTCTGCCGATGGGCGTTACGATTACTCTTTTTTTACGAGGTGGAGCCATACTTTACGGTAAAGTATAGCTCTACCTCGTAAAAAAAAGGTAATCGTACCGCCCAACGGCAGAGCAGATTGCACTCTAATTAGAAATAACTCCTCTACGTGGTAGAGTCGGTTTCTTTACTCATGTGGTAGAGCCATGCTACAGGTATATTATGGTTGTAGCATGAATGGGTCGGCTCGACCAAGGTAGGACCACGTTCTCACAGAATGCCAACGTAAACTAACAACTCAATGAAGCTGTGTTTGGTAAGGTGAGTGTATCTCTACGCTCACGTAAAGCGTTTCTTTATTAGGTTTCTTTACTCACACACAACATTTAAACTCCGTCTTAATATTATGCTACACCCGTACAGGTTTGTCACATGATCTGTAAATATATTGTAACAACTTTATACTTTGTGACATGCAATAAACGAATTATGAATAGTGAATTATGAAAAGGTCTCCAGTAAATCTAGTTCTTACCGGAGACTCTTTTTATTAGAAACAAGGCATTCTATCTTATTCCTCAGGTATGACAATACATGTGGATATTGATTCTTAATCGAGGATAAAAAGTAGATAGACATCTTATTTTACAACGTATTCACTTACCATCAGATGGTCTGTGTGCTCATTTGTTACTGTTATTCTTTTTTTAAATATCCTTAAAGAAAACGGAGTTAAAAAATTTACTGAGAGAACAAACGAAGGAATCCGCAGAGTGGGCGACTTGAGAATGGTGAACGTGGTCAAATTTCCTTTTGTTGCATCCTTGCTTATTGCAAATTTTTATCCTCTAAACACCCAACAATTTTTGACGGTTACCTATATGACCCATGCGTATTTTAAGCCAGCATTTTACACCCACAAATCCAGTAAGAACTGAAAGATGGCGCGGAATATTCCAGTTAATTGCAGCAACGGTAGGTTATCGAGTGTCAGGATCAGTGTTATCGAGATCCAGAAATCACCCATGCGAGCTCTTATATTTTCTTAAGTCTAAACGCTATTGTGTTTGTGTTAATATTAATTTAAACTTTAGATCATCCGTCACTTAATTGTCATTTTAGAATCTTAGTGTTCAGTAACAATTAAGTGACGGACATTTAAATAATAAATTTTTGAATGTCTTATATTTCTACTTTTCTACGGACATCAAAAATGAGGAGGTACTCAATTCCTTTGTGTGTTATCTTGTGTTTTTCTAGGTGAACCGATTTCGATGATTCTTTTTTTTATTTGAAAGCTGGACCATATGAGGTCCCATATAAATTTGATCAAGGTTTGACCAATAGTTTTTGAGTTATCCCCAATAATTTATATTATAGCCGGTTGTATAATTTTTTTAAATTTTAAATTATTAATGATTATGTTAAAGTTTTGAGTCGACGTTTTGACGACGAAGAAAATTCTTAATTTGAATGCTTGTTATTATTTACTGAATGAAGTTCTTAAAGTAACTATTTAGACTATATTCTTGTTGTTTGTTACATTATGCTTGTGATGACACTCAATGCGTATACGTAATAAAAGATTAAATATGAAAATAGCCTCATACCACAGAAGCCCTCTTCAGACCAATAATCTCTTTATGCGCACTAAGCTATGCATTACTATGGTACAATGGCGAAAATAAATTGCGGTGAACAACGTTTATTGTCCAATTATCGTTGCTATAGCGTTCAAATAAAACGTTTGTAATAAATATTTTACGATTTCATTTTGTAGGATAATGGTGACAAACGTGATTGTAGATGCCATCAGTGGCCCAGAGATACCTACACCTGTAATAGCGCTGCGAATAAATGTTGCATCCCTTTTTGCATTTTCTGTCGCATTTACCTCGGAAAAATTTCACCAAAGCACATTACGACAAAACTTACGTTACCATCCTCGATTCTTGAGGGTACACCACTGTGCCATTTACTTGTGGTTGCCTTCTTCGCACGACTTTCTTGTGGAATCATTTACCACCGGCGATTTTTCAGGACCGATACGACTTAGGGACCTTCAAAAAACGAGCTTACTCCTTTTAAAAAGCCGGCATCGTACTTTATCACGGCTGGCGGTCATACTTACCACAAGTAAACCGCATGTTTGTTTGCTCCCTTCTATATTCAATACCAAAGACTCAGATATAATGCTTATTACCAGTTAAACATAGTCTCCGGTTTTCTACACTCACTCTCTTTAAGAGATATAATATATATAACGTACAACCGTTTCAAAATGACATTGTTCTGTTCGTAGAAGAAACGGCGAAACAAACTTCGCAAGTATCCTCTTTCTTGTCATTTTTTAACCCGGTAACGGTGACGGATGTCTGTGAGACCGGGTGACTAGAAAAATTGGAATAACTTTTTCCCCCGCCGTCGATTTTCGTCGCGATTTCGAGTAGCCGCCTCATTTCCCCTCCCCCACCGTCAGTTCACGCCGACGTCAGAGCGGGCACAAGTTCCTGAGTTTTAACCCGGTGCGGTATACCGGGGTCACCGCATATGTAAGTAAAATAGGCAAAGTTGAATTATTGATTATTCGTTTTTTATCTGGTTTATATACATTTTTTTTCTTAATTTGCTTTCTTGCATTGTCCTTATAATCAGTAAGTTTATTGCATGATTACAGCATTATTCTATTTTGTTTCAAATATAAACTTTGTTACAGCATGTGAAAAGGAACAGCATGGTCTAGAATCGCTTCTCCATAAACTGCTTGGTGACGACAGACCATCAATTTTTTCACACAATGAAGCTGGAAGTGATATCGAACCGGCAAATCCTTCACCAGATGACATACATAAATCAGACAGCGAAGACGAGCTAAGTGACGGAGAAGCTTCGGGTAACAACAGCTCCTTTTATTTAGGAAAGGATAAAAGTGCGAAATGGAGCAAAGAACCTCACCGCCAATCTATCCGTACTTGACATTTCGATATAGTAAGTCAGTTACCAGAAAAAGACTGAACTAATTTCAAAAATATGTTGATTATTATATTTTCAAATTTTTTAAAAGCTATGTGTAAAAACTAACTAATTTAATAGATTCTATGTGAAGTTCTCTCATCAAAAGAAAAATTTAATAAATGAGGCTGTGATTAATGAAATATCGTTGTTTCAATGTCAAAAAATTTATTATTAACAAAAAAAATGGTCAGTAAATAAAAGATTTTGAGAAATCTTCCAATGAAAACCCCGGTGAGTGGGACCGGGGTCACCGAAGATGTAAGTCAAATCGACGTCACCATTGGCGTGTTAAAGCTAATAATATGATATTCTTCATCAATGTTGAAAACGAATACCCGTAGGTAATCGAAGTAAAACTCGAGCACCTCATTGTTGTAAGTGTTTATAGACCCCCATGTGCTACTTATGACTATTTTGAAAGGATTGTGATTATTGACTATTTTGATAGTCATGATATAGTATTATTTGCTGATGATACTTCCTTGATATTTAAACTTAAACGCCAATCTTAAATTTAAATTTAAATGTGACGAAATGAATAATGCTATATCAAAATTAGTGCATTGGTTTAACGTTAATAATCTGCATTTGAACGGAAATAAAACTAATTGTGTTAAATTTACAACAACAAATGTTAAAAATCTGAATACCAATGTGTTTTTAAATGGGAAGGAATTGAGCCCTGTTATATCCACTGTTTTTCTTGGCATCACTCTTGACGCAAAGCTTCAGTGGGGCCCCCATATATCCAAATTAGCAAGCAGACTTAAGTTCTGCAGCCTATGCTGTAAAAAAGATTAGAGGTCTCACTAGTGTCGAGACAGCTAGATTAGTTTATTTCAGTTATTTCCATAGCATAATGTCTTATGGGATTTTGCTATGGGGAAATGCGGCTGATTCAGAAACTATTTTTTTTTACAGAAGAGAGCCATTAGAGCTATTTACAATCTAAAACCGAGAGTCTCTTAGAGATAAATTTAAAGAAATAAATATATTAACTTTGGCCTCTCAGTATATTTACGAAAATTTAATGTATGTTCACAAAAACAAAGATAGTTTTAGTAAAAAAAGTGATATACATTATGTAAACACTAGGAACAAACACAAGCTATTGATACCAGTTTCTCGACTCCACAGAGTCAGTAATTCATTCTTAGGGCAATGTATACGCTATTACAACAAGGTACCGGAAAGTGTACAAGTTCTTTCTATTACCAAGTTCAAATGTTTTATTAAGCTGAAACTGTATAAAAAGGGTTATTATAGTATAAATGAATACATGGTTGATAATAACCCCTGGGAATGAGGTGGTCGCGTCCAAGCGGTTTCTAAAATAAATTTTGTAAATAGTTCGTAATCATTTATATTGTAAAATTTATTTAAGAAAAAAGTCCCGCTGGGTTTCTTGCTGGTTCTTCCCTGGACAGAGGGTTTTTTTTCGAATCAGTGGTAAAGTAAAAAATTACTTTCAATAAGAATTACACATGTAATGTATACTGAATAAAAAATAGACGGCATCGTGGCATATATATATATACACGACGTCGTCAAAAAAAGTCCGATGTTTAATTTTTATAGGATAGGGTGACAAACGAACACACAGTCCACCTGATGTTAAATGGTTGCTATGATCCATAGACATTTACATCTATCCTCAATAAAGAATCAAAACTGCAGATTCGTTGTCACCCCGTGAGCAATGAGATGGAATGCCTCTTTTTCAGTAAAAGGGTCTCCGGTTCTCTACACTCACCGTACGAAACACAGCAGTGTTAAGCAGCTATATTACGCTGGTAATTCTGTGAGAGCGTGGTCCTTCCCCGGTCGAGCCGACCCATTCGTGCTACAACTATACTACTAATATAGTCGATTGTGGGTTAACACATTGAAAGCTTGCATGCAACACATCGCAGCAAAAATAAATATAACCAAGGTTAACAGTTTGAGATTCCACCGAAAATTTTATAATCAAACTAAAATTAGTTCTTGTTAACGAAATCTTATCATTTGCGAGATAAATGAAAGTTGTTGGTAATCTTATCTCTTATTAGGACTGTGTGTATGGAATAGAATATAGATAAATACTTTGTATGAATCCACATAAGAGGATACATTATCCCAATTTGTCCCAAAGATGTCATGAGATGCCACCATGCAAAATACCAGAAATATTTTGTGGCTTGTGGGCATAATAACATAAACACATAAACATAAACACTCACGCCTGTCACCCAGAGGGGTAGGCAGAGATTATGGACTTCCATTTGGCACGATCCTGACACACCTCTCTCGCTTCCTCCACATCCATATACCTACGCATACACGGTCGTCGGTTAAAGGTACTCTTGATTTGGCCCATTTTTAATATATCGCCAATTTGGTCGATAAACTTTCGCCTAGGGCGACCCTTCCCGACTATGCCGTTCACCTCTGTAACATAAATTTGCTTTGTCACTCTTTCCTCATTCATTCTTTCTACATGGCCAAACCACCGAAGCATTCCTTTCTTAATCCTGGTCACAATATCATCTTGCAAACCACACTCTTCACAGCTTATAACTATCTAATAAATTGGCGACTGAGAGCAGCGACAAAGATGTAAGACGTCTAGTGCTATAATCGTTAATCTGCCATCCAATTGTAATGATTACGAAGTTAGGATCGTCCAACAGTAGAGGCCATGTTCGCAGTGGACTTTTTGCTGTAATGGATGGGTGTGTAGATGATAATCTACCAGGAGCACATGACGCACTGAGAGGTGAAATTATAAAATCAACACTAACATTACAACTATGGCAAATATCCCCATACGAGGCAATCTACGTGGTAAAGCCGTGCTGCAGCTATATTAGTAGAATAGTTGTAGCATGAATAGGTCGGCTCGACCAGGGAAGGACCACGCTCTCACAGAATACCAGCGTAAACTAGCAGCGTAATACTGCTGTGTTTCGTTTGGTGAGTGTAGAGAACCGGCGACCCATTTAACTGGAAACGAGGCATTCCACCTTAGTCCTCACGGGTGACAACGCATCTGTATTTTGATTCGTAATCGAAGATAGATATAGATGTCTATGGGCCACAGCAACTACTTACTATCAGGTGGACTGCGAGCTCGTTTGTCACCCTTATCCTATAAAAAAAAGGTGCACGTGACCCACTGAGAGGCGAAATGATTAAATCAACAGTAACATTACAACTATGACAAATATCTCCATGTGAGGAAATCTATGGAGAGGCCAATGTTCAGCAGTGGACTTTAAGGGCTAATAAAGAAGAATATTAGTTTTTATAGTATGGAAATATATCTATTATAATATTGTGTAGTGCCGGTGTAAGATTATCCACTATCCCATATCATCCCGTGGGTGTGGTAAGAGGCGACAGAGGGAAACAAATCAGGAGATAGGGAACAGCTTCTTCTTAATAACAACAAAAAATAAAATACTCCGCTTGCCAGGTGTGGCAACTATGGCATCCATATGGAGATCCAATCTATGGGTGAGGCCTTTGTTCAGCTGTGGACTTTAATAGGCAGTAACTAAATATCACTCCTTAATACCGGTTGATCAATAAGTTTGTGGAAACTCAATAAAACTGTAGGATAAGTATATGTAAATTGTATTTATTATTCAACGTCATCATCTTTTAGGATAATGCACCTAGAATAGCATTTTGCAAGTTTGTTAATTCCCTTGGAAAAAAAGGCTTGATCCTGAGACTCGAAAAAAGCCTCTACAGCACACATCATCGTCGCTGTCGACTTTTATTCACGCAAGTTTTTTTTAGGTGAGTAAAAAAGTGAAAATCACTCGGAGCTAGGTCCGGAGAATATGGTGGGTGCTGGATCAACTAAAGCCCAGCAGTTTGAATGGCAGCGCCTGCGACATCAGATCGATGGAATCATGATGAAAAAGCACTCCAGCGCGCAATTTTCCTCGACATGTATTAGTTCTTCGCGTAGTTTTTTATTAATGATGTCTAATCATTTCCGGTTATTTTTTCTCTTTTACTTACTATATGGTCCGTATCCCAGAAGATAGAGGCCATTATTTTTCCAGCGGACATAGACACCTTGAATCTCTTGACTGGCAGGGAAGACGGTCTTTTCCTCACCTTCCTTTGGTTTCTCGTCCAATAACCTCTAAATTTCAAATTTCTCCATTTTGCAAATCAAATTGCCGGTAAATGTGAAGTTTGAAAAAAAAAGACTGGGTAGGTACTATAGTTTTTAATTTATTTTTTTATGGCCTTGACTATACTAACGAATTTAAGTTTCGAAAAATAGAACGCATTTCTATAACTTATTGATAAGTCTCTTATTCCGAAAACTTATTAATCAACCTAGTAATTCGTGTAACATCACTGTGTCAATGTCGCTTTACCACTTTAGAGAAACAGTGAAATATCACTTTATTTTAATTATTATGTCTCAGTATCGCTCTACTATGGAAAGATATTCCTTTTTAGTTAAATATTAACCACACAGAGTACATTGTATATACAAGAAACTTTACCATAAGTGGGATAGGATATTCCCATAGAATTATATATATATTCTATGGATATTCCATTTGATTTAGATTCCAAGATTTCCATGCTAGTAGTGAATAGTCGGAGAAATATGAAACAAAAGTGGAGCACCTGAAACGACGGGAATTAATAAAAATAAGTCAATTAAACGCGATGAAATCCGTAAAAGTAGTTTTATTCAATGTGTAGTAGTGTTCGCGTAAATATAAAAAATCATTACTCTATCTATCATCAAACAACATATATATCTATATCACAATATGAAAGAAAATCACTTTCCTATTGTGATATAGACATATTATACTGTTAACATAGTTAACATAACAAAGCTTTAAAAACATCTTAGCTACATAAGTGATTTTCTTTCTTTTATGTAGTAATCATATATGCATTATATGGATTATAAAACGTGAATAAGAGTATAATTACCTAAAAATAGAAACCAAATTTATTTTGTTCAGCATACATTGTAGAAGAAATAATGGCATGGTTATGTATTGTTTTGTTTGCTAAACGTAGTTTATATTCTTAAAACAGAAACAATAATAGGGTCTTTGTGCGGAATAATAGTATTAAAAGAGACATAACATGTACACGAAAATCAATGCAAGTTAAACTCTAATTCACTTCACGAGGTAAAAAATATGATGAAATTGAGAACCTCATCTTACATTAACAAATATAGCGTAGTCATAATCCTATTCACTGACTGACACTGGCACTGACACATACACACTCACATGCAAACGCACACATACTTACGCACACGCACGCACACACGCACACACACACACACACACACACACACACACACACACACACACACACAAACGCGCGCGCGCGCGCACACATACATATATTATTAACTTAAGTTGTTAAATTTCTTTTGTTAAATTAAATTGTTAATTAATTATTTTTGGGCTTCCTCACTTAGCACTAAATAATTAAATATAATGCTTCTTTTTGACCCCGTTTACTCTTAACTATCGATATTGCCTTACTGTAACACAATGTATCTTTTTGTAATCTTAAGAAGGAGCGGGATCTCCTAACACAAGTATCATACTTAAAAGGAGATTCCGGCCATTAGTAATGTAACAATGATGTAAAAGATACTGAATAAAGATTTTTTCATTTTTCATTTTTTTTCACTGTCGAGCACGTGTTAAATCAGCACTTAAAATTGCAATTAACAATTTCATTGGTGCCGGCGGGGATCGACCACGGGTTGCACGAGTACTGTGAAGCTTACAGCGAGCGCTAACCATCTGAGCTGCCACGGCTATATATATATATATATATATATATATATATATATATATATATATATATATATATATATATTGGAAAAAATATATATTATATAATATATATTTTTTCCAAATGTGCTAATAATCAGGTAATGCGATTGGGAGTTTCAATATTTTAGCTAAGCGATAACGATACATTTTCTGCTATTGGAAAGGCACATGTTCAGCATTGTAGGTACTGCCGTGTGGCCACATTAGAGAATCAATCCATCACCACATGTCATCCCGTGTACTTGACTGACTTTAAAAAGACCTGACTTTAAAAAAAAACAGAACGTTGACAGGCAGCAGTGTCAAAGGTGCTAGACGTGTGGTACTGCGATCAACAAACCACCTGTCAAGCTTGATGATTAAGACAAATCCTCCGAACAGCTGGAGGCCCATGTCCAGGCTTGGACTTTAAGGTCCGTATTAATAAACGTTACTCAGCTCAAGTACACGCACTTGAGTACGATCTTGAGGTTATGATCTTATTCATAAACATATCTCAAGATGCGGTTTTGTTTTACCATATCAGCTGAGTGCCACACTGATTAATAAACGAAACTAGACTCTCAAGTGTGTGTACTTGAGTGCAAGTCACAGAACAGTATTCCTAAGTATATTGTTTTGAGATACTGTTTTTATGTGTTTATTAATTAAAAAGAAAACAACAACGAAGAAGAAAACAACTTTAATCATATTTCGTATAACCGGGGTATGACCACGCTCTCACAGAATACCAGCGTAAAACAGCAACTCAATGCTGCTGCGTTTCGTATGGTAAGTGAAGAGAACCGGAGGCCCTTTTTACTGGACAGGAGGCATTCCATCTTAGTACTCCGGGGTGACAATCCATTTGCATTCGGATTCTTACTTACTCGAGGATAAATGAAGTTATATGCCACAGTATCCACTTACCATCACGTGTGCTCGCTTGTCATCCATATATTTTATAAAAAAAGTTTATTTTTTCAATAATACCTCGCCGTCAGAATAACAGTGCAGCGGCAATACTGCTGCAGCATAATGCTCAGTCGGTTGCCTTTTCGTTACTGCAATCAAATAAATCATTAACATTAATTTCTCGTATATTTTATGTATGTTATTGTTTTGTAGCGACGAATAAAGTCTCTGTTTTTCTGACACCATTTTTAAAGTTACTAGTCACGTCGCTTCAACAACGTCAAGCTATGAGAACATGGCGCCCAACGACGGCTTGTGAGCTTGCGTGCCAGCAGACACGTAGCCTATCGACCAAACTGCGAACTCTCAAAATAAAAATTAGTTTTAGTGATTCGGTGCACTTTCGACTGTGTACGTGACGTTGGACGCGTATCTTCTCAGCTGCAGTGTATAGTGGATAGTGATTTAATACAAGTAAAAGAAGTAAGTTACCCCCTATAACTTCCCACTTCTGGACACAAACCTTCCTTCATTTCTAAGAGGTTGATTGACATTATTAATTGCAAATTTAAGTGGTGATAAATTAAATGTATTTGAATCAATTTATATAATATATATTTTTCTCATTTCTATTTATTCGCAGATTTTAAACCTTAGACTTTTAGAATGATGTTTCAAATTTATACCAAACAGCGCTGTGACTATTTCAAGTGACGCCGAAGCCGCTCTACTCAACTCTACTCTTTTTCTACATGCACTTACGCACACACATCTTTTTTCTTTCTTTCTACAGCCCGTAAAAGTTCACCGCTGGACGCACACATATACATCTAAAACCATGTTGTTGGTTGCAAATGATTTTAGACGCTCACGTGTCCGTGAGTTCGTTTTCTAACAATAAGTAGAGCATGGTTTTGGCTTCGTTGTTGCGTCACTTGAAACACGCAGCGCTCCGTCTGTCTTTGTTGGTCTGAAGTTTTAAAAGAGAACTTCAGTATTTTAACAGGGATACAAAAGTTATTTTGGTGTCGTTTTTTATCTGCCTCAACTCCTGACTCCAATTAAAATCAACGTTACAAATTGACGTCTATCTTAAATTCGTAACTTAAAGCTGAGTGGATACCATTTTGGTGCACATTGACTTATTTTTTATGTTTTTGTTAAGATGAAAAATATATTATTTTCTCTGTCTTGCCTGTTTTTTTGTTATAATGTATGTGCCAAATAAACTTATTACGTTCTTTCTTTGTATGAATATAGCCGAACGTCCACCACAAACTTAACTAACTTAGTTTTTTTTTTAGTTTAGCTCGCATAGCTGAGCCAGTTTTTTATACATGTGCGTCCACCGCAAATATTTTAATGCAAATATTTTGTTTATTACTTTTTTAATAAATTGCATTGACTTATTTATTGCTAAATTTAAAGAATTTATAAACTTTATATTCTTCTTTATTATTGTGTGGAAGATCATTGAATTGTTTGCCAGTTTTTTTAACTGTATGTGCGAATGTTAGGCATATAATATTTTTGTAACTTCTCTTCTTGCTAGGTATCCAACTGTTTAGAAGCAACGGTAAATCTTTAACTTAGCGTGTGAAACAAAATGTTTAAAACATTCCTGGAGTCCATCCCACAAAATCGTTCGCAAATGGTGAACGATCTTGACTTACCCGATGATCTGACGGTTGCTCCCTACGTCTGGACGGAGCCCGACGAATCGCTGCTAAACAGTGACAGTCTCGTCTCCGGCAGCCTCGGAGATTATGACGTGAAGACTCTCACCAGTGAGTCCAGCCTTGCTTTATCGCGCGCTATGACCGACTCTGAAATTGACTACGAGAGGTATCGTAGAGTGAGTACCAAACATGAATATATAATATAAATCAAAAAATCCCGCTCAAAGGCCTAAGTATAGCCATTCAGCGGGGAAACGCAGCCAGCGTTCTTGGCACGATACCGCGGGGAGTAGGACTATATGATAATTAAGTTTCTAGTTTTAGTTTTTTTTATTATCATAGTTTTTAATATTGTAGATAAAATTAAGTATTATGTAGAATTTTATCCTATCTATATAAATAAACCTTCATTATATAAAAAATAAATAAATATACAAATAAAACGTTTTACGGAGTGGTAAGACTCCTTTTCTACCTACTTCAAACAGGAGACGGTACTCATTTCGACTGTATGTTTTTTTTATGTGTGTTGCCTCATAACTTTTTTCTGGGTGAACCGATTTCGATGATTCTTTTTTTATTTAAAAGCTGGTGCTTCTCATGTGGTCCCATATAAATTTGATCAATGTATGACTAATAATTTTTGAGTTATTCTTAATAGTTTATATTGGAGTCATTTGTACAAAATATTTAATTTTAAATTATATTCCCAAAAGTCAGTCCGAGTAGGTGCCAGTAGGTTACGTATTTCTGCCGCCGAATATCAATGCATGCAACTGCTGTGTTACCATCTGAAGGGCATAGATAGCTCGTATAATTATAGGTTGTGAAGGATTCCATCTTAGTTCTCAGAGATGACAACGAATCTGTAGCCATCTTCGCTTAAAGTTGGCTTCATGTGTCCATGGGTTGCAGACTGCAGTGGCTATACTTACCATCAGATGGACCGTAAGTTCGTTTGTCACCTTTTCTTATAGGATAAGGGTGACAAGCGAGCACACAGTCCCCCTTGTGTTAATTGGTTGCTGTTACACAAAACTTATTGTTAGTTTACAAGCAACAATTGTTATGGTTTAGGTGCATATGTTTGCGTGAGTGCGTGTCTTATTCTTACCAATGTGTGAGTTGTGAGCACAGTTTTGACACTGATGTACTTCTGAAAGTATACACAGTGTTCTGTACCTCGAGCACGAATAATAAACAATTGCGTCAAGAATTCGTATAGAGTAAACTAAGCGAAAACTTTTACGAAACTGTCACTAAAGTCGTCGGCAGCACGAACGCTTATCTTTTATTCAAGTGTACTCGATACTATATTGTAACTAAATGTAAACAAAGCTTAGACCTCAATATTAAAACGAACGAATGAAAATGAATGATACGTTTATAAATTGCTATCATTGTATTTGTGGAGTCTTTTCTTGTGCGTAAAAATAAGAAAACGTAATGAAACTTATTAATAATAGTGTGTTAATTAATGTAAAACAGTTATTTCACAAAACACTATTTATATAATTATATATGGAGAAACTTTTTTTATGTTTATAAAACTATGTTTCACCTCTTATGAATTGTGATTTCCGAACGCGGATTTCTTAAGATAAACACTTGATTTCGCTCCGCTTCATGTTGTTTTAGTAGTTTTGTGTTTTGAATTTGTTTTAGTTAATTCCTGCTAAATGTTATAATGATGTCGTCAAGAACTAGCCACACACACTTTAGAATAATGGTAGAGTTAATGGAAAAGTAAGTACTTAACTATATTGAGACAACAGTTTTGATTGTATTTTAGTCTATATGTTCATTGTATATTGATACTGATTTATTCTGTTAAATAATGAATATTGTTTGTTTCCAAGGAACGGTGATTTATTGAAACCACAGAACGACGACAGTGGTGTATTATAAAGTGCAAGGAGCTATGTGATTTACTTAACAGCCAAGGAATCGGAGTCTCGCAACGAAGAAAAGTGGCGAAAAGTAAGTGCTAGTCTTATTTTTCTAAAACGTTCAATATCAATCAAGAGTGCTTTAGTGAGAATTTTGGGTTCATTATCGTTTTATTTGGTTTGCTTAAGATGTGGAGTGATTTAAAAAGATAGTGGGCAAAACCTTATAGACAATTAAATTAATATGAAAAAATATGTCTCACATACTTAGAGAACAGGGTGCTTTAACATAGATAGAACTTTAGTAAGAATCACTGTAAAAACATTAATTTTAACATCTTAATATTAATTATTAACACATACTCGTACTTTCTCCGTGAAAATATATTATTCGGAAGATATTACTTAATGTATATGAATAATAACTTTACAATAAGACTAATATCTTATTATTTTACAGGTAGAAAAATCTTCCGGAATTAATAAAACAGTATTCTATACTCGCAAAGCCACAAACAGAAAATTTAATAATTGTACCATCTGAAATTGCCGCTAAACTACTTTTGTGTATATTAACTATTGCAATTATTAAATATAAAAAAATAATTATTATAATTTCATGATGTAAGTGATACTAGTGTGTAATCATGAGTCCTGTTTATTTTATAAATTAAAGAAATCATAATAATAAAGTACTTATAATTCAAATTAGTCATTACATCTTTTAACTTTCAAATATTTTCAACATTATAAAAAGGAAATATCTGTGAAAGTAATGTAGAAAGTTCAAGTTTTTCAATTGATCTTTTCAGATGATGAGGACTGGAACACTCCTGGCGGCAGCAAGGATCCAGTACTTATACCTCCATCCAATCTCAGATTCCTAACAATAACCAAATCCCAAATACCTCCAAAATCTACCACACCACCGAAATCTCTAATTGTCCCCCTCAGGCAACCCACCCCACAACAAGCCAAAAAGAAACCACTTAGATCATTAGAAGAATATTATTTTGAGTGAGGAGAATATAAGGAATGATAATAAAGAAAGTTAGGGATTTGTATAATTAGAACGAGGGAGGATACTACAGAGAACTTTGTCAACATGATACTTAGCTGAGGTGCAAGCTCAGTGTAATAATATATAAATAATAATAATTGTACATGTTTTTAATAAAATGTCTCATTGAAATTATTGATGTACTTTTGTATTTGAACTTAATATTAATATCGGCAAAATAGACTACACTTAAAATCTAAAGTCGTAATAACAAAAACAAATCAAAACATTATTCAAACTGTGTAGATATGCCTACAACACAATAGAGAAACAATTAATTTAAAAAAATGGATTCAATAGAAATAGAAATGGATTTTTTCTTGTCCAGTATACATTACAAATAGTACTTTTTTAAGGTCATTCTTATGTTTAATTTACCACTGGTTCGGAAAATACCTGTGTCCAGGGAAGATTTAGGAAGAATAATTGTTTACAATCATGTATTATGTTACACAATTAACTATAAGTGGTATTAGAAATAACTTAGTAGAAACTACCTCATTCCCAGGGGTAATTTGCCATTCATAAATTCCTTAATACATATTAACATAACCCTTTTTATTTATATTTGCTTAATATTTTTTTTATCTTGGCAGCGGTCGAAATTTTAAAATATTTAATTTAAATTATGAATAAAGTAATAAATAAATCATTGTTAGATTATTATTATATAAAAATTAAATCTGGGCATAAACAGAAATTACATACAGAAGAATTACACCGCATTAACTCTATCTCTACAACAATTCCTCTCATAGCACGACCTCTTACTAACCCTGAGTACTGTTACTTTTTATAATGCATAAATCAGGTTGCTCATGTGATCATTTAAATTATTACCGTACACGTCTGCCTCTGGGTCTGATATGCCAAATAGCATAGCTATATTATGTAGGACACAACGAACTATAACTATAATAATTTTGGCGATTTTTCGGGTTTGTAATGCAGATTGCGATCCCTGTTTACGCATCTCTCCCCCTATTTTTCATTCATTAACAAAGCTAAAAATAAAATATTGTAAGTAAATACTTTTATGACGTCTCTCTCAGCCCTTGAAGTGGGGAACCTGATAAAGGTATTGGTTATTATTTATTGGCTGTTAAGTGCCTCCGTAACTTGAGAGACATATTTGCTAACACTTGTTTGGACCAAATTCTTTCTCGTACCGACTAAACGTTTTTAAGAGCCTGTTGCGTAAAATAATAACGCACAAAGAACCTAAAATATAAATGAAAAAAATATGGGATTAGGTGCATAATAACTACAGCAGATAAATTAATTCTGAGCATTATTTTTTTTATACCTTAAGCTCTAAGCTTATTCTTTCATTTTAGAATTTATATATAATAAGTTTCCCGGTCAAGTTTATTTTAGAGCGAAGTTCAAGGCAAGGGAATTTAAATGCATTTTACTTAATCTGTATCTTTCAGAAATTTTCATAGGTTCGGTACATTCTTCAGTTCGGCGAAAAAAAATCCGTTGAATAATACCACTGGAATTATTTAGATATATTTAATTTAAACAGCTATTAAAATAAATTTACAATTAATCAATTAAATAATTAAGGTAAGGATATTTACAGAATATATTAATTAGTAATACTTTAATATAGTACATTTTAATTACCTTAATTCTCGTCTTTGCCTTATTTCCTCGACTGCCAAACGCCACGCAAAATAATAAAAAATCGTGGATCTCATTCTATTTGTTCTTAATAAAAATATTTTAAACTTATATCAACGAAAAACCCAGAGAAACTTAAAACTAAGACTTCTCGATAGCGTTCTCGCTGTAAAAATGTCGGTGAGAACAATTTCGTAGTTCTCTACAGTGGATAGACGATAACGTACGTCAAAAATAGATTCGTGCTGCCAAAATTCACACATTTTGCGTCTTACGATTACTTAAACCAAACGATAGCTACGCATAACGCAGCGTTAGATGTTCGTGCTTCCAAAATTTAGTTCCAAATACGCTCACGGAGCGCTGTTCAAATTCCCATACAAAATTTTACTGAAACTAAACTGTCTCGTAAACTGTACTATAGAGCAAAATGTTCGTGCTCGGGGTACTGTATATCTTTCTTTATTGATCTGAGACCACCCTATTCTTGCGTAATATAAATTGACTCATACAAATTTGGTAAATACGAACAGTAATTTGTTTTCAAGGTATACTACTGCTATATTTAGTTCATATAGACTTTTCTTCACGGTTATTCTTTACTGCGAGATGAGATGTGGTGACCATAGATTACTAATATATAAAAGATATTGGTGATTGGTGGTAACTATAATTGTATTATTACTCCTTTACTCGTTAAAAAACTATTGTTTGTACTTGATCTAATGTTAATGTTTTATTTGTATTTGAAATGTGTGAAATAAATTTGCATATATTACTTAATTAAAATGCAAATGATACCAAGTCTATTTGGATAACACAAAATTAAACAGAACAGTTAGCACAGAGCTAGTCTTTTTACACCTGCTATATTTCTGTAAATAAATAAAAAGAAATACATTTCACATCTAAGTTTAGATTTTCGGAACTAACGTTTGAGATGAAACATAAAAATCAATAAATTGCCATCACTGCAATTTACTTCATTGAGAATATGCAATTTTCTTAATGAATGCTCGTAGTATGAATTGATACGAGTGTGCGATCAATATGCCCTTCCTATCTATTTCCTGTTTGGTGACTAATTGTAAGTCGAATTTATTGTTTCTATTCCGTTTATATCAATTTAAGTCCCTTGTTGGTGTAGGACTTAAAGATCCCACGTTTATCTATGATTTTAACAAAAAAGTGTCGCTCAGTGTGTCACTTGCCTCGCATGTCGTAAAAAGTAACTAATGAAATATTGCGTTTTTTTATTTATAGGATAGGGTGACAAACTAGCACACAGTCCACCTAATAGTAAGTGGTTGCTGTGACCCATAGACATCTACATTTATTCTCAATAAAGAATCAAAATGCAGATGCGTCGTTACCCGTCATGATTAAGATGGAATGCCTCTTTTTACACTCTCACCATACGAAACACAGTACAAGCAGTGTCGAGCTGCCATTTTACGCTGGTATTCTGTGAGAGCATGGTCCTTCCCCGGTTGAGCTGACCCATTCGTGCTACAACTATACTACCAATATAGCTCCAGCATGGCTCTACGATGCGATTTTTTCTAAATACGGTACCCCACAATAGGATTTTCTCCTATATCGTGGTGAACAGTTAACATACATAACTTGCCCTAGTACAAACATCCAGAATAGTTATTTGTAGACCAGTTACTCGTTACAGCAAGGAGCAGTCGCTACTTCTTTTACAGTTTTCCATCTAAACCTATATTTTTTGGCTGTACATGGTTCGACTAGCTGGCTGCTCTTTGGATGTCTACCCCTTTGGGATAGCAGGCGTGACGCTATGTTACATACATAGAGTCACGCCTGTTATGCAAAATAAGCATTGTGCGTGTATCAATTTATATGTAATATTTAGGAATGAAATTGGTTTCGAGACGATACCATTTTCTCGACATAGTACATGCGAGACGAAAATTGTTCACTAACATGTCACTAACCTGTCAGGTACACGCAAAATGTGGAATATAGGAAATTTAGAATTAAAAATATCGGAGTCGTTACTGAAAATTCTAAAATGGAAGTTCATAAAAGTTAATTTAGAATTTAAAGTAATCTAATCTATAATCTGCATTTTGATTCTTAATCGAGGATAAATGTAGATGGCTATGGGCCACAGCATCCACTTATCATCAGGTGGACTGTGCACTCGTTTGTCACCCTTATTCTATAAAAAAAAATAGAGCCGTGGTACAGCTCGCCGTAAAATTTCACAGCGCACCAGCAACTTGGGTTCGATTCCCACTAGTATCACCGTTACCGTTACAGCTTATTACAGTCCACTGCTGAACAAAGGCCTCCCCCATAGATTGCTCCATAGGGGGGATATTTATAATAGTTGCCACGCTTGCTTGGCTTATTGCTTGGCAAGCGGGTTGGCAACCACTGTTTTTTTTTTATTTTTAGTCGTTGTTAGGAAGACGCTGCCGCCCTTCTCCTGATTTGTTTCCCTCTGTCGCCTCTGTCGACACCCACGGAATGATATGAGGTAGTGGATATCCTTACACCGCCATTACACTACCAGTATCACAGTAATTGTTAATTTAAATTTGTGCTGATTTACTATGTGCTCGGTGGTGCAGGAAAACATCACAGAAAACCTGCATGTACAAGAAATAGAAACAATATTTCGAAGATATGTGAAGTCCTAGTAAAACCCAAGTAATAAATAATTTAAAATTAAAAAAATTTGTACAACCGACTTCAATATAAATTATTAAGAGTAAGTCAAAAACTATTAGTCGGACCTTGAGCAAATTTATATGGGACCACATAAGAAGCACCAGCTTTCAAATAAAAAAAGAATCATCGAAATCGGATCACCCAGTAACAAGTTATGAGGTAACACACATAAAAAAACATACAGTCGAATTGAGTACCGTCCTTTTTGAAATCGGTAGAAAAATAACACAATACCTTTTAATTTTGATTCAGCTCAAGAGCAGAAGCTTTAGTGACCCGTGGGTACAAATGAGAACTGTACTGGATTCCTTCCCCCCTGAATATCTAGCGTCTGTCAGTAGGTAAGTGCAATTTTTTTTAGAAGAGGGGGCAAACGAGCATGCGGCTCACCTGATGGTAAGTGACTACCGCCGCCCATGAACAACCGCAACACCAGGGGAATTGCAGATGCGTTGCCGGCCTTTTAGAAACGTGTAAGCTCTTTTCTTGAAGGTCCCTAAGTCGTATCGGTCGGGAAAAATCGCCGATCGTAAACAATTCCACAGAGAAGTTGTACGAGTAAGAAAACTCCTAGTAAAACGCACAGTCGTGGACCGCCAAGCATCCAGATGCTGAGGATGGTATCATGAATTTTGACGCGATGTGCGTTCGTAAAATTTGGCGACTGGAATTAAATGCAATTTCATAACTTTTATACAGTTTATAAAAGTCCACCGCTTAACATAGGACTTTCCCATATATTGCCTCATGGTGAAGATTATACCATAGTTACCACGCTTATCTGGCGGATGGCAACCGCAGTTTATTAATTATTTTGAGTAGTTATTTGGAAGACGCTGCAGCCCATCTCCTGATTTGTTTCCCTCTGTCACCTTTTACCGCACCCACGGGACCATATGGTGGATAGTGGATATTATTACATCTCCACTACACGGTAATCTATTGTTATTATAATTAAAAATTAAAAATTTTGTACAGCTGACTTCAATATAAGTTATTAAGAATAACTCAAAAACTATTGTTCTGACCTTGATCAAATTCATATGGGACCACACAAGATGTATCAGCTTACATATAAAAAAAGAATCATCTCTTTTTTGGAAGTCGGCAGAAAATATATTTATGGTGCAGTGGTGGCGTCAGAGAATCCACTTGACAGAGGGAAACTGAAACAGGAGATGGACACCAGCATCGTCTTTATAATAGCGCAAATAATAAAAACTGTGGTTACCAACCTACCTGCCAAGCGTAGCAATTGTGGCAAATATCACCACCATGAGGCAATCTTTAGGAGTTGACTCCATAACGGTCCTTACAGGTGACCATAATGAAAGATTGGATAACTTTTATGAAATATTTATTTATAGATGAGCGCGCAATACAGTTGGTAGGCAACTCTCTATTGACTGAAATTCTTAGTACATACTGTATATTTTTATAATAAGTAGATAGGTACAACATTACTAAGTATACATACATGTGGTAGATAGGTACAACATTACTAAGTATACATGTGAGGACCAAGATGGAATGACTCCTTTCTAGTAAAAGGGGTCTCCGTTTCTCTACACTAACCATACGAAACACAGCAGTGTTAAGCTGCTATTTAACGCTGGTATTCTGTGAGAACGTGGTCATGCCCCGGTCGAGCCGACATATTTGTGCTACAACTATACTACTAAAATAGCTGCAGCATGGCTCTACCACGCAAGTAAATAAATAAACCTATAATGAAATTGGGCCCTAGTCACTGGACACGAGGTATTCCATCTCAGCCGTCAAGGGGTGACAACGCATTTGCATTTTGATTCCTAATTGAGAATAAATATATATGTCTATATTATCCTCAATTAAATTTCGTTTGTCACACTTATATTATTAAAAAATATTATATGATACAAAAATATTAATAAATAAATCATCCTTTCCCATCCTGTGTAATATGTCGTATATATCGAATTTGGTATGCAGACGATGTCAAGTTTGTTCAATTGAAATTAATAGTTTCAAGTCGTCATCTGAATTAAACGAGGAGACCAGTGCTATGGAACGGCTACAACACGCTGAAGAACTGCGACTGAAGATGGAGAGGTTTTTCGATGAAGAATGTCGTGTGTTTACGCCTGATGACCCTGGACTACTTGTATTAGAAGAAGCATTACAAAATATTGATTTAAAGGTATTTTTTTTACTTTATTTTATTCAGTAATTTTTCCTCATCACCGTCAGTCTATTAAAATGCCTGCCGAACATAGACAGTCCACCTGATTGTGAGTGGATGTTGTGGGCTATACACCTGTATCTAGTTTTTAGAATTAAAATGCGTTATTACCTCTAAGGATTTACATAGAATGTCTTATTGTCAACAAACGTCATCCACCTTACCAAAAAGCATTAATATGCTGATATTTTACTATAGTATTACTATAGTAGTATTTTATAAGAACGTGGTCCCACCCTTGTCGAGCCCACCCATTCGTGCTACGTAGGTCACTCAATAAGTTTTGAGATATACAAAAAATTCTAGATACTATTAATATTTATTTTACATATTTTCACAATATTCTCCATCAAGCTCTAAACAAAGTTCCATTCGCCTAAACCACCTCTGAAAACACTTTTGCCAGTCTTGATCTGACAGGTCGGAAATCGCTTCTTCGTAGGCAGCCACGGCTTCTTCGGCGCTTGAAAAAAACTTGCTTTTATTTTTTCTTTGACTCTTGGGAACAAAAAGAAATCACAAGGAGCTAAGTCAGGGCTGTAGGGTGAGTGACTTAGAGTTTCAACACCAGATTCCTCAATAAATGCTTTTGTTCTAAGGGAGGTATGTGAAGAGGCGTTATCGTGATGCAGTATGATTCCCCGAGCCCGGTCTTTGGTCTTCTCTCCCGCACAGATTGAAAAGCAACTGTAGTATACCATTCAGAGTTGATTGACCTACAATTTTCCAGCATTGACGTCGACAAATGTCCGCTCCGCGAAAAAAACTAGGCACAATTTTTTTGCCGACGTTGCGAGGTCTTTGCAATTTTGTCAGTAACCGTCCTTCTGAGTAGACCCATACCGATGATTGCCTTTTATTTTCCGGATCATATTGATAGATCTATGTCTCGTCATCAATAACGATTTCTGAAACACGCCCAGATGCCCCGTTTTCATAACGTAGACGCATTTCATGGCACCAATCCACACGAGTCTGTTTTTCGCTTTTGGAGAGCAAACGAGGGCTCCATCGACAACAAAGCTTCCTCACTTCAAGATGTTGATGTAGGTTGGTATGAATGCTCTCCGAATCCGAACTAATGCCTACAATCTTTTCGATGTCCGTATATGTGACTCGTGGGTCTTCTCGCACCAACATTTCAGTAGTCCATACATTTTCAGCCGTTACTGCTGTTTGCGGGGCCCCGGTTCTTTGGTCTTCTTTAACCCATATCTTCCCAGTGATCCATTTTTGGAACGGTAACATTGATATATTTTTTTTAAATATAAAAATTGCAAATAAGTATTTTTTTTGCATACGGGTAACACTGAATTAATTGTCTGTCGAAAGCGCGTACCAAAAAGTGCATTTCGCGCGGATTTTGATTGTCAATTATTGTTTTATTGTTAGTAATTTTCACAAAATGGCGTCACGCAGTTGGTAAGTAAAATTTATTTATGTTTATTGTAAAATTACGTATTTTCTTGCAAATAATTATTGATTTTACTGTTATCTATAATATCTAATAGTAAAATGAATAAATGTGTTGAGTATTTAGTGTACATTATATGTTTTTTGATACTGTTCCATTTTTCAAACAATGGGAACATATTACTCTGTTAACATTGAGAAAATGTATGAATACTTTAGGCTTAGTATTTATGTAATAATATATAAATATTGCATGCTTTTTGTTTTAGGTTAACAGTAAATGATATAATTTCATATTTAGAAGATGATAATGATGTGCTGGAAGCTGACGTGTATATAACTCCCCCCGAAAATTTTGATAAGAGCGACGAAGACAGTGGTAATGAAGAATCTACTGATATCAATTGCTTGTCCCGGCATCAGTTATTAGCAGCAGCAGAACTTAGAGCCAAGGTATCTGTAGAGGGACGGATAGAGGAAATACATCAGCAAGAATCCCAAGAGGAACAGCCCACTTCAAGTACTTCACAAAACCCACCTGCTGAAAAACAAAGTAAGCGTACGGTTTCGAGGAAATGGCGAAATGTGGATATCCCACAAAAAGCAGAAAAAGAATGGACACCTCCAAGTTTCTTGCAAGATTTTCATAATCCACAAGATTTTTTTGAGTTGTTTTATGATGAAGATGTAATCGAACTACCACGGTCACAAACAGAACAAAATGCAAGGCAGAAAGGACACGTCAATTTCAAAGTTAGTTCTGACGAAATCAAGCGATTCATAGGTATCCTATTATTGTCTGGCTACAATGGTGTTGCTCGATACAGAATGTATTGGGAGCAAAGCATTGACTGTCATCACCCTGGTGTAGCAGCTTGTATGTCAAGGAATAGGTTTGAAGAACTACTGCGATTTTATCACGCATGCGACAACACTAACCTACAGCCAGGAGGCGAATTTTGTAAGGTGCGTCCTTTGTGGGATCTTCTCAATCGAAGATGGCTCAAATATTTTCCAGGCGACAGAAATTTGAGTATAGACGAGTCGATGGTCCCATATTTTGGAAAACATTCCACTAAACAACATATTCATGGTAAGCCTATAAGATTCGGCTACAAAGTATGGGCTATTTGTACTCGATTGGGTTACCTAATTTATGGAGAACCATATCAAGGAGCCAGCACCGGAAACACACATCCATCCTTTGGAGTCGGCGGATCTGTAGTTCTTGATCTGATATCAAAACTTTCAGCTGGTAATTACAGCTTCTATATGGACAATTTTTTTACCTCAATACCTTTGTTGGCGGAAATAAAATCATTAGGACACGACGCCACTGGAACCATCCGGGGAAATAGAGTAGAAAATGCTCCGCTAAAAGATTCAAAAGACATGAAAAAAATGAAAAGAGGTTCATACAATCAAACCACAGATGTGTCAACAGATATTACATTAGTAAGATACAACGATAACAATATCGTAACAATTGCGTCAACTGAATGTGGAGTGGGACCAGTAGGCAAAGTAAAAAGATGGTGCGATAAACAGAAGAAAGAAGTGGACCAGCCACGCTGTTTCATAAATTATAACAAGTATATGGGAGGTGTCGATCGATTAGATCAAAATGTTGGCTGTTATAGAATTGGCATAAGGTTGAAGAGATGGTACTGGCAACTACTCATGTTTCCTCTCAACGTAAGTATAAATAATGCTTACCAGCTATACAGGATGTCGCCAAGTGCTAAGGAAAAAGATTCCCATGACCTATTGTCCTTCACCAGATATGTGGTGCAGTCGTACTTTATGACAAAATCTGTGACAAATAGCAGCGCATCATCCAATGGCACGATAACAAAAGCGAAGTATGTACCCAAATCTTCATTAGCTGTCATAAAACGGGTCCCTTCAAGCATTCGATTAGATCGAAAGGACCACTACATGGTGGATAATGCAAGCAGAGCCGATGTGGATTATGTTATAAAAATACTACGAAAAAATGTGGCAAATGTGCGGTTGCTTTGCATGCTAAATGCTCGGAAGTATTTCATACGATCCCGTAATATTAAAACATTTAAAATATTTTTTTAATAAATTTATCTAAACTACTTCTTATCAAGCTTTTATTTGGTCTTTCTATCTACAAAGAAAATACATTAGCACATGTTCCCAGTGTTCCATTAATGGATCGGTATTGTAATTCAGAAGGTCAATGACCGATATTTTTTTTAATTGTTTAAATATGTTACTTTGCCTTATAGTATAATCATATGTAAAAATTAAAAAAATCGGATAAGAGTTTATAGTGTTGGGAAGATATGGGTTAAGACTAATTTTACCCCTTTTGAATTCAGCAAACCACCAAAAATTTATTTTCGTTGCGCGTGATGAAGCTGAGTCCCCTAATGCTGATTGTAACCGTTGTAAACTTAATTGTTCGGTTAAACCAAATTTAAAATCATAATATATCATTGCGCGCAAATGTTCACGGTTAAGATCCATCGTTTTAAATGAAAAGCGCGGGAAGCGTTGCAGGAAAATTAATAGGACTTTGTTTTTTTTTTAATATTGAGCAATTGGCTTATGGAGTTCTATTTTTAAATTAATTTGCTTTTTAGAAATATATAACACGGGTGCGTTCCATTTTTAAATTTCGAACATCTCAAAACTCGCATTGAATTAAAATAATTATATATTGATTATAAGTTATTACTTACAATTAATACTCCTAGGAACTAAGCTAGCCAAACAATTCAAACGAACATCCTGTCCCATAGAAGTTTTGCTTACATACGTTCGGGGCCTCTGTAGCCCGGGGGCCCCGTATCACTGCTACGGCTGTTACGGCGGTAGCTACGCCCCTGTCATCATCATATACATATAAAAGTCCACTGCTGAACATAGGCCTCTCCTATAGATTGCCTTATAGGGGGGATTTTGCCATAGCTGCCACGCTTGACAGGCTGGTTGGAAAGCAGTTTATTTTTTATTTTAAGTTGTTATTAGGAAGATGCTGCTGCCCATCTCCTATTTGAATTTACTGTGTCGCCTCTTACGACATCCACGGGACAATATGGGTTAGTGGTTATTCTTACACCGCCACTACACGGTAACCTATCCGCATGCAAAGTTTTTAGATAAAAGACCATTTATTTTATCAATTATTACTTTTAAAGAATTTCTTATATTTATGCGAAGACCACACATTAAATGAAACTAAATTTAAGGAATTCTGTCGTATTTAATTTAACTTTTTAATTCTCGACGTTTAGGGTGCTCTACCCCCGGATTTAAAAAGTTAAATTAAACGCGATAGAATTAGTAAAAATTAGTTTCATTTAATTATTACTTTTTTAAAATAAAATAAGATTCAATTAATAGAATCAGGCGTTACTTTGCGGAAATCCATTATATAAAAGCTTTTACAAAAATTTACTTCGCAAATATCCGCGTTATAAAATAAAAGTGTCTTACCTAGTATGAAGAGCACCTCCCGCCCTCCCTCGATTGCGTGCACTATCCCCGTCACCACTAATCCCAGCACCGCTACTCCCAACACCACTACACTAGGCAAGACACACCACTGACGATAATACGACACGTGTTTCGTAAAGTTTAAATAAGATTCAAGTATTCGGTGAAAATATATAGTTCAAGCTAATCTTCAATACTTGAACTCAGACACAAAATAGCCGGCTCTCGGTATTCCACATGATCAAACACTACAGTAATATAATGTGGGAAAATTGAACAGGATTTAATTCGGAGTGTGCGCAGGAATTACACGACTTAATTCATCCCAAACCCTTTCAAAAACGGACAGGCAGATTCAGGGTCAGTCTCCATCTCTTTGTTACCAACGTCTTTTTTTCTATCTGAATACATTATTGTAGCCGGATGGAAAAGAGTAAAATGATGGGTATTCAAAGTAAAATGAATAGAATAAAAACGTAAATCCCTTTCTGCTATAGGAACCTTCCTACATTTTGCAGTGGATTATTAACTGCGGATAAAATAATACTCGGACTCTGAGGCCAACAATTTGCCTATTAAAGATCCTCATGCCGACAATTTGCCTATTAAAGATCCTCAGGTCGACAATTTGCCTATTAAAGATCTTCAGGCCGACAATTAGCCTATTAAAGATCCTCAGGCCGACAATTTGCCTATTAAAGATCTTCAGGCCGACAATTTGCCTATTAAAGATCCTCAGGCCGACAATTTGCCTATTAAAGATCCTCAGGCCTACAATTTGCGTATTAAAGATTCTCAAGCCTACAATTTGCATATTAAAGATCCTCAGGCCTACAATTTGCCTATTAAAGATCCTCGGGCCTACAATTTGCCTATTAAAAATCTTCAGGCCTAGAATTTGCCTATTAAAGATCTTCAGGCCTAGAATTTGCCTATTAAAGATCCTCAGGCCTACAATTTGCCTATTAAAGACCCTCAGGCTGACAATTTGCCTATTAAAGACCCTCAGGCCTACAATTTGCGTATTAAAGATTCTCAAGCCTACAATTTGCATATTAAATATCCTCAGGCCTACTATTTGCCTATTAAAGATCCTTGGGCCTACAATTTGCCTATTAGAAATCTTCAGGCCTAGAATTTGCCTATTAAATATCCTCAGGCCTAGAATTTGCCTATTAAAGATCCTCAGGCCTACAATTTGCCCATTAAAGACCCTCAGGCCGACAATTTGCCTATTAAAGATCCTCAGGCCGACAATTTGCCTATTAAAGATCCTCCCACGTCATGTGCAATGATGAGACTGATGGTAAAACGTTGTCCATACTATACTGAAACTGTGATTTATGTTAAACTAGCGATCGCTGCCCCGACTTCGCACTATAAATTTCTGGATCTCTACAACGTCATCTACCTGGTCTAATTGTGAATCTAAATCCATGCTATAATCAAATTTATCACAAACACAAAATTTCATCTAAAGATTTCTAGCCGTTTAGGAGTTCAGTCATTTAAACTTTCCTCTTGAATCATTTTGTATATTGATGAAAAACGCATCAAAATCCGTTGCGTAGTTTAAAAGATCTAAGCGTACAGACGGCGGGAAATGACTTTGTTATACTATGTAAATTATTTTTCACGTAGAGTTTCTTAATTTCTTTTAGAAATCAAAAAACTTCTATTTAATTAATGTTATTTCTTTAATTACAGGATTCTGATTTGGACAGTACCTCGTCGTGAGCGTCAGCGTTACCAGAAAACCTAATTATATCTTATATCACATTGTATACATTCGTATGCACTATAGTATCATATGGTAAAATAGCTGTTCGCCGCGATCTCGCCCGCGTGTGGTTTAGTTTTTTTTTTGCATAAAATCCTAATTACTATTATAAAATAAAAGTAGCCTAAGTTACTCCTTATAATATTAGCTATCTGCCAGTGGAAGTCCCGCCAAAATCAGTCCAGCCGTTTCGAAGATTAGCCGGAACAAACAGACAGACAGACAGACAGACAAACAGACAGACTGACAAAAATATACTTTCATATGCATTCAGTAAAAATCTGTTATTTTGACATTACAAAGAGACACTTCAATTTTATTTATTTCTACAGATATGTATAAAATACTGCTGTAAAAGGCTGTAAAAAGTGAATTCAAAATAAAAAGACAGATTTCGTGTAAAATGTACTTTTAATGGGAATGATTTCCAACATCACAACAGTTTGTAACTCGATTGTATACAGAGCGGTCATCGCGAATGTTTTTAAAACATTAAAAATAATAAAAACAAATACAAAAACAGTAAAAATTATTTAAAAAAATATGCATAAATGCAATGGAAGCAACAAGTAACTTTATTTTTAAAATTTTTACGATTTTTGTATGATAACATAAAATATAATGTACTTATAATTAACATACAAAAAATGGTATTGCACATAAATTTCAATTTTTGGAATTAAGATGAGATTCTTTTTCACATAAAATAACATAAAAACATATTTAATTCATATATAGTAGGAATTTATAGTTTCAAAAAATATTGTCAAATAAACCGTCTTAAATAGTATACTAATTAGGAGGATTTTGGCTGAAAAAAAAATTAATTTGTTCAAAATTAATAACGATTTTGTAATAAATTATATGTTTTGGATTTGTTGGAATTGAAATATTATGATAATATTCACTACACAATAAATATATTAAAATGAAATTAAAGTTACCTCTTGGTAATATTTTAATAAATTTCTGCCGCCAAGTTTTTTTTGTTTGCACTGTTGTGTTCCAGTCTGAAGAATCTGAAGGGATTAGCTTAGGGATGGGCAAGGGAAAAAATATCGATATATATCGAATCGATAGTTTTAGAAAGTATCGATATGTATCGCGTGATAAATATCGATATATCGTCACCATTTGCATGATGTAAGGATAAGGCCAAAATTTTAAAAATTGTGTTTTTGTTATAAGAACCGTATATACTTCCATATGCAATTAATAAAAAGCTGTTATTTTGACATTACAAACAGACACTTCAATTTTATTTATTTGTATAGATATAGATGTATAGATTAACAAAAAGAGCACATACTCGTATAAATGACAGATTGTTTTGTAATATTTTAGAGATTTTTTTTCTTGTTTGTAGACTTTGGCAGTTATAGATAGAACTTTAATACGAACAATAAACAGCTGGTAAATACAACCTCATGATACAGCCTAATGATGGTTGCGTAGTGAATATGATCATAATATGAAGTTGTTCGTGATCACATTTTGCTATTTAGACATATATTTATTATTAAACAAGAACATATGAAGCGTTCAGTGTATTCTACGTTATCGCACTCTCGTCGGGTACTGAATCATTTACCTTTACATGCCTTTACACTTACAATATTAGGATGATCTAGTGTAGAAAGACAGAGTGGTCACATCGAAAAAAAAATCACTTAAAGCTTCTGCGAATTTAGTATTTTGTAATATCTATAAAATAATTTTTTGGATAAAATTATCGCCCATCGAGTCCTACAAAGAGTATTTTGATTATTTAAATCAAAGAACGGGACCGTCTTTCTACTTCGATCAAGTAGTTCTAGAAACTAACTTATAACCACTTACATGTTAGAAAAATATTGCCAATTAATAAAATATCTTGGTAACATATGCTTAAGAGATACGCTGACAAAATAATTGTAAACATTCGCTGCCTTATATCATGGACGTGCTTAAACAAGGCGACCTTAACCTATCAAATTACTTTAATATAAAGTATAATTTTACGAAACAGGTAGGCAGGGTTAACAACTTGCTCAGTTTGGTTGTAATATCGATTATTCAGAAGTTGCAACAGCGTAAATCTAACCGTAAGAATTAAACAAAGCAATATTACCTTTACCTAAATAACACATGTGGAATGTTAATTACACGAGTGAATAAACATGGTCAATATCTTATTAAAAATAACTTCAAATATTATGAGTGAACAGAGGTTTAAAAAACAAAAGCTACTGCTACTTAAATGAATTTATTTAATTTACGTCAGTTTTTAATGAGTTATTAACTTATATAAATATCATATATAGATAAAATATGAATAATATTAAAATATGTTTATTTAATAATAAATAAATGTAAAAGATTATGGAATGTTTATAACTGTTCACGGTTGTTTATTTGTTTTAAGATCGAAGCAGTATAAGCAGTGTTTTATTCGTTACAGAAGAGACGGCATAACCACGAAATAGCACTTAAATATATAAATATTTTTATTTTATTTTATATTAGACATGTACTAAAAGTAATGGTTAGAATAGCATTAACGAAAAACACTATAACTGGAAGAGGTACAGTTTGAGGACCGGTTCGTCTAACTCATTTTATGTGAGCTACGCATAAATGCAATAATTAACACGATATAACTAATATAAAATACAACACCGCCAGATTGAATAATAAATATAGTGGCATTAATGAAAAGTTCTACTAATCCACTATGGTGTAAGAACACTATATTTCAGTCAATAATATATAAGCATTAAGAAGCACTCAATATTACAGTAACATGCATTCATGCCAACTGTTGATCAAATGTTCGTTGCTTTAAGGGCTGATATATCATTAGATATAAGTTATACATATATATATATATATATATATATGTAAGAATAGAAGAAAGAAGATATAAGATATTATAGCCAGACTGAATATAAACGTAAAACCATTAAACAAGTACATTGATTAATTGTAATTTTTATTTTTTTTAAATGTTGTGTTTAACCCCACTATGAATAACTTTTATTTAATTATGGTAAAATCAGCCTTTGTGGCCAAATAGTATACTCAATTATAAGATGTTAATTCTCGTGCTGTCTCATCACTTTGATTTAAAGTGACAGAGACAGCACGAGACTTACCGGCATCAAAAAAACTGAGCAGAGTTTGAGTATTTGGGCATGTCTATTAATGTTTCCCGTTTCTATTATCTACAGTGAATAAGTGAAGCTTTAAAATATGAAACCTGTCTGTCTGTCTTATTACCAAAGGTGATCTGTTAATAGTCACTGCTTAAAGCTATGGTTTAAAAAAAGTCTTAACTTAAGAAGTCCCTTAATCGCGGCGTCACAATCTTCGCGGTAGTTGACAAACTCTATATATCGTTCGGAAACTTTCCACGGGACTTCGTTAATAAAACAGACTCTAGTTTAAGCCTGACACTAAACTACTTGTTGCAATAAGAAAGATTATGTTTATATTAAAAATAACAATTAACATAGCGTATATTGTTATCTAAACAATGTTATTTAATAAAAATTGGGTGCTATGAGATTTAGACAAAACTATACAAAAACAATTTATTAACAATGTATATAAACAAAAATGTTCATGAGATCTCATAACATTATGTACCTACATGTACACAATGAACGGAGAACAAAACAGGTATTCTATTCCCTCATTTAGGCCCTGCAGGATACAGGTGTGTTCTTTGGTCACGGGGATATGGTGAGGCAGTTTTGATTAAAAAGGGGATGACAAGCAATGCAACACCCAGCTCAAATTCGTTAGACAAGTGAGCATGGGGCTTTAGATAAACCAAATCAGCTTGATTTTTGTTGTCATGTTACATACGATTGTTTTTAACATTATTTATAAGTATGTATATCAAAACATTAAATTAAACGATATTTTAAATAAATATTAACACCAGGAGCCAGTGGAAGACTTAAACAAAAATGAAATTGTAGTCCCTTTTCAAGAAACAACTACATTTCTAACGTACAAAAAACGAAATCAGTTCAAAAGACGGTGGTAATAATTGATGAAGACATGAGAGTATGGAAGGTTCATACTAGCATCGTGCAACGCACGCACACAAGCGTGGAGTTCACAGTTACGGTAGCACACAGAAAAAATATTGCGATTTTAAGTACTACCGACGCGAGCATCTCAGTATTTTCTCGGAATTTTTTTAAATATAATATAATGGTCGCACACAGTCCACCTGATGGTAAGTGGATCCTGTGGCCCAAAGACATCTACATCTATACTCGATTAAGAATCAAAATGCAGATGGCGTGTTGTCACCCGTGAGGACTAAGATGGAATGCCTCGTATCCAGTAAAAAAAGTCTCCGGTTCTTTACCTTCACCATACGAAACACTGCCGCATTGAGCCGATATTTTACGCCTGTATTCTGTGAGAGCGTGGTTTTGGTGGTGTTCTGTATGCAGTATGTGACTCCCATGGATTTGCAATAATATATAGAACGAATTCATCTTTTCTGCGAAATCAGTATTGATTTTAATCTTGGCAAAGGTTCTAGCAAAGGTTCAGCGTTAAAAATTAGAAAATATATTTCGCATTTGGGATAATGCTGTCGGGCTTGTATTGCACCCCAAACCCCCACCAGTCTTGACTCTCAGTCAGCCTGCCTGACTCAGAGTCAAGACTGGTGGGGCAGACCATTAGTCAGACGCTGTTTCCATAAAAACTAATGTTAATTACAACCGACCCCGTTTTAGTGATCATTTTAAGCGCTTGTTTGATGCAAGATTCAGTAATAAAAAAAATATAATTGCTAAAAACTTATATATTTTAAATATATATACATATATATATATATATATATATATATATATATATATATATATATATATATATATATATATATATATATATATATATTAAATAATAGTGCGGCCGCACAAAAAAGAAAATATATTTCTATTACTATTGCAGTACTATATAAAATAAATTAGTATTCAAGAAGTTATTACTAAATTTTGCATCAAAACTAGTGACGCAGAGAAATGGATTATCGGCCTGCCATTAAAAATAATGACAGAAGAAACGATGGTGCCAATTGCCATCTTTTTTAGGTCCAAAAGCTAACCGGTATTCCAGTATGGGAAAAAACACAGATTGCCCATAGATTAGAATAGATGTTTGGTAGCGTACATTAATTACGTGAGGCAATCTTGACGATTTTTCCACCCTGGTGAGATGTCATGAGATATGGCTCGACGCCCTCCCCCCAAATCTCACGTGAGATTTTTTAAAATGCGTATTTTTAATGTAAATACGGTTAATCTGTGCTTGATTGTTTTGAGTTTATTTAAAAAAAAAACATAATTTGCTTAATTATTTTTATATAATTTTCGGAGTTTGCATAACCGCGATAAATATTATTGTGTAGGATTTAGTCATATTTTACTTAATTTAACCCAATTTTATTGAAATATACACTGTTTCTTGTGGAAAAAGAAACCAGATATTTGCCGAGACCCTCCCTCTCCTCCAGCCACGTGAGGTTGCCGAGAACCCCCCCCCCCCTAATCATCTCATGTAATTAATGGTCGCCCCCATTTCCTCCATATTGCAGTTTTTCTTTGTAATAATATGAACTTTACAACACGATATCATATGTTAAATCTCTTGTCTGTGTCTATGATACGGGGGGAGTTATTTAATTTGTTACATTAATATTTTTTCTGTATGTTTTTACTACCTATTGTAGTTCAATGTTAAATGACAGAATTTCAATGTTGCCAGTATACATAAATTAACATTCAACTACTAATGGATATAAAAGCTGACACATAATACGTTCTAGCACTATATTGATAATTTTCAACAATTAACTTTAGCATACAATAACAACTTATTATCTACAGTCATCTGACTTGTAATGAATATATACGACTGTGGAAGAATAAGTAATAATACGTTAATATAATATAGTGCGGAGCGCAGTTCTGGACTAGTACTTTTTGATTAACAGATTTTAAATGGAACCTTAAAATATCCTAAGTAAGGAAGAATGTTCTCTGTGGTTTAAGAATTTAAAATAAATAAATTTTGCTGGATATAATTAACTTATAATCCAGAACTGCATATGATTTGATACACACAAAAGACATACAAGCTAAGCAAGCACACAAACACTCGAAGATACGACTATATATACACGTAATTGACACGTATAGCACGTTACATTTAGATGTAAGACGGACAGTTCACTTTAATTGCACACCTTAATTGTTTTACACAAGCAAGCACAATAGTGGTAGTAATATACACTGGCGATAAGGACTGTGACGTTTGAAAATATGCTCATGCTAGCAATAAAATAAATTATATCTAACTTATACGCAAATATTCAAAAGCTACCAAAATTTTAACATGCTGTTAAGTATCTTGCTGTCTCTATCACTTTAAGTCAAAGTGACTGTGACACCACAAGACTTAACATTTTAAAATTGGGTAGCGTTTGAGTGTTTGGCCATTAGTCTCACATAAGACAATGGACAAGGATATATAACACGCAATCACACTGACATTGGTTGCTATAGACTTAAAACCGACAAAGAGTAAATACACAACACTTCAAAAACGTCACAAGTCGTGCACAGCCTGAATTCATAATAAATATCAGTTTTTATAGGAATGTGGGAGTACACAGAAAGGCAATGAGCAGAATTGAAAATGGAAGGTAAGGGAATGAACTTGCACAATCACTATCCCAGAACAAAATAATAATATATGTGCACTATGTAAAAACACACAGTCCTATTTGAAAGGGGCACATAGGTAACTATATGACATTACCAAAAAATAATTAAAAATAGCAGTAAAGTAATTTTAAACATATATTTTTTTAATGCAATTTCCTTAAAATATAGCAAATTTTTAAAATCTGGCAATACCGTCGTCGACGACAGTGTCCAAAGATTTTTGAAGCGTTTGTGGATCATTGTATATAACGATACGAAAAACAGACAAGCGAAGCCTGGCGTCGATAGAGTTCAAAGTCTTGACCAATAATGTCCTCCAGACCGAATTTCGGTCACGACGGCCAGCCGCAACGGAGAAAAGCCATCGGCGCAGGACAGGATTATAGTGCCCAAGTGTATGCGCAAGCACAGGTAAAATGTTCCCTCACTGTCCATAATCCGATGGGAACGGTAAACCGACACGACAGGAGAGACATCAGGCGCTTTACGTGCTTTCCGAGGCACGGGGTGAAATACCGCCAACTTCCTGACTTCGGGCAGCTACTGAGCATTTTTTGATGGAAAAACTCAGAAACTGATTTTTTTTGACCAGACCCGGTATTTGAACCCGCGACCTCATGATCAGCAGTCGCACTACTACAACCACTAGGCCAACGTGGCAGTCTTGACCACTACTTGACACTACATACCTGAAGGCCGCCCGCGCCACGTGTATTGCCCTCTAAGTATCCCGATTTCATTAAAATATTATTTTATTTTTTGCGTGTTATTCACAATCACATCACGATATTTAAAAGTACTCTCATGGATCGGGCAGGGTTTTTTACTTTTTTTTTATGGAAGAGGGGGCAAACGAGCATGCGGCTCACCTGATGGTAAGTGACTACCGCCGCCCATGAACAACTGCAACCTATTGGTATACATTTTTTTTTTTACAAATTAACTCTTATTTAAAAATATTCTGACCTATGGAAAATGTTTCTTGCAAAATTAAACTATTAAATCAAAATGTACTTGAAGAGATTTAAAGTTTTGCTTTCGTAGTTGTTTTAAAATCTTGTAAACTAATAATAATATGAGGATTTACTTGAGGGATCCGAGTATAGTGCAAGTCCGTATAATATAATGGAAGGAAAAATGAAGGAAGACTATTCTATCCATATATTTCTCTCCTAAGGCTCTCGTGATATGTATACACTTTGTATACAAAAATAAACCAATGTACACATCAATAACAACGTTATATTAAATTTATATTAATAATATTAGTTTATACATTTCTTGTTATATCTTATTTGCGACTGCACTCTCAGTTTAATTTGTTGTGTTTTTAAAACAGTTGATGTTTATTTATTAAAAAAACAATAAAAATGTCATTTAAAAACTAAAGTTGTTTTTGCGCAAAAATTATTGCCAAATAATTATAAAAATTCGTAATTTCATAAGTTATACAACAAGTTAAGACACCGTTTGAAAAAAAAAACCGATTAAATATTTCATAACAATGTTAACGATAATAATTTAAAAACACCACAAATCATTAATGTAGCGCCAAAACTCGCGTCATTGCCTTCAGTGTTTAATATATACATACTGTATATAAATATGCGTTACCATATTGTCCTCTGATGTAAACTACCTATTAGTTAAAAGCTTAATGCACATATAGCTTGAGCAGTCACTAAACGCTCTATACAGTTAAAAGCTTAGATTGTACTAAATCAGTATTATATTACTATTAATTAACTTCTACGCTATTAACACAATCGCCCAGTCTCTCGTTCTAAATTTACATCAAAATTAGTTACTCGCCCCACATGCACGCCAATATCTTTGTTAAAGAAATATGTGCATTAAAAATCACAGTACAAATCACAATGTAAACGAAAAGGAATATAGCGTGGTACTCAAATACCAATATCTTAAGTTATTTGAGATCTTTTATATAAAAATATATCCTAATATTGCAAAAAATAAGTAATAAAAATTACATATTACTTTATAATAGCTAGCAACATTAACAATTATTACTAAACGGTATGCAACATTGCTCTTAGTGTAACCATATGGGTTGGGGTTGCCAGGAAGGAAAAATAAGAATACTGTCAACAATTTTGCAGATGTCAATCTAAACTATACTAAATGTGGAACAGTGCTTTCTGTGATTATAAAATCAACAATACTTAATATTCTTATGATGGCAACCACAACACTATTCTAAACACGGAATGCTTAATATTCTAGAAGTAATCTCTCTCTGTAATTAGGTATAAGCTATTTTACCAAATTACTTTCCCAAAATGTATTTGTTTGAATCAAATTTTCATTTAAAATTTAGACTCTTGGCAAATTAAATACGTAAAAATATTATTTCATGATATATATCTTACTTTTCATGACGCTGAAAGTGATTAATTTATTTTATATAATAACAACAAATTATTAAATATGCTAATTGAATATGATACATCCTGAGAAGCATAATTTGGTTTTAGTATTGAACAACGCATGGTTGAATAGCATTAGCTTATATTAAAACCTAAAGAATATTCTATCGCCCCAATCAATTCAATTGTAAAAAATAACTCTTACGTACCTCTTTTGATATGTCCTTCTTTACCTATGGGTCGACATTTGATATTTTTCAAAATTGCAAATTGGATTTGTTATGGCCAAACACTCAAACGCTGTTCAATTTAAAGATGCCGCCAAGTCTCGTGCTGTCTCTATCACTTTAAGTCAAAGTGACTGTGACACCACGAGGCTTAAAGACACGTTAAAATTGCGTAGCGTTTGAATATTTGGCAATAAGTGTTGCAGCTAATTTTAAAATGGCGTCAAATTTACCAGCTGCTTTTAATTTCGTGACAAATGGCAACATCGTGGTTATATTATTTTTATAGGTTTTAAAGACAGCCCTTAACAAAATCATTATATGTGTATCGGCGAGTGAAAAGCAAAACCGTTTAAGCGACATCCTGGGCGATATTTATATATACATATTTATAATTGGCAACTTTTCCAAAGCCAACTTAGTCAGATTCCCATTAAACTTTGAGAATTTTTCGGCGCTTAAATAAGTAAAAAAACGATGAATAAACAGCCATAAAATTAGCTAAGCTTCAGTGAAAATCGACTTGAACTATAGTCTATTCGGCGAGAGTCTATAAAAAAGTAGGGTCCTTAAGCTCATTACAAAAGCGGCTCACAATTTTTTTGCTATAGATAAAAAAAAACTGTCGGCTCGTCCGCTCAGCCTCACGTTTGACAACAGCTGCGAGCCTCGTACCACAAAACTGTGTGCTTACAGCGCCCAGACGCCCGTCACACAGATTGCGGTGCTTAAGCGAAAGTCGTTTTTAGGATACTATATCAACTCTCGCCGAACAGGCTTTAAACGAAATTTTGATTGAATTTCGTGTTTAGCCTGTAGTAGTTTGAAACATTTCTTTCTCGTCGCTACATTTCTTGACAATGTTCCTTCAACATTTTGCTTTACACAAAAACACAAGTCAGAGACAAGAAAGAAACGAAAACGCGCGTATTGTTTTCAGCCATTTTATTTACCGAATTGTATTATTATAAATATAGGGCTCTCATAAATTTACACCACGATATTGTTGTTGTCAATTGTTTCCATCTCAACACCAGTCAATTATGATCATGATAACAACCCTGGATCGGTTAAATAGAATATTCTAAGGTTAAGTCTAGACGAAAATCAGACCCGCCTAGGTTTTCCCGGGCCGGGGCATTCCGTTGATTTGATGATGGAGGCTGCATAGCTTTCCCGGGGAAACGCGGGATCCGACTCCATGAATCCGGGATTTAGAATAATGTTAGGCACTAATTCCATTACGTCTTGCTCCTCTTCATACTCTACAGTAGGCCGAGGGTGGGGTTTGGCGAAAATGGGGCCGTTTGGCCAAATGTTACATTCATACATACCGTCACCGTGTATATGTGTATTTGTTTGTTAGTGTGCGGCCCCGCAGTCCAAGCGTGCGTTCCAAGCGAGTGCGATAGAAGGGAAAGAAGAAAAATATTCGAATGAATAAAAATAGGTCATTATCATCGCAGGAAGGAGAGCATGCGGAAAGAGATATCAGATATTAAAGAGCTCGCTCCTAATAACCTTTCTATTGCAATTTTATTCAAACTAACCATTAATCATAAAGTGTACCAGTTGGAAATAAGTCTATTTAAAAATAACTATCACTGATCAGCTAATTATATTAAAAAAATCAAACTCTTTTGCAACAAGTGGTAAAATTAAAAATTTTGTACAACCGACTTCAATATAAATTATTAAGGATCACTCAAAAACTACTGGTCAGACCTTGATCAAATTTATATGGCACCACATAAGAAGCACCAGCTTTCAAATAAAAAAAGAATCATCGAAATCGGTTCACCGAGAAATAGTAATGAGGTAATACACATAAAAAATATACAATCGAATTGAGCACCTCCTGCTTTTTGAAGTCGGTTGAAAAGGTATTCATTAGAAGCGAGCGTTCAGTTTCTATTTAATGCAATAAATTAGATAAAAATCGATGTCGTCTTTGGCATCTTTATTAAAATTTGTTTTAAATCAAAAATATTTAAGCCAAAATTAATAATAAAGGCAGAGTAAAAATAATTCTGGCTTAAACAAATGCTACTGACGATGTAAAATTGCCTAGAGAGATGAGAGATTCTATAATATGGTGTGGTTTAAAATGTCTTATTCACACTAATTGGTTTAAGGGCTGATTTTTCAATCATCAGTTAATGGTTACTCATGGGATAAAATATAACATAACACAAACAAATACAAAATTACAATTGTATAAATGAAATAGTATAACTGTTGTACATCTATATTCAGTCGAGTTATAATTTATTTGATGCATAAATTGTATCTGATGATAAAAATATAGGGCCTGAATTAAATTAATATAAGTGTTATATTTCTTATTTGTTTTAATATTATTGGCCAGTCTATCAAACTATTTTTAAATCTAAAATCGGTGCACCTGATGGTAAGTGGCCACTAAAGGTTTTTAAATTTCAAGCAAATTGTCACTCGTGAAGACTTAGATGAAAATATTGCCAAGCTGTAGTTGAACTGGCGTTCATACCCTTAAAATCTGAACATGACATTGTTGCTTGGCTTCAGTAAACTCACAAACTCACAACTATGTTAGATAATATTAAACAAAATAATATTATAAGCAATATTAACTAACATTAAGGGGACCATAGGAGCCTAAACGAAAGTTTTATTATGAACAAAATCAGAAAAATATATGATATTTTTCAGGATATATGCTAGTTAGATAGTGTGTTAAAATATGATACTAATAATTTGATACGATAGAAAAAAATCACAAATATATCTCTTAAAAATTTCTTTAAAGAATTAAAAACCATATTAACATACATGCAATAATTCTGATTTTCTGTCAGATTATTCAACAAGCAACATATTAACGTAATAGTGTTTTATCAATAGATTTTTTTTAAATCGCATATTCTTATTTCTGAACATAATACGTACGCATGTGTGCGTAAACGCCTGTGTACCGACAGTGCCGGCTGAGGCCTGATGCTAATACAGAAATTGTGTGAATGTGTGCGTGCGTCACTCAAGGTCATTTAGCTCTTAACCGCTGAGATTGCAAAATTATTTTTATTACGCATTTTCCTAAAACTTAAAATCTGTCCAGTTTTGGAGGAGTAACGAGCGAATACGGAATGAGGAATCCACGACTTTTTCTGCAACCAAGGCGGCGCCACTTAAAAGTAAGGTATAATATTCGACAGATTTCATAGCGGGAAAGTTAATTTGTTCGGAAAATGTAAAGGGTATTGTTTCTTTCTGCACTATTATCTATATTTTATATTAATAAGATTAAAAATAAATAAACCAAACGACTGATATTTATAACAGTAGAAATATTCAGAAAAAGTTAAATATGTGCAAAAAATAAAGATCAAACCACTGAGGCATTGTTTTCTGTATTAATATATTACTCTAGAAACTGATAAACTTCCATTAAAAAACAACTTCTCAATTAAATGACATTGTGTAACAAAAAACTATACCTCAGTGTCAGCTAGCGACATCTGGTGAGCACAAAATTATTAGCCCTCATTATGACTTCGTCAATATTTTATAAGTATGATGATGATGCAGTTGTCTCGCTAGGTTGCCTAGCTCCGACGACAATAGGTCGTAAAAACCTATTATTCAAATTTCTTGCAGCCCAGTCATCCTCATAACTTTCCATGTTATGAATTTTTCGAGTATCTTGATTAGCGTTGCCGGACGTCTCGTATACCAGCCGGGGCAAGCTCTATCCCGCATAATACGTCAACGTTGTTCGATCAAATCTATTACACGGCGACTTGATTAAATGTGACTTAATTACTACTTACAGTGGAATCCGTTTATAATGACATCGAAGAGAAATAACAAACACGTCATACTAAGCGGACGTCATATAAAGCATTTTGTAGAATATAAACAATCTCCAGTTTTTGTTAGCACGTATTTATTTTAATAGAGAAAATCTTTAATTAAAGTAACTTAAATTTTTAATAATAAATTAATGTTTTTAAAAATCATTGAGATTGTCGAGTGACCAACCCCAAAATTTTATTGCGAGAGATGAGTTGGATTCTCCGTTTTCTAAACTGCACGTGCACTGACGTTGAGATTTAATTTTTTTCACAAATCACTAACAAACAATCCCGTGACCTTCACAATCAATCAATTACCCACTGAGACTCAAACCAAAAACAAAGCCATGCACGCGCCGAACGTCGTCGGGTATCAATTGACTCTCCTGAACACTGCCGAAGGTGTTGGAATTTAAGTCGGTATAACCGGACACAATTTAGTAAAAATGGGTCACAATAAGCGACATGTCACTATAAGCGAAGTCATTATATCCGACTTTATTATAAAGAATTTTGTGTGGAAACCCAACTTCGCTGGTAATTACGTCATAATAAGCGGTTGGTCAATATAAGCGAAGTTATAATAAACGGATTCTACTGTATTTTCAACTATGATCATAACTGCATTAAATTTATTAACTATTACAAGAAAATATTAATATTATAAAAATATAACAATGAAAAATAAAATAAGATATACAGGATGTACTATGTTTATTGTTTGTCGCGGTTCAAGAACTGAAATCCCCTTTTTCCCAAAGTTATCCTTTATAAACCTCTTCTAAACTAACAATATCCACGAAATAAAAAAAATATCTTTAAAAATTTCATAACCTAAAAAATTAAGCTATTATTATTCAGTATTCATTAAAGAAATAATACGAAAATAACTTTAAATTATTTGACAAGTGGTTATACCGTTTCTTTTGTATATTACAATTATTTAAAAAAAAAGTGCGGTGCAGTATATTTTAAACAACTATGAAAATATCAAAATGGTATTGTATATACACAGAATGTTATAAGTTTGAAAAGTATTTATTATCTACTTGTTTCTGTTATAGTAAGCTATAGTTAAGTGGTCCGAGTAAAAAAGTGGTCCTGGAGTCATAAGAATATATAATGCAATATTATTTAGAGACAGTTTAGATGTATTCAATTTTTTACTAAGTAAAAATATTATTTCATTTAGACTTGCAACGAATATTGGGCTATTAATCGGTATTTGGCCTATTCGGCCACTTTAATCCTATTCGGTCGAATACCTAATACTTAAGTGTTATACGGCCGAATACCGAATACTTAAGAAAGAGGTTTTATTGTAGTCAGATAATTGGTAAAATGAAAATATTTATTTGTAAAAGTAATCATAGGTACATAATCAACTTCCACATTATAAAAATTAAAAAAAAAAGAACTATCAGATAAATCTATGCACTCGAATTATCGTAATTAAAGTGGAAGATAATGAATGGTGCAGAAAGACTACTTATTCTTCATTTTCAGGCAGCAGTTTACTCCTTTTCTTCTCGTAAACAATCCCAGCTTCAGAGAATGGCCGCTCTGAAGCACTAGTTCCTTCCCGGCCGAATACTTTTAGACTAATGTTCGGCTATTCGGCGTTCGGATATTCGGTGTTCGGCGTGTGGCCATATATACTATTCGTTACAAGTCTGGTTTAAAGTATTAATTGTAGTAATTTTGATTATATAAAATGTATAGACCTTATATTATTCATGAGTGTTTGTATGTAAGCTTAAATTTTATATTTGATTCATTATTCAGTATACGTTTCCAAGTAATCATCACGTAAATTTGAGAATATTATGAAATAAGAGAATTTGTAATGAAGAGGTGTCAGACACAAAATTATACGATGAAAGAGCTTTTTTTGCGCTCAAAATACATAATTTCGGATATCGTTTTTAGAGCATTTGAAAGGTGATCCTTAAAAAATTATCAACACACAAACTTGGCAAGAATATACGATATCCTACCAAATACTACTAAAGCAGTAAAAGCTGCTTCTAAATTCTAAATTTCCTAAATATCATTGGAACTAAGTTTCATTAAATTTTGCATTTAATGTTTATTGCTATTATTTTTATCCTAGTACTTTAAATTTAAAAATATTGATATCTGAATCTAGAGCAAGCGTATTAACTATATCTATTTAAAATATTATGAATTACAATATAATTTGTTTGAAACTACGTATGGTAACCTTAATATAATTTACGTTAGCATTAGCTGCCATAAACCAAAATGAGGTATTTCATATTTTCAAAATTATGCACAAAGTAGAATTAAAATATAACCTTTTTTTTTTCATATTCACTCGAAAAATGTCACGCAGAGAAGTAACAGAAGAGTCGATAAATCGGACATTGATAACAAATAACATTGAGTTAAGAACCAAGTGTTCTTGATGATATGAAGAGGAATTTAACGATATCTCGCATTTAAAATTCCGACATATATCTTGGATTACACAATGTCTCAAAGTTCTCAAAGAATAATTATTACACTCCTTTTTGGACAGTCAAGTAAATAGAATTAAAAATACAGGGGCACTAAAATTAGCCTCAGCGCTATCTATTGTTAAAAAAGGAAAGCAGGAGTTTATTTGTTTTACGCAACAAACTCACTTTTAACATGAAGGGAATCCCTAAAAATCATCGATCACTAATAAAAAAACTACATACACAATCCCATGCAAAAGTTTTCTAAAAACTGTCGCCAATTGTTCTGACGTAATTCTAGTTGTAATAAATATACATCAATGTAAATTCAACCTTAAATGCATTGCCTAAAGTTGTATTCACAAAGCTACGTACAAATTAATAGCACACCCAAATGCTCGAGTGGGCGCTCATTTGGTAAGGACATTTTTCGTCACTTATTGTGTATCTAGTTTTTTTACTAGTAATCTACGCTTAAAATGGTGTAATTATGCACTTAATAATTATAGAAAAATCGCTATAAATACTATCGTCTACCCACAATTTGTCAGTAATATCCTAATGCAATTACTCTACGCCTACAAATACTCGTAATATTAAAATTGAAATTCACTACTGAGATTATTGCTGGACTTAATATAAAGTCACCATATCGATTTTTATAATTGACGTTGAGTGGTAGAAATTGGTCCGTTTTTTTTCCAAAAGCAAGTAAAGTGTAAAAAGCAAAGTAAAACTCATCACAAACTATGCTTGCACGATCAAATAGGATCGCGTACATTATTACTTGACTTTGTCACTTTTGTACTGCGAGCAAAAAATATAAGTCGGGAAAAAATATTATGAAGTAGGTATACACTAGATACGTACATAGCGTCACGCCTATAATCCCGAGGTAGAGTACAATAAGCACCGACCTATACAGAACACGCTTAGCCAAAATATAGATGAAAAATTGTTAGTTGACAATCACAAGGCCAGCATCCTATTAGTCGCCTTTGTCAGCAGGCTAGGCGGGCAGCTCGGTTGGCTCATTGTTTTTTGTTATAAGTCCCACTTGAACATGGAACCTAAAAGTCCCAGACCGACATGGGACGCGCGCATACTTTCTACGACATTGGGATAAATAATTTTTTTTTATATAATTCTGTTTTGCAAGATTACAAATATTTTCTATTTATGGTAGTGCAATAATTTTAAGTCTCTATGGCTATAATTGTAATAATATTAAATTTTGAATATTTTTCTTATCATAATTATAATTTCAAAAATGTATTTAATATATTTTAATAAAATGCTTTAAATATATTTAATTATTATTATTTTAAGATTTGAAGTTACTCTATATTATTATATATTTCAATAGCTTGTTTATTGGTCAGTGATCATATTTTCAAGAATATCACAAAGAAGTCGAACTACAGAAGCTTAGCACCGTTTTAGCAGAATTTATTATTTAAAATTGCAATAGTAAGTAAAATTGTTACTTTTAATTAATTTTTAATTATTTGTCAATTCCTACATTACGCATATGGAATAATTCTTAACTAGCTACTTTAATAAGAAAAATCCTTGGCACTAATATAAACACAGATTGTTGCGCAATTATTCGATAGAATTAATTGATATATAAAAAGTTGCAATTTACTGATTTAAAACAAATCCAGGCACTTGTTGTTATGAAAAAAAAAAAATATTTTGACGATAAAATGATAATGCAGCAAAAACCGAGTTAAACGAGAAATAACAATTTACTGTTGCAGTATAACAATTGGTTAAAATACTCGACTAGTCAACTATACTTATTCTATTTCACGATGAAGTTTTGACTTTGATTGTTGTTAGCCGTGCACATACACATTGTGTTAGTGTGTGTAAGCGCTCCCGAGGCTTACGCACACTAACACAATGTGTATGTGCACGGCTAACAACAATCAAAGTCAAAACTTCATCGTGAAATAGAACAACTATACTGTACTCTACTGATCAAAATAGTCATAACTATTTTCGTTTTTATGTTTATTATATAATTATAATAAACATAAAAATAAATAATAATATATAATTTTAGTTAAAACGCGAACTTGTAGTAAATAATTTACCTTCACTATTTTGAGGTTAAGAAATATATTTTTTATTAAATTCGAGAATTAGCATTACGTGTGTTAGTTTACCGGTATTGTGCGTTTACTAATGTTAATATTATTATTATCAACATTATACATAAAAATGAAAGCTTCTATTTAATGCTTTATCGCACGTTAAATTTCAACTTTCATATTTTCGGTTCCTATTTGCTTTTTTTCCTATTACGTATTAAAATAAAGTAATTTTCAAGGTTGAATGAACTGCGTGACGTGACGTGGCCATGCCGATATACTTAAAATATTTATTAAATAAAATATTTTTAATTAATAATTAGCTATCCGGAAGCTTAAAAACTTGTATTATCAATTGAAGATCACGTATACATGATTTTTATCGTTACAGCCTATTAAAAGTCCACTGCTGAACATAGGCCTCCCATATAGATTGCCTATGAGCTATGAGGCAATGTATATGGCAGTTTAAATCCCTCTGTCGCCTCTTAGGACACCCACGGGAAGATATAGGATAGTGGATATTCTTACACTGCCACTACACGGCAAGATTATTACAATGAAATATTACCCAAAAGTAACAATCCTCGATTAAGAATCAAAATGAAGAGGCATTTTCGCCCTTAAGGACTGAGATGATATGGCTCATTGCCAAAAAAGAATCACCGATTCATGTCACACACAATACGAAACACGAAGCAATACGCCGCTATTTTACGCTGGAATTCTGTTCGGTTGTGATCTTTTCCTGGTCAAACTAACCAGTGCTTCAGGCATTTAAGTCCTGGTCCTCCATTTACGTGTAAAATATTCGCATAGACGTGGGATTGCATCACCAGCCCGGCTCTATCAATCAATTATGTCGGTGGTTAGTTTCAAATGGGACTAGCCTTCTGTACAAGCACAAGTGCACTCTGTAATCCGTCGTTCTCATAGTCCAACGGGACAGCGTCCCACTCAACCGTGGAGGGATCAGGCGCAGGACCAACGGCTCTACGTACTTTCCGAGGTACGGAGATGAAACACCGCTAACTTAACTCTTGGTTGCTACTGAGTATTTCTTGATGTTTCTGACAGAAAATCCGAGTAACTTATTTTGGCCTTACCCGGGACCTGCAGCCTGGACCATGATCAGCAGCCGCGCTTACGACTTCTAGACCAACGAAGCAGTCCCAACACAAAATACAGCAAGGAGTCCTAGCCGTGGACATGGACAAGGAGTCATAGACATAGCTTTATCGCGTTGTATAACAAAAATGAAATAAAACCATCGATACATATGTACTACGTACTAAATTGCGCAATCCGAACATACACAATGTTCAACTGAACTGTACTGCAATCCGTACAGTGTGTCATTTAGTGTGGTTTCAATCTACTAGTTAGTCTGTGGTTTCAATATTTATGCAGTGTAGATGCTTATGCATGGGCTAAGAAGGGCTGGAACCCAGAGCCGTAAAGCCAGTTGATAAAAAAATGCAATGTAGAGCAGCGCTAATAATACAAGATTTCAAATTAAAGTTTGTAAATAACAATTCAGTAGTCAAGTAAGTAAAATTATTTGTTATTCAAGTGAAATAGGTAATAATATCGTAATATTACAAAAGAAAAAAATCATGCAAAAATATATTTCTTTATATAAACTGAGCGCGCAGGCCCAACGCGCTTAAATCGCAATGCGCATGCGCGACTTTACTAACTTCCGCGCATGCGCGAAGACAGAGTAGTACACATTTTTTGTTTAGAAAGGCTTCTCTAGTACGTAGTACATATAACTCAATGATTAAAACACAAGAGCCCTCATTAAAGATGTGAGTAATGTGACTGCAGAATGCTGCTGTTTATTAAATTATTGTTATTAATTATAACATGTGCATTCTCTTCCGAATATTAATTCTGCATTCTTAAAAAAAAAAGGAAATCGTCATATTTGGTCAAAGTCACGTGGTTCAATCCATGGACCTAGAAAAAAGGGCGGACAGAGTCTCGCTAACAAACAATTGAAGCGTCGCAGTGACGGCAGCGTAACTATGTGTGAGCGTGTAGAGGGTTGCAAGATGAAGAAAAATTACCCATTTTTAAACGCAAAATAATTCAATTAGATTTAAGACATTCGTCATCGTCCTCGGAACCAGGACTTTAAGTTTAATAAAACAAGATTGTAATAAAACACATTGAATATAAAAATATTGATTATGAATATTTATTAATATTATAATTAATTTACATTTATTAACGGTTTTTTTAGAGTCCCTTTTGTTGGGTTAATTTTTTATAATATTGTCTTTTACTGTCAAAAGACTTAGAAATCTCCTTCAATTTAGCTATATGGTGAAAACGAATATTCAGATATTTTTCGGCTATATATTCAATGAGAGCTATTTTATGTTTTACTCTAGCAAACGCATGGTCAAGTTTTAAATTTAAAAAAATCCTGTCGTTAGCTATATATTTTTCCAGAATTTTGGTAAGCCTGTACTGATGTTGTCTTTCAGTATATATAGTTATATTATCTCTTAAATGCTTTCGGATCACTATCTCGCAAGTACAAAAATAAGGATGTATTTATTTTCAAAAAGAAAAGCAATACATCCCTTTTATGATGTATTTCTTTTCTAAAAGAAAAGAAATACATATCGGTGAAAAACATTGTAGTATAACCTATTCAACTAAAAAAGAATCATCGAAAACGTTTCGACATTGTCGGTGTAACTTAAAAAAACAAAAAACATTCAGTCGACTTGACTCTCTTGACCTCCTTTTTTTCAAATCGATTAAAAACTTCTCTCCTTAACACGTACGTACCCCATGCGAAGCACTGGAAGTATTTGCTTCAACGAGTTGTTCCTCCGGAACGCTTGACGCCTCAAATAAAAACTAAAAAATTAATTACGTTTTAATATGTTAAGCTTATAATTGTAAGAGGAAAATAGATATTCATTGATCTTTATCTTTTTTGGGATGGCGTAAGTAACAACGCGAAGAAGTCCACCTTTTGTTCTCTATAAATCATTCTCCTCGAAATGTTTACTGCAGATTACACTAGATTTAGATGTATTCCAATTGTTTTCATTTCTACAGTCTTTTATTATTTGCACCCAGCCATTCTTCCACACATCATCTGCAGAGGGAAATCTATAAAATGTAAAATTTATAATATTGGTAGTTTAGTATCATGGGACGCCAAAAGTATATACAGAGGTAAATTAATGAATTAAGGAACAATTCAAAGTGAACAAAAAGATATTAATCTCCCATATTTAAGGTAACTTGCAAATTTAATAACTGGCAACACTGATTAGTTTCGTGTTTTGATAATAATTTTTGTTTGTTAATAAAATGTTTTGATAATAAAGTTTGAAATAAATTAAAGTAAAAATGAGAAATAAGGTGAATAAATTACTTCCTTACCTATGAAAAGTGATCCCCTGGCTTTTTTTAATGGAACCACTATGATTTCAACAGGTTTTCACTACAATGTTACGCGGACGCGGTTTGGAGCGTAATGGCGGGCTGTTGACTTACTATGGTGTGCATGTGTGCGTGCCGGCTTGTTTGTATTAGCGAGCTGACTTAGTATGGGTGCATCAGTAATTGTTTTAAGAGACGGCGTCCGCCCTTTTTTCTAGGTCCATGGTTCAATCTACCTAAAAATTATTAAACTATATATTATATAATAATGTTACGCATTTGATAATTGAAGTCAAATACGGATAGATATTACATTTATATCACAAATTAAAATCAGTGTGTTCATATTAAGTTAAGAAGTGATTTCAAATTGATACTTACATATATTTGTTCGGCAAAATATGTCTTAAATGCGAAAATGCGTTTTATTTTGTGTTCAACTAAATGCCTAAGACTAAACTCTACGGAATGCAATGTACTATTTTTCTTATACTACATAGAAAGTAATGCTAAAGTTTGCCTCTAAATTTCTTCATGCGTTCATATCATTACAATATGCCGAAAATAGAATTTTATATATTCTTAGTCTTTAATTTTTTTGGTAGGTTATTTAACCTAATAAAGAATCTTTTAATAAAGAGAGAACACTAAGTTAATGATATTTTAGAAAAAAGTTTAGATTTAATAGATTAAATATTACTTTTTTTCTATTAATAATAATAATTTATTTATTAATAATTTGCTAGCATTTGTTTTAATGTGGCTGCTTTCAAGGCAGGAGTAAACAGGGTTTTGTTAAAGAACGTCAGCGTATTTTACGATTTTTGACTGCATCACTTCATTACTTCCAATAATTTACAGTTTATTTATAATATTAAATTTTGTTATATATATACATAAGGTTTAAATTTCAACAGCTAGTTAACGGGCTGAGTAAATTGTATTCATCCTGTTTCCCTTTTCTTTTCTACCGTACATGGGAAAGTGGAAACAATGATAAAACTTTCTCACAATAACTAGAATTCCTTTTTCATCGGCAAGAAGGCCATCGTCATCTTTATCCATGCATCTCAATAAATAACTAGTTATTGACAGTTTTCATAGACACGGTTCTAAAGTATAGAGAGCATGTTCGTAGTCTATTGATTTGGGCAAATTCTTACCAGTTTAGTAAACTTATTATTTGACCATCAACCATAAATATTATGATATATAAATTTAAAATCATAAAGTATTTTATATGATCGAATGTTCGATTGTCATCGCACGTGCAAACATATTATACGTCCAAAATAATACGGGTCGAAACCAGACCATGATAATTTTAACGCATTTATCGAAAGAAGTTCTAATCGAACTTTCGGTCATATATGGAACGATTGTATACAGTCTAATCGAACGTACGATGGGACTTTATCACGCAAATCTGATTGTTCACCGTCTGACCGAGTGTTTGATCGGCCAGCGTTTGATCAGAAGGTGTCTAAGGCCCTTTACACATGCACAGGGTAACAGTCCAACAAGTAGTTCTACACAATATAGTTCACGGTTCCCTATCGAAACGTTTTTATTCGTTAATACAATGTATCGTTAAGATCATAGACTTGTTTAAGGACCTTCCTTTGTCTACACTTCGTAAAATCGCTCGAATTTCCTTGTACATTAACTATTTTAATAGAGCACGAGGCCGTGTGTATGTGCAAAGGTCCTAAGAGTGGGAGGGTGTGTCGGGGCGGGGCGGGGCGGGGCGGGGCGGGGCGGTTAGGGCGCGAGCTCACCGGGGCGGCGCCACTCGCGGCAGAGCACGGCGCAGGTGCCGGCGGCGAGCACGGCCAGCGTGCCCATCACCACGCACACGGCCGCCAGCCACGTGCGCGTGTCGAACGACTCCGCGCCCTCCAGGAAGTGCTTGTACAGCTCTGCGAACGTATCACCAATTATTGTATTAACGTCACGTTCCGTTATACAATAAAACGCTTTCGTTACAATCTGTAGCATTATAATATTATATTGTATTATTAGCCGCACAATTTCACCATAGCACATCGCGACAACACACACATCACGATACCATCCACACCATCTGAATGACTGGCGGTCCACTACTGTGCGATTTAAAAGAAATTTTCTTCCTCGCACAACTTCCTTGTGGAATCCACCAGAGATTTTTCCGGACCGATACGACTTAGGGACCTGAAGAAAAGAGCTAATCCCTTTTAAAAGGCCGACAACGCATCTGCAATTCTCCTGGTGTTGCAGTTGTTCACGAGCGGCGGTAATTACTTACCATCAGGTAAACCGCATGCTCCTTTGCCCGCTCTCCTATAAAAAAATGCAAGTAAAAATAATTATGATAACATATTATTAGTTCGGAAACTTACAACGAATCACAAGAGAAAAAAATTGAAGTCACAATAAGTTTCCCCATTCCTACTATTAGTATTTTTGTCTAAAGTGATTGAAATTTATATTGCACTAGCTGGTACCCGACGCATTACATTACATACAGAAATAATTGTGGAAATATCGTTTTAAATTTGGAAAAGTTATATTGTTTAATCAAAAATAATAATACATTCATTGAAGTTGAATAATATTTATATATCATTCAAATAAATTGTATCTCGCGCCACGTTAACGTTAGCGCCGTTAAGCCTATAATCTACGCGCAAGTGCAAGCAATAAGTTGACAAAATTTTAACACGATCTGATGAACGGTATGACAGCGTATAAAATTCTAAAAAACAAACATTAATTTTTTATATATTAAAAATAATTTGTTAGCAAAATTTTTAACTATAAGATGCTTACGTCACATTACGAAGCTTTGACTTTGACGAAAGTCAATCAAACAATACCTATATATTATTTATGTTTATATCCCCACAGTCGTTTCCACTAATAGTCCATGTTCGCTCATATGTGTGGCATTACGTTAAATGCAATAAATAAACACTCTAATTTTATTCTTATTTCAAAATTAAAATAGGTACATCTTCAAACAACCATCTAATAAAAAAATTTATACGCTTTAATTTACGTGACGTAGCGCCAACCTGTACATGATAATACAAAAATCACACAACTTTGACGTGTTGAAATTTGAAATCATTTATACGTGGTAGAGCCTTGCTGCAGCTATATTAATAGTATAGTTGTAGCAGGAATGGGTCGGCTCGACCGGGGAAGGACCACGCTCTCACAGAATACCAGCGTAAAATAGCAGCTTAATGCTGCTGTGTTTCGTAAGGTAAGTGTAGAGAACCGGAGACCCTTTTTACTGGAAAAGAGGCATTCTATCTTAGTCCTCACGGCTGACAACGCATCTGCATTTTAATTCGCAAACGAAGATAGATGTAGATGTCTATAGGCCACAGCAACCACTTACCATCAGGTGGATTGTGTGCTCGTTTATCAACCCTATTCTATAAAAAAAGACAAGAAGTGCATCAATCAATTTGCGGTTAAGTTCGACTTACGAGACTACTCACCAACACCATTCTAATTGTTACCTGCTTTCTTTTTCTCAAATTTTGATTTCGTAAATATTTTATATTTCGGGGAGGTGAAAAGGCCAACAAATCTTTATTGAAATAGACTATACCGGTGTTAAGCAGGTGAAATGGGACCTGTGTAAATGGGGCTCTTTTTCTTTATAGGAAGCTTCCTTCTACCGCTTAATAACGGTGCATATGCAGTTTGAGGGTTAATCTTCCTTACTTTACCTCACTTAGTTATCAGTAAGATGCTGCTGGTCATCTCATGTTCAGTTTCAGACACCCACGAGATGATACGAGGTATTGAATTATATCGTAAGAGGGCGCTACCTGTACGTTCGTAGCAATTCGCCAGCATTGCATCGCAATAGTTCATAATATGAACTACGATATCGGTCGAAAACTGAGTCCAGCCTTAGCGCAGGAACGCACTAGCGACTGCCTAAATTAGTGGTGAAACAACCCCAGAGCGTAATTTAATACAATCGTGTTGGGGTGTTTCGCTCTTACCCTGCTGCTTAACATTTATCGAGATCTTCAAATTTAATAATACACGTATTTATGTATTACATAAAACGAAACTAAAACTAAATCTTTATTTAATGTGTGTGTGTGTGTGTGTGTGTGTGTACGTGCGCGCGCGCGCGCGTGTGTGTGTGTGTGCGTGTGTGTGTGTGCGTGTGTGTGTGTGCGTGCGTGTGTGTGTGTGTGCGTGTAATAGAATATTTTTATTCAATATGGATTACTTATATTATACATAAAATTACTTATTGAAATTTTGTTTTTTACTTTTATCACTGGTTCGCAAAAAAACCTCTGTCCTGTATAATATTTTTATACAGGACAGAGGTATTTAATTATATAATATTTACAGTATAATACTTTATACAATTGTTATAAAACACTAGAAACAGCATGGTAGCGATCACCTCATTCCCAGGGGTTATTATCAGTCATGTAGTCTTTAGCAGTATAACAACCCTTACTAGACAATATTTGCATAATTAATACTTTAAACCTGTTGAATATAGAAAAGGTCTGCATATTTTCTGGGACTTTGTTGTAAAAGCGTATACAAACATTGCTCCACGAAGGGGTTACTGACTCTTTGGAGTCGAGTAACTGGTACAACTAACTTGTGCTTGTTCCTAGTATTTACAGAATGCACATCACTATTTTTAATAAAACTATTTTTGTTTTTGAGTACATACATGAAATTCTCGTAAATATATTGAGGCCAAAGTTAATATATTTATTTCTTTAAATTTTTCTCCTTTGCACCTAACTAGGTTATAAATTGCTCGAATATAGTTTAATAGGAATTAAATAAATTATTGATCGATTATGAAAATAAGAGAGCCGTGGTAGCTCAGCTAAGTAGCCCTCGCTGTAAATTTAGCAGAAATTTACAGTACGCGAGCAACCCGTGTTCGATTACCGTCGGCATCAATGAAATTGTTAATTGCAGTTTTAAGTGCTCGACGGTGAAGGCAAATCTCGTGAGGAAATCTGAAATAGATCAGAAACTACATAAGATCTATTCTTAGATTACGTTCAGGACATATTCAATCGAAGAAGTTTGCTTTTTTAATGAAAAAAGTGCCATCACCAAATTGCGACGTATGCGGAATAGTTGAAGATGTCCTTACATATTTTGATGGAATGTGTCCGGAACGAAGTATTTAGAAGGTCATGTTTTGGTTGTGATAGGAATTTTCAGGTTGGCACGTTGAGCAGTATTTTGGCTTATCCAATGTCGGAGGAGGCTAAAATGCTGCTCAAGCTAGCAGATTTGATCCTGTGTAGGGAATAGGTGTGGCTGTTTATGGTTCCACTTAATCCTTAGATGTGTTTACTTATAGTCGGGTGTGTTCCTTGCACATATCTATTGTTAATATAATACATTTTATGTTTAATTTTGTATTCGATTGCAGTAATTAAGTAATTGTAGACAAAACGGGACGATGTGGTCGCTCAGCGACAAAGTCCTTTATAATAATACATTTAAAAAAAAAACTTTATGAAATAATCGATTTTCAAAAGCACCACTTGTGGTAGAGCTCCTTTCCCGCTTAAAACTCCGCTTGGGTACCAAAGTCCAGTTGCAGCCTAAAAACAAGAACGAAGCCTAAAAACAAGAACGAACCTGCTTCCTGGTCGCTGTAGAGCGTGGTGGCGAGCACCTCGACGGGCGGGCCGGGGCCCAGCACGTTGGTCGCCCACACGCGGAACCAGTACGACGCGTTAGGCTCCAGGTGGTACACGTCGATTTGTCGCTGGGGAACGATAACGTGACCACGCTATATTATGATTGTATCATGAATGGGTCATAGCAGCTTAATGGTGCCGTCTCGTATGGCGAGTGTAGAGAACCAGGCATTCCATCTTAATCCTCAGAGCTAACCTGTAACGCACCTGTATTTTGATTCTTAATTAAGGATGAAAAAAAGCAGGGCTATTTAATTTTCTATCGACTTTAAAAAGGAGGAGGTTCTCAATTCGACTGTATTTTATTAATGTGTGTTAACTCGTAACTTGTTTCTAGTTGAACCCATTTCGATGATTCTTATTTTATTTGAAAGCTGATGCTTCTCATGTGGTTCCATATACATTTTTGGTCATTGATCAAGGTCTGACCAATAGTTTTTAAGTTATTCTTAATAATTTATATTGAAGTCTGTTTGTACAACATTTTTATTTTTAAATTATGTGACGTTTAAAAAGGCTGTTAAACGTAATCGCTTCTCTATAACAGTAAAAGTACGTAAATGGAAATTATGGGTGTATAAAAATAGATAAAGGACAGTAACCAAATCAAGGATCCGTCTAAAGAGTTCGAACTTTTAGAGACCGGGAGCATAAGAACTTTAACATTAATTTATTGTCCTGGCTTTTTCTTTAACTCCATGATTGGTGAAGGAAATTTTAATATGCACAACATTAATAGAAAGTAGCGCTAAGTCAAAAATATTGCTTTCACCAATGTAACAATGAAAAAGCCAAATTTCACGAACGCACATCGCGGCAGAACTCCCGATACCATCCACACCATCTGGATGATTGGCGGTCCACCACTGTGCGATTTAGAAGATGTTTTCTTCCTCGCACGACCTCCTTGTGGAATCGATTACCATCAGCGATTTTTCCGGACCGATACGACTTAGGGACCTTCAAGAAAAGAGCGTACTCCTTTTTAAAAGGCCGGCAACGCATCTGCGATCCCCCTGGTGTTGCAGTTGTTCATGGGCGGCGGTAGTCACTTACCATCAGGTGAGCCGCATGCTCGTTTGCCCCCTCTCCTATAAAAAAAAAAAAATGACAAACCGTGTAGTGTTAGAATATACACTACCCCACATATCGTCCCGTGGGTGTCGTGAGAGGCTACAGAGGGAAACTAAACCAAGAGACGGCAGACGGCGGCAGTATCTTTCTAATAACAAATTCAAAATAATAAAAAAACTGCCGTTCTTTGCGGTCTCTTTGCGGTGCGCCTGCGAAGCGTGGAAACTATAGCAGAATCCGTCCTATGTGTTGTGAAGACAATAAATCAGTGAAATACTAATTTCAGTATTAGTAAGAGTTTTAATATAATACATGGTATATAAGTGTAGAGCTATGCTGCAGCTATATTAGTAGTATAGTTGTAGCACGAATGGGTCGGCTCGACCGCGGAAGGACCACGCTCTCACAGAATACCAGCGTAAAATAGCAGCTTAACACTGCTGTGTGTCGTATGGTGAGTGTAGAGAACAGGAGACTCATTTTACTGGAAAAGAGGCATTCCATCTTAGTCCTCACGGGTGACGACGCATTTGCATTTTGATTCTTTATTGAGTCTATGGGTCACAGCAACCATTGTGACTGTGTGCTCGTTTGTCACCCCATTCTATATTAAAAAAAACATAAGTAAGACGATAGTAAAAGTCTCAGTAATTAAGAAAAGCAAGCTGTCAACATTAAAACAGGTTTCATTGCTTAACATTCAACACTATGAAGCAATCCATTGGGGAAGCATATGTATAACAGTGGACTTTTATAGACAGTGTTTTATGGACGAATGGATAAAATTCGACAAACGTAGCAGTATAGCGAACTGCTCCTACTTGTGGAGGTCTATGACCAGTAGCGAGCGTTAACAAGGCTGATAATGGTGACGTAAATCGACAGAAAACACCTAATGCTCTAATAGTCAAACACAACTCAATTTTTAGATGTCATTAAGTCTCGTGCTGTCTCTATCATTTTAAGTTAAAGTGACTGTGACATCACGAGAATTAACGACATCTTAAATCAGTGTAGCGTTTGAGTATTTGGCCATTAGTCTTTGTTTTATAGTAAAGGTTTTCGATTTAAGTATTTGAATTCGAAAAAGGATGCAAAAAGTTAAAACAAACGTGCTTAGAATTGCTGTAGTATGATTTAATTCAAAGATTTGCAGATACTGGTCCAATGTCGTTTATCATCTATTCGTGGGTGTAATATTTTTTTCTTTTTCAACAGCCCGTGACTTAATTCAAAGATCTGCACATACTGGTCTAATGTTGCTTATCAACTGTTCGTGGGTTTAGTATCTTTTTCTTTTTCAACAGCCCGTGACTTAATTCAAAGATCTGCACATACTGGTCTAATGTTGCTTATCAACTGTTCGTGGGTTTAGTGTCTTTTTCTTTTTCATCAGCCCGTGACTTAATTCAAAGATCTGCACATACTGGTCTAATGTTGCTTATCAACTGTTCGTGGGTTTAGTGTCTTTTTCTTTTTCATCAGCCCGTGACTTAATTCAAAGATCTGCACATACTGGTCTAATGTTGCTTATTAACTGTTCGTGGGTTTAGTATCTTTTTCTTTTTCATCAGCCCGTGACTTAATTCAAAGATCTGCACATACTGGTCCAATGTTGCTTATCAACTGTTCGTGGGTTTAGTATCTTTTTCTTTTTCATCAGCCCGTGACTTAATTCAAAGATCTGCACATACTGGTCCAATGTTGCTTATCAACTGTTCGTGGGTTTAGTATCTTTTTCTTTTTCATCAGCCCGTGACTTAATTCAAAGATCTGCACATACTGGTCCAATGTTGCTTATCAACTGTTCGTGGGTTTAGTATCTTTTTCTTTTTCATCAGCCCGTGACTTAATTCAAAGATCTGCACATACTGGTCCAATGTTGCTTATCAACTGTTCGTGGTTTTAGTATTTCTTTCTTTTTCATCAGCCCGTGACTTAATTCAAAGATCTGCACATACTGGTCTAATGTTGCTTATCAACTGTTCGTGGTTTTAGTTTTTTTTTCTTTTTCATCAGCCCGTGACTTAATTCAAAGATCTGCACATACTGGTCCAATGTTGCTTATCAACTGTTCGTGGGTTTAGTATCTTTTTCTTTTTCAACAGCCCGTGACTTAATTCAAAGATCTGCACATACTGGTCCAATGTTGCTTATCAACTGTTCGTGGGTTTAGTATCTTTTTCTTTTTCATCAGCCCGTGAGTTAATTCAAAGATCTGCACATACTGGTCTAATGTTGCTTATCAACTGTTCGTGGGTTTAGTATCTTTTTCTTTTTCATCAGCCCGTGACTTAATTCAAAGATCTGCACATACTGGTCTAATGTTGCTTATCAACTGTTCGTGGTTTTAATATTTTTTTCTTTTTCATCAGCCCGTGACTTAATTCAAAGATCTGCACATACTGGTCCAATGTTGCTTATCAACTGTTCGTGGGTTTAGTATCTTTTTCTTTTTCAACAGCCCGTGACTTAATTCAAAGATCTGCACATACTGGTCCAATGTTGCTTATCAACTGTTCGTGGGTTTAGTATCTTTTTCTTTTTCAACAGCCCGTGACTTAATTCAAAGATCTGCACATACTGGTCCAATGTTGCTTATCAACTGTTCGTGGGTTTAGTATCTTTTTCTTTTTCATCAGCCCGTGACTTAATTCAAAGATCTGCACATACTGGTCCAATGTTGCTTATCAACTGTTCGTGGTTTTAGTATTTTTTTCTTTTTCAACAGCCCGTGACTTAATTCAAAGATCTGCACATACTGGTCTAATGTTGCTTATCAACTGTTCGTGGGTTTAGTATCTTTTTCTTTTTCAACAGCCCGTGACTTAATTCAAAGATCTGCACATACTGGTCCAATGTTGCTTATCAACTGTTCGTGGGTTTAGTATCTTTTTCTTTTTCATCAGCCCGTGACTTAATTCAAAGATCTGCACATACTGGTCCAATGTTGCTTATCAACTGTTCGTGGTTTTAGTTTTTTTTTCTTTTTCATCAGCCCGTGACTTAATTCAAAGATCTGCACATACTGGTCCAATGTTGCTTATCAACTGTTCGTGGGTTTAGTATCTTTTTCTTTTTCAACAGCCCGTGACTTAATTCAAAGATCTGCACATACTGGTCCAATGTTGCTTATCAACTGTTCGTGGGTTTAGTATCTTTTTCTTTTTCATCAGCCCGTGAGTTAATTCAAAGATCTGCACATACTGGTCTAATGTTGCTTATCAACTGTTCGTGGTTTTAGTATTTTTTTCTTTTTCATCAGCCCGTGACTTAATTCAAAGATCTGCACATACTGGTCCAATGTTGCTTATCAACTGTTCGTGGGTTTAGTATCTTTTTCTTTTTCATCAGCCCGTGACTTAATTCAAAGATCTGCACATACTGGTCTAATGTTGCTTATCAACTGTTCGTGGTTTTAGTATTTTTTTCTTTTTCATCAGCCCGTGACTTAATTCAAAGATCTGCACATACTGGTCCAATGTTGCTTATCAACTGTTCATGGGTTTAGTACCTTTTTCTTTTTCAACAGCCCGTGACTTAATTCAAAGATCTGCACATACTGGTCCAATGTTGCTTATCAACTGTTCGTGGGTTTAGTATCTTTTTCTTTTTCAACAGCCCGTGACTTAATTCAAAGATCTGCACATACTGGTCCAATGTTGCTTATCAACTGTTCGTGGGTTTAGTATCTTTTTCTTTTTCATCAGCCCGTGACTTAATTCAAAGATCTGCACATACTGGTCTAATGTTGCTTATCAACTGTTCGTGGTTTTAGTATTTTTTTCTTTTTCATCAGCCCGTGACTTAATTCAAAGATCTGCACATACTGGTCCAATGTTGCTTATCAACTGTTCGTGGGTTTAGTACCTTTTTCTTTTTCAACAGCCCGTGACTTAATTCAAAGATCTGCACATACTGGTCCAATGTTGCTTATCAACTGTTCGTGGGTTTAGTATCTTTTTCTTTTTCAACAGCCCGTGACTTAATTCAAAGATCTGCACATACTGGTCCAATGTTGCTTATCAACTGTTCGTGGGTTTAGTATCTTTTTCTTTTTCATCAGCCCGTGACTTAATTCAAAGATCTGCACATACTGGTCCAATGTTGCTTATCAACTGTTCGTGGTTTTAGTATTTTTTTCTTTTTCATCAGCCCGTGACTTAATTCAAAGATCTGCACATATTGGTCCAATGTTGCTTATCAACTGTTCGTGGGTTTAGTATCTTTTTCTTTTTCAACAGCCCGTGACTTAATTCAAAGATCTGCACATACTGGTCTAATGTTGCTTATCAACTGTTCGTGGGTTTAGTATCTTTTTCTTTTTCATCAGCCCGTGACTTAATTCAAAGATATGTACATACTGGTCTAATGTTGCTTATCAACTGTTCGTAGGTTTAGTATCTTTTTCTTTTTCAACAGCCCGTGACTTAATTCAAAGATCTGCACATACTGGTCTAATGTTGCTTATCAACTGTTCGTGGGTTTAGTATCTTTTTCTTTTTCAACAGCCCGTGACTTAATTCAAAGATCTGCACATACTGGTCTAATGTTGCTTATCAACTGTTCGTGGGTTTAGTATCTTTTTCTTTTTCAACAGCCCGTGACTTAATTCAAAGATCTGCACATACTGGTCTAATGTTGCTTATCAACTGTTCGTGGGTTTAGTATCTTTTTCTTTTTCATCAGCCCGTAAATCTCCACTGCTGGACATGGATCTCTCCCGTTCTTGGAGAAAATTACCTTAATGTTGGCATCCACTACTCTTTCTGTTACCAGGGCACGTTATGAATGAAATGAAACATTTGACAGATTTCATAGTGAGAGAACTTATTTTTTTTAGAAAAGTGTAGCGACATATGTTTCATTCTGAACTATTTGTTATGTTTTATATTACTTAGATTATAAATGGTTAAACCAAACTAAAAAAAAAGTTTAAAATGTTTAATAAATTAAAGAACACAGCACCAAGGCATTGTTTGTGTAGATACTGGAAAAACTCATCATTAAATCGCAACTTTCAATGATGATGAAACTATGTGATCATCTGCGTAACAAGTAAGTCCACCTTAGTCCCAACTAGCGACATCTGGTGAGCGTAAGATTATTAGCCCTTATTGTCGCGCCTGGCAAGCGAATGTCTATCGTCTGATCACACGTGAGAACCATTGACATCTTTATATACATTATGAGTCTCGTAAGCATTTACAATAAAAACCCTCACCGAGTTGGGACTGATGTGGTTGGGGCTGATCGGTCGCCACGGCTCGAGGGTGCCGTTGACCGGCATCGCGGAGCGGTATTGCGCTGTGAAATCGATGATGGGGTGCCCGCCGTCGCCCGCCACGTTCCACAGGATCAGTGCGAGGATTGTCGACGCGTGCACTGTCACGTTCACCAATGGGGGCGGTTCCGCTGTCGATTCAATAAGGACAAACATAAGTATCGCGTAATTTATTGCTATGGCGTGATCGCGGAGCAGGAAGAATTTCAAATTATTGCAATCTATACAAATGTGAACTTTAATTATTTGAGAATAAACTCGGTTTTCTAATCACAAATACTGTTCAAAAGGTCCTAAAACTATCTTAGTTGCAATAGAAATGAAACTTATTATGATGTGAAATGCAAAGCTATAAAAAAATTCCTGCTCCGCGACCGTGCTTTATGTGGTTGTACCATAAGGAAATCTAGCTCGTGTGTCATTAGAGATGACTTAGTGAAAGGTCAGAAAGATCTTTTAAAAAGGTTTCTGTAAGATTGAAGCAACGAAATTGTTAATTGCGATATTAAGCGATGATACGTGTTGGGCCGTGAAGGAAAAGATCGTGAGGAATTACAGAAATTACATTAACATAGGCCTCCATAGAGTGCATCATAGGCATATTTTGCCATAGTTGCCACGTCTACTGTAAGTTTAAGTTGATATCAGGAAGATGGCCATATCCTGGTTCAGTTTCTCTCTGGTGCCTCTTACGACACCCACGGGACGGTATGGGGTAGTGGATATTCTTACACCGCCACTACATGGTTAACTTTAGTCGATAAAAAAGAAATAAGATAAGTAAAAAGTAGTGTTTTCATCAAAGTGGTCAATTTCAAGTTGCAAAACTTGTCCGTAGAAACGGACGTAATTTAATAAAGAGCGTTTTAACCGCCAGACTATGTAAATAGCAAACTCCACCTTTATACACAGTTGGGTCAACACGCTGAGCACACACATAGGGTGACTCATATTTGCAACTTTGTTGGACTGTCCTAATTCTATACAAATATTATAAAGAGAAAAGATTTGTTTTTCTCTTGTTTGTAATGGATAAACTGTAAAACAGGCTATATTATATTTTTAATAAAAGCCAAGCCAAGGTATCAAAATATTGAAAAAAAAAAAGAAAACAAAATTGTCTATAATATAATAATGTACATTAGGCGTTTATAGAACTACACTTTAGAGCGCGGATCTGAGGTCCATTTAGTAGTAGTTCAATGAACACACTGGTAGAAATGAAAGATAATTGTATTCGCATCATGATATTAAATCTTATCCAGATAAATTTCATAATCAAGGTTGTTTGTGTAGACGTTAATTCTTTTTCCTTTTCTACCGACTTCAAAAAGGATGAGGTACTCAATTCGACTGTATGTTCTTTTTTATGTGTGTTACCTCATAACTTTTTTCTGGGTGAACCCATTTCGATGATTCTTTTTTTTATTTGAAAGCTGGTGTTTCTCATGTAGTCTCATATAAATTTGATCATGTTCTGACCAATAGTTTTGAGTTATTCTCAATAGTTTATATTGAAGACGGTTGTACATCATTTTTAATTTTTAATTATTTAATTATTCGAATCGGACCTTTCGTTTAGAAGCTATCACGATTATAACATGTTAAGCTCAAGGAAAATGCCGCGGTGCACCATTTTTTTTCTGTTTGTTAAAACTATTTTTGATTCAGTATCCGTCTACACTTACTACACTTTGATATATTCGAATACTTAATATAAATTAATAATTACTTACTTACTAATATATATTCCCGTTCTAATCAAAAAACCTTTCAGCTCGAGTTACAAAACAATTTTCAGTGCCTAGAAGATTGCAATGCAGTGGACGATATGAATGACAAGCTCGTGGAAACTGTCCATGCGGTCGGAGCTAAGTTTCGCAAGATCCGTCGCAGAAGAACACAATATCTCTCCGAATCACACTCTTAATCTCATGGCTGTTAGACGAGAAATGAAGCTGCAGTCTTCAGTAGATTTGACAGCATACAGGCAACTGAACAGACAAATCTCTAAATACATGCGGCGGGACTTACGCAACTTCAATACTGCTCGTATTGAAGTAGCCATCGAGCGGAACCATGGCTCCAAAGTCTTTGCCAGAGATCTGTCTGCCAGAAAGAGCCAACTGTCGAAGCTGAAGACCAAGTATGGCAGCATTGTTACCGAGGCACCTGAGATTTTGAGTGAGATTGAGAGGTTCTAAGGTATCGTTAGAGCCACACACAAGTGTGAGTAACGATCCAAGAGCAAGTCTTATCCGACACTATTACGAAGATATCCCGGACATCAGCCTGAGCGAGATTAGAATGGCTCTCTAGCACCTTAAAAACGACAAGGTCCCGGGCGAGGATGGAATTATAGCGAAGCTTCTGAAAGCGGGTGGAAAACCGGTACTTGAAGTCCTTCAGAAGCTCTTTAATTCCATCCTTCATGGTGGTACTACCCCGTCGGCGTGGAGCAGAAGTGCGGTGGTCTTGTTCTTGAAGAAACAACGCTCGCTTGAAGAACTACAGACCGATTTCCCTTCTGAGCCGCGTCTACGTACTGTTTTCGAAACTCATTAGTCATTACGAATCGTCTCACACGCAGACTCGACGACTTCTAGCCTCATGAACAAGCCGGTCTCCAAAAAGTATTTAGCACTATAGATAAACTGACCATTTATTTTCCATTTCTATTTTTTTTCCTTTGATTCCGTTGAAATTTAGGCGGTGCTACAGTCCCTTCAGCGGTGTCAAGTAGACTGGAGGTATATCGAATTGCTGAAGTGTTTGTACAGTAGGGCTACGATGGCTATCCGAGTACAGAACCAGAGTACAAAAACCCATCCGACTGCAGACAGGTATAAGACAGTGTGACGTTATATCCCCGATACTCTTCACCGCTGCATTGGAAGATATTTTCAAGCTTCTGGACTGGAAAGGATACGGTATTAACATCAACGGCAAGTACACCACTCACTTTCGATTTGCCGACGATATAGTCCTAATGGCAGAATCGCTGGAGGACCTAAGCACTATGTTCAATGACCCCAATAGTGCCTCCCAACGGATAGGTCTTAAGATGAACATGGACAAAACAAAAACCATGTCACACCTATGCCGGTAGTTGTTGGGAGCACTAAGCTCGAAGTTGTTGACAAGTATGTTTACCTGGGACAAATAGTTCGACTAGGTAAGTTCAACTTCCACCGAGAGGTCAATCGACGTATTCAACTCGGCTAGGCAGCGTTTGGAAAATTAATTCTTCTTACCGTCAGGTATACTTCAAAACTTGAAAACAAGATTGTACAACCAGTGCGTGTTGCCAGTGATGACTTATGGATCTGAGACGTGGTCCTTCACAGCTGGCCATATGAGGAAGCTCAAGGTCGCTCAGCGAGCTATGGAGAGGACTGTTCTCGGGGTTTCTCTGCGTGATAGACTTTGAAATGAGGATATCCGCAGTAGAACCAGAGTGACCAACATAGCCCAACGGATTAGTAAGTTGAAGTGACAATGGACCGGCCATATAGGTCGAAGAACATACAACCGATGGGGAAAAAGGTTCTCGAGTGGCAGCCTCGTAACGGCGGGCGAAGTGTAGGGCGTCCCACCACTAGATGGAGTGACGACATGGTGAGACATGCAGGAAGTCGATGGTAGCAGTTGGCCCAGGACCGTGCTTTGTGGCATTCCTTGGGGGAGGCCTATGTTCAGCAGTGGACTTGTGAAGGGCTGCAATGATTTTTTTTATGGGATAGGGTGACAAACGAGCACACAGTACACTTGACGGTAAGTGGGTGCTGTGGCCCATAGACATCTACATTTATCCTCGTTTGTGAATCAAAATGCAGATGCGTTTTGCGTCACTCGTGAGGACTAAGATGGAATGCCTCGTTTCCAGTAAAAAAGGTCTCCGGTTCTCTACACTCACCATACGAAACAAAGCAGTGTTAAGCTGCTATTTCACGCTGGTATTCTGTGAGAGCGTGGTCCCTCCCCGCTCGAGACGACCCATTCGTGCTACAACTATACTATTAATATAGCTGCAGCATGGCTCTACCACGTAAAAAAGATGATGATGATGACTTGCGTATTAAAATTTTTGGAACGAATTCAGTCCTGTTTTCATTTCAATCTTTAACACTAAAAGATTATCGGTGACACACGACACGACGTTTCGTGTTAAATCAACGGCGGTGTGCCCCGGCACAGCCTCAACCGATTTTTGTTTCTGTCCCGGCATTTTCCGCTATTCATAGCAGTACTACACAGATCACCTTGTTTTCGTTAAACGTATTTCTATTGATCCACGGTTATTGGCATTTAAAATCGAGGACGTCGCATAGGGCGCTTTATACGAGCGAAACACAATAAGGTTTTAGGCACGCACCATATGCACATACCAAACAAGTTAAAAATACCTCCTTGCTTCTTTATCAGCCTGTAAAAGTACAATTGATCGACATTGGCCTCTCCCGTCGTGGCTCTCCACGATTAATAATCATGGCTCCTGATAAATGGTGTAGCGGTGGAACCATCATGTGTATTCATATTATCATCATTACAGCCTGTTAAAGTTTACTGCTGAACATAGGCCTTGCCATAGATTGCCGCATAAGTGGGATATTTTTCAGAGCTGCGCTTGGCAGGCGGTTAGCTGCCCATCTCCTTGAATGTTTTCTTCTGTTGCCTCTTACGACACTCACGGGACAATATAGCCGTATAGCAGCGGTGTAAAAATACCTATTGTTAACGTTTTGTACATTTATCGCTAATATCCGGTTGGTATTTTGGTGTGGCTGTGGATTTGACTTTTGCGGAAGTCAAATCATCATCAAAGTCAAGTCAATTCATATTTTATTCTGGCTATAAAAGGTTGTAAGTCGGATAACGCAAAGGACCCCCCCCCCCCTAACGAGCTTTCGGCCGACCTAGAGTGCCTCCTGGTGGCTAAGGCCGAGTCTTCTCCCTTTTCATAATTTGCCTTAGTTAGGCGCGCTTTTCAGCGGCAACTCACCGCCTGCGCCTCCTTTCAAATTTAATTACCATACTTGCAATATATCGTCCCCCCTCTTTTAAAAATACAAACAATTTCTTGTGTTCTCTTTACTCAATATTAAATACACATACAAACTCCAATACTAATCTTGTAGTGGCCGGTGACTTAAATATAGACTTGTTATCCGTATCAAGTAATCAAGATTTAGAATACTTGTGCTTAACAGCAGAACATGGTCTTTTTCCTGCTATAACAAAGCCAACAAGAGCGGAAGCATGTATTGACCATATCTTTGTAAATAAAACTGAGGGTGCTATTGGTGTAGTCTGTTGTAGTGACATAACTGATCATGATATTACTATATTAGGTCTATCATTAACTATGCATAACTTAATGATACTAAATCGCGTTAGGCTTAAACACGACATACATGCGATCAGAAAAGATCTTAATAAAATTGACTGGTCCGAATCATTTGACTCTCATGACCTTAACAAAACAGTTAATACTTTTTGTCTTCGCGTATTTCAAACAATTAGCAAGTACACAAGTAAAGTAACATTGAAACGTAAAGAACATAATATGAAACCTTGGATCACTTCCGGATTAATCCGCTGTATGAGACACAGAGACCGTTTGCACAAGCAAACGCGAGAAAATCCACATGACATACTCAAACGAATTATATATACTCGCTATCGTAATTTTTGTAATGACTTGTTACGTAAACTCAAAATAGAATACCAAAACAAAACCTTATCTAGTAATTTAAATAATCCAAAAAAATTATGGAGATCAATAAAGGACTTTTGCCATTTTTCTTCAAATAAACATGAACCTCATGAATTACTAAAGATTGAAGGGACGACAGACGCTAAGCACTCCTTGGACAAGTGCAATAGCTACTTCTCAACGGTGGGACAAACTCTAGCAAATAGTATTCTATGCGAATTACAAACTTAGGAAAAAAATCTAGCGACAAAAATTTATCCAAAAAGTCTTATAACAAACTCACTCTTTATGCACCCTACAGATGAATATGAGTTACATTCCCTTATTCTATCACTGCAGAATGATAAAGCCCCGGGTATTGATGGCCTAAGTAATCCTCTTTTAAAAGAAATTAAAGACATAATCATCCCTCCTCTTACTGCCATATTCAATCTAAGTCTGTCGACTGGTATTTTTCCAGAAAACTGGAAGAAGGCATGCATTAAACCTATTTATAAAAATGGGCCTAAAGACACCCCGCAAAACTACCGTCCCATTTCTTTGCTGACAACATTCTCAAAATTACTTGAGAAGGTGGTTAACAAAAGACTAACAAAGTTCATTGAATCGAATAAATTAATATCACCGAGGCAATTTGGCTTTAGAAGTGGAAAGTCAACAGATGATGCTGTCAACTTGTTAACATTTACAGTAGCCTCCCATTTGGATGCTCATAAAAACAGTATTGCTGTATTTTTGGACCTGTCGAAGGCTTTTGATACAGTCTCGATTCCAATACTCTTAGAGAAGCTGGAATCTCAATTTGGCGTAAGAGGCGTAGCAATTGATTGGTTTCGTAGCTACCTGACGGGTAGAAAACAATGCGTTAGAGTCGGTGGCTTCGTCAATGGTCAGGAAACAATCAATTTTGGAGTACCACAAGGCAGCATCCTTGGACCTACGCTTTTTATTATGTATATAAACGACATATTCGCTAATGTCGAAGGCGAAATAATTTGTTACGCAGACGATACAGTTTTAATATATTAAGGATCCACCTGACCAGAGGTTTTTGGGAAGGCTGAAGTGGGTATGAGACGAGTATCTGCGTGGCTGCGAAATAATCTTCTCACGCTGAACTCATTTAAAACTAACTACATTTGTTTTCACAAAACAGCAATTTCTGCACCTAGCCCAATACTCCAATTAAAACTGCACACCTGTGAACAAGGCCGGAAACATTGTAGCTGTGTGGTGTTGACTAAGACTGACGTGGCAAAATACTTAGGTATCTTGATTGATCAAAATTTAAACTTCAAAGATCACATAAGATCTCTTTCAGGACGAGTGAGAAAAATTATTAACATCGAGAAAATGCTCCGACAATCAGCATCTATAGAAATTCTCCGGTCTGTATACTTTGCCCTATGTCAGTCCTTGATCACTTATTGCTTAACATCCTGGGGTAGTGCCGCGAAAACACATATTATACAACTAGAAAGAGCCCAACGATCAGTTCTTAAAACTATGCTAAAGAAACCCTTTAGATATCCAACAGATAGGTTGCATCAGGAAAGTAAAGTCCTTTCTGTGCGTCAATTATACATTTTAAAATTAGCTCTCAAAGTCCATCAATCTGTAATTACATGCAAAGACTACAAAAAATTACTCAAACGAAGAGTATTCAAAGTCTTCTTACCCAAAACCAATATGTATTTTAGCAGACGTTTCAGTCCCTACATAGATTCGGTAATTTACAATAATATATAGTAGTAAGCGCTTGCGATATAAAACATTGCTCTGTAAAAGAAGCTAAAACAAAAATTGCTTCCTGACTCGACCGAAAAAATATTCTTACACCTAGCATAAAGGCAACTACCATTATTATTAAGAAATGCAACGTTTTACTCTATCTCTTATTATACTTTGTTCATTTTATACTAGTTTTTAAAATTTAAATTTTGTGATTAAGTAAACCAAGCGAAAACTAAACATAAATAGTCAATGCTAAATAGGTACCCACGATACAGGATTACCTAGTGTGGGTACCAACGGATACTTCAATGAGTTGTAGTTGTTTTCTGTAAAATAAACACTTTTCATTTTTTTTCCCCAAGGGGGGTAGCTTTCGATACGGCAGAAAGGCCATACTGGCCAAAGCCAACCCCACAGGTGGTGTTTAGTTTGTAGGCACTTCATAGTGAGACCCGCATAACCATGCAGCCGGCTGCGTGATATGCTATAATGCATTCACCACATCCCTCCCCCGCTTCCGGAGGGTAGCCTTGCTATAGGCGCAATAAAAAACGTAACGGTCATTCGTAGAGCAACAGTCGTGACGTTTAGACGCGTAGTGTTAAATGTATGTAAGTGCTTCTAAAATAGTGAATTGTTCACTGCAATTATGATAAAGTGTCTCGGTGTGTGATGAGTGATTATATGTCGTGAAGACTAACACCACGTGCAATAAACAAGTGTTTAATTTTATGTACATTTATTTCATTCCTGTCCGATAGGATTGTTCGTCTAATATTTACATTATATTTATGTATCATCTATACTAATATAATAAAGCGGAAGAGTTTTTTTGTTTGTTTAAACGCGCTAATCTCTGGAACTACCAGTCCGATTTGAAAAATTCTTTTTGTATATTATAGCCAGATTCATGTGGAATAGTATAGGCTATCTAGCATTAAGCTATATTACTCAGCTAGCCTTAAATATGGATATTTGTTAAGCAAGTCAGAAGAAAAAGCACTCCCGAAATGATTTATCCACGTACGCTGGTGTTATCGTTAGGGATACGTAAATACAATGTTCTAGAAAAATACAGACCTTTACTCCGTCTAAAAAAAAGTCCGCGATACCATATGTCTATTTCTTATACATAAGCCATAATTTGGTATTTTGTGATAAAAAAAATATTGAAAATTTAAAAGTGATTTATGAGTGTTATTATTAGGCATGGCCTATTTATCCTTACGAACGAAAGTTACTTCATTATCAAGACAATTTTATGAGGATAAACTTTGTTCTATATACCATGTTATTTGGACGCATAGTTTAAGAGATAATGTAAAATTAAAATAATTCAATACTTGGCTGGGCGCGTGAACGACGCTTAAACCCTAGCCGTTATAAAATGCTTGAACTAGGTCATGTCGCGCACCTCGGACATGTGATGACGCGGGTGAAACCGCGGGGCACAGCTAGTATTTAATATTTCCAGAACAGCGACAAGTAGAAACGTAATCATGCACGTTCATCATGTGGTAGTCAGTTCGTAGATGTATTATTATTGATGTTTATTCCAGTGCATGTTGTAATCACCTATAATAGTTTGTAGCATTTAAAGTAATACCCTATCTACGTAAGTATGTAAATTATAATTTTAACAATGTATACAAATGTTGGTGATGCTTTAATAAATAAAATAAAATAAAAAATAAATTGACCTATGTCGAGTATAGACCTGTTTATGGACTGACAAATGAAAGTAGAGTGATCTATATAGCGAGGCTTCTTCTTCATTTCCTTAAGGCCGGCCACATACATACGGAATTCCGTTTCGGTATTCCGTTTCAAAATTATGATTCGGAATTCCGAACGCGGCAAGTCCATATAAAATCAAGGATCAGTCACACTCGAACGGTAATTTGCCATACGGAATTTTCTCCGATTCGAGATTCCGTATGCCTGTGCGTTCAGAATCCCGAACGGAAAAGAAGCCGCTCCATACGCAAGTCTTCAATAGATTCTGTATGAGTCGCAACTCGCAACACACATTCGTAAATTCCGTACGGAACGCGCTCACCGCTCACGCTCAGTGTTCGTCGTACGACCGAAGCGAGTAGGTGTGTTTATGGAAAGTTTTTACATTTAATCTTATATGTGTATAGCTTTTCGTAACCTTTCATGTTATTTTGTTTAATAATTCGACAAAAGGGTTTACAGACATTCATATTAAAAAAAATATCTCTGGATAGATAGATCTTTTTACATAATATTGACTATATTGCAAGCTTAGGGTGATAAGGGGGTGCACCCAATTACAATGTTACAGCAACAATGGAATCGCAATCAGAACATTGTAGTCATTATTCGCTCATTTCTCAATGGCTCTAACGTCTCTCAACTGACCCTTGTTACTCCGAACGGAAATAAACGTATGTGAATGATGTATTCACAGAATTCATTTATTCATTCAAATTCAAATTGTTTATTGCATGTCACATTACAAATTTAAGATGTTACAATGATAGGTATATATGTGACGCCCTGCAAGGGCATAGCAACACTAGAGGACTGACTATTTTTGTATAATCTAACTTTTAAAAATAAATTATAAAATATCGTCGACATTCAATATTATTCTATATAAATTACTTAAATTAGAAATATAATATAGTCGAAGTATTCTTTCTGTCATTATTTATCGTCAAAAAATTCTTTCAAAGTATAATAACATTTATTAATAAGGAATGTTTTTAATTTTTTATTAAATTGCGCAGGGTTTTCTAGGATTTTTATAGAATTCGGTAAATGGTTATAAATCTTTATTGACATAACGTGGGGGCTAGTCGAAACTAATTTTAGTTTGGAGAAGGGTATCCTAAGCTTATATAAATTTCTATTATTTCTTTTAGTTATTGTAATAGATAAGTAGAATTTTAGGTGTTTCCTGACGAATTTACAAGCCTCGAGGATGTAGATAGACGTAAGTGTTAGTGTTTTATGTTTAATGAAGTGAGGTTTACATGATTCCATTTAGTCTAAATTTGTTAATATTCGTAGACACTTCTTTTGTAATATAAATAATTTGTTTACATCACAAGAGTTTCCCCACAATACGATGCCATAGGAGAGTACCGAATGAATATGTGCATAGTAAGCCGCAAGGGCAGTCTTAAAATCTGTCACACGTTTGAGGTATCGTAGAGCGTAAATAAAAGAGGATATTTTTTTGTTTCCAACTCAAATTCGTATCCAGGTCTATTCCTAACAAAGTAGCAGAGTAAACAATTTCTAGTTTTGTGTTTTTATAGCTATAAGATATTTGTAAAGCAGTTTTTTGGTAGGGTTTAAATTGAATAATTTTAGTTTTATTAAGGTTAAGTTGTAGATTATGTAATTCTAGCCAGTTAGTAATTTTATCTAATGTATAGTTCAATTTTGTTGTTAAATCCGTGGAATTAGTGTAAGAGATTAAGATGGAGATGTCATCGGCAAAGAGCACACATAGATCGTTCAGTATGTTTGGGAGATTATTTATGTAAACAAGAAACAAAATGCATCCCAAAACGCTACCTTGTGGGATAGAACCAGTAATGACAGTTGCATCAGATCTAACATGAGTAATTTTGCCAGTCTCGAAGTCGGTATTTTCAATTTCTACATATTGAAAGCGGTTATCAAGATAGGATTTAAACCAATTGTGAGCTACTCCCCTAATTCCTGTTTGATATAGTTTATCCAATAGTGTTCTATAACAAACTCTGTCATAGGCTTTACTCATATCGAGCAAGAGGCCTACTGCGAATTTTTTATTATCGATTTCGTCTAGAATGTTTTTTACGTATTTAATTTTGGTTTTCATGTGAAATTTTAAATTTTTCATAAAATGAACAAAGACGTTTTGCCATGGTCGATTCAAATATTTTAGCCGACGTATGTAACAGAGCTATGGGTCGATAATTATTTATGTCAGTAAGTTCACCCTTTTTATGCACGGGTTTAATTAGGGATATTTTGAGGGCATCTGGGAAGACACCTTCTAAAAAGATTGATTTACTAAATTGTATACGGCATTGTTAACAAATCAGCACAACTTTTTATCAAAGTAGGAGCAATTTCATCAATACCCAAGGATGATTTATTTTTGAGATTTCTTATTATGGTATTAATTTCATTAGTTTCTACTGGGCTCAAGAAGAGAGTATTTTCGATAGTTTTTGCTAAAGGTGTTCTCTTTAACTTACTGTAATTTGAGTGTATATTTCCAATAGATGTAAAAATAGTATTAAATGAGTTCGCTACTATTTTAGGATCACATAATAAACGTTTATCTGGTGTTTGGAGTTTCACATTTCTATATTTTCTTGTATTTTTGTTTGTCTCATTATTTATAATCTGCCACATAGTTTTAGTTTTATTTTGAGAACTTTCGAATTTATATTTGTTACATAATTTTTTGGATATATTGATGGCTTTTTTTAATATTTTACAATATTGTTTATAGTGATATTTAACATTATTTTTGGTTTTACAAACCAATAGCTTTAAAAATCTTTTATATTGACACGATGTCTTTAATCCTACTGTTAAATAATTTTTCTTTTGTGTATTTTTTATTTTTAATAATATTTTTGGTATACATTTATTTAAAGCTCTTTGTAAGATTTCACTAAATATACTATAATTTTCATTTACATTTTTATTAGGTTTGAGTATGTCATTCCAATTTATATTGGAAATTTCATTTTTGAATTTAGATATATTTAAATCGTTGTATATTCGTTTATATAATAAAAATTGCTTTAGGTTTTGTGTTGAAGAGGGTATAGAAATTAATAAACTACTTTGATCTGACAGACCAAATTGATGAACAGCTATTTTCATATCCTTTAATTTAAAATTAATAAATAGTAAGTCAATGCATGTGGAGCTGTTTGGTGTAATTCTGGTGGGTTGTTTAATTTTTTGGTGGAAGTTATACGATAACATTAAATTAGAGAGCCTATTTTTTTCGCTATTATTTGTTAGGAAGTCCACGTTAAAGTCACCGCCTATGATAATATTCTTAGAATAATCTTTTTTTGAGATAGGTTTCAAGAGTTTTTCTAGACATGAATAGAATACTTCGATTTCCCTTTTGCTATTAGGCCAATAGAGGTTAACAATTAACAGGTTTAGTTTAGAGATTTCAGTAGCACATATTTAAAAAAATCATTTCAGTGGACAACGAAGATATAGAGAAGATTCGTTCGAAATTTTATCGAACCGTATCGGTATTCCGAAACGGATTCCCAAATCGGAATTCCGTATGTATGCGGTCGGCCTTAAACCATACTAGTCCATAGAACGTTACCGTGTAGTGGCGGTGTAAGAATATCCACTACCCCGTATGGTCTCTTGGGCATCGTAAGAGGCGACAGTGGGAAAAAAACATTAGACAGGACAGCAGAATCTTCCTAATAACAACTAAACAATAAACTAATGTTGCAAAAAATATTAAAACTGATGTTGCAAATCCGCCCGCCAATCGTGGCACCTATGACAAAATAACCTCTATGATGCAGTCTATGGGGGAGGCTTATTATCAGCAGTGGACTTTTGATAGGTAATAACGGTAACAGTCCGTTGCTGAGTATGAGCCTCCCCCTAATATACCGGGTATTTGTGAAACGCTCCCGAAAACGAAGACAGACGACAGTACCAACTATACCTTTGATGATGGGTGAAATATAAAATCTATCCTGATGAAAAACAAAATCATCTTTTCACTACGTTTTATTAGCTTTATTCATGCTCCATCATGTTAGTACAGTACGGTTTTTAAGTGATACCTCCGCGCGGCAACTCTCACAGAATACCAGCGTGAAGTAGCGACTTGATACTGCTGTTTCGTATTGTGAGTGTAGAGAACCTGAAACACTGTTTACTGGAAGCGAGGCATTCCATCTTCGTTCTCAGGTGTAGACAACGCAACGCATGTATTTGATTCTTAATCGAGGAAAAATGTCTATAACCCACATCATCCATTTACCATAAGCTCGTAATACCATGTGTTCACTGTGTGCTCGTTTGTCACCATTATTCTATAAAAATAAGGATTTGCCATATTGAACAGGCTTGGCGGACAGAATGTTGACCGTGGCGACAGATGTCTTGCGCTTCAGACGCTGCTCTCTGACGCCGATCTGGGTATTTTACGCTACGCTACGTCTGGCGTAAACAAGATGGCTATACCGTCATCTGTCGGAACCCGTACGATTATTCTGGCATTTCCCGTAGCCACTTCTTACGAAATCTACAGGACGAGAGAAGGCGATGGATTTTTTCCGCCACCACATGACGTTAAAGTTAAAGTTACAGCCTATATAAGTCCCACTGCTGGGCACAGGCCTCCCCTCATTTCTGAGAGGGTTTTAGGGCAAGGAAATGTCCGCCGCGCTGCCCCAATGCGTGTTGGCGAACTTCACATGTCTTCGAAATACTTTTTTTCTTATTTCTCAGACATGCCTGTTTCCTCACGATGTATTTCTTCACCGCCGAGCACGTGGTAAATCAGCACTTAAAATTGCAATTAACAATTTCATTGGCGCCGGCGGGGATCGAGCCCGGGTTGCTCGCGTACTGTGAAATTTACAGCGAGCGCTAACCATCCGAGCTACCACGGCTCTCACATGACGTAGTTCATTATAATTTAAAATTAAAAATTTGTACAACTGACTTCCATATATATTATTAAGGATAACTCAAAAACTACTGGTCAGACCTTGATCAATTTGTAGCACATGAGTTCTCACGTGAGAAGCACCAGCTTTCAAATAAAAAAAGAATCTTCGAAATCGGTTCACGTAGAACAAAGTTATGACGTAGGTAACACATTTAAACAGTGGTAGAGCCACGCGGCAGCTTTAGCTGTTGCACGGATGGGCCGGCTCGAACCGGGGTGGTACCACGACCTCACAGAAAACCACCGTGAAGTAGAGGTTTACCTCTGCGTTTCGCTTGGTGAGTGCAGGTGGCCGGAGGCCCTTTTTACTGGAAATGAGGCATTCCATCTTAGTCCTCACGGGTGACAACGCATCTACATTTTGATTTGTAATAGAGGATAGATGTAGATGTCTATGGGCTGCAGAAACCACTTACCATCAGGTGGACTGTGTGCTCGTTTGTCACCCTTATCCTATAAAAAAAAACATACAGTCGAATTGATTACCTTCTCCTTTTTGAAGTAGGTAGAAAAAAACATTTTCTCATGCCTAAAAACCTTCTCAAAAATGAGAGCCCAGGAGTTGAACATAATATGAAGGTTCATACTTTAAAGTCCTCCATATCGAATTTCGGGCACAGCGGCCAATTTCAACGGAGACTAGCCAACTGTGCAGGACAGGACTATAGTGCTTAAATGTAAGGGCAAGCACAGATGCAATGTCTATTCCCTTACTCTCATAGTCCGAAGGGACGGTAATTCGGTTTTACGTGTTATGCTAGGCACGCGGGTAAAACACCGCCAAAATCCTGACTCCGGGCCGCTACTGAAAATTTCTTAGCACAAATTTATACGTGGTAGAGCTATGCTGCATATTAGTAGTAAAGTTGTAGCACGAATGGGTCGGCTTGACCGGGGAGGAACCACGCTCTCATAGAATACCACCGTAAAATAGCAGATTAATGCTGCTGTGTTTCGTATGGTGAGTGTAGAGAACCGGAGACCCTTTTCACTGGAAAAGAGGCATTCCATCTTAGTCCTCACGGGTGACAACGCATCTGCATTTTGATTCGCAAACGAGGATATACGTAGATGCCTATGGGCCACAGCAACCACTTACCATCAGGTGGATGGCGTGCTCGTTTGTCACCCTATCCTATAAAATAAAAAAATAAAAATAAATAGAAAAACCCAATAACCTATTTGGCTCGATCCGGGATCTTATGATCAGTAACTAGTGTTACGACCACTTGACAAAGAGTCAGTCAGGCTGATACTTCAAGCATTAATCAAAAGCACAATACTCGGTAATACACGCGCACTGTGAAACCACCCATTACCGACAGTCTGTCATTATTGAAATGCAACCACACATGTGACCAGACCTCGGAGAACTGTATGCTGAATTCAGCTTTACTGTAATTGCGGAAGCTTGTATTACGAGCTAAGGGGGTCTAGAGATGCTGGGTAATAGATAATAGGCGTCATTACGCGGCCTTCGTGCTGACGTGTGAGTAGTCTTCATTTGTGGTTAGGTGGTTTAGACTAATGGTAGATTCTTTGGTATAAAGATATATTTGTTACCTTAAAGTAAATAATAATTTCATACTGATTTAATAATGTTGTATAGATAAGATATATTCTCTTGACATTTGTGATTTTATAAACCGAGTTCAAAAGTACGAGAACTTTCTGCATTCGACGCGTGTTTTAACGTATGTTCTCTGACAATTTCTCGAAAAACGGGAGAATGCTTGGTATATGCTGTAATAATCCCAACATCCCGTCGTAATAGGCGACAGAAGGAAACAAATAAGGAGATGGGCAGCAGCGTCTTCCTAATAACGACTAACAAGTGAAATTAAAAAAAAAGTTACTACTCTCTTTTATCATATTCTTGTTTTCTTATTCTTATTCTTTATCATATTAATGTCATCCGAATTTGACCTACAATTAAAAATTTCAAGTTTCTAGCTGATCGGGAAATCAGTTTAAAATCTATTACTAAATCCCACCCGGAACGGCAGACAAACAAAAAAGTGACGTAATAAAAACGTGGTAAAAATAAATACCTGGGTGTCAGCCAGGTATTTATTTTTACCAATTGTGACAACTATGGCAAAATCCCCCTGCCATTTAGGCAATCCATGGTTCCAAGTAAATGGTCTATGTCCAGCACTGGTTTTTTATAGGTATTAGGTAATCTATGGTATTAGGTATGCATGTTTGGTCAAGGAAAGAAAAGGGGAGATCTCCCATCGGGCAACGTGTTATTTCAGGGGAGCGGCCAACGCTCCGTGTGGTATTTCGGAGCAATTCTATATATACTGTTTTTATGTCCGAACTTTGATAGCGTGATTTAGGCTTCGATGTGGTTCGCTTGTGGAGCGACTACAGTGCCGCTACACATGCATAATGTTCTCACTAACATAATGAGACAGAAGTGTTAATATGTTTACATCTGTTATGCATGCCTTTATATCTACGGAGTTTACATAAAAAATGTGTACAATTGTGTTGTCCTTATCGCTGTGCTTTTTACACAATGGTTCACTGTTGGGCGTATGAGAAAGCTTAAGGTCGCTTAGCGAGCTTTGAAGAGGTCCATGCTCGATGTTTCCCTGCGTGATAAACATCGGCCAAGATCGGTAAGCTGAAGTGTAGGGTAGGCCATATGGAGTGACGACCTGATGAGACATCACGCAAGAAGTCTGTATTGATAAATAATCTAACGTGAGAAGAGTTGTATTGATAATGATAATATCACACGATAGAGAAATATTTTTTTTTTAATTCAATGTAATTTTAAACAATGATTGTTGAAATTCATTATCTTTAATTTACCACTGGTTCGAAAAATATATGTCTTGAAATTCTGCAGGACATTTTTTTTTTTGAAAAAAAAAGGAATAGTTCACAATCTTATATATAAAAGTCAAATGCTGTCGGTTAGTCTCGCTAAAACTCAAAAACGGCTCGACCGATTTTGAAGAATTTTTTGTGTGTGTTTGAATGAGTACGTAAATGATTTAGATTCAGTTTGGACCCGGTAGGTGGAGCTGTTATCGAGATACAGTAATCACCCGTGCGAAGCCCGACTCGCCAGTCATATATAATAATAAAACTCACTTCTGACTGTCAGATTGACTCTATCGACGTATGCAGTCTCGTTCTCTACTCCGCACTCATAGAGGCCTTCATCGTCTACGCCCACTTGCTTCAAAACCAAGCTTCCGTCTATCTGGAACAAAAAATAAAGGAAGATTAAAATCATTCAATTATCAGAGCTATTTTGACTTTGATTTGTTATCACAACTAACTATGATACAGTGTGCTGGCAGACAAGAGAATCCCAGAACAGAACAGAACAAGCTAGAGCCACGTACGCTCCGGGATGTTCTGTTAACATATTAACTTACGACGATAGCATTTACGACGACGATAGCAATTAAGACGTTAAAAATCTGTGCTTAATAATAATTTTAAATTTTTCGATAGATAAGGTCTGCATATTTTCTAGGACTTAGGTAAAAACGTATACATTGCCTCATGAAGGAATTACTGACTCTTTAAGAGTCGAATGACTCGTATAAATAACTTGTGCTTGTTCCTAGTGTTTACAGAATGTACGAGTACATCACTATTTTTAATAAAACCATTTTGTTTTTGTGTACATACATTGAATTCTCGTAAATATATTGAAATGCCAAAAAGATCTCTAAAGGATTCCTTCGGACCTATGTTGTATATTGCTTTTATGGCTTTCTTATACGTACGACATGCTATATACATAAAACTTGTATTAATAATCATTGATTTGATTGATTTTAACCGACTTTAAAAAGGAGGAGATACTCGATTCTACTTTTTTATGTGTTACATCATAACTTTTCTCTGTTAACCGATTTTGATGATTCTTTTTTTATTTGAATCTGGTGTTTCTCATATGCCTTATAAATTTCATCAAGGTCTGACCAGTAGTTTTTGAGTTGTCCTTAATAATTTACATTGAAGTTAGTTGTATATATTTTTTTGTTTTACTAATTTTTATGTTTATATTTATTTTTCTGTCCTGTTTTATTATTTTAAGAAATCCGAAAAAATCTGCGCTTGTTGGTTTGTCTGGAAATTTTATATTCTAAAGCTAAACAAAATATTACTCGTAAAAAAAATAATAACTTCTTGTTGGTTTCATTTGCGTAACACAAATGTTATAAAAAGTTTACGCAAATAAAGTCGCAGGCAGAGTCAACATTATATAATAAATTGAAACGTATAAAAATGGTTAAAACAAACTTTAGTAATTCGAGTCCGGTCGCGTCTGCTTAGTTCCAGTGAACTTCACTGAAACTTTTATACAAGCGAAACCCACGGACGGATACTTTCTTGTTACGAACTATCGATTAGAAGTACCTACTAGCAGAGCTGCCGAGGGATATTCTATTAATATTTTTGATAGTCTCAAATTATGAAAAATTTACCCACAGGTTATAATAAAAAAAAAAAAAAAAATTACACTTAAGGAAGAAGTATAACTGTACTACTTATTAAGTAGAAAATTACACTTGACGAATGATATATTCAGTTACTTACATACATAATTAATGATGTTATTACTGTTTTTATCCTGAAAATATTATTTACGACAGCGAGTCTCTTGATTGATCCGACCCGGGATTCGAATCCAAGACCTCACGATCAGCATTCAAGTTTAAGACTACTAGACCAACGACGGAAACACGGAAGTGTAAGCTTCATCGTGAATACGGTCTCAGTTATAGAGGGCACACAAAAATATCTTTAACACTTGCGAAAAGAACATATAGCTGACATGAAATATTAGACGGCCCTTCACAAGTCCACTGCTGAACATAGGCATACCCCAAGGAATGCCACAAAGAACGGTCCTGAGCCACCTGCATCCATCGACCTCCAGCATGTCTTACCAGATCGTCACTCCATCTAGTGAGGGGTCGCCCTACATTTCGCCTACCGGTACGAGGCTGCCACTCGAGAAACTTTCTTCCCCATCGGTTGTCGGTTCTTCGAGCTATATGTCCGGCACATTGCCACTTCAGCTTACTGATGCGTTATGCTATGTCGGTTACTCTGGTTCTACTGCGGATATCCTCGCCATCATACCATAATTGAAATACCGTAAATCTACCAAAGATGATCCGTGAGGCTATCGAAATTAAAAAAAAAACATCCTTATTTCAATAGAGAAGGCTGCTAGGTAATACCACCTATTTAGGTTCCTCTAATTATTAAAATTAAATCCAAACCTAAGCAAAATATCTATCTGCAAAGCATACAGTAATCACATCCTTCATAGATCGAAAGACCAAAATTAGTAATTAAAAGCTGAAGGTATAGTTAACTATTACATCTGGACTTGACGTCACACCTCAGTCTCTCCGTGAATTCGAAAGGTAGGGAATTCAATATAAAAAGATGTGAATTTATAACAATAATAATATATTTATTGTATTACTGTATGCAATAGTTAAATATGATATATTATTATAATAGGTGCCTCATCAGGCGTGCTATAACTTATAAAGATAAAATGTTTAAAAAATTCAAACGCAATAAAATACGTACTCGTATAATTTAAAATTAAACATTTTGTACAACCGACTTCAATATAAATTATTAAGAATAACTCAAAAACTAGTTGGTCATACCTTGATTAAATTTATATGGGACCACATGGGAAGCACCAGCTTTCAAATAAAAAAAGAATCATCGAAATCGGTCAGAAAAAGTTATATATTATATTAAATAACACACATAAAAAATCGGCAGAATTGGCGAGAAGCTATAGTTCGCCTTCTTTCGGGAACCCGTGCATTCTTGTCTCTCGCCAAGGCTGTCCTAGGGAACTTCTGTCAGCCATCTCTTCAATCTCTGCACAGAGAGGACGACCAGTGGGCCAGTGGGCCCATGCCGCAAAGGAGAAAGCCGATCTGTTGAGCTCTCTCTTTGCGTCAAACTCTACTCTAGATGACGGGGGGAACACACTGCCGACCATCCCGCGATGTGAGTGCTCCATGCCGAATGTGCGGTTTACACAGCGCTCGGTTCACAAAGCACTCTTCTCCCTGGACGTCTGCAAATTGATTGGGCCCGATGAAGTCCCTCCCATTGTGCTAAAGACGTGTGCTCCGGAGTTGGCACCGGTTTTAACGCGTCTTTTCCGGTACTGCTACTCCAAGGCGTAGTCCCGAATTCATGGAAGACAGCTTTGGTCCACCCGATCCTAAAAAAGGTGACCGCTCAGACCCGTCCAACTACAGGCCTATCACCATCACCTCCTTGTTCTCCAAAATAATGGAATCCATTATAAACTGTGTATAAGCTCATGAGGTACCTTGAGGATCACCAGCTGATTAGTGACCGCCAGTACGGTTTTCGTCGAGGTCAATCAGCTGGTGATCTTCTGGTCTACCTGACTCATAGATGGGCGGAGGCAGTAGAGCCAAGAGGGAGGCATTGGCCGTTAGTTCGGACATAGCAAAGGCCTTCGATCGGTTCTGGCACAAAGCGCTTCTTTCGAAGCATCCTTCCTATGGGCTTCCCGAGAAATTGTGCAAATGGATCACCAGTTTCCTTGCTGATCGGAACATCAAGATCGCAGTAGACGGTGCATGCTCTGATTTCAAGCCTATCAAGGCTGGTGTTCCACAAGGCTGCGTGCTATCATCAACGCTGTTTCTCCTGCATATCAATGATATGTTGCAAACTCATAACATTTATTGCTATGCAGAAGACAACACTGGTGATGCCTTATATACCGGCCGTGCCAATATTTCTCGGGAAAACGTCGCCGTGTACCGGGACAAACTTGTGTCTGATGTCGACTCTTTGCTGAACAAAGTTTCGGATAGAGGGCGACTAAATCTAGTCCAGTTCAATCCCCAAAAGGCACAAGTTTGCGCGTTTACCGCTAAAAATAACCCCTTTGTCGTATCTCCTCAGTTTCAAGGCACTCCCCTTACTGCCTCAGCTAGCATCGGAATCCTCGGCGTCGACATATCGAATAGTGTGCAGTTTCATGGTCACTTGGAAGGGAAGGCCAAATTGGCCTCTAATAAGCTTGGCGTGCTCAGCAGAGCGAGACAGTATTTTATGCCGGCACATCGCTTGCAAATTTACAAAGCGCAAGTTCGGCCTCACATGGAATACTGTTCTCATATCTGGGCCGGAGCACCCCAGTGCCAGCTCCTTCCAACTTGACCACATCCAGCGCAGAGCGGTTCGAATCGTCGACGACCGAGTTCTTTCTGATCGGCTCGATACACTGACGCTGCGTAGGGATGTTGCATCGCTTTGCATTTTCTATCGAATTTACCACGGGGAGTGCTCTGAGGAATTGTTCGGATTAATCCCAGCCACCAATTTCACGTACGCACATCGCGGCAGAACTCCCGATACCATCCACACCACCTGGATGATTGGCGGTTCACCACTGTGCGATTTAGAAGATGTTTTGTTATTCGCAAGACTTCCTTGTGGATTCGATTACCATCAGCGATATTTCCGGACCGATACGACTTAGGGACCTTCAAGAAAAGAGCTTACACCTTTCTAAAAGGCCGGCAACGCATCTGCAATTCCCCTGGTGTTGCGGTTGTTCATGGGCGGTGGTAGTCACTTACCATCAGGTTAGCCGCATGCTCGTTTGCCCCCTCATCTATAAAAAAAAACATACAGTCGAATTGAGTACCGTCTCCGTTTTGAAGTCGGTAGAAAATTAATTTTATACAATGAAATATTACGTTAAATTTTTTTTAATTCACCAGATTTGTGTTTCTACTTCTATGTAGTGTTTAAGGAAAATTTTCCCAATTTTCTCTATTTCAATGTTCGAACGAACTTTTGAGGTACTTTATACAAAAAAAATGGATTAACTCTAATGATACGACTTGTTTACAGTTTCTGAGCGGGAAAAAGTTTTTTGATGATGGTTAGTTAATTATGAATACAGATAGTTTGAATATGGAAATAGCAAAATGTAGGCTTCCATATGTAGTGCATATGTACACGGTAAAGACACGCTGCAGCTTTATCGTAGTGTTTGCAGCATGAATGGCTCGACCGGGGCAAGGACCGAACACGCACAGAATACCAGCGTGAAATAGCAGCTTAATACTGTTCTATTTAGTGTGTTGAGTGACGAGACGCGAAATCTCTTCGTACATATAACAAAGCATTCCATCTTAGTTGTCAATACATCTGCTACTGAGTCTACGCACTACAGCATCCGCATCCAATCAGAAGGACTGTGTGCTCTTTTGTCACTATTCCTGATTTTTTTAAATAAATAAAAAATATTTACCAGAAACATGCTACAATGTTGTTCATATAGTATGTTAAACTATTATATATTTTACCAGTTTTAGTACATGCATACCATTATATTATAAAATATAATGGTAAAGTAATATTTTAGACATGCATCAATTTATAATTTAAATATATAAAACCTTTAAACTAAGATCAAAGAGATACACATAAGTTTTCGTTTTGTATATATCACAGTCAAAACTCATAACCGGTCAAAACCACTTTTAACTGCAAAAACAGATAAAAATGGTTTTGATCGATGCCCTTATTCAGAAACAGTTTTGACTAATTTTTGTAGTCAAAAGTGGTTTTAACCAACGTTCTTAGTCAAAAGTGGTGTTGTCTGATTAAAACTTCAGACTATCGGTCAAAACTACGAGTAGCAATATAAGTAACTCGTTCTAATTTGTATTGGTGTACAATAAAGAATATTATATTGAATGATTGAGTTTGCCTTTGAGCTACGAGATACGTATTTGCATCGTGTTTATTAATTCCGCTATCAATATTACCAAAGTCACCGCATCTCTGAACTTTCTAAACTTCTTTATTTATGCGTTGAGAAGTAGTTATTATCATTCATTTATAAAAACCCATTGATGTCCACTGGGCCGTGGTAGCTCAGGGCTTCAGCGCTCGCTGTTTCAATAATTATATTAATTTCACAGTACGCGAGCAACCCAATTATACGTGGTAGAGCCATGCTGCAGCTATATTAGTAGTATATTTGTAGCAGGAATGGGTCGGCTCGACCGGGGAAGGACCACGCTGTCACAGAATACCAGCGTAAAATAGCAGCTTAACACTGCGTTTGTAGCCTAGCGTGACGTCTATGGCAAATATCCACCCTATGAGGCTATCTATTAGGAAGGTCTTTGTACAGCCGTGGACTTTAACAGGCTGTAACTGTAAAAAGTTATTTTTTATAGGAGGGGGGGGGGGGGGGCAAACGAACATACGGCTAACATGATGGTAATGGTGGCGATGGTGATTACCGTCGCCCATGAACAATTACAACACCAGGGGAATTGCAGATGCGTTGCCGGCCTTTTAAAAAGGTGTACGCACTTTTCTTGAAGGTCCCTAAGTCGTATCGGTCCGGAAAAATCTCTTATGGTGGTCGACTCCACGAGGAAGTTGTGCGAGGAAGAAGAAACTTATGTTAACAAAACCCTGATCACTTGCTATTATATTGTAATTTCAAAAATGGTTTGAAATTTATATTGTAAATAACCAGATCTATGACACGATTCTACTGGTCTGTCGATAGCAGACGTATTGTTAGATTAGCAATCATCTGCTATCGACAGAGCCATATACACACATCGGAGCCTTAATCAAGTGATGTACAGATTTAAAGATTTCCATAAGTTTGAACGCTCAACGAATTATGTATATACACCACACCGGCCTTGCTGTTCGGGCCTTGAAAGGCGATCAATAACATTTAAGTCCCATAATAGAAAACTTTGCGCAACTGAGCGTCCGCCACGAGCGCTTCTTATGTTCGATTTTGTAACTCATCCCAATTAGTAATTACAATTGATGCTAATAGATAACTTGCAAATCAAAAACTGACGATTATTCGAATGAATTAAAGAATACCGCAATCATATTACGACTATAATATCGTATATTTTATTTTGTCAAATCTTATCCTTGTATTTTCTCCTGTATCGTGGAGACAGTTTGCATACATAAATTGCACAAGGATAGACATCCAGAACGGGAACAATTATAACAATACAAATACTTCTTCCGTCCGGGATTTAAGTCCACAGCCGCAACTCAACATTAAGCCACTGGCAGTTTCGTGATCACTATTCCAAGGGAAGGCTAAATTGGCCTAAGTTTGGCGTGCTTTGCAGAGCGGTAGAGCAATTCAATACGGCACACCGCTTGCAACTTTGCAATGCGCAGATACGGCCTCACAGAATACTGTTGTCATCTCTGGACCGGGGCACCCCAGTGCCAGATCCTTCACTTAGCCTTACGCTAGTCTTCCTAGCTCATTTACCAAAACTTGGCAGATGTGTTGTTACATTTTTGAGCACGATTGATATGATTGATAGTAAATGTTTGAATAATATTAAAGGAAGAGGCATTCCATCTTAGTCCTCACGGGTGACAACGCATCTGCATCTTGAGTCTTTATTGAGGATAGATGTAGATGTCTATGGGTCACAGTAACCACTTACCATCAGGTGGACTGGGTGCTCGTTTGTCACCCGATCCTATAAAAAAAAAGTTTAAGGTACGGTCGATAGCGTTATTTTTAATAGTGTAACTGGATATTACCTATCACTCGTCGCGATAGTGGAACTTGGAGCGCGGTGAAAATTTATTGTGCTTTTAAAGTGTCCCCGAACTTTCGTTGGCGCGACAATAATTTAATACTGTTGTTTCTGAACGGAAAATACTGAAATAAGTTTCGCTTATTTTTGGTTTACCATTAGCAGCGTAACGCTGCTGTGTTTCGTATGGTGTGTGCAGAGAACCGGAGACACTTTTTACTGAAAAAGAGGCATTCCATCTTAGTCCTCACGACTGACAACGCATCTGCATTTTATTCGCAAACGAGGATAGATGTAGATGTCTATGGGCTACAGTAACCACTTACCATCAGGTGGACTGTGTGCTCGCTTGTCACCCTTATCATATATAAAAAGTAACTATATATATATATATATATATATATATATATATATATATATATATATATAGTTACTTTATATATATATATATATATATATATATATATATATATATATAATTAAAAAAAGTAACTACTGCGTGTTGGCAGTGGTTTATGGATTTGAGACGTGGTCTACCACTGTTAACCGTATGAGGAAGCTCAAGGCCGCTCAGGGAGCTATGGAAAGACTATTCTATTTAAGACTAATTCGGAATAAGGATACCGCAATAGAACCAGAGTAACCGACATAGCCCAACGGATCTGCAGGCTAAAGTGGAAATGGGCCGGCCATATAGCTCAAAGAACCGACGACTGATGGCCTAACAATACAAACTGTAAATAAACTTTTACGCCTCGGCCATTATGACTAAAAGAAACATGAGGGAGTAAAATGTATTACTTAGTACACTTTTAGTACTTACGTAATGGAACGAGTTTCATTTCATTACCTTTAATAGGTCTCAAAAGCAACAAAATGGTATGAAGTACTCTGAACAACTAAAATTATTCGACATCAACACAAACGTGGGTCCTAAGGTCTCCGTAGGGAAATGAACCGCGGCTCGTCCATCGTAGCTTCTTTGGTTATGCGTCCCTTGTGTAGCTACTCGCTACTCGTTGCTCTCAGTAACTGAGAAGTAAATTAAGCAACATTAAGGTTAATCCAAGTAAAATCAACAATAACCGAAAAACTAAACTAAAAAACGAACTATAACTGTGTAGTGGCGGTGTTCTTACATACATAGTTCGTTACACCATACAGATATTACATATATAGTTCGCTACACCATATCGTCTTGTGGGTAACTATGGCAAATACCCCGTCCCCTCCCCCATCTCCCAAATGAGGCAATCTATAGTGGATGCCGGTGTTGAGAAGTTGACTTTTGATTTTCTTGTAGATAACAAGGAAGCGATAGTAACCACAAAACAATCGACTACTGTCGTGCACTACTTAGTATGTAAGATGCATTGTTTGACTGTGACTCTGTAGGTATCATTTTTCTATCTGAATAAATTATTATTATTGTTGACGAACTTCACATGTCTTTGAAATATTTTTTTCTTATTTTTCGGACATGCAGGATTCCTCACGATGTTTTCCTTCACCGCCGAGCACGTGGTAAATCAGCACTTAAAATTGCAATTAATAATTTGCACACTTGTCGGGAGAATTGGCAACCGGAGTTTTTAAATTACGTATTTTACGTTGTTATCGGAAAAACGCTGCTGTCCATCTCCTGATTTGTTGCCCACTATCGGATCTTACAACACCCACGGGATGATATGGGGTGGTAGATTATCTTACGCCATCACTACAACGCGCAAACTGTAGTAATCTATACATCTATACATATAATAAAATTGTAAATAGCAGATGTCTGTACATTTTATATTTTTGTAATAAAAGTGATTGAGGGGTACTAAAAATAAGTAATTAAATACATTTCTACCATTTTTAGAATTTTCTGTCTGTCTGTCTGTCTGTCTGTCTGTCTGTTTGTTTGTTAACGTATCACGTTTAAAGTACTAATTTATATCATAAGAATTGTTAAGGAAATTATAAAGTAAACCTTCGGGTTACATTTAGTCTTTATTTCATTAAAATCGGTTCATTCCATCAAAAGTTATGATAAATATTCTGAAGTATGGGTAGGGAATTTGCTCAACGGTGGCTTTGTTGGAGTCATCAAGTTGATGTTAGCAGCGCCATCTCTCTTTAAATATATACATATAATAAAAATGATGATAACATGTGTCTCTTTCTGTACATTGTATATATTATATATTATGGTGACTAAAATCATTATGGGGAACTAAAAATAATTAAATAAGTACATTTTTATAATTTTTAGAATTGTCTTTCTGTCTGTTTGTCTGTTTTTATATGAAAGCATCACGTCTAAAGTAAACATCTTTTTTTTTCAAAGAAATCGTTAAGAAAATCATAAAGCGTATCTTCGAGTTACATTTAATCTTTGTTTTATTAAAATTGGTTAATTCTATCGAAAGTTATGATTATTATTTTGAAATGTAGGTTCGAATTTGTTTAATGGCGCCACAAAATCTCAGAAATAGTAATAAAAAGATACGTGTGTAAAAAAAACGTTCTATTATAATATATTTATACTTAAAACACAGTAAAAAAAAATATGTTTTCCTTAAATTAAAAAAGGATGTTTTCTCACAAAGAACGTAATAGATGGCATTGTACAAATTACAACCTTTTCTGAATTGCGGTGTTAAGATTTTTCGCAGGTGAATTGTATTGACACTCACTGAAAAAATTTATGTTCACGAGTCCGACGAAGCTTCAAGACTGTCAGAGCCGTGTAGGCTAACAACACAAAGCACAAACACCGACAGAAACAGAAAAAAGAGACGTACCGCGTACGTCGAAATTATTCAACAAAACTCGAAAACTCGACTAAAAGTAGTAAATTTGCAATAAATGTCGTGATATTGTTTTATACCCAGAATCCCTCTAAACCTCTAATACGAAATAACTTTCCTTACAGTTTTAAGATAGGGATAATAACATCGATGATGACATCGATGTTGGCATCGATAGCTCAACATCGATGTTCGATGTTTAGGCTACTCAAAACATCGATGATGACCATTATCGATGGTTTTTGTATATGTGTAGATACTTACACATTGTTTCAAAATTATGTGGGTATACACATCAAGGGAAAAGTAACTATTAACTTGAATTTCAATTTACGTAGAATAGTTATTATGCGACAACCGACAACGACACTACAAAATAAAGCGAAAGCAGTGACCATTGTGACATCACAGGTGACACTTGACAATTAAGTTTGACTCACCATACTGACATTTTTTTAGGTTAACGATGCGTTCAGGAATTCTGAATTATTCAAAATTTTTAATCTTCAGAGCAGATGCAAGATTTAGTTGATATTGATTTCGCGAGTTCGCATTGTTTGCAAGTTCCCAATTATCGATTATGGGTTCATTGACGTCGATGTTTCGATGTTTGACATGTGTCAACATCGATGTTAAAACATCGAAGTTTTAATTTTTAACATCGATGATCATCTAACATCCCTATTTTAAGTGTGTTTCCCACTCAGCGTGTGTTATGCGACGATCGTAAATAAAGCGCAAGGTCAAACTTTACGCGTTGTAGGAGTGGACCCCAGTACTGATTGTTTTGCACATGGCCAACTCTATGCCAACCTTTTTCTGTACGCCCCGGCTAAGTCTACTTCTATCATCGTTTACACGGAAGCTCTATCATAAACGACTTAGAACTTTGAGCATATCGATTTATTTTGTTACCACTTATTCATACAGTAATGATATAAATCGTTTAATATTCTCTTACCCTAAACGTCAAATTCTTTAAGTAAAACCTATATTCGCGAGCTACGCCGCGGGCACAGCTAGTAATAAATAAAACATGTGTGTAGTTCACACGCGGTAGAAGTGAAATCTTCAAATATTTTTTTATAGGATACGGGTTGACAAGCGAGCACACAGTCCACCTGATGGTAAGTGGTTTACAAATATCCTCGAACATGAATGAAAATGCAGATGCGTTGTCACCTGTGAGGATTAAGATGGAGTGCCTCGTTTCTAGTAAAAATGATCTCCGGTTCTCTACACTCACGATACGAAACACAGCAGCATTAAGCTGCTATTTTACGCTGGTGTTTGGTGACAGCGTTGTCCTTCCCCGGTCGAGCCTATCCATTCGTGCTACAACTATACAATTAATATAGCTGCTGCATGGCTCTACTACGTAGAAGTGTCAAATTTCAAATGAAATAAAATTTAAAATAAAAATGTTTCACGGCAAATGATTTATTTTATATGCTCATTTTCAACCACAGGTGCGGCATAAAACATAAGACAAAAGCTTAATTTTCTAGCGACTTTAAAAAGGAGATGGTACTCAATTCGACTCTATGATTTTTTTCTATCGACTTCAAAAAGGACGCGGTACTCAATACGACTATATGTTTTTGTTTTCTTTTTTTATGTGTGTTACCTCATAACTTTTTTCTGGGTGAGCCTATTTTAATGATTTAATAATGATTTTTTTTATTTGAAATTTGGTGCTTCTCAAGTGGTCCCATATAAATTTGATCAAGGTCTGACCTGAACCAATGACTAATGATTTTTTATATTTATCTACGTGAACACTACACATTGAATAAAACTACTTTTATTTTATATTAAAACTGATTTTATCGCGTTTAATTAACTTATTTTTCTTATTTTTATTAATTAACAGGTGGCTCAGAAAGAAATATATACATTAATGTAAATTCAACCTTAAATGCTTTGCCTAAAGTTGTATACACAAAGCTACGTACAAATTAAAAGCGCACCCAAATTTTCGAGTGGGCGCTCATTCGGTAAGGACATTTTTCACTGAGTTTTTTAATAGTGATTGATGGGTATAGAGTATAATTACAAACTGTGAGGCATTCCATCTTTGTCCTCAGAGCTGATAATACATCTGTAGCCTATTTGATTGAAGTTAGCTGCAAGTACCTATGTACTGCAGTAGCTACTTACCATCAAGTGAACTGTTTGTTCCACTATATTATGTAGAATATACTATAATGTATACTTTCTTGAATAATGTATTATTAGTTATTTTGAAGAAATAGATTTTTTCAAACCTGATCCGTAATGACAACATAACTCTAGGAGAGTTAAGACTGGGGTAGTCGGATAAAAACAGAAGAAATACTTATAAATAACATGTTTAAAAATGGAACATATACCTATGTATACAAAAATGTATGACACTCGTAGGCGTGTATTACACTTGTAAAGTAACTTTGAAAGCGTTTTAATCCAAAAATAAAGAATATCAAAAGATAGATGCTTAGAATCACTCAAAGTAAGTGTTTTGAGGCACTTTGCTCGAGTTTTTGAAGCATTGAAAAATAAGTCGATAAAAGTAAAAATAGAATAATATGTTTTACGTGGTAGAGCCAACCTGTAGCATGCGTCATAGAGGGGATATTTGCCATAGGTGCCACGCTTAATGGGCAGGTTAGCAACCGTAGTTTTTCAACCGACTTCAAATAAAGGAGGAGGTTCTCAATTCGACTGTACTTTTTTATGTGTGTTACCTCAGAACTTTTTTCTAGGTACACCGATTTTAACGATTCTTTTTTTTTATTTAAAAGCTAGTGATCACGATCTGACCAGTAGTTTTTGAGTTATGCTTAATAATGCGTATTTATTTGACTTCGACTGACTACATTAATTATGTTATCATTTTATTTGTATTGATGTCGGTTGTACAACATGTATAATTTTACCACTTGTTTATGGATCGGGCTCTAATGTCGAATTGTTTAAATCAATGATTTAAAAAATACACTACCATATATACTACTAATATAGCTACAGCATGGCTCTACCACGTATGTTTCTCTCTGTCACCTCTTACGCCACCCACGGGATGATATGGCAATTGTGACAATTCTTACCTACAAGGTAAGAGATCTATGTCCAGCAGTAGATTGTTATAGGCTGAAGAAAAAAGAATTCAAGATTTTACAGCGTAAATTGTCTTGTAACTGCTTGTAGTTGAATGGCCGCAAATTTGAGTCTTCTTTAAACTTGGCAAGCGAACAGAGTGCTCGAAAAGTCAACTAGACACAAGTGATTCTCATATGGATTGGTCTATTTTGAACCTTTTTTCCTATGAAAAGATTTCAGAATTTTTTAGAAAGAAGTAAGGACTTTAAAAACATTGCATTTTTTTAAGTAAGCAAATCATTTATTTGCCACAATACTAGTATATATTTTCTTTGACAATACATAGAAGCCTAGCATTTAAACTAGTTGTAGAAACTATATCTTAGAAGCCAGTCTTCCCTTTTTAGTGACTGATTCCTTTGAATACATTTCCTAACTCATCACACAATTTATGTGGGTTAAATCTTGCAACTCAATTTTTTCACCATCGCATATCGCGACAAAACTTGCGATATCATCCATACCTACCTGGATGATTGGCGGTCCACCACTGTGCGATTTAGAAGATGTTTTCTTCCTCGCACAACTTCCTTGTGGAATCGATTACCACCAGCGATTTTTCCGGACCGATACGACTTATTGACCTTCAAGAAAAGAGCCTACTCCTTTTTAAAAGGCCGGCAAAGAATCTGCAAATCCCCTGGTGTTGTGGTTGTTCATGGGCGGCGGTTGTCACTTACCAACAGGTGAGCCGCACGCTCGTTTAACCCCTCTTCTATAAAAAAAAATTTAAACACCAAACCGAAACCGTTTAACGTTTAGTGTTGGTGATAATACAATCTAGTATATTAGTGTAAACAGCCTATACGAGTATACGTCCCATAGCTGGGCTCTTTTCTCACTGCTGAGAGGGTTTTAGGACAATGTACACCACGTTGTCTCAATGCGTGTTGGCAGACTTCTCATGTATTCGATATATTTTTTTTCAAATCTATTATTAATTATTTTATTTTTCAAAAAGGCCGCCGCTCCGAAATCGAAAATCTTTTATCTTTACAACAGCCTTGTTATGGCTATCAAATTAAAGGGCTTGTCAAACAGAATACGTGACAATCCTAAAATATTGATTTAAAATATATTATATGCTAAAATAATTTATATTATTATAATTTATTTAGGGTTAACAATGGTAATAAACGAGCTACAGTTTACCTCTATTCTAGTCCATCTTGAAGATTAAGAAGGAATACCAGAGAATTAAGTGGAAAATCTCAAAATTATAGGTTTTGATTTTTTTGTAATTCGTGGTTAGCACTTAGTACCATCAGGCATTCAAGAACTGATTTAAAGAATATAGAAAAAAAAAACATATTTCAGTTATTTACTTCTTGACAAATCTTCAAAGAAGCATTGTAAATGAAATAACTGAGGGTAATAACAATATCAGCAGTTTACAATTTATATACTTTAAATTAAAAACATACTATTTAAAAGAGATTGTACATTTTTTCTACCGACTTCAAAAAGGAGACGGTACTCAATTCGACTGTATGTTTTTTTCTATGTGTGTTATCATAACTTTTTACTGGGTGAACCGATTTCGATGATTCTTTTTTTTATTTAAAGGTTGGTGCTTCACATGTGATTTCATATAAATTTGATCAAGATCTGACCGATAGTTTTTGAGTTATTCTTAATAATTTATATTGACGTCGATTGTACAAAATTTTTAATTTTAAATTATTATAACCCAAATATAAATTGCCCCGGCTTGAAAAAATCATCAAAATCGGTCGAGACATATTCGAGGTTTTGTGAGACTAACGGACAGCAATTAATTATATATATATATATATATATATATATATATATATATATTTATAGGAGAGGATGACAAACGAACACACAGTCCACATGATGGTAAGTGGTTGCTGTGGCCCATAGACATCTACATTTATCCTCGTTTGTGAATCAAAATGCAGATGCGTTGTCACCCGTGAGGACTAAGATGGAACGTCTCTTTTCCAGTAAAAAGGGGTCTCCGGTTCTCTACGCTCACCATACGAAACACAGCAGCATTAAGCTGCTATTTTACGCTGGTATTCTGTGAGAGCGTGGTCCTTCCCCGGTCGAGCCGACCCATTCGTGCTACAACTATACTACTAATATAGCTGCAGCATGGCTCTACCACGTGTAAAAAATATATATACTAGCTGACCAGGCAGACGCAGAACAACTGCCCTTTTCGACGACCTTTCATATAAAAATGCTTAAATTCGTAAAAAAAATATTGAGTGTCACTTATCAGGATAAAAACTATCCTATCTCTCAAGTTGGACCGAACTGCATAAACTGTGCAAAATCAGTTCAGTAGTTTAGGAGTTCATCGCAGACAAACAACGTGACACGTAATTTTTATATATAAAGATCTCGTAGTACATATATATATATATACTCGTAGATTAAATTAAACTAAATTATTTTCCGAGGTATGAATTTGGATGGGTTGATCTAATTTTCGGCTCGGCAGAATATTATTGAAATCATCGTTCAAAAGGAGTTGATTTCCAATAAAAATAAAAAAAATACTCGTATAAACGAAACCAATCAAAAGTGGCTTTCAAAGCAATTATAATATGTAAATACTTCAAATGAAATTCAATTTATCTATACGCCGAATATAAATTGGAGTGATTCACTCGGTGGGGGCGTGATACACATCGCACCCCTTGCAAAACGCTAGTGTATATGATGATTCATTAAGTACACAAATCTTGATATTTCATTGTTATTTAAATTATTACATACATATATAAAGCCGTAAAAAGGCTGGGCAGCGTTTGGGAAACTACGACACATCTTCCCTTTAGATATACCTCAAAACCTTAAAACGAAATTGTACAACCAGTGCGTGTTGCCTGTGATGGCCTATGGATCTGAGACGTGGTCCTTCACTGCTGACCGTATGAGGAAGCTCAAGGTAGCTCAGCGAACTATGTTGAGGGCTATGCTCGGGGTTTCTCTGCGTGATAAACTTAGAAATGAGGATATCCGCAGTAGAACCAGAGTGACCGACATAGCACAACGGATTAGTAAGCTGAAGTAGCAATGGGCCGGGCCTATAGCTCGAAGAACCGACAATCGATGGAAGGTTCTCGAGTAGCAGCCTCGTACGGCGAAGTGTACGTTGTACGGGCGACAAACCCCCCCCCCCCCTCCCCGTGACGACCTGGTATATAAAAGCTCACATATGTAAGTAAGAGTTTTGTTAGTTTCATTTATAGTAATGCGCCATCGTATCATTTTTACACAAGTAAGGATGACAAACAAGCAAAACTCCACCTAATGGTAAGTGAATACTGTTACCAAAAATAAAATGACTTACTGTCTATGTCATAGTGTATAAAAGGATTAAAGCCCAGACTTCAGATTGTGAAATTTTTAGTGTAAATAAGCAAGTTTATACCCAAAGGTAAAATTATTTTACATTAGTGATCCGCCCCAGCTTCGCACGGTTGATATCTGGATCTCGACAACAACGCCACCTACCGGATCCAATTGTGAATCTAAACCATTCCCTAATCAACTTAACCAGTGACTTTTTAACAGTGGTAAAGCCACGCGGATTTTGCTGTCGCACGGATGGGCCGGCTCGAACCGGGGTGGTACCACGACCTCACAGAATACCAGCGTGAAGTAGAGGTTTACCTCTGCGTTTCGCTTGGTGAGTGCAGGTGGCCGGAGGCCCTTTTTAGTGGAAATGAGGCATTCCATCTTAGTCCTCACGGGTGACAACGCATCTGCATTTCGATTCGCAAACAAGGATAGATGTAGATGTCTATGGGCCGCAGCAACCAATTACCATCAGGTGGACTGTGTGCTCGTTTGTCACCCTTATCCTATAAAAAAAAAACCAATCACACTCACAAAATTTCATCAAAATCGGTCCAGTCATTTAGGAGGAGTTGTCACATACACACGGACAGAAGAATTATATAATATATAATATGATATGCATAAAATACATTTTATAAACCTTGGATTATTCTGTCTATTGATAAAAACCGCATCAAAATCCCTTGCGTAGTTTAAAAGATCTAAGCGTACAGACGGCGCGGCGGGAAGCGACTTTGATTTATACTACGTAGAGATGAAAACACATGAGTATATTGCTATGCAATATGCATGCTTTTAGTCTGTGCAAGTATTCGGAATTCGGTCCTACCTAGGTCAAGCCGACCTAAACATACTGCAGCCTGGTTTTCCTAGGAATAAGCTGAGTAGAATGTGTGTACCGATTAGACAGTCAAATGTTTTATCCAACTTCGGCCAACAAGTTGAACGGCGCATCAAACAAATTTGAAATGCGGTCGGAAAACTGTCCGCATATGTATATTCACTTTAATATTTGCGTATATATTATGCTAATAAAAGTTAAAAAATAAAAGATAGACGAACGGTCCGGCGCTGGATACAAAAGCTCATCTCATCACTGAGATTATTGTTTCTTTGGAAGCAATTGAGTGTAATTCCAAAACAATTTAAACAGTATTAACACGGGACAGACTCATTAAGCGACCTTCCTCGACGAGTGACGACGTTTGAAAGACGCTATCGCTCGCTACTACCTACTGATGGCAATCTAATTTGTGTCCGCAACGTTGGACAACTTTGATATTCGTTGCATTGACCGTGAGCTGTGGGTTATAACCCAAGGGAGTTGTGTTTTACGGACAAAGTTAATTAATTAATAATATATTTTTATAGAATAACGGTGACAGACGGTCACACAATCCAACTGATGGTAAGTGGATGTTGTGTCCCATAGACATTTACATTTAACCTCAATTAAGAACAGCTACCAGTATATATTTAAATCAAAAAAGAAAAACGCATAGGGAAGTGATAGGAATAGGGAAAGTAATCGATTGCACTCTTATGGAGAAATTTTGAAGATAAATGCTGTTTCATTCCCAAAGGATCTTCCACTACCTATAATACAGTCCACAAAACATATCGCCGATTGGACCGGGACCACTTCAAGAGGACCCGTAAACTTTGTTGTCTGACCTTTTCTTTTGAGAAAGGGGCTTCAGACGCTCTTTTGAGACACGGGGTCTTGCGATACACCGCCCGAACCCAACGTCGTGTGATAAAGAGTTTCTGGGTAGAAGGTCTATGAAAAACTAATCCTAGTTTAATTGGAACCTTTCAGATGAGGGATCTATATCGGGATCAATTTGAAGAACTGACCCCTTTCAATTGGTGGCAGATGCGTTGTCATCCCTGACAAAACGTTGCGCAACACGCCAAAACAATTTATAAGCCTTATCAATCCCCTTTCACGAGAAAGTTTTGTCATAAAGAACAGGCAATGTAAAATCCGTTCTGAATGTAATTCACTAGTCCCCATGGTTTAATTTAAGGCAGTTCTGCAGCACTTAACGTCGCATGTCGCACGCAAGCCCAGCGACCGGCAGACAAATTAATCACAGTCGGGGTTAGACAGGCCGCCGCTTGCCGGCCATATAGTGCACGGGAAACGCGTCAGTGGTGATGATTCGTCACACTACACACTAATGCGCTCGATATTTCAGTGAGAGTTACGGGATAAGACTGGCGCATGTCCACATTTAATAATAACTAGATATAATATATCTTTGACAAACTATTGTCACAACTCAATGAAAATAATTTCTTATATTTGCGCGAACACTACACATTGAATAAAACTACTTTTACGGATTCTATCGAGTTTGTTATCTTGTTTTTTTATTGATTCCCGACGTTCGGGCACTTTAGAGCACCCATGGTCACGGGCGACTGAGGTGATTGACGTACCGATGTCAGAGTTAGCCCGGAGTCCTAATAACAAAATAGCCAGTTGTTCGGATTGACACTGCAAATATATCAAGGCAAACATATTTTGGTATCATCATCATCATCATTACAGCCTTTCATAAGTCCACTGCTGAACATAGACCTCCCCCAAGGAATGCCACAAAGCACGGTCCTGAGCCACCTGCATCCATCGACTTCCTGCATGTCTTACCAGGTCGTCACTCCATCTCGTGGGGGGTCGCCCTACACTTCGCCTACCGGTACTAGGCCGCCACTCGAGAACCTTCCTTCCCCATCGGTTGTCGGTTCTTCGAGCTATATGGCCGGCCCACTGCCACTTCAGCTTACTAATCCGTTGGGCTATGTCGGTTACTCTGGTTCTACTGCGGATATCCTCATTTCTAAGTTTATTTTGGTATATGTGAATATTATGTTATGCGGGAATGTTAGTGTCCCAATGAATGAAGACACTTGTTATCAATATTGTGAAGTGTTGTAAGTCGATATACATGTAACACAGTATTACGGATTTACTAGATTCATTCACAAAAAGAACGCTTGAGTTATTTAATGAGACAATATTGGTACAGCTAAGTTCCACAATTTTCATGCCACATAATATGTTTATGTGGCATGAAAAATTAGCTTATATTGCTTTAGATAAGGTATTGCTGGATAATTGTGTTAATAGACTGAGGGACTCTAGGGGAGGCAATGGTGCAATGGTACTTGTCCATGCTTCTCATTAAACGGGTCTGCCAAAAAATTTTTTAATTATAATGTGATGTGAAACGAAGTGGGTTTTTTTTTGTATATTTTCTGAAGAATATTAGGAGTACCTTCAGCATATATATAGATATTTTAAGCTGAGAAAACATAAAGCGTCGGTATCTAAACCTACAGCGTCAGTTGATTTTTTATTCATTACTTGTTACAGATTATCAATAGTCCACGGCCATATTCCTCCCTTATAGATTGCCTTATATGGAGGGTAATTGCCATATTGGCCACACTTGGCACGCGGGTTGGCATACGCAGTTTTGTTATTTTTAGTTTTTATTATTTTGAGTTGTTATCAGGTAGATGCTGCTGCCCATCTCCTGTTTCAATTTCCCTCTGTCATCTCTCACGACACTCACGGGTGTATAGTGGATATTCTTACACCGCCACTACACACTAATTACCTTAGTCCGCTTAAAAGAGTTAAAAAAAGAAAAAGAATCGTCAAATTTAGTTTACAATTTTTTTTTTATAGGATAAGGCTGACAAACGAGCACACAGTCCACCTGATGGTAAGTGGTTGCTGTGACCCATAGACATCTACATTTATCCTCGATTACGAATCAAAATGCAAATGCATTCTCACCCGTGAGGACTAAGATGGAATGCCTCGTTTCCAGTAAATAGGGTCTCCGGTTCTCTACACTCACTACAAGAAACACAAACAAGAAAAATTTACTGTCAACTTGCAAAATATCCTCCTTATTATGAAGACGGCTGAAATCAAATAAAAAAAAAGACAGATATATCCTACTTTTGGATCTCCCCTTTATTCTAAACAGGCTTTGGAGCAGGAAAGTGTTCGCCGCGCGGCCTAAATCCGTGAAAGCGGAACGTATTTTCAGGTCAGGGAAATATTTAATTTCTTTTTCAAACGTAGTTTTCTGCACGTTGTAAATTAACGCTCGAAATAAAAGCTTAGTAAATTAACTATATAATTTATGTCGATAGGGATAGGGTAAGGATTTCTTGCGTAGTAAGATAATAACTTATTACCTTACTACGATTTTTTAATTTTTCGATTTCGATTAAATCATTAAAGACCATTATTATTATTATTAATAAGGGTCCAGGATACCATTTTTTTATATAATAATAATTGATGCGTTAAATCGATTTGTATCTTTTTCGTGTTCAATAATGAAACACCTTACTTATATTATACATTCACATAGTAAGTAAAGTTAATATAGCGACCTACCTGCAAATCTGAATAATAAAACAAAACGTTTGCATTTCACACGCGGTAGAGGTGAAATCTTTAGAAAAATCGTCGTTAACGCCGCAAAGGGGCGCGAAACTCAATTTTTCAAAAGATTACAGGAGAGCAAGAAAACATTTATTATTCCTCGATTACCTACTAGCAATTTTTCATCAGAAAATTAAATATATTAGACTTAATGGAAAACTACAAATGAGATTAATTCAAAAGAATGACGCGTTCAAAAATTATACTAAAAATTGCTAAGTAATGATCGTTCCCGTTTATTTTCGCTTATTTGCGCTCAAACGCTCGAAAATAAGCGGGTAGTTCCAGGGATGGCCTGCAGGAGCAACCGTTTTTCAGATTTTTGCTTTATATCGTCAATGTTCCTATTCATGCAGCAAAAAAGCGGGCAAGTGCGAGTCGGACACGCGCATGAAGGGTTCCGTAACATCGTAATAAACGTTTCTAGTAGGGGAGACCCCTTTAATTTTTAATTTATTTTTATTATTTGTAAAAATACATTAAAAATTTTAACTGTCTACGTATTATGGATCATGAGATACAGCCCACTGACAGACAGACGGACGGACAGCGGAGACTTAGTAATAAGGTCCCGTTGGTTACCCTTCGGGTACGGAACCCTAAAAAGGAAAAGTTTATTAATCAGACTGTTTATTCTTTCCGAATTTTTAATATTTATTTGTATTATTAATTTTATGCTGTGTCTGAGGTAATTAAACTGGTTTAGTTGATATTTTTAGCTACCGATAAAAGAATATCTCCTTAAAGGTAATTAGTATGTAGATTCCACTAGATCCCACTATGATAAGTAAAGTCGGTTCATAGTTTTTATTTAAATTAATTATTTATAGTTTACTAGCTGTTTCCGGCGTGCGTTGCAATGCCTCCACGCAGAGGCTGATTAAATTACGACAGCGTCCTACGCTAGCACCAGATCGACGGCCCTCTGGCGACTATTGTACATATTACAAATTACAACTACGTATTTTGCAAATAAACTATGATATAATTTATAATATCACAATTCAGTAGCCCATCCGACCCCTAAAACATGACAGCGGTGTAAAATAAAAAATCTGCCCTAGGAACCCCTCACTGGGCATTTTTTCTAACTTGCTCCTGGGCGTGGATGTACTCAGGCTTCCCCGCGTATTCTGTTTACGCGTTTGTTAGTTTCAGGTGTATTTATCTATCTATACGGAATCTTTTAATGTAATTTTCACTAACTTGAAGACGGCTGATTGACTTGCAAATTTGCACTCGTATCAAGGATCGATGACAACACAATAATTTAATAACTTTATCCTAATATCCTGATCAGGATTACCGGGATAAAATAAAATAATTATGAGGATCTCAGGCTCATGATCAATGCGTCTTGCTTAAGTTTCTTTTTAAAACTTTTATATTATTTCATGTAACATACATCGCTTTAAAACTATCTATCAAAATAACTATACAACTATTTATACGGCGTTTTAAAAGAACATTTTACATCAATGCCATTGAAATTCTACGGTCGTCATTAACGCAAGTGCAATGGGGTGAACTGGAATCAATCAGAGCTAGTAAAGGGCGCCGGCACACCCCCGCCCTGGGGAACGGCGATGACGCATCGCTTTAATGACTAGACGTCTACGAAGTAAAAGTTGTGGGCAACATTTTAACCCCCCAGTTTACTCATCCAAGTTTACAGACTACTATGAAACCTTTCTTTTTTAAAACATACAGGCGATAATAACAGTTCAGATAAGTTATTATAAGAAGAAAATGAAACGTTACTTATTTATACATTATATTAGATAAATTATAAATCTAAGTGCGTGTTTTGTGCATCCATTTGTTAAAATTAAAATGGTCTCCGTTAATTAAACCGAAATTAAATTAGTCTTGAAGAGATCGTTGTTTACGACTAAAAGCCGAAGAAAGGAAGAAGCCCACCACACAGGTAATCAACAATCGGACAGACAGAGCTAGACCGACAGACACAGGCAGACAAAAGTTTTTTTTTTAGTTACTCATGTTATAGCAGCATAAAAATAACCCTTATTATATAATAAGCTTTATTGACAGTTATTTCGATATCACAAACAGACAATTTTATTTTTATATTGCCAATATATTCTTTAAACGTTGACAGATAGCGAAACAACCATTAAAGAATTGTTCTAAAACATCCATACTTTTTTTTAAATACGTTAGTTACACTAGATAGGATTTTCTCTTGTATCACACAAAGACAAACATCTAGACTATACAAATACTTCTAGGCTGTACTTGACCCCCCAACGCACCCGCTCCCGCTGTCAATAGTAATATATTTCGAAAAAAAAATATAAGAAAATGTGTTTTGGTATGCTTAACTTCATTTAATGATCATCACTTCTACTAAGTGGCGCAGTGACTTAGCAATGAGTTGCTGCGCCGGGGGCCGCGGGTTTGAATCCCGCACGGTACAATTATTTGTATGGCCTACAAATAATTTTTCCGGGTCTGGATGTTTGTTCATGTGCAATTTGTGTTTGTAAACTTCATCCACGATACAGAAGAAAATCCTAGTGTGGGGGGTAACGTTTAAAAAAAATAATTTATAAATACAATTTATATTGGAAGCTAAAACAAAGCAAGGAAATATTACTCAGAAACAGTGGGGCTCGGGGCAAACCCTTGCGGTACCCAAAAATCATTTTAGACAGGTAAGGAAAATGTATTTACAACTGAGTTTCTTTAGAAAAAAATTACATTTCCTTTTGGACTGGAGCAGTTGGCTGTAAATTGTAAGCAACAGTTTTCAGAAGCATTATTAAGGATTACATAATAAAAAGAAAATTTAAAAAACGTTAAAATTTGTGGCAACAGGAGTTAAAAGACCGTCACAGGATGTAGATATTCTCGATTTTTTTTTTATAAATGTCTGTAATTTTTAAAATACATTGTTAACTATTATGACTTGACCTATCTTCCGATTCCGGCTTGACGTCGACTTCTGGCACAGCCTATATGATTACAAACTAAACCAAAAAAAATTAACAATGACATTAGTGCTGGCGGGGATTAGGGATAGAGGTTAGAGGTTATTGTAATATGAAATGTAAGGTAACAACGCTTATGTCGTGAGCTACCAGAGCTTCATCAAAACTGTATATGAACATGAACGAATAAAGTGATATTTTCCAAACACTTAAGTTCAAACCACAAAATATATTTATTTTGTTTTTTAATTTGGTTCAAAGTTAATAGCATGTTTACACGTGTACGTCTAATTCGCCGTAAAGTGTAGCAAACACTGTGTAAATTTTATATGCCTATCAGATTACTGATAATTTTTAATTTAATTTATAACATACTAGATCCGCCCCAGCTTGGCGCGGGTGATTTCTGGATTTCGACAACAGCGGCACCTACCGGGTCTAATTGTGAATCTTGATCATCCAGGGACCCACTTAAAGGCACACAAAAATTTCATCAGAATCGGTGCTGTCAGCTTCGAGAAAGAAATATACGTAAAACCCACTACCCCATATCGTCCCGTGGGTATCGTAAGAGGCGACAGAGGGAGGCCCTTTTTACTGGAAATGAGGCATTCCATCTTAGTCCTCACGGGTGACAACGCATCTACATTTTGATTTGTAACAGAGGATAGATGTAGATGTCTATGGGCCGCAGCAACCACTTAACATCAGGTGGACTGTGTGCTCGTTTGTCACCCTTATCCTATAAAAAAAAGGGAAACATTCCAGGAGACTGGCAGCAATCTTCCTAACAACAACTTAAAAAAAAGCAGCAGTTATAAACCAGTCTCTCAAGCGTGGCAACTATGACAAATATTCTATGAAGCAATCTATGGGGGAGGCCTTTGTTCAGGAGTAGACTTTTTATAGGCATTAACAGTAATTAAACCTGTTCTTTCTTTCTTTCTTTCGTTCTTTTTTTCTAGCCCTGTCTCTCGCATGGTGGAGCAAATTATCTTAATTCCTATCTGAATCATAGAATATACTAACTAATACACAGACTATGCACTCATAGTAGTAACTGAAGAGAAAAGAACCAACCAACTTGACACTAACGAAAGACCCAATCGCGGATATAACTCCTTCAGTACCCTCACCGCCCTTAAACCCGACGGATTGGTAACAATTTATTTGATGCAATAATAAAACTACATGGTCATCTCGCAGGAACTTATACAGTTCAGCAGCCTCTGATGTTGTATCGAAGATTTTATACGTGGTAGAGCCACGCTGCAGCTATATTATGGGTTGCACCACGAATGGGTCGACTTGAGCGGGGAAGGACCACGCTCTCACAGAATGTCAGCGTAAAATAATAGTTTAATGCTGTTGTGTTTCGTATGGTGAGTGTAGAGGACCCTTTTTTACTGGTAACGTGGCATTCTATCTTAGTCCTCAGGGGTGACAACTGTAAATGTGGATGTCGTTTGTCGCCCTTATTCAAAGCTTTCTCAGATAATTTAAAATTAAAAATTTTCTACAACCGACTTCAATATAAATTCTTAAGAATAACTCCAAAACTATTGGTCAGATCTTGATCAAATTGAACCACATGAGAATCACCAGCTTTCAAATAAAAAAAGAATCATCGAAATCGGTTCACCCAGAAAAAAGTTATGAGGTAATACACATAAAAAAACATACAGTCCGAATTGAGTACCTCCTCCTTTTTGAAGTCGGTAGAAAAAGGGGACTCACTACCTCTCTCCCAAGGACCCACAGTCATTATAAAGAAAAACCTATAGAGCATTGTTAGTGCCATTGTCGTGGAACCAAACTAGAAACACGATATCCATCATTATCCCGCAAACAGTCTTCTGCTTGACCTTTATCAACGATCAAACTTTTGGTCCCATGTAAGTTACGAGCATTTCACCAAAAAGTTCTGTCCTCCCCGAAATAAAACGAACGTCGATCGGCATTCACGTCCTGCTCGAATATGTACTACTGTATACTTTGAATAAATTTCTACGCTATTGTTAATTCTTATAATAAGTAGGAGATATGATATTACGATTTCCTACTAAAGTTTAAAATAAAAATAAAAACATCAACCATTTTTATTCCGTTTAAGTTATGCATTTTTATAATGATATTATATAAAAGTTGTATATTTGAAATTGTTTTCTACGAATGTTTTATATACATAGTTCGTATTGCTGTAGCTAATAAACAATTAAGTCGTAGCTGCAATAGATCTTATAAAAGCTCAACGACGCAATGTTGGCACCCATGAGCCCGTGACAGTAAATATTATGCTCTACATAGTATAAAACAACGTCGCTTCAAGCAGTCTGTACGCTTAGTTTTTTTCAACTACGCAACGGATTTTGATGCGGTTTTTATCAGTAGACAGAATGATTTAAAAGGAATGTTTATTTGTATAATTATATACAACATGTAACAAAAACCCTGTGGTTCCCATTAAGTACTTTATCAGGATCAGTATTCAAACCTATAGAAATAACTTTTTTTTAAAACTCGACCATATTCTTTTTTAATTTTATTTTAAAAATGTTTTATTTTAATTTTATGTGGTTTTATTACCTCTTACACTACAGTGACACTAGCCGATGCTAAAGCTAAGTAAAGAGGGGTCTTTGACAATCCTCTTACTAACTAGACAATGCAGAGGTAATAAACCTAGCAAGCTAACAGCATAGCAAAGTAGCGAAGCAATCAGCTTTGTAGCGGTTTCTAACGGTTGCCGTTAGCAATCAGTTTCAAAATAGGAGGTTCAGATGCCTGGGTGATCAGTAATCGATTGCTGAAAACAGAATTTGAAAATTCGAAACCGTTCTCGAGATAATCGTGGGACACGTCTGTCATGTGACATCGTGAAATCAATAAGTGACTTCGCAAGCTTCGCCACTTAATAAAACCACATACAATTTACATACAATTATTTAAAAAAAATATTGTTAGTTTTTAAAAAAAAGTAATTTCTATATGTTTGAATAATGATTATATATATACCCTACCTCAAGGAATGCCAAAAACCACGGTCCCGAGCCACCTGCTTCCTGCATGTCTTACCAGGTCGTCACTCCATCTAGTGGAAAGACACCCTACACTTCGTACGCCGGTACGAGGCCGCCACTCGAGACCCTTTTTTCTCGAGAATCTATGACATTAAGTACAATTATATAAAAAATTGCAGTTTAAAAGTGCATAAAATTACAAAATAGTTTATATAAATTATTTATTAAGTCACAGATTTGCTCAGTCAAGTAAACATTATTTAGGTGTAACCTCCATTTTATGAAGATCTTAGCTAATTGATTTTTATCATTTTCTGTCGACTTTCAAAAAGGAGACGGTACTCAATTCGACTGTATGTTTTTTTATGTGTGTTACCTCATAACTTTTACTGGGAGAACCAATTTCGATTATTCTATTTTTATTTGAAAGCTGGTACTTCTCGTGTGGTCCCATGTGAATTTGATCAAGGTAAGGCCAATAGTTTTTGAGTTATTCTTAATAACTTATATTGAAGTCGGCTGTACAAAATTTTTAATTTTTAATTATTAACATACTTATACTATGCGAACATATTTATACACATTATATGCGAAGATGTTTATACATATTATGCACAACCTCGCAATCATGTTTAAAAACACAGGCTGTTTATTTTTTTTTGTTCTCAATTTCTTCGTTAAAAGAAATGATCATGAATACACTGTGATACACAGCATCCATTTCATTCAACGATTCTTCTCGCTACTATACGACAATGGGTTTTATTAGTCTGTCCGCTTTGTTAGTATTATATCAAAATACAAGTAATGGCATCTATTGTGTTATTAAGAAATATTGTACGATTGTATGACAATTATGTTCTGAAATAAATTCACTCACTCGCTCTCTGTCTCACAGGAAAAAACTTTGTTTTATTATATACGCGTTTACAGTGAGCTTTCATGGTAATTACCTACTATATATTTGTATGTAATATGAAATTGCGTAAAACAGAATGAAATTGCGTAAAACAGAATCAGTGTTGATCGACGAACATAGATGTCTTCTATAGGTCTCTCGCAATTTTGAGTGACTATTGCATGCCTTAAGCGCGTAACACCGACTTCCAAAATATTAAGTGGAATATATTTTATTCTTTCTAATTTATTCACGAGCAACTCTACATGCAAGATGTTAAGCATTGATGTATTGCATGCCTTAAGCGCAAAGAGCGCAGGTATGTTCTGCTAGGGCCTAAACATTAAGATTCCAACGTTTAGTCGTATGAAATCGTATCTAGCAATCATATTATACATAATGATATAAAAAGCACATTTTCAGAAACATAAATGATTGTTGAACTTATTAATATTTTTTTTTAAATCGATTAATTACTATTTTTACATAAAAAATGGGTTTTAGTGGCTTGTGGTGTGGATTTATCAAGTCCTCATGGCGGCGTAAACACTTTAACTTATGAAAATATCAATTGTTCGACTCAATCTATTTTTAAAACTCTTCATCTATCATGTGGAAAGTACAATAATTGAAACGAAGCGCGTCAGTTTAATATTATTTAAAATACATCATCATTACAGCCCTTCACAAGTACACTGCTGAACATAGGCCTCCCCCAAAGAATGCCACAAAGCACGGTCCTGAGCCACCTGCATCCATCGACTTCCTGCATATCTTACCAGGTCGTCACTCCATCTAGTGGGGGGACGCCCTACACTTCGCCTGCCGGTACGAGGCTGCCACTCGAGAACCTTTCTTCCCCATCGGTTGTCGGTTCTTCGAGCTATATGGCCGGCCCATTGCCACTTCAGCTTACTAATCCGTTGGGCTATGTCGGTCACTCTAGTTCTACTGCGGATATCCTCATTTCTGAGTTTATCACGCAGAGAAACTCCGAGCATAGCCCTCTCCATAGCTCGCTGAGCGACCTTGAGCTTCCTCATCCGGCCAGCAGTGAAGGACCACGTCTCAGTTTCGTATGTCATCACTGGCAACACGCACTGGGTGTACAGTCTCGTTTTCAAGTTTTGAGGTATACCTGACGAGAAGATGTGCCGTAATTTCCCGAACGCTGCCCAACCGAGTTGAATCCGTCGATTGACCTCTCGGTCGAAGTTGGACTTACCTAGTCGGACTATTTGTCCCAGGTAAACATACTCGTCAACAACTTCGAGCTTAGTGTTCCCAACAACTACCGGCATAGGTGTGACATGGACATTAAACATGATCTTTGTTTTGTCCATGTTCATCTTAAGACCTATCCGTTGGGAAACACTATTAAGGTCATTGAGCATAGTGCTTAGGTCCTCCAGCGATTCTGCCATAAGGACTATATCGTCGGCAAATCGAAGGTGAGTGATGTACTCGCCATTGATGTTGATACCGTATCCTTTCCAGTCCAGAAGCTTGAAAACATCTTCCAATGCAGCGGTGAAGAGTTTCGGGGATATGACGTCACCCTGTCTTACACCTCTCTGCAACTGGATAGGTTTCGTACTCTGGTTCTGTACTCGGATAGCCATCGTAGCCCTACTGTACAAGCACTTCAACACTTCGATATACCGACAGTCAACTTGGCATCGCTGAAGGGACTGCAGCACCGCCCAAATTTCAACGGAATCAAAGGCTTTCTCATAGTCCACATACGCCAGACATAGTGGCAAATTGTACTCCTCGGACTTCTGTACAATTTGCCGAAGGGTATGTATGTGGTCTATGGTGCTAAAGCCTTTTCGGAAACCGGCTTGTTCGGGAGGCTGGAAGTCGTCAAGTCTGCGCGCGAGACGATTCGTAATGACTCTCGAAAACAGCACGTAGACGCGGCTCAGAAGGGAAATCGGTCTGTAGTTCTTCAAGAGAGCGTTGTCGCCTTTCTTGAAGAACAAGACCACCGCACTTCTGCTCCACGCCTCCGGTGTAATGCCTCCATGGAGGACGGAATTAAAGAGCTTCTGAAGGACTTCAAGTACCGGTTTTCCACCCGCTTTCAGAAGCTCCGCTGTAATTCCATCCTCGCCTGGGGCCTTGCCGTTTTGAAGGTGCTGGAGAGCCATTCTAATCTCGCTCAGACTGACGTCCGGGATATCATCGGAATAATGTCGGATAAGACTCGCTCTTGGATCGTTACTCACACTTGCGTGCGGCTCCAACGATGACGTGTACAGCTGCCCATAGAACCTCTCAATCTCACTCAAAATCTCAGGTGCCCCGGAAACGATGCTGCCACATTCTGTCTTCAGCTTTGACAGTTGGCGCTTTCTGGCAGACAGATCTCTGGCAAAGACTTTGGAGCCTTGGTTCCGCTCGATCGCTTCTTCAATACGAGCTGTATTGAAGTTGCGTAAGTCCCGCCGCATGCATTTGGAGATCTGTCTGTTCAGTTGCCTGTATGCTGTCAAATCTGTTGAAGAATGTAGCTTCATCTCCCGTCTAACAGCCATGAGATTAAGAGTGTGATCGGAGAGTTTTTGTGTTCTTCTGCGGCGGGTCTTGCAGAACTTAGCTCCGACCGCATGGACAGTTTCCACGAGCTTGTCATTCAAATCGTCCACTTCATTGCACTCTTCTAGGCACTGAAAACGGTTTTTTTTACTCGAGCTGAAAGGTTTCGGGACTTTGGATTAGAGCACGAGGGGGACGGAGCGTTGACTTCATTAGACGAGACCTCTCCAACTTAACGTTTAGGTTCAGTGTGCCTCTAACCATTCGGTGATCGCTGCCGGTTTTCACCCTCGCGATCACTGAGACATCCCTGAACAGTTGTCGTCTGGTCGTCATAATGAAGTCAATCTCATTTTTTGTCGAACCGTCGGGGCTCGACCAGGTCCACTTCCTGTTGGGCCGCTTCTGGAAGAAAGAGTTCATCATAAAGAGTCCCTCTTTCTCCATGAAGTCAGCCAACTGCTGGCCCCTTGGGTTCCGTTGCCCTATTCCAAATTTCCCTACTTTCAGCTCACCGTTCTCTCTTGTGCCTAGTTTTGCATTGAAGTCTCCCATTAACACCGTATATTGGGTTTTGGAGGAATGCATGGCTCTAGAGATATCCTCATACATTTCCTCCACCTCCTGATCCGATGGTGTGCCGAGGTCGGTGCGTAAACCTGTATGACCTTCAGCGAATACCGTTTGGTGATTCTGAGTATAAGGTACGCAACCCTCGTCGACACACTCTCAATCTTTACAACGTTGTTAACGAGAGACTTGTGGACGATAAATCCGACACCTCCTTGGGACAGATGGTCGCCCTCCCGGTAATAGAGCAAGTTGCCGAATTCGAGGATTACCGTGTCCTCCCCCTCTCTTTGGACTTCGGATAATCCTATAATATGCCAACGTAACTTGTCTATCTCTTCTTCCAGCTCCACAATCTTCTCGTCAGTCCTCAGGGTGCGTGCGTTGTATGTTGCCAAGTCGAGTCATCGTAGGTGGCAACCGAACCTCCACCGGAGATTCTTAGCACCCCCTGCCCCGCCGTTACCATGGTCGCCACCGTAGCCAGGAATAGCGGGGCCGCCGGGGACTGGGGGCCATTTATTATTGTCATTGCTCATGGGGGGTATATTGCCATAGTTGCCACGCTTGGCGAGCGGGTTGGCAACCGCAGTTTTTTTTTTATTGTTATTTTGGCTATTATCAGGAAGATGCTGCTGCCCATCTCCTGCCTGTTTCCCTTTGTCGCCTTTTACGACACCCACGGGAAGATACGGGGTAGTGGATATTCTTGACCGCCACTACACGGCTAAAATTTAAAATACAACTTTGACATAAAACTATTGGAAAATTGCAAGTATAATAATAAGTCTATTAGTGAAAACTTGTGTGCGCTTAGGGCATGTACAATTGGATTTACCAATATTTTAAAAAAAAATGTAGAAACCTTATTTACGCGTATTAAAAATATATGATAACTAGCTGGCCAGGCAGACTTTGTTCCGCCCTTTCCGACGACCCTTGCTGCTTTAAAATATCTTTAAATTCACAATAAAAAATATTGAGGGTTACTTATCCGGATAAAACTGTCCTATGTGTGTGGTTTCAGAGTTCCTCGCGGACGAACAGTGTGACACGTAATTTTTATATATAAAGATGAAATGAAAGATTTTGTCAAAGATTTTTCAAACTGAGCTTTCTCTGACCCGAGTAAAAGGGTCTTAAATAAACTCCCAGAAGTATACATTTTTTTTGTCATTTTCGGCCGTTCTTTTGTTCTTCAGTTTTTATAGAATCAATAATAATCAATATATACATACATATCTTGTCAAGCACATCTTGTGGACTAAGAAATAATGCTTCGTTACCAATAAAAATGGTTCTACGGTTTTCCACACTCACCATAGGAAACATAGCAATATTAAGCCGCTATTTCACGCTAGTATTCAGTTGTGTATCGCTAGCAACGCAAAGTCGGGAATTTGCATTTGGAAAAATCCAAAATTAGGGGCTTTTTAGGTGCTAATTAGGTGCCAAGCTTAAAAATTAGGTGCTCTAAAATTTTCACCGCAATGAACTGTTGAAATTTGCGTTGCGAACAAAAACACCGTTCATACATTATGCTAAGGTAATGGTGGTCAGCACTTAATTAGCACTTAATTCCTTGCTATTAATATTTATCCTATATCTAATAACTTCATTGCGTTGCTAACGAGGCGTTTTGCTAGCAACGCAAACAACAGTTCGTTGCGGTGAAAATTTTAGAGCACCTAATTTTTAAACTTGGCACCTAATTAGCACCTAAAAAGCCCCTAATTTGGACTTATTCTGAAAGCAATTTTGATTCTATTTTGATTTTCAGGAAATCTGAAATTTGCATCTGCTATGTTCTGAATAACGACTTTATATTTATTAGGGGCGCCTCGTTATTTCGTATACTTGCAGCACCTAATTAGCACTTAATTCCTTGGTATTAATATTTATCGTATATCTAATAACTTCATTGCGTTGCTAGCGAGACGTTTTTCTAGCAACGCAAATTTCAACAGTTCATTGCGGTGAAAATTTTAGAGCACCTAATTTTTAAGCTTGGCATCTAATTAGCACCTAAAAAGATTGGATTTTTCCAAATGCAAATTCCCGACTTTGCGTTGCTAGCGATACACAACTCTAGTATTCTGTAAGAGCGTGGTCCTTCCGCGGTCGACCAGACGTATTCGTGTTGCAACCACAGCTGCGGCGTGGCTTTATCACGTTAAAACTTTCTTCTATCTTCTTTATCACCTCTACTGCTGAATATACGAGTCTCTCCCATTGTAGGAAACATTTACCTTCATTGTGTAGCTTGGCAGGTGTATTAACAATCACAGCACCAGACAATTTGCGCCTTAACGCTGCTTCCCGTCACCAGTCTAGAAACCCCTTCTAGGTACACGTCTAGGAGACGCTTTTTACTGGAAACGAGGCATTCCATGTTTTTTTTATAGGATAAGGGTGACAAGGAGCACACAGTCCATCTCATGGTGGTAAGTGGTTGCTATGGCCCATAGACATCTACATCTATCCTCGTTTGCGAATATAATGCTCTCTATGCGTAAAATAGCAGCATAACTCTGCTGTGTTTCGTATGGTGAGTGTAGAGAACCGGAGAATCTTTTTACTGGAAACGAGGCATTCCATCTTAGTCCTCACGGCTGACAACGCATCTACATTTTGATTCGTAATGGAAGATAAATGTAGATGTCTATGGGCCACAGCAACTACTTACCATCAGGTGGACTGTGTGCTCGTTTGTCACCCTTCCCCTATAAAACAAAAAAAAATCTCATAGTCGCCTGGTCTATGAGATATGCTAAAAAGGTTCGCCATCAACCAGCGGATCGAAATGGATTATGCGGCAACCGCACGGCATATTTAATTTAAAAAAAATAGTGCACATATATCTCTTAAAAATAATTGTAAGCCTAACTATAAACCACATTACATTCCCTTACAATGCATGTTAATAGGATTGGTAGCAGTCGTCGGTTCAATAAAAACGGTCTGTCACTAATACCCCGCAATTTAACTGTGGCATTGTTAATGTAATTGCGCCGGTGATATATACCACAGCTGTATTATAAAATTGTAGAAATATTGCAAGAGTTGTTGTGATTTAGAGGTTTTTTATTATAGTATAAGGCTGAATAATTTAAAATTAAAAATGTTGTACAGCCGACTTCAATTTTTTTTTATAGGAGAGGGGGCAAATGAGCATGCGGCTCACCTGATGGTAAGTGACTACCGCCGCCTATGAACAACTGCAACACCAAGGGAATTGCAGATGCGTTGCCGGCCTTTTAAAAAGAAGTAGGCTCTTTTCTTGAAGGTCCCTAAGTCGTTTTTGAAGGTCCAGAAAAATCGCTGGTGGTTATTCCACAAGGAAGTTGTGCGAGGAAGAAAACATCTTCTAAATAGCACAGTGGTGGACCGCCAATCATCCAGATGGTGCGGATGGTATCGGGAGTTCTGCCGCGATGTGCGTACGTGAAAGTTGGTGGCTGGGATTAATCCGAACAATTCCTCAGAGCACTCCCCGTGGTAAATGCGAAAGAAAATGCAAAGAGATGCAACATCTCTTCGCAGCTCAATAAAATTTATTAAGAATAACTCAAAAACTATTGGTCTGGCCTTGATTAAATTCATGTAGGACCACATATGAAGTACCAGCTTTCAAATAAAAAAGAATCATCGAAATCGGTTCACCCAGTAAAAAATTATGAGGTAACACACATAAAAAAACATACAGACGAATTGAGTACCGTCTCCTTTTTGAAGTCTGCAGAAAACGGGCACACAGACCACCAGATGGTAAGTGGTCGCTCACACTCGCCATATGAAACACAGAAGCAATAAGCTGCACGCTGGTATTCTGTGAGAACGTGGTCCTAACCCGGTCGAGCCGACTAAGTCATGCTACAACCATAATATAGGTGCAGCGAGGCTCGATGTGGTAGGTTAACCGTGTAGTGGCGGTGTTAAAATATCGTTTACCCCAAATCCTCCCGTGGATGTGGAATAGGGAGGCCTATGTTCAGCAGTGGACGCTGCGCTCTCCATAAATTTCAACCTGATTAATCCGAGTTCAAGGCCCGCTAGCATCAATCAAATTGTTTATTGCAATTTTAAATGGTAAGTTCGTCTTTTGTAATGCGTCGCAATCTTTCCGTCCTAATACAATCTGGGCGTCGTCAAGGCAAAAATGAATAGGCTTTTGTTACGCTAAGACGTGATTTACCATCTAAGGCCACCACTTACCACCAGGTGGGGTTGTGGTCAAGCACTGGCTTATAATAAGTAAAAAAAAAAGTAACCACGTGCTGTACGGAGATTGAAAATAATCGGAAAAAAACGGCATGTCTGACAAAATATATTATGGCAATAAATAATATTTTTCCTTCACCGTCAAGCACATGAATAAAATAAATTGCACATAATAGCTCCTGCATGGCTAGCATAGGCTGGGGACAAAAAATTTATCCTCCGATTATATGCACTGACAAAAGATAAAATAATCTTGTCCTTATGCCAAAGCACGGCAACGGGGAGAAGTATATCTCCATTTGACATAACGATTAATACGACATGTATCCTCCGTCCGTAGCATGGAGCAAATGAAAGATAATTTTTTTTTGATATTTGGAAGTGACAATTTTATCGTAGTTCATTGGAAGTGGGTTTAAGTTTATATTCATACAAAAAATCTATCTAAGTCTATCTCCCATTTTATCTACTGTGGATATTATATCCACCGGCGTGCCCTTGCTCGAAGGGTGGATAAAACTAAGCGAGAGGATAAACATTTTCTCCTTTCCCCGGGGATAAAATTGTCTCCTGCACATGCTAGCCCCGCTGAAGACAGCGCTTTTATTCTTGTACCCCATCGATCACTAATAAAAAACCTACCCACTATATTTTATTAGACTTCCAAACTATTAAGTGGCAGATATTTTATTTTTTCTGATTTATTCACGAGCAACTCAACATGCAAAGTTTTAAGCGTTGATGTATTTTATTCTGTACAACAAAAAACAAGGATATATTTTTTAATTCGTTCTGATAAACGATAGTTGCGAATTTATTTCATTAGTTATAGCTTAAAAACTAGCCGAAGAAGCAGGTTATGTTGAGGGCTCGGTAGCGTTATTGCTGCGTTGCCGCGGGCAGCGGGCAGCGGGTTCAAATCCTACACGGCACAACTATTTATTTGTATATCCTTCGAAAATATGGATTAATAAGTCTAACAAGGGGTTGGGCCGGGACAAGCTGTTGCCCCGCTGGCACCAATCAAACTGTTAATTGCAGTTTTAAGTGTCGATTTACCATGTGCTTGACGGTGAAGAAAAATATCGTGAGGTAACCTGCATGTCTAAGAAATTAAAAAAAATAGTAATTCGAAGACGTCAATTCCGCCAAAACGCATGTAGATCTGTGCCCAGCCGTGGAGCTTATATACGCTGTAATTTTTTAACACCTTGATTGTCTACATGAATTTTTGTTCAGAATCTAGATGAAATGATGTGATGATCCGCGTGAAATTACGTATATAAAATTTCACTATGCAGAAGAAATTCCTAGTGACGGGATAACGATATTGTTTTAAAGAACAAAGTATATATCTCCAATTAAATCCCTTCAATGGGACATCGTGATATAAAAATGGAAACAACTCTCGTTTATAAATAACTAGCTGTTCTCCGCGACTTCGGCCGCGTGGATTTTTTTTTCCCGGAACCCTAAAATAAAAGTAGCCTACGTTACTCGTTCTAACATCAGGTATATGTCAGTGAAAGTCCCATCCAAATCGGTTCACAGGTTTTTGCGTGATGCGTGTTCACGCCAAAATGGCTCGCATATGACATATTTTTTTCAGACTTGCTTAACATGTATCATTATATTTTGGCCTATTTACACAATATTTTTATGAATTATAGCTTATTTGTTATTCTGATGTATGGGCTATGTTACGAGTACTGTAAAGTTTCATTAAAATTGATTTAGTAGTTTTTGCGTGAAAGAGTAACAAGCATCCATACATCCTCACAAACTTTGCATGAAAACACAATGTATCTCACAAGTAATATATATTGTATTAAATTAGATTGTTTAGTGCAATTTCCAAGTCAATCTATGTATTTAAATTTAAAACATAAAAGATTTTTAATATTGGTATGGTCACTATAAGATGTTGTTAGATTAGCTAATTACGTAATAACTTGAGACAGAAGGAACCTTAAGTAGGGATTGAATAAATTAACCGACTTGGTATCACATGGACCTCTCAACTTTTTACGGTAGATGAACTGAGTTGCGAGACTTTTTGCGACGTTTTTTTTACAAGTTATGTTTTTGATGGCATATATATATATATATTTATATATCAAAAAAATCAAAAATTTATTTCATCAAAAAACATATATTAAGCGTACAGACGGCGGGAAGCGACTTTTGCATACCTTAAGCGAAAGCGCAAGGTATGTTCTACTATCGCCTATAAATTAAGATTCCAACGTTTTATCAAATAAAATCGTATCTAGCAATCATATTATACATATAAATGATATAAAAAGCACATTGTTAGAAAGATAAATGAGTGAGTTGAAGCCGATAGGGTTGTCAAAATGTAAATCCAAGGTGGCGGCTGCAATGGGTATCAATTTTTTCATCATGGGTGTCATTCTCATGGGTTTCGAGGGTGTTAAAGCCGATAGTGCTGTCGAAATGTAAATCCAAGATGGCGGCTGCAATAGATATCAATTTTTTCATCATGGGTGTCATTTTCATGGTTTTCGAAAGAGTTGAAGCCGATAGGGTTGTCGAAATGTAAATCCAAGGTGGCGGCTGCAATGGGTATCAATTTTTTCATCATGGGTGTCATTCTCATGGGTTTCGAAGGTGTTAAAGCCGATAGTGCTGTCGAAATGTAAATCCAAGATGGCGGCTGAAGTAGTTACCAATTTTTTCATCATGGGTGTCATTTTCATGGTTTTCGAGGATGTTGAAGCCGATAGTGCTGTCGAAATGTAAATCCAAGATGGCGGCTGCAATAGATATCAATTTTTTCATCATGGGTGTCATTCTCATGATTTTCGAGGGTGTTGAAGCCGATAGTGCTGTCGAAGTGTAAATCCAAGATGACAGCTGCAATAGGAATCAATTTTTTCATTAAGGGTGTTATTTTCATGGTTTTTGAGTGAGTTGAAGCCGATAGGGTTGTCGAAATGTAAATCCAAGGTGGCGGCTGCAATGGGTATCAATTTTTTCATCATGGGTGTCATTTTCATGGTTTTCGAGGGTGTTGAAGCCGATAGTGCTGTGGAAATGTATTTAAACTACTTATGTTAAATTTCTTTTATTAAATTCCGTATAATCATGTTATACGTAATTTTTTTAATGCGCTTAAGGTATGCCTAATTGGATTTACCAATATATTTTGTACTATGTAGAGATGTAAATGAGCATCAAAATAAAAATTGGATAAACTGAATTCTTATGTTTAATGTAAATAAGGGTCAAAATTACCGTTTAAAGTAGTAGTGGCCCGTTCTATTACGTAACATTGAAAAGTCGTTAACGGAAACGGAGCAATAATCACGCATCGCTGAACATTCAGCGGAACAACGCAATATAGAGCGCAGTGGAAGAGCCCTGGCGCGGTCTGATCGCTCGCATTGTTCCGATAGTGTTGTGCGCTCGTATTTGGGTCTGTCCATTTTATTCGCAATTAGCATCTCTATATATAAAAATCAATTGCTGTCCGTTAGTCTCGCAAAAACTCGAAAATGGCTGGATCGATTTTCATGATTTTTTTTTTGTGTGTGTTTGAGTGCGTCCCTGGATGATCTAAACGATTCATAATTGGATTACTTGTTTGGCGGCGGAGCCAGAAACCAGATCCTCCGCTGGGGTCGGGAAAGCGGGTGCTACTAAGCACTCGATTTTCCTGGCCCCATGGCCTCCGCGTATCGGACACGGGGACAGAGGGGGGGGGGGGTCCGTTACGCAAGTGGACTTGAAGGCCGTGGAGGGGGGCGTGCCTTGTGTTCCTGGTGCGCCTTGCCTGAGAAGGAGAATGGGGAGGAAAGGTCCTCCCCCGAGAAGGGCCTGCCATGGGGCGGCCGGCGCTGGTGACGCCGTGGATGTGTGCGAAAGCGTTCCCGTGACCCTGCCAATATGCGGTGAAGGTGGAACACCATGGGGTTTTAACCGGTGCGAGTCCGACATAACCTGTCCTTGCCCCCGCAAGGCGGGTATGCATAGGCATTTCCCCATGTAAAAAAAAGGAAGCCGTTCCTACAATTTCCGGCTGTACGTCTATACGCCTATCTATACGCCAAGAGGCCCGTGCCCAGCTGTAGACCGTATATAGGCTATAACCTTAGTTTCATTTCCTCATTTTCAGTTCAGTTCCTTTCGTTTAATAGTGGATAAAAGTTTCCATTACCAATATCATTCAATGTATGCATTATACTATTTTATGGTGTCGTGAAAGGTGACAGAGGAAAAAGAAAGAGATACTTTATAATTGAATGAATGAATAATTTAATTATCACACACAAAACAATAACATAGAAATTGAAACTGTAAACAAAACATAAATAAGCAATATACACAATTACATTAGATGCTGTAACGGTGTTGTCACAGCCACGTCGTTATTTTGACGGCGCCTAATATTTACCGAGCAGTTGTCGGACATGTTTCTGTTACAAAAAAAACATGCGTGAGTGTCGTGGAACACTCGGTTGGAACGAAGTTCGTTTCGTAGTATATTATTATTGATAGACGTATTATATTATTGATTAACAAATACAAACATACGTGGTAGAGCCATGCTGCAGCTATATTAGTAGTATAGTTGTAGCACGAATGGGTCGGCTCGACCGGGGAAGGACCACGCTCTCACAGAAAACCAGCGTAAAATAGTAGCTTAACGCTGCTGTGTTTCGTATAGTGAACGTAGAGAACCGGAGACCCTTTTTACTGGCAAAGAGGTGTTCCATCTTAGTCATCATGGGTGACAACGCATCTGCATATTAAGTCTTTATTGAGGATAGATGTAGGATGTCTATGGGTCACAGTAACCACTTACCATCAGGTGGACTGTGTGCTCGTTTGTCACCCAATTCTATAAAAAAAAATTTAAAAAAAAATGAATTACTAGCGTCTATAAAATGAATGCGTCTACAATATGACACCAGGAGTAGTGACGAAAAAATCTTACACTTTTTGTCGCCTAGCTCCCGTCCGCCAAACCCGTACCGTCAGATAAGAAACTTCGTACCAAAAATAATTGTAAATAATGATTCAAAAAAGCACCGGCTTCACAAAGTTGCACTAATCTGAAACCGCATTTTTTTACATAAAAGGGCATTAAGCTGAAAGTCTCACTCTACCAAACCATTCACAGCGAGATTAATACATATCTCCTCGTTGATCTAGTGGTTGTAGTAGTGCGACTGCTGATCTTCAGGTTGCGGTTTCGACACGGGTCAGGCCAAAAAAATCAATCAGTTATTGAGTTTTTCCGTCATGAAATTTTCAGTATTCAGATTTATTATAAATAAATTCAAAATTTAATGAGGTCGGACTAAAGATAATATATGAATTATTGTCAAAGTCGGCGATGCTGAAGCAGGGACTCCGCATAGAGGGCCGTAGCCGCCTTCTGTGAATCCATTATAGTCCAGGAGGCTGCAGAGCGGTGTTGAGAGAGTACAGAGCCACTCCGAACGTCCAGTGATGTAACACCTTAGGAAGATGGTGACTCGAAAGTGGTCTCGAGCACCGTGATAACATTGCGAGGGTGCCGGGAGCAGTAAGGACTGCCCGCGAGACGTGCTTTAATAGAGCAAAGCGCGAGTGGGGTCCCGGTTGCGTTCCGAACGGAGATCCCGGGACCCCTCATATACGCTGAATGTGACCACCGTGGGGTTTTGGTCGGTAGGAGTCCGGCATAACCTTTCTATTGCCCCTGCAGCAGATCCATGAGGATTTCCCTACGATAAAAAAGGCTCGTGACAAACAGCACAAGACATAGGCACAGCCTAAGAAGAACATACAGTCAGTCATTGCGTTTTATGTTGTCAGAAAAGCCGACATAAACAATAAATTGCTAGGGTTGTCAGAACGGGAAATAATAAAAAAATAAAAAAATGATTTTATTTTATTGACGTTTAAACAAATTAATGTGTATGTGGAAATTGATAAAACAAATTCCTTAACTTTATATGACAACGACCCACAGTTTTTGATCGCACATGTAGTGTGAACCATTTTTAAATTTATTTGCATGACTGACAGGACAACCCTAACGGACAGTTCCCGAGCGGCTAAGAAGTGCCGTCTAGACGCCTTCGATGACCGAACGTCTGCCAATATAGTTAGGCTGTAACATAGGTTACATGTTATTATGTCCAACATTTGTGTGTGCATTTATTTGTGCCAATTAGTCTCTCAGTCAATAAAAAAGCGAATGTGCGTTGAACACCGAGAATACCTGTTTGGTATTGGTCCATGAAATACCTTATGAGCGAAAAATCCCGACATCAGAACACGGGGCATAAGGGCGAGACATAAAATGAAGTATCTGAGATTACCAGACTAATAATATATGACACTGCCAGACTGCATTCAACTGATGACACAAAACAGTAGACTTGGACATGAATCTAAGCCGCATGGTTATTTTTTTTTTAGAATGAGTGTGACAAGCGATCACACAGTCCACCTGATTGAAAGTGGATGCTGTGGTGCATAGACATGTACATACACGAGTATCTTCGATTAAAAATCAAAATACAGCTGCGTTGTCAGTTGTCACCCTTAAGGACTAAACCGGAATGTCTCGTTTCCAGTAAAAAGACTCCCTGGTTCTCTACACTCACTCACCATACGAAACACAGCAGCATTAAGCTGCTATTTTACGCTAATATTCTGTGAAAGCGACCCATTCGTGCTACAACCATAATATTAAACGTTAATGTTAAACATGGTAGAGTCATGCTGCAGCTATATTACTGGTATAGTTGTAGTACGAATGGGTTGGCTCGACCGGGGAAGGACCACGCTCTCACAGAATACCACCGTAAAATAGCAGCTTAACGCTGCTGTGCTTCGTATGGTGAGTGTAGAGAACCGGAGACCCTTTTTACTGGAAACGAGGCATTCCATCTTAGTCCTCAAGGGTGACAACGCTTCTGCATTTTAATTTGTAATGTAGGATAGATGTAGATGTCTATGGGCCACAGTAACCACTTACCATCAGGTGGACTGTGTGCTCGTTTGTCACCCTATCCTATAAAAAAAATATAGCTGTAGTATGACTGTACCACGTAAAAGAAATATATATCATCTCTTAGTTTCATATACACCGAAATACTTTTTGTGCGAATAAATAATTAAGATTGGCGTAGTTGAAAAGTTCAACGAGTCTGTGTCGCTGGACTGGAATTTAAAATTAAGTGTTCATAGTACAGCCCATTTAAAATTTTCCATTTATAAAATATAAATAAGCCAGTTGTATAATAAAGCTTGTGCATGTTGTGCATAGCTTAATCAGTGGTAGAGCCACGCGACAGCTTTTGCTGTCGCACGGATGGGCCAGCTCGAACCGGGGTGGTACCACGACCTCACAGAAAACCAGCGTGAAGTAAAGGTTTACCTCTGCGTTTCGCTTGGTGAGTGCAGGTGGCCGGAGGCCCTTTTTACTGGAAATGAGGCATTCCATCTTGGTCCTCACGGGTGGCAACGCATCTACATTTTGATTTGTAATGGAGGATAGATGTAGAAGTCTATGGGCCGCAGCAACGACTTACCATCAGGTGGACTGTGTGCTCGTTTGTCACCCTTATCCTATAAAAAAAATTGTTGTAAAACAAAGTACAGGATACATAAAACTAGCGGCTAGTGGACAGAATTCTTCTATTATATAAGAATCTTGTAACCTTGTAAACCTGTAATATTACTGATTTGCCTTTTTTTATACAATAAGGATTACAAACGAGCACACAGTTCACCTAATGGTAAGTGGATGCTGTGGCCCATAGACATCTATAGAATCAAAATGCAGTTGCGTTGTCACCCGTGAGCATTTAGATGGAATGTCTCGTTTCCAGTAAGAAGGTTGTCCGGTTCTCTTTTTTTATAGGAGCAAACGAGCATGCGGCTCACCTATGGTAAGTGACTACCGCCGCCCATGAACAACTGCAACACCAGGGGAACCAGGTTAATTGCAGATACGTTGCCGACCTTTTAAAAAAGAAAGAAGAGAAGAAGCATAACTGCTACTTTAACGTTGGTATTTTGTGAGGTCGTGGTACTGCCCCGGTTCAAGCCGGCCCATCCATGTTACAGTAGAAACTGCAGCGTGCCTCTACCCCTGTTAAAATCATGTCAAAAAAATTGTCTCTACACTCACCATTCGAAACACAGCAGTATTTATCTGCTATCTGATGCTGATATTCTGTGGGAGCTAGGCGCTTCCCCGGTTGAACCGACCCATTCGTGCTACAACCATAATATAGCTGCAAAGTAGCTCTACCATGTAAAGAGTAAATCTATCTTGTAATTGTAACCCTAAAATAATTATATAATAAGTAAATTGGTTTTTATTGGACTCCTCCGTTGTTCATCCTGTTATTCGCATTCGTTTTGCTTGTAATTTAAAAATAAGTACTTAAAAAAAGTGCGAATCGGACTCGCGCATGAAGGGTTCCGTACCATCGTTATACACGTTTCTAAGTAGGGGAGCTCCTTTTCATTTTTAATTTATTTTAATTTCTATTATTTGTTGTTACCCGTGTAGTGGCGGGTAAGAATACCCACTATCCCATATCTTTCCGTGGGTGTCGTAAAAGACGACAGAGGGCAATTGAGGCAGAAGATGGGCAGCAGCATCTTTCTGATAACAGCAAAACAACAATAAATAAACTGCGGTTGCTAACCTGCTCGCCAAGCGTGGCAACTATGGCAATATACCTCCCCATGAAAGTTACAAAGAGACGGCTCCCAATCCCCGGCGGCCCCGCTATTCTTGGCTACGGTGGCTACCATGGTAACGGCGGGGCAGGGGGTGCTAAGAATCTCCGGTGGAGGTTCAGTTGCCACCTAAGATGACTCGACCTGGCAACATACTACACGCACCCTGGGCGCTGACGAGAAGATCCTGGAGCTGGAAAAAGAGATAGACATGTTGCGCTGGAATATTTTAGGATTATCTGAGGTCCGAAGAGAGGGGGAGGACATGGTAATCGTCGAAACCGGCAACTTGTTCTATCACCGAGACGACCATCTGTCCCAAGGAGGTTGTGGATTTATCGTCCACAAGTCTCTCGTTAACAACGTTGTAAAGATTGAGAGTGTGTTGAGAGGGTTGCGTACCATATACTTAGAATCACAAATCGCTGAAGGTCTTACAGGTTTACGCACCAACCTCAACACATGCCGATGAGGAGGTGGAGGAAATGTATGAGGATATCTCTAGAGCCATGCATGCCTCCAAAACCCACTATATGGTATTAATGGGAGACTTCTACGCAAAACTAGGCACAAGAGGGAACGGTGCGCTGAAGGTAGGGAAATTTGGAATAGGGCAACGGAACCCAACGGGCCAGCAGCTGGCCGACTTCATGCAGAAAGAGGGACTCTTTCTTCCAGAAGCGGCCCCACAGGAAGTAGATCTGGTCGAGCCCCGACGGTTCGACAAAAAATAAGAGTGACTTCATTATGACGACCAGACAACAACTGTTGTCTGGTCGTCATAATGATCGTCACCCTCGCTATGACAGTGATGTCTCTGTCATAGCGAGGGTGAAAATCGGCAGCGATCACTGAATGGTGAGAGGCACACTGAACCTAAACATTAAGTTGGAGAGCTCACGTCTAATTAAGCAAACGCTCCGGCCCCCTCGTGCTCTAATCCAGAGTCCCGAAACCTTTCAGCTCGAGCTACAAAACCCTTTTCAGTGCCTAGAAGATTGCAATGCAGTGGACGATATGAATGACAAACTCGTGGGAACTGTCCATGAGGTCGGAGCTAAGTTTTGCAAGACCCGCCGCAGAAGAACACAAAAACTCTCCGATCACACTCTTAATCTCATGGCTGTTAGACGGGAAATGAAGCTGCAGTCTTCTGTAGATTTGACAGCATACAGGCAACTGAACAGACAGATCTCTAAATGCATGCGGCGGGACTTAAGTAACTTTAATACTCTTCGTATTGAAGAAGCAATCGAGCGGAACAAGAGTTCCAAAGTCTTTGCTAGAGATCTGTCCATCAGAAAGAGCCAAATGTCGAAGCAAAAGACCGAGTATGGCAGCGTCGTTTTCGGAACACTGCGATTTTGAGTGAGATTGAGAGGTTCTATGGGCAGCTGTTCACATCATCGTTGGAGCCACACGCAAGTGTGAGTAACGATCCAAGAGCAAGTCTTATCCAACACTATTCCGATGATATTCCGGACATGAGTCTGAGCTAGAGTAGACTGGCTCTCCAGCACCTTAAAAACGGCAAAGCCCCAGGCGAGGATGGAATTACAGCGGAGCGTCTGAAAGCAGGTGGAAAACCGGTACTTGAAGTCCTTCAGAAGCTCTTTAATTCCGTCCTCCATGGTGGCACTACACCGGTGGCATGGAGCAGAAGTGTACTGGTCTTGTTCTTCAAGAAAGGCGACAACGCTCTCTTGAAGAACTATAGACCGATTTCCTTTCCGAGCCGCGTCTACTTGCTGTTATTATATATTACGAATCGTCTCGCATACAGACTCGACGACTTCCAGCCTCCCGAACAAGCCGGTTTCCGAAAAGGCTTTAGCACTGTTGATTTGTTGTTATAGCGGCAACAGAAATACACATTCTGTGAAAATTTTCAACTGTCTATTTGTTATGGATCATGAGATACAGCTCGCTGACAGACGGACGGACGGACGGACGGACAGCGGAGGCTTAGTAATAGGGTCCCGATGGTTACCCTTTCGGTACGGAATCCTAAAAATGTCTAAATTTCGCTACTAACCAGTAATTGTCTTCGCAGTACTAAGCGTTTAGATAATTTTATTCATGTTTTAACACCTGTTCAAAAATTTCAAAAATATATTATACTATCGTAACAATGTATATTAACTATTGCATACCACAGAAAAAATAACTTATGCGTAGTTGTCGTTTGTGAAGAACAAGGAAATGGAGCAAAAAGATAGGAACGCAGCGATCAAGGTCGCCGACTTTCAATACTTACAACAAATTAACAAATTCAAAATAGGGTCTTGTTAGCGGCGTGAATATTTGTCTCGATATTTTTATTATAAGAGGATCGTTGAAATCTACTTCATTATTTTATTAAAGTTAAAAGCGATTGATATGTATACAAATAAATAAAATAGAAGTGTCTGTTTGTAATTTCAAAATTACATATTTTTACTAATTGCATACGAAAGTATATACGGTACTTATAAAAATAACACAATTTTTAAAATTTTTGTCTGTCTGTTTGTTTCGGCTAATCTCCGAAACGGCTGGACCGATTTTGACGGGACTTTCACTGGCAGGTAGCTGATTTCATAAGGAGTAACTTCTTTTATCTTTTATAGGATAAGGGTGACAAACGAGCACACAGTCCACCTGATTGTAAGTGGTTGCTGCGGCCTATAGACATCTACATCTATCCTCTGTTACAAATCAAAATGTAGATGCGTTGTCACCCGTGAGGACTAAGATGGAATGCCTCATTTCCAGTAAAACAGGCCTCCGGCCACCTGCACTCACCAAGCGAACGCAGAGGTAAACCTCTACTTCACGCTGGTTTTCTGTGAGGTCGTGGTACTACCCCGGTTCGAGCCGGCCCATCCGTGCGACAGCAAAAGCTGCCGCGTGGCTCTACCACTGTTAAAATTTTTAACAGTGGTAGAGTTAAGTTACTTTTATTTTAGAAAAAGAACTAGGGTTCCGCGCAAAAACATAAAAACCCTAACACGCGAGCGAAGTCGCGGGGAACAACTAGTTGTAAATAATAGAGACAATCAATATGGTTTTCCAAAGTAAATCCAGACACACTTTTTAATTTCATATTTTTCATTTTTCTTAATTTTTAGTTATCTAATAACGTTTTACGTGGTAGAGCTACGCTGCAGCTATGCAAGCTAAGTATATGTACAAGGCTGCAACATGAATGGCTTAGCTCGACCGGGTTAGGACAACGCATTCACAGAATACCAACTAAAACAGCAGCATAATGCTGCTGTGTTTCGTATGGTGAGTGTAGAGAACCGGAGACCTATTTTACTAGAAAAGAATCTATAATTCTATCTTAGTCCTCACGGCTGACAATGCATCTGCATTTTAATTCGCAAACGAAGATACTAACTAACACTAACCATCAGGTGGACTATGTGCTCGTTTGTCACCCTTATCCTATAAAAAAATATACAGTACTAATAACAAAAAAACAATGTCTATCTGCATGTGTGTTTGTTCCAGCTAATCTCCGAAATGGCTAGACCGATTTTGACGGCACTTTCACTGGCAGATAGTTGATGTTATAAGGAGTAACTTATGATACATTTGTTTTAGAAAAATAATTAGAGTTCCGCGCAAAAAAAATTAAAACCAATGAAATTATAGGAAATATAAATTAATTAATTAATTATATATATATATATATATATATATATATATATATATATATATATATATATATTCATTCTATATTTACGCCGTCTTAACCTTGATTATTGATTATTCCAGCATACAACTCGCCGCCACTACACGCTGAGACGGTCAAGTTGCGAGTCAAACAGCGTGAAGAGTTCTCTCGAACAATATCCGTTGTTAGTGGCTGTTCCTCCTATACATGTGAGATTAAATTTCAAGCGGAATATATTTTTAAGTTAAATTCTGACGAAAATTATAAAAAGACAATTACTTGGTCAAATATCTATACCTACATATTATTAAACAAATTACAATAAATATACTAATCAGTTCTATTTTTCCAGACACTCCAGGAACAAACAAAATCATTTTTGTTTGTTCGTAATTTATGCTGTGCCACACCGTTCATCAGATTACGGTAAAACTTAGTCAACTTATTGCTGGCACTCATGAGAAGGTTATAGGTATATTACCATTAACTTGTAACTTGGTGTTGCGCGTATGGTACAGAGAAATTTATTTCAAAGTCCTATATTGTGATACAATTTCAATGAACGTATTCCATTCATAATTAAACAATAAAACTCTTCCAAATTTTAAACGATATTTCTACAATTATTTTTTCTGTGGCATCAACGCGCTCCGTACGAGGGCAACACTGAAAGTTTTTAGAACTGGCCACTTGAAAATGATATAATAAAAAAAGTAAGTTCAAATTTTGAAAATGGAACTCCTTGCCAATATTATTGTGTAGTATGTATTTTATTAATTTGTCATTCGTTTATGATTTGGCTGCAAATTGAAAATTGTCTATGTCACGTCAGCATGAATTTAACGCGAGAAAATTTTCGTACAATGTTTTTTTTATGATTTTCGATGTCACTAAAGTCAACAAGAAAATTATGAAAGACTTCGATTGGCCTTTCACGATGAAGCCCCATCTCGTGCCACTGTTTACAACTGGTTTAATGAGTTTAAACGTGGTCGCACTAATCTCACCGATGATCTGCGTGAGGGACGGCCTTCTACGGCGACGATTGAAGATAACATCAGTGTTGTGCGGCGTATGTTAGAGACTGACAAAAGAGTGACTTATCAGCAAATTAGGACAAGCTTAGGCATCCGTATTAGTCAAGCGCACAAAATCCTCCATGAACGTTTAGCGGGCAGAAAGCTTTGTGCCCGGTGGATACCTCATAATTTGACAAAAGCCCAAAAGCTCCGTCTTGTTGTTGATTGGTGTCGTGAAATGGTTCAAAGATTTAACGGAGGTGACTCAAATGTTGTGTTAGACATACTTACGGGTGACGAAAGCGGGATTTATTGTTATGATCCTGAAACTAAGAGACAGTCTGCTGTCTGGGTGTTTCCTTCCGAGGAGTTGCCAACGAAAGCGAAGAGAGGTCGAAGCGTGGAAAAAAATTTGTTGGCCTCGTTCTTCGAAAGGACAGGTTATTACGCAACAATTGTTTTAGAGGATAAAAAAACACCCACTTGTCTAGGAAAAAATTCGGGAGAAACGACCTCGCAGTAAGAACCTCCTTCACCACGACAACGCCTCGTCGCACACCGCCAAGCAAACAATCGACTACTCGGCGACGTCAAACGTAGAATTACTGGGTCATCCGCCCTATAGACCCGACCTCGCACTTTGCGATTTTTATTTATTTCCGAAAATAAAAGAAAAACTTCGAGGAGAACGTTATATGGACGCCGATGAAGCAGTGACTGCGTTTCAAAATGCCGTCGAAGAGACCATGGTTACATCGGATGCAGCGATGTATTGATGTAAATGAACACTATTTTGAAAAGATATAATAAAACTAATAACTTGCTACCTAGTTTGTTCAGTGTTTGATTTTCTAAGAACTTTCAGTGTCACCCTCGTACCAGCTAGTAATTAATAAAATCAGGCATTACTTTGCGGTAATCCATTATTTTAAATATATTACAAAATAATTAGTTAAGATTCAAAGAACACTTCCCGCCCTCCCTCACAGCTCCCTCTGCTCTTCAAACTTGGTAAAGACATATCATTTTATTTTACTACTCGCGTCTTAGTTTATTATTTTTAACATCATTAATACACATTCTTATTCCGGAAGGATGCTTCGGCCTATATGTTTCGGATTGTATTAGTGTTGAGCGTGTAGGGGCGGTGTAAGAATATTTACTACCCAATATCGTCCCTCGTGTGTCGTAAGAGGCGACAGAAGGAAAACCAACCAGAACATGGGCAGGAGCGTCGCCTTAGTAACAACTAAAAAGTAAACAAACTGCAGTTGCCACCCGAGAAACTATGGCAAATATCCCCCCTATGAGGCAACCTTTGGGGTTGGCCTGTCCAACAGTGGAGTTTTGTTAGGCTGTAACGATAACGGTAAGTTTTATGTTTTATAGTTAAGTTTGTTCAGTTTCCTGCAAACTTCATATAAAGGCATCTTTCTTTTTATTTAACCGCATAGCCTTATCGACGTTTGTCTAAACACGCTTTTGATAAAATTTTGTTATTGGTATTAGGCCTGTGTCGATCCGGGTGCTTTAACGTTTAATTTTGTAAAAATTAAACAGAAGACGGGCAGCAGAATCTGCCTGAAAACATTTCAAATAATAAATTGCACATCGCAACTATTGCAAATGTCCCGCCCAAAGCAATCTATTGGGTAGGCCTGTGAACAGCTCTGGAATTATGATTGGCTGTAAGAATGCTGATGACGACATGTCTACGAAAACATTGGCCAACACAATATATATATATAATTTTCAGGCCCAGTTTTGTGCAAGCTGACTACAATAGTGTTTACATTTTTGAGACGAAGCGTTGTGAGGTCCTTATCTTAACTCCGATGCAATTTTTTATTAATATCTCCCCTGCAACTAATACTGAGATTTTAGTAGAACTTAGCGTACATAGATGATCTACGTAGTGGGAACAGTGCATAGATTAATATCATGTCTCTAGCTATTTTCATTGATAATAAAAAATCGAGATTTTTCTTATGAACTCAAATTTGTATGCAAACAAAAAATTATATTAAAACTTCGATGTACAATTGGGCCAGAGCTCACTAATTGAATCGAAGCGAGCGTTGCACTTATCCGCATCTCCCATGCAATTTTTTTAATTCAATTCATAACTAGTTACATTGTTCTTGTTTTGAAACGATGTTCGACTCACAGTCGAAAGGAGCATTATGAACCATTTTAGTTTGTTCTCATGATGTATGCGGTATTGCGGAAATTTCTGGCCTCCTACAAAATAATCTTTATATATATAAACTACGTGTCACATTGTTTGTCCGCTATAAACTCCTAAACCACTGAAATTATTTCAATGAAATTTTGCACACTGTGTGCAGTTTGGTCCAACTCGAGAGATAGGATAGTTTTTATCCTGATAAGTGACCATCAGTATTTTATTTGATTTTTATAGTACAGATGTTCGCCGTTAAGGGCAGTACAACGTCTGCCTGGCCAGCTAGTTATATATATTTTTCTTCTTCTACTATTTTTTTTTAAGAATAAGGGTGACAAACGAGCACACAGTCAACCTGATGTTAAGTGGTTGCTGTGGCCCATAGACATCTACATCTATCATCGTTTGCGAATTAAAATGCAGATTCGTTGTCAGCCGTGAGGACTAAAATAGAATGCCTCTTTTCTAGTAAAATAGGTCTCCAGTTCTCTACACTTACCATACGAAACACAGCTGAGCTAAGCTGCTATTTTACGCTGGTATTCTGTGAGAGCGTGGTCCTTCCCCGGTCGAGCCGACCCATTCGTGCTACAACTATACTATTAATATAGCTGTAGCATGGCTCTACCAGGTAAAACTTTCTCGACGTAGACACCCACTATGAAAGGATTTTACAAAATTCGACCCCTAAGGGAGTGAAATAAATAACATTCTATGTAATATAGGTATACAGTTTGTATACATAGATTAGAACTAAACTGCGTTAGCCATTAAATCGGCTGGGGATTATGATGAAATTAGCAAGCAAATGCAATAACAGTTGGTGTCTATGATACTTGAGTGCTTACTTCTAGCTATTACACACATTATAAATTATTATCTAGACTCGCTTATTCTCGGGACCCTTCTACATGGAAAAAAGCTTTTATATAACACCTCCCAAAGATACTTAACCCTGTACTCCCCAACCATTTTAGTACTATTTCAATTCCCCCATACTTTTCTAAAGTTCTGGAAGTCGGTGTTTAAGCAAATATCTATATTCATTGCAAAATATAACCTGCTGAATGAATTGAATAAAATTATTTTTAAGGAATTTATTGCATTTAATTAACTTATTTTTATTAATTCCCGGCGTTACTATCACCACTCAGAGGACACACAAGAGCACACACTGAGGATTCATACCATTTTGTCAGTGAGATAAAAGACCTATGTGTTACTGACAATGAAACTATGGTCAGTTTTGATGTTCAGTCTCTATTTACAATGCCTACCTCTTGAAGACTGCATCTCAATTGTAATTAGCTATCTATTGTGGAAGGAAAAGTTCTACAAGCAAATAGATGGTGTTGCGATGGGCTCATCGGTATCTCCCATTGTCGCCGATATTTTCATGGAGGACTTTGAGGAGAAAGCCCTGCTTACTGCACAAATAACTTCAAGGTTCTACAAGCGGTACGTAGACGATACTTACACAATTTTACCATCAGACAAAGTAACTGCATTTTTAGAACATCTTAATTACATAAACTATAAACTTCAATTTAGTATGGAGTTAGAGGCAAATAATTCTTTAGCTTTCCTAGATGTGTTAGTCATTCGCAATCCTATTCCCACCATCATCCTTCACAGTTAGCTACCGTGGGCAAATCTTTTTTACAGAGACCACGAGGGATCTGTGACAGCAAACATCTGGCCGCCGAGCTTCAGCACGTCAAGCAGGTGCTGCACAACAACAAGCTTCGGGTCCCGCGCCTACGTCACAGTGACCTAGTGAAGCCGGCGACAGTTGAGCGTGTGCCTGCTGTACTACCATATGTCAGAGGTGTCACAGACAAGATTGGCTACATCTTGAAGCGAGCTTCTATTAGAACATTCTTCAAGCCGCCGAAGCAGATTAGTCAGTTCTTACCATCCGTCAAGTGCAATATTCCTCTACAAGATGCAGGAGTGTACAAGCTTGATTGTGAATATGGTCTCTCATATATAGGGCAAACAAAACGATCAATAAAAACCCACTTAAAAGAACACATAGCTGACGTGACGCACCAACGTTCTGGGAAGTCTGCAGTTTGTGATCACACCCTAGACGGCCCCCACCATTACATTAGATTTGATAAACCACAAATTCTCGCGAAAGAACATCGATTCCTGCCAAGGATGATATGTAAGGCTATTGAAATTAAAAAAAACATCCTAATTTCAATAGAGAGGGAGGCTGGATACTACCACCTGCTTGGGATCCCGTAATTAATAATATTAAAAATAAACCCAAGCATACCACAGCAAGACACTGTAAGTTCATTCTGCGTAACCAAACCAAAATTAATAATTAAAAAAGCTGAAGGTAATCCGGGTTAACTCTGACATCGGGACGTCAATCGCCTCAATCCCCGGCCATGGGTGCTGTAAAGTACCCGAAACGTCGAGAATCAATAAAAAATAAGTTAATTAAACGCGATAGAATTCGTAAAGTAGTTTTATTCAATGTGTAGAGTTCGCGTAAATATAAGAAATCATCAGTCTCGAGCGGGAGTTGTTACTGAGCGTACGTGCCGACGCCCATTAGCGAAACTTTTTTATTTTCTACCCACTAATTAATAAAAGTATGGAAGAGAGTAATGAAGAAGAAAATAGTAACTTTGAGAAAAGTTACAAAAGTGATAGTGAAAGCATTAGTGATCGTGAAGTTGATAATCCTAAAACATTAGAAATAAATAGAATGGAAACCCATTCCAAAATTAGGTCATTAGAAAAAAGAAAAAAACAGTGAAGAGGGTTTTACAACAATTATAAGGAGATTATAATTATTAAAGGAAATTACAAGAAAAAGTAGCAGAAAGTCGAAAAATGATTAGAGAAGCCAAGTACAATAATTGGAAAAAATTCTGCAATAGTTTTAATGAAACTACAAATACGTCTATTTTATGGAATAAAATGCGTTGGGTAAAAGGACTCAGGTCCAACAAATTTTATCCTACTGAAGAAAAACTAAAAGACTTATTAAGCAATCTTGCTCCGGACTCGGTACAGCCTTTAATGCTAGAAATTACGTCAATAAATGAAGAAATGGAAGCTAACTTTACTATTCATGAATTTGAAAATTGTTTAAAAAAGAAGGATACGTCCCCGAGATACGATGACATATCTTATTCTATGATTTACAATCTACCTGATGTTGTCAAACAGTATTTATTATATATATTTAATGTAATTTTTTCAACGGGATACATACCCATGCAATGGCGAAATGTTAAAATTATTCCTATACCGAAATTAAGTAATAAGGACAAATTAAGGCCTATATCACTAATGTCTTGTATTTGTAAGATATTTCACACTCTTATAACTAAATGGTTAGAATGGTACATAGCACACAACAAGATACTATCCCCATACACCAGTGGCTTTCGCAGATCTCAATCGTGCTTGGATTGTTTAGTATGTTTAGTAACACATATTCAGCTAGGCTTCTCAAAAAATATACCCACTGTCGCCTGCTTTATTGACATAGAGAACGCTTATAATAATGTCCCAATTGATATATTAGTGAGTGTTCTTGACAGACTACAGATTGGTTCAAAATTATGCAAATACATTTGCTCATGTTTAAGTGAAAGACGTCTTATTATAGAAAGGGAACTTTATTGACATAGAGAACGCTTATAATAATGTCCCAATTGATATATTAGTGAGTGTTCTTGACAGACTACAGATTGGTTCAAAATTATGCAAATACATTTGCTCATGTTTAAGTGAAAGACGTCTTATTATAGAAAGGGAACTTTATTGACATAGAGAACGCTTATAATAATGTCCCAATTGATATGTTAGTGAGTGTTCTTGACAGACTTCAGGTTGGTTCAAAATTATGCAAATACATTTGGTCATGTTTAAGTGAAAGACGTCTTATTATAGAAAGGGAATCGCGTAAGTAGGGATTGAAAAGATGGGCCAATAAGGGTTTAGCGCAGGGTGACCCTTTGTCTCCTTTGCTACGAGTATTTAACATTATTACACATGATATATATATAGTCAAATACAAAATGTGTCTATGGCTCAATATGCAGACGATTTTGTAATCTATTCGAGCTCAAAAAATCTTAAGGATTGTGAGTACAACATTCAGAATTTAAATAAAACTAATTTTACGGATTTTATCGCGTATATTAACTTATTTTACTTTCCCGACGTTTCAAGCACTTTACAGCACCCATGGTCACGGGGGGGACTGAGGTGTATGACGTCCCAATGTCATAGTTAACCACGGCTACCTCCAGATTAAATATCCGATCTGCGTAGATCGGAACAAAAATTAATAAAAAAAATTAAAAAAAAACATTAAAAAAAATTAAAAAAAAATTAAAAAAATTAAAAATTAATAATTTTTAATCTGGAGGTAGCCGTGGTTAACTATGACATTGGGACGTCATACACCTCAGTCCCCCCCGTGACCATGGGTGCTGTAAAGTGCTTGAAACGTCGGGAAAGTAAAATAAGTTAATATACGCGATAAAATCCGTAAAATTAGTTTTATTTAAATGTGTAGTGTTCGCGTAAATATAAGAAATCACAACATTCAGAATGCTTTAAACTCTATAGTAAATTCATTTAGTAAAATAGGCTTAGATATTTCTATCGACAAGACGTAAGCTTATGATTTTTAGTAGAGGTTTTAGACGTCAAGAAATTAAATTAGAACTATACGGCAAAAGAATAGTTGAGACAGATAATATACAATATTTGCGTATGTGGCTGGACAGATCATTAAGATGGGCTAAACATATTAATGAAATTAGCCAGAAGATAACAAAATTTGTAAATATATTAAAGGTATTAACAGGTCATGGTCATGGTTGGGGTATCCATCCGCAGCATTTACGTAGGTTATACCTATCGCTTATAAGAAGCAGAATGGATTTCGGCTGCTTTTTAAATGTTATGAGTGCTAATAGACACATTTGCAAATTAGATATAATCCAAAATCAAGCACTACGTATTATAGGGGGGTTTATCAAAAGCACGCCAATACACTTTATGGAAAGTGAATTAAATATAACGCCTCTGTTTATAAGAAGAAAATTTCTAGCATATAAATATTGTGTGAAAAGTAAATCTAGAACTAATAATGCAACTATTCAGCTACTAACAGAACTCAGCTTATTCTGTAAAGATAAGTACTGGCAAAATAAAAAGAAACCGCTTCTAGCTAAGACGTTAGAACAAGTTAATAATAGTAATTTGTATTCTTCGGATCCACTAGTTATGTTCTTGGGTATCAAGTATTAATATTAAAACCTTAATTAAGGAAGACTTAGATTGTATCAAGCGTGCTAAAAGATGTCAGGAGATTAATTCTTTAAAGTCGAATGTGATCAATGACTTGAATGTTAAATATTTTAGATGGCACAAGCTTTTTTGTGATTGATCTAAGGATAAATGTGGGGTAGGTGCCGCTTATGTAGATTCATTACTGGGTAATAAATGTAAGATTAAAATTCCTAATAATTTGACGATAATGTCAGCTGAATTAATAGCTATAAATGATGCCTTATTATATGCTGGTACAACAGATTTTCAAAAAACAGTCATATTAACTGATAGCAAGAGTGCTCTTCAACATATTGCTCGGTACACCTCTGGTTTCAGAGGTGTATCGATAGCATACTATATATTAAATGAAATATTTAAACTTCAATGTAAAAACCGTAATTTAGTATTGCAAGGGGTACCATCACACACCGGTTTACAAGGCAATGAGGAGGCTGACAAACTGGCTAAATTGGCAATTACACAAGGAAGAGAATGTAATATAGATCCAGATTATACAGAAATTTTAATAAAATACAAAGAAAAATGTTATGCACTTTGGAAAGAATATTTTGATAAAAGGTCGCAAGAAAAAGGGATTTGGTACAAAACTATCCAAAGTTAGCCTCCGAAAGTGCCTTGGTTCAATCAATGTCTATTGAACAGAAAATCTGTTGTATTAGCAATGTGACTTCGCTCCGGACACATTCCGTGCAATAAGTTTGCTTTCATGATGAAAAAGAAACAGTCCCCAAATTGCGAAACATGCAACACAATCGAAGACATACAACACTTGCTCGCGGAATATTCTAAAAACCATCACGAGAGGAAACTACTGGTCGCCAAAACTGACATTAAAATGTATAACATAGGGGAATAACAAAGTATACTCTCTGAACCACTGTCAGATGCTGCTCAAATTGTTTATCATTTATTAAGTATGATATAAGTAATTAATTATTTTTTGTGCTATTTAGTTATAAGGTACAATGGGACTGACATGTTAAGAATAACGAAAGTCCCTTAAATAAAAAAAACATAAAAAAAATCATTAAACTTTATATTAAACGAAGATATCGCAATTTTTTTTTTTAGATAAAGGCCAAGTGTCTAAGAAATAAAACTTACAAAACTCAATCGAAATCCATCCAGTAGTTTTTCCGTGATGCGCGCACAACTGCAAACCTCTATCATTTTAACAATATAGATAACAATAAACAATATATAGGGATACGAAGAAATCCTATTTATAGGCGAGAAACTTGTGCCTAAACTAAGTAAAACCTGTATCTTCATCAGGTCTCCACCTGTAGACCTCCGTGGACTGACTAGTTACATGTAGTTGTTTTTTTTTTTATAGTATAGGGTGACAAACGAGCACACAGTCCACCTGATGGTAAGTGGTTGCTGTAGCCCATAAAAATCTACATCTATCCTCAATAAAGACTCAAGATACAGATGCGTTGTCACCCGTGAGGACTAAGATGGAATGCCTCTTTGCCAGTAAAAAGGGTCTCCGGTTCTCTACACTTACCATACGAAACACAGCAGCGTTAAGCTGCTATTTTACACTGGTTTTCTGTGAGAGCGTGGTCCTTCCCCGGGCGAGCCGACCCATTCGTACTACAACTATACTCCTAATATAGCTGCAGCATGGCTCTACCACGTAAAAAGTTACGATAAAGAATTTCCTTTGTTTAATTACATTAAAACAAGACACACTTATGTTCTAAATCCTTGTGGTATACAAACATACCCGTCACTAGTGAACAAAGTCCTTATGGAAATAGCAATCGTTATTGGAATGTATTTGGTCGCGTACAAAGCCGATATTATTCTAATTTATATTCCGTTTGCGACTTCGCAAATCGGATTCAGAGGATTTCTATATATTTCATGCGGAATTAATTTTACGTTTTGTGTAGAGAACTGAACGTAATTAAAAGCAGATATCTCTAACGGTCGGCTTTTATTAATAAAAAACCGGCCAAGTGCGAGTCGGACTCGCGCACCGAGGGTTCCGAACAAATCCGTAGGTATATGAGTTTAAAGTTATTTTTATTATATGATGTAACTAAAAATTTATGCTTTTCGCAATTTTTCCTTTATCTGTGCTATAATACGTTGCTTCGTACCAAATTTTAAGATTCTGAGTTCACGGGAAGTACCCTGTAGGATTTGATTCCCATGCGAATGTCGAATATTTGCGGCATGAACGGCTGTATCTTTTGATTGTGTCGGCTTAGAAGTTTGATTTTTTCACAGCTCTAAGGGACAGTAGACTTGAGTATTTGATATGAATTTCAACTTGATGATACCTCCACGCGTTCCTGAGAAAAAGGGTCTTGACAGACAGACAGACGGACAACAAAGTGATCCTATAAGGGTTCCGTTTTTTCCTTTTGAGGTACGGAACCCTAAAAATGAATCGTGTCACTGAATTGGTGTGACTTTAAAATTCATATAAATCTAGTTCCTTGTACATGTCAGTTGCTTTCTAGAAAATTTTCCATAAGAAATTTTTTTCACTATCTTTAGCAGTTATTAGGATACCGTCAAGCTGAACTTTCAAATCTTTTAGACGTGAGAATTTAAATTAATATCGGAGACAGGCATTTCTAAGAAATAATGAATATTATAGAGATATAGTTCTTTTATTTATTCGTATGTTATGAACGTAAGTACTTTGTTTAAGCAATGCATTAACTTTATATCGTGTGTATCAATAAATATAATTGTGTCCATACTATTAATATATATATATATATATATATATATATATATATATATATATATACAGTCTATAAAAGTCCACTGCAGAACATAGGCGACTTTTTTTTATAGGATAAGGGTGACAAACGAGCACACAATCCACCTGATGGTAAGTGGTTGCTGCGGCCCATAGACATCTACATCTATCCTCTGTTACAAATCAAAATGTAGATGCGTTGTCACCCGTGAGGACTAAGATGGAATGCCTCATTTCCAGTAAAAAGGGCCTCCGGCCACCTGCACTCACCAAGCGAAACTCAGAGGTAAACCTCTACTTCACGCTGGTTTTCTGTGAGGTCGTGGTACTACCCCGGTTCGAGCCGGCCCATTCGTGCGACAGCAAAAGCTGCCGCGTGGCTCTACCACTGTTAAACTGCGGCTTGGCAACCGCAGTTTTTTTTTAATTTTGTGTTGTTATGAGGAAGATGCTGTTGCCCATTTCCTGTTTTCGTTTCCATGTGTCGCCTCATGCGACACCCACGGCACGAAATGGGGTAGTGGATATTCTTACACCGCCACTACACGGTTATGTATTTGTATAATTTAGTGATCGATGAATCTGCACTAATATTATAGTATATTATGTTTAGTACATACATAATATGTAGTATGTTTGACTTATTAGTTTGTAAGCGTTATTGAAGGTATTATAGCTGCAGTAGAAATGAGTCGGCTCGACACAGTACGGACCGTGCTCTCGCAGAACAATAACGTAAAAAAGCAGTAAACAATGTTGTTGTGTTTCTATTAGAAACGAGGCATATTAATATTTACCCTCAGAGACGAGAATCATTATGCATTATAAGTTATAATGCATAATGATTCTTAATCGGGAATCAAGAAATTTAGTAAAAATTTTAATAGATTAATAGATTAAACAAAGTTAAACAGTCGCATAAATGCCTTGTGTGAAACTCCAATTATAAATATTTTCTACCGACTTCAAAAAGGAGCCGGTACTCAATTCGACTGTATGTTATCTTTTCTATGTGTGTTACCTCATAACTTTTTACTGGGTGAACCGATTTCGATGATTCTTTTTTTATTTGAAAGCTGGTACTTCACATGTGGTCAAGGTCTGACCAATAGTTTTTAAGTTATTTTTAATAATTTATATTGAAGTCTGTTGTATAAAATTTTTAATTTTAAATTATTATCAAGCGAGCATCCATCACGTATAAGCTTAACTTACTTTAGTCAAGCATCATCAGACATTAAAAAAAATGGAGCGTTTGGAGCCAATTTAGAATTCAAATTGTGCCGCCAAAAGAGAATCCGCCCCATATGAGATGGGACCGAGGATGTCGTTAGAGGTAACATAGAGAAGTGCCCAAAGATCTTATAGGATTTTTATAGTGGTTTCTGTGACTTATAGACATCCACATCTCTCCTCGATTATGAATCAAAATGCAGATGTGTTGTCACCCGTGAGGACTAAGATGGAATGCCTCGTTTCCAGTAAAAGGGTCTCCGGTTCTCTTCACTCACCATACGAAAAACAGCAGTGTTAAGCTGCTATTTTACGCTGGTATTCTGTGATTCCCGTTAACCATTATAACTAAGATTAAAAAGTCGAATGGTTTACTGCAACTGTTGATTTCAAACATTTAACTAATAGCGTCATATCTCCAATTATAGGTGTAACAGTACCTGTTCTACCCCGTGTCTGTTGGTGGCCTCGAATGTGTCCTCTAAAATATATTTTATATTTAAATTCTCACATACGGCATATATTACGTGGTAGAGCCATGCTGCAGCTATATTAGTAGTATAGTTGTAGCGCGAATGGGTCGGCTCGATCGGGGAAAGACCACGCTCTCACAGAACACCAGCGTAAAATAGCAACTTAACACTGCTGTGTTTCGTATGGTGAGTGTAGAGAACCGGAGACACTTTTTACTGGAAAAGAGGCATTCCATCTTAGTCCTCACGTGTGACAACCGTCTGCATTACGATTCGCAAACGAGGATAAATGTAGATGTCTATGGGCCACAGCAACCACTTACCATCAGGTGGACTGTGTGCCCGTTTGTCACCCTATCCTATAAAAAAAATGTAAGAGTTCCTCACGGAGTTTTCCCTCACCTTTGAATATTATCGGTGTCGTCGGCAATCTCTGTTCGGGGGCTATAAAATTTTTAGGTGAGGTTTACGAGTATCCGCTTTGTCCAACAATCGATAAAACTGTTTATCTAAATAACAATGACTCTTCCAGTTATGATTTATTATTATATTTCATCGCTTCATTCTTCAGATATAATATTAACATCGTAGTTTCCTTATTCTACAAGGCTAAGTCGCACCTTTAAAGATTTTTACTCTACCCCCATTAAAGAAATTGTCCCTTCCCACTAACGCCTCTCGCCGTCCGAGCGTACTGCCCCATTCCTTTTTCGTGCGAGGCAGAGTGCACACCTTATTTAATTATCTTAAAACAGTAAAATGTCGCAACGCAGTGCTGTAGACAAAATTGGTTATTACCAAAAGAAAATCAAAAAATTGGAAGAACAAGAAAGGAAACGATATAAACGGGTCATTGTTTACTCCGATTCTTCCGATGCCGAAGAAAATGTTGGTAAGTGTTACCGTTACGTAATTCGTTTCTAGTACCTGAGTGATCCTTTAAAATATAAGTTAAGACTAAAAACCTTAGCGTTGATCGTGAATCAACACGAAGACAAAATTTACCTGGGGACTGGCCGCGAGTCAGTACGAAGGTATCCTAACCGGGGGGCTAGCCGAGAGTTAGCACGAAGGTTATATAAACTAAAATACACATGTACGAATATATTAAAGTGCCAGTTTCTAAGTTTTAAGTTGTGATAATTTATATTCTTATTATAACAATTTTTTGTTATCTACCTCCAAAATATACAATTTAGTTCTTGTTGTAGATAACGAAGCTGAGGATTGTAATAAGGTTGTAAACGATGACACCATGGTAACATCTATTCCTTCCGAGGAGCATCCTCAGTTAACAACTGAAGATAAAGAGGAAGAAACAATTCCTACATTAGACCATGAACTATTGTCAGCTTTGGGTGATACGGATAGTGACGAGCAAAAATACGGTGAAAATATTCACCAGGATCTTGCCCACCGTTGGCTTCCTCTTCTACGTAAGGGTCTTACTAAGGAAACAAGACAAAACTTGTTAAAAGCGTACTTAATTCCCGAAAACTGCAAGCTTTTGAGAGCACCTACGCTGAATCCCGAGATTGCAGCGGCACTTACCGATGCAGCCCGAAATAGGGACAAAAAAATAGAGGTCGATCAGCAAAAACTGGGCTTAGGTATTACTGCCGTTAATAGAGCTATGTCTTTACTTCTCATCGGAGACAATAAAGTTCAAGCGATAAAAAATTTATCTGATGCTTGCCGTATATTATCCGACCTCCATCACTCTGAGACTCAAACCAGAATAAAATTGGTGACACCCGGATTAGACAAGTGTTTTCTTAAAATCATTCATGAGAGTGAAAGAGACGAAACTCTTTTTGGCAATAACCTTCCTCAAAAGATTAAGGCGCTAAAAGCCATCGAGAAACAAGGTCTTCAGATTAAGAAAACAGACCCTAAACCTTCCACATCACAGATAGCAACAAGTTCGTCTTTAAGAGACAATCGCTACCAGGGAAACTGGAGATTCCCTTCCCGCTCCCAGAACAAGAGGGGGCGGGGAGGGCCAAAGAAGTCATCGGGGACCCGCAGGGATCATCCCTCTCAGGTGTATCCACAAACGAGGTCTTGGAGCAACAACAAATCTTACCATGCTCCAGTTCAGCAGTAAAACTGGTACATGCGGGAAGATTACGATATTTTTATGACTGTTGGTTAAAATTAACAAAAAATAAAATTATTTTAAGATGGATTCGAGATGGCTTTACAATACCATTTAATAGACAAATTACTCAATGTAGATTACCGCATTCAACTTTGTCAGCAAAAGATAAACAATACATTTCTATAGCTATTAGTAATTTATTAGATTTAGGAGCAATATCAAAGTGTTATCCATCAAATAACCAGTTTATATCCTCAGTTTTCTTAGCGCCTAAACCTAACGGAGACAAAAGATTTATTCTGAATTTAAAGTCCCTTAATGAATTCATTGAAAAATCTCACTTTAAAATGGAGGACTACAGAACGGCCTCAAAGTTAATACCGCGTAATGGTTACATGGCTACCATTGACCTACGGGAGGCTTACTTACTAGTGTCAATTAAGTCGAGTCATCGCAAATTTTTAAGATTTCAATTTGAAGATGAAAATTTAGTTAAAACCCTTTATGAATTTAATGCCATGCCGTATGGCCTGTCCATTGCTCCTAGAACATTTAGTAAGATAATGAAAGAGGTAATAACCAACTTAAGAAGCAGGGGATATAAGTCTGTCATATATCTTAACGATATTCTTTGTATAGGTAAAGACTACAAAGAATGTTTGGATAACGTTAACGAGACTATGCGTCTTTTACAATGCTTAGGTTTTGTTATTAATTATAATAAGTCCTGTCTAGGCCCACATATATCTTGCAAATATTTGGGATTTATTTTTGATTCCACGGAACTTTCTATAAGTCTAACTATAGACAAACAAAATCATATAGCCCACTTAGTACAAAGGTTCTCTTGCTTAACTAGTTGTTCGATTAGAGATTTCGCTCATTTGATAGGTGTCCTGACGGCCGCCTGTCCTGGGGTAAAATATGGCTGGTTGTACACTAAACTACTAGAAAGACAAAAATACCTTGCGATTCTAAAATATAAGACGTACAATAAAAATATACAACTTTCAAAAGATATCTTACCAGATTTGCAGTGGTGGAGAAAAAATGTATTTTCAACCAAAACTTCTTTTAGAATAACTAAATATAATTATGAGATATTTACAGACGCGTGCTTGACAGGTTGGGGTGCTTGTTGTAACAATATTCGTGTTGGTGGAGGATGGAAATATAATGAACTCGAGTATCATATCAATTACCTAGAATTACTAGCCATATTTCTAGGTATTAAATGTTTTGTTAGGGATATGTCGGATTGTAATATTTTATTGCGCGTAGATAATACAACAGCTATAAGTTATATCAATTGAATGGGAGGAATTCAATTCCCCCATTTGAACGAGTTATCTCGATCAATATGGCAATGGTGCGAGAAGCGAAACATTTGGCTACACGCATCTTACATAAATAGTAAAGAAAATTTCGAAGCAGACCAAGAATCAAGGAAACTAAACCTAGATACAGAATGGGAACTAAGCGATAACGCTTATAAGGAGATCGTACAAAAATTGGGGGAACCAGAAATAGATCTTTTCGCTTCTCGTGCTAATGCTAAGTGCAGAACCTATGTGTCTTGGAGACCGGATCCAGATGCCTTATTAGTAGATGCTTTCACTATTGATTGGAAAAACAAATATTTCTATGCGTTTCCACCTTTTTCTTTAATAATCAAATGTCTGGAAAAAATCACAAGCGATAAAGCCGAAGGTATTTTGGTCTTTCCTTATTGGCCATCCCAGCCTTGGTACCCAATGTTAAATAACTTACTCAGTTCAGATATACTGTTTTTCAAACCTCACAAAAATCTCTTACGGTCTTCTTCCAGAATTCCTCATCACCTGCACAAACAACTTACCCTGGGTGCAGCGAGGCTCTCAGGGTCGCATTTATAAGAAGAGGTACACCATCAGCCGCTCTTAACGTGATGATGGCATCGCTTTCAAAGAATACTACACTTCAGTATAGCGTCTCGTATAAGCTGTGGTGGCAATTTTGTCATAAAAATAATTTAGATCCTTACGCAAGTTCTGTACCGTCAATTTTGCTATTTTTATCAGAGCAGTTTAATAATGGGGCCGCTTACGGTTCGCTCAATAACCACAGATCGGCTTTGTCATTACTTCTAGGGGACTGTGTAGGTTCTAAAGAACAAATAAAAAGATTCCTAAAGGGCGCATACAAGTTAAGACCAGCCCTTCCAAAATATACTGGTACTTGGGATCCAAAAATTGTCTTAAATCATATTGGAGATTGGGTTCTCAATGAAACACTTTCAATTGAAAAACTCACAAAAAAATTAGCAGTATTAATGGCATTATGCACAGCACACCGAGCTCAAACATTGTCTTTAATAAAGATAGACAATATTAAGATATGTTCTTCAGATGTTAGAATCAGCATCACTGACATAATAAAAACGTCTGCAGCGGGTCGTCAGCAACCCCTTCTAATTTTACCTTACTTTATAGAAAATATAAATATTTGTCCAGCCACGGCAATAAAAGATTACTTAGAAATTACAAATAAAATCAGACCCGCAGGTTGTCGGAACTTATTGCTAACATACAGGCGGCCACACAAGGCGGCCACTGCTCAATCTATCAGTAGGTGGATTAAGAACGTGTTAGCGGAGAGCGGCGTGGACGTGTCTGTGTTTAGTGCACACAGTACGCGCCATGCTGTCACCTCAGCTGCTAGGTCCGCTGGGGTGTCCCTAGATACGATCAGAAAAACAGCCGGATGGTCGTCGGCATCAGAGACCTTTGCAAAGTTTTATCATCGCCAAATTATTGACGGAAATAAGTTTGCAAGAACTGTCCTTTTAAATAATTAAATTAAAACTATTTGATGTATTAAATAAGATAGTTAGACAAGTGAATAATTGTACGTTATTTTGTTACGATTGAACTAATAAATGATATTTGATTGTTTATGATTTCTTTTTGTTGCTTAACGTAAACATAAGTTACCCAATAAGCAAAACTTTAAGCTCTAAACATCTACGTTGTTAATATTATATCTGAAGAATGAAGCGATGAAATATAATATATGATCAAACGAACTTCTCCAAGTGAAGTTCGATCAGTATTATATGAATCGCTTCATTCGAAGATATAATTTCCCTCCCACCCATAACCCACAAAAAGTTTTGCTTAGAATAATATCTCTAAAAGAATGAGGCAGTACGCTCGGACGGCGAGAGGCGTTAGTGGGAAGGGACAATTTCTTTAATGGGGGTAGAGTAAAAATCTTTAAAGGTGCGACTTAGCCTTGTAGAATAAGGAAACTACGTTGTTAATATTATATCTTCGAATGAAGCGATTCATATAATACTGATCGAACTTCACTTGGAGAAGTTCGTTTGATCATATATTCTTCTATTTACATGATTTAGTTCCTATAGCAATCCCGGTTGGATTTAAGCTCTCAAGATGAGACGCCGTTGAAGTGTGTACGCTAGTAACATCAAAGATCCCTGGCGTTCTTCAACTTTCCAGATACTTGATGTTACATATATTTTAGATGTTAGATCATATTGTAAAACTTCTGTAATAGAAATGTAAAGTCGATTAAAAAGTAATATATTATTTGTTTGATTGCTATGATAATTGAATATTGTTGGCTGTTTCGAAGATTATGAATTCAAGAGGACACATCGACGACTTTTTCTGTCAACTTTTGTATGAGGTGAAATATTTGACAGATTTCACAGCGAGGAAGTTAATTATTCATTTTAACAAACAAGTTATTTACAAAAAAACCGACTGTACCATTACAGCCTACGAAGAGTCCTGTGCTGAACATAGATTTACCCCATAGATTGCCTACTCCCCATAATATCCATCATCATCATCATCATTACAGCCCTTCACAAGTCCACTGCTGAACATAGGCCTCCCCCAAAGAATGCCACAAAGCACGGTCCTGAGCCACCTGCATCCATCGACTTCCTGCATATCTTACCAGGTCGTCACTCCATCTAGTGGGGGGACGCCCTACACTTCGCCTGCCGGTACGAGGCTGCCACTCGAGAACCTTTCTTCCCCATCGGTTGTCGGTTCTTCGAGCTATATGGCCGGCCCATTGCCACTTCAGCTTACTAATCCGTTGGGCTATGTCGGTCACTCTAGTTCTACTGCGGATATCCTCATTTCTGAGTTTATCACGCAGAGAAACTCCGAGCATAGCCCTCTCCATAGCTCGCTGAGCGACCTTGAGCTTCCTCATCCGGCCAGCAGTGAAGGACCACGTCTCAGTTACGTAATTTCACGTTCGGGAAATTACGACACATCTTCTCGTCAGGTATACCTCAAAACTTGAAAACGAGACTGTACACCCAGTGCGTGTTGCCAGTGATGACATAATATCCATATTTGTCACAATTATCACGCTTGGCAAGCAGGTTGGCAACCACAGAGTTTCTTATTTTTATTCAGCTGTTACCAGGAAAATGCTGCTGGTGTAGTTACCCATCTCCTGGTTTAGTTTCACCCTGTCGCCACCTACGATACCCACGGGTTGATATGGGGTAGTGGATATTCTTACACCGTCACTACACGGTAACATTAATTAACAAGAAATATGTAGAGATCCTACACGCCCAACTTTCAGGTTGTATGCAGAAACATATTTCTTTTCTATTTAAAAAAAAAGGGACTAAGGGCCAAGTACACAAACGCTATTCAATTTTAAGATGCCGTTAAGTCTCGTGCTGTCTCTATCACTTTAAGTCAAAGTGACTGTGACATCACAATACTTCAAGATAGCTTAACTTGAGCAGCGATTGAGTATTTGGCCATAAAATTAACTCAGACTTTTTTTTTATCATAGGAGATGCACATTGTTGGGGAGCATCAGTTCATCCGTTGCGTAAGGCCGCAGCGCGCTGCGGGTCGTTTCTTGAGTATATTCGCAAGGTCGAATGAATTGCGAGCAACTAACCGCACTGTTCAGTTAGCCGTCGGTGCGAACTGGATCAAAGTTTCGGAAACGGGTTGTCATTGTTATGAGAATCTTAGCCGACGAAAGAGCTTGCCCCTCTCATACTTGTTTGATAATTTATAATGTGTACTTTATGATTGAGTCTACGCTTCTATGTGCCTGAAGCGCTTATATATTTTTTTATAGAATAATAGTAACAAATGAACATTTTTTTATAGGATAGGGTGACAAACGAGCACACAGTTCACCTGATGGTAAGTGATTGCTGTGGCCCATAGACATCTACATTTATCCTCGTTTGCGAATCAAAATGCAGATGCGTTGTCACCCGTGAGGACTAAGATAGAATGCCTCTTTTCCAGTAAAAAGGGTCTCCGGTTCTCTACACTCACCATACGAAACACAGCAGCATGAAGCTGCTATTTGACGCTGGTATTCTGTGAGAGCGTGGTCCTTCCCCGGTCGAGCCGACCCATTCGTGCTACAACTATACTACTAATATAGCTGCAGCATGGCTCTACCACGTGTACGATCTCAGACATACAGTCTACTTAATGGTAAGTGGATGCTGTGGCCTATAGACATCTCCATTTATCCTCGATTAAGAATCAAAACGCAGATGCGTGGGAACCAATGAGGACTTAGATGTAATACCGCGTTTCCAATAAAAAGGATCTCCGGTTCTCTACACTCACCATACGAAACACAGCAGCATATTTTACGTCGGTATTCTGTGAGAGCGTGGTCATTCCCCGGTCGAGCCGGCCATATAATAGCAATTAGTGAAAGTTTTTGGTAACTTTAAAGGCAAGAAGTCTCTGTTAGCACGGATATATTTCACATTCAATCACATCCTGTCACGATAAACGAGTGACAATTCCTCTTGCTCGCTCAAGCAGCTTGGCATGGCCAAAAAGCTGATTTTCAAGCGCCACAATAAATGTGCTGTGTGTGTCATTTAAGTCGGTCAATTTCCGAATCCTTTTTACGGAAATTTTTCACATCAAAAGAGTCGTCTTTTCACATCCCCTGCTTAAATCAGTTTCTCCGATTGTATTATGGGAGGCGTTGTCATAATCACCACGCTAGGCAGAGAGATTGTAAACCACAGTACCTAGAGATAGTCTTCTGTTTTACGTGGTAGTCACGGTGCAACTATATTAGTAGTATAGTTGTAGCACGAATGGGTCGGTTCGACCGGGAAAGCACCACGCTCTCACAGAATACCAACTAAAACAGTAGAATAATGCTGCTGCGTTTCGTATGGTGAGTGTAGAGAACCGGAGACCATTTTTATTGGAAACAAGGCACTCCGTCTAAGTCCTCAGTGGTGACAACGCATCTGCATTTTGATTCGCAAACGAGGATAGATGTAGATATTTATGGGCCACAGCAAGTACTTAACATCAGATGGACTGTGTGCTCGTATCCTATAAAAAAAAACTGTACGCGAAAAAATTGCATTGTCAAATATAGTAAAAATACAAGTATATTAAAAACAATATAAATATGTGCAGAGGTGAAAACGCAACTGCATTTTGATTCTCAATTGAGGATAAATGTATGTAGATGTGTATGGGCCACAGCATCCACTAACTATCAGGTGGCCTGTATGCTCGTTTGTCACCTTTATTCTATAAAAAAAAAAACTTTCCCCACAGTCGCATTTAACGACGCCCACGGTAATGTGGTTATAGACTCTTAAGCCGCCAGCACCACGAGCAATTATAATGGTATTTTTTTTGAGTATGAAGTACAAATGAGTGACTACTGAAGCTTATAGGCAACTGCAACCAATTTCAAACAAAGAAGGCTGAAGACTTCGTTAAATATATTTGCTATATTTTGTGCGGTTTACGTAATAGTATAGTAAGTGGATAGTGTGGCCGATGAACACTTTCGTCTACCCTCGTTTAAAAATTAAAAGGCAGATGGGTTGTGTCGTGTTGATGATAAAATGTGTCGTTCGCAATAAATAGTTTTAGTTTTAGGTTCTATATACTTAGCAGAGGACCAAAAACTATAGAAACATAGAAGCATTATTGTGCTATTTTACACTGGTATTCTGTAAGAGCGTGGTCCTTCCCCGGTCGAGCTGATACATCCGTGCTGCATCTGTAATAAAGCTGTAGTGTAGCTCTAGCACATTGAAAAAATAAAATTATTATATACATGTGAAAGCGAAGCGTGAATAGAAGCAGTCCCAAACACCAGTCTTTAGTTTTAAATTGCCATAATGATTTTTAAATTGCCTCGTAACGTACCGATCGACATTGACCACCAACATTAGCAATAATGGCGTTCGTTTTCTAGCTATGATAAAATTGTATCCGATAGTGTCCCCGCACAAACGACCTCGACAAATCTGAACCGAACTGGTATTCATTTGGAGATAATCAACGTCCCAACTTCTAACGCAGACATCTTCCTACTCTGTCATGCACAGGAACAAAACACTGATGTACGTCTCATTCTCATGACATCTGCCTCCAGTATAATTAAACATTGAAATACGCCAGCAATGTTATCATTTAGAAACAATAACACCGGGTCATTTGTAACAGGCCCTTTTTAGCCGACTTTGAAAAAGAAAGAGATTTACAATTCGACTGTGAGTTTTTTGTAGATACGCGATGTCTTCGTCTATTCTGAACCAGTTTTGATGATTATTTTTTAAATAGTTTATACAAGTACTTCAGGGGCGTTACCATATAAATTGTTAGAACAAAAAAGTCGGTACTAAGACAAATTGTATAGAAAAATTCAACCCGAGTATTTTATACTTTTTAGTTGTTTGATGTCGGCTTTTACTTTTTATTAAAAGTTATCTATTTATAAATATATATTTTTTTAAGTTTTTGAGCGGACTTCGATTAAAAACTTCATTCTCTATTTATTAATAATTTAATTCCATCCCTAATAATAGGGTAAGGGTGGTAATAAAAAGTAAAAGCCGACATCAAACAACTAAAAAGTATAAAATACTCGGGTTGAATTTTTCTATACAATTTGTCTTAGTAGGTACCGACTTACATTACATGTTAGTCTTCAATGATGAAATCGCGTCTGCATTTCATCCAGACATCTCAATTAACAATGATACGATTGTTTTTATTTTTTTTTTAATTTATTCTTCTATGAAAAATGTCTTAACGAGAGCTTCCACAACTTTTTGCCACCAGGGCGGCGCCACTTTGGAATAAGGTGAAATATTTGATTAGTTTCACGTTCATAGCGGGAAAGTTAAATTGTTAGAAAAATGTAAAGATTAACGTTGCTTTCTTAAATATTAGTTATATATTGTATTAATAAGATTAGAATAGATATTTTTTATAGGACAGGGTGACAAACGAACACACAGAACACCTGATAGTAATTGGTTGCTGTGGTTCTTAGACATCTACATATATCATCGTTTGCGAATCAAAATGCAGATGCGTTGTCACCCGTGAGGACTAAGATAGAATGCCTCGTTACCAGTAAAAAGGATCTCCGGTTCTCTACACTCACCATTAGTACAGCAGTATTAAGCTACCACTAAAAAAACATTCCTAAAATAAGAATTAAAAAAAAAACACTCGTAATAGAAGAGTTAAAAAAAAGTTTTAAATGTGCGAAAAATTGAAAGCACACAAAACTGAGGCATTGTTTTCAACCTACTTCAAAAAAGGAGGAGGTTCTCAATTCGACTGTATTTTTTTGTATGTTATCTCAAAACTTTTTTCTAGTTGAAACGATTTTGATGATTCTTTTTTGATTTTTTTGATTTGAAAGCTGGTGCTTCTAATGTGGTCCCATATAAATTTGATTAAGATCTGACCAGTAGTTTTTGAGTTACCCTTAATAATGCGTATTTAATTGACTTCGACTACATTGATGATGTTCTCATTTTATTTATATTGAAGTCGGTTGTACAAATTTTTTTATTTTACTACTTGTGTGAACATATATAGGTACACACATTAGAAACCGATCGATTTTTATCAACACAATTTCTCATCGATGAACGATGACACTGTGTGTATTTATTTAAGGCTACTAACAATATTGGTAGCACAGCATTACATATTTATTGGAACGAAGTTCTTTATCGGACCGTACGAATTTGGCGGATCGGGACTAGGCGAGAAAATGTGTAAGATTTTTCCGTCACGACCCCCTTTCTATAGTGCGAGCGAGATTGAATAATATCCATCTCCCTCGCACTTATCCTTATCTTTCCATGAAAGAAATATTATTTTAAATGACGCTTCATTTTAATGGACACTAGTAATTAATTTATTTGTATTTGTTTATCAATAATACTATACTACGAAAGGAACTTCGTTCCAACCGAGTGTTCCACGACACTCACGCATGTTTATTTTTAACAGATTTTGCTTACTACTACAAATTTCACAATATGCTGAATATAATATATTCAATCTTCGTAAGTATGCCGATGTGTCTACTTATCGTTCCCAACTTAAGTGGCTTCCCATTCGTCGGCGACGAAGTATGCGCGCACTCACAACCTTATACCTTATACTCCATTCTGATGTCTTCTACTCTCCGCTCTTACTTAACTTCTCATTTTCTACCTTTGATTTAGCCATGACAGAAACCTGCGTTCTGCGAATAACCTTTTAGTAAAGAGTCCCTCTCATAAATCTGGCTTCCTGCATTCTTCCTTCACTGTACAGTTTGTTTTCATCTGGAACGCACTCCCTTTTGAAATTAGGACAACTATTAATCATTATGCATTCAAGAAGAATGTTCGCGAACATTATGTAAATAAACTGGCAGAAAAATCTCACTAGTAGTATTTACATAAATATATAATTATATAACGTATGTAATTTATTTATTTAATGTACATAATTTATATATAATACTATGCATGTATTAAATATTTATTTTTTATCCTTCTTCCTACTAATATTATAAACGTGAGTTTGTGAAGATATATGGATGTTTGTTACTTTTTTACGCAAAAATTACTAAATGGATTTTAATAAAACTGTACAATTGTATAGGTACACCAGAATAACACATATTCATAAAGATATTGTGTAAATTGGCCAAAATATAGCGATAAATATTAAGTAAGTCAGAAAAAATCTGTCATCTGCGAGCTATTTTGGCGTGCAAAAACTGTAAGATGCACGAATATAATGTATGGTGGAATTGTTTCTCCTAAATAGTTCTACAAAAAATTCCGCGACAGTATATACCTTAGGCTACTTTTGTTTTAGGGTTCCGCGCAAAATAATTCCACGCGGGCGAAGTCGCGGGGAACAGCTAGTATATTTATATACTTTAATTTACATTCCTGTCTTTTAGCGTTTCACACACCTACTTCATATTTTTATCTCTGCATCACCTAAAGGTGAACTGGTAGGTGCTCGTTTGTCACCCTAATTCCATAAAAAAATTCAATAAGCTCCATCTGGGGTGACCCTGGACGGAATACGAGGGACGGACTGTCCCTCGTATAACATAGTAACATAATCAAAAATAAAAAGACAAAAGAGTACTAACGTATTAAATTCAACAAACAACAACAAGATAAAGTTTAAAACCTACATATAGTAATACTTTAAAACTTTAAATTACAACGGTATAGTCAGTATAAAACAAACGTAGGTATATTGAGTTGTTTCTGCAAACGGAACTTTGTAATATCTTTCTTGCTTTCAATTGTAGTCAATTATTGAGCAACACAGGGCGAAAAGTGCATTATCTCGGAACCGGCCAAAACTACTTTAAATTGGAGACTTTTTAACCGAGTTCAAAATACGAGAAGCTTCTATATTTTCTGTATTTCGATTTTTCGTAAATGGCAAACCAATTCAATATGATACCTTTTTATTAAGTAGGTTATATTTATGGAGTCCGTCCCTAAGGGTAGGATAATAGTGAAGCAGATTTAAATGTAATTATTAATTTAGACAACATTCTAATTGTTACGTTGTACTTACTGGTGATATTTCCTAGTCCACCTCAAAATGGTAAAATAATTTAACTTTTAATAAAAAATATAAACCAGACTTCAGAACTATAATAAACCTACCAAGCTAACAGCATAGCAAAGTGGCGAAGCAATCAGCTTTGTAGCGGTTTCTAACGGTTGCCGTTGAGCAATCAGTTTCAAAATAGGAGGTACAGATGCCTGGGTGATCAGTAATCGATTGCTGAAAACAGAATTTGAAAATTCAAAACCGTTCTCGAGATAATCGTGGGACAGACGGACAGACGGACAGACGGACCAGACGGACAGACGGACCAGACGGACAGACATCGTGAAATCAATAAGTGACTTTGCAAGCTTCGCAACTTAATAATCTAAAATTAAAAATGTTGTACAACCGAATTATAAATTATTAAAAATAACTCAGAAACTATTGATCAGATCTTGATCAAATTTGATTAGATAATTTAAAAGTGTGTGATTTAGATAATTTAAAATTAAATATTTTGTACAACCGACCTCAATATATATTATTAAGGATAACTCAAAAACTATTGATCGGACCTTGATCAAATTTATATGGAACCACATGTGAAGCACCAGCTTTCAAATAAAAAAAGAATCATCGAAATCGGTTCACTCAGTAAAAAGTTATGAGGTAACACACATAAAAAAAACATACAGTCGAATTGAGTACCGGCTCCTTTTTGAAGTCGGTAGAAAACATAATAATTTCTCCCATAATAGCTCCTAAAGTCGGTGCTGAGACATAGCGAGACTACGGTTTGTACTTTTTTAGATTATACTTCAAATGTAACATTACCTGTACAATAGTACATTAATACCTTATGTATAGTGTAGGTACACATATTTAGAATTTTTCTTAAACCCACTAGAGAGAACAAAATGAGCTTGAGGACCGAGTGTTCTCTGTCCACATCTCGTCAATTATAAGTTTTATTTAAAAAAAAGTAAATTAACTATACAGAAATAAATTATTATATTAAAAATAGTAGAGGGCTCTGTGGCGCAGTGACTTCGTATTAAGTTGCGGCGCATAGAATCGCGAGTTCACACATCAAGTATTTAGTAAATAATATAATAAATAATTATTCCGTGTCTGGATGTGTCCTTTTGAGATGTATGTATTAAACTGCCTCTACGATAAAGGAGAAAATACCAGTGTTACAGTAAGACTTTTAAAAAAAAAGCAAAACAACAAATTTTATAATAGGTATATTGCTATTGAAATTAAAAAACATCCTAATTTCAATAGAGAGGGAGGCTGGGTACTACCACCTGCTTGGGATCCTGTAATTCATAAAATTAAAACTAAACCCAAGCATACCACTGTAAGACTTCAAGACACAGTTAGTTCATTCTGCGTAGATCGGACCAAAATTAATAATTAAAAAGCTGAAGGTACTCCGGGTTAACTTTGACATCGGGACGTCAGTCACCTCAGTCCCCCGTGACCACGGTTGCTGAAAAGCAACCGAAACGTCGGGAATACAAAATAACTTAATTAAACGCGATAAAATCCGTAAAAGTAGTTTGATTCAATGTGTAGTGTTCGCGTAAATATAAGAAATCATTAGGTATATAAAATTTATTTAAGAACTACACAACAACACTACACACAGACGTTGATAACAGATTATCCGGTTCCATCATCAGATCAGCTCCATGGTGCCATATTGTTGCATTGTCATCGAGGTTACATACGTATGTCAAATATCAGTTCTATCGAAAACCAGCAAGTGCTTCAATAAAATAGATTACAAATTTTCAACCGGAAAGACCTACCAAATAAGCTGGTTAAACAAAAGCTTTTAAAAAGTATTAATTTGTAAACTACATACTCGTTTTTATATAGAATGATATTTCGAACATAATTGGAATAGTTTTGATCGGTTCCGAGGCAACGCGATACACGACTATCTATAAATTTTATGATATACTAGCAATCCGCCCCGACTCCGCATGGGTGATTTCTGGGTTTCGACAACAGCGCCACATACCGATCTAAGTATAGCTAAGAACCATCTAGGTTGCGGGTGACCCCAGATAAGAACCCTAGAAAAAAAATCAGAATCGGTCAAGCCGTTTAAGAGGAGAAGAATCACGAACACTCGCACACCGGAATTTTTTATATAAAGATGAGCAACAAATTCAAAATGATATGTCAACATCGTTTTATAAGACCAACATACAAAAGTAAAAAGTTCAATGCTGTAAATGGCTCTCTGGGGCTAGCATGGGCAGGAGACAATTTATCCCCGAGGAAAGGAGAAAATGTTTATTCCCTCGCTTAGTTTTATCCACCCTTCGAGCATGGGCACAACGGTGGATATAATATCCACAGTAGATGAAATGGGAGATAGACTTAGATATCGTGTGCGCAGGAATTGCATAATTTAATTCCTCCCTCTCCCTTCCACCATCGGACAACCAGACGTTCGGCCAATCTCCACTATTTCGTTGTTGACTTACCACGCATTTGAATCTAACGGTTCGCCACGTCATTCATCATGCATACAGCAAAGGAGTGGAATAAGTTGCCAGCATCTGTCTTTCCATCCGATTACAGTGTGGGTGTCTTCAAGGCAAGAGTGAATAGGCTTTTGTTAAGTCAGTGCGCTTCACCAAGCGCTGGCTTAGTAGAATATTAAAAAAAATTAGATTTTTTGTATGAATATAAACTTAAACCCACGTCCAATGAACTAGGATAAATGGTCTTTCAAATGTCAAAAAAGCATAATTTTTAGGGTTCCGTACCTCAAAAGAAAAAAAGGGAACCTTTATAGGATCACTTCGTTGTCTGTCTGTCTGTCTGTCTGTCAAGACCCGTTTTCTCAGGAACGCGTGGAAGTATCAAGCTGAAATTCATATCAAATACTCAAGTCTACTGTCCCTTGGAGCTGTGAAAAAATCAAATTTCTAACGCAATCAAATATACAGCCGTTTAAATACCGCAAATTTACGACATTCGCAAGGGAATCAAAACTACAGGGTACTTCCCGTGAACTCAGAATCTTAAAATTTGGTACGGAGCAACGTATTATAGCACATATAAAGGAAAAATTGCGAAAAGCATAAATTTTTAGTTACATCATATAATAAAAATATTTTTAATAATTTTAAACTTATACACCTACGGATTTGTTCGGAACCCTCGGTGCGCGAGTCCGACTCGGACTTGGGCGGTTTTTTATCTTTCGTTTGGCTCCATGCTACGGACGGGGGATATATGTCTACTCGTTATGTCAAACGGGGGTTAGACTTCTACCCGTTGCCGTGCTTTGGCATATGGACAAGATAATTCTATCTCTTGTCAGTGGATATAATTGGGGGATAAATTTTTTGTCCCCAGCCCATGCTAGCCGTGCTGCCGTTGTAGAAGATTTGACAGACGAATTGACGAATGCAACATCAGACGTCTCGCACCTTAGACGCTGCTTTCCGTCGCCGGTCAGAATAATTTTATTCCGACGCCAAAGATCTTACCTAACCTACCTACCTTTATTTAACATGATGGGTTATGAATCATCATACGCTACCACCACATCGCCAGATCATAAAAGACGCTAAAAATATTTATTTTTCTAACTATACTAAGCTATTGCTTGAAGAATATTCTCAAGCGACATCCTCGTACCGGTAAGCGTGGTGTAGAGCGATGCAGTAGATGAAGTGACGACCTGGTAAAAGGTGCTGGAAGTATTTTTTATAGGATAGGGTGACAAACGCGCACACAGTCCACCACAGGTAAGTGGTGGACTGTGACATAGACTGTGACATAGACATCTACATTTATCCCCGTTTGCGAATCAAAATGCAGATGCGTTGTCACCCGTGAGGACTAAGATGGAATGCCTCTTTTCCAGTAAAAAGGGTCTCCAGTTCTGTAAACTCACCATATTATGAAACACATCAGTGTTGAGCTGCTATTTGACGCTGGTATTCTGTGAGAGCGTAGTCCTACCCCGGTCGAGCCGACCCATTCGTGCTACAACTATACTACTAATATAGCTGCAGCATAGCTCTACCACGTATAAAAGTTGATGGATGCAGGTGGCTTAGGACGGTGCTTTGTGGCATTTCTTGGGGGACGCCCATGTTGAGCAGTGGACTTGCGAATGGCTGTAATAATAATAAAGCTATTACTTACTAACAGGGATGCAGCCGAAGTTGACAAAACGCACTGTCAGCTTCAAAAAACCTATTCACTTTTGCCTTGTAAACATTGTAATCGGATGAAAAGGCAGATGCAATAATTCCACTCCTTTGCTATACGCATTACAAACGACGAAGCAAACCGAATATTTCGAATGCGCGACAATGACCGACGGTCTAGTTGTCCCATTGTGGAAGGGATAGGGAGGAATATTTGTTTTTTATATGAGAGGGTGACAAACGAGCACACAGTCCACCTGATGGTAAGTGGTTGCTGTGACCCATACACATCTAAATCTATCACCAATCAAGAATCAAAATGCAGATGCGTGTCACCCGCGAGGACTAAGATGGAATGCCTCTTTACAGTAAAAATGGTCTCCGTTTCTCCATATTAAACACAGCAGTGTTTAGCTGCTATTTTACGCTGGTATTCTGTGAGAGCGTGGTCCTCCCCAGGTCGAGGCGACACATTCGTGTTACAACTGTACTACTAATATAGCTGCAGCATGGCTCTACCACGTATAAAATTATGCAATTCCTGCGCACACTCTGCGAAATGTTGCTATAGCACACCGAACGACTGGCTTACTTATTACATTGCGCCTGTGTTCGAGACAGATATGTAATTAATTTTTAATTTGACTAATAATTAATGTTAATGAACTGTTCCCAAATCTATTTACAGCGCTGTGGTTGCACGTCTGCGGTTAGCCGCGGGTGGCAATAACTTATTTAAGCAAAGATCGTATGCCGCCGGTTCGACTGGAATATTGTCCGCATCTTTTAGCGTTTAACTAAATTAATTACTATTTTCACAAGAGTGTATATTAGTTCCTTTTTTAGAATCTTACAGTTTCTGGATGATGATTATATTCTAACTAGCTTATTTTGGTCTATAGAGAGAACATACACACTACCATTGAAGGAAGGATATCCCGCAATTTTTCTTATAGAATAAGTGTGACAAACGAGCACACAGTCCACCTGATGGTAAGTAGATGCTGTGGCCCATAGACATCTACATCCATCTTCGATTACGAATCAAAATGCAGATGCGTTGTCACCCGTGACAACTAAGATGGAATGCCTCGTTTCCAGTATAAAGGGTCTCGGGTTCTCTACACTCACAATACGAAACACATCAGCATTAATCTGCTATTTTACGCTGATATTCTGTGAGAGCGTGGTCCTCCCCCGGTCGAGCAGACACATTCGTGCTACAACTATACTACTAATATAACTGCAGCATGGCTCTACCACGTACAAGTACTCCATTAATTTTTCCAATTTTGTAGCTAGAATGATTGAACAATATGAGCGAGGTTTTGTGTCATGTCGCGCGGCTCAGACGCGTGATATACGACGGTGAAACCACGGGGCATAGCTAGTCAAACAATATACCTCTTCCAAATTTAAAACGATATTTCTACAAATACTTCTTCTGCGGCAGCAATGCGCTGGGTACCATCTAGAAAGATATAAACTTTAAATTACATAGTTATCAGTTATTTACAACTTTATAGCTAAGCATAGTATAGCTGCAGCGTGACTCTACCACGTTAACACGCGTTCTTGATATTTTATATTACTTATTTGAGGTCTTTTAAATAGACGCTTCTCACGAAACCCACAGATTGATCGAACGGTTACGATAACGCCGCCACGGTGCGCCTGTAATACACGAGGTGGTAGGCAGAGTACAAAGCGCCGCGAGCTAGTTGGACTACGTACAGCCAAAATTATGATATTAGATGGGAAATTGTGAAAGTAGTCTTTTACGGCACGCTAAGCAAGTAATACAGTTAGCACATTGTTTCTTGGCAAAAGTCCCACATAGACATGGGACTTAATATACGTCCTAATAATACATCTTACTTTATTATATCGTGCAAAATAGACGTATGTCGTTTAGGAAGAATAAGACGATGAAGAAAGAGAATAAATGATGGTTAATCTAATTGTGAAAATACCTAAATTGAATCGCCATTTTCAACCGACTTAAAAAAAGCAGGAGGTTCTCTCTCAATTCGACTGTATTATTTTGATTTATTTTAAGGTGTTGTGATTTTTTTTTTATTTAAATCACGCATTTCATTCTTGTGATCTCATATAAATTTGATTAAGATCTGACCAGTACTTTTTGAGTTATCGTTAATAATTCGTATTTAATTGACATCGACTACATTGATGATGTTCTCGTTTTATTTATAATGAAATCGGTTGTACAAAATTTTTAATTTTACCAGTTGTTTATTAAAGATGTGTACGTGCCATTCTGGTCACAACGAAATACAGCATAAAGCGTCAATAAGTGGATGGAATGTTCCGTTTCAGTGCGAGATACGGCGCAATATAATACGAGGAATACCGACCTAACAATGCTGCTATCATTGCAAACGCAGTGAGGTTTTTTGCCTACTTACCATTTTTAATATTGATCTCACCTTGCATGCATTCATTAACATAATCATTTAATCTCTTCTCTATATATTATAAAACAAAGTCGCTTCCCGCCGTCTATACGCAACTACGTTTTAAACTACGCCTCGGGATTTTGATGCGGTTTTCAAGAATAGACAGAATGATTCAAAAGGAAGGTTTATAAGTATAATCTATACAAATATAATAAAATAAGTATAATATATTATACGTGGTAGAGCCACGCTGCAGCTATATTAGTAGTATAGTTGTAGCACGAATGGGTCGGCTCGACCGGAGAAGGAACACGCTCTCACAGAAAACATTTTCATCATTTCATCATCATCATCATTTTTTTTTATAGAATAAGGGTAATAACGATTTGTCCCAGGTAAACATACTCGTCAACAACTTCGAGCTTAGTGCTCCCAACAACTACCGGCATAGGTGTAACATGGTCTTTGTTTTGTCCATGTTCATCTTAAGACCTACCCGTTGGGACTTGGGAAACACTATTGAGGTTATTGAGCATAGTGGTGAGATCCTCTAGCAATTCTGCCATAAGGACTATATCGTCGGCAAATCGAAGGTGAGTGATGTACTCGCCTTACACACTCTTACACCTCTCTGCAATTGGATAGGTTTCGTACTCTGGTTCTGAACTCGGATAGCCATCGTAGCCCTACTGTACAAACACTTCAGCACTTCGATATACCGACAGTCAACTTGGCAGGCAACGCTGAAGGGACTGCAGCACCGCCCAAATTTCGACGGAATCAAAGGCTTTCTCATAGTCCACATACGCCAGACTTAGTGGCGAATTGTACTCCTCGGACTTCTGTACAATTTGCCGAAAAAATAAATGCACATGAAAGTATAAACGGTACTTATAACAAAAATACACTTTTTAAAATTTTTGTCTGTCTGTCTGTATGTTCCGGCTAATCTCCGAAACCGTTGGACCGATTTCGACGAGACATTCACTTGGCAGATAGATGATGTTATAAGGAGTAACTTAGGCTACTTATATTTTAGAAAAATAATTGGGGTTCCGCGCAACATAATTAAAACCCTAAATTACCCGCGGGCGAAGTCGCGGGATCAGCTAGTTATATATAAAATTCTTCTGTCCGTGTGTATGCAAATGAACTTCTCCTAAAAAGTTGACCGATATGGATGAAATTTTATGTGTGTGATTATGTTGATTCGAGTATGGTTTAGATTCACAATTCGACCCAGTAGGTGGTGCATTTGTCGAGATCCAGGAATCACCCGTGTGACGCCGGGGCGGATCGCTAGTATCGTATAATTAATATTTTTCGAGCGTGTAGCGGCGGTGTAAGAAAATTTACTTCCTTAATTATCCTTCCGTGTCTGTCGTAACAGGCCACACAGGAAAACAAACCAGGAGATGAGCAGCAACATATTTCTAATAACAAAAAAACAATGAGTTTGCCAACCCGCCTGCCAACCGTGCTGGAAACTATGACAAATATCCTAATAAATAATAATATATATACAGGATATATACAATCTATGTGGGAGGTCTAGTAAAAGATAGGTTATAACGGTAATTTATATTTTTCGTAATATGTTTTATAGTTCTAAATGTAGACTCATACCTTTGGCTACACTTTTATATAGATACTAGCTGTTCCCCGCGACTTCGCTCGCGTGTTACGGTTTTTATGTTTCTGCGCGGAACCCTAATTCTTTTTTAATATAAAAGAAGCCTAAGTTACTCCTTATAACATCAGCTATGTGCCAGCGAAAGTTCCGTCGAAATCGGTTCAGCCGTTTCGAAGATTAGCCGGGACAAACAGACAGACAGACAGACAAAAATTTTTAAAATTGTGTTTTTGTTATAAGTACCGTATATACTTTCATATACAATTAGTAAAAAGCTGTAATTTTGACATTACAAAGAGACACTTCTATTTTATTTATTTGTATAGATTTTAATAGATATTTTAAATAGGGCATATTTTCTACGAGTTGAAGATAAATACAATTTTGTTAAATACTTGATTGTCACGGATAAACCATAAGTTTTAAAAAACCTATAGCAAATGATATTTATTACTAGATCCCCTTCGCGACTTCGCCCGCGTGAAATTTACTACGATTTCATGGGTTTTAAATTTTTTTCGCGAAACCCTAAATCTTTTTCTTAAATAAAAGTATCCTAATTAATAGAATCAGGCGTTACTTTGCGGAAATCCATTATATAAAAGCTTTTAGAAAAATTTACTTACTAGGCAAGACACACCAGGGCAAGGTGTGTCTTGCCTAGTGGTTGGGAGTGGCGGTGCTGGGATTAGTGGTGACGGGGATAGTGCACGCAATTGAGGGAGGGCGGGAGGTGCTCTTCATACTAGGTAAGACACATCATTTTGTTTTGTAACGCGGATGTTTGCGAAGTAATTTTTTTTTAAAAACTTTTATAAAAGTATCCTAAGTTACCCCTTATAACATGAGCTATCATCTGCCAGTGAAAGTACCGTCATAATCGGACTAGCCGTTTCGGAGGTTAGCCGGAACAAAAAAACAGACAGACAGACAGACAAAAATGTTAAAATTTGTTTTTTTTTTGTTATTAGTATCGTATATACTTTCATGTACATTTAGTAAAAAGCTGTTATTTTAAAATTACAAATAGACACTTCAATTTTATATATTTGTATAGATTAACTATGTAACAACTGAAGTGACAAAGGAATTTAAAGCTCACCTGACGGTAAGTGGCTACTGCAGTTCACGCTCCACGGGCACCTGAACCAACTTTATACAAAGAAGGCAACAGATCCTTTGTCATCTTTGAGGACTAAGATGGAATGCCTCGCATCCTGTTATTATACTGGCTCTCTACCCTACAGACTGGAAGATAGATGCGTGATGCGGTGTCTAACTCTACGCTGTTTCTAAGTAACTCAACAAATCTAAATACATTATCATGATAGTAGAGTCTATCAAAGTCCACTGCTGAACATAGACTTGATTAAAAATAAAACCGGCCAAGTGCGAATTGGACTCGCGCGCCGAGGGTTCCGAACAAATCCATAGGTACACAAGTTTAAAATTATTAAATATATTTTTATTATATGATGTAACTAAAAATGTATGCTTTTCGCAATGTTTACTTTATCTGTGCTATGATACGTTGCTTCGTACCAAATTTTATGATTCTGAGTTGACGGGAAGTACCCTGTAGGTCTTGATTCCCTTGATCTTTTGATTGCGTTGGCTTAGAAGTTTCATTTTTTCATAGCATCAAGAGACAGTAGACTTGATTTTTTGATATAAATTTCACCTTGATACCTCAACGCGTTCCTGTGAAAAAACGGTCTTGACAGACAGACAGACGGACAACAAAGTAATCCTATAAGGTTCCGTTTTTACCTTTTGAGGTACGGAACCCTAAAAAAGAAAAATTAAAAGGGGTTCCCCTACTAGAAACGTGTAATACGAGTACGGAACCCTTCATGCGCGAGTCCGACTCGCACTTGTGCGGTTATTTATTTTGAGTTATTATCAGGAAGACACCATCTTCTTTTTTCTATTTCATTTTCCTCGGTCACCTTTATGGAAAACGGATTTGCTTACGCCACTACTACTCGGCGCTCAGTAGACAGCTGGATTAAGGCGGTATATAATTTAAAGTTATAGTTACAGCCTATATATACGTCCTACTGCTAGGAGTCCTACGGCTAGGCCTATGCCTAGCCTCCTCTCACTTCTGAGAAGATTTTTTAGGGCAAAGAAGTATCAACGCCGAGCCCGTAGTAAATTAGCAATTAATAAGTATTTGTAAGGCCTACAAATAATTGTTCCGGATCTGGATGTTTTTCCTCGTACAATTTGTTTGTAAACTGCTTCCACGGTATAGGAGAATATCCTAGTGTGGGGGAAACGCTTTTTAAGAAATCAACTAAAATTAAAATTGCAATTAACAATTTCATTGGTGCCGGCAAAGATCGATCCCAGGTTGCTCGCGTACTGTGTGAAATTTACAGCGAGCGTTAATCCCCTGAGCTGCCACGGCTCAGGCGGTATTAACCACATATAAAAATATCATACCTATGTAAGATTTACTATTAAATAGCAAGGCACTGAAATCAAGTTTCATTATCATCATCACCATTATAGCCCTTCACAAGTCCACTGCTGAACATAGGCCTCCCCCAAGGAATGACACAAAGCACGGTTTTGAGCCACCTGCATCCATGGACATCCTGCATGTCTTACCAGGTCGTCACTCCATCTACTGGGGGGACTCCCTACACTTCGTCCGCCCATACGAGGCCGCCAATCGAGAACCTTTTTTCCCCATCGGTTGTCGGTTCTTCGAGCTATATGGCCGGCCCATTGCCACTTCGGCTTACTAATTCGTTGGGCTATGTCGGTCACTCTAGTTCTACTGCGGATATCCTCATTTCTAAGTTTATCAGACAGAGAAACTCCGAGCATAGCCCTCTCCATTGCTCGCTGAGCGACTTTGAGCTTCCTCATCCGGCCAGCAGTGAAGGACCACGTCTCAGTTCCATAGTTCATCACTGGCAACACGCACTGGTTGTACAGTCTCGTTTTCAAGTTTTAGCCTGACGAGAAGATGTGTCGTAATTTCCCGAACGCTGCACAGCCGAGTTGAATCCGTCCATTGACCTCTCGGTCGAAGTTGGAGTTACCTAGTCGAACTGGGTAAGTCCAACTTCAACTCCCAGGTTCCCAGATTCCAGGTCCCATGTTCATCTTAAGACTTATTGGGAGGCACTATTGAGGTCATTGAGCATAGTGCTTAGGTCCTCCAGCGATTCTGCCATAAGGACTATATCGTCGGCAAATCGAAGGTGAGTGATATACTCGCCGTTGATGTTAATACCGTATCCTTTCCAGTCCAGAAGCTTAAAAACGCCTTTCAATGCAGCGGTTAAGTGTTTCGGGGATATTACTTCGCTTCATTTATCAGCTTGTCTTACACCTATCCACAGTTGGATAGGTTTCGTATACTGGATGAGGGTTATATTGCCATAGTTGCCACGCTAGATGAGCAGGTTGGCAACCGCAGTTTTTTATTGTTGCTTTGCTGTTATCAGAAAGATGCTGCTGCCCATCTTCTGCCTCAGTTTCCCTCTGTTGCCTCTTACGACACCCATGGGAAGATATGGGTAGTAGGTATTCTTACCGGCCACTACACGGGGTCAAGTTTACGACACTGTAAATAACAAAAACAGCATATTTTCAATTCAATTAGGTTGAACAAACAAACTCTGATAGCCATAAACGGCATCGGGTCCTTGCGTGTCATTCAATTGCGCAGCGGACCGGCAGTTTTTTTTTAATGTATAATTTAACAGAATAGATTATGTGTGCTCGATGCATTTTTCATTATTTTGGCGCCATAAATAACAAATGACGACTAGTTTATGAATTAACTTGAATAAACTTATAATAGTAAAAATACATTTTTCATGTGCCTTGAAGTCATAAATCTAGTAATAAATAATCCGCAACAGTTGCACTTTCAAGTTATCTGACCACTCAACCTCAGGAATACAAGTCTATATATTTGAGTCTATATGTTTATATTACGTAAGTACATACGAAACCTAAGGTTTAGAGATTTAGAGGGCTTTGCAACTCGCTTTGGGGTAGGCCTATGTTCTGGAGTGGACTTGTGAGGTAACCCATATACATACATACAGACATCCTTCTCTAGACCATAGCATCAGACTCCTGCGACCGTGAAACATGAAATGTCGAAATTTGGACATTGGAAAATCGGACTAATACAGTATTAACTAGTAATAAATAATACAATAAATTACTGGGATGCAAGCACACGCATTTGGTGTGCTCTGGAGTTACGATATTTGTAGCAGCGACTACCTAGCTAGCAAAAAGATCGTTCAGGAAAAACGACAATATGGCCCATTTCATAATTTAAGATAACTCGGTTTAAATTGCTTTTATTTTTTGTAATAAATTAAATTATTGTTTGATTTGAATTCTGCTTAGTTTGTTTAAATAAACAAAGTCGCCGTCTAGGTTAATGCTTCTAAGGGAAATCTTATAACGTTCCAACTATTAATACAATCACAAAAACAATTGAGTATTGTGTACCGCCCCCGCTCGTTACCTACGCGCGTCGCAAACGACCCGTCTCCGTGCGATTACGGACGCTCGTAAAGCGAATTGGACGATGTCTTAATTCGGACAAATATGCTCTATTTATAGACGGACGGAGTTGTGATGAACACCGCGCAAAGTGTGCGCAATTCTCTGACAGCTTTTTTTTATATCGTTGACGATTGGAAACAAAGCGCTTTATTTATACTTTTGTAATTAAGTACTGAGTCACTTGAACATGGGAGGCGTCTGTGAACAGACTGCTATTTTCAAGTCCAAGAAACAAGAATTCAAGTTAAATAACCATGCGTTACTATGCGGATATCTATCATAACAAATATATTAAAATTAGTGTTCTAAGAGTATCTCCCGTCCTCCCTTAATTAATTGCGTGCTCTTATCACTGTCTCCCAACACCACTACAATAGAAAAGACAACACCGTCGATAATACAAGACGTGTTTCGAATCTAAACAAGACATCATCAAGGAGAAATAGACAATGTGTTAGCTAACCGCTAAGATCATCTCACTTAGCGGTCAGCCATGGAGAGAGGTGATAAAACCGGTTTCAAACAGTAAGTCAATTCAGCAAGTGCGTCATAAATTAAACGATAATGAGGCTTTTAACATACACAAGCCATCTGACGACTCATATAAAGACGAATACTGCTTGTTCAGTGAATTCATCGCCCATAAACTTCGAACGATTGGCCCGCGAAACAGTACTACCACAAAATCGAATAAAGGTACTGTAACTAAGGCACGAGACAATTGAATCATATTAACAAAAGCAAATAAGAGACGAAACATAGACACTTCCGTCAATCCGTCGTCGAATATTTGTGGGGAATTTATCAAACTATTTCTGAGTGTGTAATTGCGATGAATATCAAAGCCGCGAGATTTTTCTACTATTTGCATTATACTCAGTATTTCTAACCTCGATGTAAGAATATTTATGAACCCATATCATCCCGTGTAGTAAGGGAACAAACCAAATGGGCAGGAGTGTCTTCCTAATAACAGATATAGAATTTAAAAAAAAAACTGCGGTAGCCAAGTGAGTGACATATGTTCAGCAGTGGACTTTTATAGGCTGTAATAGATGGACGGATGGAAATGTATATTTACTCCTGAACATAGGTTTAAATAAAGATATCAACTTAAGTGCTCCTATCGTAAAAACCGTTGTTCGAGGTAAAAGCCTAATAAATCTACTCTATTCAATTTAGACTTATTTGAGTTGAAAGCTTGAAAGGAACATCGAAATAAGTCACCATTTGTGTCTAACGGTAAACTTGCAGTCTAATTTCACGTAATAAATTCACTTTTCGTTTTTTTTAGTGCAACAACTTAATTTCGTGGAGGAGAAAATATGTACAATACAATATACAATACCCTTTTTTGTACACTAAAAAAACATAACATAACAAGGAAGAAACAGAGAGAAAAACAAAAGGCTATCTTATTGCTATATGGCAATTTCTTCCAGACAGCCTAAAAGAAAATAAAAAGAAGTGAAGTTTATTAATATGTAGATATGATAAAACGTATAATAACAATCTATCAGGGGTAATACAAATTTATTGACCTGATCTTTTTATTTTTGTTAATTCATTTTTTATTTATTATAAGTTAGTGGCTACAATCCACAGATCCCTACAATCCCACCTAGCGTTGCCAGGCGTCCGGATAAAGCCGGACATAGTCAGGCTATTTGATTGCGTGTGAGACCAATTTAGACGATGTCCGACCTGACCGGCTTTTGTTAGGCTTTATAAATTTGACCATTTTTTTTTACATTTGTCATGTTGTTTTCCGCTCCGCCCGCACACCTTGTATCGCTGTAGTAAGCGAGCGGACTAGCAGCTAGCACTGTCCTCACCGCACCGCCGCCGCCCCGCCACTCTTCATCTCCACACCACTTATCTTTTCGAAAAAAAAAATAAGGGTGTCCGGCCTTTTTACCCAAATGTCCGGCTAAACCAGCTGGTCTGTCCGGCCTTTCGATTTTAAGAACTGGCAACCCTAATCCCACCTGGTGGTTGGTAAGTACCTATAATATTTCTTGCAAAATTACAATGAGACCAGTTGACATATTAATGCCGTTTCGAGTGCGTCGGCGCGGGCACGCGTTTTACAAGCAATTTTAATGCAAGCAAAGAAATAGAATATCCACAAAACAAACCATAATAAAAAAGAAAATAATGATAAAAGAAAATAATATACAAAAATACATAATAATGTTTTTTTTTTTAATTTTAAAACAATATATGTACAGACTACAGAGATAGAAACATTTTAACAATTTTAGATTTATAATCTTATTATATATTTTTAATATCTTGTTTGTCTGTCTGTCAGTCTGACGTTCTGGATGGAATCTTGCAACACAAATTTAGAGCACTTCTCAATGAGCTAGAGACTTGAAATTTTGAACATAGCTCAGAATCGGGTGACAATGTCATCATCATCATTACAGCCCCTCACAAATCCACTGCTGAAAATAGGCCTACCCCAAGGAGTGCCACAAAGCACGGTCCCGAGCCACCTGCATCCATTGACTTTCTGTATGTGGCAATGTAGGAATATAAAAATTAAAAACGTAAATAATGTGGTATATTAAATTTGTTTTTAGTACAATATTTCAAAAAGTCACTTGTTTTAAAAAGAAAACGATTTGAAATAATAAAAACATTGATTTAAGCTTAAGTAAATACAGGTGAAACAATATGACACCTCATTGTAATGAAGAATTGTAAAATTTTACACATGACAGAAAATATAATGTGTGTGTACAAGTGTTTAAAATGATTACTGAACAAAACTTAAATGGGCTGAATAACTTTCCATTTGTAAGTTGTTATAATGGGTCCTATTTTAGAAAATCTAAATTTTCAATTGTATTCATTGATACAATATATCATTAATCAAATATAATATTTCCTATACACAGTCCTATATACAGTCAAGTAAATATCAAATAATTATATTCACTCAACTGTTTATGATAGAATAAATATTTACAGGATATACCATGTAATAAAACCAAATAATAGGTGTTGAATTAGTTATTAAAACTTTAATGTTTGATGGTATCAAGTTAAAATAAATATATGTAACAAGCCTTTTTTTTTAAATAAAGAATACAGACAACTTCAAACAAAAATGGCTACAGATAATAATTTGTCACCTCTGGGGACTAAGAGAGAATGCTTCACACCTGTAATTATATTATCTCTCTATAACCTGACGCCTCCGTGGCTTAGCAATGAGTTGCTGCGCTGGAGGGTGCAGGTTCTATCCAGCAGGGAACAAGTATTTGTATGGCCTAACATATAATTGTTCGGGGTCTGGATGTTTGTCCTTGTGCAATTTGTGTTTGTAAACTGCCTCCACGATACAGGAGAAAATCTAGTGTGGGGGTAACGTTTTTTAAAATCAAATCAATTTAAAATCAAAGCAATAATCATCAAACTGGAACACAGCAGTCTATGTACTGTTGCTTCGTAACAAAAATAGGTAAGAGAGAGGAAGTTATCCAGTTTTCTAGGCAGAAAAAAGTCTCAAGTCTTGAGTTTTAAGCAGGCTCCTGAGGACCAGTCCCTATGGAGGACTAAGTTTAGCAAGACTTTTGATGAGCCATTGATGGTGATATAGTGTTGTTATGGTTGTTAAATGTTTAATAATATAATGGAATAATCAATACAACAATCAACATATAAAATAATGCTTATTATTGTGTAATCATACAGATTATTTAAAGTTGTAGAATCATTATTATTTTCATACTGTTTTATACACAGCAAGTGTCATTACATTTCTTTATACTTAGAAAGTTAGCTATTTGTTTGTAGCTAAGGATTGTAAGTTAATTATTTATAATTCTTATAACTTTTCGAGTATTATATTGATACAAATTGAGAAACACAATTTTGCTGGAATTTTTTTAACATTGTTTTCCAAGTTAAGTTACAAAAGTATGTTATATAATATACGCCTCATCGCATCCTTGACTATTTACATTAACATAATATATATACACGAATGATTAGCGAATTTTAAACAGTAACAGCATAATTTATAAATTATTTTATCGCATTATTTTGTAATTTTTTGTGATTGTCTGTAATATATTTAAAAATAAACTAATAACTTACCAGCACTGCGTGATGAGTCCGATTGCCTCTGTGCACCCATTGAACATTAGAAGTGTTTTGTTTAAGAAATCCTCCGCAAGGTATAGTCACATTTGTACCCTTGTCGGCTGCTACTTCGCGGATATCAACTTGTTCGGCTACGACTCGCGCAATAACTAAAAAAAAAGATATCGACTTTAATGTACCTTATGACAATAAAACACAGCTCCTCAGATTTTTAATTATTTACCTTCTAATCCAAGGCAGAACAGAGGCACCAATACACGTATAAGAAACATCCTACAATTTCTACATTTAAAGTCTATAAACAAACACTATACGTGTAATTTGTAAAGTAAAAAATATTTTAAACCTTAATTGGTTAATTACATTACAGAGAATTGATTAACGACGGAAAGCGAAATAAATATGAATCAAATCACACAGCAAACGTCCTGCCTTCTTTGATGTAAGTCATAGACTAAGAAATAAAAAATAATAAAATCATATTATGTCACTGTCATACATCAGTGCTGTCATATCTGTTGTTGTTTTTATTATTCCCTCGAGAGAGCAGGCAAAGGAACTATGCCATACAGCTTTGTCTTTATGTATAATTATCCTTCATAGTTCACTGCTTTACAATATGTTGATGCGTCACATTGTGCAGCCCTTGGGAGATTTTGACGGTAACTTGAGCCAGCAGGCAGCTGACAGTTGGCGATGGTGTCTAAAAGCGCCTATGCAAACAAACAGCTAATCTTGAGAACCCAATACTATCACAGCACTTTTTTCACCGTTTTCACTAATAGTTTACATGTGTAGACAGTTAATACATAAAATCGCACCGCTTTTACATATCAAAATCCACTTCAAACTATTATTTAAACTAATACTAATACACAGGAGCAGCAAACCGCCGCCGATCAAGTTCCCGCCAAAAACTAACTGTCATATCTGGATTTGACAGGCTTGCTGCCTCTGTCAGAGACATTGATCCAAGGAGGTTGTAAAATATTGTAACCTCCTTGCATTGATCTTAGCGTTAAATAGGTAGATTATAATATAATTTGGAAAATCCAAAAGTGCACGCCTCGTGAGTGTTTGTATTAATTTTAATTAAAAAAAAATTAATTGTATTCCTTACTTTTAAAATACATTATTTACGTGTATTAAATTCAGCGCTTTATTATTTTAACAGGTAGTGTTAACTACAGGGTAAAAAGCAAATAATGTTTACCAAAATAAATCGAATACACAAAGTATAAAATCGGTATAGACTGAATTGTATATTTGTCTTTTGTCAATCAAATACTAAAAAATATATATATGACAGCGTCTTGATAGTAATAAAAATTATAAAAGTTGAAAATCTTCTTCATCTTATTAACAAACTATGTATACTAGTCTATTGATATAAAATGGGAAACTAGTTGATGTGATTCTAAAGCTAATATAAAAAAACCTGGTGTCGATATGTCAATTTTTTCAGGAGAGTTGTCACCACATATAAAATCAAAATCCGGACATCCACGTAAAATTTGGTTTTTTCAAAGTAGCAATATAAAATGATTTTTAGAAAATATAAGATGGATTCATTAGATTGTTTTCTTTATATACGACTACTCATATTATCGTATAAGTGCAATAAAATTATGGTAGTGGCATTTTAAGAACACAAATTGTGTGATCTTCACGTATCGAGAGTAGAACACATCTATAATGCTTCGCGTTATGAGGCGTGCAATAGCTATAAGAATAATAACTACCATAAACACTCTATGAGTATACTGGGTATCGAACATTTTCGCATCTTAGTGATGAACATGAACTCATTATGATCTTTGAGTTTATAAATCAATATCATCCATTGTATATTATTATTACTTATTATCATCATCAGCATCTTCATTATAGCCCTTCACAAGTCAACTGCTGAACAAAGGCCTACCCCAAGGATTGCAACAAAGCACGGCCCTGAACCACCTGCATCCATTGACTTCTTGCATGACTTACCAGGTCGTCACTCCATTTAGTGGGGGGCCGTCCTACACTTCACCTACCGGTACGAGGCTGCCACTCGAGAACATTTCGTCCCCATCAATCGATGGTCGGTTCTTTGAACTATTATTATTACTTATCATTCTAATTTATTTTTTTGCTTTACAGTGTCTCTACTTACTTTAAAAAAGGAAATTAACGCTTATTATTATATTTTTATATTTCAACGTACGCAAGTTGATTCAAAAATGTATAGGATTTAGATACGATTATGAGAGCGATCTTTTAATCAATTTATTTTTAACGTCACTTTTTCTTCAATGTTGTTATCAAACCGTAGTAATTTTAAACTCTTTTGTTGCCATTTTACTATTTTATTACATCAACTGTCAAATGAAATTGTCTATGATTCAAAGTGTGAATAGACAAGAATATAGATTTTCTTCGGACATGGCCGCTGTATCGGCAATACAACACCTGCAATGTTTTGTATATTTGAATTCATTTTTTATAATGAATAGAGAGTTTTTTACTTATAAGTAGTGATTAGTGGCTTGTATATAGTGCTGTGATATTTGTAATGGATGCGGAGAACGAGTACGAAATAAAGAGAGCTCGTGATGCAATTCAGATGATTGAGACCATTCAGTCTATGATCGACGTTTCAGCGGATAGACTTGAGGGTTTACGGACACAATGTTCGACAAGTGCCGAGCTAACCCAGCAAGAGATCCGGACCCTGGAGGTAAGAATATTTTTTATATTTTCTACGTAATTTATTGTGGAAACAAGATAATGCCCTTGAACGAATTCCTAGCCTTGTACCTCAAGGACTCCGTTGGGCTCAAGGACCACGTCGGACGGTTCATTGGTTGCTTCGAAAGCGTTTCCGCCGCGCACCTTCGATCGCCTTGAATATAGTTAGTCGAATACTAGTAGCAAATCAGGTACTCTTTGCGATTGGCGGCTTTTATAAGTTTTATAGGTAATGGAACTTTTCACTCAATATAGCTATTTTAGCATTTTAGAAGACCTAATACATAGTTTGAACCTGTATAGGAAAATACATAACATTAATAATATAATTTGATCAACATTTCTATAATATTTACACAGATTTTTCTGTTTAATAAAACATAAATATTAAATATCTACTTAACAATATTACATACTCACTAAAATATATTAAATAAAAATTATATCTATAAATAGTGTCCTCCGTAAAATGTATGTTTTTATCTTATTTAATTCTTGGTAAAACTATAGACATCTGGTACTCACGTACAGGAGTGGGAGGGAGGAGGACCTCTTGAAGCCTACCCTACCCTTTACCCTTGCGGAAATATATAGTTTATGAGTAATATTTTATTTTTGTAAAATCATAACCTCACTTTTTTACACAAGAATATTGACTCAGAGTTACTTCTGTAACATCTTCGGTGCTACGGGAAGAGCAGCCCCTTCGTCCTTGCGTTGCTAATCACAAGCACCCATGCTCACCTTCGCAGCTTTGGCTCCACCAGCCTCAGCTGCTACAGCTCAGGGTAAGTCAGACAAGACTACGGAGAGTCGGGGCGGGCTGATTCGATTTTAGTACTGATTCGACCTATCTTATCATAAAGTCAGGATGACCTAAACTCTGCTATGATAGTGGTAAATGAAACAGTGTAATGTGTATTGTTATAATTTTTTTTTCTGAAAACCTCTTGACAGCTCTCCACTGAGACTCAAATTGTTGTGTATGACTCCCATCTTCAGGGACAATCGGATTGTATGGGTCCCAGTAATTAACTTTTTTTATGGGTGACCCGTTTCGTCATATGCTATTTTTATTTAGTGAAATTATTTTTATCTTAATTCAAAATACATTTCTGATATCCAAAAATAAAGGTTCAAGCTTAACCCTGACAAACCTCCTAAACTGAAAACAATTAAAATTAAGTACTGGACGTCCACTTCATAATACTAGACTAAATTGACGTATTTACGTTTTGTTATATGCAATTTTTAGTGAAATTTTTTTTTTCTCATAATTAATTCAAAACACATTTCAGACATCCGAAAACAGTGTAAAAAGTTCAAGCTTAACTCTGACAAGCCTCCTAAACTGAAAATATAATTAAAATGAAGTACCAGACATCTATAGCCAACCTTAATTCTTAATGGATACATTATATGGAATGAAACTATCATTCCAATTAATTTTTCTATTCCGTTCTATCTACCTCACTTGTTTACTTTCTGTGTATGTAAGGTTGTGAACTGGAAAAGGTGGTAGAATCAATAAAACTTGAACTTGATCATCACAAAGGATAGCAATTTCTTTAACAATAACTTTGTTATCATCTCTTTTGAATCCTTGCACATTAGCCGTAGATTTCATGACATTTTTTGTACTGTGTTGTACTTAAGGGTTTGTACTCTACTAGATGATAGTTTTTTATTACACAATATGCACTGGTGTTGTCTGGAATATTCTTTTCACATCTACACATACATCTGTTAGCAAATTATTTAGTAATTGTCCTGTTGGACAATTGTGTTTATTGACTTTATATGAATCATGGTAAGTATAAAATTATATTAATATATTCCAACAATATAATTATTTCTTACTAATATTTACTAGCTTCTGATCTTTTGCATACAATTTACATGAGGCATGGGTGTGTGTTATATATACATATACGTAAAAATAACTCAATATAATAAATCTCCATCCTTCTTTATAGCCTTTAATATTATTCAGAATCTGTTTCAATATATTATGTACATGCCAAGTGTTTTATGTGCATTTGATTAAATTTGTCTTATAAATACATAATGAACAAAGGCCTGTGCCCAGCAATGGTACATATATAGGCTGTAACTTTAACTTTTAATTACTCAAACAACTTGTCAGTCAATCGAATAACACATTTTTGTCTTCGAGGTAATTAATGTACAGTAAAGAGTAATTTACAGGTTGGGATAATGATATAGTAAAATAATTAATACATAGCAAACGCTTAACTGTGCATATTTAAAACTTCATAGACAGAAGTGATTTATGTTCACAGAAAGAAGCCAAACCTTTATGCCATTATTATACAAGAAAAATTAATATAAAAAAAATTGTCTAAATCATTAAAGTATATAAATTAATGATGAAATGGTGCTTCAGTTTGTTTTTTTGATTTACATTCATTAATCATGTTTTAATAAAGAAATATTATCATATTAATTCCTATGAAATGCCAAGTGGCTACAAGAATCTGTCACTTCATCTTATTGGCTGGTTTCTTTTAAAACATTAGGAGTAACAAATGAGCCTCTGAGCCACTTGCATTCATTGACTTTTTGCATGTCTTACTAGGTAGCCACTCTATTTAGAGGTTACACACTGGTTCTACTGCGGATATCCTATGGCTTATATATGTTCACTATTTAATATCTGATAATGATATTTAGAACTTTTTTTATATCAAACTTTGTGCTTTAAAATTCTGAAATTATTATCTTTTCGTTTTAAAGTTGTACTAACACTACAGTTTTTGAATAATGCTGTTTTTTGAAGGATGCCCATGTGTATATATATTTTCATGTATTATCAAGCTTTTCTGCCGACTTCGAAAAAGGAGACGGTACTCAATTCGAGTGTATGTTTCTTTTTTTTTATGTGTGTTACCTCATAACTTTGTACTGGGGGAACCGATTTCGATGATTCTTTTTTTATATGAAAGCTGATAGTTCTCGTGTGGTCCCATATGAATTTGATCAAGGTCAGACCAATGGTTATTGAATTATTCTTATATAACCTATATTGAAGTCGCTTATATTGAAATCGGCTGTACAAAATTTTTAATTTTTAATTATTATTCTCACAAATCTTGAAAAGAAATACTCCTATTAATACTAGTATATTTTGTACAGCTTCATTCATGTTTATAAAGATAAATTAGTTTCTATTTAAATATACATTCTATCTCTAAAATAATGACAAGCTTACAGCGCACCTGGTGATAAATGTCTACTGCGGCCCTGTAACAAGCTAAACAAAGATGGCTGCAGATGCATTGTTATTCCTTAGAGATAGAGGGCTAGAATTAATACATTATAGCCTGTGAATTATACTCTTACCCTTTCAACAAGAACAGAGTAAAAATAGAGAAAGTACAAATACCAATATAGTATAGTACAAATACCAATCCAGACTGCCGTGAAAACCATTACCATTACAGCCTATAAAAGTCTACTGCTGAATATAGGCCTCCTTGTAGATTACCTCATAGGGGGGATTTTGCCATAGTTGCCACGCTTGGCAGGCAGATTGGCAAGTGCAGTTTTTTATTATTTTGAGTTTTTATCAGGAAGACGCTGCTGCCCATCTCCTTAGTTTTGTTTCCCTCTTACGACACCCACAATACGATGTGGGGTTGTGGTCTTACATGGCCCTGAATGAATGAAAAGCATATTTTAAATCAATATGCACAGATCACACTATTGTAACCATGCATTCTTATACATTTATAGGACAATGCATTGCATTATTTATTTATTGAAGATTAGTTTGATGTTAGAATTTGTTTAAGATTGTTGGTTAAATATATTATTTGTTATCTTTAACGTTTTTGATGATGTTTGTTTGTTAGATCATTTATGATATTAGAAATTATACTTTCGCGAAATTTATTACATATATTTGGTTGTTATTTTTAATGCAACTTTAAATAGCCGCTGTATAAGCCTTTTTAATCCACAACTGGGTGTAGACTAGTGATGGGCGTTGAATGAACGAACTAGTTAATTCTACCGTCGACGTACTGTGGACTAGACTAAAATGTTTACATATCAAGTTTGAGTAGATTCTTCTTCATCATTCCGTAAAAGTACATTGCTATAGATAGGCATCTTCCGGGCACGGGCAATGCAACATACGCTTAAAAGGCGAAATGACGGCCGCAGCGCCAGGGCTAGCGATTTTTTAACTAGTAGAGCCACGCTGCAGCTATATTATGGTTGCAGAACGAATGGGGTAAGACCACGCTCTTCTGTGAGAGCGTGGTCTTACCCCAGAATACCAGCAGAATACCAGCGTAAAATAGCAGCGGAGACTCTTTTTTACTGGAAACGAGGCATTCCATCTTAGTCCTCACGGGTGACAACGTATCTGCATTTTAATTCGTAGTCGAGGATAGATGTGGATGGATCACATGGATGGATGGATCACAGCAACTACTTACCATCAGGTGGACTGCGTGCTCGTTTGTCGCCCTTATTCTATTAAAAAAAAACTAGCTGTTCCTCGCGACTTCGCCCGCGTGTAGTTTAGGGTTTTAGTTATGTTGTGCGGAACCCTAACTCTTTTTCTAAAATATAAGTAGCCTAAGTTACTCCTTATAACATCAGCTATGTGCCAGCGAAAGTCCCGTCAAAATCGGTTCAGCCGTTTCAGAGATTAGCCGGAATAAACAGACAGACAGACAGACAAAAACTTTAAAATTTGTATTTTTGTTATAAGTACCGTATATACTTTCATATGCATTTAGTAAAAAAAATGTTATTTTGACATTACAAATAGACACTTCAATTTTATTTATTTGTAAGGACTAGCGACTCGCCGCTATTTTGCACAGGAGCGATTTAGTATTGAAACCTTTTTTTTTTAAAAAAAACGTTACCCCCACACTAGGATTTTCTCCTGTATCGTGGAGGCTGTTTACAAACACAAATCGCACAAGAACAACACCCAGACCCGGAACAATTATTTGTAGGCCATACAAATACTTGTTCCGCGTGGCATTCGAACCCGCGGCCCCCATCGCAACAACTCATTGCTAAGTCGCTGCGCCACGGAGCCGTCAAATCAAATACAATATAACTAGACTTCTATTTTATATATTACAAAAATATTATCCGATAGTAGGAGATTGTCCCCGAACAACGGAATACCTGGTGACGCGACATGACAGACACCGCGACGCAACAACTCGAGTGTTTACCAACAAATCCATCTTTGTACCGCTGCTATAATTAAACAATTACTCGATCGTGTCGAACAATTTTACATTGAAAATGAGAATTTTACTATCATTTATGTGACTTATTGCTATAAACATTTAGACTGTTTTAGCGGCGTTATAAACCATGACTTACTTATACATAAATAAAAATAAAGTGTCTGTTTGTCTAATATCGAAATATCAGACTTCTACAATTACGCTCAAGAGGTTATTTGTATGCTACTAAGACATGAATAACGCTTTTTAAAAGTTTGTCTGTCTGTCCGCGGTAATTCGTGATGAGTGATCTAGGCGATATTTTATCCGAAAATCTTGGACATTTAAAAAAAAGAAAATACGAAAAATTTATCTTAAATCACAAAAACGCTACCCAGGCGAAGACCGGGCGGGTTGCTAGTATAACATAAATATTTATAAGGGCCGTGGTAATTCTGCAAAGTAATACGCGAACACACAGAGTGAGATCTCTGCTGGCACCTAAATAATTGTTCCTTACAATTTTTTAATTCTTCGTGTTCGGTGGTAAGACAAAACATCTCGAAATTTAGATATTTGATAAATTGAAAAAATATTTCAGGGATATGCGTGCTAATTTTGTCAATTCCCATTGCAGTAGGAAGGCATATTCCTATACGCCGTCGCCTAAACGTGGTAGAGCCATGCTGCAGCTATATTAATTGTATAGTTGTTGCACGAATGGGTTGGCTCGACCGGGGAAGGACTTCTCTTCTTATTCGTGTGCTTCATTACTGAAGGTCGTGCTTGTCCTGAAATGCTTTCACCGATGTGTCGACTAGTTCCTCCATACCACTCTGTCCTCGGCTTGTCTCAAGGAAGTAAGGACTACTAGTAAGGACTACTCTCCCACAAAATACCAACGTAAAATAGTAGCTTAATATTGCTATGTTACGTATGGTAAGTGTAGAGAACCGGAGACCCTTTTTACTGGAAAAGAGGCATTACATCTTAGTCTTCACGGGTGACAACGCATCTGCATTTTGATTCGTAATCGAGAATAGACGTAGATGTCTATGGGCCGCAGCAACCACTTACCATCAGGTGGACTGTGTGCTCGCTTGTCACCCTATGATTCTATAAAAAAAAAAGACTTACAACTATGGCAAAGATTCCCCGTATGAGACAATCTATGGGGGCCTATGTTCAGCAGTGAACTTTATTAGATTGTAACAGTAACGGTAAATAACTACTATGCGCATATATACCTAGTTAGTCAAAAATTAATCAAAAGTATAGTTGTCAGCTTAACCATGTAGTGGCTTGATTAGGCTGTATCCTCTATGGGAGAGGTCTATGTTTAGCAGTGGATTTTTATAGGCTGCAATGGATGGATGGATGAATCCAATACGGCGACCATTTTTACCACGTTTCCAATACTGAATTATGTTTAAAGTTCAAGTCTAGCTAGCTCATCGGGGGAAGTTAGCTTTTTTATCGTTACACCCGCACTAGGATTTTCCATTGTATAGTGGAAGCCATGTGGAAGCCATTTTATACGTGATAGAGCCATGGTGCAGCTATATTATGGTTGTAGCACGAATGGGTCGACTCGACCGGGGAAGGACCACGCTCTCACAGAATACCAGCATCAAATAGCAGCTTAACGCTGCTGTGTTTCGTATGGTGAGTGTAGAGAACCGGATACCCTTTTTATTGGAGACGAGGCATTCCATCTTAGTCCTCACGGGTGACAACGCATCTGCATTTTCATTCGTAATCGAAGATAGATGTAGATGTCTATGGGCCACAGCAACCACTTACCATCAGATGGACTGTGTGCTCGTTTGTCACCCTTCTCCTATAAAAAAAGCAGTTTACATACATAAATTGCACAAGGACAAACATTTAGACCCGGTACAATTATTTGTAGGCCATACACTTTTTTTTTGTACTTGATCCGTGCGGGATTCGAATCCGCGTCTCTCAGCGCCGCAGTTCAATGTCAAGCCGTTGCGTCGTGGAGCCGTCGACCGTAGCTTAAAATCGATTGCAAACATTGTACCGAACAAACGCGTAAGTGAGTTTATATCACATTGTCATCCAGTTCTGAGCAATAATTAATGTCAAGTTTCTAGCTCATCGGGAAGTTAGTTTAAAATTGGTTGTAACATTTGTACCGAACAGACAAATAACGAAGAGAACGAGTTAATAAAAACGTAATAAAGGTCGTGTATTCGAAGCAGATTGATCAGTTATTTATTTGTCGTAAATCACTCTTGGCAAGTTGGAGTGGTTAACAGGAGTTTTAGTAATTTTAATAGTGTTGCCAGTGTTCAATCTTTAAAAAACTATATAGCACACAGTTCACCTCGCGGTAAGTGGATGTCTTGGCAAGTAGACTGACTAACATCTATTCCACGAGAAATAAATATACCTACTCGTTGTCACCCCTGAGAACTAAAATAGAATGCTTCGTTACATTTACAATCTGGTTATCGTCACTCACCATAAGAAACGCACAAATAGACCGGTTATTTGTTAGTGTTTACTATGTTTCTATTTTACGCCGATATTTTACGAGTGTGGCCCTTCCCTAGTTGGGCTGAACCATTCGTGCTACAGCTATGGCGTCTGCATCGTGGCTATACGACGTAAAATGTAAACTTGTTTTACCGTACGCATAGGTACTCGTAGATGCAATACAACATATTTTTATTTGAAGTCAGTTGCCGTGCGTTATTCTCACAAAAACTCGGCAAATGGCTCGACCGATTTTAATGAAATGTTCTGTGTGTGTTTGAGTAGGTCACTGAATAGTTTAGATTCACGATTGGACCCGGTAGGTGGCGCTAGTGACTGGCCACATTATATTTATATATAAAGTTGAATGTTTTTGGGTTGTCTTGTAGGCGTACGTATACGCGTGCCACTCAGAAAGCAAAACAAAAGAAAGTGCTATGGTTAAAGTTTTTATTGTTAAATCTATTCAAAGAACTCTTCACCAACATCTAAACTTTTACGCGTCTGAACCAATTTTCGAAACACTTTTTAGAGTCCTCCAAACACCTGTTCTACGGCTTGCTGGAACTATTTTATTTTAGGAAATAACAGGTAGTTAAACGTTGGTCTATCAGGGCTGTAAAGATGGTGATCCAAGAGCTTAATCGGTGTACAGGAATTCTCACGTTTAGCGCAACTGCGTTGTCATGGTCAAGCAGTAGCCTACGGAGCCCCGTGTTCGGTCGCTTGTCCCTAACAGCAGCGAACATTTTCAGCAAGCATTTGTTACTGTACTATTCGGCATTGGTGCTACTTTTATTTTTTCGAAATTATTTAATTCGAAAAGGAATTGATACCACGCCAAAGTAAAAAAAAACCAGCGATGAAAATCTTTTCTGTGCTTCTCCTTCACATCAGTTTAATAGGTTTGATTAAATTTGAAATAGCCAAACAATTGACTGACGCTTCATTTCTGGATCACATTACCTGTAATAATGTCGTGAACACGCCAAATCAATCCTGCTTCAAATTTAGTAATTATGCCACAGCATCGTTCCACGTGGGCCTGCTTCTGAGTATCGGTGTTTGTGTGGTACCCAACTCAAAACTATCCTCACGAATGATGTTCGTAGATGTGTAAAATCTAATGAAATGTATGTAGATGTTAGTGTTAAACGTCGTGAACGCTTCAAGATCCAATCTGCAATATGTGCTGGATGTCTTCATGCGCAATTCGCCTATACTTTTCAATCAAATGTTTCACTGGTATAGCAGGTATGTTAGAAACAGCTGTCAAACGGCGTCTCTTATCATTTCTCAAAGTTAGTCGACCGTGGTGAAATTTGTTATACCACTATGGTTGCCTTAGAAAAGGTTTTATTCATAAATGCCATACGAAGTCTATTAAATGAGTCGTCCTGTTTTAGACGACATTTGAAATCGTAAAAAATCATCGCGCAAAAATGTTCCCGACGCAGGTACATTTTTAATTAAACACATTGTTTCAATTTAGCTCGTAAAAATGTGGAGAAATATTTGAAATTAGAACATTCGTATTTTACTTTCAAATAACTGTATTTTGAAACTGGCCAGTGTCTTATACAAAAAAAAAAGAAATCCAAAACTACATGACCAGTCATACCTTGCCCCGTCTTTGATAAAACTAATGAATTGTGTGCGTCCCCGCGAAGATGTCTTACAAACTAGTGGTAAAGTTGAAAATTTTGTACAACCGACTTCCATATAAATATAATTTATTGTTGATTTTTTTTTAATACCGCTCGACCGATTTCGATAAAATTTCAATGGGACCACCAGGGCAGCATACACTTTGAAACAAAAAAGAATTTTCCAAATCGGTTCAGGCGTCTTCGAGTAATCGGTGAACATACATAAAAAAAAGCTTCCGACGAATTGAGAACCTCCTCTTTTTTGAAGTGGGTTAAAAAGTGGTATTGTAATTTAATCATTGGTATACATTTTAGTATATCAATGATTGTAATGCATGCCGGGCAACATGAACACAAATAGAACACTTAATAAGTAAATAATTTTTGAATTTTCTTTTTTTAATTCTCTGTAGTCTATATCATAACATAATAAGAGAACCGGAGACTCTTTTTACTGGAAACGAGGCATTCCATCCTAGTCCTCAGGGGTGACAACGCATCTGCAATTTTGATTATTTCAATTAAAATTTCATTGTAATCAGATGAATGGTATAGAAATGTTTAGGGTACCTACAAAGAACCATTTTGATTCAGGAGTCAGGTTCACACAAGCATAAAGTAATTAGCGACAGGATCTAATAAGCCACGGGTCGCGTCCAGGATGCGCAGTGACGACAGGCCTGAGTAATCGCGCCATTGTTTTGTAATGAATGCTAGTTTGTTTTACGCCTTATTGTATCCGATCGCTGTTGGACTGTGACGTTAGGTGCCTGCCTTATTTATTCTATCGCTCTATTTATATTTTAAACCATACAACGTTTCAAATGTTATTCATTCTTAGTATTGATTGACTAACTACTCCTCTTTTAGTGCCTCGAGTTGGATTACGATATGGGTTGACTGGTAGAGAATGCCTTCAAGCATTAATTCCGCCCTTTTCATCCTTTCTTTTTTTGTAAAGGTTTTCAATAAAGTTTTTAACAATAATGTTCATTGTTTTTAAAAGTAAAAGCTAATAAAGAGCTGCGGTGCAATCTAACGGTTTCTACAGGAAAGGAACAAATATGCTGATACCCGCCATTTCGTCCGCGTTGCTTGATATATTAACAAAGTTTTCGTATGTGCGAAGGAAAAACATCAAAAAGACAAAATTTCTTTGTAAACAATGTTATTCGTTGTGCTCCGTTTGTAGCTAAAATATATAAATTGTCTGGGTTAGTAACGCGAGAGCAAACGACGTTCAGTTTATCGTGTGAAGAACCCCGTATAAAAATCGTTGTTTCTTAAAACTTTAATAAATTTGTATTAAACGAAGATATCGCAATTTTTTTTTGATAACCGCCAATTTTCTAAGAAATAAACTTAAAAAACCTAGTTGAAATCTATCCAGTAGTATTTCCGTGATGCGCGCGCACACAACTGCAAACCTCTATAATTTTATTTATATAGATTATAGATTATTATACGTGTAGTTCTATAAAAATCGTACACACATCACAATTAACTGACAATAAAAAATCAACATTATTTTCCAGGGCAAGTTGGTGAAACATTTCTCCCGGCAGCTGGTGTTCAAGGCGCAGTTTGGCGAGGAATTGCAACGGGAACTGGGCGACGTGCCTTGCCTGGCGCAATGGCTACGTGTGGTCGGCCTCAGCCCCGAAGCTATAGAGGTTTCTTACATTTATACAATTCTGTTTCATAATCATCATGTTTATTATCATCATCATCATCATGTTTATTATCATCATCATCATCATGTTTATTATTATCATCATCATCATCATCATTACAGCCCTTCACAAGTCCACTGCTGAACATAGGCCTCCCCCAAAGAATGCCACAAAGCACGGTCCTGAGCCACCTACATCCATCGACTTCATGCATATCTTACCATGTTGTCTCTCCATCTAGTGGGGTGACGCTCTACACTTCGCCTACCGGTATGAGGCTGCCACTCGAGAACCTTTTTTCCCCATCGGTTGTCGGTTCTTCGAGCTATATGGCCGGCCCATTGCCACTTCAGCTTACTAATCCGTTGGGCTATATCGATCACTCTGGTTCTACTGCGGATATCCTCATTTCTAAGTTTATCACGCAGAGAAACTCCGAGCATAGCCCTCTCCATAGATCGCTGAGCGACCTTGAGCTTCTTCATCATCCGTCATCACTGGCAACACGCACTGGTTGTACAGTCTCGTTTTCAAGTTTTTAGGTATACCTGACGAGAAGATGTGCCGAAATTTCCCAAACGCTGCCCATCCGAGTTGAATCCGTCGATTGACCTCGCGGTCGAAGTTGGACTTACCTAGTCGGACTATTTGTCTTAGGTACAAATACTCGTCAACAGCTTCGAGCTTAGTGCTCCTAACAACTACCGGTATAGGTGTGACATGGACATTAAACATAATCTTTGTTTTGTCCATGGTCATCTTAAGACATATCCGTTAGGAAACACTATTGAGGTCATTGAGCATAGTGCTTAGGCCCTCCAGCGATTCTGCCATAAGGACTATATCTTCGGCAAATCGAAGGTGAGTGATGTACTCGCCATTGATGTTAATACCGTATCCTATCCAGTCCAGAAGCTTGAAAACGTCTTCCAATGTAGCGGTGAAGAGTTTCGGGGATATGACGTCACCCTGTCTTACACCTTTCTGCAATTGGATAGGTTTCGTACTCTGGTTCTGTACTCGGATAGCCATCGTAGCCCTACTGTACAAGCACTTCAGCATTTCGATATACCGACAGTCAACTTGGCACCGCTGAAGGGACTGCAGCATCGCCCAAATTTCGACAAAATCAAAGGCTTTCTCATAGTCCACATACGCCAGACATAGTGGCAATTTGTATTCTTATTGTACTTATATGTGGTCCATGGTGCTAAAGCCGGAAAACGGTTTGTTCGGGAGGATGGAAGTCGTCAAGTCTGCGCGCGAGGCGATTCGTAATGACTCTCGAAACAGCACGTAGACGCGGCTCAGAATGGAAATCGGTCTGTAGTGCTTCAAGAGAGCGTTGTCACCTTTCTTGAAGAACAAGACCACCGCACTTCTGCTCCACGCCTCCGGTGTAATGCTATCATGGAGGACGGAATTAAAGAGCTTCTGAAGGACATCAAGTACCGGTTTTCCACCCGCTTTCAGAAGCTCCGCTGTAATTCCGCCGTTTTTAAGGTGCTGGAGAGCCATTCTAATCACGCTCAGACTGACGTCCGGGATATCATCGGAATAGTGACGGATAAGACTCGCTCTTGGATCGTTCCGCTTCTGGAAGAAAGAGTTCATCATAAAGAGTCCCTCTTTCTCCATGAAGTCGGCCAGCTGCTGGCTCCTTGGGTTCCGTTGCCCTATTCCGAATTTCCCTACTTTCAGCTCACCATTCTCTCTTGTACCTAGTTTTGCGTTGAAGTCTCCCATTAACACCGTGTAGTGGGTTTTGGAGTAATGCATGGCATCGGAATGTGCCGAAGTTGGTGCGTAAACCTGTATGACCTTCAGCTAATACCGTTTGGTGATTCTGAGTATAAGATACGCAACCTTCGCCGACACACTCCCAATCTATACAACGTTGTTAACGAGAGACTTGTGGACAATAAATCCGACACTTCCTCGGGACAGACGGTCGCCCTCCCGGTGATAGAATAAGTTGCCGGATTCGAGGATTACCGTGTCCTCCCCCTCTCTTCGGACCTCGGATAATCCTATGATATTCCAGCGCAACTTGTCTATCTCTTCTTCCAGCTCATCATCATCTCGTCAGTCCTTAGGGTGCGTGCGTTATAAGTTGCCAGGTCGAGTCGTCTTAGGTGGCAATCGAACCTCCACCGGAGATTCTTAGCAGTCCCTGCCCCGCCGTTACTATGGTCGCCACCGTAGCCAGGAATAGCTGAGCCGCCGGGGACTGGGGGCCGTCTCTTCGTTACTTTCAGGGGGGGTATATTGCCATAGTTGCCACGCTTGGCGAGTGGTTTGGCAACCGCAAATTTTTATTAGTTTTTTGCTGTTATAAGAAAGATGCTGCTGCCCATCCTCTGCCTCAGTTTCCCTCTGTCGCCTCTTACGACACCCACGGGAAGATATGGGTTAGTGAGTATTCTTACCCGGTACTACACGGGGTGTAGTGGCGTTTATCGCATCATAATAATTTCTCATGTGTTTTTTGATTTACATGTTATCGTCATAAAAGCAGTAAAATTAGTTTAAATATTATCCCGTTGACTACTGTCATAATAATTGCAGTACTGTTTTTAATTCGTAAGGCTTTGTGGTCAAAACCATTCAGAAAGGCATCATTATTACAAATATATTAAATATATCTATACTAAGTGTTAGTATCATCATTCATAATCATTACAGCCCTTCACAAGTCCACTGCTGAGCATAGGCCTCCCCCAAGGAATGTCACAAAGCCCGATCTTGAGCCACCTGCATCCATCGACTTCCTGCATGTCTTATCAGTGTACCATCTAGTGGCCTGACGACAGAATTAAAGCGTGGTCTTTCCCGGTCGAACTGACTCATTCGTACTACAACCATAATATAGCCGCAGCATGGCTCTACCACGTATAAAAGTGTGCTATCTTTACCATTTACCTTTCTGATTACTGTCGACTAATCTCACTAAAATGTCGTTTGCGCCTACAGGCAATATGCTCCCGCGTGGCGACCTTAGAGGCGCTCCGCGAGCGTTCCGACCACGAGCTGCGGGCGTTGCTGGTGGCGGCTCGCGACGAGGAGCTGCGCCGCCTCTGTCGCGCCATGCAGCGACTGCGCACCTACACCGGTGAGTCAGTGCGGGCATCCACCACTTTTTCTGCCATCAGAGCGGCGCCACTTTGAGGTGAAATATTTGACAGATATCGAAGTTTTTTTTCTGTAATATTTGTTAAAATGAACAAACTAATCCACGAATATTCCTAAAAGTCGTAAAATTAAAAAAAGGAGTTAACAATGTGCAAAAAGTTAAGCAGCAAACATTTAATTGTTTTGTATACTATAAATAATTTAAAAAAAACAATTAACACTCTAGAAACTTATAAAACTGAATGGGCTGAATCTGAATGACAGGTTGAGAAATTGTGTGATAAGAGAAGAGTGTGGTTTTCAAGATGATGTTGTGTGTTGATTGTTGTCGGGAAGTGACGCCCTAGACGAAAGTTTATCGACCAAATGGGCGATATATTGAAAATGGGCCAAATTAAGAGCCTTATACCTTTAACCAATGAGCTTGTACGCAGGTATATGGATGTGGAGGAAGCGAGAGGTGTGTCAGGATCGTGCCAAATCGAAGTCCATAGTCTGTGCCTAATCCACCTGGGTGACAGGCATGAGCGTTTATGTATGTAAACTTATAAACTTTTAATTAAAAAAAACTTAATTGTGTAAGAAAAACTTCACCTCAGTCTGTCACTTCAAGTCTGTCTGAAATATCGAAATATCGAAATATTTGCCTTATATTGAGCTGTGCATACAAAATTTTTAAAAGTTTTATATATATCTGTCCCGCTTAATCTTTGGAGTAGCTGAATCGTGTCTAATAAAACTACACGAACTCATAGAGTTCAACGCCAGGAGTGAACTAGGCTACATTTTATCCGCAAAACTAAAATGTTTTTTGAAAAAAAATTGATACAACAAAATATATCGGTTTTGATTAACTTAAATCTAATTTTTTTATAGGATAAGGGTGACAAACAAGCACACAGTCCACCTGATGGTAAGTGGTTGCTGTGGCCCATAGACATCTACATCTGTCCTATATTACAAATCAAAATTCAGATGCGTTTGTCACCCTTGAGGACTAAGATGAAATGCCTCGTTCCCCGTAAAAAGGGTCTCCAGTTCTCTATACTCACCAAATGAAATACAGCTGCGTTTATTCTGAGAGCGTGTTCCTTCACCGGTCGAGCCGATCGTTCGTGCTACAACTATACAATTAATATAGCTGCAGCATGGCTCTACCACGTCAATAACGTCACACTAAAGATCCTATTAATGCGAAGTTAGGTCGGGTTGCTATTACAACAATAAAACACAGAGTTATTAGGTATTTGATGTTTTTGGGGGCTGGCAGGGGTTGCTCGTCGCGACCCCTGCCAGCCCTTTTCAGGGCTGCAATTCTACTCAGCTGCGCACCCATGTCAACGAGGGTTAGGGCGTCCCCCCAAGGCGACGCACACCAGCTCGTCCCCGTTGGTGTGGAATGCAGCGCGCAAAGCGGCGATGGGGACCGCCACCCGTCACGCACAGCCCGACACGGCGGAAGGTGGAGGACGGAGTGCAGAGTTGGCACGTGGAATGTTAGAGGAGGCATGAGAGATAAGACGAATGAGTTGATCGAAATAATGAAAGAAAGAGAATTAGATGTCGTGTGTATGTCGGAGACCAAACGGAAGGGCAGGGGTACTGAAGAGCTCCCTGGCGGGGCGTTTGCTCTATGGTCCGGAGTCCCGGAGAGCGAGAACGCCTGCCAGGGAGTGGGGGTGCTGCTGTCTTCTCGGTTGGTCGATGTTATGACTGAATATAAGTTTGTGAACTCAAGACTTCTCTGGGTTCGCTTTAAATTGGGACTGACGAAGTTATTCCTTTTGGCTGTTTATGCGCCGGTGGCTTCGTCGTCCAGGGCTGAGCTGGAGGAGTTTTGGGAGAATGTAAGAGAAGTTCTAGATTTGGCTAGGGGAAACGAAAGGATTGTTGTATGTGGTGATTTGAATGGATGGGTTGGTACCGCTCGACCAGGGTACGAGTCGGTACTTGGAAAGTTTGGCGATAAAAGGGTTAATGATGCTGGCAAGCTTATACTGGCGGTATGCAAGGAAAAGGGTCTTCTTGTGACAAACACTATGTTTAATCACAAGAAAATCCATATGTATACTAGAGAAAGAAAGAATGAGAGAAGTATGATCGATTTGTTCCTGGTGGATGACCGACTGCGAAAACAGGTTATGGATACGCGAGTGTTCAGGGGTGCTGACCTGGGAACGGATCACTATTTAGTGATTACTAGATTTAGGGGTCTGTTCGCGGGTTGGCGCTACCGGACGACAGTGACAGAACCACAGTCGGTATGTCGCATCCGAAGCTGGAAGCTTCAGGAAGCGGATACTAGGGACAAATATCATGCGAGGGTAGCCGAAAAGCTTGACACCATCGATGGCAGAAACGAATGTGTAGAAAGAACATGGCAGAACCTTAGGGATGGAATGGTAAGTGCAGCGGAAGAAGTGTGTGGAACAATAAAAAGAGGCAGTAGTAAAAGAAGAGATGCATGGTGGAATGATGAAGTGAAAGAAGCTGTAAAGAAGAAGAAGAAAGCATGGTTAGACTACTTGGCCTCTAGTAATGATAAGGATATGAGAGAGAAGATGAAAGAAAGATATAAGCTGCAGAAAGTTCACACGAAAGCATTGATTGAGGAAGTGCGTGAAAGGTGTAGAATGGAAGCGGATGAAAGGTTGTCGCACAACTTTAAGGAGAACTCCAAACTCTTCTGGAAAGAGGTTGGAAGGACCCGAAGTGGTGCGACGGCCTTAAGAATGAACAAAGTGCTTTCGAGAACTAATGACGTCCTCTCAGAAAAATCGGACGTCATGCAGCGATGGAGCGAATTTTATAGAGAAATGTATGCGTGTGATGATCTTAGTGAGGGATCCGGGGATGACGCCGTGACTGGCACGCCAGACCCGGACCTCGATGACACTGAGGTCATCAGTATGAAAGAGATTGAACGTGCGATTCGAAGTTTGAAATGTGGTAAGGCTGCGGGACTAGACAGAGTTACTGCTGAAATGGTCAAGTATGGTGGGCCTCGCGTCTGGGACAGCTTTCATCTGCTGTGCAATTTGTGCTGGCGGACGGGGGATGTCCCGGATGATTGGCGATCCGCAATCATTGTGCCTTTATATAAAGGTAAAGGTTCACATTTTGACTGCGGGTGCTATCGGGCGATCAGCTTGACCAGTTTAGCAAGTAAAGTTTACTCGAAGGTTTTGACACGTAGGATGCAAGAGAAATCGGAAAGATTTCTATGGGAGGCACAATGCGGATTTAGACCTGGAAGAGGATGCACGGATCAAATGTTTTCTCTCCGTATGATCACGGAAAAGCTTCTGGCTGTTAACCAGAAGATTTTCTGTGCTTTTGTGGATCTTGAGAAAGCATTTGATAAGGTTGTAAGGAAGAAAATGTGGGAACTGTTGCCGGGGTATGGTGTGGATGGCCGATTGCTAAGGGCTGTGCAGTCTCTTTACTGTGACTGTAAAGCCTGTGTGCGGGTAGGGCATGACCTGTCACCCATGTTTAGCGTCCAAACGGGCGTAAAACAGGGTTGTGTCATGTCTTCCTGGCTGTTCATACTGTATCTCGACAGCTGTTTACAAAAGCTGAAAGATAGCTGTTTGGGTGTGAAATTGGGTGACATAAAAGTAAATTGTCTGCTGTATGCTGATGATGCAGTGCTTATTGCACCATCAGAGGCAGAACTGCAGGCATTAGTCACGTGTATGAAAGAGGAATGTGAAATTAAAGGTCTCCGTTTGAATGCTAATAAAACTAAGGTTCTGGTATTTGAAAGGGACGAAGAGAGAACGAAGTGTGAAATATGGGTAAATCAGGAATGTCTAGAACAGGTAAATGAAATTGTATACTTGGGGAGTGCTTTTAGCCGGGATGGAAGATGTGATTTAGATGTGGACAGGCGTGTCGCTGCCGGGAACAAAGTCAATGGTGCCCTGACTGCGTTAGTCAAAAGGCAAGGCGTAGCGAAGAGTGCACGCCTTGCAATACATAACGCAGTGTTGGTACCGACTTTGTTATATGGCAGCGAAACCTGGGTATGCCAGAAGAAGCATAAAAGTAAGTTGAATGCAGTGGAGATGCGATCTCTTCGTAAAATGTGCGGCGTTACTATGGCCGACCGAAAGCGAAACGAAGAGATTCGCAATATGGCAGGTTTGAAAGATGACCTTATCACAAAAATTGATAAGGGCGTGCTTCGGTGGTTTGGGCACGTTGAGCGAATGAGTGAAGACCGAATGGTGAAGAAAATATATAGCGCGAAAGTTAATATTAAAAGGTGTCGAGGTAGACCGAGACTAACTTTCGAAGACCATGTGAGCAAATTGCTCGAAGAGGGTAGGGTCAAGAGTACTCGGATACCTAGACGTGCATGTATGAAGAAGATAATGAATCTGAAAGAAGCGAAAGAGATATGTAAGGATCGTGACACTTGGCGATCTGTTCTCTCTGGCTACCCCGTCAGGGATTGTGCGTGAAGATAAGATGTTTTTATATAGAGAAATAAAAACATCAAATACTTAATAACCGTTTAGTGGCGGTGTAAAAATATTTACTACCCCATATCGATCGCCCCGAGGGTGTCGTAAGAGGCGACACAGGTAAAATGAAATAAGAGATGGGCAGCAGCATCTTCCTAATAACAACTCTAAATAATAAAGAAACTGTGGTTGCCAAGCGTGGCAACTATTGCAAAATCACTCCATAAGGCAATCTATGATAAAGGCCTATGTTCAGCAGTGGACTTTTATAGGCTGTAATGGATGGATGAATGGATGGATGGATGGATATACATACCTAATAGAAGTAGAAATATAATATTAAATATTATATGCCATCATAAACATAACTTGTAAAAAAAAACAAGTCTCGCAACTAATTTCTACCGTAAAAAGTTGTGAAATCCATGTAATACCAAGTCGGTTAATTTATTCAGTCCCTACTTAAGGGTCCTTCTGTCTCAAGTTATTACGTAATTAGCTGACCTTACAACGTCTTATAGTGACCATATCAATATTAAAAATATTTTATATTTTAAATAAATAGATTGACTTGGTCATCGCATGAAAACACAATGTATCTCACAAGTAATACATATTATATTAAATTAGATTGTTTAGTGCAATTGCCAACTCAATCTATGTATTTAAAAATATAAAAGATTTTTATATTGAAATGGTTATGTTATAAGATGTTGTTAGGTCAGCTAATTACATAATAACTTGAGACAGAAGGACCCTTAAGTAGGGACTGAATCAGTCAGAAAACAAATTGTATATATTTCTTTTAATATTCTACTAAGCCAGCGCTTATCTACGATCCCACCTGATGGTAAGAAGTCTTATCACAGAAAGTTCTCATACAACCTTAACACTACGAATGAGCGCTTATTTTGTGCTACCTTTTCTGCTGTCTAATGTTTGAAATATAAATATGATAAAGAAATTTAATGCTTTATTTTATTTAAACACTATAAAGTTATGTTTCTATCTGCAGAAGCGCTGGCGCGAGGTGAAGGTGCGGCTGAGCTGCCTTTGTACTGGGACTCGTGGGAGCGACACGCTCGCTCCTCTCCGAGACCGAGGAAAGGTTTGTATTTGATATTAAAATTCATCATTATATAAAGCATAAAGACTGAACGAATGGGTGAGAAATTGTGTGATAAGAGAAAAAAGTGGAGCCATGGTAGCTCAGATGGTTAGCGCTCACTGTAAGCTTCACAGTACTCGAGCAACCCGGGTTCGATCCCCGCCGGCACCAATGAAATTGTTAATTGCAATTTTAAGTGCTGATTTACCACGTGCACGGCGGTGAAGGAAAACATCGTGAGGAAACCTGCATGTCTGAGAAATAAGAAAAAAAAATATTTCGAAGACATGTGAAGTTCGCCAACACGCACTGGGGCAGCGCGGCGGAAATTCCCTTGCCCTAAAACCCTCTCAGAAATGAGAGGAGGCCTGTGCCCAGCAGTGGGACGTAAATAGGCTGCAGCTTTAGAGAAAAAAGTAGTTTGCAAGATGTGATCAGAATGAAGTAAATAATACTTCGTTTGGACACATCACAAGAATAAATGAGGAAAGAGTGATATAGCAAATTAATGCTGCAAAAGTGAATGGCAGAGTCGAGAAGAGATACCCTTGATGGAGGCTTTTTAACTAAATTGGCGATATATTTACGATGGACCAAATTACAAGTACCCCTGCCTGATGAGCATGTATGGAAATGAAAGAAGCGAGAGGGGTTATGTCAGGATCATGCCAAATGAAAGTTCGTAATCTCTGGTTACCCCTCTGGATGGCATATTTAAGATTTTTTTTTAAATTTAAGAATTCATCTACATTTTAATTCTTATCGAGGATCGATGTCGCTGTCTATAGGACCCAGCATTACCTTACCATCAGAGGAATTGAGTTATCGTTTGTCACCCATACTCTATAAAAAAAGTAATGACGAGAACCATACACCCTTGTTAGCTGATTACGAGTCATTCTATCTTGGTCCTCAGAGGTAGCAAATACTCTGCATGCAGTCTGCATTGATACTTAATGGAGACTATTATATATTAGACATAAAAAGTTATTTTCAATAAGTGTTATTTATAATCTTTATTGATGAATAAAAAAGTTCTGTTTCTTTTTATAGTTGTAGATGTTTCAGGGCTATAGCATCCTCATACAATCTGGTGAGCTTTGTGCTTGTTTGTCATTATTGTATAAAAAAAGACTTACAGTTGCCAAACTTATTAAAAATTAATTGGACACGCTATATGTTGAAAAGTTAGTAAAAAATCAAAATATTATAAATCTATGTAAATGTTTCAGGCGGCAAGTCACCTACAACACCAGTAAGCAAACGGAAGCAAAACTCACATCTACCAGCACCCGCCGCCTTGACGAAGTCTCGCTCTCACGAATCCCAGCTGTCTGTCAGGCCTGACGCCTCCGATCTTAGGTACCTGTTATTTCTAATGATTTCATTAAAATTGATATTGCCACAGAAACAATGGAATTTATATTTCGGTAAGACATTCATGACATAACACTTGTTATCATTGACCTGTATATATGGACTGGCTATACACCGTTACATAATCAGGCGATTTGATTTTAGCCATTTTGGCGCTGATAGAACAGAAGCAGAAGTGAACGTCCACGGAACTAATAATAGAGATAAGACAGTGTGATAAAATATATCGATAAAAATTCTATACCCAGGCCTACACGTAACGTCCATTATAGTTATGTATCAATTAATACCTAGGCTCTAGACGCAAGCTTTATACCTCATATAAAACCAATATCGATGCTGCGTTGGTCTATCTACGTTTTTATTCGGAACTACACAACGGATTTTGCTCCGAGTTTCAACATTGGTTCATTCGCGGGGCTTAAATATTTAATTAGTACCGCAAAATTTCAACTGGTGTAAGTAACTATACAAAATAAAAACATAATTTCGCCAATAATTTATTGTCAACTGTTCATTCAGTTCTAGTATTAGAGAAAACAAATCAGCTAATTAAATAACGCATATTCTAATTGTTTACAGGTCTGTCCATAGACAAAATAAACTATATCTCCTAATATATATACATTAATACGAATAAGTATGTTATGCAATGCCATATCGTTCTTGAGATTGCAGTAAAACTTTGTCAACTTATTGCTTGCACTTGCGCAAAGGTCATAGACATAGTACAATTAACTTACACAAGTGGCGCGCGTATCGTACTAACACATTCGTGCTACAACTATACTACTAATATAACTGCAGCATGGCTCTACCACGTACAAGTACTCCATTAATTTTTTCAATTTTGTAGCTGAAATAATTAAACAATATGAGCGAGGTTATATGTCATGTCGCGCTGCTCAGACGCGTGATATACGATGGTGAAACCACGGGGCATAGCTAGTCAAACAATATACCTCTTCCAAATTTAAAACGATATTTCTATAAATATTTCTTCCGCGGCAGCAATGCGCTGGGTACCATCTAGAAAGATATAAACTTTAAATTACATAGTTATCAGTTATTTACAACATTTCGAAATTAAACCAACCAGATGGAAACCCTCGGCAGGGGTCCAAACGGCCGAGGGTTAGGGGAAAAGGGAAAGAAACCGGCGGACGATGCGGGTGGTATCGACGAGCACCGCTTTCTGCATTTGAGCTTGGAGCGGTCCCAGTCGCCTCAGATGACCCGGGAGGCTGACTGGGATTAACCAGTTCGCAGAAACAATTACAGGTATAATTTCGGTCGGCAGTCCGCCTCACATGTCGGTCAGCTCGTGAGCCAGGTCCATATATTTTGTTTTCTTATCTGTTTCGGCTTTCACGAGGATCTTGTCATACGGAATGGTAATGTCGACCAAAAATATCCTTGACTGTGCCCGGTCCATCAGCACAACATCAGGCTTATTCGCAAGTATAGTCCTGTCTGTGATGATGTCCCGGTCCCAGTAGAGCCTGGCGCGGTCATTTTCGAGCACGGCTTCCGGCAAGTATTTGTAATAAGGCAATTTCCGGTCCACGAGACCGTATTTCAGAGCGATCTCCTGGTGTAGAATTCTGGCTAATAAGTTGTGCCTGTGCAAGTACTCAGAGTTAGAAAGCGCCGAACAATCGGAGATGACATGCCTAAGTGACTCACCGGGATGGCGACAAGCTCGACAGATGTCGACGGTGCCATCCCTTAGGATGTATCTCATGTTAGTTGTTGGTCTTAATAACCTGATTTTGTATCGCACACACAAAACCCTCGGTTTACCCAAATAGGTCACCAAAACGTAGCCAGTAAAGGGAGGCAACTGTGTCTACGAAAGGCTCATGTAGAGCCTTGTAGACCCTCCCGTGGAGCTCCTTCTCCTTCAATACGGTCTCCCGGTCCTGAATGCTCTGTACTGCCGGGTCCTGCCATTGCTCGATGGCTAAGGATAGAGGGGTAAGTCCTTTATCACAAGAAATGACCCCCCTATAGAACGGATCATCCGCTCTTGTCAGAAAGTAATTACGGAGGCTACACACTTCGCGATTATGCATGGTAAGCGCGCTTAAAAAGCCGCGCCCACCATGTTTCCGCGGCAAGTACAGCCTCATAATCGACGATCTCGGGTATTATTATTACAAGGTTTAATAATCGTTTAATAAAAATATGATATTAAGGGTGGATTCGACTAAATACACCAGAGTAACTAACCCTCTTTGGTCTTACTCTCATATAACTTCGTTTGCGTTTTCCCAACACAAACGTGGAGTAGCCAATACTGGGTATTGTTACTCTAAAGTTTGTGAATCAATAACAACAGTAACATTTGATAATTACCGGTTGTCGGCGAGTTTGATTGTTAACCGATATGGATAGAACAGAACATCGATAAGTATTATATACAAGGAACTCTACAACAAAAATCGAATTTTATTGTTCATTAAAACTCATTAATATAAAGCCAAACATGTTGGTATTTACGATATTAAAATTAGTAGTGGCAGCATCGTTTCCGAGACACCTGAGATTTTGGGTTATTAGTAGTAGTAGATTAGTATTAACATCAATGGCGAGTACATCACTCACCTTCGATTTGCCGACTATATAGTCCTTATGGCATTATCGCTGGAGGACCTAACCACAATGTTAATGACCTCAATAGTGTCTCCCAACGGATAGGTCTTAAGATGAACATGGACAAAACAAAAGTCATGTGTAACGTCCATGTCACACCTATGCCGGTAGTTGTTGGGGACACTAAGCTCGAAGTTGTTGACGAGTATGTTTACTTGGGATAAATAGTCCGACTAGGTAAGTCCAACTTCGACCGAGAGGTCAATCGACGGATTCAGCTCGACTGGACAGCGTTCGGGAAATTACGGCTTATCTTCTCGTCAGGTTTACCTCAAAACTTAAAAACTAGATGACTGTACAACCAGTGCGTGTTGCCAGTGATGACCTATGGATCTGAGACGAAGTCCTTCACTGCTGGCCGTATGAGGAAGCTCAAAGTCGCTCAGCGAGCTATGGAGAGGGCTATGTTCGGCGTTTCTCTGCATGATAGACTTAAAAACGAGGACATCTGCGATAGAACCAGAGTAACCGACATAGCCCAAAGAATTAGTATGCTGAGGTGGCAATGGGCCGGCCATATAGCTCGAAGAACCGACAACCGATGGGGAAAAAAGGTTTCTCGATTGGAAGCCTCGTATGGGCCTATGTTCAGCAGTGGACTTGTGAAGGGCGGTAATGAATGAATGAAAAAAAAAAAAACAAATTTTAAGGACCTATATTATCAAATAGTTTTTTTTTAAATATTAGCTGTAAATTTACTTACTTGTGGAATGTTATCAAACTTTCCCTTTGGTAACGAGTTTTACAAATTACGCACACTGTCATTATTACTAAAAATAATTCTTATTATATTACTAAAATCAAACATATTCAAACTACACAAAGTAGTTTCATTTTTTCGTTTAAAATACAGAGATGCGATTTAACCACTCAGGCCTCGACATTAACCACCACCATCTTAGTCAAACCTATGGTCAAGCCAAGAGTATAGTATGTCAGGCCAAAGACATTTTTTTTAAATGAAGGTAAATATAACTTAGAGTCATTAGTATGTTCTTATACAAAAATAAAAAATATCAACAATTAAAATATCGCATTCTCTGTATGAAGGTCAAGTCAAGAGAAACGATGATTGCTAGACGTTGTCCATAAATAAAATGTTTTGAGAAGTTATTAATTACCGTGTAGTGGCGGTGTACGAATATCCATATCATCCTGAGGGTCTCGTAAGAGGCGACTAGACTTCGAGAAAAGTTTTATTTTTCACTAAGTCTAGTCGGCTTGACAGGTGAATCACCGACCATAGTTTCCAAAGGGACATACCGAGTCGGCGTGCTAAAATTTTTGTTGAGACGTTAGGGTCGTCAATAGATAATCGTTACAAGTACTTACATAATCTAATTAATAACTTAAGTACAATAACGCATAGGCGTCAATCTTGGCGCATCACTATTCAACTACTCAACTATTTATCAGTATCTATAGAACATCTGGTTACGCTTGGCATAGTGGACATTTAGCGATATGCAAGCTTTAGACCTTGCTTATTTGCAGGGGCGTAGCTACCGCCGTATCAGCCGTATCAATGATACGGGGCCCCCAGGATATAGAGGCCCCAAACGTAGGTATATAAGCAAAAATTCTAAGGACTTGTATGGGACAGGATGTTGGTTTGAATTGTTTGGCTTGCTTAGTTCCTAGGAAGATTAATTGTAAGTAATAACTTATAATCAATATATAATTATTTTAATTCAATGCGAGAGTTTTTGTTCCTTTTGTGAAAAATCTTTACCCTTCATTTGGGCCCCGACAAATTTTGATACAGGGCCCCTCAGATTTTGATACAGAGTAGCGTGCCTCTAACTGACTGTGACTAACGCCGCCCATGAACAACTGCAACACCGGGGGATGGTTCCCCAGCCCATGATGGGGTATTGCAGATGCGTTGCCGGCCTTTTAAAAAGAAGTAGGCTCTTTTCTTGAAGGTCCCCAAGTCGTATCGGCTAAATCGCTGGTGGTAATCGATTCCACAAGGAAGTTGTGCGAGGAAGAAAACATCTTCTAAATAGCACAGTGGTGGACTGCCAATCATCCAGATGGTGTGAATGATATCGGGAGTTGTGCCGCGATGTGCGTTCGTGAAATTTACAGCTGGGATTAATCCGAACAATTCCTCAGAGCACTCCCCGTGGTAAATGCGAAAGAAAATGCAAAGGGATGCAACATCTCTTCGCAGCGCCAATGAATCGTGCCGAGCGGAAAGGACTCGACGATTCGAGCCGCTCTGCGTTAGGTGCGGTCAAGTGGAAGGAGCTGGCACTGGGGAGCCTCAGCCCAGAGATGGGAACAGTATACTATGTGAGGCCGAACCTGCGCCTTGTAAAGTTGCAGGCGTTGTGCCGGCATGAAATACTGTCCCGCTCTGCTGAGCACATCAAACAAAGATAAACATAAATATTTATACAAAGATAAATATTTTGACTTATGTTTATTTTTGTACACGTATTGGTATTTTTGCATAATGTGTCCCGTTCGTACTGTTGGATTTCGCTGCCATGGACGTTGGACATCAATACCATTTTCTAAAAATATTTTTTTTATTTATAAACAATCCATTTATCGATAAATCGTCTTGCAATCGTCGTTTCTCTAGGGCCCATTTGACCTTCATACAAATAATGCGATATTTTAATTATAGATAATTTTTATTTTTGGATAAGGACATAGTAATGACTCTAAGTTCAATCTTAATTAACTAAAATATTGTCTTTGGCCTGACCTACTTATACTCTTTGACTTGATTATTAATGTCATGGCTTGAGTAGTTAAAGGGTTAAATAACACAACAGACTTTGGCATATTGTGTCAATTTTAGTTCCCAGTACGAACAATAGCGGCGCATCAAATCGGCACAAACATTTTGTAGGGTATAGCTAATCCAGCGTACTTGTATATATAGAAGTTCAGTGCATGTTATGTACATGACCAATATAAGGCTTAGGTTATACCATAATAATATAAAGTAAAAGTTTATTAATCAAAATTGTATTGTAAAAGTATAAAATCTATAGTTTTAAGAATAAAAAAGAAATATCTTAAGTGTCAATTTGCTTAGAAAAGTTTGCTTAAAAAAAATATAGGCAAAGTAATTCTTTACTAACTTTAATTGTTATCCTTTTCTAAGAGGCGGTGCTGACCCTTTCTTACCTCCCGACGTACAGTGTGACATCAATAACAACGCTGTATATATATTTTAAAGTTAACAAACGCTACGAAACTACTAAAACAACCTTGCAGAAATAAGATGAATTTGCCAAAAAAACGAAACAAACACCTCAAAAATTAGTTTGGTTCGCACAATCATCATCATAATAATATACTTTTGAATCAAACGCTAATTCAACAATTTCACTTTTTTACTATAGAAATTTACGTCATGATCTACTTCTCATATTACAATAAATTTTAGTGTTGGTTTAGTAATAGTTACAATATATATATATACCACCCGCTCGCCGTCTACAACAACGTAGTGAGTGTATACTCACAATACACTCAAAAACATTACCGAGTGCACTGTGTATCCTCAGCTTAACAATCGGGCATGACTGTAACGTAACAGCTTTTGTAACACATTGTTACATTCATGACAAAAACATGAGGGACATTACAGTGTGACATCAATAATTTGGACATGTTTTTATAAATCAATAAAAAAGTAAATAATAATACTGTTACAAGCTTGGGGTTCGAGACAATTAAAAACTGCCGATTGAATTACCAAAATTGACACTTTAATTTCACCACACTAATTACAATCTAAAATCACACTAATAATAAAACACAGTTCGCGGTTATTTCGCTTCGAAGTATTCTCTTGTATCGCCAATTCAATACTGCCTCGGTCGTGGTCTATACCGGCCTTATATAGGGCCTCAGATAGTTTCCAGAATCTTCTACTGTAGCGACATCTAGAGTGTTCGAGTACATATCGGTCCCGAAATTTCTGGAAGGATCTTGACTCTCCTAGTTCTGCTACTCGACACTAGAGGGCACTAGTGTAACTAGTGTTGCCATGTACAAGACATTAATAGTGGCGCGCAACACTGCCCCCTCCTAAGACATGCTCGTCCCGAGCATTATTGGCCCCATAATAACGCGCCAGTCGATCCACATGGACAATCTTAGGAGTACCTCTGGCACCTTTCTGTATCCGGTAGGTTACATCATTGATCCTTGTCACAATCCGGTACGGTCCGTCCCATTTAGCTTGAAGCTTAGGAGATATCCCTTTGCTGCGAACTGGATTGTGTAACCACACTAGTGAACCTTCATCAAACCCCTTGTTGTTCATTTTGCGGTCATACCGTGTTTTCATCTTCTCAGACGTTTGCTGGCCCGTCTGTCTGACGTGCTCATAAATGTCATTCATTTTGTTCCGCAAGTCATTTGCATAATCGGTTATACTGCGTGGGGCATCAGGTGGTATTCCGGTGATCAGGTCTGCAGGCAGCCGCAATTCTCTCCCAAAGTTTGCGAAAGCTGGCGTCACTGACGTACTTTCGTGAACAGCGCTTCGATATGACAACAAAAACGGTTGTATGTGCCTGTCCCAGTCTCGTTGCCGTTTTTCCACAACTTTTGCTAGGTACCTCTCCAATGTCTGATTAAATCTTTCTACCATTCCATCAGATTGTGGGTGGTAAGAAGTTGTTCGTGTTTTCTGAGTACCCATAACTCGGCAAGTTTCCTGGAATATTTGAGACTCAAAATTCCTTCCTTGATCGCTGTGAATCTCTAAGGGTACTCCAAAACGACAGAAGACTTCAGAACTAGTTTATCTGCAACTGTTGAAGCTTCTTGATTTGGAATAGCGAAGACTTCTGGCCACTTAGTGAAATAATCCATCACAACCATGAAATACTTGTTACCACTTTCAGTTTCTGGAAACGGCCCCGCAACGTCAATGGCTATCTTCTCCCATGGTGCACCAACATTGTACAATTTCAATGCGCCTCTACTACGAATTTGAGGTCCCTTTACAGCCGCACAACTTGTACATTTGCGGCACCAGTCCTCGACATCGTCACGACAGTGGACCCAGTAAAACCGTTCTCGGATCTTCGGGAGAGTTCGTTTAACTCCCAGGTGGCCTCCTGAACAACCACTATGGTACAGCTGTAGAACATCCGGCACTAGCCTTAGGGACAACCATTTGCAAATGACACCTGTCTCCCCGACCATTTTCCCATTAACGGCACAGGACTCCATCCTGAATCAGCAAGCTGTCTCATTGGGCCCAATAACTTTTCGTGGTCGAACTCATTGCTGAGACGTCGCTCCACTTGGGCTTAGGAGCACTGGCCTTCATCCATTCCAGAATCGGCTTAATGTCCGAATCTTCCTGCTATGCATGTTGTAGGCTGTCCTTCCATTCATTGCTGAGCTGTTCTGTCCTGAATATCCTCGCAGATACCACTTCTTTACCCTCTTGCCTAGTACAATGTTTGCAATCTTCAGGGCAAGGTCTTCTTGATAATGCATCTGCATTGCCATGAGATTTCCCGCTGCGATGTTCGATCACAAAGTCGTATTCCTGTAGTAGTTCAATCCATCTCGCAACTTGTCCTTCCGGATTTTTGAACTGCAATAGCCATTTCAGTGCAGCATGGTCAGTTCGTAAGTAGAATTTCCGCCCCAGGAGGTATTTGCTAAAATGCTGCAAGGACTTTACCACAGCAAGCAATTCCCGTCTTGTGACACAATAGTTCCTTTCCGGCTTTGACAACGACTTGCTGAAGTACGCTATCACAATCTCTTGATCACCATTCCGTTGAGACAACACACCGCCAAGTCCTATATCGCTTGCGTCTGTGTCAACTATGAATTCTTTGTAATCAGGGTACCCCAAAATAGGTGTTTTGCACAGACGGTTCTTGAGCTCCTGGAATGCAATATCGCAACTTTCATCCCAGCAGAAATGTCGCTTCTCCTCGGTTAGCTTGTGCAGAGGTTTGGCTATATCTGCAAAGTTCTTCACAAATCGCCGATAATAAGAGCACAAACCCAAAAACGCTCTAACCTGTGTCTTGTCTTTTGGAACCGGCCACTCCTTGACAGCGGCAATTTTCTCTGGATCCGTGCGGATACCTTCTTCCGACACTACATACCCCAAAAAACTAACTTGCCGTTTGAATAGTGAGCACTTCTTTGGGACTCAACTTGAGGTTGGCACTCTGGATCTTCATGAGCACGCGTTCCAGGTTTTGAAGGTGTTCCTCAAACGTACGGCCTACGATGATGATGTCATCCAAATAGACTTTAAATTGCCACAGACCCTTTCCTGTGGAGAATGCAGTTTTCTCCTTCTCCTTAGGGTCAATTTCAACCTGCCAGTAGCCACTTTTCAGATCCAGCGTACTAAACCACTTTAAGCCTGTGTCCAGCGTGTCATCAATTCTTGACAAGGGATAGCTGTCCTTCTTCGTAACGTCGTTCAGGCGGCGGTAGTCAACACAAAACCGCATGCTGCCGTCCTTCTTCTTTACCAGCACCACTGGTGAACACCATGGACTAGATGAAGGTTCAATAACACCATCCTTCACCATTCCCTCAATCATGGTTTCCACTTCCTTTTCACGTGCTACAGGCAATCTTCTTGGCCGCTGACGAATAGGCAATTCTTGTCCTGTGTTTATTTTGTGTTGAACTAAGCCAGTCTTTCCTATGTCAGCTTCGTTTGACGAGAAAACATTGGCGTACTTGAGTAACAACTTTTTCGCTTTGACCGTTTCATTCGGGGAGAGAACGCTGCGACAGTCTTCTAAAAGTGTGGTCACTCTAGTTTGTCCATCCTTGCTGGGGGTCCCAGTCGATAGATATTCGCACCGACGCAACCAATCCACTTCCTCACTAGTACCAACCAATGTGCCTTTTTCTATAATCTGTTCCTGATCACAAAGGTTCAGCACACGTACTCCTGAGATGTCGGCGGTTCTGACCAAGGTTCGAGCCACTTTCCATGGAAGGTCATTGTCTACCCTTTCCACGAGTACACAACGAAGAGTTTCCCCAGGATTCCGTGGAAGTCTAACCGGCACAATCGTTTCCGATCTCGGCGGAAGAACAATCTTCTTAAGGCTGTACACATTCCCTGGTAACGCCCCTTCCACGAAAAGTTCCTCTTGTCCACATTTCAAAACACCTTGCTTAACGTCGATCTCACAACAATTCTTCCTCATAAAGTCTAGGCCCAGGATGCAGTCGTCCATTATATCAGCCACGATGACATTATGCAGGTAGATCATGTTGCCTAGCTTCAACTCCATCTCCTTCTCTCCACGGACGGGTATGCGCTGACTGGTGGCTGTCACCAAATTAATGCGTTCTCGGTTGTATGCGGAGTCCCCAAGGAACCGACTTATAAGTTGGGAACTGACAACCGTGCGAGAGGCTCCAGTGTCTATGGTCAGTTTACACGGCTTTCCGTTGACCTCGCCCTTTATGATTAGGCTGTTCCCATCATGAGTTTGTGAGATCGAAATCCTTGGGGCTCTTTTAACATCAGCCAGCACCCGCCAGTTTCCCTGCTGCTGCTGGGCGGTGCTATTATCCGCACTACCCTCTCGAGATCGATCACCTTCCCTTTCTACAGTTCGCTTAGGGCAGCTGGATCGAAGATGGCCCCTTTCTCCACAGCCGTAGCACTTAGGGCTGTAGCTTTTATTGCGGTCCTGAACTGTAGCTGTTGCAACCTCCCTGACGCGGTGGGAACGATGATCCTGCCGCACGGCTTCCACCTCCAGTGCATGGGTCAAGGCGTCCTTAAGCGTCTCGTGGTGCCCGAGCCTCACAGCAGCTCTGACTTCAAGGTCGCGGATGCCGTCGATGAATGTCTGCACCAAGTTCCCTACAATAAGCGCAGGTACAGACTGGTACGCTTTTCGAACCAGCTTCTCCACCTCAAGAGCCCACTGCTGCAGCTTTTCGTTACTGCGTTGCACGCGATCTTTGAGCTGCGCACGAAAGACGTGTTCCAGGTGAGCGTCGCCATATCTCGCCTCCAATGCCTCAAGGAGCTGCTCGTAAGTCACTTCCTTACCGAGAGCTTCCAGAACAGTTAATGCCTGGTCGCGCAGGCCTAGGGTGAGAGCAGTCATGGCCTGACTTTTATTCCAGCCGTTCGCTTTCATGACAGCCTCGAACTGGATTTTATAGGCCGACCAGGAAGAAGTCCCGTCGAACGGTGGCACTTTGAATCCACGTAGCGAAGGTGTTGTAGCTACCACGGGAGCTGTAACTCCATCCCCAATTTTGAGGTCGTTCAGCGTTTTCTTCACGTCAGCCATCACATTGTCAACCCGATTGTACACTTGGTCGATTCGGGTTTCAGCTTCCGACAGGCGGTTGTCATATTGAGCAACCTTATCCTTCACCTCACTTATTTCTTTCCCGAAGGTAGCGTGAAGGTCCTTCATGAGAAGTATCTGCTCTTCCTTATCGCGTTTGAGCTGCTCTTCCAACCGACGGCCCTGTTCCTCCTGTCGGCGGGCCTGTTCCTCCTGTCGGCGGCCCTGTTCCTCCTGTCGGCGAGCTTGTTCCTGCAGCATCATCATCAGAATACCTAAGTCAGGTGCTGCTGATGCAGGAGCTGCTGACGGGCCGGCCGGCAACTGGCCTGCCGACGTCTGTGACGTTGCACCACCAAATCGTTTCTGGTCCGTCTCCTGTTGGCGTTGACTTCGGGTACGGATACCCTCGGTGTCGTCTTTAGGTAAAATCGGCATATTTGATCCCACTTCTGACACCAATTGTTACGCACTTGGGGTTCGAGACAATTAAAAACTGCCGATTTAATTACCAAAATTGACACTTTAATTACACAACACTAATTACAATCTAAAATCACACTAATAATAAAACACAGTTCGCCGTTATTTCGCTACGAAGTATTCTCTTGTATCGCCAATTCAATACTGCCTCGGTCGTGGTCTATACCGGCCTTATATAGGGCCTCAGATAGTTTCCAGAATCTTCTACTGTAGCGATATCTAGAATGTTCGAGTACATATCGGTCCCGAAATTTCTGGAAGGATCTTGACTCTCCTAGTTCTGCTACTCGACACTAGAGGGCACTAGTGTAACTAGTGTTGCCATGTACAAGACATTAATAGTGGCGCGCAACAATACGTTATTTAGTTATTTTTTTATAAACACATTGTATAAGTATCACAAAATTTCAACCAAACTTAAAAATACAGGATAGCCATTCCATTTCGAAAGTGATGGCAGTTTTTGATACTGGTGGTGGTAGTTGGACAAATAAGTTTAGTAGAACAATAATAATAAATAATAATAATAATTGATTAGACTCTGTTTTACAAATTACATCTGTGCATAGTATTTATTTAATTACAAAACTTAGATTTCAAAGCAGTTAGCTTTAACGGCTATACTAGTATAAACTATGATACAGCCCTGAGTTGTGATGGAGAATGATATTTAGTGTAATAATGGTTGCAGCGATAACAGCCAGTCGTCAGCGCGCGACGGCATGGAGGGTGCGGAGGGCAGCCCGCCCGCCTCGCCGCGCGACGAGCCTGAGGGCACGCCGCAGCGCAGCGCGCACCACCCGCCCGCCGTCTACAACAACGTAGTGAGTGTACACGCACACACGCACGCACACGCATACGTACACGTACACGTACACGTACACGTACACACACGCGTGCGGAGGGCAGCCCGCCCGCCTCGCCGCGCGACGAGCCCGAGGGCACGCCGCAGCGCAGCGCGCACCACCCGCCCGCCGTCTACAACAACGTAGTGAGTGTACACGCACACACGCACGCACACGCATACGTACACGTACACGTACACGTACACACACGCGTGCGGAGGGCAGCCCGCCCGCCTCGCCGCGCGACGAGCCCGAGGGCACGCCGCAGCGCAGCGCGCACCACCCGCCCGCCGTCTACAACAACGTAGTGAGTGTACACGCACACACGCACGCACACGCATACGTACACGTACACGTGCACGCACAAAGTCGTGGATGCTCTCATTGTTGTTTCGACGACTCCGCTGCGCGTGGTTCAACAATGAGTTGCAGCGCAAGGGCCGCGGGTTTCAATCCCAAACGGAACATTTGTATGTCCTGCACATAATTGTTCCGGGTCTGGATGTTTTTCTGGTCTCCTCCATTGATTGCAGAATAGGGGCGATATTTGCAGTAGTTACCACGTTTGGCAGGTGGGTTGCCAACCGGAGTTTTTAACTAGTCGTTTTATTAGGAAAACGCTACTCCCCATTTCCAGATTTGTTTCCCTCTGTCGCATCTTACGACATCCACGGGATGATATGGGGTAGGCGATTTCTTACACGGTAGATTATTGTATAGTCTGTTCGCTAAGATAGTGTCGGTACACCCGGAGGTGCACTTATTATTTTGCTTTTATTTTATTATTTTTTCATGTTTGTTAAATAAATGTTTTTCTATTCTAAGAATAAAATTGAATACTAGTTCATTCTTATGGTTATAGTAATAAAATACGAATATAAATAATAAAAACAAGGTAAGTAGCAAAGAACCTTTCACTACGGCGCTCGTTTCAAAATACAAAATTCTCCGGCGGGTGTACGCCTCATGCGGCGACCTTTAATCTCCTGACCTTTGACAAGATGCGACACGTGCTAAGGCGACACGACACAAAGATAACTGTATCTAAGCGAACAGACTATAGTATATAGTACTCTTATACAGACTATAGTATTATGACAAATATTAGACAAGAACAAAGTCATTGCGCAGGGCTACGGCGCGCCGCGGTCGCCGCGCACGCCGGTGGGGCGCTGCATGGCGCACGACATCGCGCACCGCTTCACCAAGTCCTTCAACATGATCGCCACCTGCGACTACTGCGACAAGCAGATGCTCTTCGGCTCCGGCCTCAAGTGCAAGGAGTGCAAGTTTAAATGTCACAGGTACCACCTCGATCGTCTTCCTCTGCCTTACTTCTTGTATGTGTAGATGTGTTTGTGTATATATGTATTCTTATTTCCAAATAATACCTCTTAATATGCTGATTTCTCCCCCATTCACTTCTATGAATGTTTTTTTTTATTTTTAGCTTCAAGTAATCTGTTTATGTGGTAGAGCCATACTGCATTTATATTATGGTTGTACAAATGGATCAGATTGAACGGGGTATGATCACGCTCTCACAGAATATCAGCGTTAAATAGCAGTTTAATGATGTGTTTCGTGTCGTGTTCTCTTAGAAACGGAAACCCTTTTTGCTGGAAACGAGGCATTCCATCTTAGTCCTCGGGGATGACAATGCTACTGCTTTTGATTCTTAATCGAGGATAAATATAGATATCTATGAGTCAACATCCACTTACCATCTGGTGAACTTTGTGCTCGTATGTTATCCTTATATAAAAAAAATTATATATACTACTCGAGCAGATAAAGAATGGAACTATAAATGGCGTCCCCTCTATTCACTTCTTGCTTGCACACTGTCTCTATCTATACTCACACCCGTCAATAATGGCCACAAATAATCATGCCTTGTGATATGCCTTATTTGTGCTTCTAATTTCAGGTCCAAGTAACAATATATAGCATTTTTTAAAAGTTTTAAAATGCTAGGTTCTATCCTAAGAAACATCAAAAATCCATTTTTAAAAATAACCCTGTTTAACACAATAATTAGAAGTGATCTAGAGTACTGCAGTTCGGCGAGGAATCCCCATTACGAAGTTCACATAAAATATATAGAATTTGTACAAAAACGCTTCCTTTGGCATCTCAGTTATCAGTGCAATCTAGTTAAACGCCTACCACACTATAAAGACCGACTAAGTTACTTTAAATTAAATAGCCTAAAAGAATGCTAGTTAATAGGAAAATCGATTACGCAGAATAATTACAAAAAATTAGATTAAATGCACCGACTAGAACACCTTCAAAATATTCGCCTTTCGTGACAAAATTAGCCAAGAGCAATTTAGGCCATAACTCAATTTTGAACAGAATTCGAGGTCGATATAACTATATCTATATATGTTTCTTTGCACACTATTTATTAAATTTTCCTTTTTTTTTCTTTGTAACCGTATTTTATATTATGTAATTTTATCATAAATAGGTACAATTAGCAAGCCCACGATGCATGCCTTGGTAACCTATAATTAAGACAACATTTAGTTTTTAATCCTAGAATATAAGTATTGTAACATAACAAATAATTCCAATTGTAATTCCGGTTATAGTTCCAGTATAAGACATAATTATCGTTGGTTATCCTTAATAAAATAAAATAAAAATGTAGATGCGTTGTCTCCCCTGAGGACTAAGGTGGAATGACTCGTGCCTCGTAACCAATAAAGATGATCTCCGTATAAAACAACATTATTCTGTGGTTTCACGCTGGTATTCTGTGAAAGCGTGGTTCTACCCCGGTCGGGCCGACTCACTTGGACCATATTGAACTAAAATAAAACAGGTTCAAAAACGGATTAGGTATTATGTTAGCTTTTACGGAAAACGGGGTGTATCGTTTCCCTTATATTTCTTTATCGCTTTTACTTACTTTATAACGTAGTAAAGGGTGGGGTGAGGAGAGATGAGGTAATTTATAGATACAGTATCTGTTTATTTTGTTGTTATAGATGGGCTATGCATCTATGATTAAAGAAATAGTGTAAAGAATTGTGTATGTTTATTGAGAACTGTGACCTTCGTTTTCTGTGTCTCATTTTACTTTATAAGCATAGAACATTTTAATACAAAGTCAAAGACTTAGTATACAGTTGGATATTTGGTTAGATATACTCATACACATAGAATTTTTCCAATATTAACACTTTAAATATCTTTCCTTTCAGAGACTGCGAAAGTAAAGTTCCTCCGTCGTGCGGCTTACCGCCTGGATTTGTTGTTGCCTTCAAAGAAAAATTTCACAAAGATGGTAAGTCGGAATTACATGTATTATTAAATAATTGCAGATTATTTATAAAAGAAAATTTGCGGTTTGAATTTATAGGATATTATTTTCATCACAATTACTAAAAATATTTTAAAAACTGATCTATGTGGATGAATTAATATTTACTATACATCCAAAAAATTTAAAAAGTTTAAATTTAAATGCAATTAAAAAAAAATATTTTAGTAACTACAGGTTCTCGAGTTAGCCTCGTACCGGTAGGCGAAGTGTAGGGCCCGACTAGGTGGAGTGACGACCTGGTAAATCATGCAGGAAGTCGATGGATGCAGGTGGCTCAGGACCGTGCTTTGTGGCATTCCTTGGGAGAGGCCTATGTTCAGCGGTAGACTTGTGAGGGGATGTAATGATAATGATGATGATACATTTAAGCTTAATGGACCATTAAGTTTATGGAAAAAAATTAATAGTAACGATTTAAGTGGTGGAGTGATATAGATATACCTTTGATTGACTCCTTCGTTTAGATAGCAACTGGTAGTCATGATATTCCGTGTTGTAAATTTTCGATTGTATAATCCGTAGTTTCATTTGTCATTTAATCTATTTAAATAATAATATAATGTCCTTTAGACCGAATTTCGGTAACAGTGACAAGTCTCAAGGGAGACTAGCCATCTACGCAGAACACGATTTTATTGCCAGACTATGTGCGCAAGCACAAGTGGACTCTATATTCCCTCACTCTCATAGTCCGATGGAACGGTAATCCGGCACGACCGGAGAGAGATCAGGCGCTGGATCAACGGTTTACGAGCTTTTCGAGGCACCCACCTAAACTACGTTAGTAGTGTTTCACCCCCGACGTGAAACACCGCTAACTGACTCCGGGTTGCCTGTTTTTTTTTTGATTGACTCAATATTTGAACCCGGAACTCATGATGTGATAGATCAACGAGGCAGTCACAAAACTACAAAAAATGTTCAGAAATAAGTTGTGTTTGTATGCGGTGCGTAGCGGCGGGCGGGTACTACTTGTGCGCGTCGCCGGGCGCGGGGGGCGCGGCGGGCGCGGGGGCCGCGGGCCGCAGCGCCGGCTTCCTGTCGTCGCTGACGGGCCGGCCGAGGCGTCGTCGCCAGCCGCCGCAACCGCACCACTACTCCGTAAGTACTCCACACTGTACGTGCTAGAGCCACGCTACACATACATTACAGTTGTAGCACGAATGGACTGGGGAAGGATCTCACAGAATACCAACGTAAAGTAGCAGCTCAATGTTGCTGTGTTTCGTATGGTGTGTGTATAGAAGCGTCCGCAAATGTTTTTTACTAAAAACGAAGCATTCCATCTTAATCGAGGATAAATGTAGATATTTATAGGCCATGTAGATATATATGACATAGCATTGCACAATAACCTGCTTGACGACTGACATAGGTAAGAGAGTAATACCTACAGACATCTTGGCGTAAAAAAAGTCCTATTATGCAGTAACTTCCTGCTACTTTCATATCATCGTCAATATTATTACAGCCTATTACAAGACCGTTGCTTAACACAGGACTAACTCTAAACCGCGAGACACCTATACAACACAACAAATACTGTCATTTAAAATAACAACCTTTATAGACCCTTTTTACTTGTTAACGGTATACCACCCTATATACTCCTCAGGGATGACAACACAAAATGTAGAATTTTGATATTGAAGGGTAAATGTCACCTACATTTACCCTTCAATATCAAAATTCTATGGGTCAGAGCGCCCAGTTATTATCAGGTGGCCTGTGTGCTTATTATTTGTCATAGTTTATCATAATCACCATTGCAGCAAGTACACTGCTGTACATGGACCTCTTCCATAAATTACCACAAAACATGGTCTTAAGTTCCTACATCCATCAACTTCTCATCTTTTAGGTAACTTGCCCAACTGCAATACCATCTCGAGACGGCGAAGCCGGCCTTGCTCTTTCTGACCGAGACGCTCACCACACCGAATGGCTCGGTTCACGTTTAACCGATCATACGGGGAGATTATTCATAATTTTGCCTTGGCGTATGGTCTGACACAACTGGTTACTTTGTCTACGCGGATTCCAAATGTGGAGGATAATGCGCCACTCTCATCCGGACAGATATCAAGTCTCCATCGACGCCCCTCTTGGCTCCTTGGACCATTGTCTAGTCCGGAGTGTGTCAAATAGCATCACGCTATAAGTAGGAGTGCTACCGGGCCTGGGCTGACGCATCAATGTCCCGGGATATAAACACCACCGCCCTTAAAAATTTAAAGTGTAATTCCACCTCCAAGTCTTTTAAAAAAGTCCTTGCCATGGCAAAGTCAGAGCAGATAGGCAGAATAGGCGAAAATTAGTTCGCCTTCCTTCGGGAACCCGTGCATTCTGATCTCTCGCCAAGGCTGTCCAAGAACACTTCTGTCAGCCATCTCTTACATCTCTGCACAGGAAGACGACTTTCTAGCCCATGCCGCACAGGAGAAAACCGATCTGCTAGGCTCTTTCTTTACATCCAACTCGACTCTCGATGACGGGAGGAACACACCGCCGACCAGCCCGCGGTGTTAGTGTTCCATGCCGGATGTGCGATTCACACAGCGCTCGGTTTGTAAAGCACACCTCTCCTTGGACATTCACAAGTTGAATGGGCCAAACGGAATCCCCCCAATTGTGCTGAGCACGAGTGCTCCAGAGTTGGAACTGGTTCTAATTGCGTCTTTTCCGGTATTCCTACTCTCTAGGCGTAGTCCCTAAATCATGGAAGATGGCTTTCGTCCACCCGATCCCTACAAAAAGCTACCGCTCAGACCCGTCTAATTACTGCGAAGAGATGTTGCATCCCTTTGCATTTTATTTCGCATTTACCACGGGGAGTGAGTGCTCTGAGGAATTGTTCGGATTCCAGCCACCAAATTTCACGAACACACATCGTGGCAAAACTTCCGATACCATCTACACAATCTAGATGCTTGGTGGTCCACCACTGTACGTTTCACTAGGAGTTTACTTACGACCTCTCTGTGGAATAGTTTACCACCGGCAATTTTTCCGGACCGATACGACTTAGGGACGTTCAAGAGAGAAAAGAGAGAAGCTTTTAGAAAAGAGCTTACTCCTTTCTAAAAGGCTGGCAACGCACCTACAATTCCATTGGAATTGTTCATGGGCGGCGGTAGTCACTTCCATCAGGTGAGCCGTAAGCTCCTATAAAATTGCTGCATTTGCCATTATGAGGCTGCCTTGAAACCTATCTGCCTCATTTCCATTTAATTCGCTTGTTTTTTCTGTAGATTTCCATGTTATCATTTCATAAGCACATTTAAATTAGCTCGCACCAATCAAAATTCGTACAATACAATTGATGCAGTATGTTTATTTTATATTTTTAATATTTGATCATTTATCCACGACTGCATATAAAAGTCCGCTACTGAACATGGGCCTACCTCATAGATTAATTACCTCATTTAGATTTTGCACACTTTGCAGGTGTATTTGCTACCGCGGTTTTTTTATTACTTTTAGTTGTTATCAGAATGATGTTGCTGCCCATTTCCTGTTTCACTTTACCTCTGTCGCCTCTTACTACACCTACGAGGGGTTATGGGGCAGGGGCTATTCTTACACCGCATGAATTTAATTACGTTAATCTTAAATTTATTGAAGATTTAAAGGTAAATGAGGCTCTAAAATAAGTAATATTTTATCTGCGACAATCTAAAAAGCCCGATTTGACGTTTCTCATTATACATGCTGCCATAACTTTGTATGAACGTCGACGTAAGAAATGGAAAAATCAAATTCACAATTCCAAATAATTATTGGTAATTCGACAATGAGTATTATTCGTAAGCACCAAGTTTCACTTTATATTCGAAAAATGCTCTCAAAAACACGAATTAATCGTTCATTAATATTCCCACAGGACGTTATTACAATGGCATGTCTGTTATATCTTTGGGTTCGTTGCCGTAGTGTTGTGACCGTTATAAACCATTTTTTGACCAAATAAAATCGATGTTCTGAAAAATCGATACTTTTACATTTAGAAAAGAGAGAAACGTATTATTTAATGTTTAAAGAAACAAAATCTGACCATATATATTTCTAGCTTTATTTTGATATTTAATATGTTAATATTAGAAATAGTTTGATTTTGAAAAAATGTATTTTAACCTCCATTTTTTCTCTCTACGCATTGATTCGTCAATGCTTGGCGCGGTCTCTCGTTATCTTAGAAGTTTTTGTGTTATTGGTTATTATTATATTTTCTGACTCGGCTACCACTCTTGTACTGTTTTTGCTATATTCGTTGACCTTGGCTTGCTAATTCCGGACTTTGATTACGCATTACGTGATTTTGGTGTTATCGTGTGAACTAGACACCATGTATAAAAGAGGCCGTACTCTTAATAGCCAGTCTTGTGACTTGGTTTTGAAGTGCACGAGTACTTTGAACGGGAGTCAGCAAATAGAGGGCTTCTTTTAGAAGTTACCCAAGTACAAGAACGAGCCGCACAAGCGCTTGGAATTGGCATAAAATCTGTCCGAAATTTTCTAAAGGAAAATTACGAGAATTTTGGCTGTGAAGATAATGTACTACACACACCCGAAAAGCGAAAAAAACAAAAACCTGTGACAGGTATCGATAATTTTGATGCTGATGCTATTAGATCCCATGTTTACGGCTATTACACAAGATAAGAATACCCCACCGTTAATAAATTACTTTATCCCTTAAATCTGCAAACTTATATGATGGCAATGCAACCTCTATAAAAACAATTCTAAAAATATTGGGTTTTCATACAATGCAAAGTATTTTTATAGCTGACAAATCGGGTTTCTTAGATTGTCACGAGTATAGTGAATGCTAGGTGCGAATCTCAAAGAGTAATGATGCGACCGGCCCGTATGTACAGTCGATGACGTCATAACCGGACGCGTTCAAGTACAGTTATTAACAGAATTATTTTCCTTTGGGCAGCAGGGCGGGCCGGACTCGTCGTCGAACACATCGTCGTGCAACAGCTCGACGCCGTCGTCGCCGGCGCTGGCCGCGCCCGCCACGCCGCTGCAGCACCACGCCCACCAGCCCGCACACCAGCCCACGCACCAACCCCACCAGCCTCTACACAACAAGCAGCAGTTCCACTTCCCAGGTGAGTACTGCTAACAGTCGAGATTATCTTCTCGAAAAGTCCAAAATTCACTAATACCAATATTAAACGCAATAAAATCCGTAAAAAAAAAACGGTGTAATTATTGTGCAGTATTTGTTGAAATAAACAAAATATTTATTGTACACACTTTATCTTCTCCTAATTTTGTTTATCAAATACAGAAAAATAACTGTCTTTTAAAAAATAAAATTATAAGTTCTTACATAAAGATGTTTATGTCCATACAAAAAAGTCATAAGTATTACCACAATATACATAACATAATATGTAGAATGTCTATTGGATTTATTGCATAGATAATACATTAACATCCTAAATAATTATGGTCCATTGAGCCTGATATAATGACATTTTGTTCGATACACTGCTGTTCGTTATTTCAGTAGTCAATTGTACAATTTTTTTTATAGAATACTAGCTGACCCGGCGATCTTCGTACCGCCTAACAGCCGATTCTTTAATTTTTTTTAATACTTATTCTGCTATTCGGGACACCGGGTCAGCTAGTAAGATAAAAAAAAGAAAAAAGAAAGTTGATAAATCAACAATTACATTATGTCAAAAACGAAAAATTATAAACTTAAAATTATTTTAATAGTCACTAAAAATCACAATGAAAATTACAATTTCTGATTTCTTATTATGATACCTACACAAATATTGACATTAATATTTATACGATACTAACGTCATTCAATTATTTTGCTTACCCGGAACCCCACCACTAACAAGTATTATTACGAATCTTTTGTATGGGAATATAGAAAAGTGTTGTTTTTACACTTTTTCAGGAAAAGTTTTAAAATTTTCTCTCCGTAAGAACCATCTTCGTACTTCAAGGAATATTATAAAAAAAGAATTAGCGAAATCGGTTCAGCGGCTCTCGAGATTTGCGCTTAGCAACACATTCAGTGATTCATTTTTATATTATAGATGGGTGACAAACGGGCACACAGTCCGCCTGATGGATGCTGAGGCCCATAAACATCTACATTTATCCTTGATTAAAAGTCAAAATACAGATACACTGTCACCCTTGAGGACCAAGAAGGAATGTTTCCAGTAAAAAGGGTCTCCGGTTCTCTACACTAACCATACGAAACACACTAGCATTAAGCTGCTATTTTACACTGGTATTCTGTGAAAGCGTAGTCCTACCTCGCTCGAGTCGACCCATTCGTCGTGATTCAACCATAATATAGCTGCAGCATGGCTCTCCCACGTTGAAATTAGGTATAATAGTAGTAAAATATTAATCGCAAATGACTTACAATTCCAAAATGATAGACCATTGGTTTATTTTTTAACAGAAGTAAAGCCGCCAGTGTCAAGTCCGAACCACAACTCTGCGGTGCAATCGCCGGCGAGGCCTTCGCCCAATCACAAAGAAGATCTCACCTCTAGTATTAAAAACGGTAAGTTAATAACAAATTCTTCTCGTATTTTATGTCGTAGTTGCCAGGCCTGTTAGTCGGGTTGGCAACCATAGTTTTTACTATTTTTGAATTGTTATCAGAAAGGTACTACACCCCATCTCCTGTTTCATTTACCCTTCTATAAATAATAAATCAAATCAAAAATATTTATTTCATCAAAGAAATATACATAAATAAATATAATCTCTCTTTAAAACTTTCCTCCTACATGAGGTTTTTCTCCTTTATCGTGGAGATGGTTTACTTTGTAGGCCATACAACGACCAAGCGCTTTTAGTCACTGTGCTACGGAGCTGTCAAGTGTCGTGTTAAATAGTACTTGTATGTGTGTGTGTGTGCGTGTGTACTGTGCATAGAGACAGGATAGGGTACAAACACAAGTACAGCTCAAAGAGAGTATAAAAGTTGTGAAACGAATGTACTTGTGCAGAGCTACGGCAGGGCCTTGCGGGACAGTGGGCGCGATCGCTTGCCAGCGCACTTTACTGCGTCTGTATCAAAAACGTGTTTTAAAGTATTTACTAATTTTTAGTGTCGTTTGCGTTAAATATACCTATAATTGTGAGTTACTGTTATAGTTATACGAGTTCAAATCACTGCTACGATTGTGTATCCGTCTTTTTTTTTATTTTTGATAAAATCCGTACACTAAGTAATTTTAATTGAACAATCGAAAAAGAAAGTGTCACGAGAATATTTAGCAATGCAACACCTGCAAATATATTGTTTCTTGCAGTAATATACGTTTTTCTCTTTTTATTATACGTACGTTATTTTTTTGTTGTAATTGTCTTACGCGGTAGAGCTAGGCTGCAGCTATATTATGATTTTAGCAGGTATGGGTCGGCTCGTCCGGGAAAGGACCAAGCTCTCGTAGAATACCAGCGTAAATAGCAGCCTAATACTGCTATATTTCATATGGTAAGTATAGAGAACCGGAGACCGTTATTACTGGAAATATGGCATTCCATCTTAGTTCTCAAGGGTGAGAACGCATTTTGATTCTTAATTGAAGATAGTGTAAATGTATATGGGCCACAGCATCCACTTACCGTCAAGTGGAATGTGTTTTTTTTTTATAGGATGAGGGTGACAAACGAGCACACAGTCCACCTGATGGTAAGTGGTTGCTGCGGCCCATAGACATCTACATCTATCCATTGTTACAAATCAAAATGTAGATGCGTTGTCACCCGTGAGGACTAAGATGGAATGCCTCATTTCCAGTAAAAAGGGCCTCCGGCCACCTGCACTCACCAAGCGAAACGCAGAGGTAAACCTCTACTTCACGCTGGTTTTCTGTGAGGTCGTGGTACCACCCCGGTTCGAGCCGGCCCATCCATGCGACAGCAAAAGCTGCCGCGTGGCTCTACCACTGTTAAAATTGTTGTGCTCGTTTGGCACCTATATTCTATTAAAAAAAAAATTCTTGTTCAATAAATGTTTTTAACCTATAAGTATGTCCATAATGTTGTTCAATTATCTACTATTTATTCCATCCCGGCTAAAAGCACTCCCCAAGTAATTTGCACAATTACTTTCAAAGAAATTACTTTAATCAGTCGAACACAATAAAAGCCTCTTGTCAAGAACTTAAACCCTAGACAACCTAATCCGAGGCGGTTTTCACGAAACACAATTCCGTAGCGAAATAACACGCACTAAATCTAACTATCTGGACCCTACACCGGTCGCGTGAACTTCGGCAGCGATAACCGAACCGCATCGCGGCCAGCGAGCCACTCTCCTCTCGTCCACGAGCGTCACACACTGGGAAGCTGCCTACCGATATCCCCTCCCCGCGATACGCGTGATACCCGGTACCATCGGGCGATTCACGAAGTCGAACGTGATTGGATGTCGTACAAATTACCTTTTTTGGACCTAAACACATAATATGTGTACCTACCTTACTTAAACCTTAATTTATATATTATATAAATTAAGGTTTAAGTAAGGTAGGTAAGGGTAGGAGTATAAATAAATAAATGTTAATAAATGATTATAAATAATACCATAGAAAATTATTTTTTAGTATTTTGTGAAAACTATATATTGCCACAAAATGGGAAAAAATTAAGTATTTGCGCAGGGAGCGAAATACCCAGACGGGCGGCGGCTTCGCCTGATTTTAAAGGAATTTCTTAATTATACTGTCGAAAGTGTGGTAGTATCTGTGCGGTTAAAGAATGGGATTGAAAATGGCGTCGCCTCTATTCATCTTTTTGCTCGCACACTGTCACTAGATAGAAAGATACTATGTTGCTATATTATGCGCTTTTCGTATGTTCTATAACTTCAGTCCAACGAGTAATTGGAATCTATGATAACAAAATACCACAAACTATTAAAAAAAATCAGTTCGGTTTTGCTAATTTGTGAGCTACGACGCGTTTTGACAGTTTTCTTTATAATTATTGTTGATTTTGTTTGTTAATATTTTTGTATAAGATATTTACATGCTATTGAGACATGAGTGACCATTTTTAAACTTTTCGTTTGTCTGTCTGTCTGTCCGAGCTAATCTTCGACATTGCTGAATCGACTGTAATAAAACTTTACTAAAAAATAGAGAGTAATAGCAGGAGTGATCTAGACTAAATTTTGTCCGTAAAATTTAACACGTTTACAAAATTAAAAATGTTGATAAGATAAAATTTAAATGGTATTTAATGTTTATCTTAAGTCTAAATAACGCCATATTAATATATCCCAACCATTCGAAGCCAACGCGTGTCGCTAGTAATAAATGTTATTTTAAAATTTATGTACCTGTGGCGGGTGGAAGGAAAAGGGGAGATCTTCCTCCGGGCAAGGTGTTCTGCCTGGGGAGCGGCCAATGCTCCGAGTGGTAGTTTTTTTTTGCGTCCAGATGCAATGGAAAGGGCTACCTTCCGGGAAGCGAGGAAGGGAGGTGGTGAATGCTCTAAGCATACCACGACAGCCGGCTGCCGTGGTTATGTGGGACTCACTGCGAAACCTAATTGCGTACCCACTAAAAACCACCTGTGAGACTGGCATTGGCTTTTGTGGCCTTTCTGACGAATCGGAAGTGACCCTCTTTAGGGAAAAGGGGGCAACAGACACAACACATGTCAAATAACTAACTAATAAACTTTTCGTGTTCAGTATGTATTTTGAAGAACGATAATTAATTGAGGAATTGTTGTTGAGGCATCCAAAGACAGTACAGTATGTGTTATGTGCTTTCGACATATTTGTTAAGTATAAGCACAATTTAAATAGGTGCGGCACGCGAAATATAACGAGACTCAAACAAAAGTGATTGCGGAGCGATGGGCGACCCCGACTCGGGCCGATCTTCCCGACTTAGCAAGTACGATTGTGTGCGGCTCGTGCGTACGAGTCCGTACTGGTACGTGATAGGCACGCACGCATATTAGCGGTGTTCGGTACATCTCTTAGAAGATAGTGTACTATTGTGTTTTTACTGTGTGGGTACGGAGTATACAAGTGAGTTGTGGTGTGCAGAGCGGTGCTGCCTGGTGTCGCTGAGCGGGTCGGGCTCCACCGACAGCGGCGGCGCGCGCGGCGACTCGCTCGACCTGGCCGCGCACGACGCGCCCGACGCGCGCTGGCCGCGCCAGAACTCCGTGAGTTGCTCGCCTCGCCGCGCACGCACGCACCGCGCACTCGCACACTTGCTCGCACTCGCGCACTTACACTCACATACTACCACACTTACATACTCGCACACTTATACTCACATACTACCACACTTACATACTCGCACACTTATACTCACATACTACCACACTTACATACTCGCACACTTATACTCACATACTACCACACTTACATACTCGCACACTTATACTCACATACTACCACACTTACATACTCGCACACTTATACTCACATACTACCACACTTATATACTCGCACACTTATACTCACATACTCCCACACTTACATACTCGCACGCTTATACTCACATACTCGCATACTTATACACTTCGTATTTTATAAATGGTAGAGCCATGCCACGGCTACATATATGGCTCGGCCAGGGTAAGACCACGCCCACACAGGATACCAGAGTAAAATATCAGCTAAATGCTACTGTGTATCGTATGGTGAGTGTAGAGAACCGGAGATGTTTTTTACTGGAAAACGAGACATTCCATTTTAGTCCTCAGGTGTGACAACGCAACTGCTTCGATTCTTATTTGAGTGTTAGGCCCGCCACATACATACGGAATTCCGTTTCGAGATTCCGTTTCGGAATTTCGAACGGTCGGCCACACAAACGGAATCCCGTTTTGCTCGCAAAATATCGAACGGAAAACTACCGTACGTGTGTGGCGGGTCATTGATTTTATATGGACTAGCTGCGTTCGGGATTCCGAATCGGAATATCGAAACGGAATTCCGTATGTATGTGGCCGGCCTTAATGTAGATGGCCACATCATCAACTTACCATTAGATGGACTGTGTGACAATTTATCACCCTTATCCTATAAAAACACACATACTCGCACACTCATACTCATATACTCGCACACATACTACCGCGTACTTACTCTCACACTCACACTCGGTCCGTCACACACATACTCTCGCAGACTTTCACATCATCTCACTCGCACATTTTCGCCTTGCACACTCTCACACTTACTCTCAATACATTTAACTAAACGCCGCGGTGTGTTAATTTAATCTATCGATTAATTATCTCGTTATATCATTAACAGTACATTGCCTGATTGGTTATTCTTAGATTAATTATTAAAACTTAGCAAAATTCGGCACATCAATTATTCTTTTACGGTGTTTCATTTAATAAATTTACAAAGATTTTTTTCCAAAAGGATAAACATTAAACAGTTTTTCTGCAGATATTCGGCCCCCTGACTCTGAAAGTGAAAACAGTTTTTATCTATCAGCTTTTGTTTTCGAGATTTGACATAATTTGTGTACATAATATTATGTCAATTCTCGAAAAGAGTTGAGTCGAAAAACACTTAAAAACATGCCACAAAAATAAATTTAATTTCCAAAAGTAGCTAAAATGATATTTTTAATCATTTCTTGAATGAGATACTTGAGGCAGGTCTATTCATCGCTATGCGGATGACAGCACTAGTGATGCTTTATACACCGGCCGTGCCAATATTTCTCGGGAAAACGTCGCCTAGTACCGATACAAACTTGTGTCTGAAGTCGAGACTTTGTTGAACAAAGTCTACGACTGGGGGCGACTAAATCTAGTCCAGTTCAATCCCCAGAAGACACAAATTTGCGCGTTTACCGCTAAAATGAACAAATAAAAAAAAATCTCCGGTGGTAGTCGATTCCATAAGGAAGTTGTGCGAGGAAGAAAACTTCTTTTAAATCGCACAGTGGTGGACCGCACGTCGTCCAGATGGTATGATGGTAGGTTTTGTCGCGATGTGCGATAGTGAAATTGTGCGGCTGGTATTAGTCCGAACAATTCCTCAGAGCACTCGTCGTGGTAAATGCGACAAAATACGCAAAGAGATGCAACATCTCTTCGCATTGCCAGTGAGTCAAGTCGATCGGAAAGAGCGGTCAAATGGCAGGAGCTGGCACTGGGGAGCCCCAGCCCAGAGATGGGAACAGTATTTCATGTGCGGCCGACCTTGCGCCACCATGTAAAGTTGCAGGCGGTGTCCGGCATGAAATACTGTCCCACTCTACTGAGCACGCCAAACTTTTTAGAGGCCAATTTGGCCTTCACTTCCAAGTGACCACGAAACTGAACGTCACTCAATATGTCGACACCGAGGATTCAGATACTGGCTGAGGCAACAAGGGGGGTGCCTTGAAACTGAGGAGATACGACGAAGGGTTTTTTTTTTATCGGTAAACACGCAAACTTGTGTCTTCTGGGGATTGAACTGGACTAGATTTAGTCGCCCCAGTCCGAGACTTTGTTCAACAAAATCTCGACTTCAGACACAAGTTTGTCCCGGTACTCGGCGACGTTTTCCTGAGAAATATTGGCACGACCGGTGTGTGTATAAAGCATCACCAATGCTGTCATCCGCATAGCAATGAATGTTACCGGCTTGCATCATGTGCAGAAGAAACAGCGTTGGCGATACCATGCAGCCTTGTGGACCATCAGCGTTAATGGGCTTGTAATCGGAGAGTGCACTGTTTACTACGACCTTGATGCTCCGATCTGCAAGAAAACTGGTGATCCAATTGCACAATTTCTCGGGAAGCCCATAGGAAAGAAGCTTCGTAAGAAGCGCTTTGTGCCAAACCGGATCGAAGGCCTTCGTTATGTCCAAACTAACGGCCAAAGCCTCCCCCTTGGACTCTACTGCCTCCGCCCATTTATGAGTTAGGTAACCCAGAAGATCACCAGCCGAGCGACCGCGACGGAAACCGTACTGACGGTCGCTAATCAGCTGGTGATCCTCAAGGTACGGCATGATCTAGCTGTTAATAATGGACTCCATTATTTTAGAGATCAAGGAGGTGATGGCGATAGGCTTATAGTTGGGATCAGAGCGGTTACCTTTTTTAGTAGATCGGATGAACGAAAGCTGTGTTCCATGATTTCGGGACTACGCGTAGGGAGTACGAGTACCGGAAAAGACGCGTTAAAACGGGTGTCAACTCTGGAGCACACGTCTTCAGCACAATAGGAGGGACGTCATCAGGCCCACTCGACTTGTTGACGTCCAGGGAGAGAAGGGCTCTGCGCACTGAGCGTTGAGTAAACAGCACTTCCTGCATGGAGCACTTACACCGCGGGATGGTCGGCTGTGTGTTCCTCCCGTCATCAAGAGTCGAGTTGGACCCAAAGAGAGAGTCCAGCAGATCGGCTTTATCCTTTGCGGCAAAGGCCAGTGAATCGTCCTCCCTGTGCAGAGATGGGAGAGATGGCTGACAGAAGTTCCCTTGGACAGCCTTGGTGAGAGACCAGAATGCATATGTTACCGAAAGAAGACGAACTAGTTTCTTGCTAATTCTGCCGATGTGCTCTGACTTTGCCTTGACAATGACACTTGAAGGACCTAGAGGCGGAATTATACTTCTTTTTAAGAGCACTGGTATTTGCATCGCGAGACGTCGATGCGTGAGCCCAGGTCTGGTAGCACTCTTGCTTATGGAGTAATGCAATTTTGCAGGAGCTACCAAACCATGGCTGGGTTCTGCCTCCGATAGGTACCACAGATGATAGAATAAAAAGTTCCATTCCCTGTAGCACCACATCAGCGACAGAATCAGCAACAACGCTGCGATCATCCGACGAGAAACAAACCCGCCTCCAAGGGTAGGATGCAAAAAAAGATTGCATCCCGTCCCAATCGGCTGACCTATAATGCCAAACACGGTGGCAACCTGCAGATCGCAACCGCAATGGGAGCGTGAGTGGCACCGTACTCCGGATCAGACAATGGTCCGAGGAGCCAAGAGGGGCACCGACGGAGACCTGATATCCGTTCGGATGAGAGGTCAGCAGAAGGTCCAACAGGGAAGGTGTATGATCCTCCACATCTGGAATCCGCGTAGGCGAAGTAACCATATGCCAAGGCAAAATCATAAACAGATCTCCCCGCATGATCGGTTAAACGTGAACCGAGCCATTCGGCGTGGTGGGCGTTAAAATCGCCACGGATCACGATCTCTGCGGATGGCACCTGTTGTAGCAAGGAATCTGTAGCCTTTCTGTAGTACGTGGTCGATAAGTCGGTCTGTTTCGGCATTACCGCTATGGGACCTATAGAGGCACCCGTAGACGCGCGGATGGTCGTCGCTGTCTATGCGCAACCATAAGATGGACCGGTCTACAGACCGTACAGAAGGTACACCTTCAAGGCTGCCGAGGCGTCGAAAACGAACTCTCTTAACGTATACGCAAATTCCAGCCCGGGGCACAAAAGAGTGTTCTAATTTGTACCTCGGGTAGGAGAGATACGAAGTATCAGCCGAGGAGGACACCTGTTTCTTGGTTAGAAAGAGCAAGGCCGGCTTTGCCGTCTCCAGATGGTAGTGAATGCCCACGCTCGGGAAGAGTAGGGTAGCTTGGGCGTGGATGCTCAGCGAGGGATTCTCCGTCACCGGGGGTGCTGGTACCTTCCTGGGGTAGTGTTTTATTTAACTCCGCTACCATGTTAAGGGGGGGGGGGGGATTGGGCCTCCGGCCACCTACACCTACCAGACGAAATGCAGAAGCAGACCTTCTACACACTTCACGCTGGTCAGAAGACCAACGTGATGCGAATGAGGTCATGGTACCATCACGGTTCGAGCCGGCTCATACGTCCAAAAGCAAAGGCTGTCGCGTGGCTCTACCACAGTTATACTTGTGTAGTACGCGTTTTAGTTCTTTGAAAATGATTTTTACTTTATTTCTTATTCTTCAAAGCCGCCAACAAATTCCGGTTTTTTTTGTTATTTATGTTTTATAAGAATGTTTTGCATATTGTAAGTGCCCTCAATGTAATAAAACACAAACATTTATAAAAATTAATTCACTTTATTATTTTAAAGAGCCTACTAATATGTCCCCTTTGTGGTAAAACTGGCCTTAATCATCACGCATTGACGTCGCAATATCAGATGTAACAAGGATGACACTGAAAGTTTTTAGAACTGGCCACTTTTAAACGATATAATAAAAATAAGTTAAAATTATAAAAATGGAAGTCATTGCCAATATTATTGTGTACCTACATATGTTTTATTAATTTATCATTTGTTTACGATTTGGCTGCAAATTGAAAATTGTCTGTGTCACGTTAGCATGAATTTAACGCGAGAAAATCTTCTTACGAGGGTGGATTGAAAAGTACTCGGCCTAACCAAGAAAATAAACACATACTAAATCAGTTATATTTTTATTTTTCTACATAATCACCATCAAGTTCAATACACTTTTGCCACCTCCCCTTCCAAGCATTTAGACCGTTGAAAAAAAATGATTCTTCCTTAGAGTCAAAATATGCGTCTACAGCTGCTTTGACCTCGTCGTTTGTCGAAAATCTTTGACCTCCCAAGTGCTTTTTTAGGTTAGGGAACAGAAAGAAGTCTGATGGTGCCAGATCAGGTGAATACGGCGGATGCGGTAACAGTTCAAAGCCACAGTTGTGAATTTCAGCCATTGACTGTACTGACGTGTGAACACGGGCGTTATCTTGATGAAACAGGACTTATCTTCTGAGCATTCCTCGACGTTTTTCTTTTATTTCCTCTCGTAAACGACGTAGTAAGGTGCAGTAGTAATCAGAGTTTATATTCTGACCCCTTTCAAGATAATCAATCATAATCACACCTTTCGAGTCCCAGAATACTGAAGCCATCACCTTATTTGCCGACAAAATCGACTTAGCCTTTTTAGGGGGTGGTGAACCAGGTCTTCTCCACTGTTTTGATTGTTGTTTTGTTTCCGGTGTACAGTAATGAACCCATGTTTCGTCCATAGTAACAAAACGATTCAAAAAATCATCTGCATCGGCTTCAAATAACTCCAAACAGTCGCGTGAAATAGTCAATCGCGTCCTTTTTTGTTCAACTGAAAGCAGTCGCGGAACCCACCTCGCAGACACCTTGTGGAAACCCAACTCGTTGACAATGATGTTTTGAGTTCGTTCATAAGAGATGCCTATAATCTCGGCTATCTCTCTAATTTTTAATCTGCGGTGTCCCATTATTAAATCAAGTACTTTTTTAATATTTTCGTCAGTAGTTGACGTCGAAGGCCTTCCAGAGCGGGGTTCATCTTTCACACTCTCTCTACCACGCTTAAATTCTGCTATCCATTTTTTGACGGATGAATATGACAGAGCACAATCGCCTAATGTACTGACCATGTCATCATGGATGGCTTTTGATGATAGCCCCTTCTTATGGAGGTACTTAATGACGGCACGCTGCTCGATTTGCTCCATTCGCGGAAATTATGTCCGATTACTTTGTTAATAAATTTATAAAATCACAACTAATTATCGCACACGTTTCGAACACACAATAAACTAGTCTGAACTGAACTAAATAATGTGGGTAGATTTGATTTTTAGAATTGAATGGATCTGTGTTAGGCCGAGTACTTTTCAATCCACCCTCGTACAATATTTTTTATGACTTCCGATGTTATTTAAGTCAATCCCATCTCGTGCCACTGTTTACAACTGGTTTAATGACTTTAAATGTGATCGCACTAACTCACCGATGATCTGCGTGAGGGACGGCCTTCTACGGCGACGATTGAAGATAACATCAGTGTTGTGCGGCGTATGATAGAGACTGGCAAAAGAGTGACTTATCAGCAGATTCGGACAAGCTTATGCATCGGTATGAGTGCACAAAATCCTCCATGAACATTTAGCGGTCAGGAAGCTTTACGCCCGATGGATACCTCATAATTTGACAGAGGCCCAAAAACTCCGTCGTGTTAATTGGTGTCGTGAAATGGTTCAAATATTTAACGGAGGTGACTCAAATGCTGTGTTCGACAGGTGTTTCCTTCCGAGGAGTTGCCAAATAAAGTAAAGAGGTCGGAGCATGGTAAAAAAGATGGTGGCCTCGTTCTTCGGAAGGGTAGGTCATTACGCAACAATTGTTTTAGAGGATCGAAAAACGGTTACTGCAGAGATACACATAGTACACTAATAATTGTTTGCCACTTGTCTTGGAAAAGTTTGGGTGAAACGACCTCGCATTAAGATCCTTCTTCACCACAACAACGCCTCGTCGCACACCGCCAAGCAATCAATCGACCACTTGGCGACGTCTGACGTGGAATTACTGGGCCACCTGCCCTATAGCCCCAACCTCGCACATTGTGAATTTTATTTATTTCCGAAAATAAAAGAAAAACTTCGAGGTAAACGCGCCGAGGAAGCAGTGCCTGCGTTTCAAAATGCCGTCGAAGAGACCCCTAAGGACGAGTGGGGAAAGTGCTTTTCTCAGTGGTTCCATCGGATGCAGCGATATATTGATTTAATAGGACACTATTTTGAAAAGATATAATAAAACTAATAACTTGCTACCTAGTTTGTTCTGTTTTTGATTTTCTAAGAACTTACAGTGTCATCCTCGTACATGATCTTACACCTTTGAAGCTACTTCCCATAGGCTGTCTGCATGTTCTACTCTTAGTGTAAAATGATGAATAGAATAGAATAGAATATTTTTTATAGATTATTACAAAATACTTATTTGAAAGTAATTTTTTTAGTTACTACTGGTTCGGAAAATGCTTCTGTCCTGGGAAGCACCAGCAAGAAACCCAGCGAGATTATATTTTTAGATATAATATATATATATATGACTTCACAATAATTTTGTACACAAATTTTTTGGTGACAAACGAGCACACAGTCCACCTGATGGTAAGTGGTTGCTGTGACCCATAGACATCTACATTTATCCTCAATAAATAATCGAAATGTAGATACGTCGTCACGCCTGAGGACTAAGATGGAATGCCTCTTTTCCAGTAAAATGGGTTTCCGGTTCTCTACACTCACCATACGAAACACATCAGCGTTAAGCTGCTATTTTACGCTGGTATTCTGTGAGAGCGTGGTCCTGTCCCGGTCGAGCCGACCCATTTGTGCTACTCCTAATATTACTGCAGCATGGCTCTACCACGTATTATATGAATTATAATAGAACCAGCATGGTAGTGATGACCTTATTCCCGGGGATATGTTCATTTATGATATTCCTTAATATCATAATAACCCTTTTTGTACAGCTTCTCTTTTTTGAACTTGTTGATTGACAAACTTTGAAGATTGAACATGATTTGTCAATTTATCATTAATCAGAAGCCATTAGAGTTTTCCAGTATTTTCTGTGTACTTTCTTACGACGCCTACGAAACGATTTGTAAATGGTTTAATAAATTCGTGCTGTAAAATACAAATATACAAGTTTCATTAAATTCGACACGTGTTTCTTAGGAAGAAACTACAAACTCTAATCTCCAAACTTAAAAATAGTTGTAATGGACAGTTGATTATGTGAAGGAACTGCGCTTTCAAGCTATTTTTTAATATTAATTCAATTTATAGCATGACCGATTATGCCTTTTAAGGGATTTTTAATTTTAAAAGTGAGTAAGAGTGAACAAGTTTAGTGCTTTGCATTTTCCCCTTAAATAAATATGTATTATTTTTTAAAGCTTTACGTTAGCGACATTGAATAACGTATGTAATATATAATATATTACTTCTATTTTGGAAACAGTTTCATTTGCCAATCGATATACAATAAGGTTTCTTATTTCACCCTCTATAGTATTGCACCCCTGTCACTTGCCACCCTATACCTCGACCCTTCTTACAACGCAAATCTAATCATATCGAAAGTTAATAAAATTTCAACCTTAAGGTACAGTAACAGAGTCATAACTAGATTTTTGCCTAAAACACTAATTAGGTTATATGCTATTATACGCAATATCGATTTAATTAATACCAATATAATTGTAAGAACGTATGTTTAGCATATTCGACGAGTTTATCAATGTTGTATATAATATTGATAAACTCGTCGAATGTACTTGGTGAAATAGCCAAGTGTTGTTATTTACACACCGGTCCTAATATTATGTTTATATGCTTACATAAATTATATATCAATCAATCAATGCTTCTGCGTTATGTCAACCAAGTTCGAACTTTCCGATAATGACACGGCTTCCCGACTGCCGATAACAAAGCGCCCGGCACTGACTCACTTCAGCTAGAGCTTTGGATAGATAACCACGTATTTTGCTCATTGTTCGGCACTCTATTTGTATTTGTTTGGGAGTCGAATTTCTATTATTTAAGTGAAAACGTGATTGTTTTTTCATTATTTTTTATCAACCGATAAAATGACTGCGTTCATACATAGAAGGAAGCTGTTTGAAGAAGTACGTATTGATATTATTCCTTATGATATGTTATTGAAAAATTTATCAATAAAATAAGCTTGACTTGATATTCTTGAACGGGTTTGTTGTTAATAACTTTATATGTCATGATTGTCACGAAAGATAATTTATTTGTTCTGAAGAAACAAAAGAGAAATTCAAAAGGTAAAGTAGTAAAAATTTAATCTAACTTTGCAAATATTTTAAGGACTTGTCCACATTCACTGTGCCGAATGGATGATTCCTTAGAACCTTTCCCAAGTTAGATTACCAGTTTTAAATTTGCTACGGTGACGAGAACAACTTTTATTCAATTACAACTTCAGTAGTTTCAATATTGTTTATGGTCATATACTTAAAATAATGTTGGTCTAAGCACACTACCCTAGGTAACTCCACGGGTGATGATTTCGTTACCACATCAGACATCAACTTTCACAGTTTGAAGTTCAAACTTTGTTTGGTTACCAGTAAATAATTAAAGTGAAAACACTCTGTTCTATACCCTTTATCATTATAATATTAAAATATTAAACTGCCCCTGTTTGTTTAGTGGTTGTAAATGCAGCTGCTGATCATGTAGTCCCGAGTTCCAATCACGGGGTGAGCCATAAGTCAGGAAGCCGTTGATTGTCGTCCATTCGTACTATGAGATTATGCACTATAATCCTGTCCTGCACAGAGTTCGAGTCTCCGTTGATGCTTACACATTTTGTTTTCTTTGACATTACTCTGTTAAAAGTTAGTGTGTGTGTTACCTGCAGTTATACAAAATCTGATTTTCGCAGACTAAAAACTTTTATCAATGATTGTATAAAAACTTTTACTGTTAGGAAAGAAAACTTAAATTAATATAAAATAATTTATGGATGATAATAACCACTGGGAAGAGGTGAAGTTATTTCAATGTGTTTCATTGTGGTTACTTCAATGATTGTAAACTGTACTTTTCTTCATAAAAAATTATATGTCCCGCTGGGATTCTAGCTGGTTGTTCCCAGCACACATTAGGTTAGGTTAGACTATTAGTTAGTTTACCCTCATCTACGTTTTATGATAAACTAGCTGATTTCATGGGTCTAATTTTTTTGCGCCGAACCCTAATTCATTTTTTTAAACAAAACTAGCCTAAGTTACTCTTTATAACATCAGTTATCTGCCAGTGAAATTCCCGTTAAAATCGGTCTAGCCATTTCGGAGATGAGCCGGAACAAACAGACAGACAGACAAAAAGAATATTTTTTTCTTATAGGTACCGTATATACTTCTTATTTTTTCTTGGTGTACAGTATAGAGCATTGTAGATTAAACATAAAGAGTGACTTTCAATAAATATTATTTATAATCTATCTCTAATCTATATTGAATATATTTTGCGTCTGTGTTGTGGGCAGTTGTCGATGAAGGAGTGGGACATCCCGTACGACGAGCTGAAGCTGTTCGAGATGATTGGCACGGGGCGGTTCGGCACCGTGTACCGCGGCAGCTGGCACGGCGCGGTGGCCGTCAAGCTGCTGCACGTGCACTCGCTCACCGACCACTGCCTGCAGCTCGACACCTTCAAGCACGAGGTACGTGCCTTCGCCTTCACTCGTCAAGCTGCTGCACGTGCACTCGCTCACCGACCACTGCCTGCAGCTCGACACCTTCAAGCACGAGGTACGTGCCTTCGCCTTCACTCGTCAAGCTGCTGCACGTGCACTCGCTCACCGACCACTGCCTGCAGCTCGACACCTTCAAGCACGAGGTAACTAGAGGTTCACGGCTCCGTGGCGCAGTGGCTTAGCAAGTACTAAAGCTTTATATGTTTATAAAGCGGTATAAATGTCGTCGTTTTATTTTATAGAATAAGGGTGGCAAACAAGCACACAGTCTTGATGGAATCTGTAGCCCATAGACTACATCAATCCTCAATTAAGAATCATAATACAGATGTGTTGTCACCCCTGAGAGCTAAGATGGAAAGCCTCGTTTCCAGTAAAAAGGGGGCCTGTTCTCCACACTCACCATACGAAACTTGCAGCATCAAGGTGCTATTTTACTGATATCCTGTGACAGCGACCTTTACCCGGATAAACCGATCCATTCGTGCGGAAAACATAATATATTTTTAATTAATATTTTATCGTGGTAGAGCCATGTTGCACCTATGTATATTATAATAGTAGCACGAATAGTTCGGCTCGACCGGCGTAAAATAGCAGCATAATGCTGCTGTTTCCATTAGTGCTGCAACCGTAATATAGCTGCAGCGTGATTATCCCGTGCAGCCTACATAATATGTTCCATTGTTACTATTGTTACCCGGTAAAGGAAATAATCATGGGGGAAACCTGCATGTCTGAGGAGTCAAAATATAACGAAGATAAGTAAATCCTTATCTTCGTTATATTTTGCTTTATAACCCTTTCAGTAATAAGAGAAGGCCTGTGTCCAGCAGTGACACATATATATGCTGTAACTTCATACAAACTTCAACCTTTAATATCCATATTTATCGTATTGATATTTTTAAACAGTATCGAAACATATCACGTGATAAATATCGATATAAAAGCTATTAAAAAATTACTTCGCAAACATCCGCTATATAAAATAAGTATAAAATAATAATTTTTTAAAACCTTTTATATAATGGATTTCCGCAAAGTAACGCCTGATTCTATTAATTGTAATAAATAGGGGAGACCGGGTACAAAAGTAACGGCGGGTCGAAAGTAACAAATGCTCTATAGGTTTATCCAATAGCCAAACACCGCTTTGATTCTGTAAGGTGATAGCCGGTAGTGGCCCCCTCACTTGCATTCAATCGCCGCGCGTGTCACGCGCTGTTAGGTTGTGTGAGAGGACACTATGTGATTTCACAAATCAAAAGTAAGTTTTATGACGTTTTCTTATTTAATGTTTTCGTAGTCTTAAAAGGATGATACCAATCTGAATATTTGCATATTAATTCTTGATTAGATTGACTACACATTGTTTTAATTAATTTTTGTCTAGCATATTCCGTTTTAAAGTTATCTTTCATATATTAACAAAAATGTGATCGGGTACAAAAGTAACATAGCCCTATGGGTACACAAGTAACATGTTACTTTTGTCCCCATGTTGAATTATTTACTTACTATTGTTATGTGTATATTTATTTGAACAGAATGCCACGACATAAGAACTACCACACGAGGAACTACTGACACGGAAGTGTACCGAAAAGCGACTAAAGAGCTTTCTAAAACTGGTACAAAAATTAGATCCCTGGTCGTGTTGGTTGTGACGGAGCTGGCAATGCTAGTAATTGGATACAGGAGGCACAACTTTTACTGTTTCAAGAGCACTTCAAAAACCAAGTCAAGCCAACAATTGATCAAAAATGCTTGTTACTGCTCGACAACCATGCATCGCATATATCTATCCAAGCTCTAGAGTTTTGTAAAAAAAAAAGGATGCGGAATCATTCTGGTCGGAGAATGACTACCCATTACATTCCTGATATTGTTAGAGAAGCGTTTCCTCTTTCTGTCACTGATCGAAATGCAATTTACCTGTACCTACACCGGTATAAGTCCATTTAATAGGAATGTATTCACTGCTGTTGACTATGTACAATCATCTGTCACTGACCGGCCTTTACAAGTTAACAGTGAAATTCCACCAAATGATCTGTTGACCAGTTTTAATGCAACGTTCTCCATCCAAATTGATCTGGAGACTACAGTTAATAATCTTCCAACATCGAGTGACCAGACTACCCAGTGTACATTTAGCAATGATTTGTGGAAGAAATCCAATTTGCCAGTACCAGGACCTAGCTGGTTACAGCAAGCAAATTCTTCTCAGCCGTTTGATTCTACACCGAGAGATCTAAGACTTTTACCACAAGCGGGTCCGAGGACTGTAGCAAATAAAGGATGTAAAAATGTAAGGCAGCTTTTTTGACAAATACGCTCGAAAAAAAAAACGCATTTGAAGAACCGAACCAACAAAAAAAACGGTTTTAAAGCCCAATACTGGGATTGACAAGAGGAAGTTGATATCTACGAAAGGGAAAGGAAAAGGAAAAAAGACAAAGAAGGCAGCTAAAGGCAAGAAAAATAAATCTGACGACGAAGATTGCTTCTGTCTCGTTTGTTTAGAAACTTTTAGCAAAAGTTGACCAAATAAGCAAAGGATACAATGTACAAAATGTAAAATTTAGTCACATGCTGAATGCGTTATCGATGATGCAAATTATGTGCCATAGTTGTGAGTCTTAGTAAAATACTAATACTGAATAGTCTGATTATAAAAAAAATAATTTCATGTTATAATTGATCTCATTACTAAATTCTTTTGTTTTCTTCATATATATAATTTTTGAGCATTTAAAATGCAAATGTTTATCTGAGTTATTAATACAAAGTCTTGTAATAAATAATTAGCTGATTTAATATGTCACGTTATATTCATTACAAACCCCTTACTCCTGTTACTTTCGACCCACAACGTGTTACTTTCGGCCTGCCTACGTGGTCGAAAGTAACAACTGACGAATTTTTTAAAAGTCGCTGTGATTCATATAAAATACACAATAATAAATTAAATTGATATACTAATGTAAAGAACATAAACGAAATGTATAAATGGCTAGATTAATTTCATAAAAATAATTACACCTAACCAGAAAACAAGGTAAAAGCACAAAATGTTACTTTTGTACCCGGTCTCCCCTATCGATATATAGTCATGTTATGCATGATGTAAAGGCCAAAATTTTATTACTGGATGTTTTGACGATGAACAAAAAACGACAACAGCACATGATTGTTTTTGTTGCTTAATTGTTTTGTCTATTAAATTATAAAATAAATATAACATTTTAAAATATGTCGATATTAATAAGATTTCAATACTCTAAAATAAATATCGAATATATCATGATTAAAAATAATGATGATAAATATCGATACTCTTATGAGAAAATATCCACATTTTGATATTTTTTATCCAAACCTACTTCTTCCGCCAAAATGCATAGGTTGCATTAGTGTTCCAGTCTGAAGCATATAGGGAGCTAGTATAACTACAGGCTGTGAGGCATTCCATTTTAGTCCTCAAAGGTGACAATGTATCTGTAGGCTTTGTCATTTACCATCCGGTGGAATTTAAGTTCGTTTGCCACTTCGGTTTTATAAAAGAAATTACCCTCCTTCTGTGGAAGACGAATAAAAAAAACCGGCCAAGTGCGAGTTGGACTCGCGCACTGAGGGTTCCGAATAAATCCGTAGGTGTATAAGTTAAAAATTATTAAAAATATTTTTATTATATGATGTAACTAAAAATTTATGCTTTTCGCAATTTTTCCTTTATCTGTGCTATAATACATTGCTTCGTACCAAATGTTAAGATTCTGAGTTCACGGGAAGTACCCTGTAGGTTTTGATTCCCTTGCGAATGTCGAAAATTTGCGGCATAAACGGCTGCATCTTTTGATTGCGTTGGCTTAGAAGTTTGATTTTTTCACAGTTCCAAGAGACAGTAGACTTGAGTATTTGATATGATTGCTTTCAGCTTGCTACCTCCACCCGTTCTTAAAAAAAGGGTCTTGACAGACAGACAGACGGACAACAAAGTGATCCTATACGGGTTCCGTATTTTCCTTTTAAGGTACGGAACCCTAAAAAAGAGGTCCGCTTAGACGGAGAAGAAAGATGATTGTTTATTTCTTTCTTTAGTAATGAACTCGTACAGTATTATGAAATTGGCCTATAAGATAATTTGTTTAAAAACTTCTTCACAATAACAACACCAATACAAATACTAACACAACCACAATAAAAGTTCACAAGCGTCGGCTGATTTAATACGCAAAATTACATCACCTTTACGTGTCAAAATCCACTTCAAACCATTATTTAAACGAAAATACAAGTGCAACAATCCACCGGCGATCAAGTGTAGAGAAGCGGACACCCTTTTTAATGGAAACGAGGCGTTCCATTATAGTTCTCAGGGGTGACAACGCATGTGCATTTTGATTCATAATCGATGATAAATGTAGATGTCTATGGGTCACAGCATCCAGGTCAGGTCATCAGTTGGACTGTGTGCTCGTTTGTCAACATTATTCTATAAAAAAAGTTCCCGCCGAAAGTGCATGATGTTTGTGGTGTGTGCGTGCAGGTGGCGACGTTCCGCAAGACGCGGCACGAGAACCTGGTGCTGTTCATGGGCGCGTGCATGAAGCCGCCGCGGCTCGCCATCGTCACGTCGCTGTGCAAGGGCATGACGCTCTACACGCACATCCACCTGCGCAAGGACAAGTTCACCGCCAACAAGAGCGTCATCGTCGCGCAGCAGATCTCACAGGTGACCTTACCGGCTTCATATCCACATACACATTGTTCTTTCTTTTCTTTTCTTTACCACTCCGTAACGTGCCGGACCTATCCCTGTTTTATTTTTTAAATTTATTACAGTACTTCAAAATTATTAGTCGAAATATTAAAATTTGGGACTAATATGATGTTGTGTTCACAAAATTCTTTACAATGTATTGATCCCTCACATTGAGACAATTTTTGGAGATTTTGACGACAGCTTAACCCCAACTGACGAAGAGAATATAAAAACTTGAGATTTATACCACCATCGAACCACTTAAACGTATCAAAACTCAACTACAAATCATTATTTATAATAGACAGATAATACAGGAACAATCCACGCAAGGTGTTAAATTCCCGCCAAAACTGCTCTATCCCACACGGAATACAGGGCTGCCAATATAGGCATCCTAGTTGGTCTCTGAAATGATTATACAATATCAAATAGTTATTTATACAAACCAACAAAACTATTAAGAAAGTGTGAGTTTATGTCAATTATTATTACTTTGAATGCAATCGAATACTACCAAGAGCGAGTTATTTTCAATTGGAATAAGTTTATAAAAACGTTTAAATTCTCGCAAAATGTGCTTAACATTTTTGAATTCTTATTTTTGTATCCAATTATTATTACAAGGCAATCTGTAAAACAAATAGAATACACAAGATTATCATATTATACACATTTTATATCCGATAATACAATCTAACGACCCTGTAGAAATGATCTTCATATTTTATGTCTGACGTCAAGGAGATGGTTATACCGCCATCTTTCGGAGGTTATGTGATCTTTTTCATATTTCCCATAGATTTTACGAATGTCCATGAACCACTCAACAGTAGCCACTTACTATCAGGTGGCCTGTAAGTTAGTTTATCACTGTAATCTTTGTATAATATATAATTCTTCGGCACGGGTATTTGTCACTGAACTTCTAACCGTCTGGTTTGATTTTGATTATTTGTGTGTGTGTGCGTGTGTGTGTGTGTGTGTGTGTGTGCTTGTGCGTGCGTGCGTGCACGTACGTGTGCGTATGTGCGTGTGAGAGCGCGCGCGCGCGCGTTTGTGTGTGTTGAGTGGATCCCTAAATTGTTTAGATTCACAATTGGACCTAGTAGGTAGTGCTGTTGTCGAGATCAAGAAATCACCCGCGCGAAGCAATCACTATTATTTAGTTCATAGTATTTAATAAAAAACAACAAGACTCGGAGGTAGAATTACTATTTATTTTAGAAGACTGTGTTAAAGCCATAGATATAGTATAGTATAGATTGGCAATGAAGTGATTAGGGCGAGACCAAAATCAAAATACAACCAGTGTGCGTATACTGTGCATATTATGTTGGTGACAAATAGTGCTGCACCATACATTGTCTGCCTCAACTATAATTATCGATACCGATTGCAATATATTCGTGTCGTCTGATTTGACGTAGATGATGTAAGTGAATATTTTTACCCAACTACGGCGAAGCCAAAAGCATGGTTACAATTATAGATGGCTATGTATATATGTATGTTCATCTGTTCCCTCAGATCTTCTAAACTACTCATCGTGTATTGACAAATAAGATATCTTTTAAAGCATTGTGCCCTTTCGCGGGTTTTAAGCTGCATGAAGTCACATAAAAACTAACCGATGATTATTATTATAAAATGTGATAATATTTTTTATTCATGGATGTACAAATTATTTGTACCTGCTCTAAAACAGCATTTAGACAGCTAAACATTTCAATTGTACCGACGAGTTAAATGTATAATAATGTGGGTTTTCTTTCTGAGGTGAGTTATATGGTAGTACCCACCTAGTTATAATTAATTACGTCTATTAAACACTAATTTTCAATTTAAAAAATTTTGTAAATACAAGTGGGATTTGTTTTGTTCTCGAATGTCGCCAGGCCTATATAGCCCGATAGCGTGCACGTGAATGGTCTAGTCTTTCTCGCTCTAACATACGCGTAAACTATGCTCTTTCTCTTCTCTTGCCAATCTATTTTAACGTTAGTTACTAAATCTATAGTTAAAGCAGATTTATATTTCTCGTTACACTCATTAGTCTAATAATCTTATTTCTTATCGGTCGTAACAACCCTATTCGTTTCCAATCTTGCAGGGTATGGGATACCTCCACGCGCGGGGTATCATCCACAAGGATCTCAAAACAAAAAACATATTCCTCGAGAACGGCAAAGTGGTGATCACTGATTTCGGCCTGTTTAGCGTAACTAAACTTTGTTTCGGAACCAAGTAAGTATCCAAACAGTTTCTTTAACACTTTTTGGTAGCGATTTTTCACAAAATAAACACATAAATGATTGTTTATTAAAAAAAAAACTAGAAACAAATAACAAACAGAAATTAGACCTTTGAATAGTTTTTAATAGTAGTCAAGTCTTGGCCTTCTGTTAGAAATTATTGCACTTGATTGATTTTCTTTGATGTTATAGTATATAATTTACCTTATATAAGGGCAGGGTGAACATACAATACAGATTGAAAACATGTGTTATTTTTTATAGGAATTTTTTGTTGACAAACGAGCACACAGTCCACCTGATGGTAAGTGGTTGCTGTGGCCCATAGACATCTACATTTATCCTCGTTTGCGAATCAAAATGCAGATGCGTTGTTACCCGTGAGGACTAAGATGGAATGCCTCTTTTCCAGTAAAAAGAGTTTCCGGTTCTCTACACTCACCATACGAAACACAGCAGTGTTAAGCTGCTATTTTACGCTGGTATTCTGTGAGAGCGTGGTCCTTACCTGGTCGAGCCGACCCATTCGTGCTACAACTATACTAGGTACTAATATAGCTGTAGCATGGCTCTGCCACGTTTAAAACTGTTTTTGGATAAGTTGGTACTGGTTACTTCAAACCCAGGACCTGTGATATAGTGCCTAGATTAAACACAAGGCCACATGATTACTAATACTAATAATTATCATATATTGTACCTGCATGTCTATGGAAGTAAAAGAAAGTAGACTGTAATTAATACAGGCTTTCCATTAAGGAAACTAGTCATTTGCGTTGGACAGGATTAAACAGCTTTACTAGATGGGAAAAGTATCGTTTTTCTGCCTAACCGTCCGTCTGTATTAGTTCTTCCTATGTCGAGTCGATCCATACGTACGGCTACCATAACATAGTTGCAACGTGGGTCTGTCACGTTAGTAAATTACTAATTACATGGAATGTCTCACAGACTGTAGTTATATTGGCTCTCAATACCTTTCGGAGCGGAACGTAGCAATACAGACGCTGCTATTTGATAGCAGAAATAAGTAATAGGGTTGTATCTAACCAAACTAATTCCTAGGCACAAAGGGATACCTAAAATGAAATGTTTTGGAGGATCACGAAGTCTGCCAATACAACCGTGGCGCCACGGTGCCGTGGCGCAGTGGCTTAGCTTCAGTTGTTGTGCTGAGGGTCGCCGTTTTTTTGTGTAGCCTACAAATAATTGTTCCGGGTCTGCATGTTTGTCTTTGTACAATTTATTTTTGTAAAGTACCTCCACGATTAGTTTAGATTAGTGTGGGCGTGACGGTTTTTTTTAAAGTAACAACCGAGTAGTGCAGCGGGTTAATCGCTCTATAACCGTGTGAAATGCGAGGCGAGAGTGTCTGTGTGTGTGTGTGTGTGTGTGTCTGTGTGTGTGTGTGCGTGTGCGTGTGTCTCGCGGTGGCAGCGTGCACTGTAGGCGCGTGTGTGTGTGCGTGCAGCGCGCGCGGCGACAGCCTGGGCATCCCGCCGGGCTGGCTGTGCTACCTGGCGCCCGAGCTGGTGCGCGCGCTGCGCCCGCACGCCTCGCTGCACCTGCCCTTCTCCAAGGACACCGACGTCTACGCGTTCGGGTCAGTGCACGCGCACTCGTCACTCACCACACACCACACACCACTTACTATTCATCAGTCACCACACACTACACAACACTCAACACACACCACAGCACACACCCGGGTTTTTATGACGGTCGCTTGCTTTAATAAACTTTATTAAACTAAGTTTGTATAAAAAGAGTTATTATAATATTAAAGAATTTATAGATGATAATAACCCCTGGAAATGAAGTGATCGCTACCAAGCTATTTCTAATTTGTTATGTTGTATAATTTGTGTAACATACATGATTGTAAGCTGTTATTTAAAAAAAAAGTCCCGCTGGGTTTCTTGCTGGTTCTTCACAGTACAGAGGTTTTTTTTTCGAACCAGTGGTAATTATACAAAAGAGTGACTTTCAATAAGTATTATTTATAATCTATATTGAATAAAAAAGTTTTTGTTTCTGTTTCTGTTTCAAATGGCAATATACAATTCCACACGCGTAGGAAAGTATTTGCAGACTTCCCTAACGTGATCAATCATATTGAGGTCTTACCTTCGTGCTAAACAGTTTGATCCACGAATCCCAACCTTAATAAACACGTCAACATCACTAGAACGATGCGCCAGAACGTTATAATCCACAAAAATGCATTCCTCTCACAATGCAATTGATTGAGATTTAATAATCATCATCATTATTATTATGCCATGCCACAAAACACGATCTTGACCCGCCTGCATCCATCGACTTCCTGCATTCCTCACCAGGTTGTCACTCTATCTAGTGGGAAGCCGCCCTACACTTCGCTTACTGGTGTGAAGCTTCCACTCAAGCACCTTTCTTCCTCTTCAATTGTTGGTTCTTCGAGCTGCATGGCCGGCCGTCGGCCCAATGCCACTTCAGCTTAATCATGATCCGGGTTGTACATGAGAAATGATTTCCTCTCTCATTCAATATTAATATCATTTTCAATAAACACTACGCGCAATTTTCACATAAGAATCTGCCAAAAATATTATTTTAGTACTTGACTGACTAAGAAACAGTTGTTCAATGACACGTCTTTCTCTTCCAGAGTCTGACCTCTGAATTGTTCGCCTTTCCTGATAACGCTGCCCAATACTCCAAACAGTAAAAATTTAAGCGCTGTGACTAGTAACGGCTACACCTTCTAACAGCGCTATAATTTTAACAGTTTTTATTTTTTTGTCATCAATTTTAAAAGACAAGAACAATTCAATAAAAACTGTCCAAAACTTAATAACTTACCTATTAAAATTATTTTCGAATTTTTACATTTGGAATTGGAATAAAATTGTCATCTGATACACTAGGTTGCTTTATTATATGCCAGTTAAAGATTTTTATATTTTGTACATACAAAGAAGACGACTACGGGCAGCGGGGGCTGTCGGGGATGGCACTTCGTTCACAAGCACAATCGCGAAAGAACACATAAAATAATTATCTATTTGATTATTATACAGGTCACCTGTATTTACCGACCCTGACATAATGGTCTTTCGAGCCGGATCATTATGCTAGAGCCTGTAAAAATGTACCGTCGATGTAGTGATAGCCGCGGGCGCCACCGCCGCTTCTCCGCAGACCCTGCTGCCCATCGTCGTCTTCTTTATATACTTATCTTCACGCACAATCCCTGACGGGGTAGCCAGAGAGAACAGATCGCCAAGTGTCACGATCCTTACATACCTCTTTTTATGTTTATTTAATGTAAAATTTATTAATAACTCTGCACTGCAGCGCCACCTATCAGATTCAAATTTTCTGATTTTCTTTGTTGTGCCCCATAGCAATTATATATTTGTGAATATGAGTCATTGATATAGAATTTGTTGATAGCTTAAACATATTGTCACCTATCGGATTCTACCATAGCTATGAACCATTGTCTTGACAAAACAAATGTATATAAGTAATAATAGGTCGGAGGAAAATGTTTCTTCGTATTTTGTTTCTATAAAATTGAAGAAAAATCTCTTTGGTTATACTGTTTGTATCTGGCTGGTTTTGATATCAATACATATAGGACATTACGAAAAAGAAAAAGTAAAAAACACTTTCCCGCCATTTTCCAATTATTCTTCTGTCCGCCAAAATGAGGGAAAAGTAGAGTTATGCAACTTGAGTTGCAACTAAAAAAAATTTGGCGTTTATGGACCCAATGCAGCTTCAGTAAGAGTAGCACAAAGTCGGTTCAAGCGTTTTCAGTCCGGGAATTTTGATGTCAAAGATGGAGCGCTCGCTCTGGTCGCCCTCGTACGGATAAATTCGAGGCCATTTTTGAAAAGATCAGATCGGCATACATATTAATAGTTACGACTTAGCCGAGGAATTGAGGACTGACCACAGACGGTTTTGACCCATTTGAAAAAGTCTGGCCATACAAAAAAGCTCGATATATGGGTACCTCACGAGCTTACTGAAAGAAACCTAATGAACGTTTCATTAGGTTTCTTTCAGTAAGCTCGTGAGTCGCTCGTACTCATTTGCGATTCTCCATTTTTGAAGATTGATCACTGGTGACAAAAAGTGGATCACCTACGACAAGAACGTGCGAAAAATGGAAATCGAAATAATAAATAAATAAATAAAAGATCATGGTCAAAGGGTAGTCAAGCTCCACAAACTAGCGTAACCCGGATTAACACGCAATATGGTGATGCTGTGTGTATGGTGGGATTTGAAGGTCATCGTTTATTATGAGCTTTTACCGCCGGGCAAAACCATCGATTCGGATCTAATGCCAACAGCTAATGAAACTCAAGCAAGAAATTGAGATAAAACGACCGGAGTTGATCAACAGAAAAGAAGTGGTCTTTCATCATGATAACGCCAGACCACACACATCTTTGGCCACTCTAGCAAAAATTAAGAGAGCTTGGTTGGGAAGTGTTAGTGCGTCCACCATATTGTCCCGACCTTGCACCCTCAAATTTTCACTTGTTTTGGTCTCTTCAGAATTCTTTGAGTAGTGTTAGGTTAACATGAAGAGAGGACTGTAAAAACTACTTGTCGTATTTTTTTTATCAAAAATCCAAGATTTGCAGCATTACAGCAACGGGATTATGTCACTACCTACAAGATGGCAACAAGTTAACAAACAAAATGGCACGTATATATTATAATTAAATGTAATTAAACTTTGAAAAAAAATTTGTTTTGAATTTGTACATAAAATACGAAGAAACTTTTCCCCCGACCTATATTATCTGAATATGACCTCAATCGGTCAAGTCGTTCAGAAGTAACACGATCACTCACACATGACATAACAAACGCACCAACGATTATATATATTTCTTTCTATAGATAGATATTTCTTTAATAATTTCGAAAAATATGTTGTTGCAATTTCTAGAACGGTCTGGTATGAGTTACTCTGCGGTGAATACCCATTCAAAGGGCAGCCGCCTGAGGCGATCATCTGGCAAGTGGGCAAGGGTGTTAAGCAGTCACTAGCTAACATGCAAGCTTCTCGAGATATTAAAGTAAGAACATTAACAGTACCTTAGTGCTTTTTTTTAAATTAGTTATTGTAAAGTGTGAGGGTGACAAACGAGCACACAGTACGACTGATGGTAAGTGGATGTTGTGGTCTACATATATACCCCTACATCTTTATTCTCGATTAATCAAAATCGTTATCGCTCCTGAGTAGTAAGATGGACGGATCCAGTTCAAAAGATCTCCGGTTCTAGTCACTCGCAATGATTTATCCGCGATTTAAAATTAAATTGCAGATGCGTTATTATTATAGTGCTAAGATGGAATGCCTACTTTCCAGTAAAAAGGGGCATTCCATCTTAGAGCAACATTATGCTACTGTTTAACGTTGGTGATTTGTGAGCGCGTGGCCCTTTCGTTCTGCAGCTATAGTATAATCCAACTTAGATTTCACACCTATAATATAAAATGAAGATTTAATAAAACCTTGCCTGTAAGGGTGTGTACACCGATTTATCAAGTAATTTCTCAAATAACATAGCACGGCTGATTGACGAACGAGGTTCTGACGACCGGCTGATAACAAAACATAATCGAACCCGATTATTTAAGCGTGCTTAGTCCCCCTGATGGCAATTGGATCATGAGGTCTATTAACATCTACATCTACCTTCGGTTAAAAATAAAAATAACCCTGATGCTTTCACTCCAGAGGAGTAGCATGAAATACATCGCTACCAGTAAAAAGGGTCATTTCCCATTCGAAACCAGTCATTTGACGGCTCCGTGGCGCATTGACTTAGCAATAAGTGGCAGCGCTCAGGGCTGCGGGTTCGAATCCCGCACGGATCAAGTATTTGTATGGCCTTCAAATAATTGTTCCGGAGCTGGATGTTTGTCATTGTGAAATTTATGTACGTCTACTACCCCTACGATACAGAAGAAAATGGTAGTGTGGTACCTCCACGTTTTTTTAAAAGATAAAAAATTTCCTTTTTTATTCTAGGATATCCTAATGCTGTGCTGGTCATACCGAGCGAACGAACGACCCGATTTCCCCCACCTCCTGTCGACGCTGGAGAAGCTGCCGCGCAAGAGGCTCGCTCGGTCTCCCTCGCACCCCGTACACCTGTCCCGCTCTGCGGACTCGGTGTTCTGAGAGCGGCTCGCCGGCGCACTGTGTGTGCGACCCTAGCACACTGCACACTGCGCGTGGAAGGTGAATTCACCTACAATCCTCGCAAAACTCCGTGGGTTCTGGCGATATCACGTAAAAACTGCGAAATAGCTTGATTTTGACACCAAAGAAGTGCTCAGAGTATTTCTACATGGTCTAAATTAGAGCGTGACGCAACGATAACTTTCTACTCACACACTCGTTTTACTTCCAATGAGTAACGCCTATTGAACCCAAAAAGTTTCGCGAGGATTACGCTACGCGCGCACGTAATGAATAGGACTGTTAAACTGACAATTCGCTTCGCATTACGTACTAACTTCAAAGCGTTATTTCAAGTGTAGAGTATGCAAAAAAATTATAGTTAGCAATACATTTTAAAAATAGTTATTTTTATATCTAGCTATATTTATTAAATATTGTTGCGTTTTTTCTAAACTAGATAACTAGATCTTGCACTTAAGTTACTGTCGTTGAAATCAAACTACCTTATATCATCCCGTGAGTGTCATAAGAGGCGACAGAGGGGAAACAAACCAGGAGATGGACAGCAGCGTCTTCTTAATAACAACTAAAAAAAACTGCGGCTGCCAACCCGCCTGCCAAGTTTGGCAAATATCACCCCCATAAGGCTATCTATTGGGCTATGTTCAGCAGTGAACTTTTGATAGGGTGTTAACGGATACATTTATTGACAGTACATTAGTGACGGTTACAAAGTGAAGTTGTCAGTGTTGCTATCCTATTTTTATCGTGCGCAAGTAGTTTGTAGTGACAAGCACACAACATGACCAACAACAATATCGAGACAAATGTACATAAGGCACGCATATTTATTTAGTGATTTATTTATTTGGCAACATTTCTGTAACGAGAACCTGTTCTATCGCGATTTTATTACAACCTAGGTTCGTATCAGGTTTCATTTGGTTAGTTTTGAAACTAAATGAAAGAAACACATTCTTACATTGAAGGGGACCTCTTGTCCCTGAAGAGCCTCCAACCACTCCCATCAGCTCTCCCAAAACCTCTAAATCTGAGTAACGTTCATAAATATTAGATACAGTATGGTATTAAAAGATAATATCGCTTACCGATATCTCCATGTCTAGATTCAACAACTTGTTTGGAGAGTAGTATCTGCTTCGAACAGCAACTTCGTTCTGATCATGAATACGTCACTACTCTCTCCCGCCTCTCTGTCAACTAAAGTCTTGCCGTCTTAGCAACTTTAATTCTGCTTATATCTAGTTCTCGTTCGAGACAATATGGCGCAGTGACTTAAGGAACAATTAATCAATCAAAACATGAATGAATTCCATTACCCACCCATTTGACTAGGGCATCAAAAGTAACTCCACCCACATAGTATTCATCATTAATAAAAAAAATAAGAGTAATAAAAAGTGGCTGGTTTATTTAAGCCCTTACACATATATAAAAAGAAGACAATAATCTTAACAGTCCAGATATCTACCGCGGCTTAATTTACTAACAAACAAAGAAGGGCTCTCTTAGTACTACATAATATATTCAAATAATTCAGACATTTGTGTATAGCAATTAATTATTTATTTAGTTATACAAAACAGTGTCATATCATAAGGACTGCCGGCAGAAGTGAAAACTCAATGATATATAATGATTTCTTATATTTACGCGAACACTACACATTTAAATAAAACTAGTTTTACGGATCCTATCGCGTATGTTAACTTATTTTATATTTCCGACGTTTCCAGTACTTTACATCACCCATGGTCATGGTGCGGACTGAGGTGTTTCCCAATCTCATTGTTGACCACGGCTAACTCCAGATTAAAAATTATTAATAAAAACACCTCAGTCCCCCTCCGTGACCATGGGTGCTGAAAAGTACTCGAAACGTCGGGAGTATAAAATAAGTTAATATACGCGATAGTATCCGTAAAACTAGTTTTATTTAAACTCAATGATATATTATGCGTATACATGTATGTACGTAGGACGCGATACGTCACTAGCATATCGAGGTCATCGGTGACGCGAACCCATAAGTTTTTCCCCTACCAAAAATCGCTTAACGCGGTTAAAGAAGTTTTGACTTCAATAATTGCTATAATATCAAAATACAACAAATCAATTTGAGATCTGGATAATAAACCCATAACATATTTAAGGTGATTGCGATCATAGACAAATATAGTTACTTTTGACATTGAACATTATATTGCATATTTCACAATTGGTCTTGCTGATTCATAATTTTGTCCTGACTGAGTTTTAGGTAATTCCTATTTGGAAATAAAGTTGTTAAAGTTAACCGCTTTTACGGTCTGTCTCTTACAATCATTTAATCTACATAGTGCAACGAAAGGATTTAAAACATGTAAAGTCCAAATAATATTTACCTGAAGAGTACGTATGAATGTGTGTGCGTGCGTGTGTGCGTGCGTGCGTGCATACCTGCGTGCGTGTGTGCGTACATATGTATCTGTGTGTTACGTAAGCTCGACTTTTATAATTGGTTATCCTTTCTCCTAATAGTGACTAATTAGTTAGGTATGGATCATTAAATTATTATTAAATTCAGTAAAATAAATGTTTCTACTGATGTTATATTAGAGCTGTCGATTATTAATAGTAATAGACGAAGCTGTGTGCGATGCAATATATTATTATGATGCCATAAATGTGTTGTTGGTCATATAGTTGTGATGCGAGCATCGTCTTTCTGTCTGTCGAATTTAATAAGTAGATCGAAAATATTGTGAACTCATTGTCGACACTCGATAGTTTAATGTTTGAATTTGTTACTATACTTCGTTATAGTTTCGATAATGTCAAAAAAAATATAAATTAAAAAAGTTCAAAATTGGGTAGATGAGGTTAGACAACTGTTTATTGTTGAAATATGTAAACTTTGTAAATATAAATTTTAAAGTCGCTAGTTTTTGCTTTTCAAGTTTAAATGTTGTATAAATAATTATTACGGATCGCCGTAATGCCGTGCGAAAAATGGAATAAAACGCGCTGGTCTTGCTTTTAACTGGAGGCAAGCGGCGGTGAGGAGGAACTTGTACTTTTTCTTTTCTTGCTGGTGCCTTTTCGGTGGCTGGAGAGCGACTGCTGACCCTAGCGGCCGGCCCGTCTTTTATATGATTTGGCCGCTGCTGGCCAGCGGACCCTTGCCTCACCCCCGCGCCTATCTTTATTTATTTAATAACCTTACAAACTAATAAACATAATTCACTATATAATATTCTTATAACTACTTGTTAGACTAGGGTGTACATATCAATATTTTTACTTATTTACGGGTTTACATTATAATTTTCAGCTGCTTTAGGCGGAGAATCCTTCCCCCCGCCTCAGCACTATAAATATAAACGTCGTGGCGCGGTGCGCGTGGCTTCATTTGCTCCTCGGCCGCGTCACGATAACATGCTCTTTGGTTACACTACTACTATTATTTTATGTGCCTAACGGCCTAATATATTTATTATATAATAAAGTAAACATTTATTATATTTAACAATTACAGTTTTCATTAGAAGACTATGCTAACTCTCCCTGTTCATACGGTGCCTTTATTTGGGAGAGTTATTGCACAGTTACAACTCAACCTTAAACTTAGTTATAATACAATCATTATTTTTTATCGTTCGATACAAGTAATACAATTATTTACACAAATTATAATTTAAATTCAACATAAGGTTGCGCTAGTCCCGCCGTATAACCCTTGCTAGTTGTCGAACCAGAGGCGTGGCCTGATAATTACACCGTCGTCATGGCTCCGCCCACCGCTCCTAGGTTGTTCAACTAGCGCCGGTTACAATAAGCATTTTCTTTCGTTTGTTTAATATTGTTGCGTCGTGCACATTCTCCCGCCGTCGCCACGCTGCGATCCCTCTGGTAGCACGACGATCTTCTTCGTTGGTCTTCTTAGTATGTGCCCACTGCCGGTGGTTACGTCCACTACTCGTACCTCTCCGTCGACGCCAGGATATACCTTACTTATTTTCCCTCTGGGCCAGGTGTTGCGTGGTAGATTGGAGTCACAAATGATGACTAGGTCTCCAATCTTCGGCGATACTCCTATGCTGCTGGGCTCCCGCCGGTGTTGGAGTAGGGGCAGGTATTCTTTAACCCATCTTCTCCAAAACACGTCGGCTAGGGCTTGAGCTCGTTTCCATTGCTGGCGGGCCGTCACGTCATTCTTGCTGAAGTGTCCCGGCGCAGGTACGTGCGAGTTGGGACCGATGAGGATGTGATTCGGCGTGATGGCTTCAGGGTCTCCTGGGTCGACTGAGACGTGTGTGAGAGGTCTGGAGTTTACAGTATTTTCGACCTCGGCGAGCAGGGTCCCCAATGTTTCGTCGCTGGGATAGCGCTCGTTGAGGGTGACGCGTAGGGCTTCTTTTACGGAGCGAACCATTCGCTCCCATACGCCGCCCATGAACGGTGCTGATGGCGGTATGTACTTCCACACAATCTGTTGACACGTGGTTTCGTGCTCGAGGGCTGCAAGTGCTGCTTCGGCCATCTCCTTGTCTGCTGCCTTGAAGCACGTAGCGTTGTCACTCCATATTTCTTTTGGGCATCCTCTTCTGCTCATAAAACGCCTAAGTGCCGACACGGCTGAGTCTGCGCTCAACGAGTGGGCTACTTCTATGTGTATTGCTCGCGACGTCATGCAGGTAAATAACGCGCCATAGCGCTTTTCGCGATGTCGTCCCACTGTGACTTCTATTGGCCCGAAGTAGTCTAGTCCGGTGTATGTGAACGGACGTGCGTGATGAGCGAGGCGTGCGGACGGCAGGTTTCCTGTAGACGGTGATGCAGGCTTGGCTTTTCTTAGACGGCACGGCAGGCATCCTTTGACGACAGTTTTCACTACTGGACGTATTTTTCTTACGTACAATCTCTGTCTTAATTCATTCACAACTGTTTCTACGCCTCCGTGATGCAGCCTCTCGTGTACGTGTGCTATGTACAGGCGAGTGTATGCGTGCTTCCCGTCTAATATGGGAGGGTCGTACATGTCGTCCTCCACTTCTGATGCCGCTTTTATTCGACCTCTGAGGCGTAGGGTCCCCTCTTCATCAATGTATGTGCTCAGGTGGCCTAGTTTGTCGTCGCCTCCCGGAACACTTCCGCTGGTGATTCTCTTGAGCTCCTTCGTGAAGCTTTCCCGCTGACTGGCTTGCACCCACAGTTGTTCGGCTCTCATATGATAAGCGGCCGGTATTCCTACAAGCGATGAGGCAGTAGGAGTCGCCTTTTTCTCCTTGGCGGGGGTGTTGCGTTTGTTTGTTCTCTGCCAGCCAGGGTCGCTACCTTGTCTTGCTTTGTTGCGTTTACGCCCAGCCTTCACTACGTGCTTGTTTGGTCTGCACATGTCGATGAATAGGAGGACTCTCGCTGTCGCCCTTATGAGCCGAATCCATTTAGAAAATCTTCCTATCTGTGGAAGATGTGTTGTTGTCGAGTCTTCACTTTTAACAGCGATGTTACATATTTCTCGCTCTTCCCCGGTGTCATATTGTGTCGTTTTCTCTTCCTGCGGCCATTCTGCCGGTGGACGCTGCAGAAACGGGGGCCCTCGGAACCATCGGTGCGACTCGTCGAACCCTTCTGGTGTGGCTCGGGTTGCGTCGTCTGCCACGTTTTCTTTAGACGGTAGCCAACGCCATTCGTTCTTTTTGGTCGTATCTTCTATCTCCGCCAGGCGATGAGCGACGAAAGCTTTGTACGCGCGAGGCTCCGATCTTATCCACACCAGTGCAGTACGGGAGTCGCACCAGTATGTCTTGCCTGCTATGTCGCCATCGTGTTCATCGATCACGGTCTGCGCAAGACGAGCTCCCAGCAGTGCCGCTTGTAACTCGAGCCGTGGTATGGAAACTGGTTTCAGTGGTGTTACGCGGCTCTTGGCGGCGGCCAATGATATGTTAACGCTGCCGTCTGCTCGCTCCGTTCTCCAATACACTGCTGCTGCGTAGGCCTCCTCGCTTGCGTCGACGAATGTGTGTAGTTGGCGCGTCGACACCGGGTTGTAATCGTAGCATCGCGGTATTCTTAGTTGTTCTATGGCGTTAAGTGAAGTAATCCAGCCTTCCCATTTTTCTTTTAATTCTGTTGGCAGAGGGTCGTCCCAGTCCGCCTTGTAACGCCATGTGTCTTGAAATATTCTCTTCGCTGGGGTGGTCACCGGTGATATTAACCCCAGCGGATCAAATAATGCCATTATGACGCTCAACGCTTCTCGTTTAGTTGGCAAGCGTTGTTTTTCTTTTACGTCGGCAGGCATCTTCATATTGTTAGTATTGAATCCAATATGATCGCTTTGCACATGCCAGAGCAGCCCTAGCGTCTTCTCAGTTTCTTTTCCGCCCAGGCACACGGTCGCGTCGTGTTGTCTATGCTCTGTCGTTATTTCTTCTAATGTTTTTTCTTCGTTCGATGTCCACCCGCTGAGTACGAATCCCGCTTGTTTGTGGACGTGATCGACTGCTTTTACTGTTTGCTGAGCTTCCGTGACAGAGTGGAAGCTCTGCAAGTAGTCGTCCATATAATGGTTTCTTTTTATGGCGACCGCAGCTTCTGGGTACGCTTCTGCATGTTCTTCAGCATTTTTATTTTTGATGTATAATGCTGTGCATGGTGATGATGTCGCTCCAAAGATGATTGACGTCATCCTATATTCCTCCGGTTGGTCCTCCCGCCGCTTGCCTCTCCACAAGAAACGTAAAACGTCTCTATCTTCTTTGCGCACTTTAATCTGCATGAACATTTCTTTTATATCGGCGCTCACTGCATACGGATACTGTCGGAACCTCATGATCACTCCGGGCAGTGATTGTAATAAGTCGGGCCCCGAGTGAAGCATATCGTTGAGACATATTCCGGCTGTCTTCGCTGCGGCGTCGTGTACCAATCTCGGCGGTTTGTTCGGTTTCGCAGGGTTGATGACTGGGAAGTGTGGCAGATACCATGTCCTTCCTTGCGGCGGTGGCATTGGCGCGCGCTCTGCGTAACCCGAGTTGAAGAGGTTCTCGATGCGTTCTTCGTACTGTAGCTTGAGATTGCTGTCTCGGTCGAGCCTCTTCTCTAAGGTGTGCAGGCGCCTTTCCGCTTCTTTATAATTATTTGGTATTTGGAAGTCCTTTTGTTTCCACAACAACCCTGTCTCGAATCTGCCGTCCGCTGACCTCTGGCTGGTTTCGTCCAATATTTGCATGGCTCGCTGCTCGGGATCTTCTTTCGGTCTTCTCGGCTCGATGCACAGCGACTCCAATTTGAAATAATTTTTTATTTCTTCTTCTATCGGTGGTGCATCTTCCCTCTGATGTAGTCTGCCGCAGAAGGTGACCGTCGACGTCAATGAGCTATGACAGCCATGCAGAACCCAGCCCAGGTTGGTGTATGAGGCGACTGGTTGGTCTCGACGGCCGACGCGCAGTTTTCTAGACACTATGAGGTGCCAGTTATCTTGCCCGATTAGTACTTTCGGTGAGGCGCGTTCGTAGGTGATATCCTCTTTGATATCCAACAGATGTGGGCAATTCCCCAAGTGATCTTCATTCACGGATTCTGGCGCGAAGTCCAACCGCTCTACAGTACGCGCTGCTTCTATGTTGTGTTCTTCTTGCGCGTACGTTCCTCTTATTTTAAAGCTGACGATCTTGCTCTTCTCGTGTTTCACCTCCGAGCCGACCCCTTGTATCCACATTGTGTGGGCTGGGCCGTCGGCGCCGATGACGTCGGCGATTGAGGCATCGACTAAGGTGACCGTGCTTCCTTCATCCAATAATGCGTATGTTTCGACGCAGCTTAGCGGCCCCCTTATTGTTACGGGCGCAATCTTTAGGTAAGCGCGGCGGTGCTTGTACGGTCGAGTCGCTGTGTTGACCTCCTTTGCCGATGTTGCGGTTTCCATAGCGGGTTCTTTTTCCATTACTGCTGTTCTGTCGTGATGCAACAATTTATGGTGTTTCATCATGCATCCGCCTTTTCCGCACGGTGGAGCTTTGCACAGTAATCGACGATGTTTGCCTCGCAGACAGCGGTAGCAGATATTGTACTTCTTTGCTACTTCCCATCTGTCATTTGTGGACAGAGCGGCGTATGACTTGCAATCGGGCAGTTTGTGTTCTTGTTTGCATTGAGGGCAGCGTTCTTCATATGGTTTCTTGCTTGTGGCGAAGGCACGTTCTATTTTTCTTGGTCTTCGCTCTCTCGTTTCGCTGTCCTCTGCGATGAACTCCGGCAAGGCATACGCGCTGCATTTATCCGCTTCTTCGTTTAAGAACATTGATATCTTCTTAAGCTCTGGGATATCTTCTTTCTTTCTGGCTGCATAGTCGTACCATTTGCTTTTCAATATGGGCGTGAGTTTGTCTGTGATAACTCGCGTCATTTCTGGACTATGCAGATAGTGTGCTTTCTTGAGTGCTTCCACGGTGCCCACTACGTTCGCTATGCGATTTGCGAATACGCATAGCTCCCTGGGATTGTCCGTAACTTTGTTCAGCAGCTTCAGCTTCTCTATTTCCAAGTGAATTAACGCTTCTGGTCGTCCGAATCTCCTTTCCAAAGCTTCTATTATAATTCTGGGATCTGGTTGGCTTATAAGTAGGCAACCTGCGGCTTCTTTTGCTGTCCCTTTTAAGCTTCGGCGTATTCTCGCTATGTTTTCGTTCGCCGTGAAGTACTTTGAAGATTCTTCGTACATTGTCTTGAAGCTGAGCCACTCCTTGCTGCTACCATTGAATGAGGGCAGCTCTTGTATATATTTCGGCGGCTCCCTTGTGCTTCGTACTGCTTGTGATAGAGCAGCGGCTAAGGTAGCGACGTCGATTTGCTGCTGCGCCTGTCCATAGTCTTCTTTCTGCGGCGCGGTATGTTGCGGAGCGTATTGCGGCGCACACTGTTGAAGTACGGGTGGTGCGATCTGCAGTGCTGGTTGCGGCGCGAAGTACGACGTGGGTTGCGGCGCAGGCTGCGGCGCGGGTTGTGGCGCGGGCTGAGGCGCGGGTTGCGATGTAGGTTTTTCTTGCAACCATGTACTAATGCGCACTGATGCCAAATCGTCTTCTATTTCTTCATCTTCATCGGTTGATCCGGCTTCTGCTTGTAGTCGCTGCACGTGTATTTCTTGCAATTCTGTTCTTGCTTGCAACTGAGCCTGCTCGAGCTTGAGTTCGGCTAACCGCTCTTTCGCCTCTAACTCCGCGAGGAGTCTCTTGCGTGAGGCTACGGAGCGGCGTGACCTAGTCTCGCCGGGCTTCAATGTGCACTGCGATCTTTGATCACCCTCTTGCTGGGTTTCTTCCGTTGCGGTTGTTCTATCGGTTGCCGAGGTAGCGGTCGTATCGCTGACCGTTGTGGTTTCGCTAGTGGTGTTTGTTGAACCACTAGCGGCTGAGTCGCCCCCGGAGGCCTCTTCTGTGGCCCCCTGGGTTGTTTGTTCATCCTTGCGACGCTTCGATGATTCTCCGTTGTTACTACGCGTAATCACCATTTTTCTTCACAATAATATTTTTTCGTTCTTGCGGTTTGCTTCTTTCTTCCGGCAATACCAAGACCGATATTGTCTTTTTCTTCTAGTAATCCGGCTTCTCGAAGGACCATTAATATTACGGATCGCCGTAATGCCGTGCGAAAAATGGAATAAAACGCGCTGGTCTTGCTTTTAACTGGAGGCAAGCGGCGGTGAGGAGGAACTTGTACTTTTTCTTTTCTTGCTGGTGCCTTTTCGGTGGCTGGAGAGCGACTGCTGACCCTAGCGGCCGGCCCGTCTTTTATATGATTTGGCCGCTGCTGGCCAGCGGACCCTTGCCTCACCCCCGCGCCTATCTTTATTTATTTAATAACCTTACAAACTAATAAACATAATTCACTATATAATATTCTTATAACTACTTGTTAGACTAGGGTGTACATATCAATATTTTTACTTATTTACGGGTTTACATTATAATTTTCAGCTGCTTTAGGCGGAGAATCCTTCCCCCCGCCTCAGCACTATAAATATAAACGTCGTGGCGCGGTGCGCGTGGCTTCATTTGCTCCTCGGCCGCGTCACGATAACATGCTCTTTGGTTACACTACTACTATTATTTTATGTGCCTAACGGCCTAATATATTTATTATATAATAAAGTAAACATTTATTATATTTAACAATTACAGTTTTCATTAGAAGACTATGCTAACTCTCCCTGTTCATACGGTGCCTTTATTTGGGAGAGTTATTGCACAGTTACAACTCAACCTTAAACTTAGTTATAATACAATCATTATTTTTTATCGTTCGATACAAGTAATACAATTATTTACACAAATTATAATTTAAATTCAACATAAGGTTGCGCTAGTCCCGCCGTATAACCCTTGCTAGTTGTCGAACCAGAGGCGTGGCCTGATAATTACACCGTCGTCATGGCTCCGCCCACCGCTCCTAGGTTGTTCAACTAGCGCCGGTTACAATAAGCATTTTCTTTCGTTTGTTTAATATTGTTGCGTCGTGCACAATAATAAATTAATTGGGTATTAATTAGGCGCCTGTCTGGTTTACGGTCCTTGTCTCCCCGATTTTGCTAAAACGATTTTACAATTATTGTTATATATTTTTATTAACATTAACAAACGGGTCTATTGATGATTAGCTTAAAGTTTGTAAGTAGTTAAATTTATAAAATTTGAAAAAGAAAAAACATACTATAACTACTTTACTGTAATCTATTTTGTATAGGTACGAATAAGTTTTGATCTCTAATTAAATAATAAATTAAATTATATTTTCGTATTTAAAAAAGGTAAAAAAAAATCACCGCGTGTCGTTATTGTTATGAAATTGTAAATAATGTATAGTGTTGCGTGAAGCAAAACGCGTCGGGTGCACCCTAACGGACGATTGCACATCACCGTTGTAAATTGAATGTTTTAAAAAATAACCTTATGCTGTAGGGCTGGTCCCAATTTTTGTTTTTAAATTTAATTGATTTGATTGAACAAAATATAAGTTTAAATGTAAATTTATATTACTCTTACTAAAGTTTGGTGGAGTAAGTTGAAGTAGTAGACTAATATATAAATATAATAACATATGTTTTGCGTTAAACAAATCCTATGACAGATAAACTTAATGAACACGCTCCTAGCGCTTATTAAAGTTGTTTTATAATAAAATATGTTTGCAATTGATATAGTGCATATCTATTGCAAACAAATTAAATAACACACTTTATACATAGTAGAGCCACACTTCAGTTATATTATGGTATGAGTAGGACCACGCTCTCACAGAAAACCAGCATAAAATAGCAGTATAATGCTTCTTTCTGTGTATGAGTGTAAAGAACCGGAAACCCTTTTTATTAGAAAGGAGGCATTCCATCTAAGTCCTCAGGGGTGACAACGCACTTGCATTTTGATTCTTAATTGAGGATAAATGTAGATGTCTACGAGCCACAGCATCCATTTACCATTGAGCAGACTGTGTGCTAGTTGGTTATCCTTCTTTTATTAAAAAATAAATTGTTATTTGGCTGATCGTTTCGACATTTACATAGAATATCATTAAAGCCAACAATTACATACAACAGTGCTGTAAATAGATTTGTAGTGTTGTAGGATAAAGGCCTTTTCATAAATGTCTCTAATATACTGCACACACCAACTATTGCAATTCACAGCAATAATAGTAGATAACTTGTAGTGCTTAGAATAATTAAAGAAATGCTATCATATTTTTCTAATGGTATTTGTCCTTTATAATAACAAAATTAAGCTATATAATTAGTAATAATTTCATTGTTACAGGCACATAAAAACATATGTCGCATAAGTTGCGTTTTTACGTTGTAGGGCCATGCTGCAGTTATGTTTTGGTTGTAGCACGAATGTATTGGCCACGTTTTCAAAGAGTACCACCGTAAAATAGCAGATTAGTACTACTTTGTTTCGTATCGTGAGGCTAGATAACCGGAGCTCCTTTTTACTAGAAACGAGACATTCTTAGTCCTCAGAGGTGACAACGCATCGGCATTTCGATCCTTAATCGAGGATAGATGTAGATGTACACAGGCCACAGCATCCACATACCATCAGGTCTGAACTGTGTGCTCACTTGACACCCTTCTATACAAAAAAGTGCGGTATGAACCTTCCTTTCGTAATTAAACTTCAAAAGAAAAATTAAAACGGACTTCAAAAAACTTGACGTGGTTAAAAATTATTTGCCTATATGTCATGCCTTTGCAAATTGAAGAGTTTTCTCATGGATCCCATCATCACATGTTGACCAAATTGTATGGGACTACTGCTGAAGTACCTACTAAAAAAAAAGAATCATTGAAATCGGACAATGTAGTGGACAGTGTGGTATAAATTATCGCTGAACATGAATATCATAAAATATTACGACGAATTGAAATACCTTCTTTTTTAAAGTTGGTTGAAAATAAAACCTGATTTGCTTACCCATAAATGGACGTTTGATGTGCGAAAACTAGTTAAAATAACAGACTTTTTAATACGCTTGATCACTCTCCGGTCGTGTCAGATTGTCGTCCCTTTAGACTATGAGAATGAAGGAATAGAGAGTACACCTGCGCTTCTTGTGCACTTTAATCCTGTTCTGTGCTAATGGCTATGTATGTAAAGAGTAATTAAAAGTGGACGTACAACAAAATATTGAGAGTCACTTATCGGGATAAAAACTATCCTATCTCTCAAGTTGGACCAAACTGCACACAGTTTGAAAAATTTCACTGAAATCAGTTCAGTAGTTTAGGAGTACATCGGGACAAACAATGTGACACGTAATTTTTGTATATAAAGACTGTAGTAAATTTTTTGATAGTTAATGAAATAAATCACCAAGTACGTTTAATACATATTTGGATTTTTAAATTGTACATTGTCCATTTAAAATTGGTGCACCGGACGCGTAAGGATACAATCTTATAGTTCAGTTAACGGATAAGAGTTGATACTTTAACACTTTCTCTTACAGTGACTAAGTTGGAATGGCTTTAAATTCCTTACAGGGGGTACTTGTACAGTTCTTTTGACTCTGTGACATTTCAGTGTGGCGACAATGATAATGCTTCGAATTCAAGTTCTTGTTTTGCAGTCAACTCATTTTAGAATTGGTCATGGCCGTTGAGCAACCTTTAGGTACTTCAAATTACGTTTGACTTTGATTTTTCACCTAATATTAATATACATATATTTTATAAGCCACCTTTTATTACAAGTAAAAAGTTAATTAACATACATATTTAGTAACTGATATGAAACATACCTGTATTAATAAGTATGTAAGTACTGTACTAATAAGAGTGTAAAGTATGCAGTATTTGTAACAGTGAGTTTCTTTAATTTGTTTGTAGTTTTGAGTTTATTTTGACTCCTCCGGACCGGACCTGAGGCTTTGGCCAAGGGCTAAGGTCTGGTTGATGTCTACTTAACTCGAAATTTATAATAACTCAACGAGATCTGCAAAAGAACGAACGAAGAAATGTTATATTTAATAAGACATTATTTATGTCTCCATACTGCATTGTAATAACGAGAATTTTGTAAATAAATGAGAACATTCCTTTTGAGTAGTTCGTGAGGAAGTTTTTCAACTTTTATATAGTTATTATAATACAGACTGTAAATATTTTCGGTCCTGCGCTTTGAAGACACATTTAAAATTAGGCTAATTACTGCTTCATTAAAAATCCTACACATAAGTTATCATATTATGTTTTTAATATATCATTTTGAGATTTTCATCATTTTGGAAAGTGTTGTAAAACTTTTTCAAAATGCCTTTCAACTCGCAGGACCAAATTGTTTGTATAATATTTTGAAAGTTACCACTTTCTTTTAATATTTCGAAAGAGGCTTGTCATTAGATCCCTAAGGAGTTGTCAGTTGGAGGCAGTTGTATTTTCTGTTGCAATAAATAAAGCTCAATACAGTTTGTATTTACTAAATAATGTTCCTAGTTATTCTAGTTATTTTGTTACTATACGTGATACTCATTTACATTTCACCTTTTTAATTCTCTGTATGATTTAAACCTTATTTAACGACTGCAGGGGTTCAAGCCCGCGAAGTTGAAAATATACTGCCTTCATTTGATCGGTCACAAATATCATTAATAAAAAAGTCAGATGAAATTAATTTCGTATTTTATAAAATTGACTATTATCATAAATTATGTACTAAAATGAACAGCTCATTATGTTATTTGATTGTTTACTAAATTATTATTAAATGATAGAAGTTTATTCTGGTCACTCAACTCCTATTAATAGTTAGTTGTTTGTAAATTGACGAGTTGCTGGATCACGGCCACCATAATGTGTATATACTGTGAATGTGGCTTGTTCCATTGTATTATAATTATTTATTCTTTAACGATCCCATGTTGTGGATGTCAATATAGCTATTAAAAGACACATCATCTTCGTCCTTATGTGAAGGGGATTGCAACAAGACTTGTCTAAGACTTCCGGATATCTGTCCCGACGTGTGTACAGATGGTTGGATCCCAGATATTGTAGTTTTACATATGTATTGAGATTTCGCGGTGAATAGGTTAGTTGCATTTGCCAAAATAAATCTCACATTACCGTTTGTATTGTTTTCTTTTTATCATACCCTACCAATGCTTGGTAAATGAAACAGATGACGATTGCACGGCCTGATAATCCAAGGACCTCATTACCACCCACTGGCCCTGGGTACGAATTTGGTTTTCGATTTAAAGTGACTGATTTATAAGCTTCTTCTGAAATAATTCAAGATATCTAATAAAATTAATAATACACTGCCTTTGATCTCTTTGCATGTTTCCATAACACATGTTCATTCATTGATTCATTACAGCTCATTAAAAGTCCACTGCTGTACATAAGCCTTTCAAATAGTGTGCCCCATAGGGATCAACCTTATTTGCCATAGTTGCCACACTAGGCGATATTAGTAAACCTGTCTTATGATATATGGGAAATTAGTTTTAAGTCAGAGCAATATGGATATAAAGTGGTATACGTATATATATATATATAATTATTACTAAATTACATTATTAGATTTCACTATTATATATATATATATATATATATATATATATATATATATATATAATAAAGTAATTTAATATTTTATAATTGCTACGCCCAAACCGGGTTCAAATGCGGACTATTTTTTTAAAACACATCTATTGTTACCATTTGATTGCAATAAAGATTATGAATTATGAAAGTCCCATCCAAATCGGTTCACAGGTTTTTGCATGATGCGTATTCAGATAGATGTGTTAGAGTTTTATTATAGTATAGATTTCTAATAGTTCACCTGATGTTATATCTAGTTGGCTACCACTGGCCATTGACAACTGTAACTACAACCAACTATAAATAAAGACAGCACAGATATCTAACTTCTAACTAAGATGAAATGCCTCATTGTAGCTTGTAACTTTACTAGGTTAGGTATTTTAAATTGGAACAACTATGAGTATCCTGCAAAAACAGGTAAGAGGGTGATAGAAACAGACCGCTGGGGCTTTACAACATACTACTGTATTTCTGGTCTGAATATTTTATGTTTGTCATGAATATGGTGGTTATAATGCCATCTATCAGAAGATATAAGACCTTTTTTAGCATTTTCCACAATCACCTCTTATGTACCACATGGATCCTCACAGTATTACTCAAACACTACCTCACATCTAGCTATCTATTGTAGAAAGAAGTTTCTATCATAAAATTAATTACATAAATTTATATAATATATAAATTTAAATAATAAATCAATCATCTTAATTAATTTATACATATATAAATTAAACTAAAGTGTCCATCTGTAATATCAAAATAAATGGCATTGAAGCATAAAATGTTAAAAATTTATTTAGTATAAAATAACCTTAGGAGATAGATAATAGTGTAGTTTGTACTATTTTAAAATTGCAAATCAAAAAACTTGTTTTTATATCATTTATAATTTATATGTTCTAACATGTGTTGCAAACAACCAAGTCTCGCCATTTCTTCTACAGTACAAAGTACATATATGGCCACAGCATCCACTTATCATCAGGTAGACTGTGCTTGTTTATCACCCTATTATATAAAGAAAAGTATGTGTTGTTTTTTTTTGGTATATTATAAAATTATAAATTTATTTTTCATCTGAAACCAAAATAAATTTGTAATTTTATAATATATATAACAAATACCACACTGCCCAGTAATGTATTTTTGCCTTACTCAATTAGATGTAGCAATGAATCCTTATTTTGGAAAAGAAATGATTTTGGAAAAATTTATATATTATCAATAATGTAAAAAAATAGTCTTTTGTACAAATGCAGTGTTTATAAAACAACAATCCTTATGATACATGACCAGCTAAGATGGTAGCTATATTTGTACACATAGACTTGATTTCCTCATCACTTAGATACTCAGCACCGAGGATTGCATTTCCTAAAGCGATAGTCTCTCGCATAGTATTGGCTTTGATCCAAATCCTTCCGTTCATTCCTGCAGCAAGTTCAAATGGCCATTCATTTTTCAAAGATTCAAGTAAAGGGCAATTAGGGTTTAAAATCTTCCTAATTAGATTAAGCGAGCACTTGAATACGAAGCCGTCGGATAAAACACCCATTCGACCTTTTTTCCCGTGTGAATCAACACAGACTAACTCCGGCTCCATATCTTTGCTAGCAACAAGCATCTTTGCGTAGACGACATCGCCTATTTGTACATCCGGTTTGTTTTTCTTTGTAGCGCCTTCGAAAGAAAGGTAGGATAATGCTGCAGTTATGCTGCTTCCTACATCGACTCTAAATATGTCCCCAGCTTTCTGAACGACCACTCCTATAACATTTTCTCCTCTGGCTGGTATGTATCGCTTCTGGTAATTATCTACCCAGTAGGTATTTGGATTTCTCTTCTTTAAAATCCCAGCTTTTGTAACGTAAACATGGTCAATTTCCTTTTGAAGACCAGGCCCGATTATAACTTTTGCTTTTTCGCCAACTGCGGATATTTCTTCGCAATAGTCGCCCGGCAAGACTACATCGCCGACGGATGCCTTCATTGTCTTCACTTCTTTAAATTATACGTAAGTTGTTCACAATTTATTTTAGTATTCTTTGGGAAATGCAAAGAAAAAAATTCTTGAAAAGTTGATGACATTTAAATTGACATCTTAGGCTTGGGCAAAAAATATCGAAACATCGATATTTTTTAATAAAAATATTGATATATATCGTCGATGTTTTAAATCACGATATATCGATATTTATTTTAGCGTATCGAATTCATATCAATTTCGATATATTTTAAAATTTTGGATCGTTTCTTTCGTCGTCCAACCGTCAGTAAATAAAATTTTGGTCCTTATCTTTACATCATGCAAATGATGACGATATATCGATATTTATAACGCGATATATATCAATACTGTTTAAAAATATAGATTCGATATATATCGATATATTTTTTCCCTTGCCCATCCCTATGACATCTGACATTCGGTTGAAACATATTTGTTGAGTTTTGGCGGGAACTTGACCGGCGGCGGTTAGCTGCTCCTGTATTATTGTTTAAATAATGGTTTGAAGTGGACTTTGATATGTAAAAGTGGTGCGATTTTGAGTGTCTACGCATGTCAACTATTAGTGGAAACGGTGAAACAAGTGCTCTAATGGTGATGTGATTCTCAAGATAAGGTTGTCTGTTTAGGTGCCTTGAGATACCATTGCCAATTGTCTTCTGGCTCAAGTTGCCGTCAAAATCTCCCAAGGACTTCACAATGTGACGCATCAACATATTGTGAAGCTGTGTACTATGAAGGACAATTATACATTTGTACTATGAAGTATAATTTTATTTTGAAAAAATGGAAGACATGGCTGACGCACAAGCCGTGCAGGCCAAAAAATGGAAGAAAAAAAAACCATATTTGTTTTATAAGATTTTCGGCTTGGATGCTTATTCTTTAAGCCATGTTATCATTTACCTAAGTATCCACTTGATACTGAGGTAAATGATGACATGGCATAATAATCCTTTATAAAACACTGTTTCACAATATATTTATGCTTCACAATGCGCAGCCCTTGGAAAATTTTGACGGCAACTTGATCCAGCAGACAGCGATAGTATCTTAAGGCACCTAAGCAGACAGACACCTTATCTTGAAAGTCACATCATCATCGGAGCACTTGTTTCAACGTTTCCACCTAGTTCATATGCGCAAACATTTTATACCATCGCACCACTTTTACATAGTTTGCTTATAGAGCTCGAATCGGGCCGCCGTGCCTATTAGCAATAATACAAGTATGTATTTAAATATTTTCAATAAAATTGTGACCTAGGTAAACCTTTGGACAATTTCTGTTAAGTTGTGATTTTAATGTAGTGAATAACAAATTGTAATGAAAAACATTTGAGAGAAATCATTACACATATAGACGCCATTGAAGTTTCAGCCACCAGTGAAATTGAAAAGAAACATTTAAAAAAAGTTACCCCCACACTAGGATCTTCTCCTGTATCGTAGAGGCAGTTTATCAATATAAATTGCACAAGGACAAACATCCAGACCCGGAACAATTATTTGTAGGCCATACAAATACTTGTTCCGTACAGGATTCGAACCCGCAGCCCCCAGCACAACAACTTATTGCTAAGCCACTGCGCCTTGGAGCCCTGAAAATTGGATAACCTCAATCGAACAATGCCCCGATGAACTTTGCTATATTGCCCAAGGGTAAACTAAACTCTGAACAAAAACTAAGAATCAATTCCCTATCGAAAGGTGGTTATTGCAGCATCTCAGATGGCAGTACACTGCCAATCGTTTAAGCAAAAGGTTATTTTAATGCGCACGTCTCTTGAAGCACTGAGAGAAAAACTCAATATCTATAAGTGAAAATCAAGTAACTACTATGAAGAAAGAAACAAGGACATAGAAACACTCGATTTACATAAAGAAAAGAAATATACAACGTGTAACAAAAACACTGTGGTTCCCGTTAAGTACGTTATCAGAGTCAATATTCAAACGTAAAGAAATAACTTCTTTTTTCAAAAAACTTGAACATTAAAAACAATATTTTATTTAAAAAAAATTAAATTATATTTTTAATTAATATCGGTTGAATTACCAAGACCAAATGATAAATACATTGGTTAGAATCTTATTAGTATGTTAAAAGTGACAACAATTTAAAGTTTCATGTTATTATTATTAATAAAATCACATAAAATATACATAAAAGGAGTACTTGTATATGTTAAAAGAGAATTAAAATCTATAGTTCTAGGAATATAAGGAGGAAGGTAATCATATAGGGAGGAGGATAGTTTGAGACAGTTGAAAACTATATGGTTTGTCGAACCATCATCTAACCCACATTCACACAATGAGCTATTCCAAACTGATCTTGGCCGGATGTACATGTGTACAAGCATGTCCAATTCTCTATCTACAGATGATTGATTGAATGCTTATTTGATTTGTTAAATTAAAAAAATAAAGGCTTGGGTGGAATAACTTCTTGGATGGCAGCATAGTGCTTACCCTTAACATTTTTGGATACTTCCCACAATTTATCCCAATTTTCATTCAGTTTCCTTTTAGCTAGCAAAATTAGGTCATGTCATCATTATCATCATTACAGCCCTTCACAAGTCCACTGCTGAACATAGGCCTCCCCCAAAGAATGCCACAAAGCACGGTCCTGAGCCACCTGCATCCATCGACTTCCTGCATATCTTACCAGGTCGTCACTCCATCTAGTGGGGGGACGCCCTACACTTCGCCTGCCGGTACGAGGCTGCCACTCGAGAACCTTTCTTCCCCATCGGTTGTCGGTTCTTCGAGCTATATGGCCGGCCCATTGCCACTTCAGCTTACTAATCCGTTGGGCTATGTCGGTCACTCTAGTTCTACTGCAGATATCCTCATTTCTGAGTTTATCACGCAGAGAAACTCCGAGCATAGCCCTCTCCATAGCTCGCTGAGCGACCTTGAGCTTCCTCATCCGGCCAGCAGTGAAGGACCACGTCTCAGTTCCGTATGTCATCACTGGCAACACGCACTGGGTGTACAGTCTCGTTTTCAAGTTTTGAGGTATACCTGACGAGAAGATGTGCCGTAATTTCCCGAACGCTGCCCAACCGAGTTGAATCCGTCGATTGACCTCTCGGTCGAAGTTGGACTTACCTAGTCGGACTATTTGTCCCAGGTAAACATACTCGTCAACAACTTCGAGCTTAGTGTTCCCAACAACTACCGGCATAGGTGTGACATGGACATTAAACATGATCTTTGTTTTGTCCATGTTCATCTTAAGACCTATCCGTTGGGAAACACTATTGAGGTCATTGAGCATAGTGCTTAGGTCCTCCAGCGATTCCGCCATAAGGACTATATCGTCGGCAAATCGAAGGTGAGTGATGTACTCGCCATTGATGTTGATACCGTATCCTTTCCAGTCCAGAAGCTTGAAAACATCTTCCAATGCAGCGGTAAAGAGTTTCGGGGATATGACGTCACCCTGTCTTACACCTCTCTGCAATTGGATAGGTTTCGTACTCTGGTTCTGTACTCGGATAGCCATCGTAGCCCTACTGTACAAGCACTTCAACACTTCGATATACCGACAGTCAACTTGGCATCGCTGAAGGGACTGCAGCACCGCCCAAATTTCGACGGAATCAAAGGCTTTCTCATAGTCCACATACGCCAGACATAGTGGCAAATTGTACTCCTCGGACTTCTGTACAATTTGCCGAAGGGTATGTATGTGGTCTATGGTGCTAAAGCCTTTTCGGAAACCGGCTTGTTCGGGAGGCTGGAAGTCGTCAAGTCTGCGCGCGAGACGATTCGTAATGACTCTCGAAAACAGCACGTAGACGCGGCTCAGAAGGGAAATCGGTCTGTAGTTCTTCAAGAGAGCGTTGTCGCCTTTCTTGAAGAACAAGACCACCGCACTTTTGCTCCACGCCTCCGGTGTAATGCCACCATGGAGGATGAAATTAAAGAGCTTCTGAAGGACTTCAAGTACCGGTTTTCCACCCGCTTTCAGAAGCTCCGCTGTAATTCCATCCTCGCCTGAGGCCTTGCCGTTTTTAAGGTGCTGGAGAGCCATTCTAATCTCGCTCAGACTGACGTCCGGGATATCATCGGAATAATGTTGGATAAGACTCGCTCTTGGATCGTTACTCACACTTGCGTGCGGCTCCAACAATGACGTGTACAGCTGCCCATAGAACCTCTCAATCTCACTCAAAATCTCAGGTGCCCCGGAAACGATGCTGCCACATTCTGTCTTCAGCTTTGACAGTTGGCGCTTTCTGGCAGACAGATCTCTGGCAAAGACTTTGGAGCCTCGGTTCCGCTCGGTATCTTCTTCAATACGAGCTGTATTGAATTTGCGTAAGTCCCGCCGCATGCATTTGGAGATCTGTCTGTTCAGTTGCCTGTATGCTGTTAAATCTGTTGAAGAATGTAGCTTCATCTCCCGTCTAACAGCCATGAGATTAAGAGTGTGATCGGAGAGTTTTTGTGTTCTTCTGCGGCGGGTCTTGCAGAACTTAGCTCCGACCGCATGGACAGTTTCCACAAGCTTGTCATTCAAATTGTCCACTTCATTGCAGTCTTCTAGGCACTGAAAACGGTTTTGTAACTCGAGCTGAAAGGTTTCGGGACTTTGGATTAGAGCACGAGGGGGACGGAGCGTTGACTTCATTAGACGAGACCTCTCCAACTTAACGTTTAGGTTCAGTGTGCCTCTAACCATTCGGTGATCGCTGCCGGTTTTCACCCTCGCGATCACTGAGACATCACTGAACAGTTGTCGTCTGGTCGTCATAATGAAGTCAATCTCATTTTTTGTCGAACCGTCGGGGCTCGACCAGGTCCACTTCCTGTGGGGCCGCTTCTGGAAGAAAGAGTTCATCATAAAGAGTCCCTCTTTCTCCATGAAGTCGGCCAGCTGCTGGCCCCTTGGGTTCCGTTGCCCTATTCCAAATTTCCCTACTTTCAGCTCACCGTTGTCTCTTGTGCCTAGTTTTGCATTGAAGTCTCCCATTAACACCGTATATTGGGTTTTGGAGGAATGCATGGCTCTAGAGATATCCTCATACATTTCCTCCACCTCCTGATCGGGGTGTGCCGAGGTTGGTGCGTAAACCTGTATGACCTTCAGCGAATACCGTTTGCTGATTCTGAGTATAAGGTACGCAACCCTCGTCGACACACTCTCAATCTTTACAACGTTGTTAACGAGAGACTTGTGGACGATAAATCCGACACCTCCTTGGGACAGATGGTCGCCCTCCCGGTAATAGAGCAAGTTGCCGGATTCGAGGATTACCGTGTCCTCCCCCTCTCTTCGGACTTCGGATAATCCTATAATATGCCAGCGTAACTTGTCTATCTCTTCTTCCAGCTCCACAATCTTCTCGTCAGTCCTCAGGGTGCGTGCGTTGTATGTTGCCAGGTCGAGTCGTCGTAGGTGGCAACCGAACCTCCACCGGAGATTCTTAGCACCCCCTGCCCCGCCGTTACCATGGTCGCCACCGTAGCCAGGAATAGCGGGGCCGCCGGGGACTGGGGGCCGTTTATTATTGTCATTGCTCATGGGGGGTATATTGCCATAGTTGCCACGCTTGGCGAGCGGGTTGGTAACCGCAGTTTTTTTATTGTTATTTTGGCTATTATCAGGAAGATGCTGCTGCCCATCTCCTGCCTGTTTCCCTTTGTCGCCTTTTACGACACCCACGGGAAGATATGGGGTAGTGGATATTCTTAACCGCCACTACACGGCTTAGGTCATGTGAGTAAATTAAATTTTGTAGAATACATTTGCATTTTTAGCGAGTACATCAGCTGTTTCGTTTCCATAGATACCACTGTGGCCAGGGATCCAAGCATCTGAAACATGGATTCCTTTGAGATGGTTTTTTTTTTTATTTATAAAAACGTTACCCCCACACTAGGATTTTTTCCTGTATCGTGGAGGCAGCATCTGAATAGGGTATTTTTTATTTTAAGAATTACTGGACATTTGTGTTAGTTTTGGAATTGATTGGACAAAATAGCTAATAAGCAACTTTTTGAATCTGTGAAAATAACTGTTTTATGAAGATTAAGTTGTTTTATTAAGTGAAAGTGGAGGATAGTGAGAGGCATTTAAAGTTAAGAATGATTTTGAACTTAGGAATCCAAACAGCAGCTCCAGTATAGTCTTCATCAGACTGTTTCGAAGCATCTGTGAACATGATAAGCCAATCTTTAAAGGTTACTTGTAATTCCCTCAAAATTTCCGCGTTACAATTTCTGACATTGAAAAAAAAAATAGTTTAAACGTTTGTTAACATAATTGCTTGAAACGACGCTTTTTAATTTTAAATTAATAATCCCTTTATGATTATAAATCATATATCATATGAGTGTGCTCCAACCATATATTTTGTTTGAAAAGTGCGGCAAAACCAAGCAGATTGGTCGGTTGTTTATTTCTATATCTTATTCTAATTACTTTTGGCGCTTTTTTTTTAATTTATCCTATGCTACCGCCGCGCCACCCTTATTGAACGCGTTTGTACGGAACTTTTTCATATAATATGGTCCGCCTTCTACTCTATACTCCATGGGCACAACGTCAGGGGCATGAAGATAACTTCATGGTTCTGGGGTTAGGGTGTTAAGCGTCTCCCACACACAAGCGGCTTGCGGTGACGGTTAACCGCGAGCCGCGGCTCCAGCCGCTGCAACAACACACCACCGCGGTCGCGTGTGCTACGATTGGACGTCACTAACATGACTAACCGTGACGAAGTCTTATTATATTCAGCAATATTATCATATTATATTTTGTTTTTAATCCTAATGCTTTTGTAATCACGATGTGAATTGTCATAAAATACTGGATAATTTTGCACTGTTTCTATTAAAATTTCTAAATTTAGCACAATTTTTCACGCGGTACACGCGGCCTATTGTAAAAATTTGGAACTGACCGCGCTGCGGCCACCGACTGACCGCGTACTCGCCTACACACACGCGTTGGCAGAAGGGGCAGAGCATGCGGCTGCCACCGTAAGCCGCTACTGTGTGGGAGACGCTTTTAACTGCTTGACAGATTAAGCAATAAAAAGTACTCTGTGCAGATTAAGCTATTTGACGTCAAATTTAAGCTGTCTATGTCTAACTCATAGAGATACACATTTTTTTTTTCGTGGGGAAATCCTCATGGATACCTCCGGCTGCGGGGGCAACCGGAAGGTTATGCCGGACTCCTACCGGCTAAAACCCCACGGTGCCTCCTCGCACGTGAGCGTGGGGCCGCGGGAATCCAAATTCTTCCGCAGCCCCACACTAGTGCTGGCCCGGTCTGTCCGGGCCTCGTCTCCTGATCGGGGTAGCGAGGTGTTCAGCTACCCTCCTCCACAGCCTCCAACTCCACCTGCGTATCGGACCCCCCCGAGTCCGATACGCGGAGGCCATGGGGCCAGGAAAATCAAGCGCTTAATAGCGCCCGCTTTCCCGACCCCAGCGGCGGATCTGGTCTCGGGCTCCGCCGCCAACCAAGTTTCGGCCGCGGAGGATAGGGCGAGTGGCGCATCGCCATACCAACACTCCTCTTCCTCCGCGACTCCACCTCGGCTGCAGCGGTAGAGGGTGCGGACTCCCCTCTCACCGCAGCCCACCAACACACATCCGAAGTGGGCTCGTCAAGCCCACTCGGAATGGCCACCTCGGGCCGGCCCTACACCTCGGGCCAGCCAAGGGGTTCCTCTTTGTTCACCGCGGTTGCCCAAGCCACGGCTACTAAGCCCCCCCCGCCACGACAAGGCGGGAACCCGTTCGGGGGGAATAGAGATACACCTAGTCTAACCTGCTGTCTCCGCTAGGAGTAAAAGTAAAAGTATTCTGTGTCTAACTGTCAGTGTCACTGTCAATTGCACGTGTATTGAGTGTTTGTTGTATTACATTTACAATATTTTGAATTGAATATTTCGTTTAATTAGTTTTAATTTAAAAAAATGCCAGCAATAATAGAGAACGATGTCCTTGTATATAAAGGTAGTAATTTATTCCGTCAAAGGGTTCTTCTATCAATTTTAAGCGGACGTGCAATCAAAATAGAAGATATTCGAAGTACACACGATGATCCTGGTCTCAGAGAGTATGAAGTTAATTTAATACGTCTTTTGGATAAAATTACAAACGGTACGAGGGTTGAACTTAGCGAGACCGGCACATCAATGTACTTTCAGCCTGGTATTTTAGTTGGTGGGCAAGTTACACATACATGTTGCACACAAAGAGGAATAGGTTAGTACATATATCAAGTAATTTCCATTTCTTTATCATACATATTATACCTATATCTTTACAAAATATTATTCTATAAATACATCAGTGTCAGTCTTTATTCTGTCACAGTTTTTTATTTGGAATATTCTGTTTTTGTAGGCTTTTTTTCACGTGTTTAATTGAAAATTCAAAATGACAAACATGTCTCATTTATTGATGTCTTCTTTTCTATTCACATTAAGAGCAGGGCTAAAACAATGGCAGACTTCTTGCACCTGACATTCTGCAACATTCATTATTGCAGGCTTATTCATTTTAGATTGGTTATTTCTAGTGTCCGACCGAAACAGGATTTTCAACTGAAACCGAAACCGAAGACGAACCTTCGGTCTGGGTGTCAGTTTCAGCTAAAACCAAAACTGAAACTTATTTAGACATGTTAATATTTTTTATTGTATACTGAAATCTGGTATATTTTTTATACATATAGAGATAGGTAATTCATGCTAATGAGAAACAGTTATTGTAATGGTCATGTAGCAATATATTTATTTATTTCAAGGTAAAAATCAAGAATTTAACGTTAAGAAATAATTTATAAGTAAATTTTGTAGAAAAATCCACACTTACAACCATAAAAAGTTACTTGCTAATTGAGAACATATTTTATTGTGTTCACAATATTGTTAATATTATTCCATGAGAGCATTAACTTAATATCATCCACACACACACAAATTAACAAAATCTCAGAAAAATATACAAAATATATTTCTAATTTGTTTTGTGTTGTTAATTGTGTTACATACATTATGACGAGGCCCCCCAAAATGCGATGCCCCCAGACTTTACCCCAGATGACTAAGTAATTTGATAACTTTTAAGCTCGAAAAAGAAAGTCACAAATTTAAGTGCGTTTTTTTAGGGCCTCGGAAGAAGCCCCTCTTAAACAACTTGTTGTAACTACCTTCAAAGACCGCGATTGTTACATTGACGGAATACGAGACTTGTCAGGAATTAATAGATAAGAGTAGGTACGTATGTCATGTCAAGGCATGTTTGGTAGGATAGATCTATTGGATAGATCCTTGTAACGAAAAAAAAGGGGTCTCACTGATGCAACTTTGCCCACGTTTATATTAGTCCACGCTACGCCTCTGATTGTAAGCTGTTATTTTAAAAAATAGCTTTTTTTTTCGAACCAGTGGTAATTAAACAAAAGAGTGACTTTCAATAAGTATTATTTACAATTTATATTGAATTAAAAAGTTTTTGTTTCTGTTTCTGTGTAATTATGGATAGTACACGAGTCACGAACTCACTAACTAGATTTTTTTGCCGAAACTTGCCGAAACCGAAACTGAACCTTCGGTCGGTCACTAGTTATTTCTCTACCAACTTTAACAATGAGATGGTACTCAATTCAACTGTATGTTTTTTTTGTTATGTGTGTTACCTCATAAATTTTTTCTCGGTGAACCAATTTCGATGATTCTTTCTTTATTTGCAAGCTGGTGCTTCTCATGTGGTCCCATATAAATTGATCAAAGTCTGACTAATAGCTTTTGAGTTATTCTTAATAATTTATATTGAAGTTGGTCGTACAAAATTTTTAATTTTAAATTATTTTTATTTATTTCTAAGTTACCAATTTAATGAATTTGTAGTAGGTAGACTAGGGTCGGTGAATATAAAATATTCCAATAGGAAATTGTTAGTATGGTTTTAGTTGAGGTATGAAATGTTAATAATTAACTACATAACCACTCAACAGTCCGCCCCGAGCGAGTGATTCTCGCTTGACCTGTCCGTGAATTAAATGTCACTATTTTTTACCACCGCCCTAGACAGTCTTAACAAAAACGTTTACTACCGAAAAACTACTATAGCTACATTCAAATAAAAAAATTTCTCAAAAGACAAAGAATTCAAAATATTATTTTGTTAAAAGAAAATTAGTCGGTTGTAGAGCCACGCGGCAGCTGTTGCTGTCGCACGGATGGGCCGGCTTGAACCGGGGTGGTACCACGACCTCACAGAAAACCAGCGTGAAGTATAGGTTTACCTCTGCGTTTCGCTTGGTGAGTGCATGTGGCCGGAGGCCCTTTTTACTGGAAATGAGGCATTCCATCTTAGTCTTCACGGGTGACAACGCATCTACATTTTGATTTGTAACAGAGGATAGATGTAGATGTCTATGGGCCGCAGCAACCACTTACCATCAGGTGGACTGTGGGCTTGTTTGTCACCCTTATCCTATAAAAAAAAATAATAAAAAAAGTCAAATTAAAAATAAAGCTTAAAAATGGGAATGTCAAAAAAAATCGGATTTATTTTTTATTTCGAGTTTTACAAGAAAAGTGTAATGCTTACTGGAGACAATTATTTTATATTATAATAGTACATGATATTCCCTTTAAAATGACACCAATATCAATAACATCTTATATACTCAATATACATAAGTATATAATGTTTACCCAATATAAATTTGAATAAATAAGTAAATAAATGAAAAAAGTAGGTTTTAATAATTTCTAGACACATCTCAACAGATATTTCGTTTATAAATTGCTATCAACGTGTTGATAGTGAATCATTATTTTATATTTTGCATTCATTTAACACAAAAAACTAATTAGAATACATTTTAAACAACATATAATCAATAAACGATGATCGCGTATAGTGATTAACATTTAGAGCTAAATTATTATATGTAAACGTTTTGGAATTGTTGTAATGATACATATTTACTAAAGAAAATATCTTCACAATTAGTTTGATGTACAAAAACATTAGAAATAACATATAAAATCAGAAAAGTTATCACATTTTTGATCGAATTTCTCACACATTAACATCCACAAACAAAAATGGCGAAATTTAATTTTACCTTTTTTTTTCTAAATATTTTGTTACATATACTATTATACAGATAAAATACACTTTCACAGATGACAAATTTCATATAGCACCATCTATAATTTTTTGCTGTATAAATAAGAGCTATCTTTTGCACTGTACGCGTTTAAACCTAAAGATGTCAATTGGTGCCTAGACAGGTGAGGCAATAATGGTTTTTGGGGACTGTAATCACCATGGACGGTTGAGTGGTTATGTCATTGATCAAGATATTTAAATGTCTTGATATTAGTTTCTTTTTCTTTATAGGCTCATAACAGTTCATTGCTGTACATCACAATATTGAAAATGTAATATCTTTTAGCTAGAATTTATAATTTATTGATCATGCTGTTAACATTATTTTTTCTATAAAAACAGCGAATGTCAATAACAGTTAAACAGTGAGTCATAACTAAAATTTTAATATAATTATTATGATATATATTTTTTAATATAATTAGTATGATAATATAAGTTACTACTTTTAGTTTTTTTATTATATTATTTTTTGAGTATTTATTCTCATCTGGTTGGGCTGAATAGATATAATATCAGAGTAAATGATAAATATACATAAATATTATTATTATATTAAATATACTAACATAAATAAATAATACATAAATAAATAAGAGCCCAATCAGATGGGAACGGCCGAGGGTTAGGGGGAAAGAGAAAGAACCTGGTGAACGATGTGGGCGGTATCAAGGAGCCCCGCCTTCTGCATTTGAGCCTGGAGTGGTCCGTCACTCAGTCCCAGTCGCCTCAGATGACCCGAGAGGCGCTGACCGGAATTAGCCCATTCGCAGAGACAACTACAGGAATTATTTCTGTTGGCAAACCACCCCACATGTCGGTCACCTCTTGAGCCAGGTCCATATATTTTGTTTTATTATCTCTTTCGGCTTTCATGAGGTTCTCGTCATACAGAATGGTACTGTCGATCAAAAATATTCTTGACAGTGCCCGGTCCATCAGCATAATATCAGGCTTATTCGCAAGAATAGTCCTGTCTGTGATGATGGTCCCGGTCTCAGTCTAGTCTGGCGTGGTCATTTTCGAGCACGGCTTCCGGCAAGTATTTATAATAAGACAGTCTCGGATCCATGAGACTGTATTCCAGAGCGAGCTCCTGGTGTAGTATCCTGGCTACTAGATTGTGACTGTACAAGTACTCAGAGTTAGAAAGATCTGAACAACCGAGGATGACATGCTTAAGTGACTCACTGAGATGGTGGCAAACTCGACAGTTATTGGTCGATAGTTAGTGGTCGATAGTTATTGGTCTTAATGACCTGATCCTGTATCGCACAGACAAAACCCTCGGTTTCTCCAAAGAGCCGGTGAAGTGTGGCGACCGTATCTACGAAAGGTTCTTGTAGAGCCTTGTAAAACCTCCCTTGGAGCTCCTTCTCCTTTCATACGGTCTCAAGGTCAGAAATGCTATGTACTGCCGGGTCTTGCCATTGCTCGTTGGCTAATGGTAGATAAGTAAGCCCTTTATCACAAGAAATGACGTCATTATAGGGCTAGTCATTATAGGCTGCACACTTTGCGATTATGCATGGTGAGTGCACTTAAAAAGCCACGCCCACCATGCTTCCGCGGCAAGTACAACCTCATTACTGACGATCTCGGATGGTGCATCCTATGTGACGTCATAGTAGCGCGGTGCCAAACGTATACACGAGGACAGGTATGACCCAACCGTTATATGCCTGTCTCTTTTTCACGCCCGTCAAAAGGCTGTTAAGCACTTTGGTCAAGCGTGCATAAAACACACCGCAAACTGAGTGCTTCATACCCGCCTCATCGATACCGATGTTCTGTGACATACCCAGGTATGGGTATGTTTCAGCCTCGGACAGGGTCCTTATATTGATTGGCTTAAATAAGTCTATGCCCTCTAAATTAACAACCCTACCCCTTTCAACATGGATGACTGCACACTTATCTGTCCCCAGCTCCATTCCAATACAATTGCTAAAATCACAAGTGATGTTTATGTTGTGTATCAATTTTAATGAATGTTTAAAAATTTAATCACATTGTATTGTACATAGGTGATATATTAATTGATATTTAAGGTCTATGAAAAACTTAAATCATGAATGCAGTCAATAGTGCATTGATTACAACTAGATTGTTGCCATGAGAACAATTTAGTAATACTAAAAAAAACAGCCATTATATTCATCTCTGATGACCAAAAACTGCTATTGAGGTAAGTGTTTTGATGCAATGCCTCTCGCGAATAGTTAAGCCGCGTATCGATTACGCGCTCCTGTCGGGCGCGTAATGAACTGTTCCGACCAGCGTGCTCCGCGGAACGCGTTCCAAATGTTGCAAGTATATCAACTAAGCGCTCCTGGCGCGCGTGGCAGCCGGTCCAGTGTTTGACCGTTCAACATGACATCCATGGTCGTGTACGAGCAGCTGTCCCAACTGGCGCGCGTGCCATAACTTAAACTACTTTGATGCGCGGTAAAAAACCGACACCAGATGGAGCGGCCCGCTCCACTTTCGAGCGCTACAACGAAAAATTTGTCGCGCGCTTCAAGTTGATATCTATTCAGCGCGGTTGGAGCGCGCGCCAATTTTCGACTTTTTGGAGCGCGTAATCGATACCCGGTTTTATACTTTCATATAGAAGAGATCAATGAGAATGAGATCTTTTTTGGCATTAAGTATCCACAGGAGAAGGAAGATGAGGAGGAAATGAGATCGTGATTACTTTGACACCTCTTCCACATCACCGTGTGTTTTTATATTTAAAAGTATTTGAAATTTCAAACGTTTTACTTAAAAATCATGTTTAAAAGAATAATTATGTAAAACAAATATCCATAATCACTCTAGCGATCATATTATGGTCTGCATTCGTCTAAAGACATTTTCTGCCGACTTCCAAAAAGGAGACAGTACTCAATTCGACTGTATGTTTTTTTTGTGTGTTACCTCATAAGTTTTTACTGGGTGAACCGATTTCGATGATTCTTTTTTTTATTTGAAAGCTGGTAATTCTGGTGTGGTCCCATATGAATTTGATCAAGGTTAGACCAATAGTTTTTGTTGAGTTATTCTTAATAACTTATATTGAAGTCGGCAGTACAAAATTTTTAATTTTAAATTATTTATTTCAGGTTATTACTTAGAGGTTCTGTTAGCTGTAGGACCATTTTGTAAGGAGCCTTTAAATGCCGTGCTCCAAGGTGTGACACATCACGATCTGGATGTTTCTGTAGACAAAATGAAATCGGCAGCTCTGCCAGTACTGTTGAAGTTCATACTTGTAGATGATGGCTTAGACCTTAAAGTAGTCAGAAGAGGTAAGATAAATAAGTATACTTTTCTCTTTCTTTTTCAGTTTATTCCATTTATCCATTCCATTAGAGTCTATAAACTTGGCCTGCCTCATAGGGGGATTTGTCATAAGCCGTGTACCCACCTAGCGCACAGGCTCGCGCGGCGGCCTGTCAAGCCAATGCCTCGGGACTAGGGTATGCAATTATCGACACTTTTCGATAGTCGATAATCCGATTTTTATCGAGTATTTTTTCGATAAAAACCGAGAATTACCGATTTACGCGAATTTCAAAAAATGACTCGCGGTAGTGATGAAAATTATTGCATAAAACCTTTATGAATTTATCGTTTATCGGTATTTTTAAAAGAAAATTTTCGATAATTATCGGTGAAATAAATGAACTGATTACCGATAAATTATCGGTTATCGATTATCGGTTTGCATGCCCTACTCGGGACGTGCCTCGGCCGCACGTTGCCTCGGCCGAGCGCCGCTCGACCGCGAGCCATACATTGTCGGTAAATTTGACACGCTCAAAGGTGCCTCAATGATCGTTGTTCGTTTTATGTGTGCGGCGGTATTTTGGCTCGCGAGGCTAGTGTTTGTTTTAGTTTTACTGAAAAGTCATTATAATAATATAATATCATGAGCAATCAGGATGAGTCGATTCGTTTAATTAAACTGTACGGTACGTACAAGATGCTGTGGGATCCAAAAGACTGTTTTCATTTTTTTAAACAATAAGTAACCAGGTAGCTGCCGCTGCAATTACACATCTGTCCATTTCGGGTGCTCGAGGATTTATGATGGCTCGGATTGCCTCGCGAGGCATGCCTCTGCGTTGCGGACAATACTATTGAGGCTGCCTCGCGAGCCGCACGATGAGGCTGCCGCGCGGGCCTGTGCGCTAGGTGGGTACCCGGCTATAGTATTTTTTATTATTTTGAATAGTTATCAGGAAGATGCTGCTGCCTATTTCCTGTTTCAATTTCCCTCTGTCGCTTCTTACGACACCCTCGGGACGATATGGGGTAATGGATATTCTTACACCGCCACTACACGGTTATCTTACACCACCACTTCACTGTTATAGTTTATTAGTTGTTTTTAATCCACTGCACATGGACTGCAGAGTATTTTACAGGTTGATGTAATGTTAAATGCAATAAATGAAAACTTGGTGCTTGTTCGATAAAGTATTTAGAAGTAGTTAATTTTGTTTTTACGTCAAAATTTAAAAAAGGTAAACAAATAAATATTTAATTTTGTAATAAAAATCAAACACGCTTTATAGTCTTACCTTTAAGAGCGGCAACATTGTGGTTGTGCCGCTCTTTCACTCATTCGTAGTTGCGCGGCGCCACGCCCACGCCGTTAGGACTCACAAGGAAGTCTGGATCAAATATCGAAATGGGCCTCTTTCGACCTCTGCCTAGAGCATGGAGTATAGAGTAGAAGGAGGACCATCTCTGTATGTGAAAAGTGTCCATAAAAACGCGTCCAATAAGTTTTTTAATCAATTATTGGACGTTACTGGACACCTTATTGTAATGATATGACTATGATAATGACCTTATTGGACACCTTATTATAATGATAATATAAATATTAGATATTATTAAATATTAAGATAAGGATACATTTAAAAAAAGCGTCAAAATTAATTAGAATAAGATGAAGAATTAAACAAGGACCGACCAATCCGCTTGGTTTTGTACTACGTAAATAGTTGAGGTTTTGTATACTGGCATTTTACTAACTACTCTATAGTTCGCCAACACGCATTAGGGCAGCGCGGTGGACATTTCCTTGCCCTAAAACTCTCAGAAATGTGGAGGGCATATGCCCAGCAGTAGGACGTATATTATAGGCTATAACTAATCTCCCATGACATCAATATATGTACTTGTTCTTAAAAAAGGCTTTTCTATTCCGTTGAAAAGATATTCTTCGTCTTGGCCTGAAAAATGCTCATTTACTGAGGACTTGAGCTCATTATATTCGGCATTCGCTAATCATCGGCAAACCGCTTTCCTTGAAGGTCTTTTTTAAGTTTGGGAATAAAAAGTAGTCACCTGGGGCTGGATCTGGGCTGTATGGTGGGTGGATAACTTCCTTAAACCCGCGGCTCGTAAAGCAGCCTTGGAGAGCCGCGACTTGTGGACGAGTGCGTTGTCATGAAGAAGCAGCACTCTCTTAGTTAGCTTTTCTCTTCTCTTTTCTTTTATTGCCTCTCTCAAAGAGCGTAAAGAGGCTGAGTATTTGTCTGCGTTGATGGTTTCACCTTTTTTGTGTACTCGATCAATAGAATTGCTTTGGAATTCTAAACACTGTGGCCATGATTTTACCGGCCAATGGAGTGACTTTGAACTTTTTGGTCTGGTCCCTTTTCATGCCATTGCATAGACTCGTGTTTACTTTCAAGGTCATAGTATTGAACAAACGTTTTATCTCCTGTAACTATAGTATCGAAAACACTTGTTGTGTCGTCACCACACAGTTCTAAAAACTCCTTACAACAGTCATTCGCGGCACCCATCTTGCACTTACTTTTGTGAGGTTGAGATAGTTATGCAATATGATGTGTATGGTACAAGCGGATGGGTTAGTCATTTCTGCTTACATCTTAATACTTACTTGTGCTACTTCTAATACAAGTTTTTTTAATAATTTTCACATTTTCTTCTGTACTGCGTGATTGGCCCACCCTCGGGGGTCATTTTCGATGCTTTCCCCGCCTCTTTTGAATTCACTTGGCCACTTTTGTACGATTGACATTGAAATAGCCTTGGTAAACGGCCACCATTTCTTCGTGGATGTTTTTTTTTGAGTTTTTCCGTGTTCAGTGAGGAGTTTCAAACATTGTTGAGGCAGTCATTTCCGTCGTCTATGACTGAACGTTACGTAAGAAGTATCAAGGCAATATTTCATATTTATACCCTCTGGTCTGTCGTTAGCTATTTTTTTTAATTACCCACATTATTAGCAAATCACCTTAATACCCAGAATACATTGAACGCCCCTCGTAAACATGCACTTGTGGGGAGCGGTAATGATGATGATGATGATGGAGATGATGATTATAAATGTGAATGGGATGGAGTATTTGCCATGGTGATACCCATTGGGTAGAAGAGAGGCTTAATTAGCCTAGGTATTTTATATTTATGAATTTGTAGATAAAGATAAATTTATATAAGGTATTGGTATTATATAAGGTATCCACTGTTAAGCATTGAGTAAAAGTACTCAATGCTTAACAGTGGATGCATAATGATTTCTTATATTTACGCGAAGACTACACTTAAAATTTTTAATTCCCGACATTTCAGGTGCTTTAGAGCACCCATAGTGGGGGGGGGGGGGACTGAGGTGTTTGACGTAATATGACAACATGTAATATGTCTTGTACACAGGTGCACCGCCACTCGGTGGTGGTGAGATAGTTTTCCGTTGCCCCGTGCGCCGTCACCTTCGACCGCTGCAGTGGACGAAATGGGGCCTGGTAAAGAGGATACGCGGAGTCGTGTACGCTTTGCGTGTCTCTCCAACAATGGCTAACAGAGTAGTAGAGTCTGCAAAGGGGGTAAATAATATTTTTTCAATAATAGCTATTTTTATTTTATTATAATTTTTAAATACCTTTACTTTTATTAGATGGTAGAGCCAAGCTGCAGTTATATTATGGTTGTTACATTAATGGGTCGGCTCCACCGGTATAGGACCACGCTGAGAGCGTGGTCCTATACCGGTGGAGCCGACCAGATTACCAGATTACCAGCGTAAAATAGTGGCTGAAATAATAGCAGCTTCACCATCCATTCCCCATCATTTTTCCCCGTAAACATAGTCTAATTTTCATACTTTAAGAAATGCTGTAGATATAATGAAAAACTAGGTCCGTACGTTTTGTATTTTATAGAAATATTTCATACGATACAAGTTATTAGCATCTAAATATCTATATTTTTGACTTAAAAACTACCTCGAGCGTTTTATTTTTTTTTAAATTAAAATAATCTGCATTACTAAAAAAAAAAACGTACAGACTTAGATCAAGTCTACTGAAGGCTACTGAAGTCTACTGAGTTGTTTCATTTCGTAAAGCTTTATTGAGGGAATCGTTATCGCCCGAAATAATATTTCAAAAAGGATATTATGTAGACAGTTGCTTTCAAGACCTGCATGCATGATGTGTCTTACGTAGTTTGAAGAGCAAGCCTCCCGCCCTCCCCCAATTGCGTGCACTAACTAACCCCAAAACCACTACATTAAGAAAGACACGCCACCAATGATAATATCACACGTGTTTCGCCTGCGTGTTGCATAGCGTGCTTCGCACGTGTTGAGAAACGGACTGCGATAACTTTGCGGTCAGCCCCTAACTTCGATCAACAATACCAACTAGATATCGGGTCGGCGCAAAAAATACGGCCAAGTAAATAACAGCGCACTGGAGACGTGAGCTCTTATTTCGCTTAGTTGACTTGAAACACGGCCAATGTAAACACGTTTCACAATGCCGCAATGTATATTTAAAAGTTGTAAGAATAATGTCCGAAAAAGCAATTTAACAGCCGGGGTGTCTTACTTTCGGTAAGTACGTGTAGAATAAGTTATATTTTAAGCTCTAAACTAACCGATCGTTCGATCTAAAATTACCGATTTTAAAGCACCCCTACAAATGTTTTGCCAAGGTTGGCCAATACACGCGTAAACATTTGTGAAACAAAACAGTAGAGTACATGGAGTAGATTTGTATTGTAATCATTTTTAGTAATTTGTTACCATAACTTTAAATAATGGTAATTGCTACTTTTGTCCCTGTTTGTGTAATTTCATTAGACACTTAGCTTTACTGTTTTTATATTAGCTTTCCTAGCAATCTGTTTATATGTGCAGAATGGATCTCACAAAAATATCACTAAATTCCACACACATATGTATTTGTTTGTGACATCCAGCTATCAAGACACTTTTGCCAGCCGCCGATATCTCATACATTTGAAAAACAAAAAGCATACTTACTTTTTGTGTATGACACATAAAAAAATAAGTATTTTTTTTTAGTATTCTTTATGAAATCGGCGGCTATCTTATTGCTAATTTCTTTGACGAGACAACCAATGAATGGACAGGATCACATGAAGATAACAGGGGTAGGATAAATTAGTGTGATGAAAAAGAATATATATATATATATATATATAAAATATATAATACATATACTACAAACATATATACATACAAAAACTAAAATAAATATATAATTAATTATCTAATAAAATGCAATCATTATACTACATACTAACGAACACAAATGCCTAAAATATAAATTATTTTAGTGTTCACCGCGACTCCATAACTTTTGTAGCTAAATTCGAAGAAGCAAACAGAAACGAAACAAAACCACATAGCTTGCAAGGCAATAACGGGAAAACTACTTTAATTTATTATTATTTAAGGTTGATTTTACACTAAATGTTATTTAATCTACGTCTTTTCATTCCAAGTAATAGGAGTAATGCATTGATTTGTTCCTTTTTGTAACTAATGATCATAAGATTTGTGACTTTATTACTAGATGCCATGGTTGTAATTGGGTTAAAAATAAAACTGTTTTAATTTTTTGTCTCAGTTCTGTAAACAAATGTAGCTGTATAAGTATATATTCACGCGGACAGCATTTAGCTATGATTTTGTACGTGACCCATTGATTTATATGTTACACTAGATAAGTAATTGCAGCACTAAAGCGTTGCCACTTCACATATGGCCACAGCTATATGCCCAGCTAACGTCGGTTCAGTGTTCAATATGACGCCGACCGAGTTGAGCCGAACGATTCACGACAAAAAAATGGGTAAATGCGTAGTGAAAGAATGCGATTCAAGGTCACAAAAACATAATTAATCAAGCGGAATCACTTTCCACACGTAAGTTTTAGTTTATGTTTTCATATTGATGTAAAAAAAAACAAAAAAATGAAATAAAATATCGAATATTGCAATTTAAGTTCAATGTTGCCAACATTGAACCTAAATTGCAATATTCGATATTTTATTTCATCTTTTCTGCCTTTGAAATTTTCCCAAATTACACTACTACGACTATATAATTTATGGAATAAGTTAACTTTTTAGCCCTGATTTTAAATATTTTGGAAATTGTAATAAAAAATATGTTTCAACCTTTATACAAAGGAATTAATTATTCTTATTTTAGAATATTCTAGAGATCTATAGATCTATTAATTATATTACCTATTTAATAATAATAATTATGCAGGGTACCTAAAAATGCAGCACACGGTAAGAAGTAGGTGGAAATAATACGATTGCTGAGAAAGGAGACTCACTGGGTGCCTCCGAAATCTATTCTCATTAGTTCTAAGCACTTCCGGGATCAAGATAAACTAGGACCCAAAAGCGATGGCGACCGTGTTTATTTAAGTGGATTAGTACTACAGATTAACACCATTTAGTATTATCTTAAAGATTTATTAATAACCACAGTTTTGTAGCTAATGTCATGAGACCAAATTTAGGAGACAAAGACTTGCCGATGTTTTCAGGATTGATGCATATTTCAAACTCAGATCTTCTTGGTTAAGAAACCCAAAATTGATTTTTTTACTTGATTTATTCTTTTGTTTGATTTATTAGTACAATAAAAGATACTTAAAAAAATATCTTTAATTTCATTAGTTATACTTCTATTCATCGGATAATCAAAGATACATAATATTTAAAATAAAAACAAATAACTGCAGCTTAAAAAAAACTCTTTTTTATTGCTTATTTTTGGGTAAAATTTCATATAGTAGGCAATACCAATCCGTCACTGCATGTTTGTGTGTCTATCTTTATCTAATCTTAGCGACGGTATTGTTTTCGCGACTTGTGTAAGTGAGACAGATATAAGTTTACTTAAAAAGGTTTAGTGGTGTCAAAGCTACGTCCTCGCGGTTAGATAGTGGCTTCACTTTTTTCGACGCGCGATAATGTGGTTATCTAGTTGGTATTGTTGATCGAAGGCCGCTAACGATTCTTTTTCTTATTTTTACTCAGATCTTAGTTTATTGATTTTAATATTTATTTGTATAATAAATAAAATTGAACTGTGTTTGTAATGTCAAAATAACAGCTTTTTACTAATTGCATATGAAAGTTTATACGGTACTTATAACAAAAACACAATTTTTAAAATTTTTCTCTGTCTGTCTGTTCCGGCTAACCTCCAAAACGGCTGGACCGATTTTGACGGAACTTTCACTGGTAGATAGCTCATGTTATAAGGAGTAACTTAGGTTATTTATATTTTAGACAAATAATTAGGGCACGCTGGTGCAGTTGCGGGGAACAGCAAGTCTTTAATATGATGGATTTCCTGGTTATATCATTAGACTTTTTATGTTTAATTTTCTTCTAACAGGTGATGCTAAAATTTCTCCCTGACGTATACATCAACACAGACCAGTGTAGAGGTCCCAATGCTGGCAAAAGTCCTGGCTTTGGTGCTAGTTTGGTCGCTGAGACAAATGAGAAGACATTTTATTGCGCAGAAGCTGTACGTATAAATTAAACCCATTCAATATGTTTGTGTTTTATCATTAATTCTTTCATTACGGCCCATGCAAAGTCTGCTAAACAAAAGCGTCTTCCATAGATTGCCTGATGGCTAGAATGTTTGTCACAGTTGCCACACTTGGCAGGCGAGTTAGCAAACGCAATTTTTATTTTTTATTATTTTGTTTTGTTGAAGATGCTGCAGCCCATCCCCTGTTTTATTTCCCTCTGTCGCCTGTTACGACACCCACGGGATGATTTGGGTTATTGCATTGTTTTACTCTACCACTACACGGCAATGTACATACATATCATCATCATCATTACAACCCTTCACAAGGCCACTGCTGAACATAGGCCTCCCCCAAGGAATAAAAATATATAAAAATTATATAAAAATATATAAAAACATACATATATGTTTATATAATTGTTTTATCTTCGCAGTTCCTTTATTTTTAATTTTCTACCGACTTCAAAAAGGAGACGGTACTCAATTCGACTGTATGTTTTTTTTATGTGTGTTACCTCACAACTTTCTACTGGGCGAACCGATTTCGATGATTCTTTTTTTATTTGAAAGCTGGTGCTTCACATGTGGTCCCATATAAATTTGATCAAGGTCTGACCAATAGTAATAATAATAATAATAAATATCTTTATTTGACACTTCTATTTCATACAACATCATTGAGCCCTGACTCCTAAACTAGGATACCCTGTATTTCAGGAGTCAGTATATAGTATTTGAGTTATTCTTAATAATTTATATTGAAGTCGGTTGTACAAAATTTTAAATTATTGTAGCTATAGTTAGGATAAGAAAATCATTATTTAGTGCTAAGAAATCTTATATCATTATGCAAATAATTATATATTATACTAGCTCGCCAGGTATACGTTGCTCTGGCCTTTCCAACGACCTTTCCTATAAAAATCCTTAAATTCGCAATAAAAATTTTTGATGGTCATTTATCTGCTAAAAACTATCCTATCTCTCAAGTTGGACTAAAATGCACACAGTGTGCAAAATTTCATTGAAATCAGTTCAGTAGTTTAGGAGTCCATCGCGGACAAACAACGTGACACGTAATTTTTATATATAAAGATAAACATAATATACTATAAACATAAAATCGATAGAATAAAATATATATAAAGTAGAATAGATGAAATAAAATATAATTAAATAAATAGATAAAACTCAAACAGACGGAAGCCCTCATCAGGGGAGACCAAACGGCTGGGAGTTAGTGGGAAGGGAAAGAAATCGGCGGACGAAGTCGGCAATATCGAAGCAGAGCACCGCCTTTTGCCACACCGGAGCGGTCCATCACGTAGTCGCTTCAGATGACCTGCACGGCTAGCAAGGGCTGGGGACAAAAAATTTATCCCCCGATTATATCCACTGCCAGAGTAAAAATTATCTTGTCCTTATGCCAAAGCACGGCAACAGGGAGAAGTATATCTCCGTTTGACATAACGAGTAGACATATATCCCCCGTCCGTAGCATGGAGCCAAATGAAAGATAAAATATTATGCTTTTTTATATTTTTATCCTAGTTCATTGGAGGTGGGTTGAAGTTTATATTCATACAAAAAATCTGTCTAAGTCTATCTCCCATTTTATCTGCTGTGGATATTATATCCACCGGTGTGCCCGTGCTCGAAGGGTGGATAAAACTAAGCGAGGTGATAAACGTTTTCCCCTGTCGAGAGGCTGACTACGATTAACCCGTTTGCAGAGACGACTACTGTAATAATTTCGTTCGTCAGATTTTGATCACCTCATGAGCCAGGTCGAGATATTTCGTTATCTGTTTTGGCTTTCACGAGGTTCTCGTCATGCGGAATGGTAATGTTGACAGAAACATCCTTGACTGTTACCGGTCCACAAACACTATTCAACACTTATTCGCATGAATAGTCCTGCCTGTGATGATGGCCTAGTCCCAGTAGACTCTGGCGCGATAATTTTCAAACATTCTTATTATTACAAATGTACACGCCTTGTTTACGTATAGAAATCGTTGGAAGCAGGCAGCGGAGAAACATCACTACCAGAAGATGTTGGTGAAGAATGTGCAATGAAGCTTTTGGACGAGATATATCGTGGTGGTGCAGTAGATTCCTCGTTTCAGTGGCTGTTAGCATTGTGGATGGCGCTGGGACAAAAAGATGTCAGCGAATGTGTTGTAAGTTTGTCTCATTTGTTATTCGTAATTACTTTTTATACGTGGTAGAGCCATGCTGCAGCTATAATAATAGTATAGTTGTAGCACGAATGGGTCGGCTCGACCGGAGAAGGACCGCGCTCTCACAGAATACCATAATATAGCAGCTTTATGCTGCTGTGTTTCGTATGGTGAGTAGAGAACCGGAGACCCTTTTTACTGGAAACGAGGCATTCCATCTTAGTCCTCACGGGTGACAACGCATATGCATTTTAATTCGCAAACGAAGATAGATGTAGATGTTTTCATTAGTCACAAGTTTTATTCAAAAGAGCTATATGTGATTTTTTGCACTATATAGGGTTATTTTTCAAAGATTAGCCAAATTTTAAACTTAAGTTCAAATATATAAATAACGATATACCGTTATTGCAGTTTTTGAAAATACGAGTAAAAAAGGCTTCTACTTTTATTTGAAATTATCTCGAATTGAATGTGATTTATGGGCAACAACGTTTTTGCCTGCCGATCGACCCTAACGAATGTGTGCGTACGCAGTAAAATCAGTTAAAATAATACATTACCATGCATTTTGAATTTAAAAGATAAAAAGGACAGAATGTTTGAGATTTTTTTTAATTAATTTTTGTTCACCATTTGCGTAAGAATTTTATAATATTCAAGAATGGTGATGATGATGATGATGGTATACGAGATGGATATACCGCCCATTACCAATTTATTCATCATTAATTAATTATAGTCTATCAAAGTCCACTGAACATGAACTCCCCCCCCCCATGTATTGCGTAATAAAGGTGATATCCATAGTTGTCACGAGTGGCTTGAAAATGTTGGTGGCTATCTCCTGTTTTACTTCGTCGCCTCTTACGACATCCACGAGATGATATGGACCGTCACTTCAAAGCAAAGCCAACCAATAACATTAGAATTACTACCATTTTGCATAGACTTATACATCTTATGGATTTAATTTTTCCGTAATTGTTAAATAAATAATTTTCTTTATTACAGGTGGGACCATTATCAGACTATACAATTAGTTTTTTACAACACTTGAAAGAATTCTTTGGGGTTATGTTTAAACTCGAGGTGCTAAGGTCAGAGTCGGAGGACGAGGCATCCGATGACGACGAAGAGCACGTGACTAAAGCTCAGAAGGTTAAAATGACCTGCGTTGGAATTGGATACGTTAATATTAGCAAAAGGACATTGTAATAAAGTGTTTACGAAAACATGACTTTTAATTTTTACTTTCCTCTAAGAATTCAAATAATAGCTATTTATGCTTGTTGGAGTTTTCGCGGGCTTTTGATTTGGTACTATAATATTATAATCTGTGGCTTATGTTAAGAAAATAGGAGTACCGCCGAAGGTTAATTCACTTTTTAAATATGTAGTCAGGCAGGGCTTCATTGTTTTTCAGCCTGTATGTGAACGAACTGATGGAAGGACAGCAGTATGTCTGTAGGCTGCCACGTGGACGGTGTACGTGTCAATAACTTCAGTTATGTCAACGCCACGGTGCTGCTGGTTCTTTCAGTACTTCCTGCGAAAGTTGCTTGCTGTATGAGGGTCTTATCCTGCAACGCAAGGTGTGCAATATAATGTCAAGGAGACGGAGTTCATGGTCTTCAGGCCAGGTACCAAGTGTCCAAACATACGTTCCACAAATAAAAATCAATGGAGCACTTAGTAGAGCTTACAAATTTAAATACCTAAGGCACGTGGTGACTGAAGGTCTTGTAGATAATGCTGACATGGAGTGGGAACGCAGTTCATTGTCAGGCGAATATGGTGGAATTCGGACACTGTGAAGATTTTTTTACTAATTTAAGCCAGCGCTTAACTGCAATTACAACTGATGGTAAGTGGTGATGTAGCCTAAGATGGTGAAGCGCACTGACTTAACAAAAGCCTATTCACTCTTGCCTTGAAGACACCCAAATTGGAATCGGATGGAAAGATGTGCTGGCAACTTATTCTACTCTTTTGCTGTACGCATGACGAATGATGCAGCAAACTGTTTGGTTCGAATGCGTGGTAAGTCATCAACGGAAATGTGGAGACTGAACGCCTGGTTGTCCAATGGTGGAAAAGAGAGGGAGAAATTAAGCTGTGCAATTCTGGCGTACACTCCGAAATGCATCCTGTAGAAAACCGATAGGCTGGCTACTTTGTGCCTGTGTTGGAAGTTGGTAAAATTGGTTTTGACCAGATTCGAGTTACCAATAAGGCTTTCTATTGAGTCCAAAGCTGCTAGGCATTTTGCAGCACCGTTCCATATATATTTCAGGAATGCTTCATGCACGACCGGACTTGCGCTTTACATAGAGTAAGCAGCTGTCCTGGCATGAAGTAGTGCCGCACCTTACGGTCTCCTAGTTTCTTTGCAGTTGCTTTGGCCTTGGGCTCATGAACCGCCGAAGTTCAGGTTTTGAGGATATCTCAACCCCACTGACCTCTATATAGTACGCTCAAGGTTCAACAACTGAAGGCGGTCGGTGTTTCCAGTGATACATGTCGGAAAGAAGGAGCCAAGGTGAGCTGGCTCCTTTTAGAAGTGAAGAGAAGCTTGAGTTTTGGAGGCGTTGAATTTCATAAGATTGGCATCGAAACATTCGGAGACTGCCTATAGTGTGAGATTCAACAGCTCAACCATAGCTTTTCTTTTGGCCTAGATTTGATCTTGACTGGCCCGAGGATTTACTTGGTTGGTATCTGTCCACAGCTGTGCTGTCGTCTGATACGAGAAAGTCCTTTAGCCAGTCAATCAGGCCAGGGGATAAGCCGTATGCTGGAAGCTTATCGAAAAGGCTAGCGTGCCAAACTGTCACAGGCCTTCGAGACATCAAGGGAAACAGGAGGTGCTTCCCCACAATTCTCGAGGGCTTCGCCTCATATGTGAGTGGCATATGCTAGAAGGTCCCCAGTTAATCGAATTCGGCGTATCCCGTACTGGCGGTCACTGAGGTGATCATTCTAGATATGCCATGATGTGGGCGTTCAATATACGCCCCATGATCTTGCAGAGTATGGAGGAAATTGAGATTGGCCGATAGTTGGCTGGGTCGGTACGGTTCCCTATCTTAGGCACAGGCTGCACATTGGCTAGCTTCCGTGATTTGAGCACTATTCCAGTCCTGAATGAGACAAACGCGTCAACACAGGAGACAACTCAGGCGCACAGACCTTTAAAACTATAGCTGGTAATATTGTCAGGTCCACTAGCTTTGTTCACGACTAGACTTCGCAAGGTTTTAAAGGTTGGTGTGTATCACCAAGCTGTTATTTTACGCTGGCATTGTGTGAGTTCGTGTTACAAACTCTGCCATATAAAAAGATACTTGATAATAAATAGTGATATAGCCGAATATGGTAAAGCGCATGGACAGCTACAAAACCCTGTTCACTCTTTCGTTGAAGACACGTTGGTACATCTGTCGTAGTTCGATCTTTAGAATTATACATATTATTTATTGTACGTGGTAGAGCCATGCTGCAGCTATATTAATAGTATAGTTGTAGCACGAATGGGTCGGCTCGACCGGGGAAGGACCACGCTCTCACAGAATACCTGCGTAAAATAGCAGCTTAATGCTGCTGTTTTTCTTATGGCGAGTGTAGAGAACCGGAGATCCTTTTTACTGGAAAATAGGCATTCTATCTTAGTCCTCCATCTTAGAATCTGCATTTTAATTCGCAAACGAAGATAGGTGTAGATATCTATGGGCCACAGCAATCACTTACCAACAGGTGGACTGTGTGCTCGTTTGTCACCCTATTCTATAAAAAAATTGAGCCGATGGCAATCTGCCCGGGCATTTCATGATACCTCGCCAATTATGAATGAAAGGAAAAAGAAGAGTAAAGTCTTTAAACTCTAACAAACTTGCACTCCCTCTCTTTCAAAGTGCACCTCACGAAACATCCGAGGCCTGCACTGTAATCTTAATGCAGGCCACTACCATATACTTAAGACTGTCAAGCCGTACTTACTCTTCTTGACTCAGACACAGATCAGATCAGAGTCTATGTGTACGTCCGCAACGACATCTGCTGTAAGCGTCTCAATCACATGTAAAAAAGACCGCCTTTTGTTTTTCTCTCAATATTAAATATTTATCTTTCCTTAGTGTACAATAAACGGCAATAGACGGCTCCGTGGCGCAGTGGCTTAGCAATGAGTTGCTGCGCTGGGGGGCGCGGGTTCGAATCCCGCACGGAACAAGTATTTGTATGGCCTACAAATGATTGTTCCGGGTCTGGATGTTTGTCCTTGTGAAATTTGTGTTTGTAAACTGCCTCCACGATACAGGAGAAAATCCTAGTGTGGGGGTAACGTTAACAAAAAAAATAAATAAAAAAAAATAAAAAAAAATAAAGGGCATTGTATAGTATAGTTTCATGTTTAATATACCTTAGCTGTATGATTATTGATTATTCATATCTTCATCTGTACTTCTTAAAAGGGAGAGGTTTTATAAAAAAAGTTTATATAAAGACGCACTTGAGTATTGTTTTAATTTTATTTCTACTCACATTAAAGTTATAACTATATACAATTTAAAATTATTAAGGCACATTACGAAATTGGTTTGTTTTTTATTTTTACATGCCTATTTTTAGGAGTAAATATCCACTAATTAGTAGAGAACTAAGTGAATATAAAAAAAGATCATCGAAAAGTGTGCATGTAAAAAGGGCTTTAATAATAAAATATAAAATAGATATAGAACCCTACCAGGAACACATAAACCTTTCTGCGATATATATTCATGAAAAAATTGTACTTTAATAGTAGGTACATTAATTATAATATGGTTGCAAATCAATGAAAATTCAGTTTGATTAAGTACCATGATATTAATCCCTTGACTTTATCCAATGAGCTAGCATAGTTTCATGTAGGTAGTATATTAAATCTTGCTGTATAATTGCAGTAATAATTCACAGCTTCATCCTTACTTCTTAAAACGGACAGGCGTAGTTTACATAAAGAGGCGACTGAGTATTTTGTTTTATTTATAATGACATTAAACTTACAACTATATACAATTTAAAATAATTAAGGCACATTATGAAATTGGTTTGTTTTTATATTTTTACATGCCTATTTTCGGGAGTCACTATCCACTTGTCTGTAAAAGTATGTAAATATAAAAAAAATGTTTTTATATTTCTGGTCAGGTTATAAAACAAATATTATAAAAGGTTTGTACTTTAAGGAGAGTGGCCATTTAAAATTACAAACTGATTTTTTTAATTTTACTTCACAATTCGTAAATTTTTAAGTGATCACCCAAGTCAAATGCACAATTGGCAATGTCATGTTGGACGATCTTAAAAAAGTTAAGACTTGAACGCATAACTGAGGTATGAGGGGATGCGGGAGCGGCCGGCGCGTACGTGCATTCTAGTTCTCCATTTCTATCTACAATCTACATGCGCGATGTTTCCCTTACGAAAGACAGTTCACGCGTTAAAGAGCGTAGGTATGTGTAAAGGCAGTAAAGGCGGCTATTGCAGAACAATAATTAATATAGATTGAGGTAGATATTCTTTACAAGGGTTTAAAAAGTTTCTCAAACTTTTTAACTTAAGTATGGCACTATTTCTTTTCTACAAAAATTTAGATCAGTCAATAATTATTTAATATCACTATTAATTTATCGAGATTTATATCATAATTACAATAACATTTTTTACAAATTGAAAAAAAAATCATCGAGAGATAGAGCTGTGTGTTTAGCCAAAACAAATTGTTTTTTTATGGTTTTTTCCCGTTGCAATCTACTTTCTCAGGCCAGTTGCACATGCTCTTAACTGGGTCAAACAGCAGGCCAGTGGGACAGGTGTATTCCGTACCGCGCAAAGTACCATACTTCGTGCGAGCGCATGTTATGAACTTCTTGCATGATGATGGATGAGGGAAGTCTCCGATCTCCAAGCATTCTATGTTACCTGTGAAATAAGTAAATTAACAATCAGAGAACTTAAGGTTACGTCATACATCACGCCATTTCGTTACGTGGGTATCATAGCTGACCGACTGACTGCGTCGCATTTCTAGTGGTCGAAAACATTGTTGATTATGAGGTACCAGTGTTTATTCCGAGTTGGGCCAAAAATCAGTTATTCGACTTTTCCGTCAAGAAGCAGTAGCTATTTTTAGCGGATTTTTGACACGTTTGTAGCTTTAATATTTTAAAAGGTAAATGTTTGTTTTAAATGGTTTCTTTTCTGCCGACTTCCAAAAAGGAGACGGTACTCAATTCGACTGTGTGTTACCTCATAACTTTGTACTGGGTGAACCGATTTCGATGATTCTTTCTTTATATGAAAGCTAATAGTTCTCGTGTGAATTTGATCAAGGTCAGACCAATAGTCTTTGAGTTATTCTTAAATAACTTATATTGAAGTCGGCTGTACAAAATTTTTAATTTTAAATTATCAATTTAACTGTGTATTTCTTAATAAAACTCAAGGGACAACGCACTTTCAGCCCAGATGGTAGTAAATGCATTACTACTGCAGAAATTGGACACCCGAAGCCAACGTCAAACAAAGAAAGCTACAAATTCATTGACACATCTGAGAAATAAAAAATTGGAATTCTTCACAGCCTGAAATTATATTGGCTCTATATCATTCTATAGGCATTGCTATTTGGTGGTAAAAATAGGTAAGAGGACGACCTATACAGACGGAGTCCTGTTTTTTATTTTTTTTTAACATGGGGAAATGCCTCCGCATTCCTATGGACGGGTTATGTCTGACTCACGCCGACTAAAACTCCATGTTGTTCACCCCGGGTGACCACGCCACGGGTACTAAGACCCGCCAGGACAAGGTTCGGAAGGAACCCATTCGGGGTGGTTCAGTCGTAGGCAGAAAATTAGTCCCAGCACATTGTAAGTTGTTACTTTAACATTATTGTACACTTACGCCTTCCATGAACGATCACTTTTGTCTCCTTTTCTTGTTTCTGTATTACTTTCCCTTTGCTGTCGTTGTAATCATCATTTCTACCTCTATCACCGATTGCTCTATTAGGTTCAGATGTTTCAACTTTCCTAACAGGCTGTACTCTCTGCACTCTCTGCACTCTCTGTGTTGGTTGAACTTGCTTCACTGGCAGTTCTAACGCTAATTGCTGTTCCTTCTGAACTGGTTGCTTTTCTGTCTGAATTTTTTCGAATGATTCTTTCGAGACAACTCTGCGAGGCCTCGGTGTTGTTGTGGTCGTGGTTGAACTCGGTGAGGTAGTTGTGGAAATTCTTCGGAACACAGTTTTCTTCCTGGTCACTTTTCTAGTCGTGGTTGATGGTTGGTTAGAAGTCACTGATGATAGATCATCTGCAATTTTTTTTATAGTATATTTATTTGGTGTGAAATAAGTTTTATTTTATTGATTAATGCTAAAATCGTCTTTCTTGATTTTAATAATGAAAAAAAAATATATATATATATATATATATTAGAACTTTTACTATAGGCATCAATCAGAAATATTAAAGGTATATATATAATATATATAATACCTACCGTCGTGCGTACCATTACTGGTGACAGTAAATTCAAATGTTGACGATCCCGTTGTGCGTTGCTCTGTAGAGTTGTTTGTAGATGGCCTTCTACCGCGTGAAGCTTCTGTATATCTTTCATTCGTGCTTGAATATCTATTTGTGGGAATTATTTTTTGTTGCGTCGTAGTGGTGACGTTTTGGTTTTCGATAGATGTAGTTGATGGTTTAATTTCTTGTGAAATTGGCTTATATTCGTCGCTTGTTTCTGCATAAGTGTAAGTAGTGCTCAGTTTTTGTACTGTCTTATATTTCTCATTTGTATTAGTATATTTGTTAGTTGATATTCCTGTATTAAGTAGCAGTTCCGTGTCGTCTGTGCCAATAAAACTGTTTACGGAAGTTTCATCCTGCGATACTTTTGTGTTCTTACTGTCTTCGAAATATGTCGCGGTAGGTTGGAATGTTTCCCGTGTAACATTTGTAATTATAGTGGTAACGGTGTATCCTACAGGTTGGGATTCTTTGATAGCTCCTTTTGAAGGAAGCGTTGTCTCAGAAATGTGGCCTGTAAGCAAAAGCAGATTATTGAAAATGGGTTTTATAGAATAAAAATAACTAATAAAAATTCTTTTTTAAACTTTTTGATCTTTATCAGTCCTTAACAGTCTATTGCTAGACGTGGGCCTCTTCTATTATTAAAATGATTACTACCATATGTTATGCACCCTTGCACGCTGGTTTGGGTATTTTCATCTTAGCATACATAAAATGGTTTACAACTATATACATATAGTTATCAGATTGTTAAAGTTTCCACAGTTGGTTGTGAGTTATATTACGTCTCTACCAATCTCTACCAAAAGCAATTTAAAACAAACATATGTCCAACACATAACACAATAGAAGAAGAAGGTACTGAATGCATTTTTAATGGAAAAGAATTAAATAATATTAATATTAAATAGTACTATCACAAATAATAACTAAATAATAAAAATAAAATTCTAAATAATACTAATACAACACTAATCTATAATATAAAAATGAATCGCTGAATGTGTTGCTAAGCCCAAATCTCGAGAGCAGTTGAACCGATTTCGCAAATTCTTTTTTTGTAATATTCCTTGAAGTACGAAGATGGTTCTTACGGAGAGAAATTTAAAAAATTGCCTGAAAAAGTCTAAAAACAAAAATCTTTTGTATGGGAATATAGAAAAGTATATTCCCATACAAAAGATTCGTAATAATACTTAAAAGTCAATTTGAAGTTTAATACCATACCATAAAGTTTAAGTGTTAGTGGAGGGGTTCCGGGAAGGCGTAACAATTGAGTGACGTTAGTATCGTATAAATATTAATGTCAATATTTATACCTACTGGCAGATAGCTGATGTTATAAGGAGTAATTTCGGCTGCTTTTATTTTAGGGTTCCTCGAAAAATAACTCCACGCGGGTGAAGTCGCGGGGAACAGCTAGTTATGAATAATATATACGTGGTAGAATGAATCCGTTCGACCGGGGAAGGACCACACTCTTACAGAATGCCAGCGTAAAATAGCAGCTTAATTTTAGAGACGACTCTGTTTAATGGAAACGTGGCATTTCATTTTAGTCCCCAGCTTTTTATCGAGTATATACATAACTTGACTATTAGAAATAGAGCTGTGAGAATGCTAGTAAAAAGACTAGGTCATAGTCTTAAAATTATTGAATTGCCATCGGTTCTTAATACTGTATTAATTGGTCAGGCATGGCTTGACCCATAGACATCTACATCTATCTTCAATAAAGAATCAAAATGCAAATACGTTGTCACCCCTGAGGACTAAGATGGAAAGCCTCTTTTCCAGTAAAAAAGGTCTCCGGATCTCTACACTCACTATACGAAACACAAGCAGTGTTAAGCTGCTATTTTAACGCCGGTATTCTGTGAGAGCATTGTCCTTCTCCGGTAGAGCCGACCCTTTCGTGCTACAACTATACTACTAGGTAATATATCTGCAGAATGGCTCTACCATGTATAAAATGCTGCAGATATATTATGGTTGTTTCATAAATGAGTCGGCTCGTCTCGACTCTACTAGACCCACGGCCAAATAGCATCTATTTATGTAAAAAAAAAGATTTTCGTATTGTCTTTACCTGTCTTTTTAATGAATCCGCCTAGAATATTTGTGGTAGATTGCGTGGTGTTAGATGTGGAGGTGGTATTAGCGGTGGCAACTGGTCGACGGCGGCTTACTACACGGAACGGACGTCGAGATACTGGCGTTGCTGTTGTGGGTGGAATCGATTCGGAGGTTGCTGAGGAAAATAAGATGTTAAAAGTGTGAATAATAATAAAATTGACGTATAAAAAAAAAAATGCGGCGTAAGGGTTTCGAAAGAAAATAATCCGGTAACCTAGTACGAACACCAGTGTCTAACAAAGGACAATTAATATACATAATTGTCCTTTAGCCGTGTACTGGCCGTGTATGTACATTTACTGCCCCGTATCGTCCCGTGTACGGAAACAGAAACAGCAGCATCTTTCTGATGAGAACTCAAAATTGTAAACAATGTAGTTGCCAACCCGCCTACCAAGCGTAGTAACCACGGCAATATTCCCTAAGAGGAAGGAGACCTATGTTGAGCATTGGTATACTGTAAATTACTGCATTAGAATCGAACGGTTTGCTTCGTCTTTTGTAATGCGTCTATCTTTCCGTCCGAATACAATCTGGGCGTGTTCAAGGCAAGAGTGAATAGGCTTTTGGTATGCTAAGACAGTGCGATTTACCATCTAATGCTGCATCACCACTTACCACCAGGTGGGATTGTGGTCAAGCACTGGCTTATAATAAGTAAAAAAAAAATGTTAGTTATCTAAATACCTTTGTGAAAGAGACATAAATAAAGCAGTCCATTTCATCAGGTAAGTGTGGTAAAAGTCAACTATGGTAGATGCTAGAAAGAACTCTTCGCTTCTAATAGATTGGCTTAAGCATCTCATTAACGCTAGTCGCAAAATTAGACTTTTCCTGGCGGGTATTGAGGAAGAAAATAATAAAATGAAACCATTAAATTATTTTAACTTCATCATCACTAAAGCTCATCACAATTCCGCTATTGAACATAATCCTCTCACAAAGATTACCACAAAACACGGTCCTGAACCACATACATCCATCACCCTCTAGCATTCTTTGCCAGATCTTCACTCTGTCTAAATTCTAGGTGTTCCGTTTGGCCGTCTGTTACTTTGGTTCTATTGCGGGTTTTGGTGTTTAAACGTTAAAAAAAAACTGGTAAAAATTATTAGCCAGGTCAGATCGGTGGCGAATAGATCTTCATTTATTCATTACAACCTGTGACACTTGGCAGTTGTTGAGTTGGCAATATAAATAAAAAGTTCAGTTGCAATGTAATCAAATTTTGCACTTTACCATTTTCGACTACATCACCATTTAACATCAGGTGGAATAGTAGTCAAGCACTGGCTTGTAATACTAAACAATGGATTAGCCGATATAAATAAATGCAATATGTTCTTTGTCAAAACGTTACTCGATATAAATAAATTCAATAGTTTTATAAAAATGTTATTGAAAACTAGATATACTAGCTCTTCCTTACGATTTTGTTGACGAAGAAAACCTTCAGATCTATTATTATCATTCTTTTTATTCATTAGAGCCTATGAATGGTCACTGCTGAACTAAGGCCATTATTAAATGCCTGCCACTCTCCTAGAGAAAAAAGGAGTTTTACCATATTAACATCTTAACTACCATCTACACTTACCCGTTCCGTTAAGGATTACTTTTGTCTCCTGTTCATATTTCTGTATTACACCTTCTTCGCTGTTGTCGTTATAATTATGGCTACCTATAGGCCCGATCGCTCTATTAGGTTCAGACGGTTCGATTTTCCTTCCAGGCTGTAGTCTTTGCACTGTCCGAACCCTCTGTACTGCTTGAACTTGTTCCACTGGCTGTTCTTGTGACACTAATTGCTGTTCCTTTTGAGCTGATTGCGTTTTAAAAACTTTGGAATACGAAGGTCCTTGACTCTGACTATAGCCGGTACTCGAGTAGCTAACGTCGTCTATGGCTCCAGATACATACTTGTCAGCTGTGTATTGGCCGTTTGAAGTAAAGTAACGATTTGATGAATCATTATCATCATTTAATTCCGTATGTTTTTCAACAGATTCCACATGAGTACTAGTCGCTGGGCTTTGTGATACTTGTGAGTACTTCTTACTAGTTGTTACAGTGTCAGTGGAAATTAAAGGCATTTTATTGGTTTTTTCAAAAGTCTCCGAGTATGTATCTGTTGAGGGTCTTAGGTTGAGGTTTTCGGTAGATGTAGTCGATGGTTTTGTTATTTGTGAGGTTGATTTATATTTGTCGTTTGTTTCTGCATAAATAAAAGTAGGACTCGGTTTTTGTACTGTTGTATATTTCTCCTTTGTATTGGTATATTTATTCGTGGATATTCCTGTATTAAGTGGCAGTACTGTATCATTTGTGCCACTAAAACTGTTTACGGGAGTTTCATCCTGCGATACTCCCGTTTTCTTACTGTCTTCGAAATATTGGTTTTTACCCCGTGAAACATTTGTTTCGGTATTTCGGAAGTATTTACCAGTAGTAGGTCTTCTATATTGGCTGCTACCTGTTCGGCTTAAAGTCTGTGAAGTCTCGCTTGTATCGGCATTAGAAGTTAAATTGTAGGAAACTCCCGAGTATTTATTTATTCTACCCGAGTATTGTATTGTGGATGGCGGTGGTTTTGAATTTTCTTTACTGATGTCAGTATGTCTATCATCTATTGGATTGATGTTATGTGTAGCTGTACTTTGATCGGTTGTGCTTAGTTGTCGGACCGTTGAAGTACCCGAAATATTTGAAGCTCCTGACAAGCCTGGGTTAATTATAGTGGTGGCGGTGAAGCCTGCAGGTTGGGATGCTTTGAAAGCTCCCGCTGAAGAATGCATAGTCTCAGCACTGTGGCCTGTAAGCAAAATGGGATTATTGAGAATGGTTTTAAAACGAAAAAAATCACTAAGAAAATTCCCTTTTTTTAAAACTTCCTGTTCTTCCTGAGATACTCTCGGTTTAAGTTTGTTAATAGCTCTGATGGTTCTGTCTTGCAAAATAAAAATAGTTTCTAAATTAGCCGTATTTCCCCATAGCAAAATCCGCTAAGACATTATTATGCTATGAAAATATCAGAAAAATCTAATCTAGCTTTCTCATCACTAGTGAGACTTCAAATCTTTTTTACAGCATTAAGCTCCAGAGACTAGTTTGTTTGCTAGTTTAGATAAATGCGGTTCGCACTGAAGATTTGCGCCTAGAGTAATGCTAAGAAAAACAGAGGATTCAATTTCATTAAAAAGAGATTGGTATTCACATTTTTAACATTCAGTATTGTAAATTTTATACATTTAATTTTCATCATCATCATTACAGCCTTTCATAAGTCCACTGCTGAACATAGGCCTCCCCCAAGGAATTACACAAAGCACGGTCCTGAGCCACCTGCATCCATCGACTTCCTGCATGTCTTACCAGGTCGTCACTCCATCTCGTGGGGGGTCGCCCTACACTTCGCTGCCACTCGAGAACCTTTCTTCCCCATCGGTCGTCGGTTCTTCGAGCTATATGGCCGGCCCCTTCAGCTTACTCATCCGTTGGGCTATGTCGGTTACTCTGGTTCTACTGCGGATATCCTCATTTCTAAATTTATCACGCAGAGAAAGCCCGAGCATAGCCCTCTCCATAGCTCGCTGAGCGACCTTGAGGTTCCTCATACGGCCAGCAGTGAAGGACCACGTCTTAGATCCGTAAGTCATCACTGGCAACACGCACTGGTTGTACAATTTCGTTTTAAGGTTTTGAGGTATATCTGACGAAAAGATGTGTCGTAGTTTCCCGAACGCTGCCCAGCCGAGTTGACATTTTATTTTATTGCAGTTTAAATGTAGATTATTAACGTTAAACCAATACACTTGTTTTGACATAGAATTATTCACTTTATTACATTTGAACGATTGCCGGAAGTATCATCAGCAAATGATACTACATCACGATTATACCCTATATGAGAAGGTAAGTCATTAATATAGACTAGAAATAGAAATGGGCCGAGAATTGAGCCTTGAGGCACAACCATAAGTGTGCTGCGTTATGTTCTTGCGCTACGGGAAAGAATTAAACAAGTAATATCTTATATATAAAAATTGCGTGACACATTGTTTATCCGCGATGAACTCCGAAACCACTCAACGGATTTTAATGAAAAATTGTAAATGTATATTGCTTGCTACAACTTAAGAGATAGGATAGTTTCTAGCCCGATAAGTGACCCTCAATATTTTTATTGTGAAATTAATTTTTTTTTTGAAGGAAAAAGGATCGCTGGAAAGGGCAGAACAAAGTCTGCCTGGCCAGCTTACGCTAAGCTAAGTTAAATAATAAAATCATACATAATAATAAGAAATAATAAATAAAATTAGAAATAATACTATAACACTAATAATGAATAATTTATAAGCGGTAGAGTCATGCTAGATCTTATATTAACTGAAGCATGATTGGGTCTGCTCGACGCGACTTTGCTTGACCAACAGCGAAAAATAATACCTTCTTATGTAAAAAAAATATTGTTTGTATTGTAATTACCTGTCAGTTTATTGTTTTGCGAAAATTCTTTACTATTTAAAATATTAGTGGTAGATTGCGTGGTGTTAGTTGTGGAGGTGGTATTAGTGGTCGCAACTGGTCGACGGCGTTTTTCTACACGGAACTGACGTCGAGGTATTGACGCTACTGTTGCGGATGTGGTCGATCCGGAGGTTGCTGTGGAAAATAAGATATTTAAAGTGTGAATACAATGTGTGTGTCGTGTGCTGGCGGCGCGGCGTCAGGTAATTATTAGAAAGAAATAATAGAGCATCCTAGTACGGACACCAGTGTCTCACAAAGGAATGATTACATTAGATTATTAACTACTATCCACTGCCCCGTATCGTCCCGTGGATATCGCAAGTGGCGACAAAGAGAAACACAAACCATAGATGGGCAGCGGCATCTTTCTGATGAAAACTCAAAATTTATAAGAATCATATAAAATAATACTGTTTATTATTATTTATATAAATACTCAAAATTTCTAAAAATTGCATTAATACTGTAGATTATTAGCTATCTAAATACATTTGTAAAAAATAAAACAAATAAATCACTCCATTTTATCACGTGGTTGAGCTAAGTATAACTAACCATGGGAAATGATAGAAATATGGCTACCGATTAACGAAACTATCGATGGCTACCGATCACCGAAATAGTACTCAAGCACTGGCTTACAATCTAATATACAAAATTCTCGTGTCGCGGTGTTTGTTACCAAAATCCTCCGAAACGGCTGAACCGATTTGTATGAAATTTTGTGTGCATATCAGGTAGGTCTGAGAATCGGCCATCGTCAATTTTTCAAACATTTAAATGATAAAGGTCACCCACCCCTAAACATTTTTTTATTTTTTTGACAATTTTTTTATTTTTATTTTATTATTAGCTGTTCCCCGCGACTTCGCCCGCATGTAATTTAGGGTTTTAATTATATTGCTTAGAACCCTAATTCCTTTTCTCAAATATAAGTAGCCTAAGCTACTCCTTAGAACATCAGCTATCTGCCAGTGAAAGCCCCGTTAAAATCGGTCTAGCCGTTTCGGAGATTAGCCGGAACAAACAACCAGACAGACTGACAGACAGACAAATATTTTTAAAATTGTGTACGTGTTATAGGTACCGTGTATACTTTTATATGCAATTAGTAAAAAGCTGTTATTTTGACATTACAAACGGACACTTCAATTTTATTTATTTGTATAGATTAGATATACTAGCTTCAGACTTCGTTACGTAGAACTTAAGTAAAATCTTTAGATCTATCATTATCATTGTTTTTATTAATTAAACACTACTGCTGAACTTAGGCCATTATTAAATGGCTCCTACTCTCGTAGACAGAATAGGCGTCTTACTAGCTACCACACTGTTATTACTATTATTATACACTTACTTTTTCCATGAAGAATCACTTTTGTCTCCTCTTCGTATTTCTGTATTACTTTTTCTTCGCTGTCGCCGTTATAATTATGGCTATCTATAGGCTCGACCGCTCTATGGAATTCAGACGTTTCAACTTTCCTTACAGGCTGTACACTCTGCGTTGTCTGAACCCTCTGTGCTGTTTGAACCTGTGTTACAGGCTGTTCTTCTGACATTATTTGATGTTCCTTTGGAACTGATTGCGTTTTTAAAACTTTGAAATTTGAAGGTTTCTGACTCTGACTATAGCCGGCAGACGAGTAGCTAAAGTCATCTATGGGTCTTGATAGATACTTGTCAGTGGTACTTGGGTATTTGATAGACGAGGGGCTTTCAATAAAGTATTTGGCGGTAGAACTTTGGTGGTCTTCAACAATACCTGTGTACTGACCCTTTGAAGTAAAGTAACGATTTGATGAATCATTATCATCATTCAATGCCGTATGTTTTTCAACCGATTCCACATACGTACTAGTAGATGGGTTTTGCGATACTTGCGAGTACTTCTTACTAGTTGTTACAGTATCAGTGGAAATTAATGGCGATTTAGTGGTTTTTTCAAAAGTCTTCGAGTATGTATTTGTTGATAGCCTTACTGTAGACGATGTCTCCGTAATCTTTTCATTTATACCCGTAAGTCCAGTAGTTTGACCAGAACTTTGTAATGTTTTTCTTATCGTTAATGGTCCAACCCTACGAGATGCGTTTGTATTATTACTAGTGACAGTAAAACCAGATGTTGATGATTCCGTTGTGGTTTGCTCTGTAGAGATGATTGTAGAAGGCCTTCTCCTGCGTGAAACTTCTCTGTATCTTTCATTAACGCTTGAATATCCATCTGTGGGATTTGTTTTTTCTTGTGTCTTGGTGGAGACGTTTTCAATTTCAGTAGATGTAGTGATAGATGGTTTTGTTCTTTGTGTGTGTGAAATTATGTAGCTTGTTTTTGTCTCATTTGCATTGATATATTTGCTTGTGGGTATTTCTGTATTAAGTAGTAGTTCTGTGTCATTTGTGCCAATAAAACTGTTTACGAAAGTTCCATTCTGCGATACTCTTGTGTTCTTACTGTCTTCAAAATATATCGCGGTAGATTGGTTTGTACCCCGTGAAACATTTGAATACTTTTTACTTGTAACGGTTAATCTATTTGTGGGATCATTGGAAATTGCCGAGTATTTATTTTCTGTGCTAACGTATTGCGTTGTGGATGGCAGTGTATTTGAATTTTTGAATTGAATCGTCCGGTTCTTCGAATTAGAACGCAAAGTTACAGATGAATCTTTAACAGAGTCTGAAAATATTTAGAATATATAAATAAATTGCTTTTAGGAATAGTAAAAAACTTTGGAGTATAACAATAAAACAACGCACATCGAATAAGTGCTGTGAGAATGCTAGTGAGAATACTAGGTCATAATCTTAACATTATTGAATAGTCAGTGCTTCTTAATACAATTGCAAAATTTTTGATTATTCAGACATCCAGAAGTGGGTGAAAACTGAATTATAATATTCCATTACATACATACATTCTTATATTACTCAGTCAGGGAGGACATTTTTGTACCTAGGAATACATTTGAGCAGATACCATGTTCGTACCTATACCTGCCACCTAATAGCTGTGCCTATATTGATACCCTTCTATATCTATGGTAATTGTACTGGTTCTCTATGCCTTTTAAGTGTAGAGAACCAGTACATTCACCATAGATTGCATAGATATCTATTAGTAGCCACTTACCATCAAGTGGACTGTAAGCTGATAGCAAGTGGCTACTACAGCTCATAAACAACTGCACCCAACTTTAAAAAAAGTAGGCTAGATACGGATTTATATGTATAAACGTGGTAAAGCCATGCTGCAGCTACATTATCGTTGTTGCACGAATGGGTCAGCTTCACTCGACTCTACTAGACCAACGGCCAAAAATAGCACCTACTTATGTTAAAAACGATATTCGTATTGTTTTTACCTGTCCGATCAATGACTTTGTCCAGAATTTTCGTGGTAGATTGCGTGGTGTTAGATGTGGAGGTGGTATTAGTGGAGGCAACTGGTCGACGGCGACTAACTACACGGAACGGACGTCGAGATACTGGTGCTGCAGTTGTGGGTGGGATCGATCCGGAGGTTTCTGAGGAAAATAAGATGTTAAAAATGTGTATAATAATTAAATTGACGCGTAAATATAACATGTGTGCCACGTGTGGGCGGCGTAAGGAAATTATTTGAAAGGAAATAATAGAGCAACCTAGTACGGACACAATTCTCTCATAAAGGAATGATCACATTTGATTATTAATTACTTTAAACGTGTACGTAGGTCACTCAATAAGTTTTGAGATGCTTGAAATTTAAAAATGGAACGCACCCGTGTTATATGTTTCTAAAAAGCAAAGTTATTTATAAATAGAACTCCATAAGCCATTTGCTCAATATAAAAAAAAACAAAGTTCTATTAATTTTCCTGCAACGCTTCCCGCGCTTTTCATTTAAATCGATGGATCTTAACCGTGAACATTTGCGCGCAATGATATATTATGATTTTAAATTTGGTTTAACCGGACAATTAAGTTTACAACGATTACAATCATCATTAGAGGACTCAGCTCCATCACGCGCTAAAATTTTTAGGTGGTTTGCTGAATTCAAAAGAGGTAAAATTAATCTTAAAGATGACCAAAGAACCGGGGCCCCGCAAACAGCAGTAACGGCAGAAAATGTATGGACTACTGAAATGTTGGTGCGAGAAGACCCACGAATCACATATACGGGCATCGAAAAGATTGTAAGCATTAGTTTGGGGAGCATTCATACCATCCTGCATCAACATCTTGGAGTGAGGAAGCTTTGTTGTCGATGGATCCCTCGTTTGCTCTCCGAAAGCAAAAAATCAGACTCGTGTGGATTGGTGCCATAAAATGCTTCTACGTTTTGAAAACCTTTTTGTACAGTTTTTCTTTAATAAAACTTTTAAACTTGTTTATTGACAAACTTTGAACATGTTCTGGGATTTTGTTGTAAAAGCGTATACATTGCCCCATAAATGAATTACTAATTCTGTGGAGTCTAGTAACTGGCATTACAAGCTTATGTTTGTTCCTAGTGTTTAAGGTATGAACATCCTTATTCTTATTAAAACTATTTATGTTTTTATGTACATACACTACATTTTCATAAATATATTGCGATGCCAAAGTTAATATGTTTATTTCTTTAAATTTTTCTCTGAGGGACTCTTTACAATTTAGATTATAAATCGCCCGTACGGCTCTCTTTTGCAAAACAAATATAGCTTCAATATCAGTCGCATTACCCCATAGCAAAATTCCATAAGACATTACGCTATGAAAGTAACTAAAATACACTAACCTAGCAGTCTCAACATCTGTGAGACTTCTAACCTTTCTTACAGCATTTATTGAGGAATCTGGTGTTGAAACTCTAAGTCACCCATCCCACAGCCCTGACTTAGCTCCTTGTGATTTCTTTTTGTTCCCAAGAGTTAAAGAAAAAAATAAATAAAAGGCAAGTTTTTTTCAAGCGCCGAAGAAGCCGTAGCTGCCTACGAAGATGCGATTTCCCACCTGTCGAATCAAGACTGGCAAAAGTGTTTTCACAGTTGGGTTAGGAGAAAGGAACTTTGTATAGAGGATGATGGAGAATATTTTGAAAAGATGTAAGATAAATATTAATAGTATCTAGAATACTTTTTGTATATTTTAAAACTTATTGAGTGACCTACGTAAAGGCAGTGTAAAAATATCCACTGCCCCGTATTGTCCCGTGGATGGCGCTAGAGAGAAAATGAAACAGTGGATGGATAGCACTAACTTGGTGACCACTCAAAATTGTAAAACTTGCAATTTTCAACCCGCCTGCCAAGCGAGTTAACTAGGGCAATATCCCCATATGAGGAGGGAGACCTATGTTTAACCGTGGGCCTTTATAGGCTGTACTTTATGATTAATTACTGTAAATTATTAGTTATCTAAATACCTTTTTGAAAGAGAAATAAGTGAATAAATTTGTCACATGGGTGAGCTAAGAGGAAGCTATGGAAAATCCTAGAACGATCTCTTGACTTTCGATAGATGGGGTTAAGCATTTAGTTTACGTTAGTCGCAAAATCGGACTTTTGCTAGCGGATAACAAGGAAGAAAATAATAAAATTAAATATTAAATTGTTTTACTAAAGCTCATCAAAATTCCGCTGTTGAACGTAAACCTCTCCAAAAGATTACCTTAAAACACGGTCCTGAATCACAGGCATTCATCGACTTCTTGCATACCTTGTCTGAGTGTAGTGCGCGAATTTATAATGCTTGATTGTATATAACAGGTTTATTTAATAGGTTCGTTAGGTTTTCTTATACAATCATTAAACAAAAATGGCAAGGCCGGTAAGGTATCTCATTTATTAATTACAAACAATGACGCTTGGTAGGCTATTAGCAATTTGAATAAAAAAAATCGATTTCAATGGAATCAAACTTTGCACTATACCATCGTCGGCTTCATTACCACTTAGGATTAGGTTGCAAAGTAATCAAGTACTGGTTTATAATATTAAAAAAAATTAGCCGATATAAATAAAAGCAATAAGTTGTTAATCTATACGCTACTCGATATAAATAAATTCAATAGTTTTATGCACATTTTATTGAAAACTAGATATACTCTGGCTTTTATTCGCGACTTCGTTGACGTACAACTTGAGCGAAAAACCTTTAGATCTATCATTCTCATTCTTTTTGTTCAATATAGCCTATTAAAACCACTGCTTAACTTGGGCCATTATTACTCCTATTCTGCTAGGCAAAAAGGGAGTCATACCAGCTAGTACACTGTTACTACTATAATTATACACTTACCCTTTTCATTAACGATCACTTTTGTCTCCTCTCCGTATTTCTGTAATACTCTCTCTTCGCTGTCTTTGTTATAATTATGGCTATCTATAGACCCGATCGCTCCGTTAAGTTCAGACGTTTCGATTTTCCCTACAGGCTGTACTCTTTGAACTGTCCGAACCCTCTGTACTGCTTGAACTCGTTCCACTGGCTGTTCTTCTGACACTAATTGCTGTTCCTTTTGAGCTGATTGCGTTTTAAAAACTTTGGAATACGAAGGTTCTTGACTCTGACTATACCCAGCGGTCGAGTAGCTAACGTCGTCTATGCTTCCAGATACATACTTGTCAGCTGTGTATTGGCCGTTTGAAGTAAAGTAACGATTTGATGAATCATTATCATCACTCAATTGCGTATGTTTTTCAACCGATTCCACATAAGTACTAGTAGATGGGCTTCGTGATACTTCGGAGTACTTCTTACTCGTTATTACAGTGTCAGTGGAAATCAAAGGCGTTTTAGTAGTTTTTTCAAAAGTCTCCGAGTATATATCTGTTGAGTGTCTTACTGTAGACGATGTCTCCGTAATCTTTTCACTTTTACCCGTAAGTCCGGTAGTTTGACCCGAGTTTCGTAATGTTTTTTTTATTATTAATGGTCTAGCCTTACGAGGTGCGTTCGTATACGCACTGGCGACAGATTCAAATGTTGATGATTCCGTTGTGGGTTGCTGTGTAGAGCTGTTTGTAGAAGGCCTTCCTCTACGTGAAGCTTCTACGTATCTTTCATTCGCGCTTGAATATCTATCCGTGGGATTTGTGTTTTGTTGTGTCTTGGTTGCGACGTTGTCGTTTTCGGTAGATGTATTTGATGGTTTAGTTCTTTGTAAAATTGACTTATATTTGTCGCTTGTTTCTGCCTCATTTGCATTTTTATATTTGCTTGCAGATATTCGTCTATTAAGTGGCAGTTCTGTGTTATTTGTGCTAACAAAACTGTTTACTGAAGTTTCATTCTGCGATACTTTTTTGTTCTTACTCTCTTCGAAATATGTCGTGCTAGATTGGTTTGAGCCCCGTGAAACATTCGTAATTATAGTTGTAGCGGTGAGTCCTGCAGGTTGGGTTTCTTTGATAGCTCCTGTTGAAGGAAGCATTGTCTCAGCACTGTGGCCTGTAAGTAAAAAAGGATTATTGAAACTGGGTTTTATAGGATAAAAATAACACTTTAACTTTGAGTCTTCTTATTCTTTATCAGTCCTTAAAAGTCTTTTGCTAGACGTGGGCCTCTGCTATAGTTGGAAAGATTATAAACATAAAATGTTAGGCACCTTTGCGCGCTGGTCTGGGTATTTTTATCTTAGCATATATAAAATGGTTTACAACCATACAAATGTAGTTATAAGATTGTTTAAGTTTCCCAAAGTTGCCACTATTTAAGAAATGGGGCAATATTACGCCTCCACTAAAAGCAATTTAAACAAATCATCGCATTAAGACATTATAGGGAAACATATTACGTCCAACACATAAGATAATAGAAGAAGAAGGTACTGAATGCATGTTAACGGGAAATAAATCACCTAAAATACTATTTTTAAATAATACAATCGTAAATAACAATAAGAAATCAAATAATAAATAATACAACAACAATAATAATGAATATATCACGTATATCCGTGCTGCAACTATATTATAGTTGTAGCCCGAATGGATATGTTCGACCGAGGAGGGACCACGCTCTCACAGAATGTTAAATGTAAGATAGGAGCTTAATTTTGAAGACTCATTTTTAATGGAAACGAGGTTTTTGATTTTGGCCCCCAGTTCTTAATTAATGATAGATGTAGGTATCTATGGCCCACAGTATGCACTGACAATCATTTGGACTGTGTGTTTGTTTATCACTCAAAACAAAGTAAGTTAGTGCAGTGTAAGAAATTATTACTTTCAACTGTGAATTTCCTGGAGCCTTGAGCCTTGAGTCGTTGCACTTCATCTTGCTGATTTTGCTTGAGGCTGGAACTATAGCTTTTACTCTCTATTCTTCTCCTATTTTTCTGTTCTTCACCCGCAGCGAAAGAATTTTGATCTTGCTCAACCTTCAGAGAAATCAGCGGACGCCTTTGAATCGTCCGGTTCTTGGAATTAGAACGCGACGTTGTAGATTGATCTTCAATAGTGTCTGAAAATATTTAGAATATAGAAATGGCAGAAATAATAAAGAAAAATATAAGCAACACGTAAAAATTGATTAAGAGCTCTGAGAATGCTAGTGGAAAGACTAGGTCATAGTCTTGAAATATTTGCTTTGTCATCTGTTCTTAAAAGTTTCGCAAAATTTCAGATTATTGAGACATTGTGAAGTGGATAAAAACTGAATTATAAAATTCCATTACTTACATACATACTTACGTTGAGGTCAGGCAGGACTTTTTTGTACCTAGGAATCAGTCTGGGTAGAAAACATCTTCGTACCTATTCCTACCGCCTAATAGCAGTGCCTATACGGCATAGAGAACTTGTACAATTACCAAAGATTCATCACAATCATCATCATTACAGCCCTTCACAAGTCCACTGCAGTACATAGGCCTCCTCCAAGGAACGCCACAAAGCACGGCCCCGAGCCACCTGCATCCATTGACTTCCTGCATGTCTTACCAGGTCGTCACTCAATCTAGTGACGACCTGGTATGACACATCTCGTCAGGCATACCTCAAAACCTCAAAATTAGATTGTACAATCAGTGCATGTTGCCAGTGATGACCTATGGATATGAGACGTGGTCCTTCACTGCTGACCGTATGAGCAAGCTCAAAGTCGCTCAGCGAGCTATGGAAAGGACTCTGCTCGGGGTTTCTCTGCGTGATAGATTTTAAAAAGGGAATATCCGCAGTAGAATCAAAGTAACCAATATAGGCCAACGGATTAGTAAGCTGAAGTGGCAATGGGCCGGTCATATAGCTTGAAGAACCGACAACCAATGGTAAAGAAAGGTACCTCGTACCGGCAGGCGAAGTGTAAGGCCGTCCCTCACCATAGATTGCATATATATATTGAATGCTTTAGCCACTTACCATCAGGTGGAAAGTAATTTGATGGTAAATCGCTACTGCAGCTCATAAACTAGTGCAAACAACCATAAGCAAAGAAGGTTACGGATATTTATACGTGGTAGAGCCATGCTGCAGATATATTACAGTTGTTGCACGAATGAGTCCTACTTATGTAAAAAACGATGTTCCAATTGTCTTTACCTGTCCGTTCAATGACTCTGTCCAGAATATTGTTGGTAGATTGTGTGGTGTTAGACGTGGAGGTAGCATTAGTGGTGGCAACTGGTCGACGGCGACTTACTACACGGAACGGACGTCGAGATACTGGCGCTGCTGTTGTGGGTGGAATCGATTCGGAGGTTGCTGAGGAAAATAAGATGTAAAAAATGTAAATAATAATAATATTGACGTGTAAAAACAAAACGCGCGCGACGAGTATCAGCGGCATAAGGAAATTATTCGAAAAAATATAATCGGGCATCCTAGTACGTACACCAGTGACCCACAAAGGAACGATTACATTGGATTATAATATCTACTGGCCCGTATCATCCCGTGGATGTCGCAAGAGGCGACTGCGATAAAACTAGATCTGCAGCAGCATCTTTCTGATGATAACTCAAATTTGTAAAAATTGCAGTGGCCAATCCACCTGCCAAGCATTTTAACTATGGCAATATCCTGATCCTACATATATGAGGAGGGAGGTCTTTCTTTAATAGTGGGCTTTTATAGGCTGTAATTTATGAGTCATCATCATTCATCATTATAGCCTTTCACAAGTTCACTGCTGAACATAGGCCTCCCCCAAGGAATGCCACAAAGAACGGTCCTCAGCCACCTGCATCCATCGACTTCCTGCATGTCTTACCAGGTCGTCACTCAATCTCGTGGGGGGTCGCCCTACACTTCGCCTACCGGTACGAGGCTGCCACTCAAGAACCTTTCTTCCCCATTTCAGCTTACTAATCCCTTGGGCTATGTCGGTTACTCTGGTTCTACTGCGGATATCCTCATTCCTAAGTTTATCACGCAGAGAAACTCCGAGCATAGCCCTCTTCATAGCTCGCTGAGCGACCTTGAGCTTCCTCATACGGCCAGCAGTGAAGGACCACGTCTCAGATCCGTAAGTCATCACTGACAACACGCAATGGTTGTACAATTTCGTTTTAAGGTTTTGAGGTATGTCTGACGAGAAGATGTGTCGTAGCTTCCCGAACGCTGCCCAGCCGAGTTGAATCCGTCGATTGACCTCTCGGTCGAAGTTGGACTTACCTAGTCGGACTATTTGTCCCAGGTAAACATACTCGTCAACAACTTCGAGCTTAGTGCTCCCAACAACTACCGGCATAGGTGTGACATGGACATTAGACATAATCTTTGTTTTGTCCATGTTCATCTTAAGACCTATCCGTTGGTAAACACTATTGACGTCATTGAGCATAGTGCTTAGGTCCTCCAGCGATTCTGCCATAAGGACTATATCGTCGGCAAATCGAAGGTGAGTGATGTACTCGCCATTGATGATAATACCGTATACTTTCCAGTCCAGAAGCTTGAAAACGTCTTCTAATGCAGCGGTGAAGAGTTTCGGGGATATAACGTCACCCTGTCTTACACCTCTCTGCAATTGGATAGGTTTCATACTCTGGTTCTGTACTCGGATAGCCATCGTAGCTCTACTGTACAAGCACTTCAGCACTTCGATATACCGACAGTCAACTTGGCACTGCTGAAGGGACTGCAGCACCGCCCGAATTTCGACGGAATCAAAGGCTTTTTCATAGTCCACATACGCCAGACATAGTGGCAAATTGTACTCCTCGGACTTCTGTACAACTTGCCGAAGGGTATGTATGTGGTTTATGGTGCTAAAGCCCTTTCGGAAACCGGCTTGTTCGGGAGGCTGGAAGTCAGCAAATCTGCGTGTGAGACGATCCGTAATGACTCTCGAAAACAGCACGTAGACGGGGCTCAGAAGGGAAACCGGTCTGTAGTTCTTCAAGAGAGCATTGTCACCTTTTTTGAAGAACAAAACCACAAATTAAATAGCCTCTGAAGGACTTCCAGTACCGGTTTTCCACCCGCTTTCAGAAGCTCCGCTGTAATTCCATCCTCGCCTGGGGCCTTGCCGTTTTTAAGGTGCTGGAGAGCTATTCTAATCTCGCTCAGACTGACGTCCGGGATATCTTCGAAATAGTGTCGGATAAGACTCGCTCTTGGATCGTTACTACACTTGCGTGTGGCTCCAACGATGACGTGTACAGTTGTCCATAGAACCTATCAATCTCATTCAAAATCTCAGGTGCCCCGGAAACGATGCTGCCACACTCGGTCTTCAGCTTTGACAGTTGACTCTTTCTGGCAGACAGATCTCGCGCAAAGACTTTGGAGCCATGGTTCCGCTCGATCGCTTCTTCAATACAAGCTGTATTGAAGTTGCGTAAGTCCCGCCGCATGCATTTGGAGATCTGTCTGTTCAGTTTACTGTATGCTGTTAAATCTGTTGAAGAATGTAGCTTCATCTCCCGTCTAACAGCCATGAGATTAAGAGTGTGATCGGAGAATTTTTGTGTTCTTCTGCGGCGGGTCTTGCAGAACTTAGCTCCGACCGCATGGACAGTTTCCACGAGCTTTCATTCATATCGTCCACTGCATTGCAGTCTTCTAGGCACTGAAAACGGTTTTGTAACTCGAGCTGAAAGGTTTCGTTACTTTGGAACCAATTCGAAGGATTTACTTCATTAGACGAGACCTCTTCAACTTATCGTTTAGGTTCAGTGTGCCTCTAACTATTCGGTGATCGCTACCAGTTTTCACCCTCGCGACAACCGAGAAATCATTGAACAGTTGTCGTCTGGTCGTCATAATGAAGTCAATCTCATTTTTTGTCGAACCGTCGGGGCTCGACCAAGTCCACTTCCTGTGGGGCCGCTTCTGGAAGAAAGAGTTCATCATAAAGAGTCCCTCTTTCTCCATGAAGTCGACCAGCTGCTGGCCCCTTGGGTTCCGTTGCCCTATTCTAAATTTCCTTACTTTCAGCTCACCGTTCTCTCTTGTGCCTAGTTTTGCATTTAAGTCTCCCATTAACACTGTATATTGGGTTTTGGAGGAATGCATGGCTCTAGAGATATACTCATACATTTTCTCCACCTTCTCATCGGGGTTTGCCGAGGTTGGTGTGTAAACCTGTATGACCTTCAGCGAATACCGTTTGGTGATTCTGGGTATAAGGTACGCAACCCTCGTCGACACACTCCGGATCTTTACAACGTTCTTAACGAGAGAGTTGTGGACGATAAATACGACAACTCCTTGGGACAGATGGTCGCCCTCCCGGTGATAGAGCAAGTTGCCAGATTCGAGGATTACCGTGTCCTCCCTCTCTCTTCGGACTTCGCATAATCCTATAATATGCCAGCGTAACTTGTCTATCTCTTCTTCCAGCTCCACGATCTTCTCGTCAGTCCTCAGGGTGCGTGCGTTGTACGTTGCCAGGTCGAGTCGTCTAAGGTGGCAACCGAACCTCCACCGGAGATTCTTAGCACCCCCTGCCCCGCCGTTACCATGGTCGCCACCGTAGCCAGGAATAGCGGGGCCGCCAGGGACTGGGGTTCGTTTCTTTTTTACTGTCATTTCATAGGGGGGTATTTGTCATAGTTGCCACGCTTGGCAAGAGGGTTGGCAACCGCAGTATTTTATTGTAATTTTGGCTATTATCAGGAAGATGCTGCTGCTCATCTCCTGCCTGTTTCCCTTTGTCGCCTTTTACGACACCCACGGGAAGATATGGGGTAGTGGATATTCTTGACCGCCACTACACGGCAATATGAGTAGTTACCGTAAATTATTAGTTATCTTTTGAAAGAGAAATAAGTGAATAAATTTGTCAAATGGGTGAGCTAAAGGCAACTATTGGAAATGCTAGAAAGATGTTCTGACTTTTTATAGGGTTAGGTATCTTGTTTACGCTAGTCGCTAAATTAGACTTTTGCTAGCGGATAGTGAGGAAGAAAATAATAAAATTAAATATTAAATAGTTTCTAATGCTATCAACTTTATATTCACTAAAGCTCATTACAATCCCACAGTTGAACATTAACCTCTCCCAATGATAGCAAATAACAAGAGAAGAAAGTAACAAAATACGGTCATGAACCACATGAATCCATTGACCTCTTTTATGAACTTATAATGCTTTCATTGTATACATGTAGGTATACCACCATTATAAAATAGGTTAATTAGGTTTTATTATCCAAACGTTAAAAAGAAAACTGGTTAGAATATATAGTCAGGTCAGATCAGTGTTAGAGTAATTGATTCTTCATTTATTCATTATAATTTATAACCTGTGACTATTGCCCAACAAGTTGGCAATATAAACAAAAAATTCATAATGATTTTTTATATTTACTCGAGCACTACACATTGAACAAAACTATTTTTTTTGGGATTTTATCGCGTTTGATTTCTTGTATTTAACCCCGTGACCATGGGTTTCTGTAAAGCACCCGAAACTTCGGGAATTAATATAGTAAATTAAACGCGATAAAATAAAAATAAAAAGTAGTTTTATACAAAAAATTCAATTGCAATGGAATCAAATTTTGCACTTTACCATTTTCGGCTCCATCACCATTAAACATGACGTAGGATAGTAGTCAAGCATTGCTTATAAAAAAATTGATTAACCGATATATAAGTCAAGCATTGCTTATAAAAAAAAATTGATTAACCGGCATATATTAATTAACAATATATAAATATCGATACGTTATCGATACGTTACTCGATATAAATAAATCCAATAGGTTTATGAAGATTTTATTGAAAACTAGATATAATAGCTTTTACTTCCCACTTTGTTGACTTAAGTAAAAAACCTTCAGATCTATCGTTATCATTCATTAGAGTCTATTAAAGACCACTACTGAACTTAGGCTATTATTATACGCCTCTTACTCTTCTAGGCCGAAAAGGAGCCCCACCACCTAGTTAGTACACAGTTACTACTATTATTATACACTTACCCTTTTCATTAAGGATCACTTTTGTCTCCTCTCCGTATTTCTTTATTACTCTTTCTTCAGTGTTTTTGTTATAATTATGGCTATCTATTGACCCGATTGCTCTGTTATGTTCTGACGTTGCGACTTTCACTACAGGCTGTGCTCTTTGCATTGTCTGACCCCTCTGTGCTACTTGAAATTGTTTCACTGGCTGGTCCTCTGAAACTAATTGCTGTTCCTTTTGAGCTGATTGCGTTTTAAAAACTTTGGAATACGAAGGTTCTTGACTCTGACTATAGCCGGCACTCGAGTAGCTAACGTCGTCTATGGCTCCAGATACATACTTGTCAGCTGTGTATTGGCCGTTTGAAGCAAAGTAACGATTTGATGAATCATTATCATCACTCAGTTCCGTATGCTTTTCAACCGATTCCACATATGTACTAGTAGATGGGCTTCGTGATACTTCGGAGTACTTCTTACTGGTTATTACAGTGTCAGTGGAAATTAAAGGCATTTTAATGTTTTTATCAAAAGTCTCCGTGTGTATTTCTGTTGAGGGTCTTACTGAAGATGATGTTTCCGTAAACTTTTCGTCTATACCCGTATGTCCTGTAGTTTGGACGGAATTTTGTAATGTCACTGTGGTATCTGTAATCGTATCCGTGTATTTTGTGGTCAATGGTCTTGTTTTAGGTGGTGCGTTTGTATACGCACCGGCGACAGTAAATCCAAATGTTGATGATTCAGTTGTGGGTTGCTCTGTAGAGCTGTTTGTAGATGGTCTTCTACTGCGTGAAGCTACTTTATATTTTTCATTCGTGCTTGAGTATCCATTTGTGGCAATTGTTTTTTGTTGCGTCTTGGTGGTGACGTTTTCGTTTTCGATTGATATAGTTGATGGTTTTGTTCTTTGTGAAATAGACTTATATTTGTCACTTGTTTCTGAATACGTGTAAGTAGGGCTCAGTTTTTGTACTGTTGTATATCTGTCATTTGTATTGGTATATTTGTTTGAGGATAATCGTGTATTAAGTGGTAGTTCTGTGCTGCTTGTGCCAATAAAACTGTTTACTGGCCTTTCATCCTTCGATATTCTTGTGTACTTACCGTCTTCGAAATATGTTGCGGTAGAAGGTTTTGTGCCTTGTAAAACATCTGTAAACTTTTCACTTGTAACGGTAAATCTATTTGTAGGATTGACACGTTGAGATGTTCCTGAATATCTAGTTGAATCTAAATAATCTGTAGTATATATTCCTGCATCTTTGGGTTCATCTGTTTTGTCACTTGAACTTGTATATTCGTTTGTTATACTTGCTCCTTGTATTCCAATAAATCCATTATTAGTATCAACGTACCTATTTGTTGGAGGGCTTAATCGAGAAATTTGTGAGTTTTTATCACTAGTTTCTACGTGAATGTTAGTAGGAGGGAGAGTCTGGGATGTTTCGGTATCGGGGAAGTATTTAGCGGTAGTAGGTCTTCTATATCGGGTTCTATCTCTTTGGCTTAAAGTCTGTGAAGTCTCGCTTTTATCGACATTAGAAGTTAAATCATAGGAAACTCCCGAGTATTTATTTACTGTGCTAACGTTTTTTAACGTGGATGGCCGTGATTTTGAGTTTTCTTTATTGATGTCTGTATATCTCTCATCTATTGGATTGATGTTGTGTGCAACTGTATTTTCATCGGTTGTGGTTAGTTGTCTGACCGTTGAAGTACCCGAAATACTTGAAGCTCCTGACAAGCCTTGGTTAATTATAGTGGTGGCGGTGAAACCTGCAGGTTGGGATGCTTTGATAGCTCCTGTTGAAGGAAGAACTGTCTCAGCACTGTAGCCTGTAAGCAAAATAGGGTTATTGAAAATGGGTTTAAAAATAAAAATGATAAAAATCACTAAAAATCCCTGATAAAATGCTTCTGCTATATCGTCAGTATTTATAATCAGTCCTTAACAGTCTACTGCTATACGCTAAACACATAAAACGATGAAGAAGTTGCTAAACGGATTTTTCACGTAAACGATATAAACAAATAATACTAATATTAAATAATACAATAATATATAAATATAATAATAAGAAATAAAATTATAAATAATAAACACTAAAAATGAATAATTTATGCGTATTAGAGCCGCACGAATGGATCTGTTCGATCGGGGAAGGACCATGCTCTCACAGATTGCAAGCGTAAAATTGCAGCTTAATTTTGGAGACTCTTTTTTGATGGAAACGAGGCTTTTCATCATAGTCCCAGTTCATAATCAATGATAGATTTAGTTATCTATGACCCACAGAACCAACCTACCAACAGGTCACAATACAAAATAATAATAAGAAAACGTAGTATGTTAGTGCAGTGTAGGGAATTCTTACTTTCAACTTTGAATTTCCTTGAGCCTTGAGCCTTAAGTCTTTGCACTTCATCTAAATGATTTTGATTGAAGTTGGAACTATAGCTTTTACTCTGTCTATTTTTCTCCTCTTCACGCGTAGCGGTAGGATTTTCATTTTGCCCAACTTGCATCGAAATCAGCGGATTCCTTTGGATCGTTCGGTTCTTCGAATTAGAACGCGAGGTTATAGATGCATTTTCTATAGAGTCTGAAAATATTTAGAATATATAAATAACTTGACTATTAGCAATAACAAAAACATTAGAGTTAAAAAAAATAGTAAAAAAACACGCATTAATTAAGAGCTGTGAGAATGCTAGTGAGAAGACTAGGTTATTGTATTCAATAATTTCAAGAATAACTGATGATGTTTAAAAATCGATGACTATTGTCATCTATTTTTAAACATCGTCATCATTATTACATCCCTTCACAAGTCCACTGCTGAACATAGGCCTCCCCAAGGAATGCCACAAAGTGCGGTCCTGAGCTACTTGCGTCCATCAACTTCCTGCACGTCTTACCAGGTCGGCACTCCATCTAGTGAGTGGTCACCCTACACTTCACCTACTGGTACGAGGCTGCCACTCGAGAACCTTTCGTCCCCATCGGTTGTCGGATCTTCGAATTATATGGTTGTCCCATTTCCACTTAAGCTTACTTATCCGTTGGGTTATGTCGGTCAGTCTGGTTCTACTGCTGATATCCTCATTTCTAAGTTTATCATGCAGAGAAACTCCGCTCAAGGTCGCTCAGCGAGTTATGGAGAAAGCTAGCATAGCTTTCTCCATAACTCGCTGAGCGACCTTGAGCTTAGTTATACGGCGAATAGTGGAGGAACACGTCTTAGATCCATAAGTTATCACTGGCAATACGCGCTGGTTGTACAATTAGTTCTAAATACGTCTATAAAGTTTCAGAGTATACACACTGGAAGTAAGTGAAAATCATAAAACTCCTTTACATACAATACACATACGTTACTAGGTGGCAGTACATTTTTTTACCTTATAGTCTGTCTGGGTAGGAAACATCCTCGTACCTATTTCTGACCGATAAAAACAAGGCCTACACTACTGTATTCTGGACTGAAGGATATGGAGAACCAGTGCAGTTACCATAGATTGCATAAGTATTCATAGACTGACTGTAGCCACATACTATCAGGCGGACTGTAATCTGGTGTCTGCTGCAGCCCAAACTCACTCAAACACACACAAAACATTACGTGTGTGGCAAAATACATCCATTTCTCACCTTGATCGGCATTTTACTCACACCACAGGTAACATTAAGAATAATAAATAACATTAAAGTATAAATGTAAAACGGTGTTTAGTAATAGGAATTAAATGTGCGTTTATTTACGAATGTTAAAAAAAATAACTGTAAATGTAGATAACCGAACTAAGAAAGTAGAAAATAATTCAAAACAAAAAACAAATCAATAAGATTAAAATATTAAAATAGGAAAATATAGATTAACATAAAAAAAAACATTTTATTGTAAAAAAAAGTGGGGTGCTTATTCAGATATTTTTATGACGTCGCTAATTTTACAAATATCCACAAAAATATTTACAACATATGACATCAAGCACCCTACGCTTTTGTACCAAGCTAATGAAAGCTTGTTAAAAAGTGACAGAGGTGTGCCAGGATTGTGTCAAATGGAAATCCGTAGTTTTTTGTGTCATGCTTACTTGGTACTTCCTCGGAGAATTTTATTAATTTTCTGCGACTTATAGTTTCAATATTACAGGGTAGGTTGTGATCGTGCTCTGTAGAAAGTTTTTGGCACGACCATTCGAGGTTTTAGGATATTGAGATCAAATAATATGGTGTGACCAATCAATCAATGAAAACTCAACTTGATTGACTACTTTCCGGCGGGCATGGTCTTTACACGTGCCTACCCACTTGTGTTACAAATATTAATCCACTGCAGCATGGCTCTACGACACATATAAGTTAAACGTTCTTGTTTAAAGAGTAAAGGAGCCAGTATTAATAGTCTATGAGACTAATATTTAGTTTTTTTTGCTTTCTTCCCAGAAGTGATAACACAGCCGTGACCTCCTTTGTTTATAGTTCTTTACAATAGTTCGTTGGCTGCATTAGCTACAAAATTCAACATTATTATATATTTTTTTTATAAAATCCAAGTGAAAACGAACTTAGAGCCCCACCTGATGGTAATAAGTGGCAACTGTAGCCTATGAACACCTGCAATTAACTTCAAACAAAGAAGGCATCTCTATTTATATAATGTTGCAATAAATTTCTAGAAAACTGTAACTACTATTATTATACACTTACCCTTTCCATGAAGGATCACTTTTATCTCCTCTTTGTATTTCTGTATATCTCTTTCTCCGCTGTTGTCGTTATTATTATGGTTACCAATAGATCCGATCGATCTATTAAGTTCAAACGTTTCAATTTTCCTTAGAGGCTGTACTCTCTGCACTGTCTGAATCCTCTGTGCTGTTTGAGCTTGTTTCACTGGCTGTTCTTCTGAAACTAATTGCTTTTCCGTTTGAACTGATTGTGTTTTAAGAACTTTGAAATACGAAGGTTCTTGACTCTGACTATAGACGGCAGTAGAGTATCTAATGTCGTCTATGGGTCCAGATACATACTTGTCAGTTGCACTTGGGTATTTGATAGACAAGGGGTTATCTGTTGTGGGTCTTACTGCAGACGATGTCTCAGTAAACTCTTCACTTATACCGGTGTATCCAGTAAATTGACCGGAATTTTTCAATGTCAGTTTGGAATCTCTAACCGCATCTGTATGTTTTGTCGACAATGGCCTAGTGTTTTCAAACGCCTCCAAGTGTATATCTGTTGTAGGTCTTACTGCAGACGAAGTCTTAGTAAACTCTTTACTTACACCCGTGTATCCAGTAGTTTGACCGGAATTTTGCAATGTCACTGTGGTATCTCTAACTTCATCTGTATATTTTGTCGACAATGGCCTAGTGTTTTCAAATGTCTCCGAGTGAATATATGCAGAAGGTCTTACTGCAGACAATGTCTCCGTTACCTTTTCATTTACACCCCTTCGTCCAGTAGTTTGGCCGGAAGTTTGCAATGTCACTGTGGTTTCTCTATTCGCATCTGTATATTTCGTCGACAATGGCCTAGTGTTTTCAAATGTCTCCGAGTGTATATCTGTTGAGGGTCTTACTGCAGACAATGTCTCCGTTACCTTTTCATTTATACCCCTTTGTCCAGTAGTTAAGCCGGAAGTTTGCAATGTCACTGTGGTATCTCTAATCGCATCTGTATATTTCGTCGACAATGGCCTAGTGTTTTTAAGTGTTTCAGAGTGTATATATGTTGTGGGTCTTACTGCAGACGATGTCTTAGTAGACTGTTCAGTTATACCCGTGTATCCAGTAGTTTGACCGGAATTTTTCAATGTCACTGTGGAATCTCTAACCGCATCTGTATATTTTGTCGACAATTGCCTAGTGTTTTCAAATGTCTCCGAGTGTATATCTGTTGTGGGTTTTCTTGCAGACGATTTCTTGATAAAATCTTCACTTACACCCGTGTATCTAGTAGTTTGACCGGAATTTTGCAATGTCACTGTGGTGTCTCTAATTTCATCTGTATATTTTGTCGACAATGGCCTAGTGTTTTCAAATGTATCCGAGTGAATATCTGCAGAAGGTCTTACTGCAGACAATGTCTCCGTTACCTTTTCATTTCCAGTAGTTTGGCCGGAAGTTTGCAATGTCACTGTGGTTTCTCTATTCGCATCTGTATATTTCGTCGACAATGGCCTAGTGTTTTCAAATGTCTCCGAGTGTATATCTGTTGAGGGTCTTACTGCAGACAATGTCTCCGTTACCTTTTCATTTATACCCCTTTGTCCAGTAGTTAAGCCGGAAGTTTGCAATGTCACTGTGGTATCTCTAATCGCATCTGTATATTTCGTCGACAATGGCCTAGTGTTTTTAAGTGTTTCAGAGTGTATATATGTTGTGGGTCTTACTGCAGACGATGTCTTAGTAGACTGTTCAGTTATACCCGTGTATCCAGTAGTTTGACCGGAATTTTTCAATGTCACTGTGGAATCTCTAACCGCATCTGTATATTTTGTCGACAATTGCCTAGTGTTTTCAAATGTCTCCGAGTGTATATCTGTTGTGGGTTTTCTTGCAGACGATTTCTTGATAAAATCTTCACTTACACCCGTGTATCTAGTAGTTTGACCGGAATTTTGCAATGTCACTGTGGTGTCTCTAATTTCATCTGTATATTTTGTCGACAATGGCCTAGTGTTTTCAAATGTATCCGAGTGAATATCTGCAGAAGGTCTTACTGCAGACAATGTCTCCGTTACCTTTTCATTTCCAGTAGTTTGGCCGGAAGTTTGCAATGTGACTGTGGTATCTCTATTCGCATCTGTATATTTCGTCGACAATGGCCTAGTGTTTTCAAATGTCTCCGAGTGTATATCTGTTGAGGGTCTTACTGCAGACAATGTCTCCGTTACCTTTTCATTTATACCCCTTTGTCCAGTAGTTAAGCCGGAAGTTTGCAATGTCACTGTGGTATCTCTAATCGCATCTGTATATTTCGTCGACAATGGCCTAGTGTTTTTAAGTGTTTCAGAGTGTATATATGTAGTGGGTCTTACTGCAGACGATGTCTTAGTAAACTCTTCAGTTATACCCGTGTATCCAGTAGTTTGACCGGAATTTTTCAATGTCACTGTGGAATCTCTAATTGCATCTGTATATTTTGTCGACAATGGCCTAGTGTTTTTAAGTGTTTCAGAGTGTATATATGTTGTGGGTCTTACTGCAGACGATGTCTTAGTAAACTCTTCAGTTATACCCGTGTATCCAGTAGTTTGACCGGAATTTTTCAATGTCACTGTGGTATCTCTAATTTCATCTGTATATTTTGTCGACAATGGCCTAGTGTTTTCAAATGTCTCCGAGTGAATATCTGCAGAAGGGCTTACTGCAGACAATGTCTCCGTTACCTTTTCATTTATACCCCTTCGTCCAGTAGTTTGGCCGGAAGTTTGCAATGTCACTGTGGTTTCTCTATTCGCATCTGTATATTTCGTCGACAATGGCCTAGTGTTTTCAAATGTCTCCGAGTGTATATCTGTTGAGGGTCTTACTGCAGACAATGTCTCCGTTACCTTTTCATTTATACCCCTTTGTCCAGTAGTTAAACCGGAAGTTTGCAATGTCACTGTGGTATCTCTAATCGCATCTGTATATTGCGTCGACAATGGCCTAGTGTTTTTAAGTGTTTCAGAGTGTATATATGTTGTGGGTCTTACTGCAGACGATGTCTTAGTAGACTGTTCAGTTATACCCGTGTATCCAGTAGTTTGACCGGAATTTTTCAATGTCACTGTGGAATCTCTAATCGCATCTGTATATTTTGTCGACAATGGCCTAGTGTTTTCAAACGCCTCCAAGTGTATATCTGTTGTAGGTCTTACTGCAGACGAAGTCTTAGTAAACTCTTTACTTACACCCGTGTATCCAGTAGTTTGACCGGATTTTTGCAATGTCACTGTGGTGTCTCTAATTTCATCTGTATATTTTGTCGACAATGGCCTAGTGTTTTCAAATGTCTCCGAGTGAATATCTGCAGAAGGGCTTACTGCAGACAATGTCTCCGTTACCTTTTCATTTAAACCCCTTTGTCCAGTAGTTTGGCCGGAAGTTTGCAATGTGACTGTGGTATCTCTATTCGCATCTGTATATTTCGTCGACAATGGCCTAGTGTTTTCAAATGTCTCCGAGTGTATATCTGTTGAGGGTCTTACTGCAGACAATGTCTCCGTTACCTTTTCATTTATACCCCTTTGTCCAGTAGTTAAGCCGGAAGTTTGCAATGTCACTGTGGTATCTCTAATCGCATCTGTATATTTCGTCGACAATGGCCTAGTGTTTTTAAGTGTTTCAGAGTGTATATATGTAGTGGGTCTTACTGCAGACGATGTCTTAGTAAACTCTTCAGTTATACCCGTGTATCCAGTAGTTTGACCGGAATTTTTCAATGTCACTGTGGAATCTCTAATTGCATCTGTATATTTTGTCGACAATGGCCTAGTGTTTTCAAACGCCTCCAAGTGTATATCTGTTGTAGGTCTTACTGCAGACGAAGTCTTAGTAAACTCTTTACTTACACCCGTGTTTCCAGTAGTTTGACCGGAATTTTGCAATGTCACTGTGGTGTCTCTAATTTCATCTGTATACTTTGTCGACAATGGCCTAGTGTTTTCAAATGTCTCCGAGTGAATATCTGCAGAAGGGCTTACTGCAGACAATTTCTCCGTTACCTTTTCATTTATACCCCTTTGTCCAGTAGTTTGGCCGGAAATTTGCAATGTCACTGTGGTATCTCTATTCGCATCTGTATATTTCGTCGAGAATGGCCTAGTGTTTTCAAATGTCTCCGAGTGTATATCTGTTGAGGGTCTTACTGCAGAGAATGTCTCCGTTACCTTTTCATTTATACCCCTTCGTCCAGTAGTTAAGCCGGAAGTTTGCAATGTCACTGTGGTATCTCTAATCGCATCTGTATATTTCGTCGACAATGGCCTAGTGTTTTTAAGTGTTTCAGAGTGTATATATGTTGTGGGTCTTACTGCAGACGATGTCTTAGTAAACTCTTCAGTTATACCCGTGTATCCAGTAGTTTGACCGGAATTTTTCAATGTCACTGTGGAATCTCTAATCGCATCTGTATATTTTGTCGACAATGGCCTAGTGTTTTCAAACGTTTCCAAGTGTATATCTGTTGTAGGTCTTACTGCAGACGAAGTCTTAGCAAACTCTTTACTTACACCCGTGTATCCAGTAGTTTGACCGGAATTTTGCAATGTCACTGTGGTGTGTCTAATTTCATCTGTATATTTTGTCGACAATGGCCTAGTGTTTTCAAATGTCTCCGAGAGTATATCCGTTGTAGGTCTTACTGCAGACGATGTCTTAGTAAACTCTTCAGTTATACCCGTGTATCCAGTAGTTTGACCGGAATTGTTCAATGTCACTGTGGAATCTCTAATTGCATCTGTATATTTTGTCGACAATGGCCTAGTGTTTTCAAACGCCTCCAAGTTTATATCTGTTGAAGGTCTTACTGCAGACGAAGTCTTAGTAAACTCTTTACTTACACCCGTGTATCCAGTAGTTTGACCGGAATTTTGCAATGTCACTGTGGTGTCTCTAATTTCATCTGTATATTTTGTCGACAATGGCCTAGTGTTTTCAAATGTCTCCGAGTGAATATCTGCAGAAGGGCTTACTGCAGACAATGTCTCCGTTACCTTTTCATTTATACCCCTTTGTCCAGTAGTTTGGCCGGAAGTTTGCAATGTGACTGTGGTATCTCTATTCGCGTCTGTATATTTCGTCGACAATGGCCTAGTGTTTTCAAATGTCTCCGAGTGTATATCTGTTGAGGGTCTTACTGCAGACAATGTCTCCGTTACCTTTTCATTTATACCCCTTTGTCCAGTAGTTAAACCGGAAGTTTGCAATGTCACTGTGGTATCTCTAATCGCATCTGTATATTGCGTCGACAATGGCCTAGTGTTTTTAAGTGTTTCAGAGTGTATATATGTTGTGGTTCTTACTGCAGACGATGTCTTAGTAGACTGTTCAGTTATACCCGTGTATCCAGTAGTTTGACCGGAATTTTTCAATGTCACTGTGGAATCTCTAATCGCATCTGTATATTTTGTCGACAATGGCCTAGTGTTTTCAAACGCCTCCAAGTGTATATCTGTTGTAGGTCTTACTGCAGACGAAGTCTTAGTAAACTCTTTACTTACACCCGTGTATCCAGTAGTTTGACCGGATTTTTGCAATGTCACTGTGGTGTCTCTAATTTCATCTGTATATTTTGTCGACAATGGCCTAGTGTTTTCAAATGTCTCCGAGTGAATATCTGCAGAAGGGCTTACTGCAGACAATTTCTCCGTTACCTTTTCATTTATACCCCTTTGTCCAGTAGTTTGGCCGGAAATTTGCAATGTCACTGTGGTATCTCTATTCGCATCTGTATATTTCGTCGAGAATGGCCTAGTGTTTTCAAATGTCTCCGAGTGTATATCTGTTGAGGGTCTTACTGCAGAGAATGTCTCCGTTACCTTTTCATTTATACCCCTTTGTCCAGTAGTTAAGCCGGAAGTTTGCAATGTCACTGTGGTATCTCTAATCGCATCTGTATATTTCGTCGACAATGGCCTAGTGTTTTTAAGTGTTTCAGAGTGTATATATGTAGTGGGTCTTACTGCAGACGATGTCTTAGTAAACTCTTCAGTTATACCCGTGTATCCAGTAGTTTGACCGGAATTTTTCAATGTCACTGTGGAATCTCTAATTGCATCTGTATATTTTGTCGACAATGGCCTAGTGTTTTCAAACGCCTCCAAGTGTATATCTGTTGTAGGTCTTACTGCAGACGAAGTCTTAGTAAACTCTTTACTTACACCCGTGTTTCCAGTAGTTTGACCGGAATTTTGCAATGTCACTGTGGTGTCTCTAATTTCATCTGTATATTTTGTCGACAATGGCCTAGTGTTTTCAAATGTCTCCGAGTGAATATCTGCAGAAGGGCTTACTGCAGACAATTTCTCCGTTACCTTTTCATTTATACCCCTTTGTCCAGTAGTTTGGCCGGAAATTTGCAATGTCACTGTGGTATCTCTATTCGCATCTGTATATTTCGTCGAGAATGGCCTAGTGTTTTCAAATGTCTCCGAGTGTATATCTGTTGAGGGTCTTACTGCAGAGAATGTCTCCGTTACCTTTTCATTTATACCCCTTCGTCCAGTAGTTAAGCCGGAAGTTTGCAATGTCACTGTGGTATCTCTAATCGCATCTGTATATTTCGTCGACAATGGCCTAGTGTTTTTAAGTGTTTCAGAGTGTATATATGTTGTGGGTCTTACTGCAGACGATGTCTTAGTAAACTCTTCAGTTATACCCGTGTATCCAGTAGTTTGACCGGAATTTTTCAATGTCACTGTGGAATCTCTAATCGCATCTGTATATTTTGTCGACAATGGCCTAGTGTTTTCAAACGTTTCCAAGTGTATATCTGTTGTAGGTCTTACTGCAGACGAAGTCTTAGCAAACTCTTTACTTACACCCGTGTATCCAGTAGTTTGACCGGAATTTTGCAATGTCACTGTGGTGTGTCTAATTTCATCTGTATATTTTGTCGACAATGGCCTAGTGTTTTCAAATGTCTCCGAGAGTATATCCGTTGTAGGTCTTACTGCAGACGATGTCTTAGTAAACTCTTCAGTTATACCCGTGTATCCAGTAGTTTGACCGGAATTGTTCAATGTCACTGTGGAATCTCTAATTGCATCTGTATATTTTGTCGACAATGGCCTAGTGTTTTCAAACGTCTCCAAGTTTATATCTGTTGAAGGTCTTACTGCAGACGAAGTCTTAGTAAACTCTTTACTTACACCCGTGTATCCAGTAGTTTGACCGGAATTTTGCAATGTCACTGTGGTGTCTCTAATTTCATCTGTATATTTTGTCGACAATGGCCTAGTGTTTTCAAATGTCTCCGAGTGAATATCTGCAGAAGGGCTTACTGCAGACAATGTCTCCGTTACCTTTTCATTTATACCTCTTTGTCCAGTAGTTTGGCCGGAAGTTTGCAATGTGACTGTGGTATCTCTATTCGCGTCTGTATATTTCGTCGACAATGGCCTAGTGTTTTCAAATGTCTCCGAGTGTATATCTGTTGAGGGTCTTACTGCAGACAATGTCTCCGTTACCTTTTTATTTATACCCCTTTGTCCAGTAGTTTTGCCGGAATTTTTCAATGTCACTGTGGAATCTCTAATCGCATCTGTATATTTTGTCGACAATGGCCTAGTGTTTTCAAACGCTTCCAAGAGTATATCTGTTGTAGGTCTTACTGCAGACGAAGTCTTATTAAACTCTTTACTTACACCCGTGTATCCAGTAGTTTGACCGGAATTTTGCAATGTCACTGTGTTGTCTCTAATTTCAGCTGTATATTTTGTCGACAATGGCCTAGTGTTTTTAAATGTCTCCGAGAGTATATCCGTTGTAGGTCTTACTGCAGACGTTGTCTTATTAAACTTTTCACTTATGACCTTTTGTCCAGTAGTTTGGCCGGAATTTTTCAATGTCACTGTGGTGTCTTTAATCGCATCTGTATATTTTGTCAACAGTGGTTTAGTGTTTTCAAACGTCTGCGAGTGTAAGTCTGTTGAGGATTTTACCGCAGACAATGTCTCCGTTAACCTTTCATTTATACCCTTTTGTCCAGTAGTTTGGCCGGAAGTTTGCAATGTCACTGTTGTGTCTCTAATTGCATCTGTATATTTAGTCGACAATGGCCTAGTATTTTCAAATGTCTCCGAGTGTATATCTGTTGTGGGTCTTACAGCAGACGAAGTCTTAGTAAACTTATCACTTATAACCTTTTGTCCAGTAATTTGACCGGAATTTTTTAATGTCACTGTGGTATCTCTAATTTCACCTGTATATTTTGTCGACAATGGCCTAGTGATTTCAAATGTCTCCAAGTGTATATCTGTTGTGGGTCTTACTGCAGACGATGTCTTAATAAAATCTTCACTTATACCAGAGTATCCAGTAGTTTGACCGGAATTTTGCAATGTCACTGTGGTATATCTAATTTCATCTGTATATTTTGTCGACAATGGCCTAGTGTTTTCAAATGTCTCCGAGTGTATATCTGTTGTGGGTCTTACTGCAGACGATGTCTTAGTAAGCTCTTCACTTATACCCGTGTATCCAGTAGTTTGACCGGAATTTTGCAATGTCACTGTGGTATCTCTAATTTCATCATTATTTTTTGTCGACAATGGCCTAGTGTTTTCATATGTCTCCGAGCGTATATCTGCAGAAGGTCTTACTGCAGACAATGTCTCCGTTACCTTTTCATTTACACCCCTTCGTCCAGTAATTTGGCCGGAAGTTTGCAATGTCACTGTGGTATCTCTATTCGCATCTGTATATTTCGTTGACAATGGCCTAGTGTTTTCAGATGTCTCCGAGTCTATATCTGTTGAGGGTCTTACTTCAGACAATGTCTCCGTTACCTTTTCATTTATACCCCTTTGTCTAGTAGTTAAGCCGGAAGTTTGCAATGTCACCGTGGTATCTCTAATCGCATCTGTATATTTCGTCGACAATGGCCTAGTGTTTTTAAGTGTTTTAGAGTGTATATCTGTTGTAGGTCTTACTGCAGACGATGTCTTCGTAAACTCTTCAGTTATTCTCTTGTATCCAGTAGTTTGACCGGAATTTTTCAATGTCTTTGTGGAATCTCTAATCGTATCTGTATATTTTGGCGACATTGGCCTAGTGTTTTCAAATGTCTCCGAGTGTAAATCTGTTGAGGGTTTTACCTCAGACAATGTCTCCGTTAACCTTTTATTAATATCCTTTTGTCCAGTAGTTTGTGTTTGGCCGGAAGTTTGCAATGTCACTGTGGTGTCTCTAATTGCATCGGTATATTTAATTGACAATGGCCTAGTGTTTTCAAATGTCTCCGAGTGTATTTCTGTTGTGGGTGTTACTGCAGCCGATGTCTTAGTAAATTCTTCACTAATACCCGTGTATCCAGTAGTTTGACCTGAATTTTGCAACGTCACTGTGGAATCACTAATCGCTTCTGTATATTTTGTCGGCAATGTCCTAGTGTTTTCAAATGTCTCTGATTGTATATTTGTTGAGGGTTGTACTAGAGACAATGTCTCTGTTAACTTTTCATTTATACTCTTTTGTCCATTACTTTGGCCGGAAGTTTGCAATGTCACTGTGGTATCTCTTATCGCATCTGTATATTTTGTTGAAAATGGCCTTGTGTTTTCATATGTCTCCGAGTGTATATCTGTTGAGGGTTTTACTGCAGATAATGTCTCCGTTAACTTTTCATTTATACTCTTTTGTCCATTACTTTGGCCGGAAGTTTGCAATGTCACTGTGGCATCTCTAATCGCATCTGTATATTTTATCGACAATGGCCTAGTGTTTTCAAATGTCTCCGAGTGTATATCTGTTGAGGGTCTTATTGAAGACGATGTCTCCGTAAACTTTTCACTTAAATCCGTGTGTCCAGTAGTTAAACCGGAATTTTGTAATGTCACTGTGGTATCTGTAATCGCATCCGCGTATTTTGTCGTCAATGGTCTAGTCCTAGTTGGTGCGTTTGAATTCACACTAGTGACAGTAATTCCAGATCTTGATGATTTATTTGTGGGTTGCCCTATAGAGCTTTTTGTAGATGGCCTCCTTTCGCGTGAAGCTGCAGTGTAACTTTCATTTGTGCTTGAATATCTATTTATGAGATTATTTACCTGTTGTATCTTTGTGGTGACGTTTTCGTTTACGGTAGATGTAGATGATGGTTTTAGTTTTTGTGAAATTGACTTATGTTTGTCACTTGTTTCTGTATAAGTGTTAATTGGGCTCAGAGTTTGTACTGTAGTATACTTCTCATTTGTATTGGTATATTTGTTTGTGAATATACCAGTATTAACTTGCAGTTCTGTGTCGTTAGTATCAATAAATCTGTTTGAGGGAGTTTCATCCTGCGATACTCTTGTGTACTCACTACCTTCAATATATGTCGCAGTCGGTTGGTTTGTACCTCGTGAAACATTTTTAATTATAGTGGTAGCGGTGAATCCTTCTGGTTGGGTGGTTTTAAAAGCTCCTGTTGAAAGAAACATTGTTTTAACACTGTGTACATCATTTATTGCAATAAGAATTAAGTTATACGTGATAGAAGCATGCTGCAGCTATATTATAGCTGTAGCTGGAATCAGTCTGATTGACCGGGGAAAGATCACACTCTTCCAGAATACCAGCATAAAATAGAAGCTTAATGCTGCGATGTTTCGAACGGTGAGTGTATAAAACCGGAAAACGTTTTTACTGGATTAGAGGCATTTCATCTTAGTCTTCAGTGGTGGCTTTTGCATTGGCATTTTGCTTTTTAATCGAGAGTAGATGTAGATTTCTATGAACCACATTATTTACTTATCATCAGGTGGACTGTATACTTGTTTAGCACTTTTATTCTATACAGAATAATATAAGAAAACGAAGTATGTTATTGCAGTGTAGGCATTTCTTACTTTCTACTGTGAATTTCTCGTTAGTCGTTGGGTCTATTTCGATATCGTACGCATCCTGAGCCTTGAGTCTTAGCACTTCATCTAACGGACTTTGCTTGAAGCTGGATCTATAGTTATAACTCAGTCTGTTTTTCTCCTCTTCACTGGTACCGGCAGGATTTTGATCTTGCTCAATCTTCAGAGAAATTAGTGGACGCCCTTTAATCGTCTGGTTCTTCGTAACAGAGTCTGTATATATTTAGAATAATTAAATAAGTAGCATTTAGAAATAATAAAAACAATAGAATGTAAAAAAACTTAAGCTACACTCATTGAGTAAGTGCTGTGAGAATGCTAGTGAGAAAACTAGGTCTACTAATCTTGAAATTATTGTATTATCGTCGATTTCCATGGACTGCTATTGTCACTTACTATCAGGTGGACTGTAACCTGCTGGTATGTGGCTACTGCAGTTCATGAACAAATGCAATCAATTTAAGCAAAGAAGGCAATAGATATACAGGGTTATTTTTCAAAGAGTAGCTGAATTTTATATAAATATAAAATTATATTTGAACTTAAAAGTTCAAATATAATTATAAATAATGATATACCGATCTTACAATCTTTTAAAATACGAGTTAATAAGGCTTCTGCTTTTATTTGAAATCATCCCAAATTGAATGTCATTTATATGCAACAAATACGCGTACGCGCTCTCCTGTGTGTGCGATTCAACGTTTTCGTTTCTCTAGGGTTTGCCTACTGTTTACTTTCTTAATGACGCTTACTACTAATGTTTAAGTTAAACACGATGCGAATTATGATTCCAAATTTGTGGCTTAGGAACGTTATAATAAATAAAATAAAATAATTTTGCTTATCAACGACGTAACCAACCACTGTCATTATTATGGCGTATTTAAGAAAAATGGAAAAATCTATTTACAACTAAATTACACAAACAGTCCTAATAACTAATATTGGTACGTCAATATGGAATCTCTATGCACGAATCTCTATACTTGTGCGTGAGCACTTTTAACTTCCGTATGAACGTAATAATAATTTTAATGTGACGGTCTTCATAAATTTGCTCCTCTTCAAGGTAAACACGACTTTATTTCACTCCACAGATAAAAGTTTAACGGTAAAAGTTCTGGCTAATCTGAAGGTCATAGTATAGGGTCTCCGTGCGCAAACAATCTAACTTCATATACACTATTTAAATTATCGCTCATTGCACTTAAATAGTTTGAGGAGCTGTTAATTGTTTTTCGGTCGGTAGGTACACTTACATTAGTTTCTTGCCGCGGTAAAGACTCTTCTTTGCGCATCACGTAAACTTTCATTACTTAAAATGTAATACCACAATATTTCATAGTTTCCAAGTAATCGCAGTTTGAATATTTTTGTTCCGTCATAGGTAACAAAGCGACAGTACTTTACGTAATGAGGTCACGGTCAACACTGTCAGTTGTCGGCCGGCCCGGTGGGCGTAGGTACCTATTGGTGTAACGGTTAACGTTATGGAAGGGTCTGGTTAGATACGTGACAAGGTACTTAAATTTTGTAACCGAGTGACCCTTACGCATGTGTGCGTGCGTAGTAGAATAGTAGGCGTTATAGATTTATGAATAAAAATCAGTTAAAATAATGCATTAGCACGTATTCTGAATTTAAAAGATAATAAACTTTAAATTTAATCAAACTCAACAATTTATCACATAACACAATTTATATGATATTAAAAGCTTGTCGCGAGATTTACCTATTCTATAAAAATCATATTTTTTTCTTAGAATTTTTTTTTATAGGATCGGGTGACAAACGAGCACACAGTCCACCTGATGGTAAGTGGTTACTGTGACCCATAGACATCTACATCTATCCTCAATAAAGACTCAAGATGCAGATGCGTTGTCACCCGTGAGGACTAAGATGGAATGCCTCTTTGCCAGTAAAAAGGGTCTCCGGTTCTCTACACTCACCATACGAAACAGCAGCGTTAAGCTGCTATTTTACATTGGTTTTCTGTGAGAGCGTGGTCCTTCCCCGGTCGAGCCGACCCATTCGTGCTACAACCATAATATAGCTGCAGCATGGCTCTACCATGTAGAAAATATTATAATGAATAATCTTAGAATGACGTATTTATGTTTTTTTTATAGGAGAGCGGGCAAACGAGCATGCGGCTCACCTGATGGTAAGTGACTACCGCCGCCCATGAACAACCGCAACACCAGGGGAATTGCAGATGCGTTGCCGGTCTTTTAAAAAGGGGTAGGCTCTTTTCTTGAAGGTCCCTAAGTCGTATCGGTCCGGAAAAATCGCTGGTGGTAAACTATTCCACAAGGAAGTTGTTCGAGGAAGAAAACACCTTCTAAATCGCACAGTGGTGGACCGCCAATCATCCAGATGGTGTGGATGGTATCGGGAGTTCTGCCGCGATGTGCGTTCGTGAAATTTGGTGGCTGGGATTAATCCGAACAATTCCTCAGAGCACTCCCCATGGTAAATGCGAAAGAAAATGCAAAGAGATGCAACATCTCTTCGCAGTGCCAATGAATCGAGCCGATCGGAAAGGACTCGGTCGTCGACTATTCGAGCCGCTCTGCGCTGGATGCGGTCAAGTGGAAGGAGCTGGCACTGGGGAGCCCCAGCCCAGAGATGGGAACAGTATTCCATGTGAGGCCGAACCTGCGCCTTGTAAAGTTGGAGGCGTTAAGCTGGCATGAAATACTGTCCCGCTCTGCTGAGCACGCCAAGCTTTTTAGAGGCCAATTTGGCCTTCTCTTCCAAGTAACCACGAAACTGCATGTCACTCGATATGTCGACGCTGAGGATTCCGATACTGGCTGAGGCAACAAGGGAAGTACCTTGAAACTGAGGAGATACGACAAAGTGGTTCTTTTTAGAGGTAAACGCGCAAACTTGTGTCTTCTGAGGATTAAACTGGACTAGATTTAGTCGCCCCCAATCCGAGACTTTGTCCAGCAAAGACTCGACTTCAGACACACGTTTGTTCCGGTACTCGGTGACGTTTTCCCGAGAAATATTGGCACGGCCGGTATATAGAGCATCACCAGTGCTGTCATCCGCATAGCAATAAATGCTGCCGGCTTGCAACATATCATTGATATGCAGAAGAAACAGCGTTGGTGATAGCACGCAGCCTTGTGGAACACCAGCGTTAATAGGCTTGTAGTCGGAGCATGCACCGTCTACAACGACCTTGATGCTCCGATCTGCAAGAAAGCTGGTGATCCAATTGCTTAATTTCTCGGGAAGCCCATAGGAAGGGAGCTTCGAAAGAAGTGCTTTGTGCCAAACCCGATCGAAGGCCTTCGCAATGTCCAAACTAACGGCCAATGCCTCCCCCTTGGACTCTACTGCCTCCGCTCATCTATGGGTCAGGTAGACCAGAAGATCACCAGCTGATCGACCCCGACGAAAACCGTATTGGCGGTCACTAATCAGCTGGTGATTCTCAAGGTACCGGATGAGCTGTCAGTTAATAATGGATTCCATTATTTTGGAGAACAAGGAGGTGATAGCGATAGGCCTATAGTTGGACGGGTCTGAGCGGTCGCCTTTTTTAGGGATCGGGTGGACAAAAGCTATCTTCCATCATTTCGGGACTACGCCTAGGGAGTAGGAGTACCGGAAAAGACGCGTTAAAACCGGTGCCAACTCCGGAGCACACGTCCTCAGCACAATTGGGGGGATTCCGTCAGGCCCACTCGACTTGTGGATGTCAAGGGAGAGGAGTGCTCTGCGAACCGAGCGCTGTGAGAACCGCACATCCGGCATGGAGCACTCACACCACGGGATGGTCGGCGGTGTGTTCCCCCCGTCATCAAAAGTCGAGTTGGACGCAAAAAGGGAGCCTAAAAGGTCGGCTTTCTCTTTTGCGTCGTGGGCCAGTGAGTCGTCCTCCCTGTGCAGAGATGGTAATGATGGCTTACAGAAATTTCCTTGGACAGCCTTGGCGAGAGACCAGAATGCATGGGTTCCCGAAGGAAGGCGAACTAGTTTCTCGCCAATTCTGCCTATGTGCTCTGACTTTGCCTTGGCAATAACTCTTTTGAAGGACCTGGAGGCGAAGTTATACTTCTTTTCGGTGTTTACATCCCGAGTCGCCGAAGCCGCAGCCCAGGCTTGATAACACTCCTGCTTACTGCGTAATGCAGTCTTACAGGAGCGACCAAACCAAGGCTGAGATCTGCCTCCGATGGGTACCACAGATGATGGAATAAATAGTTCCATTCCCTGTAGCACCACATCAGTGACAGAGTCAGCAACAGTGCTGGGATCATCCGGCGAGAAGCAAACCCACCCCCGTGGGTAGGAAGCAAAGAAAGACCGCATTCCGTCCCAATCCGCCGACCTGTAATGCCAAACACGGCGGCAACCTGCAGAACGCAACCGCGAGGGGAGCGTGAGTGGCACCACACTCCGGATCAGACAATGGTCCGAAGAGCCAAGATGACATCGACGGAAACCTGATATCCGTCCGGATGAGAGGTCAGCAGAAGGTCCAACAGGGAAGGTGTATGATCCTCAACATCTGGAATCCGCGTAGGCGATGTAACCAGTTGTGTCAGACCATATGCCAAGGCAAAGTCATAAACAGATCTCCCCGCATGATCGGTTAAACGTGAACCGAGCCATTCGGCGTGGTGGGCGTTAAAATCGCCAAGGATCACGATCTCTGCGGATGGGACCCGTTGTAGCAAGGAATCTGTAGCCATTTGGACGTGGTTGATGAGTCGGTCTGTTTCGGGACCTGTTTCTATGGGACCTATAGAGGCACACGTAGACGCGCGGATGGTCGTCGCTGTCTACTCGTAGCCAAAGGATGGACAGGTACGAACCTTCAAGACTGCCGAGGCGTCGAGAACAGATGTCCTCTCTGACATACACGCAAACTTCAGCCCGCGTCACAAAGGAGTGCTCCAATTTGTACCCCGGGTAGGAGAGATACGAAGTATCAGCCGGAGAGGACACCTGCGTCTCGGTCAGGAAGAGCAATGCCGGCTTCGCCGTCTCGAGATGGTAGTGAACGGCGTTTAGGTACGAGTGAAGTCCCCTGATGTTGCAGAAATTCACGGATAGCGTGGCAGGGGTCGCCTTGGTCTTGTTGCTCAGTTTACCCCGAGCAGTTATTGTGTTGAGCGGAATTTTGCCCCCCTCCCCCCAGAATACGCAAGGCAGCCTGAGCACCCACGCTCAGGAGTGGAATAGCATGGTCGTGGATGCTCAGCGAGGGATTCTCCAGGGGTACTGGTACCCTCCTGGGGTAATTTATGATGTAATTCCGCTACCATGTTGATGGGGGGGGGGGGCGGAATTGGGCCTCCGGTCATCTGCACTCACCAGACGAAACGCCAATATGTCAATATGTCAATATTTGTTTATGTACACAGGCAAATCTCGCGATAAGCTTTTAATATATCATAAATTGTGTAAGGGGCCATTCATTAATTACGTAAGAGACTCGAGGGGGAGGGGTGGTTAAAAAATCTTTACATGCCCTTATCTTGGGGGGAGGGGGATAAAACCCAATCTTACGCAATATTTTGTAAGTCGAAGTTTAATATCAGAAATATAGTTCCATTTCGGATGCCGAATGGTTTTCTTCATTCAATTTTACAAATTTTTAGTGTGTGTTATAATTTTAATATCTTAAATGTGTTTATTTATATCCATTTTAAATGTCATAAATAATAAATAGAGTACATTGTTCCCGCGTATTATTATTTGGAATATAAAAAAATATTCTTTTATTTTCAAATAACAACAGCGTTGAATGTGATAAATTGATGGGTTTGATTTAATTTAAAGTTTATTCTCTCCTTTTTAGAGCATTTTAAAAAAATGCTTGTTTTTAATATGTTTTTTAATATAAATTTATTTTTTATTTTTTAGTTATCGCTGCGCTTGTTTCTATTATTATCATTTGAATCCATATGTCCATTTTGATATCCATATCACGGGGGTGAATAAAAAACATAGCCTGCAATCTTTGGGCGTCCAACATATTGGAATTAGAGTGACGACATTTTATTTTTCGTATTCTTCCCAGAAGGCTGTTTCATAAAATATATCCATTTTAAGGGAGTGTATAAAAAATAACTAGTCCACCATCTTGGTCGGTCCGCAATATTGGATTTAAAATGACGTAACTTAGCTAGGCTTAGTTTTAAAATTCAGTTGCAAAATTTACATTTAAAAACCCAAACTATCCGACCCCAAAATCGTAATCGAGGACTCCAAAAAACTGTTTTTAACCTTTGACGAGTAATTAAAATTGGAACGACGGCCATTTTGTTTTTCTAACATTTTTAGCCATGGCCACATTGCAGCTCCACCTCCACATTAGCTATATGTCATAATAATATTGAATTGTCGTATTAGACGTCCACCATATTGGATTAAGAATGACGTCACTTTACTTATTACACAACTCATCAGTCACTTATCAAGTCCTTACATTTGATATCCATATCATAGGGGTTATTACGTTTAATACTTGCTACGTTTAATACTTTTATCGATTCTGGTGTGTTTCCTGATTTAATGAAGTATAGTAAAGTAATACCTTTATTTAAATCTGGTAGTACATTGGACCCCGGTAATTATAGACCTATTTCTGTACTACCAACTCTCAGTAAAATTTTTGAAAACATAATTTTGGATCAGTTGTTAATTTTTTTTAATACAAATAAATTACTTCATAAAAATCATTTTGGTTTTACAAGGGGTCGCTCGACGTCTCACGCCGGTGTTGAGCTTATGAAATATATTTTTAATGCCTGGGAGAATTCACAAGATGCCTTAGGTATTTTCTGTGACCTTTCCAAGGCTTTCGATTGTGTTGATCATGATACATTAATCAGGAAACTACAACATTACGGTGTAAAAAATTTGGCGCTTAGACTTATTACTTCATATTTAAGTAACAGAACTCAAAAAGTTGTCATCAATGGTAAATGTTTTTCCGGATCGGTAGTATCAATGGGCGTTCCTCAGGGCTCGATTCTTGGCCCATTCCTGTTCTTAATCTATATTAATGACTTACCTTATCTTGTACAATCACGATATAGTATTATTTGCTTACGATACATCTTTAATTTTCAAACTGAAACGGCAGTCAATTAAATATGACGATGTAAATAATGCTCTATCGAAACTAGTACATTGGTTTAACGCCAACAATTTGCTCTTAAACGGCAATAAGACAAAATGTATTAAATTTACAATACCTAAAATTGTTATGTTATTAAATGCCTCCTACTTTCCCAGGCAGAAAAGACATACTACCACTATGCTGTTAATAATATTATTATACACTTACCCTTTCCATGAAGGATCACTTTTGTCTCCTCTTCGTATTTCTGTATTACTTTTTCTTCATTGTCGTCATAATAATTATTGCTACCTATAGGCCTGATCGTTCTATTAATGTCAGAGATTTCGTCTTTCCTTACAGGCTGTGCTCTTTGCACTGTCTGAACCCTCTGTACTGTTTGAAATTGTTTCACTGGCTGTTCTTCTGACACTAATTGCTGTTCCTTTTGAACTGTAATCTTGTACTTTGTCGTCAGTGGTACAGTTTTTTCAAACGTTTCTGAGTTTATATCTGTTGAGGGTCTCACTTCAGATGATGTCACCGTAAAATTTTCACTTATACCTGTGTGTCCAGTATTTTGATCGGAATTTTGTAATAATACTGTGGTATCTCTAATCGCATCCGTATATTTTGTCGACAATGGCTTAGTTTTTTCAAATGTCTCCGAGTGTATTTCTGCGGAGGGTCTTACTGAAGACGACGTCTCTGTATATATCGACGTCTCATATCCAGTATTTTGATCGGAATTTTGTAATTTCACTATGGTATCAGTAACCGCATCAGTGTACTTTGTCGTCACTGCTCCAGTTTTTTCAAATGTCTCTAAGTATATATCTGTTGAAGGTTTTATTGCAGACGAAGTCTCCGTTAACTTGTCACTTGTACTCGTTTGTCTAGTCGTTTGGCCAGAATTTTGTATCGTAAGTGACAATGGTCTAGTTTTTTCAAATGTCTTCGAGTGTAGGTCTGTTGAGGGTCTTACTGAAGACGATGTCTCCGTAAGCTTTTCTCTTATATCCGTACGTCCAGTATTTTGATCGGAGTTTTTTAATGTTACTGTTGTATCCCTAATGGTATCCGTATATTTTGTTGACAATGGCTTAGTTTTTTCAAATGTCTCCGAGTATATATCTGTGGAGGGTCTTAGTGAAGATGATGTCTCCGTAAACTTTTCACTTATATCCGTATGACCAGTAATTTGGCCGGAATTTTGTAATGTCCCTGCGGTAACTCTAATCGCATCCGTATATTTTGTTGATAATGGCCTAGTTTTTTCAAATGTCTCCAAGTGTATATCTGTTGAGGGTCTTACTGAAGACGATGTTTCCGTAAACTTTTCTTTTATATCCGTTTGTCCAGTCGTTTGGCCGGAATTTTGTAATGATACTTCGGAGTACTTTTTACTAGTTATTAGACTGTCAGTTGAAACTGAAGGCGTTTTAATGGTTTTTTCAAGAGTGTCCGAGTATATACCTGTTGCAGGTCTTACTCTTGTTAATGTCTCCGTAAACTTTTCACTTATACCCGTATTTCCGGTATTTTTATCGGAATTTTTTAATTTCACTATGGTATCAGTAACCGCATCCGTATACTTTGTCTTCAATGGTTCAATTTTTTCAAATGTCTCTGAGTATATATCTGTTGAGAGTTTTTTATCAGACGATGTCTCCGTTAACTTTTCAATTATACTCGTTTGTCCAGTCGTTTGGCCGGAATTTTGAATTGTAAATGACAGTGGACTTGTTTTCTCAAATGTCTCCGAGTGTTTATCTGTTGAGGGTCTTTCTGAAGATGATGTCTCCGCAAACTTTCCATTTATACCGGTATATTCAGTAGTTTTACCGGAATTTCCTAATGATACTTCAGAGTACTTTTTACTAGTTATTACATTGTCAGTGGAAACGAAAGGCGTTTTTATGGTTTTTTCAACAGTCTCCGTGTATATACCTGTAGAGGGTCTTACTTTAGACGATCTATCTGTAAACTTTTCATTTATAACCGTATGGCCAGTATTTTGATATGAATTTTGTAATGTCTCTATGGTATCTGTATTCGCATCCGTGGAATTTGTCGCCAATGGTCCAGTTTTTTCAAATGTCTCCGAGTATATATTTGTAGAAGGTCTTACTGCAAATGATGTCTCCGTAAGCTTTTCACTTATACCCGTATGTCCAGTAGTTTGGCCGGAATTTCGTGTGGATGTTCCTGTATTAAGTGGCAGTTCTGTGTTGTTTGTGCCAATGAAACTGTTTACGGAAGTTTCACCCTGCGATATTGTCGTTTTCTTAGTGTTTTCGAAATATGTCGCGGTAGATTGGTTTGTTCCCCGTGACAAATTTGTAATTTTAGTGGTAGCAGTGTATTCTGCAGGTTTGGAGGCTTTTGAAGATCCTGTTGAAGAAAACATTATCTTAACACTGTGTAAATAATAAATTTAATGCTATATAATGCTATTATACAAATAAAAAATAATTTATATATAATAATTTATAGCATGAATCAGTCTGATAGAATGGGAAATGAGCACGCTCTCACAGAATAACAGCGTTAAATTGCAGCTCAATGTTTTAGTGTATCGTATGATGATTGTAGCGAACTGAATATCCTTTTTACTGATAACGAGGCATTTCATCAGGGGTGGCAACACATCTATATTTTGCTATTTAATCGGGAATAGATGTAGATGTGTATGAGCTACGGTATCCACTTACCATCAGGTGGATTGTGTGTATGTTTGTCATCTGATTCTATAACAAAAAAAATAAGATAACGTAGTAAATATGTTAATGCAGAGTAAGCAATTCTTACTTTCAACCGTAAACTTGCCGTTAGTCGTCGGGTCTATGTCGATATTTAGCACTTCATCTAACTGACTTTGCTTGAAACTGGAACTATAGCTTTTACTCTGCCTGTTTCTCTCCTCTTCACTCGTAGCTGCAAGATTTTGATCTTGCCCAACCTTCAGAGAAATCAGCGGACGCCTTTCAATCGTCCGGTACTTTGTATTAGAACGCGAGGTTATAGATGGACCTTCAATAGAGTCTGTAAGTATTTAGAATATATAAAAAACTTGCCTTCAGAAGTAATAAAAGTATTACAGTTAAAAAACTTAAGCAACACGGATTGAGTAAGAGTTGTAATAATGCTAGTGAGGAGACTAGGTTATAGTCTTGAAGTTATTGAATTGTCATCGGTCCTTAATACGTCTGCTAAAGTTCAGATTATTTAGACATCCATTTAATGACAAAATTCCATTACACACATACGTAAATTACTTGTCAGGCAGGACGTTTTTGTATCTAGGATTGCGTCTGGGCTATCTACCTATCCTCGTACCTATTTCTTCCGCGTAATGGCGATGCCTATACAGTATAGAGAACCAATGCTAGGATCCGCTACACTCGAATTTACTATACCGAGGGCAAAACAGTAACTTTTTATGTGAAATAAGGTTGTTTGTGTTGTTTTTACCTGTCTCTTCAATGTTCTCCAAAAGTTTTTCATTGTCTAGAATAATCGTGATAGATTGCGTGGTATTAGTTGTAGCGGTGGTATTGGTGGCAACTGGTCGACGGTGAATTGCTACACGGAACGGATGTCGAGATATTGGCGCTGCAGTTGTGGATGAGATCGATTCGGAGTTTGCTGTGGAAAATAAGATATTTAAAAGTGTGAATAAAAATAAAATGAACGTGTAAAAATAAATTGGGTGCGACGTGTGTTGGCGACGTACGACGTACGTGGGGAAATATTTGGAAATAAAATAATCGGGCAACCTAGTACTGACACCAGTGTCACATGAAGGAGTGATTACATTAGATTAATGATGATAAAGATTGAGATGATTAATTAATCATCCCACCATCACCGTGTGATTGTGGTTAAGTGTGTTGTGGCTGTGTAAGAATAAAATATACTGTTTCGTAACGTCCCGTGGATATCGTAACCGGCAACAGAGAGTAAATGAAACGGTAGACATCATCTTTCTGATAACAACTTAAAATTGTAAAAACCTGCCTATAAAGCATAGCGACTGCGAAAATATCCCCTATGAAAAGGGAGACCTATGTTTAGCAATAGACTTTTATAGGCTGTAATTGATGATTAATAGATATCGGATTATATGCACTAACAAAGTGCCAGAATATGCATGCAAAAATGCACTAAAAAAAAGGCCAAAATATGCACTTCAAACTGTTGATATGCCCAAAATATGCACAATGCAAAATCAGAAAACCATTTTTATTTTTATATTTTAATTAAAAACTGTACAAAAATAGCGAAATGTTCTTTAAATTATGCATAGTTTTTATGAGAATATTTTCCAAATTTTCGAACGGGTCAATTGTATGCCGAAAACGACCTCACTGCATCAACTGACGTCATTGGACAAAATTTAAAATTTGGCCAGTCAGTTCAGTAATGTATGTACTCTGTGCAGTTCAGTCAGCCACTGCATACACGCCCTACACGTATTTGTCACCTAGGTACGTACCTCCTTATTTTAAACGAAACATGCACGATGGGGAAAAAGGCTAAAATATGCATAACGCCGTAATTATAGAGTTATGTGCATATGAAAATTCATAAAATCCGATTTTTAATGATTAAATATTGTAAATAATTAGTTTTCTAAAGAGAAATAAGTAAATAAATAAATCACCCCAATGTGTCACGTGGATGTGGCAAGAGGTGACTATAAGAAATGCCAGATCTCTTGGCTTTCGATAGACTTGATTAAGCATCTCGTGTACGCTAGTCGCAAAATTAGACTTTTGCTAACGGATAGCGAGGAAGTAAATATTATAATTAAATATTAAGTTGTTTTTAATGGTATCAACTTCATCATCACTAAAGCTCATTATTATTCTGCAGTTTAACATAAACCTCCTCCAAAGGTTACCACAAAACACAGTCCTGAACTATCTGCACCCATCGATCTCTTACATGTCTTGCTAGTTTGTTACTCCTTCTAGATTCAAGAATGTGGTCCGTTTAGCCGTGTCGGTTACTTTGTTTCTATTGCAGGTATCATTGCCACGTATTCTATCTAGTATAGGAATTGAGTGTATTAGTGTAGTGTGTGAATTTATAAGATTATAAAATAGGTTAGTTAGGTTTTCTTATTCAAACGTTAAAAAGAAAATTGATAAGAATATCTAGCCAGGTCATGTAGGTGTTAGGGGAATTGATTGTTCATTTATTTGTTACAGCCTGTGCAAGCGTCACAGGCTGTAACAAATAAATGCGAGTTGGCAATATAAATAAAAAATCAGTTGCAATGGAATCAAATTGTGCAATTTACCATCTTCGACTACATCACTAGTTATCATCAGGTGGAATATTAGTCAATCACTGGCTGACATAGGCCTATGATATTGCCGTTCTTCAGTACTGGCCATTTCGAATCAAAATAATTTGTGTTTGGCTAAGAATTCTAACTTCAGATTAGTTTTATTTAAACAAAAAATTGGAATTCTTTTTTCAAAATTAGTCATTTGTTTATTGATTAGCGTTATGTTTTCATCGCATTTGAAACTTTTTCGTCTTCTCTACGTGGTAGAGCCATGCTGCCATGTATTATGGTTGTAGAACGAATGGGTCGGCTCGACCGGGGAAGGACCACGCTCTCACAGAAAACCAGCGTAAAATAGCAGCTTAACGCTGCTGTGTTTCGTATGGTGAGTGTAGAGAACCGGAGACCCTTTTTACTGGCAAAGAGGCATTCCATCTTAGTCCTCACGGGTGACAACGCATTATTGAGGATAGATGTAGATGTCTATGGGTCACAGTAACCACTTACCATCAGGTGAAATGTGTGCTCGTTTGTCACCAGTTCCTATAAAAAAAATCATGGGTTAAAAATTCCAATAATTATGGAATTTGAGTAAACAAAAAAAGAACATCAACGACGTTTACGGATCGAATACTACAATCGTTGGTTTGCCAACAAACAAGGATAATAGGAAGAAAAAAAAGTTTCGAGTTTGAATTTATTATGTTTACTATATTACGGTTCCAGCATGAAAAGGTTGACTCAATCTGGGAAGTATCTTGCTCTCACATAATACGGATGGGGAAAAAGGTTCTCGAGTGGCAGCTTTGTAACAGTGGGCGAAGTGTAGGGCGACCCCCCAGTAGATAGTGTGTCGACCTGGTTTTTGGCATTCCTTGAGGGAGGCCTATGTTCAGCAGTGGACCTGTGAAGGGCTGTAAAGATGATGATGATGATTGCTGCCGTATTTCGTTTGTTGAATGTAGAGAACTGGAGGTCACAGTTGGCGAGGGTGACAATGCATTTAGCATTTTAATTCGTTATCGAGGATGGATGTTTTTGGTTCACAGAGTCCACTTACCGTCATGTGTGTTGTTGTTGCCACCTGTATTATTATTTCTATGAAAAAAAGACACGGAAAATTCTTTGCTTTATAAAAAAAAACATTCCAAAGATTAGTCAGTATAGACATATAGACAGACATACAGAATTGTTTTAATGGTTATTTACGTTTTAAAAATATGCATAAAACTGAGTTTGATAAATGCCAGTTATTTCAATATTATAAACAGACACTTCAATTTTATTTAATTTAAATCTATAAATATAAATAAAAATTGGAAGTTTGTGTCTGTAATATCGAAATAGCTGCCTTTTATTGAGAAGATTGAGTAATTTTTATACTATTAAGACATTAATAAAATTATAAAATTTTGTCTGTCTGTCTGCCTATACCGGCTAATTTCGGCATTGGCTGAATCGATTGTAATAAAAATTGACGAACAGATAGCGAGCAATGCCATGAGTGATCTAGGTTATATTTTACTTTTACTTTTTTTGAGAAATCGTAAAATTGATAAAGTAAATGGTCTTTGATGAATACATTACTAGATTATATTCAGGCGAAGGCGGGGCGGTTCAGCAGTCACTAGTAATAAATAAAATTAAAGTGTATATTTTAAAGGGTATTTTTCAATGGGATTTAAATGTACGTAGATGAATGGATGTGAAAGAAGCGACAGAGGTGTGTCAGGATCTTGCGAATTGGATGTCTGTAGATATTTGTGTCATGCTTTCTGACACGACCACGGAGGATTTTCTTATATTTATGCGATACATATTCATGCAAAATAGAACTTTATAGTGTAAACGTAATTAAGGACATTTTTCAATGGGATTTAAATGTAGGTAGATGAATGGATGTGAAAGAAGCGATAGAGGTGTGTCAGGATCGCGCGAATTGGATGTATTTAGATATTTGTGTCATGCTTTCGACACGACCACGGAGGATTTTCCTACTTTTCTGCAATAAATATTTATCCAAAATAATAATTTTATAGTACATTAGGTCGTGATATGTAGACGCTTTTTGGTACGACCATGCGAAGTTTGATATTGAGATCAATTATATTATGGTTACAAATCATTAAAAAATAAGTTTCATTGAGTATTATGATATTTATTGAGTTTATCCAATGAGCTACCATAGTTTCTGGTATATTAAACCATAGCTGTTTTGTTATAATAATCATTCACAGCTTCGTCTGTACTTCTTAAAAGGAGAGGCTTAGTTTACATAAAGACGCGACTGAGTATTGTTTTTATTTTATTTATAATCACATTAAACTTATAACTATATACAATTTAAAATAATTAAGGCACATTATGAAATTGGTTTATTTTTATATTGTTACATGCCTATTTTCAGGTGTAACTATCCACTAGTAAGTAGAACTATGTGAGTATAAAAAATGTACATTGAAATGTGTGTTAGTGAAAAGGGTTTAATTATAATAAAATAATAAAATATATAATAAATATGTAGCCCTACCAGGAACATAAAAACCTTTTCCATGTTGCGGGCAGTTTAGGTCAAACATGTTGATATTAATATAATATTTGTCTTCGTGACAATTTAGGTGAGCCAGTCGAATTATTTTTGTGATTATGATTGACTTTTCTATTTTTATAAGAATATCAATATATTTGACATTGAAAATACACAAATGGGTGGAGTCTGCCGTAAACTTTTCTTGATCTTAGATGATAGGAATTTGATGTAGAGTGAGAATTATGAATATAAAATATGATCATGGGTGATGATAGCTTAACTCTGACACTATTTTTAAGTGACTCAATTTTCCTTCAAAAATAACTATGACTTGGGCTTTTAAAGAAGTCGTCAATTTTAGTGGTGACTGGGAATTGCAATCACCCATAGAAAGAACCGAATAATGGAAAGGCTTATATCGCCTAGTTTTTATATTTGTGGTCAGGCTATATAAAAAAGTAAAAAAGTACAAATCCTTTGAGGAGAGTGGCCATTTAAAATAAAAAATATATAATTTTAATTTTACATCACAATTCGTAAAATTTTAAGTGGTCACCCAAGTCAAATGCACAATTGGCCGGCAATCGTGTTGGAGGATCTTATAAAAGCTACATTAAAAAGCTTTAAAAAACGAGTCATATTGTAATTACATAAGAACAATAATTAACATAGATTGAGGTGTCAGTGACATTGTTTATACAGCTTAATTAGGGTTCTCAATTTTTTTGACTCAGGTATGAAAACATCAAATAGCATCTACCCAGTCAACTACGGCCCCATTTCTTTTCTATATAAATTTCAATCAGTCAATAATTATTAAATATCACATTTAATTTCACGAGTTTATCATCATAATTACAGTGATTTTTTTTTAAATAAATTGAAATAATTTATCAAGAGAATTTATTAAAAGAGGAACGCAGAGAAACTTATACAGCAATTACCATTTCGGGCTCGCATAAAAGGAATTCCACAATTATTTTGTCACTTATTTATAGCACGTTTAACAAATTCTTTGTTCGCTCTTCTAATTTGAAAATGGAAGTTTTAAAGGAGTTAAAGTTGTCTATATAACATTTTTATTAATTTGACAAAGACAACTGTGGTTTAGCGAAATCAAATTGTTAGTTTATGAGTCTTGCTCGTTACATCCGAGTCCAGCGGACCAGTTGCATATGCTGCCAACTGGATCAAACGACAGCCCCTTAGGACAGACGTATTCCCAACCCAGCAGAGCGCCACTCTCCATGCGAGCGCATGATATGAACTTCTTGCATGATGATGGATGAGGAAAGTTGCCGATGTCTAAGCATTCAATGTTACCTGTGAAATGATAAGTAAGCATGATATGAACTTCTTGCATGATGATGGATGAGTGAAGTTGCCGATGTCAAAACTTTCTAGGTTACCTGTGAAATACAAGTAATGAGTAAATTAACAAGCGGAGATCTTAAGATTATGTTTCTGGTGTCATGGCGGGGCAAAAGAAATTATCACGTCATTTAGTTTCGTGGGTATCGTAAGAAGTGACTAAAGAAAATGCTAGAAAGATTTCATCACCATTTCGTACATATGTATGTATCATAAAGTTAGTCTATATACGTTCCAATCCTGAGCAGTCATACCGTATCCGACACAAGACAACAAAAGTGTCTAGGTTTGCGCAGCGCCTTATTGTGTGTTATTGCATTTCCCGTTATCAAATATAACAATACATATAAATAAAATTAAAGTGTTCGTCTGTAAAAAATGCCAATTTAACATTTTTCGTCTGTCTGTCTGTCTGTCCGTCTGTGCGGGCTAATTTTCGAAATGGCTGATTATAATGACGATGATAAATGATTGTATTGACGAACAAATGGAGAGCAATGTCAGGAGTGATCTTGGCTATAATTTATGTGTAAGATTTGGAGATATTTTTAAGATAAGAAAAAACTGCGGCTGCCAAACATAACAAATATGGAAAATGTTTGCCTCTACGAGGCAATCAATGGGGAAGCCTTTCTTAAGCAGTGGACTTTTATACGCTGTTATGAAAAGATTAATAGAAAAGTCGACTTCAAAGAACTAAAATGAATCTAAATCTGAAGGCGGAGATAAGACAGTCTATAGAAATACTAAAGCCCATCACTCACCATGCAAATATAGCAGCATTGTGCTGTTATTTTATGCTGGTGTTCTTAGCGGGCATGGTCTTTACCGGAGCTAACCCATTCGTGCAGTATTAGTCCACTAAGCGTGGCTCTACCATGAAAAATGTAAGTGCGTTCCACTTACATTTTTATTTCTGGTTTAAAATGTAAACCAGAAATAAAAATGATAAAAATGATGATAAAAAGCATTAATACAGTCTATTAGACATGTATATTTTTCTGAATGCCTCACCAGAAGTGATAACGCAGCTGCGGTCTTCGTTGTTAAAAGTTCTTTACAGAAGTCCATAAAGCTCAAGTGAAAACAAACTTATACCCCGCTGCAGAAGTGCAGGTGCTCACTGCTACAGATGGATTACTACGCAGAAAAGGAGCTCAACCACCTAGTAAACTGTTACGATTATTATTGTACACTTACCCTTTCCATGAAGGATCACTTTTGTCTCCTCTTCGTACTTCTGTATTACTTTCTCTTCGCTGTCGTCGTAATAATCATAGCTACCTATAGGCTTGATCACTGTATTAGGTTCAGACGTTTCGACTTTCCTTACAGGCTGTACTCTCTGCACTGTCTGAACCCTTTGTGCTGTTTTAATTTCTTTCACTGGCTGTTCTTCTGACACTAATTGTAGTTCCTCCTGAACTGGTTCATTTTTAAGAACATTCACTTTTTGGACTTTACGGATTTTCTCGAATGGTTTTCTCGAAACAACCCTGCGGGGCTTTTGCGTTGTTGTGGTCGTGGTTGAACTTGGTGAGGCAGTTGTGGAAATTCTTCTGAACACCGTCTTCTTTCTGGCCAGTTTTCTAGTCGTGGATGATGGTTGGTTAGAAGTCACCGGTGATAGGTATTGATATTCATCTGCAATTTTTTTATCATGTTTTTATTTAATACGAAATTGAAAAAGACCTTAAGTTTTTTTTGAAAGATAAAAGATAGTTAAACCTACCGTCGTATGTTTTAGTGACCGGAGACGCCAAGAGATATTCCCTGGTGAAATCCGAAGTGTCTTGACTCTGACTATAGCCAGCAGTCGAGTAGCTAAAGTCATCTATAGGTCCTGATACATACTTGTCAGTGGTACTTGGGTATTTGATAGACGAAGGGCTTACACTTTGAGATCTTTCTTCAGTACTAAAGTATTTGGGCGTAGGACTCTGGTGGTCTTGAATAATACCTGTGTACTGACCGTTTGAAGTAAAGTAATGATCTGTTGAAACATCATCTTCATTCAATTCCGTGTGTTTTTCCACCGATTCCACAAACGTACTAGTTGATGGTCTTCGTGATACTTCGGAGTACTTCTTACTAGCTATTACAGTGTCAGTGGAAATAAAAGGCGTTTCAGTGGTTTTTTCAAATGTCTCCGAGTGTATATCTGTTGAGGGTTTTATTGTAGACGATGTCTCAGTAAACTTTTCACTTATATCCGGAAGTCCAGTAGTTGGACCGGAATATTGTGATATCACTGGGGTGTCTGAAGTCACATCCGTGTATTTTGTCGTCAATGGTCTAGTCCTACGAGGTGCGTTCGTATACGCACTTGTGGCAGTAAATCCAAATGTCGATGATGGCTCCGTTGTAGGTTGATCAGTATAGCTGTTTGTAGAAGGCCTTCTCCTGCGTGAAATTACTGAACTTCCGGTTGTAGTCGATATGGCTTCCGTTGGACTAGCGTTTTGTAAAGACCCTGTCGTATATTTTTCGCTTTCTGCATTTGTAGATGGTCTTCTTCTGCGTGAAGCTTCTGTGTATCGTTCATTTGTGCTCGAGTATCTATTTGTGGGATTTGTTCTTTGTTGAGTCTCGGTGGTGACGTTTTCATTTTCGGTAGATGTGGTTGATGGTTTTCTTTTTCGTGAAATTGACTTATATTTGTCGCTTGTTTCTGTTCTGTAAGTAGGGCTCAGATTTTGTACTGTTGTGTATCTCTCATCTGTATCAGTATTTTTCATAGTGGACATTCCTGTATCAAGTGGCAGTTCCGTGGCGCTTGTGCTAATAAAACTGTTTACTGAACTTTCATCCTGCGATACTCTTGTGAACTCACTGTCTTCGAAATATGTTGCGGTAGATGGCGGACTTGTAACAGTAAATCTATTTGTAGGATTAAGACGTTGAGATGTTCCTGTATATCTAGTTGAATCTAAATAATCTATTGTAGATGGTTTCGCTGTTTGCAATCCATCTGTATATTTGTCACTAGAACTTGTATATTCGTGTGATACACTTGGCCCTTGTGGTATCCCAGTAAATCCATTATTAGTATCAAAATACCTATTTGTTGAAGGTGTTGGAGGGGGGAGGGTCTGGAGTGTTTCGGTATCGGGGAAGTTTCTGCCAGTGGTAGGTCTTCTATTTCGCATGCTATCTGTTCGGCTTAGAGTCTGTGAAGTCTGGCTTATATCGACATATCTGTCTCTAGGAGTTGAGTCATAGGAAACTCCCGAGTATTCATTTACTGTGCTAACGTATTGAATTGTAGATGGCGGTGCTTTTGAGTATTTTTCACTGTTGTCAGTATATCTGTCGTCTAATGGATTGATGTTGTGTGTAGCTGTATTTTGATCAGTTGTGCTTAAGTATCTGACCGTTGAAGGTCCCAAAATACGTGAAACTCCTGACAAGCCTGGATTAGTTATAGTGGGAGCAGTAAATCCTGCTGGTTCGGATGCTTTAAAAGCTCCTGTTGAAGGAAGCAATGTTTCTAGAAGGTCGCTGGAGATAACTGGACTTGTAGATGTTTGTATGTTGTTATCCTGAGTTGCAGTGCTATAATTAGGTGTAGTAGAGTATGATATAGGGTATGATGCCGTCTTGGTGACCTCTTTTTTGAAATCAGTAGTGTAATTTAATTTTTTGTTGTTTCTTTGTGTGTTTTTGGAAGATTTTTCTTCGTATTCGTAATCATGTACGACTGGCACGGGTGCTTCTAGGAGTTTGTGAGCCGCAAGTGCTACGGCCGTCTCAGCGCTGTAGCCTGTAAGCAAAATACAATTATCAAAATGGGTTTCATACGATGAAAATTCACAAACAAAATTCAATTAAAATACTTCTTGCTCATTATCAGTCCTTATCATTTTAGTTAGGCATGGTAAAATGCCATATATATAAAGTTATTGTAAGCCTTTCCCATAGTCGTCGTTATTTAAAAAATGGTGTGATCTTACTCCATCACCGCAAGCAAATTAAAAATAAATATCATCTTCTAAGAACATAATATTAAAAGCACATGTGCAATACATAAGATACTCGTAGTAGCTACCTTTGATTACATAAGCATGCACTAAGAAAAGATTTTTTTTAAAAATTCAACCCCTAAGAGGGTGAAATAGGGTGTAACCATTTGTATGGAACTTTTTATTTTACGGGGCGATGGACGTGAAACTTTTCAAAGGATACATATAGATGTCTCTTACGATCAGATGGACTATGTGCTCGTTGGTTATCATTATTATATACAAATAATAATAAAAAGATAACGAAGTATGTTAGTGCAGTGTAAGAAATACTTACTTTCAACTGTGAATTTCCCGTCGGTCGTCTGGTCTATGTCGGTATGGTCATCCTGAGCCTTGAGTCTTAGCACTTCATCTAACTGATTTTGCTTGAAGCTGGAGCTATATTTTTTACTTTGTCTCTTTTCCTCCTCTTCACTCGTGGCGGCAGGATTTTGATCTTGCTCAACCTTCAGAGAAATCAACGGACGCCTTTGGACCTTACGGTTCTTCGAATCAGAACTCGAGGTTATAGACGGATCTTCAATAGAGTCTGAAAATATTTAGAATAAATAAAAAAAACTTGCCTTTAGTAAAAATAATAACAAAACGTTAAAAAAACTTAGACAATACGCATTGATTAAGATCTGTGAGAATGCTAGTGAAAAGAATAGGTCATAGTCTTGAAAATTTATTTTATTTTATATTATTCAGGGAGCATACAGCTACATTTATAATGTAGATTATTATATTAGAACTTATATTTCAATAAAAAGCTTCCATATATAGTCTGAATACATTAAGAATAAACTATTACTTAGACACGCGACTCACAAAATCTATTGTAAGAATAGATTTAATGCTCGTAGTACTATTATAGAAAGTCTAAATCGTTAGTTTACTTATTAAATAACCTCAAAACTCTTTGTATAAAATGTTACTTGTATGATTAGTATGACAATTTGGAACATGGAGTAATACATTTTAATTCTTTTTTAACTCTTAATAAATTTTTGTAGAAAAGCGCCGGATAATCCATTCTATTTTGTGCGATTTTATCAGTAAACAGACGTCAGCTATTATACGAGTACATTGGTCCTCGTAGTCAGAATAAGGTAGGTTTAATTTATTTCATACGAATAAGCTCCATAAATTAATCTACCTTTTAAGCAATCGCGCTTATGACCATAAAATCAGTAGCCTAAAATAGTACATACTTATGTAAGAAACGATTGTTTTCTACCGACTTAAAAAAGGAGGAGGTACTCAATTCGACTGTATGTTTTTTTATGTGTGTGTACCTCATAACTTTTTCGATAATTCTTGTTTTATTTGTAAGCTAGTGCTTCTCATGTGGTCCCATATAAATTTGCTCAAGGTCTGACACATATTTTTTGAGTTATTCACACAAAATTTTGAATTTCAAATTATTATTATCCTTACCCGTCTCTCCAAAGTCCTGCAAATATTCTTCACTGTCTAGAATATTGGTTGTAGATTGCGTGGTGGTGGTAGTCGAGCTGGTTTTAATGGTGGCAGCTGGTCGACGACGACTTGCTACACGGAACGGACGTCGAGATACTGGCGCTGCTGTTGTGGGTGAGATCGATCTGGAGGTTGCTGTGGAAAATAAGATACTTAAAGTATGAATAATAATAAAATGAGGACATCCAAGACTATTTCTGCCACCACTGCGGCACTACAAAGTGAGGTATAATATTTGACAGATTTCATAGCGGGGAAGTTAACTTGTTCGGAAAGTGTAAAGGTTATTGTTTATTTCTGCACTATTAGCTATATTTTACATTAATAAGACTAAAAATAAATAAACCAAACCACAGATATTCCTAAAAGTAGAAAAATTAAAAAAAAAGTTAAAAATGTGCAAAAAAAATCAAAGAGCAAACCACTGATGCATTGTTTTGTGTATTAATATAATGCTCTAGAAACTGATAAACTTTTATTTCAAAGTAACTTCTCTAATTATTAGTACATACACACAATTACGTATAGACGGTAATTATTATACGAGTATGCAACATATTTTTTTTAATTATTAATTATATTTGTCAGTGGAACAATTTTGCTTTAATAAAGTTGGTGATGATTTTAAATGAGAATAAAATTCTGGTCAAGCTTTTTTATTGTTACCTTTGTTAACAACATCGCCTTTAGAACTGGAACCGTAAGTTTTTTTTTCAGACGTCCACAATTTATTCAAAATAGAAAAATACTCTTACTACTGGAGCATTTGTACCAGGTAGAAATAAAATATATTTGATTAAAAAAAATTATGTTGAAGATTGTTGGTGCGAAAGACTTTCAATACTTCCATCCAACGAGTTACGGGACAATTTTGTGTCCCGAAGCTTTGTTTGGGGAAAATGGGACAGGTGACCGAGAAAAGGGACAGTCCCGTTCAAAACGGGTCGTATGGTCGCTTTACCTATAATCCTTATCCTTCTTGTAGATTTTTTACCTTTATTAAAGTTACCCTTATGTATAAATATATATAATTACGTATGTAGAAATAAAATTGAATAAAAATAAAAACAAATAAGTTTTTTTTTCATCCTCATCAATCATTGGGGTGAGGATAGTGTCAACCAGCATAAGTAATAAGCAGGCTAAGTTATAAGGTGCTCAATTCAAAAATTAGTAGGTAGGTATATTACTTTTCCATACGTGACACGTAAAAATGAACAATAATCAAAAACACATCTGCGAAACATCCTACTTATTTATTTATTCTTTACTGCACCAAATATTTGTACAAAAGGCGAGCTATCTACCTATTTAGCTATAGTGAGTAGGTATCTTTTAAACTCACAATTTTTAATGCTTCATTTTTAATATATAATTAATTATAAAATTTCATAATTAGATAATATATGAGAATACATAATTCTAATATAATGCAACTAATATACTGAATAAAAAAATTAAAATACATTTATCTTTGTACGCCGTGTGCATTTCCATAAAATAGTTTATTGATGTTGAAAAAATAATACTACGTTCGTACAGTAGGTGGCGTCTTGCATATTTCTTACGCGATATATTGTAGCGAGTCGGCGGACCGAATGCTCAAGGTCGTTCGCATGGAGTAGCCCTTAAGTAAGATCAGAAATCCGTAGAAAGAAAGCAGTGGTCGAGTAATATATATCAATAAAACAACGAAAAATACACTTAAAACGCATACGTACTAAACTACTAAGTAAGTAAGTAAGTTATTTTTTAAACTGTTGACATTATGTTAATTGTAATATATATATAATTAATTTCAATCATCTGGTGTAAGTTGTTTTTATGTTTAATTGTTAAAACTTATTTACATTAATCGATTAAAGTAATCGATTTCTCGTATTCCAGATTGTGAATTGGGCTAATTTTTTTATATAAAGAAATAGAACGATAAAAATATAACGCTTTTTTTAAACTATATTTCAACTTATTACAAATTGGGCCCAGAAATTCCCGTCTCCTTTAGAGTACCCTTAGCCGACGAGCGTTGTACGTAGATGGATGTGTAAGAAGCGAGAGATGTGTGTCAAGATCGTACCAAATAATCGTAATTTTTATATACCCTATGTTTACTTTCACCCATGGGTCTCGTAAGAGGCGACAGCGGGAAACAAATCAGGAGATAAACAACAACATCTTCCATGGGTAATCTGAATCTATGGGAGAAAGTCTACGTTCAGTTCAAGTTAGTGGACTTTATTAAGCTGTAACGGTACGTGTAGACGATGTAGTTATATATGTATTTTTGCGTTTTCTTAATAAATAATACGAAATTAAATATTATATTTAGAATTATTTTCGAATTAATTACACAGTTATAATAGCAAAATGAGACATTCCAAATAATAAACAACGTTATAAACAAAGAACAGACATATTGAGACCGATTGTCAAGGCTGGCGGTCAACGTTTGATACGTAAACTAGGAAATGCTAGGCGACTGATTCAATACCTATTTACATAAAATTTATGTCAGTAATTCTTTATGCTCGATCAAGGATTACGAGGTATTCTCGTGATGCAATGTATTTATGTTTATTAACTACCTTATGTTTTTAAACGTGGTAGCTGCAGCACAAATGGGTCGGCTCGACTGGGGAAGGACCTCGCTCTCACGGAATACTTGCACAAAATAACAGCTTAATGCTGCTGTGTTTCGTATGGTGAGTGTAAAGATCCGATTACTTTTTTAACTGGTAACGGGGCATCCTATCTTAGTCCTCAGGGGTGACAATAACATTTTCATTCTTATTAAAAGGTAGTTAGATGTCTATGAGCCTACAGCCTAGATGTCTATGATTCTTTTTAAAGTTTGGGCACATCTTCTAAATTATTTTCCCTTTGAAGAAATGCAGGTTTCCTCACGATGTTTTCCTTCACAGTGTACTTCGTGAGTTAGCTCTTTAAAAATGCGATAAACATTTTCATTGGTGCCTACAAAGGTCGAACAGTCACAAGGTCTCATGTATCTCGAGAAGTAATAGTGCCATTGTCTCCATAGCAATTTGTTTCAAAGAAAAAAAAAGAAAAAAGAAGAGGCGAAAAGAAATATTAATGATTTTAATCCCTATAGATTAAGTTATACTTTCTACGTGGTAGAGCTATACTGCAGCTATATTATGGTTGTAGCACGAATGGGTCGGCTCGAACGGGGAAGGACCACGCTCTCACAGAAAACCAGCGTAAAATAGCAGCTTAACGCTGCTGTGTTTCGTATGGTGAGTGTAGAGAACCGGAGACCCTTTTTACTGGCAAAGAGGCATTCCATCTTGAGTCTGTATTGAGGATAAATGTAGATGTCTATGGGTCACAGTAACCACTTACCATCAGGTGGACTGTGTGCTCGTTTGTCACCCGATCCTATATAAAAAAAGTTAGCAGCTTAATATATTTTCAATTTATTTGGAACAAACTAGTCAATAATATCATTAACAGTGATATACCTTTATTTGTTTTCAAATAATGTAAATAAGCAGTTAAGTAACTCATTATTTTAAGTCAAAATTAAATGAAATTTATTGCTTCTTATTTAAGATAAATTGATACACAATATAATTATAATATTTCATCAAATATTTAAAGGAGCCGTGGTAGCTCAGACGGTTAGTGCTCGCTGTAAATTTTACAGTACGCGAGCAATCCGGGTTCGATCCCCGCCGGCACCAATAAAATTGTTAATTGCAATTTTACGTGCTGATTTACCGCGTGATCGGCGGTAGGAAAGAAAACGTCGGAAGGAAAACTTCGTGAGGAAGCCTGCATGGCTGAGAAATAAGAAAAAAAAATTCGAAGACATGTGAAGTTGGCCAACACGCATTGGGGCAACGCAGCGGACATTTCCTTGCCCTAAACCCGCTCAGAAATGAGGGTAGACCTGTGCCCGGCAGTGGGACGTATATAGGCTGTAACTTTTATTTTATATAATATTCATCTGACCTCGGTTATGGCAAAGGATTAGTGGCCTTCATTGTTAGAAATTGCTTGGAGATAAAGCTCATTTGTTATTGCAAATATCGTTTAGACAATATGACAGCCTCTTTGGTCTAACGATCATAAGTGCAACTGCTTATAATGTAGTCATAAGTGCAACTGCCTATAATGTAGTCATAAGTGCAACGGCTTATAATGTAGTCATAAGTGCAACTGCTTATAATGTAGTCATAAGTGCAACTGCTTATAATGTAGTCATAAGTGCAACTGCTTATAATGTAGTCATAAGTACAACTGCTTATAATGTAGTCATAAGTGCAACTGCTTATAATGTAGTCATAAGTGCAACTGCTTATAATGTAGTCATAAGTGCAACTGCTTATAATGTAGTCATAAGTGCAAATGCTTATAATGTAGTCAGGGGCCGGGTCGAGCTAAAATCAGTTATTAATTTTCCGTCAAGACATTCTCAGTAGAAGCCTGGAGTTGACTTCCGTGTCTCGGGAACCACGTAAAGATTCTACGCCTGATGTCTCACTGTTCATGTGGGAATATCCCTATCGGAATATGAGCGAGAAAGAATAGGGAGTGGACTTTAGCTTGTGCATACACCCGCACTATGATCCTGTCCTGCGACCGACCAGTCTCCGTTGACCGTTGTGAACGAAATTCGGTACGGAAGACATTATTCATTATTATTAAAACTCTCTATTTTTGTTCATGTCCATAAAGCTAAATCACTTGAAGTTTCTTATCCATTTGAACTATGCAATGAAAAATCTAGTGTTGCTACGCTCCTAGTGAAAACGTTAGAAGAAAGTTGCGATAGTCATAAAAAGCACCGCACAGTGCGAGAGTCGTTGTTTGTGGGAGCCTTTTAAAGATATTTGTGACAGGTTTTTGTCCGTGCAATGAGAACTTTCCTAACACAAGGAATAGACAGGAAATTATATAAAATGCAATATCCGTAGGTACTTTTTATAATCTAGCCGCAGTAGCTAAGGCATAAGCGCGCGAATTAGTGAGACTAAATTATGTATAAAGACATTTTCATATGAACCGTTATCAGACAGTCAGATGCAACTAAAATTTCTTGTATTGTTTTTATTATTTCATTTTATAGAATAAAAGTTACAAACGAGAACACTATCCATTTGATGATAAGTGGATGCTGTGACCCATAGACATTTATCGTGGATTAAGGATGCGTTGTTACCCTTAAGGACAAAGGTGGAATGCTTCGTTTCCAATAAAAGGGGTCTCCGGTTCTCTACACTCACCATACAAAACACAGCAGCACTAAGCTGCTATTTTACGCTATTCTGTGAGAGGATGGTCTGTCCCCAGTCGAGCCAATCTATTCGTGCTACAACGATGCTACAGCGTGGCTCTACCATGTGAATTCACACAGTTAACACAATTTATAAGAAATATGTTTATCCCCAACCACTGTCATTAATTTATTGTGATGGGATATTAATTATAATAACAGAAACCAAACTAGCACGTTTCACAACGGAAAATTCGCATAAAAAATTGCCCTGTCGCAACAAAAACGCGTGTCGCACGCAATTATAGGGCGTAATTAGAATGAGCAAATGGGTCATTTTCCACGGCAGCTTTAACTTTTACTGTAACACTAGGTAACATTAACATATATTGTTCTTTAACTTTAAATGATCATTTCCTCATTGTCATTATGTATTATGTATTTAATGTCTTAACCTGACGTATTCTTATCTAAATATAAAAATCAATTGCTATCCGTTAGTCTCGCAATAACTCGAAAATAGCTGGACCGATTTCTGATCTGTTTGGGCGTTACGTGATACGCCGCCATTTCTTGATTTAGCCGACAATTTCATACACACAATTTCTTATCTTTTACGTGGTAGAGCCACGCTGCAGTAACATTATGGTTGTGGCACAAAGGCTCGTCCGGGAAAGGACAACTCTCTCACAATACCAGCGTAAAACCTAACGCTGCTGTCTTTTTTGAAGCAAGTGTAGAGAATTGGAGACCCTTTTATTGGAAACGAGGCATTCTATCTTAGTCCTCAGGGGTAACAAGAGAGTGAGACAAGATATAGATGTCTAAGGGTCACAGAAACCACTTACCATCAGGTGCACTGTGAGCTCGTTTGTCACCCTTATTCTATGAAATAAATTTACCTATCAACCATATAATTCTGTGCCTATTTTATATCTATACATCTATCTTTTTTCTTCTTCTTTCTAATAAATAAAATTGGAGTTTCTGTTGGTAATGTCAAAATAACAGCTTTTCACTAAATGCATATGAAAATACATACGGTACTTATAACAAAAATACCATTTTTAAAAAAAATCTGTTTGTCTGTTTGTTTGTTCCAATCTCTGAAACGGCTAGACCGATTTTGATGGGACTTTCACTGGCAGACAGCTGATATTATACGGAGTAAAATAGGCTACTTTTATTTAAGAAAAAGAATTGGGGTACCGCGCAAAAAAATTAAAAACCTAAATTACAGGCAGGCGAAGTCACGGGGAACAGCTAGTATCGTATAAATGACCGGCGACTAGGAGCTGTGTGCAACGATTAAGGCAAATCTTACTATGAGAGAGGCCGTTGTTAAAATTTAGCTAGTAACCCAAGTTCAATCCCCGCCGATACTTATAAAATTGGCAACTGCATTTTAAGAGCTGACCTGACTGTTTTATGAGTTGTCCACGTACTCGGTGTTGAAGGAAAACATCGCGAGGAAATCTATATGAGAAATGTCTTTATGAGAGTCTTTAAAAAATAAAAAGAAAAATCAGGGCGTATACAGTACGCCAACAAGCATACACGCACTGGAGTAGCACAGCGGATATACTGCCCCACTATCCGTCCAAAAATTAGAAGAAGCCTGTATCCAGTCATGGGAGAATATAGGCGGACACTTTAGGGCTTACAATATAGCTGGAATGATAACAATCTTGATATATATATTTTTTTTATAGAATAAGGATGACAAAAGAACACACAGTCTAAGTGATGGAAAGTAGATGCCATAGCAAATAGACATATCTATCCTCAATGAAGAATCAGAATATAGAAGCGTTATCACCCCTGAGGACTTATCTAGAAATTCTTGTTACCAGTAAAATGGGCTCCCGGTTATATGCACTCGCTATACAAAAACAGTACCATTAAGTTTAATATAATAATTTAATCTGCTATTATACGCTGGTAAAATAAACGCTCCAAAAGCCCTGATTTCTTCAAGCCGACCGATGCGTACTTCAACCATAATATAGCTACAGCGTAGCTTTTCCACCAAAATATAACAACATACAGAAAATATAACCTCAAAAACGTTCAGCCTATTCAAGTATACGGAAATTTTCATGGTCAGAACGTTTTAGGGGCTCTCGCTAAATGCAATGCAAACAATGGGATCGCTTGGCGCTTCGGCAATTAGCGTCGTGTCTTGCTATATGCATTTACAAAACAAAGGTCAATCACTGGCTCTGTGCCGCCCCCTTTTTAAAGCTAGTGTCATGATTGTCTGGCCATTGTGCATGTACTCACCATTGATTACCTAGCACGGTGGCGGTAACGTCAAAGGTATGATAAATCTGTTATTTTTTTTTAACAAAACTTGAAGTAACAAACGAATTTACAGTTCATCTATTAATAAGTGGCTAACTACATATCATGGACACTTGCAGCCACCTTCAAACAAAGAACGCTACAGATGCATTGTGACCTCTGAGGAATAAGAATTGGAATGTCTCCCAGCATGTAATTATAGTGACTGTCTATTTTTTATAGGACAGGGTGACAAACGAGCACACAGTCCACCTGATGGTAAGTGGTTTCTGTGACCCATAGACATCTACATCTATCTTCGATAAAGAATCAAAATGCAGATGCGTTATCACCCGTTATGACTAAGATGGAATGCCTCTTTTCCAGTAAAAAGGGTCTCCGGCTCTCTACACTCACCATACGAAACACAGCAGTGTTAAGTTGTTATTTTACGCTGGTATTCTGTGAGAGCGTGATCCTTCCCCGGTCGAGCCGATCATTCGTGCTACAACTATACCAGTAATATAGCTGCAGCATGGCTCCACCATGGAAATAAATCAATATCGTCTCGTAATCAAATCGTAATATATCATTCAGACTGGAACAGACCTGCTTAAGTACTGCTATTTTGGCGGCAGAAATTGGTAATAGGCACTACCCAGACAGAGTTTTACGCAGAAAAATCTGGTGCTTCTCATGTGGTCCCATATGAATTTGATCAAGGTCAGACCAATCGTTTTTGAGTTATTCTTAGTAATTTATATTGAAGTCGGCTGTATAAAATTTTTAATTTTAAATTATCTTCTCTACATATACGAGTACATAACCTTATATTATGTACAAGAAGGAAGGGCTTACCTTTTTTTTAATCAAGCAAGTTTTGTGCCGCATAGTAGCAGCGTTAAGGAAACTACCCCATATCATTCCATGGGCGTAAGAGGCGATAGAAGGGAACAAATCAGGAGATGGGCAGCAGCATCTTTTTCAAAAAAAAAAAACTGTGGTTGCCAAATCGCCTGCCTGTTATAAGGCAATTTATGGAAAAGGCAGTGACTATAATAGGCTGTAATGATGATGATACTGAAAACAAGTTTAAACACTTTTCGATAAGTAGTTATGGTGCTGGATTTTGACTTAGTAGAAAGTTGATACAGTTCAGTATAGTTCGTCGCGTTTCGTGTACACTCTAGACATTACGGGTAAAGATACGCACCTAATTATACGTGCAGAAGCGGTGAGCCAGCGATTGGGCGGAGAGATGCGGTGAAAGCCACCGGTCGACCGTGACGAAGCGACGGACTTTCATCATTTATGTAATATTAGATAATGACGCAAATCGGTCCGCAAAAGTTTTGAATAATTTAGTGTTATGTTTTTGTGGATTCATACTACGATTTGCAAACGTTTTAACACGTTTTTATTAACTTAACCTGTATGTTTGTATGCATGTAATGAAATTCTATACAATTTAGTTTTCACCTGCTTCAAGACGTCTGAATAATGTGATATTTTGAAGACGTATCAGGAAACAATGACAATATAATAAAATACGGCTTTACATATATAATCTTTGATTATCGCTTACTTAAAATTGGTATTTATTGTCTGTATACCTGTCACTTTCGATTGACATTAAGTAAAGGGAGAGAGATAGAGTAACTTTAGGAACATAAGACCATTCAATACTCACTAGGATCATTGTAGATCAATGCGTTTTGTTTAAGTTTTTAAAGTTTTAAAGTCTAATATTATTAAACCGAACATTTAGGTGTTTTATGTTTCATCGGATTAGATAATATTCGGTTAATACCAAAATCAATGGATATATGTTTTTATTATATTTACTTTATGTTAAGTATATTAATATTATAAAATTTTATTATGAGAGTGCACACTAGATCAGCTTCTCTTTTAATTTGTCCAGTATCAGGCCTGCTGGAAGAAATTTCAATATGAAATAAGCAGTGCCTTTGTACAAAATATCTTTTTTTTTCTTCTTCATTGTAACATTATTTTGTGTGTACATAAATTGTTAAATAAATAAATAAAAAATCAATTTAAGATATGCTTAAAGTTGCTCTCTCTCTCTTTTTTCACTAAATGACGATAGAAAGAGACAGGAAAAGAGATAATTAATACTGAATTAAACGATAATCGACGATTATGAGTAAGGCTGTTAGAAAAGATAAAATAATCACTAGGTTATAGCCCTTAGTTTTTAAAAAGAAATAATGATGTTTACATATATTATTAAAAATGGGCCAAATCAAGAGTACCTTTAACCGACGAGCGTGTATGCGTAGGTAAATGGATGTGGAGGAAGCGAGAGAGGTGTGTCAGGATCGTGCCAAATGGAAGTCCATAATCTCTGCCTACCCCTCTGGGTGACAGGCGTGAGTGTTTATGTATGTATGTATGTATGTACATATATTTTAGTTAGTATAGTTGGTTGAGGAAGTGGATGAGTTTGTGTATTTGGGATGTGTTTTAGCAGGGTTTGTAGATATGATAAGGATATAGACGGCTCCGTGGCGCAGTGGCTTAGCAATGAGTTGTTGCGCTGGTTGCCGCGGGTTCGAATCCCGCACGGAACAAGTATTTGTATGGCCTACAAATAATTGTTTCGGGTCTGAATGTTTGTCCTTGTGCAATTTATGTTTGTAAACTGCCTCCACGATACACGAGAAAATCCTAGTGTGGGGGTAAGGTTTTTAAAGATAGAACGGCGAATAAAAAAAATTAAAAAGAGTTAATGGTGCTCTTCACTCTATTGTGGGAAGTCAGAATATGTCAAAAAAGGTATAGCAATTCACAATGCTGTGTTAGTTCCTACCCTTATGATTGGTAGTAAAAGTTTGGTGTGGCAGAAGAAGCACGAGAGTAGAATAAATGCCGTAGAAATAAGAAATACGCTTGAAGGAGTATAAGGGTTGAATCTGAATGACAGGGTGAGAAATTGTGTGATAAAAGAAAAGTGTGGTGTGCAAGATGATGTTGTAACCAGGATTATGAAAATAATGCTTCTGTGGTTTGGTCGTCTAGAAAGAATGAACGAGGAAAGACTGACAAAGCAAATCTATGTTGCCGAAGTGAACAGTATAGTCGGAAAGGGACGCCGCCACATGCAACAGCAGTTTTTTTTAAATTTTTAATCGTTATTAGGAAGACACCTCTGCCCATTTCTTGATTTATTTCCTTCTATCGCCTCTACGTCACCCACGGGATGTTATGGGGTAGTGGATTGCGGCTTTACCGTGAAGTGGCGGTGTAAGGAAAACATGTGTACTGTTTTTAATTATCTGTAATAAACTTTTTTATGTGGATCTTTATTGTTAAGCACGTAATAAATCGGTCCTTAAAGTTGCAATTAACAATTTCATTGGCGCCGGTGAAGTTAAAATTCAAATGACTGTCGTACTATAAAATTTTACGACTGTGTAGTACTGATTGACCATAATTACATATTTTAAGAACAATACATTTTAAGAAAATATTATTTTGAGGATATCATACTAAGACAACGAAGCTAGGTTTTATTTCAAGATCTACCACGGCTTTGCCAATGCTACTACATTAACACTAGATACTAACATTACCTAATATTCCCTCTTAACCACTCCAGCAGGGCTAGCATGGACAGGAGATAATTTTATCCCCGGGGAAAGCAGAAAATGTTTATCCCCTCGCTTAGTTTTATCCACCCTTCGAGGATGGGCACACCGGTGGATATAATATCCACTGTAGATAAAATGGGAGGTAGACTTAGCCTTAATATGAATATGAATATAATAATATATGTATGAATATAAACTTTATCCACGTCCAATGAACAAGGATATAATTGTCCCTTTCAAATGTCAAAAAAGCATATTTTTTATTTTACTCGTTAGGTCAAACGGGGATATACTTCTCCCCGTTGCCGTGCTTTGGCATAAGTATAAGATAATTTTGTCTCTTGTCAGTGGGGGATACATTTTTTGTCCCCAGCCCATGCTAGCCGAGCTGGTAAGCGTAAAATGTTTGTCTAAGGAGTGTTTTACGACAGTAGTCGAATGGCGGATTTGAATCTACTATCTTTTGAGTTGGTAGTTCACGCCCTGCCCATTAGGATATTGTGAATTACTAAAACTAAAAGTGGTAAAATAAAACATTTTGTACAACTGACTTCAATATAAATTATTAAGGATAACTCAAAATCTACTGGTCAGACCTTGATCAAATTTATATGGGAGCGCCTGGGAAGTATACTTTTAGAAACAAAACAGAATTTTCCAAATCGGTTCAGGCGTCTGTGAGTAATCGATGAACATACATAAAAAAAGATTCCGACGAATTGAGAACCTCCTCCTTTTTGAAGTCGGTTGAAAATTGTTTTAAGATGACAACTATTAAGTGCAACATAATGAAAAGATAATGGCTCTGTAGATATTTATCTATAAAATAAACGTGCCATTAAGTCCGGTAGTACAACTAAGGTCCATAACAAAGGGTTTCATCATCCTTACTTCGTAACATATAATTCAAATGTTATACAACACTATTGTTAGGTATTTACAATCTCAAAGGCACAAGTCATTTCAAAGACTTTTCCGTGGATATTTCCGTAATAATTGTATATGTATAATATTGTTTTAATTGCGTTTGTCTTTCTTTTTTTTTATTGGATAGGGTGACAAACGAGCACACAGTTCACCTGATGGTAAGTGGCCACTGCGACCCATAGACATCTACATCTATCCTCAATAAAGACTCAAGATGCAGATGCGTTGTCACCTGTGAGGACTAAGACGGAATGCCTCTTTGTCAGTAAAAAGGGTCTCCGGTTCTCTACACTCACCATACGAAACACAGCAGCGTTAAGCTACTATTTTACGCTGGTATTCTGTGAGAGCCTGGTCCTGCCCCGGTCGAGCCGAACCATTCTTACTACAACTATACCACTAATATAGCTGCAGCATGGCTCTACCACGTATAAATTAATATTAATACTTTCTGATTGTGTCTTGATGATTTGTATGTTAATGTTTATTTTTTTTATAAAACTGAAGTGACAAACGAACCCGGTTACAGTCAACTCAATGGTAAGTGGCTAGCGTAACCCAATGACATCAGCAAATCGGGTAGTGCAGACCGTGTAGTGGCGGTGAAAGAATATCCACTACCTCATATTATCCCGTGAAATAAATCAGGACATTGGCAGCAGCGTCTTTCTAAAAACGACTAAAAAAATACTGCGCTTGCCTACCAGCTTCGCAAGCGTAGTAATTATGGCAAATATCCTACCTTTGAAGCAATATATGGAAGTCTATGTTCAGCAGTGGCCTTTATTAGGCAACGGTAACGGATATTAGCAAATAACTTAAAACGTCACTACTTAACATCAGGCGAAATAGTAATCAAGCACGCATATAATCTTAATATATAAAGATCCCGTGTCACGATGTCCGTTCACACTAATCTCCGAAACCGCTCAACCGATATTAATGAAATTTTGTAAATGTGCATTGCTTGCTCTAACTCGAGAGATAGTATAGTTTTTATTCCGATTAAGTGACCCTCAATATTTTTCATCGTGAATTTCAGGATTTTTATAGGACAAAGAGTCATTTTTATATGACTAAGGGTCATTTTTATAGGACAGTGTCATTTTTATCGTTTCGTAGCCAAATGGCAAAAAACGGTACCCTTAAGGATTCGTCATGTCTGTCTGTCTGTCTGTCCGTATGTCACAGCCACTTTTTTCCGAAACTATAAGAACTATGCTGTTGAAACTTGGTAAGTAGATGTATTCTATGAACTGCATTTAGATTTTCACACAAAAATAGAAAAAAAAAATAAAAAAATTTGGGGGTGCCCCATACTTTCAAAATGTTTGTGGGGTATCTATGGATAGGTTTCCAAAAATGATATTAAGGGTTCTAATATCATTTTTTTTCTAAACTGAATAGTTTGCGCGAGAGACACTTCCAAAGTGGTAAAATGTGTCTCCCCCCTGTAACTTCTAAAATAAGAGAATGATAAAACTAAAAAAAATATATGATGTACATTACCATGTAAACTTCCACGGAAAATTAGTTTCAACTAGATCTAGTAAGTAGTTTTTTTTAATACGTCATAAATCGTAAACCGCAATTTACCTTCCATTCAAACAACTCAAATATAAAAATAAAAAATACACTATCATTAAAACATCGATCAAAGTTACAACGAACTACAAGAACTTTTATATTATGTTATTTGCTGATACGGAATCCTTCATGGGCGAGTCCGATTCGCACTTGGCCGCTTTTATTTCATAGGAGAAAGAGTCTTTTTATATAGGACAAAGGGTCTTTTTTTATAGGAGAGAGGGCAGAATGTCTGCCTGGCCAGCTAGTAGTTTATTAAAAATAAAAAAGACTACAGACACGTCGTCACCTCTGAGGCCTAAGGATGAGGTACACCCATTAGAAGGAAAAACAGCAATGCACGCAGTGCTGCTGGCAGGCGGTAGAAATAGAGCATGGTGCCTACCTATATGGACTTGTAGGCAGAATAGGGTGCTACAGCTTAGCAAAAATACTAAAATGTGCCTAGGGCAATTGCTGTTGAAAGTAGGTTTAGTAGTTAATACGAATTCGTTACAATTAACATCCATCCAAGTACTAGTATTTGCATTTGCAGATTGTAACGAGGTACAACCATAATAGTAATAAAGTAGGTGATAAAGTAACCGTGTAGTGGCGGTGTAAGAATATCCACAACCCCATATCATCCCGAGGGTGTCGTGAGAAGCGACAAAGGGAAAATGAAACAGGAGATAGGCAGCAGCAATTTCCCGATAACAACTCGAAATAATAAAACTACTGTTGCAAACCCGCTTGCCAAGTGTGGCAACTATGGCAAAATCCCATATGAGGCAATCTATGAGGGAAGCCTGGCTCTTTTATAAGCTGTAATGGGTGGATAACCAAGTAAGTAATTAATGAATATCATAATAAACGATATGGGTTACAAATATTTTTTTCGCATGTACATAACTAGAGATTCGATTACGAATCATTCATAAAGTTACGTAAGGCACTAAGACACTCGGAAATGAAAAAAATGTAATCAACACGTGATTATAACAGTTCCAAATAGTCGCTTATTCACATCCAAATATCTGTGAAATTGGATTGACCAACGCAACCGCGGGATGTTGCAAAAACGATACGTGTTATTTATTGTAGGCAACGAACGTGTTCGCGTGGGAACTTAATATACAGCAGTTATTAGGGCATTAACTAGTTGAATGACGTACAAAATTTTTGTCGAAATATAGCGCGGAATCTTGAGGCCATATTTTCAAAAGAGTTATGGTAATGTGAAGGCACTGCTTTAGTTTTTTAACACTTTTTAGGGTTCCGTACCCAAAGGGTAACAAACGAGACCCTATTACTAAGCCTCCACTGTTCGTCCGTCTGGCAGTCAACGGGCTGTAGCTCATGATCCGTAATAGGTAGACAGTTGAAATTTTCATAGAATATGTATTTCTCAGATCATTAAAAAAAATTAAAAATTAAAAAGGGCTCCCCTACTAAAAACGTGTATTGCGATGGTACGGAACCCTTCATGCGCGAGTCCGACTCGCACTTGCCCGGTTAGTTTAGCTTGCCCTTTATGTTTAATTGTAAGAGCAGAAACATTATCAGAAGGGTCTACTATAGTAATAAAGCGTTATTATATTATACATAAAAGAGACAATAGACTTTTTGCGATAGATCAATGAATATAAATCAAAGGAGAAAGTGAGAGAGAAAGATTTTTAATGACTTCCTTTTTATTTATTTTTTATTTTATTATTTTGCATAAACGTTGCCTCCATTCACACTAGGAATGTTTACTGTATTGTGGAGGCAGTTTATATACATAAAATTTTCAATGACCGTGCGGGATTCGAACCTGCGGCCCCTAGCGTTGCAGCTCATTGCTAAGTTACTATGCTACGGAGCCATAAAAAAGGACTGATTGTGCTTATTCAAGAGCGCTAGTAAGTAGAGGTAAGGGGTTTTAAAGTGAGACTCCAATTACACAGAAATATAATATTATGTAGTGGAGTGAGCAGAACATAAGAGGAAAAGGTGTTCCTAGAACCATAGTTTTCCGTGAAAAGTCTAGTAATTTTAGATTCAGTTAATACATCATTTATCGGTTATATCTAAATAAATGTAAGGGGGCGTTCGAGTATAACGTAAGCAAATGTATAAGCAAAAATAAGAAAATTGCGAACTCCCCTAAATAATGAGACGTAAGAATAGTTTATTTACTCATGTGGTAGTGTAAAGTTAAAGTTATTCTCGGAAACAGAAACAGAAACAGAAACAGAAACTTTTTTTATTCAATATAGATTATAAATAATACTCATTGAAAGTCACTCCAGAACCAGCAAGAAACCCAGCTGTACTTTTTTTAAAAATAACAGCTTACAATGTCATGTATGTTACACAATTAACAACACAAAAGTTATTTATTTATTTTTGTAAGAAATATGAAATGAAATTTGGTATATCAAAACAAAATAACAAAAATAAATTTATTAAATTAGGTTATAAATATTGTTTTAAAATTATTTTTGTTGTTTTGCAATTTTTTTATCATACGTATGAATTATCTCCTAAGTAAAGTCAGCAAAAGTAAGAAACAATTGAACCCCCCCCCCCCCCCCTCCTCCACGTAAGACAGCTTACGTAATACTTGAAAGGCCCCTAATGATGACAATATTAATTTAAATGATATTTTGCATAATACTCTCTAGTAAATTACGTGGATAAGTCATAAGAATAATGGAAAATATTAAAACATTACAAAATGTTGCCAAGTTAAAAGGGTTTCGATTGGAGTTTTGTTGTTATAATATTTTCTACTCGTAAAAGGCTACATAATTAATTAACCCCGTGTTAATATTCGCAAAACGTTCGCTACTTCATATTTAATAGTGAAAGCGTTAGTGCTTCGGATGTAAAACTTGTCTCAAACTGTATTTGCAGACGTTATAAATAGGTATGATGCATTTCATTGATAAAGCCAGTTGTAGTCGACCTTTATAGAGGTCTGTGATATTGTGAAACAACGTAATACTTATTAATCTGTGTACTTTGTTGCATACAACGTAAACAAGCTGTTTACCGAGGCATTTCGTCACAGTCCATAGGCAAAGAATACATAATATTTTTTTTTATAGAATAAGGGTGACAAACGGGCACCAGTCCACCTGATGGTGAGTGGTTGCTGTGGCCCATAGACACCCACATCTATCCTCATTTGCGAATGAAAATGCTGATACGTTGTCAGTCGTTAGGACTAGGATGGAATGGTTCTTTTACAGTAAAAAAGGTCTCAGGTGCTCTACACTCCCCATACGAAACACAGTAGCATTAAGCTGCTGTTTTACGCTGGAATTCTGTGAAAGCGTGGTCCTTGCCCGGTCGATCCGACCCATTGTTGCTACAACTATACTTATTAATATAGCTGCAGCATGGCTCTACCACGTATAAAAATTATTACTGCGTCGTTAGGGATGATAACGTATCTGCATTGATAACAATATTAGGATAGATGTAGGTCTCTATGGATCACAGCATCCATTTATAATACTGTGTGCTCGTTTATCACCCCTCCACTTATAAAAAATGCAAGATGACCTGCATTGTTCTAGAAATGTCTAAATACGAAAAATAGGTACTATATTTAAGGATTTGCTATGCCTAAATTAAAAAAAAATCATATTTTAATTTAAGCATACGAAATAATGCGTATTTACGCTATTAGTGAGAATGTTAAAATATTCATAATATTAAAAAAAAACTTAAGACTAGTTTTAAGAAGTCAACTATGACGCAGTTATCAATATTAAACATCCACAGTGGCTCTATAAGTCTAGGTCTTTGAGACCTATACAGATCTACGAACTCAGACCCACCCAGCTTTATCAATAATTAATTAAACATTCACGCTGATATAGATTGTATTTCAATGTGTTAAAAGCGAAAAAGGCATGCAGTTTTTGAAAGTAGCGTTGCAAGTTGCGTTAGAAATAAAACCGGACTCACTGTATGCCCCACCAAGCCTTCTTCGTGTAAAATTGCGCGGCGTAGTTTGGTCATTACGCGCCGCGGTGCTGTTCAAATATGGCCGCCGAGTTTGTATTTCTGCAACGTTTTCCTCTTCCCGCGTTTTCTCGATCTTCGGGACGTCTTTTTCCGCACCATCGTTTCGGGACTTGAATTTGGAAATCCCGCGGCTATTGTATTTGTTTGTGGTGGTTTCAATGTTATCTGTTGGGGCCGTGTTGGCGTCTGTGGTGACTGGAGCTATGGTGGGCTTGGTGCGTCGGAAGAAGTTAGTTCTTGTGACCTGTGGACAAACAAAATGATCGGTTAGTTTAATATTTGTGTATTATTTAATCAGTAAACTTATATTGTAATCACATTGATTAATTTATAGTAATAATGAAATTAGGATACAGTGACAGTTTTGTAGCAGGGTTTGATTAATGCTGCTGGTCGCAGATACGATTCCTGTGCGAGATAAATATTTCAGTAAATTAGCATTTAGATTCCATGAATATTTGTCTATCTGCAATTTGTGACAGTAAACGACAGAGGATGTACTCATACAGTGCTTAACGTTTTTGGTAAAATCAAGAATCAATGTTCGTATTATGTATGTTTGCATTATTTAACCCAATTATTATGGATATTATTAATATTTAATATATAATTTATATTAAAAAAATCACGGTACTGTTACTAACATAATTATTTTATAATATTTTTTTTTTCAATTTGATATGGAGTAAATACGAGACCATTTTATAATACTCTAAGTATGATATAATTTTTACGTTAATTATAATCTAACATTTGGTTTCTATATTATTATTTATGAATAAAATATGAAATTAAGATGAAAATAATATTATAATAATTGTAGATAGCGAACTAACCTAGAAAGAATATAACTTTCAATTACGTATAAATTTTATATATTTTAAAATTTATGGTGTGGCACCCCTGTGTGTCAGAGATACGGGGATAATCACAACCAGGAGTTAAATTAAAACTGCAAACAAACTGCCAGTATGCTGCCAATAGTCGAAGTATCACTTAGGGCATGGCCTTAGAAAAAACGTTTTTACTATAGGCGGTTGGAAAAACCAGTGCCACGATATTTGAATTATGGCTCAATTCAAAAAATTTAGATTAGAACAAGCTGTCCCTTCGAACAGCATATTATACAAAATACTTCATCGGCAAATAAGAACGTGAGACTGCGGTTTACATTGCGGTTAAAATTACAAAATTAGAAACATCTGTCACAACCTACTAAAGGGTGGTGTAGATATTTTTTTAAGTAGCTATGACGTTTTATTTTACGGCCTTCATTCAAGTTTTTGTTTTTGTCATTATATTTAGTTAATTAAGACTAAAACTTTGAAATTTCTTTACGCAAATGCTTTAAATTATTATTAAACATTTCTCGTTTACAATAGTTTGCTTAAGTAATATGTAAAACAATATATATTTTTCTTATAAAACTGAAGTTAATTGAATCAGGCGTTGCTTTGCGGAGGAAGAATATTAGAGATCTTAATTTTTTTTATGCTGTTTATGCTGATTGTGATTAGTGTTGACGGCGATAGTGCACGTAATTGGGGGAGGGTGGGAGGTGCTCCTCTTTCGAATAGGGAAGACATATATGTAGTTTTATTTTATTACCCGGATATAAGCAAATTAATTTTTCAGATCTCTAATAAAACTGATGTGACAAACGAACCTGCGCCTAATGGCTAGAAGTCTTCTTTTGTCTTTTTGTTCGAAGTTGGCTGTAGGTGTCCATGGACACTTGCAGCCAACTCCAAACAAATCCAAAACATCCTGTAATTAGACTAGCTCTCTATACCATCAGAACGGAACACAGCAGTGCGATAAAAGTATGCTTAGCTATCTGATAGTAAAAGTAGGTAAGAGGATGGTACACAGTCAGACGGACTTAGAAAAAGAGTCATACTCCTACCACCTATACACAAAATTGTTCTTCTTCTAATATATAATAATTTAAAATTTAAAATGTTGTACAACCGACTTCAATATAAATTATTAAGAATAACTCAAAAACTATTGGTCAGACCTTAATAATTTATACAGGACCACATGTAAAGCTCCAGCTTTCAAATAAAAAAAGAATCATCGAAATCGGTTCTTCCAGTAAAAAGTTATGAGGTAACACATAAAAAAATATAGTCGAATTGAGTACCGTCTCCTTTTTGAAGTCGGTAGAAAATTAATGTTTATTTGATCCTGGTCACAACATCATCTTGCAAACCATCTTATCACACAATTTTTCACCCTGTCATTCAGATTTTGCCCTAAATAAAAAATGCGGTCATTAAGGAGTATGTCCTTAATGACCGTCATTTCAAATGGCAAGGGAATGTCCGCCGCGCTACACATATGCATGCTGGGGGCTTCACATGTCAATGTAAATATTTTTTAATTCGTCAAACATGCAGAAATAATAACAATAATTTAATAATTGTATTAAGGGAGAATGTTATCACAGAATACACTACAGGCACTAATGGGAACGCAGCAGTGTTACTTTATTGCATAGAAAGCTGTTTTTTGTTATTATTATTAGAAGACCCTTATAAACTAAATGTTTACATTCTACTGTTATATCACATATTAATCTACACGTAACGGTGAAAATAAGTTCCGAGTTGAGTCACTAATTTAGGGTAACTATGGTTTGCGTGTTGGAAATAATGAGCATGAATAATTTACTAATTAATTCGTTCTTAAATCATGCAAATGGCGTCTAGCTATATATCATTTAAGGTTTAGATTTTAATGAACTGTTTTTATGGAGATTAGCACTCGCCCAAAACATCTTACTGCGTGAGCGAACCGAGTTCAATCCCCGGCCGCATATTTCTTATAATCACTAAGCGTTCATATTGGTGAACACATTACCTGACCCCTCGTGCCTTTAATGTTGGTATTTTACGTCTGGCGTAAACATCTGCCCTGGTACCATCATAAGATACAAGCCATAAGATCGTTGTGGTATTTCCGATAGTCACACACCCACGGAACGAAATGGGCTGATGGATTCATTAACACCGCAGTACTTGGGCATATTTATCTTTATATATAAAAATACGTGTCCGCGATGAACTCCTAAACTACTGAATTGATTTCAATGAAATTTTGCACACTCTGTGCAGTTTGGTCCAACTTGAGAGATAGGATAGTTTTTATCCTGATAAGTGACACTCAATATTTTTTATTACGAATTTAAGGATTTTTTAAATGAAGGGTCGTCGAAAAGGGCAGAACAACGTCTGCCTGGTCAGCTAGTTTATTTATGCTTTAATGTTATTATTCTATTACAGCCTATAAAAGTCCATTGCTGAATGCCTAAAGGTCTCACTCATAGGTTGTCTCATAAGGAGAATTTTGCTATAGTTGCCATGCTTCTGCTATGTTGGCAGCCGCAGTTTTTTTAATTATTTTGATTTGTTATCAGGAAGATGCTGCTGACCATCTTCTGTTTTAGTTTCCCTTTGTCGCCTCTTACGACACCCAAGGGACGGTTATGGGATAAAGTATATTCCTACATTACCACAACACGATTGTTATTGTTATCATCTTAAATAAAGGTTACTGTATTTGTTAGTTAATAAGAGATTAAGTAACTAGTAAGTATAATAAGTTTATTTGTTAGTTAATTATTATATTTAAGATTTTTTTGTAACTACCAGGGCGGCATAATCGCATCAGCGACAAAGCCCTTTATATGTGAATAAAAAAAATAGGTTATAAAGGCTGGGTCAGTTCCAAACGTGGTGAAACATAATGGGCATAAATATTTGAGCAAACGGTTTTTTTTGAGCAATTGTAAAATAATACGGTAAAACTGTAAGTTTATTCACTTAAAGAGAAATTAAACTGGGGCACGTTTAAAACTGCATTATTTAACTGCTTAATTTTTACATTCACTTTTAAAAACTGGAAATGAATAAGTAATTTTAGAAATTATAGAAATATGAACATATTATCCGTATCATATGCCAATGCTAATTAGCTCCATAATTAATTTAATATTATAATGTGGCGCAATTAGATTAAATGTGATTTTTTTAAATACCGAAACAAATTTCAGAATTATTCGTGGTCTGACATAAGAAGATATGACACCGGATATAGTTTTACGTATCGTACGTAATTTACGTGTTATTTTGTTTATCATCCACGTAATTAACATGGTAATTGGATATTTTCGGTTCATCTTTGACTAAGAATTAAAATGTAAATGCGTTGTCACCCGTGAGGACTAAGTTGGAATACCTCGTTTCTAGTAAAAAGGGTATCCGGTTCTCTACACTCACCATACGAAACACAGCAGTATTAAGCTGCTATTTTACGCTGGTATTCTGTGAGAGCGTGGTCCTTCCCCGGTCGAGCCGACACATTCGTGCTACTACCATTAATTAGCTGCAGCATGGCTCTACCACGTAATAAAGTATATACGTATAAGAAGCCATAGACTAATTTTGAACACGACATCAACTGATTCTGATTACCGATAGGCCAGAATGTAGTGCGAAAACACGGGGACAGCCAACTCCCAAAGAAAATTGTTGCTCTTTTTTGCACAATTATTGGCTCAGAATCAGGTCTTTGACCAATAAGCCACGTCATACATAACTATGTATGTTATATAACTATATAATATATGCCTTAACCGATTTTGTGACACCCTCGACCCGACACACTCGAGGTAAAGCGATGTTTTTTTTTCACCCCGCAACTACACAACTCTAATGACTAAATATTCATTAGCGACAAACATTGCTCCAATATCCTTGAACTCTTGATTTGTCAGGCAAATAAAGCTATTTTGGCTTCGCAAACATGTTGGCTAACACATTTTTTTGAATTTTGTTATTGAACTTGAACTGTAGGTATATACATATAATATACATTTAAAATTCAATATTGTAACGGCTATAACATCTTAAGTTAAGCGCAAAACAACTTTTGTTAAATAATTTTTGAAGTGAAACTTCTTTATACGACGTAATGGAGAAAAGTGCGGTATTAAAAATAAAAAATGTCACGTTTCTTAGTCATGTTTCTTTGTAACGTTTCACCGCCAGAGCTTCATGAATATATTATTGTTTAACCTACTTGTTTAAAATATAAAATAAAAGAAGAATGATAGGTCGTAAAGAAGCTCCACTTCATACGTGTTTATACAATTATAGGCATAATTTTTTTCCTCTTTGTAGCGTTAACAAAGTTAGCTGCCAGTATTAAATCGAAAAAGATTTTTTTTAAATTATTTTATTGATTTTATTTGTGAACAACATGTAATACATTAATGAAAACCGCATTAAAACCAACCTTAAATTTTCCATACGGGCAACTTTCAAAATTAATTAAGATACATTCGTAGATATGCGATAGAGTTACGAAAATTTTTACGCAATCGTTGTGTAACTGTGGTTACAAAATAATATATAACCAAAATCAATCAACAGTGTGAAATCAAAATAGATTTTACAAGCATTACAATAATATTACAATTTTATAATAAACCGCAATACCGCGCTATGTGAAGGTAGTGCGGTAGCAGAATCCATTACATCGTTTTGTGTCATGGGTGTCCTTCCTGCTTTTATTGATTATAGTACGGTAAATTCTCCCAAATTTTAAATGATTATCAGCTCATTAGTGGCTGGTGCTGTGATACAAGAAAAACAGGAAATATTTATGTAACTATAACTGCTTTTAAGCTTCTTTATTTTTGTTTTTTTTTATAGGATAGGGTGACAAACGAGCACACAGTCCACCTAATGGTAAGTGATTGCTGTGGCACATAGACATCTTCAGCTATTATCGATTGCGAATTAAAATGCAGATGCGTTGTCATCCGTGAGGACTAAGATGGAATGCCTCTTTTCAAGTAAAAAGGGTCTCCGATTCTCTACACTCACCATACGAAACACAGCAGCGTTAAGCTGATATTTTACGCTGGTAGTCTGTGAGAGCGTGGTCCTACCCCGGTCGAGCCGACCCATTCGTGCTACAACTATACTCTCATTTCCCTATATGCGTAGTAGAGCCATGCTGCAGCTACGAGTGTATTGTGGTTTTAATACGAATACGTCGGTTCGACCGGAGAGAGACGCTCTCACAGAAAGAATCTCTGAAATCACAAGGTGGACTGTGGGCTCGTTTGTCACCCTTGTGCAATTTATGTATATAAACCGTCCCCACAACAGAAAAGAAAATTATACTGAGGGGGAGGGGGGTATCGTTTTTTTTAAATTAACACAAAAAAGTACCAACATGGCATGGTAAAATATATTATAATTATGTATACTTACACAACAGTGGGGGACCTTGTATAGAGTGATATGGTAATGAGAAAGCATAAGATTACAATTTAGAGTTTTTTTTTTAAATACCAATGAACTCATTAGGTCTCTGTCAATGTCAGTATTATTTTTTGATATCTATCGTTCCAATTATAACATTAATAATTAATAATTATAAATTATAACATTGTACTAACAAGGTGTAATCGGCAAGACATGATCGCTTGAAAGCACAATGAAGTTGATATGTATAAGTAACATTTACCGTACAATAATATGAAATAGTTCGTTAAATGTACGTGGTAGAGCCACGCTGCAGCTATATTAATAGTTGTAGCACGATTGGGTCAGCTCAACCTGGAAAGGTCCACGCTCTCACAAAATACCAGCGTAACCGTACCAGCTTAATGCTGTTGTGTTTCGTATGGTGAGTGTAGAGAACCGGAGATCCATTTTACTGGAAAAGAGGCATTCTATCTTAGTCCTCACGGCTGAAAACGCATCTGCATTTTAATTCGCAAACGAGGTTAGATGTAGATGTCTATGGGCCACAGCAACCACTTACCATCAGGTGGACTGTGTGCTCGTTTGTCACCCTAATTCTATATAAAATATAGATCAGTTACTATTATCGTGTAGTAGCGGTGTAAGAATACACTACCCCATATCGTCCCCAGGATCTCGTAAGAGGCTACTGAGGTAGACAAACAAGGAGATGAGCAACATCATCTTCCCGATAACAAATTCAAAATAATAAAAAACTGCGGTTGCCAACTCATTTGCCAAGCGTCACATAATCCCCCCCCAGACAATCAATGATTGAGGCCTGTGTTTAGCAGTGGACTTTTATAGGCTGTAAACGTGTAGATCAGTTCTGTTGTAAGTATGAAAATTATTTATAAAGGACTCTTAACCTTTATATGACACTAAAATTATATATTCTATTACTAAAATAAGTTATATATTATATTATTACTAAAATAACACAACTTGTTTTGATGTATGACTTGAATAATAAAATTGTTTTGCTATCTTAAAATAGGCCACATTAACTACAAAGTATTGTTTGCATTTAAGTTAACAGTTTTAAGCAAATAATATCTCGGTTTATTTTCTCACATACTGAATGATGCAATTTTGGTTCGATTGAAAGTCTCCGCACAATAATTATTGTTCGTGAGTAGGACTGTACTTACACTTTGTATTCCTACGCATCCTTATTTATTAGTCAGGCTTAGTCAGATGTTAAGTAAGCTTTGTATTACATAGATTGTTTATTGATTTTTATTTAGTCCAAAGTGAAGTACTTTGATTGGTGGTTGTTGTGGCCCATAGACATCTACATCTATCTTCGATTACGAATCAAAATGCAGATGAGTTATCACCCGTGAGGATTTAGATGGAATGCCTCGTTTCCAGTAAAAAGGGTCTCCGGTTCTCTACACTAACCAACGGAAAACCAGCAGCGTTATGCTGCTATTTTACGCTGATATTCTGTGAGAGCGTGGTCCTTCCCCGATCGAGCCGACCCATTCGTGCTACAACTATATTACTAATATAGCTGCAGCATGGCTCTACCACGTAAAAATGTGTTTCTGTGTATTTCTTTTATAAAATAATTTTTTTTAAATTTATTTGAGGATACATAAAACATATTATTATAGGAATAGCTACATTATAGCACCATTAAACCGCAAAACAGTTTGTATTAGTGCTGGCAGATGTCTAAACATATAAATATAAATAAATAATAAATAAATTAAAATATTAAAAAAAATAAAAAAAATTGTTTCAATATTTTTTTAAAGTCCCTGACTCCCGAGCTTGGTTAAAAAACCTGTGTTACGGGAGTCAGTGCGATCTCCCTAATATAAATGACAGCTAAATTATTTTATGTAAATAAAGTAATTTAATTCTATTTACGTGCATGCATATCTCCGAGGTGTGTGTAAAATATATTTTTAATAAATTTTAATCAAAAACGTATACTGGAATTAACATATATTGACGTCGACGGCTCTGTATCGCAATAGCAAGGCGGTTTGGTTTTCGCGCTGCAGAGCAAAGGGTTCGAACCCCACACAGAAAAAAGTGTTTATCTGGGCTACAAATAATTGTTCCAGGTCAATAAGTCGCTCAAAAAGTATGTATGTAAACCGCCTGCACGTTATAGGACATAATCTAGTAGGATTTTCTCCTATATCGTGGACTTAGTTAAAAAATGTTAATAAATGAAAATTAAATACTAGTTTAAATATCGTGTGGTGTTTTTATCTATACTCGATGGTCTCTATCTTATAATGCGTCGTATTTATCTGTTATTGTGTAATTGCTCTTATTGTTTGACTTAGTGCAGGTGGGCGTTACACTGAGTAATATTATTGTATTACCGAGAACGGAATGCCGTTTCAAGGTGATCGAGACGCTTCGAAGATTTCCAACGCTCGGCGTACTCTTGAGGAAGTTGAATCGGTAAAAAAAACTTGCGAAAATGATACCAGTTAGACTTGTACTTAATGGCAATTGCTTGAAAATTATTATGGAGGGTTTTCAAAGTAAGGAAAAAAAAACACCTCAATAAATACATTTTGTTTTTGGTGTTCCATTCCAAAATAATATTACATAGAGGCACTGCCACGCTTGTAAAGATTACCATCGCGAATATGCCGGTTTAGAACCGGAAATCTTTTTACCGGTAACAAGGCATTCCATCTTAGCCATCAGGGGTGACAACATTTTGAAAACTATTCTCGATTAAGAATCACTCAATTTTTTGTTTATATTGATAGTCTTAGGTCTATATGGGCCACATCATCATTTAATCATCAGGTGGACTGTGTGCTTGTTTGTCACCCTTACTGCTTAAAAAAAGAAGCAACTGAAACGCTTAATGGAATAACTTCATTGTCAGTGTTACCAGGAAATTTTATATAAGATAAGTTTTAGTAATAATTTTTCATAGATAATGGCCAAAACCATCATACAAAGTTGAACATCTAGGGGTTAAATTGAAATAAATAGAGAGAAAAAGAGAAATAACAAAACTTAAATAGTCAAGATATTCAATATCATATGTTTGCTTCCAAAGTTGTGCTTTTTAATAAACGAAAATATTGAAATCATTACAAAAATATAATAAAACATGTGACAACAAAATGATATCGGATTTTCTATACGACATTTTATATTTATATTGGCTGCCTACTTCCAAAATTTTGCTTTTAACAATACATTTTTTGCAACAAAGACTTGCAACAATTTTTTGCAACGACAATTTTTAAAACATCACAAAAATATATATTTCAAAAATGACATTGTCAAACAGGTGTTCTCTATTAGATCACACGAGCATTGTTATAGGCATTTAAGGTCAAATAGCACGAGCAACAATTTGTCCTGTTACCACATCAATACAAATTTGGTGTTTTAGTGCAATGAATGCTGTTTATAATAATAATTCTATGGAATCAAGTCACATACTTAGAGAACAGTTATCGTATAAACACATATCTAACAAACATTACTAATTAGCGTAACGACTTTTTTTGTTAAGCCAGAACAATCAACGTAATTCGAAGGATTAGATGGGTGAAAAGACAACGGGTTTGCCCACAGCTGGTAGAGCCAGCAGTGTCGTTGGCTGAAGAAAAATTCTCGAATGACAGCCTCGTATGGGCTGTGGATGCAACGATCCACATAGGTATAATAAAATACACAGGAAATGTATAAATGCAGGTGGCTTAGGGCCACTTAACTTAGATTCCGGGGTTCAAGTTTCGATTACATTCCACTTTTTATGAATACACAACCATCATGTATATATATATATATATATATATATATATATATATATATTTATCGATTTTAAATTAAACTGAACTTTATTGAGAACTACAGTAGGATCTATTTTAGATATTCTATTCTATTCTATTCCATAGTTCCCTTTATAAATATGAATAATGCATAGTATGAGGTATTTGTGAATTAGCTTTAAAGATTACTTCATTTTACGCGGTTTGAATAAAAACGGGTAAACTGTGTTAAATTGACGTTACGCTGGTATCACGTACTTTTATGTGTCGACATAGTGTGTTGTACGCGTGATCAACCTTGGCTTCGTTTGTCTGAATACTGATGGGCTAATGCCTAATGATTACATTATTATAGACAGTCATGACTGCCTGACTGTCTCGTTCGTCTAGTGATCATACACGTGGTTGCTGATCATGGGGTCCTTGGTTCGAATCCCGGGTCGGATTCTGTCCAAAAATTCTTAGCAGCAGCCCAGAGTCAGGCATTTGGCGGTGTTTCATCCCCGTGCCTTGGACAGCACGTAAAGGCCTGATCTCTCTCCGGTCGTTGAATTACCGCCCCATCGGTAAGGGAATAGAGAGTGCAGGTGCGTTTGTATATACTTGGGCACCGTATCCCCGTCCTGTGCAGATGGCTAGGTTCACTCGGCAGACATAATTAATTATAGATATCGTCATATTTAAAACTAAATGTGTTTCAGAAAAATTTTGGTTTGGTCTCTATTTGACATGAAGTGATAAAATCTATATATATATATATAGATATAGATATGTATAGGATAATGGTGACAAACGAGTAAACAGTCCACCTGATGGGGTAAGTGGTTGCTGTGGTCTATAGACATCTACATCTATCCTCGTGTGCAAATAAAATGCTGATGCGTTGCCAGCCGTGAGGACTAAGATGTAATGCCTCGTTTCCAGTAAAAAGTGTTTCAGGTTCTCTACACTCACCATACGAAACACAGTGTTAAGCTGCTATTTTACAATGGTATTCTGTGAGAGCGTGGTCCTTCCCCGGTCGAGCCAATTCGTGCTACAACTATACCTACTACTAATATAGCTGCAGCATGGCTCTACCACGTAAATATATATAGGATGTATAGGAAGGCGCGTGCAGTTTTAAATAAGGCGAGCTCTATCACACTATGTACCAAACCGATAGTACCTATGAATTTTGATATGTAATAATTTCTTTTCGTCTTTTTAATGATTGCCTAATTCGAAAGCAGATAAAATTTGTACTAAGATTGAGTTCAAAAATAGGTTTTTTTGTATTAAAATAAATAAGGACGTGACAAGACCCATAATAGCGTCACCCAGTAAATATTAATTGCACTTTTTGTTAATATAGGTTTTAAAAGTAAAGTAGCTAGGGTGATTCATCTTCATCATCATCACGTTTCTACTGATTTTTGTATTCGCCCCCGTATAAGTTCATATAGGAGTCTATACTAATATAATAAAGCGGAAAAGTTTATTTTTGCTTTTTGTTTGTTTAAACACGCTCTGGAACTACAAGTCAGTTTTGAAAAATTCGCGTACATATATGTATGTTACTAACAGATACGTACGTTACTAACATCAAATTGGAATAGCACGCACTATTAATGAATATGATTATTGTATTGATGCGATTGCAACTCCATATTTTGTAATTTACATTGCAGATGGCACTGTAGTGCGTAAACACGCGTTCATAATCCACTTCGAGTTAATATATTTAATGATATACAGAGCCGGACCTAATTTACATACAATTGATATTGTTAACATACAATTACGTAAACGTTTATCGTAATTGTCCTTAAAAACAGTGCTTCTATCGTAAATTACAAAAGCAATCATGTTTACTTTGTCCATATCCTTAGCGATGTTTCGGTACGATTTTAATCAAGTCAATAAAGGTTGCATGTTATTATTTCGATTTAAATTTTTTCGCTAATAAAAATAGTGGTAAATATTAGCCTAAAAAATAAAAATGTTTATGTATTTATTTGTACATTTATGTATTTGTAAATTTATTTTTATTTCACATATCTTAAAATTTTACATTTAATTCGATGTACCAGATCGAGTTGAAGTTTTATTGCAACAGTTGCAATTAAAGAGAATGACTCGGAGCTCGGAGTTTGGCACATAATTTTCATTTATTACGCGGATTTTAGCTAATTAATAAACACCCGGATTTCCGCAAAGTAACACCTGATTCAATTAATTATCTGCTTATTACCGTTTCTAAATTTGTTCATCTAATTAGAAGTTAGTAGTTTAGTTAGGTATCCATGATATTAAAATAATTTAAAGAGAATGAAGAGGTTCTGATTTTTCTATATAAAATCTTTTTTATAATATAAAATTGCAAAAAAAAAAACATTATTGTCCTCTGCTAAATATATACCTATCGCATAGATTGCCTCCTAATATTTGCTATATTTGCGAGTTGTTTTATTTTTAGTCGTTATTAGTAAGACGCTGCTGCCCATCTCCTGATTTGTTTCCCTCTGTTGCCTCTTACGACACCCATGGGATGATACGGGGTAGTGGACATTCTTACACCGCTATTACACGGTGACGGTTTAATAAATGAAATATATCAAATCATTAAATATTTTATTAAATTATTCTAACACATTTAAAGCAGTGCTTTAAATTATTATCTGATTATTGAAAAATCTTCCCTAAATCTTATGTATTTAGTAGTGTCTAAGAGCCTAAAATCTACATATTTATTGAGTGTATGTGTTGCCCTCACTTGTCGCGTTGTTTCGCTGTTTGCTTTGATCTTGAAGCCGTTTGTATAATCTGCATACCAAACCGTTGCGACATCCACGCTTCGATTCTATAATGGCGGATTTTCCAACAGGCTTTCTATACAAACAATTATTTTAACTTCCTTGTCACATGCATTAGAATGTTATTTAAATATGACGCTTTTGTTGAAATACTTTTAAAAACTACTTTTAAAAACAGTGCATGTAATCATATCATTATATGAGAATACTGATTACACTTTATTCTACCCTTTCCGGTAGTTGGCGCGATGAGTTACTCTCCGAATTTACTCCGTACTTTTTCATCATTATCATTATCATCATCATTACAGCCCTTCACAAGTCCACTGCTGAACATAGGTCTAAAGCACGGTCCTGAGCCACCTGCATGCATCAACTTCGTGCATGTCTTACCAGCTCGTCACTCCATCTAGTGGGGGTCCGCGTCCACACTTCGCTTAATGTACGAGGCCGCCACTCAAGAAATTTTTTCCCCATCGGTTGTCGGTTCTTCGAGCTATATGGCAGGCCCATTGCCACTTCAGCTTACTAATCCGTTGGGCTATGTTGGTCATTCTGGTTTTATTGCGGATAACCTCATTTCTAAGTTTGTAACGCAGAGAAAATCCGAGCATAGCCCTTTCCATAGCTCGCTGAGTGACCTTGAGCTTCCTCATACGGCCAGTTTCAGTGTAAATATAAAATTAACTAGCTGACCCGTGCCCACTTTGCTGGGTGTCAAACATTTTAACTTGTGACGAAATTATCTTGTGTTGTTCTTAGTACTTTTGAAATCGGTTCAATAGTTCCAGAGATTACTTCCTACAAGCAAACTCACAAACTTACAAACTTTACTTCTTTATAATATTAGTATAGACTAGTAGTTCCCCGCGAATTCTATCGCGTGTTATTTGGGGTATTAAGTTTTTTTTTGCGCGGAACGTTAATTCTTTCTTTAAAATAAAATTAGACTAAGTTACTCCTTATGGCATCGGCTATCTGACAGTGAAAGTCCCATCAAAATCGGTCTAGCCGTTTCGGAGATTAGCCGAAACAAACAGACAGACAGACAAACATTTTAAAAATTGTATTTTTGTTATAAGTACCGTATATTCTTTTATATGCATTTAGTAAAAAGCAGTAATTTTGACATTACAAACAAACACTTCAATTTTATTTATTTGTATATAGATTAATACTCGACCCAGTGCCATCTATCGGATACAGATTTTAAATATGATTTATTCCTAATTTAGACGTTTGGCGGTACAGAATTGAAAACTTGTACAAGTACCGATCGCCGAAACCAGTCCAGAAATTCTATAAATATTTCATCGCACTTATTTCTAATATTAATTTGAACGGTGGCACGTAAAACGCGTTATGTTACTAAACTCGTACCTTTGAACCTTTGTTGTATTTACTGATTTGTTTACATTTTGCTATTTTTATAGCTAGCACACATTTAAATTGTTTTTATAATACAATCATAATAAATAGAATTAGGGGTTACTTTGCGGAAACTCAATAAATTGAAGCTGTTAATATTAATTACTTATGATTCGTGTAATAAAATAAAATAATGTTTCTTACCTAGTTTGAAGAGCAGTTATAATAGCTTAGTTAAAGTGAAAGTCAAGTGGTCTAGGAATCGATACATGTGATGTAATAATTAGGATATTAATAAATTCTTTATTTATAGACTTTTTTTTACGTGGTAGTACCATTCTGCAGCTATATTAATAGTATAGTTGTAGCACGAATGGGTCAGCTCGACCGGGGAGGGACCACGCTCTCACAGAATACCAGCGTAAAATAGCAGCTTAACACTGCTATGTTTCGTATGGTGAGCTTAGAGAACCTGAGACCTTTTTACTGGAAAAGAGGCATTCCTTCTTAGTTGTAACGAGTGACAACATATCTACATTTTGGTTCTTTATTGAGGATAGATGTAAATGTCTATGGGCCACAGCAACCACTTACCATCAGGTGGACTGTGTGCTCGCTTGTCACTCTATCCTACAAAAAAATAGACCGAAATGACTAACAGAAAATCACAAAATCACGAAAAACAAAATCGAAATAAATTCTTTAATTTACCGGCTTTAAACACTTTATTTAAAATACATAATAACAATGTCTACTTATTAGAAAACGTCATTCTTATAAGAAAAAAAGATAAACATTATTTTTTTTTGGAAGTAATTTTGAAAGTAATTGCAAGTAAAGCCTACAAATGAGTTGGGTGGTGACTCGTACTTCGTCATGTAGAGGATGTCTTGGGGGTCATGTTTGAAGAGTGGCAAAAAATTCTCATTACACTCCTAGGGGTCAAAATGGCCAAAAACAAAAAAAAAATTAAAATCTTATTTTGGCTATAACTGCCTCCTTCGCAGTCTACTTGCCGCATCCCACTTGTTACATAAGGAACTTATAGCGCTAAGCCGCTGTGAATGTAATTTCTCTAAATCTCGACACATATCACCTACATAGGAGACTGTCATATTAGAAAATCAATCAGTTACCGGGTTGTATTGCGTAACCCTCGGATCGGTTATCTAGAAGTTGGATGAGATAAGTAGGCGGTGTCGAGCGAAAGCTGTTTTCTCTGCGCTTATGGTGTTAAGTATCGAAAGTGAATATTTCTTTGTTGACATCGGTACTTAAATTTCGTTTGTAAACAATAATGTTTCGTATTCTATGTCTGTGTCTGTGTGTGGTATTCTAAGTCTGTGTATTGCAGAAATTGAAAAATTGGAATTCTTTTTTTATAGAATGGGGATGACAAACGTACACAGTCCACCTGATGGTTAGTAGATACTGTGGGCCATAGACATTTACATTTATCTTCGATTAAGAATCAAAATGCAGGTGTGTTGTCACCCCCGAAGACTACGGTGGTATGCCTTATGATAAAATTCATTTGGAATCGAAATTTGAACATATCACAAAATTGTTAATAACTGGATGTGTTTTGATTTCCCCGTGTCTTTGGTTACGGGATTGCCTCGTTAGTTTTGTTGTATAAGTGATAGTGGACACGAGTTTTTGTTTTTGTGTACATACTCGCGAAGTCATTATGTTTTGTTTTGGTCGGTGAAAAATCGCCGATTCATTGACAATATGATTTAGGGATATTTTTCCTCTGTCAGATAACTTATGATCTAACTGAATATTATACTGAAACAAATAAACTATTTACGTATACAAATGTAATTTGCTATTTGCTACTTGCTACATTTTATTCTATGAATAAATTTTACCTGAGGATTGAAACATTGGCCCTGCATTAATTATAATTAGGAAATATATCTCTAAAATATTTAGAATACTTAAGCCATCAAATTAGAATTTGGGTTATAATTATAAAAAGGAGTAGGTTATTTTTTGAAGGCCTCTAATTGCAATCTTAAATGGAAAACATCGTAAGGAAACGTGCATGTCTGAGAATTTATAAAAATATTTTAAAACCATGTGCACATGCATTGGAGCAGATATTTTCTTGTTCGAAATCTCCGATATAAGAGCAGATCGAACGTAAGCAAAGGAACGTATATTATCTGTAATTTTTTTATTAATAGTTTTTAAATAATTGCCAAAGGCCTAACAATCAACAAGAGTTGAATGCTCGCTTTTAGTGATCGTAATACAAAAGGATTTAAATCAACAACAGCACAAAAATGTCATCACTTTTCAAGAGTCTTTATTTTGCCCAGTCATATAATTGTAGATAATAAACTATTGGACAAAATAAACAAATATTTTTTTTAAAAATATTTATTATAATATTAATTTATTAAAAAGTAAAGTAAATTACAAAAAAGATCGTTATATAAAGATGCGATAGAAGTTGTAACGTAGCTGTAATTGATTTCTGGATTCCTAGTAACTGGAAACCAAGCAAGCGATTGCGAGAACGTAGAAATTACTGGGAGTGTAAGCGGTTATATAACAGTACTTCCTATTGCCATATCGGTCCTCTGAGCGGAATTAACATTAATTATAGTATTTTAAGACTATCTCGAGCTTAAACTCAAAGTCCACAATGACCATACTTAAGTCTATGAATCTAGACTCTATGTTACACAAATTTTGACATTGTGGAGTTTGAGTTTAAATTAGAGATTTTTCCGGATATTAACTTAAAAGGGAAGCCGCAAGTTACGATACTGGGCGGTACTGCACGACATTATTTCGCTGCACTGGATGCCATTAATGTTAGCCTAAGGCCTCAATAGAATAGAGAATCTAGAGCGTTCGGTGGAGCGTGCGAGGTAATGCCATGACAAACAAACTATCGCGCTGTACCTATATACTTATTATACTCTTTGTTATAGCGTGTCTTGCGTGACGCTGTGGCTCTCATTTGAGCTTTATGGGAACAGTGTTGCCAGAGCCAAATTTTCAATTACCGTCTTCGTTAGTTTGGAACATAGACTTTTCGACTGTCAGGATGAAAAGCAAAATAAATAAAATATGGGGCATACACGCCTAATCGTTTTACAGCGTTCCGAGTAATTTCTAGATAATTTTTTTGGAAATTATTGACGACTGAATAACTAAATTGTTAGTGAAAATACATGTGTCACACTTCTTATGTAATTTCCAATAAATCGATGTCTGCTTTAAAATATATTTTTTCTAATTGTGTTTTTTTCATACTTTACAGGTACTAAGGAGGATAGACTTCATGCAGAACATTGAAAATAAATAGAAAATCATTTACTACAGCTAAGGCTTCGAAATTTTAATGATTGTTAAATAAACCAAATCAATTTGGGCGTTTCTTTTTATCCTATATCCTAATTTATCCGAAATCCTATTTTATGCGTTGTAATAAAAGATTAATTTAGAACTATTGCAATTAATTTTAAATTTTAAATATTGTCTATATTTTTTTGAGGGCATTTAAGTATAGGTACCTAGTTAAAGTATTATAGATATAATGTTCCCACTGCAGGACACAAATCTCTCTCGCGGTATTAGCGCTCCGCAAGTGTTTGTTTTGACGGATTTTACATGTTTTCGAAATATTCTTAAAATAATATATTTCTCACACATGTAGGGTTCCTCAAAAGCTTCCTTCCTCGTTGTACACGTGGTATATCACTACGTAATGTATATGTATTAAGTGGTGATATATCACTTTTATAATACTTTTATAATAAATAAAATGCGTGATTATCGTGGAACACTCGGGTGGAACTAAGTTCCTTGCGTAGTATATTATTATTGATAAACGTAGGTATTATGTTATTGATTAACAAATACGAATAAATGAATTACAATTCAAATACAAGTCATTTGAAATAAAATGGCAAGATAAGAAAAATGCGAGGTAGATGGATATTATTCAATTTCACTTCCTTAATTCGCCGCCAAGACCGTCTACACTATGACACAAGGGGTAGTGACGAAAAAATCTTACACTCTATGTCGCTTAGCTCCCATCCGCCAAACCCGTACCGTCCGATAAAGAACTTCGTTCCAACAACTTTAATATGATACATTGTATTAAAATTTTTTAAAAAGCCGGATTTTTACCGGATCTAAAATATTCCACTGTTATTAGTATTCAGAAATGAAACTGGCGCAAAACCGAAACACTTGTTTAAGTGTCATGTCATCTTTGTTAAGATGCCCAAAACCGGCCCACAAAGTGGGTCGGCTGCGTTATGGAGATGAGACTCACATGCCTAGCTTGGATTAAGAAGCCGTATTACTTCATTGCTATCTTAATATGGTAAAACATTTTCGAAATTTGATTTGGTGGTTCTACTTTAAACGACAATCAAAAGATGACAAAGGAAATAATACATTAGTTACGTTATCCGTTTATTTTTAAATTAATTGCGATCAGGGTAAAGTAAGCCCGTAAATATGAGCCGTGATAGTTCAGGAGCTAAGTGCCTGCCGTTAACACAGTACGTGAGCATCCGCGTTTGATCCCCGCCGGCACCAATTAAACTGTTAATAGCAATTTTTTATAGAATACGAGTGGAAAACGAGTGGACTATGTCCACCTGATGGTAAATAGATGCTGTAGCCCATAGACATCTACATCTATCCTCAATTAAGAATCAAAATGCAGATGCGTTGTTACCCCTAAGTACTGAGATGGAATGCCTCGTTTCTAGTAAAGGTTTTCGGTTATCTACACTCGCCATACGAAACACAGCAACGTTGAACTGGTATTATACGCTGGAATTTTGTGAGAGCGTGGTCTCTTCCTTGTCGATCCGACCTATTGGTACTACGAACATAATGTAGCTGCAGTATGACTCTACTACGTTGGGATTGCTGTTGCTGCTGATTTACCACGTGCGCGATGAAAGAAAACATTGCATTGAACTCCGCATCTATATGAAATATTTAATATTTTGAATACAAGAAAGTACGCCAGCACGCATTGGGGCAGCACGGTGGATATATATACTTCCTTGCCCTAAAACCCTCTCCAGAAATGAGAGAATACATGTGCCCAGAAGTGGGACGTATATAGGCAGTAATCTTTAACTTTTTAAAGAGTAAAATATGTATATTATTATTATCATCATTAAGCCCCTTATATTTCCACTGCTGAACATAGGCTTCCCCCAACTTATGCCTTAAAGCACGGTCCCGATCCACCGATTATACAGATCGTAAGAACTGTAAAATAAATATGCTATACTCTAATATTCTATTCTAAAAATTAAATTGTGTTTCTTTTCGATTTCTTACAAGATTCTCTAATTCAAAAATAATTCATAATACACGTATTCGTACCAAAAAACGAAAAATTTATAGGCAATTTAAAATATAAAATAATTTAAATAAAAATATCTAACCAACCGGTATTACTCAAAATAAATCTGGCTGAACCAGTTAATAAATAAATCATTACAATTATCGATCAGATGTCCAAGTATTTCTTGAAATCATTTGCAAAGATACATTAAATTAAACATTGAGTTATATGTACTACGTACTAGAGAAGCCATTCCAAACAAAAATTGTGTCCTACTCTATGTCTTCGCGCATGCGCGGGAGTAGTAGTCGCGCATGTGCGAAGACTTTAATTTGATATAAAATAAGATATTAATATAAAATTAATATAAGAATTTAATATAAAATATCTTAATTTAATCTAAATAAACATATTTCTAAATAAAATGGTTATAATAATTATTTTATGGAATTCACAAATCTTCAATTTACGCAAAATTTAGTTTGTATGGATTGCACTACAGTTCAGTTGAACATAGTCAATGTTTGGAATGGCTTCTCTAGTACGTAGTACATATAACTCAATGAAATTAAAGATGTTAAATGTAATTAAAAACTACAAACGAAGATACAATTAGATATAAATCAATTAGTATGTAAGAGTTAAGAGTACAATATTATATTATAGAATATTTGTTTCGTATTTCAAATGACAGAAAATTACACTTTTAATTAATTTAAATTCTGAGTTCTAGTAAATTAAAATATGAAGAACATTTATATATTATTGCCAACTGACCTTTACAAAAAGTTATTTTTTTAAGGCTGGTCGCCATCGTATAACCCAGAGGGTGTTGGATACTTTGATAATATAAGATAAATACTGGCATTATAATAAACTTTAATAGGAGACATACACCTTTAAAAGTAGGAAGCATAATTCAATTTCAAGAAAAGTAAAGAACCGATTTCAAGTGACGAAAAAGAACATAATCCTCGAAATCAATTGATGTGGTAAATAATTACTGGACAGAGAAGCCGAATAATCTACATGGCTAGCTGCGACTACTAGGTTATGAGGTCGTCAATAGCTGCATGGTTCATAGAGATATAATATAGATACATATAATAAAGTTTCAATTACTAGCAGAAAAGTAATACAGCCTACACACGTCCTACTGTTGCACACAGGCCTCCGCTCTTTTCTGAGAGGGTTGTGGAGTGATTAATACGTCGCGTTGCTCCAGAACCAATGCAGTGAGGGCTTTCAAAACTTTTATTGCAACTTAGGCATTGCTTTGTGAATCTACATACACTAGAAACCGAAAAACTTTTATTTGAATTGGAATTTTTCACATATGACGACACTGTATAACAAATAACTTTACCACAGTCCGAACTAGCGACATCTGGTGAGCGTCCTTATTATCACTGCTCCTTAAAAATACATCTCTATGTAGTTATGCGCAGGTGACAAGTAATCAAAAAATGGTAATCGATAACATATTTAGGTGTCTGTCCAACTTGATTATAGATTTAAAGCGATACGTTCATGGCATATTTACTTTTAAACCGTATTGGTTAAAGAATCCATTACATAAGGACACACATTTCAATTGACTATTTACAGAGTAATAAAAATGTTTGGAGCTTTTAAAATGTTTAGTGATCAACATTTATGGTTGAGTGAGCAAACACCGCATGTTATATAATATATTCGTGCAATAAATAAAAAAAAATGCTGATTATGTCATTTGAGGCTAATTTATAAACGTATTTAAAATAAAGAATTAAAATTTACATATTATTCGAATTTAATTTTATATATTTTATTATAGAATTACATTTTATTATTTTTAAAACCAGTTTCTTTTTTCAGATAGTTTAGAAATGAAAGATATATTTATTTAGAATGAAACTTCGATGTTTAAGGATTTCAGACAGCAAACTCTCGTTCACTCACTATTCTAGTTACAACATTATAGTTACAATTGCAATAAAACGCATCAAATAATTTTTTTTTAAATAATTAAATTTCTAAATCTACCTGAGAATGTTTTAAGGGTGACAAACGAGCACACAGTCCACCTGATGGTAAGTATATGCTGTGGCACATCGACACCTAAATCTATACTCGATTAGGAATATAAATGTTGATACGTTGCCACCTCTGAGAACTAAAAGAGAATGCATCATTACCAGTAAACAGGATCTGATAGAGTCTCAGATAGACTATTATGTATAAAAGCACAAAAAGTTATCCAATGATACATTTTTACAGTGAACTTATATATTATCCACCAAAGTAGAAGCTTCATGCTGCTGTCTGCCGTACGGTGAGTACAGAGAACCGAAGATCCTTTTTACTGGAAACGAGGCATTTCTTTCTTAGTCCTCGGGGGTGACAAGTCATCTGTATTTTGATTCTTAATTGAGGATAAATGTAGATTTCTATGGGTCACAGCATCCATTTACCATCAGGTGGACTATGTGCTCGTTTGTCACCCTTATTCTATAAAAAAATCTCTCTAAAGCTCGGTCGTCCAGGCACTAAAGATTAGTGCATCATCATCATAAATAACTTTGATTATCACTGCATAAATGGTAACAGTGGTAGAGCCACGCGGTAGCTTTTGCTGTCGCACGGATGGGCCGGCTCGAACCGGGGTGGTACCACGACCTCACAGAAAACCAGCGTGAAGTAGAGGTTTACCTCTGCGTTTCGCTTGGTGAGTGCAGGTGGCCGGAGGCCCTTTTTACTGGAAATGAGGCATTCCATCTTATTCCTCACGGGTGACAACGCATCTACATTTTGATTTGTAATAGAGGATAGATGTAGATGTCTATGAGCCGCAGCAACCACTTACCATCAGGTAGACTGTGTGCTCGTTTGTCACCCTTATCCTATTAAAAAAAACCTAATAAATGATGCAACAGTCAGTGTCAGCAACTTAACTACATAAGAGGAGGATGTGGTTTTAATTTATATAAAAATTAGTTTTTCTGTTTTATGTAATGGCTTTTTAATGTTCTGAATTTCATAATATTTTTTTTAAAATAAGCGTTTGCAGTAAATTTCCCAATTCGTGAGCAACCGGGGTCTGTTCCCCGTTGGCCGCTTGTAAATTGTTAAAAAGTGCTGATATACCACGCGTCCGGCGGTAAGGACAACATTGTGAAAACGAACCTGCATGCCTAAGGCATAAAATTCTGATGTGTGAAAGAGTACGGCGCTGAAATAATACTCCATAACTCTCTCAAAAATACAAGGAGTCCTTTGTACAGCCGTGGGACATACATATATAGATTGTAACTTTATTTTTAATAGCGTATAACTATAAGTATTCGTAGAAAATATGTTTGTCATAATAATTTGTTTTAGGTTTAAACGCTACGATTCAATTGTTCCTTATTTCTATAAATGATATATCTGTTTATATAGCAAATGTATGTGTTTAATTTAACGTAAGAATATGTTAGGGCGTAGTTGAGGGCATTAAACATGGTTGAAACCAATGTATGTAATGTGTAAACACATTCTTGCAAACAGGTTATTAAATTACAATCGGATTGTGTTGGTGTGTTACTTGCGAGGATTACTTTGTACAAAAGAAGACATTGTATTATTTCTTATAATGCTATATGAATGTATCATCACTTCTATATGGAATAATATGGAGTTCAGTTGGGACAGAGTTTCAAACACGTTTTTACTATATAAGGTATTCGATTTCATTATAATGTAGAATTACTAATATGTTATGATATATCGTAAATTAAACTATCCGAAAAATTCTAGTAATACAAAAACAAATTATGCTAACGTTGTAATGAATTAGCTATATAATATAATAGAAGATTGAAATAAAAATTACGTCGTAAAATGGCGGGCATAGAGAATAGGCCACATATCCCGTGCGTGTCGTTAGAAATGACAGAGAAAAACTGAAACAAGAGACGGGCAGCAGCATCTTTCTTACATCAACTAAAAATAATAAAAACTGCTGTTGCCAATCCGTCTGCCATGTATGACAACAATGGCGTCCGTAATGGATTTCCTCAAAGGATGAGGCAATCAATGAGAACTTCTATGACTTTTTCTACCACCAAGATGTGTGAATGAGGTGAAATATTTGACAGATTTAATGGCGGGGAATTTAAATTATAAGACAAAATTAAAAACGAATTTTTCAACGTTGTGTGTAAACAAAATTCAGATTTAATTTTATACTATGTTTTAACAATGTAAATAAATAAATTTGATAAGAAAAGTCCAATAAATTGATTATGTATTAGGGATATTTACGGGTTACTGTTTCTTTCTGAAAGATTAATTATATTTAAAATAAGATATTAATTAGAATTATAATAGATAAACCAAACTACTGACATTTATAAAAGTAAAAAAAAATAAAATAAAAAGAGAGCGAAAAAAGTGCAAAAATGTACGAGCAAGCACCGAGACATTGTTTTGAATATATAATTATTATATTATACATACATACACTCATGGACAAAAATCTTTTATTTAAAATGAATTTTTTCACATATGAAAACACTGTGTAACAAATAACTTTAACACAGGTTTTGGCGGGAAATTGACCGGCGGCGGTTTGCTGCTCCTGTATTATTGTTTAAATAATGGTTTGAAGTGGACTTTGATATGTAAAAGTGTTGCGATTTTGTGTATTAAGTGTCTACGCATGTGAACTATTAGTGGAAACAGTGAAACAAGTGCTCTGATGGTGATGGATTCTCAAGATAAGCTGTTTGTTTGCATAGGCACCTTTAGATACCATCGCCAACTATCAGCTGTCTGCTGGATCAAGTTGCCGCCAAAATCTCCCAAGAACTGCACAATGTGACGCATCAACATATTGTGAAGCAGTATACTATGAAGGAGTGGGGAAATTACAAAAAACCGAATAAAAATACTTAAGACTTGGCCTAAAGGTCTAGATACTAGGCCATAAACTCCAAAAAAAAAATAACTTTAACACAGTAGCAATTAGCGATATCTGGTGATAGTAAGGTTATTAGCCCTCAGCCGTTTGACTTTCGAAAGGCTGTAAAGAGTGAATGAATGGATGAATTAGCTCAAGACCTTCTATTTACCTAAACTAGATTGTATAATAATGTGTTAATGGCCACATACATTGCAAGACCTTTTCATAAGAGTCATAAAATTTATCGGATTTCCTTTAAATGCGACAGATTGTAATTATAATTGACGTTAAAAAGAGTCTACAACTTCTGGCTGTTAAATGATATCACTTTAGGTCAATTAAATAATTATAGTGTATTAGATTACTAATCGCGGCATTTAGTGTGAACAACATGTCCTTAATGGTTCGGAAATCATAGTCATTCAACTATCCTTTAACCTTATCAGCTTTATTAAAAAATAGTTTGAGTAAGTAAGTAGTTTAAGCGATGAAATATGCATTGTCTCCTTAGAGGACTAAGATGGAATGCCTCGTTTTCTGTAAAAAGGGTCTCAGTTTCTCTATCTTCAGTATACGAAACAAAGCAGCACGTTATTTCAACCTGGCATTCTGCGAGAGCGTGATCCATAATACAGATGCAACGTAGCTCTACTACATGTAAAATGGTTGCTTGGAAAACTAAAAGATCTCTGCTAAATGTTTGATTTACATTTTTTAATATAATGCGTTTAATTTATTAAAAAAATAATAATCATAGGCTGTTCCCGTGAAACAATGATATACACGACCACATTTTCTCATCATACATTTTAAGTGTTTAGCTAAATGTCACAACTTAATTTATAATGAAAATAGATGTAGCAAATTATAAATTGAATTTTATTCCCTTCATATAATGAATACTCAACATCCAATCAAAGCCTTCTTTTTAAGAATATGAGTTTTTGCTTCCTCACACTTTATCTACTAATTACGTTCACAGTGTACCTGTGTCTGCCACTTCTCACTGAGATGGCCTAGCCATAGATACCTATTACAACATTGCAAGGCTATTTAAATGAAAATTAGCATACGTCAGTCATTGATATTGTAAATTTGGTGACGCGAATGGGACCTAACGGCTTAGAACGGCAAAGAGAAGGGGAATTAGCATTATTTAAACTGCATATCACGAATACAACTGACCATATAAGGCGGATATTCTTGTAGGTCATTGCTGAATTTAACTATTCGATTAAACGCTTTAATAGCTATGTTACACATAGTAAATTAACTAATAACACGGTGAGTAACTATGTGATATGCGTAACGTTCAAATTATTTTGTTACGAAATATAATTCCCACTATTATTTCTCCAGTTTTGCACTAGTTACTACTAATTACTATGATTTAGGCCGGCCACATACATACGGAATTCCGTTTCGGGATTACGTTTCGATATTCCGATTCGGAATTCCGAATGCAGAACGTCCATATAAAATCTATGACCCGACACACACGTACGGTAATTCTCCGTACGAAATTTTCTCCGATTCGAGATTCCGTATGATCGCCTGTGCGTTCGGAATACCGAACGGAGAAAAGCCGCTCCGAACGCAAGTCTTCCATAGATTTTGTATGAGTCGCAACACACATTCGTAAATTCCGTATGGAACCTGCTCAGTGTTCGTCGCACGACCGAAGCGAGTAGGTGTGTTTATGTATGTTTTTACATTTAATCTTATATGTGTATAGGTTTTCGTAACCTTTCATCTTATTTCATTTAATAGTTCATCGATAGAGCTTACAGAGATCCATATTTAAAGAATATCTCTGGATAGATAGATCTTTTTACATAATATTGACTTTATTGCAAGCTTAGGGTGATAAGGGTTTAAAAAAAAATAAGGGGATGGCCCTAGTAAGAATGATACATCAACAATGGAATCGCAATCAGAAAATCGTCGTCATTATTCGCTGGCGGAATGTCTAGACTCAATGGCTAACGTCTCTCAACTGACCCTTGTTATTCCGAACGGATATAAACGTATGTGTGTGATGCATTCACGGAATCCCGAATCGGAATTCCGATACGGTATCTTGAAACGGAATTCCGTATGTATGTGACCGGCCTTAAATATAAACTAGGCATAACATCTTTATGCATCAATTTTTAACCGACTTCAAAAAGGAGGAGGTTCCAATTCGAGTGTATGTTTTTTTTATACGTATGTTACGCGATATCTTCGCAGATTGTGAACAAATTTTTACCATTCTATTTTTATTAAAAAGATTATACTTCAAGGGTGGTCTCATATAAATTTGGAAAAATTCCACCTCTAACGGCTGCAAATAATTAACTTTCTTATTCAGCAATTTGAAGTCGGTTTTTACTTTTTGTGAAAAGTTATAATTATAAAGATAGCGATTGTTGGTAAAGGGTCATTGTAGTAGATAGATACGTTAATGAATAACTATTTAGAAATATTTTATCTATGCCTATTAAAATACTTTTTAGTACTACACCGCCATTAATTATGTATGTATGTATGTAACAATCCTAGAATAAAATATCTGTGTTAATTTATAATCAGCGCAATAAACAATACACTATAATGAGCATTGTAAAATTTCAAGTGGTAAGGATTGTTACAAACTTCACAATGATTGAATACACCATTGAAAAATCTGTTAATTGATTGATATTACAAAACATACATCTATTGTGCGTTGCAGTCGATAAGAAACGAGACAATAGATTGGTTGGTTGAAAAGTTTGGCTTAAAAACCCTACGACGTTTCCCAAAATTTTAATAATGTAAGAAAATTTTATTTGAAAACTAAGGTTAAGTAAAAAGATGTAATAATAAGTCAATTCGAAGCTTAACACGCAATAACAAATTTAGACTTTTTATAAATTAAGTTAAATTAAGTCAAGGTTATACTGGGTGGCGATTAGGTTATCACATTATATAACACAGCGGTATATACAAGTTCATACATGTCGATTAAAATAATAAAATAAACAATTCTACCAAAAATAAAAAATGCACCTTTCAAACAAAATGAATAGCGTAAAAATTGACACGAAATAAATCACCTTGGTAGTATTAGTTTACTGACCAGAAGTGACATGTAAAATCGGCAACGGTGCGGTAGGTGCGCAGTGCTCACGCGACATAGGTAATTATTTACCTACATAAGTAAGACATTTACCGTTCATAAGTAATAAGGCAAAAAACGAAAAAAAGGGCTATTACGACTAGAATGTTAATTGTTGTATATATTTTTTTAGTTGTGTATGTTCAAAGAACGTTACATAGGGTAAGGCTTTTCATTTAATGTGATAACTTTATCACCACCCCGTATAAATGATTTCTCAAAACAAAAAAGATAATTTTGATAAAATGAGGTAAGGCGAAAGTAAATGTTAAGTTACAAAGTAAAAGTAAAGTTACTTACCTTATTTCTTCAACAGCTTAGATCTTCAAGTTATTACACAGAAAGAGGAACAAGATACACAGTTTTGAGCTTACGACAAATCAAGTCAACTCGTTCAAAATATTTAGTATTTAGTAGTTATAAATATTAAGTAGAAATAATAAAATTATTTTCACTACCAATTTATTGTAATCCTTTATTTGCTTTACATTACAATACAAATTTATCCATTACACACAATATGCCCTAATATCATTTCGCACATATTTACATTAATGCATTATTGGTAACGATTATGGTTACTAAGTTAGTGGCAGTTATAATATATTTTAAATAATTAATCTAGTTGTAACCAGTAACATTTCGATTCCGAAAGCTTTTGTTCGCCAAATAAACTAACATGAATAATATACATTTTTGGTACGAACAAACTTTCTCATAAAATATTTAAACCTACGTTAAAGCTATAAAATTTTATAAAATATGACTATGAAGAAACTTTAGAGATATTTCTATATGTACAAGCAATCCCCGTCATTAAAATAAAACAAAATTACTGTGATATCTGACACTAAATCGCTGTCGGACTGGAAGAGAGGCCATGGAATTAAACAACAAATTAGAAGTATTAAACTAACCGAGTCAAAACTGCCAGAGAAATGGACTCAATAGCAAGTAGTAGAGTAAACTTTGTATTTTAAATTACAAAAAGTCTCCACTGGATGTTGTGGGTTTTGTTGTACTTTTTCTTGGTACAAAAGCTGGCCGGAAAGTTGGCCTCTTTGGCTGTGTAAATGTTTTATTTTCAATGGTTGATTTTGGAGTTTCAGTAGTAAAAGTTTTAGATATAAATTTACCATTGTTAGCTTTGTTTTTTATGTCTACTGGAACATTTTGCACTCTATTGGAGGAGAATCTAGATTTACCCGGAGTAAATGTAGATGTTATACTCGTTTTCTGAATAGAATTTGATTTGATACTGGGATTGACTTTTTTCACTGTTCTCGGTAGTGTCAACAATCTGGTTAAATTGGACGGCTTAATAATTGGTTTTCTTACAAACGGAAAATTTAGTCTCTTAGTATCTTGTGGAAATATTTTCACTGTACTTGACTCTGCTGGTTCCAATTCTGTTGTTATTGGCGATTCAGATGTTATAGTAGTAGTTGTGTCATTCGTTGTTAAAACGGCTGGTTTTTTATTTAAAAGCTCTATAATATGACTTGTAGTTATTTTTTCACTTGTTTCAATTATGGAAGAATATTTTTCAGTTGTTCCCAATATTACTGATTTATTCATTGTGTTTGTTGTCATGGTCTGATCAAATATTGATTTAAGCTCTTTTGATTCTAGTTTACTGGGATTTTCAAGCTTAAGAATTTCTGTTTTTTGTGTATTTATATCTTCTGTTTTGGTTGGCATAGTAGCTGAGTATATATAAAAAGGATGATTTTTATCTTCATTTCCTTTTTGAATTGTAACGGAAGTTTCACTGTTAAATAATGCTTCTAAAGGCAGTATAGATGGATTACTTTGTACAATGTGTGGTGATACTATTTCAAAATTTTTCGCTTTTTTGTTTTGCTCGTCTTCATAAGCAGCTGGTACGAATTGCCACTGCGGATACTGTTCTTCTGCCTTTTCAGTATTCTTATCTTCATTAATATAACTTAAAAAGTCATCGTCTGGTATATGTTCTACTTCACGTTTAAGCATGCTTTCTTTACGTGGGCTTGTAACTTTATTGACATGTCTATAGGCTTCATTCATACTCTCAGAAGCAACAATGTTTTCTTTAGGATAGTAATTATAGTTTAATAAGGCTCTAGCGTTTCTTCCTTCATCGATTCGTATGGGGTTATTTGGGAGATTATCTACAGGATATACATGTCCAAGTTTAGTTAAATAAATAGGAATGTCATCTTCTACTATTTTGATAAAACTGAAACGACTCACTTCGCCAATTTTATCGACAGAGGGTTTCTTTTCAATTACGATAGGCCCTTCTTCGATAAGAGTAGTTTCATTATTTTTGTTCAAATGATGTTTATCCTGTTTAGATGACACTTCAACGACCCTACTTATAGAAAATAATTTATTGTATTGAGTTTTAATAATCGGTGACATTGTCGGTGTTATAGTAGTGGTTTCAGGTAGACTTTCAGTAACTGTATCATTATGTTTTACTGTTGCTAGTGTTGTAACCTGTGCTTCCGGGGAGCTTAAGGTTATAGCTTCAGTTTGTACATCTGAGGGAACATATTCTGTGCTTGCATATACACCAGATTTTTCCGTGTTGTATGAATATTCATCTGTATAAGTGGTGTTATCTTCTGGTATCGTTACAGTTTCAATTTCAACAATGTTCGTAGTAGCGTTATCATTGGATGAATTAGTATTCTCACGATAAGAAGTGGTGTTTTCAGTTATGGATAAATATTCATCGTGATCTGTAGTAGTAATGTCATCATTACTGTCATACAAACTTGAAGTTGTAATTTTTTCTTCTTCAATTTTGGTTGCATTCGTGTTTATCGTATTATTTTTTAAAAGTGTATTTTGTCCCGCTTTTGGCGTATTGTAACCTATGGGAACATTTTGTACGCGTTTTTTGACATCGTTTACAGGCTTGATGGATCCAAACCTGTTATATGAAATAGTTTTATTTTGGCTATTGCCAAACAAACGTCTTGGTAACTCAGTTGTGGTTGTTGATGTTCTAAATGTATTTGAGTTGATTACTCGCGGCTTAAACAGAGGTCTTCTTGTTGTTGTGAATCTACTAACAGTAGTAGTTTGAGGCTGTTCTTCATCATATATTATCTCCTCATCAGGTACTTCTTCTAACTCTTCATTTTCTTCATCTTCATATTCCTCTTCTGATTCGGGTTTTCTGGTGAATAGTTGACTAGGTGGGACAAAAACGAAAGGGTTTTCAGGCTCTTCCTCTAGAATTTCTTCATCCAATAGTTCTTCATCAGAATATTCCTCATCTTCTACTTTCTTTGTAGTTCGAGCTGTGTAAGGTCTCCTTGTAAAAGTACGTGAAAATAACGGCCTTCGTGTAACAGTTGGTCTAAATGGTTCCCGTTCTACAGTTGCAGGACTTGTATAAGCACCGGGATTATATTTGCGACTGAAAGTTCTACTACTAGATGGTAATGAAGATTCTGTCGTGGAGGTGAATAATCGCTTTGGTGGTCTGTAAGGCAATCGTGTTCGAATTGTTGATGACGTTGATATCGTTGTGCTTGTGGTTGTTGTTTCTGGCGTAATCTCACTAGTGTCATTGACTTGTGTCAAATTGAACTCGGTAGATACTGGAGTTTCAGATAAATCAATAGCTTTATCATTTGATATTTCTACTATTACAGATTTTTCTTTTGATTCTGTAGAAACGTGTTGCAACGTTTTGTTGAAAGCCTCCTCCTCCGCATTTATTTCTGATTTTATTTCACTATAATTATCTGTTATTTCATCAGGGGTTGAATCTCCTTCAGTTGCATTTCCTCTTACGTCAACACCATACAAATCTTCTGAATGCTTTTCTACATCTAGTGTTTCAGTATTATTAGCTGTGTCGTCGTTTCCGGTGACAGCTTTATGTGAAATGTTATCTTCTGATGTGCTTATTTTATCTATAAATATTGTTTTATTTATATTTCCACTGTCAGTTTCGATTTTTGTGATTAGGTCTTGATCTGCCTTAGAGTATTTTGTTGCCTCTTCTTCAGAATTTTCATTAGTTTTAACAGATAAACTTTCATAAAATTGTTGCTTATCTGTCTTTGAAACTTGGTCCTGCTCTGAATCATCTTTCATATTCAAGTCATCCGATTTTTGCTCTTCGTCATTTTCTGCTTGAAGAGAAAACTGAATATTTTTGTTGTACTCATTAAGTTTTGGTTGCTGCTTATTTGATTCAAATTTTGCTTCTGTTTGTATTTCTTCGGCTTCTAACCCACTGGTAGTTGTTGTGGTAACTGTTGTTAATTTTGTTTTTTCACCATAGTTCGTTAGATTTGTTATTTCATTTTTATCGTCAAGATTTGTGTTAGTTGTAGTTACATCTATTTTCTTTTCAGTAGATTTTAATTTTTTTCTAATTATTTTACGAATTCTCGGAACTATTGTTGTTGTTTCTGTTAAAACGGGAGTTGTAACAGGAGAAACTGGAGTTGTGTCAGTGGAAATTGTGGTTGCTATTGGTCTTCGCCTAATCACTTTAAACTTTCTTGGGCCATAATCAGTCGTTACTGTTTTACTATGAATTTCAGTATCAGAAAATGCACTACTTGTTATTTTTTCTATCTCTTTATTTTTAGTTAGATTTTCTTTAGTTTCTTCATCTTCTTTATCATCTTTCTCATCATCGTCATGTTCTTTTTCTTCTATGGTACTTTCTGAAAGATATATATCGTCCCGTTTATTTTCTAAATCCTCGTCATCAATTTCCAAACCTTCTTGAGTCGTAGTGGTAGTGGTTGATGTTCTAGAAGGAAATGGTAATCTTCGAGCCTGTAATCCTGGAGTGTTAGAAGACACTGTTGATGAAAGTCTAGACCTACTAAATGGTATTCGTTGAGGAATTCTTGGTGATATGTTTTGACTGTTTGTGAGAGGTCTTGATGTAGGTCTAGCGAATGGACGAGGGTTAAGTCTAGCAAATGTAGGACGTCTCTGAGTAAAGGTAGATTCAGTTGTTGTAGATCCAATAGCTTCTGTTACTGCATAGTTAGAATATCTCCCTCGGCCTCTAGATAAAATACTTGGATGCTTATCTTCTACGGTAGTAGCTGATATTTCACTATCTTCTTCTTCTTCATCATTTGGAGTAGAAGCAGTTTCTTCATCGAGATTATCATTTATTGTTTGTTTTCTTACAAGTATTGGACTGTCTAAATCGATGGGTGTTAAGGAAATTTCATCATCCTTATTAAATTGTGGCCTAAATCGACCTCTTACTGGAGAGGCTGCAGCTGGTAATGAATCATCTACCACGGAGCTGTACCTATCTCTTAACCTTGTATTTAGTCCAGTTTCTCTACCTAGTTTTTCTCCATTAACTTCGCGGCTGTTTGGGGTAGTTGACCTTATGATTTTAGAAAAACCTGTCTCTTCCGATTCCGACAATATTTCATTTGGTGTAGATAATGGCCGACGACGACGTACAAAATTATAATTCCTAAAACTCACCTGAGTTGTAGAGATTGGGGATGGTGTTGTAGTGCTAGGAGCAGTAGTAGATCCACGACGCCTCAGCCCGTTTCGACGAGATGTGGTACTTGATGGAGCATCAGTTGTACTCGTTGGTATAGTAGTTGTAGGTAGCGAAGGAGAGGAAGTAGTTGTAGTAGAAACTTCAATTGCCTCAGTTGCCGTAGGTACTGATGATGAAGACTCGGACATTTCAGCGGCTGTATTTGAGTTTAACAGCGATGATATTTGGACAGAGAGAATCGTAGTAGGCTCAGGACTACTAGGCTCTTCAACCGGTGATTGAGTGGTTGAACGGGTTCTCAATATTGAAGTGTACTGTGGTTGTAATGACGAAGAAGTAATTTCTCTTTCTAAAGCAGATTCTTGTGATTCAACTTCTGTTTCCGAATTTTGATATCTGTAAACAAAATTAGCAAGCAATGTATCGATCAGTTTGCTTTACAAGTATTATCCTCCGCATTTTTTATTGAACTTCTTCTATAAGTGAATGATTAAATTGTAATAGCATTTTACTAACTGTGCTGTTGTAGTCTCGGCGGTTGGGCGACTTCTCCTTATTGTAACGTACTCAGGTATATTCTCTCGTCTTGCACTTGCAATATCCAAAGAGTTTACTGCCTCAGATACGGATACATATGGCTCCACTCTTTCGAATAATGCATTTCTGAAAGTAATATAATAAACCATCAGGTTGCTATTTATTATAGTTAAATGCAATTTGATCCAGTAATATAAATGGCTGATTTATGCTGCAATTAATAATGTATATAAAATATATCCTTTATTGTAAGTTAAGTAACATCACCCGTTAATTTCGCTGCTTATATCAGTCGATAAAATCTTAAGTAAGCTTTTTAGAAATTTTGTTATGACACAAATTTAACGATCGAAAGAAAAATATAAGTATGCGTAATTTTATATCTAAAAACTTGCAATATATTTTAAGTAATACATAAGAAATGTTTTGTTTTGAACTTGAATATACTAAAACATACCTAGAATCTGAGTCATCTACAGTTTCAGAAACAGTGGTCGTTGTTGGCCTTGATCGACGAATATTAACATATTGTAGCGGCTTGGCGGTTGTTGCTACTTTAGTTTGGCCGACAGCTCTGGCTCTGCTCAATTGTTGCTCTTCAGACTCTAATTCCTCGTCAACTTCCTCGCTCTCCAGAGGCTCTTCAGTTGATGTAGTTGTTGAAGATGAACGGGATCGGTTGATCGTTACATATCTGCAAATGTGTTTGTCATTAAGTATATGCCTTACACGTAAATTTCCATGTAGATTAATTGTTCATATAATATTGAGCCATGTAATATTTTGCAGTGTAGTAGCGGTGTATAAGAATTCACTACCCCATATCATCCCTTGATCTTAAGAGGGATATTGAGCGCAGCGGCATCTTCCTGATAACATCTATATCCTGTGGTTGCCATCTGCCCAACATATAACTGTGCCAAAAATGCCTCCTATTGGGCAATTTATTGCGGAGGCCTTTGTTCAGCAGTAGACTTTTGAAAGGCTATTATGAAAGTGTGTATGAATGTATGAATTGAACCTCCTCGTCCTCTACAGAGCAGACAAAAAACGATTACAATCAGAATATGTCAGATGCAACAATAATTTAAACTTCGTACTGTAATAATTTATTTACGTTTAGTTTGAACTCAAAGTTGTTTTCTTTACAAAGAAAGTAACGTGTATGAGTACTTACTGCGGTCTTTCCTTTCTCAGTGGTCTATCTTGATCTGGCGATGGCTGGAGACCTTCATTTTGAGGTCCACGACTGTTCTGTGAAGAACTATCCGTGACACTATTTGTGTTATACCTAAAAATGATCAGTGTCGATTATTTTTTTTAAATCACTAAAAGTGTATCCGATGGAATTGAAAAATGTATCTTAAGTTTTCTTCACAGAAATTCATTGATAATCTTATAATCTTTATAAGTATTTAAACTTTAAACATACATAATTAATCTCTGAAAATTAAACTGTCACAAAAATACATAAGGAAAAATTAACACATGTCGAAAATAACAGTTAGGTTAAAAAGAACCGAGAGTTTTACCCATTTAACGTCGAACGTAGTGATTATATGCTCTTTCACTACAATGCAACGGTGTCATAATTATAAGTCAATAAAATTTTATTATCTTGTATGATTATTCGTGCTTAATAATCTAACTTACTTGTTCTTTCCCCGTGCCCGTTCCAAAACTTTTTGATATAGTCTCTTGTTGATCGATGATGGAGTACTGGTCACAACGCCACTGGTGCTAACAGAAGTCTCGGATAAGGCCAGATGCTTTTCCAGTTGCTCCACGCCTCCTTAAGATGCGTATAGACTTATTTAAAAATCAAATAAAAATACTAAATAGTACCAAACTTGCAGGTGACTCAGAAAAAATCTTTGTCAGGGCTTTTGTTGCCCTAAAAGTAGGCATATGTTCAGTAGTAGACATATAATAAACATTTTATCCCCACTATGGGAAGTTTCGCAGTGTCATACATGCACCCCCCCACACATTTTTTAAACAGTATATTCGGCCCGTATGGACTTTAAAACGTGGCTATATGTGGTTGCCGATGATTACCCCTTCCTTTCGCCACCCGCACCCTGGACTCGTCTGCTCATAATCATTACTACCAGTAACACGTGTCTTAATCACGCGATCGGCAAAACTACTGCGCGGAGGTTATACTTAGGAACTTATTAAGAAACTTTTCATTTCAACTTACCAACTTTTTTAATTAAATCGATTAGTTCTTTGATAACTTTCGGATCTTCCGCATCGTCTGTCGCGTTTTCTTCATCTTCGTCGTCTTCATATTCCTCAATCACCTGCAGACAATTATGTGAATTACATATTATAAGTATTTCCGTTCAAATTTCAGAAAATAATTATATAATTATTTCGATGCTTGCCTGTCTGTTTGCCACAGAGGTTTCTCTCTTTGAATATTTACTTTTATAGAATAAGGGTGACAAACGAGCACTTAGTCCGCCTGATGGTAAATGAATGCTGTAACCTGTGTCTTTGATACTCAATCGAAGAAAGATGTAACATCTAGATCTTTCTTCGATTAAGTATCAAAATGCAGTGGCGTTGTCACCCATGAGGACAAACATGGAATGCTTCATTCCCAGTAAAAAGGATCTCCGGTTCTATACACTCACCAAACTAAACGAAGGACCTATCATCATTCATGAGTAAGCATAATATAGCTGTATCAAGGCTTTTTATTAAAATGTTTCACGTAAATTATTAGAATTCGGCATAGTCATAAACTGTGGTAAACTTGACATATCCTTGCTCTAAAAAGAAAAAAAGAGGAGGCCTGTGCCCAGCAGTGGAACATATATAGACTGTAACTTTAACTTATTTAACTTGTTAAAGTTAAAAATAATATTGCAGTAGTAGAAATATGCTTTTAGAGATCGCATCATGGTGTTCAATTAAAAGGTCTTTGTGGCACCATTTTAAAAATGTGTAATTCTTACATACATAACTAATTTTTTTTTGATATTTTCCCAAATCAATGCTTTGAGATTTCTCTTCGTTACCAGAGACAGGAAGTAGCGTTAAAGGTCCGAAATGTCTGGTGATGGATTATGGCTATGGAAAACCATGTTTCGGAAAATGCTTAAAGAAAACTGATGTTGATGACGGTAGCTTGATAAGAAACCCTTGATAAACTCAAAGTATTGTTATCCATACCTCAGGTACGGGGGTGGTAGAAGTAGTTCTAAACAGCACAGAGCTCTTGGTGCTCACTCGAATTGGTTTTCTCGTAGTGGTCGTGGTAGTGGTTGTCACTGTGGTTTTAGTTGTCGGAGCCTTTGTGATGGGCGCTTTCGTGGTATCAGCGGGTTTCTTGCACAATACGTTGCGGGCGAAGTCGCACGAGTCAGCAGCCTTATTGAAATAAAGACCTAGGAAATAATGAATTTTAAGTTTACAAGGCATTCATGCTCATATATATATATATATATATATATATATATATATATATATATATATATATATATATATATATATATTAAATTTTATGCAACTAATGACATCGTTTTAAATGGATATGTGTGCATCCAACGGTGCACACATGTCCAATTAAAACTAAACTAAAAAAAATGAAAACGACTTCAAGATATCTTAATACCAAAGATTAATAATTAAAAGCAGTAAAGTATTTATAATTAATATAAGTATAGAATATGTTATCTTTATTTACCTGAAGGACAGGTAAACTGGTGAGCGACGATGCCCAGATTAGATGGGCCAGAGTCTAGACACCAGAAGTACTTCTTGCAGTCCCGAGGATGGGGGAAGAAACCTTCATCGGTGCACTTAAAATCTGTAATTAAATAGATTTTTAGCTTAATCAGAAAAATTGATATAGGTAATTACAAAGGCTGCCCAATGATCAGTTAAAAGTTATTCATAGAATAAAATACAACGTAAACAAGTTAAAAATTACAGTGGTATGAATAAAAAAATTGACATTTTTGTATGTAAGTAATATTATAATAGTATTTTAATTGTTTTATATAATTATGAATATTTGCATGCCTATTAAAGGCAGAATATAGCTTGAACTATGCACCACTGTTAAATCTGGTACCACCTGTATTCTGTGCAAATAAATGTTTCTTTCTTTCTTTCTTTCTAAAATAATTCAGATATTTCACTTTTATATTCGGTGTGGTTATAATTATTTGATGGATAACTTTTATTTGACGATTAAATAATCAGCTCACAGTGATATATAGTTCCAATATTTGCGATGATTTTCGATCGCTGTGTTGATGGTGTAATCCTAATCAAACGAAACGTATTAAAGTTATTCTAGAATATAAATCAGGTAGTAAAGAAAATCCTACAAATTAATGTTTCGTTTCCGTGTCGCAACGTAACGTAAGTAAAATCAATTTAGAATTTCAGCTATTTCATTTTAATAAAAATAATTAAAGATGTGAAAAACGAATCAAATGAGGTCCGCGTAATGAAATAGCTATGTCTGAGGATGTCTCGTTTAGAGGCGAAACACGTGTCGACAGTGGTGTATCTTTCCTAGTGTAGTGATGTTGTGAGAAGTGGTTCTGGGATTAGTGGTGACGGAAATAGTACACGCAATGGAGGGAGGGCGGCAGGTGCTCTTCAAATTAGGTAAGACACATCATTATATTTTATACCGCAGATATTACCTAATAAGTTTTTAACGTCTTTAATATGATGGATTTCCGCAAAGTAACTTTTTTTATAGGATAAGGGTAACAAACGAGTCACACAGTCCACCTGATGGTAAGTGGTTGCTGTGGCCCATAGACATCTACATCTATCTTCGATTACGAATCAAAACGCAGATGCGTTGTCAGCCGTGAGGACTAAGATGGAATGCCTCGTTTCCAGTAAAAAGGGTCTCCGGTTCTCTACACTCACTACATACGAAATATAGCAGCGTTCAGCTGCTATTTGACGCTGGTATTCTGTGAGAGTGTGGTCCTTCCCCGGTCGAGCCGACCCATTCGTGCTACAACCATAATATAGCTGCAGCATGGCTCTACCACATGTAACGGCTGATTCTATTAATTATCAAAAATAAAATTTTAAATGAGAGGCAATTCGGCCTCATAAAAGGAAGATCCACAACGAAAGCGGGTATAAATCTAATATCACATATTTAACAGGCCTGGGAAGAGCACCATTACACTGTTGATGTCTTCTGTGATCTTTCAAAGGTATTTGATTGTGTGGATCATACAATTTTGAATTTTGTTAATAAATCTAAATACTACGGAATTTGTGATGTCACAATTGATCTAAAAACCAGAGCAAAAGTTTGCTATAAATAATGTAGTGTCGTCGGGACGTGCGATAAAACTGGATGTCCCTCAGGGTCTGGGGAACATTCTGACGTACATAGAAGCTTTAAACAAGCCTAGATCGAATAAAAGTTTTGACTCTTTTTTATTTAATTACTTTGGTTCTTCCTTACCTGAACCTGGATCTGGAGTAGTTGGAGGTTCGGGAGTAATAATGTTCCACGATGGAGTTGTGCTTACAGTGGATCCACTTTTGCGTTTATTGCTCCTAAAACATCAGTACAATCAGTTAAATCACATACTTCTCATTCAGGTTCATAAAATAGCCTACTTAAACTTATTTAAAAATTATTTTTAAGTATATAAATCTAAACACTGTGGTATCTCAGCGCCTAAGCGCTCGCTGTAAAATTCACAGTACCCGAGCAACCCGGGTTCGATCTCCAACGGTATCAATGAAACTGTTAATTGTAATTTGAAGTGCCGATTTATCACGTGCTCGGCGGTGAAGGAAAATATCGTGAGGAAATCTGCATGTCTAAGTAACAAGGGAATTTTTTTTCGAGTATTGTGAAGTTCGCCAACATGCATTGGCGCAGCGCGGCAGACATTTCGTTGAAACTCTCTCAGAAATGAGAGGAGGCCTGTGCTTTAACTTGAACTTTATCTAAATCTAGTATTTATTTATTTTTACGCGAATATTACTTATTAAATGTAATCTCGATGCTGTAGAAAGTATGCAGTCTCTGAGTTAAGAATCACTCTTATTATCACCGGATCAAGAATGTGCGGGCGTTGAATATCTCAGTCTCACTCCAGTTAGATGGGCCGATGACGGGGATTAAAGTTTAAATTGTGAGAGATTTTTTGTACCTTGTAGATGGTTTCTCCGTTGTGGTTGTAGTGGTGGTCGAAGAAGTCCTTGGTCGATTTCTCCTTCTACTACCAGACTTGCCTCGCGACTTTGGCTTCTCCGATACAACAGTGTTATCTGTAGAGCTGGAAAAACGAATAATATGAAAATTCAATATTATAAAAAGATAGACAGAAAGAAGGCAGCTTTAAAGACATTATCTTTTTTTAATTCTTTCATCGTTGATTCTATACTGCCTGAGTATAAAAAATGTATTAGGTGAAGGAGATAATTAGGCCATCCATTCTATCAAACAACACGTAAATGTTTTACCATTGATCCTAATCAAACTAAATAACAACCAAAATAAGACTTCGACCCGAGATTATCGGCTCATTCATTCATACATTATCTAATATATAAAATTAATGTTTGTTTGTTTGTGTCAGATTGCAGTAAAAACTTTGTCAACATATTGCATCACTTCCGTGATGGTTATAGGTATAGTACAATTAAGTTACAGTAGGTGGCGCGCGTATCGTACCGACTGATTTATTTGGGATATATATTATTGAACTTCAATAAATGTATTATCATTCCCAATTAAACAATACAACTCTGCCAAATTCAAAATGATATTTCCGCAATTATTTCTTTTGCGACTGCAACGTGCCGGATATCAGGTAGTTCACTATAAGAGAAACATTATTTTTCGGCCATATAAACACTTGTGCCGTGCGAAAATTGTAACCGCTGCTATGTAAAGTCCATACCAAACGCTTTGCCTCATTCATAGAATATAAGTGACTTACCCAAGTTTGAGTATGTAGGCTTCCTTAGCTGCCTCGATGAGAGGGTATGGTTTCCCATGGCAGTTGCCGCGGAAGTCGTCGTTGTCGATTGACCAGAACATGATACCTAAAGAAATCATAAAACTATGTCGATTATTGGTAATCTCACGAGTGTAATAGAAAAGTTGGAGAATATATAACCCCGTAATTTTTTACGTGGTAGAGCCATGCTGCAGCTATATTATGGTTGTAGCATGAATGGGTCGGCTTGACCGGGGAGGACCATGCTCTCACAGAATACCAGCGTAAAATAGCAGCTTAACGCTGCTGTGTTTCGTATGGTGAGTGTAGAGAACCGGAGACCCTTTTTACTAGAAACGAGGCATTCCATCTTAGTCCTCACGGGTGACAACGCATCTGCATTTTGATTCTTAATCGAAGACAGATGTAAATGTCTATGGGCCACAGCAACCACTTACCATCAGGTGGACTGTGTGCTCGTTTGTCACCCATATCCTATAAAAAAAACTCTTACGTGTTCCAATAGATGGCAGTATGACGTCCTTTACATCACACGTAAAATACCTAGACAAGCTATCATAGATAGGCTAATATAAGCGGGAGACAGCTACGTACAGAAGCGTCAAAGGTGCGAGACGTTTATTACTCCGATCATGGTAGAAGTAAAAAATTACTTTCAGTAAAACTTACATGTACACAAAAATTATGTATTTACACTTGCATGCACAAAGTGGTACATATGGCGTACTTAATGCCATAGAGCGTTCTCTGCAAGTCAACCATTAGGCTAAACAGAGTTTCCCAGGACAGAGGTGTTTTCCGAACCAGTGGTGAATAAAAAATTACTTTCAATAAGTATTATATAATAATCAATATTGAATAAAAAATTATTTTATTCTATTCTATTCTATTCTGACATATTATAAGAGGCGGTGCAGCAATAAATAAAACAGAGAGGGTAAAAAAATATACATAATAAGTCTAGTACCATCCTGAAACTATTTCAGTCAACAATCTGAACCATTAAATTGCTGAAGTGTCCTGGTTTGAATGGTAAGAGACACAGCCTGTACAGGGTTATTTTTCAAAGAGTAGCCAAATTTTAAACTAAAGTTCAAAAGGGTCTCCGGTTCTCTACATTCCGCCAGATAAGTCTTACGTCACGTCAAGAGTCTCACACTACCACAGACAGTAGTAGATAAAAAAATGACTTTCAATGAGTATTATGTAATAATCCATATTTAATAAAAATATTCTATTTTATTCACCTCCAAGTCCATTCTCAGCAACATATTCGGCTTTCTTTCTCACGATATCAATATCGTCGTAACCAACCCACTGGTTTCCTTTGAAAGCAACAGGTCCCATGGCGGTGGGGTTTGGGTGCATAATAGTCCATTGCTCATCCTCTTCCTCCTCATCAGAATATTCTTCGGACTCCGAGCTGATGCTGCGTTTCTTTTCTTTAGGCTTCAGTGCTTCACAGATCTGAAAATTTTAGAATGTTAGAGTAAACTGGCTGATGCTGCAACAAGCTAAGACAACAGATTAAGCGAGGAAGTAAAGGCAGTGTTCGTTCCGTGGGTGACGTAATAGATAAATCTAATGGTTTTCGATAGATGGCAGTGTAATAATTTCGTTTACGTCAGACGTAATATATATAATAGACATAATGTACCGTGAAGTGGTATAAGAATATCACTACCCCATATCATCCCGTGGGTGTCGTAAGAGGCGACAGAGCGAAACAAATCAGGAGATGGGCAGCAGCGTCTTCCTAATAACGACTAAAAATAAAAAAAAAACTGTCGTTGACAACCCGCTTGCCAAGCGTCGCAAGTATGGCGCATATCCCTCCTATGAGGAAATCTATGAGGAAGCCTAAGTTCAGCAGTGGACTTTAATAGGCAGTAATGGTAATAAGATACCCAGATAGGCACCAGTGTGCGAGACGTCTAGTACTGCGGTCGTCAAGCCGCCTACTCTCCTTAAATACTCTCTACAATGGGAGAGGTTCATGTCCAGCAGTGGACTTTAAAGGGCTGATGAAGAAAAAGAAGAAGCAGATATCTTGTGGTAGATCTCTTTAAACACGCAAACCTTTTGAAAACGGTTGAGTCGGATGAAGAGCTAAGCTGCAACTGTATTATAGCTGCAGCAAGAATAGCTCTGCTCAGCCGGAGGAGGACTACGTTCTCAAGAAATTTCAGCGTAAAATGCTGCTGTTTTTATAGATTGAAGGTGAGAAATAAACACATAATGATCCCGATGGTAAGTCGATGATGTGACACATAAGAATCGAAGTACAGATGCGTTGTCACCCCTGAAAACTAAGGTGGAATGCCTTCTATCCATTAAAAAAAGTCTCCAGTTCCCTACATTCCTCAACGAAACACAGCAGCATTAAGCTGCTATTGTACTGCTAATATTCTGTGATACCGTGACCCTACCCCGCTAGAGCCGACCCATACGTGATGCAACCATAATAAAGTTGCAGCATGGCTCTACCACGTTTCAAAACTGGTACTGTGTTTCGTATAGTGAGTATAGAGAACTGGAGATCCTTTTTACTGGTAATGAGGCTTTCTATCTTGGTCAGTTCTCGTTAATTTTTATTTTAGATAACAGATGTCGCTGTCTGTGGGTCGCAGTATCCATTTATCTTCAGGTATAAAGTCGTACACTCGCTTGTTACCTACTATGGAAAAGTTTACTCTCGAAAATCGAACTAATTAAAACCATTTCAAAGTGGGATTTATTAGTTTGAAGTTTGAAGTTCATTGATACTAAGAAAAAAATCATTAACATTTATATCAATTTAAGTGAAATTTTTCCATTTGCAAATCTAGCAAACAGTTTATAAGCCAGTTTATATTATGTATAGTCAATGTTTCGTGAATCATGAATTTATTTAGAATTGGCTAATAAAGGCGACTGGATGAATTTGTCAACAGAGAAACCAGTTTGATAAAATTTTAGAATTTTACATAACATTCTTTTAAATGACGAAATAATTACGCTATCGCCATTTTAAGACCTCGATTTTATTATGATGTTACTAAGTTGGATATAATTATTAACTGGCTTACCATTTGCCAATAAAAATATTCAAAGACATTTGTTATACTTTTAGTATATTTTTATAGTCACTAAATAAGATAATACAGTAGCTCATCTGCCTCTGTGTATTTGTGAAACTTTAACTAATTAATAGATATGAATGCGGTCACCATCACTTTGTTAAAGAATAGCTATTACCTTTTTTATAGTATACGGTAAAAATACTAGCACATAATCCACATGATGGGAAGTGCATGCAGTAGCCCATTGACATCTCCATTTTTCCTCGATTAAGAATAGTTTCCAGTGGAAAAGGTCTTCGGTTATCTACACTCACCATAAAAAATATAGCAGCAATCAACTGCTATTTTACGCTGGTATTCTATGAAAGCGTGGTCCTACTCCGGTCGAGCCGACCCATTCGTGCTACTCCAATGATAAAGAGTAGTGTATCTAACACGTAAAAAACTAGCTATCTTAAGACAACTTTGGTAGCTTAGTAGTTAAACGCTCGTTGTAAATGTCACGATACGCAAAGAACCTGCAGGGCTATTCACAATCGTCTCGGAAAGCGAAATCGACTCGGATTCGATAACTTTTCGCACCGAAACCAATAAACGCTATTCACATTTAACGTTCGGATAAAGATCACTTAGATACATCCTATAACTATTGTATCGTCATTTAGTTACATGCATTTACGAATTTTGTAGATAAATAGGCTTTTGTATTTTTTAGAGTAACGCCTGAACAAAAACATAATGCAATATTTTGGAGTTAGCCATTGATATCGAATATAAAAAATATATAATTTAACTATATAATAAATAACAAAAAAACTGAGATATGTCTCGTTTCTGTTGGGTCTAGGTTTTTTTCTATGGGGCGTGACCGTACTTCTTTGACGTTTGTTTTCGATAATTGTGACAGTTTGCATCGGAAACTTTACGAGAGCTCTGAGGCTGGCGAAAACTTTTCGAATATTGATGATTAGAAGAGATAAATAAACCCTTTTAATTATAAGGTAGGTAACAAAAATTAATTACAATTATCTATAAGACGTATTTTCGTATAATTACTTCAATATTTGCACTTAATCGTAAAGCGGAATTTTTGTGAAAGGTGTGTTTTTATAAGTTTTCTATCACAAAGCAGCATATTATATATATACTGCTTTGTGAAACGAGACATATCTCAGTTTTTTTGTTATTTATTATATAGTTAAATTATATATTTTTTATATTCGATATCAATGGCTAACACCAAAATATTGCATTATGTTTTTGTTTAGGCGTTACTCTAAAAAATACAAAAGCCTATTTATCTACAAAATTCGTAAATGCATGTAACTAAATGACGATACAATAGTTATGGGATGTATCTAAGTGACCTTTATCCGGACGTTAAATGTGAATAGCGTTTATTGGTTTCGGTGCGAGAAGTTATCGAATCCGAGTCGAATTCGCTTTCCGAGACGATTGTGAATAGCCCGGCTGGTCTCGATCCTCAACGGTAATGAAATTATTAATCGCAATTTTAAGTGCTGATTCACTGCGTACTCGGCGGTGCAGGAAACCACCGTGAGAATATCTGCATGATGGACCGATAAATTACTTTGAGGAAATATGAAGTTGCCAACTGGCGGCCGACTAATTGCTTAATAACACTCTCAGAAACAATAAGAGAGAAAAAATAGATAACCTATGTTTGACCAGCAATGGGTTCTAAAATCTGATTAAAACGAAATTTAAAGAAATGTTACCCTACACTAGGAATTTTAACTCCAGAAAATTACCTCCAGACTCGGAACAATTATTTGTAGGCCATACAAATACTTGTTCCGTGCACGATTCGAACCTGCTGACCTCAGTGCTGCAACTCATTGCTAAGCAAATAAATGATAAATAACGAAATAAGGTGGGATAGTTTTTAAGCACTGGCGTAATTTTTTTTGTGCACAATCCCAATAATATTGCTTCAAATTTTTCTCACCTCAAAGTAAGACAAGTATCCTTTCTCCCTGGTCGTGTCTCCTTGTTCCCCAGGTCCATCTGCAGGCGACCCGATCTCCACTGCGTCAGGATTGAAGAGGGTGTACGATCGTCCGTATGTAGGTATACCAAGTACCAGCTTATTCCGGTCTACGCCGTTCTCCAGATAAAATTTAATTGTATAGTCCTGGAATAAAAATTTTGATAAAATTTAATATCGTTAAGAAATTCATAAGAAAACAAACTTTGTCAAGTCCATTAAGTCTATAGAAAAGGGTCTCCTACAAAATTAGGAAAAATTTCCATGAAGTTACACTTTGTAAAATCACACAGATTTAGATGTGACTTTTGAAATAGTTTTTGAAATACTTTTACTGCTCCGGCTGCCGCTTAATCTCACCTTTTTTAGTCATCTTTTTTTTTAAACTGGCTTTACGGCTCTGGGTTCTAGCCTTTCTGAGCCTGCTAGTCATCTCTTACGACAGTTACATAGATTATTATTTGAATTTTATTTGAAATTCAGTCTGTAGGACATTATAAGCATACGATTATAATCTGGGTGTATTAAGTGTATATAAGACAGTGAGATTTACTATCTAATGCTTCATCACCATTTCACCACGAGTTGTCAAGCACGAGCTTATAATAAAGAAAAAAAATTATTCAAATTTTATTTTGACAGCTAAAGTCATTTTTTAAATACCATCAGGATGGGCAGGCTAAGTGGTGAGATGGTAGCTTGCAATTAATATTCATTTGTAATACTTAGAATGAAAATGACTCTTATACTTACGATATTGAGTTCATTATCCACGCTGTACTCGTTAGGTTCTTCAAGTGGGTAGAGTGGGGCGTGATGGTTCACCGCTGGCTCAAAAGCCGAATGATAGTCGTATGAGAGAAGGTTCATCCAGTCCAAATATCTGCAAGATGGAGGCGAAAATCGATTCAAATTTTCTCTCGATTTGTAAAAACTGGGAATCTAGGTGAGTACCACATTTTTACCTATTCCTGCCTGTACTACTGTGTCTGGTTGAAGCATATAGACAGAGAGATCTGTAGCTTTTTTTGTTTGCAGTTGGCTGTAAGTGTTCATAGACTGCAGTAACCCCTTACCATCAGGTGGACTGTTGGTTCGTCACTTCTGTTTCATAGATAATTACCTCTCAACTCAACGACTACTCGCTCCCTTACTAGGGAGTTTGTCTCGCTGCTCTAGTGCGGTGAGCGGACTTCAAATAATCTATTAATGTAATATTTTTATAAGTACTGAACATAAATATGGTGAAGCTAAATTGTAGCGTGCTACAGCTGCAGCACCAATAAGTAGGGTAGACCGGAGAAGGACTTTCCTCATAAAGATTACCAGCGTAAAATATCAGGATAATTCTGTCGTGTTTCGTAAGGTGTTCGACGAGAACCCAAGTAATTTTTATTGCTAACATGGTTGGTTACCCTTAGGTATCTTAGTTCTCAGGGGTGACCAATGCATCTGCATTTAGATTCTTAGTCCAGGATAGATATAGGTATATATATCTTACGACTAAATTGAAAAAAAAATCTTGCAAGTCGGCATTCCATTATTCGAGTTATCAATTTTTATATGGCATTGGGAGTAAAACTTAAGTTGCTTCCGCCCTATGAATTTAAAGGTGACTTGAATCAAAACTGATCGAATAAAAAAAATGTTAATGCAAAGGTCAAAAAATAAGATTTCCATAAATTAATTTGTGATAAACATATCTTAAAGTAAAAAGCATGACTTAATCGCAAAACTTCCGACACATGACGAATAGCGAGTCATGATATAAAAATACATACTAACTATTTTTAAATAAAGCTCCTTTTTATTTATTTGTAATAGAATTATAAACTACGATAAGAAAAAATAAAAAAATCTTTGTTTGTTCAGAGTAAAGCCATTTATGTGACGTTTTATTCACCATTATTATTCTTTCTACGCGTACTTTATTTTCTTTAAAAGGCAGCACATAATATAGAACCCACGCTGTTCCCATCTGAATAAATTGTATAAACTAAATATTTTTTTAATAAAATAAGGGTGATAAACGAGCACACAGTCCACCTGATGGTAAGTGGTTGCCGTTGCCCATAGACATCTACATCTATCATCGTTTGCGAATTAAAATGCAGATGCGTTGTCAGCCGTGAGGATTAAGATAGAATGCCTCTGTTCCAGGAAAAAGGGTATCCGGTTTTCTACACTCACCATACGAAACACAGCAGCGTTAAGCTGCTATTTTACGCTGGTATTCTGTGAGAGCGTGGTCCTACCCCGGTCGAGCCAACACATTCGTGCTACAACTATATTATTAATATAACTGCAGCATGGCTCTACCACGTAATAAAATATAACATCCGTACTACACTTTACATAATAAGATTAACAGCGGCCAGTTGGTATATTACTTCTGGTGTAAACAAAATGGCCGCCGTGTAGTGGCGGCGTAGGAGAACCTATTTACCTTTATCATCCCGTTGGTGTTATAAGAGTTGAGAGAGGGTAACGTAACAGGAGAGGGGCAGCAGCATCTTCCTGATAACAACGCTAAATAATAAAAAATCTACAGTTACCAGTGCGGCTGTCCAGACTTGCAACTACGGCAAAAAGCCCATATGGGGCAAGCTATTGGAGAGGACTATGACTTTTAATACACTGACGGTAGATAGGTTAACAAGATGGTTATACCACTGCCTAAATCTATATAAATAAATAAAATTGATATGTCTGTTTGTAATGTCAAAATAACAGCTTTTTACTAAATACATATGAAAGTATATACGGTACTTATATACTTTCATATGTATGTATATTCATATGTATATATAACAAAAACACATTTTTTATAATTTTTGTCTGTCTCTCTGTCTGTCTGTTTGTTCCGGCTAATCTCCGAAACGGCTGGACCGATTTCGATAGGACTTTCACTGGCAGATAGCTGATGTTTAAGGGAGTAACTTAGGTTACTCATATTTTAGAAAAAGAATTAGGGTTCCGCGCAAGATAATTAAAACCCTAAATTACACGCGGGTGAAGTCGCGGGACAGCTAGTCTTACATATAGAAGAATATTCACGAATATTTTTCCTCTCACGTTACCCACTGAAATAGGTTAATGAACTTCTAGCAAGTAATAGAGATAGGAATGGTCCAACACACTTTTACGGGCTGATAAAAACAAGAAAATGCAAAAAGTGACGCTATTCATACATAATATAAGAGTTTAAAGAAACTTAAACATCACGCATCGATCATGAGCTGGGATGATCCCGATAATTTTATTGATAAGTCCTGGTGATTTTGATCAGGATAATAGGATAAAGTTATTAAAGTATTTTATTGTCATCGGTCCTTGATACGAGTGCAAATTTTTAAATCAATCGGCCGTCTACAAGTTGGTGAAATTACATTAAAATATTCCGTTACATTGGTAAATAGATACACGCAAAGCTAATAAAAGCGTTGAATAAAACTACTTTTACGGATTCTATCGCATTTAATTAACTTATTTTTTTTTGATTCTCGACGTTTCGGGTACTTTACAGCACCCATGGTCACGGGGGACTGAGGTGATTGACGTCCCGATGTCAGCTTTAACCCGGAGTACCTTCAGCTGTTTTATTATTAATTTTGGTCCAATCTACGCAGAATGAACTTAATAAGTTAATTAAACGCGATATAATCCGAAAAAGTAGTTTTATTCAATGTGTAGTGTTCACATAAATATAAGAAATCATTATACTAATAAAAACGTGTTAAAAATACGCTACCATAATGTCGTAATCTTACATAATAACCGAGAAAATTAAAATATAATTATGAATACAAAAATGTAACAATAGCAAATTGTTTGCACTCTTACAAGTAAACGCACGCATACGAGCACAGATAGTCACATTGTTCCGAAACTGAAAGTTATCAGAGCGTTATATGAAGAATTAAAAATATTAAGCGTATCGTATCGTACGTTACAACATATTATGGCGAGAATTTAGCGAATAAATACAGAGCAAATATGCATCATATTATTTATGGGTCTTCACTCTCATCCTTACCATTCCCTATGTACAATGTCCTCCAGACCTAATTTCTACTGCGCTGGTCACTTTCAAAGACGATGAGCCATTTGCGTAGGACAGTATTATAGTGCACCAGTATGTGCATAAGCATAGGTGCGATGTCTATTCCCTCAGGATGAGACGGCAATCCGAAACGACCGGAGAAATTAAGCGCAGAACCAGCGGCATTAGGTGTTTACCGAGTCACGGGATGAACCACCGTAGAAATTTTGATTCCGGCTGCTACTAATAATTTCTTGACAGAAAACTCCAACAATAGATTTTGGCCAGACCCGAGATTAAAACAAACCACTATTATAAAAAAACATGCGTGAGTGTCGTGGAACACTCAGTTGGAACGAAGTTCCTTTCGTAGTATATTATTATTGATAAACGTATTATATTATTGATTAACAAATACAAATAAATGAATTACTAGCGTCTATTAAAATGAAGTGTCATCTATACAAATATTATATAAATTGAAGTGTCTGTTTGTAATGTCTAAATAACAGCTTTTTACTATATGAAAGTATATACGGTACTTATAAGAAAAACACGGTTTTAAAATTTTTGTCTGTCTTTGTGTCTGTCTGTCTGTTTGTTCCGGCTAAACTACGAAACGGCTGGACCGATTTTGACCGGACTTTCACAGGCAGATAGCTGATGTTATAAGAAGTAACTTAGGCTAAATTTATTTTAACACACAGCTAGTTTAAAACAAAATAATATTTCTTTTATGGCAAGATAAGAAAAAGTGCGAAGGAGATGGATATTATTCCATCTCGTTTCCTTATAGCCGCTAACGCTGTCCACACTACGTCAGAAGGGGTCGTGACGGAAAAATCTTACATTTTTTGTCGCCTTGCCCCCTAAGCCAAATTCGTACCGTCCGATTAGGAACTTCGTACCAGTAACAATTCAAAAAAAAACACTGCGGTTGTCAACCCGCCTTCCAAGTGTGGAAACTATGAAGCAATCTATGCGGAATGGCTTATGTTTAGCAGTGCACTTTTGATAGGCTTAATGGTAGCGGTGAATGTAAGATATTGTGGTCAATATAAAAATAATTTCAGCGCCATCTATCGGTTCCTAAAACAACTATGAACTATCGTTATGACAAATACTTATACTTATTCTGTGAATATGATCTCAATCGGTATATATATAAATTTAATCTCTCAATAATTTGTTCACGATTAGTGACAGTACTTACAAAGTAAAATAACATATTCGTCCTTAACACATATGTATGTATATATGTTGAAATAAGCTTTGACAATCACGGCGGAGGTCACGCTCTGTAGTCAGAGTCATCACAGTCCTAGCGCCCTAGCTATTGTGTATTCAGAGCCCCGCAGGCCCATTGTCTCAGCGGACATTCAAATTACCATATCAAGTGGTTTCTACATCACAATCATTGCTATGACTTAACGTTCATTATGAATCACACGTTGATTCTAATGAACAAACTTTATTAGGCTCAGCATGTAAATACAGTTTACAAAATTTATAAATCTACCATGCATTCTGGCGAAAAAATAAAGTCTGTTTTATAGAATAAGGATGACAAACGAATCCACCTAATCGTAATTGAATGTTGTGGCCTACGTAGGTCACTCACTAAGTTTTGAGATACTCGAAATTTAAAAATGGAATGCCCCCGTGTTATATGTTTCTAAAAAGCAAATTTATTTAAAAATAGAACTCCATAAGCCAATTGCTCAATATTAAAAAAAACAAAGTTCTATTAATTTTCCTGCAACTCTTCCCGCGCTTTTCATTTAAAACGATGGATTTTAACCGCTATGATATATTATGATTTTAAATTTGGTTTAACCGAACAATTAAGTTTACAGCAGTTACAATCAGCATTAGGGGACTCAGCTCCATCACGCGCAACAATTTTTAGGTGGCTTGCTGAATTCAAAAGGGGTAAAATTAATCTTAAAGATGACTAAAGAACCGGGGCCCCACAAACAGCAGTAACGGCAGAAAATGTATGGACTACTGAAATGTTGGTGCGAGAAGACCCACGAATCACATATACGGACATCGAAAAGATTGTAGGCATTAGTTCAGGAAGCTTCTGTTGTCGATGGATTCCTCGTTGGATCTCCGAAAGCGAAAAACAGACTCGTGTGGATTGGTGCCATGAAATGCGTCTACGTTTTGAAAACGGGGCATCTGGATCTATCAATATGATCTGGAAAATAAAAGGCAACCGTCGCTATGGGTCTACTCAGAAGGACAGTTACCGACAAAACTGCAAAGACCTCGCAAGGTCCGCAAAAAATGGTGTTAGTTTTTTTTCGCAGAGCGGACATTTGTCGACGTCAATGCTGGAAAATTGTAGGTCAATTAACTCTCAATGGCATACTACAGTTGCATTTCCCAAAGCTTTTCAAGCTGTGCGGGAGAGAAGACCAAAGACCGGGCTTCGGGAAATCATGCTGCATCACGATAACGCCTCTTCACATACCTCCCTTCGAACAAAAGCATTTATTGAGGAATCTGGCGTTGAAACTCTAAGTCATCCACCTTACAGCCCTGATTTAGATCCTTGTGATTTCTTTTTGTTCCTAAGAGTCAAATAAAAAATAAAAAGCAAGTTTTTTTCAAGCGCCGAAGAAGCCATGGCTGCCTACGAAGAAGCGATTTCCGACTTGTCAGATCAAGACTGGCAAAAGTGTTTTCGGACTTGGTTTAGGCGAATAGAACTTTGTATAGAGCATGGTGGAGAATATTTTGAAAAGATGTAAAATAAATATTAATAGTATATAGAATACTTTTTGTATGTCTCAAAACTTATTGAGTGACCTACGTATAGACATCTACATCTATCCTCAATTAAGAATCAAAACGCAAATGGGTTATCACCCCTGAGGACTAAGTTAGAATATCTCGTTTCCAGTAAAAAGGCTCTAATCTACACTCACTATACTAATCACAGTAGCATTAAGCTGCTATTTTACGCTGGTATTCTGTGAGAGCGTGGTCGTTGCCCGGTTGAGCCGATCTATTCGTGCTACAACTATATTATAGCTGCAACATAGATCTACCGCGTATAAAAAAGCCATATTATTGCACGATGAATATGTAAAAATATAATAATATAAGATGAAGTGGCAATAGGCCAGCCATATAGCTCAAAGTACCAACAAACAATGGAGAAAAAGGTTTTCGAACCAGCTTGATACTGGTAAGCGAAGTGTGGGTCCACCTCCCACTAGATAATGTGATAATCTGGTTTGAGACGCAAGTGGAATAAAAGGAATGCCGCAAACCACGGTTTCACTAGGTTCCGCAGTTGACCAATCATCAAGAATGTAATACGAGTGTTTTAAAATAATAAAACAGCGACAGTAGACAAAAAACTCATCTTTCACATATCTTTACATGTTAAGGTGAAGGTGGGCTTACGTTCAGCAGTGGACTTGTGAAGGGCTGCCATGATCACCATTAGATAATAGTCGTAATGTATTAAAAGTGTTTCAAAACAAAAAAATCGCAAGTGATGATTTTATTTATAAAAAAATTCTTTCACACATCTTTAATGTTACTGCTCAGTATCGCAGTGGTTAAGGGTTTGACTGCAGCGATGTCAGTTTTTTAGTTAAATCTCCTCACTGATTATACACATTTGGTTGTTCTATAAATTACTTTTCCGGGTCTTGGTGTTTGTCCATGTACAGTTTTTTTTATTATATTGATGAGACACACCAACTTGTAGTCCACCTGATGGTATTTAGCAACTGCACCCTATGTACACAAGCAACTAATTTCAAACAAAATGGCTACAGATGCGTTGAGAATAGTTACTCGTAAGATTGAATAATTCACAGTCACAGCCTGTAATTACACTTGCTTTTTATAACATTCAGTCCGGAACAAAGCTGTGCATTGTTGTTTGGTGTAAGAATAAGGTAACAGGGTGGATGCTTCCTAGATGGACTCCCAGGCACCAAAATTTCTACTGTGGCGAAGCTTTAGTCGAGTTACAAGCGAAAGAACATCGAAAGTCTAAATCGCGCTATTAAAATTCCGAAGTAAAACACTATATATAGAATAGCTAACAGCAAATAAGAATGACATTCCTAGTACGATTTTTTTTTATTTCACTTTACATGCGAAACAAAACGACATCGATTTTGATAATAATAATGTCCTCCAGATTGTATTAGCCATTTGTTCAGGACAGGATTATAGTACGCAGGCTTCTGCAACATCCTGATTCTGGAATTTTACTGACAATATATTAATAGAAAAACCAATAATTTATTTTGGCCCGACCTTGCAAGGCTCCGAGGTTGCAAACTTGGGACCTTGGGAATTGTATAAATAACTTTTTTTTTTCAAATAAAATAATTTAAAAATAGTATATCCAAATTGGATAAGCAAACAATAGAGATTTTTTTCTGTTGACGTCTCTCTCCTACGTCTCAGAAATTGGTATCGAATTAACGATTGAAACAACAGTAACTGTAAGGGTGCAAAACCAGCACACAAGTGACTTGAGAGTAAGTGAATGCTGTAGCTCATAGATCTACATCTATCTCTCAAAATTATACAGTAAGATTTTCTGCTATAAATAAAAGGGAGGCAAATTACATATATAAATTGTAAAGACACACACATTCACACTCAGAACAATTATTTATAGGCCATACAAACACTTGTATCCGTGCGGGATTAAAACTCGGTTGTGAAGGCCTAATTATTCTGCAGCTATAAAATACAACTGCAGTGTTATTCTACCAAGTAAATACTGTGATTAATACACGTACTGGACAATTAATTTGAAAAAAAAAACAACGACCCCATAACCGCAGTATGCATTACGTATAGTTACGTATTCCGTACGCTTATGCCTTGTACTACATATTGAATATTTGGCAATTATTTGACATTGAAAATAGGGAATTAGGTAACTAGTGAGGCAGCAGAAGCTAGTTTTATCTATGTTGTAAGTATGTGTGAAGTGCACGAACGTTGGCTCACGTCGTTCGGAACGTATAATGTCACTTCGTATGTCAAGCTGTTTGATTTAATCGTGAAAACACGCCAAGGTCACGAAGAAGTTTGACGAGCTTAGAAGCTTGAGGCGCAAGATACTTTAAATTATATTTGTTCACTAATGCCGTTCCGTGCGTGCGTGCGTTGTCATGTGGTGGCGGCTTAAGATTTATTTATATAATAAGGGTGACAAACGAATATACACTCCACTTAATGGTAAGTGGATGCTGTAGCTCATAGATGTATATCTATATTCAATTAAGAATCAAAATGCAGATGCGTTGCCACCCTTGAGATCTTACATGGAGTGCCTCATTTCTAGTAATAAGAGTCTCTACACTCACGATACGAAACACAGCAGCATTAAGTTGCTACTTACTGATATTCCCCAGTCGAGCCGACCAATGAGGGCTAATCATTTTCTGCTCAACAGATGTCGCTAGTTTACACTCAGGTAAAGCTTTTTGTTACACAATGTTATTTAATTGAGAAGTTGGTTTTAAATAAAATTTATCAGTTTCTAGAGTATTATATTAATACACAAAACAATCTAACTTTTTTTAATTTTTCTACTTTTATGAATATCTGTGGTTTGGTTTATTTATTTTTAATCTTATTAATATAAGTTATAGCTAATAGTATAAAAAAAACAATAAACTTTACATTTTCCGAACAAATTAACCTCCCCGCTATGAAATCTGTCAAATCTTATACCTCAATTTCTAGCGGCGCCGCCCTGGTGGCAGAAAAAGTTGTGGATGCCGTCATTCGTGCTACAACCACAATATGGCTACAACGTAGCTCTACCACATACAAATCACCCCATTTCGACCTGTGGTAGTCAAAGGCAACTATGGGAAATACCAGAAAAATGTTATTCTATTTGTCTTCCAATAGATGGCGTTATATCCAAATCAATTTACTCCAGACGTAAAATACTCAAACTGGCAACGAGCAGCAGTGTCAAATAAGCCGTGTATACACAGTGAGCGTTGCCTTGTATTGGTGGCGTTTTAAAATTTTTACCACCGCTTTGCGTTTGGATGGTGTCCTGTGTTATGATGGGAAGATCATATCATATAATTCAACGTATCATGTTCGAGATGAGAGTGATTTTAAAACATTAAATATAAAGTGAAAACTGTCCGCTATTATCTAAGATACGATATCTAAGATACCATAACGCCACAACTTAGTTCCAATTGAGATAAGAGCTCGAGGTTTAGACTATTACACAGTTTGTAGTGTTTATGTTTTGATTGGAGCTTACTTGTTCAAAGTTTCAATGTCATATCCCTTCTGTATAGTCTCGATACCCGCCGGCACCGCCATGGTGAGTAACAGGCGTGGTTTCCCTGTCTTCTCAGATTCCCTCTCGAACTCCTCTCTCAGTTCCTTGACAAGCTTGGCGTAGTTTTCGCGGTCCTTTGGTTTGCCACCATCTCTAGCCGCCGGGTACTCCCAATCCAGGTCGAGTCCGTCGAAGTGGTTTTGTCTGAGGAACTGTGAATTAAAATTTTAAAATTATTATATTTTAATAACAAATTAATAAATTAACATTTTCTTGTTACTCAATTAACTTATTTATTTTAAAAAATTAAGGAAATTTGGATATTTATATTGATACGTTGAATACCGCTAAAGGACAAGGTGGTTGATTTTTGAGTTTAATACCTACTCTGTACATAGTTTTTTTTTTGTTATGTTGATGAATACCAAAGAAAAAAATTTGTTTATGATAAAATATATGCGTACTGTTTTTTAGTTAAGTTTTCTATACGCTGGAAACTTTTATGTCATTCTGAACCCAATTTAAAAAATAAATTTACAAAAAAATTACATAAATTACAATGAACAACGAACAGGTAACGTAATTAATAAAAAAAGCTTCCCTGTGTATTTAAAAAAATATATATTTTATAACTTTAAACGCACTTCAAGCTATAATCCTTTACTTTAGCTTAACTTAAATCCTTATATTATTTAAAAACACATCGGCAACTAATATGTTGACTCGATTCATTTATATATTACATTAATAAACAACAAAATATTTTCAATAAATAAAGGTACGTCTTGGTAAGTACGGACACTATACCTATGTAGGCCTTATAGACCTTCCCGTCATATTTTAAACATTGGTGCAATAACATGAAAGATGTGATCAAGAAAAAAATTATAAGATGTTATGTTTTCACTTCATTGCATATGTGGCAACGCTGTCGTCGCGCCACAAACGAAGTAATCAAAAGCTATCTAATCACAACATCGAAGTTCCTTAACTGAGCTCCGTAAACACATGGAGCATTGGCTACTCCCTGGACTGAAAATCTTGCCACAAGGGAGATCTCACCTTTTGTTCTATATTATATGACTAAAATATAGACTTACATTTCAAAATAATAAAACGAAACATAACATCATTATACTTGGCTTTTAAAATTGAATAAGCTGAGACATAAACCTTATATAACTCCCACATAAGTCGGGTAACTAATGACCCTGCTAAAATTTGGGACTGATTCTACCTTTGTTTGTGCTATCTTGTTTGTTTTGTTCCCCAACGTTTGAATTAGTCATGTCTTAATTCTTATCAATGTTCAAAATTTAAGTTAAATATTTATGTAATAAATAATATAATTCATCATAATGTTACCCATAGTATGGGACGATGTTTAATTGTGGACTTCATCTTTGAGTGTGATAATAATTTAAAATTAAACATTTTGTACAATCTACTTCGATAAAAGTTATGAAAAATAGCTCAAAAGCTTGTTTTTAAAGCTAGATTAAATTTGTATGAGATCATATGTGAAGCACCAGCTTTCAAATAAAAAAATAATCATCGAAATCGGTTCACCCAGAAAGAAGTTATGAGGTAACACACATAAAAAACATACAGACGAATTGAGTACCTCCTCTTGTTGGAAGTCGGTAGAAAATATGTAGTGTGTGTTATATTGAAGATACAATATGTTGGTTGCAGAGACCGTATTTTATAGCATTCCTTGAGGAGGCCTTTGTTCAGCAGTGGACTTGAGAAGGGCTGTAATGATGATGATGATGATGATGAGGATTATTGTCTGTCATAAGCCACATTAATAAAGCTTATATGAAAGTGGTTAAGTTGATATTATTTTAAAAACATGATTTAATTATTAAATTCAAGACGTCGCGATAGCTCTATAAAGTTAATTTATGTATTATATCAATAATATTATTGGTTAAAATTTACACTATCATTTGAATTGTAGTGAAACTCGAATAAAGTTTGCTTTGAACCGGACCCACAGAGGCATTTGAAATAACGAGGGAAAGTACGGTGATTGCACGTTGCATATTATGCATATTTTCCATTTGTAAGCTGGTTATACCATTTATATGTATTTATATAGAATTTTAATATGACTGAATTAGAAGTGCATCCCTATAACAATAAATATCGTATTAATTGCTATCTATAATAGCGTTTTTTACTTATAAGTTATAGGAAATGTTTCTCTCAGACGACGGTTACAGGCATTGTCCATTTTACGTAAAAGTGAATCAAGTTTTAGGTACTCGTAATTTAGTAAGGTATATTTTAAAGGATTATTTGACGATATGATTTGGTAGAAAACATCTCAAAATTTTCGTAATTTTTGGAATGGAATAGTATAGAATAATTTTTGTTAAACAGAAATTACAAGACTATTTATTGATAGTCATTTAAGCTTTATCACATACGGTCATACAATTGTTATCTAAGAATGTACGTCAAGTACATCATTACAACATAATATCGAAATTTACTGAATACCGTGGGGAGGCCGATGGCAGCAAGAAGAAGAACAAAATATTTTTTCCAAATTTGTCTTTACACATATCGAATATTTTGATATTGTCGCTTTTTTATTGATAGTATCTTATATTTATGTAAGTATGAAAAAATTAAAAATTGATTAGACTAAAATAAATTTTGTTACTAACCTTAATAGTATTCCTTACAAACTCCTTCCGACTATCCCTGGAAGCGACCATAGGTGAGAACCTGCTGGAGCCCTCGTTCCAACCTCCGATGGCCAATAAAGTCTTCAGATTTTTATTGTATGTTTTCAAACCATTGAATTTGGCATAGCCACCTAAGGAAAGGAAATTAAAAAATATATTTTATATTTTTTGTGAATAGTAAATGTGGCTGCAATAAACGACACACCTTATTTTTTTTCAATTTAATACAATGTTTTCGTGATCAAGTGTAAAAAACAAGTTCAGTTAATTGACTTTTTCCTTATTTACTCGTTTAACTTTTACTTAACTTTTATATGGTATCGTTCAACTACATTATATTTATCATATAAAAGACATCAACGATAGCATGTAACTTTGTCACAAACATTTTGGTTAAGTAATATACTTTTAAAATTTACTAGATTACTACTATAAGGCTATTACATTAATAGTAAATATTTCCATTTACTACTTTAACTTAACTGAAACAACTTACACTATGAGCGGTTTATGAAAGTAGTTGAACGGTAGATTGCAACCTACTTTTAGTTTCATAGTCTGTACATGTAGACGTATTTATTCCAATTTATAATTAAATTTAACGTCCATTTAGGACAGATTAAGTAATATTTATTACATTGTTAAAATATAAAAAATCGAAAAAAGACGAAGAAATAACCTATTCGGAAATCTGATCTTTCATCATCAAAACTTTGTATCCGTTGGTGATTTAATAAATTACTTTTGAAATTATTTAGGGCCAAATTATAGAACTTTTCTGCCAAACTCACCTTTCTCAATATCTTGATACTTGTCAAAAGGTTTGAGAGTGTTGTCTTTAGTGAAGCCACCGAACGCGTACACCAAGTGCGTGCAGAGATAAGGATTAATATTCTGAGGATTGAAGCGCGCTGTGCCCGGCCGGTACACCGACCAATTGGTATAGTAGCAGACCACTCGGGGTTCTGCTGATAAAGCTGTAACAATAACTTAATGTTAATAGAGCATACAATATAAAAATAAAATATTTTTTATGTGCGATTAAAAAAAATTCTCTTAATACTCTTCCAATCGGACTTATTAAACACTACAACTAAGCGACAGATGCATAGCTGCAGCAGGGTTCCTCGATTGAGGAAGAACCACGCTCGCACAGAATACCAGCGTGAAAAAAGCAGTACTTAAAATGTTGCTGTGTTTCATATGACGAGATTCAAAGGCCTATTTACTGGTAACGAGTTATTAATTAACTAACTAGTCATACTTAAAGAAGTGGCTGAAGATGGCTGGATGCTACTATCTGCTTGGGATACTATAATTAATAAAATTAAATCCCGACCCAAGCATACAACTGCAAGATACAGTAAGTTCATACTGCATAGATCGGACCAAAAATTAATAATTTTCATCTGGAGGTAGCCGTGGTTAACTATGCCATTGGGACATCAAACATATCAGTCCCTCCCGTGACTGGGCGCTGTAAAATGCTCGAAACGTCGGTAATATAAAATAAGTTAATATACGCGATAAAATTTTGCGAATTTTAGTAGTAGGGTAATAATGCATCTGCATTTTGATCAACGATTTGATCATCCTTAATCAACGACATGTCCGTTGACCACAGCAACCCACTTACTATCATCTGGACTTTGTGCTCGTTTTTTACCCTTAATCTACAAACATCATCACCAAGTGGGATTGTAGTCAAGAGCTGGCTTATAATAACTCAACAAATGTATAAATATTTGAATTATTATTATATTCAGAAAATATTTGGATATAACTTGTCTTATTCAGCCAGGAAATTATCTTTTACTTTCCGTTACGTTTCCGTTTACAAATTGCTAAATATTGCGTATATGATGTAGGAGAAATTCATGAAAATCAAAATTCATAGCTTCTTAGCGTACTCGGCAAAAGAACACTCAGCTATCATAGCTCAATAATAATATAAGAGCTATATTATCAAAATAATTTGGATTTAGACTGTCTGAAATCCTGAACAACAAAAATTTCTTTATCTTACCAATATACTTTAAAAATACATGAAAATTATTAAAAGTAATGCACTATATTGTTTTGTATTATTTTTTAGCTACGAGTATATACCAGTTATTGGTCTGAATTTTATCTTGACATAAACATTTAGGAGTTTATTGAGTTTACAATTTTCAATATTAAAAATAAAATTAACATTTTTGATTAACATTACATTTTACAAAAATAATGTTCAACCCTATTAAAGTATTATATGTATGATGTAATAAAAACAAATGTATATGATGTTTTTGTACATGGGCGAATGATTAACATTTATGATTCATGTAAGTTACTAAGCGTAGGTCGTATAAAAGTTACTATCGAGACACGAACAAAAGACATAAACGGGTTTCTATAAATATAAATACTTTTACATACGATTTTATATTATACAAACTTGCGAACATAAGTGAATTTTATATTCTTATTACTGTAGAATAATAATTCCTTTTTAATGTTTTTTGAAAACTGTCATGACTTACATAATATTTCAGTCAGAAATGAAAACGCTGCGACACTTTCTACCGACCCAATATAATTTATTTGGTAAGATGTCAATTGCATTAGAAGGCACGATATTGCATTTTAGGCTGGCAGGCTTTGGAGGAATCCAAAAGATACGGAAACGTAAAGAACGATAGAGCTCATGTAGTAACGAAACGTAAAAGGTATTTAGATTTTTATTATTTTGTTAATAAACTAAAAATATATTGACATAAAAATGTTCATACATATACATATAATCTGGGTCAAAACAACTTCACTAAATTTACAAAACCTTTGCCGCTTCTCACGAAAAGTAAAAAAGTCCAAGCGCGAAGGTTAACCTAAGTTTTATTGAGAGACAAAGTAAATCTCAAACAATGCACCATTGTCAGGGATCGTCGCCCACCAGCCAGTGCGTTGGCCTCATAATTTACACAGAGTAACTAACCGTCAGACTGTCACATAATATTTTCATTTTTGCTTCTTTTATGGTAAATACGATTTCCTACACATAACCGCTTTGTGGAGATAGAACGAAGTAGTTAAAGTAAATAATTAATATGAGAATGCTAAAGTAAAATAATTAAACATTACGTACTACATGCAAATAAAATAGATAAGATAAATAAAAATATATAAATAAAATAAATACATAATTTATATATAGAGTATATCAAATACCTCCAAGATACATGAGAAAATCCTTATCAATCGAAAATACTATACAAACGAAAATTAATACAATCCTCTGAAATATCTTAAACACATTTTATTTTGCTGCTATACCATAGATATAGAAATATCTTAAACACATTTTATTTTGCTGCTATACCATAGATATATAGAATGACAGTGTTTGTAGTTTGTATGCTATGCCATAGAGAATACGTGCACTATCATTTAAGTCCTTGCACTATAGAGATATAATCAAACGAATGTCCAACCTTTGTTTAAACGCACAAAACACTTCTTAAGCTAATTAATGTATTAAACTGCATTTTAAGTATCAATTGAGACGTTGTATTGTCGCTCAGGAGTTAAGAATACTTCTTCAATATTCTACACCTGTTTTCATTGCATTCCACAACTTTTTCAATTCGATAATCTCTGGGGATGGGAAATTCTTCTACGGTGGGGGTAAAAATATTTTATATCACTATCGACATTCTATGAAAATAAAATTAACAACTTAAACAAATATAAAACTTATGTAGATTCTTATAAGCAATCATGTTAATAAAGGAAAAGCCCGTTCTTGAGGAATAATAATTATTTATTAACTACTTTAAAGCCGCTCAGCTTTAAAGAGAGTTATCAAAACAGAACCAGTGCGTGTTGCCAGTGATGACTTACGGATCTGAGACGTGGTCCTTCACTGCTGGCCGTATGAGGAAGCTCGAGGTTGCTCAACGAGCTATGGAGATGGCTATGCTCGGGGTTTCTCTGCGTGATAAACTTAGAAATGAGTATATCCGCAGTAGAACCAGAGTAACCGATATAGCCCAACGGATTAGTAAGCTGAAGTGGCAGTGGGCCGGCCATATAGCTCGAAGAACCGACAATCGATGGGGAAGAAAGGTTCTTGAGTGGCAGCCTCGTACCGGTAGGCGAAGTGTAGGGCGACCCTCCACGAGATGGAGTGACGACCTGGTAAGACATGCAGGAAGTCGATGGATGCAGGTGGCTCAGGACCGTGCTTTGTGGCATTCCTTAGGGGATGCCTATGTTCAGTAGTGGATTTATGAAGGGCTGAAATGATGATGATGATGATGATGATGATCAAAATAGATGTGTTTTTACCCCTGAGGCTTGTTACCAGTAAAAATGGTCTCCCGTTCTCTAGTCACCATTAGAAACATTTAGCTATTTTATGCTCATTTTCTGTGAGAGCATTATCCTTTTTCGGTCAAGCTACACTTTTGTGTGGGAACCATGACTTAGCTGCAACGTGGTTTCACGTTAGATTATATAACGTAATTTTTCGTAGAGCCACGGTACAGCTTGAGAGAAATTACGTAAAAAAATTTGCCTCCAACGTGTGGTGTACTCCTCTATATTTTATGATTGATCTTTCTCAATTCATGGAGTAAGAATTTTTAACTACGGGGAAAATTTAAGTCCACCTTATATTGATAAAAATATAAATATAAAATAAATTATAGGGCACTTAATAATTATTACCTGGAGTTGCAAAAGTGACGATAGCCAACACCAATGGCAACCATGTTGTTGTTGACCCCTGTAAATAAAAAGACAGATATTAATTTCACCCGAATTCAACCTCCCCCCCTCCCCAGAATCAATGAAATTGTTAATAACAATTGTTAATTCTGACTTGCCATATACTCAGTGACTAATAAAAACACCATGAGGGAATCATGTCATTTCATATTTCAAAGACACCTAAAATCCGTCAATACACACTGAAACAGCATATCGGACAACTTGCTTTAATAATGATTTAAAATTAAAAATTTTGTACAGCCGACTTCAATATAAGTTATTAAGAATAAATCAAAAAATATTGGTCTGACCTTGATCAGTCTAGATCAGAAAAGTATCAGCTTTCATATAAAAAAAGAATATTCGAAATCGGTTTACCCAGTAAAAAGTTATGAGGTAACACACATTAAAAACAAAAAAAAAACAAAAAAACATACAGTCGAATTGAGTACCGTCTCCTTTTTGAAAATCGGCAGAAAACCACTCAGAAAGAGAGAAATTATACATTTTTGTCCAAAATAATAACGTACTTACTGACATTAAGAAAGTTGCTATAATAAAATATCATTACAGCTTATTGCACACCGGCTGGCAGTAACTTGATGCGTGAAGCCGAAGATCGGGCTAAGTAGTACAGCATGTGTAAGCCAGTTTTCAGCAACATAGACCTAATAAACTCCCGACAACTTTCTAAGTTTTTTTAAACTAAACTTTCTTTAAAGTTTTTTTAAACTTTCTAAGACACCCTTCGCTTTATAGCCGACTTTGAGAAAACGACGAGGTTAACAGTCAGACAGTATGTTCCTTCTTTTGTACGTACGCTACGCGAGGCTTTGTCAATTGTGAACCGATTTTGATGATTTTTTTTATTATTAAATAGGTTATATTTCAAGGGTGGTCTCATATAAATTTGAAAAAGATCTACCTGTCAGAGTGGCAAAATAGGAGATGAAGTTTTAATGGAACTATTTAGAGGATATTAAGATTGAAATATTTCTACATGCTTTCAACAGGGTACGAAAATTACTTTCAATAAAAAGTAAAAACATACTGCAAAGAACTACAAGGAATAAAATAGTTTCACATTCGGAAGTCCGGCCTGTAATTCTTCTATACAATATGTCTTAGCACCGACTTTATAAAGTAAAATTATTTTAACATTTTCAGTTGTATGAGATCGGTTTTTTTTTTAAAGAATTAAAGTGACAAACAAATACACAGTCCACCTGATGGTAAGTGGTTGCTGTGGCCCATAGACATCTACAACTATCTTCGCTTGCGAATTAAAATGCAGATGCGTTGTCAGCCGTGAGGACTAAGATAGAATGCCTCTTTTCCAGTAAAATGGGTCTCGGGTTCTCTACACTCACCATACGAAACACAGCAGCATTGAGCTGCTATTTTACGCTGGTATTCTGTGAGAGCGTGTTCCTTCCCCGGTCGAGCCGACCCATTCGTGCTACAACAATACTATTAATATAGCTGCAGCATGGCTCTACCACGTAAAAAACGCTCTCATTATTAAAAAAAAACATGCGTGAATGTCGTGTTGGACACTCGGTTGGAACGAAGGTTCTTTCGTAGTATATTATTATTGATAAACGTATTATATGATTGATTAACAAATACAAATAATTGAATTACTAGCGTCTATTAAAATGAAGCTTCATTTAAAATAAAATAATATTTCTTTCAAGACAAGATAAGAAAAAGTGCCAGTGAGATGGATATTATTCCATCTCGCTTCTTTATAGCCGTCAAGTTAGTCAATACTACGTCAGAAGGGGTCGTAACGGAAAAATTTTACACTTCTTCTCGCCTAGCCCCCATCCGCCAAATTCGTGCCATCGGATAAGGAACTTCGTTCCAAAACTAATTATTTTACTTCTTTCGTTATTATCCTAAAAATTTAAAGCAATTAGTTTTATTATAACCAAACACGTATAACGACGACGTCAAAATCAAACAATGTATCAATAACCATAAAGTTTGCACTTTATTTATTACTGCCATACAACTCTACTCAACATAAAGGCATTGCACGGTCCTGAGTTAGCCACATCCATCTTCAATCTAATTACGAACTGCCAGCCCTACATTTTTCTTACTGGTACATTATGTAACGTTTAACACAGCAGATATTAGTAGTTAAGTCCTAATATAATTTAATCCAAATTAAATTTCAATAAAACTTATAATGCAACGCCTTACAAGTCTTTTAGGCAATTGTTATTACGTATATGTTTGGTATTTATGCTGTGCCGGTTACGTCACGCAAACCGGAACCTAGCCGGGTGACCTACACAGCCCTGAAAGTGGTAATATCAGTTGTTATTCTTGGGGTTAGTGATATATCGTCTTTAATCAGACACAAACACTTATAGTATATAATTAAGTAAAGTTTTTCCTCCAATTCAAAGTTTGAATGTAAATGATTTTAAATAAGATACAAAATAAAAAACACAGTAACTGCAACGTCACAACTCTAGGTAGCTTTGGCATTTTTAAGGAACAAGTAATCTTTAAGCGTATAGTGATGGTGTAAAATTATACAGAATGTGTGTCGTAGGAGGCGATAGAAGGAAACTGAACTAGGAGATGGAGAACCGCATCATCCTCCTGATAACAGCTGAATAAAAATAAAAAACTCCATGACGGCTCCATGGCTCAGTGGCTTAGCAATGAGTTGTTGCGCTGGGGGACGCCTGTTCGAATTCCACATGGAACAAGTATTTGTATGGCCTACAAATAATTGTTCCGGGTCTGGATGTTTTTCCTCGTGCAATATATGTTTTTATTTGTTTGCAATATATCTTAGTGTGGGGGTAACGTTTTTTTAAAACAATCCGAATAAAAAAAAAAGAAACTGCAATTGCCAAACCGTTTTTCGACCGTGGAAACAATAGAAACTATCCACCCTATGAGGCAATGTATGCAGGAGGTCTATGTTCATCAGTGGACTTTAGATAGGCTTTAATGTTATGTAATGATAAGAGTAAACAATCCGCAAACTTATAAAATATGTTTAGTCAACATAAAACTGCGCGTTAATTAATTTAACGTTAGAAAGTTTTGAATAATAAATTAATTTCATTATAATATAAATATAATTATATAAATTAACTTTCGATCCACACCGGCTTTGTACGGCTGATTTCTGGATTCGAGATCAACAGCGTCACCTACTAGGTTCTTTTATAGGATAAGGGTGACAAACGGGCACACAGTCCACCTGATGGTAAGTGGTTGCTGTGATCCATAAACATCTACATATATCCTCAATAAAGAATCAAAATGCGTTGTCACCCGTGAGGACTAAGATAGAATGCCTCTTTTCCAGTAAAAAAGGTCTCCGGTTCTCAACACTCACTATACGAAACATAGCAGTGTTAAGCTGCTATTTTACGCTGGTATTCTGTGAGAGTGTGGTCCTTCCCCGGTCGAGCCGATCCATTCGTGCTACAACTTTAGCTGCAGCATGGCTCTACCACGTACAAAATCTAATGGGAATCATAACCATTTAGGGACCACACAACGCACGTAAACGTACATTCAAACACACACAAAAATTTGATCAAAATCGGTCGATCCGTGTTTGATTTTAAGCGAGACTGAGAGAGTAAGACTGTAAAGTTGGTACTGCACCTGATCTATCTCTGGTCGTGTTGTAGTCTCCGATGAGACTGGCCGCCGTGATCTAAATTCGGTCTAGAGTACATTATTTTTCTTTTAATAATTTATTTAATTAAGGCTATCGGCGTGATTAGCAAACCTAGCAACTTTGTCCCTAAAGTTACCATAAATAATAGTGTGAACATGGATTAGTATGAAAGGGAATAGAATAGAGTATTTTTTTATTTCAATATTGGTTTTAATATATATAATTATTATATATGAATGTAAGTAGTATGAATTCTTATAGAATCAGCTTGATAGCAAACATTCACAAGGGTAACATGTATATGAATGATAATTAAAAATTAAACATTTTGTAGAACCGAGTTCAGTATAAATTATTAAGAATAACTCAAAAACTATTAGTTCACATGTGAAGCACCAGCTTTCAAATAAAAAAAAAGAATCATCGGAATCGGTTCATCCGTAAAATGTTATGAGGTAACACACATAAAAAAAAAACAATTAAATTGAGTACCGTCTCCTTTCTGAAGACGGTAGAAAAATATAATATAGTTTTCGTTGGGTGAACATTTTAAAATTGTAGGTTAACAAGCATTGCACATTTACTGGAATAGGTAATAGATTGCGCCATAAATGAATTACTAATTCTGTTGAGTCGAGTAACTGGCTTTACAGGCTTGTGGTTGTTCAAAGCATAGAAATATTTTTAGAGATATATTGTACGTTTCAATGTGTTTATGAAGATGTTTTCAAACCTACATCCGATTTAATCAAACAATTTAAAAACAACATGTGTCTCTCTACATTCAGAAGCCATTAATCTGTTCATCAACATGACAAACTTGACAATGTACAACACTTTGTAAGTTGAAATGTGTAAAATAACAATAACGAATGTTCCGATTTAAACTCTAATTCCAAGACTTGTTGCTCCATTGAACATTCATGACACAACCTCCCGTCGCTTAAACTAATTTAATTGACCACCAACGGGTGACCGTTACCTCTGAGCTAGTAACCACTTCGAAACTTATTCACGTTATGAATATGCAGGCTTTAACTATGGAGCAGAGTCCGTTACAAAATATTAAGCGTTTAGACCCGTTAGATCTAACTTTATCATACAATAAAGACTTTTTTTATGGAATAAGAGTAACAAACGAGCACACAGTCCACCTGATGGTAAGTGGATGCTGTGATCCATAGACATCTAGATATATCCTCGACTAAAATTGAATAATTTAAAATTTAAAATTTTGTACAGCCGACTTCAATATAAGTTATTTAATATTTAAGAATAACTTAAAAACTATTGGTCTGACCTTGATCAAATTCATATGGGACCACACGAGAAGTACCAGCTTTCAAATAATAAAAGAATCATCGAAATCGGTTCACCCAGAAAAAAGTTCTGAGGTAACACACATAAAAAAAAAACGAAAAAAAAAAACATACAGTCGAATTGAGTACCGGCTCCTTTTTGGAAGTCGGCAGATAAAATAGAATAATTTTTATTCAATGTAGATTATAGTACATAATACCTATTGAAAGGCATTTTTTTACTTTTACCAAATGTTCGCAATAAAACCTTTGTCCTGGGAAGAACCAGCAAGAAACCCAGCGAAACTTTTTTTTAAAAGCATAATTTACAATACAAAAAAAAATTTTTATGAAAACATTTAGAAACAGCATGGTAGTGATCACTTCATTCCCAGATCCCCATTATTGCTTAATAAATAATTTAAACCTTTTGATCGAAAAGGTCTGCATATTTTCTGGGACTTTATTGTAAAAACGTATATATTGGCCCATGAAGGAATTCCTGACCCTTTCGAGTAACTGGTATAACTAACTTGTGCTTGTTGCTAGTATTTACAGAATGTACGTCACTATTGTTAATAAAACTATTTTTGTTTTTGTGTACATACAATAAGTTCTCGTAAATATATTGAGAGGCCAAAATTAATATTATTTATTTCTTTAAATTCTTCTCTAAGGGATTCCTTCAGAACTAGGTAATAAATTGCTTTTGTGGCTCTCTTTTGCAAAACAAAGATAGTTACAATGTCAGTCGCATTACCCCATAGCGATTCCATATGACATTATGCTATGGAAATAACTAAAATAAACTGATCTGCCTGCTTCACCACATGTAAGGCATTTAATCTTTTTTACAGTATATGCTGCAGAACTAAGTTTGCTAGCTAGTTTATGTATATGAGGGCCCCACTGAAACTTCGCGTCAACTGTAATACCAAGAAAAACAGTTAATTCAATAAGACCCAGCTCCTTCCCATTAAAAAGCACACTGGTATTCAACATTTTAACATTAGGTGTATTGAATTTAATACATTTCGTTTTATTACCGTACAAAAGCAAATTATTGACGTTAAACCAGTGTACTACTTTTGATATAGCATTATTCACTTCGACATATTTCAATAATTGCCTTTTTAGCCGGAAAATCAACGAAGTATCATCAGCAAATAATACTATATCATGATTATTCCCTATCAAGTAAGGTAAGTTATTAATATAAACTAAGAACAAAAAGGGATCAAGAACTGAGCCCTGAGGACCACCTACAGATACTACCGATCCGGAACGGAACTAAGAATCAAAATTCAGATGTGTACCCCTGAGGACTAAGATGGAATGCCTCATTTCCAGTAAAAAGGGTATCCGGTTCTCTACACACGCCATATGAAACACAGCAAGATTAAGCCGCTATTTTACGTTGGTATTCTGTTAAAGCTTGATCCTTCCCCGGTCGAGCCGACGCATAGGCTCTACCACGTAAACCTAGATATGTTTATCGTGTGGTACGATGTAAGTGAATCGGTTACACCATTTCATCATGTAGATATCGTAAGAGGTTCTTATATCTTCCGATAGATGGCGCTATAACCATCGTTTTTAGACGTATAATATCCAGATCGGCGACTGGCTAGCTGCAGATGTGAGACGTCGGGTACGCCGATCTTCAATCCATTTGCCAAGCGTGACAATTGAAAAAAATCTTCCCTATAAGGGGGGAATTCCATATTTGTTGTTGCTTTGTTTACTAAAAGACATTTGGGCAACCGGCAACCAATCTTTGAGATCAATCTAATTGAGGTTTCCTACTCAACTCACTTAACTCAACTCAGGGATTGGTTATCTATGAAATGCTTAAAGGTTGAAAAGCTCCTGAACCGTCCCCTAGAGAAGCCTTGCCCTATATTCACTATGAATACCAGTATTATTTTGGGTGAAAAGACACCTGTCACTCTCAAAGGAGCATGAACAATTATTAAACTTAAAAGTTTGAACGCTAACTAGCAGTTATGGTTACGTAACTTTATGCAACCGGCTCGTAAATAACGTAACCGACTCGCACCGTTAACTCTTAAATAATGTCTCTATTGCAATGTTAACTGTAACATGTTTCACATTTGAATGTTTATAATATATATATGTCACACTACTCATGTTTTCATTCACTACTACCTATGAAAAGTCCATTGCTGAACATAGGCTTCCTCAGTACAGCCATGTACTAATATACCCTGTATTTGCCGTAGTTCCAAACTTATAATTTTGAGTTTTCTTTGTTCTTATAAACGCAGTAACTTAACATTAAGTTATGGGGCTGAGGATCGCGGATTCGAATGCCATACGGTACAAGTATTTTTATGGCCTGTAAAAAATTAATTCGGGACGGGATATTTGTCCTTTTGTAATTTATGTAATGTAAACTGTAAGTTGTATTACGTACTTGTAATTTTACATACATAGATATACATACATAAACACTCACGCCTGTCACCCAGAGGGGTAGGCAGAGACTACGGACTTCCATTTGGCGCGATCCTGACACACCTCTCTCGCCTCTTTTACATCCATATATCTATGCATACACGCTCGTCGGTTAAGGGTACTCCTAATCTGGTCCATTTTTAATATGTCGCCGATTTGGTCGATAAACCTTCGTCTAGGGCGTCCCTTCCCGACCCTGCCGTTCACTTCTGCAACATAAATTTGCTTTGTCACACTTTCCTCGTTCATTCTTTCTACATGACCAAACCACCGAAGCATTCCTTTCTTAATCCTTGTCACAACGTCATCTTGCAAACCACACTTTTCTCTTATCACACTATTTCTCACCCTGTCATTCAGATTCAGCCCTAGCATACTCCTTGTAATTTTACTTGCAAAAAAATAAATATTTACTTGATATTAGAGAAAGGGCTATGCTTGGAGTTTCTCTACTTAACAGACTTCGTAATAAAGATATCCGCAGAAGAATCAAAGTAACCGGCATAGCCCAACTCAGTAAACTGAAATGGCAATGGGCCGGCTGTTCTCGAAGAACCGACAACCGATGGGGAAGAAAGGTTCTCGAGTGGAAGTCTAGGGTGTCTTACTACATGTAGTGGTGACCTGGTAAGAGATGCAAGTAGTTGATGGATGCAGGTGGCTCAAGACCGAGCTTTGTGTCATTCCTTTGAAAATTCTTGTATTGAGCAGTGAATTTGTGTGTGCGTGTATGTGTGGCCGTAATCGTCATGATGGTACTCAAATCTAGAATAACATTTGCATTTACATTAACACATTGAAAAAACTTCTCTATCGCTGTCCAGTTGCCGAAAAAGGAATTAATACCGTAAACAAATCCACTCTGATTCCGCATCCTAAATGGTTTACAGCTGTGACGTAACAGTCCCTTAAAGAGATACAGGTTCGATTCCTGGACTTCAGCATTCTTGAGACGAAAGTCGTTTTCACTTCGGAGGCTACTCTACGCACGAGCGGATTGTCAGTAATTTTCTATAAATGGTTTATAGTAAATAAAAAAAGACCGCCATGTTTATTACTTTTTTATTTTAAAATTGAGACACAGGACTTCGTAGAGCTCGAATATTCTAAACTATGACACTTGTTATGACCGATATACCTTTTTAAATGGCTTTACCGCATATGAATAACATAGAAACTCAATAAAACAAACTTCACAAAAATAATTACTCTTGATATTTCATAGAATAACGGTAACAAACAAGCACACAGTTCATCTAATAGTAAGTGGATGATGACCCATAGACGCCTGGAATGCTTCCTTATCAATGAGGGCTAATAATTTTCTGCTCACCAGATGTCGCTAGTTGACACTGAGGTAAAGTTTTTTTTGTTACACAATGTAATTTAATTGAGAAGTTGTTTTTTTTTAATAAAAGTTTATCAGTTTCTAGAGTATTATATTAATACACAAAACAATGTGTCAGTGGTTTACTCTTTAATTTTTTTCACATTTTTAAATTTATTTTTTATTTTTCTACTTTTATGAATATCTGTGGTTTTGTTTATTTATTTTAATGTTATTAATATAATATAGAGCTAATAGTACAGAAACAAACAATAACTAACTTCCCCGCTATTAAATCTGTCAAATATTATGCCTCACTTTCTAGTGGCGCCGCCCTGGTGTCGTGGATGGGCATCCATCATTAAAAGGTGTCGTCTTGTTCTCTTCACTCCCCATGGGAAACTCAGCGACACTGGGCCGCTATTTTTAACATGGTACAGCGACGCTGCAGCTACATTATGACTGCAGTGCAAATGGGTTATCTCGGTGGATTAAAGACCACACTCTCCCAAAATACCAGCGTAAATACCTTCTAGCTACGGTGTTTTGTATAGTTAGTGTATAGAACATTTTACAGCAAACGAGATATTCTACTTTAGTTTTAAGTAAGTAGTGATAACGCATCTACATTTTTAATATTAATCGAGGATACATGTACAGATGTGGATACCAATTTTCGAACCACTTACCATCAGGTGGACTGTGTGATGGTTTGTCGCCATTATTTTATTTAAAAAAAAACTACTCTGTTATTTTGTGAGAACTTTGTTTTTCCTAGATTTAGACAACTCATTTGTGCAGTTCTGATACAGTAGCAGGATGACTGTACTACATATAAAATGAATATTAGGAGAATGCTAAAGCTAAGTAGACGTAATATCGTAATCGTTAAATACTTGCCACCATACGTTATTTCTACTTGGGCCGGTCGTTCTACTTTGAAATCGTTATATACTTATTTGTCCCATTATTTTTTTTTTTGAAAGTGAACGCAAGTAAGACGAAAGTTATGGTTTTTGAAAGAGAAGAAAGTAAAACGATATGTGAAATAAGAATAGAAGGGGAGTTGGTAGAGCAAGTAGATGAGTTTGTATATTTGGGATGTGTGTTTAGCAGGGATGGTAGATATGATAAGGATATAGAACGACGAGTGAATGCAGGAAATAGAGTGAATGCGGCTCTACACTCTATTGTGAAAAGTCAGAATGTGTCCAAAAAGGCACGTATAGCAATTCACAATGCTGTGTTAGTACCTACTTTAATGTATGGTAGTGAAAGTTGGGTGTGGCAGAAGAAGCATGAGAGTAGAATAAATGCTGTAGAAATGCGGTCATTAAGGAGTATGTTAGGGATGAAGCTGAATGACAGAGTGAGAAATTGTTTAATAAGAGAAGAGTGTGGTTTGCAAGATGATATTGTGACCAGGATTAAGAAAGGAATGCTTCGGTGGTTTGGCCATGTAGAAAGAATGAATGAGGAAAGAGTGACAAAGCAAATTTATGTTGCAGAGGTGAACGGCATAGTCGGGAAGGGTCGCCCTAGGCGAAAGTTTATCGACCAAATTGGCGATATATTAAAAGTGGGCCAAATCAAGAGTACCTTTAACCGACGAGCGTGTATGCGTAGGTATATGGATGTGGAGGAAGCGAGAGAGGTGTGTCAGGATCGTGCCAAATGGAAGTCCATAATCTCTGCCTACCCCTCTGGGTGACAGGCGTGAGTGTTTATGTTTTTTATGTTTATGTTTGTCCCATACGTTATTTCTACTTGGGCCGGTTGTTCTACTTTGAAATCGTTATATACTTATTTGTCCCATACGTTATTTCTACTTGGGCCGGTTGTTCTACTTTGAAATCGTTATATACTTATTTGTCCCATACGTTATTTCTACTTGGGCCGGTTGTTCTACTTTTAAATCGTCATATACTTATTTGTCCCATAATTTATTTCTACTTGGGCCGGTTGTTCTACTTTGAAATCGTTATATACTTATTTGTCCCATACGTTATTTCTACTTGGGCCGGTTGTTCTACTTTTAAATCGTCATATACTTATTTGTCCCATAATTTATTTCTACTTAGGCCGGTTGTTCTACTTTGAAATCGTTATATACTTATTTGTCCCATATGTTATTTGTACTTGGGCCGGTTGTTCTATTTTGAAATCGTTATATACTTATTTGTCCCATATGTTATTTCTACTTGGGCCGGTTGTTCTACTTTGAAATCGTTATATACTTATTTGTCCCATACGTTATTTCTACTTGAGCCGGTTGTTCTACTTTGAAATCGTTATATACTTATTTGTCCCATACGTTATTTCTACTTGGGCCGGTTGTTCTACTTTGATATCGTTGTATAATTATTTCCCCCCATACGTTATTTCTACTTGGGCCGGTCATTCTACTTTGATATCGTTGTATACCTATTTGCCCCCATACGTTATTTCTACTTGGGCCGCTCCTTCTACTTTGATATCATTATATACTTATTTGCCGCCATACGTTATTTCTACTTGGGCCGGTCGTTCTACTTTGATATCATTATATACTTATTTGACCCACACGTTATTTCTACTTGGCCCGGTCGTTCTATTTTGATATCATTATATACTTATTTGCCCCCATATGTTATTGTACTTGGGCCGGTCGTTCTACTTTGATAATATACCTATTAGTTTCCGTCGATTATCCTTCCGCGGAGGTCAGTTTTACTGCATTAGTGAACGTTTCTCCGCTGCTTGTAACTGTTATATACACAGCAATTAATAGCTGTAACACGAAACGGATTTGGATATTTCAACCATCAACATTTTTGTAGAATTAGAAGATTGCCTAGTACATATAGGTTTGGTCGTTTTCTTATAATTGCTAAAATCGTTGAACTATTTCAACATTTAATTAGCGAAACCCAGCAGACCGTTTCCTGCCTTCATTTAGGTATAGAAGTTCATGTCATGCAACCCCATCTAATGGCGAGATGCCGTAAAGTAGATAAAAACTTATTCTATGAAAAAATTGTGCCAACTTTCATGGTGATCGGTTAAACATGATATTGAAGTCTTTCATTCAGATATACCAAAATCTATTTTTTATTATGTATTTTTAATAAAACAATCTAATTCTTTAAATGTCTGAAACCCATTTGAATATTATTGATTAAAGTTATAATATGTACTATTATTTAATATATAAGACATTGTATTTCATTGTTAATAGCAATGAAGTTCTCTTTATAGTCAGTGTCAAAGTCAAAACTTTTTTTTCTTACGAACGCCAAAATTATTTTCAGAGTTATCCAAGATGACATTATATTCGTTAACGCTATAGAAAACTATAAAAATATACTAAATCAACGCTATATCACGTGATTTAACGTTCAGATATGTCATTCCCATTGATTTGTTTAGTTTTCTATAGCTTAACAACCGTAGAAATGCTGTCTTGGCTAACCCTGCAGTTCGAAAAACAAAACGATGAATAGAAGAAATTCTTGGGTAATATTTTAAAATGCCATGTTACAATTTCAAATGGTAAATGTATTGTAATATCTTCAAAATGTCAATTTTTGCATAATGATCTTCGTTAGGATACATGAAATCAGATGTTAGAGGTGAACGCACGCTTCGCAGCACGGCGAACGGCATGACAGTGCGCACGCGTATAACGACGCACTTCGGCTGGGCAGCGTCGCTCTACTTGCTTCCACGCTATCAAGCGCATTCCTCCGTGAAAAATTGTCGAGATGTAAGCGTGTATATCAGTCGTTATGCTAGTATGCTTTATAACCTATAATATATAGTAACCTAGTAAGCTATTGAGAAGAAACTGATGCATATTTCCTAATTTGTTTTCCTCTGTCGCCTCTTACGACAACCACGGTATGATATGGGGTAGTGGATATTCATACACCGCTATTACACAGTACATTACTATATTATTATTTATTTTTTTATTTTATAGAATAGGGTCACAAACGAGAACACAATCCACCTATTAGAAAATGGATGCCGTAGCCCATATATCTCCACATTTATCCTCAATTAAAAATCGATGTCACTCCTGAGGACTAAGATGGAATGCCTCTTTTCCAGTAAAAAGAATTTCCGATTCTTCACACTCACCATACGAAACACAGCAGCACTAAGGAGCTATTTTACGCTGGTGTTCTGTGAGAACGTTGTCCTACCACGGTAAAGCCAACCCCTTCGTTCTACAACCATAATAGCATGGCTCGACAACGTATTAATAAAGATATGGATAGGGCTTCCTTACTGCCCTAAAGTTCGTCTAGGTAGCACCGTCCTCTTGCTTATCACTGCTACCAGGTGAGAGTGCATGTATATCTGGGTTCCAGTCTAAAGGATACAGAGAGTCAGCATAATTACAGGCTGGAAGACGTTTCATACCACTCTCCAGGCGTGAACGAATCTGTAACCTTCTTTGACTGAAGTTTGTTGCAAAGCCACAGTAGTAAGTAGTAAGGGAAGGAGACTGTTAGTTTATTTAAAAAAAATTAATTGAATATCTGTATAATTTTATAAATCGATCTGATTTGATCTGATCGAACGATCAACGTGGTAGAGCCGTGCTGCAGCTATATTACTAGTATAGTTGTAGCACGAATGTATCGGCTCGACCGGGGAAGAACCACACTCTCACAGGATACCAGCGTAAAATAGCAGCTTAACACTGCTGTGTTTCGTATGGTGAGTGTAGAGAACCGGCGACCCTTTTTACTGGAAAAGAGACATTCCATCTTAGTCCTTACGGGTGAAAACGCATCTGCATTTTGATTCTTTATCGAGGATAGATATAGATGTTTATGGGTCACAGCAACCACTTACCATCAGGTGGACTGTGTGCTCGTTTGTCACCCTATCTTATAAAAAAAAACGTTCTATATGAGAGTAAAATTGGCGGAAATATGGGTCTGTGAGAGATAATTACATATTTGTGCCATTTGCTGTTGAGACTTGATTTATTGGATCCACGTACGGGAAAGGAAAGAGAATGTAATCGCTTCGTTTATGTGGAATTTCCTAAATGAAATGTGTCCTTGACTAGTCGTTGACGCTGGTGACAAGAGTACCGCGGGGAGTAGAACCAGTTTTTAGTTTAAGTTTTTTTATAATTATTATTACTATATAATTTAATCATGGGTTTTACTATAAATTATACATTTTATTATATTCATATTAAATAATCTATATCATTAAAATATGTAAATCTATGTATTACATAATAGTAGTATTTAGACACATAAAAAAGTAAGGTTATTTAGCCTACGGCTACCTCTCTCCGTTGGAACGATCTCTTTCTTTTTTCTTGTGTTATGTGATTATTTGAACGCACTTTCTCCTACAAACGAGACATGGCTCAATAAAAAGCAAACTTATAACATATTGATATATTGAGATATGCGATGAGGTGGCAACGTTAGAGAATCCATCATCCGATTTCTTTTTGACTTTCTGCAGTAGCTTAGCAATGAGATGTGGTGCTAAGTACCGCGGGTTGAATCCCGCACCAAACAAGTATTTGTGTGGTCCACTAATAATTGTTCCTGGTCTGGATGTTTGTCATTGTAAAATTTATGGATTTAAACGAACTCCACGATACGGGAGATAATCCTAGTGTGGGGGTAATTTTTTATGTTAAAAAAAACCTGATTTAGTTCCGTGAATGTTGTTTTTACCAAGAGGTGTTTATGAGAATGCCAGAAAATACTTTAGATGAATTATAACCATCTCGTTTACGTCAGACGTAAAGTACAAGGGCAGAAGGGAGCCCATGTCCAGAAGTGTACTTTAAGGGCTTGTGATGATTAAGATGATGGAAAAGAAGATTTATTTACGAATGGTACACCGTACGACATAAAATTAAAAAAATTATATTCTCAGTGACAGGAAAGTACCTAATACTTGACGGTATTTTATACTAAACTGTTACATGAAATGATTAGGGACTTGCTAACACTTATTTTAATATTATAATTGTAGTAAATGTAAATTCCAAAAAAACAACTAATTTAAATTAATGTTTTGTTATAACAGCTTTATTTTGGCAAAAAATACAAAATTATTTGTCAATATTTAACTCCTAATCACGATTTATAAACCTTGATTAGGAGTTAAATATAAATAATTTATTCCCAATTAAGGCCATTATATAACCTATTTACAACTATTAACTTTTAAGCAATCCACCCTAATTTACAACTATCTACCGTTGCCTCTAAATCGATCATTAGTGTGCAGAGGCCACACGTTGCGAAATTTGCGCTTATCGTAATTCTAGCTCCCTACACGTGCGTGTGTCACGCACGTGTCGCGTTCGCCATTTAAAAATTTGTGTTGAAAGTGATATATTCATAATATAAGCATTCCGCATTGAGCAGAATCCGGGTGATGTGATACCTATAATAAAAATGATCGCAAAATAAAATAACAAGGATGTGTTATCGACGTTATTTTTTATCGATATTCAATCACGTAACTAGTATCAAAATAAAGGTGTCGAATAATAACTTTCGATTTCTAATACCAAAAGTGCGACAGGCGTCGAATTTCTAAACTACTGATAGTATGTGGTGTGGTGTCTTTTTCAATTTGTTTTTTTGGTAGCATATATGTCACGATTGCATTTTTAAAATAAATTGTTGTACGTTTTAAGTTTTAAATGACTTCTTCACATTAAATAGATATTTCACATACGAATGCCTTTCGAATACATGCCTTTACAGAAAGTTTTGCGTAACTCTTATATAAAACAATTTATATGTAAACTAATGTATATTCTGCTTTTCAAATTATTTTCCATTATATTTACACACTTTTTAATTCGGTCAAATTATTCTTGAAAATATAAGAACCATTGAGTTGAAGGCATATTTTTCACGTGCTGATTGAAAGCTATCACGTTCTGACTTCGTAAATGTGAAACTTCTCAATAAAATTATTTATTTATTTATCCTTTATTGCAACACACCAACTAGGGGTTACAAAGGGCGGACTTAATGCCCTATGGCATTCTCTACCAGTCAACCCGACGAAAAATGGAATAAATAAAAATGTTGGCAGGTGCAAGTTAAGGACAATAATAAAACATAAGTTATAAATAAAAACAGTTCAGCTATAATAAATAGATTACACAATAAAAAACTACCTAATTGTATTATATAAATACAGTATATATAAAAAAACACACATATGTAAATATATACACACACACATACACACACACACATATATATATACATATATATACACATATATGCATATATACACATGTATACATAAATATATATATATATATAAATATATTAAAATATAAATACACATATAATATATTAATATATATATAAAACGGGGAAGGCAATTAATTGTTGTTTACCTCTAAATAACGTTGTCGCACCAATCTTTTAAACAAAAGGTTATTCGTAACTAAGAAATCTTTACTTTCGGAAAATAAAGAACGCGCTTGGTGCGTGGTCTGGACTGTGTGCAGGAAGAGTCACGAGGTCCACCCTTTCAGAAGCCAAAAATGACTTTGTTTTGTCCGCGGTGTGCGCTGAAGCATTGTCATGGTGTAATACGATGCGAATTCTTGGTCGTACTTCTTTAGCTTTTTCAAAGACGCTGGGCATACAAATGCTGGTGTACCACTCAGGTTTAATTTTTTTTATCTAATGGGACAACACCCCTTTTATTGGTTTGCTGTTGCCTTCGAACACCCATACAACACATTTTTCAACGTGCTAGAGCCATGCTGCAGCTATATTAATAGTATAGTTGTAGCACGAATGGGTCGACCGGGGAACCACGGGGGACCACGCTCTCGTAGAATACCAGCGTAAAATAGCAGCTTAATGCTGCTATGTTTCGTATGGTGAGTTAAGAAAACCGGAGACCCTTTTTACTAGAAAAGAGGCATTCCATCTTAGTCCGCACGGCTGACGACGCATCTGCATTTTGATTCGCAAACCAGGATAGATGTAGATGTCTATGGGACACAGCAACCACTTACCATCAGGTGGAATGTGTGCTCGCTTATCACCCCTATCCTATATAAAATACACAGAAGACTTGCTTTTTCATGTTTTCTGCCGACTTCCAAAAAGGAGACGGTACTCAATTCGACTGTATTTTTTAAGGTGTGTTACCTCATAACTTTTTACTGGGTGAACCGATTTCGATGATTCTTTTTTTATTTTAAAGCTGGTACTTCTCGTGTAGTTTAATATGAATTTGGTCAAGGTCAGACCTAATAATTTTTGAGTTATTTTTAATAACCTATATTGAAGTCGGCAGTAGAAAATTTTTAATTTTTAATTATATCTCTTGTACTCTCATACTTTAAACACATTTTTACACCAGGCAACTCAAGTCCGTTTTTATTCTGGGGTGAGAACATGAATAATTTAGCGGCAACAAAGTTTTCAAAAGCATTTTGCTGACGAGCAGTGCAATCTTGCGGAAAGAGAAAAAAAAACATTTAGGGGACAGAACTTTCAGTGTGCCCTATGCTACATACACTTAAAATTGATATTAATATGAATCACATATAAGTGTTTATTATAAGACGTTTCCACTTAAAATTTATGCTTTTCTCCTTAACACCTTGAAAATAAATATTTAATATCCGGGATACAGTTTCTGCGGGTTTGTTTATTGAAAATTATATATACGTATGTCAAAATGTAAAGACAAAATATTATTTTGTTGTTGTCGATAAAATTATATATACGTTTATATTAAAATATTATAATTCTTCTCGCAAATTCTTTATTTAACTTATTAAAAATTCATTAAATAGGCATGAAATAATTTATGTATCAATGTGAACAAGATCATGTTTGTGCGTCCGTCCTTGTCACAGATGCTGTCACTTGTCCCGATACAACTTGTTTTCTTTAATTTTATTTTTAGGTGCGTTCCAACATATAATTAATAAAAAAAACAATTTAAATGATTATATATTCAACCTTTAGCTACACCACTACTAATAAAAATTTGCTAATGGTCGTACCATATAGCAAATGATTGTAAAAAACATAGAATGTTGAGTATTTTACATATAGCTCAATCAAGATGGTTATCACCGCCATCTAAAGAAAACCATAAGACTTTTCTAGTGTTTCCTATAGTATATATATATATATATATATATATATATATATATATATATATATAATGAATTAACTTACATCGTCTCTACACGTCACAATTTTTTTATCAAATTTAGTTAATAATTAATATTTGATATATTGTAAAAAACAGTTGTATCACGTACGACTTTCCGTGACTGTACATGAATTTAGATGAACGACCTCCAAAGTATTTTCAAACGTACAATAACCTTTAGCTGATTTCGATAACCGTCAATTTTCACGCTTATAAAAGGTAGCGTTGTGTTCTTAACTTTGATGAATTTATAAGTAAAGATAAAATACCTAAGTAATTCGAGGAATATAACATAATACACTACAATCTTGGCGTCTTCACGGCAAGAGTGTTTAGTATTGTTTAGTGTTTAGGCTTTTGTTACGTTAAGTAGTAATATAAGGCTTCATTACCATTATAATAAATAAAAAAGTGGGTATAGTGTAATATATTAATCCCCACAGGGACAGTAACGGCTGTCTAAGCCTCCGTCAGTTTATCGAGTGGATTTTAAATATAACAAATATTGTATTGTTTGCTTGGTTGGTTTTTAATTGTAGCTAGATTGCCGATTTTTAAAAAGTATCATCAAATCATCAACAAAAGCAGGGCCGTCAAACATTGGATCGTAGATCAGTGGATCTCACTATCAGCCGTTTTTCGCACGGCATGTCTTCGACCAATATAATTCCTTTTGTTTTCCTGAATTCGACTGTATGTTTTTTTATATTTATGTTACGCAATATCTGTGTCAACTGTGAACCGATTCTGATGTTCTTTTTTTATTAAATAGGTTGTAATTCAGGGGTGGTCCCATATAAATTTGGATAAACCACCCCTAAGGTGGCAAAATAGGAGATAAATTTTAATGTAAACTATATAGATGATATTGATATTGTGATCGTTCCATTAAAAGCTTAATAAAAAAATAAATTTTGAATAAAATTATAAGCCGAATTCAAAGAACAAAAAAAAACATAAAATGATTTCCGCATAATAGCATCAGAATTTATTTTTGTTTGATGAATTCGAATGCTATGCCTACGTTTTAAGTTTAACATTCATTTGTATTAGTTGATTGTTTTATTATAAAGTTAAATTTATTGTCTATTTATTCAAGACTATTTTATCTGCTGAGAACAGGTATTTCTAGGGCGTATTTGTTATTTAAGATAAATAACAAGTTGTTATAATAACTGCTTATTGAAAAAAGTTAATTTCTATAGATTAGTAGGATACGCAGACGATACATATTTGGACGTATAAAATCATGGGTAGAGCCACGCTGCAACTACATTATGATTGCGGCAAAATTGGGTCGACTCGAACGTAAAAGGACCACACTCTCACGAAATACATTGTACGTGGTAGAGCCATGCTGCAGCTATATTAGTAGTATAGTTGTAGCACGAATGGGTCGGCTCGACCGGGGAAGGACCACGCTCTCACAGAATACCACCGAGAAATAGCAGCTTAACCAGTGTTAGTGTTTCGTATGGTGAGTGTAGAGAACCGAAGACCCCTTTTACTGAAAAAGAGGCATTCCATCTTAGTACTCACGGGTGACAACGCATCTGCATTTTGATTCGCAAACGAGGATAAATGTAGATGGCTATGGGTCACAGCAACCACTTACCATCAGGTGGACTGTGTGCTCGTTTGTCACCATCTTATAAAAGAAAAATAACAGCGCAAAATAGCAGCTCAATGCTGCTGTGTTCGTATGCTGAGTGTGGAGAACCGGAGACCAATTATAACTGGTAACTAAGCGTTTTATCATAATCTTCAGTGTTGACAACGCATCTACATTTCATTCTCAATCGAGGATAGATATAGGTTTCTATGGGCCACAGCTTTCACTTATAATCAGGTGAACTGTATGCTCGTTTGGCACTTATTCTATAAAAAATAATTAAAAAATCCCATATGATACAGCGCTGTAGTTAAACAATGTCAAAAAAATTGTCGTAACCAATTCATAGAAAGTGAATTAGCGAACGGATTTGCTCGTACGCTCGCACCTTACCTAACATTTTTGGCATACAAAAAATCCTTTACTACTAGTGATGTATAGTTTAATCCTCATTTCAAACAGTTATCGACTTTATTGTCTGTGGAGTTTATTAAAATTATTCACGAGAAATATAAAGCTAAGATGATTTCTATGAATGGGTCGGTATCATAATAAAAGTTATTAAGTTAGCATGATTCAATATGTATTTGATAGGATAATTTAAAAATATTGACAACTGGTGGCCCTAGATGGTAAATTTTAAATATATACATATATATGCATTTATTTTGCATGATATACATTTAATATATGTACCTAGCGGGTGATTTGCAGCACCCATGGTAAGCGTGATAATTAATTTTGTAATATTCTCAGTTGAGACGGAGAATATTACAAAATTAATTATCACGCTGCTAGCTGTAACTGCATCCTGCAGCTCTGATAACATTCATTAAAAATAATTCAAACTTTTGGTACTGAAATATTTTTATCGATATTTTAAATAATTGTATGGCATCTCTGCAATTTACTTAAGTACGGTACACATCTCACTAGGAACCGGTCGGCGACCTCTAGCTGACGTACGCAGTCGGCAGTTCCGGACTCCTGCTCTCACTTTCATTATAAATGAGATGGTAATAATATGTACTTGCTTACAAAATACACGTAAAAATGCCTTAAGTAGCTTGGTCTTGAAATATTTTATTTAACATTTGAACATTTACTCGTAAATTTTATTAAAAATCAAGTCACAATTCTTTAGTATACTGTATTCACCTTAAAAGATAATTCAGGAAGAACTATTGGGTTTCACATCCGCATTTTTAATTTTAAGTTTGTTTGAGATGAAGCCGAAGTCATTACAACAATTTTTTAATTGGCCTCTTGTCTCGTTGGTCTTGTGGTCGTAGGCGTGACCGCTGGTCATATGGTCTCGGTTTCGAATCCTCGGCTAGGCATAAGATCTGTTTCATTTCTTTGTTAAGAAATTCTCAGTAATAACTCAGATTCAGAAACTTTGCGGTGTTTCACGTAATGGGTTGGCCCTGCGCCTGATCTATCTACAGTCGTGTCTGATTGCCGTTCCATTGCATTGGTCTATGAGAGTGAAGGAGTAGGGAGTGATCTGTGTTTGCACGCTCAAACTCTTGTACTATAGTCCTACTCTGCGCAGATGGATGGGTTTCTGATCTTCGGTTCGGATTTTCAGTCTGGAGGACATTGTTATTATTAATGATACCCTCGTCTATCTGTAGGTATGTACTCATTAGATGAATACTTGTGACGGTACATACATACCGAAGACAGAAGAAGATTAAATTTTCAGGTGTTTGTCTGTTTGTTTTTGACTTCTATTCATGAGAACTAAATAGCTTGATAGATTCTAATAAAACTTATTTATTTCATTTAATATACAATATTAAAAAATAATAATAAAAAGAAACTAATCACTTAATTATGATACAGTCCTACTCCCCGTGGTATCGTGCCCAGAACGCTGGCTGCGTTTCCTATCTGAATGGTTATATTTAGCCTTTGAGCGAGAAAAAGATCAGCCCTGTTATCACCAGCAGCAACGACCAGTCGCGGGTAGAGTTCCTTTAGGAACTTTACCGCACATGTACCCCACGGATCGATAGTATCTACAGCAACTGGCACAAATATGTAGTCATCCCTCAGAGACTCATATTTGCGCCAATTACCCAGTTCAGCTGCCTCTGATGCCGTCCCGGCTCTAAACGAGGTACCCCTGAGATGAGAGGCTACCAAAGTGGGTACGCAAATAGCATCCTACACTAGGACCTTACCCTCTCCCAAGGGACCAACGACATACCGTCGGGTCTCCTGCCATCGTCTCTAAATATTCCACAAGGCTCTAAAACCGAGGAAACCTTTATAGAGACAAGAACCCTTCAGATGACGTCGTTCAAAGAACCGTGCCGTGAAAACCTACTAGCACTTTTCTTACATGAAAGTCCGTGGAGCCCAAGCTCGTTGACGCTGCTACCACAGGGGCACTGGGGTTAACAAATCGCCGCTCCTAGTCGGTATCCTACGGCAAAGTGTGTCGAGATTATTTGATGGTAATGCGTGTAACTAGTGATTAGATTCCTTAGTCGAAATAGAATATCCCACCGTTTTTGTTGGTTAACTTCCAGTGGAATATTCTCGCCGGGACAGAGCGTTTGCCATGTCTGCCCTGCCTCCGTAGCACATCAAAGGTCTACTTTATTATTTAAAATTATGTTACATAAGACTGACATTATGCACGAAAGCAAGGAAAGCAGGTAATGCAATGCTAGAAAGATTTCTCACACCAATACCACCAAGTTTTATAGGTAAAGTAGCTAGAGTCCAGGCTGTTGTATTAAAAGTTAAATTTTGAATTTTTGCTATAGCTATTTTAAGATTATTATCAATATCTTTTAAAATATCCGAACATTTTCGGACTGGTCTCGAGCGGAGTATGTAAATCTAGGTACACGGAGACAATATTTTAAAATAGTAAGAGCATTGTGAGGGTTTAAGTTACACAAATTATCGCGTGGTTTAAATACTGATCAAATTTTGTTTTTAAAACAGGTTTAATGCTATTAAATGAACCAAATTTTAATACTGATTTCATCGCGTTTAATTTAACTTTTTAATTTCCAACGTTTCGCGTGCTTTACAGCACCCATGGTCACGGGGAGGGGGATGGGGGAGGGGGGGGGACTGAAGTGTTTGACGTCCCTGTGTCAAAGTTAGCTCGGCTACCTTCAGTTTTTTGAATATTTGACCAAAAATAAATAATTAAAAAAAATTGAAGTTAGCCGCGATAACTACGTCCGTACAATTTCATCACAATCGGTAGGCGTATTACGTATCTTGCAGAAGGCTAGCGATAGCGAAATTAAAACAATAATTGCTGATAAATAGCAGATACGTATTTTTCGACCAGCGATAACAAAGCCCTAGCTAACTAGCGACCACAAGGCAGCGCTGTCGCTAGTTAGCTTTGTTATCGCTGATACATAATACGAATCTGCGATTTGTCGACAATTATTGTTCTAATTTCGCGATCGCTAGCCTTCTCCAAGATACTTAATACGACTACCGTTTTACAATTCCGTCAGATGCAGACAAATAAAAGTTATAAAAATGGTTACTTTAGTCTTAATACCATGCAAATAACCCCCTAAGCATAACAGAAACCAATTATTTCAATATTACAGACAAACACTTCAACTTTATTGATATTTATCAATGTATGTTCAATTTCCTTAACTAGCAAACAGTAACACTTGTTAGCTAAATGTTAATTTATTCCTAACTCAATCATAATTTATTGCTATACTGTATGTTGATGTAGATTTTAAATCGCCATAAACACTATTAGTTTATGTGTTTTTGTATCCTAAAGTTGTAAACTTTGGATAGATTTCACGCTGTAATGCGAAAAAATCAGCCCCAATTATACCGCGTCTGTGAAACAATAACGACAATGTTTAAAAAATTATCGCGGTGAGACCAGATTGTCGCTTTCAACGACATTGGATACAGCTAGCAATACATTGACTTGAAATAATAATAATAATAGATATTTATTCCTTCAAGATTCCACTCCTAAACAAACCTCCCCCACAGGTTGTCTTCAGGGGGATAATTGCCATAGTTGCCACGCTTGGCGTGCGGTTTGGCAACCGCAGTATTTTGTTATGTTTGTATTATGAAAATTCATTTAAAATTGTATAAACAAAATTATTGTTAAGTGAAATTATGTTTAAAAAAAGTCCCGCTGGGTTTCTTGCTGGTTCTTCCCAGGACCAGTGGTAAATAAAATAATGACTTTCAATAAGTATTATGTAATAATCCATTTTGAATAAAAATCATTCTATTCTGTTCTATTCTATTTTAAGTTGTTTTTTTTTATAGGATAGGTGACATACGAGCACACAGTCCACCTGATGGTAAGTGGTTGCTGCGGCCCATAGACATCTACATCTATCCTCGCTTGCGAATCAAAATGCAGATGCGTTGTTACCCGTGAGGACTAAGATGGGATGCCTCATTTCCAGTAAAAAGGGCCTCCGGCCACCTGCACTCACCAAGCGAAACGCAGAGGTAAACCTCTACTTCACGCTGGTATTCTGTGAGGTCGTGGTACCACCCCGGTTCGAGCCGGCCCACCCGTGCGACAGCAAAAGCTGCCGCGTGGCTCTACCACTACTGTTATCAGGAAGATGCTGTAGTCCATCTCCTTTTTTATTTCTTTCTATCGCCTCTTGCGACATCCATTGGTTGATATATATAGTAATGGATATTCTTACACTGTTACTACACGATTAAAGATATATTATGTATAAATCTAACAATAATAACCTAGTTATAAGAAAATATTGTTACCAATATATTTTTAAATATATGGACGTATTACATTACAAAATGTAGTTTGTAGTAGTCTTATAAAGTGAACGCAAGTATGGTTTAGTGGCGGCGCTATCGTCGCGCCACAAGTGAAACGAACCGAAGCCTAAATCGCGCTATCAAAGTTTCGAAGTACTGCGTTATAAAATAGAAGAGCTCTCTACTAACATATGGAGCATTGGAAGCTCTTCGGGCTGAAAGTTTAAGCTATACTCTATTTCAAGAAATAAGTCGCACGGAAATACGTAAAACGTAAATCCTTTAAAGTACCTATATAGTTAATTGAATCAGGCGTTACATTGCGCAAATCCTGAAATAATATTAAAGTTGGTAAAAATTACCTTGCAAAGTACGCAATGTAATTTTTACCAACTTTAGTACCTATGTAGTTTGATTTGACAGCAAATGTCAAATTTAGAGAAAACAGTGGCGAGATTATCAATAAACTACGTTTTGTAATAAGACAAAAATAATGACTAAATTAATGCTTATAATTATTATTCAAATTCAAAACAAATTGCCTAAAAATATTTAAGTAATAAAATGAAGGTTTTTGAAAAATTTGCAAAACTAATTCGTCTAAAAAGATAAACAATCTATTAATATTTCGTATAATATTGTCATAAACCTTTTACTACATTTATTGTGATTAAATCTTTTAATTAATGTTGTCATCTCAAAGGTTAAACAGCCATTTAATATGTACTTTAAATGTTTAAATCAATATGAACTCAAGGTCAATTACATCATGTTGCAAAATCGCTTGAACTGGTCATGGTCATCGTGACATCTATATGCATGCCACTTAAAAAGCCTTCTTATTATTTCAAGCAGCCGTTAGGTAAATCGCAATAAATAGCCAGTCTAGTCGCGTAGGTACTTGCTTCCGCGACTGTACCTGATTTGGGATAAATTACTATAATATTAAATAAATGTTCTATCAAGTGTACAATGGGTCTTATGGTTGAATTAAATCGTTTACCGTTTAAGTGCCGATCTTCAAGAACTCTCTCGCAGACTTTTTTTTTTATACAAGTACAGGTGACCAACGAACACACAGATGAACTGATATAAACTTCTATCAAGTGTTCTTTCTTTCTTTCTTTGTTAATTTCTTTCTTTCTGATGAAACAAGATGCTGTAGCTCGTAAACATTAACTTACTATCCTTAACTATGTAAACATTGCCTAAAAAATATAGCCTACTTAGGAGTTTCTTGCCGCTTATTTTCACAAGATCCTTGAAGACTAGACCTAATGCGTTATCAGTAAAAAAAGTCATCTAGAGAGAGAGAGAGAGAGAGAGAGAGAGAGAGTTTCATGGTAGTAACCATAATATAACCAGCAGAATTATTCCCACCCATTTCGATTCCATCACGGCACAATTGCTATAAATGCCGCTAGAGCCATAATATAAATGCACGTTGACTCTACCAACTTTACCTCTTAAATAATCTTGACAATCCACCACGACATCAATACTATTACAATTTACTAATTGACATGAGTACTTCTTCTTGAAGATTTCTTTTATATAGAATAAGAATGGACAACGAGCACACAGTCCACCTGATGGTAAGTGGATGCTGTAGGTCATAGACATGTACATTTATCCTAAAATGTGAGGAGCGTCAGCTTAGTCCTCAGACGAGTAAACTAAGTTGAATGCGTTCAGGTGGATTTTAAGTATTTTTCAATATAATTAAAAAAATACACATTGAATAAAACTATGTTAATGGGTTATAAGATCGTCCCCGCCATTATATCAGATTTGAAAAGAACACCGATTCCTACCAAGGATGATACGCGAGGCTATTGAATTTAAAAAACATCTTAATTTTAATAGAGAAGACAGATGGGTGCTGCCATCTGCTTGGGATCCTGTAACTAACAAAATTAAATCCAACCCGAGCATACCACTGCAAGACTTCAATATACTGTAAGCTCATTCTGCGTAGATCGAACCAAAAATTAATATTCAAATACTGAAGGTAGCCGCGCTAACTGTGACATCGGGACGTCTAACATCTCAGTCCTCCCCCCCCCCCCCCCCCCGTTACCATGGGTTGCTGTAATGCACCCGACACGTCGAGAATTAAATCCGTAAACATAGTTTTATTCACTGGGAGTGCCTCGTGTTCAGCTGTGGACTTTAGGTGCTGAAGATGATTATGATATAAATGACATAACATAAAACATTACTTTTTAATATATCTAAACGGGAACAGTTTCACGCCTCAGACAAAGTAGACAATATAAACTGTTACAACAGATGTTTCTCAATGAATTTTTCGCACGCGGTTACCGATTCTAAAAATATAAAACAGAATAGACATTAAAATTCATCATTATTACGTCGCCATATGGTTTAAAATTAATTAAAACTGCTCAAGTGCTTGCTAAATATTTAAATATTCGTGATTATAAGCAACGATGAACTCGGTAGCATAGTAATCTCAAATTAACTGTTGTAACCGAAACGGTTTCTATGCGATCGATTATTGCAATCGAAATATTTTTAGAGTTTTATTGTGTGCAGCCAATTCTTTACGGTCAAAATTCTAAGGAAGTTTTTAAATTTTCTTTGCACCACGTAGAATAGAAAACATAAATATCACAAGGACGAACATTCAGACCCAAAACAATTATTTGTATGCCATACAAAGTTCGGGCTAAGTGGCACGCCTTGGGAGAGGCCTATGTCCAGCAGTGGACTGCCGCAGGCTGATGATGATGATGATGATATATGTACTAAAGATAGATTTGTGTAGACACGATAAGCTAAAGCTTACCTATCATTTTTTGCACAATTATCGGTTTTATAATTTTTTGGCTTAACGTAGGCCGAGTAGCTCACTGCTCTTTGTACTTTGCCTCGGAGATTAGAAGCGTGAAACTATATACGTAAAAAAACTACATACATAACTTCACGCCTTTAATTATTAACGATTAAGCCTTGTCACCGTCCTTTTTGCTTGCTTATTGCCGATTTCAAACTAGGAGTTGGATTTCAATTCCACTGTATGTTTTTGTATATCCTGGTCTATTTTAAAGAATTTATTAATGAATATATTTTTATTCAAAAAGTTATGCTTCAAAGGTTATTCTATTTAAATTTAAAGAAAAAAATCCAATATGTGTCAAAAACAGGATATTAAGACTTGTTGTTTTACCGCCGACTTGTTTTCAACCAGCCTATGTACATACAGCTAATTATTATAGTAGTTATAAGTAATGTTCTTATATTTAGAAGTGGCACGCTCGGCGTAGACTGACCACAATTAAGGCGTCGTAGCTCATGGGCTAAGCGCTCACTGTAAATTTCAGAGTACGCGAGTAACCTGGGTTCGATCCCCGCCGGCACCAATGAAATTGTTAATTACAATTTTAAGTGCTGATTTACCACGTGTTTGTTGGTGAAGATAAACATCAGACCCTGCATGTCTGAGAAATAAGGAAAAAAATATATTTCAAGGACGAAGTTCGCCAACACGCATTGGGGCAGCACGGCGGACATTTCCTTGCCCTAAAACCCTCACAGAAATTAGAGGAGGCCTGTGCTCAGCAGTGGGACGTATATAAGCTGTAATTTATTAACTTTAAACTTTACACAACCATCTAGTTGTTACCTTGAGTTTCTTATGTTGATTAGACTACTCAATAATTTAAAATTAAAAATTTTGTACTGCCAACTTCAATATAAGTTTTAACTATTGGTCTGACCTTGATCAAATTCCACACGAGAAGTACCAACTTTCAAATAAAATAAGAATCATGTGTATGAAAGAGGAATGTGAAATTAAAGGTCTCCGTTTGAATGCTAATAAAACTAAGGTTCTGGTATTTGAAAGGGACGAAGAGAGAACGAAGTGTGAAATATGGGTAAATCAGGAATGTCTAGAACAGGTAAATGAAATTGTATACTTGGGGAGTGCTTTTAGCCGGGATGGAAGATGTGATTTAGATGTGGACAGGCGTGTCGCTGCCGGGAACAAAGTCAATGGTGCCCTGACTGCGTTAGTCAAAAGGCAAGGCGTAGCGAAGAGTGCACGCCTTGCAATACATAACGCAGTGTTGGTACCGACTTTGTTATATGGCAGCGAAACCTGGGTATGCCAGAAGAAGCATAAAAGTAAGTTGAATGCAGTGGAGATGCGATCTCTTCGTAAAATGTGCGGCGTTACCATGGCCGACCGAAAGCGAAACGAAGAGATTCGCAATATGGCAGGTTTGAAAGATGACCTTATCACAAAAATCGATAAGGGCGTGCTTCGGTGGTTTGGGCACGTTGAGCGAATGAGTGAAGACCGAATGGTGAAGAAAATATATAGCGCGAAAGTTAATATTAAAAGGTGTCGAGGTAGACCGAGACTAACCTTCGAAGGCCATGTGAGCAAATTGCTCGAAGAGGGTAGGGTCAAAAGTACTCGGATACTTAGACGTGCATGCATGAAGAAGATAATGAATCTGAAAGAAGCGAAAGAGGTTTGTAAGGATCCTGACACTTGGCGATCTGTTCTCTCTGGCTACCCCGTCAGGGATTGTGCGTGAAGATAAGTTAAGTTAATCGAAATCGGTTCACCCAGTAAAAAGTTATAAGGTAAGACACATAAGAAAACATACAGTGGAATTGAGTACCATCCCCTTTTTGGAAGTCGGCAGAAAATGTCAAATAATAAGACTTGAAAAGAAAAAAAAACATTTGCAATAACTATAATTTTAACCTCTAACAAAAAGTAGAAACCGACTTCAAATTGCTTAAAAAAGAAGTTATTTATTTGCTACCCTTGGGGTTGGAATTTTGTTTCCCCGAGCACCCTTGAAGTATAACCTATTTAATAACAAGTGGTAAAATTAAAAATTTTGTACAACCGAATTCAATATAAATTATTAAGGATAACTCAAGAACTACTGGTCAGACCTTGATCAAATTTTCTTCTCGTCATCTCGAGGGTAGTAGCTGAAAATCAGTGTTTGCTCTCTGAGCAATATTAATCGCTGAGCTAGGACCCATTTGTCAAACTGCAACACACATGTACATTTAGATTTTAAGGTTTTGTAAATTATTTTTTTCGTAATATGTTACTTTGTACTTAGTTTAGTCATTGAATTTACGTGTGTGATTGGAGAAACAAATAAATGCTCTATCTATCTAACTATCTAAATTTATATTCAACCACCTGGGAGGTATACCCTTTGAAACAAAAAAAGAATTTTCCAAATCGATTCAGGCGTCTTCGAGTAGTTGGTGAACATACATAAAAAAAAAAGATTCCGACGAATTGAGAACCTCCTCCTTTTTGAAGTCAGTTAAAAAAATCATCATAATTGGTTTAAAATCTGCTCAATACGCTCGAATTGGGAACCTCCTCCTTATTGAAGTTGGTTAAAAATAACAAATAATTTTCACATAATTTAATAACTTCGAAAGTCGGTGCTAACACAAAGTATATCGAGACATTAAAGCCCCGGCCTCAGGAAACTATTGTGTGGTAATTATTTCATAGTTTCTTCAAAGTTGGATTTCACTTTTTTAAGTTTAATTATTTATATTATAGATCTAATAAAGTTTTCTCGAGATTGAGAATCAATTTTCTAACACACACATTAAAAGAATAATTTGGATGGAGCGTAGATTAGCTCTCTTATCCTTGACTCCGCTGCAATTTTTTATTGCTACCTTCGCTGAAACTAATTGCTCAATTTCAATGAAACTTAGCGCAGATAATCTATGTAGTGTGAACAGTGTACAGTTTTTTATTTCTCACTTTTGTTTATAGGATAAGGGTGATAAAGTGGTTGTTGTGGCTCATAGACTTAATTATTATATTGATAATTTATCCTCGATTACGAATCAAAATGCAAATCCGTTGTCACCCGTGAGGACTAAGATGGAATGCCTCATTTCCAGTAAAAAGGGTCTCCGGTTCTCCACACTCACCAAACGAAACACAGCAGCATTAAGCTGCTATTTTACGCTGGTATTCTGTGAGAGCGTGGCACTTCCCCGGTCGAGCCGACCCATTCGTGTTACAACTATACTAGAAATATAGCTGCAGCATGGCTCTACCACGTATAAAACTATTATTATAAAAAACTATATTTCCATCCATTATCCAGAAATAAACCGTGTGAAGCCGGGGCGGATCTCTAGTTATAAATAAAACACTGATACTAAATTAAATCGTAGCCCTCTAATTCCTGACTAAATCAATTTTCTAATCATCATCATGAGCATTACAGCTGACCACAAGTCCACTGCTGAACATAGGCCTCCCCAAAGAATGCCACAAAGCATGGTCCTGAGCCAAGTGTATCCTGACTTTCTGCATCGCCTACCAGGTCGTCACTTCATTTAGGGCTGCCATACACTTTGTTTACCGGTACAAGGCTGCCACTCGAGAACCTTTCCCCATCGGTTGTCGGTTCATCGAACTCTATAGACAGCCCTTTGCCACTTCAGTTAACCGATCCGTTGCGCTATGGCAGTTACTTAGGTTCTATTGCGTACTCTATCCTCATTACGGAGTCTATCGCGCAGAAAAATTCCGAGCAGAGCTCGCGGTGAGATCTTGAGCTTCCTCATACGGCCAGCAGACATTAATTTTAAAATTTAATTTAAATTATATATGCAGTAATTTTATTATTATAAAATATCGCCCCACTTTTGTCCACAAATTTTGAGTTGTATAGCGTGAAATATATACATTTTAAGCCGTTATCGGTGCTCGCCAGTGAAGAGAAAAATATCCAATATTTAATTAGAAAAACGGTTGCGTGCACACTAAAGGAAAATGTATTCTGTTTTTGAATCGATCAGCGCTGATGTCGCGGTAATTGTAGGAAACGCTCGCCGCCGTTCGGAGCAATCAAGCGAAGTTAGTGGCGAGGTAATAACAAAAATTGCCCGTCCGGTACGAAACTTTCGACCAGAACATAAATATTCTATTAATAAACCTCGGTATTTATGAGAGCCAAGCAGTGTTTTTACACGCTCAAAGCTAGTGGAGTATCAATCATTTCCTATTTCATTCGGGAAAGGACAGTGAAATAGAAAACAGGAAAATGTTGTTTTTACGAGTCAACCAGCAAATGACTATTTTAATAGACACTAAGTTAATATCTAACATTAAATTATTAGGTACGAAACAAGTACCCAGTACATTGAACAACCTGTCAGCCATAACCAGCTGATAAATTAAAAAGATTTTGAGGATATATCAACTCGCCAATAACGGCGTTACACGGCGGACTTATCTTTACTCCAAACTCATCCTAGAACTCAAAGGAGACTTATATTCGGCAGTAGGTCATAGGTTAGGCTGTTAATTTAGTTTATTTTTTAGTTATTTTCAACTTTTTTTTTAAGGTTACGTTAGCAAAGTATACAGATACACACACAGAATATAGATATTGTCATTTGCAAATTCATTAATTTACTATTAGATATTTTTGTTCCTTATCAGCCCTTAACACCCCACTGCTAGCCATGGGCCTCTCACACAGTAAGGAGGTTTGCTTTAAACTCCACACCTAGCTGCAAATTGTGATGTGATAATACTATCATCTGTCGATAAGATATTGCTGGTATTTCACTCAGTAACCACAGCAATATCATCTGCGCGTAATTCACCTTGCTGATAACGAGGCGAGCCTCTCGTGATCGATTACTGGCGGATCCATCTAAAACACTGCACTTCGATATTCACAACCTAGTGATGGGAACAGGGATCAGCATTACCAGTACTAGAGTGTCGACTCATAAAAGAACTTGCCGATATGTGGTGATTAACAAATTAAAAAAAATGCTAATGTGTGAGCCTGTTCCTCCCATTTCTGAGACTTTTATTGAGCAATTAGTTCATCTCGCTCTAAGGCATGTGTACGTACTTTACATCTACATCTTTTATAGAATGGGGATAACAAACAAGCACGTGCACGTGTACGTAAGTGTGTGTGGCCCATAGCCATCTACATGTACTACTGCGTTGTTACCCCTGAACTACGATAGAATACCTCGTTTCCAATAAAAAGGGTTTCCGGTTCTCTACACTCACTATACGAAACACAGCAGCATTAAGCTGCTATTTTACGCTGGTATTCTGTGAGAGCGTGGTCCTTCCCCGGTCGAGCGGACCCATTTGTGTTACAACCATAATATAGCTGCAGCGTGGCTCTACCACGTACTACATATCTACATATTATTAGGTAGTAAGTCTCTCTCTATTCCTGTGTAGAAGTGGTTAGGTTACCTACTTATCTATTTCTACGACCAAATAGCCTGCATTGTTGTGTTCACGTTTAAAAAGTATAGAGAGGCATTATAATTACAGGCTGAAAGACATTCCATCTTACTCCACAGAGGTGATAACACACCTGTAGCCTCCTTTTTCTACCGACTTCAAAAAGGAGGAGGTACTCAATTCGACTCTATGTTTTTTTTAATGTGTGTTACCTCATAACTTTTTTCTAAGCGAACCAATTTCGATGATTCTTTTTTATTTGAAAGCTGGTGCTTCTCATGTGGTCTCATATAAATTTAATCAAGGTCTGACCAATAGTTTTTGAGTTATTCTTAATAATTTATATTGAAGTCGGTTGTACAAAACTTTTAGTTTTAAATTATTCAAAGTCGGTTGCGGATGTCTATGTACTACATTAGCCACTTTCCTTCAGGTGGGATGTTAGTTCGTTTGTCACTTCAGTTATATAAAACAAAAACATCGCTCACTCTACCTTTGAAAGATTTGGTTTCTCAAGCGTGCAGGTTTCTTTAGCACCTTAAAATTCAATAAATAATTTTTACTGGCGGGCATCGAATCCGAGTTGCTCACGTACTGCGAAATTTACGGGAAGCGCTTAGTCCGTAAGTAATGCTTTCCTTCAAAGAATGTTTTATTTGAAGGACTCTTAACTTATTTGTGTGCTATTGAACTGCTACGAGTATAGATGGTATTATATGTCTTCAAATTTTACTTGCAAAGACGAAACCTTTGCCAAAAATCACCGCCATACTCGTGCATTTTACATACCTGCAACAAAATAATCACATATTAATTTTTCGAACTATTTTTAACAGATGTGGATTAGTACGTTTTGTACTTCTTTTATACTATAATAAAACTCTAACACGAAGACGAACACGCATCACGCAAAAACTTGTGAACCGATTTGGATAATATTTTCACTGTCAGATAGCTGATATTATAAGGAGTAACTTAGGCTACTTTTATTTTAGGAAAAGAATTAGGGTTCCGCACAAAAAAAATTAAAACCCATAAATTCTACGCGGGTGAAGTGGCGGGGAACAGCTAGTTTCTTATAAATGTGTATTATTGTCATATATATACATAATATTAGCCATAGCCAGGTATCTTGGCACGATACCACGGGGAGTAAGACTGTATGATAATCAAGTTACTAGTTTTAGTTTTTTTTTAATTATTATAGTTTTTACTATTGTATATAATAAAATATTGTATATACATGACAATATGATATTATATCCCGTACATTTCTATGTTTAGTATTTCAAATATCATGAGTGCCATAAACCCTGAACTGATTTAAATGTACGCATAGAAAACACTCGTTTCGGAAAATGCACGTTCCGTAGACGTCGTTAAAGTTATAGAAAAGGTTAATTAAACGAGCTGGTTTCGATAGATATGCGGCAATAACCATTTCTAGTACCTAAAACTATAATATGGCCGTAATTAAAATGTTAAACTCATAGACAGAAAAGCAGTTTTACCAACTGGTATACATTTATCAATTATATCTATTATAGCCTATAAAGGTTCTCAGCAGTATTAAGAATAGGTAATTCTTGCCTTTGGCGAAGTAAAATAGATTAGGTTTCGACAACTTTTGCCGGTGTTTAGAGATTTGATATTATTATTTGACTGTTTTTTTTTCGGTATTCGACTGTTTTTGTATGTATGTTAATCGATATCTTCGTCAATTGTGAACCGATTTGATCATTCCTTTTTATTTAAAAGGCTATACTTCACTGCTGGCCGTATGAGGAAGCTCAAGGTCGCTCAGCGAGCTATGAAGAGAGCTGTGCTCGGGGTTTCTCTGCGTGATAAACTTAGAAATGAGGATATCCGCAGTAGAACCAGAGTGACCGGCATAACCCAACGGATTAGTAAGCTGAAATGACAATGGGCCGGCCATATAGCTCGAAGAACCAACAAGTGATGGGGAAAAAAGGTTCACGAGTGGTGCCTCGTACCGGCGGACGAGGCGTCCCCCCACTAGATGGAGTGACGGCCTGGTAAGACATGCAGGAAATTGATGGATGCAGGTGGTTCAGGACCATGTTTTGTGGCATTCCTTAGAGGAGGCCTATGTTCAACAGTGAACTTGTGATAGGCTGTAATGATGATGATGATGATGATGATGATACTTTACGGGTAATCCCATATAAACTAAGAGAAATACTTCCAACCCTAAGAGTGGCAAAATAGGTAATCATGTTATTAATACAACTATTTAGATTTATTTCGATGTATGAAACATTGCAATAAATCAAAATAATTGTATATGTATGCATTCAAATGGGCAGATGAATTACTTTCAATTAAAAGTAAAAGCAGACTTCAAATCACTTAAAAGATTAAAATAATTTCCCTTTCTGAAGTCCGGACCTTAACTGTTTTACACTTAATTGCACCGACTACAGAATGTGCAATTATTTTATATTATTTGGGTTCTTTGGAGTCGATTTTTACTTTTAATAAAAATATTTTCTTAATAATTTATCCATTAAATTTTGTACAATATATTGATGTGGTAAATTGTTGACAGCATCTCAATGCAGCAATCAATTTGCACAAACACGTGTTTCATCGTTTCTACTGATAGTTCACATGCACATACATTTAACACACAAATCGCACCAGTTGAAAAATTCAAAGGTCTGATTTTTGAATCATCGAAGTTACCATTGAAATTAATTATAACCTATTTGAACACGAGAGAAACAAATCAAGTGATGGGTAGCAGCGTCTTCCTAATATCGACTAAAAATAAAAAACTGTGGTAGGCAACCCGCTAGCCAAGCGTGACAACTTTGGTAGTAATCCCCCATACGAGGCAATCTATAGAGTACAGATTGATGACAGAAGGATAACGGTATTTGAAACTAAAATTGAAACATTAAATACCTAGTTAACAATTTTATTTATACAACTCTAATTACTAATTTACATTTGTAAATTAATAAATTAATGTTGTATTATTTTATTTCGTGAATAACTTTTATATTAAATCCACATAAAACCACTGGTTAAAAAATAATACCAGAGCAACACGCAGTCTAAGAGCTTATTTACAAACTTGAAATTGTGAGATAGTATGAATATCGGTGGATAAAATCTATTAAACAAAACATAATAAAAGCTATATTAAGTGTTAAAAAAATTCTTAGAAGAAGAATATACGAGTGACTTGACAGTTATGAATGTTATTCATATCCAAGTTTTTATCTTTTTTTTTTTTGAGAAAAAAATTAAGCCAAGGCCATTTAAAGCAAATCCAAAAACCTGCCCATTGTAAATATGTATCGATAAGTTTAGTAAGTGAAAAGCCCGTGTCGTCTTGCCCCGCCCTCTTGCGTCAGTAACACGCAATATCACTTTCTACTATACGTAATTTGTTTGCTCTCGCCTGACAGAAGCGAATAGGCAGGTCAGGAAGTTTGTCGAGATCTATTTATTCATTTACGTCAAACTAATAATAGTCAATGCTCCATTGAAATTTGTTAATTGCATATCCAATTTCGTCAGTCATTATCAGTATTGATCACATCAAGCTGCGGGGTTCATTTGACCAGAATGCTCTGAATGTTATATACCATATGTATTATCATCATCATCATTACAGCCCTTCACAAGTCCACTGCTGAACATAGGCCTCCCCCAAGCAATGCCACAAAGCACAGTCCTGAGCCACTTGCATCCATCGACTTCCTGCATGTGTCACCAGGTCGTCACTCCATCTAGTGGGGGGACGTCCTACACTTTGCCTACCGGTACGAGGCTGCCACTCGAAAACCTTTTTTCCCCATCGGTTGTCGGTTCTTCGAGCTATAGCTTGACTACTATCCCACCTAATGATAAGTGGTGATGTACTCGATGATGCTAAAGCGGACACTTAAAATCACCCACATTGTGTATCTTCCAAATGCTTTTTTTAGTTATAATTTAACGCATATATTGTCGGCGAAATATGCGAATAAGATTTGTATTAGTTAAGTCTGAATAAAATTAGTTTATAAGAATAATTTCAACCAATAAATAGGTAACAAACCGGTTGTGTCTACCATAAATCGTTATTAGGCTTCTGCGACTATCCTTAATAAAAGCAAGCGTAGCGATATGAATTTAAAACGCACTGTACCGCTAGGACAGCAACCCCGTTCTTAGCGTAGATGGCAACGTTCTTATAAGGATTTAGGTGACACAATTGCAACAGAGCTGCCTATGGAGTCATGATTGACACGTCTTTATTCCTACGTGATAAAGTTCATATTATTGTTGTCTGCATTAGTATGCAGGTCGATTGCAAAAGTATAGCGTTTGGTGCAAGTGATGTAAGACGTGAGGATACAAATACGCAATAAGAGGAAACATTATGAACTGTTATCGAAATTGATGGTATTTTAAATCAAATGTTTAGTCATAGGTCAGACTCTCTATGAATTTTAATAGGAAACTAAGGCCGTTTTTTAATTGGCCAATATATTATAATGTCGACAAATCTAAATATAAACGCAATATCGATATCGATATAATCTCAATAAGGCGGATTTTACATCTGTGTCGTACCAACGAATAAATCAATTGTAAATATTTTATAAATACTTTTACAGATTTTTTTGCTGATGCTATACTATGCAGGCTTTTTTTTTATTTTTCTTTGACATTTACGTGACTACGGTACGGTTATTTAAACCGTTATGCGATGATAGATTCTCGTACGTCGCTACCAAACCCTGGTTTTTTTTCTTTTCTTTTTTATAAGAGAGACAAAGGACAAAGGACATAGAGGATTAAGATAGATTCATTCCTCGTTAAAGGGTTTCCAGTTCTCCAAACAAACCATAAGAAACATGTTGCTTACCAAGCTGCTATTTATGCCGAGATTATGTTTGATTATGTTTTATTTAGTTTTTTGTTTCAGCATCATTATCATTGTAGTCCTTCACAAATCCACTGCTAAACGAAAGGCTCTCACAGGTATTACCACAAAACATCCTTAGTAACATATATCTATTGACTTCAGTCGATTCCAAACATATAATTTTCTTTTAAATTCACACAGAGTTGGAAAAGTCGATTGTACAGCTGGTATAATATAAATACAGAGGTTAGCAGACAGTTATATTTTTACTAGTTGTCCCCCGCGACTCCGTCCGCGTAGAATTTACTACAATTTCAAGGCTTTTATGTTTTTGGTCCCGAACCCTAATTCTTTTTTCTACAACAAAAGTACCCTTACTCCTTATAACATCAGCTAACTGCCAGTGAAAGTCCCGTCAAAATTGGTCCAGCCGTTTTGGAGATTAGCCGGAACAAACTGACACACAGACCGAGAGACAGGCAAAAATTTTAAAAATGTTTTTTTTTGTTATTAGTACCGTATATACTTTCATATGCATTTAGTAAAAAGCTGTTATTTAACATTACTAACAGACACTGAATTTTATTTATTTGTATAGATAAGTTGTTCTAAGAGTCATAAATACTTGAATATCTTATATACTATACATATATAATAATAAGAAATCGAAAATTTTTACTTCGAGCCTCTTGTTACATTGAACAACTTAAATTAACTAAAAAAAATGTAAAGAATGAACTTTTCGTTCTCGCATCAAGGGCTCCAATGAAAAGTTCACTAATAGCCTATAATTTAGCGTTAAATAGGCAATTGAAAGAAATTTATTGGTTTAGTTACGGTGTCACTTTCTTTACCATGTTTTATACATATACTCATTATTGGCGTCAATTACAAAATTTTAGGTTAACTGTCGATAATTTATCGTAGAAAATTATCGACAATTCATTTAAAATTTTACTAGATGTTATCCGTGTATATTTAATATTAAATTTAATTGTAGAGTATTTGAACTCAACACTATTGTAAAATTTAAACATCATCTGTAAAGAATTATTGCATGATCATCATGATTACAGCCTATTTTTACGTGGTAGAACCATGCTGCAGCTATATTAGTAGTATAGTTATAGCACGAATGGGACCACGCTCTCACAGAATACCAGCGTAAAATAGCAGCTTAACGCTGTTGTGTTTCGTATGGTAAGTGTAGAGAACCAGAGACCCTTTTTACTGGAAATGAGGCATTTCATCTTAGTCCTCACGGGTCTAGAGGTCATCGAGAATAGATGTGGATGTCTATAGGACACAGCAGCCCCTTACCATGGACTGAAAAAAAGAAAAAAGAGAAAAATATCAAAAGTCCACTGTTAACATTGGCCTTCCCCATAGATTGCCTCACATGAGAATTATTTACCACAGTTGGCAGGCGGGTTGGCAACCACAGTCTTTTATTATTTTGAGCTGTTAGTAGAAATATGCTGCTACCAATCACCTGTTTTATTTCCCTTTGTCGTCCCTTACAACTCTAACGGGTAGTGCATTCTCTAGTACCGTAACTACGCTATTTCTATTTCTATTTTCTATTTTTTTTTAAAGAACGTTACCCCCACACCAGGATTTTCTCCTGTATCATAGAGGCAGTTTACAAACATAAATTGCACAAGGACAAACATCCAGAGCCGGAACAAATATTTGTAGGCCATACAAATACTTGTTCCTTGCGGGATTCGAACCCGCGGCCCCCAGCGCAACAACTCATTGCTAAGACACTACGCCACGGAGCCTTTCTACAACGCAAAAAAAAACTCTAAAATCTAGATATTCATAGGGCTAATATCTGTTCTGTTTGTTCAATATATACCTTCACTTATGTATGTAACAACTAACTCAACATTGCCTTAGTGATAATTGGTTTACCGCACCAAATAACAAATTTCACTTGTAATTCGAGCCAGCATGTTAATTTGCCGTAAGAACTTCTTCTGCTTATGTAACATCCGTGTGTTAGTGGCGTAAATTAATCCATCACCACATTACGTCCCGTGAGTGTCTTAAAAGGTTAATACAGGAAACGCTTTGATTTGGCTTAAACCCATCTTGTTAGCCACGATCAAAGGCGCAGAGTAGCCAGCTTCGGTATTCTATACTATAGAATACCGAATAATATAGAATCTATAGGATGTATTTTGAAGAGTGCGCGCATGAATTACATGTTTTAGCTCCTCCCTTACCTTTCCACCATCGGACTACCAGGGCGGCCGGCGGGTTTACTTCGTCTTTCGTAATGCGTAATGCAAATTCGTAATACAAAGGAGTGGGATAATTTGCCAGTGTTTGTATTTCCGTCAGAATATAATCTGGACTGAAGGCTTTTGAATAGGCTTTTGTTTTTTTTTTTATAGGAGAGGGGGCAAACGAGCATGCGGCTCACCTGATGGTAAGTGACTACCGCCGCCCATGAACAACTGCAACACCAGGGAGGGAATTGCAGATGCGTTGCCGGCCTTTTTAAAAGGAGTACGCTCTTTTCTTGAAGGTCCCTAAATCGTATCGGTCCGGAAAAATCGCTGATGGTAATCGCTTCCACAAGGAAGTCGTGCGAGGAAGACAACATCTTCTAAATCGCACAGTGGTGGACCGCCAATCATTCAGATGGTGTGGATGGTATCGGGAGTTCTGCCGCGATGTGCGTTCGTGAAATTTGGCGGCTGGGATTAATCCGAACAATTCCTCAGAGCACTCCCCATGGTAGATGCGAAAGAAAATGCAAAGGGATGCAACATCTCTTCGCAGTGCCAATGAATCGAGCCGATCGGAAAGGGCTCGGTCGTCGACGATTCGAGCCGCTCTGCGCTGGATGCGGTCAAGTGAAAGGAGCTGGCACTGGGGAGCCCCTGCCCAGAGATGGGGACAGTATTCCATGTGAGGCCGAACCTGCGCCTTGTAAAGTTGCAGGCGGTGTGCCGGCATGAAATACTGTCCCGCTCTGTTGAGCACGCCAAGCTTTTTAGAGGCCAATTTGGCCTTGTCTTCCAAGTGACCACGAAACTGCACGTCACTCGATATGTCGACTCCGAGGATACCGATACTGGCTGAGGCAAGAAGGGGAGTGCCTTGAAACTGAGGAGATACGACAAAGGGGTTCTTTTTAGCGGTAAACGCGCAAACTTGTGTGTGTGTGCGCAAACTAGTCGCCCCCAATCCGAGACTTACGCTAAGACAGTGCGATTTACTATTAAGTGCATCATAACCACTTACCACCAGGAGTGATTGTGGTCACTAGGTGGTAGGTGTTACTGTGGCACTGGCCTATAATGTGTAAAAAAAAACAAGCCGTATAGTGGTGGAGTAAAAGAATCCATCACCGGATTTTAAGAGGTAGTTATGAAAAATGCTAGAAAAATGATATAACTTCCGATAGATGGCGCTATAACACATCATTTTCAGACGTAAAAAATATCGGCGGCGGGCAGTAGTTACAAAGGTGAAAAACTTCGATACGCCTGGCATGTATGAGGATTAAAATAAATCCTTCCTTCCTTCATGACCATCCGTTGATTTTTAGGGGCTGGTAAAAAGATTGAATGATCATGTGGTTTTTTTTTATAACTGGCTTTACGGCTCAGTGTTCTAGCCCTTCTGAGCCTAATCATATGATTTATATTAATGATGTTTTTATATAAGAATGTTTTATATTAATAATAATATTTTTATATTAATTATGGTACTTTTGAAAGTGGGACATTAGGTTACTCGAATTGAATGAAGTATTCGGGTATTTAAACTACGACTGGAATACTTGATTTGAGTCAGTGACTCGAGCTCAGACTCGATTCTTTTTAAAAAGAGTACTAAATTATTCCAATACCAAAAATCTCGGCACTTGGCTTTACACTATAGCGAAGATCATGTAAACGCACCCAACATCGAATCAGTAAGCTGAAGTGGCAATGGGCCATACAGCTCGTAGAACAGAAGACGTAGGAGGAGTAAGGAAGGCCTCTGATTAGCGTTGGACTTTTGAAGGGCTGTAATGATGATGATGGTGATGAAACACATGCATTTTAACCAATATACACACTACAAACTGCCAACTGTGTCTGGTTGTGTGTGTGTGCGTGTGTGTGTGTTTCAACGTCCTTGATCGAAAATTGCACTGTCAGTCATGAATCAGCAAAATGCATCAAGTACTAATAAGGTTAACGTGTGGACAAATGTATAATCTCTCTTTTCTTCTTTTACATCACCCAGTAACAGACAACAGACGAATGCGTTGGCAAATGTAGTACTGGAGGTGCTGCATCCTCGATAAGATCTCATGACATCCGATAGATGACTGAATCTTGTATATTATACCAAATTTAAAAATAATTATTTGTAATTTATAGCCTATATACAGCAAGAAAATATGAGCTGCACTGCCCAATTGCATGTTGGCGGACTTCACATTTCTTCAAATTTAATCATGCTATAGTGTAGCCCCCACGACAATACGATATAGGTATATTAGTGTTAAGTTTATAATAAAGGAGTGGTCTAATTAAAGTCCCAGTAAAAATCACACGCCTTCTCATTGACACCTATCCAATATTACAATGCCGATTTTTTCACAATGTTTTCAACATTCCACAATTTTTCGATCTAAACCCATATTATTTATTTGGTTAAACGTAGTTCGAGTAGATCACTGCTCCTTAGACTCTGCCTACTTCACGGGGATCACAGACTAAACGCTATGTAAGTAACCAGACGAGAACACCATGGTAATACCCAAAACATTTATAAATATAACCATATTGCAAACTATAAACAACTACTGACAGACAGGGAATGTGCGTTTCAAATGTATTATTATAATTATAAATAATAAATAATATGTGTATCTTTATAAAGTAGTCTTGTTTTATTAAATTTTTTGTTGTTTATATAAAGTAGTCTTGTTTTTCTCACAATCGTGCATAATTACAGGAACTCCAGTAGTTTAATTTTTACAAAAAGTATGAAGCAAAATCGCAGATTTTAACGGAAAATGATTGTTACTTTAGCTCTTAACTCCAGCAATATGTGCATTATACAAGCTTTTTCCCTAATAATTGATGCGTTCATCCGCAACGCCGCTTAGTCTGACCGTCGGCAGTTTCGCAATACAAATGGGCGCGGGTCCACTTTCACACATGCTTTCGATGTCTGAGGTTAACTCTACGTACTATGTTTGTGAGAAGAGTGAGGTAACAGAAAGGTACGCAAACTAAGCGATTTACATTGAGGTAAAATTCATAACTTAATAAATATTCATGCTGTAATAAATTATGATGTATTTACATAAATTACACTAAACAAATATAAAATTTCATCTTTTATAACTAAAGTTATGCAACTCTACACTTCAAAGAGAGAAATACCGTTTTAATTTTTATAGCGCATGTTTTTAGCGGAATTCAAAAAAATATGTACGAGTATGTATGTTACATCATCCCTAAGGATGGCAAATAAGGTGATGAAGCTTCTAATGTAGTCATTTGAAGTCGGCTTTAAAAAAAGACAACGTTACCTTCATAACTTTGATAAGAGTTTTCTGCTGTATTATCGAGGCGTTTTCATGCATCGATAGCACCTGAAAAATCCAGATCCGGCCCAATTATTTGTTCGCCATACAATCACTATTGTTATCACACACTTAGCCATTAATTATTATGGATCCATTGAACATTTACTCAGAATGTACGAACAAGTCACTATCACGATACAATGACCAACAGGTGAATAAGCTGGTCATATTTTATATCTCTTACTTTAGGCAAGAAAAGACAGTTACAGAATTTGAGAGTAGAAATAAATAAGATACGCATTTAACACAGTTTTCGACGGAATTGAAATCAAATCATTCAAATGACTGATTTTGAAATAAAATAATAAATTGACAATCGTCTTAATTAGGCAACCGGCAGACCGTGGCCGAACGTAAAAGCGCGTTCAAACGTATCCGGCCAAATTTAACTGGATACTTAAAGTACTTAAAATGCAAAGACAATCAGTTTTACCTTTTGACATATGACTTTATGTGGTAGAGAGCAAAGTAGCAGTTGTATTATGGCTGTAGCATATACATGATATGATATATCTGTACAGGCCCCACAGCCTCAGCGTTTCTATACCAAATGGCATAAACATATATTATGCCCGCTCTGATGGCTGCATATTTGCGCCGCTTGTTAGAATCGGCAACAGCAGCAGCAAACTCATAGATATATTACAAACTTTATCGGCTATTTACCACCCTTAGGGTTGAAAATTATTCTCCATATTTATATGGGACCATTCTTAAGTCTATAAGAATCATCAAAATCGGTTCACTATCGACAGAGATATGACGTAACATGCATACATTATTTCTTTGAAGTCGGCTGAAAAAACGTGTTGGAGATATAAAAATTAAAAGGGATTATGTTCTCTTTGAAGTTACATTCGTTAGATGTAACAGATGAAATTTTGAAATTGTTTTATATAATTTATGTATCTATGAGCTCGACTCGGAATGTACTAAGATGGTATTCTATTTCATTCATTACAGCCTTTAAAAAATCTAGGTTGCCACGCTTTGCATGCAGTTATTATCAGAAGAATGCTGCTGAAAGATGCTGCTATCCATTTTCTTTTTATTTGCCTTTGTCGCCTCTTATGAGAACCACGGGTTGACATTGAATAGAAGATTTTCATACGCCCCCACTACACGGCCACACGCAAGTATTTTTCAAGGACAAACAAGCTTTATATATATGTATATGTATATATATATATATATATATATATATATATATAATAGAATAATATATATATATATATAATTCTTCTGTCCATTTTTATGTGACTGAACACCTACTAAATGCCTTGACCGATTTTTATGAAATTTTGTGTGTGTGATTAGGTTGATTAGAGGATGATCTAGATTCACAATTAACCCCGGTAAATGGCGCTGTTGTCTAGTTCCAGAAATCACCGGTACGAAGCTGGGGCGAATCGCTTGTATTAATATAAAAAGACAATATTGATATATCTGTTACTGCATTTGAGGATCCACCAAAGCACTACAAATGGCAAATCATACCCTATAAATTACATAAAATTAAAATTAAATTAAAAAAAAATAATTCTTGAAATACCCGAAATAATATTTAAGGAATTAAATGTCAACTCTTTTTTAAAGACACATATTTTTTTAATAGAATAAGAGTGACAAAAGAGCGCACAGTTCACCTGTAGATGATGTTTACTGAATAATGTGATCCACATATACCTATATCTATATTCAATCAAGAATCAAAATTCAGATGCATTGTCATCCCTGATTTAAATAGTCAACAATGGCTCATGTCTTGATCGATATAAAACGGCTGATTTGTCCTTGCATACCGGATTCAGTTTGCTTCCAATTTTTTTAATTTCTTATTTATAGCGAACATCAGAACGCATCATGCAGCCAATGTTATTTAAAGTATGCAGAATTTTATATATTTATATATATATATATATATATATATATATATATATGTGTGTGTGTGTGTGTGTGTGTGTATAATTAGCTTACAAAAATTCAATTATAACTGAATTAACAACAATCTTAGCATGTGAATAGTCATCGGTAGGGTAACCAAAATGGTAACCGTGGACTACCTAAATTGTGGCAAGCAATCTCCCTAATTGCTGTGATTTCCATAGTAAACATGACTAAAGAAAATGTTCTTTTAAAGAGCACATAGTCCACCTGATGGTAAGTGGATGCTGGAGACCATAGTCATCTTTTTTATATAGGATAGGGTGACAAACGAGCACACAGTCCACCTGATGGTAAGTGGTTGCTGTGGCCCATAGACATCTACATATATTCTCAACTACGAATCAAAATGCAGATGCGTTATCACCCGTGACGACTAAGATGGAATGCCTCTTTTCCAGTAAAAAGGATCTTCGATTCTCTACACTCACCATACGAAACACAGCAATGTTAAGCCTCGATTTTACGCTGGTGTTCTGTGAGAACGTGGTCCTTCCCCGGTCGAGCCGACCCATTCGTGCTACAACTATATTACTAATATAGCTGCAGCATGGCTCTACGACGTAATAATCTAAATAAAGAATCACATCTACATCTATTCTAAATAAAGAATCAAAAAGCAAATGCATTGTCACCCCAGAGGACTAAGATAGAATGCCTTGTTTCCAGTAAAATGGATCCCCGGTTCACTAACCTCATCATATGAAACACAGCAGCATTAAGTTTCACCCATTCGTGTTACAACTATAATATACATACAGCATGTCTCTACTACTTAAAAAAGTGTGTATTATATTTAACCTGTGTATATCGAATGTTTCAAATTCAACTAAATAATATTTCATTTGTTTAGTGCCAGTTGAGTAATGTTTTAGAAGATTTACGTCGGGATGATTTTGGGTTAAATCTATTCACGATGCGTTCCCGCTGTAAATAAGAACTGCAAAACTAAGAGCATTCATCTTTGTCTTTATTTTCTCCATAGCTTGCAAATAAAATTATTCACGTCCATACATTTGAACATATTCAAGAATATTTACTGTGAACATCCTGATTTATGTTTCTTGTGAGAATTGTTTGCATTTTCGAAAGTCCCTTTGGCAGCCGTATATTTTTATATACAATGAATGATAAATTGACGAGAAAACGTTTATTCCAATCGTTAAAAATAAATGAAACAGAAAAAGTAGCTTGTTGTTGGTGAAAAATATTTTTGCCAATATTAGATGTAAGTGCTATTGCCGTTATCTTCGCAGGATGCTTATGTATCTCTATCTCTATTTAGATTATATATCTAGTAACATACTAGATAGTTACATACTTATTTGTTCTAAATCCGTAACAGGAATTAGTTGAATACTCGACTCATCGCCTCATTTAGCAATCGGTCGACCAGTTTTAATAATATTAAATGTGACATTTACAATTCTCCACCCGACCTTGCCAAAGGTCACTCTATACTATTTTTATGCGAATTATAACCATATTACTATAGAAATAAGTTCTAAATTATTTTTTAAATAGGATAATTAGTGATGAACGTAACGCCGACATTTCGATAGATGTTGAATTTTTAATACTCGACATCAACACGTAAGCATGCAAATAAGCTTTAAAGTTATTTACAGCATTGGTAATAGCATATATTTTAATATTCTGATTCTTTAAAATCGTGATCTGATGTTTCGCTAATAATCAAACCTATAAAACATTTACATATTTTAATACAATAAATTTTTGCATAGATTTTGTCAAACCAATCTTGTCGGCCTCGAGCACAGGTGAAGAGTAGCTATGATCTCGGCGTTCTATAGGATACCATTACGGAAAATGTGCATAGGAATTATATGATTTCATTTCTACCTTCTCTTTCCACTATCTGTGATATATAGATGGCTTATTCTGCTGGTCTTGACAGCAATGAAAAAAACGAAATAAGTCGCAATGTGCTTTGTTGGAAATGAAACCGATACGTGGTGAATTTCACAATCAATATATTATTATTATAGTTTGTAATATTGTGTATAATAAAATAATAAAACTAATTTATACGGATTTTATCTCGTTTAATTTAAAGTTTTAATTCCCGACGTTTTGGGTGCTTTAGAGCACCCATAGTCATAGGTGTTTGACGTCCCGATGTCATAGTTAGCCCGGATACCTTCAGTTTTTGAATATTATTTTTTTTTGTTTAAATCTACGCAGAATGAGCTTACATTATATTGAAGTCTTGCAGTTGTACGCTTGGGTTTGGATTTAATTTTATTAATTATAAGATCCCAAGTAGATGGTAGCACCCATCCATCTTCTCTATTAAAGTTAGGATGTTTTTTAATTTCAATAGCCTCACGAATCATCTTTGGTAGGTATCGGTGTTCTTTTGCGAGGATTTGTGGTCTATCAAATCTAATGTAATGGCGGGGACGATCTTGTACATGTTCACACACTGCAGTCTTCATCATTTAGTTTCATTTAATGTGCAGTCTTCGCGTATACATAAGAGATCGTTATATCAATATATTTGTTTTCTTTTAAGTGTAAAAATAAATTTTAAACTCAATTCATACGTATATTACAAATTCACACATTCCCTAAAGCTTTTTTGTGGTAACCAATTATTAGAAAAATTTACAATTCCAAAATTGTTTAAAAAGTAAAAGCAAAAGTAATCCATTAAAGACGATAAATCTATACAAATAAATAAAATTGAAGTGTCTGTTTGTAATATTAAAATAATAGCGTTTTACTAAATGCATATGAAAATATATACTGTACTAATAACAAAAACACAATTTTTAACATTTTTGTGTGTCTGTCTATCTGTTTGTTCCGGCTAAGCTCAGAAACGGCTGGACCAATTTAGACGGGACTTTCACTGACATATAGCTAATGATATAAGGAGTAACTTAGGCTACTTTTGTTTTAGAAAAAAATTATAGGTCCGCCCAAAAAAATTAAAACCCATGAAACCCAAGTTCCACGCGGAAGAAGTCGCGGGGAACAGCTAGAAATCCTATATAACTGGCAAATTGGACGACACAAATATTTTTGTAAAACAACTCCACCTCCTCCGCTTTCCACCCTAAATAGAGTATATATTGCCTAACTATGTATATATTGATGTTTTAAAACAGAACACACAACATCAACAACTGAAGATGTCTAAAGGTATTTGTCCTTTACATTTTCGCTTGCCATGTAAGAAGAGTCGATTCTTCAACTGCACGCCAAGAGCGCTGAGTGGATGCCGGCTGAACTAGTTGAATATCAAAGGTGAGAGGACAAGGCACGACTTTGACTTTTAGAAGGCAGTTGCATTAAAACTAACTATACAATCCTCTTCTTGAACGTATTAAGTTATATACATATGTGTCAAGAATAGTGTTTTAGGCTTCAGCAGTATGATTAGTATACTGCTGAAGCCTATTATAAAATAAAGCTAAATTTTTTGGAAGGTTTCCCTAAAATTTCTGTGAGGATCATGGAGTATTTAGTCCGTTACGCAACTCACAGAATACCAGCGTAAAATAGCAGCTTAATGCTGCCGTGTTTCGAATGTTGAGTGTAGTGTAGAGAACTGGCGACCCATTTGACTGGAAAAGAAGCATTCCATCTTAGTCCTCACGGGTGACGACGCATCTGCATTTTGATTCTTTATTGAGGATAAATGTAGATGTCTATGGGCCGCAGCAACCACTTACCATCAGGTGAACTGTGTGCTCGTTTGTCACCCTATCCTATAAAAAACAAAAAACTCATGTGTATGTTGAGGACTTAACAAGGTGTTCAAGTCTCTAATAAACATTTGCGTGCTCAAGTTCCCATCACGCACATGAGCAGTCTCCGTTTAGACTCAGTGTCCGAATGTATGCGCAAGTGCAAGTGCACTCTCTATTCCCCCAGTCTCCTAGTCCGACGGGACGGCAATCCGACAAAACCGGAGAGAAGTCTTGCTTTGGGGTACGGAGGTAAACGGCGCCAACTTCCTATCTCTGGGCTGCTGAGAACTTCTAGGCAGAAAAAAACAGTAACTGATTTTGACTGACCCAGGACCCGAACACGGAACCACATGATAAGCAGCTGTGTTTATAACTACTGGATCAACGAGACACAATAATAAAATTGTATGAGTACACATGAAAATAACATTAGTGCTTATTTATGTTTACTAATTTATTTATTTCAACATGATTTTATGATAATATAACATCTGATAAGCTTAGCTTCTGTATCTGTATTTCGAATCTCAGCGTACTTCCTAACACTTGTAAATTGAAATATGAATGGGATTACAACGCTTTCAAAAATGTATTTTATACAAAATTAATTACGTATTTTCTATCACAAATATGCGTGACTAATTATAATACTCTTGCGTTCTATTTATCATATACGTATTACACAAGAATCTTTACCTACTACAGTCAAATGTTTTAAACACGGCCAAGTTGTAAATAATTTGATGTTGAAAGCATTTTTTGAAAAATTGAACAAACTGTCTCTCTCCCTCTCTTTCACTTTAATAAGACATCAACAACATTTCCTGTATCTTCACAGTTGGCCTGTGGATAATATTAATTGATCGATTGCTTTAGAAACTCCACAGAATAGAAATCGTTCAGTTTCGATGTCGCAAAAATCCGAGTGAAATGTGAAAAGTGGCAGTTATCGGTACTCCGCGCACGATGCACTTTCGCGGATATAAAGTACTGATATCTCACCTCAATACACACAGATTTGGTATTAGGAGTTATTACCGGCGTAAAGGTTCAAGTAAATTTCACAGTAACCCGGATGTGATCCCCGTTGGCACTCATATGGTCTCGCTGGGTGTCGTAAGAGTTGACAGAAATAAAATGAAATAAGAGATGGGCAGCAGCAAAATCTTCCTGATAACAACTCAAAATAATAAAACCGCTGTTGCCAACCCGGTTGCCAAGCGTGGCAACTATGGAAAAATCCCCTCATAAGGCAATTTATGAGAGAGATCTATGTTCAGCAGTGAATTTGGGTAAAGGAAAACATCGTGAGGAAACATGCATGTCTAATAAATAAAATATTTTGAGGAAATGTGAAGTCGGATACTTCGCACGATATTTATTAAGTCATATAATAAAAAAAAATTAAATGATTCTTAATAAAAAATTTAAAAAATAATATAAATATGTGTTTACAATCTTTTATATTAAGGAAAAATCAATGCCCCTATTAATGTTACATCACCAATAATTCTTTTCATATAAAAGACATAAACGCGTGCTACGACATAAATACTTGACGGAGTAAATTTTAGGTTCATTTCTTATTTTATTCGTCTTTAACATAGAATTAAAATAACTTTTAACTTAGATATTTCTTTCCTTATACAAGTAAGAGTAGGCCTGGTATAGGAAGTCGATGGATGGAAGTCGCTCAGGACCGTGCAAATGGGGCATTTCTTGGGGGAAGCCGAAAGGCTTTAATGATGATAATGATATAGAAATTATCGTAAAAAGCGAAAACAAAGTTCACTTGATAGTAAAGAATACTATGGTGTAAAGACGCCTCACCATCCTCGATAAAATTAAAAATCTAATTGTAATGCCTCATTACCACTAAAAAGTTTCTCTGGTTTTCGTTTCTCACCATACGCCAGTTACAGTACTCATTACAAGCTCGTTTCAATTCATTTAATAGAAAGGAAAGTAATAAGTAACTGCCTTTGGCATTAATTGGACTTACATGAAATATGCATGGAATGATGTTAATTATAGTACTTGATTACACGAGTGGACACCGAAAATTTCTCATAATAAAATAAGTCTAGTTCATTATTCTTAGTAATTTTTGAGTTTATTTGAAAGCGTGGGAGTAAGTCGTACAGAAGTAGATCAAAACTTCTTTTATTTCACAAGTAAAATGAAGGTTAAAAGGTTAAAAACATTGTTTTCACATTAGTATGAGAGATAATTTAGTGAACAATGACATATAATAGTAAAACGTTTTTTACGTTACTGCTTAATGCTGCTATTTCGTATGGCGAGTCTAGAGAACCGGAGACCTCTTTTTACTGGAGACAAGGCATTCCATCTTTGACCTCATGGATTACAACGCCTCTGCATTTTTAAATATAGATGTTTATGGACCACTGCATCCACTTACCATCAGGTGGATTGCGTGCTCGTTTGTTACCCTAATTGTACAAAAAAATATATACATATATCTTGCAGTATGGTGATGGCGTAAAAGAATCCATCATACTTATTTGTCGCGTCATTGTCGTACGGCGTGACTATGGGTGGTAATTTCAGAAATATCTCATAGTTTCTGATAGATGGAATTATAAACATCTCATTTACACCTGACGTAAAATTATTACACCGGCGGTGACGCAAAGCAGTATCAAGGGTACGAAACATCTGATACTGCAATGGCTAATGTGCCTGCCATTCTAGAAGGTTAAGACTAATCATCCCAACTGAATAGGCTTATTTTAGCAGTAAACTTTGGCAAGCTAATAAAGAAGAAGATATCATACAAATGTAGCTGATATAATAAGGAGCCGTGGTAGCACAGATGGTTAGCGCTCGCTGTAAATTTCACAGTACGCGAATAACCCGGGTTCGATCAACGCCAGCATCAATAAAATTGTTAATTGCAATTTTAAGTGCTGATTTACCAAGTGCTCGGCGGTGAAGGAAAACATCGTGAGGAAACCTGCATGTCTGAGAAAAAAAAACGTCCAAGACATGTGAAGTTTGCCAACACGCATTGGGGCAGCGCCGCGGATATATCTTTACCCTAAAACCCTCTCAGAAATGAGGAAAAGTTTGTACCCAGCTGTGGGATATATACTCGTATAAGCTGTAACTTACTTTTATTATAACTGATATAATTAACGTTCTCTGAACTAGTTATAAGCGACGGAACTGCTAATAATATCACGTTACTAATTGCCCAGGATATATTGTGATACTAAAAGAACTACTGCGTAATTAACACAGAGATCTTCACTGGTCCTAACTTTTTTATAAAAATGAAGTAACAATTGTACTTATGATAAGCCAATGGTAAGCGGCTATTATAGTCAATAGACACCTGTAACTCACTTTAAGTTACAGGTGCCTATTTACTGTAATAGCTGCTAAAAATAAAAAGTTAATACCAGTGAAGACCTCTGTGTTACGTCACTAGTTTAGAATGTCTCACGGCCTGTAATTGTACTGGTTCTGTATATTCTTCAGACTGTAACACGGGTGTAGAGTGCAGGTGGTATGTGCCAAAACGATCCAACACACAATTTAATAATGATGCATGTTGCGTGCATATTTCAATCATTGCGTTTTGATTTCTTTTTCTTAATGTATGTATCAAATAAATGGTACTAACTTTATTTCTATCTTATCTGTGCCCGATGTAACGCTAATGAGGTAAAATCAGTGTATTCTAATCCAGAAATCAAGAATTTATGTCAAATTTCACACGTGGTGGAGCCATGCTGCAGCTATATTAGTAGTATAGTTGTAGCACGAATGGGTCGGATCGACCGGGGAAGGACCACGCTCTCACAGAATACCAGCGTAAAATAGCAGCTTAACACTGCCGTGTTTCGTATGGTGAGTGTAGAGAACCGGAGACCCTTTTTACTGGAAACGAGGCATTCCATCTTAGTCCTCATGGGTGACAACGCATCTGCATTTTGATTCGCAAACGAGGATAAATGTAGATGTCTATGGCCCACAGCAACCACTTACCATCAGCTAAACTGTGTGCTCGTTTGTCACCCTATACTATAAAAAAAAAATTATGTATTTTTTTTAAAAGAACAATGGCCAAATTTCTATAGGAGCTGGACTTGACTTTTACTTTTCTTGTCCCAAAACAAACTATAGCTAGATTGGTTTGTTTTTATGTTGTAAACACCATCCCGTTTGAAAATCATATCTAAATAGCCACAATTTTTTATAATAACGTCAAAAATTCTTTAGAGGTTAGCATCACGTATGTAATCTTCTTCAGTGGTCTAAAATTATAATTAGGTTTGTATTATGATGTACGATTGTGTATGATGGTATATATTAGTGTAATAAAATAAGTAAGTATGTAAATATGTACTATTATTGAAGAATTCCACTCGCGGATCTTAAAAATTGCTCTGGTATCAAGCTCAAAAACGAGATGGCGGCAAAGTGTATCAATGCATAATATGTTACAATTAACACATATCAATCGCAGGGCTAGTTGTCGTCGTTGTGTAGCTGTAGTCTGCATGATGTCTCTCACAAACATGCAAGATGCAAAATTGAGTTCCAGAAATCAAAAGCACAGAATAATCGTTACAATTATTAGTTATCAGTCCGTAAAACAATGCCGAGATCAAAACAACAGAAGTAAATCTAAAATAGTACAGTACGTATCACAATCCACAACAACGAGTGAAGCAAATAAGATGATGCGAATAATTGCCATAGATAAATAGATATGTAGATGATTGCCGGGTGACAATCAATGTCGATCGATGACCACAGATTATGTAACTTGTCGATGACAAATGATGTTCCGTTGTAATTACGTAATTGAACAAAACGCTTAGCTTACTATGAAGCTACATAATTATTTTTATGATATGAATCCAGTACGTAATAAATCAGTATATTAGTTGATTTGATGCCTACATACTAATTGAATTGAATTACATTTAATAACTATTCATAAAAACGTGAATAATTATAGTTTTTGAATACAAAATCCTTTCATACGTAAAATGAATCGTCATTAGGTGGGTTCCAGTGCGTTCAGAAAGTATTATTTTAAATAATTTCGTAACTGTTACAAAAACATAAATAAAAGGATTACTATTTTTATGGTTACTTAGAGAGGTACCTTTTGTGTTTTTAAGACCTTAAAAAATAAGGATATTTTTCATAAATATGACATACAGTGACGCCATCGTTTCATCGTCTGGTACAATTTAGCCTACCTTCTTTATGTATCTAATAAATGGTTCTAACTTTATTTCTATCTTACCTGTGCTCGATGTAACTCTAATGAGATAAAATCAGTGTAGTAACCACGTATTCAGTGCTAGTTACAAACAATCTAGTCTTATTTCGATCCAGAAAACAAAAATTTATGTCAAATTTCGTTTAAATCAGGATCCAATAATATGTGATTTTTTCAATGCCGTATATGTATGATATTAAGTCATCAACTGCTTTATTTTATTTTATTGTATTTATTAAAGGAAAAGTAAAATCACTAAAAAGTAAAATTAATTAGAACATAGGTGCACAGCTAGATTGCCTCATAGAGGGATTATTTGCCATAGTTGCCACGCTAAGCAAGCAAGTTGGCAATATCAAATCGTATTTTGAGGAAAGTGCGGCTAACTATCTACTGTTGAATTTCCCTCTGTTGACTCTTACAACACCTACGGGAAGATAGAGGGTAATGAATTCTCTTATACCATCACTCTACGATGAGTCTGCCTTACCTTCAAAATACGAAATGAAAATGCATTTATATAATACAGAACAAGTTTTCTTTATGACACCAATTGCCAAATACCAACAAATATTCGTTACCACACTCACGCTAAAAACAAATTTGAACGCATAAATATTTGAACAACATATTAAGGTGTCTTACATCTCACAAAACATTAACGTTCATTGACATCAGTTATTGTCAACCCATAAGAGCCAATAGCTGGACAAGGGCTTGATAGACGAATTGGTGATCACTATACGTAAGTGGTTGCTGTGACCCATAGACATCTATATCTATCCTCGATTACGAATCAAAATGCAAATGTCACCCGTGAGGACTAAGATGGAATGCCTCATTTCCAGTAAAAAGGGTCTCCGGTTCTCTACACTCACCATACAAAACACAGCAGCGTTAATCTGCTATATTACGCTTGTATTCTGTGAGAGTGTGGTCTTCCCCAGCCAAGCCGTACCATTCATTCTACAACTATACTACTACTACAGCATGGCTCTACCACGTGTAAATTATAAATTTTGGTATTTCCCATAGTTGTCTCTTACCACACCCACATTGGATCGGAATTGGTTGACGGATTCTGTTATGTCGCCACTCCATGGCACAGCACATTACAACATTGACATCATTATAAATATTCAGTGGTAGAGCCATGCTGCAGCTATATTACTGGTATAGTTGTAGCACGAATGGGTCGGCTCGACCGGGGAAGGACCACGCTCTCACAGAATACCAGCTTAACGCTGCTGTGTTTCGTATGGTGAGTGTAGAGAACCGGAGACCCCTTTTTACTGGAAACGAGGCATTCCATCTTAGTCCTCACGGGTGACAACGCATCTGCATTTTGATTCGTAATCGAAGATAGACGTAGATGTCTTTTGGGCCACAGCAACCACTTACCATCAGGTGGAGTGTGTGCTCGTTTGTCACCGTTATCCTTTAAAAACAAATATACCAACTGTTCCCGTGACTTCGCCCGCATGGAATTTATTGCGAATGGATTTCATTGTCTGTAGCCTTTATTATTTGAAGTACAATCAGGTGACAGAAACAGATAAGTTAATGTGTTTATTTCATACATACATATATAAATATGCACACCTGTCACCCATAGAGGTACGCAGAGACTATGGATTTCCATATGGCATGATCCTGACACATCTATCTCAACATTTTACATCAATAAACCTACGCATACATTCTCGTCAGTTGAGGGTACTTTTAATCCGGCCCATCTTCAATATATCGCCAACTTGGTCCATAAATATTCCTGACTTTGCCGTTCACATCTTTGTCATTTCAGTTTTATTTTTAAATAAGCCTATGATAGCGTACCATTTAGTGACATTATGAGAAAGTCTACGTTCAACTTTGGACTTGTAGAATCAGATGAATACTGCAAATTTGTGAACCTATTCCTAAAACTTAATCGAAAAATTTACTTAGATATTTTCCCAAGCAGATAAATTATTTAAATACATTGCTTATTCAAATACATTGAGAACAAGGTTAAATGAATTATTTTCAAGTTAGCAGACACTTTCTTAAGATAATAATACACAATCTCGTGTAAAACGTAAAGGTATGTACTGTTAAAATTGGTGTACGTAATACGCATTACATTTAGCAATATGATACAAATAAATAATCCATTTATTCATCCATTAAAGCCTATAAAAGTTCACTGCTGAATATAGACCTCCCTCATAGGGGCATTTTGCTACAGTTGCCACACTTAGCACGCAGGTTGGCAACCGCAGCTTTTATTATTTTCAGTCGTTATCAGGAAGGTGCTGCTGCTTATCTCCTGCTTCTATTCTTACACCGCCACTACACGGTAACACAGTACAAATAAATAATAATTTGAATAAATACATTACTGCAAATTTACCTTTTAATTAATTGGTCAATATTTTTAGGGCACGCAAAAAGTTGAGCAATAAGATAATGTTTATATATGCGATAATGACTAGTAGTTATTAATTCAAGCGACACACTTTAAGTGGCATAGAAATATACAACTGTTACATAATAAAACCAACTGATAGTGGAAACATAAAAAAACTTTTTATTTAATTTTAACAGATTATTAATTGATTTATTATATTTTATTTAAAAAATAGGTTTAGTTACGATCAGTCTGTCCTCAAAATAAACCCTATGCTAATTGATTTTCGTGAGAATCGATTTCTTCTACTTACTTCATTATGCGTCGGATTAAATTGGTTTAAGAAATGTTATCATCACTTCTTCTTAAGAACGAAAAATTCTTTGAAAACGGTAACATACGATTTTTATCTGATCACCGTGTGGTAACGCCTTAAAGGAGTACATCACTTCATTTCGTCTCGTGTCGTAAGATTTGACTTAGGGATAATAAATTGCTTTTCTAACATGAAAAGTGATTTGATTGTATGTTAATTCTTTAACACTTTAAAAATATGACAAAATATTAGACGAGTTGTTAATGTGTTAATCCATAATAAGTTATATGCCAACATCGATTATTTATACATTATTAATGATGTATGAACTTCAACAACTTGTTTAACCGATTAAACAAAAAACCTTCGAAATTCTTACGCACTTCCTGTTTGTAAGCTGTTGGCTATTTTAATCATATTTATTTATATGTTGTAATTAAGGATATTAAATGAGTCAAAAAGATTAAACGTTCAATTTTAAATATAGAGGTAGATATTTTTTACTGATTTAAGATATAAACAACATCACGCTGAGGAAATGATATAAAAAATAAAGTGTTTTTTCTCTTATCTTATTCAAATTTGGGATCATATAGACACAACTTTGAACCCCAATATTAACCCCTATGAATCCACAGCAGGATATGAGCGTTTTTTTTCTTTTTTTCTTGAGAGCAAATAACATACATAACCTACTCTGGGATTTTTTTTCGCCATGCTTTACATGCCTCCTTTATTAGAAATCAGGATTTTCACACGTGGTATATACGAGGCTGCCATCTATCGACGGCTTTTGCATTTCCTTCGTCGCTTCTTGCAACACCCACGGTTCACTAAAATGGGGTCATGGTTTCTCTTATACGGCCATCACACAGTAATACCTACTAATGATCCTATGAAATTTCATTCAAAATAAATTGTGAAGTTCATAGCCACCACTAAATCAATGATCATCAATATAATTTCGTTTAAACAATTTAAAAAATGTTTGAGAGCACAAATGGGTCGGCTCGTCCGGAGAAGGACCACGCCCTCACAGATTACCAGTGTAAAAAAGCAACTTAAAGCTGCTGTGTTTCGTATGGTTAGAGTAGAAAACCGGAGATCCTTTTTTACTGGAAATGAGGCATTCCATCTTAGTCCTCACGGGTGACAACGCATCTGCATTTTTCAAATCTGCAATCATTCATCAGGTGGACTGTGTGCTCGTTTGTCACCCTTATACTATAAAAAAAAACATTGAATTTTTTTTAATATGATTTTGACTAAACTATACTGCAATTTAGCTTAATATTTTTTAGGAGTACAGTTTTCCCATCCATCCAATTTTGCCATGGTGTCGCCGGGTGGGGCAGTTTTTTATAATGTTGGAATGTTATCTGGAGGATGCTGCTACCAATTTCCTGTTATAGTTTCTATTTGTCGCCTCTTACGGCACTCTTGGGACAATATCGAGTAGTATATCGTCGCGTGGGTGTTGTGTATAATTCATTGTCTAACTAATCAAAATACAATACGTGGGATTTAACATCGAGCTACGATAAAAATATAATACTCCCTAAACCTTAGTATTGTTTTTCACTTTGTCGTTGTATCCTACCATTTCGTATAACTTAGCCGTTTCCCAAGCGTCAAAACGTATCATACCGCAAGATCTATTCTGTAAAACAATGGTTGGGCCAATTATGGAGCTGTTAAATAAATATTGAGTCTATGCCAGAGAGAGGGATTGGGATAACCTTAGCATGTATTCAATGCAAGGTTAAGTTATGATGTTAACCAGATAAAATACAAGATGTGGCTTTTGCTGATTTTAACCTTGCATTTTTGTTTTTTGTTTTTTTTTCGGATTATAAGAATGAATGTTATCATTCCATCTAGTGAGGATGGCCCGACTCTGCCCTTACCCGTACTAAAACATACATAATACTTTCTCTAAAATAAGATGATATTATGATCTAATTTACTAAAAGCTATTACCAAATTCAATACTAATTTAAAAGATTAGTTAAAAAAGCACACTCTAAAAGAAAACTCAATAAGTTTTTCTACAATAAAACAACCCGACATCCCGAAATCACCGCCTTTTTAAAATAATTTACTTAAGTTTAATTTAATATTTCATCATACGCAGCTGTAAAGGTTCAATGTGCCTGCTAATTTCCTTTATATTTAATAAGCTGTTTTAGTTTCTATTTGTCGCCTCTTACGTCTCTTGGGGCGATATCGAGTAGTATTTTTTTATAGGATAGGGTGACAAACGAGCACACAGTCCACCTAATGGTAAGTGGTTGCTGTGGCCCATAGACATCTACATTTATCCTCGATTACGAATCAAAATGCAGATGCGTTGTCACCCGTGAGGACTAAGATGGAATGCCTCGTTTCCAGTAAAAAGGGTCTCCGGTTCTCTACACTCACCATACGAAACACAGCAGCGTTAAGCTGCTATTTTACGTTGGTATTCTGTGAGAGCGTGGTCCTTCCCCGGTCGAGCTGACCGATAACTAGCTGTTCCTCGTAACTTCGAACGCGCGTAATTTATGACGATTGGATTGGACAACAGGGCTGGGTTTTTTCTCGCTTAAAGGAAAAAAAGCTAATGTTTAGTTGTTTGCTAACTTGAGATATTGGACTAAATGATTCTGACGCATATATCATTTTTATTCCGGGAAAGACATCGTCTTCCATTTTAATCGGACTCGAACAACATGAATGAGTTTGTTTCGCCCTGATACCCCATGCTGATCTGGAATACTGATTATGATGATTCAAATTGTGATCGATACTAATTGAGTCGCAATCGCTACGTTGAGACGAGGGCTTTGTACGTTTTCTTAAGTTTCTAGTAGTTAATGAAACTCATACTCACCCTGAAATAAATGTTATACTAATTAAATACTGAAGTAATGCTGCTCCCAATACTAGTCTAGAATATTTAAGTTTATTTTAAATTTATTTTTTTACTTATTATAATCCAGTGCTATACTACGTTCCCACCTGGTGATGAAACCTTAAATGATAAATCGCACTGTCTTAGCGTAACAAAAGTTTATTCACTCTTGTGTTGAAGACTCCCAGATTGCAATCGGACGCAAAAATAGTAGGTACGCATTACGAAAGTTCAGTTTTGTTTCAGTTCACAATTTATTATATGTGAAATATAGATAACAAACGAACACACAGCCCACCAGATGGTAAGTGGTTGCTGCGGCTTATAAACATCTATCCTCTAATAAGAATCAAAATGCAGATGCTTTGTCACCCATGAGGACTAAGATGGAATGCCTCGTTTCCAGTAAAAAGGGTCTCCGGTTTTCTACACTCACCATACGAAACACAGCAGCGTTAAGCTGCTATTTTACGTTGGTATTCTGTGAGAGCGTGGTCCTTCCCCGGTCGAGCTGACCGATAACTAGCTGTTCCCCGTAACTTCGAACGCGCGTAATTTATGACGATTGGATTTCATGGGTTTTAATTTTTTACGCGGAACCTTAATTCTTTTTTTAAAATAAAAATAGTCTAAATTAATTAACATCAGCCATCTGTCAGTGAAAGTCCGGTCAAAATCGGATCAGCCATTTTGGAGATTAGCCGGAACAAACAGACAGACAGACAGACAGACGGAAAGACAGACAGACAAAAATTTTAAAAATCGTGTTTTTGTTATAAGTACCGTATATACTTTCATATGCATATAGTAAAAAGCTGTGATTTCGACATTATAAACAGACACTTCAATTTTATTTATTTGTATAGATGAAATTTGTATGTAGAAATACATCACAATGAAAAAGTAATTTAGGGCTCCATATTAATAAACGTCTCAAACGCTCTGTCTAGCGGTAGACTTTTGCTGGCTGAAGCAAATGAGCTAAAATGTTGTACCTATTGCAGTTCAACGTGATAAAAAGTTACCTAAAATTCTTTCTAATAGAAAAATTTATAAAATGGGTGGGGCCCAGCAACTAGTGATCGTTATTTGAGCTATTTTGTATTTGAATAATTTATAAACGTGAGGTACCTGCAAACTAGTTTTTTGTTATATAATAATATCAAATTTCCTTAGTTACTGATTGAAATATGATATACATCACGGATGTTTCGTATGCTGTTCTTATTCTTATACTATATTAAAAATATAATTATTCACAAAAGTGACGTAAGTGAAGACATAGAGAAACGTCAGATTGGACTCATGCCGTCGTGACCAGCGTAAGAGGATTCACCGACCTATATCATCCCGTGTGTGCTTAAGAGTTGACAGAGGAAAAGAGAAAGAGATGGGTAGCAGCATCTTCCTAGTAACAACTCAAAATAACTAAAAATTGCGTTTGCTGTATGCTGCATTACTTATTAGGTAACCAACATTATAACCACATGAAAAACCTCCAAGCCTTTTCTATAGCTTCCTGTTCAGCGTCAGTTGTAAACACCTTGTAATACGATCTCTAATGCTCTTGTTAAGCGCATCAGTTATGGCAAATCTTCCCTTGGCATCTAACAATAGACTGTTAGTGTTCGATAAAGATAAGAAATATCATTACGACTCATATTACAGATACTTAAAGTTTTTAAATTATCAATACTTTGAGCATTTTTACTGGAAACAAGGCATTCCATCTTCGATTTCAGAGGTGACAACGCATTTGCGTTTTAATTCTTAATCAAGGATAGATGTTCGTGTCTATAGGCCACAGCATCCACTTACCACCAGGTGAACTGTGTGTCGTTTATTTATTTAAAAAAAAACATTTATTTTATACGTGGTAGAGCCATGCTGCAACTATCGGGTCGGCTCTACCGGGGAAGAACCACGCTCTCACAGAATACCAATAAAATAGTAACTTAACATTATTGTGTTTCGTATGGTGAGTGTAGGGAACCGGAGACCCTTTTTACTGGAAATGAGGCAATCCATCTTAGTCCGCACGGGTGATAACGCATCTGCATTTTGATTCTTTACTGAGGATAGATGTAGATGTCTATGGGTCACAGCAGCCACTTACCATCAGGTGGACTGTGTGCTCGTTTGTCACCCTATCCTATAAAAAGAATTCAGTCTATATCTGTATTTAGTCATACCGTTACTATTACAATCAATCAAAAGTCAGTGGCTGAACATAGGCCTCCCCCATAGATTGCTTCATAGGGGCTCCTGTTATGTATACGATATGGAATAGAGAATACTCTTACACTGGCACTGCATGGTCAATTTAGTTTTATATATTGAATTAACAGTAAATATACATTTAAGTTTGTTTTCTCAGTGCATATCCAACAATGAGAGGACACTTAAACAATAGACTTGTAAAACGTATGAGAATATTCAGGGAGTGGACCTTGCAAAGCTACGATAAGTTGTAAGCAAGTACACCTTGTGACTTTGGGCCTTTGTTATTGTATAATGTGAAGTACGATAGCTTGTGTTTTACATTTCATAAACAATATCGTTACTATAAAGGTAATTTGGTGATGGACTATGGTTATTTGATACTTCTTCTTCTCCTTCATTAGCCCGTAGAATCTCACTGTTGGACACTGACCTCTTCTATCATCTCTTTTTTTCCTGTTTTAGTAAAAATATACCGTCACATACACAAGCAATTTCTGTTTCCCATGTAACATGGAGGAATTTTACTTACCTACATAAAATACAGACATATGTAAAACAAGTAAATCCAAATTTTGTGGACCATACAGAAATAAAACTCGCCATCCAGAGTCAAATGTGCAGCTGTTGCGCTACCGAGCCGATTAATTCACAACACAATACTGAGATCGATATACCTATAACACAGTTAGATTGTCAAAAAAGTCAACAATAAATAATAAGTAATAGAATCAGGCGTTACTTTACGGGAATCCATTATAATGGGGTTGTTGTAAAGTAATTTGCTTGATTCCGCGTAAAGAAAAAAAATTATGTGTCCGCGTGCGAAGGCTGGCCGCTAAGACTTAGCTGCCAGCCTCCGCAGTCTACTTCACCTGAGGACCCCTCGTGTAGAGGCAAAACATATGACGTATTTTCGAGAGTGGCGTGTCGTGCCTAGTGTGTTGGTGCTAGGGATGGTAGTGCTGGGATTGACGGTGACGGTGGGAGATCCCCTGAGGGCTGGAGGTTCCCTTAAAACTGGCCAAGACATATAATTTTATTTCTTTACGCGGAATTAAGCAAATTAGCTTATAACAACCCCATAACAATAAATAACATTGTAATTAACTATTTGACGGCTTGGTGGTGCAGTGCAGAATTGCGGAGCTTAGAATCGTGGGTTCGAATCCCGCACGGAACAAGTAATTAATACAAATAATTGTTCCGGGTCTGGATGTTTGTACTTGTGAAATTAATATACGTAAGCTGCCCCCACGATGCAGGAGAAAATCCTAGTGTGGGGTTAATGATTTAAAAAAAAATCAAAAAGAAATACGTGGTGCTGGCACCAGGACTCAAATAAGGATATTCGTTGTGCGATTTTAAGACAAACACTCCATTAAATATTCATACATTAGAAACCTAATGACAACAGAATATTTGCATATGGAATTCGATATAGAAAGCGCCATATTTGTGCATAGATTAGCAGATAAAGTAATATTATTTGCTTAAATCATTAAATAATATTGTATAGGCGCACGCGCCAGGCTTTCGCAAAACTACTTAAAGTTATGTAAAAAAAGTTTACAAACTTGCGAAACACGTTTAAAAAGTAAAAGCCTACATTTGTCCCACAGCTAAGTACAGGCCTTCTCTTAATTTTTAGGGCAAGAAAATATCTGCCACATTTCCGAAATGCGTGTTTGCGGACTTTACATGTTCTTCTACACAGAGTTCTCCTGTCATATCTGAGTGAGTCACTACCGTACGTAGTACCGTACGTACCTACGTAGAATATCAGCACTCAAAATTCTCTACCACGATTTTCGAAATAACAGCTCTTTTATGATTTAAATAACTGTCAAATCACCACTTATATCGTTCATAGTTGAATAGATGTATGACATAATATTAATTGTTCCGGAACTGGAAACTGCCTTAACAATACAGAAAAAAATCCCAAGAAGTGTGGAGTGACGTTCTATTTTTATTAAATAAATAACTGAAGTTAAATGAAAATTTAGTTTGCATGGATCAGCAATACTTTTGGTGATATATATATAATATAATATATAAACACTCACACCTGTTACCCAGAGGGGTAGGCAGAGACTATGGACTTCCATTTGGCACTATCCTGACACACCTCTCTCGCTTCCTCCACATCCATATACCTACGCATATACGCTCGTCGGTTAAGGGTACTCTTGAATTGGCCTATTTTCAATTCACCAAAGTAATTTCAAATGTTCCGTTCTGCTAATTACGGAACGCTAAAAAGAAACTAATCAAGAAACTGGTTGTTTGATTAATAGAAAATAACGCGAGAGCTAACAATATAATCGTAAAGCTCGAAATTAATGATTAATATTTTTATTTAGGCGTTATATAACTCTATAACGAATTCATGAGCTTTTTTGCCTGTGATTTGCGCTTGCCAACGATTCATTTCAACGATTTAAACAAATAACATTACTTCAGCTCTATTGACAAAATTTAATAAGTTTTCGCTTCGCTGAATCTTTTTTGTAGTTTGTATTAATTTAAAAATAATATCTTTAATATAATGCGATAAAATATTACGCGATTTTGTTGAAAATAAAAACTTTTATGTTTTAATAAATAGTTTTTATAGAATAAGGGAGACAAGTCTTAACATTAACATCATCCTTCGATTAAGAATCAAAATGCAAATGTTTTGTCACCCCTGAGGACTAAGAAGGAATGCCTCGTTTCCAGTCAAAAGGGTTGTCGGTTCTTCACATTCATATAAGGCCGGGGAAAAAGTTTCTTCGTTTTTTATATACAAATTCAAGTCATTTTAAGTTTACCCTAGAATGTTGATTTTTTTTTAACTTTATTTGAATTTCTCTTATTTTTTTAGTTATAAGCGTCCTGTAAGCTTCTTCTTCTTCGTACCCTTATCTGAAGTTATTTGGGGTCAACATAGCATTCTTTCCCTTTCATTCTCCTCTATTTGCCGACATCTCTTCAATCACTACTTTCTTACGCATATAATGCCTAATTCAGTCCATTAGAGTAAACCATGTATGACATGGTTTACTTCCCTATGCATAATATGCCCATACTACTCTAGCCTACCACTTCTCAACTGTTCCGTGTCTGGGGCCACTTTCAAAACCTGTTAGTTGTTGTCAATTGTTTGATGGTGACGTTAAGAGAAATAAATTTAATTATGAATTCTGTCGCAACCCGGTTACTAGCTAAAAAAAATTCCTTTGCCTACAAAATTCACTCAAGACGAGTATTTTAAGATTTAAGTTACGTAAGCGCTCTTTAATGTGTTCAGCTACACAATTTCCGCAGTCTTTTTCGTGATTTTATATTTACCAATGTGGAAGAAAGGTTCTTGATTGGCAGCCTCGTACCAGTAAGTGAAGTGTAGGGCACCCCCATTAGATAGAATAACGACCTGGTAAGGTATGCAAGAATTCGATGGATGCACGTGGCTCAGGACTGTACTTTGTACTAATCTATTGAAGAGGCCTATGTTAAGCAGGATTATTATAGCCTTACAGAGCTATAATAATAGTGATAACGATATACTTCTAAATTTAGTAATAGTTTAAAATGATACTTTCATGATAATTGTATGAAACTTTATAAAAATAAAAAGCCGTGGTAGTTCATGGGCTGAGCGCTCGCTGTAAAATTCGCAATACATGAGCAACCCGGATTCGATCCCCGCCGGCACTAATAAAAATTTAAGTGATGATTTACCACATGCTTGGCGGTAAACATCGTGAGGAAACATGCATGTCTGTGAGATAAGAAAAAAAATATTTCGACTTAATTCGCCACGTGGTAAGTCAAATATTTTATTGGTACTGGCGGAGTTCAAACCCGGATTGTTTGCGTACTGTAAAAACACTGTATGAAGTTGTGTTGATACACTACTGCATGGAGTAAATAAAATGAAGACCTTCGAATACCTTAGAGTACGATGCGCAGTGAAGGTCGCTCGTTAAGTTCAAATAAATGGCAATATTTTATTTAACTTGTCTGCTTTTTATAGCGAATGTTTACTTGTACACCCGTTTTGGATATACTATTTTATCTTTAACTTGTCTGACATTAATAATACTTAAATTATATATCTGTGTTCAATATTAATTGTAGCCCCGAGACCTGTTTTTATGTTACATTTACGTTACCCATTTATTAAATATTTGTGGTTATTAAAATTTATTTATAATAGCGTGAACGCCACTACGATTTAAGAAAGCATAACATGCTTAAATGATTGCAAATGAATAGAACTTATTAAAGACCTACGAAATGAAATTCTAATTTAAAGAAGGAGAATTTTCATGATTGGCTAGTACTTTTCGATTCCCGCCTTCATCTAAAGAAGTCGTTGGATTTTAGCAAATGATTTTTTTAAGTCAAAATAACAGCTGTTACTAAATGCGCATGAAAGTAATTACAACAAAAAAAAATTTGTCTATTTGTTCCGGCTAATCTCTTCTAATCTCTCTCGGTCTTATTAATTTAATGTCACTCAAAATCAAATCAAAATTAATATCACTTGGTCAATTTTCAGATTTTCGTGTAATGGTACGTTTATATACCATTATTGTCTACACTAGCGCTTTGCCTGTCTCCTAAAGGGCTAAAGTATATATATATATATATATATAAGTAATATGTATAACTGAAACTAAAATTTTAAAAAGCTGTCTCACGCCATTTTAATCAAGGCTATTGTCACGAACCAACGAAATGTGCCGGATCACACGTCTCGTGTTATGATCCTTTTGAACAATCCCATCAAAGCATTCTGCAAGGAGAAAACTAAATTTTTGTTGTAATTATAAGGCTTGGACCAATCTCATCAAGTTTATAACATTCTAGACTCAAAGACTGCATTTCAATGAATTACGATTGTCACAGCGGCTCGCCTCGTTGGTGAATTACTTTGAGACGGACCAGTTGACATTGTGTATGGCCGTACCCTTGACTGTGTGCCTTTCTATAGTTATTGATAGAGGCAACGGTTTGTTATAATGTATTGAAAATATCTGTGCACTTTGGCTTGCAACTAGTTCCTCTTTCGCCCTTGTAAACTTTTACTCATAATATGTTAGCATAGATACGTATATATTTTACACATGATTGTCATTGTAAGGTACATAAGGGGGAATATGTCATTTTTATCTTATTATGGTTGTAGCACGTATGTGTTGGCTCGGCCGGGGTAGGACCACGCTCTCACAGAATACCAGCGTGAAATAGCAGCTTAATGCTGCTGTGTATCGTGTGGTGATTGTAGAGAACCGGAGACCCTTTTTACTAGAAACGAGGCATTCCATCTTAGTCCTCAAGGGTGACAACGCATCTGCATTTTGATTCTTAATCCAGGAAAAGTATAGATGTTTACAGGCCGCAGCATCCACTTACCATAAGGTGGGCTGTGTGCTCGCTTGTCACAATTATGTCATTAAAAAAATCTGAACCGAAATAAAACTGAACTTTCGTAATGCGTACCTACTATTTTTCTGTCCGATTGCAATCTGGGAGTCTTCAAGGCAAGAGTGAATAAGCTTTTGTTACGCTAAGACAGTGCGATTTATCATCTAAGGTTTCATCACCAAGTGTGAACGTTGTATAGCACTAGCTATTTAAAAAAAAATAAGATATAAACTAATAGACTGGTCTTGGGTGCAGCATTACTAGTGTAACATTTATTTCAGGGTGAGTATGAGTTTATGAACTACTTTTACCAATTAAGAAAACGTTCAAAGCTCCCGTCTCAACGGAGCGATTGCACTCAATCAGTCTCGATCACAATTTGATTGATCATAATCAGCATTCCAAATCAGCATGGGATAGCAGGGCAAAACAAACTCATACAAGTTGTTCAAATCCGATTGAGATGGACGACGATGTCTTCCCCGGAATAAAAATGATATATGCACCAGAATTGTTTTAGTCAAATATCTCAAGTTATCAAACAGTCAAACATTAGCTTGTTTCACTGAATATTAACCTTTAAGCTAGAAAAAACCCAGGCCTGTCTGCATTGGCGACGACCAGTCGTAGATGTAATTCTCTTAGATACTTCATCGCTTGTGGACCCCACAGATTGATAATCTCTATTGCAAATATATAGCCATCTCCTAGAGACCCATACTTACAAAATTTACTAAATTCAGTCACCTCTGATGCCACCTGACTATAAACGAAGTACCCCACCAATACATAGACCACCAATGTGTCTACACTAGCGCTTTGCCTGTCTCCTAAAGGGCTAAAGTCATACCGTTGCGTTTCATGCCATCGTCTCTAAATAATCCAAAAGGAAAGATCCCTCCGAATAACATCGTTTAAATTTATTTAAACTTAAGAAAATTTTGGGGATCTTTTGCACAGCAGGACCCCAGATAACTCGTTTACAACGCTCGTTTGTTTAAAGCTGAAAACATGCACATTTCCATCTAATACCACACACCAACCTAGGATGTAGACAACTTATTTATTCTCGCCCATAAAGTATTAACTACTTGATTCTTTCTTAGGTGTGTTACGAAGGAAAGCATACCAGATTACAAGTTACGTATATTTGCATCATAGCACCTGAACTAATTTCATTGCAATCAGGTAAAGATATCGAATTGCCGTTAGACTTATGAAACAGTTACGAGGACGCCGTAATAGAGCGAGGTGCGCATTGCGCACGTTGTCTGGTTCGCTACCTATTTATATTGTTAAATACTGTTCGGAAACAGAAACAGTAACAAAAACTTTTATATTCGATGTAGATTATAAATAATCCTTATTGAAAGTCACTTTTATGTTTAAATTACCATTGGTTCGAAAAAAAACTTCGATCCAATGGTAATTTCTGTCCTGGGAAGAACTAGCAAGAAACCCAGCGGGACTTTTTTTTAATAATAGCTTACAATCATGTGTCATGTTACGCAATTAACAACACAAAACAAACTAGAAATAGCCTGGTAGCGATCACCTCATTCCAAGAGGTTATTAACATTCAGAAATTCCTTAATATTATAATAACCCTTTTTATACAAACTTAGATAAAGTTTTTGAACTTTGAGCAGGTCAAATTTTGTATATTTTCTGGAATTTTGTTTTAAAAGCGTATGCAAGCCCCAAGAGTGAATTACTGACTTGATGGAGTCGAGTTGTGTCTGTTCCTAGTATTTACATTATCAATATCACTTATTTTTGTAAATTTACTTTTATTTTTGTGCACGTACATTACATTTTTATAAATGTATTGAGAGGCCAAAGTTAATATATTAATTTACTTAAATTTTTGACTCTTTAGGTTTTAGATCATACTCGTAGATTGCTCTTATGGACCTCTTCTGTTAAACAAATATAGTTTCAGTGTCAGTTGCGTGTCTTGATAGCAAAATACCATACGATATTATGCTATGGAAATAGTTATTAACTAATCTAGCTGTCTCAACACTGGTAAGATTTCTAATCTTTTTTACATTATATGCTGCAGAACTAAGTCTGCTTGCTAGTTTTGATATATGGGGGTTCCATTGAAGCTTCGCGTCGCGTGTGATTCCAAGAAAAATGGTGGTATCGACAAGACTCAGTTCAACAAGATTTATTTTTAACGCTAATAATGTTTATAGCTTATTTTAAATTAAGAAAGTGAAAATCGTTATCAATATTATTATGACACTGGTTGGATTGTAAATAAGAACGGTTAGCGAAACTTAATGTCTTCCGTTTGAATCCACGTTTCTATCGCTAAATAATACTAAAACAAATATTTAAACCTTATAGTAGTAAACGTAATACCAGTAATGGTAATATAGTATAAAAGATATTTAATAATACAACAACTAAGTCTTTAATTATTTTGCCTAAATTTTTGCTAAAAGAAGTTAGTGCTCTTCTTACTTAATTAAATTCTAGTTAGAAAGTTAAAGTTACAGCCTATATACGTCCCACTGCTAGGCACTCTAGCAGTGCACTGCTAGAATTAAATTCTAGACTAAAAACAAAGTACCCTTTTTCTACCTTTTAGTAGATAATATTTCTATGATCCCAATTTGAAAACGCGTCTGCATTTTGATTTTTAATCGCGGATAGTGTAGATGCAAGTATCTATGGGCCAAAGCGTGAACATACTATCGGCCGAATTGCCTCGTTTGTTGCCCTTCTTTAGTAAAAAAAAAACAATACATTGTTAATGGTATTTTTATTGACAACGCAATATTGAAGTAATGTGAATAATATTTATCTGCGTTTAAATGTAGCACAGTAAACGATAATCATTCAGTGCATATAACGTACATGAAAGTTCCGTGATCTCAGACGATATCGAAATATCTCAGCGCAACGGCTACATGCAATACTCGCCAATGTTGGCCAATGCAATTCCGCTTTGGACACGGTTGTTGGAAAAATACACAGAGAAATATACACAGTATTTTCCCAACTTATGTCTCTCTATCTTTCTAATAATGAAGTTGATTTTGAATTAAATTTCCGGTGGAAAAGAACAATCATGAGTTGACATGGTCTCCTTGCATTGTAGGGACTTGCCTTAAGCGTCACACTTAAAAGTCGGGTTGACTGGTTTTTTTTTTTATAGGTCAAGGGTGACAAACGAGCACACAGTCTACCTGATGGTAAGTGGTTGCTGTGACCTATAGACATCCACATCTATCCTCAATAAAGAATCAAAATGCAGATGCGTCGTACCCGTGAGGACTAAGATGGAATGCCTCGTTTCCAGTAAAAAGGGTCTCCGGTTCTCTACACTCACCATACGAAACACAGCAGCGTTAAGCTGCTATTTTACGCTGGTATTCTATGAGAGCGTGGTCCTTCCCCGGTTGAGCCGACCCATTCCTGCTACAACTATACTACTAATATAACTGCAGCATGGCTCTACCACGTATATAAAATGAATGATGGATTGTCTCTCATGTTCCAGTTAGCTTTTGCATTCAAATTTTACAATTGTGCTCTTAGTGTCGTTTATGTGAAAGTGATATGAATTTAAATTTAGGTATTTCACCTATCTTTAACATAGTATAGAAAAGCACCTTAAAAAGTTAATTTCAGTAATTATGAGATTGAAAAATTTCTGCGCAGAAATATCATAGCCCACTTTAATGAAATCTTAAAATATTTTTTTTTGTATTTCTTATATGCGCTAAAATTCCAGTGTTGTAAATACTTAAATATCCTTGTTAATTTACTTAAATTAATTTTTTACTTTACTTTTAGCCGAATGTTTAGAAAGTTGGAGGTTCCCAAAGCCACTGTATTTTTTATATATATGTTACGCGATATCTTCGTCGCTTGTGAACCAGTTTTGATGATTTTTTTTTATTAAACCGGTTATACTTCTAGGGTAGTTTCATATTAATTTTAATAAAATAATACGTGTTGGATTATTTCAAAGACTGTGAAAAATCAAGACATGAAGATATAATGTAACTGTTTAGACGACATTCTTTTGTTATCTTAAGCTTGTGACATTTCTTAGTCCAATCTAAAGGCCTTTATTTTTTCTATTCACAACACAGCTTTATATTAAATGCTGGGCATAACTAATATACGCAATTAATATTTGATATAAGCTAACCTTCCGATACGTTGGTAACCTAGATATGTGGCAGACATGAAATATAACACCAATATTGTGACTTTATCGTGTGCCTTTTCACTTAGCCTAGAATTATTCATTATATGTGTGTCAACTGAAACTAATATGTTTTATGAATCAGTCGTCGATTAAAGAAGCTTGATGTCTTTGAAAGATAGGAGATGATAGTAGGTTTTAATTTTCAAATCCACGTACTCGTGATCGTCATCATGACCAGCCAATAAACGTTCACTGCTAAACATGGAACTCCTCTTCTAAAACAGGCTCGCCGATTGCAATACCAGAATTCTAATCTCCATCTCCTATCTAGGTCATGGTATACTGCCACCTATCGGAAGCTATGCGCTCTTTCTAGTAATTGCCCTTCACAGAAAGTCGGCAGTGTTTCGTCCCCCTGCCTAAGATTAGTCTCAGTTGAGACTGGCTGCCGTGACCAAAATTTGATCTGGAGGATATTTTTATTAAATCGGCTCATAACTTACTTTTGACCATTTCAGTGGTCCGGTGGGCATCTGTATTATTGTTATATTATAAAAGTTTAAATTTAATTGTGAAGTAACTTTATGTTATTGTTGTACTTCCTTATTAAATAATAAAAAATATACTGTACCATTCTTAGTTAACGCGTTGATATCTTTTGTACCACAAATTGATATTACGACAAGATCTCAACGGTAACCATTATTAAGTTTAATTTTGCCCCATAAGTCATTCTTTTATGATTTAATAATTATTATTAAAATAAAAATGTAACTAAGCCAAGCTTAGTGAAGTGAAACTATACATACATACATACATACAAATAAATAAGATTGAAGTGACTGTTTGTAATGTCAAAATAACGGCTTTGTACTAAATGCATAGGAAAGTATATAAGTACATATAGCAAAAACACAATTTTTTATCTGTCTGTATCCTTAATAATTTTTATTAAAACTGTTTTAAAAATACAAAATATACTTTAAAATTTAACAATATACATAAACAAATTAAATAACAGTTAATACTGCATCCAAAATTATTTCTGTCTTTAGGCTATTGAAAATGTCTTTGGTTTACCGCAGTTGCGCTAAGACTTACGATTAAACTCGTCGGTGAACTCTTACTTTTCACAAGCCGTATTAAAGCTACACGTTTTCGATTAACTTTGTGCGTTTTAAAAAGTTTTAATCCGGTCTTTGTGTAACACTGCGTTCCTTTGACTTTTAAACAGCCCATGCTACAAAAGAGTCTTCAACATTTCTTATAGCTCTCACGCTCAAGAATGTTACAACACCGGCTTATTATTAATCATGTAAAACTTAACAAATATTTTCTCATATATCGTAGAGGCAGTCCACTAATATAATTTGTAGAAAACTCAAGATTCAGACCCGAAACAATTGTTTGTAGGTCATACAAACACATGTGCCATGCGGTTTTTGAACCCGCAGCCCCCAGCGGTGCACCTCATTACTAAGCCACTGCGCCACGTAGGTGTTTTTTTAGGTGTTTTGTTTGTGACATTAACTATGGAGGGGGTAATGCAGGAGTTAGAGCTCAATCTAAAACTGTATATAAGTTTTATTTGTGTTTAATAAACTATCATTGTAATCATCTAAATATGTATGAAAGAAGAGGCAAATAATAATATTTAATTATTATGATTTTTCATTAATTATTAATAAAACTACATTTAATGAAATTTCTTGAAATGCAAGCAGAGTCACACTCACATTGCTTAATTCAGTTGTATGGTTTCGATTAAAAAATAATATTTTATTTAAAAATTCATGTTTCTAAGTGTAAAGTAACTGTACAGGTATAGTATAGTATAAATGTCACTAGAATTAAATATTCACTTTTGTAGACGCGTACAATAACGCGAAGAGTCGGAATTCAGTGACGGGGAATGTGCGCGGGCGCAGACTCAACCAAGGACATACGAGACGCAAGTTACATTACAATTCCAAATGGCAAGCTGCACTTCTAGTATCTGAATGTTTAAAAATATTTACTCTATTATTGTTATTATTGATAACATAATGTCCTGCAGATTGCAGACAGCCCGTTAAACGGAGACAAGCAATCTGCGCAGAACAATATTATGGTGCAGGAGTATGAGCACGAACTTAGATGCACTCTCTATTCTCTCAATCTCATAATACAATTGTCGGTAATTCGACACGACTGGTGAGAGATCAGGCGCAGGACCCACGGTTTTACGTGGTTTCCGAGGCACGGAGATGAAACAACGCCAACTGCCTGACTCCGGACTGCCACTAAAACGTTTTTGACAGAAAACAAAATATCCAATTTTGGCCAGAACCGGGATTTGAACCTGAGACCTCACGATTAGCTGTCGCGGTACAACCACTAGATTGAGGCAGTTTATAATATATTTATTTTTCAATTCAGCTTTTCCTTATGTCAGTGTCAATATTGAAACGGTTATTATCTTTATAAAATGCTTACTGTCCGACATTAAGTAAAAAAACATAATTTACGTATACTTATTATATTAAAACATGGAAAATTTAAGCTATAAATATTAGAGAGAAGTCTTTAAGTTTTCGTTAAGATCACTAAATTGTGTTTTCACACCTTAAATATTTATTGCTGAAGCCAGTAGGGAAAAAAAAGTCTGTTTCCATTTACACGAGTATACTCGTAATTTTAATCTTACTCAGATGATGTCCTGTTATTTTAATTAATGAGAAAATGTTTTTGTATACATTATTTAATTAAGGGAAAAACAAATATTAATAGCGTTTGTGTAAGCAATGCCTGTTTTCTTTCATTCATGATATGATTTAACTAATTAGAATTATTCCTTTTTTACTTCTTCTTTAAATGCATTCAGTGCAGAATTTGTTTATTATATAATAATTATAGACGTGGTAGCTCAGATGGTTAGCGCTCGCTGTAAGCTTCACAGTACTCGAGCAATCCGGGTTCGATCCCCACCGGCACCAATGAAGTTGTTAATTGCAATTTTAAGTGCTGATTTACCACGTGCTAGGTGAAGGAAAACATCGTGAGGAAACCTGCATGTCTGAGAAATAAGAAAAAAAAATATTTCGAAAACATGTGAAGTTCGCCAACACGCATTGCGGCAGCGCGGCGGACACTTCCTTGCCCTAAAACCCTCTCAAAAATGAGAGGAGGCCTGTGCCCAGCCGTGGGACGCAAATAGGCTGCAACTTTATATAATAATTATAAAGATGGTGAAATTATAAACATATAATGTTGTTATCCCGGATAGGAAACCGAGGTCAAATTTAACCATTGAGCACAAGGTTATTAGGAAGATTAATAAATTATACCTAAATGCTAATTTTATCTAATTAAAATGAATAAATCCGTTTACGAAAATCAAATGACGACATATCAGGAAGTCCATTGTATAAAATATCAAGTCGATCGATTTAAAACAATTTAATAAACACACATTTTTCTTTTTTGATATAAAATTATTACAAAACTGTTTTATATTTCAACGTATTTTAGTAATGATAATAATAACATTATACTTTGTTTACTTTTACGAGTTTACATTGACTATTTGTAGTATAAATGGATAACGTGTGTTGTCCTCTCACTGCTAAAAATAAATTTCCACCAAAAAGTTGTCACTTTGTAGTCTTCTTTGAAGTTGCAGATGCACAGCAGTAACCGTTTACCATCAGGTGGAGTTTAAGTTCGTTTGTCCCTTCAATTTTATAAAAGAACAACCACAAAACTCGGTACTGATCAACCTTCACCCATCGACTTTCTACATGTGTTACAAGATCGTCGATTCATCTAGTGGGGAGCAGCCCTACACTTCGCTTACGGGTACAAGGCTGCCATAAAATTTTATGTTTAATTAATTATGTTGACCAACAAAATTTAATGGGATACATCCTTTTAGGCTTTGAAATACTCTACAGAGAATACATACACTATATATATAATAATATTCTACAGATAATATATACAACACATATATTTTTGCGTTAAAATAGGAGTGTAGATTATTGAATCGTCATCTCGTAATCTCAACGCGTAAACTTAAGACGGAAATCTACGCATGAGTAATGAAGAGAAATTCTATATATGTAGAAATAACACTCAATTATTTGTGATTTTTAATTTGATAGGTTGGTACGAGTAATTCAATCACAAATAATTGGTTGCCGTGGCAACTCTCAAATGCGAAGCGCTCGCTGTGAATTTCAAAGTACGCTAACAACCAGTGTTCAAATCCCATTTGAACCAATGAAATTGTTAATTGCTCCTTTATGTGATAATTAGCCACGTATGCGTAAAAAAATATCGTGAGGAAACTTACATGTTTGAGAAATTAAAAAATAATATTTTCAAGATATGTCAAGTCCGGTGCAGCGCGGTGGATATCTTAATGCCCTAAAACCATCTAAGAAACTAGAGGACCCTGTACACAGTAGCTGTACGTGTATGTATAGGTTGTAACTTTACTATACTTTGGGACACAAATACGAACGAGCTGAGAGTAAAAGTGTTATTTTTTTTCAAGAGATTTAGATTTATAAATATGTAAATTGATTGAAATATTACTTTCACTCGGATTACGTCCAAACTAGTTTGCAATTTTATTTTCCTTATCGAATCCTTGTGGCAATGTATATTTATCAATTTTAAGTACTTAAAAGTTTTAACTTACCATTCTTAGATGTGATAAACACTTTCTCCGATCAAAACCTCCCATATTAAAGTTTACAGTCTAACATCAACATTTAAAAAATTAAAAAAATATCTTTAAAAAATTTCCTCTTCTCCAGGAAGGTTTCGATCACATCATCTCACAACAACACTTAAAATATTGAATACGTAACACCGAAATGTTGACACTGGCTCACGCGCGGTTATAAGTTTAATAAAAGAAAACCGCGTTCGAAGTTCAAAAAGCACTTGGCGGGAAACGTCGACTCTCGCGGACTGCGCGCCACAAACTGCCAAGATGGCGTGCTTTTTTGACGGTTCACACGAGTCTATTCACTTTCTACGACCTTACGATGTATGCGACTTGTAATTAAGCATATTTACGTAACCTGTCGATGTAACTCATATAGGAGTGGAGTTTCCGCAAAATTGTACGTTTTTCGCAGAAATTTCAAGGTATTGAAGTATAATGTACCTACGCGAGCCACTGATATTCTTTTATCAATTTTCTAGCAGTTCAAGGACATGTGACCTAGCTACTTTTATGTTAGGCAGTCATATCATAAATACCTGCAAACTATCCCAGTTTTACGTAAATACGTAAAACCTTATAATATACTGTACTAGCGATCGCCCCCATATCAACCCGTGGGTTCGGCAAGAGGCGACAGAGGGAAACAAATTAGGAGATGGGCAGCAGCGTCTTCCTAATAACGACTAAAAATTAAAAACTTCGGTTGCCAACCCGCTTGCCAAGCATGGCCACTATGCCCAATATCCCCCTATAAAACAATCTGCGAGGGTGGCCTATGTTCAGCAGTGGACATTACGTGGCTGTAACGGTAACAAATCTGCCCCAGCTTCGTACGGGTGATTCCTGAATCCCAACAACAGCACCTCCTATTGGGTAAAATTGTAAATATAACTCATCCAGGGACCCACTCAAATACAAAAATTTTCATCATGATCGGTCCAGCCGTTTGGGAGTTCAGTGACAAACACAAGTAAAGTATAGAAGAATTTTATAAAGTAATGTCTGGCTTCAGAACTCAACTTTTGCTTGCATTAAAGTTTACCAATCCTATACCTATATATATATATATATCAAACACACGTCATCATTCATTACAGCCCTTCACAAGTCCACTGCTGAACATAGGCCTCCCCCAAGGAATGCTACAAAGCACGATCCTGAGCCACCTGCATCCATCATCCATCATGTCTTACCAGGTCGTTACTCCATCTAGTGGTAGGACGCCCTACACTTCGCCTGCCGGTACGAGGCTGCCACTCGAGCACCTTTCTTCCCCATCGGTTGTCGGTTCTTCGAGCTATATGGCCGGCTCATTGCCACTTCAGCATATTAATTCTTTGGACTATATCGGTTACTGTGGTTCTACTGCGGATATCCTCGTTTTTAAGTCTATGACGCAGAGAAACGCCGAGCATAGCCCTTTCCATAGCTCGCTGAGTGACTTTGAGCTTCCCCATACTACCAGCAGTGAAGAAGTCTGTGAGAATCACACACTTATATACAGTTAATGTACAGCTTATCAAAGTCCATAGGCTTCGCCTATAGATTACCTCATAGGGGGGATACTTGCAATAGTTGCCGTGCTTGACAAGCGAGTTGGCGACCGCAGGTTTTTTTTTGTTTTAGTTCTTATGAGGAAGACGCTGCTGCCGGTCTCCTGATTTGTTTCCTTCTGTCGCCTCTTACGACACCCACGGAATGATATAGGGTAGTGGATATTCCTACACCGCCACCACACTGTGTTATATACATTTTGTATAATACCACACTTTCACAAAATAGCATCAGCATTAACATCATAAGCCTGCAAAAATCCACAGCTGGTTATGGGTATCTCCTGATGTAGGAAGGATTTGCCTTGAACGTCACGTTTGGCAGGCAAATTGGCAATCGCAGTATGAGACGACTAGCATCTTTGACGTATTATCCGTCGGAGGACTGGGTATTGGTACGAGGGTAACACTGAAAGTTCTTAGAAAATCAAAAACTGAAAGCAAGTTATTAGTTTTATTATATCTTTTCAAAATAGTGTCCATTTGCATCAATACATCGCTACATCCAATGAAACCACTGAGAAAAGTACTTTACTCACCACGTTCTTAGGGGTCTTTTCGATGGCATTTTGAAACGCAGCCACTTCTTCCTCGGCGTGCATAAAACGTTTTCCTCGAAGTTTTCTTTTATTTTCGGAAATAAATAATAATCGCAAGGTGCGAGGTCCGGGCTATAGGGCGGGTGACCCAGTAATTCGTCGTCTGGCGTCGCCAAGTAGTCGATTGTTTGCTCGGCGGTGTGCAACGAGGCGTTGTCGAGGTGAAGGAGGATCCTACTGCGAGGTCGTTTCTCCCGAACTTTTTCCAAGACAAGTGGCAAATACTTATTAATTTTCCACTCTGTAGTAACTGTTTTTCGATCCTCTAAAACAATTGTTACGTAATGACTTGTCCTTCCGAAGAACGAGACCACCATCGTTTTTCCCACGCTTCGATCTCTCTTCACTTTAGTTGGCAACTCCTCGGAAGGAATATTTAATAAAGGTTTTGGCCTAAAGGTCTAGATGCCAGGCCATAAACTCCAAAAAAAATTTTAATAAAGGTTATATTTAATGGAGTTCCTATCTCTTATAATGACGTTGTCAAAAATTTAGATATCCTTTTGGATTCCATTCTTTCTTGGACCCCGCAAATTAATGCAGTGAGCCGTAAAATGTTTGCAGCATATGCTTCTCTCCGGAGGCTTAACTACTTTTTACCCATTGCCACCAAAATTACGCTTGCACAATCTTTACTGCTTCCTATCCTAGACTATGCTGACATTTGTTACCTTGATATCACTGAGGAGCAACTTAACAAACTTGAGCGACTCCAAAATCTCTATATACGGTTCATATTTGGGCTACGTAAATATGACCATATCTCAGAATACCGCACTAAGCTCAAGTGGCTCCCAATCCGTCTTCGTCGGCATACTCATATACTTTCTGCTCTCTACTGCGTCTTATTTAATATAGCTAGTCCTTCCTATCTAAAAGAACGTTTTAGATTGCTCAGCTCCTGTCCTAATTTTTCCTTACGATCTAAAGAAAATCTTTCTTTCCAATGTCCTGTGCACTCCTTGAGTTATTATGAAAAATCATTTTCTGTTCTTGGAGTAAGACTTTGGAACTCCTTACGCCAGTCAATTAAAAGTGCTCGATCCTTAAATGTGTTCCAGAATCAGGTTAACGAATAATATTTGTCTCTCTAAACCCTCTCCCCTTCCTCCGCTTAATTATGGTCATTGATCTACCTGAAGAATGTTGTCTTTTTAATGCATAAGTTTGTATCTTTATTTTTTTCTTATTTGTTTTTATTTTTTATTTTAGTGCACCCTACCCATAGTTAATTTTCTTATTTTTATTTATTTCTTCTTCTGGGTTGTCTGGAAGAGATTGCTATGTAGCAATTATACCGCCCTTTGTATTTCCCTCAATAGTTGTTTATTTTTTTTTTCTTTTTGATATTTTTATCTTTTCTTGGTGTACAATAAAGAGTGTTGTATTGTGTTGTAAGGAAACACCTAGACAGTAGACTGTTTCTTAGTTTCAGGATCATAACAATAAATCCAGCATTCGTCACCCGTAAGTATGTCGAACACAGCATTTGAGTCACCTCCGTTAAATCTTTGAACCATTTCACGACAACAATCAATACGACGGAGTTTTTAAACCTCTGTCAATCATGACTTTTTAATTAATTATGATGTATCCACCGGCACAAAGCTTCCTGACCGCTAAATGTTCATAGAGGATTTTGTACACTTGACTCATACCGATGCCTAAGCTTGTCCGAATCTGCTGATAAGTCACTCTTTTGTCAGTCTCTATTATACGCCACACAACACTGATGTTATCTTCAGTCGTCGCCGTAGAAGGCCGTCTCTCACGCAGATCATCGATGAGATTAGTGCAACCACATTTAAACTCATTAAACCAGTTGTAGACAGTGGCACGACATGGGGCATCATCGTGAAAGGCCAATCTTAGTCTATCATAACTTTCTTGTTGATTTAAATGACATCGAAAGTCATAAAAACTCAGTGTACGAAAGTTTTCTCGTGTTAAATTCATGCTAACATGACACAAACAATTTTCAATTCGCCGCCAAATCATAAACAAATGACAAATTAATAAAATACGTACACAATAATATTGGCAAAGAGTTCCATTTTCAAAATTTGAACTTATTTTTTTATTATGTCATTTACAAGTGGCCATTTCTAAAAACAGTGACCTCTTACAATGTCTCACAGCCTGTAATTATGCTGGCTCCTTATAACCTTCACACGGAAACACAGCAGTGCAAGTACTGCTACTTTCGATACATACCCACATATACTCTGAAGTAAATATTTACATCGTTTTAAGAACTTACTGACAAAATATAAACACAGTCTGAAATAAATTAATTTTTAATAAAATGTTTCTTTTTTGTAGTTGGTAGAGCAAGTAGATGAGTTTGTATATTTGGGATGTGTGTTTAGCAGGGATGGTAGATATGATAAGGATATAGAACGAAGAGTGAATGCAGGAAATAGAGTGAATGGGGCTCTACACCCTATTGTGAAAAGTCATAATGTGTTCAAAAAGGCACGTATGGCATCATTAAGGAGTATGTTAGGGATGAATATGAATGACAGAGTGAGAAATTGTTTAATAAGAGAAGAGTGCGGTTTGCAACATGATGTTGTGACCAGGATTAAGAAAGGAATGCTTCGGTGGTTTGGTCATGTAGAAAGAATGAATGTGGAAAGAGTGACAAAGCAAATTTATGTTGCAGAGGTGAACGGCAGAGTCGGGAAGGGTCGCCCTAGGCGAAAGTTTATCGACCAAATTGGCGATATATTGAAAATGGGCCAAATCAAGAGTACCTTTAACCGACGAGCGTGTATGCGTAGGTATATGGATGTGGAGGAAGCGAGAGAGGTGTGTCAGGATCGTGCCAAATGGAAGTCCATAGTCTCTGCCTACCCCTCTGGGTGACAGGCGTGAGTGTTTATGTATGTAATGTTTCTTTGTTTTTTATGCGCAGCGATACCGTTCATCAGATTGGGCTAAAACTTTGTCAACTTATTGCTTGCACTTGTGAGAAGGTTATAGGTTATAGGTATAGCAAAATTAACTTACAGTAGGTGGCGTGCGTACGGGCAAATGTATTTTAAAGTCATATATATCATTACATTCCAATTAATATATTATTATTCCTAATTAAACAATATAACCCTTTCATTTTTAATACGATTTTTACACAATTATTTCTTCCGAGGCAGCAATGCGCCATGAATCAACTAGTAAAAAATGAATAAATCTTAATGGCAGTTAATAGCTGAGACACTTTATTCTTATGTTATAACTTATATTATACTCATATGATTTATACGTGTTAGAGCCATGCTACAGCTATGTTAGTTATTATTAGTTGTATGTTAGTTTTATGTAGTTGTAGCACGACTGTGTCGGCTCGACCGGGGAAGTACCACGCTCTTACAGAATACCAGCGTAAAATGGCAACTTAAAGCTGCTGTGTTTCTTGTGGTGAGTGTAGATAACCGGAGAACCATTTTACTGGAAAAGAGGCATTCCATCTTAGTCCTCACGGGTGACGACGCATCTGCGTTTTGATTCTTTATTGAGGATAAATGTAGATGTCTATGGGTCACAGCAACCAGTTACAATCAGGTGTACTGTGTGCTCGTTTGTCACCCTATCCTATAAAAAATATGAGTATTATAAAAATAACCCTGTTTTATTTAACTTTATGAAATTGCTTAAGGAAACTATACCTATGACGAATTTATGGCCCAGAAAATATAAAAAGTAGAAATAACGGTCATCAATGTCAAAAATGCCTTTAAGAATTTAAATTAGACTAACGTTAACAAGCTTATTTAATCCAATCATAATAACTCTATTGTAGAGTCAGTAACGTTATAAACCCAGTGAAAAAACATAATTACATAAAAGGAGGCAAATATTCAATAAAGCAGGATCCGCCCTTTTATGTCTAATATCTAGCCTTTGACATGTTCTAGATCATATGTGACTGGTGTGGACTTGCATAAACTATGGTCTAAGAATGTTGTAGAGCGACTACGGCTAGCCGCGCCCTATCGTAATGCGTTAAAAAATTTCGAGCAAGCAGTGGCTAGTTAACTGTTGCGGAATAGTGTTAAATCGAATACCTAGTTTAATGCTGCATTTCACAATGCGTATAGAAATTTGTGGATATAAAATATTTTGATTTGATTAGACTTGCTTAATCGCTCTCGAATTGTAGCCTCATACTGGTAAGTGAAGAGCAGGACGGCGCCAACAAGATGAAGTGACAACCTAGTAAGTTCACTATCATGCAGGAAGGCGATGGATGCCAGTAGCTCATTGTGTTTTTTAGTATTCCATAGAGGAGGCCTATACCAGGGGACTTACGAAGGGCTGTGGTGAAAAAAATAAAGAATGAATACTTAAAATGTAGTATGTATATTATATAGTAAATACCGTGTGGTAATTTTTTTATAGAATTAGGGTGACAAGCGAGCACACAGTCCACCTGATGGTAAGTAGTTGCTGTGACCCATAGACATCTACATCTATCTTCGATTACGAATCAAAATACAGATGCGTTGTCACCGGTAAGGACTAAGATGGAATGCCCTGTTTCCAGTAAAAAGGGTCTCCGGTTCTCTACACTCACCATACGCAACACAGCAGCGTTAAGCTGCTATTTTATGCTGGTATTCTGTGAGAGCGTGGTCCTTCCCCGGTCGAGCCGACCCATTCGTGATACTACCATAATATAGCTGCAGCATGGTTCTACCACGTATAAAATTGGTAAAATATGTATGAAAATCCAACACTATATTTGGTACCGTAGATATCGTCAAAAAGAAACTTCGAAAAGACAAGAAAGACCTCGTGGTCTTTAAGGCGCGGTGAATAGACGACTTTTATGTATATGAGGGGGTGAAGCAGATGAAGTAGGGGATGAGTAGTCCCGCCCACTACGGGGTGCACCGCATGAAAGTTTACCGAAAAGGTGTTTTGAAAACAATGGTCCACCCATAAATGTGATTAAGATTTTTTTAAATTATTCTAAGCCAGCGCTTAACTACAATCCCACCTGATGGTAAGTGGTGATGTAGCCTAAGATGGTGAAGCGCACTGACTTAACAAAAGCCTATTCAGTCTTGCCTTGAAGACACCCACATTATACTCGGATGGAAACACAAATGCTGGCAACTTATTCCACTCCTTTGCTTTACGCATGGTGAATGATGTAGCAAACCGTTTGTTTCGAATGCGTGGTAAGTTAAGAACGAAGGGATGGAGACTGGCCGAACGTCTGGTTGTACGATAGTGGAAGGGAGAGGAAGGAATTAAATTATGCAATTCCTGCCCACACTCTCCGAAATGCATCCTGTAGAATACCGAAAGGCTGGCTACTTTGCGCCTGTGTTCGAGATTGGTAAGATTTGTTTTTACCAAATTCGAGTCACCAATAAGCCTCTCAGCACGTCTTTCCATTGAGTTTAAATTCAAAGCTGCTAGGTGGCACTTTGCAGCATTTGTATTTTATTAGATATATTACAAGATTAACATATTTTTTGCAGCTCTAAAATGTTTATATTTTGGTTAAAAAACTGTTTTGTAAATCCTAGTTGTTTGACTATGTACAGCACCTTAATAGATGATAGTATACCATCTTATAAACGCTTGACAAAAATATCTATACGAGCTCGACCCATACCTACCAAACGTAATGATAAAGGCAAATGGCCTTTTTATAATAGAAGAAGCTCATTCATTAGACTTTAAACAGCTGATAAATAGGAAAATATAGTTGGAACAAGGATTTAACTTTACACCTATTCATCAAAGTTACCAAATAAAAATTCTTCGACTGCAATATAAATGAAATTAGAACATTACAAATGTAGTCGAAGTCAATTAAATACGCATTAATAATGATAACTAAAAAAACTACTGGTCAGATCTTGATCAAATCAAAGAATCATCAAAATCGGTTCACGTAGAAAAAAGTTCTGACGTAACACACATAAAAAAATTACAGTCAAAATTGAAAACCTTCTCCTTTTTTTGAAGTCGGCTAAAATGCTTAGATCCGAAAACTAATATTTGTTGTTTAGATACTTATATGTATGACCATTAAGTCAGCTGAAAGTTATTTCATTTAAGTTATTTCATTACAAAACTATAGCATCATCAATCTTTAAAGATTTTAGTTAAGATAAAATTTTAATTCGTGGTCCATGAACAGACTCACTGCTCCCCGTAGATAAATTTTGATAATTAATCTTGACTCTACGTCAATCAACAGCGCTTGTCTTATTTGTTTCCAAAGGAATTCTTCGGAGTTACTATTGTAAGACTTTTGTTACCTAACTTGTTACATTATAAATTTACTTTAACCAAAAGTAAAAGCCGACTTTAAAAAACTAAAAAGAATATAATAATAATAGTTTATTCTGATAGTCGGTGGTATATAAGTATTAATGCATCAGAGTGAGAAATTATTTTTATTCTTTTCTACCGACTGCAAAAAGGAGGATGTACTCAATTCGACTCTATGTTTTTCTTTTCTTTATGTGTGTAACACACACAACTCATAACTTTTTTCTGGTTGAACCGATTTAGATGATTCTTTTTTAATTTGTAATCTGGAGCTTTTCATGTGGTCCCATATAAATTTGATCAAGATCCGACCAACAGTTTTTGAGTTATTCTTAATTATTTATATTGAAGTCGGTTGTACAAATTTTTAAATTTTAAATTATTAATTCTTTGAACTCGGCATTTACTTTTTCTTCAAAGTTCTTTTTTAAGGTATTGAGTGGACTAAGAAATATCACAATCTTAAGATCGTTTAAATAATTACATTAAAAACTTCATCTCCATCTCGTTTCCTTAGTGGTAGAATTTTTTTTTAATTTTTTTTTAAAAAGTTAAACCTATCTAATAAAAAAAGTTTCATCAAAATCACTTCACAATTGACGATGACATCGCGTAACATACTACAAATCGTCAGTATGTCGAATTGTAAATCTCATCCTTTTTTGAAGTCAGTTAAAAACTAAAACTTAATCACATTCATTCAACTAATTAATATAAAAATAGATTTATCCATCGCAGTCTATTCCGTGTAATCTATCTATGTAACGGATTCTCTTAATGTAATTTACGCAAACTTGTACACGGCCAATTGACTTGAAAAACACTGGTATCAAGGACCGATGACAATACAACAATTTAATAACTTAATCCAAAAAATTACAAATAAAATAATTTTACCTCTAGCGTGTTTCTTTAGTTTTATTAAACTATAATTTATTTTAGATTATGCCCTGTTTAGAGATGAATGTCTTATTATCGACGATGCTGTGTCTTTCCTAGTGATGTTGGAGATAGTTTGTCCGTGATAATGCACGTAATTGTGGGAAGGAGAGAGGTGTTCCTTAAACTCGGTAAGACACATTATTAAATTTTTCAAACGGTAAGATCTGCTTAGTAATTTTCAGTTCTTTATCATAATAGATTTCCGCAAAGTAACGCCTTTCTATTAATTAAATATAATTATAATTTTGACAGAATGTTGCGTAACATGAATACGCGCGTTTTTATATATTTTTTGAAAAATTATTTACGTGGTAGAATCATGATGCAACTATATTATGGCTGTACTATATTGCGTGGTAGCACCACGTTCTCAAAAAATAAACATTGTGAAACAGCAGAATGATTTTGTGTTTCGTATGGTGTGAGTGTAGAGAATCGGAGAGCTTTTTAATGGTAACGAGGCATTCCATCTTAGTCCTCGGGGATGACAATGCATCTACATTTTGTTTCTTAATTGAGGATAGATGAAGATGTCAATGGGCCGCAGCATCTACTTACCATCAGGTGGGCTGTGTGCTCGCTTGTCACTATCATTCTATAAATAAAATTTGATGTACTATATATAGGTAAACGATATTCCAAAATAGATCCATGTTATGAAGTGCAAATAAAAACACAATATTTCTTTAAAGTAAGACCATCCCAATTGAATAAAACTCAATTAACTTATAAAATATCATAGCAATGTAAAGTGAAATAGTTTAGAAATAAATTATATCTCTTTTTAAAGAGCGTATTCTATTCTTTACTTTAGTGTTGTATATTTTGGCGGTAAAGTTGGAAATTTTTGATAAAACTGTGAGGAAAAAGAATCGTTAAATAATAAAAAATGTTCATATTCCGTGGCAGATTACGTAAAAACTATAAGTGATGTCGCTTTTATATGTATACAGGAAGTTGATAGTTAATTTATCAAGGATCATTACGTACCTACACATTTTAATGTATATAGTGTACGGTTTTCTTTAAAACTGGAAAAAAACACGCTTTGGGACACTTTCTGCAGCGCGGGGCGGTGACGCTTACCCAGTGGTGTAGCTAGACGTGGGCGAAGTGGGCCCTCGCCCACGACCTCGCACTTGAAGGGGCCTCTTAAAATGCGATGCTCCCAGACTTTACCACAGATAACTAATTGATTTGATCACTTTTACACTAGAAAACGTATTCGTTTGGGGCCTCGCAATAAGTTCCTCTTAAGTGCGACTGCGAGGCCGTTGTAACTACCTTCAAAGGCCGCTACCTTTAGATTGACGGAATACGAGACTTGTCAGAAATTAATAGCTATGAGTTGGTATGTCGTGTCAAAGCATGTTTTGTAGGATAGATCAATTGGGTAGATCTTGGGAACGAGAAAAAAGGGGCTCGCTGATGTGGCTTCACCTGGGTGGGGGAGGGAGAGTAGATAAAATTTAACTTTGCTCTATAACGTACAAATGCCGATAGATAGTATACCATTTATTTTACCATTTCTTTAGCTAAAATATAAATATTTAAATAAAACTAGTTTTACGAATTTTATCGGGTATATCAACTTATTTTATATTCCCGACGTTTCGAGTACTTTACAGCACCCATGGTCAAGGGGAGGACTGAGGTGTTTGACGTTCCAATGTCATAGTTAACCACGGCTACCTAAAGATTAAACATTATTAATTTTTGTTCCGATCTACGCAGTATGAACTTACATGTTAGTGAAGATCCTGTGGTGAAGTCTGCAGTCTGTGAACACGATCTTCAATCAATCAACAAACCAATCAGTCAATATTTTAATTGTGACAATATCACTCTTAGGGACGTGGTATAATCGTGCAACTCTCGACCCCAAGTTGCCATAATCATTATATATAAGAAAACGGTCAGAAATACTCAAAAATTTCACTGATGATTACCAAATAAGTAACAGACAAAACTTTCTTTATGCATTACAATGCAACGCACATTGCTCTTAGTAAAAAGCGTACGCAGACTAACGTAAGTTGGTCACTAACGTATTATTTCAACAAAGAATAATCAACCATGTTACTTAGATATTAAAGATCGTTATTACAGATTAAATTTCTAAGCGCAGACATGGATTATACTTGACTATTAATAAGTTGGAAACACTTTTCCATCTAGCAGCGTGAGATGTATAGTGATGCGATAAAAATGGTCAAAGTGCTAAGTGTCACTGAACTTTAATTTTAAATCAATGTTTTTTTTTTAACATTGGCCAGACTTTTTGAATGTATGAACCGCGAAGACGATTAATTGTAACCATTATTTTTATTCATCTCCATCCTTTTTTTTTAATATAGGACAAGGGTGACAAACAAGCACACAGTCCACCTGATGGTAAGTCGTTCTGAGGCTCACAGACATCTCATCTACATCTATCCTCGATTACGAATCAAAATGTTGATACGTTGTAACCCGTTAGGACTAAGATGGAATGCCTCGTTTCCAGTAAAAAGGGTATCCAGTTCTCTACACTCATCATACGAAACAGCATCATTAAGCCGCTATTTTACGCTGGTATTCTGTGAGAGCGTGGTCCTTCCTCGCTTGAGCCGACCCATTCGTGCTACAACTATACTACTAATATAGCTGCAGCATGGCTCTACCACGTAAAAATCCTATTCGTATCTTAAAAACAACTTACATTTTTAACCGACTTCATATAGAAGGAGGTTCTCAACTCGATTGTATGTTTTTTTGTATATATTCTTAACTATACTTATTACTGAGTACTGAGTACATGGAATAGCCATATAAGATTAGTATTCACGCAATCCATGCATCCATTACTGCCTATAAAAGTCCACTGCTAAATATAGGTCTCCCTCATATATTGCCTCATAGGGGGAATTATGCCATAGTTTTCACGCTTGGTGGGTGGTTGGGGAATCGTATACTTTTTATTGTTTTGAATTGTAATCAGAAAGATGCTGCTGCCCATGCCCTGTTGACAGTTGGAAACAAATCAAAACATAAGCGTCTTCCTAATAGCAACTAAAAATGAAAAAGATCTAAAACTTAAAAATATCTATGTTGGAGGCCTATACGTACAGCAGCGATCTTTTAATAGTCTGTAGAGGTAACGGTAACGGAATTTCAGATTTTGCACTATATTTTTGTACCATCATGTTGAGTTTTTCAGGAATGAGCATGTTCCAATATCTAAAATTCCTCGGGTAAAATAACCTTGGTTTAGAAGCCTTCAGTTTAATAATCAATCAATATATTACAATATATTGATTGATAACCATTAATTTAGCAATAGAAAAAATATGGTACGACTAGACAGGGGACGGCTCACGCATATATAACATCATCATCATCATCATCACCAGATAAATTGCAGATGCGTTACCAGCCTTTTAAAAAACAGTGCTCTTTTCTTAAACGTACCTAAGTATACGACTTAGGTACGTTTAAGAAAAGAGCACTGCTCACTCACGGTCCGAAAAAATCGCTGATGGTAGTCGATTCTATGGAAGAAAGCTGTGCGAGGAAGAAAACTTCTAATAAATCGAACAGTGGTGGACCGCAAATCATCCAAATAGTATGGACGGCATCGCGGGTTTTTTCGCGATGTACGATGGTGAAATTGAGCAGCTGAAATCAGTCTGAACAATTCCTCTGAGCACTCCCCGTGGTAGATGCGATAGAATACGCAAAGAGATGCAAAATCATTTAATAAAATCACAACGCCTTTACATTTTGATTGTTAAGAGGATATCCGAACTGCAAGAAATTTGAAGAATAGGTTTTAATGAACTTTTGTTGTCACTCTGTGCCCGAACAACAGAATTAGATAACCGAAAGGGACAATTAGTTCGAGAGGTGGTTACCTCTCGAACTAATTATTATACTCTAAGAATATATAATCACTACATTTTAATTAAAAACGAACAAAAATCAAGGAAATGTGCAATTCGCCAACAAGCATTGGGGCAGCGTAGCGGACATTTCCTTGCCCTAAAACCCTCTCAGAAATGAGGAGGGGCCTGTGGCCAGCAGTGGAACGTATTTAGGCTGTAACTTTAACGTTTTAATTATACCTATATCCACAGTGGTAGAGCCACGCGGCAGCTTTTGCTGTCGCACGGATGGGCCTGCTCGAACCGGGGTGGTACCACGACCTCACAGAATACCAGCGTGAAGTGAGATTTACCTCTGCGTTTCGCTTGGTGAGTGCAGGTGGCCGGAGGCCCTTTTTACTGGAAATGAGGCATTCCATCTTAGCCCTCACGGGCGGCAATGCATCTGCATTTTGATTCGCAAACGAGGATAGATATAGATGTCTATGGGCCGCAGTAACCAGTTACCATCAGGTGGACTGTGTGCTCGTTTGTCACCCTTATCCTATGAAAAAAAATACCTATGCAGAATTGGCGAAATCATTCCGTTATGTTTTATTCTATAATAATGTTGTATTTTATTCTTAACTGGACTGAATTATTTTTATAGGTATAAATAATATAATAAAACAATACATGAAAGATGGTGGCTATGTCTGTACGTTTTTCTTATATATAATTTACGGCGGTATAACTGGGTAGTAATAACAATTAAAGAAGGTTCCTAATTTTTAAAATCATTAATTATTGGAAAAAAAACATAGCAGTCGTAGATTACTAAGTGTAGTAATACAGTAGTAGTACAGTAGAGTACTACGTGGTAGAGCCATGCTGCAGCTATATTAGGACTATAGTTGTAGCACAAATGAGTCGGCTCGACCGGGGAAGGACCATGCTCTCACAGAATACCAGCGTAAAATTGCAGCTTAACACTGCTCTGTTTTGTATGGTGAGTGTAGAGAACCGGAGACCCTTTTTACTGGAAAAGAGGCATTCCATCTTAGTCCTCACGGGTGACAATGCATCAGCATTTTTAATTTTTTATTGAGGATAGATGAGGATGTCTATGGGTCACAGTAACCACTTACCATCAGGTGGACTGTGTGCTCGTTTGTCACCCTATCCTATTGAAAAAAAAAGATAAGATATTGTATTGTAAAAATATTGGATCTAGTGTCGTTATCCAGAGAAAAAATCGAAGAATACGTTTGTATGGATCACTGCGTCTACTTAGGTGGACAGTAGGTCTATTTGTCACCTATGCTTATACAAAAAAATAACAAATATATCCGGATTATTTCGGGGTTGTTATTAATTTCAATGACTCAATATTTTTGTCTTACATTATTTCTCATTAAAAACAATTAAATTCCACGCACACACCGTCTATCGGTACATCAAAGACCATTCCGTTCTGCACAGAACGGAACCGGATGTCCGGCGTAACATTCTATTAACCAATACAAATAATACTTTTGAAATTGATTATTATCGTAATGTATTAGTCATTCTTTGTGGCATTCCTTGGGGGAGGCCTATGTTCAGGAGTGGACTTATTAAAGGCTATAATGATGATGATGCTGATTAATCATTTTGTAAAATTATTTCATTTTCTAACCTCTTTTTTTAAATCTTTATTTTTCGTTTTATAAACGTTCCACATTAAGATTTTCTCCTGTATCGCGGGGGCAGTTTACATACATAGATTTCATAAGAACAAACATACAGACCCAGAACATTGAGGGCATCCACGACTTGTTCTGCCACCAGCGCGGCGCCACTTAAAAGTGAGGTATAATATTGACAGATTTCATAGCGGGGAAGTTAATTTGTTCGAATAATGTCAATTTTAATGTTTCTTTCTGAATGACTATTACCTATATTTTATATTATTAAGATTAAAAATAAATAAAAAAAACCACAGATATTCATAAAAGTAGAAAAATTTAAAAATGGTTAAAAATGTGGAAAAAATTAAAGAGCAAACCACTGAGGCATTGTTTTGTGTATTAATATAATCCTCTAGAAACTGATTAACTTTTATTAAAAACTAACTACTCAATTCAATGACATTCTGTAACAAAAAACTTTACCTCAGTGTCAATTACCGACATCTGGTGATCGGAATATCATTAGCCCCGGAATATCATTATAAATCATTTATACTGTGTTCATTTATTTATTTATTTATTGCATATACATGTAGTTTTGTGTGACACATTACGTGCTGTAATGTGTCACATGCACTCTGCAAGCCTTAATACTAATATTTAAATTTTTTTACATGATATGTATTGTATGTATTATTATTGTATTTACTACACATTACATTACTATATTTATTTATTTACTTCAGTTGTACATAATATTCATCTAATTTATTATAACATATCTTAATCAATAAGTTAAAATAAATGCTTTCACAAACTTCTTATATCTCTCTTATATTTTTGGGTATTGTAAATATATAATAAACTGTATAGAGGTATAGTGGTTTTAGGCTATATTCATTTATTTCTCTTCCTATGTCTATTAATAATAATAATATCATCACCTTTTTGAAATATATCTGTTTTATAGCTGTGTCTTTGTTCTGAATGGCGACTTTATTTTTGTTAGGGGCGCCTTGGCATTACATACATTTTAACAGTGGTAGAGCCACGCGGCAGCTTTTGCTGTCGCACGGATGGGCCGGCTCGAGCCGGGTTAGTACCACGACCTCACAGAAAACCAGTGTGAAGTAGAGGTTTACCTCTGCGTTTCGCTTGGTGAGTGCAGGAGGCCGGAGGCCCTTTTTACTGGAAATGAGGCATTCCATCTTAGTCCTCACGGGTGACAACGCATCTACATTTTGATTTGTAAGAGAGGATGTATGTAGATGTCTATGGGCCGCAGAAACCACTTACCATCAGGTGGACTGTATGCTCGTGTGTCACCCTTGTCCTATAAAAAAAAAACATATAGCTGCAGCACCCAATTACCACTTAATTCCTTGCTATTAATATTTATCGTATATCTAATAAATTCATTGCGTTGCTAGCGATACGTTTTGCAAGCAACGCAAATTTCAATAGTTAATTGCGGTGAAAATTATTGAGCAACTAATTTTTAAACTTGGCACCTAATTAGCTCATTTTGGGTTTTTCTAAATTCAAATTCCTGGCTTTGCGTTGCTGGGTATACATAACTACCTATGTTTTTTTACTAATTTTAATAATTAAAAATATATGTCTACATTAAAACACTTATATAAATCTCTTTTAAACGATTTCCCTACAGGATTTTGATCACTGTAAGAGTGTAGTCCCACCCCGGTCGAGCTGACCAATACGTGTTACAACTACCTATAATATAGTTGCAGAGTGGCTCTACCACATAGAGCTCCATGTTGCTTCCCGTCACGTTCTGGATATTTTATATCTGGCGTTTACGAGATCGTTTCACCGCCATCTATCGGAGGCTTCGATCTCTCCAGTATTTCTCATAGTCTCCTCTAACGACATCCACGGCACAAAATGCGAAATAGGGTCATAGATTTTCTCACAGACTATCTTTTTATAACCAAGATTTTCTCCAGCCGCTGCCACACGGTGTTGTCAGTTTGTATCAAAATTAAAACGAAAACACGTAATTTATTAAATATATAATTAAACTAGCTGGTACTCGTTACTGCCGCAGAAGAAATAATTGTGGAAATATCTTTTTAAATGTGAATTTGTTGTATTGTTTAATTAGGAATGAATTCATTGAAGTTGAATGATATATAACTTTCAAATAAATTCGTCGGTTCGGTACGCGCGCCACCTACTGTAAGTTAATTGTACTTGTATATATTATAAAGGTCAGTGTACTATGCCTATAACCTTAGCGCAAGTACAAGCAATAAGTTGACAGTTTTACGGCAAGCAATCTGATGAACGTTATGGCAACGCATAAAATACGAACAAACAAAAAATATTTTTTATTTATTAGATATAAGATTAATACTACTTTTAAATAGTGGTCTATGTAATCTAATGAACGAGTTTCTGGCGACTGACAAATGGCGGTAGGTATATTAATTCGGTAAGCATCGGCCAAATCCGTGAAACTAATCATGGGCGGTAGTAGCAGCAGGCTTTACCAGTATCGGTTGCGCTCATCAAGACACCTGCACAGAGTTGAGTATGGGCATTTTTTTTAAATATGCGATATATATAAGCAGCGATACTTTCCATTCGATCCCAATGGAACTTAGAAAATTTGTAATTAAAACATAGTGATTTTAAACTCTGTAATTATGAAGCTGATGGTAGTAAAATATTACTTTCATTTATTCTATCACCTCTTTTAGTACTATTCATATCTACTTAGGTATGTTATAACTATAAGCTAACACTTTCTTTGCTACCTACTAATCAAAAGCAAAAAGTGTTAAGTTATTTAAGATGCCATCTACCGTCATTGTTGACAACTAACAACATATTATAATCAAAGTATCTTCATTAATGTAGGCCTTATACTTATTATAAATCACAAATAACTTTAAAAAAATGGTAATAAATGTAATAATTCTTAGATTATTTTTGAAAATTACTACTTTATATAAAACTTATCTATTCTGTGAAAACAACGAATGATACGTAAAAGAATGAACTTCCTTAAATTATTGTAAAATTATATATTATAAACTCAACATGGCTAGTACAAAGTATGTGAAATAATAAATTTAATATCTTTATGAAATGATCACATATAAAGTATATACAGTAAGTATATACAGTGTAGAAAGATGTTTAATGAAAATGTAATGTTAAATATCCCCATAATTCATAAATTCAAATAATTTTAAATATATCCCCTTTTGGTACATTGTTCCATGAAAAATGATCAAGTGAATGATAGCGTAAAACTATTATTTATTTTGTGGCTTAACGTAAATTTTTAAGGATTTACTATATTAACTATTTAAGGAACGCCACATTTCACTAATATTACTTCATACATCATGATATAATATATTATACAATACATAGCTACATTTTTTTATAGGATAGGGTGACAAACGAGCACACAGCCCACCTACTGGTAAGTGATTGCTGTGACCCATAGACATCTACATCTATCCTCAATAAATAATCAAAATGCAGGTGCGTTGTCACCCGTGAGGACTAAGATGGAATGCCTCTTTCCAGTAAAAAGGGTCTCCGCTTCTCTACACTCACCATATGAAACACAGCAGTGTTAAGCTGCTATTTTACGTTGGTATTCTGTGAGGGCGTGGTCCTTCCCCGGTCGAGCCGACCCATTCGTGTTACAACTACACTCGTAGGTACTACTAATATAGCTACAGCATGGCTCTCAACCACATAGTACATACGTATACATTTCAGGCATATTGAGTGTCAGTAAAGCTACCATCACTCTACTAAAAATGGAATAATAAGTTTTTTTTTCTTATATTTATGCGAAGACTACACATTAAATGAAACTAATTTTTACGGATTTTTTCGCGTTTAATTTAACTCTTTAAGTACCGACATTTATGAGCAATATCGGCAAGGAAGATTTAGAGGCCATACGCCAAGACATTTCATCCTTGGTACGTCGAAGTTCAGCGCCGAAACTAAATCTCCCCAAAGACGAGGTTAAAGCGTTGTACAACTTACGCAACAGACCAGAGCTCACGATTCTCCGCGCGGATAAAGGAAATGCTACGGTAATAATGGACACGTCAGAGTATAATTTCAAAATACAACAACTTTTATCGAACGTAAGTACATACAAAAAGGTTAAAATAGACCCTATAACTAATACACTTAAAACAACTACCGATTTAATAAAGAAATACTCCGAAAAATTAAATCTCGACGTGAATTCGACAATGCCATCATGTGCCAAATCACCGAGGTTGTATGGGTTACCGAAAATACACAAACCAAACGCTCCACTACGTCCCATAGTAAGCCAGATCGATTCACCAACTTATAAGTTGGCTCAGCACTTAGCAAAAATATTGTCACCACTGAGAGAACATACCAGAGCACACACAAAGGATTTCTACCATTTTGTTAGTGAGATAAAAGACCTACATCTCGCTGACAATGAAACTATGGTCAGTGTTGATGTTCAGTCACTATTCAAATGCTTGCCTATTGAAGACTGCGTCTCTATTGTAACCAGGAAGCTAGAAGATAACAACATGCCTACAGAATATACAGTATTACTAGAAGGAAGAGTTCTAAAAGCTAGTAGATGGCGTGGTGATTGGCGACATATTCATGGAGGACTTTGAGCAGAAAGCCCTTCTTACTGCTCCTGTAAATCCAAGATTCTACAAGCAGTACGTAGATGATACTTTCACAATTTTACCATCTGAAAAAGTAACTGCATTTTTAGACCACGTTAATTCCATAAACTCTAAAACACAATTCACAATGGAGTTAGAGGCAAACGATTATTTAGCTTTCCTAGATGTTTTAGTCCTAATAACACTATTGGTCACACTGTGTATAGGAAAAACACCCATACCAATCGATATTTAAATGTTGAATCGCACCATCATCCATCACAGTTACCTACCGTGTGAAAATCTTTGTTTCAGAGATCACGAGGGATCTGTGACAGAAAACATCTGGCCGCCGAGCTTCAGCACGTCGAGCAAGTATTGCTAGACAAAAAGCTTCCGATCCCGCGCCTACATCACAGTGACCGATTGAAGCCAGCCACAGTCGAGCGTGTGCCTGCTGTACTACCCTATGTCAGGGGAGTCACAGACAAGGTTGGCTACATCTTGAAGCGAGCTTCCATTAAAACATACTTCAAGCCGCTGAAGAAGATTAGTCAATTTTTACCGTCCGTCAAGTGTCATATCCCTCTACAAGATGCAGGAGTGTACAAGCTGGATTGTGAATGTGGTCTCTCTTACATAGGACAAACAAAAATATCTATAAAGACCCGCGTGAAAGAACATATAGCTGACTTGAAGCACCGTTGTTCCGGGAAGTCTGCAGTGTGTGAACATGTTCAAGATCGTCCCGCCATTACATTAGATTTGATAGACCACAAATCCTCGCGAAAGAACACCGATTCCTACCAAAGATGATTCGCGAGGAATAGCATTCCACTGCAAGTCTTCAACATACTGTAAGCTCATTCGTATATGCGTAAATCGGACCAAATATTAATATTCAAAAACTGAAGGTAGTGACCATGGGTGCTGTAAAGCAATCGAAACGTCGGGAATTAAAAAGTTAAATTAAAAGCGAAAAAATCCGTAAAAATTAGTTTCATTTAATGGAATAATAAGTTCAATTTATTTATTTTGATGTAAGTAATTAAAATAAATACAAATTCGTAACGGAACAAATTTTTTAAATTTTGTAATATTTAGTTGATCTTAAAATGGCACAAGAAATAATCATTGTATCTGTTTTGCTGATTCTATCTTTCTGAGGTATATGTGCTATTGGCAATACTTGTGTAGTGTCAAAACCAAACATTATTACATTAAATTAAAATATATTTATATCTAAAAAATATCATTATTACGGTTTACAGTAAACAACTGTAAACCATAATAATGTAATTTTTTATTATAATGTTCTGTATTTTATGGTGAGGTCTCTAGAAAAATTAAATCTATGTCTATGTTGCCAACTTAGTAGATTTTTCACTAAAATTGGTAATTTCGACCTCTTCTAGTGAAGAAATATTGCTTTTCGTGTCTGATGGAGTTTTCTAGTGGTTCAATCATGAAGCCACTTACACGTCTCATAGTATATTTCTACTTTATTTCAAGAGTATTTACTTTTATTGCTGGCCGTATAAGGACAGCAAGTTCGTTCAGCGAGCTATGGAGAGGGCTATGCTCGGGGTTCCTCTGCTTGATAAACTTTGAAATGAGGATATTCTGTCTTTAATTTTTTTTAATATTGGTATACAGTTTCGACAAGCGCATAAGCAGCCATCTTAATACAGTTGTCGTTGCCCCAGGTTGTACCGCGTTGGAGAGTTATCAAACAAAAATCTAATTTGGGTGATAAAACGTGAAAAAATCACGTTAAAGTTTTCTATTTTTTCTCTGAGGTTTTGCATTTAGGTAAGTGATTGTTATTTTCTTCTGTTTATTGTATATTTAGCGTCAAATTATCGTTCTATAGTTTTTTGTAAATATAACCTAAAAGGCTCATTTGAATTTATTTTTCTGATTGCTTAGCCTGGGGCACTATGTTACGGGGCACTGTGTGACACTGTAACAATGAGCCTCAATGAGCTAATTCTTATTTTTTTTTTGAAGGTCTATAAGAAAATTGTGTGAAATCGTAAGAGGAAGACGGATTACGGACTCCATACTGAAAATGATACGAGAGAAGCAATTCTGATGGTTAAAAGTAGGTTGAGTCTTCGAAAGGCAGCAAATAAAAAATATGTGATTTTCATGATTACAAAATATTGGAAAGATAAAAAGATGGCAGGAATTGATTGAATATACGGATTTAGAACACGGCATGCAGATTTAACGTTGAGAAAACCGCAACGTTACAGCTTGAGGCGCGCAACATCATTCAATCGCCATAGCGTGAGTATATTCTTCAGCAATTTGGAAGATCTTATGTGGCAATGCCCTAGTTTCGCAGACAGTAGCAGATGTTACTATTTGGATGAAACTGGAACAACTACTGTCCAGAAACCTAAAAATTATTCCAGCAAAGGGAGCTAAACAGCTGAATAAAGAAACGAGCGCCGAAAGAGGAACACTGGTTACTACATATTGTGCAGTATCTGCAACGGGATCATCACTATCTCCGGCAATGGTGTTCCCCAGAAAACAATTACCGACACTGATTGTTTTCTATTATTTTATTTTATATATTGTGCCCCTTACCCTGTAACAGAGTACCCCAGATGCGGGGCTCATTGTTACAATCGACTGATCTAATTAAAATGCCATTTTAAATAGGTTGTTGCTAATAATAGTTAAGTTTAAATAATTATAAGTAAGAAGAGACTATTAAAGTTAATATCCATGCCAGTTAAAAGTTGATTCAATTATTATTTTCGTCACCACATTGCGAAAACCTATTGATAAATAAGTCGAGTAGGTATCAATACGGTGCCGAGATTACATTCACATAAGTCCATACTATACACTCGTCTTCATCATATGGTCTCCAATCTCCATTCGCATTGAATATTTATAAGTACCTAGTGTATTAAATCTGCCTAGTATTTGGATGAAGTCTCTGGGTCTTGTCCCAACTAATCTCAAGTCATCATCATCATTACGGCCTTTCATAAGTCCACTGCTGAACGTAGGCCTCCGCCAAGGAATGCCACAAAGCACGGTCCTGAGCCACCTGCATCCATCCACTTCCTGCATGTCTTACCAGGTCGTCACTCCATCCAGTGGGGGATCGCCCTACACTTCGCCTACCGGTACGAGGCTGCCACTCGAGAACCTTTCTTCCCCATCGGTTGTCGGTTCTTCGAGCTATATGACCGGCCCACTGCCACTTCAGCTTACTAATACGTTGGGCTATGTCAGTTACTCTGGTTCTACTGCGGATATCCTCATTTCTAAGTTTATCACGCAGAGAAACCCCGAGCATAGCCCTCTCCATAGCTCGCTGAGTGACCTTGAGCTTCCTCATACGGCCAGCAGTGAAGGACCACATCTCAGATCCGTAAGTCATCACTGGCAACACGCACTGGTTGTGCAATTTTGTTTTCAGGTTCTGAGGTATGTCTAACGAGAAGGTGTGTCGTAGTTTCCCGAACGCTGCCCAGCCGAGTTAAATCCGCCGATTGACCGCTCGGTCGAAGTTGGACTTACCTAGTCGGACTATTTGTGCTAGGTAAACATACTCGTCAACAACTTCGAGCTTAGTGCTTCCAACAACTACCGGCATAGGTGTGACATGGACATTAAACATGATTTTTGTTTTGTCCATGTTCATCTTAAGACCTATCTGTTGGGAGACACTATTGAGGTCATTGAGCATAGTGCTTAGGTCCTCCAGCGATTCTGCAATAAGGACTATATCGTCGGCAAATCGAAGGTGAGTGATGTACTCGCCATTGATGTTAATACCGCATCCTTTCCAGTCCAGTAGCTTGAAAACGTCTTCCAATGCAGCGGTGAAGAGATTCGGGAATATAACGACACCCTGTCTTACACCTCTCTGTAGTTGGATAGGTTTCGTACTCTGATTCTGTACTCGGATAGCCATCGTAGCTCTATTGTACAAACACTTCAGCACTTCGATATACCGAGAGTCAACTTGGTACCGCTGGAGGGACTGCAGCACCACCCAAATTTCGACGGAGTCAAGGGCTTTCTCATAGTCCACATACGCAATGCAAAGTGGCAGATTATACTCCTCTGTCTTCTGTACAATCTGCCGCAGGGTATGTATGTGGTCTATGGTACTAAAGCCTTTTCGGAAACCAGCTTGTTCGGGAGGCTGGAAGTCGTCAAATCTGCGTGCGAGACGATTCATAATGACTCTTGAAAACAGCACGTAGACGCGGCTCAGAAGGGAAATCTGTCTGTAGTTCTTCAAGAGGGCGTTGTCGCCTTTCTTGAAGAACAAGACCACCGCACTTCTGTTCCACGCCTAAGAAGTAGTGCCACCATGGAGGACGGAATTAAAGAGCTTCTGAAGGACTTCAAGTACCGGTTTTCGACCCGCTTTCAAAAGCTCCGCTGTAATTCCATTCTCACCTGGGGACTTGCCGTTTTAAGGTGCTGGAGAGCCATTCTAATCTCGCTCAGACTGACGTCTGGGATATCTTCGGAATAGTGTCGGATAAGACTCGCTCTTGGATCGTTACTCACACTTGCGTGTGACTCCAACGATGACGTGTACAGCTGCCCATAGAACCTCTCAATCTCACTCAAAGTCTCAGGTGTCCCGGAAACGATGCTACCACACTCGGTATTTAGCTTTGACAGTTGGCTCTTTCTGACAGACAGATCTCTGGCAAATACTTTGGAGCCTTGGTTCCGCTCGATCGCTTCTTCAATACAAGTTGCGTAAATCCCGCCGCATGCATGCAATCTCGAGTATTGATAGACAAAGATAGAAAAACTGCGGAAAGCTGCAGTTAAAAAAGGACAGAATATATAATAAGGACACAACAAGAGTGTGCGTCGCGTTACTTTTATATACATTAAAATATAGTTCCAATTCAAATGACTGACACACCACTGATTTAAGAAAACTAGTGAGCGGTAAAGCAGTCTAGTAACTACGGCAACAAAATGCTATCTCGCTCCGCCGCACCGCGCCGGTACCAGTGTTGCCAATCGTACGATTTAAATCGTATTCATACGATCTTTATGGCCCCAGTATGATAAACGATCATGTATTCGAAATCTTACGCACAATATACGATCTTTTCAAATCTTATAATCTTTGTAACAAAATAAAAAAGATAATTAGGTAAGTTCATTTAATCAATATGTAAAATTAATAACATCAAAACTGAACAAGCTCTAAACTTCATCTTTGTATTTTTTTATAAACGCATCCAATCCAATAATTTTTTAAGCTCTATATCCCACTCGCACTTTAGAAATACGGAGCGTACTAGCACTTAGCACACATTAATTTGTGGTATTATACTACGAGTATTCCGTCAACTCGCCGCTGATGAAGAAATTCCCCGCGCTGTTTAACCGCTTTTCTTCGAGTTTGTTTTACGTCATTCTATTCGTTCTAATCCAAATAATATTACACTACGCAGATAATCATACATTACATATTTTTGTTATTTTTATTTACATATTTTTTTAATAGAGGGCAGAGTGGATACAGACCGAGCCCCTTTTTTTAATAAATAATGTAGTAAAGTTTATGTACCTAAAGTTTAGTGTCAGATTCTTAAATGTTATGTGGTTATAATGGGTAATATCCTAAATGTAAAATTTTGCTTTGGCGTTATTATAATATTATTTTTGTATTCTTAACATTGTTTTATTGAAATATTGATGCGTACTATCTTTTTTTTTGTTCTTAGCAAAATACGATCTTTCCCAGTTCTTTCAAAAAAATAAAGTTGGTAACCCTGGCCGGTACTTGTTCGATTCTAGCGGGCCGCCGCGCCTTGCCGGTGCCGTGTAGCTTGCTACATATTTATTTATCTATGGTGCCGTGCAAGGCGTAGGCTATGGGTAGGCACAGTGAGACTAGGTGGATCAAGTCTTTTAAAAGTTGGAACAGGTGCAACCTAGTCTCGTTTAATACCTAGTGCCTGGATCTGTTCTAGTATATACGCTTCATCTCTACTCTATGTTTAGTTTCTATTTCTACATCTAAACGTAGTGATTATACTCTCTTTGTCTACATCTACTTCATATTTATAGAGTTTTGGCGGGAACTTGACCGGCGGCGGTTTGCTGCTCCTGTATTATTGTTTAAATAATGGTTTGAAGTGGACTTTGATATGTAAAAGTGGTGCGATTTTGTGTATTAAGTGTCTGCGCATGTGAACTATTAGTGGAAACTGTGAAACGGGTGTTCTGATGGTGATGTGATTCTCAATCTGCTGGATCCAGTTGCCGTCAGAATCTCCCAAGGGCTGCACAATGTGACGCATCAACATATTGTGAAGCAGTATACTATGAAGGATAATTATTATAACAGTGGTAGAGCCACGCGGCAGCTTTTGCTGTCGCACGGATGGGCCGGCTCGAACCGGGGTGGTACCACGACCTCACAGAATACCAGCGTGAAGTAGAGGTTTACCTCTCCGTTTCGCTTGGTGAGTGCCGGAGGCCCTTTTTACTGGAAATGAGGCATTCCATCTTAGTCCTCACGGGTGACAACGCATCTACATTTTGATTTGTAATAGAGGATAGATGTAGATGTCTATGGGCTGCAGCAACCACTTACCATCAGGTGGACTGTGTGCTCGTTTGTCACCCTTATCCTATAAATAAAAAAAAATATTGTAACTTCAGGCTCAGAAGGGCTAGATCCTAGAGCCGTAAAGCCGGTTATTAAGCCCGCTTTTCACTACGGGATATAATATAATATATATTACATCTCGAGATATAAATTTATATCGCTCACCATACATTTTATATGGAACCGTTTACACTGTGCTATAATATATATTACATCTCAAGCCATAAATATTTTTTCGATCGACCGAGCGATATTTTCATTTTATATTTCGCCCCCTGTACCCCGCACACCGTTCCGTGCCCCCGCAGACGGTGTACGGAGTAAAGGGGGGTAATCCAATGACCAATGACGAATGCACACTGGTTAAAAGATATATCTCACAGTGTGAAAGCCAATCGCGGGATATAATTTATATTTCGGAATATAATATATATTATATCCCATAGTGAAAAGGCAGCCTTAAGAAGAAGAAGACATATTTATAGTACGGATGTGAGTGAGATTGAGGGAAAAAGTCGATTAATAAAAAATCGATATGTTGCTTTCGGATATTAATCGATTATGAAAAAAAAAGATTTTTTTTTAATAAAAAAATCGATTATTGCGAAAAAAATATTTTATTCGAAAAAATGCTTGCTTTCCTATATATTAATAAATCTATGAGAGTATAGTATCAACAATTTATCACAATAAAAATCAAATAAAATGATAAGTATAAAACAATCAAAACGATAGTCACGGTTTTAAAAGTAAACTACAGGACATTTTTTTTAACCTATAACTTTAAACAATAAAAAACTAAAAATAATTTCTGCCACAATTGTTCCATTGCCATTTAACAATTTATTAGAACCAGAATAAAAATAAACGATAAATGAAACAAATTTTTATGGATTTTATCGCGTTTAATTTAACTTTATAATTCCCGATGTTTCGGGTGCTTTACAGCACGCATGGTCACAGGGGGACTGAGTTGTTTGACGTCCCTATGTCATAGTTGAACCACAAATCCTCGCAAACGAACACCGAGTCCTACCAAGGATGATTCGCAAGGCTATTGAAATTAAAAGACATCCTAATTTCAATAGAGAAGATGGATGGCTGCCATCTGCTTGGGATCCTATAATTAATAAAATTAAATCCAAACTCAAGCATACTACTGTAAGACGTCAAAATACTGTAAGCTCATTCTGCGTAGATCGGACCAAAAATTAATATTCAAAAATGAAGGTAGCCAGGCTAACTATGACATCGGGACGTCAAACACCTCAGTCCCCTCCCCCCGTGACCATGAGTGCTGTGAAGCACCCGAAACGTCGGAAAATAAAAAGTTAAATTAAGCGTGATAAAATCCATAAAAATAGTTTCATTTAATGTGTAGTCTTCGCGTAAATCTAAGAAATCAATAAAAAACGGTAAGTTTAGTAAACGATATTTTTTTAAACTAAGTTTGAACAAACAAAAGGTCTACATATCATTATGCCACAAATGTTCAGTACCATTTCCATTGGATTAGAATGAAAATAAAATAAAACTATAAATTTAAATAGTCAAACGACAACATTATGGTCTCAAAACTAAAATAAATCTTTTTTAAACTTTAAGTTTAAAGAAAAAAACTATGTATAAATAACTATTGACACTAATGTTCAGTATCATTTACATTGGAAAAGAATGAAAATAGAATAAAAATATAATTATAAATAATCAAACGACAACCTTTTGGTCTCAAAACTAAAATACAACACAACTCTTTTTTTAAACTTGTATAAACAAAAAAAAATGATTGCCATGAATTTTCAGTTAAAGAGTTTAAAAGCAATCATTTCACCAAAATTCTTCTTCGCCTCTTTCCCAAAATACAATTTCGTTTTTTCCTAACACAATTTCCCGCTTTCAAAAATAATATTTCGGCTGACGCGGAACAGGCCATTACAGATAGGTGTTTAAGAGCCAATTCGGTTAGTTTAGGGAAAGTTCCTTCAGAGCTTCTCCATATATTGAGGTCATCTGCCTTGAGATTTGATAGTGGTGCCGCAATATATAGATGCAATTCAGTATTTTTGCCAATTGATGTGTTGGCCGCTATCATTTTTTCATTATAAAATATCCGTCAGTCACTTTTAGGTGTTTTATAAGACATTTACATTGTTTATATATATAATTGTTTACACTAACCAAAGAAAGAAAGAAAACCACAGAATACTTTTACTCCTAGCGGAGGAAGAAAACTGTTGAAAACATACGAAAGGTGAAACTGTTTTACATACATAGAGATACATAAATGTGGCGCCGTCTTTTGATCGACTTGTTCATGTTAGTGAACTTCGCGTTTTTTCATCTGCCGCACAGATGACGCTGTTCTTTTGATTGACTTATTCATGTTATTGAACTTACTTCACGTTTTTACATCCATCACATAGAGGACTCTGATTACAAAAAGCGATTAAAACGCGTAATTTACATAATCGATTAATTAAAAATCGATTTTTATTATAAAAAAAATCTACTTTGAAAAATCGATTATTAGAAAAAAATAATCAATTGATATGAAAATCGATTATTTTTTCACATCCCTAATTTATAGTAGTTTAGTCTTTAGTCTGTGGTCAACACGATCGGGAACGAAAGGAATGAATTTTTTTCTAAAACTAAGTTAAAAAATAAAACGCGTACAAACACATTATTGTGCTTGATTTTATAATTATTATTAATATCTTTTAAATTTAAGTAATATGCTGTAGTGTGTGAAAATTTTCTAAACGAAACTGATAATAAATACTCTACAAAATGGCCAAGTAAGTACACATTAGAATTAGATTCTGTTTGGATTTCTGAAATTTATTCTTATATTATGACTGTCCTTGCGCGAAACAATAATCGGGATAATATTATTAAATATAGATTTAATTCATTAGTAATATTTACAACATTAATTTTACTTGCCGTAACTGCCGTGTTATAAATGTTTCGTTAATTTCATAGAATTGTTCAATAACAAACCGTAAACACCACACTAATCTAATTAAGCAACCTTTTTAGAATAGAATACAATTATTTCTATTCAAATATTAGATTAGTGTTACTACTAATTTTTTTTCATTGGTTTAGGAAACCTTTGCCTTGAAAAGAACCAGCAAGAAAACCATAATGATTAAGATATTGTTTCAAATGATTTACAATACTGTACAATTGAATAATATAAAATTTATTACACATTAGAAACTGTAGGGTAGCGATTACCTCATTCCAAAGATATATATATTTTAATTTTAATATAAATATTTATTACATTATGTATGTAAATAAAGTAATGTTAATAAAATAAATTGAGCATTCAAAATTAAACAAAGAATAAATTAAATTAATACAATTACAGTTTAAACTAATATTATTGTCATTCATGTCTTCTTTAATATCATAATAACATTTTATGTATAGTGTGTATTTAGAAAAAAAAATAATGTTTTGATGAATATAGGTCCTCAATATTTTCTGGTACAGGTTGACTATAGATGTCCAGTACTTGATTTTAATTATGTTTTCAATTTGGGAGGCTTGTAAGGGTTAAGCTTAAATCTTGAACACTGTTTTTGGATGTCGTTTTGAATTAATTACCGATAAAAATAAATTTCAATTTCAATTTGGTTTTTTAGGCTTACACAGGTACTTGCGATTTGCTGTAACCATTGCAGAAGTAACTTTGGGCCAATATTCCTGTGTGGAAAAAGTGAGGTTATGAATTTACAAAAAATATTACTCATAAGCTATACTTTTCTTCTAAGGGGGGAAGAGTAGGGAAGGACTTTTGGTACAACTTTCCATTGACATTTTTGTCAAATTTTTGCACATTATAAAATTTTATGTGATCACATAATTTATTATATAATTTAGGGGCCATTTCAACAACAATTAGTAATAGCATTAACTCAACATCAAAGAGTCAGTAATTTCTTCATTGTAAGAGCATATACATATGTTGTGTACGTAAGTTACGTATTTTTTTTTATAGGATAAGGGTGACAAACGAGCACAGAGTCCACCTGATGGTAAGTGGTCGCTGTGGCCCGTAGTTATCTACATCTATCCTCTATGACAAATTAAAAGCAGATGCGTTGTCATCTGTGAGGACTAAGATGGAATGCTTCGTTTCCAGTAAAAAGGGTCCCCGGTGTTCTACACTAACCATGCGAAACACAGCAGTAAGCTGCTATTTTACGCTGGTGTTCTGTGAGAGCGTGGTCCTTCCTCGGCCGAGCCGACCCATTCGTTCTACAACTATACCAGTAATATTGCTGCAGCATGGCTCTACCACGTAAAAAAATTGAGAATAAATGCAGTTGTTCATGGGTCACAGCATCCTGTTACTATCATGTATACTGTATGCTGGTTTGTCATCCTTTAATCACCATATAAATAAACCAGTAATCATCATTGTAATCAAATCCAATATATGATTTCTTCTTGTTTTGTTGTAGGGAAATGATGATAGTGTTTGTGTATGACACACAATGCTGCGTCACCGAGGAAGATGACCCAGCCGAGGCTGTACTTTACTTCCATCCTGGATGGGTTTCTGACACACAGAGACATGCTTTAGCTGGACAGGTATTCTTTTTTAATATTATTTAAATTTCTTTTATAGAAGAGGAGGCAAACGAGCATGCGGCTCACATGACGCTAAATGTCACCATCGCCCATGAACATCTGCAATACCAGGGGAATCGCAGGTGCTTTGCTGGCCTTTTAAAAAGGAGTAGGCTCTATTCTTGAAGGTCCATAAGTCGTATCGGTCCCTCGCTGGAGACAGTAAATTCCAGTTTCGTCTTACGAGGCAGAAAATTTCGCGTAAATCTCAAAGTAGTGGACCGCGCAGCCATCGAAATATGAGAATGGAATTTCGAGTTCTGTCGCAATTATTAAACTTATATGCGATTTCAGAGTACCTACCTAATGATTAATATTATTATAAATTATCTCTGCGTTTATGTTGTTCAGGGATAATGTAGCTTAGGGGCTTCTTTTGGGCTATCATTTATTTTGAAAAAACCCCCAGCGAAGCGGGCACGGGTCAGCTAGTAGATCCTATAAAGGTTTCTTTTTTCCTTTTGAGGTCGGAACCCTAAAAAGGACAAACTGGGATTATTGTTGTATGTGTAGTTTTTTTTTCGTTCACTCTGAGTAGAGTGAAGCGCTGTATTAGTATATGACAGCGGCCGCGATTGCCCTAACGTCAATCATCATCTAGCTACCAACGCAGAATGAAACACGCCAACGTGTGAACGGCACCACGAAAATCTGCCGAGTGCGCTCGCCAAGCGCGCTCGGCCAACGTGTACTGGAGCCATTAGAATTCGTTGTATGAAATCATATGAAACCTCGCACACTACACCGTACGCGCATAATTTTATAAAATGCGGTAGGTATACGATATCGAAGGACGAATGCTGATGACGTCATATAACGCGGCGCGTGCTGATACTCAGTGTTGACTAATGTTGCCAACTTAGTTTTTCCACTATAACTGGTGGTTTCGATTTACATGATATTTTTTATAACTTTTAATTCATTCGTAATTAATTAGACATAATTTGATTTTTTTTGCATTGATTATCAATATGTATACTTAGTGATAAATTATTTAAATACTCAACTAGCAAAAAAATAGTTAAATTTAATTCAAAAACACTATTATACCTGATAACCTAATTATCAATAATAATACTTACCTCACACATACAACAAGTCTTTTCTCTTTTTTCAATTGGCCTTCTAAATCTTGAGTTTTCCATAGAAAGATATGTTTTAGTACCTATATGTAGCAATTCTTGAAATTTCTTGTATGTTAAATGCAAATATTTAAAAAAATCGTTCATCATCATCTATTAAGTCTTTAAATAAAGTATATCCCCTTCATATTCTCCTACAATTGCCTTTTTAAATTAATATTATGAATCCACAATCTTCTTTTTCTTCGAATTTTATTTTCTTCTCTGCCAATAAGCAGGCTATTACTACATTTATTTCCATAGTGATTTGGAGCGATCAATTTCACTGTACTGTTTCACACCGGTGATTGGAAAAAACAACAAAGTTTATTGGCAATACAAAAGATTTGCGTACGTATGCGTACGGTGCGGACATATGTGCGTTCAGCTTTATAGTGCCTACGTGTATGGGCAAGCAGAAGTTCACTCTCTATTCCATCCGTCTAACAGTTCGACGAGACCGTAATCCGACACGCACTTAGTAGAGATCAGGTGCAGGACCAACAGCTTCATTTGCTTTTTGTAGCCCGGGAGTGAAACACCGTCAACTTCCTTGATCCGGGCTGCTAATGAAAATTTCTTGATAGAAAACGCCAATAACTGATTTTTGTCCCGACTCGGGATTCATAACTGCTGAACATGCGGTCATTAACCGACGTAATATATTAAGATAGTTCTCTTGCAAGCCTCACAACGCGCGAGCGTGTGGTAGTGATCTACTCTCGACATGCCGCTATGTGACGATTTTGCATTATAAAATTGTTAGCATGTCTCAATTTACACACTAAATCAGTAAAAAAGGTATGTTTTGAAAATTAGATATATTAAATTATAAAGTCAGCGTATTTTTTTTTATTCATTTGTTTAATTATATTTACAAAAGATTTAATTAAAAAAATTATTAGTATGGCTGTCAGTTAGTCTATGCACTTGTTTCTCTTCGCGTTTCAGAAAAATATACGCAACGGAATGAAATAAATCTTTCTGAATGAGTTTCCATTTGTCCTCAGGGTCCTCAGGGTCATCCCTATTGCTGTTTGTTATCAGATTCGTAGACGTTTAAAAGATAAAAACACTAATGAGGCATGCACTTTTGGATTTCCAATTCCATTTATTCCATTCATTCCATTTATTTCTATAAATTACAATGTACATGTTTACTGCTGTTCAGTTAATCTATATTTACTTATAGGATACTAGCTGTTCCCCGCGACTTCGCCTGCGTGTTATTAGGGGATTCAATTTTTTTGCGCGGAACCCTAATTCTTTTTCTAAAATAAAAGTAGCCTAAGTTACACCTTATGACATCAGCTATCTGCTAGTGAAAATCCCGTCAAAATCGGTCCAGTCGTTTCGGAGATTAGCCGGAACAAACAGACAGACAGACGGACAGGCAGACAGACAGACAGACAAAATCTTTAAAAATTGTATTTTTGTTATTAGTACCATATATACTTTAATATCCATTTAGTAAAAAGTTGTAATTTTGACATTACAAACAGACACTTCAATTTTATTTATTTGTATAGATAACATTTTGTAAAAATGCATGACTACATTCCTCCTTTCACCATCGGACAACCAGACGCTCGGCCAGTGTCCACCTCTTTGTGAACCCCCCGACGAAAAAGAGGAGTGTTATATGTCAAACGTGTGTGTATGTGTGTCTTTCTGTGGCATTGTAGCTCCCTGACGGAAGAACCGATTTAGATTTTTTTAGTTTGAAAGGTGACTTAATCGAGAGTGTTCTTAGCTATTACTTAAGAAAATCTTTTCAGCCTTTTGATGATCAGCTCTTTTGGTTTCAGGGGTTTTTAAAATTTTCAATTTGAGTTATAGTCGACATACACATGCGAACCTAAAGGCTTGCTAATTAATAAAATAAAGCGTTAATTTTCGCAAATACATTATATTAAAGTTAATAAAATTACCTCGCGTACATCCGCTTGATAAAATAAAATGATGTGGCACCACCCACTCTGCGGTGGCTGAGTGGGTGATGGTGGTGGGAGTCTACATCACCTGAAGATGCCTCGTGTAGAGGCGAAACACGTGTCTTATTGTCGTCAGTTGTGTGTCTTTCCTAGTGTAGTGGTGTTGAGAGTAGTGGTGCTGGGATTAGTGGTGACGGGGATAGTGCACGCAATTGAGGGAGGGCGGGAGATGCTCTTCAAACTAGGTAAGAAACACATTTTAAACATCATTTTATTTTATCGAGCGAATGTACGCGAGGTAATTTTTACCAACTTTAACTAAACGATTGCTTCGTCTTTCGTAATGCTTAGGTACAGCAAAAGAGTGGAATAATTTGCCAGCATCTGTCTTTCCGTCCGTTGGTTTTTTATCACCAACACTCTCCTAAGAGATGTTGTATTTGATATTAGCTACATTAGAGATACAGAAATCTTCTGTTCTCTATGTTACCACAGCTAATAACTATATAATTTTTTCCTTATCTTCATTTAATGAACCTTATTTATTTATTATGAAAATCTAAAATTCCTAAACCTTAAACACAACATAGATATACAAAATTATAATGTATTAATGACATGTTGTGGGACCAGTTTTGTTACATGCATAGATTTAGAATGTCTCGAATTATAATCACGTAGTAGATCCACTCTGTAATGTATTATACTCTCTGTAATATATGCACGAATGGGTCAGCATAAAATAGCAAATTATTGCTTTTTTCAACCGACTTAAAAAAGAAGGAGTTTCTTAATTCGACTGTATTTTTTATGTGTTACTTTTCATGCTTAAATCTCAGTAAATCTATGATTGATTGTATTGTAGAAATATAAGCTACTGCTGGGACTACTGGGGGCGGGGACTAACCCATGACCCTTAAATAGTGGGACTTGGTATCTTTGTATAAACAATTGGCAATCAACTCAAGGTGCCTAATTAAGTTCGGGCTACAGATACGCTTATATTATTTTTAAAATAATCTCTAGTAAGATTAATTTTCCTTTTCCAAAAGTATCCTGATCATGTACCTACACATGATTGTGTAAATCAATGATACGCATAACGATTGTTCCGGGTATATACCACTTTCTTATTTATTTCTGCCGACAAATAGCACTGTTTGCACTGTTGTGACGTGGTCTGGAGAGCATAGAGAGTACAGTTACTGATTGCAACTCTTGATGCTTCACCGCTGCACACGTCCTCACCGAGCCACCGGCTGAAATAATATCTACCCGGCGACCACCTCTTTCCGTCTCAACAATTTGTTCTCACAATTTCCGGCTACGGCCATTCAATGGAAGATTACGTTGATACTTGTCTCCGCCTCGGCCTTGTATATGCCTTTGAAAAACGAGGCATGCTCATCGCGCTTTTGGGTTAGTTTCATATTATGATAGTACGAATAAGAATAACAGAGCAACTTATCGGAACCTAGACATTTAACCTTAATTAAGAATCAAAATGCAGATTACACCCCTGTGGACTAAGATGGAATGCCTCGCTTCCAGTAAAATGAGTCTTCGGTTCTCTACACTCACCATACGAAACACAGCAAAATGAAGCTGTTATTCTAGACTGGTATTCTATGAGAACGTGGTCCTATCCCGGTCGAGCAGACCCATTCATTCTACAACCATAATATATCACGTCACTCTGCCACGTATGCCACAGCTCTCAAGAGGCACGATTTATTTCCGGCTTAGTTGACGAATATCATCACAGCTTTTAGCCATAATATTATGTTCATCTGGGATAATGTAGTTTTCAAACGGTGATAGAATTTTTAAATCAGGTTCAGTGATTCGGGAGATCATCCTCCACATATACACAATTAGCCCTCTCTCTTTTTATAATATCAGTATAGATTTTATAAAATCGTATATATATACGGCTTCTCAAACTATGTTAACACGACAATATAATTATGTCGCGACCTTTCACGATTCAACACGAAACGGTCTGTACATTAAGTACATTAAGGTGCTTTGGGGTAAATACGACATATTTTCTGATTAGTTGATACGATGCATATTTGATAATTATTTTTAAAAAATCTATCTAAGTTCACAACCAACTCAAATGTCACTTTTATTTATTGAAATACATATCCTAATTATTTTGTTATTCATCTTAATAAAATGGCTTTGCGTTGAGTAAATACAATCATTTAAAATTTGACATATTTTCTTCTGGATAAGGTGTAATTCCGATATAGCGCGGGGTAAAATCGAATTTTTTTTAAAGTGATCCTTTTTGACTTTCGACAAAAGGTTTAGATTTACTTTTCGCTCGTCTATACCCCTCTACAAAAAGCATTGATACACACTTTATGTTTCTAATTTAACTATATTTTGCTCACTTGAATTTTCGGAATTACCCCACATAAAGTCCAGTGGCTCTAAACATTTAAGGCACCACCACGGCAGCGCACCTTGCGTTCCCGTAGTTGGACAGTTATTAGGCTAGTTAAAGAGGTTTGTTCAAACTTTTATAACAGGTAAGCGAGAATAAAAAAATATTTTTTACACATTTCTTTATATATTTTTAATGAGTCAAAGTATCCGAAATCGGGATTTTTAAAACCTTTAAAAACTCATAACTGCGAAAATATTACCTTTATCGTAAAACGGCATAGGACCTTCTGTATTTATAATTTACCAAGAAATATAAAAAAAAATATGGTTCATACTTTATTCTTTTTCTTTAAGCATTTCTAATGGGTCAAAAGTGTTGTACATTATGTGCAAGCTGTGTCTACATATATATTAGAATACAATTTTTGAAATCTTTGTTTTATATAATACCTGTTAGCTAGCATGTTGAAATTGTGTTCTGTTTTGTAGACCAAATAAAGAGAAAAAAAAATCCAAAATTGGGGTTTTTCAAGCCTTTAACAATTCATAGAAGATATTAACTTTATCGTAAAAAGTCACGAGAATTTTTTTATTGGTATTTTATCAAAGAATATAAAAAAATAGTCCCGTTTGAAAATAATAGTTCAAAATTAAACAATACCTACGACACCGAGTTGCCTCATGGCAACATGCATTGATATCATCAGTACGACAATTTGAAGGGAACCGCATAAAAAATTGACGTGGATCAGATTTCGGTACTTATGCACCTATTCCTTCTGGACCATGTCTAAATATTTGGCATTGCGGTAGGTACGCCTTGCCCACTGCCGTTGGTTAAATTCGCGAACGTGTTAAACTTATCCAAAATAACAATTTATGCTGACGAAAGATTGACAGCCACTGGAAACTACAATGGAAAAGTAGTTCGATAGTCCATTAATTCGTAATTAACCCTGTGGGGCATTTCCGAAAAAAACACAAAAACAATAGCTGGCTAATCCTAATCTATAAAATAAAGCTTTAAAAACGATTACCTATCATAGAATCAAACAATCATTAAGATTACTTAGCAAATTCCTAAGATAATGAACTCGTGGTAATTCCGAAAAACCGAAAAGGGCTAGAAAAGCTGTTTCCACCAAAAAGATAACTTTGCACACGCACTATTGAGACTAGTCAACAACTGAAACAACTGAAGCGAAGGAGACAGATAAAATGTCGTCTAGAATAAAGTGACCAGAACAAAAAATATTGCCTAGTTAAGCCGTAATTTGTAAATATCGAAATTCCCCCATTTTCGTAATAACCCCAAAGCACCTTATATCTTTTTGCCGGAAACTATTTATTCATTTACTTTAAACTTTCATTATGATAACTAGATTAGTTTATTACAATTATTTCCATAGCATAATGTCTTATGGAATTTTGCTATGAGGAAATGCAGCTGATTTAGAAACAATTATTTTTTTTTTACAGAAGAGGGCCATTAAAGCTATTTACAACCTAAAACCGAGAGATTCTCTAAGGTCGGCCACATACATACGGAATTCCCTTTTTGGGTTCCGTTTAGATATTCCGATTCGGAATTCCATGAATGCATCACACACATACGTTTACATATATTTCCGTTCGGAATAGCGATGGTCAGTTGAGAGACGTTAGCCATTGAGTCTACACATTCTGCAAGCGAATAATGATGACGATTTTCTGGTTGCGATTCCATTGTTGCTGTATCATTCTTACTAGGTGCATGCCCTTATCATCCTAAGCTTGCAATATAGTCAATATTATATAAAAAGATTTATCTATCCAGAGATATTTCTTAAATATGGATGTATCTAAACTCTTTCGACGAATATGAAAAGCTATACACATATAAGATTAAATGTAAAAACATAAATAAACACATCTACTCGCTTATGTCGTGCGACGAACACTGAGCGCGTTCCGTACGGAATTTACGAATGTGTGTTGCGACTCATACAAAATCTACGGAAGACTTGCGTTCGGAGCGGCTTTTTTCCGTTCGGGATTCCGAACGCACATGCGGTCATACGGAATCTCGAATCGGAGAAAATTCCGTACGGAGAATTACCGTACGTGTGTGGCGGGTCAAAGTTTTTATATGGACTTGCTGCGTTCGGACTTCCGAATCGGATTCCCGAAACGGAATTACGTGTGTAGGTATGCCGGCCTTAGAGAAAAATTTAAAGAAATAAATATATTAACTTTGGCCTCTCAATGTACTGAGACGCCAAAGTTAATATACGAAAATTTAATGTATGTTCACAAAAATAAAGGTAGTATTAGTAAAAAAAGTGAAATACATTCTGTAAACACTAGGAACAAACACAAACTAGTGATGCCAGTTTCTCCACTCCACAGAGTCAGTAATTCATTCTTGGAACAACGTATACGCTATTACAACAAATCCCCAGAAAATATATAAGCTCTCTCTATTACCAAATTTAAATATTTTACTAAACTAAAACTGTAAACTGTAAAAAAAGTTATTAAAATTTAAATGAATACATGGTTGCTAATAACCCCTGGAAATGAGGTGGTCGCTTACAAGCTGTTTCTAAAATAAATTTTGTAAATAAGTTTGTACAATTTACTTTTAAAAAAAGTCCCGCTGGGTTTTTTTCGAACCAGCGGTAAAGTAAAAAATGACTGTCAATAAGAATTACACATGTGATCTATATTGATTAAAAAAATATTCTACTATATTCTACTGGTCAGACCTTGATCAAATTTATATGGGACCAAATGAGAAGCACCAGGTTTCAAATAGAAAAAGAATCATCGAATTCGGTTTACATAGAAAAAAGTTATGAGGTAACACAAAAAAAACAGTCGAGTTGAGTACCTCCTCCTTTTTGAAGTCAGCAAAAGAATTTAAAGCCCCGACTTCATGTGAATATTTTTTTTCTGTTTGGTTTTTGTTAAAAGATTTTCCCTTCTTAGTGAACTTAAGAAAATCATACTCGTCATCTAAATAATTATATTAAAACTAGTCAAATTGTAAATCTCATTTTTCGGTTAAAAGCAGAAGTAATTTTCTTATTTTTATCTATTTTTCTATTATTAATGAAATAGGCAACATGGGTTCTATCGATATGGTATCCAATAAATAGTAAATAAATAAAAAAAACACAGGTGATCAAATATAGTTTCTGCCGCAGGTGGTGGGCGCAGCGCATTGCGTCAAGAGCCTCTTCTCCCAGCCGGTGGCCATCACACTGCAAAGCGGAAAGTTCATTCTCAGGGAATATGGCAGATACGTCCTGGTAAATATTCATCATCATCCCTTATAGCAAATCATCTTTACCGTAGTGGCGGCGCAAGAAAATCCATCACCACATTTAATCCCGTTAGTGTCGTAAGAAGCTACTATGAGATGTGCCAAAATTCTTATGGTTTCCGAGTGATGACGATTATAACCATCTCGTTTCTGTCACGCGTAAAATACTCGAAAGCAACATTGAAGGTGCGAGACGTCTGGTACTGTGATCTGTTAGGATGACTCGCCTTAGGTCCTTTAAAAAAAAACACTGCTGCAAAACTAATTTACTTTAATTACACATCGACTGTGTAGTGACGGTGTAAGTATATCCACTACCCCATATCATCCCTTGGATGTCGTAAGAGGGAAACAAGTCAGTAATAACGACTAAAATCAAAAAGCTGCGGTTGCCAACCCGCTTGCCAAGCGTGACGACTATGCCAAATATTCCAATATGAGGCAATCTATGGGGCAGGCCTGTGTTCAGCAGTGGACTAATAGGCTGTAACGGTAACGGTGACATCGGAACTTATAAAAAAGTTGTGTTCCGAACAAAGATTAGAGTTTGACTGCATAAATTATATGAAAAACTATACATAATACTTACAATAGTATATATCAGTCCATTGATGGATGCAAGTGGTTCAGGACCGTGCTTTGTGGCATTCCTTGAGGGAGTCCATTGTTCATCAGTGGACTTGTGAAAGGCTTTAATGATGATAAATGATGACACCGGTCCGTAGTCCAGATCCAGATCTTCAATCCGTTTGCGTGAAGCGTGACGATTAAGGGAAGTCTTCTTTACAATTATTACATTATTTTAGGAAAAATTTGGGCATGATGTAAAATAACTGTTTAAAAAGACATCTGATCAGTAATTTAAGAACAATTCAATTCAACAACAATTCAATTATAAAAGCTTTTAGAAAAATTTACTTCGCAAATATGCGCGTTATAAAATAAAATGATGTGCCTTACCTAGTATGAAGAGCACCTCCCGCCCTCCCTCAATTGCGTGCACTATCCTCGTCACCACTAATCCCAGCACCGCTAACACATCATTTTGTTTTATAACGCGGATATTTGCGAAGTAAATTTTTCTAAAAGCTTTTATATAATGGATTTCCGCAAAGTAACGCCTGATTCTATTAATTATTTTAAACAATTCAATTGTTCTTAAATAGCAACAATATTCATATTTTATGTATTATTGAAAATTGGCAAAAAGCTTATAACTTAATGTTTAACTTCAGTAATCACCAGATGGTCAGTTCGATCAATAGAGAAACTGTTTTAAGAGGAGGCTCGTTAATATTAGCTACTAAATTATTGTCATGTAAAGAACGTAAAGATATTTCTGAGCCTCTCTGTTGAGCGAACTGTAGAAATGGCATGTGTTGAGTTTGAGCACCTCATTGTTGTGAGCGTCAATAAACACCATCGAGCAACCACCTTATTCACCAGATATGGCGCCAGACGACTTCTTTCTTTTTCTTAAACTCAAATTACCACTTCGAGTCACCCGTTTTCATTTGGTAGAAGACATAAAGGCGGATTCGCAGCGAGAACTGAACTCAATTCCAGAAAAAATGTTTCGATGATTGGATTATTTATATATTATTATAGAAAGTATCGTTTCTGAAGGAGCATACTTTGAAGATGGTAAAACAAATTGGATGAATAACTAACATTTTGTGTATTATTGATTTTTTCCCGGTACTTTCTTGATAGAGTAGTACTTGTAAGTTTCTTGATGCATATTCTCACAGCGTCTCCCTGCAGCAGGAACTTGTTGGAGCGGTGGTGTATTAAACTTTCAAAAAGTGCTTTGTAAAAGGCAATTTTTATTCAAAATATTTGACTTTGATTTTATCTGAATGTACCGGACTAGACTGTACGTGGAAGGAAAGTGCCAGTATTTTTTTTTTCTCAGACGTATAAAATAAACGGGATCTAAATGATCCGTAGTAGCTCAAGGGCTAAGCGCTCGCTGTACATTTCACTGAACGCGAACAACCCGGGTTCGAACCCCGACGGCACCAATAAAATTTCTAAATGCTGATTTAGGCTCTATATCATAGAACCTGCATCTCTGAGAAATAAAATGTGAAGTATCAACAATCCTAATTGCTCCATATACCTCTCATTGAATCATATGAGGCTTATGCCCAGCAGTGATAACCTGCCGTTCTCTGCCTTGCTGGTTTACAATTCGAGTGTATGTCTTTTTTGTATGTATGTACGCTATATCTTCGCAGTTTGTGAACCAATTTTGATGGTTCTTTTTTATTAAATAGAGAAATCCACCCTAATGGTAGCAAATAAATAACTTCTTTTTTAACAATATATATAAAGTCGGTTTTTACTTTTTGTTAAAAGTTATAACTAATAATCAGCTGTTATGAAATAACGCGAAGATATCTAGATAGACATATTATCTACATACAATGAATGTCTAGTCGTATCTAGACCAGGGCTTCCCAAACTTTTTTGACCAGGGACCACTTTCATAAATGTGTTATTTAAAAGGATTAGGTATGCAAAATATTTAAATCTTTCGCGGACCATATTTAAGCTCTTGTGGACACCTGGTAGTCCGCGGACCACTCCTCGGGAACCACTAATCTATTTTATGACTAGACATTGACTGTATATATAACTAAACGTAGTAAATAATTCAATATTATGTCGATTTTTGTGATTTGGCTAGACATGTCCTTTTCATATTGACTCCCGTTCTTGTCGGATACCTGATCTGTTTTAATCGGATCACGAAAACCTCGATTGACACTAGTTGAAAGAAGGTCACAGTTGTGTGGCTTCGATCAACAATTGATCGAAGTTGTGGGGGCGAGGGATATCGTGCCGACAAGTGTGAACACACAATACGAGCTCGCACGCGAGTAAAGTCAGCAAACCATCCGATATAATTTATCAGTGTATTTTTATAGAATAAAGGTGACACATAATTGTATGTGCGTGCTGTGGCCCATGGACATCTACATCTAAATAAAATTGAGTATCAACATTTAGATGCGTTTGTCACCCTTGACAACTAAAATGGAATGCTTTGTTACCAATAAAAAGAGTCTCCGGTTCTCTACACACACCATACAAAACACAGCAGCATTAAGCTACTAATAATAATATTACACGCTGGTATTCTGTGAGTGTGGTCTCTGCATTCGCGATACAACCATAATGCAAAGGTTAGCTGCCAGAGAATGCCTTTTCGGCATTAAGTACGCCTTTGTGCCAAATGTTTGTTTGAGTGCAATAAAGAATTTTCTATCTATCTATCTAATATAGCTGCAGCATGGCTCTTCCAAATTAATATGTCAACAGCTCCATACAAAGTATTCTGTAACTAGAACACGCTACATCCGTCAAGTGTAAACGTCCTTTATAGCGTACAGGAATTCGAAGTAGTTAGCTCAAGGCTATTTTTGTGGCTTACTTTGGGGATGCCTATGCTAAGCAGTGAATTTGTGACTTTTGACAATAGTAATTAATAAACTACACTATGTAATTATTATGAAAATGGATATTTCCTTTATATCTATTAAATAATGAATCGTAAATTAATCTACAATATTAAAATGGTATAATAGGGTTAGATTTTGATTTAGGATACATTTAAATGTTGCACGAATTGCACTGATTTAGTTCTCTACACCGCCAGCATCATAAGCACCACTTTGCCTCTGCCTAATTGATATTATATCCCGTATAAGATGTCTACACTTTAAGCGCAAATTCACTCAACTTAGCAAGTCATAAGTTTATGTAAGATGCAATAACAAAGATGTTGAAAATTAATTAGCCTACGATACGCGTGCTCTTCAAAGTAGGTAATGCTCTCTTACCTACTTTGAAGAGCACCTACAGAACAGAAGTAGCACCTCCCGCTCAATCGTTTGCCTTTTCGGCATCGGTTTGAGCGGGAGGTGCTACTTCTGTATTGTTATTGTTACTTCTGTATTGAGTTTTCTTTTTGTTGTTGCGCTAAAATATCGAAAATAAATTAAGAATGTTAATATATTTCTCCAGGCGATAGGTAGCGATCGGAATATTCCCGATTGGGTGCTAAAAAACCGAGCCAGCCTGTTGACGTCCATGATCAAGGTTTACCACGGCGATCTCAACATGCTCGCTGCGCAGATGGAGGACCAAAAGAGGTTGGCCGAGAAGCTGTACCAAGTGTTCGAAACATACCTCCCTGTACTGCAATACGGTTGTCATATCTTCCAACGGGTTCCGATGCTGAGTCTGCCGAAGGTAAGTTTATCCGTAACACTTATTCTTATATCCGTGTTCCTTCTAGCAGATTTGTCTGTATGTTTATTGTATGTAATATCTTCGTCAATTGTGAACCTATTTTGAGGATTCATTTTCTAGGGTGCCGTAAACGAAGGGTAACCAACGGGACCCTGTTACTAAGCCTCTTGTCCGTCCGTCCGTCCGTTCGTCCGTCTGTCTGTCTGTCAGCGGGCTGTATCTCATAATCCGTAATAGGTAGTAGACAGTTGAAATGTTTCCAGAATGTGAAAAATTAAAGGGGGCTCCCCTAGTAAAAACCGTATATTGCGATTGTATGGAACCCTTCATGCGCGGGTCCGACTCGCACTTGGCCGATTATTATTAAGTATGTTGTACTTCAGAGATGGTCTAAAATATGTGGCCTAAGAGTGGCAAAATAGAGGATATATTTTATATTTTTTTTTTAGATAACATTGAGAAAGAAGATAATATATTAAAAGCCGACTTCAAAGATCTAAAAAGCATAAAATAATTTCACATTCTGCAGTAGGGGTTTAATTTTTTCTATAACTATGTATCAACTCTACACCGCTTTCAAAATGTGACATAATTATAACAATCATATAGTTTGAAATAAATTTATTTACGTACCATAATAATATACAAAATGTATTACAATAAAAATATAACTATAAAACGGTTCCCGCGGTATAGTGAACGGAAAAATAAAAACGGAGAAGTAATTATTTTATCCAGAGTACATCCAAAGGAGGCAGTTTGGTCTACCCGAAAAAATATTGTATCTGTTAGAAAGGCTAAAAGAAAACAGGGCATTTAATAATGTCATCTATGATTATCAGTATCACACTTAAAACGATAATGTTGGATATGTTTGTTTACATTTCATTCTTATCGTACAAACGGCTACTGGATAGTAATAAAACGGCTTAACACGAGCATAATTTCAGTTTCTATGTGCCTACGTAAAGTTTACAGTGGCACGCAATAAAATACATTATAAAATTTCCATCGCCCAGTTAATGTGCTTTCAATGTAATCAATCAATTGCAAATTTGTTTTCAATTAAATAAATTGTAATCTTTATCAATGATGACCTACATGTCGTCCCTAGAGTAAGTATAATAAAACACAAATTATAAAAAACATCATTGTCGAAATATACCAATATTTATTTAATTTAAATAACATAATTTTATACGTGGTAGAGCCATGCTGCAGCTATATTATGGTTGTAGCACAAATGGGTCGGCTCGACCGGGGAAGGACCACGCTCTCACAGAATACCAGCGTAAAATAGCAGCTTAACGCTGCTGCGTTTCGTATGATGAGTATAGAGAACCGGAGACCCTTTTTACTAGAAACGAGACATTCCATCTTAGTCCTCACGGGTGACAACGCATCTGCATTTTGATTCGTAATCGAAGATACATGTAGATGTCTATGGGTCACAGCAACCACTTACCATCAGGTGGACTGTATGCTCGTTTGTCACCCTTATCCTATAAAAAAAAAACTTTATTGCGTCCCTTTATAAAAGAAAAGGATACAAAGGGCGGACATAATGCCTAAAGGCATTCTCTACCAGTGAACCCATGGAGTGGTGAGTTTGTCGTGGGTGTAGCATTTAAAGAAAAAAAAATAGAAACTAAAATTATATCATATATTCGTTATATAATTATATAACTAATATTATCAATTCTACTAATTCTTATCAAAGATTATACGACAATTACGAAATATACGAGGTTTTTTAGAAAATTATGCCGGTGTTTTCGAGACGATCCCAGGTTTTATATATCTAAATCAGGTGAAATATAAATGAATACATGGTTGATAATAACCCCTGGGAACGAGGTGGTCGCTTCCAAGCTGTTTCTAAAATAAATTTTGTAAATAGTTTGTAATCATTTATATTGTAAAATTAATTTTAAAAAAAATCCCACTGGGTTTCTTGCTGGTTCTTCCCAGGACAGGTATTTTCCGAACCAGTGGTAAATACAAAATGACTTTCAATAAGTATTATGTTCATCAATCAAATATCAATATTGAATAAAAAATCATTCTATTCTTTAAACTCAAACTTTACAATGTCCAAATTTCTGTAACATAGTATGGTATAGACTCAGATGCCTCAGGCCGGTATTCGAAGACAACCTAAGTTTAAACTCAAAATGTACAATGTTAAAAGTTTGCGTTTATAACATATCATTATGTGAACAGTCGGCCACAGACTGCCTCTTTGGTTTAGTGGTCCTAAACGCGATTGTTAGTCATTAGGTCCCGGGTTCGAGTCCCGGCTGGGGCCAAAATCAGCTATTGGATTTTTCTGTCAAGAAATTCGTCAGTTGCAGGCCGGAGTCAGGAAGATGGCGGTGTTTCATGCATGGCAAAAGCCCGTGGAAAGCCCGTAAAGCTGTTGGTTCTGCTTTTGATCTCTCTCGGATCCTGTCATCGTCCCATCAGGCTATGAGAGTTAGGGAATAGAGTACACATTTGCTTGCGCATACAAACTAGCACTGTAATTCTGTCCTTCTCAGATGATTGAGACTGGCCGCTGTGACCGAAATGCTGCAGGACATTATGTTGATAAATTTGACATTGTGAAGTTTGGGTTTAAACTCGAGATAGTCTCTGAATAGTGTGCTTGGTGACAGGGGCTTTAATTACGTCCGCATCGAGAGCCGAAGACATACTGAAAACTTGTTTAGATGAAAACTCGTTTAGTTAGTTAACCAGCTAATGCATTACGTCTTATCATACTCATCCTTGTCTATTAATCGAGGATAGATATGGGACTATGAGCCATAGCATCCACTTGTCATCACATGGACTGTGTGCTAGTGAATGCAAAGGTAAAGGGACAATCCGGACTTGAAGCTTTGTCTTATTTCAGAGCGCCACCTCAGTATACATGGAGTCAATGCAAATCCTGGAGCATTGCCGGAAAAGCAAGGGCGTACTTGGAGGAGTAATTCTATACAACAATAAGTGAGTATAATAGACGCTATGGTGTTATTATAACCTCCTTAATTGGCCATCGTAATACCTATAGTAGCATAATATTGCTGTATTTATATATAGTGTGTGACCAGAACCCGAGAACTCTATTTATTGGTAAAGAGATATACCGGCTAAGACCTCGGAGTTAACAACGCATCGGTGTTGTGATTATTAATCGAGGATAGATGGAAATGACTATGGACCTCAGCATTAACTCACCATCAGGTCTGTGTTCGTTTATTACTCTTAACTCCATTAAGAATAAATCTGAGCCAAATACACAAATGGTTGATAGGTCGTTATTGATGTGACATATTCTTGAACATGGTGGTTTCGGTAAGCTATGTACAGAAGTTTATTAATGGATGCGAATATTACTTTAATACGTGCTGTTTTCGAGAGTCATTACGAATCGTCTCGCGCGCAGACTTGACGACTTCCAGCCTCCCGAACAAGCCGGTTTCCGAAAAGGCTTTAGCACCATAAACCACATACATATCCTTCGGCAAATTGTACAAAAGTCAGATGAGTACAATTTGCCACTATTTCTGGCGTATGTGGACTATGAGAAAGCCTTTGATTCCGTCGAAATTTGGGCGGTGTTGCAGTCCCTTCAGCGGTGCCAAGTTGACTGTCGGTATATCGAAGTGTTGAAGTGCTTGTACAGTAGGGCTACGATGGCTATCCGAGTTCAGATCCGGAGTACGAAACATATCCAATTGCAGAGAGGTGTAAGACAGGGTGACGTCATATCCCCGAAACTCTTCACCGCTGCATTGGAAGACGTTTTCAAGCTACTGGACTGGAAAGGATACGGTATCAACATGAATGGCGAATACATCACTCACCTTCGATTTGCCGACGATATAGTCCTTATGGCAGAATCGCTGGAGGACCTAAACACTATGCTCAATGACCTCAATAGTGTTTCCCAACAGATAGGTCTTAAGATGAACATGGACAAAACAAAGATCATGTTCAATGTCCATGTCACACCTATGCCGGTAGTTGTTGGGAGCACTAAGCTCGAAGTTGTTGACGAGTATGTTTACCTGGGGCAAATAGTCCGACTAGGTAAGTCCAACTTCGACCGAGAGGTCAATCGACGGATTCAACTCGGTTGGGCAGCGTTCGGGAAATTACGGCACATCTTCTCGTCAGGTATACCTCAAAACTTGAAAACAAGACTGTACAACCAGTGCGTGTTGCCAGTGATGACCTATGGAACTGAGACGTGGTCCTTCACTGCTGGCCGGATGAGGAAACTCAAGGTCGCTCAGCGAGCTATGGAGAGGGCTATGCTCGGAGTTTCTCTGCGTGATAAACTTAGAAATGATGATATCCGCAGTAGAAGCAGAGTGACCGACATAGCCCAACGGATTAGTAAGCTGAAGTGGCAATGGGCCGGCCATCTGGCTCGAAGAACCGACAACCGATGGGGAAAAAAGGTTGTCGAGTGGCAGCCCCGTACCGGCAGGCGAAGTGTAGGGCGTCCCCCCATTAAATGGAGTGACGACCTGGTAAGATATGCAGGAAGTTGATGGATGCAGGTGGCTCAGGACCGTGCTTTGTGGCATTCCTTGGGGGAGGCCTATGTTCAGCAGTAGACTTGAGAAGGGCTGTAATGATGATGATGATGATTACGTTAATAGTTCTCGTGCCATTCAGTGACAAAAACGCAGCAGCGTTGGAGAATCCACTACCTCATATCATTCCTTGGGTGCCGTAAGAGACGACACGGAAAGCTAGAGAGATGGGGCAGCAGCCTCTTCCCGATAACAACTCAAAATACTTAACAAAAATGCGGTTGCCGAACCGTTTGACAAGCGTGGCAACTATGAGGCAATCTATAGGGGAAACTTATGGTCAGCAGTGGACTGATATGTTGTGAGGATGATAACGATGATGATGATAGTTCTCGTGAAATTTAATCTCGAAGATTTCTGCGATTTTACCAAATCATAACACGGTGTACAGAAAAGTGGACTCGAATATGAAACTTTGTTTGCGTAAAAAAATCTTTAGTCTCTACAAAGTAAAATTGATTCTAGGTTTTCACGCCTAAGGAAATGTGCCAAACACATTCACATATTCAATTGATTTAATTGCATTTCGAAACAAGCTAAAATATTGAGCAAGAACCTGTCATCAGCTTTACTCCTGTCATTGGCTTAATTATTCAAGCTTTGCAGGATTATCTCCACTCAATTGCCACCAAGTCTTACCTCTTACCTGACCGTGGTAGATCCATATCGAATAAAATCACCAGCAGAGACATTGCAAACTGAAACACCGTTGCCTCTGGGAGCACAGCTTCTGGTAGTTTATGTGGGGCGGAGGACTTACGACACTCTGAAGAAGCAAGCAGATAAGATGCAGGAGTTCTATCAAAACGGTGAAGAAATGATCGCACGGTTTAAAAAGGTAAGATTCAGAATTAATCTTGATTTTTAGAAGTTTCCTGCGAAAAAATGTTTAACATTCCAAAGACAATTTTCTTTTTTAAAATAGATTTTCTTTGGTTAGGTTATATATCTAAGGATTACCTGTACCTAACAAGGTGTAATTTAGGTATTCCATAAAATATACCATCAATCCAGAAAAAAAAACTCAAAACTAATAGCGAAATAACTCAAAAACATCAATCTTAAAGTTTTGAGACTGCATAGAATTATTACGCATAGAAACGCAGTCCAGTACAAAACACGAGCGTTAAAATGATGCAAAGTCATTATGTTAGTGGGCGCGAGTCGAATGTGCCTACGCTCGTCACACGCACACATACACGCCATTCAGTGATACCAGTTTCTGGCGTTTGCAATCAAATTGTGCAAATCACTATTTTGTGGTTAATTTTAAAAAATCGATATAATAAAGATTACGTATTATGTACGAAGATTATTTAGTAGAAGTATTTTATGAGAATATAAAATGGAATAAAATAAACACAATAATCATGTTTCTAATATAACTTTATTATACATATATTAATGGTAAAAAATGCATACGTAATAAAATTTAAGAATATTATTAAACACAATTAATTTGCTCGAATACAATAAGCACATCGTGTAATGTTTAATTTTAACCGACTTCAAAAAGGGAGGAGGTTATCAATTCGGTGTATTTTTTAATGTTTTTTAATTCTACAATTTCTAAACCAATTTAGATTTTTTTGAAAGGATATACACACAGATTGATCCAATACACACGCTGAAATTTTAATGGTTGTTTTCCCGAAGTAAAATGATTTTGCCTTAGTAGTACAATAGAATAGATGTAAAAATGGCAGATTTACAATCGAGAAAAACAATACTCGAATGCGATCTCAAACCAGTAAGCAATATCTCGCAAGTAGGTCGGGCGTACAGGCTAGCTTATACCGAATTACTATAATAAAGTCTGAAAAAAATTCGCTGGACGTAATGTAGTGTTACATCTATCGCCCGTGCTACCGCGCGCTTCCTACAAAGTGAAGGACCACTAATAAATGTTCATAACATGAATTCTCAAGCGTAGTGATACGACATAAACTAGTTTGGACGCCCGAATAGCTTGTGAGGTATTACTATAGTAAATCTGCCCTTTTTTAATTGTAATATTTTTTAATTTAATAAATTGACTCTACTATCGAGACAGTATAATTTGGCTGCGGGACAACAACCACTAAAATTTCAGCATGTATTGCTTGTATTATACGAATTGATCAAGCTTAGAAATCAGTGTACATACATATTGATAACCTTTCTTTTTGGGAGTCGGTTAAAATAGGCTATGTTTGGGTCTAACGTAACATCTGGTTAATGTTTGGGTGTAAAGTGACATCTGGTTAGTAAAGGCGTTCTTATTAATAATCTCATGATGTTGTAAATAAAAAAGTTTTTATTCTATACCCTAAAACGTAACCTTAGTCATTAAAAAATCAAATAAAAATAAAATAGTCGCGTTAAAATGGCGTCGACGAATCGCGATTAACTGATCATTCCGTATTAATTTTAAATAGACACCCATTGTTAATATAATGTTAACACTTAGAGAAGTAGGTATCTATATATAAACATTTGAGTTTTACACAGAGCGTTGCGATTAAACGTTTTAAACACAAATAGAAAATAAATATTTTTAAAAGAAAATTGTGATTTTTTCCCCACAACTAGCAACATTTGTATTATGAGAGCTTAGGTAAGTATTTTTTTTAGTTTTACGTACTTATAATAAATTAAATGTATAAACTTATATGTGAAATGTAATACCATTACTTCTTTTATGTTTATCATCACCGTTGTGACAATATTTTACAACACAAACGGTAATTTTTACAATTTTTCGCGAGCTCTTCTCCGTAAGACGTGACGTTGCGCACTGACGCGTCGCTGAGTCAACTAACGCGGTTTCGAGTTAGTTTTACTTGCTTCACTTTCGGTGCGCGTACTAGTATTCTATGCGTTATAATTCTATGTGAGACTGATTATGGAAAGCGGCTTAATTGCATCTGAATTGAAGTTGTCAATGCATTGTTCCATTAATATTTTCTATATGTTAGAAATCTAGATATAATTTAGCATGAATTAACAAGTCACAGAAGTCACAGCACTTAAAGGTATAAGATGTCATTCATAAACAGAATAAATAAAAGTGGAGTTAAAACTATTCCTTGTGGCACTCTAGACATAATAGCCATAAAATATCAGTTTCTAATTCTCAGATGCAAGAGGCGGAGCGCGAAAAGCAACCACAAACCGGTATGAAAAGGGACAAATCATTACTCTTCACAGCTGTGCCAGAAGAGGACCACACCATGATATCACCGCCAAGCAAAGAACATCATACGGAGAATAGAAAACCGAGCATGCCGGACGTCGTCCCGTTCACGAACAAACCCCGTCCCAGGCCAAACAAACTCTCACTAAGCAACTTCAAAACGCAAAAATCATTAGACGAAGTAGTGACGGAGAACGAAACAAAATTCACAGGCCAGACTAGTGTTTGTTCAACCCCAATGGTTGAATACAAAAGACTCCATGGCAACATGCTCTCGATATGCCAAAATCCGGATAACCAAACACAGGAAAAGTCTCCGGACTTAGAACCGGACGTTCTAAAGAACATAGAAAACTGTGCCAAAATGAAGATAGAAAGTGAGAAGCGAGATAACAAAATGGTTTTAGATATAAATTGTATAGCTGATCATTTTATAAATAAACCGGAACCAATACGGAAATTAGCGAGTGTTATGGATATTCAAGAAACTTTCCGGAAGCTATCTAACCGAGCAACATCCAAATTTAAGTTAAAGCGATCGCAAAATGAAGATGATTCTCCATTAGAAGAAACGAGGAGTCCAAGTACACTCACAATTAACGACCCATTATTCCCTGTGTTTAGGAATGATGGTGTTGCGATTTCAGAGTCCCTCTTTAATCAGTATCTAGAGCAGTATTATTCTAGAATTAAACAAGAGTCAAAGGAAGAGAACATGTTCAATTTCAACTCAAAACTTGGAGAACCTGAGAAGTTTGAAGATTTCGACTCAGAAATGACAAAGTCACCTCAAAGAACTCCAAAGAAGATAGCGAAAGATTCAACAAAAACACTACCAAGCGATCAGTCCAGGCGTAAAGCGTTATCATTACCTCTGAAATTGTTGACGGAGAGTTCCGAAGCCCAAATCGATGCGGAGGCAGTTAGTTTTAAGAAGAAATTGTCAGGTGTGCAACTAACACCACTTATGGAAAAGTTGAGTCATTTAGCATTCACATCAGATAAGTCCAGTGGATACAGTAGTAGGGTGATGACTCCATTAGAGATTAGAGAGTTTCTGACACCAGCTGCCGAACGTCAAGTCACCTTCTCTGACAGGTAAGAAGGTATATCTCAATTAATATATTTTTTATTATCATAGAAGTATAACTTGAATTAAATAAAACCCCGAAACAAAAAGAGTTGGTGATCTTTAAACGGCTGAACATATTTTCTTGAAATATAGCTAACACTCGATTAAGACACCTTTCAAACGAAAAAAATTTACTCAAAATCGGTTTATCCGTTGAACTATGACGTCACAGACAGCAACAAACATACTCCGTTTTAGTAGGAGTTTAAAAATAAATCTAGGTGCAAAAGGTGCTGATTTTAGAATGTTTCCTTATGTTGTCAACACATATATTCACTTTGTTAGCTATAAAATACTAATTAGAAAAAAAATGGGCTTGTAGTGGCAATGTAAGAGAATTCACTACTCACTAATATCATGAGTGTCATTAGGGGCGATATACGAAAATGAAACAGGATTTTGGCAGCAATAGCTTCCTTACTTAACGTGGTACACTCACACTGTAGCTATATTAAGATTGCAGTAATTCTTGGTGTCATCTCCAATGGGACAGAACCACGTTCTTAAAGAATACCAGTGTAAAATAGCTGCTCATTTCTGCTGTATTCCGTATGGTGAATGTTCCATTTTAGTTCTTAGGGGTAACTACAATACACCAACATTTTCATTCTTAATCGAAGATAGATGTAAGTATCTGCGGACCACAGCATCCATTTACTGTTAGGTGGATTATGTGCTCGCTTGTTACTCTTATTAACAAAGCATCTGTCTGATAACTAAAAATAATGTAAAACTGCGGTTGCTAACCTGCCTGCCTCAACTTCATGTATGTCATACCAGGTCGTCACTCCGTCACCTATATTAGTGTATAGATTTCCATGAATCTATAGTTGCCGTGTGGTGACAGCGTATAAGAATCCGTCATCTCGTTTCGTCAAAGTCAAAGATCAGATATCTCGTTTTACAGGAACAAGACCCACCGAGAAGACTGTGAAAGTGATTCAGAATCCGAAAGTAACTTGGACCTTCTGCCCGAGTACAGTCAGCATGCAGTAAAATGCGCACTCTTCGTTAGCGGATTGCACAATATGGCGCTGCTAGCGCTACTCGAAGTAGACGCAGCTGACAATGTCGACACCATTAATAACCTGGTATGTATTTATTTGAAATTAAAAAAGATCAATAAACTTCTGAGATTAGTGGGTTTTTCTAGTTATTCGTTGTAGAAACTGTATGTTTTTCAATCAGTCTACTTCTTTTTTTTTTACTATTCTAAGTCAGTGCTTAATTACAATCCCACCAGATGGTAAGTGGTGATGTGGCCGAAGATGGTGAAGCACACCGACTTAATAAAAGCCAATTTTGCCTTGTAATCGAATGAAAAGACAGATTCTTTGACTAGTGATTTCACGTGCTTTTTGCTACTTATTGTTTTGATTGTTATCGTACCCACTATCATAAATATTCATTGTTTTAAGTAGTACTCCAAAAATGCTACAGCTAGCATCTACTACCTATTATAGTCAGTTTTCAACATCTTATTTACCGCAACTCCGTCTAAAGTTACGCGTATTTTGTATGGACACTACCTGAAAGAGATTACAATTCGAGCAATCTAGTAATATTCCGGGTGGCAATTTTTCCACTAATCTGATTAATCATTGGTAAACAGTGGGAAACGTCTCTCAACGCTCTGGGTCCTATCGAGCAAAAGTGTATGGAGCCACTTCCAGCTGAAGCCGAAACTACTGACTACAGTTATTTGATGCTTGACCCTGACTGGGGCTCAGTGCGCAAAGGAGGTCCATGGGCCGCTATGGATATTGCAACAATGGGTCTTATTCACAATGAGTTTGCGGAAGATCCAGAATTATCCGAATTCATATTAAGGTAAAATTTTAAACTTTATAGACAATTATTAGTTTGTTATTTTATCATATTTTTATCTGTGAAAACGGTTATGCTTAGAGTTTCTCTGCGTGATAAATTCCTAATGTGGATATCTCCAGAAGAAGAGTAATTGGCATAGCCCAGCTGATCAATTGGCAGTGTGCCCAGTTTGAGCAGTGGACTCATTAACTGTGATGATAAATATCTCAATGTTTGATATTTAAATACATAGGAACAAGACAGTGGTAGATAAAGATTATCTCGAGTCTAGTGGTTACCAGTATAGTCGTTATCAGTAAGATACTGCTGCCCATCTCTTGTTTCGTTCTGCCGCCTTTTACGACACCCACTAGATAGGATGGAAGTACATGGAATCTTGTCGAAATTAATCAAAATATGACCATTTCAGATTAAAGTAGAATTAGCAAAAAATTAGCATCTTCATCATCATTACAGCCCTTCACAAGTCCACTGCTGAACATAGGCCTCCCCCAGGGAATGTCACAAAAACGATCCTAAGCCACCTGAATTCATCGCCTTCCTGCGTGTCTTACCATGTCGTCACTTCATTTAGTGAGGGGTTGCCCTAAACTTCGCCTACCGTTACGAGGCTGCCACTCGAAAATCTTTTTTCCCCAACGGTTGTCGGTTCTTCGGTTGTCGTTCTATATGGCCGGCCCATTGCCTCTTCAGCTTACTAATCCGTTGGGCTAATGTCGGTTACTCTGGTTCTATTGCGGATATCCTCAATATCTCAGGTTATCACGCAGAGAAACCCCGAGCATAGCCCTCTTAATAGCTCGCTGGGCGATCCTGAGCTTACTCATACGGCCAGCAGTAAAGGACCACGTCTCAGATCCATAAGTCATCACTGGCAACACGCACTGATTGTAGACTCTCGTCTTTAAGTTTTGTATTATACGTGACGAGAAGATGAGTCGTAATTTCCCGTACGCTGCCCAGCCGAGTTGAATCCGTCGAATTACCTCTCGGTCGAAGTTGGATTTACCTAGTCGGACTATTTGTCCCATTGGTCAACAACTTTGAGCTTAGTGCTCCCAACAACTGCCGGCATAGATGTGACATGGAAGTTAAACATGATTTTTGTTTTGTCCATATTCATCTTAAGACCTATCCGTTGGGAGACACTATTGAGATCATTGAGCATAATGCTTAGGTCCTACAGCGATTCTGCCATAAGGACTATATCGTCGGCAAATCGCAGGTGAGTGATGTACTCGCTATTGACGTTAATACCGTATCCTTTCCAGTCCAGTAGCTTGAAAACGTCATCCAATGCAGCGGTGAAGAGTTTCGTGGATATTACGTCACCCTGTCTTACACCTCCCTGGAGTTGGATAGGTTTCCTCCTCTGGTTCTGTACTCGGATAGCCATCGTAGCCCTACTGTACAAACACTTCAGCACTTCGATAAACCGACAGTCCACGTGGCATCGCTGGAGGGACTGCAGCACCGCCCAAATTTCGACGGAATCAAAGGCTTTCTTATAGCCCCATATACGCCAAACAATGTTGCACTTTACGGTCTTCTATACAATTTGCCGAAGGGTATGCATGTGGTCTATGATGCTAAAGCCTTTTCGGAAAACAGCACGTAGACGCATCTCAGAAGCGAAATCGGTCTGTAGTTCTTCAAGAGGGCGGTGTCGCCTTTCTTGAAGAACAAGACCACCGCACTTCTGCTCCACGCCTCCGGAGTAGTATCTCCATGAAAGACAGAATTAAAGAGCTTCTGAAGGACTTAAAGTACAGGTTTTCCACCAGCTTTGAGAAGCTCCGCTATAATTCCATCCTCGCCCGAGCCTTTCTAATCTCGCTCAGACTAACTTCCGGGATATCATCGGAATAGTGTCGGATAAGACTCGCTCTTGGATCGTTACTCACACTTGCTCCAACGATAACGTGAACAGCTGCCCATAGAACCTCTCAATCTCACTCAAAATCGCAGGTGTCTCGGAAACTATGCTGCTACATTCGGTCTTCAATTTCGACAGTTGGCACTTTCTAGGAGACAGATCTCTGGCAAAGACTTTGGAGCCCTGGTTCTGCTCGATCGCTTTTTCAATACGAGCAGCATTAAAGTTGCGTAAGGCCCGTCGCATGCGTTTAAAGATCTGTCTGTTCAATTGCCTGTATGCTATCAAATTTACTGAAGACTGCAACGTCATTTCCCGTGTAACAGCCATGAGATTAAGAGTGAGATGGGAGAGTTTTTGTGTTCTTCTGCGGTGGTTCTTGCAAAACTTAGCTCCGACCGCATGGACAGTTTCCACGAGCTTGTCATTTATATCGTCCACTACATTGCAATCTTCTAGGCTCTAACAACGATTCTGTAACTCGAGCTGAAAGGTTTCGACACTCTGGATTAGAGCACGAGGGGGACGGAGAGTTCATTAAACGACACCTTTCCAACTTAACGTTTAGGTTCAGTGTGCTTCTTAGCATTCGGTGATCGCTACCAGTTTTCACCCTCGCGATCACTGAGACATCACTGAACAGTTGTCGTCTGGTGGTCATAATGAAGTCAGTCTCATTTTTTGTCGAACCTTCGGGGCTCGACCAGGTCCACTCCCTGTGGGGCCGCTTCTGGAAGAAAGAGTTCATCATAAAGAGTCCCTCTTTCCATGAAGTCGGCCAGCTGCTGACCCCTTGAATTCCGTTGCCCTACTCTAAACTTTAAAAAAAAATCCCTACTTTCAGCTCACCGTTCTCTCTTGTGCCTAGTTTTGCGTTATAGTCTCCCATTAACACTGTATAGTGTGTTTTGGAGGAATGCATGGCTCTAGAGATATCCTCATACATTTCCTCCACCTCCTCATCGGGGTGTGCCGAGGTTGGTGCGTAAACCTGTATGACCTTCAGCGAATACCATTTGGTGATTCTGAATATAAGATACGCAACCCTTATCGAGACACTCCCAATCTTTACTACGTTGTTAACGAGAGACTTGTGGACGACAAATCCGACACCTCCTTGGGACAGATGGTCGCCCTCCCGGTGATAGAACAAGTTGCCGGATTCGAGGATTACCGTGTCCACCCCCTCTCTTCGGACTTAGAATAATCTTATAATATTTCAGCGCAACTATCTCTTCTTCCAGCTTCAGGATCTTCTCGTCAGGCCTCAGGGTGCGTGCGTTATAAGTTGTCAGGTCGAGTTGTCGTAGGTGGCAACCGAACCTTCATCGGAGACGGGGGTATAATGCCATAGTTGCCACGCTTGGGGAGTGGGTTGGCAACCGCAGTTTTTTATTGCATTTTCTGTTATCAGAAAGGTGGTGCTCTGGATCTCTGGATCCTCTGCCTACGTTTCCCTCTGTCGTCTTTTACGACAACTACGGGAAGATATGGGGTAGTGAGTATTCTTACCCGCTACTACACGGGCAATAAATGTTGATCAAAAAATAATTTTAATTATAAGTTTGCACTCATAGTTAAATTATTTATTGAACAACAAACATGTCAGCCTAATCTGGAAATTCTCGGAATTATGAACACCGCGCCGTGATGGAATTCCTCGTAAAGAAGGGAAATACACTGAAAGACATTTTTAAGAGTCATTGATTTGTCAGGATTCCGTGAATTCATAGACGATGGTGAAAAATGCTCGTAGTCGATTAAAGGAGTTATGGAAAATTGACCGTAACTTAGTGCGCAATGGATTAGTACTGTTGTGTCCATCTGGTAGTATACTCATTAAACGTGGTAAAGGCATGTTAGAGCTATATTACAGTTGTAGCACAATGGGTCGACTCGTACGGGGATGGATCACATTCACAGAATACCAGCGTAAAATAGTAGCTTAAGGCTGTTATGTTTCGTATTGCGAGTGTAGAGAACCGTTGATTTTTTTACTAGATATGAAATACATATAAACTTAGTTCTCTGTGGTACATCGCATCAGCATTTTGATTCTTGATAGAGGATAAATGTAGATGTGTATGGGGCACAGTATTGACGACTATGCGGTCGTTTGTCACGTTTATTGTATGTTAGTTGATGGCACGTGGTGTGGTGGCAGGAGCGAGGAGAGCGTGGTGGTGGGGTGGTCGTGCGGCGGCGCGCAGCTGTTCTACCAGGAGGCGGGCGCGCGCGGCGCCGGCCCGCCGCCGCCCTCCGACGCGCTCGCCGCCGCGCCCGCGCGCGCCGCCCGCCGCCTGCGCGCGCACCGCGCCGCCGCGCTGCTCTAGACCCTTACCTGACCGCGTACACACCTACACACACATACACATGTCCACGTAGCCCACCGACGCCTGCTCCGCGACCGCGTCGCGCTGCTGCTTTAGAACGTACACACAAACACAGGCAGACCTGCACCGATGTTTTACTGCTCTAGAACTTACACATTCACACACACACACACACACAAACACACACACACACACACACACACACACACCACGCGTGCGCGCACATTGGCCACTCTAATATACACGTCTCATAATTAAAAAAACAAATCTACATTTTTACCGTTACCACGCTTGGTTGGTTGACAACCGGCTTTTTTTAACTTTTAGCTACTAGGAAGACGCTGCCTCCCATCTTCTGGTTTCTTTCACTCTGTCGCCACTTACAACACGGAACAATACGGGATAGCGAATATTATTACACCTACATACACACGTAATCTTTATTAAAATTTTGTCAAAAAATTACGATATTACTTTAACAAGCCCTTAGTGACAACGAAGTCTAAAGACGCGGTAAGAAACTTAGAAGTAGAGTTACAATATAACCGTTTTAAAAAATCTAATATTTTGGAACGAAAGCCCTTATCGCACGATACGAATTTGACGGATACGGGCTAGGCGAAAAAAAGTGTAAGATTTTTCCGTCACGACCCCCTCTCTATAGTGCGAGCGAGATGGAATAATATCCATCTCACTCGCACTTTTTCTTAAAAGATGTATTATTTTAAATGACGCTTCATTTTAATAAACGCTATTAATTCATTAATTTGTATGTGTTAATCAATAATATAATACGATTATCAATAATAATATACTACGAAAGGAATTTCGTTCCAACCGAGTGTTTCACGACACACACGCATGTTTTTTTTAATTGGTAAGTTAAATAATATTGAAGTTTAAAAACGAAAACCTGTGATTGATCATCGCATTTAACAAACGATACCCTACATTGAACTAATTTTATTGCATATTAGGAATTTCCCTAATATAAAATAATCTAAAAATGTAAAAATCGCGGCATCTTATGAAAATTGACATTTAAGGAGTGTAGTTGTCAGTAAACATAATCTACTACTTACCCTGCGTGCAAAATAAGCCGAATTACAACGTACACTTGGTACGATATCACGCCACAGTGAATCTCATCAATAATTTGCAACATGGTGAATTGGTCATAATTTCGCGCGTCACTTGAAATTCACGTAAGCGTTTCACACCGTCGTCGCCTAAGTTATTCCGTTTCTCATACCTGTATTCGCTATGCTTCACACAGCTGGGTATTTTTTAATTAAACAATCAGTATTTTTGTTTTTTGTTGACATTCAAATTAACCCAAGCATATGCACGGTTTTTATTTGAATCAATAATTCAGTCGATTTGGGTAACTGAACATTTTTTACAGTATTTGTGATAATATTACAATCTGATTTATATTTATACACGTTTATTTTATTGAATAAATAGTGTTCTTTTTTGTTAGTTTATTTTTCCAACACAATAAATTTACGGAAAAAGCAACAGAACCTAGAAACACTTAAAAATTCCCTAAAAGTCAAATTCAAAGTTATCATGAGTTTTGGTTTATTTTGAATCTAAATTTTTTTTATTTTGTAAAAACCTATATTAATCCAAATGTTTTACGGTTTGGGGAATATAAGATGACGTATTTTTATTTTAAAAAGCCTAATCTGTCAAAATGGCATATATTGTGACGTTAAAATATGATAGATAACTTGGGTCTTGCCACCTTGATTCATAATCAAGGTGGACCGATTTGGTGGAAAAAAGATTGTGATTTTTGTAATTATTTATTACATCAAGATTAAGTCGGAAAGTCGTGTTTAACATAATAAATTATACGTTTATTTAGCGATCGATTGAGATCAAATTCCTAATTGAAAGTAAATAAAAAGTTGGTCGCCTTTTTTGGATAACTGTTGCTCTTTTAAACACTTATTATATTGGGCTCATTGATTTGACATATTATGTCAGCTTTAAAGGGTCAAGACCAACCTCCTAAAAAGGTTTTTAGGAGCACGGGGACTTGTGAGGGTCTAACTTTTTGTATCCTTCCTGGGAACAAACTACCCTCTCCTTTAAAGACACAATATGTACACAATACTCTTTTATTTTCGGAACTTCAGCGTCTCCATTGTCTGTACTGGGAACTCCCAGTCATCGTGCCCTTTAAATCACCATTTGTCTCATCTACTACGTATATATTCTTTCATAATTTCTTAATTTATTAAAATCACTTCACTTCCTATGTCTAAATCAGGACTTTTTTCATTTACTTCTTCTATTTCCTGGATCATAACTTCTGCCACGACTTGATCATCAAAAGCGTTGCTTACTTCACCAGCAGATGTCTTGGCGAGTTCATTAGGTTGGTAAACTAAAGCTACTATTACTATTACTTCTCTTTCAATTTCTTCAGACGCGTTATCACTACTTTTTTCAGTACTTGTATCGTCTACTTCCCCACTCTTAATGTGGTCACTGTGAAAATCTTTATTTTTTTCTTATATATCATTAGATATGAGCGCCGATGGTCAATCTGTTGGCGGCGGCGCGCCGGCTTTTAGAAGTCGGTGACGTGACCTTCATAAACTACCTTAATTTAAGAGAAGAAATAAAACAAAAATTTACGTATAATTAAAATTTATTATCATTTTGAAGTGACAAATTGAATTGACAAGATAAAATATAAAAGAGAAAACAAAATTAAAAGTCTGATATTCAGTAACATAGCTGTAAATCAATAGGAAATTAAGAACATAAAGCCCGCTTTAATTACGTTATTAATAAAATAAAAAATCAACAACAATCAACAGTATCTTTTCATCTCCAGCTCAAGGTACTATCATAAAAACATTATTCAAAACTAACGAAGCCATTAGAACATAGGTTCAGTTAGTTAAAAGATGAAATACTAATTAAATTAAAATGTCGGTTTCTCTTTGAAATGGCTATAGCTGTCATGAATATTATTCGGTTTGTTCTTAGGAGATTTAATCGAGGCCGTTTTAAGGTTATTACCTGCCCTGCAACACAGAAAACTCTTTCGCTTGGGGTAATTGTCGCCGGTACAAACAATATTACTCGAGCCAAAGTTGACAGCCATGGAAAGGAAATCTTTCTCTTTCCAGAACATGAATACATCACCATCATAGGGCTGAAGATATTTGACACTAGCTGTGCTAAATTACTTCCAGTGTTTATTTTCAACCACGCTGTCTATATCACTAGATGTACTGCTGTGCTTCTCAACCAAATACATCAAAAAATTTAACGACGTAGGGGCGGAACTCGGTCCAGGTGTTGCATCTCTTGCTGGGTCAAAAACATCCTCCTCTTTCAAAATATTTTTTTTTTAATTTCACAAAAATGCTACCTTATTGGTGTGTTGGCTTTCCATGTAAATGTCGATTTCCTTAATTGATTGAAACCTACAATCCGATAAAGTAGCCGCCACAATAGTGTCTGTAACAGGAAAGCGATGGTCCAAACGTTGCAACATGTTATTTTTTAGTCTAGTGACTATGACAGGTTCATCGTCGTTATTTATTTATTTAATCTTTTCTGTTGACACCTTAATAACAAGGATAGCAAAGAGCGGACTTAATGCCTAGTGGCATTCTCTGCCAGTGAACCCGTGGAGTGATGACATTTTGTGGCAGGTGCAAATACACACACACATATATATATATATATATATATATATATATATATATATATATATATATATATATATACATACTAAGATATACATATAATATACAAAAAACTTTACATATGTAAATATATGAACAAAATATGTATCATACATAGATATAATATATATGCGTTACATATAATAAAATACATATATTGAAATTACAAATAATAAAACATCTAAATGTGTCAAAATATATCATCATCATTCTTAACATCCAACATCACTTCTTTTCAAAATAAAAGTCGTCTACCAACTTTTTAAAACAATCCTTACTTGGCGCTCTTCTTATGTTTTCGGGAAATGAGTTCCAGAGTAGTGTTGCCTGAATAGTAAAGGAATTGTTGGTGAATCCAGTGAAAGGAGATGGAATACTGATTTTATGATTAGATGAGGAGCGAAAAACCTTATCATGAGTTGAAAAGAGATATTGGAATTTCGTCGTTGTATTCTTCTAGCAACCTTCTAATTTCTGATTTAAAAACCAATGCTAAATTAATAGTGATTCAGAACTTAAACATTCCACTGACGTCTTGAATTTATCAGAGAACGATGTCAAGCTAGTAATTTAATTGTACTCGTTCTCATCTATTAATGTGTCTGCTATTTGCACTGCGGCTAATGCTTGTTAACATCATAAGCATGCTGTGCCATCTCGTTGCTGTACCCGTCTTTATAGTAGGAGGGGCGCTGGTTCCAGATCTTGTCGAAACCTCATCTAGATCAAAATCATTCGACGAAGCTTCGTCATCCGAGTGGTTTATATTTACACCAATATCTTCAAAAGATAAGAGCAGGTCACGTTGTTCTTTGCTGGCAGCGGCTTCTAGTAGTGGAGCTCTATACCTCAAGTGTTTGACTATTTTCTTACATATTTATTAATAAGACAAAGAACCGCATCAGTGTTCTGAATACCATCTACGGTGACAAGATTATGCAAAGCATGGCCCAGGCAAAGATGATTTTTCATATTAAATAAATCAGCAGCTATTTTCATATTACTGCCAGAGTAGGCCACAAGGACAATATCTTATTGTGGAATCTGAAATGTCCGCAAAATACCTTGAATTTCGTCTCTTAATCTTTTCACCTGTATATTTTCCAATAACTTGGTGGGTGGTAGCTAACGTGAATTTCAACAGTTCATCTCATGAGAAATAAAATGGAAAGTGCAGGTTATATAATTGCGACGTCTAAATTGGTCTGTCCACAAATCTGTTGTTAATGCACCAAATCTTATATTTTGTTTTTTAACCCTTGACCACTTAGCATACATTTTTGTTACACTACCACCTGCCATAGGTCTGTGGGACCCAGTTCTAAAGTTCATCTAACGTTTTAAAATAAATGTATGGTTTATTTTTTAATTATAAATCGTTTCAATATTTCTTAAATTCTTTATTACAACATGAACAGCACAGAAAATACTTAAATTATAAAAAATGTCTTCCATAATCAATCAACATCTCTTACTTGCATATAAACTAACATATTTGGTATATGAGATCTCCAAAAATAATCACATTTTATAGGAAACTTTTAATGCTCTTTTCTAATTACTAAATAATAACGTTGCAGTTTCATATTATTGACACGACGGTTCATATGCGGTCTCGTTAGTTGTTCAGCTAGTTTCATCATAAACTTTAATCTGCTTTCAATCTTCAGTTCTTCGGGTTGGACTGATAAGTTCACGACGTAACAGTTTGAAGCTGAATGGCAAGAAGTTAATAAAATACTGCCAAGGGCCATCTGCGAGTTCGACATGCAGTAGAATAATTCGAAAGTCTCTGGTCTAGAAGATCCACTCCGTATTTCGTAGTGTTGTAGAAAAGTATAATTTCTGGCTTTTGAGTAGATTCATCAATATCTGGCGTGTGGTGTATACTTGAAATTGTAATTACTGCTTTATTTTGTTTTGGAACATACGATGAAATAGTAAAATCTTTTGTAAATCCAAAAAGTGTGGAATCAATGTTTCTGTGGCGAGAAGGCAAAAATTCTGGAGGGATTTCTCTTTGATTTTGTTTCTCGTTGAAGTGTGCCCGCGCCCGTCAACTGTTTCTTTTTAGTGAGTCTAAGAGCACCAATGTGTACCAATTATCAGTTGTGACATTTACTGTTGGAACCCGCAATTGGAGGAATGAGATGCATAACCACTTTAGTTGGTTTCTTTGAATGCTGACATTCAGCTGGTAAGTTAAGTCCATCAGAATCTTTGCCTTTGTATAAATAGGCATTGAGTAAGTAGCCGGATCTTGCATCTGTAAGACATTGAATTTTTATCCCGTACTTAGCTGGCTTCTTTGGCATGAATACTTTAAACCAGCATCGTCCCCGGAACGCAACCAACATCTCATCAATACATGTGTAACTGCCGATTACATAAATAGCCTGGCAACGGAAAATAAAAGAATCAAAGAGATCAGTTATAGGTGCAGCTGCATCAACTTCACGTCGGGCCTGTCTGGTCGCTGCGTCGTCAAAACGTATTGAATTTAGTAATACTTTGAGCATATTTTTACTCCTAATGCAGCGGTAAATTTCCCGACTATAGTCGTATTTTTAATTAGACGAAGTCAACTGACGTTTACTGTGTTGTCAGTTTTTGATGAAATAAAAATAGTGTTGTGACAAAGTGAATGATTGAAAAACTCCTGAATTAATGAAATTGCCTCGATTGTCTAGTGAATAGTTAGTGTGCTGAACTGCCGATATCGGGTACGGGGTTCGAATTTTAGTCGTGCTTTGTACATACCAACGAGTTTTCGACGTGTGTTTTAAACATTAAGGAAAATATTGCGAGGAAACTTGTAAGACTGTCCTATTTTCAATACATCATGTAGTTGAAACTATAGATGTATAAAATATAACAATTATAGGTAGGTAATGAGAATAAAAAAAATCGCTTATTACATAATTTGTTTTTATTCATTATCAGATAAAAAATCATCACTATCGCTTTCGGTGACATTAATTAAAAATCTGTCAGTAACATTGTCAATCATGTGGTCGAGACCATACATTTTGTCTTCTTTTTTAATTATATGAGACACGCAGCTATTCCATTTTTCAGGTGTGATATGTTGAAGTCCTTCTTCAAAAAGTTTTTTTACTTCTGTCATTTTGAAGGTTTTGTTATTTCTTGCAACATATCCTTTAGCCTGCGCCCATACCAACTCAATGGGATTGAGCTCACAGTGGTATGGGGGCAGACGTAAAACAATTATCCCATGCTGCGCTGCCATCTCGTCCACAACATACTTATCGCAATGTTCTTGCTTGTGCTGCCGTACAATGTCTATAAGAGTAGCTTTAACCATTGTTGCTTCGAATGAAATATTTTTGCTCGTTAGCCACTCTAGTATTCTAGGTTTAGTCCAAGACATTTTAGGCAGCGATTCTAGTTTCCTGGAGTGGTAGGGGGCATTATCCATCACTACTACGGAATTTGGTTTTAGTTTTGGCAAGACCCCCCTAAACCACTTCTCAAAGGAATCGGCATTCATCTCTTGATGATAATCTTCTTTATTTTTTTTGGCTTCAAATATTAATAAGCTGTCTTCTACGAATCCTTCTTCCCCGCCTATATGGCCGATAATTAATCGTTTGCCCTTTCCTGAAGGCTGTTTTAAGCCAGTGGTCAAGCCATCTAGGAAGGCCTGGCGGGACGATAACACTGTCTGGTCAATCCATGCCTTCTTCGGTGCATGACCTTCAAGATAGTGAAAAATATCAATTAATTATTGAAAGTACAATTTAATGTAAAGAAAACAGAAAATTGTAATTACCTTCGTTGATCCAGGTTTCATCTTGGTAATAAATATACCTTCCTTCCCTTCGATACTCTTTAATTTTTCGAAGGTATCGCTGGCGCCATAGAATAATGTCCTGTCTGTCAATTAAAATGCTGTGTCTTGATTTTGTGACATATTTGAAATTTAAATGTTTCATAACATTTCTTAATGTACTCCAAGAAAAATTGGGTAAGTCTGGGTCTTCATTGACAACCTTAAGAATCTGTAAAGTAATAAAAATATGTTTTGAGTAAGGAAGTCTACGCAATCTAATACTTTGGTTTTACAAATAACATTATGGTGGACACAGAATATAATGCAGTAGAAGGAATAAAGTTTAAGTTACCTTTATAATGGTGGGTGACTCATTTGCATAAAAAAAATTATGTACTTTTCGCCTTATAGCGGCAAAAGTAAAATCGTCTAATTTATCTTTGAAACTGTGTTTCGGTCCACGTTTCTCGGGAGACTTAAATTGTTCATTTTCTTTGCATTCTTTTAACACACTGTAAACTGAGGTCACACCAATTCCCAAAATGTCAGCTGTTTTCGAAACACATTCTTTTTTTTCGGGGGCCTCAATAGGTAATAGTGAAGCAGCTTTTTCCTCAAATACGTGTTTGTAGACGTTTTGTATCATAAGTTTTTCGGTAACGCTTAAAGCAATCCGTGGTCTCTTCTTTCTTGGAGACAAGCTTTGGCTTGACGTGCTTGGTTGAGGATCCATATCATTTGTACGAAACAATATAGCAACAAATAAACACAACAATTACCACAAACACAACGTAACGAAAAACTTAACAAAAACAATAACTAAACAGCGTGAGCGCAGAAAAAACATTCGTGCTATCAGACCAGAGGTTAGAAGCCGAATAACAAACAAAATGGCGACCGACGCGCGCGGCGTTGATCGGTGTTGGCAGTAGTCGCCGCGCCGCGCTTTGTAATAAAACCTCAAAAAAACTGATTGTAGTTACATACTACTAGTAACTTATATCAGAGCACTTTTATACAATTTTATTGTAAAATAGAAATAATATTCTTTTATAGTTTGAAATGATTAACTATACACACTCATTGTTCATTCATCTGATTGAACGAGAACTGAACGCATCACTATTACTTTAAATATGGCAACATTATTTTACAAAGTGACATTAGCTACTGTCAGTTGGCTTCGTCTAATTAAAAATACGACTTATAGTGCCGTTTGTACAATACCATGACGTGTAGTCCTCGTGGTTTTCTTTCTTTTAAGATTGTCGTATAAAACAGGAATTCAATAAATGCCTTCAATTCAATGAGGTCTAAATCCATGAACATAGGTTTTATTTTGATAGTTCGGCCTTATATCATTTATCTTCACGTTAGTGTTTACAACAATTTTTTCAAGCATTTCATCTGTAATCAAGTTTTGCCAAATATCTAGCGGAGAGATATGTTGACCTTACACCAAGTGGTTCTTGCACAATATTATGATGTAACGTTCGCGATCGAAGGGAAGGAGGTACGGAAGACCATAACTAAACATGATTCAAGTCTACTTCACAATCCACGTCCGCTACATTCATCGTTTGGTATGTTTTCTTCATGTGATAGATTTTCTTCTAACCACCGCTCAATATTTAAGTCGTTAGAACCCATTTTGTACCTAAACAACAAAAATACCCTTATTAAAAAAAAATCACACAACCACCTATCAGAGGTCTCCAAGACTACAAGCGAAAGTAAGTTACTCACCAGAGACAAACGAACGTGCGTCCAACCTCGACGAGCCGTTGAGCGGTACTGAGGAGGGTAGGGAAAAGGTACATGTACCGACAAGTTCATACGCGACTCGGGCGCAACAATATTTACGATCATAAATTCCACAAGATCTGTGAGGCATAGTAGGTGATGAAGGGTTAATAATACTCTGTACATATATTAACATACTGTTATATACTTCTAACCCCTCTCGAGCAATATTATGCCGTGAGAGTGTAGATCGTCATTAGCCACAATATTATTATATTTTTTAAAAAATCAATCATGTCTTCATCATTTATGCTGTCGAATGGCAATAGTGATCTGGCGAACCATAGAGCCAAATCGCGCGCTGGCATCCACTTGTCTTTTTTTCTACCAGGTTCACCACTTATTCCTACAATACCTTAGATAAAATAAAAAAAACAAAATCCCAATAAAACCGTAATATACCAACCTCACGGAATTAAAGAGCAATGTAATATAGTAATTACATAGCTAGGCAATTAAAAATGAATCGCTAATTGCAAAAGTGACACATGTCCCTACATGTAAAATATTCAGGAGAGACAAAAAACTGTTTTATTTTTGTATTAATCAAAATAAAATATTTATTTTTTAGGGTCATTTATATTGAAATTGCTATGAGAAAATATAAAGTTTTCTTTTTAATGACTAAATGTAAACTAAATTTAGTTGATTAGTAAATTGCCAAAAGAAAACATGGACATGTTCCCTTTTTGCTATTAACATAGGACATGAGTCCTTTATTCAGCGAAATTTATATTTTTCATACAAAAATTAATAGAAAAATTAAACAAGGAATATTTCAAATAATGTTTATTTTCTAAGCATACATCGCTGTTTAAAATTAACTGTGAGCTTACATGGGTATGTACAGATTAATTACGCATTCTACTATTCCTTTCCATATGATTTTCAGTTGGCCATTCATAAAGTTCATTCCGGAAAGTGTTATATTTTAAAGGAATATAAACTTTAAGTTTTTTTTTAAATCTTCCATTTTACATTCCAGTAGAGGTATTTTATTATGATAAAGTTTTTGTGAAGGCAAACTCACTGGAATTGTGGCAGGTTTTCTCAAATGAAAACAATGAGGCCACCAATAAATTCTTTAGTTTTAACTACTTTTGGTTCCTTGTCATTAAATTCAAAATAGTGGTATTTTGATATTGTGAATGGAATTGAGCCTGAGTTACCTCAAGCTTCTGATTTTTTTTTTATTATAAAACTTAGGGTACCAATTTTGGACATCATTGATAACTGAAGAATCTGCCAAAAACAGTATACTTATCTTTAATATTGGATGACTTCATTATTACTTCTTGCACATACTCATCTACTGTGTAAAGTCTGTCAAATTCTTTTAATGAGACCAAATGCTCGGTCACAAGGCAAAAATGAGTGGCCACGTTGAGGAAAAATGCAGTTTAATTTTTTTTTAACTTAGTACTATCAAACTCACCAGCATTCATATAAGTGCGTGGTTTTTATTTTGGCCCCAGCAATTGTCACAAAAAAGGTGTACCTCTTCTACTTTAGGGTCTAAAAAATTCTTTAAACAATGTAAAAAGAAACGAAGAGACATTATCAGGTGTTTTCCTTGCCATTCCTTCATGAAATACATAGCAAGTCGTCCTGTCATTTCCTTTATTATAAATACCAAAGGTGTTCACACCAAGCTGACGGAAATAATATACTTCTTGTACAGGTATCTTCAGTAAGTCTAACACAGCCATAAAATTAAAGCAAATCGCAGCATTTTTTTTATTTTTCTTGGCTAAAACTGTTTCCATAGTGGAATAGAATTTTTTACTTCTATTTTTATGAACTAAAAGTTCTGCAACTGAAACTCGTTTGGCCACTTCATTCAAATTATCACTTTTAATTTTTGCTTTTAACTCATCGCACTTTGAGCAAGTATCTTTTGCAGGTTTTCCAAATGTTAAAGAGAAATTTCTTTTGAAATATTGCCAATAGAATGTGTATAGAACTTTGTCTTTCAGGTCAGGGTACTTATCGATAAAACATCTGTACATTTTTTTAACATTTAAATTAGCACTCAGATAAAAGTATGATCGCGTAGTGTAGTGGGATTTGCGAACTGGAAATGATTTGATATACTCATCTATTCTTTGTATGATTGGAAATGATTTGCAGGGCATTGTATTAATACTGCTTTTCTTGCCTCTACCATCTACAGGCACGACATGTTTTTCTAAATTCGTTATTCTTCTCACCCTTTTGCTAGTGATGTTGTGAGCATTAATAAATGCCTTTTTACAAACATGAGTTCGTATTGCGCCAAGCAATAAGTAATATTTGAAATTCGTTGATTTTGGCTTCCGATTGCAGCGATTCCAGCATATCAGCACGTGCTCGTGATCTTGAAGTTGGTGCTATTTTTATCATTCTTTGTAAGTGTAGGTCTCGTTCATCTTTGGATATATAAAACTGAAGAAGGACATCGTGCAACAGCTCACAACAGCCTTTGCAACTGGAAATAAAAGATTAAATTATAATACAATATAACAAAATATCATATTCACAAGAATATCATATCATAAATACCAGTTTTTGTTGATAAAATCAGGATCATTTTTGGCGGGCACGCGTTTGCCGGCAAAATTTGTGTGACTTTCACCCAAAATTTTTGCCTCCTTTATATTTTTCGTGGTTGGAAATGTTTTTACCTAACCATATTAGCAATGTTAAATAGAAACATATTATGTATATTAAAAAAAAATCTAATTCACTTTAAAACGAAACTTGATGGCGTCATCTACGCAATTCTATAACCCTTATTCAAACTCGAGATTGTGGAGGAGTTAACAAAAAAGTAAGATCCATTCCTGGGTAATTTTGGGCCATAGAGTTAAAAAATAAACAGAAAAGGGGGGGGGGGAATGGAAGGAAGTAACCTTTTTATGGGGGGGGGGAACCGATATCTGTTTCTGCCCTGGTCCAAAATGGTAAAAGTGGGAACTATAGCTTCCATTGTCCTATATGACATAAATTAAATAACACTAGTTATTTGCCCTTGGTTCACTTGTGAAACTAAGGGAAGAACTCCGAAATTGAAAACAAAATAGACTTCCCCGTACATTTTAGTTGAGTATGTAATTTTGTATGCAGTAACTAATTTAACTTTAGTCAAAGTTACTTGTATTGGTGAGTACTTAAATCTTTCGGCTCTCGGGTAATTAATAAAACATATTATTATTATAGAAGTTTTCTTTATTAATATATATTTAGAAACTAATCTTATTAAGTGTTAGGAACTCTTTTTATCACGTTAATCAGACTATCCTCTTCAGTGTCTTTTATTTCTCATTTTATAAAGTTATTCTAGGCTATTCTGGCACGGTGCATGTGGAGCACATAATTTTTTTTCCTTTCTCCTGGTTTTTGTACTGCTGAACCGGCATCTCTTATGTTACTTTCTTAGGGCATGTGTATACCTACATTCAATAATCGATTTTCTTTCGGCACTGCGAATACCCCCTTGTAAAGGGTATGCTTGGGTGTGATTTTTTGAAAATAATTGTTATGTGTGAATCATGGATGTTACTTAGGTCATATTTTACACATTCGCGAATGCGAATTTTCGGGATGCGAATGTGCGAATGCGAATGTGAATGTTTGGGAGTAACATTAAAAAAAAACTTTAATCAACTTGAGTCATCATTCTTATTTCTTATAATAGGAATATGAAAACATATTGGAACAGTAAACCAGTGTTACACAGTAAATATATCTAAGTCAAAATTCAAAAGAGGGATGTTATATTTCAGAAAAAGTAATTTTGCCGCCTTTTCGCCTATGAGACGATTTCTAAGAGGCTCGTATATAAGGCCGGCTGCTCTGAACAATTGCTCACTCGGAACGCTGACCGGTGGAGCGCACAGATATTTGCGGGCCAGATCTGTCAATTTGTCGTATTTTAATTTACTTTTCCATTAGTCGAGAGGGTTTTCATCGAGAGAGGCTTGTTTTTCTTTAAGATAGACCTGCAGTTGAGCTTTAATTTCACATTTTTAGTGTCTCCAGATTCTACATCCGAGCCTTCGTTTTTGCTTGAAGAATCTAGAATTCCTGCCAGGTTGCTTATAAGACTTTTAGCAGAACTTGTTGAAGGCTCATTAATATTGCTTGATATATTACTCAACCTTTTAGCGCCTGAAGCTAAACGCCGATTTTTATCACCATCCCGGTTAGATAGACCTAGAGCCAATTCCACAATATCAGAGTGGACTTTATCTTTCACAATATCACTGAACAGTTTATGCTTGTATCGTGGGTCCAGAAATGTGGAGATTGTGAACAAAGAATCAATCACCAGGTTGCCAAACTTCTTGTTTATTTCGGTTTTAATAACTTGTATAAAGCTGATAATAATGTTATCAACGGTGTCGCCTTCAGTAGGTATCTTTGTGTCATCGAGACCTTTCAACGTGTAAATAATCGGAATCACGGACGGAATTAAAGCGCTTGAGCTGCTCAAGTTGCGTGTACGAGGGCGGCACTGAAAATTTCGGGAATCAAGGAAATGACACAACATTACTATTTAAAAATGTATTTATTGCTTTTCGAAGTATTCTCCGCGAAATTTGACACATTTTTCCATACGATGGAACCAATCATTGAAGCAACCATTCCATTCGGAAGTTGGTATCTCCAAAATGGCCGTTTTGTAGGCGTACACAGCTTTTTCATGTGATGAAAATCTCTGTCCACGCAATTTATTCTTTATTTTAGGGAAAGTATAGAAATCATTAGGGCTTAGATCGGGGCTGTACGGCGGATGGTCTAATAATTCTATGTTTTCTTGCTCTAAAAACTCTTTTGTTCTGTGTGCGGTGTGAGAACTCGCATTGTCGTGATGGAGGATGATGCGGCGGTTGCAGTTCTCTTTACGGAGTTCAGAAACGACCTGTGGCAAACAAATGCTAGCATACCATTCTGCATTAACCGTTCTTTGTCCCTCAAGAGAAATAGTCGTAACATGGCCGGTTTTGGAGACAAACGTGGCCACCATTTTTTTTTTGCAACACTCCGTGAACGAACAATTTTTGTTGGCTTTAACTCATTTTCGGACACCCAAACTCGTGACTGGTTTTTTGTTTCGGGTTCGTACGCATATATCCAGGATTCGTCAACGGATACGATGTTGTATACAGCATTTGAGGATCCTGCGTGGAATCTTTCGAGAGTTCTGACGCACCAAGTAACGCGAGCCGCTTTTTGCTCTTCACAGAGCGAATGCGGTATCCATCGGTAAAACAACTTTTTTACACCTAATTGTTTATGCAACATTATTTGTATTTGACTCATGCTAATGTCTAAAGTTTCTGTAAGCCATCACTACCATCTCTGCACAGGGAGGACGACTCACTGGCCCAAGACGCAAAAGACAAAGCCGACCTTTTAGGCTCCCTTTTTGCGTCCAACTCGACTCTTGATGACGGGGGGAAAATACCGCCGACCATCCCGCGGTGTGAGTGCTCCATGCCGGATGTGCTATTCTCACAGCGCTCAGTTCGCAAAGCACTTCACTCCCTGGACATCCAGAAGTCGAGTGGGCCTGACGGAATCCCCCCAATTGTGTTGAGGACGTGTGCTCCGGAGTTGGCACCGGTCCTAACGCGTCTTTTCCGGTACTCCTACTCCCAAGGCGTAGTCCCGAATTCATGGAAGACAGCTTTTGTCCACCCGATCCCTAAAAAAGGCGACCGCTCAGACCCGTCCAACTATAGGCCTATCGCGATCACCTCCTTGTTCTCCAAAATAATGGAATCCATTATTAACTGCCAGCTCATCCGGTACCTTGAGGATCACCAGCTGATTAGTGACCGCCAATACGGTTTTCGTCGGTGTCGATCAGCTGGTGATCTTCTGGTCTACCTGACCCATAGATGGGCGGAGGCAGTTGAGTCCAAGGGGGACGCGTTGGCCGTTAGTCTGGACATTGCGAAGGCCTTCGATCGGGTTTGGCACAAAGCGCTTCTTTCGAAACTCCCTTCCTATGGGCTTCCCGAGAAATTGTGCAATTGGATCACCAGCTTTCTTGCAGATCGGAGCATCAAGGTCGTTGTAGACGGTGCATGTTCTGACTACAAGCCTATTAACGCTGGTGTTCCAAAAGGCTGTGTGCTGTCACCAACGCTGTTTCTTCTGCATATCAATGATATGTTGCTGACTGGTAACATTCATTGCTATGCGGATGACAGCACTGGTGATGCTGTATACACCGGCCGGGCCAATATTTCTCGGGAAAACGTCGCCGAGTACCGGAACAAACTTGTGTCTGAAGTCGAGTCTTTGCTGGACAAAGTCTCGGATTGGGGGCGACTAAATCTAGTCCAGTTTAATCCTCAGAAGACACAAGTTTGCGCGTTTACCGCTAAAAAGAACCCCTTTGTCGTATCTCCTCAGTTTCAAGGCACTCCCCTTCTTGCCTCAGCCAGTATCGGCATCCTCGGAGTCGACATATCGAGTGACGTGCAGTTTCGTGGTCACTTGGAAGAGAAGGCCAAATTGGCCTCTAAAAAGCTTGGCGTGCTCAGCAGAGCGGGACAGTATTTCATGCCGGCACACCGCCTGCAACTTTACAAGGCGCAGGTTCGGCCTCACATGGAATACTGTTCCCATCTCTGGGCAGGGGCTCCCCAGTGCCAGCTCCTTCCACTTGACCGCATCCAGCGCAGAGCGGCTCGAATCGTCGACGACCGAGCCCTTTCCGATCGGCTCGATTCATTGGCACTGCGAAGAGATGTTGCATCTCTTTGCATTTTCTTTCGCATCTACCATGGGGAGTGCTCTGAGAAATTGTTCGGATTAATCCCAGCCGCCAAATTTCATGAACGCACATCGCGGCAGAACTCCCGATACCATCCACATCATCTGGATGATTGGCGGTCCACCACTGTGCGATTTAGAAGATGTTTTCTTCCTCGCACGACTTCCTTGTAGAATCGATTACCATCAGCGATTTTTCCGGACCGATACGACTTAGGAACCTTCAAGAAAAGAGCCTACTCCTTTTTAAAAGGCCGGCAACGCATCTGCAATTCCCCTGGTGTTGCGGTTGTTCATGGGCGGCGGTAGTCACTTACCATCAGGTGAGCCGCATGCTCGTTTGCCCCCTCTCCTATAAAAAAAAAAAGTTGCCTCAATTTCGCGGTATGTCACATGTCGATCTTCCTCAATCAGCTTACGCACAGCATCAACGTTTTCTTGGGTGACTGCAGTTTTTCGACGACCTTGACGGGGATCATCACTGAGCTTGACACATCTACGTTGAAATTCAGCAAATCAGCGATAAATTGTGGTTTTGGATGGGGCTTCATCAACAAATGCAGAAATCATCCGGTCAACACACTGTTTTTGTGTTAAACCACTTCGAAAGTCATAAAATCATCGCTCTTGAATTTTCTCGAATCAATTCCATTTTCTCAACGACTAAACAAATTTGATAAAACCTTGTGGCAAGACCGAGAATCTTTTTTTAAATAAATAAATGGCTTAAGCTTCTTCAAATGGCTTAAGAACTGTTACGCAATACTCCATAGCTTTCCATTCTTCGGGTGAAATGTTGGGAATGTTATTGTCATTACCATACAGGCACAAAGCATCTTTTAGTTTTAAACACATTTCGAACATATAAAACTTGCTATTCCATCTTGTTGTACAGTCTCCTATAACAGTTAGTGGAATTTGATCTGGATTTAGTCGCTGTTGGATATTGGCTAGTTGACGTTGAGCAATAGTCGAATGATTAAAATGAGTGGCGATCCTCTTACATTTCTGAACCATATTCACTAGGAAATTTCATATTCACTAGGAAATTTTGAGAATCCAATCCATTCTTAATATTTGTCTGTAGCTTATGAGCAGTATAGTCTACATCGTTAAAATCAGCCAATGTCATAGCAAGCTTCATATTTGAGCCCTCATCTCTCACCATACAGTGTACTTGCTCCTTAGTTATATTCCATTCACTCAGCATTGATTCAAATTTGCCTTCGAATTCCTCGCACTTTAAGACAACGTTTAAACGGTTGAAATGTGCCGTTATGCCGTGACAGGTTAGGCTGAGATGTGATACATTCGCACTTCACTCTGACCTTATGTCAGTCGTGAATGACATATATTTAAAATCAGCTAACAGAACTTTGATTTTTTCAGCAACTTTGCCGTACCACACTTTTTTACTGAGCATACTTCACAGGTATGCTCAGTAAAAAAATTACGACCTTTTACTGTATATTGGGACGCGACTAACTGTATTAGCCTTCGAAATCCTACGCCATCAACGAAGTTAAATGGCAAATCTTATAATGCTATCATTTCACTTATTCGGCGTGTCCCATTGTTTCTTTTTCACTAAAGTTTCTTCAATAGATAATTGTTTTGTTACCTCTTCTAGTGGAATTTCTTGCGGTATATCCAGTTTTGAAGCCTGGACCTCCGATTCAGTATGGATCAGCATTTCGTATTTTTTGGAATGAACGGTTTTCAAATGGGTTCGCAACGCCGAGGTAGTGCGCCTAATTGTGGAATAACTTTTCTCGCAAAGATTGCATTTCGCGTGGTCTCGAATGATAGGTGTAAAAAATCGCTATATTTCCATTTTCTTTCCTGGTGCCATGGGAAAAACTGTCAAAATAGCTCAACACAATTCTAAACTCACAAACGATTTCGATTTACGTAATGACTAGTTATAACTGACTGACTACTAAAACAAAACAAGCCAAACTAACCACGCAAGCAGCGAGAAATAAACGCTTTCTATTGGTCGAATGAAACACGTGATGCCTTCTACGCGTGCGACGATCGACTGCGAATCATCCGCATATGCGAATGCGAATGCAAATATTCGTAACAAACCTAGTGTGAATGTACCGTTACAGCATGTGTTGCACTGTACGGTATGTATAAATTAATAATGGATGCATCAAACATGAAAAATAATAGACGAATCCAAGATTTCCGGTTGATCGAGTAAGAGGATGTGTAATGACCAAATAGATCCACCCCACCCATACTCATTGTGTGTAAGAAGCAATTGCTTTCAAGCAAAGAACTTCTGCTCTTGAATCATCTTTTTGAGTTCTTTTCACAAACAATGTTCAATGGTTGATGTGCTATGATAAGTTACTTTTTTGTGTCAAGCCATCTCATTACTGTGATAGGTTCTGATGTCAAAGCCGAGAATTCATGCTTGTTTAGTCTGTAACGGTTTTGATTGCTTCTTTATCATTTCCGGGAGGTCTATCCGATTTGATCTTACTGTTCCTACAGCATAAATATGTTTATCATATAGCTACTGTTCTAGTAAATTGCAACCAGTGAAGAAATTATCAAACGCTACTAGTGTATTGATGAGGTTGTAGCTGAATTTCATCACGACATTGTAGCCCAGACCTTCATTTTCAATACTATCACCCTTTATTATGGTACAGCCTGTTCAGGGTTTAGTATTTCTAATAAGTTGTGTACTTGCAGTTTCCTCATGTTCTGTGTCACCTAAATCATCGATCCCAAACATCTCTTCAAGTCGCATCTCAATTCTTTTCTCATTTTGTTGCAAAAATTACCTTGAAGGACTAATTATAAAAATCATCATCTAGAATTTTTTCTCCTTTTCAGTTCACTTGTACAATTATTTGATCATGAAATAACGAATAATAACTACTAAGTTGCATATATCTAATAATAATCTATCTTTTGTCTAAGTTTATTCGATCAACGGACACACGGATTTTCTATAAGGATATTTTCAAATAATGAGAGCAGTAACGATCACTGGGATGATATTTTCCCATTCATAGACTCAATTTCAGTAGAGTTTAAAAAGCTGCAAATGAAAGATTCTGGGCAAGTTTTACGGTCCACACAACCGTAATATAGTCTAGTTTGCATATGTAATACTTAAATCTGCTTACCTAATTTTTTTTTCAGCACTACACTATAAAATTTAAAATAACTGTCGTCTTATTCCGCACTATCACGTCACCTAACTTTGATGTTTCTTTACCATGACAATTCTTTAAAGTGTTACCATTAAAAAGGTTCTCTGAAATGTAAATGATACGTTCAGAAATATTACATTGCATTAGGTGTTACCATATAAAAATAAAATATGATTTTCTTCAATCTGTGGTGGGAACTATAGCTCCCAGCGTGTTAAATAAATGATAAATATATACCATTCCAGACCTGCCCCTCCATGCGTATATTCCGTCAATGATTAGTTCCAAAAAACTTGATGTGAAAAAATGTGCGATATTCCAAAGATGCCTTTCGATTATTTTGAATATGTATAGTGATAGATCAACTGTTGTTGTAGATATCCCCATAAGGGTTTTTAAGGTTTTGTAAATTGAAAAAGTAGTTCTAAGAAAGTATTCAGACATCTATCGAACTAGTACTAATAATCATTCATAGATTTTAGTGTAGTATTTTAAATAAAAATAAATTACCTTAGTCTTCGTACATATTATATATATACATATAGACGGAGGCAGAGCCAAAAAAAGTCTCTGAATTTATTAAGCCTGGTTTTTTTCTCAGGTGATTATAATAAAAGCTACGGTCAGTCAAGCGGATATTAGAACAGGTGTCTCAGATGCGCGGTCAAACATGTCGTGACCACAGACATAATAAAATCAATTTCTTAAGACTGAAACTTTATGAACTTTTGTTTTTTTAAAGTGTTACCATTAAAAAGGACTGACCAGCTGTGTCCCCATATGTAGCTAGGTTTATAAGGGTACAATTCGTTTATTAAGCGTGATTTTTTTTATTATTAATAACTAAAATGATCAGTCAACCATTTCGTAGAACAACGCCCGTCAGCCAGTGAATAAGAAATTAATTTGTTTCGCTCTCTATGGACGTTACTACACGCGGGCAACTCGATTTTTATTTATAATTTACTTAAAATGGAATAACATTATCATCATTTAAAGTACGACATGGATTTTAATAAGGCAATTCTGTGTCGCATTTGTGCTTAAAAAAATATGTTTGTGATTGTTGTAAAAACAAGAAAGTGAAACTAATTTTTACGGATTATATCGCGTTTAATTTTAACTTTTTCAATTCCCGTTTCGGGTGCTTTATAGCACCCATGGTCACTGGGGGGGGGGGGGGGGGGAGGACTGAGGTTTATGACGTTCTGATGTCATAGTTAGCCCGGCTACCTTCAGTTCAATTTAATATTTTTAATATTACCCGAAACGTTATTTAATGTTTAGTCTTTGCGTAAATATAAGAAAACATGAAAACAAGAAAGAAATCAATGAGTTCTTACCTGTGTATTTACCTGCGTTCGTTAAGCACTGTTCTATTCGAACGAATTTATTTGAGATTTTTAGACACAACTGCGACACAGAAGTGCATGTACATTACAGCTGTCTGACTAGCTGTGTCCCTATTGGACGTTGATTGACTATCATAATTCTGATGTACATATAAAAAAAAAAACAAAACAAAAGTTTATAAAGTTTCAGCCTTAAGAAATTGATTTTATTATGTCGGTGGTCACGGCATATTTGACCGCGCACCTGAGACACCTATTCTAATATCCGCTGACCAGGCTTAATAAATTCAGAGATTTTTTACTCTGTCTCTTGGACTAATAGGATGTGTAAGTAGTGCAATTGTCTAACTCTGGTAGGAATTGTGGTTGACTCCGTATAGACATTCATTATCGTTGAATTTCGTTAAAATCAGTATCAATTATCAGCCGATGTTTTTTATATTAACCTCTTTTTTTTTAGATTAAAAAATAAAAGTAAAGTTACAGCCTATATTATGTGTCTCACTGCTGGGCAGGCTTGCCCTCACTTCTGAGGAGTTTAGGGCAAGTAAGTTTCCGCTGCGCTGCTCCAATGCGTGTTGGCAAACCTCTACATTTTTTCGAGATGTTTTACAAAAATGTAATGAAAATTCATAACGCAGTTGTAGTGATACTCAGAAGTCAGTCATTCTTCCACACAGAAATACAGAAACAAGTTCATTTATGTACAACCTACATTTCCTACATTACTCTTAACTGGTTCAGTATTGTTTTTGTGTGGCGTAATACACGCGAGTCGTGTTTTTTTTTAAAATCATAACTCACTCAAATTGCGGTTTTGGAAGATTTATCCAGAACAAAATAGTCATTATTTTGCAAGTAGTTCATCCCTGCAGCTTCGTTTCTGGATATTTTGAAATTTTTAGGGGTTTACCTTTTTTTAACTTGTACATGGTACTCTTTTTACTTTGTGGGTTTTAAATCATGTTGTGGAAAAACAGTCTAATAAGTGACAAATAATAGCACTCATTGCGATCGCTCACAAACTTTCTGGAAAACAAGTTCCCTGTTATAAAAAAACAATGCGTTTGTCTTATTGTTTAATTTTGCTTAAAATGGTTGACCTGCCGTCTTATTACTATCATATGGCCGAATAGACCTACGAAGTACCATGTGCTCTTGTGATATGGTATAAGGTTTATTTTTGCTTGAAACAGTTCGAAACCGTTCATGCATAAAAAAAGTTCGCTAATAAATAGTCTTGTCAATCCGCCGCCGTTTTTTTCCTTTTGAAAACACTTGTTTTGCTATTCTTATTAATTAGACTTTACTTTTACATTTGTATAACATTAAATAATATTTAACATTTGTAAATATCAATGAATCATAAACCTTATTTTTTTGCAATTTAAGGTTCTTGATTGTTTGATATTTACAAATGTTATTATTAGGTGAATATTTAATTAAAAGTCATTTACTCTCAATTTCAAAGAAAACACGTAGTTACCCACTAAAAACAAGTATCCTTCCGTTTGTAACTGATGTTTGATGTCAACTAAACTTAATTAGGTCTAAAGAAGTGAAAAAAGCATAAAAAAGAAAATTATTTTTACATATGGCTGATGACACAATAGGCGTGTCATCAACTTCTGTGATTAATTCTGTAATTACAAATATGTTTGACACGCCTGGCGTGTCATAAAATATTTGTTTATTTGAAAATCGGTGCTGCAACGAATCGTTAACTACGGGTTTTGTGTATTAAAATTTGCATGTCTTATTTTTAATAATTTGAAAGCTTCTAGGTCTATACCGCTGTAGTGCCAACTGATTGGTATTTATACCTTTTGTGGTATAATAGCTTTTGACGTAAAATTAGAAGCGATGCCCTATAAATATTACTAATTGCGGTGTTTTGTACATAAGGTAAAAAAAGGTATTGAGAAAAGTTCTGCAGAAAATGACAAATTAATTTTACTCTTAACTTTTAAGAGCTCTCTTGAAATGCTGACGTAGGATTCAGTTTCACGGCGTTTGTAGTTACTCACTGGGAAGAGCTGAGTATCTGTATGGCTCTGCGAGAGACGGCATCTTACTCTACTCATATATTGAATAAACAGCAAATACTGTTCTTACTCCTGTCCATAACAAAAAATTATTCTTTATTGATTAGTCTATAGTAGTTTACAGGTTTATCACATATCTTCACACATTTCCACATAATTATAATATACTGATATTTGTAAACTGTCATGGTTCGGTTTTGTTTTCAATATTTCGCTCAACCGGTTCAGTGCGGGTTACACGCCAGGCGTGCCATCGATTACTTTTGTGTGGCGTATGACACACGAGTCGTGTCTTTTTAAAAATCGTTATAACTCGCTCAAATAGCTTTTTTAGAAAATTTATCCAGAACAAAAGTCATTTTGCAAGTAGTTCATCCCTGCAGCTTCGTTTCTGGATATTTTGAAATTTTTAGGGGTTTACCTTTTTTTAACTTTTACATGGTACTATTTTTACTTTGTGGGTTTTAAAATCATGTTATGGAAAAATTGTCTAATAAGTAAATATCAATGAATGATATACCTTATTTTTTTTTTCAAATTAAGGTTCTTCATTGTTTGATATTTACAAATGTTATTATTAGGTGAAAATTTACTTTAATATAAACCAAGGTTTCCAGGGTGATTTAGCTGTACCTACTTTTATAACAACAAAAAATAGTACAAAAGGTTTGTAATCTCTTCATAAAAAAAGTCACTTGCTCTCAATTTCAAAGAAAACGCGTAAAAAAACACGTAGTTACCCACTAAAAACAAGTATCCTTCCATTTGTAACTTGTTTGAACAAGTAAAAAAGAACATTACTTTTACACATGGCACAATAGGCGTGTCATTTTTGTCTGTGGCGCTTGACCCGCCCGACGTGTCATGAAATATTTGTTCGCCGCCACAGCTAAAAGTTGTCGAAAATTGGTTCCGCAACGAATCGGTTAAGCTTCCGTAAGGCGCTTCTCGCCACACTATTATTGTAAATATTTTAGATTACTGCTAATGTCCCAGAATGCTCATCAAGTGCAAAAACTGATATCGACTATAATTATAATATAACGTGATATCATGAAAAGGAAGAGTGAGAGACTGCAGTTATTGAAGTGTTTGCAAAAATTATTACTAATCCTTTTTTTACGCTGTTATCTTGCCATTAGCTCGTAAGTACCTTGGCCACACTGTAGGTTGATATCGCTAGTCTGCTCAATCTTGCCATCCGACTATTTAGTGCTAAAAACAAATTTATACATTTATTTTAAGCTAAAGCGTATATTATGTAGGATACAACTGCCCTCCAATCGTCACGTCGACCTTTAATTGCGAAAATGATAAGATTCAATCAAAAATCAATATATATATATATATATATATATATATATATATATATATATTCATATATATTTAACTACACATTGCATGTTACACAAACGTGTGGTTATTATTTGAATAACTCTCAGAAATGTATAATTTTGCCTTTAGGTTTAAGTCAAATTGATCACAAAATTACTTACCCATGTTAGATCAGAAACTGCACTGTTGAACTTATTTATTATTATTACAGATCAAAACTTCGTATTCAATTCAATCTTTAGAAAGTTTTTATTTTGCAGTAAAGAGATTTTAATTTGCTAAAGGTAATTAACGAAGTTGTATATTTCGTGATTTTTGCCGTTTCAGTTTTGTTAGTATTTTTTAATTAGGGAATTATTTGTATTTGTTAATTTTTTTTCTTCAAAGGAAGGTTTATATACTGGTTTATAAAATCTAGTTAAGTTTTGTAAGAATTACAAGGGATATTCGGAAGTAGTTTTTCAACTTAAATTAAAAATACGTTTGTATGTAAATAACATGTTCGATGGGCCGAATATCTTTTGTTCAATTCTGGCACAAATTGTTATGTTTCTTTGTTTTTGTTGTTGGACTGAGTTGTGCAATAAGTTGTTTGAATTTACAACCCTTAGGTGTTTTCAATGTTTACATCATGACTTCAGTATTAGGTTGTATTTCCATAGTAAACTGAAAAATCTGAAAAATAACTTGAATATCATTCCAATCTTTTGTATGTCCTACAATGTACAAAGCTGTCAATGATTCCGAACGCGTCCAAAGCAAATCGATATGCAAATTATAAGAATGTATGTTCTACTGTATTGTTATATTTATTTTTTGTTTAAGATTCTTACAAGTTCGTACAGAAATAGGAAGGAGTGCCAATAGGACATGTAATGTGGTATCTATTTATATTAATTATACATAAATATTGTTAAGAATTTTAATAAAAACCCAATAGTGAAATGTGTTATTTTTTTACACCTGATTTACTTACGAAATATATAATTACATACATGAGAGAACTCATTCCGTCTTATTACAAAAAGATAAATATTTCATGAAAGGAGACCCGCGGGAAATACCACAACTTAAAACATAGAGTATGGAATTTGACATGGCACCGCGGCTAAGAGAAGTCTTTAATTAGAAAGACTATTTAAACAATCTTTTGTAATAAGCCGGATTACGTTTGGTCATAAATAAAACAGTATGTAATAACAATAAAACGACCAAATATAATTGGACCAACATTATCTACAATACTGTATTAATATATAAATATTGACTAAATAAGATATCATTATAATCTACTCAAAATAACAAGTAATATGTATTATTAACCCATACAAAAAAGCACCTACTAAAACTACTTTGAGAAAACAAAATGCATTTATAATGGGATTTGGGTAATAACTGATCATTTATGACTAACAACCCAAGAAATTGTGAAATGTTTTGTGGAATATTCTACCGTAAACAAATTCATTTCATATCCCTGAGATCTCAAGGACTTTGCGGCATCCATGGCTCCAGAAGGACAGATTTGGTTGAAGTATATTTTGTTCAAGCGTTAATTTATTGGTTTAAAGAAAATCTAGCCCTGGGTATCCCACTAAAACTATGGATGCTGCAATATACTCGGAATGAGGGTATTTAAAATGCGATAAAATTTTAAACTCTCTTTTCATCTAAGGGGGTTTCTAAAAGATAGTCCTCATTTTAATACCAGAAAGTCAATGAGATTAGGACAATGGATAAGGTGGGTATGCAAAAAGTGAATATAGAGAGATCGAAACGACGTTACAAAACTATCATTTATTCAACAAGTCGCTCACAACAAGTCTACACTAAAATTATTTACGATGTCACCAAATCTATATATCATATATATAGAAATACATATTATATTATAGATAAAATGCATATGGATCACCGATCGAGAGATTGAAATTAAGGGCGGGGCGTTTGAACGCGTGAATTTTAAGGTCGCAATTAGAATATGATCTGATTACGCGCGACTTCTCTCTTGAGTCTTGAGCGAGCTTGTGGCTTCGTTCCCTACTACCGGTAGACTCGATCGTATTATTTTCGCAAAGACATTGCCGAGACAAGTTCGCAATACTTCGCTTCGGCACCGACTGTTCTCGGCGCCCATCGGCCGTCCCGGGAATTTCGGCAAACGCCATTTCAAAACTGACTTTCTCAAGAAACATTTTCGAAAACTTCAACACAGTTAGTTTTTCAAGGAACTTCATCCTTTACTTCTTGTTTCAATACCTTTTCAAACAAACAAAATCAATATTAGACTTAGTATTAGAACTTTATTAGGAGCTATCTTTACATTCTAGAGGCAACTGCGCCTGTAGGAGGTGGTTACATGCTAACTTATGATCTACTAAAACCCTTTTTGTATCACGTCTAATGTTAAACACAAAACAAAAGCTATAGTGACTTCCAATTGCCGCGTAAGGCAACATATCGTTAATTGAGCCTTAAAATTATTACAAAATTATTTAATCTTTTCTATATCTAAGTCCGGCCCCAAACAGGTACAGGCATAAATGCATTATGGATGCTGGTCGGACATTTTGGGGTGTGTTGTATCAAAATCTATGTAGTTGACCTCAGCGTCACGAACTTACTAATATCGACCTGGAAAGTTAAAGATGGGAGTAACCATTGAGTCACAGATGACAGATGGCACTATTAGAGTATTCTATCAATGTATCAAGTCAAAAGTTATTACATATTTATCATGGGATTAATGTTTACAAGCACTTTTGACTACAGATAAATTGATAGAACATTAAAAAAAATGGATAGTATAATCAAAAGATAAAATTGATTATCTTAATATATAAAAACACACATACAAATTAAACAAAATACTTATGATACAGATTTCTTTAACAGAAAAATCATTAGTGTAACAAGGGAACTTTTCATCACAACATCTTTGGCATGCATTAATAACATAGCATGACCCCACTTTATAAGATACTAAATGTAACTTTCTGAATACATACAAATTAGAATAAAGTTTTGAAAAATTTCATCATTTTAATATTAGTAGATTTTGACAACATTCTCTAATTGACATACACATGTACCTATATGTATGTCATTCAGGTTGGCTTACATTTAATGTCAAAAAATGTGGTCATTTTGTCACGGAAGTTACAATAATAAAGTAGCTTAATGTAAAATTAAATATAATTAATAGAATCAGGCGTTACTTAGCGGAAATCCATTGTATAAAAGCTTTTAGAAAAATTTACTTCACAAATATATATATCCATATAACGTGGATATTTGCGAAGTAAATTTTTCTAAAAGCTTTTTTAAAATTAAATATTAAGAATAATTCATGTTGAATAAGTTATGCTCTCAAATAAACCTTACAATTCAGAAAAAAAAATTGGTGTATTTATTAATAAAATAATGACAGCTGTTATAGAAATACAATTATTTTATAACTGAAATTGGAGTCAAGGTAGCTAGCTATTTACAAGATAATATCTCTACCGATTACCAAATATATTGTTTGCCTGTTGAGACTTTGCATACATGCAAATAACAATTTACGAAAATACATCTAGAATCTTTAGAGATATTTTGATGAAGCTAACACAAGCCCCAAAATCAGAGTTACAATTTTTATTAGACATACATCAAATGGATGATTGAGTACATAAAGCAAATAACAGACAAAAAGAGTGATGATGATATATTAGAAATAATTACGAATATGTTAAGAGCACTTATGTTATGCGATCGTAATATATGGATATCAGTGAAACCGCCACAACTATTCAATACATACGTTTTAAAAAAAAAAACCATACAATTTCAATGCAAAATAAATAAACTAAGGAGCTGTAACAGTTGCCATTATATTATCAATAATACTTTTATTAAAATATAGGAAAATATTCGATATTAGATACTTTTCAAAATAACATACTATGATCCTTCGGGTGTGTCTGAACTGTCATTGGTGCATAGCTGATGGGTAATTAAATAATGTCACCAATTTTTTTACAGATGTTGTGAGATGACTTTATACAATATAGCTTATAAATAAAAAAATTGAACACTGTTTATCAATATGCATTTTCTCTTGCACCGTATTAGAATGATCAAGCAGTGAACTGAGGATGACCAAGCTAATTAGACACCTTGAAAAAAAGTTACTCTAACCTAAAAAAAATTGATGCTGTATAATATAAGTATTATTATTATTAAGGTACAGCATTCAACAGAATTATTTTGAATGAGACTAAAATTTTGGTATAAATAAATATGGTACACAGTTATTTTATTAAATGAGAAAGGTATTGACTTATGTATAGGCATATTTTTACATGCCTTTGTGTTTCTTTCTGGTGCCTTGTGTGTTTTCACTATTGTGAGTTTGAGAAATAGGCTGTGTATACAAGTATATGCGCATCAGGGGCGTAGCTACCGCCGTATCAGCTACGGGGCCCCAGGGGGGCCCCGAACGTATGTAAGCAAAAATTCTAAGGCAAAAATTCTATGGGACAGGATGTTGGTTTGAATTGTTTGGCTAGCTTAGTTCCTAGGAGTATTAATTGTAAGCAATAACTTATAATCGTTATATAAATATTTTAATTCAATGCGAGAGTTCTTGTTCCTTTTGTGAAAAATCTTTACCCTTCATTTGGCCCCCCCGACAAATTTTGATACAGAGCCCCCTCTAAGGGACGCTACTCCACTGATGCGCATATACATATACGCAACACCTAAAGGCTTAGTGTAGTTAACTTTCTAAAATTATTATTGCTAAATGGAAAACTCAACTAGTTTCAAATTAAAGTATTTTTTACTGATATTATTTAACTAGTAACTATTTTTATTTAAACGCGTAAACATTAGAAATCATTATTGACTTCATTACTTTATTCAATTGTTAACAATTGTAGAAAGTCAACTAGGCTAATTTTGCTGAACTAAAACCAAAGATATTTCATACTGAGATTACAAGACTTTAAAATAAGCGTAAATTTAGTCATATTTCGTTTTTAACTTGTAAACTTTTGACATGTATGTATGTACAAATACTGAAATTAAAATTTAATTACAATAGTTACACTTATATTGAAGTAGGGTCAGATTAAGAGTACTCTCAACTGACGAGCATGTATGCATAGGTATATGGATACATGCTCGGATGTAAAGGAGGCGAGAGATGTGTGTCAGGGATAACACCAAATGGAAGTCAGTAAGTCGGCAGAACAGTAGGCATACCCCCTCTGTGTGACAGGCGTGAGTGTTTATGTATGTATGTTATGTAGCTACGGTCTGGCAATGGTGTTTAAGACAACGTCACGGTTGGGTCTAATTGGCTTGGTCGAGTAGCACTGGTGGGAGAGTCCGAGCTGTATAGGCAGTGGCCTAGGGATGGTAGTAAGACTTACGCGGCGAGTAGGAGCGCTCGCGCTCGTAGCGGCGGCGGCGGTAGTGCGGCGAGGGCGAGCGGTGCCGGTAGCCGCGCTGGTAGTACTCGCGCTCGCGCTCGCGCTCGCGGTAGCCGCCGCCGCGGTAGTAGTAGTCGCTGCAACCACACCACGCCACGTCACACCTCACTTACCACCACCATACACTACGCTAAATATACTTTTTGAAATGCAACTTCTTTATCGACCTAACTATACGCGCGATTTAACTGTGCACTTCTCTGGAATGCGGCCTCGTGCTTCGTTTCGTGCGTTCGTTACCGTTAGTTATTTTTTTTTAATAATACTCTGCTTGTTTTTATTTATTATTGCGATACCAACTTTACCTAAGAATGTTGAAAAAAATCAAAGAAAGAAAATTAAAGGAACATTGTTAATTGTATAGTCAGAGTTACGTCACAATTAAATCGCACAGGTTGTAGTCGAGAAATTTAGTACTGTATTAAAATTACAAACGTCACGCTTTCTTGTAACAACAATTCACCGCCGGGACTGCAGCATGAGTAATAAAATAAAAGAATGATATATCATAAAGAAGTTTCACTTCGTATATATATACAATTATATGCACAATTTTTCCAGCATACAGCCCACCTAAGTGGATGCTATAACCATTTCTTTTCACTACACATTTAAATAAAAGCAGTTTTTAATGGATTTTATAGTGTAAATTTCAGGAAGTCTGCCGTTTGTGAACACGTACAGGATCACCCCCATCAATACATCAGATAGAATAGACCACAAATCCTCACTAAAGAATATTGATTCCTTCCAAGAATGATTTGCGAGACTTTAGAAATCAAGAAACATCCTAATTTCATTATGAGAAGATGGCTGGGTGTTGCCATTTACTTGGGATGGGCTTTAAGATACTAGAAGCTCATTCTGCATGGATTTGACCAAACATTTATAATTTTAAACCGAATGTAGCCATGATTAACTATGACATTGGGACATAAAACACCTGTCCTTTCCGCGACCTTGGGTGCTGTTAAGTACTTGAACCGCTAGGAATATAAAATAAGTTGATATACACAATAAAATCCGTAAAAACTCATCATTAAGAATGCAGATGCATTGTCACCCCTGAGAACTCAGATGAGATGCCTTGTTTCCAGTGAAAAGGGACTCCGGTTCTTTACACTCACCATACGAAACACAGCAGCCTTAAGCTGCTTTTTCACGCTGGTATTCTGTGAGAATGTGGTTTCTCCAAACAAACCGACCCATTTGTGCTACAACCATAATATAGCTGCAGCATGTCACAGAAAGCGACTATGGGAAACGCATTTCTGTAGGCAAGCTAAAGTTGCTGTTATGCTGTTAGTGTCATAATTTATTAAGATTAGGGCCATTGTTTAAATACCCCAATAAATTTAAAAAAATGCTTATGGCTTCTGATAGATTATCATAGCTATCTCGTTATGACAGACGTGAAATACCCTGATCAGCGAAAGGGAGTGGCGTCAAAAGTACGAGAATTCAAAGCCAAGCATGGCAGTTAAGGTAAATCTTCCGTGCAATGGGAAAGGAACATTTCCAGCAGTAGACGGTTTACGGGCCGATGCCTAATTCCAAGTGATAGATATTTTAGAGGAAACCTATTTTAACCTTTTTGATAAGTTGAATATAGATCTGGATAACTATTTTTGCAAGCCCAAAAACAAGTTTTTCTCTTGCAGTATTTTAACTTCATTGTTTTTGTCCTATAAACTGGGCAAAGTCCAGTAATTAAGGTTATTAACATAGTTTATAAACCCCAAATTTCATTTCATTTCATTTCTTATTTAACTGTCATAAAATGTAACATTTATTCCAAGGTGAAGGGAATGCTGCTGCTTGGCGACAAAAATAGTTAAGGTGATACATACGCAGATGTTCTCCTAAACAGAAAAAAGAGTCCTACCACTTAGAATTTCCTTGTTAATAGAAAACCTTTTTTTTAATTTGATAAATTAAATAGTTTATGATTATCTTAAATCATAATAAAGTAAATAAGTTTTTGCTTACTCTCTGTCTCTGCGTCTGTCATACCCATTGTCACCCCTGCTGCTCATGCTCCTGAAAATTGCACATTAAATGAATATATTGTACATTATTTAAAACATGTGTAGTAATAACAATAAGAACATGTACAAGCAGGCCTTTAGTGAGTCAGCCTAACTTACAGCTGATCCACTCTAAATCTACTCAAAATGCTCTGCCAACTCATAGGATTCCTGTACTGTAAGGATACTGTAAAGGAATTTCTAAAGTTGGCAATATTTAATACATTCACACAATGTATTAATACAATATTGCACATGCATCAAGTCCTGTTCTTCACTTGCATGTTAGGTAAGGGCAATGGTATAGGTCTTGCAATTCACAAGTGCAGTCGACCTTTGAATGTGGTCCGACATGTACATATATAGTGTGACAGTGTGCGTGCCGGGTGGAGCGGTCAGCGGTAGTGGTCTTATCACATATATCACTGGGAAACAATAAGCACAAGTGACAGAGCGGGCGTCCGCTTGCGACTGACCGCTCCGCCACGGACGCGCACACTGTCACACTGTGCATGTACATCTCGGACCACATCCAAGTCGACCACACTCGTGAATTACAAGTACTATAATATACCACTGATTGGTTTGTTATTTATCCTCTAGTCAGGAATATGTACAAACGGCTTATACATGTAATGTAATTTAAAATCATGTAATAAGTTAAGTGACAGTAGCCTTATGCTTATGGGAAGAGATTGCAAACTAAAAAAGTCATGGGTTTGAATCCACTATTCAACTACTTAAGCACTCCTAAGAAGCATTTTAAGCTTATTTATGGTGCTTAATATGAGTATTAGTAATATTGAATCTGTACAAAAAATGCGACACAAATGTCTTCAAGATTTGTACCAACTATTATCATCATTATATATTTTTTTTAATTTGGATAACTTTGCAAGCATGCATGAACCTGCATGTAAATCGAGATATCAGTAATTTTCAGCAGTATAGTTTTATTTTAACAACAAAAAATTAAGAAGTGAATAATTACGTAGGTTTGCCCATGTAGATGCCGGGTGTAGGCGTGTGAGCTCGCTGAGTGATGGAAAAGTCGACTCGTATGCGCCGCCCATCTATTTCCATGCCTGAGCATTCGTTCTTTGCCACTTTCGCGTCATCTTGGCGCTCGAAATACACGAAGCAGAAGCCTCGGGAGCGTCCCGTCTATTTTGTGATAATAAATATTACAATATAATCAACTTATTCTTTAAAATAAAGCTATTCTCTGTCTGCCTTTCAATATAACGAAATTTATGAATTCTTTAAAAACTATTTTACTATACTAGACAAAAGATAGTGTGCGGTTCTAGTGTAGGAGAATCCGTTACAGTTTGTTGTAAGAGGTGACTATATGAGACATCTGGTACTGTGATCACTGTTCAGCAGTGAACTCTGAGAAGCTGATAATAAAGAAGAAAAGGCTGTAGCTGTATTATGATTGCAGCATGAATAGCTTGGTTTGACCAGAAAGGACCACACTCACACAATACCAGCATATGATCCTGAATCCTTTGGTGAGAAATGCAAACCCAAGACCCTTTCTTATAGGTAATGAGGCATTCTACCCAGCAGTAGGTGAAATGTGCTTGTTGGTAAGCACAAAGCTGACACCTTCAGAATAGTTATGCTATTCCACATTACAGTGTATTATTTAGGAGTGTAGCGGAGCATTCTCTCTTTATTGCAATCTCTTATTTAGTGGCTCCAAGAAGCTGTAGTCACAGCGGCTGCACCCCGGGCAACCACGTCAGTGGGCTAAACTTAGAGAAGGGGACTATATCTACGAACATCTGTAGATTAGTTATCAGATGATTCCCGTAAAAAAGAAGTATGCGTCTGCGGCGTTTGTCAGAATATATGTAGTGACTTATGGCTATTCGCTTCATCTCGACCTCTACCGATCGTACCGGTCCATTGGGTCACAGAAGAAGGGACGAGTGAAGTGGACTTGTACCAGCGAACTGCTTGTCCGCAATAAATAAACTCACGCACAGGTGACCCTAGCTAATCTTTTCGAATTCTACTGCCACGCATGTCAAAGGGCTTTTAAGACCAAATTCGGCCTAGCAAGCCATATCAGGGCTGGCCTGAGGATGAGGTGAAATGGATGAGGAGTATCAGCCCAGAGTCCGCAAGGGCGGTGTATCACCCTAACGTCAAGTCGTCGTTCCTGCGCCTGTTCTCTCTCTAGTCGTGTTGTGCACACACACTCTTGCATTAGAATTCTGTCCTGTGCTACGCTATATATAGCTTTTCTCCATTGAGACCATGACAACTTACCGTTATAGCCTATCAATAGCCTACTACAGAACATAGGCCTCCCACATAGATAGCATTTTAGGGGTATATTATATCTCTTACGAAACCCACAGGACCTTATGTGGTAGGGGTTATATTCTCACACCGCTAGTAGACAACTTGGCAGGAGCTAATCCAATCTATCACAGTACAAAAATCATATATTCAAATTGCTTAATATCTAGTAGCTTATTAAACACTTACCTTTGCATCTATTACAATTTGCACTTTCTCCACTGGACCATATTTCGAGAAAATTTGGTTAATCTGTTGTTCAGTAGTGTAAAGACTCAGACCAAAAACTCCAAGGCAACGCGATGGTGTTGGGTTTTCCTGTCCAACAATGAACATATTTGCATTTATATAACTGCTTCAGTATACAAGTTTTAATATATTTAAAAATTTTATTACAAGAAAAAAATATATCAAAATTTTGATTACTTCTTTATAAACAATATCATGCCGCCACAAGTGTGATTTGCTTACTTATAGCTGGTAGAGAACACCTCCAGGGGTAAACTTCACTTTTTTCTTTTTGTTCACCAGTTTTATTTCACACAGGCATATTTCATAGTAGGCAAAGGGCTAACCTTATCGTTACCATTAAAACTTATTAAAAGTTCACTTCTGAACAAAGGCTACCCCCTAGATTGACTCATAGGAGGCATATTTGCCATAGTTGCCACTCTTGGCAGGTGGGTTAGCAACTGCAGTTTATATTTTAAGTTGTTATAGGAAAATGCTAGTGCCCATCGCCTGGTTGGCTTCCCTTCATCACCTCATATGACACTCAATATTGGGTAGTAGATATTTTTACACCACCACTACACGGTCCAAGGGAAAGTGGGCTAAGCACTAGCCTTAAACTCCGTAATTGCCTAAGAATTGTAGTAGCAATCCACAATTACGTGGTAGAGCCATGCTGCAGCTATATTAGTAGTAAAGTTGTAGCATAGCATGAATGGGTCAGCCCGACTGGGGAAGGTCCACACTCAGAATACCAGCATAAAACAGCAGCTTAATGCTGCTGTGTATCATATGGTGAGAGTAGAGAACCAGAGACCCTTTTTACTGGAAGCGAAGCATTCCATCTTAGCCTCATAGGTGACAATGCATCTGCATTTTGATTCATAATCATATATAATAATAGATGTAGATGTCTATGGGCCGCAACAACCACTTACCATCAGTTGGACTGTGTGCTTATTTGCCATTCTTATCCTATAAATAAAAAAATAAAAATACAACTGAAATTTTTATTTACAATTTTAAATGTTGATTTATCACATAGACAGAGGTTAAGGTCATCCTTGTGAAGATACCTTCATAACCAATAAATTATGAATACTTCCAAATCATTGTCTGTCAACTTATTCAAAACAAATCAAGACCAACTCTACCCTGCTTGAAAATTTCTTGTGACACTAATAGTCCCCCAAATAATTTGTCCTGTGTATTAATATTAGGTTTCTCTAAAATTGGCCAAATTAAAGTATTTTACTGATAATTGCTGAAATTATTCTGTTTTAAATATCTCTTGGCATTGTTGTGGCGGCATCAGAGAATCAAAAATGTCCAGCTTTGGACTTTGATTGGCTGGTGGTGAATAATAACAAATAATACAATTTATAATATCCATTAATGGCAGTAAAAATAAATAATGAATTAACATCTCATAATTGAATGTTGTAAGAGTCAATTATGGGAATTATTAAATAAAAGATCTAGTAAAAGCTCCAGTTAGTTTTAACAGCTCCAGTTATCGATGCACCTGCAAGATTGTGTGTTTGAGTGACGCATCTGAATTTTAATTATTGATCTAGGATAGATGTAAATGTCTATTGGCCACAACAACTATATACCATCAGGTGGACAGTGTGCTCGTTTGTCACGCTTCCTCTATAAAAAAAAACTAAATCATTATTCCTCACCCCAACTACAATCTAATGATAAAAAAGTACAAAAACAAGCATCCTCACCCTATCTCCATAGTCACCACTCACCCTGTCTCCAAGATGGCGGCGCCTGGAGGACATAGGACTGTGCGAGTGCGAGCGGCGATAAGAACCACGTGGTGAGTAAGAACGTGAGCGACTGTGCGAGTATCGCGAACGATATCCACGCCGCGGTGAGCCAGAACGCGAGCGTGACCTGGAGTACGACCTAGTGTCAGCAGCGATGAGTCCTCTTAAATTAACATGCTTTAAAACTAGTTTTAAGTCAAATTTAGATGCCATTCTTCTAGATAGATTACGATTTATTAAAACTTCACTAGGTATTAGAAAATTCTTTAAATATTTGTAGCTTTAGCTTTGGTTAAGTAAATATTAAACAATTTATAAACAAATTTCCACCTCCACAGAATTTTGTCAATCTGTGAGGAGGTTTATGTTCAACAGAAGACTTTGAAAGGCTGTAATGTAGTATTAGGAAATATAATAAATTCTCTATTACATTGAGATATTCACTAAAGTATATGTACAAACAATATTGCTAAATGTGTTGCTAATAAGTCCATTAACTGAGCAGTGATAACTGTTTTCAATTTTAAAATAACTGTTAAATAATTTTCCATGATCGTAAATTACAGTTGTTTTTAACTATTTTATCATACGACTATACACAAACACATAAAATATATAAATTCAAAAATCAAAAAATCTACATGCTGATTTAATTATCTAACAAATATTGTAGTATTTTTTTTAATTTAATCAAAAAATGATGTATACAACGAGTTAGCATGAAGTTAAAGTAATAATATGCTCCTATAATATGTAGCTCTTATAAAGGAAGTTTAAATACAATTGCTCTAGGAATATTGAAAACTTGCTTTTAGAAGTTCAAGAATATAAAATTACTCATGTATACACAAATAAAATTGCCTTATGCAATTGTTTCTTATCAGGCAACTCAGTAGTGTGGATAGAACTACACACCAAGTATTGATCAAACATTTACATTAGCTGTTTTCTTGTTTTGTTTATACTGACACAGGATATGACATCAGTAATAATTTATTTAAGCTTAATTTGCACACAATAGCATACAAAAAGGTGTATTTAAATGTCATAGGATATTGTCTCCCAGTCTGCCCTTAGGTCAAACAGAAAATATTATATTATTTAGGTTGAAAAGTACAAATTATATGAAATTTAATTCAGGGATTTTCATATAACAAAACAAAATAAATACAAAATATATACATATACAAAGAAATACTTATTAAACTCTTACATCTATATACACAATTCAAAACATGCTTAAACCGGGGTTCATCACTACCAGGTAAAATATACCACAGAAGTAATAAAAACACTAATATCTTTTTTTCTACGTAATTTAGCGACTTATCGCTTTCGGTACCTTTCGGCAAAGGAATATATGCATGCGGAGTTTACCTTTAAGTAATTGTAGCACTTTTGTTAATACTTTTAAGTTATTGTACTAATTTGATGTGTTAGTGTTAGCAATTGTAGGTAAACCTAATAAATAGAAAAAAAAAAGGAACAAAAAACGAGCGGGGAGCGCGGCTATCGGTTGCCATCACTTGATCAGCCATAGCAGAGATGTGAAGTATGGGTGAAAAAACCTCGTAGAAAACAGTTTAGTAGTAGTATTTAGTAACTATTTTTTTTTGATAAACTTTAAATGGTTTTTTTGTGTTAGCACTTCATTACCATGAATTTCCCTATGAGTAATTGCACTATAGAATAAAACCGTATCAGAAATCGAGGATTATGAGGAGCATAACCATGACAGCGATACTGAGCAGGAAGCAGATTCTGATGATATCCATGACATTCCCCTGCAGTTTGAAGAAGAGGAAAAACCAACATTATCAGTGCACTTGGGTGAAGAGTATTTAGATGATGGTACCATGGAAATAAATCATGGGTGGGAAATATTTTGGCAAAATGGAAAATGCCTACATTATTGTCAAAAATAATTAGGAAGAAGCTTCAATTGGCCCAAAAAGGGCCAAGTTGAAAGAATTAGCCAAAAGTTAATTTATGCCTCTTATACACCGCAGATTGCAGGTTATTAATTTGCTACGGTCCATAAACAAGTTTATTTTGTGGTTTTGAGGAAAACAATGAAGCCAATATGCCAAGCTCCTCAAGGTGCCGACCAAATCCATGCATGGCTCTATGTAAAAATGTATCTAGATGAAAGAAAACAAAGACAGCTTGTGAAATGTGCCATAAAAAATATTCCGAGAGCATACAGTACCTACTTGTGGCAGTTGTTGCCAAAAGTGAAAAATAATTAACATTTATAGTTTGAAACACAGACTTAGTTTTTTTTGAGAGCTGGTATTTTGTGTTTTTTGATCTACTTTTATCAAAATAATTTTTATTATAAAAGTAAAATTTATTTTTGTTAGTTTGTAAGAACATGGCACATTGATCGCAATTTTGCATGTTGCAAAAGAAAAAAAATTAATAATTGTTGAAATTTCAAGATTATAAAGAAAAAAGTTAAGTTTTAGATTATTTTTATTGTATGCCTTAAATATTAATAAATACATGTTTAATATGTTATTTTTAATTCATAGTTTATAGTACAAACAAAAATATTGAATTAAAAAATTGTGATATTAATATCCATGTAATTAAGTAGGGAGCTATGAATAATGTATTAACTTCTCTACCTAGCAACGAACCCTGGGTTAAACAAATAAATAAATAAATTAACTTTCCAAATTTGTAAGTATCAGAGCCAGTTACATTTTAAGTAGAGATCAACTAATTCTGCAGTATAAGGTAAAAATTCCAATGCAGATATTTAAACAATGCCTTACCTTGATATGTATGTTTATCAGAAAATCATTTCAATGTTCCATTGCGTGTGGATTAATAAAACTACACAAGCTAGTGTGATGACACTTATGACAATATTATTTTATACATTATAAATTGTATTGCATAACTACCTTCATTAAAGTCTCCTGCTAGTTATAAGCCCTTTTTGTTTCTTGCGTGCACAATATGCCACAAATTTATTGAAAGTGCTACCAATACCTACCACACAGGACAGGCATATTAGTGAGCGCAGAGTTAAGCTTACTGGACTCTTATAGACTGTCAGTGAGATTAGAATTTGTAGTTTTAGATGAATTTTCTGATACCTTATCACCATAGACTGGTCATTAAACAGCAGGATTTCACACCCAGTTTTTGAGTAGTAGATATTATGGCCACAACATCAATGAGTTCTCGTGGATGGATTGATCTACATTAGCGGCTTTTCAGTATGAGGTTGTTACAAATAAAAAACCTTACTTCCCTCTTAATACAGAAAGTAGTGTCCTCTTAATAAACCATGGGTGCATGACACAGGCAAACTATATGGTTTTTCTTTAAAGGTGACAAGTTTGTCTGAATTGGCCCTTCTATTCAGATTCTGGGTGTGAAAGGTAAGAAGGCCAGTATAATCACAGCATTTGGAGCATTTTATCTTTATCGGCAGTAGTGCCTTCATTGTTTAAAATTAGCAATAGTCATCAGGTGAACTGATTACTTGTTTGTCACTCTAATATTAAAATGAAGTGGTTAATAGTAATAAATTTGCTAAATAACCTTCAGAACAAGGTTAAAATTCAAGGCCTTTTTTTATTGTTATTCTAAACAAACAGTAATCACAAGATTACTTTTAAAAACACATACGGAACTGATTCAGTGGTACAATATTTAATTAGAAGTTTTCAATCGATTTCTATTATACAAGAGAAATAAAAAAAAAACTAAAATAGAAAAATATTTTCCGAATATTCTAAAACATGTTATTCGATGCGTAACCAGGTTTACAAGGTCATTTTTTCACTCATTCCATTGCGCAACCGTAGCTCTATTTTGGAGGTTATATCAACAAATCATATATATACTAGCTACATTTTTTTAAATATCAGCATCCTAATGAGTGATTTATGATTTTCATGGATTTTACTCACGGGCTTCTGTACTTCCTGCTGGATGCTTTTGGTGGAGGCGGCGTCCTAGACCGGCTTCGACTATGCCCGCGAGACATCGTTGGTGGTTTCGGTGCGGGCTCACGAGAACCGTTGCGTGTTCTTGAGCGACTTCTCTGAAATATGATCAACCCAGTTATAGCTTACAAGAGCCCCGGCAATAGAAGCGCACGAGGCACTAAAGGAAATGTTGATAGAGATATAAATATAGTACCTCTCGGTCCGACATACTGATCAAAATAATAAAACTAACAAAACAAAGATAAATTTCTCACAATCAATCTAATTATAAAATGCTTGTATCGACAAACTTAAATCCACATGAACACAGAACATAAAACAACGCGGTTCAAAATGGCGTCTGTCTATCGCTATCGAAGATCGAACAAACAAGGCTGACGCTCCCTCGGCAAGAAATTCGTTGAAAAAGCGCGGCAAAGCCAAAGCATAATAAACAATCGACAATCGAAATCGACGACATGCAAATGCAATCGAATGATTCGAATTCGAATGTTCCCTTCGTAGCAGTGTTATCAAAACCAAAATTTTCAGTAGCTGATTTCGACGTAGGAGTTAACGATTTAAATAAAACGTATTATGGCGCGTATGCACCAAAGTTTTGTTGTCAACACAACATTTGCTAACAAAAGTTGTTTCGATTTCCGGTTAAATCGGATATATTGGAACTACTTCGTAAATCGAAAATCTTCCCGAACTATAGTATAGTAACTACACGAAACTATAGTAACGAGCAAAATCAAGGCATAGTACTAAATAATTGATTGCTTGATGTCGTGAATCCGAAGAGCTATGTTCAATGAAGACGTCGTATCGGATGAAATCGAACCGATTATAGCGTTACGCTAATCTCTTATGTTTCGGTCACACACAGAGAATACTCACTCATTGCGAGTGTATTAGCTGCGAATAATACTCGCAGAGACAATTCGCTGCCTGCCTATCACACAAAGCGAGTTCTAGTTCTACACGAGAATTTTGACTCTGCTAGGAGTAAAGCCGCGTCTCCACCAAAGTTTTGTTGTCAACACACCATTTGCCAACAAAACTTGTTTCCATTTTCGGCATCAACATCAAAGGAATACGCTTGTTGCCAACATTTGTTCCCTCGGTGGAGACGCCTGTTGACAGAAACATTTGTTGACAACACGTGTTGGCAAAGACGGCGCCACTTGTATGTATGTCGATTTATGTAAAACAGTTTCGCCTGTCGTAAGTTTTCAACAGTTTCGTCTGTCGTATGATTTCAACAGTTTTCTTCCTCCACTGGGAGTAAAAGTATTCTGTGGTTTTTTTTCTTTCTTTGGAGAATGTAAATAATTCTTAAGCAATAAAAATGTCTTGTAAATTACCTAAAAATGGTTGACGGAAGTATTTTATGATGAAAATTTAATAGCGGCCAACACGTCTATATAGGCAAAAATACTGAATTGGACCTATATATTGCCACTATCAAATCTCAAGGTAGATGCCCTCAATATATGGAGAAGCCCTGAAGGAACTTTCCCAAAACTAACCGAATTGGCTCTTAAACACCTCTTTGTGATGGCCAGTTCCGCGCCAGCCGAAATATAATTCGGAATGCGGGAAATATTGTCAGGAAAAAACGAAACCGTATTTTAGGAAACAGACAAAGAAGAATTTTTGTAAAGTTATTGTTTTTAAACTCTTTAACTGATAATTCGTATCAATAACTTTTTTTACATTTTTTTGTTAACAGAAGTTTAAAAAAAAGATTTGCCTTATATTTTAGTTTTGAGACCAAAATGTTGTCATTTGATTATTTATAATTATATTTTTATTTCATTTTCATTCTAATCCAATTTTAAATGATTGTAACAAAAAATATTGTACAGTTCGACTCCACTCTCCTTGTCCAAGCGACGAGCTTCGGTCGTAAAATTTTATTGCTTTTTGTACGTTGCTTTGTCAATACAACTTTAGGCGTTTCACTTAAGGTTGAATTTACATTAATGTAGATTTATATCAACTAGAATTACGTCAAAACATTTGGCGACAGTTTTTAGAGAAATTTTGTATGGGATTGTGCATCTAGTTTTTTATTAGTGATCGATGACCCAATGTCACATCCGTACCACTGACCTTTATATGTGCCCTTATATATGCCCCAAATACAAATATGTTGTCTATTCGTTGCACACGTCTAAAACAGAGTACTCGGTTAGCTTGTGCAGAGTTAGCAAACCAAATGCTGATTAAGCTCACAACTCATAAGAAGCGAAAATTAAAATTTATATTCGTCAGCCTTTGTGGGTTTTTTTTAAGCTAACTATATCATAATTTCCTCACTATAGAAACTTGTTTTTTGGTTGGTTCACCGTATAATATACACAAACGTGCATATTATACGATGAACCAACAGCGTAGCAACAAAGCTGCGGCGAAATGACATACAGGGCGTTACAGATCGGGCGTGTAGTCTAGTCTCTAGAGAGGCGCGCTGAGCGCAATGGCTACTTGCAGCGAGTACCTTGTCACAGACAGCGAATATTCGCGGCGAGAGTAAAATTGAACATGTTCAATTCAAATCGGGGCGAATTCAACTCGTAGCGAATGAATCTAATCGTAGCGAATAGCCTGTCACACGTAGCGAATTTTTCAGAATAATTCAGTATTCCTTGTGTGTGAACGAAGCTTTAGATTTAGACCATTCAACCAATAATCTAGACTTTATTCTACCGTTGTTTTTTGTGTAGATAATAGTTTGGATTTTTGTTACTCATGTATAAAAGGTATGATTGCTATTATAATAAAAGTTACCCGCCTAAATAAAAATTGTATTACGAATATTATGATATAAATGAAAGCGGTTTTTGACAACGCGGTATTAGATGTAGTTGTCCACTTCATGACTTCCCTTTTGTTAAGAAAATCGTATTAAGGTGGCTACTGACCTGCCTGCCGCAGGGGCAATCTAGAGTGTAGAAGTGGGGATGACCCTGAATTGCCTCCTTAATTGTGATGCGGCAGGGCGGCAGGAGCGCAGTGTTGCAAAAGTTCCCAATTTATCGGGAAATCTACTGATTTTAATTAGTATCTCCCGATATCCCGATTTAGCAAACGTATCTCCCGATTATTTTACATTTCAACTAATGTAAAATAATAATCATAAATAGAATTGAAAAGTAATAATCCAAATACTAAAATGAACTTTTAACACAAAATCTATGTACGGGGACTTCCCGAAGTTGCTCGCACCACGTCCTATGGGACCTATACCTATAACCTTATTAGGTTTTTAACTTCGCGGTATGGTTAAAGCATATTGCACTGATACATCTTAAAATATAGTTCATTATTGTCTGGTAAGTGTACGGGGGAGATCCCTAAAGATTACTTTGGTTGGGTTGTTTTACGAATTAGGCAGCTTAGGCCATGTATATATAGTGTTGTTCGTTCATGGAATTACATTCACTAATTACTAGCCTTCTTTTGTTTTGTTGAGAACTGTTGTGCTTTATGTCCAAATTTGTTAGGTAGCATTAGTTATCAAAAAATTAATTTAGAATGGCGTTTGCTTCTAAATACGAAAGAAATTAAATCACTCAGTGAAGAAACAGAAGAATTTTGGAGAAGCGTGAGTAGCAAAAATATATAATCAATTTTAGTTAAATTATAAAGACATTATTTTAATCGCAAATAAAATGAAACGAAAAAGAACGACACCTAAAAGAACGTTTTATGATACATTTCTAAACCCATGGATGTAAATAAAAATCTCCCGATTTCTCCAGATTTTTAGCTGGCAAATCTACCGATTTTTGATTTTTCACTTTTGCAACACTGCAGGAGCGCAAGACCTTCCTTGCTCCCTAGATTGGCCCTGCCGCTGTCGCGTGTGTAGCCCAAAGACGTATTAAAAAAGATAGACACGTTACACACTAACATTATTGTATTTTAAAGTGGCGCAGCTAGTACTATATATACGTACAGTTATTTATTATGGCACGTTGTGCTAACAAAAAGAGACAAATGATAGGGCATACCTATCGTTAGAAAAAGATGAATATACATCATTAGTTACGTATTGATTACTGCTGAGCGCTCATTGGCGCGAGCACGTGACTTACCGATACGGGGGAAAATAGGGAAAGTAAACACACTAGCCAGCGTCAAAGTTTATATTAGCGGTTAGTGTTGAAATAATAAAACCAATTATGAACAATATTCAAAATATTAATTATAAACAATCAAATTATGAAATAATATCGACTCAGTCAGTGAACTATGGTGTTATGTGGTATTATATTCCCTCAAACAAACTTAACTTATTCCTTTTTTGCCTTTTGTAGTCACTTTTCAAATTTGGATTATTTTTATGCGCGAAATGTATGCGTACATTAGTGAACTTCTCTATAATAGCGCGTATAAGGTGTAGTCTGTGATTATAAGTCGGATAGTGCGCTAGCGAATGAGAATTTAAAGCCGAAAACACGTCATTACGGCTTAAGAATGACTTTAAGATTCGGTTCGTTATAATTGCAATCCCCTTGGGATCGGGAAGTATAATATGGCCCTTTTCCTTAATATGGTTTTTTATAATCGCTTCTGACTTTTAGCAAATTTGAAATACATCCTCACTTGGGAAACATAGTCCGCCCATGTTTTTGAGAATAATTAATTTGTGAAACCACAGTTTTGTGTCAGAGAGTAGACTGTTATTACATACATCACATTTAAGTGATTTAATAAGATTTCTGGACACCCAACCTGATACGTAACCAATAATCTGGTCGACGGCTTTTTTGACATTTTCCCTATTTAATAGAGTTGAAAGCATCTCAACATTTTCGTATATTTTTAGAGTGTCATCAGTTTCTTTTCCGCTTCGATTTAGTTCTACGTGTGAGTACAATTCCTCGTCGTTTGATCTAATTACCATAGAATTAATTTTTTCAACTGCGGATGAACACGTCAACACAGGAATATCTTCCAGTGGTACGCAATTTCCTAAAAACGAGGACCTCATTTCCATATGCTGAGGGATTATTTTGAAAATCCCCTTTAATTGCATTGCATTGGGGTTATTATTATAGCCTCCATGTCGCCTTATTGCACCGAACAACAATTCAATGTGGTCTTGAGTTGGCCTGTAAGTCGCAATGTATTGCAAGCGTTGTGTGTTTTAAGCTTTCTATGCCTACTAGAAAGCCCAAAAATCCTGTTTTGTTTTTGGTCTCGACAATGTTTTTCTTTACAACTTTCATTAAGATTCGTTTGCGATAAATGCGTCTATATTTAATCCATATTTTTAGTCCCAGTATGTACTGTTTGGCCTTTTCAAGGTATGCGAAAATTTCATCAGCGTTCTTTATCGAAAGTGGTTTCTTCAACCCATATAAACCGAAAGATCTTATGTTAAATATGTCGAACAAATTGTTAAATATAGTTATGAACTCTGTCGTACCTTTAGCGTTTACAAAAAGAGAAGACGTCAAAATCTCATTGCATAACTTTAGTGCGTTCGCAACACTCATGCTCATAATTTGAGTTGCCAGTTTTACCTTCATTATCTCATTCCGGAAATGAATGTGGCGAGGAGTAATTTTGTTCGCAAAATTCAGTCCAACGTTTTCTTGAAGCTTTACTAAATTAATAAGCAACTGCCAACGTATCTGTTTTCCACTTGTGTCGTATATAAGTCATTTAGCTTCAAATGTATTTCGAACTAATTTAATCATGTGGCAAGCATCAAGCATGATCGCCACCTCCAAATCACAATCAGGATGTTTAAAAGTTGTTTTCAGACTGCCCGGACGATTTAAGTTACAACGTAATAAATTGGCTGCGTTTAAATTTAACGAACAGCCATCGAACGTGATAGCAACTATATCAACCCCGACTTGGTAGCATTCACTCAAACATGTTTTCAATAAACTTGCCCGAGTTTCTGCTGACAACCCATTCACCAGAAAATATGCCACAGGGATTTTCCAGCTTTCGTTTAAGCAGACTAATGTAAACATATAAGCTTGAGTCGCTATTTCATATGATTTCGCAGAACCCGCGCCGTAATTTACAATGCCTGCAGTCTTCTTTCCAGTCCAGGTGGTTTGGTGACGAAGAGCCATCTCGTCAGCAACTAACGTATACAATATCCTTTGCCCACTAATTTTGTGTTTTTTCTCTAGCACGTTCATAGCTTGTTTGTTAAAACCAGGATCACCAGAAGTATTCTGATACCATTTACCTATGATACGAGGATGTGGCAAACATCCATCAAATATATTTCTAACATATTTATAAGCAGCTACAAAATAATAATGTAATGTAACTGCAAATTTTGGTAATGCTGGTGTGAATTTTTGGCGAAAGCCTTTAAATTTGCTTTTCTGAACCAATCTATTAGTAAAATCAACGGCTTCAGCTTTAAGACTTAGTTCTTTTATCTGATCCATTGTAAAATATTTTTTCTTTTTGAGCTCTGACACAATTTGCTTTAAATTGTTACACTTTTCTTTGAGTCTTTTGTTTTTCCTCATTAAATTGTAATTGTTTAACTGGAGCCGGCGTTTCTCTAGAGAAAATTTTCTAAGTTTTGTTTTCAAAAATGATTTTCGAGGGGTATCAAAAATTGAATTCCCGTCGGATACAATAACTCCTTGCAAACTTGACGGTGATGATAATATGGTATTTTGTTCTTCTTTCTGAAACAAAAAGAATTTAAATAAAATCTCGTTATCAATACATTATCTGGATACATATTACATCATAGGTGGTGAATCTGAAATCCTGTAAAATATTGAAATCGTCTATTGTATTCGTCATTCGGCAAAACTTTTTAAATGATGACTTTTTGAAATTCCAAAATTGTTTTTACTTGTTCATACAAAATGACTGAAAAGGTTAAATATGAAACCATCTAAAAAGATGCTAACAAAGTTATGTTAACAAAAATAAAATTTCGTCACATCTTGCGAATATACTACTACAAAATTATGCTAAACCCAAAAATATTGGATGTACAGATGTAAGGTTTGTAGCTAAACCTGTTATCTCAGCATTGGATATACCGAGTGTAAACAAATTCTTTAGGTGACGCAAAAACTAAGAAACTACACAATGTTATCATATTGCTGGAGACTTACTTTAATTACAGGAACTGCTGTTTTTTCAGTCTTCGTAAATTGTTTTTTGTAATATAAACATCACTTGTTAGGAAATGCTTGGAGCACACTGTAGAATAAGTAGTAGGCATCCAATCGTTTTCATGTCTTTGATTCCTAATTACTTTTAACCATTTTTCTTTCATTAATCCATCTTTAGGTAATCTAAAATGGACAGAAATAAATTACAAATTATAATCTATTCGCTTCATTGTTTTCTAGAACGTATTGTATTAGTGTATTTAATATTAGAAAATAAGGTAGGCATATAACTGCTTGCATACACACATCACCATTGAATAGACGCCTTAAGAAATAAATTTAATTTTTAGGTCTGGATTAAACATAAATGCGATGGTAAAATTTTCCCCAACTTCCCCTTGCAACGGCCGCCATTAGACCGCGCTAACATTGTCTCTTTCACTCTCACGCATAGAACAGATTACATCTCGCTCTTTACCTTACACATGTTAAACAACAGTCAAATGAAATTACATTTAATGTTTTAATAAAAAAAACTATACTTACGAATGAAATGAGACGTTTTTCTTGTCTCTTACAGTTGCCGTGTAATTTGTACACCACTTAAAAATACAGGAAGGCATTTTTGCCACGAATAATTAGAAGATATACGCGCTGTAGCGAAGGTATAGTCGCGACGCGAGTGCGTGCCCGACGGAATGCGAGCGACCTTACTTTCGTATTGCCATTTTAGAGCGAGTATGACGTATCTATACCTTTAAAAACATCTTAGGTGTAGCCTAATTGGAGCAATTTCAATCAGTTCGTTGTGACTTTCGCGCGGAGCACACGTATGAGTACAAGTCAGACCCGCAGAAAGAATGTTATTTGATCGTTGTAACTTACAAGTAACATTACTGGGATTTGTTACCTAACTTATCATAAATATTCAAATAATATTAAAATTGCTGGAATATAAATAAAATGTCATTATATAAATATTTAAACAAAAATACAAATTTTAGTAATTAAATTTTATTGAAACCATCATTAGAAAACTATCCTGGCTATTTGTAACACTAGTTAAATTATAGTTACTAAGCACTAGATAGTTAAGTTATATCACAGAATTAATTGGTTATATTAAATTATGACGAGTAAAGTTAGTCATATTTAATTGTCTATGATAGCCTAAAAATAGCGTGGCAGAGCTATGCTGCAGCTTCTAAGCACTATATTATGGTTGCAATTATTAATTAATTGGTTGTTTTATTGATAAATGTGGGTGTCTATAGGCCACAGTGTCCACTTATCATCAGGTGGATTGTGCTTATTTGTCACCCTTATTCTATATAAAAAAAAGAGCCAAGGCTATATATACTGATTCATTGATATTTCGATAAAACTGGCCCCATTCCCAACGCGTGCGTCCAGCGAAACGTACACAGGCCGTGTCAACCAAGGAACATACTCTAGCGAGAGATCCGACACATACCGAAGTTTTTGGGACATATTGACAAGAGCTTGACCAAGCGTACTAACTGTATGTATAATGTTGTTGGGAAGTCTACAGTATGTCAACTCCGCCTAAGGGTATTAGTGTTCTGTGGACGTACACTCTCATACTGAACGGCAGGCGTGTGTGTAGAGACAGCTCCGATATTGCTCCGATCGCTGTGCTCCCTAGATTGCCCCTGCGGCAGGCAGGTCAGTAGCCGCCTTTATAATATCAAATCAGTATGAACGTTTTAAAAAAAGGTATTCAACTAAAATCATAATGTTGCCAGTACTAAATAATACCAGAACACATGCTGGATTATACAAAAAATGTACTAATACTAGTATATAAATTTCTGCCTATGTTTTTCAGACTCTGCATGACTTTTAACTGTTGCGATTCTGCTCAAAAATGTTGTACACAAGGCGTTATCACTTTTTTTTTATCCTTTGTCAACCATAACGAATACTCAGGATTTTGTTCCCACTCAGGTCTATATTTTTGTTTATACTTGTGCTTCATAATTTTATTTCGCCCGTCATTCACCACTATATATATATATATATATATATATATATATATATATATATATATATATATATATATATATATATATCTTTCCTGGCTCATTGTTGAGCGGAGGCAATTTTGTATAAGATTTAATTTAGAAATGGACCTTTCCGCGTATGATACGGTAACTGGCATAGTTAGTAAAATTCGTAATGTTAGGGCAAACAGCTGTCAAATTGTTTTAATAAATAAATTCGAGAATTTTCACCACATCATTATTTAATTTTTTGAAAAGAGACTGACACGTCACAATTTCTTCACACAAATAATCGGCGTTAATATCCAATGAATCATTAACAGAAAGTTTTTTCTGCAAATGATGACAGCTACTTCTTAATCGACTTTGATCTTGGTCATCACTTAGTTTGAATAAAAAATTAAACACCTCATTTTGATTATTCAATAAATTAAATCTTTTGTCTACGGAGGATAAAGCTTGATCCAATATATAAAAAATACATTAATTTTAAAAGCGGTCTTCGGATCATTTACAGTATGGTCTTCGTGTTCATAATCAAAACTCTTTGGAGTCTTACGACGTCTTAGGGGTCTGGATTTGGAAGTGCAAAATTCAGCCTCGACATCTAATTTTTCGGCAATTTTCATGGCATTATTTTCAATTTCCTCAAAATTTACGTGGGTTCTACTTTTTATCATAAACTTATTTAATTCCGTTAAAGCACCTAAAGCAACTTGCATATTCATATCGACGGACGGCAGAATTTTGTTCACAAAATTTACTGTTGTCAAAATCATACGCCATATATTTAGTGAACAAATGAATGAAAAGGAGCATATTTTTTCTGCTAGACATTATATATCCACATAACACTAATACCCTTAGGCGGGGTTGACATACTGTAGACTTCCAAACAACATTATACATACAGTTAGTACGCTCGGTCAAGCTCTTGTCAATATGTCCCAATAACTTCGCTATGTGTCGTATCTACTAACTTATTGTAAAGAACAGTGAGTATTTTACACATAGGCTGTATGATGGAAGACTATTGCCTGTGTTAAATGGCGAATCATAACAACAACAAATGTCATTGTCACTTTGCTTTTTGGACATTGACATTTGTAGTTTTGTAGACATTTGTGTCAATCAATCTGTCATTTTCGTGTCTACTCTACTGTCTTGAAGTAGAGAACTATATGATATTTTAATAATTGCTGGTAGTATTCAAAGATTATTTTAAATACCTCTGGGGCTTACTGTATTATATTCTGTGGATTTATTATACTAAGTACGGAAATTGCATTTAATTATTACCAAGTACCGATCAATTAACAACCCATATAAAAAGAAAAGATACCGTACCTCACCACAACCACGTCGTTCGATTTTATAATTCTAATACCATGACTGACAATGAAGGACAGAATGGCCCAGGAGACCACCAACAGGAGAAAACTGCTAAGCAATTGGAAAAAGAAGCAAAGAAAGCGGCTAAATTAGAAAAGTTAAAAGCTAAGTTGGACAAGAAAAGTACTGTACCAGCTGTTCAAAAAGATAAGCCAGAGGTATAGTTACAAATTTTATAATAAATTTGATATTTTGTCTGATATCTTGCTAACTTGTTTACTTTATTTATAACTATGTTGCTAATTAATGGTTTTTTTTATATCTGAAGTGAGAATAAAATACCTTGTGGGAGGTAGTGAAAGGTAATGAAGTAGGTAATTCACGGATAGCGTGACAGGGGTCGCCTTGGTCTTATTGCTCCGCTTGCCTTGAGCAGTTTTGGGCTTAGCTTTCCATTGACGTCCGTAGAGTTGGGTGTTGATATGTTTTCTACAGAAAGGTTACATTATTATAAGCACGCACGCAAAGTTTCAATATGCGGAAACGCATACTTTTTGAGAAAAAAATTATTGAAAATCAATTATTTTTGCAATATTTATGCCAATTCCTACCGTAAAACTGATGCTATTTTGTATTGTCACTGTCATCGTCAGTAGGGATGTCGATTCTTTCCGAAAAAGATCGATTTTTAAATCAATTCGAATCGTAAGCTGATATATTGATTCACAAAATATCGATTTTTCCAACTCGACGGACGTCAGTGGAAAGCTAAGCCACCTGCACTCACCAAGCAAAATGCAGACGTAAACCTTTACTTCACGCTGGTATTTTTTGAGGTTGTGGTACCACCCCAGTTTGAGCTGGCCCTTACCACTGTTAAATCAAGGATCATACATGGGCGGAGGCAGTAGAATCCTAAGGGGAGGCATTGGCCATTAGTTTGGACATAGCGAAGGCCTTTGATCGGCACAAAATGCATCTTTCGAAGCTCCCTTCCTAGGCTTCCTGAGAAATTGTGCAAATGGATCACCAGTTTCCTTGCTGATTGGAGTATCAAGGTAGCAGACAGTGCATGCTCTGATTACAAGCCTATCAAAGCTGGTTTTCCACATGGCTGCTTGCTATCACCAATGCTGTTTTTCCTGCATATCAATATGTTGCAAACTGGTAACATTCATTGTTATGCAGACAACAGCACTGGTGATGCCTTATATACCGACCGTGCCAATATTTCTCGGGAAAATGTCGCACAGGCGACTAAATCTAGTCCAGTTCAATCCCCAGAAGTTTGCGCATTTATCGCTAAAAAGAACCCCTTTGTCGTATCTAATCATTTTCAAAGCCCTCCCCTTGCTTCCCAGCTAGCGTGGGAATCCTCGGCGTCAACATATCGAATAGCGTGGAGTTTCGTGGTCACTTGGAAAGGAAGGCCAAATTGGCCTTTAAAAAGCTTAGATTGCTCAGCAGAGCAAGACAGTATTTCATGCCGGTACATCACTTGCAACTTTACAAGGCCTCACATGGAATACTGTTCCCATTTCTGGGCAGGAGCTCCCCAGTGCCAGCTCCTTCCACTTGACCGCATCCAGCTCGGAGCGGTTCGAATCGTCAACAACCGAATTAGTTCTGATCGGCTTAATTCACTTACGCTGCGTAAGGATGTTGCATCCCTTTGCGTTTTCTATCGAATCTACCATGGGGAGTGCTTTGAGGAATATTTTTGATTAATTCTCGCTGCCATGTTTCACGAACGCACATGGCTTCAAAATTCACGATACTCTTCTAAAATTAAAAATAAAACTGGTGCAATAATAAGCTTAAATCAATTATAATATAGAATTAAAAAAAAACCTTATTACACTAATTTTTAACAACTATTTGTTTTTTTATTAGTCATCATCACCATTTTATTACGGGTCATAATAAAATGATGTCAGGTCATCATTATTATCATCAATCCAAATATTGCTTTCTCACAATAGCAAAACATTAGCAATCATTAAAAATGACATTTAATGTTTTGCTTAATATCAATACACTAAGTTGAAATTATGGAAAATACTGAGTAGTAATAACATTATTAATGCCCGACAATGCAGTAAAAATTAAAAATAATAATGAATAATGGGCTGCTACAGTGAAACATTGATACAAACATACATCCAAACATAGAATGTCAAGTGCAGAACACTTTGCTTAAATAGTTGTAATCGGTTAAAAATATAGGTTGAAAATGACCCTTGGTTGTAAAAAACATGGCAAAGTAACCGTCACATCATGGCATCACTAGTATGGTAACTTTGCCAAGTTAGTTTTGTAGATAAATGTTAAGACCAACATGTTGAAAACAATATATTACATTTGATAATCATTAATATTACGTTACTACAAAGATATAGATATCTGCATTCAGTATTTCAAACAGAAAAAAAAAACTGAAGTTCTGGAACACTAAATAAAAAGATTATTTCGCCGGTACAATGCCGCGTTAAAATGAAATGCCAAAATTCGGTCAATTAGTTATTGTATTTTCATCCAAAACATGGCTTATCTCGAAAACTGTTAAGTTTTCGTTGTTAATCGTAATTTTGTACCAGTACACCCCTGATGGCAAAGTTAACATCCATTGGTAAAGTTGCCAGACCTGACTGCTATAAGTGCTTTACTATTATGTCGTCTGATGGTAAGTGGTGATGTATGTACAGATGTTAAAGCACTTATGGTTAGCCTAACAAAATATATCATGAATACGATTCAACATTTTTTTTTTTTACTTTAGAAAAAAGCCAAAGAGACTAAAGAGAGTGCAGTGTATTCTGCTAAAACAGCACCTGGGGAAAAAAAAGATATCAGTGGGCCAATGCCTGATGCTTACAGCCCACAGTATGTTGAAGCAGCTTGGTATTCATGGTGGGAAAATCAAGGTTTCTTCAAACCTGAATATGGAGTAAGTTTTTTTTTTGTGTAAGTTAAATCAACTATCACTAGTAAATTACTGTAAAATTGACTAGAAATTTTTATGTCAAATCTAAAAATTGTGCTCCAAATTTATAATAATATTATGTTTATTCATGAATAATTTTTCTTAGCTAATTGATAATCATAGTACACCACATCTAAAGCAAATAATTACAATGACAATATTTAGTGGGCGGAGAAGGCAATGACATTCAGGTTATGTAAGATGCAATCCATGAACCATAAACTGGGGAGCTATATCTTGATAAGGAATCAAGCCAAAAACCCTTGCATCCCTGGGTTGCCATAGAAAACACAAACACAGTATTGTAAGAAGGTTATTACTGCCAACTCATTACTTGTGGTGCACACTGCTGTGTAACCAATTACATTCCGATGATCAACAAATGCTAGTATATCCATTTGAAAATACAAAATGCAAATCACATATCACACAATACAAAATGATTTTACAAAGGTTTTGATCCTCTCATCAGCCCAGCGGGTCAAGTGGAGAGTTACAGTGATAATATTTTGATTGATATTGTGTATCTTGTAATAAGGAGATTTTTATTGCAAAATTAACATCTACTGTGAATAATACTCTAAAATATTTTGCAACATTTTAAAACCCATACAAAACATCAGTATATTAATTAAAATAAATTTATGTTATGATACTTGGTGAAATATAATTATTATTATTATACTTATTTTTTGAATATTACAGAGAAAATCTATATTAGAGCCTAACCCTAAGGGCAAATTTGTGATGGTGATCCCACCGCCCAATGTCACTGGTACTTTACATCTTGGGCATGCACTCACCAATGCAGTTGAGGATGCTATTACCAGGTGGCACAGGTGAGTAAGTACCAGATCATAAATCATTGTTGTTGTTTATTACAAATCCCCTGCTAAATATATGTACTCATAGGTCTCCCCCGAAGACTAAGCATGGTCGTATCCAGCTACTTCATGTTTATATTATTCAGGGTTATTTTTCAATATCTGTCTAAATTTGCAGAGAAGTGATATAGGCAAATGGTGAAGAAAAATTAATTAATTTAAAAAATCTCAATAATTCTGCCCTTTTTATCTTTTAAATTTCAAAATGCGTGGTAAGGCATTATTTTAACTGATTTTTAAACACATTCGTAAGGATCGATAGGTAGGCAAAAACATTGTTGCCCAGAAATCACATTCAATTTGCGATAGTTTCAAAGAAAAGTAGAAGCCTTATTTACTTGTATTTTCAAAAACTGAAATAGCGGTATATTATTATTTATATATTTGAACTTAAGTTTAAAATTTGGTTAATTTGCTTAAGTGAAAAATAACCTTGTACGAGTATATTTTTTTACTATAATTATGTTAACTCATATTTAACATTTAAAAATGTTACAAGATAATATTATCAGTTATTGACTTCATTTAACTGCTTATCAATTGCACATTAGCTCTTGGTAATTAAAAATATGGGGATTTGCCCCAATATACAGTGAACTGATTACAGTCACTATAAAACAGTTTTTTTTGTAATTATATAAAAGCAATATAAAACTAATTTCATAAATATGTAAAATTTGTGGGTTCTCACTGTACAATACGTTGTTTTAAATTAAACGTAAAATAATTACTTAAATGTAAAGTATTATTTTTTATTTTAAGTTTACTGTTTCTCATGCAAGTATTACTTGTCACTCTGTATGCATAATAACATATCTACTTTTTAGGATGAATGGCAGAACTACTCTATGGAATCCAGGTTGTGATCATGCAGGTATTGCGACCCAAGTGGTAGTGGAGAAAAAGGTTTGGAGGGAAGAGAAGAAAACCAGGCATGATCTCGGTAGAGAAGAGTTCATTAAACGCGTGTGGGATTGGAAGAATGAGTAAGTCATAAAACAGCCCTTTAATTTTGCACATAAAAATATTCATCCGCCTAAAACACAAATAAAAGTATAAAATGATCCGCAGATGCTGAGGCACCCTTGAAATGCTAGGTATTTAGAGAGAAAGATATATTTTGCATACTCGCCACACACATTATGCATGTATGAAACTTGATTGTAAGGGCTTTGCGTGGCTTGGGTACGCTCTATTGTAGTTGCGAGCATAAAATTGTATTATTGTATCAAATGAGTGAAGTCACGAGGTTTCGCTAGTGTGTGATTGAGAATGTTTATTCCCACAGAAAAGGAGATCGTATCTACTCCCAGCTCCGATCTTTAGGCTCGTCTTTTGACTGGTCGCGAGTTCGATTCACAATGGATCCGTCGATGTGTCGCGCTGTGAACGAGGCCTTCATACGCCTCCACGACGCCGGCGATATTTACCGAGCGAACCGCTTAGTTAACTGGTCTTGCACACTAAAGAGTGCTATCTCAGATATTGAAGTGGATAAGATGGAGTTGACGGGTAGGACTATGTTAGCTATACCTGGTTATGAACAAAAGGTTGGTGCACAATGCTAAATTATATTTATTATGTTATTTATTTTGTTAAATTAAGCTTTGACATACACCATGTTTTTATATTCATAATTAAATTAGTAAGTGCTGATTTGAATCATGTTAGAAGTGAAAAAAAAAAAACATTGTGGTGAAGCCTTACGTGCTTGGAATAAATAAAGTATTTCTAGGATATGCCTAACTATTATTATAGAGCATCTAAAGTGACTTACATTCTGCAAGACATTCGTATTATTTTTCTTCATCAGCAAATAAAAATCTACTACTGGACATGTTTGCAGATTGACGATTGCAGTACCTGACGTTTAGCACCTTTGACACTGCAGTTGTCACTGGTCTGGGCATTTTACTTCTGGTGTAAGTGATATGGTTGTACCGTTGTCCATCGGAAACCATGCAATTTTTCTGACAATACACATAGTCGCCTCTTACGACACACATGAGATGTAATGAGGTGATGTATTCTTACACCTCCACCACAGGGCATTCTTTTCTATTTCTCCTTAAAATTAAATAGTATGTCCATCTGTGGAATACTTGGAGGCTTTTATTTATCTGATTAGGTTATATATTTTTCATGAAAAAATCGCCATGGATTCTTACCCAGGTTTGGAGCAGCAGAGAAGTTCTGCTTTACTTTTACCCGCAAAAAACCCTACGAACTTCGTTGTTTCTCTCTAATTTCTTTACTATTTTGGTTATGGAAATACTTAAACTCTTTACAATATTATAAATAACTACCGGTTTATTTAAGTGACAGATGGTCATTTGCATAGTATTTTTTTTTATTTTAAATGCTCTTATAGTTAATGTATGTTGTATTTCTAGTGATTTTTTATTAAAGCAATAATATTGTTAGAGCTTAGTGAATCATGTATGCTGTTATCTATACGTACATTTATACATATAAATAAGATTGAAGTGTCTGTCTTTAAAATTGAAATAGCTGGCTTCTATTATACTTGGGGTTATTTGCATGCTTTTAAAACATAATTAATCATTTTCAAAAATTTTGTAATTTTAAGAACAGGTAAAGAGCAATGCGAGCGGGTATCTGGGCTATATTTTTTTATGAAAAACTTATTTTATACCGATTTCAAAAAGGAGACGGTACTCAATTCGACTGTTTGTTTTTTTTTTTTTTGTGTGTTACTCCATAACTTTTTTCTGGGTGAACCGATTTCGATGATTCTTTTTTTATTTGAAAGCTGGTGCTTCTCATGTGATCCCATATAAATTTGATCAAGGTTTGACTAATAGTTTTTGAGTTATTCTAAATAATTTATATTGAAATTGATTATACAAAAATTTTAATTTTTAATTATTTTGAAAAAATATCGTTTAAAATTGGTATTTGATTATCTTTAATCCAAATAATGCCTCATTAATAGATCCATATCAGGCAATACCAGAGCGGACCGTTTAGTTGAAAAAAAAAATGTACTTGGTAAAATATTCTTGTGATGTTGATTTGGTCTTATTTTTTAAGTATACTGGCCTTAAAGTATTTGAAAATTGGTAATACATATGCATTTAATTTTTATTAATGTGCATGTTTTCCATCAGGTCGAATTTGGTGTTTTGGTGCTGTTTGCATATAAAGCAGAGGGTACAGAGGAAGAGGTGGTTGTGGCCACTACTCGTGTAGAGACCATGCTGGGGGACGTGGCTGTTGCTGTTCATCCCGAGGATACTAGGTGTGTGATGTTATTGTGCATACTCAGACCAATAGAGAAAGATAGATGAAGCGCTGCATACATCTCAATTGACACAGTAACTGTTGGCTCTGTTTATTGAAAATATGAAATATATAAATGAAACATGCTCAAATTATTGAAAAACATGCACTAATGTACACATTTGCAACTAACAATCGGTCATCGAAGGCATCAAGACGGGGTAATTGTACGGTGCAGTGCGGTCCGAGACGCTGGCGGAGCGCTCCAGAGCGGCCTTCAGTCGCTCGGGAACTGTCCGCTAGGGTTGTGCTGTCACGCAAATAATTTAAAGTGTTTCATACTACATGTGCGGTAAAAACTTTGGGTCGTCCTCATTTAAAGATAAGGAATTAAAGTTTCATCAGTTTCCACATATATAAGAATTTGTTTAAACGTGAAATAAAAATAAAATCAGTTTTTATTACTTCCCGTTCTGACAATCGTAGCACTTTATGGTTTATGTCGGCTTTTCCGACAACATCAAAGGCGATGACTGATTGTATGTTCTTCTTAGACTGTGGTTTAGGTGTATAAGTGTGCGACCAGAAATTTACTCCTCTCGTTACCTTCTCCACAGGGATGTTGAACTGTGATTTTTCTCTCTGTTATAGTAGTGATCTTCATGAAATGATTATTAAATTTAACTTTCACAGGTATAAGCATTTAATCGGGAAAAATTTGGTGCATCCGATTCTGAAAAGGAAGTTGCCAGTCATCGCTGACGAATATGTGGATATGAACTTTGGGACAGGTGATACGTTAGAATTATTACATTCATACACACATACTTATGCAATGCTAGGTCCCCAGAGGGGCGGATGGTTTTACTAGATTTGTATAAAACTAAGTTTTCGGATTCGATCGCATTTAATTTTAATTTGCATAACAGAATGCTGAATTTCTTCAGTATGCTCTGTAGCCTATGGTTTGATGGATCTTAACATAATACGGGATGTTTCAGATATCGTAGTTGTTGAAGTAATATAGGTTATAAAATTGTTCTCTTTTGAGTAAATTTTTTTACGCACTTGAGTTTATCTATCTTAACAATTGGTTTTGTTACCTCTTCAAAGTTTCGAGTGCTTTAAACAAATAAAACTGTATCCTTTTCTCCTTATTAATTGCAAAATAGTGAAGTGATGTTCTCCTGGCCATATTACCCTCGACGACAATTTCCGAATATTGTCGGAAGCTATCAATTGCTCAGGGATGCAATGTTACTAGTATTCGCGCCGACACAAAGCCAACGAGGGCTAATAATCAGAAGATGTCGCTAGTTGGAACTGAGGTGAAGTTATTTGTTACACAATGTCATTATAATTGAGAATTTGCATTTCAAAATTAAAGTTTATCAGTTTCTAGCGTATGTAATTTCACAAAACAATGCATCAGCGGTTTGCTTTTTAAGTTTTTGCACTTTTTTAACACTATTTTTAACTTTTATACTTAAGTAAGGAATATCCGTAGTTTGTTTATCCATTTCCAATTTAATTGATTTATAATATAACTAATATTTTAGAAAGAAACATTAACCCTTACCTTTTTCTAGCAAATTAACTTCCACCGCCATGAAATCTGTCAAATATTTTCACCTCATTTTTAAGTAGCGCCGCCCTGGTGGCAATAAAATCCATGAATGCTCTTATTACTCTCACTTAGCATTCTCCTATAAAGTTTATATATATTTTAGGTGCGGTTAAAATAACGCCGGCTCACGACCCTAACGACTACGAGATCGGGAAACGGCATAACCTGCCCTTCATCACGATCTTTGATGACGAGGGCAACATGCTGGATAACTGCGGACCCTTCTCTGTGAGTGTTAACATCATAACCTGACTGCAGTGACGTATCAATTTTTAAATATAGTTCACTTTCCCAGATATGTAGTAGATTTCGCAGAGATGAGAGAACCACGTTGCAGTTATGCTAGCTAAACATAGCTGCAGCACGAATGGGTAAACTCGACCGGGTAGCATGAAACGGCAGAATAATGTGTTTCATATGTTGAGTGTAGAAAATCTGAGACCCTTTTTACTGGTAACAAAAGGATTTTGATTCATATTTGATGATAGTTGTAGTTGTCTTTGGGCCACGGCGTCCACTTACCATCAAGTGGAGTGTGTGCTTGCTTGTCACCTCTATTCTTTGTATAAAAATGTATATATTTAATACACAAAAACACCACAATTTAACACATCATAATTTAACATTAAAAGTTTTGTACAACCGACTTTTATTATAAATTCAAACTCAAAAACTATTGGTCACACCTAGGGAATGCAATTCCGCAAGATAATTTCAATCCAGGTATTTGCTGGATTGAACCATCTTAGTCCCGCTGGATCCAGGTATTTGATGGATCCAGCAGGGTGGAACTAGACCTCTGAAATCTAAATTAAAGACTTCGTTTCCATGGTTTTAATTTGAAGCCAAATAAAACAAGCCTTTTGGTATATTTTAAATGTTTTATTTATTACTTTAGACATACAGATGATGACATAAATTGCAGTGATAATTAAACATTATTTTGGAAGTAGCTTCTTAAAAAAGTTAAAGTATTAATTGTGTCATCTGCTAAACAGCTTCTGATATTGCACACAAGGTAGCCAGCAGCTGAAAAAGCCCGCTCAGCTTCCACGCTGGTTGGTACAATAGTCATAAGTGCGTTATAGGCGAACTGAAGGTAAGTGCCTTTTAATCCACCCGACTCGAAATAGTTCATTTCCTTCTTTATCAAAACCTCAAGGTTACTCATACTTCCAGATCTAGGTGGCTGGGCTGTTGAGCCAGGACTTTTGATACTAGTCAAAGTCAGTTCGAGTTCGTTTTCAATAGACATTGGTGCTGCGGCTGCCGTTTGCGTCTCGAGATTAGAGAGAGGGATGTCGTCATAAGGATCATCAACAGGAGTAGTGGTTACTGCATTGCTTCCTGTGTACTCTAGCCTTTCTACTATATTTTTGATGGCCTTGCGTATTACACTCTTTGGAGGTAGATTGAATGTTTCATCATAAATAAATTGACTTTTGTCTTCTTCGTACTTATGTGGATCATGTAAGTATAATAAAACCGCTGTCAAGTCAGTTCGCCGCTCTGAGATACGTTTCCTCAACGAATCAACAAGTTTTCGGGCTAACGGTTTATTAATATTTATCAGTTTGCTAATAATAAATCTCAAAGTAGTTTCCGCAGTAATCAAATTAGACTCACGTCTACACAAAACTTCGACTGCTAATTTTACCGGCTGTAATATTCGTTCTAGATCCATTAGCACATCATATTCCTGTTCAGTGAAAACGTAGTCATGATTTGCACCAAGACCTAAGTCAATCAGGGTTTTCGATACGCACGATCTTATTTTGTTGAATATTGTTATCATTTCGCACAGGCTTGACCACCTTGTTTGACAATCCAACAATAAAGCAATATTTTTTCCCATGTCTTTTGTCATATACGTCTGCAGCAGATCGTTTTTAGTAGGCGAATTTTTAAATAGTTTTACTACTTTTCGTACCTTCTTAACAACTTCTGCATATTCCACAGTCAGGTTTATTTCACTTGTAGGTGTAGGAAAAGACAAATCAAAAATGTCATTTTCGTCATTTTCCAAGTCATTGTCACAATTCTCATCAGCTCTTTCACTAACTGTCTCATTTCGCACTGACATTTCTTCATTTGATGCTTCGTGGCCACTACGTGAAGATGTATTTTGTTTATAAATAACATCCAAAACAGCCAATTGGATGCCATGTGCATAACAGAGTTGTTGATGGGGTTTGATGAGTTTCCCAACTTTTACCATGACTTTGGCACCATCTGTGGTAATACAGATTACATCCTTATCTAAAGATAGCTCGTATTCTGATAATTTTTCTTTTAAAACAGTGATACATGTTTCTGCAGGTAGACTTCCGCAAAACCGGACCAGCCCTAAGTTCCAAGAAATAGATTTTTCATTAGCCAAGGCGTGAACATTAACGTTTAAATAGCGCCTATTTCTCGTTGAAGTCCATTCGTCGAATGTGAGGGTGAATCTGTGGTTGCTCTCTTTCAGCTTTAGGAGATCTCGAATAATGGTAATTTTTACAGTCGTGCCGAAATGCATAACCATTAATTTGATAGAATTAGGCGATTTTGGTAACTTATAGCCCCCGGCTTTAAAAAGGTCTCGTAAATCCGACGAGGTGCAGAAAACCCGGAATGGAAAACCATCTTTTGACACCATGCGTGATACCCTCGTTTCTACAGCACTGTTTGCACTTGGAAAATGGTCAGTGATTTTGTGCTTCTTTGCCGAGGTTGATGGTTGAGCTTCACAATGAGTTGATGTCGAGGAACTGGACGTTGACGCAGTTGCAGAAGCTGCAACACTTCCGCTCCCGTCTGATGCGCTTTCCTTGTCAATTTTGTGTTTTGACTTTAGATGCACATGTAAACCTTTTGTCGAACGTCCGGTCGTTTTAATTATTGATTTACACAACTTACATTTTGCGGTTTGTGAATCTTCGGCTTTCAAAAAGTACTTCCATACAGGAATAATACCACAAAAGTCTTTATACACTTTTTCCGACATTATTGTCATTCATTAAATAATACAAAACCTGGAAATTTCTCAGTTTATTCAGATTTATCTAAAGAAATCAATATTCTATGAAAAAATCACTGCGTAACGTCATAATCACCAGTTGTAACTGGCAAAATATTAAGTACACAAACAAAGGCGGGGGAATCCCCGCGCCCTCACACTGTTTCTCTGCACCACGCATCGCTTAGCTCAGTTTACGCGCCGCCGCGCGAACATTAACACATATGGACCATGCTTCTCTGTAATCCCGCCAATCCAGCGGGATTCCGTAATATTTTCGTACGAGATTAGTCCCGCAAAATGCATGCGGAATCCAGGTATTTCGGGATCCAGGTATCCCGGTATTGCATACCCTAGTCACACCTTGATCAAATTTATATGGGACCACATGTGAAGCATCAGCTTTCAAATAAAAAAAGAATCATCGAAATCGGTTCACCCAGTAAACAGTTATGAGGTAACACATAAAAAAACATACATTCGAATGGAGTACCTCCTCCTTTTTGAAGTCGGTAGAAAATCCATAATAGAGCATTAATTAAACGATAAAATAAGAGCAATAATCTGCTTGCTGTTAAGTTCCCGCCAAAAATTCTTTTTCTCTATTTAGAGGTAAGTATTTTTAGTGTGTTGCCACCTCCCCATAAATAAGGTTATTTTAGGATTTTTTTTATTCAATAGGGCAAGAAACGTTTCCACGTGCGCCGCGAGATCATCAAAACGCTAGAACAGTTGAAGCTGTATAAAGAGACGAAGGATCACGCGATGGTGGTTCCGCTCTGCAGCCGCTCTAAAGACGTTGTCGAGCCGATGTTGAAACCGCAATGGTAATTTTTTAATTTAACTTATCGTAGTAGATAGACTTAAATGAAGGCGTATCATCTCGCTAGTAGCGTGAGAGATAACATAGGGAAATGAAGGAGGAGTTGGGCAGCAGCATATTCCCGATGACAACACAAAATAATAAAAAAGTGGTTGCTTCAAACGTTTGAATAGATTTTCTTAAAACATGTATCTAAGAACATTCGATTATGACACCGTACAAGCGAACAAAAACTTAATCAAAATCGATTCAGCCGTTCAGGAGCTATGATGCCACAGAACAAACACACAGATACGTAGATACACAGATACGCAGTTACGTAGATACACAGATACACAGATACGCAGTTACACAGATACGCAGATACACAGAAACGTAGATACACAGATAAACAGAAACGCAGATACACAGATACGCAGATACACAGACACACACTACGAACTAACTGTTTTCGTCGGTGGTTAAAAATACGAAGTGAGAACTGATAGAAAATTGATTACCTCAGGTATATAAAGTGCGATACGATGGCCGCGGAGGCTATCAAGGCTGTGAAGACGGGCGAGTTGAAGATAATACCGGATGTTCACGAGAAGATCTGGTACCACTGGATGGAGAACATTCGCGACTGGTGCATTTCGAGGCAGCTGTGGTGGGGACACCGCATCCCGGCATACAGAGTCACATTGCCCGCAGCTGAGGTAAGGCTCGGCTTTTTAGTGCTGTATAGTTTTCACAATATGTAAAAAAAAACATTCCGTGATGGTGATTTTAGGTATTGTGATATAATTCTGTTCATGCTAATGCCCTATTCAAAATTACCCAAAAAAAAATGATTTGGGGAAATTTACTTGGCAATACCCGCGGGCGGCCGTCATGTAACAAGATTCCTTCTCATAGATTGATACATAAGGGCATATTTTAAACTGTGTGGTATCTACTAACTATAAGGTCCTGTAGGTCTCGTAAGATGCGATAGAAGGAAACCAGGAGATGGACAGTAGCCTCTTCATTATTTCAACTAGAAAATATAAAAACTGCAGCTGCCTGCCAAGCGTGGTAACTATGGCAGATCTTGAATGTTGTTAGAGTCGATCAAGTTTTTAGAGGGGCTGCAAGTTTTTCAGAAGAACCGAACTACCCATTCCTCTTCCTATATACATCTAATGCCACTCTCTTAATTATTTCTGCAAGTCGTTCCATATTAAATGTCATGGTTGACAACACATCTGTCGCCTTCTTTTTTTGAAATTGATTGCCAGTTTACACAATGTACTGTTAGTTTGCTTATCACTTCCATTTAAAAAAACATTTAAAAAAACATTAAAAAAAACAAAATGGAGATTTAATTTAGGTCACTTTAAAAAAATATTTTATTTAAGCTAGCCGTGTAGCAACGATGTGAGAATATCCACTAGAGTCTAGTCTGTGACTGGTCTGGTCTAGTGACTAGACCATATCTTCCTTTGGGTGTCGTAAGAAGCGACAGATGGAAACTGCAACAAGAGATGTGCAGCATCACCTTTCTGATAACAAATCAAAATAATGGAAAACTGTGGTTGCCAAGCCAACAAGCCTAGCAACTTTGATAAAATCCCCCCTAAGATGCAATCTATGGGTGATGTCTATATTCAGCAGTGGACTTTTATAGGCTGTTACGAAGACAGGCCAAACGGGCTCATTGAGTGGTTTATGTGGTGTTGAATGTTCAGTCGCAGGGCGAAGTCCAAGTGAACACTTTGTCGCGACGACGTCGCACGCGCTCCGGACGCAAGAAGAGCCGCGCGAAACCGCGTAGGCCTCCGCCCCAAAACACCACTCGCGTACGTGCACGTGGAAGTACACATCGTGCCTTTATTGCATGCTCGTTTATTTTTATACGTGTTTTTTCTTTCATTTGCCTTTGTTTAACGCTTTTTGTCAAAGTACGTTGAAAGTTGAACCTTAAAGTGTTTTCATTAAGAGTGTTTTTCGTTAAATTTGATCAAGTGACGTTATGAAACGGCTATGAAATTGTAGTTAAGAATTTGATTCTTAATTTTTATTTCTTGTTTAACAAATTCTTAATTCCTCAATACCTTCTTTTTAAAATATCGGCCAATCAGGCGATCAGCAGTTCTTCACTCCATTATTGTTGATAATTTACGCATTCGAACCAAACGGTTTGCTTGGTCTTTCGTTGTGCTTACAGCAAATGAGTGGAACAAACTACTGACGCCTGTCTTTCAGACCGATTAGATATGTATTTGTCACGCTAAGACAGTGCGATTTTCCATCTAGGGCTTCATCATGACTGATATAATAAACGCCGAATATAACTTTTTTGGATTGCAATTTTACACAAAGTCACTTTATCTTCTATCTTTTATATCTTATAGTATTGATTAGAAATTGATTTTTTTACATTTTTACATCAAAACTATTAGTCTAAAGTAATCGAACGTGATAAAGGATAAAGTGACCTATGAAAAAACTCAATTTAAATTGGTTTTTTAATTTTTTTTCCAATCGGATCGGGTTTTTACTGTCTAATTATCTGCTATTATTTCGGAAAATCGTTTTCTTCAAACGGTCTCGGAAAACGAAATAACTATTACAGATGTTGAGAATGTTTTTAGTTCCACGCACACGAAGTCGAGGGTAAAAGCTTGAGTTAAATAAATTTCTGTAAACAACGTTCATCAGTCTGTTATTATTTTTTTAAAATTCAAACATTTTAAATGAAACAAATTGTACAGATTTTATTTATTTATTTATTTACTAACTCACAATTGTTATTACAGGAGTGGAGCCTAATGCAACAATGTGCATTAGGCTCCACTCCTTTATACAATTACAATTAAATATGTCTAATCGTTGTGCTACGATGTTAAGCATTCTAGCTGCACGAACAACCGGTGCGTACTTTAAGATATTTGTACGAGCAACTGGTACGTCCAGCAACCCTCTCCTCAGCCCCCGTCGCAGCCTAGAATTAGGCACGAGGAACCGCAGTGATTCCAAAATTTCCGGATTGTTTAATCTACCACGTAATATCAAGTATATGTACTTAAGTAGCGCAAAGTTCCGTCTAACCTCCAACTTATAATATCCAACCATTCCTATTACAAAAAGGGTTGTAATACATAAGAGGATAAAAAGGGTACACCCCGTATTGCTTTAAATAGAGGTACCGCGTAAACTTATTCTGTATTTTCTCCAGCATGAGGTTATACTTGGTTTCATAAGGACTGCAGATGATAGCACTGGTTTCTAGATTGCTTCTTACTAAAGCATTATATAATGACTTTTGACATTATATAATTTTTATCGCGATTATTTTAAAATTTTTGATTCCCGGCGTTTCGGGTGCTTTATAGGGACTGAGGTGTTAGCCCGGCTAACTTCAGTTTTTGAATATTAATTTTTGGTCCGATCTACGCAGAATGAGCTTACAGTATCTTGAATTCTTGCAGTGGTATGCTTGGGTTTAGATTTAATTTTATTAATTATAGGATCCCAAGCAGATGGTAGCACCCAGTCATCTTCTCTATTGAAATTAGGATGTTTTTTTTTTAAATTTCAATAGCCTCGTGAATTATCCTTGATAGGAATCGGTGTTCTTTTGCGAGGATTTTTGGTCTATCAAATCTAATACAATGGCGGGCTCGTGAATCTTGAACATGTTCACAGACTGCAGTCTTCCATGCAGACAACATTTCATTTAATGTGTAGTGTACGCGTAAATATAAGAAATCATAATTCAGATTTGTCATATAATAATTTTATAAACAAAATCACAATTCGACGAAGCACGCTTAAAACAGACGTAAATATAATAAATTGTACATAGTAAAATGAATTTTATGTTAATTGCTTAACATGCAAACTAGATATGATAAAAGAAGTCGCGCGTCTTCCGTGGAATTCTCAAATACACACTACAGCTGTGAACAGCGTGCTATTGGTAAGACTCGTCTGCCTAGGATTCCGTCCGGTTAGATTATTAGCTTCTAACCTATTTCTACCACTAAACAGCAGCTTGTTCCAGACTGATGGGTAAAGACAGACGGTGAAGCATTCCATCTTAGTCCTCAAGTGAAAACGCATCTGCAGTATTCTTTGTTTGTAGTTGACTGCATGTGTCCATGGACTGCAGAAACCGCTTACAATCAGGTGGACTGTAAATTCGTTTGTCACTTCAGTTTAAAAAAAATACTTCATTACAGCCCTTCACAAGTCCACTGCTGAACATAGGCCTCCCCCAAAGAATGCCACAAAGCACGGTCCTGAGCCACCTGCATCCATCGACTTCCTGCATATCTTACCAGGTCGTCACTCCATCTAGTGGGGAGACGCCCTACACTTCGCCTGCCGGTACGAGGCTGCCACTCGAGAACCTTTTTTCCCCATCGGTTGTCGGTTCTTCGAGCTATATGGCCAGCCCATTGCCACTTCAGCTTACTAATCCGTTGGGCTATGTCGATCACTCTAGTTCTACTGCGGATATCCTCATTTCTGAGTTTATCACGCAGAGAAACTCCGAGCATAGCCCTCTCCATAGCTCGCTGAGCGACCTTGAGCTTCCTCATCTGGCCAGCAGTGAAGGACCACGTCTCAGTTCCGTATGTCATCACTGGCAACACGCACTGGGTGTACAGTCTCGTTTTCAAGTTTTGAGGTATACCTGACGAGAAGATGTGCCGTAATTTCCTGAACGCTGCCCAACCGAGTTGAATCCGTCGATTGACCTCTCGGTCGAAGTTGGACTTACCTAGTCGGACTATTTGTCCCAGGTAAACATACTCGTCAACAACTTCGAGCTTAGTGTTCCCAACAACTACCGGCATAGGTGTGACATGGACATTAAACATGATCTTTGTTTTGTCCATGTTCATCTTAAGACCTATCCGTTGGGAAACACTATTGAGGTCATTGAGCATAGTGCTTAGGTCCTCCAGCGATTCTGCCATAAGGACTATATCGTCGGCAAATCGAAGGTGAGTGATGTACTCGCCATTGATGTTGATACCGTATCTTTTCCAGTCCAGAAGCTTGAAAACATCTTCCAATGCAGCGGTAAAGAGTTTCGGGGATATGACGTCACCCTGTCTTACACCTCTATGGAATTGGATAGGTTTCGTACTCTGGTTCTGTACTCGGATAGCCATCGTAGCCCTACTGTACAAGCACTTCAACACTTCGATATACCGACAGTCAACTTGGCATCGCTGAAGGGACTGCAGCACCGCCCAAATTTCGACGGAATCAAAGGCTTTCTCATAGTCCACATACGCCAGACATAGTGGCAAATTGTACTCCTCGGACTTCTGTACAATTTGCCGAAGGGTATGTATGTGGTCTATGGTGCTAAAGCCTTTTCGGAAACCGGCTTGTTCGGGAGGCTGGAAGTCGTCAAGTCTGCGCGCGAGACGATTCGTAATGACTCTCGAAAACAGCACGTAGACGCGGCTCAGAAGGGAAATCGGTCTGTAGTTCTTCAAGAGAGCGTTGTCGCCTTTCTTGAAGAACAAGACCACCGCACTTCTGCTCCACAACTCCGGTGTAATGCCACCATGGAGGACGGAATTAAAGAGCTTCTGAAGGACTTCAAGTACCGGTTTTCCACCCACTTTCAGAAGCTCCGCTGTAATTCTATCCTCGCCTGGGGCCTTACCGTTTTTAAGGTGCTGGAGAGCCATTCTAATCTCGCTCAGACTGACGTCCGAGATATCATCGGAATAATGTCGGATAAGACTCGCTCTTGGATCGTTACTCACACTTGCGTGCGGCTCCAACGATGACGTGTACAGCTGCCCATAGAACCTCTCAATCTCACTCAAAATCTCCGGTGCCCCGGAAACGATGCTGCCGCATTCTGTCTTCAGCTTTGACAGTTGGCGCTTTCTGGCAGACAGATCTCTGGCAAAGACTTTGAAGCCTTGGTTCCGCTCGATCGCTTCTTCAATACGAGCTGTATTGAATTTGCCTAAGTCCCGCCGCATGCATTTGGAGATCTGTCTGTTCAGTTGCCTGTATGCTGTTAAATCTGTTGAAGAATGTAGCTTCACCTCCCGTCTAACAGCCATGAGATTAAGAGTGTGATCGGAGAGTTTTTGTGTTCTTCTGCGGCGGGTCTTGCAGAACTTAGCTCCGACCGCATGGACAGTTTCCACGAGCTTGTCATTCAAATCGTCCACTTCATTGCAGTCTTCTAGGCACTGAAAACGGTTTTGTAACTCGAGCTGAAAGGTTTCGGGACTTTGGATTAGAGCACGAGGGGGACGGAGCGTTGACTTCATTAGACGAGACCTCTCCAACTTAACGTTTAGGTTCAGTGTGCCTCTAACCATTCGGTGATCGCTGCCGGTTTTCACCCTCGCGATCACTGAGACATCACTGAACAGTTGTCGTCTGGTCGTCATAATGAAGTCAATCTCATTTTTTGTCGAACCGTCGGGGCTCGACCAGGTCCACTTCCTGTGGGGCCGCTTCTGGAAGAAAGAGTTCATCATAAAGAGTCCCTCTTTCTCCATGAAGTCGGCCAACTGCTGGCCCCTTGGGTTCCGTTGCCCTATTCCAAATTTCCCCACTTTCAGCTCACCGTTCTCTCTTGTGCCTAGTTTTGCATTGAAGTCTCCCATTAACACCGTATATTGGGTTTTGGAGGAATGCATGGCTCTAGAGATATCCTCATACATTTCCTCCACCTCCTGATCGGAGTGTGCCGAAGTTGGTGCGTAAACCTGCCTGACCTTCAGCGAATACCGTTTGGTGATTCTGAGTATAAGGTACGCAACCCTCGTCGACACACTCTCAATCTTTACAACGTTGTTAACGAGAGACTTGTGGACGATAAATCCGACACCTCCTTGGGATAGATGGTCGCCCTCCCGGTAATAGAGCAAGTTGCCGGATTCGAGGATTACCGTGTCCTCCCCCTCTCTTCGGACTTCAGATAATCCTATAATATGCCAGCGTAACTTGTCTATCTCTTCTTCCAGCTCCACAATCTTCTCGTCAGTCCTCAGGGTTCGTGCGTTGTATGTTGCCAGGTCGAGTCGTCTAAGGTGGCAACCGAACCTCCACCGGAGATTCTTAGCACCCCCTGCCCCGCCGTTACCATGGTCGCCACTGTAGCCAGGAATAACGGGGCCGCCTGGGACTGGGGGCCGTTTATTATTATCATTGCTCATGGGGGGTATATTGCCTTATATAAAAAAATACTTAGATAGAAATAAAAAAAGTATTGGTTTCCCATACCATTTAAGCCCAAAGACTGCTGCTAGCAGAAAAGGAATCGCACAGCTAGACTAATATAAAGAGACTTATATACACTCTCCGTATGAGACTCTTGAGCACGCCAATGAGTACGAGCTTTTGTTACATCACGAGTATTATAACGGTACCCTTAACCGACGAGCATGTATGTGGAGGAGACGAGAGATGTGTGTCAGGATCATGCCAAATGGAAGTCCATATCCAGTCTCTGCCTACCCCTCTGGGTGACAGGGGTGGTGTTATGTATGTATGTATTATAAAACAAAAACGAAACAGACGGCGTTTGAGGTGCGACTAAAGCTCGAGAGAGGTAACGTCAGACAGACGGCTAGTAGTTCATTTAACATAATATAATTTTAATGCGCTTGCACTGATTATAAACTTTTACGTAGTCTGTAGTTTTTGTTTATATTGTTTGTGATTTGTTAGTTGTTTGTTAGAAACAGTTTTACTATTAAACAGTTAATTTCTAATTAATTTTAATAAAATTTGACCAACTTGCATTTTTATTTATCGTTATTGTAGGAAAATGTTTGTGATTTTTTTTTAAATATTTATACGTGTACCTTTAGCATGCTTCGTTTTATTTTCAATATAGATTTTTAAGTGTGTATATGTGTTAGACAAATGTATTTCGGAATGTCACATTATCGTCTTTGCACTAACCTCTAAGCTAAAGCGTGTAAATCGGTGAGAAAGTGCCAAGTAAAATTATTGCCATGTAAAATGTTTAGTTTAGATATTTATTAGTGATATTGCGTAATTGCCCCTAATATATTTTTTAGGATATTGAAATTAAGGCTCAATTTACATTACGGCGGAATGGAATGGAAGCGAATTATATTATACATAGTAAAATTAATTTTATGTTAATTGCGTAACGTGCAAAGTAGATATAAACTAAAAAAAGAAGTCGCGCGTCTTCCGTGGAATATTCGAGAATTCCACGGAAGACGCGCGACTTCTTTTATCATATCTAGTTTGCACGTTACACAACATAAAATTCATTTTACTATGTACAATTTCTTTAAAAAATTCGCTTCCATTCCATTCAGCCGCAATGTAAATTGAGCCTTAGTCATATAATCAAAACGTTTATAATTTAAAAGAACCTAGAGAATAAAAAAGGGGAGTAAGAGCTCGCTGTAAATTTCACCGTATGCAAGCAGGTTCGATCCTCGCCGGCACCGATTCAATTGTTAGTTGCAATTGCCACGTGTTCGGCGGTGAAGAAAACTTCATGCGCAAAACCGGCACTTTTTAGAAATTAAAAAAAAAATCCGAAGACTTCAAGTCCGCCAACACGTATTGAGGCAGCGCGGTGGACATTTTCTTGTTTTAAAACCCTCTCAGTAATACAAGGAGGTCCGTGCCTAGGATAGAAGTTATATAGGCTGTTTATTTTCATTTAATATAACTCTTTCTCAATTCTGTATTCTGTTTATAGAAAGAAGAAGAACTATGGGTCGCTGCTCATTCAGAGGAAGAGGCGCTCGCAAAGGCATCGGCCAAGTTCGGAGTGTCGAGTGAACAAATAACTTTGAAGAGGGACGAAGATGTGTTGGACACTTGGTTCTCCTCTGGTCTATTTCCCTTCTCGATATTCGGATGGCCGGATCAGACGGATGACTTAAAGGTAAAGATGTGTGTTGTGATACAGGACCGCAATATCAATGTTGCAATAAGTAAAAAGTATTGTTATAAGTTCTAAAAAATAATTTAATGCTAATATTTAGATTGGCGTCAAATGTGCGACATCTCTGGTACTGCAATCGTCAATCAATGCCAACCGTGACGACTAAGGCCTCCATCCTCCCTACAATGATGAACATACAATTCTGTATTATATTAAAAGATATTATTTTTATCGAAATATTATGTAGGTATTAAAATTACTTAGTCTAAGTTTTTAATATAAATTCACTAAGGAGAATTATAACTGTGCATAAAATCTAATCCCAAAATAAACATGCATTTAAAAATTGATGCCTGATCATCTATTAAAGACAACACTTGTTACATGAATCATCCATGTCGTTTATATTGTTAACAGAAGTATTTATTCATAGTTAGTGTAATGATGATGATATTATATAGAAAGAAACGTAAACAATGATTTCTTCTTAAACTTAAACTTAAACTTATCTTCACGCACAATCCCTGACGGGGTAGCCAGAGAGAACAGATCGCCAAGTGTCACGATCCTTACAAACCTCTTTCGCTTCTTTCAGATTCATTATCTTCTTCATGCATGCTCGTCTAGGTATCCGAGTACTTTTGACCCTACCCTCTTCGAGCAATTTGCTCACATGGCCTTCGAAGGTTAGTCTCGGTCTACCTCGACACCTTTTAATATTAACTTTCGCGCTATATATTTTCTTCACCATTCGGTCTTCACTCATTCGCTCAACGTGCCCAAACCACCGAAGCACGCCCTTATCAATTTTTGTGATAAGGTCATCTTTCAAACCTGCCATATTGCGAATCTCTTCGTTTCGCTTTCGGTCGGCCATGGTAACGCCGCACATTTTACGAAGAGATCGCATCTCCACTGCATTCAACTTACTTTTATGCTTCTTCTGGCATACCCAGGTTTCGCTGCCATATAACAAAGTCGGTACCAACACTGCGTTATGTATTGCAAGGCGTGCACTCTTCGCTACGCCTTGCCTTTTGACTAACGCAGTCAGGGCACCATTGACTTTGTTCCCGGCAGCGACACGCCTGTCCACATCTAAATCACATCTTCCATCCCGGCTAAAAGCACTCCCCAAGTATACAATTTCATTTACCTGTTCTAGACATTCCTGATTTACCTATATTTCACACTTCGTTCTCTCTTCGTCCCTTTCAAATACCAGAACCTTAGTTTTATTAGCATTCAAACGGAGACCTTTAATTTCACATTCCTCTTTCATACACGTGACTAATGCCTGCAGTTCTGCCTCTGATGGTGCAATAAGCACTGCATCATCAGCATACAGCAGACAATTTACTTTAATGTCACCCAATTTCACACCCAAACAACTATCTTTCAGCTTCTGTAAACAGCTGTCGAGATACAGTATGAACAGCCAGGAAGACATGACACAACCCTGCTTTACGCCCGTTTGGACGTTAAACATGGGTGACAGGTCATGTCCTACCCGCACACAGGCTTTACAGTCACAGTAAAGAGACTGCACAGCCCTTAGCAATCGACCATCCACACCATACCCCGGCAACAGTTCCCACATTTTCTTCCTTACAACCTTATCAAATGCTTTCTCAAGATCCACAAAAGCACAGAAAATCTTCTGGTTAGCAGCCAGAAGCTTCTCCGTGATCATGCGGAGAGAAAACATTTGATCCGTGCATCCTCTTCCAGGTCTAAATCCGCATTGTGCCTCCCATAGAAATCTTTCCGATTTCTCTTGCATCCTACGTGTCAAAACCTTCGAGTAAACCTTACTTGCTAAACTGGTCAAGCTGATCGCCCGATAGCACCCGCAGTCAAAATGTGAACCTTTACCTTTATATAAAGGCACAATGACTGCGGATCGCCAATCATCCGGGACATCCCCCGTCCGCCAGCACAAATTGCACAGCAGATGAAAGCTGTCCCAGACGCGAGGCCCACCATACTTGACCATTTCAGCAGTAACTCTGTCTAGTCCCGCAGCCTTACCACATTTCAAACTTCGAATCGCACGTTCAATCTCTTTCATCCTGATGACCTCAGTGTCATCGAGGTCCGGGTCTGGCGTACCAGTCACGGCGTCATCCCCGGATCCCTCACTAAGATCATCACACGCATACATTTCTCTATAAAATTCGCTCCATCGCTGCATGACGTCCGATTTTTCTGAGAGGACGTCATTAGTTCTCGAAAGCACTTTGTTCATTCTTAAGGCCGTCGCACCACTTCGGGTCCTTCCAACCTCTTTCCAGAAGAGTTTGGAGTTCTCCTTAAAGTTGTGCGACAACCTTTCGTCCGCTTCCATTCTACACCTTTCACGCACTTACTCAATCAGTGCTTTCGTGTGAACTTTCTGCAGCCTATATTTTTCTTTCATCTTCTCTCTCATATCCTTATCATTACTAGAGGCCAAGTAGTCTAACCATGCTTTCTTCTTCTTCTTTACAGCTTCTTTCACTTCATCATTCCACCATGCATCTCTTCTTTTACTACTGCCTCTTTTTATTGTTCCGCACACTTCTTCCGCTGCACTTACCATTCCATCCCTAAGGTTCTGCCAAGTTCTTTCTACATATTCTTTTCTGCCATCGATGGTGTCAAGCTTTTCGGCTACCCTCGCATGATATTTGTCCCTAGTATGCGCTTCCTGAAGCTTCCAGCTTCGAATGCGACAGACCGACTGTGGTTCTGTTACTGCCGTCCGGTAGCGCCAACCCGCGAACAGACCCCTAAATCTAGTAATCACTAGATAGTGATCCGTTCCCAGGTCAGCACACTTGAACACTTGCGTATCCATCACCTGTTTTCGCAGTCGGTCATCCACCAGGAACAAATCAATCATACTTCTCTCATTCTTTCGTTCTCTAGTATACATATGGATTTTCTTGTGATTAAACATAGTGTTTGTCACAAGAAGACCGTTTTCCTTGCACACCGCCAGTATAAGCTTGCCAGCATCATTAACCCTTTTATCGCCAAACTTTCCAAGTACCGACTCGTACCCTGGTCGAGCGGTACCAACCCATCCATTCAAATCACCACATACAACAATTCTTTCGTTTCCCCTAGCCAAATCTAGAACTTCTCTTACATTCTCCCAAAACTCCTCCAGCTCAGCCCTGGACGACGAAGCTACCGGCGCATAAACAGTCAAAAGGAATAACTTCGTCAGTCCCAATTTAAAGCGAACCCAGAGAAGTCTTGAGTTCACAACCTTATATTCAGTCATAACATCGACCAACCGAGAAGACAGCAGCACCCCCACTCCCTGGCAGGCGTTCTCGCTCTCCGGGACTCCTGACCATAGAGCTAACGCCCCGCCAGGGAGCTCTTCAGTACCACTGCCCTTCCGTTTGGTCTCCGACATACACACGACATCTAATTCTCTTTTTTTCATTATTTCGATCAACTCATTCGTCTTATCTCTCATGCCTCCTCTAACATTCCACGTGCCAACTCTGCACTCTGTGCTCCACTCATTTCTTGAGTGTTACTTACTTGAACTTTATTTTTTTTTTAGGCTTTTTACCCAGGATCATTATTGGAGACCGGTCACGACATTCTATTCTTTTGGGTGGCGAGGATGGTTTTCTTCGGGCAACGACTGCTCGGAAAGCTGCCTTTTAAGTAAGTTACGTCTATTTTGTGTTTTATAAAACTAAAAATAACATTGATTTGTTCCGGTGTTCTTTCTTATCGGCTTTGTAAAACCACAACTGAATAATAGAAGAATAGAGTGTAAGGCAACTAACGTTTTCCCTGAAAGATTTGAACGACGATTTCATGAAGTCTTAGGTCCTTCATATTTTATTTATAGATTAATACTTACAGATAATTACAGACGTATTCTACACGAATTTCAAGGGTTAGTGGCTACAGAGTATCACATTCACATCGTATTTAATAGTGACATAACACTTCGCTACCGTTGTCCTACGCGAACTCGAGTAGTCTCGCGATATTTGTCGGTCACCTGTGCGTTGCGTTTCCAACGGATCGATTCAAAATGGCGGGCGGAAAAACAATTTCTAACAAGTTGTATTTTTTTTATGAATAGCAAATGTCGACAATACGTAAATCGATTTATTAAATAATGTACAATACATTATGTAGTTCATATTAATATAAATTAAGTATAAAATTTCGCATACTATTACTGACCACCGCCAGTTTGCTGACGGGTTGACCTACCCTCTGGCAATGGGGGCGCACTGTTCTTGTAGTCAATTGTAGTCCTCGACCAGGCCTCGAGACTGTAGCACTGGGCCTAGATTCTAGACAATTTAACAAAATGCACGTAACACGTAACGTAAAACACGTAACACGTAACATTTCTTTAAAATTATAAAAAAAATCTGTCATCTTGTAGTTCTCGTGCAGTAACAAAAGCTCTATAATTTATATTTCCATCAATGAATGGATGAAGTCGGTAATTTATTTTTTCTTTGACGTCTACTGCTCCAATAAAAAAGAAAAACTTCAAGTGCTTCTTCATCTCTAGGATCACATGACCGTTAATGTTACAGCCTATTAAAGTCCACTGCTGAACATAGCCCTCTCCCATAGTTTGCCTCACAGAGGGGATTTTTGCCATAGTTTCCACGCTTGGCAAGTTTATTTTTTTTATAGGAGAGGGGGCAAACGAGCATGCGGCTCACCTGATGGTAAGTGACTACCGCCGCCCATGAACAACCGCAACACCAGGGGAATTGCAGATGCGTTGCCGGCCTTTTACATCTTCTAAATCGCACAGTGGTGGACCGCCAATCATCCAGATGGTGTGGATGGTATCGAGAGTTCTGCCGCGATGTGCGTTCGTGAAATTTGGCGGCTGGGATTAATCCGAACAATTCCTCACAACACTCCCCATGGTAAATGCGAAAGAAAATGCAAAGAGATGCAACGTCTCTTCGCAGTGCCAATGAGTCGAGCCGATCGGAAAGGACTCGGTTGTCGACGATTCGAGCCGCTCTGCGCTGGACGCGGTCAAGTGGTAGGAGCTGGCACTGGGGAGCCCCAGCCCAGAGACGGGAACAGTATTCCATGTGAGGCCGAACCTGCGCCTTGTAAAGTTACAGGCGTTGAGCTGGCATGAAATACTGTCCCGCTCTGCTGAGCACGCCAAGCTTTTTAGAGGCCAATTTGGCCTTCTCTTCCAAGTGACCACGAAACTGCACGTCACTCGATATGTCGACGCCGAGGATTCCGATACTGGCTGAGGCCACAAGGGGAGTAGCTTGAAACTGAGGAGATACGACAAAGGGGTTCTTTTTAGCGGTAAACGCGCAAATTTGTGTCTTCTGAGGATTAAACTGGACTAGATTTAGTCGCCCCCAATCCGAGACTTTGTCCAGCAAAGACTCGACTTCAGACACAAGTTTGTTCCGGTACTCGGTGACGTTTTCCCGAGCAATATTGGCACGGCCGGTGTATAGAGCATCACCAGTGCTGTTATCCGCATAGCACTGAATGCTACCGGCTTGCAACATATCATTGATATGCAGAAGAAACAGCGTTGGTGATAGCACGCAGCCTTGTGGAACACCAGCGTTAATAGGCTTGTAGTCGGAGCATGCACCTTCTACAACGACCTTGATGCTCCGATCTGCAAGAAAGCTGGTGATACAATTACATAATTTCTCGGGAAACCCATAGGAAGGGAGCTTCGAAAGGAGCGCTTTGTGCCAAACCCGATCGAAGGCCTTCGCAATGTCCAAACTAACGGCCAATGCCTCCCCCTTGGACTCTACTGCCTCCGCCCATCTATGAGTTAAGTAGACCAGAAGATCACCAGCTGATCGACCCCGACGAAAACCGTACTGGCGGTCACTAATCAGCTGGTGATCCTCAAGGTACCGCATGAGATGGCAGTTTATAACGGATTCCATTATTTAGGAGAACAAGGGAGTGATGGCGATAGGCCTGTAGTTGGACGGGTCTGAGCGGTTGCCTTTTTTAGGGATCGGGTGGACAAAAGCTGCCTTCCATGATTTCGGGACTACGCCTAGGGAGTAGGAGTACCGGAAAAGACGCGTTAGAACCGGTGCCAACTCCGGAGCACACGTCCTCAGCATAATTGGGGGGATTCCGTCACGCCCACTCGACTTGTGGATGTCAAGGGAGAGGAGTGCTCTGCGAACCGAGCGCTGTGAGAACCGCACATCCGGCATGGAGCACTCACACCGCGGGATGGTCGGCGGTGTGTTCCCCCCGTCATCAACAGTCGAGTTGGACGCAAAAAGGGAGCCTAAAAGGTCGGCTTTCTCTTTTGCGTCGTGGGCCAGTGAGCCGTCCTCCCTGTGCAGAGATGGTAATGATGGCTTACAGAAATTCCCTTGGTCAGCCTTGGCGAGAGACCAGAATGCACGGGTTCCCGAAGGAAGGCGAACTAGTTTCTCGCCAATTCTGCCTATGTGCTCTGACTTTGCCTTGGCAATAACTCTTTTGAAGGACCTGGAGGCGAAGTTATACTTCTTTTTAAGTGTGCTGGTGTTTACATCCCGAGTCGCCGAAGTCGCAGCCCAGGCTTGATAACACTCCTGCTTACTGCGTAATGCAGTCTTACAGGAGCGACCAAACCAAGGCTGAGATCTGCCTCCGATGGGTACCACAGATGATGGAATAAATAGTTCCATTCCCTGTAGCACCACATCAGTGACAGAGTCAGCAACAGCGCTGGGATCATCCGGCGAGAAGCAAACCCGCCCCCATGGGTAGGAAGCAAAGAAAGACCGCATTCCGTCCCAATCCGCCGACCTGTAATGCCAAACACGGCGGCAACCTGCAGAACGCAACCGCGAGGGGAGCTTGAGCGGCACCCCACTCCGGATCAGACAATGGTCCGAAGAGCCAAGAGGGACATCGACGGAAAGCTGATATCCGTCCGGATGAGAGGTCAGCAGAAGGTCCAACAGGGAAGGTGTATGATCCTCAACATCTGGAATCCGTGTAGGCGATGTAACCAGTTGTGTCAGACCATATGCCAAGGTAAAGTCATAAACAGATCTCCCCCCGCATGATCAGTTAAACGTGAACCGAGCCAATCGGCGTGGTGGGCGTTAAAATCGCCAAGGATCACGATCTCTGCGGATGGGACCTGTTGTAGCAAGGAATCTGTAGCCATTTGGACGTGGTCGATAAGTCGGTCTGTTTCGGCATTACCGCTATGGGACCTATAGAGGCACCCGTAGTTGCGCGGATGGTCGTCGCTGTCTACGCGTAGCCAAAGGATGGACCTTCAAGACTGCCGAGGCGTCGAGAACAGATGACCTCTCTGACATACACGCAAAGTCCAGCCCGAGGCACAAAGGAGTGCTCCAATTTGTACCCCGGGTAGGAGAGATATGAAGTATCAGCCGGAGAGGACACCTGCGTCCCGGTCAGAAAGAGCAAGGCCGGCTTCGCCGTCTCGAGATGGTAGTGGACGGCGTTTAGGTTCGAGTGAAGTCCCCTGATGTTGCAGAAATTCACGGATAGCGTGGCAGGGGTCGCCAACTGCAGTTTTTTAATTTTAGTCATTATTAAGAAGACGCTGCTGCCTATCTCACCCATGGGATGATATGGGGTAGTGGATATCGCCACTACAAAGTAAGAATCACTCGATATAATGATAGTATTAAAAACGAGCTTTACTCAACAGTGATGTATCATACGAAATGGTGATTTAGCGAATAGCGAACAAATATTCTACCGGTATCCGATCGAAGTATCGTATCTTGTTAGCATCATAATGTATGAAGGGCCTTACGCTTATTTTTATAGACTACGGGTGACAAACGAGCACACAATCCATCTGATGGTAACTGGATGCTGTACCCCATAGGCAACTACATCTATCTTCAATTAAGATTTAAAATGCAGATGCGTTGTCACTCTACAGGACAATAACTTAAAATTAAAAATTTTGTACAACCGACTTTTTTTTATTGGATTACTTTAATATAAATTATTAAGAATAACTCAAAAACTATTGGTCAGACCTTGATCAAATTTATATGGGACCATATGTGAAGCACCAGCTTTCAAATAAAAAAGAATCATCGAAATCGGTTCAACCAGTAAAAGTTATGATGTAACACATAAAAAACATTCAGTCGAATTGAGTACCGTCTCCTTTTTGAAGTCGGTAAAAAATGAAATGCTTCATTTCCAGTAATAAGGGTCTCCGGTTCTTTTCACCTTACAAAACAAAGCAGTGTTAAGCTGATATTTTACGTTGGTATTCAGTAAAAGCATGGTTCTTACCCGGTCGAGCCGACTCATTCGTGCTTCAACCATACTAGCTGTAGCATGGCTCTACCACGCTATATACGCGATATTTTCGTCAATTGTAAAACGATGTTAATGATTCTTTTTCATTTAATAGGTTATTATAATAGGGCCAATTTAATAGATCACATTTGACATTTCATCAAAATTCAACAACGTAACCTTGAAACGAAAAAATAAATAAAATATTATTTATTTTTTCGAAGTTAGAACTGCACAATTGCTTAACTTTTTTCAATTACGATTACATATTTATTGTAATTATGACAAAAGAATGTAAATTTACAATTTAATTTCACTAATAAACGATTAAATATAATAAACAATTTCTGTTCTAAAGAGAACTGAACGTCGTTACAATGTTGCGTCCATAGATAATACACTATATGCCAGGGCATATAGTGTATTATCAATGCATTTTTTATTCTTGTAAATTTGTATGGCAGTTTCATCCCCCTGGTTGCGTCTGTGAACCCTTTTTCTTTTTAAGCACTAGGGATGTTGCCTAAATAAATTGAAATTCGAATGCAGTGATTATGTATGTACTTGTGAAGGAATATTTCACCATAAAAGAATAACCACATTGTGATAATAATCAAACATCTTATTCTTTTAATTAATTAAAAAATACAAAAATAATTGTCATGTCGCCATTACATGACGCAGTCTTTTGTCGTTGTGCGAAGTGGCTGTGCGGTGCGTTTATGGTGTGCTCTCTGTTATTTTCTTTTGACCCGGCTTTCTATTGGACTGATTTTACTTTGACGTTTACCTGGCTATAAATTGGACTCCGATTGCTTAACGATTAGTAAACAAGAACAACAGACAACAGTCTTGTTTTACCATGTCGAAACGAGAAAAAACACTAAACAGTCAATCTCGCGAACTAGTGGTGAAATTGTACAATTATTTTGAACGTGAATCAGTTAACGATGCGCCTCTTTTATCATTGATAAAACTGAGAGAACGTGTTGCCAAAGCATTAGGAATAGGGAAGAGAACAGTCACTCAAATTATCAAAGAGAAATATGGTCCATCAGGCTCAGAAGATAATACTTTACGTACACCGAAAAAAAGAAAGAGGAACAAGAAAATTGTTGGCGTTGATAATTTTGATGCTGCTGCAATTCGCAACCACATTTATGGATATTATTCGAGAAAAGGATATCCTACACTGAAAAAGCTATTGGGTTCGTCAAAAGAGGCAGGCTTAAAAGAGGCAGGCTTATTTTTTGGCGGTAAATCGTCTCTATTTAAGGTTTTAAAATCGATTGGCTTTAGTTTTAAAAAATCTAACTAGCGGAAAGCCCTGCTGGCACGGTACCATATTATTTTGAAGAGAGTAACATTCTTACGCCAAGTAAATAAAATTAAAGATTGGGACAATGTCGTGTTTATTGACGAAACATGGTTGAATGCAAACCATACGGTTTCGCGGTCATGGACCGATGATACAGCGGCCTCCACCTAAAAAGTTTCATCGGGAAAAGGAGCCCGTCTTATTATATATCACGCGGGATCAGCTTCTCAAGATTTTATACCAGACAGCCTCCTCGCATTCGCGTCGAAAACTACAAGTGATTACCATGAGGAAATGAACTTTGAGGTTTTTAAAGAGTGGTTTGAGAAGCTGCTAGTCAGCTTAGAAACCCAATCGAAAATTATTATGGACAATGCATCGTATCATTTTGTACAAGTTGACAAATCACCAACTCGAGCAAATAAAAAGCAAGAAATTGTCTCGTGGTTGGTAAGACTATTGAACCCCCTACCATTGCCAGTACAACGTTATTGAGTTTATTTGAGCACAAATAAACGGTCATGAATCGGGAAACAATACTGAACCACCCTTCAGTACTGCTAAATTGCTGACTCTGCTACAAACTGCCTGTGCAGAAGTCACTACAGAAGACTGAAGAAAGGTCGTGGAGAAAACAAAGGAAATAATGTTACAAGATTTTGAACGAGATGTGAATATAGACAATGTTATTGAAAATGAATTAATAATATCTGTGTATGGTGACAGCAGTGATGATGACAGTGTAACAAGTATTGTATATATATATATCCAGTTCTGATAGTTCAGCTGAATAAATGCTATTTTTTGTTAAATTATGTACTTGCCTTATTTTGTTCCTTAAATTTACGATAGAAAATAATGATGGGACAGGGATTCGACTGCTATTCTTTTATATAAAATTACAGTACCTATTCAGTTAGTCGATGTTGTCGCGCTGCGTGTGATCAACACCATGTCGGAGCGAACGGATTTATTTTCATGTTCGCTGAGTGAGCTCAGTAAAATGGCATATCATACTGTATCGTTGGCTACACTGTCGAATTAGGGTACTCACCCTGTAATGATTGTGTATGTTGTATGTGTGTGTAAATAAATAAATAATAAATAAATAAATGTTTTTAAGTCACCTCACTATAAAGCTAAAACTGACAAATGTCAAATGTGATCTATTAAATTGGCCCTACTATAATTCAGGGTGTCTTATAAAATTTTTGAGAAAAAACTTTACATCTTTTGCTTTTTATTAGGATTGTAAAATATTTTTGAGAAACAATTAATAAATGTTAGCAACTGCAGCGTGGCTCTACCACGCATAAAATACCATGGTAATAATATATATATATATATATATATATATATATATATATATATATATATATATATATATATAATATCATGACATTAGAGTAGATTGGATTACGACGGGCTATTTTCTGCAACTCTATGGCTAAGCGCGTATTTTGCGTGTGGGCAGGAATACTGTTATAATTCGAGCCATGGAATCTCCCCGAAGAAGTTCAACAGTCCTTTGATGTTGCGAGCAACTTCGGGGAGTGATCCCGGGTTGCTGTAATGTTTAGCCCTGTATGCAGCGACCTCCGGACATTCCAGTAACATGTGGGCTGCCGTTTCCTCCACCCTCATACATGCTCTGCACAGGGGACATGACATTATAATACTTTTTACTTTACAGGGAAGTATACCTTCACCCGATGGTACGCGACGCTCACGGCCGCAAGATGTCCAAGTCCTTGGGCAACGTGATCGACCCGGTGGATGTTGTGCGAGGAGTCACCCTGGAACAGCTTCACGCACAGCTCCTGGAATCGAACCTCGACCCCAAGGAGGTGGAGAAGGCCAAGCAGGGACAGAAGCAAGATTACCCCAACGGTATACCGGAGTGCGGCACTGACGCGTTGAGGTGAGATAGCTTCAGACTAGCATCCATTCTTAACGTGGTGTCACTATTATTTATTTATTGGCTTCTTTGAGATTGTGTAAATAAGTCCACGTTTAATTTACCTCAAGTTCACATATGTACATAGATTGCCTCATAGTAGAAGGTATATTTGGCATAATAGTGGCATATGTGTAATAAATACTGATAGTGAGTCAATTCGGCGACTAGACGGAGCAAGGATGGGGCGCGGTTGAAAGAGAGCGTAATCCCCCCTCCTACCAGAGACGTCTGCGGCAATACCAGTCGGCTTCGCTTACGTACCGGTACGCCCATTTAGGAGTGTCACAGAGTATCTTTTTGTAACCAAGGAAGGAGTGTCACCCACACAATCAGTTGTACGCGTTTGGTATTCACCCAGCAACTCGGTATTATTTTGAAATATTGGGAAAAATTGTACGACGCTTTAAATAAAATTGAATTCTAATAACCATGTGATTGCTTTCCATCACGATTTTAATTGAATGAGGTAAGATCAAGACGTAAGGATGAGAATTCCTTATATCATTAAATTCAACAAAAGACATTTAAAATAAAAAAGCAATAATAAACGTCGTAAATATTTGTCGGTTGTACATCTGTAACGAGGTGGTTGAATAAACAGAACCAATGTATAATTTTAACCTGTTTTTAACCGACTTCAAAAAGGAGGAGGTATTCAAATCGACTGTAATTTTTTTTAAAGGTGTGTTACCTTATAACTTTTTACTCGGTGAACCGATTTCAAATATTCTATTTTTATTTAAATGCTGGTGCTTCTCATGTTGAAATGAGATGAAAATTATTTGGGACCAATAATTTTCATCAAACTCTGACCAGTAGTTTTTGGGTTATCCTTAATAATTTATATTGAAGTCGGTTGTATAAAATATTTAATTTTACCACTTGTATTTATTCTGTTCAACTCCCTATCCAATATTTTAAGCAGAATACCTGAGATACTGCTATACAGGTAAAATATAGTAAAATTAGGTAGGTACCTACATAATTTTCACAAGCCTTTGCATCACGACTTTCACGACGAATCAGGTGAAGCTGCGGAATGCAACTAGTTTTGTAAAGTAGTTATTAGTTTATATTTTTATATAGAAAAATAATTTTTTTCGTCACTTACAATGCCTGATCCGTGATGAGACCACCGCAATCTATTTAACATTGGATATACGGCATTTGCAAATTAGTGACATGTATCCTTTAAATAAACTTTCATTATTTTGTTCATATCTGTAATATTTTTTTATGCGTAATTATAACACATCACTTGAGATATCTGTTAAAATACCAAGCCTAGATTACTAACGTGTATGAAAAGGAATTTATATAAAATACATTTCAGTCAAATACTTTTGGTATTTGCCGTATTCGGTTAAAAATTACCCATATAAATCCCGCCACTGTGCACAAGACTTCTCTCGTTGTGTAACAAAATATAAATATCAACTATATTAAATATTGTATGAATACAATTCAGGTTTGCGCTGTGTGCAATGACGCAAGGGCGCGACTTGAACCTTGACATCCTGCGGGTGCAGGGTTACAGATTCTTCTGCAACAAACTCTGGAACGCCACCAAGTTCGCGCTCATGTACTTCCCCAAGGACACCACGTTTAAGGTGCTGTATTAACATTTGCTTAACCTACCTACTAAATAGCAGGGCTTAGTTTTTTTTTTCTAGGAGTCTGGTAGTAGGTACCACTGTTATACATACACAGTCAGGGCTAGCGCGTTTTAGGTGAGCGTGGTAGAGAATATCAAAGTTTTTTTTAAAACTATTTATGCAGAAAGATTTTTTATAAATATTTGTATAAATATTTTTGTTTATTATTTAGTATATTTAGGTATGATAAAATAGTTGTTTATGTTTTAGTGTAATTTATATGTATAATATAGAAAATACATACATTTACAGTTTTTAAAACATAATAATGATAAAACCAGCTTATAATTTACAACAATTTTTAACGAATATAAATTTTATGACTTCGTGTCAATGTTTTCCCTTAGATACGGTAAAAAAATATAAAACATTATATTAAAATGTACACAGTTGTAAATTAAATAAATAATCAAAAGAAATGAAAGCCCTTGGTAACCACGATATATCGTGCGTGACGTAGGAAGCAGAGAAGATGCAAAGCCTAAAGGACACTCGCGCGCAGTGATAAGGTTTAATTTAGCTTGTGGACGTGTTTTATCAAATTAATAATAATTGTGTAGACTATTAAAACGTCGGCAAGCAGTCAACAACAAAGGAGAGCAACTTCTGTATGTAGTAATATTATTTCTTCTGTGTCATTACGAAATCTTAGCACGAAGAGAAACTTCAAGCATAACCCTTTCCGTAGCTCGCTGAGCGATCTTGAGCGATTTTATTAAACAGTTCAGCTAATATTATGATGTAAATTTACCTTCTAACAAACAGATAATGTACGAATACATTGGTTTCCAGGTGCACACACCTAGTCTTCCAGCTCTGTTCCCAATGGACCAGTGGATGCTGTCGCGTTTGTCGTTAGCAGTGCAGAAGGTGAACGCCGGCTTCCGGAACTACGACTTCCCGTCCGCCACCACGCATTGTTATAATCTGTGGCTTTACGACCTGTGCGACGTTTATTTGGTGAGTTTATATATTATACGAACTTGGTAAAAAGAAAAAAAAATGCACTGTATGTGATACATTATAAGTTATGACACTATACTATACTTTGTTCATTTAAGCATGAGATTTTATATAAACATACCTTCAAATGTGTTTTTAAAGGTAAAGTAATATTCAAAACTGAAGGTAGCCGGGCCAACTATGCTTCGGTACGTCAAACACCTCAGCCCCCCTCCCCCCTCCCCCTCCGTGACAATGGGTACTGTAAAGCACCTGAAACGTCGGAAATTAAAATGTTAAAATTACAGGCGATAGAATCCGTAAAATTAATTTCATATAGTTACAAGTTACGATTGGAATAATGTGTAAAAGTGAAAATATAAATCAAGCTCCAACCCAATCATTGATTTTGGCCCAACCAGAGAATCGAACCCGGGAACTCATGATCAGAAATCGCGTCTACGATCGCTAGAACAACGAGGCGGTCAATGATTGTGATTATGGAGCAATTATCCCGCCTTGCTAATTTAGTGCGTATTCACGTTTTTAGTCTCGTTTTTAAAATATTTTATTCCTCAGGCATGCAGATTTCCTCAACCCCAAGTTTTCCTTAACCCCAAGCGTGTTTGTAAATAGCGCGTATTTTTTTTAAACAAACCCAAAGAGAACCAAAGTAGAAGTTCGAGGGTTTTCTATAAAGAAATTCTCAGTAGCAGCCCGATGTCAGGAATTAAGGCCCGTATTAATAAACCTTACTCAACGGCGAACTCAAGTGCGTAATCATTTGATACGCCCTCATAACGATATCAGCATGTCAAGATCGTTGCTAATTAATCTGTCAAGCCTTTGAAGTACACATGAGGCAATCCAAGGTCAACTTTGTAGAACGCTTCAAAGAGTATGGTAATATTTAGAAAGGACCCCTCAGAACCAAAGAGTATATGATCACTACACTACGTTTAGTCAGAACCATAGTTATTGTGCTCATAACAATTATTTTTTAAATGTTATTTAGATGAACTATAAAACTAAAATTTTATTAGAATTAGTTTCGTTATTAAATTACGCTTCTTTAAATTAACAGAATTTACTTCAAATGACGAGTTTTCGCCTCGCATCGCGTTTACGTCACATACTTTAGTCTTATATCCTTCGCCGCGTGAGTGTAAGAGGCAACTAGAAATTTTACAAAAAATTAAGTGGGTACAATAGAAAGTTTTTTGTTAGTTTTTATACAAATGGTAAGTAATTACACTGTTTTAAAATTTAATTCCTTATATTTTGCTTCGTAACAATTTCATATATTTTATAAAATTGCCATTTCAAATACTGTGTCGTTCACGTATCACTATATTTAATAGCCAGAATTAACTGAAAAGTAAATAAAAAGTGTGAGTTATCACAATAAATCATGTAATAAACACAAATTTTCATATCCCACAAAGTCCAATGCGCGAAAATTACGTTTTATGTTATAATATCGATATATAGTGAACATTATGGCGAAGTTGTTTTCAACAATAACTAAAAATAAAAATGTGAATGTGAAGCACCAGCTTTCAAATAAAAAAAGAATCATCGAAATCAGTTCACCCAGAAGGTTATGAGGTAACACACATAAAAAAACACAGTCGACTTCCTTCTCCTGTTTGAAGTCGTTAGAAAAATGGCGTTGCTCAAAGATAGCGTAATAAAGTATATACTTTATTACGCTATCTTACGGATGTACAAGTATATACCTGTGATTTAATTTTTTTTGAGGCTTCTACTGAGTTTATCGATATAATTATATTATATATTTCTTTTCTTTATGAAAATCAAGTGTTTCTATGTCCTTGTTTCTTTCTTCATAATATTTATTCGATTTAACATAATATAGCGATTCGTTAGATTTGCCTTAGTTGTAAAAGTGAAATAATATTTACGTTTTTTTCTTTTCAGTAGAATTGTTTGGTTTTGTTATTTAATATTGTTTTAACCATTGAACTTGTTTACGCAACTTTTGTTTAATAAATTGTTTGATGCTGTTTGATGACTTTTTTACACATAATTGTTTACCACCGGCGGATTTTCCGGACCGATACGACTTAGGGACCTTCAAGAAAAGAGCTTACACCTTTCTAAACGGCCGGCAACGCATCTGCAATTCCCCTGGTGTTGCGGTTGTTCATGGGCGGCGGTAGTCACTTACCATCAGGTGAGCCGCATGCTCGTTTGCCCCCTCTTCTATAAAAATAAAAACACAAAAATATTTTTTTAAATAATAAAATTAATCCCTCCCTCTCCTTACAGTTTCATTCCACTGCTGGTGATGGACCGTTACATCCTATAAAAACCCCCAATGAACATAGGCCTCCACTATATTCCTCATAGAGGGTATACTTGTCATAGTTGCCACGTTCTGTTCCACGGTACACGTACCTTGTTGTATTGAACAGTGGATCAGTCGCCTCTTACGAAACCCACGGAATAGTATGAATATTCATACACCGCCACTACACAGTAATTGATAATTTCTCGAAACATTTAATTTATCGACAAATCGTCTTGCAATCGTCGTCACTCTAGCGCTCACTTGACCTTCATATAAATAATTCGATATTTTAATTGTTGATAATTTTTTTATTTTTGGATATGAACATAGTATTGACTCTAAGTTATTTTTACCATTTTTTTAAAAAATCGTCTGGCCTGACCTACTATACTCTTTGGCTTGACCATAGTTCTAACTAAATATGTCCAATAAAATGTCAAGGTCTGAGAGGTTAATAAACACGTAATAACAGTATCTCAAAACGCTGTACTTAGAAATACTGTTCTGTGACTTGCACTCAAGTACACACACTTGAGAGTCGAGTTTCGTTTATTAATCAGTCTGGCACTCAGCTGATATCGTAAACCTAAACCTCATCTTGAGCTATGTTTATTAATAAGATCATAAGCTCAAGATTGTACTCAAGTGCGTGTAGTTGAGCTGAGTAACGTTTATTAATACAGGCCTAAGTGATCAGTGTTTAACTCCCGTGCCTCGGAAAGCGCGTAAAACCGTTGTTCCTGCGCCTGATCTCTCTCCGGTCGTGTCGGATTACCGTACCCATTAGACTATTAAAGTTAAGGAATAGAGAATGCACCTGTGCTTGTGCATACACTCGTGCATTATAATCCTGTCCTGTGCAGATGGTTAGTCTCTGTTGATACTGGCCGCTGTGATCGAAATTCGGTCTGGAGGACACTATTATTATTATAAGTGGAACCAAACTAGATGGCGACCTAGACCGATACATGGCCATACCATCTATAATAATTGGTATAATTATTTTATAGGAGTATCTCAAGCCCGTTTTCGCCGCTGGCACTGACTCCGAGAAAGAAGCAGCTAGAAGGACTCTGTACACCACGTTGGAGTACGGGCTGAAGCTGCTTAGCCCGTTCATGCCTTTCGTTACCGAGGAGTTGTATCAACGGCTGCCCAGAGCTGATACTTCGTGTCCGTCCATATGTGTAGCCAGTTACCCTACTGTAAGTATTGCTCAAATAACATCTTTGTCGCTGATTTCGAGTAAATGAAATGACAAATGACTTTACAACGGTAGTGACAAACGAAGGTTGTTAGGTCATGTGTCACTTCAATTTTATATAAAAATTTTATCATATAAAATAATATAGTCGTTATTGTTTTAAATTATTTTTGTTGTATGAGATATAAAATGTCCTACAATTTTGCAGGAATCGGACACTCCCTGGCGCTCAGAGCAACTGGAGTCCGATGTTGAAACAGTTTTAAAAATGGTGCACCTCATCCGTTCCACTCGTTCTGAATACAATTTAACCAACAAGCAGAAGACGACAGCACATCTGATCATTTCCCCAGAGCTCAAAGTGGAGGAATTAAGGAGTCTGTTTAGAAGTCTGCAATCTCTTGCTAACACTGAATTAAGTGATGAACAACCACCAATTGGATGTTCCATTCTTACAGTGTCTGATAAAATCGAAGTGCATTTGGTGTTGAAGGTACTTACATATTTAAATTTTTTAACTTATTTATTTATTACTTTACTTTAAAACAAACCATTGATACAACACAACTAAGTACAAATTTATAAAAAATTTGCATGCTTTTTGAATTTAAAAGAGTTTTTTAAATTAATTTTTATTCACCATTTGCCTATATTACTTATTTTTAACCTTCTCTGCAAATTTGGCCGGTTATTGCTAAATAATCCTGTATATTAATGTTTCCGGGGTAATTAATGTATGTTTTTTTTTTGTATAGAACAAGGGTGACAAACGAGCACACAGTCCACCTGATGGTAAGTGGTTGCTGTGGCCCATAAACATCCACATCTATCTTCGATTACGAATCAAAATGCAGATGCGTTGTCACCCGTGAGGACGAAGATGGAATGCCTTGTATCCAGTAAAAAGGGTCTCCGGTTCTCTACACTCACCATACGAAACACAGCAGCTTGAAGCATTTTACGCTGGTTTTCTATGAGAGCGTGGTCCTCCTCCGGTCGAGTCGACCCATTAGTGCTACAACCATAACATAGGCATGGCACATCATGTGAACGTATGTGCTGAATTTTGGATGACGTTTGAAATTAGTTTATAATTTAATTCAATCACTTATGTTATTTCTGCATCCAAATAGCTTGCACTGCTGTGTTCCGGTCTGATGGGTATAGAGAGACGGTATAATTACAGGCTGTGAGGATTTCTATCCTCCTCCTCCTCCTCCTCCTCCTCCTCCTCCTCCTCATGGGTGCCAACATATCTGTAGCCTTCTTTGAAGTTGGCTGCAGGTGTTCATGGACTGTAGTAGCGACTTATCATCAGGTGGACTATAACTTCGTTTTTTATAAAACTTTCTTTGAGGAACTTTCGTCGATACTCGCTCTCGCTCTCGCATGTCTATGTGTCCCTTTCATTGTGCTCGAAGTACAGTAGAGTTATTCTTGTTTAACAAATTTTTGCAAGTTGTTCCGATTGTTTTGATTTGTTATATTGATAAAAAAAAATATTAAAAAGTTTATATATTATTAATTAGATCAGATTGTTTTAAAAGTTCGTTTTGTGATTTTGTGTGACTTATAATTGAAAAATCACTTTAGTTTTGGTAGTCGTTGGCTTTGGGTTAATTATGTCATGACACATGTGGATTTGTCTTTTTTGAATTGAATGAAGATGTGTCTTTTGTGGATTTGGAATAAAAATATATATTTTGTTTTAAACAGGACTCTTATCGTTATCTTGTAAAACAGATTCAAACTTTGAATTCTTCTAAAATCGATTAAGTAAATGTTATTTACATGCATCCATCCTTTACAGCCCATAAAAGTCCACCGCTAAACATAGGCCTCTTCGTAGATTGCCTTATAGGATGAATTTAGCTATAGCTGTCACGCTTGCTAAGCGGGTTAGCAGCCATAATTCTTTATTATTTTAGTTATTATCAGAAAGGTGCTGCTGACAATCTTCTGTTTCAGTTTGCCTCTGTATCTTCTTACTATACCCACACGATGAGAAAAGGGGTATTGGATATTTTTACACCACCACTACATAACCAAACCGTGAAAACGGTGTTATTTACATGTTTGTATTAATAATAATGTAAAAATAATAAGATGATAATATAGCTGTAACTAATAAGATAAAATAGACAGCTAGTATCTATTTATTCTTTGTTTGAACAAAGAAGTGTAAATTTCATTACAATTTTAGTCATTTGTTTATTGTGAGTAGAGACAGAAAATAACTTAGTAGCCATATTGCATTACGCTATTTTTAATACTAATCGATCATTATATACGAGTATGATCCTCTACATACAGATATAAAGTTATTTTATTAATATCAATAAATTTTACCAAATATGGATAAAATTAATTCGCATAAATAAAATAACTAAGATATATTTTATTCTAAGAAACACGATTATAACTAATATGTTTCACAGGGCCTTATCGACCCCCAAAAAGAGATTGCCAAGATTGAAAAGAAGAAAGAAGCACTATCACAAACCATAAGCAAGTTGCAACAAGCAATGACGGCAGAAGACTATACAGTCAAAGTGCCCACTGAAGTTCAGAAAAGTAACACCGAAAAACTTTCACAATCTCAAGGCGAGTTAGAGCGGCTAAATAAAGCCGTGGAAACTCTTAAACTAATGTAACGTGAAAAAAAAATTATTTAGTTAATAAAAAATTTTTATTAACAAAATATTTTTTTTCACGTGTAAATTAATTGACAGTAAATCTTTTTTTTTTATTTAATATTGCAGAGATTTTTTTGTAAAAAACAAATCAGGATTAATTGTCATCATTCATACAACTTCTTTCTTTTTTGAAGGTATTTGAGATTGTAAAGAACTCCTTAATTGATGTTAAGTGCAGTATGTATAAATTGCATAATTTGTAAATATTGCAGAAGTAAGCAATATGAATTTAGACCACTTATATAATTACAAATGTGATTTTGTAAATAATATAAATACCTTTCAATGCCTTATTTATTTGTCTTTTTTAATAAAATATTTTGATAGAGTTGCAGTTTATTTAATTTTAATGCATTATCAATTCTTACTAAATTCTAATACTTTTACCTTTTGTAGCGTCGTAGCAATATAGTGTATATGTTTGAAGCCATTCACATATCGACAGTCATACGGATGATCTCGCGAAGTTCAGTCGTATAAGATAGCTTCGATTATGAATTGATTTTTTCTATATACATATAATGGGGAGCAAACTAGTATGCAGCTCACGTTACGGTAAGTGACTGCCGCCGCCTATGAACTACTGTAACATCAGCGGAATCGCAGGCGCATTACCGGCATTTTAAAAAGAGGCTTTTTTCTCGAAGGTCCCTAAGTCGTATCGGTCCGGAAATATAGCTGGTTGTAATCGTGTTTGGTTGGTCGCACAGCGATCCTTACATAGTTTATATAGTTTAGTCGAAGTTTAAATGAAAACTTCAGCAAACCATTCGTAGCGTGAGTGTTCATGTACGCGTCAGTCAGTACGACCAATCAGTCTGTAGTTGGAAGTGTCAGTGTGAAATAATAAAGATGGAAAAAAAAGTGAAAACAAATTTACCCACCTACAGTCCGTACTATCATCGCTACGGGAACCTATTAGCCAGTAGCTAACAGTTCTATTTTAGTGACTTCAAAAAAAGGGAGGAGATTTATAATTGGACTGCTATTTTATTTTATTTTGAATGTAACGCGATATATTCGTCAATTTTAAACCGAGTTTTTTCTTTTTTATCTTTTCTTTTTTTTATAGGAGAGCGGGCAAACGAGCATGCGGCTCACCTGATGGTAAGTGACTACCGCCGCCCATGAACAACTGCAACACCAGGGAAACCAGGGGAATTGCAGATGCGTTGCCGGCCTTTTAAAAAGGAGTAGGCTCTTTTCTTGAAGGTCCCTAAGTCGTATCGGTCCGGAAAAATCGCTGATGGTAATCGATTCCACAAGGAAGTCGTGCGACGAAGAAAACATCTAAATCGCACAGTGGTGGACCGCCAATCATCCAGATGGCGTGGATGGTATCGGGAGTTCCGCCGCGATGAGCGTTCGTGAAATTTGGCGGCTGGGATTAATCCGAACAATTCCTCAGAGCACTCCCGTGGTAGATGCGACAGAAAATGCAAAGGGATGCAACATCTCTTCGCAGTGCCAATGAATCGAGCCGATCGGAAAGGACTCGGTCGTCGAAGATTCGAGCCGTTCTGCGGTGGATGCGGTCAAGTGGAAGAAGCTGGCACTGGGGAGCCCCAGCCCAGAGATGGGAACAGTATTCCATGTGAGGCCGAACCTGCGCCTTGTAAAGTTGCAGACGGTGTGCTGGCATGAAATACTGTCCCGCTCTGCTGAGCACGTCAAGCTTTTAGAGGCCTATTTGTCCTTCTCTTCCAAGTGACCACGAAACTGCACGTCAGTCGATATGTCGACTCCAAGGATTCCGATACTGGCTGAGGCAAGAAGGGGAGTGCCTTGAAACTGAGGAGATACGAAAAAGGGGTTCTTTTTAGCGATAAACGCGCAAATTTGTGTCTTCTGAGGATTATACTGGACTAGATTTAGTCGCCCCCAATCCGAGACTTTGTTCAGCAAAGACTCGACTACAGACACAAGTTTGTTCCGGTACTCGGCGACGTTTTCCCGAGAAATATTGGCACGGCCGGTGTATAGAGCATCACCAGTGCTGTCATTCGCATAGTAATGAATGTTACCAGTTAGCAACATATCATTGATATGCAGAAGAAACAACGTTGGTGATAGCACCAGGGGCTTAGCTACCGCCGTATTAGCCGTTTCAATGATAAGGGACCCCGGGCTACAGAGGCCCCGAACGTATGTAAGCAAAAATTCTAAGGACTTCTATGGGACAGGATGTTGGTTTGAATTGTTTAGATAGCTTTGTTCCTTGGAGTATTAATTGTAAGTAATAACTTATAATCAATATATAATTTTTTTGTTCCTTTTGTGAAAAATCTTTACCCTTCATTTGGGCCCCCCGACAAATTTTGATACAGGGCCCCTCTAAGGCACACTACTTCACTGGATAGCACACAGCCTTGTGGAACAGCAGCGTTAATAGGCTTGTAGCCGGAGCATGCACCGTCTACAACGACCTTGATGCTCCGATCTGCAAGGAAGCTGGTGATCCAATTGCACAATTTCTCGGGAAGCCCATAGGAAGGGAGCTTAGAAGGAAGCGCTTTGTGTCAAACCCGATCGAAGGCCTTCGCAATGTCTAACGGCCAACGCCTCCCTCTTGGACTCTACTGCCTCCGCCCATCTATGAGTCAGGTAGACCAGAAGATCACCAGCTCATCGACCCCGACGAAAACCGTATTGGCAGTCACTAATCAGCTGGTAATCCTCAAGGTACCGCATGAGCTGGCAGTTAATAATGGATTCCATTATTTTGGAGAACAAGGAGGTGATGGCGATAGGCCTGTAGTTGGACGGGTCTGAGCGGTCGCCTTTTTTAGGGATCGGGTGGACAAAAGCTGTCTTCCATGATTTCGGGACTACGCCTAGGGAGTAGGAGTACCGGAAAAGACACGTTAGGACCGGTGCCAACTCCGGAGCACACGTCCTCAGCACAATTGGGGGGATTCCGTCAGGCCCACTCGACTTGTGGATGTCCAGGAAGAGGAGTGCTTTGCTAACCGAGCGCTGTGAGAACCGCACATCCGGCATGGAGCACTCACACCGCGGGATGGTCGGCGGTGTTTTCCCCCCGTCATCAAGAGTCGAGTTGAACGCAAAAAGGGAGCCTAAAAGGTCGGCTTTGTCTTTTGCGGTTTGGGTCAGTGAGTCGTCCTCCCTGTGCAGAGATGGTAGTGATGGCTTATAGAAATTCCCTTGGACAGCCTTGGCGAGAGACCAGAATGCACGGGTTCCCAGCAGCAGCAGCAGAAGGTCCAACAGGGAAGGTGCATGATCCTCCACATCTGGAATCCGCGTAAGCGAAGTAACCGGTTGTGTCAGACCATATGCCAAGGCAAAGTCATTAACAGATCCGGTTGAACCGCATGATCGGTTAAACGTGAACCGACCCATTCGGCGTGGTGGGCGTTAAAATCGCCAAGGATCACGATCTCTGCGGATGGGACCTGTTGTAGCAAGGAATCTGTAGCCATTTGGACGTGGTCGATGAGTCGGTCTGTTTCGGCATTACCGCTATGGGACCTATAGAGGCACCCGTAGACGTGCGGATGGTCGTCGCTGTCTACGTGTAGCCAAAGGATGGACAGGTCCGAACCTTCAAGACTGCCGAGGCGTCGAGAACAGATGTCCTCTCTGACATACACGCAAACTCCAGCTCGAGGCACAAAGGAGTGCTCCAATTTGTACCCCGGGTAGAAGAGATACGAAGTATCAGCCGGAGAGGACACCTGCGTCTCGGTCAGAAAGGGCAAGGCCGGCGTTTAGGTTCGAGTGAAGTCTAGGGGACTTCACTCGAACCTAATGTTGCAGAAATTCACGGATAGCGTGGCAGGGGCCACCTTGGTATTGTTGTTCAGTTTGCCCCGAACAGTTATGTTTTTGAGCGGATTTTGTCCAGGCCCCTCCCCCCCCACCAGAATACGCGGGGCAGCCTGAGGACCCACGCTCAGGAGTGGAATAACATGGTCGTGGATGCTCAGCGAGGGATTCGCCAGGGGTGCTGGTACCCTCCTTGGGTAGTCTTTGGTGTAATTCCGCTACCATGTTGATGGGGGGGGGGGGGGGTGTATCGGGCCTCCGGCCACCTGCACTCACCAAACGAAACGTAGAAGCAGAGCTTAGATTTTCGCCAGTATCATGGAGGGAGTTTGCAAATATACTTGTTCCGTACGGGATACGAACTCGCGGCAGTAAGTACTGCAATTAATTGCTGAGCCACTCATCATCAAAATTTGCCACGGACCACGGTTGCATGGATCAAAACCGTGAAGCCGCCGAATTTTGATGATTCTTTTTTTTAAATAGGTATTATATTGTTGCGCGCCACTATTAATGTCTTGTACATGGCAACACTAGTTATCACTAGCACCATCTAGTACCGAGTAGCAGAACTAGGAGAGTCAAGACCCTTCTAGAAATTTCGGGACCGATATGTACTCGAACATACTAGATGTTTCTACAGTAGAAGGTTCTGGAAACTATCCGAGGCCCTATATAAGGCCGGTATAGACCACGACCGAGTCAGCATTGAATTGGCGATACAAGAGAATACTTCGAAGCGATACAACTGCGAATTAAAGTGATCTGTAGTACAATTGTTTTGTTATTAGTGTGGTTATAAGTTGTAATTAAAGTGTCAATTTTGGTAACTCACTCGGCAGTTTTTAATTGTCACGAACCCCAAGCTCGTAACAATATTATAGGTAATACTTCAGGGGTGGTTTAATTCTTCCATACACAACAACACTGACTTGTGACTGTGAAACTATTTCAAATAAAAATAAATAAGTTAATATTTTCAAAGATTGCAAAGTAGCGAAAGCTCCTATGTTAACCTCCTTGAAACTGGTCATTGGCGTCACCGGGTCACCGATGCCACGATTCAACTTTGGCCTGGCCTTCTGGTAGTCTTGTGCCGTGAGACAAAAATTCTGTATGACACATGGCTGGCCCACAGGCTGATGAAAAATTTATTTTTTATATAAACGAATGTTAGATCTGATAGTATGTTTCTTCGATGGTAAGTACCACTTTGTTATTTAGAATTTTATAATAGCTAAGTTATTTTAGGAATAAAATATTCCTGACTGATAATTAAACTATTAATAGCTAATGTACCTAAATCTTAAAACTAAACTGATATTGTTTGTGAAGACTACTACATAACTATATAGTATATATGTAACAACAAAACTAGCTAGGCTAGCTAGGTTTGTTGTTTCATATCATCATCATTACAGTCCTTCACAAGTTTACTTGCTTAACATAGGCCTCCCCCAAGGAATGCCTCAAAGCAGGGTCCTGAGCCACCTGCATCCATCGACTTCCTGCATGTCTTACCAGATCGTCACTCCATCTAGTGGTAGGACGCCCTATACTACGCCTGCTGGTACGCCACTCGAGAATCTTTCTTTCCCATTGGTTGTCGGTTCTTAGAGCTATATGGCCAGCCCATTGCCACTTCAGCTTACTAATCCGTTGGGCTATGTCGTTTACTCTGGTTATACTGCGGAGATCCTCGTTTTTAATTCTATCACTCAGAGAAACCCCCATAGCCCTCGCCGTAGCTATCTGAGTGACCTTAATATTTCTCATACGGCCAGCAGTGAAGGACCGGGTCTCAGATTCATAAGTTATAAAAGCACTCGCAACACGCACTGGTTACTTGGTAGTATCTTGTTTTCAGGTTTTGAGGTATGCCTGACGAGAAGATGTGTCGTAATCTTCCGAACGCTGCCCAGCTGGATTGAATCTGTCGATTGACTTCTCGGTTGCAGTTGGACTTCGAGCTTAGCTCTCGAACTCACGTTACACATGACTTTTGTTTTGTTCCTGTTCATCTTAAGACCTATCCGTTGGGAGGCATTATTGAGGTCATTGAGAATAGTACTTAGGTCCTCCCAGTGCCGGCCTGAGGCTAGTTTTAGGATGGAGCGAGACCCAATTATGGCGCCCCCCTTGCTTGCCCCTAATATATACCAGTTGTACGTGCACATGCAAGCATGAAACAGGGCAGATCTCGACAGCATCTTAAGTCTATGTCTAATTTGTCGATTGAAAACAGCCATGCTCGTGGTATTTTAGGCACTGCACTCTTTACGGTATCTATAGGAACCGTTGATGTAGAATGAAAAAACAAAATTAAAAAGGGAATTAAGGTACATTTATTTCAATAAATCATAACAACAATAGACAATATTACTATGATTAATAGAAATAAAAAATATAGAAAAATACTTACGTTAACTTCTTTCGTAAAAAACCGCGATTTCATAGATAAAGACCTAATATTAGGTAACGTATTCGTATTTTGCCAATTATTTAATACTAAGAGCTGAAGGACTGCTTTCGGGTGACCTTTATCGATATGTAAAAGCTTTTTCAAACACATAATTTCTCTTGAAAGCTCCAATCCCGAAATATCGCGATTAAGATCATGCGTTCAGTTTTCCTCCAACTTTGAGCATACTTTCTTAAATTTTTCATCGGTCTTATTCAAATCAACAAACTCTTTGTTCTATTCTATTCTATTCTATAAACGCCAAGTCTCATTAATTGTAAAACGTCGTGTAAAGCATGTCTCTATTTAAATTTATGGCGGTGTCTAACATTGGATAGAAAACATTTGTTCTGAATGATATTTCTGGATCCGGAATATTTTTACATTTTATTTTTTTCTCTATATATTTAGAGTCAATAGTATCCGAATTTGGGATCTTTCAAACCTTTAAAAATTCCTAACTCCAAAAATGTTAACTTTATCTTAAAAAGTCATGGAACTATTTTATTTGTATTTTATCAAAAAATACAAAAAAAAAAATGTCCAGTTCAAAAATAACAATTCCTTGCAATTGAAAAAAATCGGGTTAAACAATATGGCACCGAGTTGCCCCATGGCAACATGCATTTATATCATGAGCAAGACAATTTGAAGAGAATCGCATGAAAAAATTGAGGTGGAATAGTTATCGGTACTCATGTGCCGATTCCTCCTGGGCTATAAGAACATTTTCTCCATTTTTCGTTTGCAGTTTCTTTCAAAGTCCGAGTTTATTTCAGATTTTTCAGCTGTATCTTTAGCTGCAATGAAAAACCTTTGTTAATCCTTCATCTCTAGGAATATTCTTTTTTGTGCATCGGTTTTGTAGCATCTGGTAAATCTATGCGCACTGCTTGCATGTGCATGTGCTGACAAGATTAACTTAGAATAAAACGTCGTACCAAATGACTAAAGACAGCAAAAACTCGAACTTCTTAAAATTGGCTGCAAGTGATTTAGTTTCCAAACTTGTCACGGGATCAGTTGTGTCAATACTTTTCTTCCAAGGCACTTTTTACTTCGGCGTACTGATACCGCACCGCTTGCAAGCTGTTGACTCTACTTTCGCATCTTGTTTGACACACCTTCTTTAAAGATAAACTCTTCATATGTTTTAAAATAACTTCCCATTTTTTTGTTGTTTGTAAAAAATACAAATAAGCAAAATACACTACATACAAAAATTTGACTAAGACGCCTCCTGGGACTTGGCGCCTGGAGCGGCCGCTTCGTTCGCCCTATGGTAGGGCCGGCCCTGGGTCCTCCAGCGATTCTGCCATAATGGCTATATAATCGGCAAATCAAAGATGAGTGATTTATTCGCCAGTGATGTTAATAGCGTATCCTTTCTAGTTCAATACCTAGAAAATACTATTTTTAATAATATTTTATTTTTTCTATTTAAGTTTAGTAATTATAGTTGTCTCAAGTCTCAACCCACCAAAGACTTAGATATAAAACAATTTTATAAAAAAGTAATTTGCAACAAATAATTTACTCTGTCCTGCTAAGTGCTAACTCGAATTGCGTAACTCTAGTTTAAATCGAGTTGCGTGGATTTCAACTAGAGTTAACTGGAGTCCTAATTTTTCCGTAATGGCACATCTATAAACCCATGGATCTGTGAAATCTGAACATATAGTTGGCACCAGTATATTCTAAGTCTATGAGTTTGACAATCTAAACGCAAAAATTGGATCAATACTACTCTTCGCTTTGGATCTTGCTTTTGAACGTAAGGTGTCATTGTGATGTAAGTGACGTCATATGTAAGTAGCTACGAGCACTTAACCATATAGAGACGTAATAGAAGGCGACCCGAACCTGTCAACTCGTCAGTGATTAGTCACTGATATATTTCGCAACACAAATGTGTTCCGTCAGTTACGACCAAAAACTAGAACCGAAGAGACGGCTTACATTTAAAACATAAATTACAAAGATGTTTTGACCTATAAAACATCTTTGATAAATTACCTTAAATTTACGGCATCATGTCCTGTTGTGCCGTTAAATGGTGCGGAAACAACAGTAAAACATGTAGTGTAACTACAAACAATATTACTTTTCATAGGTAAGTCCATCTCTTTATTTTACCAAAATATTTTCAAAATTTTTATTAAGCAACGCGGGTCAAGTTAATCTGGACCGTCGCGTCACGTGTCACTCTCCGTTTCTCCGTCCATTTTGCATTTACTGCAAACTAGGAATGTGAAAAAATAATCGATTTTAATATTAATCGATTATTTTTTTGTTATAATCGATTTTTCGGAGTCGGTTATTTATATAATAAAAATCGATTTTTAATAAATCGATTTTTATGTAAATTACGCGTTTCAATCGATTTTTGTAATCAGAGTCATCTGTGCGATGGATGTAAAAACGTGAAGTAAGTTCAATAACATGAATAAGTCAATCAAAAGACGGCGCCACCTTTATGTATCTTTATGTATGTAAAACAGTTTCGCTTTTCGTATGTTTTCAACAGGTTTCTTCCTCCGCTAGGAGTAAAAGTATTCTGTGGTTTTCTTTCTTTCTTTGGTTAGTGTAAACAACTATATATAAACAATAAAAATGTCTTGTGAAACGCGTAAAAGTGACTGACAGAAGTATTTTATAATGAAAAAATGATAGCGGCTAACACGTCAATAGGCAAAAATACTGAATTGAATCTATATATTACGGCACCACCATCAAATCTCAAGGCAGATGCCCTCGATATATGGAGAAGCTCTGAAGGAACTTTCCCTAAACTAACCGAATTGGCTTTTAAACACCTCTCAGTGATGACCAGTTCCGCGCCAGCCGAAAGATTATTTTTGAAAGCGGGAAATATTGTCAGGAAAAAACGAAACCGTATTTTGGGAAAGAGACGAAGAAGAATTTTGGTGAAATGATTGTTTTTAAAGTCTTTAACTGAAAATTCATGGCAATATTTTTTTTACTTTTTTTGTTTACACTAGTGTAAAAAAAGATTTGTCTTTTATTTTAGTTTTGAGATCAAAAGGTTGTCGTCGGATTATTTATAATTATATTTTTATTATATTTTTATTTTATTTTCATTCTAATCCAATGTAAATGATACTGAACATTAGTGGCATAATGATATTTAGACTTTTTGTTTGTTCAAACTTAGTTTAAAAAAAAAACTATCGTTTACTAAAATTATGGTTTCTTAATGATTTCTTATATTTACGCGAAGACTACACATTTAATGAAATTAATTTTTACGGATTTGATCACGCTTAATTTAACTTTTTAATTCCTGACGTTTCGGGTGCTTCACAGCACCCATGGTCGCGGGGGGAACTGAGGTCTTTGACGTCCAGATGTCATAATTAGCCTGGCTAAATTCAGTTTTTGAATATTAATTTTTGGTCCGACCTACGCAGAATGAGCTTACAGTATCTTGAAGTCTTACAGTGGTATGCTTGGGTTTGGATTTAATTTTAAGAATTATAGGATGCCAAGCAGATGGCAGCACCCATACATCTTCTCTATTGAAATTAGGATGTTTTTTAATTTCGATAGCCTAGCGAATCATCCTTGGTAGGAATCGGTGTTCTTTTGCGAGGATTTGTGGTTCAACTATGACATAGGGACGTCAAACACCTCAGTCCCCTCTGTGACCATGCATGCTGTAAAGCACCTGAAATGTGGGGATTTAAAAAGTTAAATTAAACGCGATAAAATCCATAAAACTTAGTTTAATTTATCGTTTCTGTTTATTTTGGTTGTAATAAATTGTTAAATGGCACTGAACATTTTTGTGGCAGTAATTATTTTTAGTTTTTTATTGTTCAAAGTTATATGTTAAAAAATTGTTCTGTAGTTTATTTCTAAAACCAGAAGATTATTTTCCGAATATAATTTTTTTTTCGCAAAAATCGATTATTTTTTTATTAATCGATTTTTTTCACTCAATGTCACATCCGTATTATAAACTAGTTTATCGTTGAAGACAAACAGTCTCGTTTCGTCGACTGTAAATACGTCGACGACCCATTTCTAGTACAACGCATGATGATGATATGATATTACATAAAAAGCCCTTGTGCATAGAAATGCTAGTGGCTTCAACAAAAAGTATTAAACGAGCTATACAGCCCACCTGATGGTAACGTTGCACAGGTTTCCACACAACTAGTGTTATACACAACTGGGCAAACAATATCGTGTTTTGGAATACTAATTGCGCCATCTAGCGACTAAGTTTTTAAATAACTGTACCGCCACCTAACGGCATATGTTTGATTCATGTATTCAAGTTTTAAATAATTTTTCATTTGTGCGTGGGTTTTTTTATATAACCATGGAATTAAACTTTTATAAATTTACATTTCCTTTTATTTGGAATAAGTTATAATAATGATAATTTCGTAGCAATTTTCGGTAAAAGCCAACCTAGAATTGGAAACAAAACCTAATAATACATTTCACACTGAATTCTAATAAATATTAAAAATAAATCATTTTTAAAAAGAAACTTTTGTTTAAATGCTTTTATATAATATAAATTGTGTAATGTAACAAACTGATTTAATTTAATTTAAAGTTTACTTTATTTTCTTTTTTTTTTTGGTTTTTATTTTGGTGTTCCTCAAGGAAGCGTACTTGGGCCTTTGTTATTTTTTACCTATGACTATTTGCAGATGATAGCTCTACGGTGTTTACATGTACAGACATAAATAATCGTGAAAATGAAATTAATAACAACCTGAAGAATATAATTAGCTAATTAGTTGAAGACAAAGGCTTTAAAAAAATTGTGAAAAATATCCCGGGATACACCTTGCCTTGTAGGAAAAATATATCTTCTGCTATGATCCCGGAGTTGTATCAGACCACTTTAAATGAAGTAAAGACGAGAGTTTCTCTAGACGCTAGCAGTGTTTGTTCGACGACTGATTGTTGGACATCGTCCCAGACTGAAAGCTATATTGACGTACCAGTGCATTAGGTACATAGACAAAAAACAACAACCACAATAAATACTTTTAGAATGTAAAGGGTCTTAACGAAACTCACACGAGTGCCAATTTAGCTAAGGAAATAAAGCGAGTAACGGACGAATGGAATTTAACACACAAAGTCAATTGTTGCTATTTCAGACAATTCTCGAAATATTGTCAAATGAATAGAGACAGAGCGAGGATGGAAGCATTATGACTGTTGTCTCCATTCCCTTAATTTGATCGTGTCGACCTCTAACACCATTGGAAGAATTAATAGAAAATGTAGGACAAATGGTGGCACATTTTAAACGCAGTACAAATGCAACGGATGTGCTTCTTAGATACCAATTGAAAAAACATGATTGATTGTGGAGAACCAAAACGGTTAATGCAACAAGTTGTTACCTACAAGGTGGAACTCTAAATTGTTTATGTTTCGCCGTTTCATATTACTAAAGGAAACCGTTAAACAGCATGGCTCTCATAGAAAGAGAATGGCCGATTATACGTTCAGAGGACTGGGATATAACACGTATGCAAAGTACTCCAGCCATTTGAAGAGGTCACTTCTTCAGTAAGTGGAGATCAGTACCTCACAAGAAATATGGTCATAGTCACGACCAACTGCTTGAAGGATAATTGTGAACATTTTCTTAATAAAGAAGAATATTTCGCTTCATTTAATCCAGTTGTGATTGACGTAATACAGTTTTTTTATAGGATAAGGGTGACAAACGAGCACACAGTCCACCTGATGGTAAGTGGCTGCTGTGGCCCATAAACATCTACATTTATCTTCGATTACGAATCAAAATGCAGATGCGTTGCCACCCGTGAAGACTAAGATGGAATGCCTCGTTTCCAGTAAAAAGGGTCTCCGGTTCTCTACACTCACCATACGAAACACAGCAGCGTTAAGCCGCTATTTTACGCTGATATTCTGTGAGAGCGTGGTCGTTCCCCGGTCGAGCCGACCCATTCGTGCTACAACCATATATAGCTGCAACTTGGCTCTACCACGTAAATAATACAGAGTTTAAAATACGGATTAAAAGATAGATTTGAGGGAATAGAGCACAGCAAGACCTTCGGAGTGTGCACATTGTTGGTTAAACTTGTATGTTTTAGAACGAAAATGTGGCCTCCGAATTAAAAAGATATGGTCCATGGCTTAATAATAGGTATTATGAAAGTTATAAATAAGATTACAAATTCTGAAGCAAGCACTGATGAAGTTCAAGAAAATCCCCCCCCAAAATCTCAGTGTCTGGGGCAAATTTGATGACTTGTTACAAAAAAATAAACCACAAGGAACCGCTGAAACAAGAGCAATTCGTGAGTCACAATGTATTTTGACGAGATACTAGCAAGAAAAAATACTGACGGTAATTGGAATAGCGCCTCGCAGTGGTGGCGAGACCATCAAATAATTTGTCCGCACTTGTCGGAAATATATCGCACAAAATGCAATATTGTTGCGACTTGCGTTCCGTGAGAACGACTTTTTTTCAAGACGTGACTTATTATAAACGACAAGAGGTGTCGTCTAAAGTCTTCAAAAAAAGGATCAAATTGCGTTTTTAAAAGCAAACCTTGATCCAAATAGATTCTAAAATAAAACATTATAAAAAAAAAAAACAAAACAAAAATATATTAAGAAATCATTGAAAATATGCCGATTATAAAATGCGCTAGATAAGTTTTAATTTCATACAAAAGTTTTCAGCTAGTCCTAAGCCTAGACTGAAACATAGAAGATAATCGCGCAAATTTGTTTCTATACATTCTATACATTTGCGTTTGTCGTTTCGTTAACTTATAAAACGAAATCTAAATAAGCAAACGAATTGGCATGGCTAAGCACTACTAAAATCGGATTTTTAAAAACGGATTTTGAAATCGATTTTTAAATCTGAAATCGGATAGATATCCGTTTGCGTTCAAATCCAAAAACGCCCATGACTAGTTTCCGCCGTTAACCGTTTGCCAGCGTGACAGTCACAGTAATTTTAAAACCAATATTATAAACATTGATGATTACTACTTAAGAGATATCTAAGACTAGGGATGTCAAAAATGAAAACATCGATGTTTTAACATCGATGTTGTCACATGTCAAACATCGAAACATCGATGTCAATAAACCCATAGTCGATTATTGGGTACTTGCGAACACTGTAATCTTGGGTAGTTCGCGAACGACCTAGGTGGGAAGAGCGCTCCTTTAGGTGAACTATGTGAACTAGTTCGTCACCAACTCGCTCTTAGTTCTTTATATAATTATTTTCCTGGCGTCCGCTCTATTATGGAGTGGCGCTGCATGGCTAATTGGCTAACCGACTGATTTATTTTTACTCTTACCGTTCTTACCAGAGTTTCTTATTAAAGTATCTAATTTATAGTCTATGGTTAGTTTTATTATTTGTCAATAGCATCATATTAGATATTAGTCTGTGGTTCACAATTCACAATCACAAGTCACAACCGATCACAACATTCGTAGTTGCGTAGTTTCGGTTTATACAAAGGTACTCTGTGGTAGTATCCTCTTACTCTTAATAGTCTGTGTGATCACAACCACGCGTGAGTGTTTCTACTTTCTAGTTAGTGTGTGTTCACAACAAATAACAAATTAATATTTCTGGCTCATAATATTATGAAAGTGATAGTAAACAGTACATAAATACTGTATAGTTCTTGATTTGATTTCACTGTAAGTTTATTCAAAATAATTAATTAGCGACATGCATCCTATAAATTGCAGTTGTGTTATTTTCATTAATTCAATACATTTCAAAATTATAAGAAAAACTTGTTTAGTTTCGTTTATTATATTTTATTTTAATTTCCGTATCTTTAAATAGTTCTTGATACTTCATTACATACGAATTAAATTATTAATATTTTTTTAAAGTAAATTTAATTAATTTTTATTTACTGACGTTCAACCAACTCATCTTTTTTCATCATAATTTAATCAATACTTAAGTAACACTACTTCAAATAGTGTAAATATTACATAATTATGTCGGCGTCGGCCCGTAAAAACAGTAGTGTGATATGGCACCATTTTGAAAAAGACAATAAAACTTTTAAAGCAACGTGTAATGAATGTAAAGATGTATTAAGTTATAAGTCATCCACCGCGAATTTAAAAAGTCATCTGCGAAGAAAACATCCTTCGGTTTATTTATCGGTGTTCGGAGCTGACGATGACCAATCCGGTCACATTCATCTGGACAAACGAATCAGGAACAAATTCGCAGTGCTTTGCACGCGGAACCCATTCCAGGTATGTCGAGTTCTTCGGTGGGAGAACAATAGTCATTTGAGCCACCCCGGGCTTCAGCTAAACGACAAAAAGTTATGGACGCATTTTATGCAAAAAAAAAATTAGTACAGATCAAAAAATACAAATCGACAAGGATTTACTCGATTTATGTATCGATTCATTTCATCCGTTTTCAATTGTGGAGGAACGTGCCTTTAAAAAATTTTGTAGATGGATTCCCGGCTATAAATTGCCAACTAGGATAACGTTATGCGGGTCATTATTACAGGAAACCTATAATAAAGTAGAGGCCAAAATAAGAGCTCGTGTATTTCAAGAAGTTCAAACAATTTGCACTACAACGGACCTTTGGACGTCAAGAGTGACGGAGAGTTACATTGCCGTCACGGGACATTACATAACCAATGAGTTAGAATTTAAAACTGTGTTGTTGGGTTGCTGTCATTTTTCTGGAAGCCACACCAGCCTCAAATATCGCATCCGAGATTGAGGAAATTCTCAATAGGTGGAATATTAGAGGTAAAGTGAATTTCGCGGTAACCGATAACGCCGCAAATATGGTAAAAGCCATTAGGGAACATCTAGGAATTAAGCATTTCGGTTGCTTCGCGCATACGCTTAATTTGTTGGTGGATGATGCACTCAAATTACAGGAATGTTTAATAGATAAAATAAAAAAAATTGTATCCTATTACAAAAGAAGTACGTTGTCCTCGGAGAGAATTGCAAAATATCAAGTTCAACAGAATCAACAACCTAAGCGTCTCATTCAAGAACAAGTAGAAACACGATGAAATTCAGTTTTCAATATGCTTGAACGTATTGTCGAATTGCAAGAAGCAGTGCGGTCAACGTTAGCACTTGTAGAGAAAGATTTGCCACACCTCTCAAATGAAGACTGGATTAATTGTACCCAGCTATGTCAAGTTTTACGCAGCTTTGAGGAGTTAACGAGGGCAATGAGTGGGCAGCAGTATCAAACAGCTGGTTCAATTATTATTATGGTCCGATGCCTGAAAGAATCCTGTAAAAAAATTATAGAGAACGCCGAATTTGCGGAACCAGTTCACGACGTCGCTTTGTTACTGATGGCGGGGCTAAACGATAGATTTCGAGCAGTGGAACAGAGTGGTTCTCTCGCTCTGAACACATTCTTAGACCCACTTTTCAAAATGCAGGCATTTTCAGATGCAAACGAGGCTACAAGAACTAAGGAAAAAGCACGGAAACTAGTTGCTACAATTATTTCTGAAAATTACAGAACAACAGTATGTTCGACAGCCATTACAGAAGAAGAACCTAAAAAAGATGGGTACAGTCCTTGGATTATATTTGATAATATAATAAAACAAAGCACGTCCAACCATATAACACCTTTAGCGAAAGCAATCAAAGAAGTAGATATGTATTTGGCTGATGATATTTTGCCACGAAAGAATGAAAAAGTGAGTGGAATAGTCCCCTGCAATGGTGGAAAAACCATCGTCACGTATATCCCAATTTACTGAAACTATTTATTAAAAATTGTAACATAGTAGCAACATCGGTTCCATGCGAACGAATCTTTTCAAAATCAGAACTGATTTTAACACAAAGACGAACAAGATTATCTACGACCAAAGTAAAATAATTGATGTTTTTACATGTCAACCTTAACGAAAATAGGTTTGCAAATTACATGTAAATAAATTTGTCGTGTAAATATGTATATACTATGTAAATAAAAATTAATTGATTATGTATATAAAACGACCTTTTAAATACGCCAGGCATACACAAATACAGGTAATTCTGATTATACGATTAAGTATAACTAGCCTGCCTGTCCTAAGCCTGGAAAAAGTATGAAGGGAAGTTCATTTTACTCAATAATAGTTAACTAAGACTAATATTATCGCTTGCCGATTGACGTCTCTCGTTGATCACATCACATAACAACAGTCTCATTATTTAACAAACACACAAACAGTTTACTCCAGTCGTCGTTTACCAATTACCGAATCAACGTAGAACGACAAGTAGTTTATATTGACCTAAATTATTCATCGACCATGTTTTGTCGACGGCATAAACTAGTCGAAAAAAAAACTGTTTTATAAACTAGTTTATCGTTGAAGATAAACAGTCTCGTTTCGTCGACTGTAAATACGTCGACGACCCATTTCTAACGCAATGTAATACAATGCGTGTCGTGAACGCGACCTTGATCTACTGATACATAAGGATATAAAGATATAAAAGAGTGATACATATCCTAGCGAACAAAAGCTACATATCAATCTTTTCTTTTAAGTGATACACATTGCCCATGTGCAAACATGTGCGTCTATCTCTCGCTGTCTTGACGCCAATGACTAGTGCGGTGCGGTGCATTTATTTTGTATTGTCGATAATTACCCACAAAATGATTATTGTATTTAGATATCGTTTTTCTCTTAGATATTAGATATAGATAGATACATAATACACCGTTTATTATTTACTACTGTAAGTAATACTTTATTATATTAATTATAATCATTCTTTTCGTGTATGAGTTTTTAGATAGGTATGATAACAATGTTATTTTATATAAACTGTATGATTTTTTCCCTATAGGTTTCCAAAAGACGGTAATATGAAAAACAAATGGATAAACGTTACAAAAAGAGAAAATTGGTTCCCATCAAAATATAGTGCCATGTGTTCGAAACATTTTATTGAGGTTTGTTTTCTAATGACAAACAACAAGCGGCGACTAATGAGGAGTGCAGTACCTACGTTGTTTTTGCCTCGAACGGTTAGCAACAAAATGCATATTATGCAACTGCCTAATATTACGTACGTGTCTTAACCGACATAAGCCCTTAATTAGAAATTGAAGTTGTTATGTAAAATAGGTATACATTTATATTTATAATGGTTTTAATCGTTATTCTAGATATTTTATCGTATTTTCTACCTTTTAGATAGATACACCAAACGAAGTAGCTGCGACCTTACTTCGAGAAAATGCATCAGAAATTGCTTCAAACTCACTTGTAGAAATTCAGCCGGCGGAACTTACTACACCAAAATCGAATAAAAGAAAAGAGACACCTTCTCAATTTAATTCGCCAGTTAAAAAAAGACTATGCAGACAGATTTTAGAGATATCTGAAAAACTTAACCATAAAAACAAGCAGTTAAAAAATTTAAGAGAAAAAAACAGATTTAAAAAAAAAGAATTGCTTCCATGAAGACAATAATTAAAGAACTTGAATCCAAAAATTTTGTTACAACTGAAAATACTAACATTTTAAATCAAATTGGCGTGTGCAATAAAGAACTAGTAAAACGACAGATAATGAAAAAAAAATCAGGCCACGTTTTGAGAAAAAAATATTCACCTGAACTTCGGTCATTCGCAATGACTCTTGCATTTTATTCGGCTAAAGCATATAAATATGTTAGGAGAACTTTTGACACGTGTCTGCCTTTATTGCGAACATTATCGAAGTGGTATCAAACTATAGAAGGGAAGCCAGGATTTACAAAAGAATCACTCATAGCGTTAAAGCACAGAGCTGAAATGAATTCCACTGATTTCATTGCTACACTTGTGTTTGATGAAATCAAGATTAAAAGTAAAGTCGAATTTGTCCCATCCAATCAACGCATCTTTGGATATTTCGATTTTGGTGGACAGTTAGATAGTGATTACAACAACTTATGCACTGAAGCTTTAGTGTTATTAGTTGTCCCGATTAATGGTCGTTTTAAGGTACCTATTGGGTATTTCCTAGTTGACAAATCCAATGCAGAACAAAAACAAAATATAGTGCTACAAGCAATTGAATTGTGCCATGAGTCCAAAATAACAATCAAAGCACTTACATTTGATGGTTGTCCTGTTAATTTAGCAATGGCCAAACGGCTAGGCTGTAATCTTACCGCAGACAATATGAAAACTTCATTTAAGCACCCGGTTACTGGAGCTAACGTATTTATTTTCTTGGATCCTGTCCATATGTTGAAATTGGTTCGAAACGCTTTCGAACAATATAGAGAACTCAAGGACGAAAATGGAAATAGCTTAAAATGGGAGTATATTCAAAATTTACAAGAAATGCAAGATAAAGAACATTTTCACCTAGCAAATAAACTGCGTGCGAAGCATATACATTTTAAAACGGATATAATGAAGGTAAAATTGGCAAATCAACTATTTAGCCGCAGTGTGGCCACTGCTTTAAATTTTTGTGAAACGTCGCTAAGATTACCCGAATTTCAAGGGGTCAAGGCTACAGCTCGAATTGTACTACTTATGAATGATCTTTTCGATATTCTTGATTCCAAAGTGCGTGGTTATGGTTATAAACGTGCTTTGAACGAAGACAACCATGTTAAGTTATTTGAAAAATTGGATGAATGTAAAAATTTTTTGCTGTCAACCAGTAAAATTTCAGATCAAGAAACCAAATCAAAGCGGTTAAATTGATCGATTCTCCGCGTTTCACTGGATTTATCGGATTTTGTGTTGCAATAGATAGCACAAAAGGAATGTTTTGGGATTTGATATGCGACGCAAAGAGTCCTATTACATTTTTGCCCTTGCATAAAATATCACAGGACCACATTGAACTTCTTTTTGCCGGAATACGATCACATGGTGGTTCGAATGATAACCCGACTCCACGTTTGTTCGAGGCGATATATAAAAAAATTTTGGTCCACACAGAATTAATGGAAACATCCACGGGTAATTGTATACCACTAGAAAAAATATGAATTTTAAACTGCTCATCTGCGATAGCTAAAATAAATATGACTACGCCAAATCAGACAGAAAAAAATGACGATGATTTCGGAGTTCCTAAAAGTCAAGAAGACATTGAGAAAGGCCTCGAGTCTGTCGAGCTCTCACAGTTTTCGGAACATGTGATAGAATATGTTGCTGGCTACGTTAGTAGTGCATTAATTAAAAAAAATCAGATGCAATACCTGTATAGCTTTAGTGTCATTAGACGAAAATAAAAAGGGTCTCATATTCTACAAAGATAACGGAGGATTAATATATCCGTCACTCATGGTTGTTAAAATATGTCGGCGTTGCGAATCCGTAATCAGGAAAGATGTTATCAGTAGTGACTCTAAAGGAAAAATCACCGCTGAACGGTTGACCCATAAAGCTCTTAGTAGCTTTACAGAAGAACAATTATTCCCGGAATAAACATATCATCAATTTTATGCCTAAGAAACCAATCATATTATTGATTTAACGAGAAGTGTAATGAAGAAATATATTGATACGAGGATGACATTTATATTTAAAAATCAAAAATTAGAAGAAAAATGTGCAGTTAGGAGAATATATACAAAATTAATTCATTTTAAAAATCAATAATAGCGCTTAGTAAAATAAATATAATAAATAAATGTGAAAATCTTATTTATGCCCATTTCAATCTACCCGTACTGCCTCGTAGTGCCTCGACCTCGAGCCGAACTATCTTGCGTATCTCCTACGGGACCTTTTTTATGTTAAAGTTTGACAAATCACTAAAAGTTTATTTTAAACTCGTTTAGTTTATGCTTGAATTTTTTTCAAAGTTGACATTTATATTTTACCTGAGTATTCTTCTTGAAGATGTTAGTACATTAAAAATTGCATTTATCAATTGCACAGGAAAATCGAAGTCACAGTCAAAATCTAGTTACTGATACTAAAAACATGTATTAAAAATACGAACAAACTTATCGATATCAATAGAAAGCATAAAGTCATTACAACGCACGCCCTAGCGATCGCGTTCAGAATCTCTTCGGTATACTTCGGAGTATTTCGGAGCGATCACAACTCCCCCCGCACCGTAGGTAGTTAACAAAATTGTTTTCTTTTAAATTCGCATTTATTACTCCTCTATATGGTTAAGTGCTCGTAGGTAAGTAGCCTCTGTGGTGTCGTGACATTGTCAGGTAGGAATGGGCAAGAGAAAAAAATATCGATTCGATATTCTTATACAGTATCGGTAGATATCGCGTGATAAATATCGATATATCGTCATCATTTGCATGATGTAATAAGTCCATTTAATATTACTGACGGTTGGACGACGAAAAGGAACGATAAATACAACCGAATTTTGTAGCTCTTTTAATTTTTTCCTGTTATGTCCATTAATACAAAATTTTCAAATATATCGAAATTGATATGAATTCGATATTCCAAAACAAATATCGATGTATCGAAATATTGCGATTAATAACATCGACGATATACCTATATCGCTATTTTTGCCCAAGCCTATTGCAGGTGTCAGCTGTCACTGTCATACACATACGTTTGTTAATTTGTGAGAAAGCGCGGGAACCTTGAAACGTGATAGGCGCCTTTTTTTAAACTAAAATTATAATTTTGTTTTATTTAGTTAAGGCACTAAACTTTTATTGTCTTATTGTTACTAGGTTTCCTCATCATGGGGAAACGTAGAAAAAAAGTTGTCGGGAGAAGAAGAAGTATTTGAAGAAACGACTGAGGAGGAAGAAATTGATACCAGTACTGAGGAAGATCCTGATAAAGAGCAGCGCAAGTATAAGCCGTACTTTGTATCTGACTACAACAGGAGGGAGGCCCTGAGGACTCTATCCTCGTTAATTTTGTTGTTTTTGTCGAATCAAATAATGAAAGAAGGCCAATCGGCACGCGGGACATGATGTCTCTGTCCACACATATGAAGAGGTTCAATAAAGGCACTAAATATTTGCAATCTATGAATAAATACAAAATAGGCGTTCATTTTGAAAAGCCCTCTCTAGCGAATGCATTTTTAAATAATATTACATTTCTTAATGAATACAAAATGAAGGTATCTATTCCAGCTGTAGGGACAGAAATAACAGGAGTCATAAGCAATGTTCCCACTAATCTTTCTAATTCAAGAATTTTTGGTATGTTAACGACTTACAGGAAGATAATATGTGTTAAAAGGATAATGAGGAAACATAAGAATGATGCAGGACGCAGTTTGCTGCAGCCGACGGGCACCGTGGCCATCACATTCGCTTCTAATGTTTTGCCGGACCACGTCGATCTTCATGGTTGGCGGTTCGTGGTAAATCAGTATATTCCACCAGTGGAGCAGTGCTACAATTGTCTGAGGTATGGTTACTTAGCAAAGTATTGTAAAAATTCTGTGAAATGCTCAATTTGTACTGAAAATCACAGCTACAAAGATTGCCAAGTCTCTTCAGATAAAGCGATATGCATACATTGCAAAGGAAACCATCTAAGCATTTCTGGACAGTGTCCTGTTAAGAAACAAAAGATAAAAGAAAATCAGGCTAAATTACACAAAACCCCATTTGTAGACCTTTTTAATAAAAACGAATTCCCCGAATTAAACAAAAAAAATCCTAAAGATGCTCTTATGTCACTGCTAAAGAATAATGACATTATTAATATAATTTTAAATACTGTCATTAAAGTATTAACTCTTAATAAATCAAATGTACAAACCACCATATCTTCTCAGCTTATTAAAGATGTTCTCATAGATAAAATGAAACCAAAATAGATATTTCATTATTTAACTTTAATATTTTATGGATCAGTTTAACATTTTACAATGGAATGCACAGAGTTTAATTTTTTTTCTTCATTTATAAAACGTTACCCCCACACTAGGATTTTCTCCTGTATCGTGGAGGCAGTTTACAAACACAAATTTCACAAGGACAAACATCCAGACTCGGAACAATTATTTGTAGGCCATACAAATATTGTTCCGTGCGGGATTCGAACCCGCGCCCCCAGCGCAGCAACTCATTGCTAAGCCACTGCGCCATGGAGCCGTCCGTCCGAAAATCACTTTCAATTTACACAATTTTTAAAAGAGAACACCATAGATGTTGCTCTCATATGTGAAACTTGGCTTAAACCTAGGCACAATTTTAGAGTAAAAGGTTATAATATTATACGATTAGATTCAGGTAATGATCATAATGGAGTAGCAATACTTCTACATAACAAAATTGGATTTCGTATTATCAATACATTCTCTCATGGCTCATTACAAAATATAGCTGTACAATTACAATACAATGATAAATTATTAACTTTAGTTAGTGTTTACTGTCCCCCTAATTCATCAATTAATTATAATAAATCCAAATTAGATAATTTAATTCAAAGTTTGCCACAGCTAGTCTTTATAGCTGGTGATTTCAACGCCCATCACACGTTATGGGGATGTACTGAATTAGATTCATGAGGTAGGGACATTCTTGCAAGTATAGATGACAACAATCTTGTAATCTTGAATGATGGTCAGATGACTACAGTAGGATCTCATAGATGGAGGCAGAACGCATTAGACTTAACACTTGTTTCATCTTCACTGGCTCTGTCTTGTGAGTGGCAAGTATGTGATGATGATTCTCTAGGCAGCTATCATTTTGCGGTAAAGACAAAAATTACAGTCAATAATCAAAATTTTCAAGAAACGCTGTATCAAATAACATAAACTTAAAATTGGTAGATTGGTCAAAATATCCAAATTTAATAGATAATTTAATTAAAAATTATAGTTTTGATTATAGTAATCCTTTACAATGTTATAGAGACTTAATAGAACTAATTAAACAAGCCATGCATGAATCCACACCATCCAATCAGTCTTCTAATCGAAATGTTAACATCAACTTGCAATCTTTTAAAAGAATTTAAAAAAAAATTCTCTACCTTGGTGGAATCTAAAATGCAAAGAGGCAGTATTAAATTGTAAAAATGCAAATTTAGTATTTAATAATGATCCCTCAGAACGAAATTATATTAATTGTAAAAGACTACAAGCTGTTAAAAAAATTACTTTGAAGACTGAAAGACTGAGAATTTTATCTAGAAAAAAATTGGCTTTTACCATCAAATCAGTTTGAATTCAGACGCCGTAAGTCATCTAGAGAAAGTATTGCATTTCTACATTTAGACATCTTTAAGGCTATGGAAGATAATGAATAGCTTGCTACATATATATTTATCTATGATAATGAAGTATTAACATTTCCTGTATAGGAAAGTTATTATACTCTTTTAGTATTAATTAGTATATTCTTTGACATTGTTGGTGCATTTAATAACGTTAATCTTCATGTACTCGCCGCAGAGTTGAGGTCTTTGGCCATTCCTGAAAAAATTGTAAAATGGATATTTAACTTTTTACATGAAAGAAGAGGTTTTGCTAAAGTTAATAATAATAATACAATTATTGGTCCTAGGCTCAGTTATAAAGGTGTTTGTCAAGGAGGAATACTAAGTCCTCTTATCTTTATTTTGTACATATTTAAATTAAACAATATTTTAGGATCAAATGTTACTAATTTACAATATGCAGATGATTTGATCATACATGCCTCAAGAACAAATGTCAAAAACTTGGTAACCACTTTAAATGAGGCTTTAAAGAAATTGCACATTTACTTTTCATACTTAAATTTAGATATCACTACTGAGAAAAGTAAAGTTGTAATATTTAATAAAATTCGTCCATTTAACACTAGAATAATTTATAATAATACATTTTTACCACTAGAAAGTTGTAAAAAATTCTTAGGTGTAATTTTTACAAATAATTTATCTTGGACCAAATACGTTAATTCTATTTCAGACAGAGCTTCTAAGGCCTTTAATGTATTAAAAGCTTTGGCTAGTACTAACTGGGGAGCTGATCCAGAAATATTATTAATGTTATATAAGCCTTTGTTGAGGAGCCATTTTGAGTACGGCTTTCTTTGTTTTGCATCAAATAAAAAAGTAGTAAACAAATTAGAAAATATACAAAATAAGAATTTAAGACTTATTACCTGCTCTATGAGAACAACTCCTATTGTTTCTTTACAGGCTGAATATCTTCTTCCTCCTATCTTACTTAGGTTTAAATATCTGAAATTTTGGTTTTTATTAAATATTAATTCTTTGTCTCATCATCCTCTTTTTCAAAAAGTATTATTTTACTATAATAGTATGTCTCCTATAGCTAACTCAGCCCCATATATACTCCATGACTTTCATGAAGTGATACGATATGATGAACAATATAATATTCACAAAAGCACACATACTTGGCCTTGTTATAAGGGGAATTATGAAAGTAAATTCAGTGCTATACACATAAATATTGATGAAAAATTAAAAAGAAAAGAAGAGGTTTATGAACTTATATCTACATATGATGAAATTCGACAAATTTACACAGATGGTTTAAAAGTTGAAAATAAAGTAGCCTGTGCATTTTACATACCTCATCTGAAAACTGGACGTGGCCTTTCCATTCCTGCATTAGCAAGCATATACACTGCAGAATGTTATGCTGTCTTAATCCCTCTTAAATATATAGAAGAACACCCACATGTATCTACTACATGGTTACTGATATCTGATAGCATGAGTGTCTTGAAGACACTGAAGGCAAGAGCTTTAGATGCTAAAACCTCTTTCATCATATATGAAATCAAAAGTTTGTGGTGGAAATTGAAAGAAAATAATTTGGAAGTAAAATTTTTATGGACTCCGTCACATATTGGGGTTCAAGGAAATGAAAGAGCAGACCATTTAGCTAAAAGTATAGTTAAAGCTGATATTGACAGGATAACCGATGTTGCAATACCACATACAGATTTATATTCAATTTTAAAGCAACAGTTAAAAGAAGAATGGAAAATGTAATGGAATGCTGTTTTAGAGGCAGGAAAAGGTCGTTGGTATGCATCAATTAATTCAGATTTAAGTATTCCTTGGTTTTCTCGCAACGAGAGATATCATAGCAGGAAATTTTATACAATAATGTGCAGACTTAGATTTGGCCACTATCGACTGAACGCTCATCTTTCCAGTTGCAGTGCAGTTTCTGCGATACAGAAGCAGATCAGACTGCAGAACATATAATATTTAACTGCCCAGCTTACGCCATAGAAAGATTGCTACTCATTGAATAACTTATACAAGTTTATGAAAACTCAGAAAGCGACCCGCGTGCCCTGCAAGATGTTCTTATGAATACTAAGACATATTTAGCACTTTGCAATTTTATTCATAATACTGTAAAAGAAATGTGAAATATGGTATCCCTGTTTTTGAAAATATTGGATTGACAAATCTACATGGATTGAAACTTACAAAGATTATAATATAAAGAAGACTAGGCTTTAGCCTTTATGGGTTTTTGAAAATATGAAGAATTAAAGAAATTAAGACTTGACTTCGGCCTTTATGGATTTTGAAGAGATGGAAAGAAGTAAAATAAGACATGGTCCCGGCCTTTTCACTTTAAAATTCTATATATTCAAAATAAAAAAAAACAAGGCTGTATGGCTTAGTTCCTTTGCCTGCTCTCTCGAGCGAATAATAAAAACAACAACATTTGTTAATCGTATAATTGACTAGATAAAGCATTCGCGTATGCTTTTGAGATAGAAATAGGCGGGAGGTACTTTTACTGGGTTACCAGATATTGTTCCATTTCCCCCGTTATGGGTTTATTTATATTCACAGCACTTACATTTATACAATTAACTTAATTGTTACCTAAAAAAATATTCTTTTATAATTCAGATGATGAATTAATATCTCTTGAAAATACATTCTGTGACTAAAAACTACGGGCGGAAACGGCGTAAAAACAGAATCATAATTCTGTATTCAATGGCGCATCGACGATTTTACTGGACATTCAATAAACTCTTTGGATTTCGATGGCACTAAGTGAAGGCGCTAATAGCACAAAGTGTGATATCGCTAATAAATAACAATATGTTATGTATGTACTTAAATATTATATGAGAATAAAAATATTAAATAATAAACAAAAATTTCCTTGTGTCGAGTTATGTTTTTACAAAAAAAAATCAATAATATTTTAACATACCATTCCATCACAAGTTCAGTGCTGAACACAGACCTTCGAAAGGAAAGGGTTTCCACTTAGATTTTGTAGTACAAAACACGGTTATGAGCCTACTTCCGCGATTTCCTGCATGTTCTGCTAAGTTTGTGTCTTGTGTGCGGCAAGTTGTGGCGTACAAGAGAATTTGTCTGTACACAGGATGATATTACCCCGCGTCGTAAGCAATAATTCAAGATGGGGATGGGGCAGCAGCACTATCCCGATGAAAACTTAAAATAATAAAAAACTGCGGTGGCCAACCAACATAACGCATATTTTCACGCAGGCGTGGCAACTACGGCAAGTCATCCTATGAGGATATCTATGGAAGGCCTTTTTTAGGTGACTTATTTATGGTTAGGTGGCTTAATCATGTTACCTAATGGTTAAGGTGGTAAAATTTCTTAGTTAATATACGTTGTAAAGTATCAACAAAGGTTTTTTTTGTCATATGTTGGTATATAAAATAAAAACGAATGTGTTATAATATTCTATTTTAATTTACCATGCAGTGTAAGATTATCTGCTACCTCATATCATTCCATGGGTGGTGTATAAGGCGACATAGGGAAACATCAAAGAAGATAAACAGCAACATTGTCCTGATAACAGCTAAATAATGGTTAACAACCCGCTTTCCAAGCGTTGAAACTATGCCAAATAACTATAATCATGTTTATGTTCAACAGTGACTTTTGATAGACTGTAATGATATATATTCTATTTAAATGAAAATATATTGAAATTTAAAAAGGAAAAAGAACTAAATTTTGCGTACTTACACAACTTTTAGAAATATTAACAATTTTACATTAAGTAAAACAAATGAAAACACAATTATATATTAAATATAATTCAATAAAATTAAAATAAACAAACGATTATTTATTAATTTTTCATCACATTAATAAACAACAAATTTAACAAAATTTTTGTCTTCTTTCTAGAGCATTCGTTGTAATTCTTGGTTTGAGTAGCCTTAGAATTTCTCAAAAATATGCATTTGTAAACTTGATTTATACTTTTGCATGGCAGAAATTCTTGGGTGCTGGTCGTTAGAATCAGATTAGAAGGGAGTGTATATATATTATTTGCCTTGTATATAATATATTTTAATGGTATAAATAATAAGGTACAACTCCTAAACTATACTTAGATAGGTAATACTTATCTCTTATTTAATATTATAAATTATTATTTCTTAATTTATTTACACATTAATGTTTATAACACCTTTATAAAAGGGGTTAAGGGTGGACTAAATGTCCCATTGGTAGGCATTCCCAGTCAGTTTTACAATTATTATTGCATAATAAATTATTCATTTGTATATTTAGGTCAGGACTTTAAATTACTTATTTATTTATTTTATTTAAATCTTTATTTGCATAAAACATGGTAGTACCGATAAAGTTCCAACATTTGTAAATGAGGATTCATGTTTAATCAATACATCTATAAGTAAATATTTTGTCATTGTCATGCCACACAATTATTACAAGTCATAATAATACAGAATGACAGCATTTGAAAATAAAATAAGCAATGCTAGTCAATTTTTAATACATACAGAACAATGTCAAAAATCATAACTACCAACAAGATCAAACTTATATCACTTATGGAGAAACAACAAGATACAACAAGAAATTATAACATTTAAAAAAATTATCTTAATTATATTCTAAATTACATAAATTAAGCATATTTAGTCCACCTAAAACAATGAGGCTTAAAATGTTTTGAGCATACACTGCTAAGTTTTGTTGGTTACCTATAAGCACTACCAGTAGCGATTATCCAACTATTAAGGATAGCTGATTTCTTAGGAAAGCTGCGAAATAATATATTTAAAAGAAATTAATATATTAAATACCTATATAGTACATTTTTATATCAAGGTATTTAACAAAAAAAAATCAAGTATGTGTATCTGTGCATAAATACAATACCTATAACAATTAAAACAATATCAATTGATTTAATTAAATAGCAAGTATATGTAACTGTAATGATAATATTTTTCATACCAAACATTTAAAAAAATTATGTACATATTAAGCTTTAGTTATTGTTAATTAATACATTTACAGTCTAACAAATGTCCTCCACAGTTGAACATAGACCTCCCACACAGTTTGTCTCCAAATAACTGCAGTTGCCAATTCTCCTGCCGAGCTAGGCAACTATCACAAAACCTATAACTTTTGATACTGACTAATGGTAACGGTAAGTATATTATCATCAAATTTTTTCTACATCATTAATTGAGAATATTATGTTATTGTTACGAGCTTGAGGTTCGAGACAATTAAAAACTGCCGATTAAATTACCAAAATGGACACTTTAATTACGGATACTAATTACACCTTAAAACACACTAATAATAAAACACAGTTCGCCGTTATTTCGCTTCGAAGTATTCTCTTGTATCGCCAATTCAATACTGCCTCGGTCGTGGTCTATACCGGCCTTATATAGGGCCTCAGATAGTTTCCAGAACCTTCTACTGTAGCGACATCTAGAATGTTCGAGTACATATCGGTCCCGAAATTTCTGGAAGGATCTCGACTCTCCTAGTTCTGCTACTCGACACTAGAGGGCGCTAGTGTAACTAGTGTTGCCATGTACAAGACATTAATAGTGGCGCGCAATACTTTCATTTACTCGACACTAGAGGGCGCTAGTGTAACTAGTGCTGCCATGTACAAGATATTAATAGTGGCGCGCAACATTATGTTCTTGTGTTATTGTGTACCTTAAGATTAAGACTTATTTATTTATTTATTATTTTATCTATATTTATATTTATTTTTATATTAGCATGACATATTTTTTTTTAATAAATATTGTAATGTAATAGTTGCTAATGTATAATAGAATTAATGGAATGCAATAAAGTTTTGTGCATCTGATTTCAGGCAGTATATATTTTGTGAAATTAAATATAGTTTTCCCCAATATTTATGTACTTGAATCCAAACATGTTTTCAGGTTGATACTTACATATTATTTGTGAAGTCTATGTAATATGGAAAATGATTGAAGAGTAGTATGGCAATAAGGAGTTTCCTTTAAAGCTGAACATTAAATTGTATGTATATGTATAACATTATGTGATTCATATTTATGGACATAACTACTAATCACAATAACAATTATTATTGAACAATGCGAAAACATTATTGTACTCGCTGATATCCCTAAAGTTTCTATAATCCTACCAAATCAAAAAGTACACGTTTTTTATGACTTTAAGCTTTCGAATGACCGTTCAAATTAAGGAGCATTATCATGAAGAATTTATAATTTGGGAGTCCAAATATTTGACAAAATACATTACAAAGTTCATTAAAAACATGAAATGTTACACTTTATATTCAAAACAATAGATATCAATCAGTATAAGTAGCAAATATAAGCACAAAACAAACTTACCGATGAAAGGTAATATTATCAATTTTTCGTTGACTGATGCTGTTGCATCCTAAAATGCTACAACTTACCATCTTTTTCACCTTGCCTAATAACTAAGATCCACAAAAAACACTAAATTCAATTACCTATTTGCTTATAATATCAATATTATTCAAAAGAGCTTGACATCGTTAATGTCAAATAAAGGAGGGAAAACAATCAAAAACGCATACCTAGAAAAACACAAGAAATATAGATTTGTTTCTCCCTTACTCTTATGTCTAACTATATACGTGCATTCCTTTCACACGCTGATGACGTCACTGAATGTTTAGTCTATAAGATACTATGTCTATGTTGTTAATTTGTCTCCATAGATAAATAAATATGTAGCGAGTTTGTTTCATAGACAAATAATAAATATATATGTAGCAAGCTAATTTGTTTTGTTTTGCTATGGTAGGTTAGTGGTAAGCGAAGATGATTCTTAATTTTGCAATTTCGATGATCTAGATAGGTTATTACCATTCTTTCTATATTCTATTTGAAACATCATCGCAAAAATATTTAAAGTATATATAAAGACAAATAAGGTTATCTAAATTTTTAATAAAATGGAATTTCCAACACTTGGAGAGCACTGCCAAAACGAAGATTGTAAACAAAAAGACTTTTTGCCTCTACAATGCAAATGCGGCAAAGTGTTTTGTCGAGAACATTTTGGTGATCATTGCACTTCTGGATTCTGTGAAATGACACCAAAATCAAAAGATATATGTCTAAAAAGTGACGATAAGATATTTCGATGCTCGGAGGAAGGCTGTAAGAAAGGAAACTTACACGAACTTTTGTGCAGCAAGTGCAATAAGCATTATTGCATTGAACATAGATTTCATCTGTAAGTTAAGTTTGATCATGATTTATTGTAAAACTCATAACTGGACAGTGTGTATGCAATCTTACAGATTGAAGGTTCCCAAATCATGTATATCTTAATAGTCATCAGCCTGACCCAGTCTAATAAGTTCATAATTCTTTCCTTACCTCTTATATTTAATCAAATCATTCAAATCAAATAATTTTGCATAACTTATAAAGTACCACTGCAATACTTCATATTTATAACATTATCTAATACCACTATTTAGTCGGTGATTGTAGACAAATGAAGAAAGAGCTGTGGTAGCTCAGATGGTTAGCACTCATTGTAAATTTCATAGTATGCGGGTAACCCAGGTTCGATCCCCCACCAGCACCAATGAAATTGCTCATCGCATTTTTAAGTGCTGACTTACCAAATGCTCGGTGGTGAAGGAAAACATTGTGAGGAAACCTAAATGTCTGAGAAATAAGAAAAAAAATTTGCATGTGAAGTTTGCCAACACGCATAAGGGCAGCGTGGCGGAAATTTACTTGCCCTAAAACCCCTTCAGAAATGAGGCTGTGAAATGTGCTGTGCCCAGCAGTGGGATGTGTATATAGGCTGTAACTTTTTACTTTTTATAGACAAATGAGTTTGATATTTAGTATCGGTGTAAGACAATCTAGAACCCAATAACATCCTTGTGTGCTATAAGAGGTAACAGAGGAAAGTGGAACTGGAAACGGGTAGCAGAATCTTTCTGATAACAACTCAAAATATAAAACACTTGTGGCTGCCAACCCACCTGCCAAGCATGGCAACTATTGCATATATTCCTCTTATGAGGCAATTACAAATGCATACAAATTAAGTTTGATCTACCACAAGCTTATTTAAAAAGATTGGTTTTGAAGGAAAATATCATGAGTAAACTAGTCTGTCAGAGAATTTATAATATTTAGAGGTCATGTGAAGCTCTCCCACCTTTGGGGAAACCTTCAGCTTTGGCCAAAATAGCCCGAATTTTTGGCCGTACTCAAAGGTTCCTAGCAAGCACCAAAATTGAACGAACTGCTATGAATGAGCGAGAGCCCAATGGACATGGTGAAGCAATTTTTATAATCTCTAAATCAACTTCTCGAGATGATTAAAGTCACCTTTTTATATTTTACAGTCAATATAAACCTTTGATTTAAAAGTTTAAAAATCATTTATATTATTAATTTAGCCAATTATGAACTGAAATTTTAAGGGTTTTAAAGCCGGTTTCAGCTTAGGTCAGAAATCGGCCTTTGGTTGGATACTGCCACCTTCACATATTGTGGCAGCACTGTAGACTACAGCTCTAAAAATTCTTTCACAAATAACAGTGGGCCCAATTATGGGACTCCTATAGGCTGTGACTTTATTATTTATCTTAGGCATTATTATTGTTATTTGGTAATTTTAGATCTTGTCCTGAAATAGACGATGAAACAATGGCTAGAAAAATAGAACAATATGAAGCACCTAGACGACAATTTCATGAAGCTAATAAACATTTGCAGCAGAAGGTTGGTTGTTTTCTTGTACTGAAATAATTTTTTGTACTGGTATTGAAAGTGTAGGGTGGGAATAGATGGAGTGACAACCTGGTAAGAGATGCAGGATGTCAATGAATGCAGGTGGCTAAGGATCAAACTTTGTGAAATTTCTTGGAGGAGGTTGTTGTGGTTCCACAGTAAAAATATTAATTGCTAGTTCTAGTAATCATCATCATTTTCTACAATGTTTTTGTTAGCTCACAGCTAAACATTAAAGGACACAATTTATTTTTGTATGGAGAATGGGCTCATCACAAATTTTGGTGTAACATAATGAAATACATGTCGATTTATTCCTTATAACTTGGGTTCCCAACTCTCCAGGATTGCCCGGGAGACTCAGGTAACAATGGTCAATCTTACGACCTCCTGGGGTGCAATAATTTCTCCGGTTTTTACTAAAAAATTATACGTGTCGCACATGTAGCACGTGTCGCTACTCACTCGCCTTGCGGTCACACACAACACGACACCGTGCGCCACTGCCGGTGTTACCGGTGTGACGTTGTCGATTCGGTGGTGTCTGTCTCTGTCACACATTTAAAATTAATAAATAATTGAGTTTTCTTTCACCCCCCCTACACAATTTCATAAAATTCTCCCGGCTTGGTCCCTTCGAGTGTTGGTAACCATACTTATAACCAACAGATTACAATAGCTTTACTGTATCTAACAGGAATACTGAGAGATTGATGGAAAATCCTTTTAATAGTTCATTCCTCGTTACACCCATTTTTTTTTTCATATTACATTAGCCAGAACATGAATATCAAAACAGCTCTTGTTTTAGATTGCATGATTCCCGTTAGATTTTCATAAAATCTTTAGGCTGTTTACTATAATAAATTGGTATCTTTAAAATTTTTAGTGGTCCCCAAAAGAGATTGTCTCCTTTGCGTTATACTACACTTTAAATAGATGTCCTGGCATTGTCTACATACATATCTTTACTATCCCATGTTGTTTTTTACTGCATCTATGTAATGAGTAATAACTTACTCAATTCTCTTTGAAGTTGTTTTTATATTTGCTAAAATTTGTTCTAGATAACAGAAAACATACGAAAGGCTCTGCAATCATCAACAAAAGTGAAGACTGCATCTAAAATTCATCTTATGAGGATTAAACAAAAGGCCCTAGGTCCAAAATCTATACCCGCTTCAGATAGAGTTTATTTTGCTATAAGGAAACCAATAAACATGGAGCCAAAACCTGTTAGAATTATAACAGATGAAGAAAATGTGGTACAAATTGAATCTGTGACTTTAGACCCTGATTTAAAAGACACAGTCCCAATATTTATTAGTTCTAAGTGGAGTCTTGGTAGAGTATTAGACAGTATATGTGATACATGTAATTTAAAAAATGATAACAACAAGTTTGGAGATGCAAAACTTAGGCTTTTTAGACAACTGGACGGATACTGTGTTAGTCCGTCAAAAATGGATGTAGAAATGGCTGATTTAATAAAGAACGAAATTTTATTAGAAGGTGATAAATTAGTTGTGGAGTATATTAGCAATGATGTATTAAGTAAGTTAGATGAATATTCTCAATTGTTTTTGTTAATTCAATAATAAATAATAGGCACAGATTAGAAAAAACGATCAGTAAAAATTGTAACCTCAAAAAAATCACTTAATACAATCAAAAAATTCCATGTATTTTTTCTTATAAAATCGTTATGTACCCCACGGTAACAAGTATTAAGAGCTTCGCTGCGTCGCAGCGCATTTGTAAATAGGATAATAATGTTGTGCTGGGGGTCATTGTAGAAGCGTGCTCGTCGCGACCCCTGCTAGCCCTTTTCAGGGCTGCAATTCTACTAGCTGCGCACCCATGGCAACGAGGATTAGGGCGTCCCCCCAAGGCGACGCACACCAGCTCGTCCCCGTTGGTGTGGAATGCAGCGTGCAAAGCGGCGATGGGGACCGCCACCCGTCACGCACAGCCCGACACGGCGGAAGGTGGAGGACAGAGTGCAGAGTTGGCACGTGGAATGTTAGAGGAGGCATGAGAGATAAGACGAATGAGTTGATCGAAATAATGAAAGAAAGAGAATTAGATGTCGTGTGTATGTCGGAGACCAAACGGAAGGGCAGTGGTACTGAAGAGCTCCCTGGCGGGGCGTTAGCTCTATGGTCCGGAGTCCCGGAGAGCGAGAACGCCTGCCAGGGAGTGGGGGTGCTGCTGTCTTCTCGGTTGGTCGATGTTATGACTGAATATAAGGTTGTGAACTCAAGACTTCTCTGGGTTCGCTTTAAATTGGGACTGACGAAGTTATTCCTTTTGGCTGTTTATGCGCCGGTAGCTTCGTCGTCCAGGGCTGAGCTGGAGGAGTTTTGGGAGAATGTAAGAGAAGTTCTAGATTTGGCTAGGGGAAACGAAAGAATTGTTGTATGTGGTGATTTGAATGGATGGGTTGGTACCGCTCGACCAGGGTACGAGTCGGTACTTGGAAAGTTTGGCGATAAAAGGGTTAATGATGCTGGCAAGCTTATACTGGCGGTGTGCAAGGAAAAGGGTCTTCTTGTGACAAACACTATGTTTAATCACAAGAAAATCCATATGTATACTAGAGAACGAAAGAATGAGAGAAGTATGATTGATTTGTTCCTGGTGGATGACCGACTGCGAAAACAGGTGATGGATACGCGAATGTTCAGGGGTGCTGACCTGGGAACGGATCACTATCTAGTGATTACTAGATTTAGGGGTCTGTTCGCGGGTTGGCGCTACCGGACGGCAGTAACAGAACCACAGTCGGTCTGTCGCATCCGAAGCTGGAAGCTTCAGGAAGCGGATAGTAGGGACAAATATCATGCGAGGGTAGCCGAAAAGCTTGACACCATCGATGGCAGAAAAGAATGTGTAGAAAGAACTTGGCAGAACCTTAGGGATGGAATGGTAAGTGCAGCGGAAGAAGTGTGTGGAACAATAAAAAGAGGCAGTAGTAAAAGAAGAGATGCATGGTGGAATGATGAAGTGAAAGAAGCTGTAAAGAAGAAGAAGAAAGCATGGTTAGACTACTTGGCCTCTAGTAATGATAAGGATATGAGAGAGAAGATGAAAGAAAGATATAGGCTGCAGAAAGTTCACACGAAAGCACTGATTGAGGAAGTGCGTGAAAGGTGTAGAATGGAAGCGGACGAAAGGTTGTCGCACAACTTCAAGGAGAAATCCAAACTCTTCTGGAAAGAGGTTGGAAGGACCCGAAGTGGTGCGACGGCCTTAAGAATGAATAAAGTGCTTTCGAGAACTAATGACGTCCTCTCAGAAAAATCGGACGTCATGCAGCGATGGAGCGAATTTTATAGAGAAATGTATGCGTGTGATGATCTTAGTGAGGGATCCGGGGATGACGCCGTGACTGGTACGCCAGACCCGGACCTCGATGACACTGAGGTCATCAGTATGAAAGAGATTGAACGTGCGATTCGAAGTTTGAAATGTGGTAAGGCTGCGGGACTAGACAGAGTTACTGCTGAAATGGTCAAGTATGGTGGGCCTCGCGTCTGGGACAGCTTTCATCTGCTGTGCAATTTGTGCTGGCGGACGGGGGATGTCCCGGATGATTGGCGATCCGCAGTCATTGTGCCTTTATATAAAGGTAAAGGTTCACATTTTGACTGCGGGTGCTATCGGGCGATCAGCTTGACCAGTTTAGCAAGTAAAGTTTACTCGAAGGTTTTGACACGTAGGATGCAAGAGAAATCGGAAAGATTTCTATGGGAGGCACAATGCGGATTTAGACCTGGAAGAGGATGCACGGATCAAATGTTTTCTCTCCGCATGATCACGGAGAAGCTTCTGGCTGCTAACCAGAAGATTTTCTGTGCTTTTGTGGATCTTGAGAAAGCATTTGATAAGGTTGTAAGGAAGAAAATGTGGGAACTGTTGCCGGGGTATGGTGTGGATGGTCGATTGCTAAGGGCTGTGCAGTCTCTTTACTGTGACTGTAAAGCCTGTGTGCGGGTAGGGCATGACCTGCCACCCATGTTTAACGTCCAAACGGGCGTAAAGCAGGGTTGTGTCATGTCTTCCTGGCTGTTCATACTGTATCTCGACAGCTGTTTACAGAAGCTGAAAGATAGTTGTTTGGGTGTGAAATTGGGTGACATTAAAGTAAATTGTCTGCTGTATGCTGATGATGCAGTGCTTATTGCACCATCAGAGGCAGAACTGCAGGCATTAGTCACGTGTATGAAAGAGGAATGTGAAATTAAAGGTCTCCGTTTGAATGCTAATAAAACTAAGGTTCTGGTATTTGAAAGGGACGAAGAGAGAACGAAGTGTGAAATATGGGTAAATCAGCAATGTCTAGAACAGGTAAATGAAATTGTATACTTGGGGAGTGCTTTTAGCCGCGATGGAAGATGTGATTTAGATGTGGACAGGCGTGTCGCTGCCGGGAACAAAGTCAATGGTGCCCTGACTGCGTTAGTCAAAAGGCAAGGCGTAGCGAAGAGTGCACGCCTTGCAATACATAACGCAGTGTTGGTACCGACTTTGTTATATGGCAGCGAAACCTGGGTATGCCAGAAGAAGCATAAAAGTAAGTTGAATGCAGTGGAGATGCGATCTCTTCGTAAAATGTGCGGCGTTACCATGGCCGACCGAAACCGAAACGAAGAGATTCGCAATATGGCAGGTTTGAAAGATGACCTTATCACAAAAATTGATAAGGGCGTGCTTCGGTGGTTTGGGCACGTTGAGCGAATGAGTGAAGACCGAATGGTGAAGAAAATATATAGCGCGAAAGTTAATATTAAAAGGTGTCGAGGTAGACCGAGACTAACTTTCGAAGACCATGTGAGCAAATTGTTCGAAGAGGGTAGGGTCAAAAGTACTCGGATACCTAGACGTGCATGCATGAAGAAGATAATGAATCTGAAAGAAGCGAAAGAGGTTTGTAAGGATCGTGACACTTGGCGATCTGTTCTCTCTGGCTACCCCGTCAGGGATTGTGCGTGAAGATAAGTTTAAAGTTAAGTATAATAATGTTTAAAATTTGTAAATAGGATGTAGCGTGTCCGGTCACGGACTAGCGATATTCTATGTACGTACATATTACACTGTTTTAATACACACATACACTACATACTGAGGTCTAATCCTCTTCCCCTCTATGTTTTATAGTTGTTACGGTGGCGATACGTTACATGGTATGCCCGCGCCATGATTCCGTTGCGGATACACGCAGCGGGATCCGTCGCACCCACTGCGGGAACCGTCACACACACTGCGGGATCCCCGGTTAAAGCTGTAGTGTACCCCCGTACAGTGTTACCATAATTATTTTTCTATTTATTTATTCCTTTTTTTTATAGAAGAGGGGGCAAACGTGCATGCCGCTCACCTGATGGTAAGTGACTACCGCCGCCCATGAACAACCGCAACACCAGGGGAATTGCAGATGCGTTGCCGGCCTTTTAGAAAGGTGTAAGCTCTTTTCTTGAAGGTTCCTAAGTCGTATCGGTCCGGAAAATTCGCTGGTGGTAATTGATTCCATAAGGAAGTTGTGCAAAGGAGAAAACTTCTTTTAAATCGCACAGTGGATGGTAACGCGAGTTTTGTCGCGATGTGTGATGGTGAAATTGAGCGGCTGGAATTAGTCCGAACAATTCCTCAGAGCACTCCCCGTGATAGATGCGATAAAATACGCAAACAGATGCAACATCTCTACGCAGTGCTAGTGTATCGAGCCGATCAGAAAGAACTCGGTCGTCGACGATTCGAACTGCTCTGCGCTGGATGCGGTCAAGTGGAAGGAGCTGGCACTGGGGTGCCCCGGCCCAGAGATGAGAACAGTATTCCATGTGGGGCCGAACTTGCGCTTTGTAAAGTTGCAAACGATGTGCCGGCATGAAATACTGTCTCGCTCTGCTGAGCACGACAAGCTTTTTAGAGGCCAATTTGGCCTTCCCTTTCAAGTGACCACGAAACTGCACACTATTCGATATGTCGACGCCAAGGATTCCGATACTAGCTGAGGCAGCAAGGGGAGTGCCTTGAAGCTGAGGAGATACGACAAAGGGGTTCTTTTTAGCGGTAAACGCGCAAACTTGTCTTCTGGGGATTGAACTGGACTAGTTTTAGTCGCCCCAAATCCGAGACTTTGTTAAGCAAAGACTCGACTTCAGACACAAGTTTGTCCCTGTACTCGGCGACGTTTTCCCGAGAAATATTGGCACGGCCGGTATATAAGGCATCACCAGTGCTGTCATCCGCATAGCAATAAATGCTACCAGTTAGCAACATATCATTGATATGCAGGAGAAACAGCGTTGGTGATAGCACGCAGACTTGTGGAACACCAGCATTGATAGTCTTGAAATCAGAGCATGCACCGTCTACTACGACCTTGATGCTCCGATCAGCAAGGAAACTGGTGATCCATTTGCACAATTTCTCGGGAAGCCCACAGGAAGGAAGCTTCGCAAGAAGCGCTTTGTGCCAGACCCGATCGAAGGCCTTCGCTATGTCCAAACTAACGGCCAATGCCTCCCCCTTGGACTCTACTGCCTCCACCCATCTATGAGTCAGATAGACTAGAAGATCACCAGCTGATCGACCTCGACGAAAACCGTACTGGCGGTCACTAATCAGCTGGTGATCCTCAAGGTACCTCATGAGCTGGCAGTTTATAATGGATTCCATTATTTTGGAGAACAAGGAGGTGATTGCGATAGGCCTGTAGTTGGACGGGTCTGAGCGGTCGCCTTTTTTAGGGATCGGGTGGACCAAAGCTGTTTTCCATGAATTCGGGACTACGCCTTGGGAGTAGGAGTACCGGAAAACACGCGTTAAAACCGGTGCAAACTCCGGAGCACATGTCTTCAGCACAATGGGAGGGACTCCATCGGGCCCACTCGACTTGCTGACGTCCAGGGAGAAGAGTGCTTTGCGGACCGAGCGCTGTGTAAACCGCACATCCGGCATGGAGCACTCACATTGCGGGATGGTCGGCGATGTGTTCCCCCCGTCATCTAGAGTCGAGTTGGACGCAAAGAGAGAGCTCAACAGATCGGCTTTCTCCTTTGCGGCATGGGCCAGTGAGTCGTCCTCTCTGTGCAGAGATGGCGGACAGAAGTTCCCTTGGACAGCCTTGGCGAGAGACCAGAATGCACGGGTTCCCGAAGGAAGGCGAATTAGCTTCTCGCCAATTCTGCCGATGTGCTCAGACCTTGCCTTGGCAATGACGCTTTTGAAGGACCTGGAGGCGGAATTATACTTCTTTTTAAGTGCGCTGGTGCTTACATCCCGAGACGTTGATGCGTCAGCCCAGGCCCGTTAGCACTCCTGCTTATAGTGTGATGCTATTTTATAGGAGTGACCAAACCATGGCTAGGATCTGCTTCCGATGGGCACCACAGAGTATGGAATAAAAAGTTCCATACCCTGAAGTATCACATCAGCAACAGAATTGGCAACAACGCTGGGATCTTCCGGCGAGAAGCAAACCCAAGGGTAGGATGCAAAAAAAGACCGCATCCCGTCCCAATCAACTGACCTATAGTGCAAAACACGGCGGCAAGCTGCAGATCGCAACTGCGATTGGAGCGTGAGTGGCACCGTACTCCGGATCATACAATGGTCTGAAGAGCCCAGAGGGCCATCGACGGAGACCTGATATCCGTCCGGATGAGAGGTCAGCAGAAGGTCCAACAGGGAAGGTACATGGCCTTCCACGTCTGGGATCCGCGTAGGCGAAGTAACTAGTTTTGTTAGACCATATTCCAAAGCAAAGTCATAGACAGATCTACCCGCATGATCGGTTAAACGAGAACCAAGCCATTCAGCGTGGTGGGCGTTAAAATCACCGAGTATCACGATCTCTGCGGATGGGACCTGTTGTAGCACAGAGTCTGCAGCCATTTGGACGTGGTCGATGAGTCGGTCCGTGTCGGCATTACCACTATGGGACCTATAGAGGCACCCGTAGACGCGCGGATGGTCGTCGCTGTCTACGCGTAACCAAAGGATGGACAGGTCCGTACCTTCAAGACTGCCGAGGCGTCGAAAACAGATGTCCTTTCTGACTTATACGCAAACTCCAGCCCGGGGCACAAAGGAGTGTTCCAATTTGTACCCCGGGTAGGAGAGATATGAAGTATCAGCCGGAGAGGACACCTGAGTCTCGGTTAAAAAGGGCAAGGCCGGCTTCGCCGTCTCTAGATGTTAATGGACAGCGTTAAGGTTGGAACGAAGTCCCCTGATGTTGCAAAAATTCACGGATAGCGTGACAGGGGTCGCCTTGATTGTATTGCTCCGCTTGCCCCGAGCAGCGTTAGTCACGAGCGGAATTTTGCCCCGGAGAATACGCGGGGCAGCCTGAGCACCCACGCTCAGGAGTGAAGTAGTTTGGTTGTGGATGCTCAGCGAGGGATTCTCCAGTGGTGCTGGTACCCCCTGGGGTAGTCTTTTATTTAATTCCACTACCATATTGATGGGGTGGGGGGGAATTGGGCCTCCGACCACCTGCACTCACCAAGCGCAACGCAAAGGTAAACCTCTACTTCACGCTGGTATTCTGTGTGGTCGTGGTACCACCCCGGTTCGAGCTGGCCCATCCGTGCGACAGCAAAAGCTACCGCTTGGCTCTACCACTGTTACCATGTCCTGACGAGCTATTCCGTCGTTAGAATTAATTTGCCATTTCCCATATTCATTATAATATACAGTGTGTCCGTCGCGGACTATCGATATTCTAGGTATATATAACAACTACTTATTTTAATACACAAACACACTACACACTGAAGTCTAATCCCCTTCCCCTCTATGTGACAGCCATTTTGTTTTTTTCTTGAGATGTTCTCTATGTGTGTACAAAAAAAGCATCTCTCAAAGTTTTGGTGTCGTGTTGAGTTGAGATAAAAATAGGCTTATTTGGAGGATAATCATATGCATTTGATAAAATGGTTATTTAAAAAAAATATAAACAAAGAGGTGAATCAAAAAACTGGAGGTGTATGTAATATAACACAAACTGTAATAAATAATAGTTTATTTATATCAAACATAGTTACATCTAAACTTAACAAGTAATTAAAGCAAAATTTCACCATTTTCTTTGCTGACCTGCGATTGCGATTTGTTACAGTCGATCAGGGGGACGTGGGGCGCTGGGGCGGAGGGGTTCGTGTGCGCCGTGGGAGGCGGGGTCGCCGCCAGCTTGTACTTCTCTACCAACCAGTTGCACTTCCCGGTCCGTGCTATCAGTGTTATGAAATCCCGTCGGTACTGCTTCGTTAGAATAGCGTACAGGAATGGATTTGCACAGGCGTTCAATGGGTAGAAGAACACCAACAGAACTTTTCCGTGGCTTACGTCCACTAAGGGTACTCCAGCTAGCGCTGTAACACCGAAGAAGGCAACTGGAGCCCAGCAGAGCAAGTCAGTGCCAATTAACAGCGCCATTTTGTTCGCTATCCGGCGCTCTGCCGCGGCTGCCGCCCCCCTCCCACCGTAACTTTCTCCTCCCCCACCCAAAGACCTGTATATTTGTACATAGCACACCACGATAGTAACCCAGGCTACAGCATTAGTGAGGAACAAGGAGCCCTGGTATACTGCGTCGCCGACGCCCACGCTCTCAACTGGTAAGCATATGGAAGTAGAAGAATAGTCGGAGACACCGACAAGAGGCAGTCCAGCCATTAAAATGGAAAAGATCCACCCACAAATCATGATCTTCGCGGCAACACCCAAGGAAATTCGTCGCTCTAAGTAAATTGCGTATGTTATTGCAAACCAGCGTTCCAACGTCACGATCGTTAAAGTGTACACGGAGAGTTGCCCAGAAAACACCGAAAGGAACCCGGCTATCTTGCAACCGGTGCCGTACTGCCAACTGTACGCGTAATTGAAAAATTCTCCATACGATCTTAGGTCTACAGCCGCTAACATGAAGAGGTATAATCCCGTGCACAGGTCGGAGAAGGCTAGATGGCACATGAGGAATCTGGGTACGGTGAGTTCCGAATGGTTGGTGAGCAAGACCAGTAGGACAGCGATGTTCCCGACTACAGCGGCCGCGATGACGAACCAGACGCTCGATCGCAGCCAGAACCAGCCCATGACGTCTTCGCACGGGTTCAGTGCGTCCGGTAACGGTGTACACTCTACTTTACGTCGACTGTAAAAGGTAAAAACATAGTCTCAGCATTTCGATTGAATTGAATAGAACCTCTTCACTAGCAAAAATTTTATATAATTCGACATTATTTACGACTAAGATCAGAATGCTCGAACATAATGAGCTTTCTTCGATTTTCTTTAATTGTGTATATAAATTAATAATTTGATTAGGTCAAATAGTATTTAAGTAAACAAATAGTCTACAATATTATAGTGAATTTCTTAACGTTTCTTCTCACAAGAGCTTCTCTCGCGGAAAACCCGCAGTTGCGGCAAAAACGGTATCAGTAATAATTACATCTAAATTTAACAAGATAATTAATAAAACTACCTACTTTTATTTAAATGTGTATTGTTCACGTAAACATAAGAAATCATTAAAAGTACATAATATTCTGCTATTATAGTTTAATAGAAGTTATCCGGTCCGTCTTGTTACACATTATGGTTTATTTCATAGTCTCGGTTTAAACTATGGTTTAAGAATATATAAGTCTTTGTAACTAAAGAAATCCCTTAGCCGCGGTGTCACACTATTCAAAATTCGCCATTGCCAGCCTATAATTGTAATTATCCTGGCTCAGTGACTATTATACCCTTCAGACCGTAATACACTCAGGCACTGCTTCCTAGCCACATGGAAACCTAGGCAGGAAAAGGAGTCCTACTATTATCTTGTATGTGATATTTTATACTTACACAAGCTTTTCGGCCCGCGGTGTTACCCGCGTGCGAGTTACAGTTGCCATGTTCATTTATTTTATTTACTAAGTACGTTCAATAAGCTTCAAGTCAATTGCCTCGTTAAATAAAAAATTCTATACAAACTAAATTAGAAAAGTTAAAAGCTAAGTTGGACAAGAAAAGTACTGTACCAGCTGTTCAAAAAGATAAGCCAGAGATATAGTTACAATTTTTATAATAAATTTGATATTTTGTCTGATATCTTGCTAACTTGTTTTCTTTATTTATAACTATGTTGCTAATTAATGGTTTTTTTATATCTGAAGTGAGAATAAAATACCTTGTGGTAGGTAGTGAAAGGTAGTGAAAGGTAATGAAGTAGGTAATTCACGGATAGCGTGACAGGGGTCGCCTTGGTCTTATTGCTCCGCTTGCCTTGAGCAGTTTTGGGCTTAGCTTTCCATTGACGTCCGTCGAGTTGGGTGTTGATAAGTATTTTTACAGAAAAGTTACACTATTATAAGCACACACACAAAGTTTCAATATGCGGAAACGCGTAATTTTTGAGTAGAAAATTATTGAAAATCAATTATTCTAGCAATGTTTATGTCTAATCCTACCGTAAAACTGGCGCCATTTTGTAATGTCATTGTCGTCGTCAGTAGGGATGTCGATTCTTTCCGAAAGATTCAAATCGTAAGCTGATGTATCGATTCACAAAAAATCGATTTCTAAAATATCTATATTTTTTTCATGAATGCATTTATAATGTAAATATAAATCCATTTTATGAAAAACAAGAAAGATACCATAATAAATGATAACAATAAAAAATGGCGTCAGTTTTACGGTAGGAATTAACATAAATATTGCAAAAATAGTTGATTTTCAATATTTTTTTTCCAAAAATTACGTGTCCCCGAATGTTGAAACTTTGCGTGTGTGCTTATAATAATGTAACCTTTCTGTAAAAAAAATATCAATCCCCAACTCGACGGACGTCAATGGAAAGTCTTACCCTAACTGTAACACTATTTCTTTATACATATCTTTATATGTAAAAATAACGTGTCACATTGTTTGTCCGCGATGAACTCTTAAACTACTGAACTGATTTCAATGAAATTTTGCACACTGTATGCAGTTTCGTCCAACTTGAGAGATAGGATAGTTTTTATCCCGATAAGTGACCCTTAACATTTTTTATTAGGAATTTAAGGTCTTTTTTTATTGGAGAAAGGGTCGTCTTAGGAAAGGGTAGAACAACGTCTGCCTGTCCTATATATATATATATATATATATATATATATATATATATATATATATTCAAATAAGACCTTTAGTAAATAGCTGGAGGAGTTACCTCATACTGAAGTTTCCACATGATGCAAAGTAAGCGACGCCGATAGGGATAGTGTTGTTGACCAGCTCGTGAAAGTCGCCCCGCTCGTCGTCCTCGAAGCTGCCCGAGTCGGAGAAGTAATCATCGTCCGTCACCTGGTCGTATTCCTCGCTGGTTGTTGCCGATGAATCCTCCGGTAAGGGGCTGCAACGTTGATTGTTTAATAAGTAAAAGATATACAGATAAAATAAATCGGAATATATATCTATCTCTCCATCCATCCATTACAGATTTGCTAGCTGACCATAGGCCTCTCCCATAGATTGCCTCATCGAGAGGATTTTGCCATAGTTGCCACGTTTGGCAGGCGGGTTGGCAACCGCAGTTTTTTATTATTTTGAAACTGTTGTTATCATCAGATAGGTGCTGCTGCCCACCTCCTGTTTTAGTTTCCATCTGTTGCCTCTCACGACATCCCGGGGATGATATAGGATAGTGGATATACTTACACTGCTACTACACGGTTTATTCGAAACATATATATATATATATATATATATATATATATATATATATATATATATATATATATATATATATATATATATATATATATATAACGACCAAAAATTCAAAAGAAGAAAATAACTTACTCTTGCGCGTTACTGACGTCAAATTTAAATGCACTGTTTGAATTCAGAGATCGTTTCCGCCTCTGCGATGCTGAAAGATGCTGGCACCTCTGTCAAAAAGAAAATAATTGGTAATTTTAGATAGGATAAAGAATCGCTTAAATACAATATAGCCTTTGCTATGGCCACGCATACTCTTATGGTGGTACACTGTAGTCGAATTCCCAGTAGAGCCAACATTTGTGCAAAAGCACAAACTGTTAGTTTACGGAACTGGTTGTTTTGTGACTGTTCACGTTTCACCTTCGCAGCATATCGGCAGGACCCAAAGGGTAACCAACGGCACCCTATTACTAAGCCTCCGCTGTTCGTCCGTCTGTCAGCGGGCTATATATCATGATCCGTAATAGGTAGACAGTTAAAATTTTCACAGAATGTGTATTTCTATTGCCGCTATAACAACAAATAATAAAGATTACAAGTGGTAAAATTAAAATATTTGTATAACTGAATTCAATATAAATATAATTTATTGTTGATTTTTTAAAAACCGCTTGACCGATTGCGATAAAATTTAAATGGGAATTGTAAACCTGTTCTCCTTTTTGAAGTCAGTTGAAAAGGAGCTCCCCCTACTAGAAACGTGTTTTACGATGGTACGGAACCTTTATGCGCGAGTGCGACTCGCACTTGCCCGGTTATTTTACTCTGTATCGCTATAGCTACTCGTACGTCAAATTGTCGCTACTTCATGATATGACTGGTATCAAGTCCGATCTTTGTACTTTGTAATAAGAAATGAAATAAAGAATAAATGTATTCTATACCTTTGTATTCTCTTGTAATAATAATAATAATAGTCTTCCAAAACGAAATTCGGTCACAGCGGCCTTTATGGCATTCCTTATTATAATATGTCTATAAAATGAATAAATAATAACAATAATTGTCTTCTTAGGGTGGGTACAGATCAAGTAACATGTTGTATAACTTTTGTTTTATAATACGTGTTACGGCCTACGGCTGCTCCCATAAAGGTCAAATCCTCAGGGGCCCATTCAGCTGAGTTTCGACGAGCAGACATAGGTCGGGCCTCCTAAGGCCAAAGTGGAAAATCTCTAGTTACACTAAACAATAAGGGGGAGCGTTGGAATTTCCCATCACAATAAACTATATGGGAGGAAGCTAGAAACACATAGTACATACCATTATCCGAAGCTAACTTCGCACCAAGGTTTGGGCAGGCCGTGAGTGTGTGTAATAGTGGATGGCGAGTAGTGTACAGTGAGGTGTGAATGTGTGGGGCCTTGGAAAGCATAGGTGACCAGCAGTGACTTCTAGAATATCAAAGACCGCTTTAGCTAATATTGTCGAATGCACTTATACAGATTCTGAGTCCGACACAATGAGTCCCTGGGAAGCTCTCCAGCAAGGAATGCGCGTCACAAATCCTAGACAGAATATTTATTACTATCCGCGCCTAATTATTCCGAGTTACCGAAAAAAAATGACAGCGTGCTGGCGTTAGCACCGCTGGCAGACGACTGCTGCGCTTGCGCGTTCTACCGCACGACCGAAAGTCAAACCGGTATGGCACCGAGTCGCGCGCCCTCTGATGTCGATACAACAAAACAGCGTTTGGCGCGAACAATACGTCCACATTATGTAACTAATTGTTTTTCAACATTGCGACATCTAACAATACTGTACACATTAGACTAACAATGCAATATAACAATGTTATATGATATTGTCGTTTATCATTCTGCCGTTCGAGTTATATATTCAGCCTCCACATTACTGAGACATGTTATGTAACAACGTTTTATAAATAGTTATTTTAAATAATGTGTACGTACCGTTAGATAACATTTAAAATGATTAAGTAGTTGTCGCCGTTATAGAATTAAACCATAAAGAAACATTTTTCAAATTTGAATAGGTATATCAGTTGAGGAGAACGTGTAGACTCGAATTTTTTTTTTTATAGGATAGGGTGACAAACGCGCACACAGTCCACCTGATGGTAAGTGGTTGCTGTGACCCATAGACTTCTACATTTATCCTCAATAAAGAATCAAAATGCAGATGCGTCGTCACCCGTGATGACTGATATGGAATGCCTCTTTTTCAGTAAAAAGGGTCCCCGGTTCTCTACACTCACCATACGAACTAAACACAGCAGTGTCAAGCTGTCATTTTACGCTGGTATTCTGTGAAAGCATGGTCAGGAATCCATATCCACTGCACCATACCATCTCGTGAGTGTCGTAAGAGGCGACAAAAGACTACTGAAACAGGAGTTGGACATCAGCTTGATAATAACAACTATAAATAATAGAAAATTGCGGTTGTCAACCCGTCTACCACGCGTGGAAACTATGGCAAAATCCCCCCTATGAGGCAATCTACAGGGGAGGCCTATTTTAAGCAGTGGACTTTTGTAGACTGTAACGGTTTATGTGTGGGTATCAGGTGAGGAGTTTATTTATAGTACCTGTGCCATCATAGCCTTCTGTGTTTCATACAATGCGTGGCGCATAGGGTTGTGCCGCTCGGGGAACGCGAACGCGCAGCAGTGGAAGTGATGCGTCAGGAACGCTTTCTGCAAATTCTGTACACAAAAATAAATCTTTAGATTGGTAAAACGTCAAAAATTTTATAATATATACCTTAGTTGTTTATAAGGAACAAAGTATTTTTGGCTTGCGTAAAAGTACGATGGTAAGAGGTCAGTTGGCTACAGCCAAGTACCTTAACGTAGAGCAATGCTGCAACTATATTATTTTAGGTGTAGCACGAATGGTTGTATGGTGTAGAATGAATAGAATAATTTTTTATTCAATATAGATCACATGTGTAATTTTTATTGAAAGCCATATTTTACTTTACCACTGGTTCGAAAAAAACCCTCTGTCCTAGGAAGAAACAGCAAGAAATCCAGCGGGAGCTTTTTAAAGTAAATTTTACATTAATAGTTGTACAAACTATTTACAAAATTTATTTTAGAAACTGCTTGGAAGAGACCACCTCATTCCCAGGGGTTATTATATCTGTAGAGAGAACCTGTACCCTTTCCGGGACCTTGATGTAATAGCGTATACATTGCCCCAAGAATGAATTACTGACTCTTTGGGAGTCGAGAAACTGGTATCACTAACTTGTGTTTGTTCCTAGTGTTTACAGAGTGTATATCACTTTTTTTTACGAAAACTACCTTTGTTTTTGTGAACACAGATAAAATTTTGTAAACATACTAAGAGGCCAAAGTGAATATATTTTTTTTAAATTTATTTCTAAGAGACTCGGTTTTAGGTTGTAAATAGGTCTAATGGCCCTCTTCTGTAAAACAAAAATAGTTTTTGAATCAGCCCCATTTCGCCACAGGAAAATCCCGTTATATGTTATGCTATGGAAATAACTGAAATAAATTAATCTAGCTGTCTTGACATTAGTGAGAACTCTAATCTTTTTTACAGCATAGGCTGCAGAACTTAGTCTGCTTGCTAGTTTGGATATATGGGGGATTCACTGAAGCTTTGCGTCGAGAGTGATGCCAAGAAACAGTGGATTCAACAGGGCTCAGTTCTTCCCCAGTTAAAATACATTGGTTAGATTTTTAACATTCGATCTTGTAAATTTAATACATTTAGTTTTATTTACGTTTAAATGTACATTATTAACGTTGAACTAATGCACTAATTTTATTATTCACTATCTATATATAATAGCATTATTCACTTCGTCACATCTAAATGATTGACGTTTAAGTTTAAAATCAAGGAAGTATTATCAGCAAATAATACTATGTCATGATTATCCCCTACAAAGGAAGGTAAGACATTAATATACGCTAGAAATAGGAATGGGCCGAGAATCAAGCCTTGAGGGACCCTACTATTGATAATAACTTTCTGCATTCTATTACTTAAATATGAAATAATAAGTTTAAGCGCTGTGTTCTTGACACCATAATACTGCGTTTCCTGATTAATGTCTCATGGTGAACACAGTCGAAGGCCTTAGAAAGGTCACAAAATTATATCCAATGCATCCTCTGAATTCTCCCATGCACAAAAATTATGTTTAATAAGCTCAACTTCAGCGTCAGTTGTCGAGCGACCCCTTGTAAAACCGAATTGATTTTTATGAAGCAATTTATTAATATTAAAGAAACTTAACATCTGAACTAAAATATTTTTTTCAAAAATTTTACTAAATGTTGGGAGTACAGAAGTTGGTTTAAAATTGGCGGGGTCTAATGTACTACCAGGTTTAAATAAACGTATGACTATACTATGTTTCATTAAATCAGGAAACACACTAAATTCTTTGCTTGTATTAAATATAGTGTCTAGATAAGGTGCTATTGTATCTATTATAGATACGAAGCATTCCATCTTTGTCCTCAGGGGTGACAAAGCGTCTGCATTTGGATTGGATTTTTACTCGAGGAATTTTTATCTGATAATTAAACAATCTGTTCTTAAGCTAACAAAATCTATGTATGAGTACCTGAAATTCGTAAATAGACGGAATGTATTTCAGGGATGGAGTTTTCTCTATTCTTAGTATCTCCAGTTTTTCAAGGCCTTTTGTTGGTAGAGAGGTGATCGCTGTGTTACTCAGGTCTCTGTTAAAAAAAGAAGTTTATTTTCCTTTTTGAAATATTTTCGTTGACAGAGAAATGGATAGAGTTCAAAAATTTATTACAGAAACCTAATCCTGTTGAAAAAAAAGTTATATGTTTCTCCTCGTAATATTTTTTCGTTGTAATAGAAATGTAGGTACGTAAGGGTAATATGGTTATCCGGATAACATAGTCACTTTCTTATAACTGATAGCTCTTCATCAGTCAATCAAGTAATAAATGGTCAAACGGGCTCTGCTTTATCGACGCCATTCTGACAGTTGACATTATGAAAAATATTTTAGTTGATTTTAGTATGTATTGAGTAGTGTAGTTAGTTTTTTTAAGATGATTTTTCAACGTGTTCCTCATTATTGCCAAATATTGTTTGCTATTTTTTTTTCTTAATATATTAGCTATAGTATACGACTTTGTGTTTTTGTCTTTGTTTTCCTCCTAGTTTATATTTTATAGGACGGCAGAGCTTAAGGTGACCATATTACCCTCACGTACCCTACTCGAAATTCATAGAGTTATTAAATACGGGATTAAAACTATGTATGTTTAATTTAATAGAGCTAAGTTTTGCAAGACCCGCCGCAGAAGAACACAAAAACTCTCCGATCACACTCTTAATCTCATGGCTGTTAGACGGGATATAAAGCTGCAGTCTTCAGTAGATTTGACAGCATACAGGCAACTGAACAGACAGATCTCCAAATGCATGCAACGGGACTTACGCAACTTTAATACTGTTCGTATTGAAGAAGCGATCGAGCGGAACCAGGGCTCCAAAGTCTTTGCTAGAGATCTGTCTGCCAGAAAGAGCCAACTATCGAAGCTGAAGACCGAGCGTGGCAGCGTCATTTCCGGGACACCTGAGATTTTGAGTGAGATTGAGAGGTTCTATGGGCAGCTGTACACATCATCGTTGGAGCCACACGCAAGTGTGAGTAACGATCCAAGAGCGTGTCTTATCCGACATTATTCCGATGATATCCCGGACGTCAGTCTGAGCGAGATTAGAATGGCTCTCCAGCACCTTAAAAACTGTAAAGCCCGAGGCGAGGATGGAATTACAGCGGAGCTTCTGAAAGCGGATGGAAAACCGGTGCTTGAAGTCCTTCAGAAGCTCTTTAATTCCGTCCTCTATGGTGGCATTACACCAGAGGCGTGGAGCAGAAGTGCGGTGGTCTTGTTCTTTAAGAAAGGCGACAACGCTCTCTTGAAGAACTACAGACCGATTTGACTTCTGAGCCGCGTCTACGTGCTGTTTTCGAGAGTCATTAAGAATCGTCTCGCGTGCAGACTTGACGACTTCCAGCCTCCCGAACAAGCCGGTTTCCGAAAAGGCTTTAGCACCATAGACCACATACATACCCTTCGGCAAATTGTACAGAAGTCCGAGGAGTACAATTTGCCACTATGTCTGGCGTATGTGGACTATGAGAAAGCCTTTGATTCCGTCGAAATTTGGGCGGTGCTGCAGTCCCTTCAGCGGTGCTAAGTTGACTATCGGTATATCGAAGTGTTGAAGTGCTTGTACAGTAGGGCTACGATGGGTATCCGAGTACAGAACCAGAGTACGAAACCTATCCAATTGCAGAGAGGTGTAAGACAGGGTGACGTCATATCCCCGAAACTTCTCACCGCTGCATTGGAAGACGTTTTCAAGCTTCTGGACTGGAAAGGATACGGTATCAACATCAATGGCGAGTACATCACTCACCTTCGATTTGCCGACGATATAGTCCTTATGGCAGAATCGTTGGAGGACCTAAGCACGATGCTCAATGACCTCAATAGTGTTTCCCAACGGATAGGGCTTAAGATGAACATGGACAAAACAAAGATCATGTTTAATGTCCATGTCACACCTATGCCGGTAGTTGTTGGGAGCACTAAGTTCGAAGTTGTTGACGAGTATGTTTACCTGGGACAAATATTCCGACTAGGTAAGTCCAACTTCGACCGAGAGGTCAATCGACGGATTCAACTCGGTTGGGCAGCGTTCGGGAAATTACGGCACATCTTCTCGTCAGGTATACCTCAAAACTTGAAAACGAGTCTGTACAACCAGTGCGTGTTGCCAGTGATGACATATGGAACTGAGACGTGGTCCTTTACTGCTGGCCGGATAAGGAAGCTTAAGGTTGCTCAGCGAGCTATAGAGAGAACTATGCTCGGATTTCTCTGCGTGATAAACTTAGAAATGAGGATATCCGCATTAGAACCAGAGTGACCGACATAGCCCAACAGATTAGTAAGCTGAAGTGGCAATGGGCCGGCCATATAGTTCGAAGAACTGACAACCGATGGGGAAAAAAGGTTCTCGAGTGGCAGCCTCGTACTGGCAGGCGAAGTGTAGGGCGTCCCCCCACTAGATGGAGTGACGATCTGGTAAGATATGCAAGAAGTCAATGGATGCAGGTGGTTCAGGACCGTGCTTTGTGGCATTCCTTGGGGGAGGCCTATGTTCAACAGTGGACTTGTGAAGTGCTGTAATGATGATGATGACGTTTAATTTTCTTTTTCTATAATTAATAATATGACTTTAAGTAGACATACAGATGACGTAGCAAAAGGTTTCCTGCGAAGGCCAAGTCATCTAGCTGCTTTAGTTTAGCGTTGCCACGGAAACTCCTGAAAAAAGTTTCACATTAGTTCTTTACTGGAGCTACATTCCATATTTGATGATTAAACAGTAAGTAAATCATCAAAAATATCGACAATATAATTTTTATCGCATTTTATACACGAGACAAGAAATTGGTGTGTCGTTTACATTTTTTTTAATGGTACCATTATTAACAAGTGGAGGTTAACTCGTCGGTACGGTTTCGAAATTAGCCTTTCTATATTGAGAATAAGTTTTGAATATTTATTCCATTGATTCGTATCGTGTTGCGTCCGGTGGTCTTAATGATGGTGGTCTCTAATCTCTATTATGTCTAGCATCTATCAGAAATCATAGTTTGGCATTCCCAGTTGTTGTTTTTTCGATACCAAAGTGGGACCACATGACTAAATTAAAGTAATACTGAAAACAAATCTATGATTTTTAGAACTTAAGTCTATCTTTTTGTTTGTGTAAAACGCATATAACTACCAAGACAGGATTTCCGTGGGATTTATTATATGCGCTTATGCCAATATACAATACACGACAAACTCGATTTATTCTTTGATACTTACAATTTAGATATCTGGGAGTTCTTGAAAGCATGTGCGGGCACCTCTTCTATCAAGTTGTAGTTTAAGGAACTGAAAGAAAAAAAATTGGTATTTTATTAATTTTATATTAACCATTCTAAATGAGACATGAAGAAGAGTTCATGTAGAAGGTTTTTTGTTTTTTTAAACGTTATTTCCACAATAGGACTTTCTTCTGTATCGTGGGGCAGTTTACATACATAAATTTCACAAGGACAAACATCAAGACCCGAAACAATTGTTTGTAGGCCATATAAATTCTTGTTCCGTGCGGGATTCGAACCCGCGGCCCTTAGCGCTGCAACTCATTGCTAAGCCACTGCGTCACAGAACCGTTAAGCCTATGAGTACGACTGGGCAGGTACGCACACTCATTATTTATTGAATAAATGCATTTTTCCCTTAAAATTATTCCTTAAAGTCAACTGCTGGACGTTGGCCAATTCCGATGTGGACAAGACTTTTTTTGCTTTCGTCACCGGTCATGTTATTTTACATCTGGCGTTAAAGGAATGATTACAACGCCATCTATAGAAAAAGTATAGTGGTAATTTAAACATAAGAGTGAGTTTCAATAAGTATTATTTTTAAGCTACATTGAATAAAAAGTTTCTGTTTCTGTTTCCGTTTCAACGCCATCTATAGAAAAAGTAAACATTTTTCTGCCACTTTCCATTGCCGGACGGAATGTTACAATTTTTAAAAATTAGAAATACTTTTATAAAAGCATTGTACACACAAATGTGTACAATTTATCATAAACAATATTAACGAATAATAATATAAAATACGAATAATAATTAAAGATATGAAGCGAATAGAATTAAAAAAAAATCAAATCAAATAAAATAGCGTAAGGGTATGTACCTATTGACTTACACTTGATCGGCGCGTACACGGAGCGCGTGGGTCGGGATGCGCTGGATGTGATTGCCTTCTAGGTCGCTGGAGAAAAACGGATGCCATTTTAGTCTTTCACCAGTTGTACATAGCCCTCATCAAGAATACGATGAGCAGGCGGATTAGTGGGTGCAGAACCGATAGTGGGATCCTGGGGGTTTTGGGTTTGGCATAATAAATTAATGAGATTTGTGGTTGCCAACCCGCCTGCCAAGCGTGTCAACTATGACAAATATCTCCCTTGTGAGGTTATGAGGCAATCTTTGGAGAGGCCTATGTATTGTCACGCTTGGTAGAATAAGAGAATTCGTAATCTCGTAACTGGCGAAGTTTCCTTCATTGCTTTGAAAATTTTTGCTTTCGAAATTATCTAGCTGTTTATTTTTCTGTCGGAGGCCATGAACTTTTCCAGACTCTCTTATCATACATTTATCACACCAAGGGAACTAGACAGTGATGGATTTCCATACGCACAATCAGAAGCAAATTAAATGTCGACAGCGCCTTAACCTAGCCTCATTGCCGCCCCTCTAGTGGCTATATATATTATAAATTATAAGTTACAAACACATGAGTAAATAAACGGATTTTATGCGGTTGCACTACTACAAGCACGCGGGGCATGTGTGCGTGACCACTGACCGCTTGTCGCGTACGCGGCGACTGGAAACTGGAAAAAGTCGGTTACACTGGCACAGCCAGTGGACAACAATCTCAGGGTTAGTGCGACGCACGTTGTTTGTTTTGTTAGTTGCAAGTTTAAATATTTTAATGTAAAAACATGGTATTATTAACAATGGTTGTTTATTGTACTGTATGTATGAATAATACTAGAAAAAATAAAAATATATCATACTTTAACTATCCCAAAGAGTACAATAGTTGAAAGTTTTCAAGTAAGTACCTTTTTTATGATCCTTTTTTAATAACAAGAGGGTACTACACAGTGTGTTTTTACCTCTTTATTGTTATTACAAGCTTTTACTAAACATTTTTAGGTATGTATGCGTGTTAAGTTCACATATTGCAAGTAAGATTTGAACCACTTCCCGATGTCTGATTGAGTTGATATTTTGTATACCGTAACTTCAGTGACAATGCAATAATATGATAGACATAACCTGATGCTGCAGCCAGGATTGTATCCTTACGCGGAAACTCTTTAACGGTTAGTAGCATGGACTTGAAATTTTGTATTTAAATTTAATTTTGTTTGTTAAACATAATCTTCACCATAAACTTTTTTTTACTGCTGCTGCAGTCACGATAGTCTGCTCACGAGGGAACTCCTCAACCGGGAACTCATTGTCAATGTTGGCAACGTAATACTTAAACGTACAAAGATTGTAAATTTGATATGTCATGTGAGTGTTTCCCGTTAAATTACTTGAAAACATTTTATCTTCGATTCAGTATTTACCACACTTTTAAAAGAAACAATAAATTATTAAACATACAAAAATTATTAGAGTAAGTAATTTGTAAAGTATTCTATCATATTGAACTAATTAACAAATGTTTTGTTTAATTTGTCTTCACCTATTGTGACAACCCTACGAAAATATGTAACAATTTTGCACGTTCTTAAGAAGCTTTGTCTCTGTTCCGTTTATCTACTCATGTGTTATAACTACCCATTTCGCAAATAAACTATAGAGTTTATAGTTGCAAAATAATTAGGACACGCGTACACTTAACATGTGGACGTGAATGAAAAATGCGATGAGAGAGTGAGAGCGAAGTAGGAGTAACCAAATAGACGATTATTTTTCGTTTTAAAACTTCTGCCCGCGCTCTTTTATCCCATGCGCTCCTAGGCGCGTGCCTAGTTTGCCTTAAGGATAATCTGCCACTGCGCACAATAACATAGCAATAAGCAGTACAATATGCTTTAATAATGTCCACCAGACTGAAGTTGTTCACGGTGGTCAGTCTCAACGGAGAACAGTCATCTGCGCAGGATATGATTAGTTACAGTGCATGAGTGTGTGCGAAAGTACAGGTGCTCTCTCTATTCCCTCACTTTCATAGTCCAATGGAACGACAAACGATTGTAGAGATATCAGGCGCAGTGCCAACGGCTTTCCGTGCATTCCGAGGCACGGAGGTGAAACACCGCCAACTTCCTGAATCTGGGTGAATATCTTGAGAGAAAAACCTAATAGTTGAATTTGACGTGGGATTCGAACTGGGAACATATAATAAGCAGTTGCGCTTTCCACCACTAGACCAATGAGATAGTCAATAGTCAAATAACTTGTGAATTTGATATAAACTTACATTGCCTGCAAATAGGATAACGACATGTTGACTCTGTTGTGGTCATGTACATGACTGAGGTTGGGTACTTCCAGCAGCCCCGATGTTGTGATGATGCTGTAAAAAATTTTGGAGGCTAACTTTATAATATTAACATAGACATAGACATAGACATGCATTTATTCAGCAATTACTCATACAGTTTTGACACAGAAAATAAAATAATACATAAAAACATCAAAGATAAAAGTAAATAACAAAAAACAGTCATAAAATGATCCGATTGCTTTCACAACACAATTTATAGATTAAATTCATGTATGAATTTCGTTCTCAGAATTATACATCGGGTTAAAGATCATGTTGTTGTACCAGATGGAAGTTAGTGTAGAACATTCTTTTTTTTTTAACTATACTGTATGTATGTGAATGTAGTGACATTCTATAGTTAAAGTCATTTTATCGAAGAAAAATTGATTGACTCTCAAGGTGGTACGTAGAAAATACTCTAGATGGCATAAACACAAAAATATTATTAACATGCTTGTCTAATCCATTCATAAGAATCCATAATTTCAAAACTCATCCAAACTCAAATAGGATCACTCTATCTCAAAATTAATTATAAATTAACTAATAGCAATAGACAGAAAAATTACGGATTCTACTGGATCATTTAAGGAGCAATTAATTGTCATATAGTTTAATTTTATAAAGTACATATTTTATGTTTTATAGCAAAATTAAATTTTCGACAATTTTTTTTAAAATTAATTATAAATTAACTAAAAGCAATAGAGGTGGAGCAATTTCAGATTCTGCTGGAGCATTTAAGGAGCAATTAATTGGCATTAATTTTTTAAAAATTAATTTTAAATTAACTAATAACAATAGAGTCGGAGCGATTTCAGATTCTGCTGGAGCGTTTAAGGAGCAATTAATTGGCATACAGTTTAATTTTAAAAAGTAGATATTTTATAATTTATAGTAAAATTAAATTTACGATACTTACATTTTTTAAAAATTAATTATAAATTAACTAATAACAATAGAGGTGGAGCAATTTCGGATTCTGCTGGAGCAATTATGGAGCAATTAATTGGCATACAGTTTAGTTAATAAAAAGAATGTTCTACGCTAACTTCCATCTGGTCGTTGTTGTCACACTATCTTTACTTATGCTACCAAAAACTTTCGCATAATCCGTCCTAACCTAAATTAACTTTTCTGTAGATACATAGAATTGTGTTGGCAATGAGGGTATCAAATGAAGGTCTTTAGGTTCTGGAGGGCAAAATCCTTCTCTAAACTAACACTGCACGGGGCAAATAGAGCGATAAAACCACGGCGGCTCCTGCCTCGCTATCCGAGGACTTAGGCAACATCAGGGGACTTCACTCGAACCTTAACACCGTCTACTACCATCTAGAGTACTTCGTACCTGTCCTACCCGGGGTACAAATTAGAACACTTCTTCGGGCTGGAGTTTGCGTATACGTCAGAGAGGATATCTATTCTCGACGCATCGGCAGTTTTGAAGGTATGGACCTATCCATCCTTTGGCTGCGCGTAGACAGCGACGATCATTCCCGCGTCTACGGGTGCCTGTATAGGTCCCGTATAGCGGTAATGCCGAAACAGACCGACTCATTGACTACATCCAAATAGCTACAGATTTCTTGCTACAACAGATCCCATCCATAGAGTTCGTAATACTTGACGATTTTAACGCCCACCATGCCGAATGGCTCGGTTCACGTTTAACCGACCATGCAGGGAGATCTGTTTATGACTTTGCCTTGGCATATGGTCTTACACAACTTGGTTACTTCACCTACCTACCTACCTGCGGATTCCAGATGTGATATCAGGTTTCCGTCGATGCCCCTCTCGGCTCTTCGGACCATTATCTGATTCAGAGTGTGGTGCTACCCACGCTCCCCTCGCGATTGCGTTCTGCAGGCTGCCGCTGTTTGGCATTACAGGTCGGCGGATTGGGACGGAATGCGGTCTTTCTTTGCATCCTACCCATGGGGGCGGGTTTGCTTTTTGTCGGATGATTCCAGCGCTGTTGCTGTCTCTGTCACAGATGTGGTGATACAGGAAATGGAACTATTTATTCCATCATCTGTGATACCTATCGGAGGCTGATCTCAGCCTTGGATTGGTCGCACCTGTAAGACTGTAAGCAGGAGTGTTATCAGGCCTGGGCTGAGTCTTCGGCTGCTCGGGATGTAAACACAAACATGCTTAAAATGCGGGACAACGCCTAGGATGCTTGCTTTTTGGACGGTTCCGTGGCGCAGTGGCTTAGCAATGAGTTGCTGTGCTGGGGGCCGCGAGTACGAATCGCGCACGGAACAAGTATTTGTATGGCCTACAAATAATTGTTCCAGATTTGGATGTTTGTCCTTGTGCAATTTGTGTTTGTAAACTGCCTCCACGATACAGGAGAAAATTTTAGTGTGTTGGTAACGTTTAAAAAAAAAGAAGTATAACTTCGCCTCCAGGTCCTTCAAAAGAGTTATTGCCAAGGCAAAGTATGAGTACATTCCGCCAATTGTACGGAAGACGTGCGCTCCAGAGTTGGCACTGGTTCTAACGCGTCTTTTCCGGTACCTACTTCTACTCCTTAGGCGTTGTCCCGCATTGATGGAAAACAACTTTCGTGCACCCGATCCCTAAAAAAGGTAACCGCTCTGATCAGTTCAACTACAGGCCTATCGCCATCACCTTCTTGTTCTCGAAAATAATAAAGTCCATTATTAACTGCCAACTCATGCGGTACCTCGAGGAGCACCAGCTGATTAGTGACCGCCAGTACGGTTACCGTCGGGGTCGCCCAGCTGGTGATCTTCTTGTTTACCTAACACATAGATGGGCACAGGCGATCTAGTCCAAGGGGGAGGCATTGGCCATAGCAGCAGTTAGTTTGGACATAGCAAAGATCTTCAATCGGGTCTGGCATAAAGCGCTTCTTTCGAAACTTCCTTCCTATAGGCTTCCCGAGAAATTGTGCAATTGGATCACCAGTTTTCTGGCTGATCGGAGCATCCAGGTAGTAATAGACTGTTGTTTCGAATTAATTTATGATATATTAATTCTGAATGTTTCGATTACAAGCCTATTAACGCTGGTGTTCCACAAGGTTGCGTGCTATCACCAACGCTGTTTCTTCTGCATATCAATGATATGTTCCGAACCAGTAACATTAATTGCTATGCGGATGACATCACTGGTGATGCTCTATACACCGGCCGTGCCAATATTTCTCGGGAAAACTTCGCCGAGTACCGGAACAAACTTGTGTCTAAATTCGAGTCTTTGCTGAACAAAGTCTCGGATTGGGGGCGACTAAATCAAGTCCAGTTTAATCCTCTGAAGACACAAGTTTGCGCGTTTACTGCTAAAAAGAACCCCTTGTTGTATGTCCTCAGTTTCAAGACACTCCCCTTGTTGCCACAGCCAGTATCGGAATCCTCGGCGTCGACATATCGAGTGACGTGCAGTTTCGTGGTCACTTGGAAGAGAAGGCTAAATTGGCCAGCAGAACTGGACAGGATATTTCATGCCAGCACACCGCCTGCAATTTTACAAGGCGCAGGTTCGGCCTCACATGGAATACTGTTCCCATCTCTGGGCTGGGGCTCCCCAGTGCCAGCTCCTTCCACTTGACCGTATCCAGCACAGAGCGGCTCGAATCGTCGACGACCGAGTCCTTTCCGTTGCATCTCTTTGTATATTTTATCGCATCAACCACGGGGAGTGCTTTGAAGGATTGTTCGGACTAATTCCAGCCACTCAATTTTACCATCGCACATCGCGACAAAACTCGCGGTACCATCCATACCATCTGGATGATTGGCGGTCCACCACTGTGCGATATAGAAGAAGTTTTCTTTCTTGCACAACTTCCTTGTGGAATCGATTACCACCAGCGATTTATTTTGACCGTTACGACTTAGGGACCTTCAAGAAAAATGCCTACTCCTTTTTAAAAGCCCGGCAACGCATCTGCAATACCCCTGGCGTTGCAGTTGTCCATGGACGGCGGTAGTCACTTACCATCATGTGAGCCGCATGCCCGTTTGCCCCCTCTCCTATAAAAAAAAATTAAGAATCAAAATGCAGATGCGTTGTCGCCCCTGAGATGTAAGATTTAATGCCTCCACCATACGAAACAGCAGCGTTAAACTGTTATCTTACACTGGTATTCTGTTCGAGCGTGGTCTTTCCTCGGTCGAGCTGGACCATTTGTGCTACAACTATATGTAGCATAGCTCCACCGTGTATTGACGAGCGTTGTCGTAGAGAAGTAGGAGATTATAGGGAGTTGACAATTCGCGGTTCTTTGATAGCGAGCGCGTTCATATTCGTTTGCAATTCTTGACAAGACTCTCTTGGAACCAAGAATTACGACGAACGTTTCTGATTGTCCCGTTAGATTTACTTTTCACCTTGAGGCTATCCAGTTCGAATGTCCTTCATTTGGCTGACTGAACAAATTAAGCAAGCATCTTAGCGGATTTCTTGAGTAAGTTTATAGATAATTTTCCCAGCCTGACACAAATTGATCAATATCAACCAAGTTGAATGAAAAAAATTGGTTTTCAAACTAGCCAGTATTAGAAAAAAGCATTTTATACGTAAGGTAAGAGCTAAGGACATAATAAGTCTCTGATTTTCTTCAATGATCGCTTGTAATATGATGTTTAATTAATGACAAATGTTGAAGATTACAGACATGATTTGGGGGTCGACCAAATATAATTTGGGGATGGAAGCTTTGCTAAAATAATTCATAAAATTAACTTTACTTACACATTTAAAAATGTTTTAAATGTGATAGTTAATAAAAAATATATAACTTCACGGTTTATAAAAAAATATAATAACATACATACGTACAATGTGCGCAGCTCGGGCAGAGACGGGAGCGGCGCTAGTCTGTGCAGTCGTGGCGCTTGTGTTATAAAACTGAAAGATAAGGCTATTATCAACAAACAAGCGCCGAATTATGTGCTCGTGGTTTTCTAGATTTATCTCTGTAGTGTGAATTCTTATATTGATATTGTGGTTCCTTAATTTTCAATTGATCCATTTTTGTGTTTATTTGCACTTATCTAAAATTAAGAACATGCAAGAAATTAATATATACTAGCGAAACGCCCCGCGTTCGCTTGCATAGGATCAATTAATATGGTATTATTGAGACATCATCACATAGGCCTCTCCCAAGGAATGCCATAAAGCACGGTCCTGAGCCACCTACATCTTTTTTTTTTTCGCGGGTAGGAGTTGATTAAGTTAGACATATTTTAATACACAGAAATCTTTAATTTGTATAATATTATATCTAGGGACTATTTAATATAAATTTAATGTTCCTGTGATATATAAACTCCTGCCAGTCAAGTCTGAAATATATTTAGAATAACTTGAACTCTTTAGCACATTCACTTCACTACCACATTGTTATAACCTTAAAAACAAATGGAGTCAATTAAGAAAACCGTTGCGGACCTCACTGAACATTTCAATTTAAGGATGGCTGAGTTCCAAAAAGATCTCAGGAGTTCAATTCCAGCAACAAGCCCCACTTCAAATATTAATCACCAATTTCATTCATTCCGGTGCTTTGTTTTAACTGCTTTAGAAAATTTGCAACTGCAAGTTGAACTATTAGCTCAACAAAATGATAACATGGAGATGAGATCTCGAAGAAAAATCCTGCTTGTTCATGGTATAGCCGAAGACAAGAAAGAGAACACATCCTCTAGTGTTGTCAAGATTCTATCTGACCACTTGAAAGTCCCTGGTATTACCACTGATTCAATAGGCCGGTCACATCGTCTTGGTCAACCTGGCACTGATAAAACCCGGGCTGTGCTTGTAGAATTTAGAGACTATGGGACAAAAGAGAAGATATGGCTTGCAAAGAAAAATTTGAAAGGCACAGGGATTACATTGTCCGAATTTCTTACAAAGGGTCGACATACTACATTCCAAGCGGCGCGCCAACGTTTTGGAGTTTCAAGGTGCTGGACGAGGGATGGCATCATCTTCGTACTAGGACCTGATCAAGTACGCCATCGTATCCATTCTAGGCTTGATCTTGATGCTATTTCTACCTCTGAATCGGTGACTCAAGCCACATCTGCTGTAACCTCGGTTCCAAGTGTGGTGAAAGACTCCAGGTCTGCTCAAGTAAGAACCAAGAGAATTGGTAAAAAATGAATCCTTTTTTTTTGAGCTGGTTAAATCTGTTGTATCTCGTGCGACTACCGTATTTCTGGTTTGTTTACATTCTTCTATTGTAAAAATTTTTTAATTTATTTTTATTAATATATATCACCATTTTTCTTTTATATTTTCGATGTGAGGTAGTTGGTAGTAAGAGAGAGGGAAGGAAAAGAGAAAGAAAGCATTTCAATGTAAACAAACAATAAGTGAATTGACATGACATTGGATAACAGTTGCACATTTTTATTTCTTTCTTCGGCGTGGGCAAAGGTCTCATAGTCATACAGCCGTACCTTATGGTATTTTTGCCTTCTACATTTCATGTTTTTGTTTTTTTTCTTTTTTCTTATCACAAAGCAACATTTCTATAACAATTCTCTTTGTGCTTATTACATATTTTTTTTTGTAAAATGCTATTTGTTTACAGTTTTTGGTAGTTTTGTTTTGTTTAAAAATTGTCTCTTTTTATTTCAGTTATTCTGAAACATCTATTATTATTATTATTATTTTTGTTTCATCTCTTTCAGACTGCTGGCGGGATAGAGATCTGTTTAGGTACTTACTTATATATTTAATTTTACTATTTAGTTTTATATTTATATATCATATATATTATATATTTTATTTTATTTTACTATGTTGTTAGATAATTATGATGTAGGTAATGATTCTGACGATTTCTTGTCTTTATCGTCAAATGATAATGCATCTAGTGAACACAGCTTCCACAGTACAACATCTTCAATTCCGATAAATGTAGCACTTAATTCATATTTCTCAGATTCCCTGAAAAACTTTAATGTAATTCATATAAATGCCCAAAGCATTCCAGCTCATTATCCCGACATGCTTGCGTCCCTTGAATCCCATAACGTTCACGCCATTCTAGTCTCTGAATCTTGGTTGAAACCATGCTTGCCATCCACTTCTTATTCATTACCAGGATTCCATCTTATTCGCAACGACCGTATTGGAAGGGGGGGTGGTGGTGTGGCAATCTATCTCCGTTCTTATTTACCTTTTGCGGTAGTAAGTTTGTCCCCCCAACCATCTCCTTCTAATGCGGCTGAGCATCTCTTCATTGAAGTAACCCTATCCAATACGAAAATTCTTCTTGGCGTTTGTTACAGTCCTTCTCTTCATATTGACTATTTCTCTTCTTTCGAATTTTTATTAGAAAATTTAATCCCATTATATACTCACACTATAATCATGGGTGACTTTAACACATGTCTACTCAAGGGTGACTATCGGTGTGAAAAGCTAAAATCATTAACTGAGGCATGTAATCTACATATATTACCACTATCTGCTACGCATAAAATGCATGACTGTACTCCATCACTACTTGACTTAATTATTGTATCCTCTCCAGATTTTGTCCTGAAGCATGGCCAGCATGACGCTGATCTTTTCTCTCATCATGATCTCTTGTTTCTTGCATACAAAGTTCGTCCTCCTAAAGCAAAATCGAGAATTCTTCTGCAACGTAATTTTGGTGGAATGGACAAAGAACGTCTTCTGGAAGATGCTCGTCGCATGGACTGGTCAGCTGTTGAAAATGCTTCAACAGTCGACTTGAAAGTCGAGTTATTTAACTCCTTTCTTATCCAACTTTATGACATCCATGCCCCAGTAAAATCAATAAAAATGAAACATTTACCTGCACCTTGGTTAACTGATAGTCTAAAAAAACTTATTATAAAAAAAGGATTTGCTAAAAGTAAGTTAAAAGCTGATAAATCTGAGAAAAACTTACGATATTATAATAAAGTACGGAATCGCTGCAATACATTGTGTAGGGATGCACAAAGACGCCATATTCATAAATCCGTCGAAAACGGCGACGCAGCCAAAGTTTGGAAGTTTCTTCAGTCTCTTGGAGTTGGTAAAACATCCAATAATTCTCCTCATCATAATGTTGATGTTGAATTCCTTAACAAATACTTCACCTGTTCTAGCACATTAGATAGCTCAGATAAAGATCGGACTCTGAGTATTCTTTCTTCAATACCAACTCCTGATTTTCCACCGTTTAATTTCTCTCCTTTCACTGATAGTGATGTTAAAAAGAACATTTTGTCCATCTCGTCCAATGCCGTGGGTGATGACAATGTTAGTCGTAACATGATCTTACCTATCCTAGAATTTGTTACTCCTATCCTTACCCATATCTTGAATAAATCCATCTCCTCTTCAAAATTTCCTGATGTTTGGAAAAGTGCACTTGTAACGCCTCTCCCAAAAAAACCCCATGCTTTGCATTTTTCCGACTTTCGTCCTATCTCAATTCTCCCGTTTTTATCCAAACTCCTGGAGAAACTAGTTTTCTTTCAGTTAAATCTCTACCTAAATAGAAATTGTATCCTGGATCCTCTCCAATCTGGTTTCCGATCGGGTCATAGTACGACAACAGCGTTGGTTAAAGTTACTGATGACATTCGACGAGGTATGGATAACAAACAGCTCACTGTGTTAGTATTGCTTGATTTTAGCAATGCGTTTAACACTGTTGATTTTGACATCTTATTGAGTGTGTTACGTTCTATTAACATATCTCCTCCGGTGATTGGCTGGTTTCATAGTTATCTTTACGGCCGACGGCAGCGTGTTCGCATCGAAGATGAGTTCTCATCTTGGTGCGAATTACGGGCTGGAGTGCCTCAGGGTGGTGTGCTGTCTCCTTTACTTTTTGCTATATTCATTAATTCTATCTCTCAAAATATTACTTCTCTCTATCACATGTATGCAGACGATCTCCAAATCTACACTCAGTCAACTCTGTTAAATCTGCCTTCTGCTGTTGCCACCATCAACAATGACCTAGCGGCGATAAACCAGTGGAGTCAGCGTTATGGTCTAAAAATTAATCCGTTCAAGTCCCAGGCTATAGTTATTGGTGGTGGAGGGATGGTCTCCAGAGTTGACTGGAACAACCTACCCTCGGTGACACTAAATGACGTTGTCATACCCTACAGTAAATCTGTAAAAAATCTGGGAATATATCTAGATTCTACCTTGTCGTGGTCGCAGCAGTTAAAACAAGTGAGCAAAAAGGTGTTTGCTACTATGGGTTTACTTCGTCGTTTACGTTCTTTTCTCCCCATTCCCACTAAGATTATGTTAGCACAATCCTTACTTCTCTCTATTCTCGATTATGCGGACGCAAGTTATCTCGATTTAACTGAAGACCAACTGAACAAACTTGAGCGAATTCAAAATATTGCTATTAGGTTCATATTTGGTTTGCGTAAATATGATCATGTATCCGAATATCGTTTACAGCTCAAGTGGTTACCCATTCGCTTTCGCCGGAATCTGCAAACTGTATCTCTTTTGTACTGTGTGTTGTTCAATCCTTTGACTCCAAGCTACTTGAAGGAAAACTTTAAGTTTCTTGGTCATGATCGACCTGATAGAGTTCTTCGGTCAGCCGGTGAACTAATTCTAGAACCATGTTCATTTCGAACAAAATTTATGAAATACTCTTTTACGAGCCAAGCCATAAGGTTATGGAATGAACTTCCACTCCAAATTCAACGTGCTCAAACTTTGGAAAGATTCAAAAGTGACGTCAAGAAGCATTACCTAACACTTTGTGGTTATTGATAACCAATTCTAGCAATATTTATTATCTTTGTATATATATGTATGTGTATATATTTATGTATATATATATATATATATATATATATATATATATATATATATATATATATATATTTATAAATATGTATGTTTATTTTATTATTATTTTTTATGTATTATTGTGGTATTTTAACAAAATATAGTTTAGTTTATTTAGATATTAATATGTAAGTGTAACATAAAGCGCACCACCTCCTACTGTTCTTAATTCCAGTTTCTCTTTAGCCCAAAGGTTGTCTGGAAGAGATCGCTCTTTAGCGATAAGACCGCCTTATTGTACATACGTATATATTAAGTTTTCTCTGTAATGTATTTATTCGTTGTATATGTGTGGTGTACAATAAAGTATATACTACTACTACTACTACTACCTTCCTGTATGTCTTACCAGTTCGTCATTATTTATTTACGTTATTGAGTCTTAAAATAATCAAATACCAACAAATAATACAAACAAAACTATAAACAAACTAATAATATACGAGTATAATATAATACATCCTGTCTGGCATTACTCTTTATATATCTGTTCGTAAAGTTTCATTACAGTCGGTTCAGCCATCCCGAATATTTATTTAGCATTAAGTCCGCCCATTGTAATCCTTAGATAAAGGTGTAACACAATAAGGAATAAATAAATAAATAAAAAAAATATAAGCCCATACAGACAGACAAAATTTTTAAAAATGGTTATTTGTCTCAAATGTTATTTCAGTATTACAGACATTCACTTAAATCTCATTTATAGATATGTATAGAATAGAATAGAATAGAGTAGAATGATTTTTATTCAATATAGATTATTACACGATACTTATTGAAAGTCATTACTTTATTTACCACTGGTTCGGAAAATACCTCTGTCCTGGGAAGAACCAGCAAGAAACCCAGCGGGACTTTTTTTTAAACATAATTTCACTTAACAATAATTTTGTTTATACAATTTTAAATTAATTTTCATAGAACCAGCATGGTGGCGATCACCTTATTCCCAGGGGTTATTTTCATTCATGTATTCCTTGATATTATAATAACCCTTTTTGTACAGTTTTTCTTTAATAAAACTTTTAAACTTGTTTATTGACAAACTTTGAACATGTTCTGGGATTTTGTTGTAAAAGCGTATACATTGCCCCATAAATGAATTACTAATTCCGTGGAGTCTAGTAACTGGCATTACAAGCTTATAGATTATGTAAACAAAAATATGTTTTTTATTTATAACATTTGATAACAAACGAGCTAACATACACTTGACGTTAAATGGCTGCTCAAGCTCATGGACACCTGCAACCAAAAAAGCAACAAACAGCATTGTCACTAGTCACCACCGAGGATTAAGATGAATTGCCAAATAGTCTTTTATTATATTGCCTCTCTTTACCCTCCACTGTTTAGACACATAGAGCAAGTTTAGTTATGTGGTAGAGCCATGCTGCAGGTATATTATGGTTGTAGCACGAATGGGTCGGCTCGACCGGCGTAGGACCATGCTCTCACAGAATACCAGCGTAAAATAGTAGCTTAATGCTGCTGTGTTTCGTATGGTAAGTGTAGAGAACCGGAGACCCTTTTTACTGGAAACAAAGCACTCTATCTTAGTCCTCAGGGTCGATAACGCATCTGAATTTTGATTCTCAATGGAGGATAAATGTAGATGTCTATGGGCCAAAGTATCCAATTACCAACAGGTGGACTGTGTGCTCGTTTGTCACCCTTATTCTATATAAAAAGTGGTCGGTGTTGCTCTATGTTTAGACCGGAACCCAACAAACAGTACACGCTGTTGTCGCTGTTACCCTGGATAGAGAACAATCTTCTTCTTCTAAACATATAATAAAAATGTAAGTAGCAAGTATTTGTACATTGCATATTTATGTAACAAAATCAAAATACTTAAGTAATGTTAGAGAGGTACAAAAAATGAGTGATTAAATACATTTCTAACATATTTAGAATTGTATGTCTGTTTGTTTATTAATACATCACGTCTAAATTACAAAGTATCAAGGGAATCGTTAAGAAAATCATAAAGCGTATCTTCGTATGCATTGTCTTTGTTTGCATGGGATAAATAAAGCATAAAAACTTGCTATTCTGTGCACTCACTACAGATTTATTATTGTTTTTAGCATATTTGCCCTGAATATGGGTAGAGGTTATATTTTATTTATTTCCGTGTAGGAAAAGCCAGTCATGCTTAAATAAAAGTTGCTGCGAAAGAGATGTTCGTGCGGATTTTTTTTAACAAAATAAATAATGTGATATTTACCAGTGACGCAAATAAAAATTCATTAAACCATCTTTGTTTTACATTTTTTTTGTGTGTGATAAAGAAACATAAGCTCCTAAATCTCTAGCAATAAACCTGTGATAACGTTAAACATAATAAATACGTATTCCAAAGCCAAAAGTCAACGTTCGTACACTGTGATATTTTAGCTATGTATAGCATTAATACCAAATTAAGAGGAGATTTCCTAAATATTATGAAGATGTACATATTTTTAGTTAAGTCAACAAATTCAATCTATGTAAAACTGATATATTAAATAATCCTTTTAACATGACCGCAATACATTGGAAATATTTTCTTATACTTTTTTCTCGATAATTTAAAATTAAAAATTTTGTACAACCGACTTCAATATACATTATTATGAATAACTCAAAAACTATTGATCTGGCCTTGATTAAATTTATATGGGACCACATGAGAATAACCGGCTTTCAAATAATAAAAGAATCATCAAAATCGGTTCACCCAGGAAAAAAATTATGAGGTAACACAGATAAAAAATACAGTCGAATTGAGTACCTACTCCTTTTTGAAGTCGGTAGAAAACAGTCTATGATATTGTTGCGATTTATGCGTAAATATTCTTGTTATATTTGTTTAAATAAACTGACTCAGAAGCAGAATCTTAATATTTATGAAGAAATTTATATCTTATATTATAATCTTATGAAGAAATTTAATTCCAATTGAAACTTAGTTGATAAAGAGGTACTAGTCAAGATTCCATCATGTTAGAATAACATTTCGGGCTCCAATTATAATTTTTGGATTACTATTATATGATTATTAAACCTAACAAATGTGTGAAACATGGAAAACCGTTTTCTTCAAAAATCATATAAAGAAAACATAAATGTTTAGTTTATCCAAAATATTGGAGCGGCGCGGCGCAGCGAACTTTATTGTTCTATTATTTATTGTGTTAATATTGAGGTATGTGCAAATGACGCGTAAATCTTACATCTTACCCAATAAAAACTTTTATTTATATAACTACTAAACCTACTAAATTAGACACCGTCGTTAGTTTTTTTACGGCCTTGCTCATAGAAATAGAAATGATTATAGCTGCTTTTCTCTCTCTCTCTCTCTCTCTCTCTTTCTCTCTCTCTCTTTAGTAAACGAAAAAAGAAGGAGATAGGTAAAGAGATAGCTAACACTTAAAATAAATTTTAGGCCCTAGTAGAACATACCGAAGCGCTTAGACCATTACGGCATGCAATAAAGCGATAATAAAAGACTAGTTGTAAGTTTGTTAATAGTGTTCATAACATTTTTGATTGCTAATGCAGAACTTAAACTCCCTATTGCAGAAGTCTGTAATGTGTTTTTTTAATCATACAGAACGGGGAGATCGCTTCCAGAGTATTGTACAAGTGCAGTTCAAAGTACACTATCGATTTTATTTTTAGTTTAGTTGGACAACAAAACAAATTTTTTGAAATATAAATATTACTTACAACGATTTCAGATTAGGCATCTTACTCAGATCTTCAACAACAATGTGCTCCAGCTTTGGTGCGTCGATAATTGATCTGCAAACAAATAATAACGTACAAATTACTAAATGTCAGATGCTGAGCGTAGGTACCTACATAGTCTTAAGGCGGCTCTTCACGTTGTCCAACATAGTGGCGAATGTGTTGGCAAAGATATTAGCCAAGAGTTTGTGATGGCGTCCACACGTTGGAGGGTCGTTCAGTTTGCTTCTGTTCAGGCCAATGTGCGGAAGAATTTATTAAAATGGATATTGAGGGGCTAACGGCTGCTGCGTTTTATTTATTCACAGCATACCGCTACTACGTGAATGTGTATAAGAAAAGGGTGATAAAAATAAATAGAAAAAAAATATTTCTTGTGTTCCACAAATAATCTTCGGCTTGGTAGAGCTCTGTAAAGCGAAAAGTTTCTTCATTGGTCATTGTTACTGCCATTTTAGACACTAGTTACGATGCGTGAACATGAAATTTAAATCAGGTGCGTGCGATCATTCAGGGAGCTCGTATCAAACTAATAGTTCCTTGGTTATAAAAAAATTCTCTGTGCTAAAACTAAACGTGCGCCCAACGTGTGAACGCGGCGGCCAATACTTTGCCACAACCCTTTGATCTTTTGTAAAAAACTGACACCACACGGATCTTGCGCCAACTTGTGGACCATCATTCCAATACATACCAAGTGAAGTACAAACATCCGCTCTACACGATGGCCGTTGGTATTGTCCAACACATTCACCACAATGTTGGCCAACGTGAAGAGCCGCTTTTGTAAAAATGGCGGCGTTATCTGAAGTAAAATTCGCAAATTTTTTTTATAGAAGCACGTATACATACCTATACCTTTCGATATTTCTGTTTAGGAATCTATCCAATAAAGTGACTGATACCATATACAGAAAATGTAAAAATCTACCACTATTCGTGGATAAACCCTTGTGCGTTATATTACATAAGTTGCACTACGCATTTTAAAGCGTCTATGAAGTTATGCCTCTGTGAGCAGTAGGCATTATAGCGAAATTTTTACTTTATAAATAGAATAACAGAAGTCATTACACTCCATCACTATCATCAGCAAGTTTAAAAACCACTTTAAGCAGAGATAAATCTTTCGGTAAACATTGGTCTCTTCTAGGCTCGAGCGATAGTCTTCGAGTTTACTGTCAGTCCATAGAAATATTACGTAGTCAGTCTAACTGTAAGATAAGGTTCAAGGTTCAACAATAATTGTTTAAACAATACTTTTTAAAAGTAAAGAGATTTGGTAGCTGGAACTGGCTCAAATGACGGAAATAAATAGCAAACATGACACGAATTATTTAAATTTACAAAATGTACATTGAAAAATAATTTTGCCATAATTGTAAATCTGAAAAAGTGTGAGAATTTTCTTTGTGCTTATGCATATATAAGAATAAGCTATAATTCTTATAATATACCTCATTGTGTATCATAGACATCTTTAAATGATGTCTGTGATATAATTCGTGGTTTTAGTAAACATTAAAGTAAAACCTTAAAAATCATAAAAATAGATAAAATTTAATATTTTCACGTACTTTAAATTGTTCTCATGAATTTTAAAGTACCTTTGTCCGAAATAACGTTAAATACTTTATTATAAAGAATGGGTGGCAACCCTAGCTTGAGTGTAATGATTATAATAGTAAATAACATACAGGTGTTCAACATGATGCAAGTGGTATCCCGCTGCGTGTATAGTTCGCGCCGTTAGTCTTGTGATATTGGTCTGGACTAGGACCACAGAGACTCCACTGGCCGCCTGACTATGTACTGATCTGCCCACTGAAAAAAAATTATGATACAAATATTTCTTGTGCAATTTGATCTATTCAAAGATTTTCATTACCGCTAGTAAGCAACTTGAATGAAAAAAATACACTGACATTTTTATTTATACTAATTATAACATAAGCGCACCTTTTTAACCGACTTAAAAAAGAGGAGATCCTCAATTCGACTGGATGTCTTTTATGTGTGTTACCTCAAAACTTTTTTCTAGGTGAATTGATTTTAATGAAGCTGGTGCTTCTCGTGTGGTCCAATATAAATTTGATTAAGTTCTGACGAGTAGAGTTTGGTTATCCTTAATAATGCTTATTTAATTGACTTCGACTACATTGATGATGTTCTCATTTTTTAGTGATTGCAGTCGGTTTTACTTTTTAACAAAAATTAATTGTTTATACAACTAATTATATATCTTTGATTAACAATCGTAACCGTGTAGTGGCGGTGAAGGAATATCTGTTACCCCATATTGTCCCGTGGGTGTCGTTAGGGGCAACAGTGGGAAACTGAACCAGGGGAGGAGATGGGCAGCAGTGTCTTCCTGATAACAACTGAAAATTAAAAAGCTGCGGTTGCCAACACGCTTGCCGAGCATGGCAATGCTGAAAACGCTGCTGTGTTTCGTATGGTGAGTGTAAAGAACCGGAGACCCTTTTTACTGGAAACGAGGCATTCCATCTTAGTACTACGGGTGACAGCGCATCTGCATTTTGATTCGTAATCGAGGATAGATGTAGATGTCTATGGGCCGCAGCAACCCTTTTTACTGGAAACGAGGCATTCCATCTTAGTCTTCACGGGTGACAACGCATTTGCATTTTGATTCGTAATCGAGGATAGGTGTACCATCAGGTGGACTGTGTGCTCGTTTGTCACCCTTATCCTATAAAAATAAACAAAAAGCAAAATCCCTATAAGGCAAGCTTTAGGGGGGGCCTGTTTTCAGCAGTGGAACTTTATAGGTTGTAATGGATGGATGAGTAATGGATTAACAATTCAAAGACCTAAAAAGCATTTAATATATAACGAAGTACGTATTGTGCCTGAAAGAAACGACGGAGAATTCTAGGTCCTCAGGGGTGACAACGCGTCTAGCTAAGATGGAATGCCTCGTTTCCAGTAAAAAGGGTCTCCGGTTCTCTGATTTTGATTGTTAATCGAGGATAAATATGATATAATTCATTCACTAAGGAAAATATCAACGAATATTAAAAATGCAAAAGCATTGTCACCCCTAAGGAGCTAGAATGCTCCGTCGTTTATCACAGGCACAACATGAAGTGCCGCAGCATTGCTATGCTGCTATTTCACACTCATTATGTGTTACTTCTCCATTCGTGTATTGTACTGAAGCCATAATACTGCTTAATCAATGGCCTTACCACGAAAAATTAACACAATGTCCAATTTGCAGACAACGCCCAAAATAATTGACATTTTTCTAAATTTCCATATCACTAATATTTCTAGCTCTGATGACATCTTGTTGAAACTCTTGTCTAAACATACAATACCATAAATGTTTTTTTTAATACAGTAATTAAACGTACTTAAGCATACATTACTACAAGGCATAACTTAGATGGATGGATAGATAGATAGATAACACTTTATTTTATGTACGCCAAAAAAAAAACAAATATGAACAAAAAAGGAGAGAAAGAAATGTGGTACAATAGGGCGGTCTTATCGCTAAGAGCGATCTCTTCCAGATAAACTTATTATATAATTTGAATTTTCTTCTTTTAGGAGTGTCTCACATTTAGCGGGTTTTATATTTTAAATTGTCGGTAAAAATGCGAAGTGTTGGGCCTCCCCCCACTAGATAGAGTGACGACCTGGTAAGACATGCAGAAAGTCAATGGTTGCAGGTGGCTCGGGACCGTGCTTTGTGGCGTTCCATGGGGGAGGCTTACGTTCAGCAGTGGACTTGTGAAGGGCTGTAATGATGATGATATTTTAAATTAAAAGATATTTTTATTCTTTAAAAATATGCATAAGGTGAAAGAGGAACTTCATCGGACAATAATATTCGCCGTATATTTCACATTACCCGAGCAACCCTGCTTCGCAATTACAATTGCAATTCATCCAATTTACCACGTGCTCAGTGGTGATGAAGTCATCATGAGGAAAACTACATGTGTAAGGAATAAATGCTTCGAGGACATGTGAAGTCTGCCAATATGCATCGGAGAGGCGTCAAATCACTCTATAACACTCGGAAATGGGAGGTGGCTTGTGTCCAGCAGTGGGACCTATATATAAATACTGTATATGTATATATAGACTTTAACTTTTCCTTGTTTCTTTATCCTATTGTCAGAAACCTTATGTTGAGGCATTACTTCTTACTGCATAGATTAATATTAATATGTACGAGTTACGTATACCAAAAACGCAGGCCAGAAATGTGATTAAAAATAAAAACGTAGTGATTATATTATCTTTGATATGACTGCGGAAGAGGTAAATGGTTATTTTTTTAAACCTGTTCGCATCGGTTGCTATATAAATTAAAAATGTCGTAATGATCTCGCACATAAGTGACACATCCTATTTGAACGTGATACATAAGGTACCTAACTCCCCTCCTATAGCTAGATGTTTGTTCTATTTTGTGTGGTCCACCACATTTCGTGTATATATTTGCTTTGTTTTTATCCACATTTTCACCTAATAACCGCTAACTTCTTTCCCACCGAGAAGCCTCAAGACAAGGTGTGACAGGCCAAAGACCGGACATTGGCAGAATTATTGTGACATAACCACAATACCAAGGGCCATATTGATAAAATAAAAAAGGTACCTAACGGGATACTATAGTCTCTAGTATTTATAATTATAACTAATGATTTGCCTGGTACTGGTCATACCTTATTTGGATTTAAGGTAAACAAAGGCCATTTATTTTATAAATGTTTCGTTTTATTATTAAAAAAAATCCAAGTTTTTCGAACATATATTACCACCTAGATCACACTCCTGGCATCGCACGCTATATGTTCGTGTAGTGCCATTACAATCGGTTCAGCTATTCCGAAGATTAGTTCAGACAGACAGCCTGACAGACTGACAAAAATTAAAAAAGGTTATTCATTACTCAAATAACCCCGTCAATTTGAGACATGAAAAAACCTTTTAAATTTTTTGTCCGTCTGTCAGGCTGTCTGTCTAAATTAGGCAGTTATATCTGGGGGCACGGCAGAGCCCCGGCAAGACGAGCCAACCAAACCAAAATGAAGCACTACCTACCTTTTCTTGAAGTGCTTCGTCGTTTTTTTGAACCCTCATAACTTGGGTTTGGATTTTTTTTATAGGATAAGGGCGACAAACGAACACACAGTCCACCTGATGGTACACCTATCCTCGATTACGAATCTAAATGCAGATGCGTTGTCACCCGTGAAGACTAAGATGGAATGCCTCGTTTCCAGTAAAAAGGGTTTCCGGATCTCTACACTCACCATACGAAACACAGAAGCGTTAAGCTGCTATTTCACGCTGGTATTCTGTCAGAGCGTGGTCCTTCCCCGGTCGAGCCGACCCATTCGTGCTACAACTATACCAGTAATATAGCTGCAGCATGACTATACCACGTATTATACCACATAAACAGCATTCTCGAGATATGATGTCACAAGTGATCTTTTTAAACATACAGTTTCAATTGCATAGCTTTTATACTTTAGATTTTATTGATATCTAAAAAAAACGATTTTGTCACTGACTCACTCAGTGATGATGTAAATTAGTATTAGTAAACAAACAACAAAAAAATTGTACAACTTGGAACTTTTATCCCCCAATCCCTTAAACTAGGGGATGGATGTTTGTATGAGACTTCCGCAAATTTTGATGGTAGAGGTTTGAAAATTGATATAGGGACTCCTTATTACTCCTTGTTACAAATAATAATAATAAAATACATATTTCAGGAGTTTTAGTAATTCACCCCCCACTCTTTGAATTAGGGTATTTTTGGTCGTAAGCAACTTTCAAATAGAAGTGAAATCCCAACAAAAACATTTTCATGTAAAATGTTGAAAAGGCGAGACCATATGGCCCGCACTATCAAATCTCATACAAATCTCATGCAGAGCCAAGCTTCTAACTCTACAAGCACTAATTTCACAAGATTCCACGTAATGGGCCAAAATGGAGAGGCAGGAGGCGGCATCGGCAGCCGGTAGTAACGAAACGGCTAAGCCACATATTTTGACTATGGTGTAGTTTGTGAAATTAGTGCTTGCAGAGTTAGGGCGTGTAGAGTTAGAAGCTTGGCTCTACATGAGTTCTCATAACGTTTTGACAGTGCGAGCCATATGGTCTCTCTCGTCTTGGCTACATTTTACATGAAAATGTTTTTGGTCGAATTATATATTACAGACAGAAACCTACTTCAATTTTATTTATGTGTGTATAGATAATAATCTATGTGCTTTACTATGTACTAATCAATGTCCAATCTATTACTAAATAGCAATCAATCCAATATATTACTAGGTGGAGGGACCCTTTTCCAACCGACTTCAGAAAAGTGGAGGTTCTCAATTTGTCTGCATTTTTTAAGGTGTGTTACCTCAGAACTTTTTAGGTAAAGCGATATTGAAGCAGGTGCTTCTCATGCGGTTTCATATAAATTTGATCAAGATCTGACCAGTAGCTTTTGAGTTGTTTTTTTTAATAATGCGTATTTAATTGACTTCGACTACATTGATGATGTTCAAGTTTTATTTATATTGAAGTCGGTTGTACAAAATTTTTAATTTTACCACTTGTCTGCTTAGGTGTCCGTCTGGGTAAATACTGCCCTCTTACCTGTTTCTGCCATGAAATCGCAATGCTCGCTATGTTCCGTTTTGAAGGCATTCCATCTTATGCATTGTCATCGAAGATGAAAATGTTTACGAGGGCGACAGTGAAAGTTTTAGAACTGACCACTTGTAAACGATATAATTAAAAAATAAGCATATACAATATTATTGTGTATCTATTTTATTAATATGTCATTTGTTTACGATCTAGAGAAATTAAACAGAGATAAACGTCTGTGACAGAAAGATATCGAGGTGTTTTTAAATAAGTGTTTCCGTCCCATTTCATCAGTGTGTGCTTTGGTCCGATTGGTATAGAAAGCCAGTACATTACCAGCTCTAAGCTATTCCATCTCCGTCGTCAGAGGTTGACAGTAAATCTGTAGCCATCTTTGTTTGCAGTATATGCAGGTGTCTACAGACTGCAATAGCCATTTACGATTAGGTGATAGAAACAGGCAAGTCAGTTTCTCATTTTAGTTTTATAAAAAAAAACAGCGTAAGGGAATCCACTACTACATATCATTCCGAGAGTGTAGTAAGAGGCGTCAGAGAGAAATGAAACAAGTGGACCAAGGAGGACTGTTAGCCCGTTTGTCACTTTATTATTTTTGATAACACTGTTCCTTTCCGCTCAATCTGCGACGGACCAGAAAAAAAAGTTTTAATTTTATTTATTTATTCTGGTACTGTTACGCGATATTTACATTTTTTTAAGTTATTATAATCCAGAGCTTGATTACAATCCTACCTGGCAAGTGCTGATGAAGCAATGTCAATCTTACTGTCTTAGCGTTACAAAAACTATTCACTCTTGCCTTGAAGACGCCGGCAGATTGTTCCATTCCTTTGCTGTACGTATTAAAAAAAAAGAAGAAAAGAAAAGAAGTTTATGAAATTAGATTATTCCCAGTAAAACGAGTGTTGAGTAAAAAAGCGCCTCGAGCTCCCGAAGTGCACCATCGGATTAGTAAAAACGAGAAAACTACTGATAAAGCGACAAAAAAGGGATCAAAAAATTATTATCACGTCCTTACACACGTCTACTTAAAATATATAGGTACTTAATATCCACGTGAAGGACACTTTTTCTCTCAGACCTCATTTTCTAATTAGTTCATTACAGAATCGCATCGCAAATGGAACGAAGATACGCAAATACATCAAAGTTAGTATCCATTAAAGCAGAGATTTCATAACAAGCGTCAAGCGACCGCATCCCGTCAGTTATTTCAGTTCGAGTGGAGTAAAACTGGTAAAACTGACCGAAATAGACGGATGCGCCCTGTGACGCTGTTATATTATGAAGTCTTGAAAGATTTGAATATTTCTGCGTTATAAAGAGCTGTTTTAGCTCAAGGGATAAGCGCGCACAATTTCATAAAATACGTCCAAACAGAGTTCGATCTAATACATTTCAAGTGTAAATGTGAGCTAATAACGTTTATTTCAGTCACGTAGATTAACTGTATCTAATACTATAAAAATTAATATTTTTTGGAACGAAGTTCATTGTCGGACGGTACGGGTTTGGCAGATGGGACCTAGGCGACAAAAAGTGTAAGATTGTTTCGTCACTACCCCTTGTGTCATAGAGTAGACGGCCTTGGCGGCGAAATAAGGAAGTGAGATGGAATAATATCCATCCACTTTTTCTTATCTTGCAATGAAAGAAATATTATTTTATTTCAAATGACGCTTCATTTTAATAGACGCTAGTAAGTCATTTATTTGTATTTGTTAATCAATAATATAATACCTACGTTTATCAATAATAATATACGACGCAAGGAACTTCGTTCCAACCGAGTGTTCCACGACACTCACGCATTTTTGGGACGAAGTTCCTTATCGAACGGTACGGGTTTGGCGGATGGGAGCTAGGAGAAAAAAGGATAAGATTTTTTCGTCACTACCCATTGTGTCATAGTGTATTTTATTTTAAGTGACGCTTCATTTTAATAGATGCTAGTAATACATTTATTTGTATTTGTTAATCAATAATATAATACGTTTATCAATAATAAGGAACTTCGTTCCAACCGAATTTCCCGCTAATTATTTTACTAATTTTTAGACCTATTTCTGTACTACCTACCAACTCTCAGTAAAATTTTTGAAAAAATAATTTTGGATCAATTGTTAATTTTTTTTAATACAAATAAATTACTTCATAAAAACCAATTTGGTTTTACAAGAAGTCGCTCGACGTCTGACGCCGGTGTTGAGCTTATGAAATATATTTTTAATACCTGGGAGACTTCAGAAGATGCCTTAGGTATTTTCTGTGACCTTTCCAAGGCTTTCGATTGTGTTCATCATGAGACATTAATCAGGAAACTACAACATTACGGTGTAAAAAATTTGGCGCTTAGACTTATTACTTCATATTTAAGTAACAGAACTCAAAAAGTCGTAATCAATGGTAAAGGTTCCTCCGGATCGGTAGTATATCAATGGACGTTCCTCAGGGCTCGATTCTTGGCCCATTCCTGTTCTTAATCTATATTAATGACTTACCTTATCTTGTAAAGGACAATCACGATATAGTATTATTTGCTGACGATACCTCTTTAATTTTCAAACTCAAACGGCAATCAATTAATTATGTCGATGTAAATAATGCTCTATCGAAATTAGTACATTGGTTTAACGGCAACAATTTGCTCTTAAACGGCAATAAGACAAAATGTATTAAATTTACAATACCTAATGTAAAACATTCGAAAACCAATGTGCTCTTAAATGGGGAGGAGTTGAGTCTAGTGGATACCACGTTTTTTTTGGCATTACTATCGACACGAAACTTCAATGGGGCCCCCATTAGCAAGCAGACTTAGTTCTGCAGCAAAGTAAGAAAGATTAGAAGTGTTACAGATGTTGAGACAGCTTGGTTAGTGTATTTTAGTTATTTTCATAGCGTAATGGAATTTTGCTATGGGGTAATGCGACTGATATTGTAGCTATATTTGTTGTGCAAAAGAGAGCCGTACGGGCGATTTATAATCTAAATTGTAAAGAGAAAGAGTCCCTCAGAGAAAAAATTAAAGAAATAAACATATTAACTTTGGCATCGCAATATATTTATGAAAATGTAATGTATGTACATAAAAACATAAATAGCTTTAATAAGAATAAGGATGTTCATACCTTAAACACTAGGAACAAACATAAGCTTGTAATGCCAGTTACTAGAATCCACAGAATTAGTAATTCATTTATGGGGCAATGTATACGCTTTTACAACAATATCCCAGAATATGTTCAAAGTTTGTCAATAAACAAGTTTAAAAGTTTTATTAAAGAAAAACTGTACAAAAAGGGTTATTATAATATCAAGGAATACATGAATGAAAATAACCCCTGAGAATAAGGTGATCGCCACCATGCTGGTTCTATGAAAATTCTTTTAAAATTGTGTAAACAGAATTATTGTTAAGTGAAATTATGTTTAAAAAAAAGTCCCGCTGGGTTTTTTGCTGGTTCTTGCCAGGGCAGAGGTATTTACCGAACCAGTGGTAAATAAAAAAATTACTTTCAATAAGTATTATGTAATTATGTAATAATCAATATTGAATAAAAACCATTCTATTCTATTCCGAGTGTTCTGACATTCACGCATGTTTTTTGTTCGTATTTTATGCGCTGCCATACCGTTCATCAGATTGCGGTGAAACTTTGTCAACATATTGCTTGCACTTTCGCGAATATTATAGGTATAGTTGGACCCGATAGGTGGCGCTGTTGTAAAATCCAGATAACACCCGTGCGAAGCCGGGGCAAATCGCTAGTAGAAAAATACGATTTTTTAATTTTACACGCGGTAGAGTCATGCTGCAGCTATATTAACAGTATAGTTGTAACACGAATGGGTCGGCTCGACCGGGGAAGGACCATGCTCTCACAGAATGTCAGCGTAAAATGGCGGCTTGATGCTGCTGTGTTTCGTATGGTGAGTGTAAAGAACAGGAGACTCATTCTACTGGAAAAGAGGCATTTCATCTTAAAACAGTGGTAGAGCCACGCGGCAGCTTTTGCTGTCGCACGGATGGGCCGGCTCGAACCGGGGTGGTACCACGACCTCACAGAATACCAGCGTGAAGTAGAGGTTTACCTCTGCGTTTCGCTTGGTGAGTGCAGGTGGCCGGAGGCCCTTTTTACTGGAAATGAGGCATTCCATCTTAGTCCTCACGGGTGACAACGCATCTACATTTTGTAGATGTAGATGTCTATGGGCCGCAGCAACCACTTACCATCAGGTGGACTGTGTGCTCGTTTGTCACCCATATCCTATAAAAAAAAACCTCACGAGTGACAATGTATCTGTATTTTGATTCGCTAACGAAGATAGATGTAGATGTCTCTTGGCCACAGCAACCACTTACCATCATAGTGGACTGCGTGCTCGTTTGTCACCCTTATTCTATAAAAAAAAAAACCTCACGAGTGACAATGTATCTGTATTTTGATTCGCTAACGAAGATAGATGTAGATGTCTCTTGGCCACAGCAACCACTTACCATCATAGTGGACTGCGTGCTCGTTTGTCACCCTTATCCTATAAAAAAAAACCTCACGAGTGACAACGTATCTGTATTTTGATTCGCTAACGAAGATAGATGTAGATGTCTCTTGGCCACAGCAACCACTTACCATCATAGTGGACTGCGTGCTCGTTTGTCACCCTTATCCTATAAAAAAAACCTCACGAGTGACAATGTATCTGTATTTTGATTCGCTAACGAAGATAGATGTAGATGTCTCTTGGCCACAGCAACCACTTACCATCATAGTGGACTGCGTGCTCGTTTGTCACCCTTATCCTATAAAAAAAACCTCACGAGTGACAATGTATCTGTATTTTGATTCGCTAACGAAGATAGATGTAGATGTCTCTTGGCCACAGCAACCACTTACCATCATAGTGGACTGCGTGCTCGTTTGTCACCCTTATCCTATAAAAAAAACCTCACGAGTGACAACGTATCTGTATTTTGATTCGCTAACGAAGATAGATGTAGATGTCTCTTGGCCACAGCAACCACTTACCATCATAGTGGACTGCGTGCTCGTTTGTCACCCTTATCCTATAAAAAAAACCTCACGAGTGACAATGTATCTGTATTTTGATTCGCTAACGAAGATAGATGTAGATGTCTCTTGGCCACAGCAACCACTTACCATCATAGTGGACTGCGTGCTCGTTTGTCACCCTTATCCTATAAAAAAAAAACCTCACGAGTGACAATGTATCTGTATTTTGATTCGCTAACGAAGATAGATGTAGATGTCTCTTGGCCACAGCAACCACTTACCATCATAGTGGACTGCGTGCTCGTTTGTCACCCTTATCCTATAAAAAAAATCATTAGTCTGTCAAAAATTCACTGCTGAACATAGGATTCGCCACAGATTGCCTATTACGGGTGATTGTGCCATCATTAAGGTTAATCCTCCCGTATGGGAGAGGCTGATGATGATTATATAACTACCGGAAACCCTGAGATCTCTCTGGCGTTTCCCAAAATCAAAATAAGGTGACGGGTTCTCTTAAGTCGTGACCACACGGCAAACGTTTGGAAAGTTCAAATAATAATAAAACAAGGTAAAGTAAGGCGAAGTAGAAAAGTACGCGGCACGGCACCAGTGTTCATGGACTTCGCATATTCTCAAAATATTATTTGAAGTGACGACTTCTTTAGAATGGCTGTTATTTGAAACTCGATGAAACGAAAAAGCGACACTAAAAGAGACAAACATATACATACATATAAACACATAAAGGATTTAGCCTGCGAGAGAATGAGATAAAAAATACAGTAGGTATACAGTGTTTCCTATTATCCATGTATAACACAATATTTATTATCTAAACAAATAAATAAAATTGAAGTGTCTGTTTATATTGTCAAAATAACAGCTTTTTACTAAAGGCATATGAAAATATATACGGCACTTATAACAAAAACACAATTTTTTAAATTTTTGTCTGTCTGTCTGTTTGTTCCGGCTAATCTCCGGAACGGCTGGACCGATTTCAACGGGACTTTCACTGGCAGATAGCTGATGTTATAAGGAGTAACTTAGGCTATTTATATTTTAGAAAAAGAATTAGGGTTCCCGCAACATAATTATAACCCTAAATTAAACGCGCGCAAAGTCGCGGGGACCAGCTATTATGATAAATAAACCTTACAATTATTCTACTTCTGATTTTCTCCATTCGTTTTATTCTCTCGAAGTTTAGATTTTTGAAGATTTCTATTTTACCGCGTGTGAACTGCACACGTCTTTTTTAATTAAGTACCTCACCTCACAATACCTGTATTTGCCTGTCGACCACTTTGTAAAACTTTGTTAAAACAATTTCGGTGGTATTGGCGAGAATCGAACTCGAGTTGCATGCGTACTATGGAATTTTCGACGAACGTTAAATTAGAAACGCTATTTGTAGCTTAAGAAACTTACTACTCGACGATCTTCGACGAATCTTTAAAAAACAGATAGAGATATAAAGATATAAATTCCGATTTAATGGTTCATAAAACGAGCTAATAATATATTTTGACTGAACACTGAATACATCAACATACTCTTTAGTTATTTATTGTTTTAGGATTCAATGTACCTAGTCAGGTCATAAATTCTGTCACATGTTTAATATAAAATAATTGAAACAAGTTTATTCATTATGTAACCATTTATATACCAAAATGAACTTACAAAACATAGATTCTTATGACACTAAAGTTTATTCAAAATGACCTCCGTGATTTTGAATACAGGCCTTCAATCTGCGCGGCCAGTCGTCTATCGCAGCACGAACGAGGTCCATGTCAATATCGGCGGCTGCCTTAATCAAGGATGTCTTGAGTGACTCCAAATTGGGATGAGGCTTTGAGCACGCCTTTTCCTCCAAGTGTTGCCATATCTTGTAATCTAACGGATTCAAATCTGGACTGGAGGAGGGCCAGTCTTCGTGCCGGATGAAATCGATTTCACGCGCCGCCAGCCAGTCTTGTGTGCTCTTCGTTCTATGAGCTGGCGCCGAATCTTGTTGGAATACCCAGTGCCTGTTATTGAACATGGTATAAGAAACAGGTTCCACAAGGTTCGTCAGGACTGTATTTTGATACACAACTGCATTCGTTTTTACACCTTTCTCACAAAAATGTACCTCTGTTAAGTCCCAATAAGAAACTCCCAACCATACCATGAGCGATGATGGAAAATGACCTCGTTGGACACGCGGAATACGGTTGCTCGCTTCCTCACTACTGTGTGCGTACACCTAATCATTTTGTTTGTTGTAGCTCTCTTCTACGGTAAAAATTTTTTCATCCGAAAAAAGAATTTCCCGATATTTTTTTCCCGTGTACCGCTTCAACAAAGCGCGGCATCTCTTCAGTCTCAGGTCCATGAGACGAGCATTCAAACGATGTCCTGTTTTTCATCGATATGCTCGAAGCCCTAAAGTCTTCATTTAACACCCTTTTCACCGTGGTTCTGCTTAACCCCATCTGAAGGGCCAACAGTTTCTGCTTACGTTTGGGATTTCTTTGAATTCGCGCCTTCACAGCTTTTATCACTGCTGGAGTCCTAACAGACCGAGGGCGACCACTTCTTAACCTGTCATCTACACTAGAGTCTTCATTGTATCGTTTGATGGTACGATAAACGAATCTTTTGGTCATATTCAAATTTTTCAGTATGTCAAAAATTTTAATTGGCGCGTGACCGCAACGATGCAACGCAATAACTGCAACACGGTCTTTTTTAAGCGTCCACTCCATATTTAAAAATTAGTAAAATTCTAAAAAGTATACAGTTTTATTTTCATGAACAATTCGAAATTCGAATTCAACAAACTTTTTTGTGGCCAGCATTCTAAAACAAAAGTTTTTACTGTGTGACAATACTTATGACCTGACTAGGTACTTAATAATCTAGTAGAAAGTAAAAAATCAAATTTTTAGGGTTCAGCTGTCAAGAACAAGGAACCTTTTTATCTTCGTTATATGATAGCCTGTTTATAAACACGTAATGTGAAAATAAATATCATGTGATGAATTTGGGTGTATTATAATGTTAATTTGTTTTATATTATTTAATTATTAACTCGAACAGAAACAATATAGAGCTAGTTTATTGCCGTTGTAAATGTTCGGAACATCAAAGAGGAGGAAGAAAGAGTTTTCATTTTCTCTTTTTACCAGTGGTCGAAATTACGCCGTACGCAGTTTTGTCGGCTGCACGACCAGTGATAAAGATATTTTTATGCCCATATTTTATGGCTTCCGTTACTCGGTAAACTAAAGAAATTATTATGACAATGGTTGTTTTGTTATTTATTTTTATTTCAATAAACTATATAATTCATTTGGACATAATCTTAATCTAATTTAATTTAATTGACACTTTAAACGCTCAAAAAACCAATTATATTTGCTTCACATTAACTAACATTACTCAACCAGATAATAATTTTGCCATAAAAATTCATACATGTGATACTAATAATGCTAATTGTCTATGCTCATCTATCAATAAAGTAAATAAAACAAAATATTTAGGAGTTATTTTAAATCAACGACTATCTTGGTTTGATCAGAATGAACTTGTAAATGCCCGAATTAGAAAACAAACTTGAGATAATATGTAGCTTCTACTCGTAACATACTACTTAATTATTTATATTTCCCTAATCAATTGGATTATTATCACTTATTGCATTCCTGTCTGGGGTAGAGCAGCTAAAACTAAATTTATAGAAGTGGAAGGGTCACAGAGATCACTTTTAAAAGTCATGCATTTTAAATCTTTCCTTTTTTCATCCACCAACTTGTATCAAATGTATAACCTGCTAACAGTAAGAAAATTATATGTTCTATATTTTATTCTAAAATTTCATAAAACCTTAATATATGATCATAACACTCAAAATAAAAGGACAAAGGATATAGTCGTAACTACTAAAAAAGTAAATTCTGCTTTTGCAAGGCGTCAATATGTATGCAGTATGCTCAAGTTAAAATCTTATATAATAGAATAAACAGAATAATAGATATATCTATCAAAATACATTCGTACTGTGTGAAAAGAAATAAATTATTTGGATTAAAACCTTAAATTATGAAGAAATTGAGGATTTACTATATTAAATTATTGATAAATAGTGCACACACAGATAAACACACACATACACACACAAACGCGTGCGCGCGCACACGCACACGCACATGCACGCGCACACGCACACGCACACGCACACGCGCACACACACACACACACACACACACACACACACACACACACACACACACACACACATACACGCACACGCACGCACTCGCACGCGCACGTACGCCATGCACGCGCACGCACTAGCACGCACGCGCACACACGCACACGCACGCACACTAACGCTCACGCACGCACACATGCACGCACCCGCACACACACCCACGCACGCGCACGCACACGCACGCACGGGCATGCACTCGCACGCTCGCCACGCACGCGCGCGCACGAGCACGCACGCGCACGCACGCACACGCACGCACATTAACGCTCACGCACGCATACATGCACGCACACGCACACACACCCACGCACGCGCACGCAAGCTTATGCACGCGCAAGCACGCGCACGCAAGCTCACGCACGCGCTTATAATTATACTAGCCACAATCGTGCCGCGGTAGCTCAGGGGCTAAACGCTCGCTTTAAATTTTACAGTACGTCAGCAACTCGGGTTAGGTCTCCGCCGGTTCTAATTATTAATTTAAAATGCTATTTTACCACATGCTCGGTGGTGAGGAAACCTCCGTGTCTTAGAAATATGAAACATAATATGTATTTAGAAGAGATGTGAAGTTCGCCAACACGCATTGGGGCAGGCCGGTGAACAATTCCTTGCCCTAAAACCCTCTCAGAAATGAGATGAGGCCTGTGCCCAGCAATGTAATCATAAACTAACTTAAAACAACCAGCAACTTAAATCTTACAATTAGTCATTTTACAGGACTTTTGATAACAGGATTTTCTACGTGGTAAAGCCATGCTGCAGCTATATTAGTAGTAATTGTAGCACGAATGGGTCGGCTCAACCGGGGAAGGACCACGCTCTCACGGAATACCAGCGTAAAATAGCTGCTCAATGCTACTGTGTTTCGTATGGTGAGTGTAGAGAACCAGAGACTGTTTTTATTGGAAACGAGGCATTCCATCTTTCTCACGGGCGACAACGCATTTTGATTAACATCGAGGATAGATGTAGATGTCTGTGGGCCACAGCAACCACGTACCATCATAAAAAATAAAGTGAGGCATTTTTTATACATTTGATTTTTCAGCATTTACACATCTCCTTGGTAAATTTTACTATTCTGCCAAGTGCAATAGATATCCTTTACGTTAGTAAATTTAATCGAATACCTATTGGTGAGATGGAATAAAAAGCTGATTTATGCATTGATAAAACTTCGAAAGCGTAAATGGTGCGGTAAGCTAGTTTCTTTATTTTAAAATAAACTTTACAAATTATTAATACATTGTTGAAATCTTAAACATTAAAAAACACTAAAGAATTAATCTGTTGTGCACCCAGTTATCTTTGATCCATATTGATAATTGTATATAATTGGATGCTTTATCTCGCGTGTTTGGTTTCTGATAGCACAAACTATTAGCCACTGTTAATAATCGCGTTCACATATCAACGTAAACATCAAATTATTGACTTAATATAAAATGTTTTATCATGTAATAGGGCTATTTTTATAGAATTAAGGTGACAAACGGGCACACAGTCCACCTGATGATGATTGCTGTGCCCCATAGACATCTACATCTATCCTCGGTTACGAATCAAAATGCAGATGCGTTGTCACCCGTGAGGATTAAGATGGAATGCCTCGTTTCCAGTAAAAAAGGGTCTCCAGTTCTCTACACTCACCATACGAAACACAGCAGCGTTATGCTGCTATTTTACGCTGGTATTCTGTGAGAACGTGCTCCTTCCCTGGTTGAGCCGACCCATTCGTGCTACAACTATAACAGTAATATAGCTGCAGCATGGCTCTACCACGTGGCTTCTTTATTTATTAGGAGTTCAGCGTTATGCTGTAGTGTTTTGTGTGTTGAGTGACGAAAACCAGAGACCCATTTTACTGGTAAAGAGGCATTTTATCTTAGTCCTCAGGGTTGAAAACGTATCTGCGTTTAAATTTTTAATTAATGATAGAATAGATAAATGAGCCATGTTAGCTCAGGGGTTAAGCGCTCGCTGTAAATTTCACAGTACGCGAGCAACACTGGTTCGATCCCCGCCGGCACCAATAAAATTGTTAATTGCAATTGTAAGTGCTGATTTACCACGTGCTCGGCGGTGAAGGAAAACATCGTACAGAAACCTGTATGTCTGGGAAATAACAAAAAAATGTGTGTGTGTGTGTGTGTACTTATGTAAGTCCTACTTATGTAGAAAGTAGTTATACTTCTTTAGCGTAACAATACAAAAAAACTTGAGAGACAATTACCCACTGAAGTTGTCGCTTTTAGGCGTCAGTGTGCGCGCGCACCGTAACAACTTCATGGTGTCGTTTTTAGGGGTCTGTGTGCGCGCGCATCGTAAAAATTCACTCTCATCATTTTCCCCAAATGCCCCAAAAGAAGTATAACTTCAAAAATATATTTCGAAAACAAGTTCGCCAACACGCATTGGGGCAGCGCGACGGACATTCTCCTTGCGCATAAAACCCTCCCTTAAATGAGAGGAGGCCTGTGCCCAGCAGTGGGACATACATAGGCTGTAACTTTTAGTAAGAGAATGTTAAACATTACCAATAAGACCAATAAAAAAGAATACATTTTTATTTTAATGTAAAGTTAATAAAAATGGCGAGACAATTAGTTCGTTGTTTACCTATTGAAGTTTACTCGTCTAATGGATACGTTGCAGTAGAATATTGCAGAATGTTGTACTGACACGTGTTGCCATTCTGTTAATTGTTTCGCGGGCATACATTGTGTTGAAGAAAATGGATTGCTTTCATTTAGTAGATGCTATATAAGATTAAAATTACCCCATCGATCACTAATAAAAAAGAAACTAGATACACAATCCAATCCAATGCAAAAGTTCTCTAAAAACTGTCGCCAATTGTTTTGACGTAATTCTAATTGAAATAAATATACATTAATGTAATTTCAACCTTAAGTGCATTAACTAAAGTTGTATTCACAAAGCTACGTACAAATTAAAAGCGCACCCAAATGTTCGCCTGGGCACTCACTCGGTAAGGACAATTTTTGTCACTGATTGTATATCTAGTTTCTTGTTAGTGATCGATGGACTACCCTTAACCGACGAGCATGTGTGCGTAGGTGTATGGATGTAAAGGAGGCGAGAGACGTGTGTCAGGATCGTGTCAAATAGAATTCCGGAATCTTTGCCTACCCCTCTTGTTCTTTTTCTTATTTTTATTTATTTCTTCTTCTGGGTTGTCTGGAAGAGATTGCTATGTAGCAATAAGACCGCCCTTTGTATTTCCCTCAATAGTTGTTTATATTTTCGTGTCGTAAGAAGCGACAGAGAGAAACCAACCAAGAGATTAGTAACAAAGTCTTTCTATCCAAAGACGTATTTACTTTAAAAACATCTTAGTTTCTACCTACTAGAAAAAATACTACAGTTGAAAATCCACCTGTCAAATGGCTTTACGGGCCGATGAAAAAGAAGCAGAAAGGTGATAAAAGGGCACATAGTCTACCTACCTGATGATAAGTAGTTCCTATTTAAAAAAATGTCAAGAAGTTAATGTGTTAGGTTATATCTGTAGATCTTAAATGAAACGCTTAAGAAAACATTTAAAAATGTAAAACCGAACTGAACATTTATGTTGTAAGAAGGAATAACAAGAATTACAATAATATGTACGTTACTCGTACCTGTCACTTAAAATTCGAACGTTTAAATACAATATATTTAGGTATGTAACTTAAGTTTTACTTAATCTATACAAATAAATAAAATTGAAGTGTCTGTTTGTAATGTCAAAATTATAGCGTTTTACTAAATGCACATGAAAGTATAAGCGGTACTTATAACAACATACACTTTTTAAATTTTTTGTCTGTCTGTCTGTCTGTTTGTTCCGGCTAATCTCCGAAACGACTGGACCGATTTTGACGGGACTTTTACTGGCAGATAGCTGATGTCATAAGGAGTAACTTAGGCTACTTTTATTTTAGAAAAATAATTAGGGTTCCTCGCAAAAAAATTTAAATCCTAAAATTACACGCGGGCGAAGTCGCGAGGAACAGCTAGTATAATTTGAACACAATTAACAATTGCAATACAAAAATTGAAGTGGATATTAATGGATATTAAATTTTATTGGGAGCTAATATTTTGCAAACTTATCCCCAGAGTTGCCACCAATAATCAATTCCTCATAAAAAAGTAGATGCTGTGACACATAAACAAATATCATTGATAAATACCGTTCTTACTGGTAACGAGGCATTGTATCTTAGTTCTCAATGGTGGCAGCACATATGCGTTTTGATTCGTAATCAAGGATAGACGTAGATGTCTATGGACTACAGCATCCACTTACCATCAGTTAGACTGTGTGCTCACTTTTCACTTTTATTCTATAATAAGTGCAGATGCGTTATAACCTCTGAGGTGTAAGGAATAAGACGTAAACCTCGATATCAGTACAAAGGCTATCCGGTGCTTCTAACTCATCATACGGAACACAACGGTACTGTGAGAGCGTGGACGTTTTCTAGTAAAGTCGTATTACAGCCATAACACAACTGCAGCGTGTGTCTACCAGGTAAATGACGTCTGAACCCTGAGCTTGAATGCTTTTTCTGTGCACTTGAAAAAGCAAAATTAGTTGTCGAGGCTACCTTGCAGGAACTCTTTAAGGTGAAAGCTCAAGCTTTCACCTTAAGATCTTAATATTATACCCATTTATTTTCATTTATATAATTGATGAAAAATAACTAAGTGCGTTGAACTCATACGACAAGTCCAGGGACAATTATTATTAGAATAGAATAGAATAGAATAATTTTATTCTATATAGATTACAAGTAATTGTTATAGAAAGTAATTTTTTTACATTTACCATTGGTTCGGATAAAAACCCTGTCTTGGGAAGAACCAGCAAGAAACCCAGCGGGACTTTTTTAAACGCATAATTTACAATATAATATTTATACAATTGTTATTGTGGGTATTCTCAACAATGTACTCTTTAGTAGTATAATAACCCACTTTATAACAGACTTTAGATTCTATTAAGTATCTACTCTTTACTTACATATAAAAATAAATAATAATATTACGCCCCTTGTACAAGGAATATGTAAACAGCCGTGTTTGCCCACAAAGTAACAACAGTTGGCTCTACCATTTAGCAATAGGTATACGTGACACAATCATTACTGTACATATATTTAGTATCGTTATATTGACCTACGAATATACAACGTGTGATATATTTTATAAACAGTGTTGTCAGATAATATGTATATAGCACAATAAACATTGTGAAAGACAAAAGAGGATATACTGTTAAAGTAAAATTGACCAAGATATGATCAAAGTACAAAAGGATATTTCACCCGGATTTTAGTTAACGTTTTTATAGAAGTGACAAACGATTACACAGTCCACCTAATGGTAAGTGGATGCTATGGCCTATAGACATCTACATTGATTCTTGATTAAGAATCAAAATGCAGATGCATTGCCACCCCTGAGAAATAAGATAGAATGCTTCTTTTCAAGTACAAATGGTCTCCGGTTCTCTACACTGACCATACGAAACACATCAGCATTTAGCTGCTATTTTACGCTGGTATTCTGTGAGAGCGTGGTCTTTCCCCGGTTGAGACGACCCATTCGTACTACAACTATAATATAAACAAGATTCTACTAATATAAAGCTAAACGACTCTATCTATTAACCAGATCCAGCAGACCTATTCGCCGATTGCCTTAACACAATTATGCGCAAGACACGCGCATCTCTGGTGCCCAGGGAGGGGAGAGCAACAATAGTATCTTCAAAATGATTGCGAGTAGACTGGACTGCTTAATGTGCCATTGTTGTGCCATATCGGATGTGGATGTGGATGTATTGAGTAAATGGCACACATAAATGTAGTATGTTTTTTATATATTGTCATAAATAATATACCTACTAACCTAGTTATAAGTAATACTAACAAAATATGAGTCTTAATTACTTGATTAAATGAATTCTTCGTCCTCCTCTTCTTCTTTGTAGTACATTGCGTCTTATGCTACATAGCTTTTATGCAAAATCTACCATGGCTCATAAAAGATACGATGCAATGTACTACAAAGTGATTATCATTTTGATGTCAATAAAGTTAGCAAATATGCAACAAAATGTTTAAAACATATTATGATATTTTACATGAACAGTAGAGTTTCCTCTTCGTCTTTTTTTTCAGGATTTTAACTTTAGATTGTAAGACCGATTGCATAAAAGCAGAGGGTTACCAATTCTATTGTATTATACGTTTTTTTACTCTGTATCACTATCACGATAAATGTGTATTGGTTGCCAACTCACCTGCCAAGCGTGACAACTAAGTATGGGAGTTGGTAACTAAAATATGCCCCATGTATGGAAGCGATGTTCAGTTCAGTGGTAGAGCCATGCTGCAGCTATATTTATGATATAGTTGTAACACGAATGGGTCGGCTCGACCAGGGAAGGACTACGCTCTCACAGAATACCAGCGTAAAATAGCAGCTTAATGCTGCTGTGTTTCGTATGGTGAGTGTAGAGAACCGGAGACCATTTTTACTGGAAACGAGGCATTCCATCTTAGTCCTCACGGGTGATAACGCATCTGCATTTTGATTCGTAACCGAGGATAAATGTAGATGTCTATGGGCCATAGCAACCACTTACCATCAGGTGGACTGTGTGCTCGTTTGTCACCCTTATCCTATAAAAAAATACTTTTGATATGCTGTAATGAAAATTTTTTATTATAATTTGTAGATGACATGATTAACATGACATTAAAAAAATATTTTAGCTATTAATATAGTTCTTTTGACGTTCATAAGAAATTTAAGCGAGCGTAAATTATAGAAAAAGTATTGATTTTGGAAAAAAAAGGATGCATCGCACAAAAGCCTACTTTAGAGATATCTCAGTTTAAAGCTTAGATCAATATTTAATGTATATCAGTCAAGTTTGCTTCGGTTTGTATTTTAATATTGTTTTCAATTGTTTGAAACTTTTGCTAGTATTGTATATACTTAAGAAAATATGCATCTAAGGATTATTTAATCCTTTTCTATCCAAGTGTACGTTGAATCCTTTGTGTGTCTACGTCCCATATTCACGTAGCCAACCATCCATACGTAAGTAATTTAAGAACATATTTGAGTCAGTATTTGGCAAAGTGAGCGTCCAGCGTTGAGTAATTGCCAGTCAAAACAAACTGTTCCGTTGGGGGTTGCTACTTGCGATATAATAAAATATATCTTGGTTGCGAACAATTATTTTTAACGTAAAAGTAACAAACGAGCAGTCTACCTGATGGCAAGTTGGTTTTGTAGCCTATGAACTTATAATCAACTTCAAACAAAACGACGACATAGTATGCATTGTAATTATACTGGCTCTTTGTACCGTTCAAATGGAAAACTAACTGTTAATATTCAGTGGCTTGGTGGCAGAGGGTAGGAGCCAATAGGACCTCCATTATCGCGATATTGATCTGGTAAAATATAGGTTAGTAAATATTAATTATGTGTTTTACATGTAGTATATTCCACTGCCATGAAATGAATCAAATCAAATAATCTTTATTTTTTTAAACTTTAAACAAAGCACTTATGTGCATCAATATACCATAATAGTAATAATTGTTACTTAGTGTTCACGCTACACTCATACAGAGAAAATAGCTACGACGAAATACGTCTTTGGCGAATTTACTTTAAGTATAACTTATAAAATTTTCCAACATTAAAAATGAGATTGTATATGTGTTAAACTGATAGACATTAAGACTTGTAATATGCTTTCTTTATGAGTGACTCTTTTACGTGTTTTAAAAAATATTTAATGGTAAGTAAGAAACCACTAATTTATGCTTATGAAAAAGTAACATAGATAAAAAAATATCATCTATTATCTATCTATTATCTATTCTTCCATACTCTATGTCATAAAACCGACTTCAGAAGCTATTAAATAATCGTCGTTGACGCCACATAGGGGCGAACCTCAATTTTTCAAAAAATTACAGGAGAGCAAGAAAACGTTTATAATTTCCCGATTACTAGCTTTTTTTCATCAGAAAATTAAATATATTAGACTTAATGGAAAACTAGAAATAAGATTTTTAATAGATTTTTTTATAGGATAAGGGTGACAAACGAGCACACAATCCACCTGATGGTAAATGGTTGCTGTGGCCCATAGACATCTACATCTATCCTCGTTTGCGAATCAAGATGCAGATGCGTTGTTACCCGTGAGGACTAAGATGGAATGCCTCTTTCCCAGTAAAAAGGGTCTCCGGTTCTCTACAGTCACCATACGAAACACAGCAGTGTTAAGCTGCTATTTAACGTTGGTATTCTGCGAGAGCGTGGTCCTTCCCCGGTCGAACCGACACATTCGTACTACAACTATACTACTAATACAACTGTAGCATGGCTCTACCACGTATAAATTTTTTTTGATAAAATTTGATAAAATAAATCTAATAATCGGGGAATAATAAACGCTTTCTTGTCCTCCTGTAATTTTTTTGAAAAAATTGAGATTCGCCCCTTTGCGGCGTCAACGACGAATTATGTGGAGATTATTTTATATTTCTTTTTAACCCCCAACGAAAACAGAGAGGTGTTGTGTCTGTCTGTGGCATCATAGCTCCTGAACGGATGAACCGATTTTGATTAGGTTTTGTTATTTGACAGGTGCCTTAATCGAGAGTGTTCTTAGCTATGTTTCAAGAAAATCGGTCCGGCCGTTGAAGATCATCAGCTCTTTTCCTTTCAGGGGCTTTTCATATTTTTAATTTAAGTTATAATATCAGTTTTTACTTATCTTTAAAGTGTAATTGTTTGACTCTTGAGTAGACCAAGCATACTATATTAGGCTTTAACGTAATTAAGAAGTACGGATATAAGGTTTTTTTAGATTGCGTCTTGAATCTGGTTTATGGCAACCCTATATGGCTATGCCATATTATGGCATAGTCAATGGATATAAAAGCTAGTTGTTATCTAGCGGGGCCTTGAGACAAAAAATGAAGTAGGTACACACGGCTTCACCAAATTACTACGGGTAGTGTCGCAATAACTTATTAGGATAATGTATATGAGCTTTAGTTTTTACCATCCATACATAAGATGTGAGTTATGCGTAAATGTGAATATAGTGTTGTTCTAGAGTTCTAGACATACGACGTGTTAGCTAAGTTCGTAAAAGAGAAGGCGACGCACTAGCAATGTGTATATTTACATTAACCATTCGATCTATTTTCGATCCCCCCATGACGTACAATTTTTACCTTTTGACCTCCACAATTATAATTTTCAACAAACTTTAAAAAAAGAGGAGGTTCTCAATTCGACTGTATTTTTATGTTTCCTCAGTACTTTTTGGAACGAAATTCCTTATGGGACGGTATGGATTTGGCAGATGGGGTCTAGGCGAGAAAAAGTGTAAGATTTTTCCGTCACGACCCCTTCAGACGTAGTGTAGAAGGCCTTGGCGGCTATAAGGAAGCGAAATGGAATAATATCCATCTCCCTCGCACTTTTTCTTATCTTGAGATGAAAGAAATATTATTTTATTTCAAATGGCGCTTCATTTTAATAGACGCAATTAATTCATTTATTTGTATTTGTTAGTAAATAATATAATACGTTTATCAATAATAATATACTACGAAAGGAACTTCGTTCTAACCCAGTGTTCCACGATACTCATGCATGGTTTTTTCGGTTCACCTAGAAAGGTGAACCGATTTTTATGATTCTTTTTTTTATTTGAAAGCTGGTGCTTCTCATGTGGTCCCATATTCTGACCAGTAGTTTTTGAGTTATCCTTAATAATTCGTATTTAATTGACTTCGACTACATTGACGATGTTCTTATTTTATTTATATTGAAGTCGGTTGTACAAATTTTTTAATTTTATTACTTGTGTATGTCTAATGATAACCCCGTCAATACATAGAATGTCAAATGTCACGAATAAATCTATTATAATTCTGGAGTTGATAAAGTCTGGAAAGATCCATTTTTGTCGTTGCTACACTATCAAAAGCCTAGGCCACTTCTATGTTTCCACTTAGAAATTTGAAATTTCGTATCAACGTAGATCGTTAGGCGTATACAAAGGAAAAATCTGAAAACTAGAAATTGTTGACAAAGTTATTGGTGCCGTTAGTACAAAGTACTACTGCATTTGAAACTAACCGCTCTGATTATTTTGTCGATATTTCATTCTTATAGCTTAAATTAAAAAAAAAGTGAAAACAGTGATGCATAAACGCAAGAAAAATCGTCGAAGGTTATACTGTAGTTATTGAAATTAATAAAAGGATATTTTTTTTTAAATTATTGATAACAAAATGTATGAAAAATATGAAGGGACTAAGTTCGGCTGCAATAACTGACAATATTGCAGCCGATATGATGGCCGTATGAGGAAGCTCAAAGTCGCTCAGCGAGCTGTGGAGAGGGCTATGCTCGGCTTAAAAACGAGGATATCCGCAGTAGAACCAGAGTAACCAACATAGCACAAAGAATTAATATGCTGAAGTGGCAATGGGCCGGCCATATAGCTCGAAGAACCGACAACCGATGGGGAAGAAAGGTTTTCGAGTGGCAGCCTCGTATCGGCAGGTGAAGTGTAGGTTGTCCCCCGCTAGATGGAGTGATGACCTGGTAAGACATGCGGGAAGTCGATGGATGCAGGCGGCTCGGGACCGTGCCTTGTGGCATTCCTTGGGGGAGGCCTATGTTCAGCAGTGGACTTGTGACGGGCTGTAATGATGATGATGATGAACTGAAAATATTAAAGGATTTCTGTAAATTTTCGATAATATAATTTTATATCTTTTTTAGAGCAGCATGAGACTGCGATCATCCCCTCATTACCCCCAATTCATGGTATAGAATAGAGGCGGTTATGGTCGTATTTAATGTGCCATTCCCATAAACAAACAAGCAGTTCAGCGCGAGATGCTTACATGATGTTTTTGGAACTATATCTATCTCTTCCGTATCCTAAAAAGCAAGCTGACGCATACTGCTATTATTGTTTAAAATGAGAACAGGGTTCTAAGTATTTTCAGACGTCATTAAACAGTGTTTAATTGATTTATAAACATTTAGCGGAGCTATTGACTAACTCTACTGTAAGTTCGTTTATGAATTCAATTTCATTAAAAAATGCTTGGTTGATAATTATTGATATGGTTAAATAACATAAAGAATTCCATTAGCGATACAAATTGTCTAATAATAACATCTTTCAACGCATTGATATGTTATTGGTACAAATTGAAACTTAATGACTCAAGCATAACCTGCTCTACGAATTAATTGTTGACCACATGTAAATAAACACGTTATAAGAGTACACGTGTCTTTATACATAATAACATTAGTTTATTATTGTTTATGACACAACAAAAACACAACAAGAGACGGTAAATAATATTGTAATATAAAATATTAGACTATCATATCATATTTTAAATTAGCAGCCATTGAGATGTCAAGTTAATTAAACGGAACGTAACATGCTTGATATTTATATATTATGCATTGTTAGTAAATAGTGGAACTCCGTTACTGTCTAGCGAGGTTAGCTAACATCACATTCAATTCATTCACATGCTCAAGCTTACGCACAATAAAGTGGCCCAGGTTGCAGTATTGAACACGACAATAACTGATCATACTATGGTATTGCTACACATAACTAATGTTAAACCTCAATTAGTGTATAGTAAAACAAAGTCTGTTGTAGATTTTGATAAAGCTATAATCGATTTAAAAAATAAAAACATACATGAACTGCTTTTATGTAATGATCCAAATGTATTAACCGAATTATTGTTAGGAAAACTAATGCAATCTTTAAAATAAAATACAAGACTACTTCATGTACCTAAATGTAAACGTATAATTAAGCCTTGGATGACTCTAGGTGTGCTTCGTTGTATCAGGCATAGAAATAACCTACATCAAAAGATCCGTCAAAATCCCAACGACGAGATTCTTAGAATTTCCTACCGAAGATATCGAAATTATTGCAAAAATCTAGTTAGAAATTTGAAACGAAAATATGAACAGAAGCTTCTGGAGGTCTCGGTTGGTGATTCTAGGAATCTCTGGAAAAGTATTGCTAAAGTAACATATCGGAAGCACTCTAAAAGAGATAATACAAAGTTACTGCAGATTGGGCCTTGCACAGGTGATTCCGTTGATCAAGTTATTAACTACTTTAGTTGTGTGGGCAGAAACTTGGCCGATGCGATTGTCCAGCCAAACAAGACTCAATTTATGCAAAATTTTTGTACACATTCACAGATATCATCTTTTTCTCTCTACGATACAGATATAGAAGAAGTACACTCTATTCTGATGGCATTAAAATATAACAGTGTACCAGGCTGGGATAACGTTCCAACTAGTTTCCTAAAACTTGTAAGAGCAGAAGTTGTGCCAGTTCTTTGTCATTTAGTCAATGTTTGTTTTCGAAAAGGTATATTTCTGTCTTTGCTCAAGGAGTCCCTAGTAACACCTGTGCATAAGAGTGGAGATGAGAATGATATCAACAACTACAGACCAATTTCAGTATTGCCAGCTATATCAAAAGTTATAGAAAAACTTATCAACAAGAGGCTCATAAGTTTCTTCAATAAGTTCCATATCTTATCCAGTTCACAATTTGGCTTTCAAGCAGGGAAATCAACTGAAAACGCTGTAGAAGCCCTTACTTCTGTAGTTGTTGATAATCTTGATAAAAAGATAAACTGCCTCACAGTGTTTATTGATCTTAAAAAGGCATTTGACACCATGTCTACCCCCATTCTATTGCAGAAGTTAGAAAACTGTGGGATTAGAGGTGTGCCACTTGACTTGCTTAAAAGTTACATGACTGGTAGGACTCAGAGGATAAAAATAGGTTCACATATAAGTCAAAAAACTAGTGTCACTTATGTTGTGCTGCAAGGAAGCGTCTTAGGGCCCACCCTGTTTCTAATATACATAAACGAACTCTGCAATGTGAAGATCCCACATGCTAGCATATTCTCATATGCTGACGACACTGCCATTGTGTTTACAGGCGACTCCTTGAACAATTTAATAATTAATACAGAGTACGGTTTGGCTGTGATTTCGCAATGGCTAAGTCTTAACTTACTAACGTTAAATACCAGCAAAACAAACTATATTTTGTTTTCCATAAAAAACAGTCTGCCTAACTTTCCCAGTGATATTAAGATTCATTGCTGTCAGCCGCTAGTTAACACGAATTGCAACTGCCCCACTATAACTAGACTAACATATGCGAAGTACCTTGGTGTCTTAATGGACCAGAGACTTTCATGGATGTCTCATGTCGAATTAGTTTCTGGCAGATTACGTAAATTAATGTGGATATTTAAAACACTAAGAGACATTGCAAATAAAAAGTTACTTGATCAGATCTATATTGCGTTGGCACAATCTGTTTTGATTTATTGTATAACGATATGGGGTGGTGCTGTAAAAACTCATTTTATATAATTAGAACGAGCTCAAAGGGGATTGTTAAAAATTATGTATTTCAAAACACGTCACTTTTCAACAAACTCATTGTATTTATATGCAGATTTATTGACAGTTCGTAAACTTTACATATTGCACGTAGTTCTAAAAAAACATATGTCCTTTAATATTGACACCAATATTTCAACTAAAAGAAGAAAAGATAGAGTCGCCACACTAAATTACACCAAGACTAAATTTGCTCGCAATCAGTACAAAAACATCTCGTCTCATTTATATAATAAAATAAATAAAATACTAGATATATATCCTATGACTTATAGAAACTGTAAAATAAAACTCACTGAATGGCTGAAGACATTAGAATTTATTGAAGTTGAAAACCTGTTAAAATTAGAATTTTGATATGAGGATATTTATGTGTAAATCACTCATTCATTACATACATACACACATAACCTCCATGTAGTTGTATACGTAACTACAAACTCTGCTCAGTGGCTTAACGCTGATCCCAAGACTTTTTATGTCGTAGGGCTGTGCAGAGGGAAAAGTATGAAAACTTTCATACAACACATTACACGCACAAACGCTACACACATATTACACACACACTACACATTCACTACACACACAAACATTACACTATTTTTAATTTCTTTAAATTAAGTACAAGCGGTTCTTGCTTTAATTAATTGTATGATATGGAAGAGCGGCTTACTTCTGATACGGGCGCATTATGCGTTCAATAGAAGAAGTCTACCATGGTATATATATATTTGCAAGACCGTGTTTATGAATAAACCTTTACATTCTAGTTGTACGATCGTTAACGGTGGGTTATCGAAGCTATAAAATATAAAATGAATGGAAATGACAATTTATATCAACGATAAGTTACATGACTTAACGTTGATTTCATTCTGAAATTTTATTTATTTTTATAATTTTCTACAGCGTTTAATGTTCATAAAATGTCATATTTTCTGACCCCGTAGGAGTCCCTCAATGTGAATATTTAATTATATTGGTAAAATGCCTCCAATGTTCGTAGGTGCTGTGCCGGGACTATCATAGGGCAAGAGGATCGACCAGTTCTAAGAGGTTGCTCCCATGGGTGTTGGCGAACGTAAAATGATTTTTGGGGGTATATAATATAAGTTAATATACGCGATATATTTCGAAAATGTAGTTTTATTTAAATGTGTAATGTTCGTGTAAACATAAGAAATAATTATGACTTTTTTTTTATTACATTGGTTATATTTTATAGATATTCCCGTATAAAATTGGAGTAAAAATCCACTCCTATGTTTCTAATATATAACTATTTAGACGACATTCTCTCACTTGCTGCCTAGAGCTTATGACATTCTTTAGTCCAGGGATTCCCAAAGTGTGCGCCCCGTGGTGGGCCGTAGAGAGCAAAGAGGGGCGCCATAAGTAGCTCCTGTTTACCATTCTCACTCACTCTCTAAATTTGTGTATTCCAGTTATTGTTTATGTAGCTGTAATAAAGAGCTAATACTGCTCTAAGATCAATTTGGAGCAAGATATGAGAGTAGCGGTGTCAAGCGTTATCGAGCACACCAAACTCGTACGTCATAGTAGCTAAGTTGCCTTTGTATTTTATTTCCTATTTTTAAAAACTCTACCTAGTATCATTGTACCTACCCTATTTCAACTCGCAAACTGAACATTTTTGCTTAGGCGAATGGTTTCGCTATGGAATAATTGAAGTGAGAGAAAAGAATCGACCAAGTATCTAGGCATCACGTTCGACGTCACGTCCGCATGAGTTTTGCGAAACACATGTGTAGTACGTAACAGAGCCAAGTCAGTAAAATATCACTAAGACACAAGTTCCACCTGTACAAGACCTGCGTTAGACCTATCATGACTTACGCAAATGTAGCCTTCGCCCACACGTATACAAACTACAGAAAGTTCAAAACTTTTCATCCGTAAAGCCACCGGAGGACGGTGGTATCAACGGAACTCAGATTTGCACAGTGATTGTCAACTTCCCTCTATCTCCGAATACTTCAAGATGTCTCAGTGGTACTTTGATAGCGCCGAAACCCATCCTAACCCGCTAGTGGCAAACGCAATCTACTACGTCCCAATACCAAACGTCGCGTCGACTCCGTAGCCCGCGTAACGTACTTATAGAACTACCACGCTCGCTCGATTCCGTCGACCTAAACGTCGCAGGCGTATCAAACACTTAAACTACACCCACACAAAAACGCGAAAGGGGGCGCGTCGCACCCGTAGGCGGGCAGGACGCGTTCTAACACACACCGAGTACACACCGAAACCCGCGTACCTGGACGGTTTTTACCGCCCAGAACATAGACCGACACGAGCTAAGCAGTCAGATGCGGGGGTCTGCACTCCTCCACTCGGACAACAGTTAAATAGCTACAAAAAAACCCCACAGTGGTAGCAGATGATTGGTAACAATATCAAATCATAAACCATCATCACCATCATCTTCATCATTATTGCCTTTCCCTTTTTTAATAGATAGAGCCCTGTAACAGATGAAACTGTAAGAGCCGTATACAAGAGCCGTACAGCACTTATATCACAGAAAATAGACGACTCAGACTCGAAGAATTAAGGCATCGATCATTTTAGCCCTTTAAAGTCACTTTTACTTTTTATTAAAAGTTAATTTTTTCACACTACGTGTCGTATCATAACTTGAGCATCACGACGCGGTCACCACTCAGCAGTTGCTTGTTGATTGCACTTTACACGTTGATGGATTTTTAGGTTTTATTTGTCTAAATAATTTGATCACAAGTATCAATGGAAATCGCGCTAGCACGGATATTTTCGTCATTAAACAGATGAAATAATTGTGAATGTTTAAAAATGGGAATGTCACGTAGTAGAGATATTCTGTAATTGCTTACTGCCTGGCAAATCTATATGTAGCAGGGCCACGCTGCAGTACAAATTTGGGCCGACCTAGGAAGAACCACTTTCGCACTGTATACTGATGTAAAATTGCAGCTAAAAATGTTGTCGTGCTTTCTTATATATCTGTGTTTATTATAATGTAAAATAATGCTGGTGTATTTCGTATAGTGAATGTAGAGACCACTGCCACCACACGTTATATGTATTTAATTAATAGAATCAAGTTTTATTTCGGGGAAAGCATTAAAAGCAAAAAATATTTATACTACGGTTACGTTTATAAGCGAAACGCTTTTGGATTATCTATGATGGTGTGTATTTTCTACTTCTTCTACTACTTCAAAAATTATGTTTTTTTTATGTGTGTTACCTCATAATTTTTTTCTGGGTGAACTGATTTCGATAATTATTTTTTTATTTGAAAGCTGATGCATCTCGTGCGTTCCCATACAAATTTGATCAAGGTCTGATTAATAGTTTTTCAGTTATTCTTAATAACTTATATTGAAGACGGTTGTACAAAATTTTTAATTTTAAATTATTCAGTGTAGTGCTGTTGGAGGGCTGCACGTGCAATTGTGAGAGAGCAGGAAGTATTCTTTAATCTACGTAAAACTATTTCATTATTTACGCGGATTTAGCTAATAAATAACTAGGTAAAAAAAGGAGTCTTGACCTCCTTTTATGCCTATTTCTGGCGCCCGAAAGCAGCGCTTGCACTGCAGCTGTGTTCCAGTCTCAAGGTTAGTATACCAGTACCAGTACCAGTACAGAGGACCAGTATAATTACAGGTTAAGGCATTCCTTCGTATGTTTTATGAGTAGTGACTAGTGATGCTCTTATAGGAAAGCTAAATAGTATACGATGCAATGTATTATAAAGTAACTTACATTTATTCCCGAATGCCCCAAAAGGAGAGTAATGTATGTATGTATTTTTTATAGTATATAGTGACGAACGAGCACACAGTCCATCTGATTATAAGTGGATGCTTTGGCCCATATACATCTACATTTATCCTCAATTATGAATCCAAATGCAGGTGCGTTGTCACCCGTGAGGACTAAGATGGATTGACTCGTTTCCAGTAAAAAGGGTGTCCGGTTCTCTACACTCACCATACGTAACACAGCAGTGTTAAGCTGCTATTTTACGTTGGTATTCTGTGAGTCCGTGGTCGTTACCCGGTCGAGCTGACCTATTCGCGCTGCAACCATAATATAGCTGCAGCATGGCTCTACCACGTAAAAATGTATGTATATTACTTTGGCAGTCACTGTAGCCTAACGACTTGATGGATTTTAATAAATTATAAAGTGTGTTAATGTAGTGTGAATAGTATGAGTGACATAGGCTATATAATCTGCATCTGCAACACACAGAACAGGGGAGAGGAAGGTTTCTTTTCAGTAAACTTTTTAACGTATCGGGTTTTCGGAACGAAGTTCCTTATCGCACGGTACGAATTTGACGGATGGGACCTAGGCGACAAAAAGTGTAAATTTTTTCCGTCACGACCCTCTTTCTATAGTGCGAGCGAGATGGAATAATAACCATCTCCCTCGCACTTTTTCGTGCCATGAAAGAAATATTATTTTATTTTAAATGACGCTTCATTTTAATAGACGCTAGTAATTCATTTGTTTGTATTGGTTGACCAATAATATAATACGTTTATTAATAATAAAATACTACGAAAGTAACTTCGTTTCAACAGAGTGTTCCACGACACTCACGAATGTTTTTTTTTTTAATTACTGTTTTATCCATTATGCTTGTGATGTCAGCAAAGTTAGAAAAATAGGTCGACAGGTGGACTGTATGTTTGTTAACCACTTCGGTTTTATAAAAAAAAAAATGATGTTCCCATCTTTAGTCACAAGTCTTTTTCAATTAGTATTGAAAACAAACGTATATTTTATTTGTAGATGAAATAAAGATTATTAAACCGTTACAGTGAGATAAGAATTTGCGACGTAATCTAAAACATTTTACACTTGTAGCCACTTTATCTGATCACACTGCGTGCAGTATATCGCACTCATCAAATACAAACACTTCAGCTCACGACGATTATTTGCGCTACACACGCATGTTGTTTTATCTACTTAATTTGCTGTTTTATTGAAAACTAGCGACCCGGCCCGGCTTCGCCTGCTTATTTAGATTTATTAATATTAATGTGGTGTTATTTAGATTTAAGGTAGTCGAAGATTATTTATTTTATCAATTGTTAGTCTTTTTTAAAAAAAAACTCATGTTATTCGGATAAAATACAGCCTTAAAGTGTTCGTTGAACGTAAAACTCGTTTACTCTGGTAAAGCTTTAGATTCATTGAATAAAACTATATTTACAGATTTTAATCGAGTTTAATATACTTACTTTTAATTTCCGACGTTTAAAGTGCTTTACAGCAAACAATGGTCACGGAGAGGACTGAGATGTTTGACGTCTCGATGTCATAGTTAGCCCGGCTACCTTCAGTTTTTGAATATTAATTTTTGGTTCGATCTACGCAGAATGAGATTACAGTATCTTGAAGTCTTGCAGTGGTATGCTTGGGTTTGGATTTAATTTTGTTAATTATGGGATCCCAAGCAGATGGCAACACCCACCCATCTTCTGTATTCAAATTAGGAAGTTTTTTAATCAATAGCCTCGTATATCATCGTAGGAATCGTAATTCTTTTGCGAGGATTTGTGGTCTATCAAATGTGTGATGACGATGATGTAATGACAGGGACGCTTTAGATTCGCTTTAGCTAAATATGATCTATTAATGTGGCGATATTTAGATTGAAGATATACAAAAAAATATATATTTTATCTATTTTATTTAAATCCTCAGCATCTAGGTATACATCTATACAATAAATAAAATTGAACTGTTTGTAATGTCAAAATTACAGCTTTTTACTAAATACATATGAAAGTATATACGGTACTAATAACAAAAATACAATTTTTAAAGTTTTTGTCTGTTTGTCTGTCTGTCTGTTTGTTCCGGCTAATCTCCGAAACGGCTGGACTGATTTTGACGGGATTTTCACTGGTAGATAGCTGATGTCACAAGGAGTAACTCAGGCTACTTTTATTTTAGAAAAAGAATTAGGGTTCCGCGCAAAAAAATTAAAACCCCAAATAACACGTGGGCGAAGTCGCGGGGAACAGCTAGTTTCGAATAAAATATAGCCTTGATCCCTCCTGGCATTGCTCTCTATCTGTTTGCTAAGTTTCATAATCAGTTCAGCCATTCCGAAGATTAGCTCGGACAGACAAACAGACAGGCAGACAGACAATAATTTTAAAAATGCTTATTCGTAACTTATTCCCTGACCAAATAACCTTGAGCATTCGTTCCTTCTTTAGATGTACGCCGCTTTATCATAGAATTCACAAAATTTTTGGAAATATTTTAATTAAAAAAGAAAAAACGAACTTTAAAAATGAAATAAAACGTGAAGAATCTAGATTTTTAAATGATCTATCCATTAGTGTAATCCTCAAATGATTAGAGCGTTGCCTTTAGCAACAGATGCATGTAATCAAATATTTTTAGTGATTTTTTAAAAGTAGATTTTAAATGTATTTATAACACATAAAAACAAATTAGAAAGTGGAATGTGATGATAGGATATCGAACATTAATAATGTGCTTTTAGATGTAGTTTATTTTTCATAACTAATGAGATAATTATCTCTGAAAAACGCACTATCGAAAGGTTTTGGTCGGGGTATCGTCTTAATGACATGCAAATAACACCCTCAGCTCAATGATAAGTACCTAGTCATTTCGATATTATAGACAGACATTTGTCCACATGCGGTGAAGGTCCTAAAGGAACTGTATCCGCAACTGGTCGTTGCTGCTGGTGATAAGAGAGCTGGTTCTTTTCTCACTCGAAAGCTAAGTATAGTCATTCAGCGGGGAAACGCAGCTAGCGTTCTTGGCAGGATACAACGGGGAGTGGGACTGTATGAGTATGACAGTTTACATTTTTAATTTTAGTTTTTTTTTTATTATAGCTTTTTTATATTGTGTGTAACCTTTTAGAAATACTTTGTTTTAACAATGTAAATAAATAAATTTCGATATTACAGACAGACATTTCAATTTTAATTATATGTATTACATAGATAATATTACATTCTTGATGTGTTTTATATATTACACGATGACTGATGATATCGCTATGCGCTGATAACGTTCAAATTTTAATCATTTTATTGAGTACACAAGGTACTTCAGTTAACGATGGGTCTGTTATGGTTTTCTATTCTATATTTACAGCGTCGAATTTAACTTTTTTGGACCCTAGATAGACAATGGAGAATCGGAGTTTCTCTACGTGATAAACTTAGAAATGAGGATCCGCAGTAGAACCACCGTTCCGTCCGTTGGGCTATGGGGCTATAACTGACGTAGCCCAACGGATTAGTAAGCTGAAGTAGCAATGGGCCGGAGATATAGCTCGAAGAACCGACAATCGATGGGGAAGAAAGGTTCTCGAGTGGCAGCCTCTTTCCGGTAGGCGAAGTGTAGGGCGGCCGGGACTAGATGGAGTGATGACCTGGTAAGTTATGCAGGGAGTCGATGGATGCAGGTAGCTCAGGACCGTGCTTTGTGACATTCCTTGGGGGGGGGGGGGGGGGCTATATTCAGTAGTGGACTTGTGAAGGGTTGTCATGAATTAATGAAACAAAGAGCGTTAATAACTACGTCTTAGTACAGGATGTCTAATATAACTTTATCACGTATATTGCGCACTGTAAAACGTCCGCAGTTGTGTTTAACCAATAAATTCACACTTGACATTTCGTGACTGACGAATTAGAGCATCTATAACTCAATGATATCGCGTTAACAAAGTTGCCGACCGCGATAACGGATGTTCAAAGGCGCGGAGTCATTTAGAAAATTAGTTTTCGTTTTCGGTTAACGAATGCTTTTGGGATACCCAAACACTAATTACATATTATTATATGTTTGTTTTTAATATATACATACAAATACCAATTTTTTTTATAGAATATGGGTGAAAAACGAGCACACAGTCCATCTGATGATAAGTAGTTGCGGTGGTTGTGTGACATCTACATCTATCCTCGACTACGGATCAAAATGCAGATGCGTTGTCACCCACTAAGATGAGGTCTCCGGTCCTCTACACTTACCATAAGAAACATAGCAACTTTAAGGTGCTATTTTACGCTGGTGCTCTGTGCGAGCTTGGTCCTGCTCCGGTCAAGCCGACCCATACGTGCTACAACTATTGTAGCATAATAGTAATGGCGGCGATGTCGTACCGCGCCACAAGCGAAACACATCGAAGCCTAAATCGCGCTAACAAAGTTCCGAAGTTAAAGCAGTATATATAGAATAGCTCCAAACTACCACTCGGAGTGTTGGCCGCTCGACCGGGCAGTACACCTTGCCCGGCGGGAGATCTCCCCTTTTTTTCCACCCGCCACAGGCCATAGGCCTCCCTCATAGATAGCCACCATAGGGGAGATTTTGCCACAGTTGCCACCCTTCGCAGGCGGATTGACAACCACAGCTTTTAATTATTCTGAGTTGTTATCCGAAAGATGTTGCTGCCCATCTCCTGTATCTTTTTCCTAGAGGGAGTAACAATAAAAAAATCTGTATCTCTATAAATTAAAGATTAGATTTTTTAAGCGATTTAATTCGCTGATTTTTTAACTGCCTATGATTTTTTTAAATTTACGTTCATCCCTTAAACTTAAAACCTCCCTAACTCGGTTAATTACGACCGAAGAAAAAAAAATTATAAAACCTTTTTTATGTAAAATTTTAAGCTCTACACATTTTTATTAGAACTTATTTTGACTAATTTTTACCGTTTTCGAGTGATTGCGAAAAAACACTTTTGACCATTGACTTATATATTACTAGTTGACAATTTTTTTGCAACTCTTGCCGGGAGTTGCAGACACGAAAACATTGTTTTTGTATCATTAAAACTACTAATTTTTATACGTGGTAGAGCCATGCTGCAGTTATATTAGTAGTATAGTTGTAGCACGAATGGGTCGGCTCGACCGGGGTAGGACCACGGTCTTACTGAATACCAGCGTAAAATAGCAGCTTAACACTGCTGTGTTTTGTATGGTGAGAGTAGAGAACCGGTGACCCTTTTTACTAGAAGAGGCATTCCATCTTAGTCTTCACGGATGACAACGCATCTGCATTTTGACTCACAAACGAGGATAGATATCTATGGACCACAGCAACCACTTACCATCAGGTGGACTGTGTGCTCGTTTGTCACCCTTATTCTATAAAAAAAATGGGTATTTGTGTATTAATTCGTTCTTAACAGAACGAAAATGTAAGTATATATGTTCATTAATTTCTGTGCTACTACGGCTTATAAAAGAAGGAATGCTAGTAGATTTGTACAGTAAGTTAATCTTTTAAAACATATGTAGACTTAAAAATCGATTTAATGGTTAATAAAACATACTGAATATCATAAAACATACAAATGGTCACATATTCAAACGCTCTCAGACTTTTTATATGTCGTTAAGTCACGGTCACTTTGATATAAAGTGATAGAGACAGCACGAGATTTAACGATATCTTATAATTGAGTAGCGTTTAAGTATTTGCGCATTGGAGATAACATACATTTAGCTTATATTTTAGGATTCAATATACATGTATTGTACAAAATAGTGTAGAAGCAATAAGGCGTAAGTTCAATTACCTATCTATTTAGGAAATGAAGAAAATTATCAAGAAAAATAAACCGTTACATTACATGTTCTTAGTATACAGGGTTATTTTTCAAAGAGTAATCCAAATATGTAAATAACACAATATATGGCGTTATTGCAGTTTTTAAAAACATGAGTAAATAAGGCTTCGATTTTTATTTGAAATTATCCCAAATTGAATGTGATTTATAGGCAACAACAGTTTTGTCTACCGATCAACCCTTACGAATGTGTGTCATTTTGAATTTAAAAGATAAAAAGGATAGAATGTGTGGGATTTATTTAATTAATTTTTCTTCACCATTTGCCTATATTACTTATTCTGAACCTTCTCTGCAAATTTGGCCGGTTATTGCAAAATAACCCTGTATATGTTTTAAATAAAGCTCCGCTTTGTTTCTTTCCCAGAACAGAGGTATTCTCAGTCGTAAATTACAATTAAAATGACGTTATGTAAGTTGTAAATGTTTATATTTTTATTTTCGGTTTACCGTCGGTTTTAGCCAATAGCCAACGATCAAAGACTTCTTAACCAACATTCATTAATTAATTCATCCATTACAGACTATTAAAGTCCACTGCTGAACATAGGACCTCTCCATAGATTGCCTCATATGGGGATATTTGCCATAGTTGTAATGTTACTGTTGATTTAATAATTTCACCTCTCAGTGGGTCATGTGCTCCTGGTAGATTATCTTCTATACATTCATCCATTACAGCCTATTAAAGTCCACTACTGAACATAGGCCTCATATGGGGATATTTGCCATAGTTACCAGTTACCACGTTTGGGAGGCGTGTTGGCCATCTCAGAATTTAGTTTTATTTTTTAGGATGATATCTGCTAGTCGATATACTGTTACCCTGCCATTACTCGATCACGGTCATTGGTAGCCATTTATGTTCATAAACAAAGTTGTTTATTGATTTTTAGGCTGAAAGTAGACGATCATGGTCATTGGTAGCCATTATTTGTCCATAAACAAAGTTGTTTACTGATTTTAGGCTGAACGTAATGAGCTCATCAACTCATCTGCTCTGTAGGCGTTATACGTCTACCAATAGTTAAAAAAATCCATATTAAAGATTATTACTCACAGTACATCCTACATGTTGTTAAAATTAGTAACTTTGCCAATAATTTTGTAACTGTTGTATTTTAATTATTAAATTTTGTGACAATTTTGTTTAAATATACCACTTTATTGTTTTCATATTCTTACATTGTCATCCAATTCCGAGTTCTGCTCAAAATTTCAAGTCATTTCGAAGTTAGTTTAAAATCAATTACTTAGCTACTAAGTTCGACTTGAACGATACCCGAAAGCAAGTTAATAAAAACATGTTAAAAATCTATAATACTCTTAAAATATTAATTTAACATTCTAGCCATTTATTTTGTTTCTAGATCTACCTATCTTTATAATATATGAAAATTACTTACGTGTCAAGTTGTTTGTCCGCGATTAACTCGCTAAACTGGGCAACTGATTTTAATAAAATTTTGTAAATGTTTATTGCTGGCCCCAACTTGAGAAATAGGATATTTTTTTCCGATGTGCTACCCTCAAATGTTTTTATTACGAATTTAAGGATTTTTATAGAACAAAGTGTCGTCGAAAAGGGCAGAACAACGTCCTGGCCAGCCAGGCCAGCTCGTGTACTCACATAATTAAAAATAAATTAGTTGCCCTTTGGCTGAGTCACGTGACAACCGTTGTACGTTAATGGATCATTGACCTTCATAGCACATGTGAGAATTGCAATGTTGCAGTTGAAATGTGAAATTAGGTTTTTATTAAAAATTATATTTTAATCTTTCATTTTTACTATTAAACTTTCGTTTCTCGTTTGTTTAAATATTATTTAACAAAATTATAAATATATAAATTTATTAGTTTCAAGTGTCTTTTTTCATCTTTAAATTAATATATGTATTTACTGATGCATGTAGCATTTTTAGAATGACACCATTATGAATGGTGTAATGGTCGTTAAAATGACTACTGATTATAAAGGTCCCGGGTGTTTTCTGTCAATACATTTTCAATAACAGAGTCAGGAAGTTGGTAGTATTTCACCCCCGTGCTTCGGAAAGCACGTAAAGCCGTTGGTTCTGCGCCTAATTTTCCTCCGGTCGTGTTGATATGCCGTCCCATCGGACTATGAGCGTGAGGGAATTGAGAGTGCACCTGTGCTTGCGCATACACTCGGGTATTATAATCCCGTCCTGCGCAGATGGCTTGTCTCTTTGAGACAGGGCGCTGTGACCGAAATACGGTCTAGAAATATTATTATATTTATTATTCTAGAATGCTGCGCTGAGCAGGCAAGTTAAAATGAAACTTGTGTAGTCACCTCGGTGTCTATTTGCCACAAACATTTTCACAGATTTTATTTCACACTAAGTTTTACGCGCGATTTCATCCGTGTAGAACTTAATCAATAGTAATTCAACTATCGAAAAACCATTTTAAACTCGCTTTTATCTCGAATACTATGTACACTGTACAATATGGGAAAATGTTCAAAATAAAATTGAAGATCTATTAATTTAACGTTAAAAAGATCTTATCACATTATCTAATCATCGTTCGAGCAGTAAACAAAAACTCTGTAAGTAGAGAAATTTTTCCGGGTTGTATGACTTAGTGATTTGTATAGCATACTTAGTTGTTATTTGATTTTCTAATTTAAGACGAAAGTTATAGAGTTTCTTATTGCTGATTCGCATTCGCAGATCGGGTGATCCATCACACTGGTAGTGATGGCAAACATAAACACATGAGCGGAGAAATATCGTTAAAAATGTAGTATGCAAAGTGTTGAAAGAGAGTTAGGGTTTGTTTAAGTGAATATCAGTTGCTTTGATTCATAAGTATTATACGACATACAAAAACCAGAGTAGGACGAACAGTAATAGAAATAGAGAGATAATGATTTTAAGCCAACTTCGATAAAGTATGTTTTTCTTGTATATATGCTACGCGATACTTTATCAATTGTAAACCGCTTTTAAAGTTCCTTTTTAATTAAATAAGGTATTAAACTTAATTAAGTAAGGTAGTGTCTTGAGCTTGGGATATTCCTTATTCTACTTAAATAGTAAAGTAAGAAAAAATAAAACTACAGCCTAAATACGTCCCACCAATACTACGTACATTCTTCGAAATATTTTTTTTAAATCTCATATGCAGCTATTCTCAAAATATTTTCTTTGACCGTCGAGCACATGGTAAATCAGCACTTTAAATTTCAATCAACAACTTTATCGTCTTATCAAATTTTGTAATTTATATAAGTACTTATATATTTTTGGGCTATATAAGTTTGTTTATATATTTATATATATGTTTCTATATGTATATATTATATGTTTAAATTTATATTTTAAATTTTATTGCATTTATTATCTATATATCACATGTATTGATATTATATGTGGTATATTTATATTGCACCACCTACCACCTACCTATTTATTGTTTTATTCCTTCACAGCTTTGGTTGCCTCGAAGAGATCGCTATGTAGCGATAAGGCCACCAAATTGTACATATAATCTGCTTTTGTTATGTTATTTGTAAATTTGTTCGTGGTGTACAATAAAAGTATATTCATTCATTCATTCAATCATTTATCGGTGCCGGCGGGAATCGAAGTCGAATTGCTTGCGTACTGTGAAATTTATAGTAAGTGCTTAGGCGTTGAGGTACTACGGCTCCATTGGGGCTTAAATTCTTCTAAATACTATGTCTTCTAATATGAGTAAATTATTTTTATTATTCTCAGTTCAGTATATAGAAATATAAACAATTTTTTTTACTTTTATGCTTATCATCTTCCATTTAATTTAAAGGGTGAAATATATATTCTTATGTATTTTTATTTATTTATTTATACTTTATTGAACTTTACAAACAGTACAGGATCAAAAAGCAAACTTAATGCTAAACGCATTCTCCGCCAGTCAACCTTAGGGCTGTGATAACACAACGAAGGCGGTTACAGAGAAAACAAAAAATATTTATATACAAAGTAAGCATTGTACACACATCTCTAAATAATATCAAGAGAGTGAAATAATCGTAACACATATACAAATACACATATACTCGTACACAAATAGGAATACAATATGATACATAATGTATTGAATAAACAAAAATAGAGATAAATATAATGATGACGAAGTTTGGCAGTTTTGAACCTATTTTAGGAAATGAGTCCAAATATTCGTCAACACATAATGTTGAGATAAGATGAAACCATTCTTTTTTCGTAATTTATTTATCTTTTTCGGAACGAAGTTTTGGAACGAAATTCCTTATCGAACGGTACGGGTTTGGCGGATGGGAGCTAGGCGACAAAAAGTGTAAGATTTTTTCGTCACTACCCCTTGTGTCATAGTGAATTTTATTTTAAATTACGCATTCATTTTATAGACGCTTGTAATTCATTTATTTGTATTTGTTAATCAATAATAATATACTACGAAAGGAACTTCGTTCCAACCGAGTGTTCCACGACACTCACGCATGTTTTTTCATAATCCGAAACAGCAAAATATTTTACGTGGTAGAGCCACGCTGCAGCTATATTATGGCTGCATTACGAACGGGTCGGCTCGACCGGGGAAGGACCACGCCCACACAGAATACCAGCGTCAAATAGCAGCTTAATATTGCTGTGTTTCGTATGGTGGGTGTAGAGAACCAGAGACCCTTTTTACTGGTAACGAGGCATTCCATCTTTGTCTTTAGGATCAACAGCGCATCTGCATTTTGAATCTTAATTGAGGATAGATGTAGATGTTAATAGGACGCAGCATTCACTTACCATCAGGTGGAATGTGTGCTCGCTTCTCATCACTCCACGGGTTGAGGGGTAGAGAATAGTTAATAGCAGTTGGAAGTATTCACATTTCTTCAAAATATTTTTTTTTATTTCTCAGAAATGCAGGTTTCCTCACGATCTTTTTCTTTACTACCGAGCACATAGCAGATCAGTACTTAAAATTGCAATTAACAAGATCATTGGTGCCGATAGGGAACCCGAGTTAACAATAAATTTTAAATAAATAAATAAAAATAAGTAACATTAATACTACATGCTATTGATTAAGAGTACTTTGCAATTATGATAAGCAAAAAATAAATCTATAAACAAAAATATCAACGATTTATCTTTCCGAGTAATTTATAATTATCGCTTTGAATAATACACTTTAGAATAATTAAGAAACAGCTCTAAAAACACTACGCATGTTATCGCACTGATCTTTTTATAAAATGTCTAAGTTCTACAATAACAGTGACAATCGACGGGTGGCAAATTACTCAATTGTCACCAACATTCTTCTATTACTCAATAGTACAAAATACAAATGTACGTATAATAGGACTGTAGCAAATTATATAATCAAATGTTTTATTTTGACGCCATCCAATCAAACGACATGAGTTCTAATATTCCCAAAACTTATGGTAAAATGTTACAACAAAAGTAATGAAACGGTAGAGCCACGCCGTCGTAGCGAATGATGGCTACAGTAGAAACACGCTTGCACTGAATACCACACAAATAGCAGCGTAGTACCACAGTTTAAAGACTCAAACTGTGGTAGTACTACAGTATCGTGTGATAATGACCGGAGACTAATTGACTGACTAGCTGTTCCTCGCGACTTCGCCCGCGTGTAATTTAGGGTTTTAATTTTTTGCGAGGAATCCTAATTATTTTTCTAAAATAAAAGTAGCTTAAGTTACCCCTTAGGACATCAGCTATCTGCCAGTGAAAATCCTGTCAAAATCGGTCCAGCCGTTTCGGAGATTAGCCGGAACAAACAGACAGACAGACAGATGGACAGACAGACAGACAGACAAAAACTTTAAAAATTGTATTTCTGTTATTAGTACCGTATATACTTTCGTATGCATTTAGTAAAAAACTGTAATTATGACATTACAAACAGACACTTAAATTTATTTGTATAGATATAGATATCACGACATTTCATCTTAGTTATTGAGGATGATAACGCTTCTGTATTTTGATTCTTAATTAAGGATAAATGGAGATGTCTTTGGATCACAGCATCTACTTACGTACGGAGCATGGGCTCGTTCTTTACTCTTTCTTTTTATCTAAATAATAATGTCCTACATTATGTTTTTAAAAAACGGCCGACTATGGGCTGCTGTTGAGAATTTCTTGACGGAAAAATCCACTAACTGATTTTTGGCAAGTCAGATCATAAATTATATACGCGAAATATCATTCGATCTCTTTATGATTATTCGATTCTTATATGACTTTTTCGATTCCTATAGTGCGTGAGGGTAATATGCTCATCCGGTTAATAAGGTCACTTTCTTATAACTCAAAAACTACAACCTTAAAAGCTTTTACAAAAATTTACTTCGCAAATATACGGTTAGCCACCGTAGAGTCTATATCACCTGAGGATGCCTCGTGTAGAGGCGAAACACGTGTCGTATTATCGTCAGTGGTGTGTCTTGCCTAGTGTAGTGGTGTTGGAAGTAGCAACACGTAGTAGCACAAGTAGACGGGGATAGTGCACGCAATTGAGGGAGGGCGGGAGGTGCTTCTTCATACTAGGTAAGACACATCATTTTATTTTATAACGCGGATATTTGCGAAGTAAATTTTTGTAAAAGCTTTTATATAATGGATTTCCGCAAAGTAACGCCTGATTCTATTAATTAAACTACAACCTTGTTTGCATAGATGGTTCTGTGATACGATAGCTCTTCATCAGTCAATCAAATAATAAAGGGTCAAAAGGGCGCTGCTTTTTCGACGCCATTTTGACAGTTGAGAACATTTTAAATATTTTGTTGTCGATTCTAGTATTGTGTAGTGTAGTAAGTTTTATTTAAGTTGATTTTTCGAAGTGTTTCTAATTATTGCCAAAGCTTGTTTGTTATTTTTTTCTTAATATATTAGTTATAATTTACGACTTTGTGTTTTTGTCTCTGTTCTCCTCCTAGTTTTGGTGTTATAGGGCGACAAATCTTAAGGCGACCATATTACCCTCACGTACCTTATTTCATTTTGGAACGTCTACACCGCCGACACGAGGCTCCGTGGCACATTGGCTTAGCAATGAGTTGCAGTACTGAGGGCCGCGGGTATTCGAATCCCGCACGGAACAAGTCTTTGTATGGCCTACGAATATTGTCCCAGGACTGGATGTTGTCCTTGTGAAATTTATGTTTACAAACTGCCCCTACGATACAAGAGAAATTTTACGTTTTAGAAAAATCCCAAAAAAAAACAGATAAAACTTGGACCCCCCACATCTCCTACTAAGGAGGTTGAAAGCAATTGCGTATAACGATATCAAGACTCGGACTGACCCTTGGGTAGAGGCAGATGTTGTGGTATACTACATCCAAGACTCTGAATTCGATTAATTGAAAGTTTATACAAAATGTTAAGAACACAAAATGTTGAGCATACAACCCTTTGTCGTTAGTTGAATCAAGGAAAAATCAGCATTCGACAAATGGCTGAATCGCCCAGATTAAATATACCACTTCATTCAGCTTAAAAATAAATATTTACATCGACGACGCAGGCATATAAGGCGAAAAGTTTTTGCACAGGAATATCAAATTCGCTGAAGCGCGGAGATTCTTCAATGTTTCAGTTTGTTTCCCATCAAAAACACCGTTGTTTTAATATCAAAATATTAACTTTACTAATGTGACACACAAAATTACAGTCCACCTGTTGGTAAGTGGCAATTCTGCAGGCCATGGATAGCCAACTTCAATTAAAAACAATAAAATATGCGTGAGTGTCGTGGAACACTCAGTTGGAATGAAGTTTATTTTTATAAATTAGGGTGACAAACGAGCACACAGTCCACCTGTTGGTAAGTGGTTGCTGTGGCCCATAGACATCTACAACTATCTTCGTTTGCGAATTAAAATGCAGATGCATTGTCAGCCGTGAGGACTAAGATGGAATGCCTCTTTTCCAGTAAAATCGGTCTCCGGTTTTCTACACTCACCATACGAAACACAGCAGCATTAAGTTGCTATTTTACGCTGGTATTCATTGTTCCTTTCGTAGTGTATTATTGTTGATAAACGTATTATATTACTGATTAACAAATACTCTGAAGCGTCATTTCAAAGAATATTTCTTTCATGGCAAGATAAGAAAAAGTGCGAGGGAGATCGATATTATTCCATCTCGCTCGCACTATAGAAAGAGGGTCGTGACGGAAAAATCTTACACTTTTTGTCGCCTAGCCCCCATCCGTCAAATTCGTACCGTGCGATAAAGAACTTCGTTCCAAACAGGCTATGGATGGTTACCTCTGAAAATCCTGCTCAAAGTTTAAAAACTTTTTTAAACTAAGTTTGTATAAAGAGGGTTATTATAATATTAAGGAATTTTTTCTCGAACCAGTGGTAATTAAACAAAAGAGTGACTTTCAATAAGTATTATTTATAATCTATATTGAATAAAAAAGTTTCTGTTTCTGTTTCAAAATTAAGATGACTTACAGCCTGGAATAATACTGACATATAATGCACCCTTCAGATTCAGAACAGGAGTACAAGCACTGCTGTTTGGCTGTATTAAAAGATGAAATGTTTCTCAGAATGAAATAATGCTACATCCTTGATTCTTCAGACCGGACACACGAAACAAGTAAGTGTGCTACCTACCCAGAGGTAGAAAAGGAGTCCACCTAGTAAAATCTTTGATTTTTTGTAACTTTTATCAAGAAAGTGATGTGCTTCTAACATTCTGCATTGTTAGTACTAGTATAGCTTCAGTATGACTTTATTACGTATATATTATAGTATTATGAAATTTACGTGGTAGAGCCATGCTGCAGCTATATTAGTAGTATAGTTGTAGTACGAATGGGTCGGCTCGACCAGGGAAGGACCACGCTCTCAGAGAAAACCAGCGTAAAATAGCAGCTTAACGCTGCTGTGTTTTGTATGGTGACCGGAGAATCGGAGACCGTTTTTACTGGCAGAGGCATTCCATATTAGTCCTCACGGGTGACAACGCATCTGCATCTTCAATCTTTATTGAGGATAGATGTAGATATCTATGGGCTATGGCAACCACTTACCATTAGGTGGACTGTGTGCTCGTTTGTCACTTTCTCCTATAAAAAAATTACAAAAAAAAATGAGTTCCAATTGCAAAATACAACAATAGAAAAGACCATTTCATTTATCTTATCTGTTTTACATGACAAAAATTATTCAGCAAAAAATTTTCTATGTATCCGCAAACTCATTTTATTTAGTGACTTATTTTAAGATCTTTACCGCAATAAATAAAACGTCTTACTATTTTAACTAATTTCTTAACAGTCAAGTTTTATTATATACTTTATTTTAACTTTTTAACGTGGTAGAGCCACGCTGCAGTTATATTATGGTTGTGGGATGAATAAGTCAGCTCGACCGCGGTAGGACCATGCTGTTACGGAGTACCAGCGTAAAATAGCAGCTTAATGCTGCTGTGTTTCGTATAGTGAGTATAGAGAACCGGAGACCCTCTTTACTGGAAACAAGGCATTCCATCTTAGTCCTCAGGGGTGCCAACGCATCTGTATTTTGATTCTTACTCGAGGATAAATATAGATGTCTATGTACCACTGTATCCATTTATCGTCAGGTTGACCGTGTGCTCTTATGTCGCTTACTCAATAAAAAAATATTTCTTTAATATGTATGTAATAACAACAATAATCAACGTGTTTAATAATCAATGCGTTTATGATACAATTAACATTTAATGGTATCATAAACGCATTGTTTACATGTTTATGCGTGGTTAGCCACTCTGCAACATACTGTGTCTGCATCACAAATAGGTCAGCACGACCAGGGAAGAACCTCGCTCTTACCGAGACATCGTAAAATAACCGCATAATTCCGTGTCTCGTATGGTGAGTGACAAGAACCGGAAATCCTTTTTGCTGGTCCGTTTTGGTACTCAATCTTCCGCGGAAATCCGTTTTGGTACTCAATCTTACTCCTCCTAGGAAGAATTGACAAGAATCGAAATGCAACTGCGTTGTCTAGATTTTGATTCTTAATCGAGGATAGATGTAGATATCTATGTGTCACAGTATCTACTTACCATCAAGTAGACTGTATCTGTATGCTCATTTTTCACCTCTATAAAAAAAAAGTTAAATTACACTAACTTACCTAATAACACGACGCACATAAATAAAATGCGTTGACTCCAATAAGAAAACATTTTACATAAAGTAATTGTCCAATTCTCACTTATAAAATTTCAACAACACTTCATAATTATTCTGATTTAACAAAATTATTAAATAATATTTGTTCACAATTTTCGGTAGTCATTCAACTTCAACGTCACATTTTTTAAAGTAATGTAAATTATATTCAAGCACTTAAAATAAACGTAACTGAATTAATAAACAATTTAAATTTGCAACTTATAATAAGCATTAAATAAAAAATATATAGGTGTTTTAATTTTAAAATTTATCGAGCGCGGATAACAAATAAAATTAAAATAATTATACGTCCGTACGATATGTCAGTCAGCTTAAAACTGAACTGAATCAACTGAACACTGAAGTTCTGTGCTGAAGTGAAAATGCGGAGGATTCTTAGACAGATATATATTCGTATAACTTTTGATATACAATTTATAACTATAAAAATATCACATAATGTAATCATATAATAAATTACCTATAAGAACAACAGAGTTAAGCACAAAATAAATAATAATACAAGAAGTATAAGCCTTGTATTAAGAAACGGAAACAATATGTGTGGTTTTTGGTTATTTCTATTTGATTAATGTAACATCTTCTTAGTTGGAAGTTTATGTGTATCTTCATATTATGTAAACATTCGTAAATTAGCAAACTTTTTCATCTCGTATGCTCGGAAATAAAGATACTCAGTCGAAATAAATTTAATTTACGCTTAATTGCATTATGAAGTCTTGTTAACGCGTAGTATATAGAAAAATTAAAGCTCCGACTTCATGTATAATTTTTTTTGTTTATTGTTTTCTGAAGTCGACTCTACCTTTTTATTGAAAGTTTAATATTTGTATATTTGACCTTTTTGAGTGGATTAAGGATCACTAGCTCAAGTATAAAGAATATTGTCTAAATAGTTACATTAAAAGAATAATTCTCTATTTGACCATCCTTTAAATAGTTACATTAAAAAAAATCATTCCCTATCTGACCATCCTTAGGGGTAAAATATTTTCTTCATTATTATATGGGGCCACCGCTGGCGTGTAATTTATTTAATAAATAAGAATCAATGAACTGTTTCACAATTGTGGAAGATTGTGAGTAACATACATACAATAATTTAAAATTATAAATTTTGTACAGCCAACTTTAATATAAGTTATTGAGGATAACTCAAAAACTATTTATCAGACCTATATGGGACCACATGAGAAGCACCAGCTTTCAAATAAAAAAGGAATCATCGAAATCGATTCACCTAGAAAAAAGTTATGAAGTAACATAAATAAAAAAACATACAGTCGAATTGAGCACCACCACATTTTTAAAGTCGGCAGAAAATGAGTCTAATTGTGAACTTTCTACTTTTTATGAAGTCGAGTAAAATTAAACGATATCTTATTCGACGTATGGCAGCAAAGATGTCTGGGTCCGTGTTTTTTTTACTACCAAAATAGGTGTTAAAATGATGGAACAATCATGTTCCGCGATATTTGGAAGTTTTCCAAGCCTATGAGTGTTTATGGATTACAAGTTTGCGCGTTTACCGCTAAAAAGAACCCCTTTGTCGTATCTCCTCAGTTTCAAGGCACTCCCCTTTTTGCTTCAGCCAGTATCGGAATCCTCGGCGTCGACATATCGAGTGATGTGCAGTTTCGTGGTCACTTGGAAGAGAAGCCCAAATTGGCCTCTAAAAAGCTTGGCGTGCTCAGCAATGCTGGACAGTATTTCATGCCGGCACACCGCCTCCAACTTTACAAAGCGCAGGTTCGGCCTCACATGGAATACTGTTCCCATCTCTGGGCTGGGGCTCCCCAGTGCCAGCTCCTTCCACTTGACCGCATCCAGGCAAAGCGGCTCGAATCGTCGGCGACCAAGTCCTTTCCTGAACTGGCGCTGCGAAGAGATGTTGCATCCCTTTGCATTTTGTTTCGCATTTACCACGGAGGGTGCTCTGAGGAATTGTTCGGATTAATCCCAGTCGTCAAATTTCACGAACGCACATCGCGGCAAAACTCCCGATACCATCCACACCATCTGGATGCTTGGCGGTCCACCATTGAACGTTTTACTAGGATGTTTGTTCCGCGTACGACCTCTCTGTGGAATAGCTTACCACCGGCGATTTTTCCGGACCGATAGGACTTAGGCACCTTCAAGAAAAGAGCTTACTCCTTTTTAAAAGGCCGGCAACGCACCTGCAATTCCCTTGGTGTTGCAGTTGTTCATGGGCGGCGGTAGTCACTTACCATCAGGTGAGCCGTATGCTCGTTTGCCCCCTCTCCTATAAAAAAAACCAAACCAAACTCCTTCAAAGATAGAAATAATTATGTTTCCTTCTTCGCGAAATCCTCCGCCGTACCCACCAACACAGAGGTTTCCTAACGCTTTTATTAGTTTCGCGTGTATCTATCTATCTATGTAACGGAATATTTTAATGTAATTTCCACCAATTTATAAACAACCGATTGACTTGAAAATTTGTATTCGCATCAAGGATCGATGATAATACAAATAATTTAATAACTTTATCCTAGTATCCTGATCAGGATCACCGGGACAAAATAAAATAAATTTATCTTTAGGGTGTTTCTTTACTTTTTTAAACCATATACGAGTAATTTATTTTAAATTCAACTCGTTTACGCATTAGCGAAACTCCCGCACATCCGACATTTTGCCACGACTTCTCTGAAGTGAAAATTGAATGTAATTATCGTGTGCATGTCGTTCAATGTACAAATGCCTTTAAATGGAATTGTTTCAATTTGATTCATCCGTTTAATATCCTGTCAATGTCTTGCAATAAATCTAAACTTGTTGTTTCTAAGTACAGACTGTAAACTAGCGGCTTATTTTTGGGTGGATGTAAAACTATAACTGATTTGCTTTTGCATAAATTCAAAGCGCAAGTAAAAATATTTTTTTACTTGGTAGAGCCACGCTGCAGCTATATTATCGCGATCACATAATCTCGACCGAGTAGGACGACGCTCTTACAGAATATCAGCGTAAACTTTGTTTCGTATGGTTAGTGTAGAGAACCGAAGTCCCTTTTTACTGGAAACGACGCATTTCACATTGGTTCTCAGGGGTGACAACGCATCAACATTTTGATTCTTAATTTAATATATGATAAATAATAAACCTTATAATAACATAATGATTTACGCGAACACTACACATTGAATAAAACTATTTTTACGGATTTTATCGCGTTTAATTAACTTATTTTATATTCCCGACGTTTCGGTTGCTTTCCAGCAACCGTGGTCACGGGGGACTGAGGTGATTGACGTCCCGATGTCAAAGTTAACCCTTGTCAAAGTTCTTATAATAACACTTATATATATATATATATATATATATATATATATATATATATATATATATATTTGTTGTATTTGTATAAGAGAAGGAAAAAGCATTCTTATAAAGAAGGGATATTATATATTAGACTTTATGACTATTAAAACATGTATGGACATAATGAGCACCCTTAAAAAATTACTTATAAATTTTATAAGGCTAGATTGTAACTATTGTAAGAATAATAGTATTCTTGTGAGTATGTAGTCTAACTCTTGCGTACAGGGTTATGACGTGGGGACATTGTCCATGACGCAAAACGTGGGAACATTGTAAGTTATCGCAGTGACATTGTCCATGATTGATTCATCGTCCATTGTCCATTTTTCAGAGTAGTCAAATTTTAAACTTAAGTTCAAATATATAAATAATGATATACCGTAATTTAGAGCCGTGGTAGCTCAGATGGTTAGCACTCGCGGTAAATTTCACAGTACGCGAGCAACCCGGGTTCGATCCCAGCCGGCACCAATGAAATTGTTAATTGCAATTTTAAGTGCTGATTTACCACGTGCTCGGCGGTGAAGGAAAACATCGTGAGGAAACCTGCATGTATTAGAAAAAGAAAAAGAAATATTTTCGAAACCAGGTGAAGTTCGTCAACAAGCTTTGGGGCAGCGCGGCGGACACTTCCTTGCCCTAAATCCCTCTCAGAAATGAGAGGAGGCCTATGCCCAGCAGTGGGACGTACATAGGCTGTAACTTTACTTTTTACTTTTATACCGTAATTGCAGTTTTTGGAAATACGAGTAAATAAGGCTTTTACTTTTATTTGAAGTTAAATGTGATTAATGGGCAACCATGTTTTTGCCTACCGATCGACCCTTACGAATGTATGCGTGCGCATTAAAATCAGTTAAAATAATGCATTACCACACACATTTTGAATTTAAAAGATAAAAAGGACAGAATTTTCTTGAAGTAATTTTTATTCAAAATTTGCCTACATTACTTTTGCTGAACCTTCTCTGCAAATTTGGCCGGTTATTGCAAAATAATCATCTGTAAGTATAGCATGTATAAGTATATTGTTATACGTGGTAGAGCCATGCTGCAGCTATATATCTGGTATAAGCTGCTATTTTCGTGCTACAACACGAAAATAGCAGCTTAACGCTGCTGTGTTTCGTATAGTGAGTTTAGAGAACCGGAGACCCTTTTTGCTGGATACGAGGCATTCTATCTTAGTCCTCACGGGTGACAACGCATCTGCATTTTGATTTGTAATCGAGGATAGATGTAGATGTCTATGGGCCACAGCAACCACTTATCATCAGGTGGACTTTGTGCTCGCTTATCACTTATCATATAAAAAAGTGAGTGTGACCAACGAACATACAGCCAGGATATATATTATCATCAGGATAAGTGAATGATATTGCGCATAGATGCTCATATTTATCCTTAAATGAAAACTCCACCATAAGTTAGCTCTGCCGCTGTCTAGCCGACTCTACCACATAAACTTTGATGAGGTCTGATTTTCTTCAACTCACCAGTTGTCGCTAGTTGACACTGATGTGAGGGATTTTTTTTACACAATGTTATTTAATTGAGCTGTTACTTTTAAATAAAAGTTTATCAGTTTTTAGAACATTATATTAAGCACACAAAACAACTTGAAGTGACGCTAGCCTAATGGCAGGATGCAGACCGCGAACTCAAAAGGTCGTGAGTTCGAATCCGCCATTCAACTACTATCGTGAAACACTCCCAAGCTCCCAACACAAGCATTTTAAGCTTACTAGAAGTGGTTAGTAATTTTAAAAAAAGAACAATGCCGCTGTGGTTTGATCTTTAACTCTTTTTTTTCTACTTCTATGACTATCTGTGGTTTGGTTTATTTATTTTTAGTCTAATTAATATAAAATACAACTAATAGTACAGAAAGGAACATTAACCTTTACAAATTTCGAACAAATTAACTTCCCAGTTATGAAATCTGTCAAATATTACAACTCATTTTTAAGTGGCGCCGACCTGATGGCAGAAAAAAATCGTGGATGCTCCCATTACTACGCGATCTCCACTTAAAACCAGTGTGAACCGATTAACATAAACAAGATAAAAATGATAACGTATGCGTATGCCTGTTGAATGTTGTCAAAACAATTTAGGTACTTTTGCCTAAAAGCGGACTGGAATTTCCAAATAATATCTATACTTATTTTTTCATGGATTTTATAATTTTACCGATTTGCCTCAAATGATTTAATATTGTTTTGACTTTTGTATCAACAGCTGGCGCTAGATCAACCGTAGTTTGAGATTGAGACGGGTCCGATTCCACTATCGTGTCCTGTTTGCCATAATCAAACTTCTCCGGGCGGCCACGAGGTTCATTTGTGAAGTCAAAATTGAACGACAGTATTAAGCCCAATGTTAGGCTTCGGACTGTAAACTAAGAAAGTCGTGGATCCAAATCCATCAGTCGACTACTGTGGTGCACCACTCATAACACAAGCATATAACCTTACTTAGAGTGGTTAACGGGAGTATTACTAATGTTAATAGCGAAAAACGATAGCGATTGAGTCAATAACGCGTAGTTCGTTCGTTTGCGACGTGGTGGAGCCATGCTGCAGCTATATTATGGTTGTAGCACGAATGGGTCGGCTCGACCGGGGGAGGACCACGCTCTCACAGAATACCAGCGTAAAATAGCAGCTTAACGCTGCTGTGTTTCGTATGGTGAGTATAGAGAACCGGAGACACTTCTTACTGGAAACGAGGCATTCCATCTTAGTCCTCATGGGTGACAACGCATCTGCATTTTGATTCGTAATCCAAGATAGATGTAGATGTCTATGGGCCACAGCAACCACTTACCATCAGGTGGACTGTGTGCTCGTTTGTCACCCTTATCCTATAAAAAAAAGTTATAATTTAGATTTTGCGTACCGTTTGTGACGAATTTTTTCCACATCGGAACTCATATTTAAAAATAACACAAATTTTCCAGAGATCGAGGTTATTGATATAGGGATATTGCCATTGATTTATATATTTTTAATATGAATCGGATTCTATTTTGATAAAGGAATAACAATAAAATTTATTTAAATTTAGAATTCCACTTCAATTTGACCATCTCTAACGTCAGTTTATAATAAACTAGCGATCTGAACCGGCTTTGCACGGTTGATTGCTGGATCTCGACAACAACACCACCTTCCGGGTAAAACTGTGAATCTAAACCATTATCTAATCAACTTAATCACACTCACAAAATTTCATCAAAATCGGTCCAGCTGTTTAGGAGTTCAGTCACATACACACAGACAAAATAATTATATATATATGTGTGTGTGTATTATACATATAAACTTTTCTCTTGAATCATTATTTTTATTGATGAAAACCGCATCAAAATTCGTTGCGTAGTTCAAACGATTAAGCATACAGGCAGCGGGAAACGACTTGTTTTATACTATGTAGAGAAACGAAAGCGAATGAGTCAATTAAGGCCTGTTTTCACTTTGATTAGTGATTAGTGCAGTTGATTAGTGCAGGTGCTTAGTGTTTAGGAGTAAACACGTGTGGACAGCGATAGATTAGTGCAAATGATTAATAACCTGTGTAGTAAAGTGATTAGAAGTGTCTTTTATTTTTTGCGAGTGGACTGCGAGTGTCACGCCCCGCGCGCCCTTCCTTTCCCCTCACTCGCAGCATGCCTGCCACTAAACACGTTTGGACAGCAGTGCTAAGTGTTTAGCGTTTAGCGTCGGACGCTCACTTCTGTTAAAAAATGTCCATACTTCCTAGTCGACTGCTAACAACTGAATTTACTAAACACAACCACTAAACAGAATTGGACACTACTTACACTACACACCTGCACTAATCAACCGCAATTACTAATCACCTGCACTCGCACTAATCAAAGTGAAAACAGGCCTTAACGCTTAGTTCGTTCGTTAGCAGTAATTTGGAATTTGCGTACCGTTTGTGACGCATTTTTTCCACGTCAAAACTCATATTCAAAAATAACATGAAATTTCCAGATACCATGGTTATAAATATAGCGATATAGAAGAAAAAAATCAGACTCAACAAAACAAATGAATATCTGATTTTAATAAAGGAATAACATGCTTAAATGTAAAATTTATTTAAATTTATAATTCCAGTTTAATGTGGCCAGTACAACTAAATGATTATTTTTGTTTAATGTAAATGATTGAAGACTTACGTCTTACATAAATATATTAATTAATAGTCTTAAAAACTATATTAGTTAATATTTTTATACTTCATGGTTCATTATACAAATAATTAACAAAACCACTTCCAAACGTTCATGCGAACGAAGGCGCGAGTACAGCTACTACTCGTAAGCACGAAACAAGTGTGATTTACATTCTGATATATTCGTTCTCGCTTCGTTGTTTTATTTTAAGCTGTCTCAATTTTTGTGTGCCCAGTGAATACTTCACGATCAAAATGCCTCATCACAAGCTCTACCAAAAATGAGAGGCCTAAAGCCAACAGTGGAACGTCCGTAAACTATTACTTTTGAATTACGGACACCGGGATTGTCCTGCTGACTAATATTATAGGCCTTTCTGAACAAGGCACTATAAAGGCCGGTACTTTTGATTTATTTTATAGTCTATATACATCGCACTGTTGTGCACAGACAACTTATTTTTGAGGAGACCCTTTTTAGGGTTCCGTACCCAAAGAGTAACCAACGGGACCCTATTCCTAAGCCTCCGCTGTCCGTCCGTCTGTCTGTCAGCGGGCTGTATCTCATGATCTGTAATAGGTAGACAGTTGTAATTTTCACAGAATGAGTATATCTGTTGCCGCTATAACAACTAATAAAAATTATAATAAATTAAAAATTAAAAAGGGAGCCCCAACTAGAAACGTGAGTTTTACCTACATAGTACTAAATCTTGTACGTTGTTACGGAACCCTTCATGCTCGAGTCCCACTCGCACTTGGCCGGTTTTTTTATTGGAAACGGGGTACTCCATCTTAGTCCCCAGGGATGACAGTGTATCTGCATTTTGATTATTAATTGAGGATTTTTTTATAGGATAAGGGTGACAAACGCGCACACAGTCCATCTGATGGTAAGTGGTTGCTGCGGCCCATAGACATCTACATCTATCCTCTATTACAAATCAAAATGTAGATGCGTTGTCACCCATGACGACTAAGATGAAATGCCTCATTTCCAGTAAAAAGGGCCTCCGGCCACCTGCACTCACCAAGCGACACGCAGAGGCAAACTTCTACTTCACGCTGGTTTTCTGTGAGGTCGTGGTACCACCCCGGTTCGAGACGGCCCATCCGTGCGACAGCAAAAGCTGCCGCATGGCTCTACCACTGTTAAAATGAGTAAAAGTCCATGAGCCACAGCATCCACTTACCATCACGTGGACTCTGTGCTCGTTTGTTACCCTTATTATATATAAAAGAACAATTATAAGGTGATTAGTCCACCACGCCGCTACAGTGCGTGTTGGCGGATATACTGGTTCCCTATCATGATGTTTTCATTTACGACATAGCTCGTGATAATACAGCACTTCAAACTGCAACTAACAATTTCTCAAATTCAGCAAATATATTCAACAATGGACTTTTATAGGCTGTAAATGTATCAACCCTTAGTTTCCATTAATATTTATAAAATCAAAATACTAAATATGTTAATTAAAAGTAAATAAGGCATCAGAGGCACCTAAACTGAGTAAGTGGTGGCAAATGTGAGTATCTGAGAGATGACTACATATTTGTGCCATTTGCTGTGGAGACAATCGGTCCACGTGCAGTGAAGTTCCTAAAGGAACACTACCCGCGACTGGTCGTTGCTGCTGATGATAAGAGGGCTGGTTCTTTTCTCGCTCAAAGGCCATTACACACACAAAGTATAGCCATTCAGCGGGGAAACGTAGCTAGCGTTTTTGGCACAATACCACGGGGAGTAGGACTGTATGATTATTACTCTTAGTTTTTTTATTATAGGTTTTTAATATATTTTTATATATATATATATATATATATATATATATATATATATATATATATATATATATATATATATATATATTCAAATTAAAGCACAATCATAATTGTATTATTAACTTTTTACTCTTTACATTCATTTAAAATTGAAATTAAAAGTACTAAGCCTAATTTAATATAAAAGGAAATTTTTCACCTTGTAATCACACAAATCTTTATCGACATTCCAATCGTAAATTATTCTATTTTTGTACATTAAATTTGATAGTGATTGCATTATCCATCTTTTTATTGTCATTTGTCGAATTCCTTTCTATTTATTTATTAGTAATATTAGTAATATTGAGTTATTTATAACGGAATTAACACGATAAATAGATTATAATACACTGACATTATATAATCCGTTTATCGAAATAATCTCGTCAATAAGACACTGAAACAAAATTAAGTGCAGCTGGCAAAGAACACGCGACGAAAGAGTGATGTCCTGATTTTATCTTTATTACCTTTTAAATAGGTGATAGCTTCTTTTTCTGGCTTATCTTTATTTATGAGGATGCAAACGAGCATGCGGCTTACCTGACGGTAAGTGCCTACCGCTGCCCATGAATAACTGCAACACCTGGGTAACGACGCGTTGCCGTTGCTTAGGAGTCCGTCTGGGTAAGTAACTCCCCCGCCCCCCCCCCCCCTCCTCAAGCTGTTAATATTTCTGGCACCAAACAGCAGTGTTCCGGTCTGGAGGGTATATAGGATATATATAGAGAGCCAGTATAATTACAGCATGTAAGGCATTCTACATATTCATACAGCAAGTATAGTATATATATATATATATATATATATATATATATATATATATATATATATATATCCATGAACTGCAGTAGCCATTTACCATCAGGTGACAGAAACAAAGAAGTCAGTTTGTCATTTCAGTTTTATAAAATACTAGCTGTTCCCCGCGACTTCGCCCGCGTGTAATTTATTACGATTGGATTTCATGAACTCTAATTCTTTTTTAAAAACAAAAGTAGCCTAAGTTACTCCTTATAATATAAATTTTAAAAACTGTAGTTCAGTTCATCATCATCATCATTACAGCCCTTCACAAGTCCACTGCTGAACAAAGGCCTCCCCCAAGGAGTGCCACAAAGCACGGTCCTGAGCCACCTGCATCCATCGACTTTCTGCATGTCTCACCAGGTCGTTACTCCATCTAGTGGGGGGTCGCCCTAAACTTCACCTACCGGTACGAGGCTGCCACTCGAGAACCTTACTTCCCCATTGTCGGTTCTTCGTGCTATATGGCCGGCCCACTGCCACTTCAGCTTACTAATTCGTTGGGCTATGTCGTTTACTCTGGTTATACTGCGGATATCCTCATTTCTAAGTTTATCACGCAGAGACACCCCGAGCATAGCCCTCTCCATAGCTCGCTGAGCGACCTTGAGCTTCCTCATACGGCCAGCATTGAAGGACCACGTCTCAGATCCGTAAGTCATCACTAACAAAACGCACTGGTTGTACAATTTCGTTTTCAGGTTTTGAGGTATGTCTGACGAGAAGATGTGTCGTAGTTTACCGAACGCTGCCCAGCCGATTTGAATCCGTCGATTGACCTCTCGGTCTAAGTTGGACTTACCTAGTCAGACTATTTGTCCCAGGTAAACATATTCGTCAACAACTTCGAGCTTAGTGCTCCCAACAACTACCGGCATAGGTGTGACATGGACGTTAAACATGATTTTTGTTTTGTCCATGTTCATCTTAAGACCTATCCGTTGGGAAACACTATTGAGGTCATTGAGCATAGTGCTTAGGTCCTCCAGCGATTCTGCCATAAGGACTATATCGTCGGTAAATCAAAGATGTTAATACCGCATCCTTTCCAGTCCAGTAGCTTGAAAATGTCTTCCAATGCAGCGGTCAAGAGTTTCGGGGATATAACGTCACCCTGTCTTACACCTCTCTGCATTTGGATAGGTTTCGTACTCTGATTCTGTACTCGGATAGCCATCGTAGCTCTACTGTACAAACAGTTCAGCACTTCGATATACCGACAGTCAACTTGGCACCGCTGAAGGGACTGCAGCACCGCCCAAATTTCGACGGAATCAAAAGCTTTCTCATAGTCCACATACGCCAGACATAGTGGCAAATTGTACTCTTCGGACTTCTGTACAATTTGCCGAAGGGTATGTATGTGGTCCATAGTACTAAAACTTTTCGGAAACTGGCTTGTGCGGGAGGCTGGAAGCCGTCAAGTCTGCGTGCGAGACGATTCGTAATGACTCTCGAAAACAGCACGTAGACGCGGCTTAGAAGGGAAATCGGTCTGTAGTTCTTCAAGAGAGCGTTGTCGCCTTTCTTGAAGAACAATACCACCTCACTTCTGCTCCACGCCCCCGGAGTAGTGCCACCATGGAGGACGGAATTAAAGAGCTTCTGAAGGACTTCAAGTACCGGTTTTCCACCCGCTTTCAAAAACTCCGCTGTAATTCCATCCTAGCCAGGGGACTTGCCGTTTTTAAGGTGCTGGAAAGCCATTCTAATCTCGCTCAGACTGACGTCCGGGATATCTTCGGAATAGTGTCTAGTAAGACTCGCTCTTGGATCGTTACTCACACTTGCGTGTGGCTCCAACAATGACGTGTACAGCTGCCCATAGAACCTCTCAATCTCACTCAAAATCTCAGGTGTCCCGGAAACGATGCTGCCACATTCGGTCTTCAGCTTTGACAGTTGGCGCTTTCTGGTAGACAGATCTCTGGCAAAGACTTTGGAGCCTTAGTTCCGCTCGATCGCTTCTTCTTCCCCAGCTGTATTGAAGTTGCGCAAGTCCCGACGCAAGCATTTGAAGATCTGTCTGTTCAGTTGCCTGTATGCTGTCAAATCTGTTGAAGAATGTAGCTTCATCTCCCGTCTAACAGCCATGAGATTAAGAGTGTGATCGGAGAGTTTTTGTGTTCTTCTGCGGCGGGTCTTGCAGAACTTAGCTTCAACCGCATGGACAATTTCCACGAGCTTATCATTCATATCGTCCACTTCATTGCAGTCTTCTAGGCACTGAAAACGGTTTTGTAACTCGAGCTGAAAGGTTTCGGGGCCTTGGAACAGAGCACGAGGGGGACGGAGCGTTGACATCATTAGACGAGACCTCTCCAACTTAACGTTTAGGTTCAGTGTGCCTCTAACCATTCGGTGATCGCTACCAGTTTTCGCCCTCGTGATCACGGAGACATCACTGAACAGTTGTCATCTGGTCGTCATAATGAAGTCAATCTCATTTTTTGTCGAACGATCGGAGCTCGACCAGATCCACTTCCTGTGGGGCCGCTTCTGGAAGAAGAGTTCATCATAAAGAGTCCCTCTTTGTCCATGAAGTCGGCCAGCTGCTGGCCCCTTGGGTTCCGTTGCCCTATTCCAAATTTCCCTACTTTCAGCTCACCGTTCTCTCTTGTGCCTAGTTTTGCATTGAAGTCTCCCATTTCCACCGTGTAGTGGGTTTTGGAGGAATGCATGGCTCTAGAGATATCCTCATACATTTCCTCCACCTCCTCATCGGGATTTGCCGAGGTTGGTGCGTAAACCTGTATGACCTTCAGCGAATACCGTTTGATGATTCTGGGTATAAGGTACGCAACCCTCGTCGACACACTCTCAATCTTTACAACGTTGTTAACGAGAGACTTGTGGACGATAAATCCGACACCTCCTTGGGACAGATGGTCGCCCTCCCGGTGATAGAGCAAGTTGCCTGATTCAAGGGTTACCGTGGAGGACACGGACCTCTCTTCGGACCTTGTAGTGTTATGCTACTTACATATCATTTTACATTATTTTAAATTCATTTTTCCATTCTGTTTCGATTTTCTGCATTCACCTCAATACTGGATATTTTACATCACCTTTTTTTTTTTTTGGATCCTATGGAAATAAAGGTGATGTAAAATATCCAGTTTTGAGGTGAATGCAGAAAATCGAAACAGAATGGAAAAATGAATTTAAAATAATGTAAAATGATATGTAAGTAGCCATAACACTACATTTTCCCCCGGTGATGTAAAATATCCAGTTTTGAAGTGAATGCAGAAAATCGAAACAGAATGGAAAAATGAATTTAAAATAATGTAAAATGATATGTAAGTAGCATAACACTACAACCTCGGATAATCCTATAATATGCCAGCGTAACTTGTCTATCTCTTCTTCCAGCTCCATGATCTTCTCGTCAGTCCTCAGGGTGCGTGCGTTGTATGTTGCCATGTCGATTCGTCTTAGGTGGCAACCGAACCTCCACCGGAGATTCTTAGCACCTCCTGCCTTACCGTTACCATGGTCGCCACCGTAGCCAGGAATAGCGGGGCAGCCGGGGACTGGGGGCCGTCTCTTTGTTGCTCTAATCATTGGGGGGTATTTGCCATAGTTGCCACGCTTGGCGAGTAGGTTGGCAACCGCAGTTTTTTTTATTGTACATTTGCTGTTATCAGGAAGATGCTGCTGCCCATCTCCTGCCTGTTTCCCTTTGTCGCCTTTTACGACACCCACGGGAAGATATGGGGTAGTGGATATTCTTAACCGTCACTACACGGCGACGGTAGTTTAGTTATAAGTACCGTATTTACTTTTATATGCATTTAGTAAAAAGCTATAATTTTGACATTATAAATAGACACTTCAATTTTATTTATTTGAATATAGATATATAAACAGCCTAATGACAGCTTGCCGTTGGTGGCGGCGTGAGAGAACACACTACCACATATCAAACAGAGAATGTAGTAAGAGCTGTCAGAAGGGAGAGAAATGAAACAGGATATGGGCAGCAGCATCTCATCATCTCTTCTCTCGTCTTCCTGATAACAACTCAAATAATAATAACTGCGGTCACCAACACTCTAGCATGGCAGCTGTAGCAAACATCCCCCCTATTAATGCTGTGAGGCATTCCGTCTTAGTCCACTGAAGTGGCGACGTTTCCTTAGTCTTCTTTATTTGGAGTTGGATGGAGTTGTCCATGGGCTGCAGTAGCCACTTACCATCAGATTTTTTTCTTTTTTTTTAACGTTACCTCCACATCAGAATTTTCTTCTGTATCGCGGGGCCAGTTCACATACATAGATTTCACAAGGACAAACATTCAGACCCAGAGCAAGTATATATTTGTAGGTCATACAAATACTTGTTTTGCTCTGAATTCGAACCCGCGGCCCTGAGTGCTGCAAGTCATTGCTAAGCCACTGGGCCACGGAGCCAGAGATGAACAATAGTTTCGTTTGTCACTATAATTTTATCATGATTATGGCAAAGCCCAAAGGCGTGGACATCGTAATAAAGAGACTCTTTTACCCTCGCCGCTCTTATCGTTATCCGAGCAACGAAGGATAGGGCGAGTGGTGCATCGCCATACCAACACTCCTCTTTCTCTGCGATCCACCTAGGTAGATGCGGGCAAGAGGAAAGGCCATCCCTCGTGTCGCAGTCCACCAAGGCAGAAACCAGTACTGAGAGTATGATGCAATCCCTAACTTAGAATTCGAATAACAATTGGCACATCAGCCTCACACCCCTAAGTATATCAGCCTATAATAAAAGAATAATACTCTGGTGGTGGTACAACGGACTGCATGAGCCACTCCACCTAATGATAATGAAGGTGCTAACATTTCGGAACATAGAGGACAACGGTGAACTTTTTGTACGCGGTAAGCCATGCTGCAGCTATATTTGTAGTATAGTTATAGCACGAATGGTTCGACCCGACCGGGGAAGGACGACGCTCTCACAGAATACCAGCGTAAAATAGCAGCTTAACGCTGCTGTGTTTCGTATGGTGAGTGTAGAGAACCGGAGGCCCTTTTTACTGGAAAAGAGGCATTTCATCTTAGTCCTCACGGGTGACAACGTATCTGCATTTTGATTCGCAAACGAGGATAGATGTAGATGTCTATGGGCCACAGCAACCAAAACACAGCAACCATCAGGTGGACTGTGTGCTGATTTGTCACCCTATCCTATAAAAAAAATTACAGGCGGCAAGGCCTTCTATCTTCGTCTTTTGTGGTTACAACACAGTTTTAACTTTTAATTTGAGATGGAGGTAGTTTATAATAGATGGAGCTATACAAAGAACTATCACGTTTATTAAAAGTAAAACATGTCAGAGACCTAGAATAGACGTGAATTACTAACTCTCAATATTTAGAGAAGTGGAAGTGTCGCATTTATAGTTGGTTGCATTTCTTCTGTAATTTTTATATACATAGATAAGGATCTAGAACCAGATAAATAATTTCTAGGTCATACAAACATTTGTTCCATGCAGGGTTCGAATTCGCGGCCCTGCAACAATGCAGCTAAACGTTTAGCTACTGCCATGCTATGATATTTAATAGTATAATGAAAATATCAGTTGTTTTCTTTTAATCAACTCATTATGATCGATAAACTGTACAATAAATAATTAATAGCGGGTATTCAAGTTTATACAAACTCTTTGTCAAAGTACGATGAACTTTCATGCATAAGTGATTAAGATAATACAGTTATTTTAGACCGGAACATAAACCGTGTTATTACAAATTGTAGTTTATTGATAGTCTCGGGCTTGAACTACGAGTATCTCATTCTCATTCATTAAATATAGTACAGTCCGTACCGATAAAGAATGGGATTAGAAATGGCTACTCATCGAGCCCGTACCCTCAACATACACAATATCATTAGCGAAAATTCGCAAATAATGGTATATTGCTATAACGTTATATTATTCGGTTAATTGGAAATTTTCTATTAATGGAAAATGTTAAAAATAAATGTAAACGCAAGTATGTACATTAATTTTAAAATAACATTTATAACTAACGACCCGCTCTGACATCGTCTGGGTGAGGTTTATTAATGTAGCGTTATTTAAACTTAAGACAATCATTAAATACCATTTATTTTATTTTAAAGTTGGTAAAAAGTTACTTCGCGTACATACGCGCGATAAAATAAAATGATGTGTCTTATCTAGTTTGAAGAGCACCTCCCGCCCTTCCTCAATTGCGTGCACTAGATTAGTCCCCGTCACCACTAATCCAGAGCTACTAACGATTCGTTATAAGAGTTTACGGTCGTAACTCACAAATTATGGTATTTTGTTATTGTTGATTCCAATGACAAGTTGGACTGAAGTTATAGCACGTACGAAAAACACATATCGCAACGTATTTTTGCAGTCTTTACCGGTGGGTGTGAGTATAGATAGCAACAGTGTGCGAGCGAGAAGTAAATAGAGACGACGCCATTTTCAATCCCATTCTTTAACTGCACAGGCAGTAGTTAGTCTTAGGCTGAGAAACCGTACTTTGACTTTTCTCAGACTTTACTTTCGAGCTAAGACAATGTCGTTATTCATAGAGCTAACTTCGAAGTCGTGCTGAGTGCGCGCTTAACAAAGCCCAAAGAATATCTTTGGCAAAGCCTGAGTCAACGAAATCGACGACTTTCGTAAAACTCATGATATTATCCACAACCATCTTATTAATTTTAAATTACTGTTTTTTGTCACTCTAATTATTTATACCAATAAATAGGTAGTTTTAGGCCGTCTTCTAGTTTTAAATACCACTAATCCATTTTCTATTAACGTAATTTAAAATTTATTTCGAATTTCTTAAAATTTTCTTTTTTTTTTCTAATTTTGCACTCTTCTCATCCGTTCCCGTTCTCATACGGCCGTTATCTGTTTCAAATTGGGACCGTTTTGATTTTTAAATATTAAATTTTTTAAATGTTATACAGTAAAATCAACAACATAAATTGTGGAATGAAGCATCCATTATTTTTGTCTGTCTGGGCCATGGAACACTATAATATATATATATATATATATATATATATATATATATTATAGTATTCTATGGTCTAGGCCTTAGCATAATCTTAACCCGATACAACTATAGGTTCAGAATCAAACATTATGCCAAGCATATACTCAGCAGACATTTTCTGTCAAATTCTATACTTTACATTTAGTTCTCATTCTTTTCCGTGGGTCGTCTTTTTTGAAACAGTCTCTAGTTTAAGCATGAGGCTAATTATAAGTGAACTAAGTACTTTTGTAAAAAAGCGGATACATTTTAGTTAATTTCTAAATTTTAAACCACACACATATGTTAAAAAAATATTAACGTAAAATAGTATCATAATGCTGATATGTTTCGTATAGTGAGAGAAGAGAACCTGAGGCCCTTTTTATTGATAATGAGACATTCCATTTTAAACCTCATTAAAACGCATTAGCATTTTGATTCTTATCGGGGTTAGATAAAGTATCTATGGACCACAGCTCAGCGTACATTCACCATTACGTGGACTGTGTGCTCGTTTGTCACAATTATTCTATAAAAGATATTTGTCAACATGGTCCGTGGACAACACGACGTTTAATCTTTACTGCTTAATTCGTCGTCGTACACTGCGACAGAAGAATGGAGGCTTCAGTTCGCAGACTGTACTGTATCCATACCTTTACCAATTAAGCTACTGTAGCTTACATTGCAGTTTTATTATTCTTGTAGGTCAACTCCGTACCAGTTAGGTAACACAAAGTGGTAATACTAAAATGAACACCTCGATAATATTCAAATGTACTGGTGACGGGTGTGTTATTCGACACCAGCATTTATGTTCGAGTTCAGGACTGTTATTCGTAGCGGCACGAAAGTCTAGCGGTGACCGTTATTGCGCATAAGTCGCGCTGATTGGCTTACTGCGCGTAAGTCGCGCTGATTTTCTTATTGCGCATAAGTCGCGCAGATTGGCTCGTACCTTTGGTTCGCACGCGCTGATTGGCTCTCCAGTCGCGTTCGTGCTATTCAGTATTCAATTCGTGCGCGTCCTCTCCACGTTTCGTTCAGCGCTAGACTGACGTACTGAGACTAGGATAGACTTATAAATCTGACTTTATAAGTCAAAACTCAACTCCAATCCAAGTATAATATTAATATGTAGGTATTAAATGTCGTCATTGTTCAATAAAGTATATAAATATAAACTAGTCATCGAAAATAAAGTTATTTTTGTCTTATATTCAATTTAGAACTTCAAAAATTTTAAATGTTACTTATAAAATAATGTCTGTAGTGTAAAAGTTTCCTTGCACAGCAAATAACAGTTGTAATACAGCTGTTATACAGCTTCTTTAATTTTTTTTATAGGATAACGGTTTTATGCTTGTACAGCTACTGTACAGCGATACTAACAATATACCTAGTCAAGTCATAAGTATTGTCACACAGTAAAAACTTTTCTTTTAGAATACTGGCCACAAAAAAGCTTATTGAATTCGAATTTCGAATTGTTCATGAAAATAAAACTGTATACTTTTTAGAATTGGGAAATAATAATGGTTCCGAAAAACAAATTAATCTCCAGCGATCTGTGGCCGACTATTATTCTAAATAACCAGCATTATAATAAATTACCGTCAAAAAAACCCAATACATACCGAAAGAAAATTACAAATTTAAGAAACAAATGAGAGAACGGTCAAATTACATTTCTCCTAAAAAAAAATAGATCTTCGAATAACAAAAATAAACTTCCGAATAAAATACTGAACCTCCGACAAGATTACTAAGTTATCGACAATAAAGGTTTTGACAAAATAATCATATTTTTAGGACTTGCATGCACTATTATAATTTCTATTGTTGGTTATCAAATATATTTTTAACTCTCAATAATGATGAAAATACCTCAACTGTTTGTCCCGCGCGATCGGGTTCGGGTCGCGTTCGGCTGTTTTCGCGAGGTCGGATTGATGTTCCGAGCGCAGTGCGCTTGCAACGACCGATCCTTGCGTATTTTGATAAAGATTTTATCATCCAACACGGCATACACTGAATACTTGATCGCAAGTAGTAGCCGAGTAGGAAAGGTATCGTACGGTGAGCAGTGGTTAAACTTTGAAGATTACAAGATGAAACATTTTGCTTTCTGGAAAGTCATAGCGCCTAAAAACGAAACAAAATGTAGAATGGAGAAAAGGATCCTGCACTTGCCCACAGTTTCATAAAAATACGTTTGTAAACACCTTCTAGGGCTCGCTATTAGATTGAAGCTCGCGACTCCACCTATGGAAGCGAAAGCACTACCTATAGGACAAAAAAGGAAACGGGGTCGTCCTATTAAATCCAGACCTGCTCTTAAAATACAATGAAGATAATTAAGATACTGACAACCTACCTACCTCCCTATTTAGTTCATAAGTACAGTTTTGGAAACGAGGCATTCCATCTTAGTCCTCATGGGTGACAACGCATCTGCATTTTGATTCTTAATCGAAGATAGATGTAGATGTCTATGGGCCACAGCAACCACTTACCATCAGGTGGACTGTGTGCTCGTTTGTCACCCTTATCCTATAAAAAAAAAAGTTATGTATAACATTTTGTACTACCTATCAAACAATATTTTTATAATGAACTGAATTTTGTTTTATTTTTATCTCTTTTCTTGCTAACTTTATATAAAAAAACAAGGAAATTTGTCGATTAAAAAATAACAGGATAATAGTAAAATAAAAGTTTAGATTTATCTATATGACTGTTCTGAATTTTTAACGCCTGCCCTAGTAGCATGGCCACTAAAACACGATATAATAAAGCGATTTATAGCTTTGAACTTTCAATATTCCAATGTATTTTGACAGTTCATAGCGATAAACCTAATTTAAGCTGGTAGGAAAGTATTATAGCACTAAAGATAAATATTTAATTTTCGAAGATTTCAGTATTTCATTCGGTCGTTTCGTCATTTTTATTCGGACAAAAGTAGTCGGAAAGTTAGTATTTGAGGCAGTAGATTTCATATTTTGAGTAAGGGCAATTCTTATTTTTTTGTCGGAGCTTTTATTACTACCCTTTAGAATTTTACTCATTTTTAAATATGGAGTGGACGCTTAAAGAAGACCGTGTTGCAGTTATTGCGTTGCATCGTTGCGGTTACGCGCCAATTCAAATTTTTGACATACTGAAAAATTTGAATATAACCAAAAGATTCGTTTATCGTACCATCAAACGATACAATGAAGACTCTAGTGTAGATGACAAGTCAAGAAGTGGTCGCCCTCGGTCTGTTAGGACTCCAGCAGTGATAAAAGCTGTGAAGGCGCGAATTCAAAGAAATCCCAAACGTAAGCAGTGGTAGAGCCAAGCGGTAGCTTTTGCTGTCGCACGGATGGGCCAGCTCGAACCGGGGTGGTACCACGACCTCACAGAATACCAGCGTGAAGTAGAGCTTTACCTCTGCGTTGCGCTTGGTGAGTGCAGGTGGCCGGAGGCCCAATTCCCCCCCCCCCCCATCAATATGGTAGTGGAATTAAATACAAGACTACCCCAGGAGGGTACCAGCACCCCTGGAGAATCCCTCGCTGAGCATCCACGAACAAACTACTTCACTCCTGAGCGTGGGTGCTCAGGTTGCCCCGCGTATTCTGGGGGGGGGCAAAATTCCGCTCATGACTAATGCTGCTCGGGGCAAGCGGAGCAATACAACCAAGGCGACCCCTGTCACGCTATCCGTGAATTTTTGCAACATCAGGGGACTTCATTCCAACCTTAACGCTGTCCTTTACCATCTAGAGACGGCGAAGCCGGCCTTGCTCTTTTTAACCGAGACTCAGGTGTCCTCTCCGGCTGATACTTCATATCTCTCCTACCCGGGATACAAATTGGAACACTCCTTTGTGCCCCGGGCTGGAGTTTGTGTATACGTCAGAGAGGACATCTGTTTTCGACGCCTCGGCAGCCTTGAAGGTACGGACCTGTCCATCCTATGGCTGCGCGTAGACAGCGACGACCATCCCCGCGTCTACGGGTGCCTCTATAGGTCCCATAGCGGTAATGCCGACACAGACCGACTCATCGACCACGTCCAAATGGCTGCAGACTCCGTGCTACAACAGGTCCCATCCGCAGAGATCGTGATACTCGGTGATTTCAACGCCCACCACGCTGAATGGCTTGGTTCTCGTTTAACCGATCATGCGGGTAGATCTGTCTACGACTTTGCTTTGGCATATGGTCTAACACAACTGGTTACTTCGCCTACGCGGATCCCAGATGTGGAAGACCATGTACCTTCCCTGTTGGACCTTCTGCTGACCTCTCATCCGGACGGATATCAGGTCTCCGTCGATGCCCCTCTGGGCTCTTCGGACCATTGTCTGATCCGGAGCACGGTGCCACTCACGCTCCAATCGCAGTTGCGATCTACAGCTTGCCGCCGTGTTTGGCACTATAGGTCAGCTGATTGGGACGGGATGCGGTCTTTTTTTGCATCCTACCCTTGGGGGCGGGTTTGCTTCTCGCCGGAAGATCCCAGCGTTGTTGCCGATTCTGTTGCTGATGTGGTACTTCAGGGTATGGAACTTTTTATTCCATCCTCTGTGGTGCCCATCGGAGGCAGATCCCAGCCATGGTTTGGTCGCTCCTGTAAAATAGCATCACGCTATAAGCAGGAGTGCTACCGGGCCTGGGCTGACGCATCAACGTCTCGGGATTTAAACACCAGCGCACTTAAAAAGAAGTATAATTCCGCCTCCAGGTCCTTCAAAAGCGTCATTGCCAAGGCAAGGTCTGAGCACATCGGCAGAATTGGCGAGAAGCTAGTTCGCCTTCCTTCGGGAACCCGTGCATTCTGGTCTCTCGCCAAGGCTGTCCAAGGGAACTTCTGTCAGCCATCCCTCCCATCTCTGCACAGAGAGGACGACTCACTGGCCCATGCCGCAAAAGAGAAAGCCGATCTGTTGTGCTCTCTTTTTGCGTCTAACTCGACTCTAGATGACGGGGGGAACACACCGCCGACCATCCCGCGATGTGAGTGCTCCATGCCGGATGTGCGATTTACACAGCGCTCGGTTCGCAAAGCACTCTTCTCCCTGGACGTCAGCAAGTCGAGTGGGCCCGATGGAGTCCCTCCCATTGTGGTGAAGACGTGTGCTCCGGAGTTGGCACCGGTTTTAACGCGTCTTTTCCGGTACTCCTACTCCCAAGGCGTAGTCCCAAATTCATGGAAGACAGCTTTGGTCCACCCGATCCCTAAAAAAGGCGACCGCTCAGACCCGTCCAACTACAGGCCTATCGCCATCACCTCCTTGTTCTCCAAAATAATGGAATCCATTATAAACTGCCAGCTCATGAGGTACCTTGAGGATCACCAGCTGATCAGTGACCGTCAGTACGGTTTTCGTCGGGGTCGATCAGCAGGTGATCTTCTAGTTTACTTAACTCATAGATGGGCGGAGGCAGTAGAGTCCAAGGGGGAGGCATTGGCCGTTAGTTTGGACATAGCGAAGGCCTTCGATCGGGTCTGGCACAAGGCGCTTCTATCGAAGCTTCCTTCCTATGGGCTTCCCGAGAAATTGTGCAAATGGATCACCAGTTTCCTTGCTGATCGGAGCATCAAGGTCGTAGTAGACGGTGCATGCTCTGATTACAAGCCTATCAACGCTGGTGTTCCACAAGGCTGCGTGCTATCACCAACGCTGTTTCTCCTGCATATCAATGATATGTTGCTAACTGGTAGCATTCATTGCTATGCAGACGACAGCACTGGGGATGCCTTATATACCGGCCGTGCCAATATTTCTCGGGAAAACGTCGCCGAGTACCGGGACAAACTTGTGTCTGAAGTCGAGTCTTTGCTTAACAAAGTCTCGGATTGGGGCCGACTAAATCTAGTCCAGTTCAATCCCCAGAAGACACAAGTTTGCGCGTTTACCGCTAAAAAGAACCCCTTTGTCGTATCTCCTCAGTTTCAAGGCACTCCCCTTGCTGCCTCAGCCAGTATCGGAATCCTTGGCGTCGACATATCGAATAGCGTGCAGTTCCGTGGTCACTTGGAAGGGAAGGCCAAATTGGCCTCTAAAAAGCTTGGCGTGCTCAGTAGAGCGAGACAGTATTTCATGCCGGCACATCGCTTGCAACTTTACAAAGCTCAAGTTCGGCCCCACATGGAATACTGTTCTCATCTCTGGGCCGGGGCACCCCAGTGCCAGCTCCTTCCACTTGACCGCATCCAGCGCAGAGCGATTCGAATCGTCGACGACCGAGTTCTTTCCGATCGGCTCGATACACTGGCACTGCGTAGAGATGTTGCATCTCTTTGCGTATTTTATCGCATCTATCACGGGGAGTGCTCTGAGGAATTGTTCGGACTAATTCCAGCCGCTCAATTTCACCATCGCACGTCGCGACAAAACTCGCGTTACCATCCATACCATCTGGATGATTGGCGGTCCACCACTGTGCGATTTAGAAGAAGTTTTCTCCCTCGCACAACTTCTTTGTGGAATCAATTACCACCAACGAATTTTCCGAACCGATACGACTTAGGAACCTTCAAGAAAAGAGCTTACACCTTTCTAAAAGGCCGGCAACGCATCTGCAATTCCCCTGGTGTTGCGGTTGTTCATGGGCGGCGGTAGTCACTTACCATCAGGTGAGCTGCATGCTCGTTTGCCCCCTATTCTATAAAAAAAAAAAAAAAAAAAGCAGAAACTGCTGGCCCTTCAGATGGGGTTAAGCAGAATCACGGTGAAAAGGGTATTAAATGAAGACTTAGGGCTTCGGGCATATCGAAGAAAAACAGGACATCGTTTGAATGCTCGTCTAATGGACCTGAGACTGAAGAGATGCCTCGCTTTGTTGAAGCGGTACGCGGGAAAAAAATATCGGGAAATTCTTTTTTCGGATGAAAAAATTTTTACCGTAAGACGAGAACTACTACAAACAAAATGATAAGGTGTACGCACACAGTAGTGAAGAAGCGAGCAACCGTATTCCGCGTGTCCAACGAGGTCATTTTCCATCCTCGCTCATGGTATGGTTGGGAGTTTTTTTTTTTAAAGTTTCTTATTGGGGCTTAACAGAGGTACATTTTTGTGAGAAAGGTGTAAAAGCGAATGCAGTTGTGTATCAAAATACAGTCCCCACGAACCTTGTGGAACCTGTTTCTCATACCATGTTCAATAACAGGCACTGGGTATTCCAACAAGATTCGGCGCCAGCTCATAGAGCGAAGAGCACACAAGACTGGCTGACGGCGCGTGAAATCGACTTCATCCGGCACGAAGACTGGCCCTTCTCCAGTCCTGATTTGAATCCGTTAGATTACAAGATATGGCAACACTTGGAGGAAAAGGCGTGCTCAAAGCCTCATCCCAATTTGGAGTCACTCAAGACATCCTTGATGAAGGCAGCCGCCGATATTGACATGGACCTCGTTCGTGCTGAGACATGCGATAGACGAGTGGCCGCGCAGATTGAAGGCCTGTATTCAAAATCACGGAGGCCATTTTGAATAAACTTTAGTGTCATAAGAATCTATGTTTTGTTAAGTTCATTTTGGTATATAAATGGTTACATAATGAATAAACTTGTTTCAATTATTTTATATTAAACATGTGACAGAATTTATGACCTGACTAGGTATACGTTTACGCGCTTATAATATTTACAGTCTTAAAAGTACAACATCGAATAAGAATCTTATTATTAACTAACACGTGATTGGTTGTAAAAAACTCAGTGAAAAGAATTTTTGTGTTTTTTATTTCATGGAAACTGAGTCACGTTCCAAGCGTAACTGTGCGAGGCTTCCCATTTCTTCTCATCGCTCGCGTCGGAGGGATCTATCTTTCGGCTGCGCGTGTTAATAACTTCGTAAAACAGTTTCTTATAGAACAATAATATATATATATATATAATAAATAATGCTTTTTTTTGGAGCTAACTTCTCTATCTTTCACGAGACGTCGGGTGTAGCTACAAGCCCTTATACAGTTAGGAAATACAGCCTCAAGTATAAAACGAATTTCAATACAGCTCGTATACAGCATACAATGCTGCTTGGGAGTCTAGGGTGTCCTTCGCTTAATCTGCCTTTACTTCTGCAATATAAACTCTTTTCTAATTCATTACCAAATAAAACACCGAAGCATTCCGTATGTTCAAGAAATATTAATGAATGGACCTGCGCTCCCACAGAACCTCACTTTCTAGTGGCGCCGCACTGGTGACAGAAAAAGTCGTGGATGCCCTCATTGTATGCTGTAGTCCATGCACTGTGTAGTACACCTGATGGTAATGCATATATAATACTAATAAACACTTACAGAATACTTTTATCTGATATTAAAAACAAGCCTTACGGTAGTAATCCAGTAATATACTTAGTTTCTATTCGCTCCTTTTTCATATAAAACATCCATAAATATGAGATGTGTTACTCTACTACAATAATACGCAGAAAAGTTTAGCCGCGACCTTGTTAGGGTTGCCTGTTTGAATGAATTTCATAAACGTTTTAAATCGCTTATTGTAAAAAGTATTATACATGTGACCAACAATATGATAATATGCATACTTGTAATAACATTGAAACATTAATATTTTTGATATATATTATTCAACACATGAAAAGACCACATTCACAATCAATATGACATCGGAACGTCAAACTTCTCGGTATACGGTATATCATTATTTGAAATTATCCTGTATTGAATGTGAATACGAGCTACAACGTTTTTGCCTACCGATCGACCGTACCACTATTCATGAAAAAATAATATCGCCAACTAAGAAGAATTCGTCTCTTGTATGTTGCCGGACGTATTCGCAACTTACCCAATAATCACAAATGGCGTCAGCAATGACGATCGTAGAACAAGACCCTCACTATTCGCCACTAAATCCAGATTAAACGTAGTTTTAGCTGCTTCTTCATATGTCGGAGATATGTGATATCTTCCTTCTGATATTTCGACAGCTGTGTTTAATGTATGAGACACTACGGAGTTATCACTTTGTCTAGCTTTCACAAGTGCGACGATTATTGCTTCATCCCACAAAACCTATCTCTCTTACACATAGGTACATCATAGAAAATTTTACAGGAAATCAAATCTAAACCTATCTGATAATAGATGCTGCTTGGTACCTCGTACACATTTTGTTAATGATATATTCACAAAAGCAATATTTTCTTATTTATTAAGAGTTTAGAAGTAAAGAAAACATATTTCTGATCAAAATTTCGTTAGTGAAGAGACTTCGGACAAGATCATCGCTTAACAAGTGGTAAAATTAAAAATGTTTTATAAGTATAATAGACTTCAATACAACAATAATCAATTAAGTATAATATATTAAGGATAACTCAAAAACCACTGGTCAGACCTTGATCAAATTTGTATGGGAATATTATATGGGAAGCACCAGCTTTCAAATAAAAAAGGATCATCAAAATCGGTTCACCTAGAAAAAAGTTATGAGGTAACACACAAAAACAAAATACAGTCGAATGGAGTCGGTTAAAAATCAAAAATCGCCTAATCTGTCTTTTAGGAGTGCACACAGTATATTAAAATTTTCTAAAATGTAACTTTATTTTGCCTTTTGTCAAACAGATTCCCTCCGGATTTTATAATTAGCAAATATGGTTAACGTTAATTGGACGGGTTGTTTGGAATCCAAAGAACTCAACAATTTGCAGCAAACATTTGCTTGAGAAGTATACGAGAAAAGTTAGAATAAAAACAATTTTATTAAAAGGGACCATTCCTTCATTATTTGTACCAGTAAGTATAATAATATTGTTACAGTACGCCTTCAAAACTTTAATTTAAACTGAAGTGACAAATGAATTTACAATGAATTTACTTGATGGTAAGTGGCTACTACAGTCCATGGACACCTGCAGGCTGCAGCCAATTTTATACTAAGAAAGCTACAGAAGCGTTGTCACCCATGAGGAATTTTTTTATAGAATAGGGTGACAAACGAGCACACAGTCCACCAGATGGTAAGTTACCAACTTACCATCTGGTGGACTGTGTGCTCGTTTGTCTTACCAAGTGGTTGCTGTGGCCCATAGACATCTACATCTGTCCTCGTTTGCGAAACAAAATGCAGATGCGTTGTCACCCGTGAGGACTAAGATGGAGTGCCTCTTTGCCAGTAAAAAGGGTATCCGGTACTCTACACTCACCATACGAAACACAGCAGTGTTAAGCTGCTATTTTACGCTGGTATTCCGTGAGAGCGTGGTCCTTCCCCGGTCGAGCCGACCCACTCGTGCTACAACCAGTAATATAGCTGCAGAATGGCTCTACCACGTATAAATCTAAGATTGAATGCCTCATAGGTTATTATATTATTAACTAGCTTTTTACCCAAGCCTTCGCTCGCGTGCGCTTGAATTTAGGAACATCATTAAATGCTGTTCCGTGCCAAATTTAGAAAAATTCGATCACTTTTAGAGTCACCTCGGTGGCTATGTCTCTATGTCTGTCAAAGATTTTTTTCATTCTAAAATACTATTAGACGTAGATGATTGGTAAAATGCTACAGAAACACGTGAATATATCTCTATTGAATATATGTCTAGAAACTCTATTTTTTTATATCGGGCGTGTCTTCCGATTCCGATGTATCCATAAGAAAGGTAAATAGTCCTGAAGTCAAAATGTATTATTATTATTTACATTTTACTCTTTACATTTATTTATAGTTAAAGTTAATTTAGTTTTAACAAAGTATTATAATGTTTATTTGAGACATCTTATTCATATCATTGGTCCTATTGAATATTGATTGGCACCATAAAAAAGATGTAGATATTTTTTTTTACTTCGAGTAGACTTGAAAATTTCATAAATACAGTTCTATAATAATGAATAGTACACATGAATTAAAACTAATGTTACGGGTTTTTTTACGCATCTTGGATGAAAGTTCCGAGTAAAAGAACATATCGTTGATGTGAAGCACCGAAGCTCCCGGAAGTCTAAAGTATGTCAACATGTTTAGTATCGTCCCAACCATTATATCGGATCTGATAAACAACAAATCCTTGGAATAGAACACCGAATCCTACCAATGATGATTCGCGAGGCTATTGAAATTAAAATTTAATAGGGAAGATGGCTGAGTGCTACCATCTGCTAAGGACCCCATAATTAATAAAATTAAATTCAAACTACTACTGCATTTATTCTATTCTATTTTAACTATGACATCAGGTCGTCAAACACCTCAGTTCTCCCGCCCCTCCCGTGATCATGGGTGTTGTAAAGTGTACAAAACATCGGGAATTTAAAAAGTTAAAATTAAACGCGATAATATCCTTAAAATTAGTTTTATTCCTTATAAATATTATTCACAGTGAACGTGAGGATCACTACACTCATGAACGGGAGTAGAAAAATGTTCGCCCTTTTGTGGCGGTGAAAGAAAATCCACCACCTCATATCGTCCCGTCGTAAGAGGCGACATAGGAAAACAAACTGGAGATGGGATGGGCTGCATCATCTTCTTGACAACAGATCAAAATAATAATAGCTGCGGTTGCCAATCCGCATTTTAACTTTTACCCTCATCTTTGCAAGACTTAATATTTACTGTAGAGTGAAAACTAAAAGCAACATACTCGAAAACACGAATAAAATAAAAACAGCATATATTGCCCCATGAAAAGTAAAAAAGTAGCAGCTTACATGTTACTAATAATAGGCACAGGCCACAGAGTTTTTAGCCAAAAAAGTGTTCGCTGCGCTGATTCCAACGCGGGATGAATGTAATGTTAATGATTCAATTATTTACATCGTATATTCAGTAGCATTGTATTATTTCATTTTATCAATGACTTGCCATTTTAGTTTATTTAGAAGTAAGTAGGTGGCGCTAATATTAGATGAAATAATGAAAGCCAAAACCATACCATCTAGTAATATAAGCAATAGAAGCGAACATTTATTTATTATATCAATAAGGGATAAGGGATAAAGTGAAGTCAACTCTCTTAAAAGTTCTGTTTCTGTTAAAAAATACGCTATCAGCGCCCCTAGTGGTGAAAAACGATTTAATGATATCGTCATATGACCATATTATAAAATAGCAACGTTGTGTTTAGTTATAACTATGAAGATAGTAACGATTTCTATTCATTGATTTGGTCAAGCTATATTATGACATGGTCAACAAATAGTGTTAAATATCTCGAAATGACCACACCATTTCAAGAAACGATAGACTACTTTATGACATATGATCAATTCTACGATCTGGCCACGACATCCATAAAAATCTCTTGAATAAAACTATAATGATAATGAAAATTTTGCAACAATTGCAAATTTCAACAGTGGTCACCGGAACCGGTGTCACGCGGCAGCTTTTGCTGTCGCACAGATGGGCAGGCTCGAACCGAGGTGGCACCACGACCTCACTGAAAACCAGCGTGAAGTAGAGGTTTACCTCTGCGTTTCGCTTGGTGAGTGCAGGTGCCCGGAGGCCCTTTTTACTGGAAATGAGGCATTCCATCTTTCCATCTCACGGGTGACAACGCATCTACATTTTGATTTGTAATAGAGGGTAGATGTAGATGTCTATGGGCCGCAGCAACCACTTACCATCAGGTGGACTTGTCACCCTTATCCTATAAAAAAATGCAGACATACCAGTTTTAATCACTTTACTAGTAATACTTTATTAGTAATTCAAATAAATACCTTATCAATTTTTATATTTATGATAGACGTCACTATTATCTAATGAAATTATTACACTTTCAAAATAAAATAACAAAAATACCAAAAAACTAAACGTTAGAGTTTTTTTAATAATTTTAAAAATCTAATAATTTAATCATATAAATGTAAGTTATTTATATAATTTCATTTATTAGTAACTGAAGGCAAAATATACTACTTTTTCCATTTGATGATAGATGGCGCTGTTTTGAATACCAAATCGGTGTAGTTTCAAATTAATTTACCAAGATTATAACTATATTTTAAACTTTATTTACAAATATGGTATTTATTTTAAAAACACCTGTCATCCCGCCCTTAACTAAGATATAATAGAAAATTAACATCTAAAGGAAATAAAATACTTAACCTTCCTTTTTTGAAGTTCCGTAATCGGATAAAAAGTAGCCTATAAGTTGCCCCGGGTTACTCACTACCTACATACAAAATTTCATGTAAATCGGTTCAGTAGTTTTTGCGTGAATCCGGAATACACAGACAGACAGACAGACAGACAGACAAAAATTCTAAAAACCACTAATTTGGCTCCAGAACCCTTTATTTAGTCCCCTGGACTTGTTTTTTCAAGAATATATTAGAATTACAGACACGACTTTTCTACAGATTTATTATATGTATGGATATGGATTAAACTGGCTCTCTATACTCTTTTATGCTGTTTGGCGACAGAAATAGGTAAGAGGATGGTATCTACCCAGACCGCATCGTAGGCAGAAGAGGTGAAGGTGCAGAAAGATTATGTTGTCGTTGAGTACGGTTAAGTGTAGCGAATATGTTCGTCCTTTTTTGACAACCCTAAGTCGCCACGACGCTTCACGAAGGTCTGCAAACAACACATTTAAGACGTCTCACGACGTGACTGTGCTTTTAGACGCCCACCGCTCGCACTCGACACGGCACGAACGTTCGCAGATAAAATTACTCGTTTAATACGGCCATCTTTATACGTGCTTATATTCCTGCAATCATAATAAAATCTTTCACCACTTGTTAGCTATATTAAAAGTGAAATTTAGTTATAATTCTCAACACTCTGTGATTTTAAAACTAGATGATTTTAATAGTTTTCATTTCTTCTTTTTACCCAGCACCCAGCAGGAATTGAAATAGTTTATCGTCATTGTAAATTACACTTATTGGTAGACATATTTAAGTTTAATTTACCACAGGAAATATACCTTTGAACGCCCTGGTAAGAACCAACAAGAAACCCATCGAAACAACTTTTGTGATTGTAAAACTATTTTTCTTTTCAGTTCAATACGATATGTGTTTGAAATACCTAATGTTTTGCATTCTTTTCACTCTGTCATCCCTGTCATTAATTTCGCCATTTTACTTCGCTGATTATCATGCATTATCATCATAATAGCCCTTCACAAGTCCACTGATGAACATGAGCCTCCACCAAGGAATTTCATAAAGGATGGTCCTGAACCACCTGCATTCATTGACTTCCTGCATCTCTTATGACGTCGTCACTCCATCTAGTGGGAGATCGCCGTAAACGTACCGGTAATCGATAGCTTTTCTTCCCCATCGGTTTTCGGTTTTTTGAGTTATTCAGTAGGAGGGAGGGAGAGGGTTTTTTCAGCACTGCGCTTTCCAATACGAGACTACTACTTGAAAACCTAGGAATAGAAATGGTTTATACTTGTTGTAAATTTAATTTTTTTCGGAAAAACCTTTGTCCTGGGAAGAACCAGCAAGAAACCCAGTTACAATTATGTATTACAGTTTACAAATATTTATTATGTTTTACAATTAATTATAAAAATCATACTTTCTTTCATTTCTTCCATGAAGCAAATAATTTGCTTTATGCTTTCTTCCATATTCGTTGTGGGTTCTTCGAGCTATAGCCTTGAATAAAACGTAACTTCTAATACGAGTACTTTATACCACATTTTCTACGCGACTTCGTCCGCGTGGAATTTATTACGATTAGATTTCATGGGGTTTTCTTGCGCGGAACCCTAAACCTTTTTCTAAAATAAAAGTAGCCTAAGTTACTCCTTATAACACCAGCTATCTGTCAGCGGTCCAGTCATTTCAGAGATTAGCCCGAAAAAACAGACAGACAGGCGTACAAATTAAAAAATATATTTTTTTTTGTTATAAGTACCATAGATATATACTTTCATATTATGCATTTAGTAAAAATCTTTCATTTTGACATTACCAACAGACACTTCAATGTTTTTTTTGCCTTTTATGACGCAGAAAGTGATACCATGTATAGCGCGCAAATTGCTCGATATGACATCACGTGGGTAATTAATCCATGTCATGTATCTCCCGCATGACGTCATCAGCATTGATTCTCGATTACGAACCCTGAGCAGACAATGAGCACACGTGTACTAGTACATCGTAGAGATTAAAAAAAAAAACAATGGCTATAATATTTTCATTACGAATGTTAAAAGACAAAAACAGTCCTTTAATGGATCACGTTGTTGTCCGTTCGCCCGTCTGTCGAGGCCCCTTTTCTCCGGAACGGAAACACTAAGTTCTGCGGTCCCTTGAGGATGAAAATAATTCAAGATTCCAACTAAACGTAATCGAAAGATACCATCGTAGATATTTAGCGGACTTTAAAAAAGAAGGCCGTACCGTGTAGTGGCGATGTAAAAATATCAACTACCTTATATTATCCCGTGCGGTTGTCAACCCGCTTAGTAAGTGTGGCAACTATAGCAAATATTCCTCTATAGGCTATCTATGGTGGAGATCAGATCAGCAGTGGACTTTAATAGATTGTAACAGTAAAGGTATAACAAGAGTAGGGTTATAATTCCTTGTATGTTTTTTTTGTAAGTGTATGTTACGTGATATCTTCGTTAATTGTGAATCAATTTTGACGATTCTTTTTTTATTAAATTGTTTATTCTTCAGGGGTGTTCCCATATAAATTTTGAGAAAAAAAGTATATATGTACTTGTGTACGTTACTGTATATATACAGTAACGCTCACAAGCACATAGTGGAGGACTTTTTTCTCATATGGAAACACCCCTGAAGAATAACCTATTTAATAAAAAAAGAATCACCAAACCGCTACAGCGGGTAGCAATCTCAACGTTATTAAACAAATATAATAGAATAGAATGAATTTTATTCGATATAGATTATTACATAATACTTATTGAAAGTAATTTTTTTTATTTACACACAGTTTCGGAAAATACCTCTGTCTGTAATGGAAAGAACCATCAAGAATCCCAGCGGGATTTTTTTAAACATATAGGTATCACTTAGCAATAATTTTGTACAATTTTTCTTTAATAACACTTTTAAACTTGTTTATTGACAAACTAAATGTTTTCAGAGATTTTGTTGTAAAAGCGTATACAATATGTGGAGTAAACAATAATCATTTTTCAGAGAGATATTATTTGAATGGGAAATTCTATTTCGATTTTTCCTGGGAAAACTAAAAACGATCTTATATATGTATATATATGTAGGTCGAAAGGGCAAATAAAGATCTATAAAATGAGATTTTTTTATTTCGAAATTTTAATATTTGTAGGCCGGAACGTACCCGGTGTAAAATCAGTTAAAGTAATGCATTACCACGCTTTTTGAATTTAAAAGTTAAAAAGGACAGAATGTTTGAGATTTTTTTATTAATATTTCTTTACCATTTGCCTATATTACTTATTCTGAACCTGCTCTAAAAATTTGGCCGGTTATTGCAAAATAACCTAATCTAATTACATCTTACAATCAAACTGTAACGCTCTGCTGTTTAAAAAAGAACACAATAATTTTGTTATCTCACAGCGAACAATTTTTTCCTCCGTTTACTTTTTTTATTCTAACGCTACAAGATATATTTTTGAATTTGGAGCTTACGCACACAAAAGATGATGTGTAAAACAAAACAAAACATGATATGGTTTTATACTTCCTACACTCACCACAAAGGCTAACATGTTATCGTGAGATAAAACATTCTACTGTAAATAATACCATAAACCTAAGGGGGTAAAAGGAAAGCGACGGCGTGTTTCAAAATAAAAAGATTTGATTTGATTATGTTGGTAATCCGATTATTGCATGTTTTTTTGCAACACAAAAGAACTCATCTTTACGTCTTGTCTTTATATCTATCTATACCTATGACCTATGAGAAGGTACCTACGAACTAAAAACGTAGTGGTTATAATATACTCTTTCGGTAATACGTAAACAATAGTCGTAAAAACATTGAAATGTGATCTACGACACGAAAAATATCCATACTTGCTTGTTTAATTCGATTTCAGCTATTACATAGCCCATAAACCGATAATAAAACGGCTTAATGACTCCATTACCTAAAACAAGGAACTAAATTAGAATGGAAGAGCATTATTCAAATTGTTTGCCATGTAGATTAATGAGAAATTGTGGGTTGATGAATTGGAATTTTATTTATTGAACAGATGTATGAATGAAATATGGGAGCACTTTGGTTTCGGCATGATCAGTGACGCCTTTTCTTAATAACGGTAAGAGGATGCTGTGGTCTTTAGACTTCTACATCTATCCTGAATTCAGAATCAAAATGCAGATGTATTATCACCCCTGAGGACTAAGATGCAATACCTCGTTTCTATTAAAAGTGTCTCTGGTTCTCTATATGACAAAGCAATGCTATTTTACGCAGGTATTCTGTGAGAGCGTGGTCCTCCCCAGTCGAGCCGACTCATTTGTGCTGCAACCACAGTAAAGCTGCAGCGTGCCTAGCAAAACCAATAGTAATCAATGCTTTTAAAACACGTCGCAATATTGTACATAATATAATTAAAAGTATAATTCATATAGTTATTCGAATTTTTGTTTTTGTTAGGTACTCCAAATAGGAAGTCATAAAAAAGTAATTATTACTACAAAATCCACTTACCATCAGGTGGACTTTGTGCTTTTTTGACACCCTTATTCTATAAAAAAGTACTTCAGATCACTGAACACAAGACGTCAACTATTCGTCATTTGAATGTAGTTCAAGCTTATGGCCGCTAAATGCAAAACAAAACTACTGCTGCGGGCCCGAACCTTTTTAGTACCGTCATTCATTCAAATACCATTATAGGACATAACAAAAGAAGTGATATATTTAATCTTTAATCAATAATATAAAATAAAACACGAAAACAAAATACATCTTGTTCCTCAATTGGGGTAAAATTCATTTACGCTAGCCAATAGTAACTGCCACCCAGAGTGCCTGAAAGGGGTAGTCACATCGGATCCCAAAGATTTTCGGAATACTGCTATAGCTGTCGTTAATCCTAGGAAGCAGTTTTATAAGTGGTAGATCCACACTGTAGCTATATTATGGTTGTAGCACGAATGGGTCGGCTCGACCGGAGTAGAAACAAGCTTAATGCTGCTGTATTTCGTATGTGCCGCATCATGTAGCCGGAATAGCCATAGCGTTTTTCCGGATATAATACTTTGTGTAATTTTTGCGGGTGAGAAATCTGCGCAGACAAAAACCATCGTCTGTCACTACGAAACGCAAAAATAACAATTAAAACAATAACCTAACAATTGGACCTCGTTTAAGAGATGATTGACATGTATATATGTATGATATATATAACTTATTATAAGGCAGTGCTTGAGAAGAATCCCACCTCAAGTGCTGATGAAGCCCTAGTTGCTTGGATCGGTTGCAGTATGCGATCTATAGCTCTAGCCCGGCCCCAAGTATAAGTTAAACAAAATATGAGCGTGGGAGTGAGCCCACGCTCATATTTAAATTATGAGCGCATCCTATGTGTTTTCAGTTGTACTTAATGGCTTTGTTTTACCAATGGACGATAAATTTAAATGTCTCGAACATATGGGTTCAAGCTTTAAGCGATCTAAAAGATGATCTTGATAAAAGAGAAAGCGCAGGGCGTTAGCAGCAGGCAGAAGCAGACGAGTAATATTTTAATAATTTAGTCTTTCACATAATGTGAATAGCTAGTTATTTATTATTTATTTTAATTTTACAGCTCAACTATAAAAAAACACATCAGAAGTTGTGTCATATTGATGACTTATAATTGACTTGTGTAGTGGAGCAGCTCTTAGCCGGAAAAACAAAAGGGAACCATCATTTGTAACCAACTCATCGGTGCATGAAGCATTTAGGACAAATTCTATAAGAAAATTAGAACATGAAAATATGTATATGGAACTGGTGCAATGTAATTAATAATAATCCTAAAAGGATTGGATGTTTTTAAGTTAAAATTAGATAACCAATTGCCATAAATGCAAGATAAAGCATATAAAATTTTGCAAAAGAAATAAAAAAATAAAAACTTGATTAAATAAAATAAATGTAGTTTTATTTTTGTACTATTAATTTAGTTTTAAAGATTTTAAAATTTTTAATATTTTAATCGTGAATAGCTGTGGAGTGGACGTAAATAGGTTTTATCAATAATTTACTTTTGCCTTAGACTTAAAAAAATCCAAAAGTAAATATATGTCATAGACAAATACACTGATATAAAATATAAATAAATTAATAAATGTCATACTATAAAGTACGTCATATTCTCTTAGTAGTATGTGGTCGGAGATGTTTGACATAGAGCAACACGGGCCACCTTCGAGCATATTCTGTGCTCGAAGCGAGCTACCGGTGCGGCGGATCGGAGGGACAGTGCCTCAAATACATAGATAAATATATATGTAGCAAGCTACTCAAATACATCCTGAAAGCATTATTATATTGCATTCACATAAACGGCCTGCATTTCTGAGAAATATAAAAATTCGAATTGCTTCGAATACATGTGAGTCTGCCAACAGCAGGGTAGCTCAGTAGCTCCTTAAAACCCTCTCAGAAATTATAGCAGGCCTGTGCCCAAGAGTAGAACGTATATAGGCAAAACTTTACAGTTTAACTTTTATTCGTAAAATGTATATATAGGCTATTATATGAAACCGACAGTTTTCCCGTGTAAAAATGTTGATAATATGCTTTAAAAAGTGATAATTTAACTTGTTTTGTACACCGAGCAAACTTGCGGGCTAGCACATATACAGTGGTACCTCGACATACGAGTGCCCCAACATACGAGTTTTTCGAGATACGAGCCGGCGAGCGAGTGATTTTTTGCTTTGAGTTACGAGCGAAATTCGAGATACGAGTTCGGAGGAGATTGTGTCTCTGGGAAAATTCATGAGTCTAGAGGTGGAAAAGAGAGACGTGAACGAGCTCTTCGAGGAGCACACCCAGGAACTGACGACTGAGGAGATACAAGAGTTACAGTCACAGCAGCATACGGAGGTAATGCAAGAAATTGGTTTTGAGGAGTCAGAGGAGGAGGTTATTTCTACAAGTAAGATAAAGGAGATCTTAGGAATGTGGGAGAGAGTTTCACAGTTCGTGGAAGAGAAACACTCAGAAAAAGTTGCAACAGGTCGTGCATCTGATCTTTTTAATGACACTTGCCTAACTCATTTCCGGAACATTCTGAGAGGGAGGAAGAAACAAACCTCCTTGGACGTGTTTTTTCTAAACGGCCTACAGGTAAAAGCGAGAAAAATGTAAAAGGCAAAGACCAGTGAGGATATCTAATTTATTTCTTTACATTCTCTTTTTTGTTTTTATACAATAAATATTTGTCATTTATAAATAAGTTTTTATTATTCAAAACCACGTAACAAAATAACTGGGGTGACATTTTAGGGGTTGGAACGGATTAATGATAGTTCAATTGTTTTGTATGGGGAAATTTGCTTCGAGATACGAGTAATTCAAGATACGAGCAAGGTTGCGGAACGAATTAAACTCGTATGTCGAGGTACCACTGTACTTTACTCTTGACGTGCAGCAAAATGGATCGTGTATAATATGCGTATAAGACGCTTAAATACCTTAAGTAAAGTAGCTATTTCAACCACATTACTTAAGTTGTTTAGTTGTAAGTTGTTACGTAATTAGCTAACCTAACAACATCTTATAGTGACCACATCAATACTAAAAATCTTTTATATTTTAAATAAATAGATTGACTTGGCCATCGCATGAAAACACAATGTATCTCTCAAATAATACATATTATATTAAATTAGATTATTTAGTGCGATTGCCAAGTCAATTTATTTATTTTGGTCACTATAAGATGTTGTTAGGTTAGCTAATTACGTAATACGGAAGGCAGAAGGACCCTTAAGTAGGGACTGAATAAATTAACCGCTCTCACAACTTTTACGGTAGATGAACTGAGTTACGAGACTTGTTTTCTTTACAAGTTATGTTTTTGATGGCACATCATTTCTTTTTGTAGATAGTTATATCTAGGTACCTATCTACACCTATTATTCCATTATATTATTCATATATACGTACACTTATTCGTTCACTGCAAATGTAACTTTGTAATCCTATATATTTATATGGGATTACAAAGTTATTTATGCAGTTGACGTATCTCGAAAACTGGACTGAAATTGCAAAAAAAATAATTGTATTCCAAGTTTGAAGCTTCTATGTCTGCTAGAAGTGCCTTAGAGTTTTGATGATCGGTCAGTGAGCGAGTGACAACATTAAGAAACTTTGATTAGTTATAATTCTTAAACTACTGGTTCAAATTTAATGAAAATATACCGAGTTTATACAATTGCTACTTAGTTACTGAAAATCCAGGCTTCTAGTTCAATCCACAACGAAGCTATAGGGTTTCTAAAATGCTGAACTGCTTCGAGAAAAGGATGGTACGGCCGTACCGCTTTTTTGCTCGACTTGGCGGGGGCACTACCGTGTCCCCAGATTACCATTCATAATTTTTAAGAGTAAAGAGAGATCTGTAATATTTCTACGCTCATTTAATTGCAATGTGTGATTTTTTTAATTTTATGTTATGTATACCTAAACTTTTTTGATTTAAATAGAAGAAAAGGCAAAAATCTTTATTGTATGCGCTCTATCCTATCAACATATACATTATATTTTGGATTCCAAATTTCAGAGGCTCCCAAATACTCTAAATTCCAATTGGCTGCGTACAAAAGCGTAATAAAGAATTTTGTTTACGAGTAAATGAGCAGACAAAACATTTAGAAAGATTCAGATCGAGTTTATTGTTAGAATAGTATGCTTCTAAATTGAAGATATCCTTTTGAAAGCTAGAATAACTTTCCAAATTTTGTAATAGGACATAAGATTTTCATATCGTCAGCGTAAAGAATAATCTTGGCAATTTTAAAACATGTGTCGATATCATTGATAAAAATTAAGAAGAGCAAGGGCCCCAATAGGGATCCTTGCAGTAAGCCAGACGATATATGGATTGCAGACGAACGATATCTACCAAGGACGACAGATAGTTACTTCGATTTCTGATGTATGACGTAAACCATCTGCATAAGTCACCCCTGATACCCATTGCAAGGAGTTTACGTAAAAGCATTAAATGATCTGAAGAATACTGACTGAATTTCAAATTAGAAAGACATGAATTTGGAGATTTTATTACTCGTAACAAAGTTCCAGAAGGCTTTTGGTGATTTACTTATATTATTTTCTATATCACGAATGTAAGCTTCGTACATACTTATTTCAAGAACCTTCCCACGTTCCCGTAAATAATATAAAACAAAAGAAAATAAGTAAGAACAACGCCATCTAGTTACTATAATACCGCTTAAGTATTTTGTGTTACTTTTTGCCATTTCTGAAATTAAACAACTTAACGAATTATTAATCTTTCAAATACATAAAACAAATAGCGATTAACAGTCATAATATAAACATTATTGTGATTCAAATTAGACAAAACTCTTCTATATTTTTAACCTGTAAATGTTAGTCTATATTAGATGTAATATCTGTTCAAGTTTTCAAACGAAAACATCATAAAGTAATTGTCATTTTGCTAATATTTTGTCTATGCCTTGCTCTATTATTTTGCGCCTGCGCACTTGACTGATGGTTTACGCTACGTACCTAAAATCATTTTGTGGAAAATTTGAAGCTTGTTGTTTTAGTGACAACTTATTTATAACTATTTATGAAAACTCTGTGCTAATTACCATTCCAGGCGCGAGGCGGAATTTTTCTGAGGCTTTCAGCCTGGATGCGTTTAGTCACTAACAGTTCGAGCGGTGTATGGTAGCCATCTTGGATTCGAACAAAGCTTCAGATGTGTAGTTTGTCTGTTTATCAATAATTTTTGTGCATTTTATTGTAAATAGTTTGTATGTTTAGGATATGTACGGAACGTTGGTCCACATGTGTAAATAGCTATGGCTGCGACAAGGAAATTACAAGGTAATTTGTCATCTTATCAGGTTAGAGATTGATTGACCCCAACCTATGTAGATACGTGTTCTAGACTTCTATTGTCCGTTCAGTTAGATCTCTGCCACACTGCTGGTTCCCAAAATGAGTAGCCAGTTAAGGCTATGACTCAGGATTTTGAGTTTTTAGACGATAATATCCAATGTCAAGATGATGTTGCCGCGATGCTACGTGATCATAAATGAGGATTATTTTTAACGCTTTCAAATATGATAAAGAGGTTTCTTTTCGATATCACTAATGACTTAAAGCTACAAATGTGTGCTCTTTCTATACTCGACGAAAATAACATTCTTAAAAACAGATTTTATGTCATTCTTATAAAGGGCCAATGTTTGTTACAGGTGAAATAGACAGGTGTTTAAAAAAAGTCACGGAGGGGGTGGAGACGTTTGAGGACATCTGGCAAAAAGTGCATAATGCGACAAATAGCAATCAGAAGGAAAAATATGAGGCTGATCTCAAGAAAGAGATTAAAAAACTCCAGAGGCTACGAGATCAGATCAAATCTTGGATTGCATCTGGGGAGATTAAGGATAAGAGTACACTTTTAGACTATAGGAAACTAATAGAAACGGTGAGTTTTTTATTTATTTATCATTAAAACAAAGTATTACGACATGTACATATAATTGTAGTATTTAAAAACCACAGAGGTTCATACTTGAGCTGTCTAGAGTACAAGTTTATTAAGATAGATCATAATATCGGTAGGCTCATAATAGAAAATTAATTAACAATGGGTAGGTGGATGGAACTACTTATCTTTACACCCACATAATATATAAAGAGAAAAATACATTAAATAAAAATAAATATATGGAATCATAAAAAGAAAAATATGTTATAATAAATTGTAAAAGTAATTTTTAGCTTACACTTAATATTTTCTGCATCTATGTATACAACTTTTTCAATAATATTACACATATTAAAATTCAAATAAGATTAATTAGGAAATGAAAATGAAAAACTCTGATAAAGATAGAAATTTTCATCGCTTGTATCTTATTTTACTATTTTTATTTTATTTTACACAATCATCACAGTATGACCATATATAATATGGTAATACTCTGGTATTCTTGTGTTTACCTTTTATGAATGAACAAAATTCTATTTAGCTTCTACTTCAGTGTGTTTAAAATTTATTTTTATGCCCTTTCTATAACATATTGATTACAAGATACAAAAAGTTGTTACAATACATGTCTTACAATTATTTTAAAGCAGTATCCCAGGTGACTTCTTCCTACATCTATAACAATCAATTTATTGTTTAGCATTTATCACATACCCATTTCATTCACACGAAACTTACAATCCATGTCATTATGTGCATAATGTAATGCTATTGTTAACTAGCAAATAGTATTAGCAAGTTTTAAAAACTAATTTGCTTTTATTTTCTTCATAATCAGTTATATTTGTACAATTTTATGTTATATTATTGTTATAGTTAAATTTGTAAAGATGCTTCTACAATAATTAAAGATTAAAGTATATAAATTGTGAATTTATTTGCTATTTGAATTAGGTCTAAAAATGCATTACACACTTGTATTATACTAGCATGCTCAACTTTCAACTTCCTGTTCATTTAAGCAAAATTATTTATTGCACATTCAATACATAAATATACAAAATGATCTACCCTCCTAGAGAAATTTATATGCTAAATAATATTTACTATGTTTATATTTTGTGCATAAAACTAACACATACTAATCACCAGGTTAAATGTTTTGTTGTAATACATGTTTCAAAAATATAGCTCGTAGTTAAAAAATAGCTGGAAAATAACAAAAGCAAATTCCATTTAATTAGACTTTTTGTTTACTGGTTATATCAAATAATGCTGCCACTCAAATTTTACATTCATTAAAAGCCAACATATTTTTGCAGATTTCCTACTTTCCTATGGAAAACCACACAGTGAATAATTTTCCAAAGATGTTTGCGTGACACAAATACATTTCAATTTGAAATTCAGGGACTAGCACTACTTATTGAGACCGAATTTGAAACAAATGCATTTGTTTTCATCATAGTGTAGCTTATCTGATATTTATATTTTATTTATAAACTTCTGATAAAGTTAAAATAACATATTTATTATCTGAATTAATTAAGTGTTGCTATAAATTACGAATGTATGCATTTTGATACACTTAAATAAGCTTACCTATAATAAGTGATTAAGTAAAATACATATTCATTAATTCAATTTATATATGAGAAAATTCAATTCATTTATTCATTCTTTATAGCTTATTAAATCTACGGCTGAATATAGGCCTCCCCATAGATTGTCTCATAAGATGGATGGTTGCTATGCTTTGTTATATTGGCAATCACAGTTTATTTTTATTTTTAGTTGTTATTGGGAAGACACTGCTGCCCATCTCCTGGTTTGTATCCCGCAGTTGTCTCTTATGACACCCACCCATAAAATTAAAAATACTCAATATTTACACTTTTTTTTAAATGGAGACTTATTTCTCGAATAAGCATTACTGCACTTTGGCATCATCTGCCTTTTTTGCAGGGATAGAAAAACTGGTAAACATATTGTGTTGAAAGTCTAGAATACTGCACTTTGGCATCATCTGCCTTTTTTGCAGAGATAGAACAACAAACATATTGTGTTGAAAGTCTAGCCTATATTTACCATGCAAGACATTTAGGTTGGTGAGCATAGATAATGTCCTTGCACTGACAATGTTATGGTAGATTCACAGTGCAACCATGTGCTATGCAACACAAATAGGATGGCTCAACCAGGCCCATGGTCCTTTCGCAGAATACCAGCATAAAATGCTGCTGTCTTTTATGGTATGGTGAGTAGAGAGAACCAGAGACCCTGTTACTGGTAACAAGGTATTATGTTTTAGTCCTCAGGAGTGATAGCATCTACATTTTGATTGTTAATCAAGAATAGACATAGGTGTCAGGTCATAGTATCCACATGTTATCCAGGTGAATTGTGTGCTTATTTTTCACCCTATTTCTATAAAAAAATATTCAATTGTTTGTTGATTCCCAATGTTCTATTTCTAAGAGATAGAATGTAGTTTTTATTCCTCGTGCAAAGCAGTAAATAGTAAAATCTGACGACAAATAAAAAGAGAATAGAATAATTTTTACATATCTTCAGAAGTTGTTGCTGAGGTATAGTGTATAGAAAATAAGATACTTGTATTATCACAATCTTCTTTAGTACATGGGCATAGTATTGGTAACTACTGAGCTTGTACTCAATAAACACTTTCACACTGACATTGGCGAATAATCAAAAACTGCCATAAAAAGAAAAGAAAGAAGAAAATATAGTGTATAAAAGCATTAAAATGTTATTATATTTATATAATAGATAAACATAAATTCATGCATATATAATGAAAAATAAAATAAAAACAATATACGCAGTGATGAAATTTGTAATGAAATTTGTAAATTGATTATACTTAATGTAAAAACAGCCCATAAAATTTAAAGCCAGGAGGATTTGCTGTACTTGACCTGGAGGATTACCATACTTGTCAGGCTGATTTATGATGGCAGTGCTAGGCATCTCGCTTCTTTGCTGTTGCCCCTTGTACTGACATCTTGCCTATGTTACGGTGCTCGATAGTAGTTATAGGTTGTTGTAATATACAGTAACATTTTCTAATGTATGTCCAATTGTAACAATATCCTACTGACAATCCCCCCACCTTCACGCCTTACTCATCACGTGATTTTGATACCCTGATAAATGTTATTTAACCAAAGTTATAACTTACCAGCATAATGAAATTTATAATAAAAAATTTCTAGCTTCCAAATAAATGTTTTATAAGTTTACAACAATATGTAACTGATGTGTGGGAAACCATTAAAACCGAGATTATTCAACGTTTCAGTTATTTGACTTTATAACAATGTGAGTGGACTAGGTAGAAAAGTTACAGTTAGTTAGTTCTTTTTACTTTACTCTTTACAACCAACATTAAAAATATTTTAAAATAAATTTTTACTTAAACCACTTTGTTTCATCTATTTCAGCAAATGGAAAGGTTTAAGGTGGTAGAGCGAGAAACAAAAACCAAGGCATACTCAAAAGAAGGACTTGGGGCAGCGCAGAAACTGGACCCAGCGCAGAAGGAGAGGGAGGAAATGTCTTCTTGGCTTATTGCGTCTATTGACGCACTTAATTTACAGGTACACATAGTCTTCACACAACTGATTTTATTGTTTATTTTTAAAGTAAAAATACTAGTAATGATATTAACACTACTAATATTCCCTTAACCACTCCTGCATGGCTAGCAGGGTTGGGGACAAAAATTTATCCCCCGATTAAATCCACTGACAAGAGATAAAATTATCTTGTACTTATGCCAAAGCACGGCATCAGGGGAACAAGAAGTATATCCCCATTTGACATAACGAGTAGACATTATATCCCCTGTCCGTAGCATGGGGCCAAATGAAAGATAAAAAAATATTGTCATTAGTTTGTGATGAAACTTTAAGCGAGTGTTGAAATCACGAGCACACAAAAAATTATGACGTTGTGACTTGTATTAAACATCAATTTTGAAGTATTTTGAAATTTTCTTATAATGGCAATAATTGTGGGGATAAGTCTATCTCCCATATTATCTACTGTGGATATTATATCCACCGTACCACCACCAGGCGTGCCCATGCTCGAAGGGTGAAAAAACCTAAGTGAGGGGGTAAACATTTTGTTCTTTCCCTGGGGATAAAATGTCTCCTACCCATGCTAGCCCCATTGGTGAGCTTAAAATGCTTGTCTTAGGAGTGGTTAACGGATGCGAACACACAACCTTTAAGTTTACAGTTTGAACCCTGCCATTAGGCTACTGTCACTAACTTGTTGGAACTATATATAAGTAAAATAAAAAATGCATATACTAAGATACTAACTCCTTCTATACTTTGGATGCTTATGGCTTATTAAAACACATAAAATAAAATATAATATTCTAAACACAAATACTTGAATAATTCTAATAGTGGCAATAGTGTGCTGAATTGTAATTATTCATGGAATATTATGTTAAAGTGTAGTGGTGGTCTAAGAATATCCACTACCCCATATCTTGCCGTGGGTGTCATAAGAGGCACCAGAGGAAAACAAATAAACAGATAGGCAGCATTGTCTTCCTAATAACAACTAAAAATAAAAAATACTGCAGTTGACAACCTGCTTGCCAAGTGTGGCAACTATGGCAAATATCACTCCTGTGAGGCAATCTATAGAGGAGACCTCTCTTCAGAAGTGAACTTTAATAAGCTGTAAGAATATGGATTAATACGGACAACTCATTTATTAACAAAGGATTGAATTAATTGTTTTAGAATTTATGTGTACAGCAAAAAATATGTAAATGTAATTATAATAATGGAATTTTGTTTATTAGAAGTTCAACTTTTGCAACAACAAACTAAAAATAAAAAAATACTGCAGTTGACAACCTGTTTGTCAAGCGTAGCAACTATGGCAAATATCACTCCTGTGAGGCAATCTATAGGGCAGACCTGTCTTCAGAAGTGGACTTCAATAGGCTGTATTACAGCCTATTGAAGTCATTATATAGATATGGATTATTATCATTAATGATTTTTGCAATATTTAACTTTTGTGAGCCTGGTGATTTTATTAAGGAACCAATTATAAGCATATTTTTGGTGGAGATTGATAGATAATTAATATCATATAGTCCTAGTAGTGGTTTAAAGTACTGGACAACTCATTTATTAACAAAGGAATTAATTGTTTTAGAATTTATGTGTACAGCAAAAATATGTAAATGTAATTTAAAAGAATGTAATTTTGTTTATTAACAATTCAACTTTTGAAGCTATGTTTTTCAACTATCATTGTAATTTGTTATGTATTAAGCATACATGCATTAAGTATTATAGTTACTATAGTTCCTTATGTATTGTGGAGACATTTTACATACATTCATTTGTAGTTCATACAAATACTCATTCCCTATATAAATAGAATTGATTATTTGAAGCTCTCTAGAAACTCTCTAAAAACAGCAATTCCAAGTGTTCAGTCTAAAATTAGTACAGAGAAATTTGTTCGCAAACTTTTTACTGAGAGTCACCAAAATTATTTATTTCTACATTAAAGTGAGAAATATATGAATAACTATATTTTATTCTAATTCCAGATTGATTTATTTGAGTCTGAAGTAGAGTCACTGTTAGTCGGTAAGAAAAAACGTCTGGATAAGGAAAAGCAGGACAGGATGGAGGAGCTCAAACTAAAGTTGGAGAAGCACAGGTTCCACATAAAGAAGCTTGAAACATTGTTACGCATGCTTGACAATATGTCTGTTGAAGTTGAACAAGTAAGTGTTACACATATAAACTATTTTTCTTTTTTTTTAAACAATCCAAGTATGGTTTCCAATGTAGTAACTATATGTTCAAGCATCTTTTCATGGTCACTGCGGTTTCAACAATTAAAAAAAAATTTGCTACACTTTCTCAAGTACATAATATATCTAGTACCTATGTACACATAATTAGTCATTTGGGTTTTTATCTTATTGGATTATAGATTCTCTGAATAATCAAATCTTTAATATAATTTTGTGTCATTACTGTCCTGCGCCTGATCTCTCCGGTTGTGTTGGTTTACGGTGCACATACACTTTCTCTAATCTCTGTTTGAGACCGACCGCCGTGGTCGAAATTCGGACTGGAGGACATTATTATGTATTAATATTAACCTTTTTAAGGAAAATTATTAATCAGATAATAAAATATTATAGTTTTCTTCTTAATTGGCCCTAAACATCTAATGCGGGACTGGATTGTATGGTCAATTGTCCTTAAGACAAATTGACAATCACATTGCCACATTTCTCAGTATTGTGTGAATTTGAAAGATGTATCCAAACATTTTCAATTCCAGATAAAAAGAATAAAAGAAGATGTAGAATATTACATAGTGTCATCATTAGAACCCGGCTATGAGGAAAACGACTACATTTACGATGACATAAATGGACTGGACGAGATTGAGCTGAGTGGGGTGGGGTTACCATCCTCTGCTACCACGGATAGTAATAACAGTAATGATTCTGCAGGCTCTCCCACCAGTATACTATCAGGTAGGTCAAGTTTTATATGTATGATCTACACATTGTTATTTTTTTTACTGCTGTCTAAATTTATTATTATTGTAAAATATATTGAGAAAATTGAATGCATTCAAATTGGCGCGGTAACTTGTAGAACTGTACTATTACCTGTGCAGTGGATAGCTTTTATTTAACTTGAAGATGAGGAAGTGTAGGGCGGCCACCCACTATATGGAGTGACGACCTGGTAAGGCTTGCAGGGAGTTGATGGATGCATGTGGGTCAAGACCGTACTTCGGCGTATTTTTTGGGTGATGCCTATGTTCAGCAGAGCCTTTAGATGGACTGCAATAATGAATAATGAAGTTAATTAAAAATTACTATTTACTGAAATGTTCATATATTATATTGATATATAAAAAATGAAGATGAACCAAGTTAATAGTACCATTTACTGATAAGCATATGGTTGTGAAAGAGAGAAGTGTCAGGATCCTGCTAAATGGAAGTCCTTAGTCCTCTCTACCTCTCTGGGGCTAGGCGTGAGAGTTTGCTATGTTATGTTTATCAGATGCTTATTGATGATGATATCCCAATGTTTAGATTCAGAAAGTATCATTTCAATTGTCAGTTTTACTAATTGAGAGAATCTTGCATACTGTTAGTGTTACGGCCCGCAGCTGCCCCTGCAAAGATCGCCTTGGCTGGGGCCCATAGCAGCCTCCTCGACGGGCAGACGCGGGTCGGTCCCAAATGGCCATATGGAAAAATGTCCTATCATACTAAACTGTAGGGAGAAGGCTAGAAAAATATAGTACGTACCTGTATCCGAATCTAAGGCCGCCCCAAGGCTCGGTCAGGCCGTAGGTGGGTGTAAGGTGCATGGAAAATAGTGTTTAGTGATGTGTATGTGTATGAGACCTGGCCCAGCTGAGGTGACCGGCAGCGGCCGATTTCCATGCTGCCCCACAATGCTGCATCACTCCAGCAGGCTTCCTCGCTGGACCATTTCTTTCTTCATGTAACTATTTCAGTCTATTAACTTTATTGTACATTTAACTGACTTAAACTCGCCTAATTTCACATTCATCGTAGAATCGAACACGTGATACCCGACACAACGGACAGTAGTTCAAAGTTCAACATTCAATGTCCCGGATTCATTTATCACCAAATTACGAATAGTGAACTAACGCGATCTCTTAATGAGTCACACGGTTCAGCGTTACAAACACAACTAAATTCCTTCGTTCGATATCAAATACTACGCCGCGATAAGAATTCAAAATACGCCTCGTTGACACGTAAAACTAACAAAACAGTCAACACACAAAAATTGGGCACTTAACGCGACGGCACAATTACAATGATCTCCAAAACAGTCAACCGGGCGACGCCTCGATAAGGAATTCGCGGTCAAATTCCACATCACCCGAGCAAATTAAATATTACAAAATGCATTTCAACACGCATTCACTATCTGATTTCCACAATTACTTTCAAAGAAGTTACTTTAATCAGTTAAACACAATACAAGCCTCTTGTCAAGAACTTAAACCCTAGACAACCTAAAACGAGGCGGTTTCACGAAAAACAATTGCGTAGCGAAGTCACGCGCACAAATTCCAAAATTCTAGACCCTAATCCAAAAAAAAACCGAACTCGCGAAACCTCAGCGGCGGGCACCGAAAGACACGAATTAACTGCCCAGCCGCCGTCGAGCTACTACCTCTTAGCCCAGCGCCGGAATCACCGGAGTAATGCATTTTTTTAATGAACTGCAGTGTTTTGTATGGTGAGTGTAGAGACCCGGAGAACCCTTTTCCTGGAAACTAGGCATTCCATCCTAGTCCTCAGGGGTGACAACACATCTGCATTTTGATTCTCAATGGAGGATAAATGTAGATGTCTATGAGCCATAACATCCATGGATTGTGTGCTTGTTTATCACACTTATTCTATAAAAAAAAATGCATTATTAAGAATGCAGTCCTTCATAACTGGTCTAAATTTTTTAGGTTTTAATAAATTTCAAGACGGTTGTTTCGACTTCTATTGCAGACGTCGAGATTTTCTGGAACATTGACCTTAGTCTACCATAACCACAGTCACAAGACAAGATGGGGTAATAAATTATGTAACGCCAATACAAGGCAGCAAAGTTTTAAACAGAAGTATATATTAAATTGGAAGTTATGTATTAATTGTGCTTGCCATAATCAAGAAATTAATACTAAAAATTAAATGCTTTCATTTACAGGTACCAGCCCCATAACATCACCCGCGTTAGACACACACAACCACTCTACAGATTCTATAGACGTTGAAAAGAAGAAGAAAGAGGAAGTTGTAGCAAAAGTAAGCATTTTCTCCTCACATCTCCCATCAGCTACATTATGCATTACCTTCATTAACGTTGAACTTTGTACTGTTGGTAAACTTGTAGCTATGTCCAGTAAATGTGGATAACTTATCTTAAATTATTTAATTTTGTGGTGAGTTTTGGATTCTTATGTGGTAAAATTTTAATTAGTAACTTAAAGCTAGTAATTGTCAATTTTATTGAAATTTAAATTAAATATGATCTGCTTGTTATTTTCAACAATTAACAAAACATGAATATACATTTTAAAAAAATAATGTAAATTGGTAATATGATAGTTAAACTCAATCCTATCAGTTGTTTTGGATCCCACTCAAACTATTCTAAATTATTACAGATATAAAATTGTTGTACATCTGTTATAAGCATGTTTTATTTCGTTTTTAAACAAATTAATCTCTAGTTTTACATATTTCTGCAGTATGAACTCCCACAAAGGACCCAAAACTGACCAGTAAGGGCGGACAATCAAGTAAACGAATGTATGTTAACTTTCCAGCCGGTCAAACCGCTGCCGCTCCGCGCGGTGAACAGCTGCGCGGTCAGTAATAGCGCGACTAACGTTAGTTCCTTGCTCAATAACTCCGCCGCATCCACCAATAGGTCAGTCCACTGACGTCTTACTATTTTGACTGCTGAATTGTGGTGCTGGTTCGAGGCTAGATGGGGCTGCCGGATTCAAAATTTGTGTATGCTTGTATGTTTTAAGCTTCTCAGCTTATATTGCACCCTTGAAGCATTCTTGTGATTTTTTATTTTATTTTGAAACATGCTTTTGTGGATCAGGCAGCCCTATATATGGACTAACACAGAGTGAAAAAAAAAAACTTATTTGACACATATAAAAGATCGTATTATGTGATCATGTGACATTGAGCTTGTAACTAATAATAATTTGTCTGTTACAAGTGTAATATATTTTAAAAGCTTAGTAATATTTATAAAACTCACTTGTCCGCCTGTTGATGTGGCAATTTCTATGTACAATTGTTTTAATTTAAACCCCTGTCACCAACTCTACCATCCTAAAGTAAATTATAAAGCAAACACATATGTAATAAAATATATTGACATGTTATTTCGTAAATGATGTGCATCTAGTTTTTCCCCCAAAAAAAAATACAGTAACCATTGCAGTGTCCATTTGGATATATTATTGATGTCGGTTGGTTCTCTTAACTCTTTAACTTAAATCATAGCAAACACACTTTTTACTTTGTAGGATTAATATTTTCTTATGTTGAATTACATTACTGGTCTGACATCAAGCAGCAAGGTTGAATTTTGCTACTGACAAATAAATATCGATGAAGTTTTCTCGTAATTTACGTAAGTTACTATAATAATGTTATGCTTAGTGCAGTCTCATGTAATATCGGATTTTCACTCTGTGCTTCTTTTGAAATATTGTATTTAAATTAAAAGTAATTAATATTCACGGATGGAGGTTATTAGAGTCTAGAACCGGCACTCTCTTACCCAAAAATCTTTCCTCTGGTCGGGAACAATTTTTTACATCACAATTTTAAACATGAAAAGGTAAAAACTTATGAAAAGCAAATTTATAAGTATTTTAAATTGGTGTTACCAAATTGATCTCGTCCTAAGCAGTAGATAGAATCATTGATTTGAATGGGAATAAAATTAATCACCTTTGGGCTATTTAATATTATTTTTGTTCTCATATCATCACATGTGCATGACATCAGAATATCATTTTCGCTTGAGGCAGTTGATTATTTCTGTGTATGTGATTGTTCACAAATACCTAATTACAGCAAATAAATGCTAAGAATTAAGAGACGGATGATTTTTATAGTATTATAATCGTGTTGAAATAATCTTCTGCTAATACCATGTCAGTTTGTTGGTATATAAATAAAAAAAAATATTTTATGGGTTTTAAAAATTCCAAAAGACGAATAACTTAAAAAAGTAAAATGAAAAAATTTTACTTTTTTAAGTTATTCTTCTTCATAGATGTAGTTAGTATTTTTTATTATTGCAAAGTGTGGTCTCATCTATTTTCGGGATTTGATTCTCTCTATAAATTTTAAAGTTCTTTTGACAAAAATTTGTTTTAAATCAACATCTAAAAATTGAATATCTATTTTACATATATGAACACAAACCATATTAGAAATTGCATAATTTTTATGCGAGTGTTCCATGTCTAGCTTTATGCAATACAGACTTATGGCTTATGGAACATGTTATTTATGGTACTTTTTAACCTCCTTCAAAAAAGGAGGAGGTTATTAATTCGACTGTATTATTTTTATGTGTGCTACCTCAGATCATTATCATTAATAATGCTTATTTGATTGGTTTCAATTACATTGATGATGTTCTCATTTTATTTATATTGAAGTCGGCTGTACAAAGGTTTTTATTTTGCCACTTGTTACTTATTTATCTTTAAAACTTTGTGAAGGGTTTACAATGGATGGGCCCAATGCCTTGTGACATTTCTACCAGTCGACCTTCGGTTTGAATAATTGTGGTTAGTTATTACTATTAAAATATGAAACATTAAATGAATAAGTATTTATTTATTGTTAAATCAACTTGAAAATATTGTAATAGGTAATATAGGTTAAAAATTATTAATAATTGAACTTGAGTTTCAATAAATTGTTGTTTAAAATATAGATTATAGAGCATGTTTCTATTATGGTACTTGGTGACAGAGTAAAGGTGTGCCTTCATTTTGCTAGTTTGCTTGTAACGAAATGAATATGCGTAATTCTTAGGTCAGGTCTAATGTTGGACATTAATGTTTTTAAAGTGAGGACTTCGGACTACAGTTTCTCGACGCCAATATATCACATTTCAGTTTCCATATCGGTAGCTATATATTCCAAAAGAGAAGAAGTTTGACGCCTGGTGGATATCATTTCTTACACTAACCGTTGCAATTTGGTAACAACAAACTGACAGATCATTACGGCCCTAGTTCTCTTTTCCCCCATTTCTATATATATCCAAATAATGTTTGTATTTACAGTATAAACACAACGGGCGCTTCGGGCACGTCGACGCCCAGCAAGCTGCCGCCGGCGCCCAGCCCGCCGCACCCCGCGCACGCCGCGCCGCCCGCGCACCCCCCGCTCCCCGCGCACACCGCGCACACCGCGCTGCCCGCACACAATACACACGTCCATCACCACCAGCGCCAGAACAACACAGGTAATGTTACGATTCCTCCAGGAGCTTTACGTACTAGCGCCATGCTGCAGCTATATTATGGTTTGTAGTACGGATGGCTCGGCTCGACCGGGCCGCGCTCTCATAGAATACCAGCTTAAAATACCAACTCAACACTGCTGTGTTTCGTATGCTGAGTGTAGAGAGTCAGAGGCTCTTTCTGAAAACGAGGCATTCCATCTTAGTCTTCAGGGGTTACAACGCATCTGCATATTGGTTCTTAATCAAAGATCGAAATGTAGATGCCTATTGTGCGTGCGTGTGCCTACTTTGAATTTACACAAACGTCGAACGAAACAATACAAAGAAAAGCCCAAAAAAAGGACAACATAGATTATGTGTATGCCCGTTTGTCTATATGGACATCAGCATATTTTATTTATAGTAAATTTATAAACACATACTGTCTTGATAAATAAAATTATTTTTCTTAGGTCATAAATAAATATTCACTGCTCTAGCAATAGTTCAAACACTGCATATGTAAATTTATGTCCTGAACAGAATACATTTATAAAATCACACATTCATAAGGGCACATCACACTCCTTAATGTAACCAACATCTATGTAGTAGTTTCATTAAAAACTTCCTCCCCTATTTTCCACCCTGAGGCTTTTTTTATAGTATAGGCTGACAAACGAGCACACAGTCCATCTGATAGTAAGTGGATGCTGTGGCCCATAGACATCTACATTTATACTCCATTAAGAATCAAAATGCAGATGCGTTCTCACCCCTAAGGACTAAGATGTAATGCTTAATTTCCAGTAAAAAGGGTCTCCGGTTCTGTACACTCGCCATACGAAACACAGCAGCGTTAAGCTACTGTTTTACGCTGGTATTCTGTGAGAGCATGGTACTTCCCCTGTCGAGCCGACCCATTCACACTGCAACCATAATATGTTTGCAGCGTGGCTCTACCACATATACATAATATATATCGACAAATATATATATATTTCTTCAAATTTATATGGGACCCACCCCTATTACCATTTCACAATGGACAAAGATGTCACATATCATACATAAAGAAATAATACAGTCAAATTAAGAACCTCACCTTTTTTAAGTCTGCTATAATGCTCTTAATTTTAGCTAGATATAAACACATCAACTTGGTACAGGGATATTATTAATAACATTGAATCACTAAAAAAGTACTGGCAACTTTAAAATGTTTTTAATATCAAATTGTCGTGTTGTATTTCAGATTGTTACCAAATTTAAATAAAAGAAAAAATAAAATGTGTTGGTTAAAAATTGAGTTGAACTTAGAGGGAGCGAATTTTGTAATTGTATTTGTTATTTTTTTTTTGTTGAATAATGTGAGTAGTTGTTGAAAACCGCTATTTAAATACCTTTTTGATTCAATTTAGGTGGATTGTGATAATTTGACATTATATTGCAATGCTACATCGACTTTTAACTAAAGAAGAGGTATTAAGAGCAGTGGGAATGCTGTAAGCTGGTGCTTTCCAAAGTGTTGTCTCTGTGCAATAGGCACGAGGCAAACTCTGATTCAAGATTGTGGTCATGCTATCGTGCCATAGGGTAGGTGGCGGAGAGATATCCAGTACGAAACCGCATTACTACACCCAGACAAGACCGTTTTATACAAATTGCTTTAAGAATGCAACCAAACCGCGATGCAACTGATCCAAACAAAATCTGTACCGAATGGTTATATAAAAAATACATGGTTGACCTCTGGAAATAAGACGATTGCTACTAAGGTGTTTCCTAATTTAAGTGTACAATAAATAATGTGAACTATTTTGAAAAAAAAAATCGTTTATTTATAGTCTATATGATATTGAAGAATAAAATATTGTATTCTAATTTCATCAAGGGCTACGACATTACTTAAGGTCAAAAATAGCATTGCAGTCAAGAACTGCCTTAAAGTAAGTAAAAATAAACTAGTTCCAAAAGAAAAATAATAACACCTGGTCTGTATATACTTTGCTAGCATTATAGTAGAAGTAAGATTGGCTCAATATCAAAACTGTCGGATCAACGGCGACAATACTTGGCAGCACATTGAAGTTTATTTTTTCAATTCAATAAATCATTTTGCCACCTTTTCACAATAATTTGTTAGTTCTTTATTATAGGCTGCTTAATACCTTACTATTCTGATTCAACTGAAATGAGCATGTGCAATTTAGAAATAAACTTTTCAATCTGCAATACTATCAACTTTTTTAAAATAGTGTAATATGTATGTTTCTTTATAAAAAATCACGAAAATGTTCGCTAATATCATATTATGTACATTTTTTTAAAGTTAAATTGCGATAAAAGATTAAAGTATAACCAGCGTTATCAATGCTACGCGATAACTATACCGTACGCTGCACTGTTTACAAAACAAATGACTCAGTTTATCAAACGGCGTGAATGGAGCTGAGATAATCAGCCGACATTATTACGATTAGTCGCATTTGGCATGCGTCCACGTTTCGTACAAACACTCGCTTTTGGCGCGCTTCCAACACGACACAGCGACTTGACTCAGTCGATAGGCTCTATCGGTAACGATCACAGCCTTTGTTTATTTTTAAGGACGACAATGTTTTCCCGCGCAATCGTCAAATATGGACGATGGTAACAGATGGTTTTTATGTGCATGTGTTTTGTTGAGATTTTTTTAAGAGTGTAAAGTTTCTTTTAATTATGTTGCGTAGTTGTAATGTTATTGTGTTATAAGTTCAATGTCGGTTATATAATAATTGTAGCGTGCCGGTATTTCTGTATTCGCAGTGGCTTAGCAATGAGTTGCAGCGCTAAGGGCCGCGGGTTCGAATACTGCACGGAACAAGTATTTGTATGGCCTACAAATAATTATTCTGGGTCTGGATGTTTGTCCTTGTGAAATTTATGTATGTAAACTGCCAGCGCAATACAGGAGAAAATCTTAATGTGGAGGTAACTTTTTTTTAAAAAGAAGAAAGAACAACTGTATTTACCACTTCCAAATTATCATCTATTTGAGATATTTAATAAACAAAATTGCGTGCGCGTAATATCTTTCCGTCCATTTCTTGTGATTAGTTTGTTTATTTAAAATTACTGATTTGATTTTCCCGTTTTGTTTTTAGTATAATGTTGAACATTATCAGGCTCACTTCTAACTTACCACTTGTATGATGTAATTAATAAACAAAAGTTCGCTTACATATTGTTCCGTCCGTTCCCGGTGATTAATTCCTGTCTTTCAATTTTAAATTTTTAGTGATTAGCGTTGAGACTGTTTTACATCTACTCAATTATATTACAAAGTGATTTAAAAATGCCGATCCCGTAGGTTAGGCCAGAATCGGCGGCTAACGAGTTGTGCATCTTGCGCTTGATTCCAGCCAAAATCAAAATTTGTGCATAAACACAATTTATTAGTTTAGTCTGGTTTTCCATACTCCCTTCGTCTGTGAAAGTGTATCCTAATCTGCTTCTGATGTTATATCATCTACAAAAAACAACTACTAAATAGTACTGACGTATGATCTAAAATATGTGTTATAAAGAGAAAACAAAATACTTAAAATTAAAATAGTTAATTGATCATAAAATAGGATAGAAGATAAAAGTTCATATATTGAGTGGGAGACATTTGAAGGAAAGATTATGGTCTTTTAATTATGTTTATATTAGAGTAAGTGGTGTTATAATATCTCTAGTGCAGTTGATAACTTCCAACAGTATCTGAAAATCGTTGTTGACGAAATCTGCTAATAGAACATTATCCAAAAAAAAACCTACCAACATTGTAACTTCAATTTAAAAATGAATTATAAAATCTAGAACTTTTACAATGTATGACATAATACCTGCAAGGCTATTGAGTCATTTACTGCATGTGATAATTGTCATTGACCCTACTTGTGAAAGTCATGTATACAACAGTATTTCTATGTACATAATATGTTTATTGTTAAATGTCGTTATCATGAGGCGGTTTTGAAATTTAGATTTATAGATAAAATAAATTAAATCTAATCTATAAACAATCATTTACTGCTATTGCACCATTACAGCCTATTAAAAATCCACCAGAATTTTCCATAGTTGACATGCTTGGTAAGCGACTTGGCAACCAGTTTTTTATATTTAGTTGTTATTAGAAAGATTGCTGCCCATCTCCTGGTTTGTTCCTCCTGTTACCTGTCACGATACCCACGGGATGAAATGGGGGTAGTGGATATTCTTACACCATCAACATGTTGGTAACACATCCTGAATTAATTATTATTATTATAGGCTTAATTCTGTTTATTACGTAGGTCACTCAATAAGTTTTGAGATATACAAAAAGTATTCTAGATACTATTAATATTTATTTTACATCTTTTCAAAATATTCTCCATTATGCTGTATACAAAGTTCCATTCGCCTAAACCAACTCAGAAAACACTTGCCAATCTATCTGACAGGTCGAAAATCGCTTCTTCGTAGGCAGCCACGGCTTCTTCGGCGCTTGAAAAAAACTTGCCTTTTATTTTATTTTTTTGACTCATGGCAACAAATGGAAATCACAAGGAGCTAAGTCAGGGCTGTTGGGTGGGTAACTTAGAGTTTCAACACTAGAGTCCTCAATAAATGTTTTTGTTCTAAGGGAGATATGTGAAGAGGCGTTATCGTGATGCAGCATGATACCCCGAAGCCCGGTCTTTGGACTTCTCTCCCTCACTGTTTGAAAAGCTTTGGGTAATGCAACTGTAGTATACCATTCAGAGTTGACTGACCTATAATTTCCAGTATTGACGTCGTCAAATGTCCGCTCCGCAAAAAAAACTAGTCACCATTTTTTTGCTGACGTTGCGACGTCTTCGCAGTTTTGTCGGTAACTGTCTTTCTGAGTAGACCCATACCGATGATTGCCTTTTGATGATTGTATTTTCCGGATCATATTGATAGACCCATGTCTCGTAATCAGTAATGATTTCTGAAACACGCCTAGATGCCCCGTTTTCAAAATTAAACACCAATCCACACGAGTCTGTTTTTCGCTTTCGGAGAGCAAATGAGGGATCCATCGACAACAAAAGCTTCCTCACTTCAAGATGTTGATGTAGAATGGTATGAATGCTCCCCGACCTAAAATCGATGTCCGTATATGTGATTTGTGGGTCTTCTCGCACCAACATTTCAGTAGTCAATACATTTTCTGCCATTACTGCTGTTTGCAGGGCCCCGGTTCTTTGGTCATCTTTAAGATTAATTTTACCCCTTTTGAATTCAGCAAACCACCTAAAAATTGTTGCGCGTGGCGGAGCTGAGTCCCCAAATGCTGAATGTAACCGTTGTAAACTTAATTGTTCGTTTAAACCAAATTTAAAATCATAATATATCATAGCGCGCAAATGTACACGGTTAAGATCCATCGTTTTAAATGAAATGCGCGGGAAGCGTTGCAGGAAAATTAATAGAACTTTTTTTTTTTTTTTTATATTGAGCAATTGGCTTATTGAAGTTTTATTTTTAAATAAATTTGCTTTTTAGAAACATATAATACGGATACGATTTTTAAATTTCGAGCATCTCAAAAATTATTGAGTGACCTAAGTAGGCCACAACATTCAATTACGATTAGGTGGATTCGTTTGTCATTCTTATTCTTATATATTCTATAAAAACAGACTTTATTTTTCGCCAGAATGCATAGTAGATTTATAAATTTTGTAAACTGTATTTACATGCTGAGCCTAAAGTTTGTTCATTAGAATCAACGTGTGATTCATAATGAACGTTAAGTCATAGCAATGATTGTGATGTAGACCCCACTCGATATGGTGTACCCCTTACAAAGATGAACTGGCTACAATGCTTATTGAAATATAAGTCGTTTAGGGCAGTGGTAACTAATAAGCATTCGCTTTGGAAAACCTTCGCAAATAAAAACTAGATGATACAGTATTATTAGTTCAAACTTGATGTTGTTTTATTAGAAAGGTAAGTAGACTTAAAAAATTAAGTAATGCTAATAATGTTTTAGTTTAGTCATTTAGTATTTTAATATTTCACGATAATGATCATCATTTTTTACTTCTTTAAAAAATATATGTATAGGTTTTTTTTTTTCATTTCAGTGATCGAACATTTATTTTACAAATAGTTTTATTTGTTTAAAAACATCTGTCCTTTCCGAGTTTGTTCCTCTCTGAAGATTATGACATATCTTCCTCAATACCTATTTTTTGTAACCACAATTTTCTTTATAGGTATATAAAATTTGATTTTCTAGCTAAAACCTGTCTTTTTTAATTTTAACATTAAAAGACATTGAGAATCCACTACCGTTTAACAAGGTATTTGTTGTTAGACATAATGCAAAATTAACATTAGTGTTTATGCTTGTTGCAGAGGTAGTGGAGAATGGTCCGGTATCGATCGCGCCAGTTCACAACACGGTCACGCATCCACCGCTTCCCACGCAGCCCCCTCCACCTGTAAGTGCCCCGAATACTCGAAAGTAAAGAGATTTTTTTAAATTATAGTTATTACTATTGCTAAAGCTTACTGCCTGCAATTGTTTTAAAATTACTCTCTCCAACTATGAATAAATGAATTGTCTAATTTTTGTTTTGGAAGACGACAGCGTATATCCTGTAATACTGATGCTTGTAATTGATGCTGTAGTTGATGTTAAATTAACTTCCCAATGAGCTAGAGATTTGAAATTTTTAACATATCTCAACATCAGATGACCAATGTAAGAATGTGATTAAAAAAAAAACAGGGTTTATTAAAAAATATTTATACATAATTTTTAAAACTTTCTCTTGGTCTGTTTTCTATATGGTATCGCGATCTATTGATAATATTAACAAAAACTTTTCAGTGAATAACATCACTATCATTTTGGACAAATATATATATATAATAAAACCTGTAAATAAAAGATAGGGTCATGGAGATGGAGTGATGTCCTGGATAAGACATGCAGGAAGTTGATGGATGCACATGGCTTAAGACCGAACAATTCGATGCTGCTGTGTTACTTAGTAATGAAGGATGTCGACACGTTTTGCATTTTGATTAATTGAAAATAAAACTTATATTTCACGAAAGGTTAAGACCTTTCGTGAAATATAAGTTTTATTTTATATTGTATAGATATTTAGATTAGAAATTAATAAATTAACCTGTGTATATTCCTAAAAGTAAAAAAAAGACAAAAAATTAAAGTTGAAGCCATGAGGCATTGTTTTCTGTGCTCTAGAAACCTTTAAACTTATTTAAAACACAAGTTATCAAATATAATGGCATTGTGTATCAAATAACCTTCACTTTCGTCCCAACTAGCGACATCTCGTAAACAGACGATTATTAGCCCTCATTGGGTGGAGTTATTTGTGAGGGCAGTGCAAAAGCAATATTTTCAATATTTAAAATCGCGATATTTCAAGAATGGTGCGTCGTGGGGAAAAAAGTATAAGAACGAATTTTGTAGAATATTGCACTATAAAGCGCGGCGCCCACCTAAGTAACGTAACGCGAAATCTGACGCGTGATTTGTCACTCGCCTCAACATTCAAAGAGATTGTATGTAGTAGCGCCCATTAGCGAGGCATGATGCTGAATGACCTGACGTGCCATTCAGCTTGCTACTAGTGACGCATTGAAGTGGCGCGTAACACGTAACTTGCAGTGACTTGTCTATACAAAATGAAAGACGACCTAGCTTTTTTTCTTTTCATGAAAGGCCATGTATACAATATGATTGTTCTAGACCCGATTACATTAACAGGAATTCGCAAGATACTTCTTGCAACTTGTAGTGACTTGCCTATGCAAAATATAATTCTAATTCCTTCATAGCATTGAAAGTACCACCACTTTTAATTTTTTTTCCTCAAAGCATGTACCCGAAATCTTTTGCTGGCACTTGGAATGTTTGAAATCTGTAGCATAGCAAGGGCATGTTTATGTTCTTCAGACGACATTTTGGCTCAAACTGAATTCTGCGATATGCTATTGTTGCACAGGTTGGCGCAAGCAGTGTCACCCGTGGTCACGTCAGAGTATCGTACAGAATCATGCTACAAGCCATGTCGAAATCATGTAGCTTAGGTGGGCGCCGCGGTTAAGTTTTACCTGACCAATTTTTCTACCGACTTCAAAAAGAAGGAAGTACTCAATTAAACTGTATGTTTTTTATGTGTGTTCCCCATAACTTTTTTCTGGGTGAACCGATTATTCTTTTTTTATTTGAAAACTTGATGCTTTTCATGTGGTCCTATATAAATTTGATTAAGGTCTGACCAATAGTTTTAGAGTTATTCTTAATAATATATATTGAAGTCGGTTGTACAATATTTTAATTTTAAATTATATTGCTGTAGCATCTTTCATTTACGAGAAAAAAAAATTATGACATTTGAGCTTGAATAAATTTTTTAGCAGATGTAGGAGCGGTGGGGATTTTTGATATATCATTTTGTAATAGTGTTTTTAAGATCTGTACCAATTTTCAGCTGTATGTGAAATATAGCAAACTGAAATGTCTATTTTGAATGAACTAAAAACAAACTCGCGTAAGAGAACATAGCTGACGTGAAGCACTGAGTCTCCGGGAAGTTTGCAGACAATGAACATGTTCAGGATCATCCCCGTCAGATATGATAGGACTACAAAACTCGCAAAAGAACACCATTTCCTACCAAGAATGACTCGCGAGGCCATTGAAATTTAAAAAAAAAACTTTATTATTTATGCATTATTAATTCAATAGAAAAGATGGATGGATGTTGCCATCTTTTTGGGATCCTGTAATTACATAATAAAATTAAATCTAAACCCAAGCATAGCTCATTCTGCATAGATTTGACCAAAAGTCGAAGGTCCTTCCTGTGACCATGAGTGCTGTAAAACACCCGAAAGCATTTATTTTACGTGGTAGAGCCATGTTGCAGCTATATTTCTGGTATAGTTGTAGCACGAATGGGTCGACTCGACTGGGGAAGGACCACGCTCTCACAGAATACCACCGTAAAATAGCAGCTTGATGCAGCCGTACTTTTCGTATGGTGAGTGTAGAGAACCGGAGACCCTTTATACTGGAAACTAGGCATTCCATCTTAGTCCTCACGGGTAACAACGCGTCTGCATTTTGATTCGTAATCGAGGATAAATGTAGATGTCTATGGGCCACAGAAACCAAGACTTACCATCAGGTGGACTGTGTGCTGGTTTGTCACCCTTATCCTATATTAAAAAAAAAACGTTGGGCATAATAAAACGTTAAAATTGAACTCTGTAAAATCCGTAAAATTAGTTTAATGTGTAGTATATTCGCATAAATATTATAAGAAATTTCCGTTTGCAGACGTCAAAGAGCGCATCAGCGACCCCATCGAGTGGCGCGAGCTCATCAAGCGGCGCGGGCGCCGGGGCGGCGACGCCGGCGCCGCGCGACGCCTCGCCCGCGCTCAACGGGCCCTCCTCGCACGCACATGTGACCCACGCGCCGCACGTGACCCACGTGACACACGCCACGCACGCGCTCGTGACGCACCCGCCCGCGCACACGCCGCACCTCGCCGACAAGTGAGTCCAGCTCTAACTTTATACCGGCGCACCAGCTCGCGTCCAACAGCCCTGCCACGTACGCGCACGTGGTGCACGTGACGCATGCGCTAATAGCGCACACACCGCACCTCGCCGACTAGAGGGTCTACCTTCAACTTTATACCGGCGATCAACGGGCCTGCCAAGTACGCGCACGCGGTGCACGTGACGTATGCGCTAATAGCGCACACACCGCACCTCGCCGACTAGAGGGTCTACCTTCAACTTTATACCGGCGATCAACGGGCCTGCCAAGTACGCGCACGCGGTGCACGTGACGCATGCGCTAATAGCGCACACACCGCACCTCGCCGACTAGAGGGTCTACCTCCAACTTTATACCGGCGTTCAACGGGCCTGCCACGTACGCGCACGCGGTGCACGTGACGCATGCGCTAAAAACGCACACGCCGCACCTCGCTGACTAGAGAGTCTACCTCTCAACTTTATACCGGCGTTCAACGGGCCTGCCATGTACGCGCACGCGGTGCACGTGACGCATGCGCTAATAACACACACGCCACACCTCGCCGACTAGAGTCTACGAGTGCTTACATAAATAAACAGGTTTCCGGTACAGACAAATCTGTGCTGGTCGGTACCGATCGGTGCAGGGTTAACATGCATAAAGAAACAGGTAAATCTGTCCTTATTGACAACCATGGCCTCCAGTTCATCGAACAGCGATCTTTTACTTTTGGAAAGTGTTTATTTTAAATTTAGAAAGAAAATAACCGTTATTGTCTCTAATATTAATAGAATAAGAAAAACTACTTTGTATTTTGTTCTAACTATTTATTAATTTATTTAAGTATCCAATTATGTCAGATATCCTTTGGTTTTTGCACATCTTGTATTGTGATCTGTTTCGAAAATATTAATAATCAAAGATACAATTTAAAAATAAAAATGTACTCTATGTGAGAAGACTGGCCTTAACGCCTTACGAAAAGATACTAAATTTTGTCATAGTCGAGACTATAATCATTATATTTTCCCTCACCATCCACTCTGTACGCTGCTGAATATGCAGTAGTATGCTTTTATCAACGAATGTTGTTTAGGTACACCACTGTGTAGTGGCGGTGTATGAATATCCGCTACCCCATATCATCATGTAGGTGTCGTAAGAGGCGGCAGAGGGAAACAAATCAGGAGTTGGGCAGCAGCGGCCTCCTAATAACGACTAAAAATAAAAAGACTGTGTTTGCCAACCCGCTTGCCAAGTGTGGCAACTATGGCAAATATCCCTCATATGAGGCAATCTATGGGGAAGGCTTTATGTTCAGCTGTGACTTTATGTTGACTTTAATAGTCTGTAACATTTGTTTATCAACAAATTATGTTTTTTCAACTTGCTTTTATTAGCTTCTCGTGTATCTATTTATATATTTATCTATGTATAACGAAATCTTTTAGTGTAATTTTCACCAACTTGTAGAAGGCCTGAAGGATGACGATACAATAATTTAATAACTTCATTTTAGTATCCTGATCACAGAATCATCAGGATAAAATAAAATAATCTGCTTAGGAGCGATGTGTGTTGTTTAGGTTTTTTTAAAGTGTAATATTATTTAGTTAAATGAATGACGTTATTATGTTTGCACGATTACAGTGGCGTAGCGAGTCCGCCGCCCAGTGCGGCAACGCCGAGCGGTCCGACGAGCGGCGCGGCGAGCGGCACGGCCTCGCTCAAGAGCATGGCGCAGGAGGCCGTGCAGCGCGCGGGGCTCGACGCGCACCACACACAGGTACGCCGCGCTCACACACATGCACACACGCACACACGCACGCACTCCCGCACTCGCACGCATACACGCACGCACGATAAACACACTCGCTCGCATAGGTGTGCGCGCTCGCCACATACAGACACAATATTTAAATGTGGTAAGGTCTGTTTCAAGAGTAGGTAGAAAAACGGACAATGACCTTTGAGAATTTATTTATTTATTTATTTACATCCACCTTATGTACTGTAAGGAATGGATAGAATACTGTAAGGATACTGTGCACTGTGCTTATACTACACCCACTATTATTATTATTTTGACGTAGTAAGGTTGTATCAATTAAGTATTAGATTAATTTTTGTACTAAGTATTTTACTTTGTAGTAAAATGTTTGTTGTTCATAGATTATAAAAATAAGACAGAAAATAGAAATAACAAAGTTCACAGTTCTCATAAATATGTGCATATTTTTATATATATAAATTTCATCTATAATAATCATCGAAATAAGTGTGTTATCTCTAATTTACAGTATCTCTCACCTCGCCTGTTAGAGCGTAATGATAGCTAAATGTAATAACAAAGATTCCGACGTTTTCCGTATTGTTAGCTACATTTAAAAAAATCTGTTCAGCCGTTTGAGTATCATCAGCCCTTTTTTAAATTTTAATTTAAGTTATTAATGTTTGTTCTCTTGAGAAAAGACCAATTGTCTATTTAAATTATCAATTCGTACACTGATGCATTGTGTATCTCCGCATTGTAGTGGCAGCGTAAAAGAATCCACTACCCCATAATTGTCCTGTGGGTGTCATAAGTGGTGGTAAATGGAAACGAAATGGGAGACGAGCAGCTGCATCTTTCTGATAACAAGTCAAAATAATAGAAAACCTGTGGATGCTACCCTGCGTACCAAGCGTGGCAACTATGGCAGAAATTCCCATTATTACTTACAATAATCTTATGTCCTCTAATATAATTATAACTATTAAAGTTGTAATTATACTATCCCTTTTATTTTAACAGATTTTTATTTCCTGATGTTTTGTGTTAAAGCCATTACTGGTACCATTACAGTTACTAAACTAACCCACAAATAACAAAAAAAAAATTAATTCATAGTATTTATAAATGTCGCAGTAGCAAATGCTATTTATTGTTTTGTTTCGTTACAGAACACAAGAAGAGGAGTGACACTATCTCAAGCACACATCCCTCCCTTATTAGGCGTTGCACCACTGGGACCTTTACCTTTAACATCCGTTAGTATTGTCTTAGTTCTTACAATATAACTTTTGAATTATTTTATTGTTTAGTAATATATATATATATATATATATATGTATACATTTATAAGGGGGTGGTGTCAATATTTCAACATTATTTGACCACGAAAGAAGGTCTAGCGTCAGACTTCATCATTATCATCAGCCAGTAAAACTCCACTGCTGGACATGGGTCTCCCGCATTTTTTTATTTTTTATAGGAGAGGGGGCAAACGAGCATGCGGCTCACCTGATGGTAAGTGATTACCGCCGCCCATGAACAACCGCAACACCAGGGGAACCAGGGGAATTGCAGATGCGTTGCCGGCCTTTTAAAAAGGAGTAGGCTCGTTATTAGCCTTATGGGGAGAATTATCAGTGACTGATACATGACAGGTAAATCGAAACAAATCAAACAGTGGCGACGTTTCGGGTGCTTCCAGCACCCGTGTTTATATTCCCGACGTTTCGGCTGCTTTCCAGCACCCGAAACGTCGGGAATATAAAAATAAGTTAATATACGCGATAAAATCCGTAAAATTAGTTTTATTTAAAAATGTGTAGTGTTCGCGTAAATATAAGAAATCATTATGTAAATCAAACAAGTTGAGAGAGTGCATGCAGGGTGAGGATTGAAAATAAATTGTTTTTTCAATAAATGTATTTTTTGGCGCATTATTAAAAGGATGTGTTACGGCCTACGGCTGCTCCCCTAAAGATCAAATCCTCCGGGGCCCATCAGCGGAGTTTCAACGAACAGACGTAGGTCGGGCCTCAATATGGCCGCGTGGAATCTCCTAATTAAAATAAACAATAAGGGAGAGAGCTAGAAACACGTAGTACTTACCATTATCCGACGCTAACTTCGCACCAAGGCTTGGGCAGGCCGTGAGTGTGTGTAATAGTGGTTGGCGAGTAGTGTACAGTGAGGTGTGAAGGTGTGGGGCCTTGGCAAGCATAGGCGACCAGCAGCGGCCGAGTTCCAGGCTGCTCCAAAATGCTGCACCGCTTCAGACTGCTTCGGCGCCGGACCACAGTCACTTTCCTCGTTCGTCACGATGACAGTCCATTAACTCTATCGTACGATTAACTAACTTACAGAAGCCATTAACTCTCAGATTCTGAGTCGGACCCAATAAGTCCCGAGGAAGCTCTACAGCAAGGAATACATACGCGTCACAAATCCTAGACCGTATATTTACTGGCCACGCCTAATTATTCCGAGTTCCCGACAAAAAATGGCAGCGTGCTGTCCCAAGCACAGCTGGCAGACGACTCTTTGGCCTTTACGCGTTCTCAACCCACCGCTCGGCCGACGTCAAAACCGGTATGGCACCGAGCCGCGCGCCCTCTCGCGTTAGTTCCTGAAATTAGCGTATGGCGCGAACAGGATGGGTTCGGTAAGGTGAAAAGGATTTGAATGAATCTGTGAAATTATAAAATTTTAAATTGTTATATATATTGTAAAAAGAGTTTTTAGAATATGTTAAGATACTACATAAGCAAAACAATCTTCTCTGAATTACAACAAATCATTTATCAATGAAGAATTATTGGCTAATATAGCTATATATTTGTTTAGTGGAATGTACTGAAAAGCTCTTATTTCGCTGCCTGTTGATTCGTTGTTTGTTCAGAAGTCAGTGATTGTGTTATATATATTATTAGTAGTATATAGTATTAATCATATAAAGTGTAACTAAAAAAAAAAATTAATCTGTGCAAACACAGCGTACATAACACCAGTGCAGTGTAAATTAGCAGTTCCATAATATTGTTGCGAGTCACTATTAATGTCTTGTACATGGCAACACTAGTTACGCTAGCGCCCTCTAGTGTCGAGTAGCAGAACTAGGAGAGTCAAGATCCTTCTAGAAATTTCGGGACCGATATGTACTCGAACATTCTAGATGTCGCTAAAGTAGAAGGTTCTGGAAACTATCTGAGGCCGTATATAAGGCCGGTATAGACCACGACCAGGGGAGTATTGAATTGGCGATACAATAGAATACTTCGAAGCGAAATAACGGCATACTAAAGTAATCTGTAGTACAATTGCGTTTTATTATTAGTGTGATTTTAAGTTGTAATTAGTGTAAGTGTCAATTTTGGTAATTCAATCGGCAGTTTTAATTGTCTCGAACCCCAAGCTCGTAATAATTGGTGTCAGAAGTGGGATCAAATATGCCGATTTTACCTAAAGACGACACGGAGGGTATCCGTACCCGAAGTCAACGCCAACAGGAGACGGACCAGAGACAATTTGGTGGTGCAACGTCACAGACGTCGGCGGGCCAGCTGCCGACCACGGAGGCCGGCCCGTCAGCAGCTCCTGCATCTGCAGCACCTGACTTAGGTGCTCTGATGATGATGCTGCAGGAACAGGCCCGTCGGTTGGAAGAGCAGCTGCAGCGCGGACAGGAAGAACAGGCCCGACAACAGACGAAACAGGCCCGCCAACAGGAGGAACAGGGCCGTCGGTTGGAAGAGCAGCTCAAACGCGATAAGGAAGAGCAGATACTTCTCATGAAGGACCTTCACGCTACCTTCGGTAAAGAGATAAGGCAGGTGAAGGATAAGGTTGCTCAATATGACAACCGCCTGTCTGAAGCTGAAACCTGAATCGACCATGCTTAAAGACGCGTTGGCCCATGCACTGGAGGTGGAAGCTGTGCGACAGGATCATCGTTCTTATCGCGTCAGGGAGGTTGCGGCAGCAACAGTTCGTGACCGCAGTAAAGGATACAGGCCTAAGTGCTACGGCTGTGGGGAGATGGGCCATCTTCGATTCAGCTGCCCTAAGCAAACTGTAGAAAAGGAAGGTGATCGATTTCGAGAGGGTAGTGCGGCTAACAGCACCGCCCAGCGCAGCAGAAAATCTCATGACAACGCAGATGCATTGTCAAAAAGACCGTGTCCTGAAGATTGCAAGCTTTGTACTAGGCAAGAGGGTAAGGAAGTGGTATCTGTGAGGATACTCAGGACAGACCAGCTCAGCAATGAGTGGAAGGACAGCTTACAACATGCACAGCAGGAAGATTCGGACATTAAGCCGATTCTGGAATGGATAAAGGCCAGTGTTCCTAAGCCCAAGTGGAGCGACGTCTCAGCGATGAGTTCGACCATGAAAAGCTATTGGGCCCTATGGGACAGCTTGCTGATTCAGGATGGAGTCCTGTGCCGTTAATGGGAAAATGGTTGGGGAGACAATTGTCATTTGCAAATGGTTGTCCCTAAGGCTAAAGTACCGGATGTTCTACAGCTGTACCATAGTGGTTGTTCAGGAGGCTACCTGGGAGTTTAACAAACTCTACTGAAGATCCGAGAACGGTTTTACTGGGTCCACTGTCGTGACGATGTCGAGGACTGGTGCCGCAAATGTACAAGTTGTGCGGCTATAAAGGGACCTCAAACTCGTAGTAGAGGCTCATTGAAATTGTACAATGTTGGTGCACCATGGGAAAGGATAGCCATTGACGTAGCGGGGCCGTTTCCGGAAAGTGAAAGTGGTAACAAGTATTTCATGGTTGTGATAAATTACTTCACTAAGTGGCCAGAAGTCTTCGCCATTCCAAATCAAGAAGCTTCAACAGTTGCAGATAAACTAGTTCATGAAGTCTTCTGTCGTTTTGGAGTACATTTAGAGATTCACAGCGATCAAGGATGGAATTTTGAGTCTCAAATATTCCAGGAAACTTGCCGAGTTATGGGTACTCATAAAACACGAACAATTTCTTACCACCCACAATCTGATGGATTGGTAGAACGATTTAATCAGACATTGGAGAGGTACCTAGAAAAGTTGTGGAAAAACGGCAACGAGATTGGGACAGGCACATACAACCCTTTTTGTTGTCATATCGATGCGCTGTTCACGAAAGTACATCAGTGACACCAGCTTTCGCAAACTTTGGGAGAGAATTACGGCTGCCTGCAGACCTGATCACCGGAGTACCACCTGATGCCCCACGCAGTATAACCGATTATGCAAATGACTTGCGGAACAAAATGAATGACATTTATGAGCACGTCAGACAGACGGGCCAGCAAACGTCTGAGAAGATGAAAACACGGTATGACCGCAAAATGAGCAACCAAGGGCTTTGACGAAGGTTCACTGGTGTGGTTACATAATCCAGCTCCCACCAAAGGGAAATCTCCTAAGCTTCAAGCTAAATGGGACGGACTGTACCGGATTGTGACAAGGATCAATGACGTAACTTACCGGATACAGAAAGGTGCCAGAGGTACTCCTAAGATCGTCCGTGTGGATCGACTGGCGCGTTATTATGGGGCCAATAATGCTCGGGACGAGCATGTCTTAGGAGGGGGCAGTGTTGCCCGCCACTATTAATGTCTTGTACATGACAACACTAGTTACACTAGCGCCCTCTAGTGTCGAGTAGCAGAACTAGGAGAGTCAAGATCCTTTTAGAAATTTCGGGACCCATATGTACTCGAACATTCTAGATGTCGCTAAAGTAGAAGGTTCTGGAAACTATCTGAGGTCCTATATAAGGCCGGTATAGACCACGACCAGGGGAATATTGAATTGGCGATACAAGAGAATACTTCGAAGCGAAATAACGGCGAACTAAAGTAATCTGTAGTACAATTGTGTTTTATTATTAGTGTGAATTTAAGTTGTAATTAGTGTTGTGTAATTAAAGTGTCAATTTTGGTAATTCAATCGGCAGTTTTAATTGTCTCGAACCCCAAGCTCGTAACAATATTGTTGTTTCAGCATTCCATCATACATCTTACAGTGACATTGCATCTGCATTTTAATTTTTAACTAAAGACATCACTTTAAGATGTTTTTAATATCATTTGTATTACACTATTATAATATCTGATCAAGAACTGTACTTTAAAAAAAAGAAAGTAATGCTTTGGCAGCTGTTTCTACCCATGACGGAGGTATTTTCTAAACCAGTCGTAAATTGTAAATAAAAAAGATTTTCAACAAGTAATACTTGTAATCATCTATTTTGAATTAAAAAATAAACTATTTCTTTTTGCCACAGAAATAAAACTCAGCTGACTCCTAGACTTTACACAGGGTTTTTTCGGTTCCAGTGAATAGCATAAGAACCTACGATCTATTTCTATAGGCTACAGGAAAATAAATAAGTTGATTTAGTAAGGGTTATTAATTATTATACTACTAAAGAGTATATGGTTAATAATAATCCCTGGGCATGAGATGATCGCTACCAAGCTGTTTTAAATGTTTTATTAACAATCGTATAAACATTATATTCTAAATGTAACGGTTATAAAAAAGTCTCGCTGGGTTTCTTGCTGTTTCTTCCCAGGAAAGAGCTTTTTTTCGAACCAGTGGTAAAAGTAAAAAATGACTCAATAAGAAGTACAAGTAATATATTATATTGAATGAAAATGATTATATTGTTTTGCGTGTGCAGGAGCACCAGTTGCAGTTCCGCATGATGGAGGCGTCGTTCTACCGCATGCCGCACCCGTCCGACTCGGAGCGCACGCGCACCTACCTGCCGCGCAACATCTGCCAGACGCCCGGCTACTACAACCAGGTCCCTCCATACATACTGTTCACGTTCTACCGCATGCCGCGCAACATCTGCCAGACGCCCGGCTACTACAACCAGGTCCCTCCATACATACTGTTCACGTTCTACCGCATGCCGCGCAACATATGCCAGACGCCCGGCTACTACAACCAGGTCCCTCCATACATACTGTTCACGTTCTACCGCATGCCGCGCAACATCTGCCAGACGCCCGGCTACTACAACCAGGTCCCTCCATACATACTGTTCACGTTCTACCGCATGCCGCGCAACATCTGCCAGACGCCCGGCTACTACAACCAGGTCCCTCCATACATACTGTTCACGTTCTACCGCATGCCGCGCAACATCTGCCAGACGCCCGGCTACTACAACCAGGTCCCTCCATACATACTGTTCACGTTCTACCGCATGCCGCGCAACATCTGCCAGACGCCCGGCTACTACAACCAGGTCCCTCCATACATACTGTTCACGTTCTACCGCATGCCGCGCAACATATGCCAGACGCCCGGCTACTACAACCAGGTCCCTCCATACATACTGTTCACGTTCTACCGCATGCCGCGCAACATCTGCCAGACGCCCGGCTACTACAACCAGGTCCCTCCATACATACTGTTCACGTTCTACCGCATGCCACGCAACATCTGCGTGATACCCGGCTACTACAAAACTAACTATTAGAGAAAATACGAAACAAGTCCTTCGATGTTCATATAAACCTCAAGTTATTTTGATTGCTTAAGCGCCTTACTTGTGTGGCTGTCGTCATAGACTGTCAGCTGGGTTGAGCTGTCGTCACAATCTCCCAAAAACTTCGCAATGTGACGCATCAGCATTTGAAGAAAAAATTATAAAAACGAAGATCCCGAATGAAATGAAGATATGGCTTAAAGGATAAGCATCCAAGCCAAAAGGTTTAATAAAAAATCCAGTCTTCGTGATTGAGTAACAACCATCCGAAACCCAACAAAGTTTTACGTTTATAATGTTTGTAGGAAGTAGTACAATAGCAAGGGACAGTAGCCTAATGGTATAGTAATAATACGGAACACACATATTTTGAATGAATCTCAATGATGTCTGTAAATATTTACCAGTATAATGTATTTTACAGTATCATAAATGGACATACTGTTGGTTATTACAGGAATAAAGAATGGTGTAAATTTCTTTGAGTAAGCTACACACAAATAAGGATATATAGATATAGTAAATTTACAGTACCCGAGCTTCAATTAAATTGTTAATTGCAATTTTAAGTTCTGATTTAGACCACATTCTCAGGAAGGAAAACATTTCGAAGAGGTGATATCTTCCATTATACATTAGAGCAGCTCGGCGGAGACTTCCTAGCCCTGAAACCCATTCAGAAATGGGGAGGCCTATACTAGCTATGGGACATTATATAACATTGCACCAGACAGTGACCACTGTAGCCCATAAATATCCTTATCTATCTTCAGTGATGATAACTATTGCTATACAGGGTTATTTTTCAAGAGTAGCCAAATTTTAAACTTAAGTTCAAATATATAAAAAATAATATACCGTTATAAAAATTTTTGAAAATACGAATAAATAATGCTTTTATTTGAAACTATCCCAAATTGAATGTGATTTATGGGTAGCCACGTTTCTGTCTACCGATCGACCCTTACGAATGTGTGCCTGCGCGGTAAAATCAGTTAAAAAAATGCTTTACCACGTAATTTCAATTTAAAAGATAAAAAGGACAGAATTATTGAGATTTTTTTAATTATTTTTTCTACACTATTTGAAAGTATTATTTATTCTGAACCTTGCCTGCAAATTTGGCCGGTTATTGCAAAATAACCTTGTATATACCCTGTAGCTCGGAGAACCGACAACCAATCTACCGAGAAGAGCAGTGGTGAGCGATCGCCCACTAAATGAAATGACGACCTGATAAAACATGCAGGTAGTTGTAGCAATCTATCCCCTATAGATTGCTACAAGCCTATGTTCAACAGAGAACTAGCGATGGGCTGATGATAATGGTGATCTTCCATAAACAGTGAGGATATTTACATGACCTTATCTTGACAAGCTCATATATATATATGAGCTTGTCAAGATAAGGTCATGTGAATCAATGGCATTGTCTTCAGTCGCTTCTTATGCCATTCACATTGTCCATGCTCACCGTCACATGTTGTTTTTAAACGTAATTAGTTTTTATGAAATTGCTTAACTTGTAATATTTGTATTTGCAGGTGCTCTTACCCCACTCCGACTCGGTTGAGTTCTTCCAGCGGCTATCGACAGAGACTTTATTTTTCGTCTTCTACTATATGGAGGGCACGAAAGCACAGTACCTTGCCGCGAAAGCGTTGAAGAAACAAAGTTGGCGCTTCCACACCAAGTACATGATGTGGTTTCAGAGGCACGAGGAACCGAAGGTTATTAATGAGGAGTATGAGCAGGTACGGGGCTACATTCTCCATTGTATTACAGCTATTAGGGTATACCTCAAAACATGAAAACGAGATTGTACAACCAGTGTGTGTTGCCAGTGATGACTTATGTATCTGTGACGTGGTTCTTCACTGCTGGCCGTATGAGGAAGCTCAAGGTTGCTCAGCGAGCTATGTAGAGGCCTAAGCTCGGGGTTTCTCTGCGTGATAAATTTAAAAATTAAGATATCCGCAGAACCAAAGTGACCAACATAGCCCAACGGATTAGTAAGTTGAAGTGGTAATGGTCCGGCCATATAGCTCGAAGAAGCGACAACCGATGGGGGAAAAAGGTTCTTGAGTGGCGGCCTCGTACCGGCGAGCGAAGTGTAGGGCGACCCCCCACTAGATGGAGTGACGACCTGGTAAGACATCCAGGAAGTCGATGGATGCAGGTGGCTTAGGACCGTGCTTTGTGGCATTCCTTGGGGGAGGCCTATGTTCAACAGTGGACTTGTGAAGGGCTGTAAGTGTAATAATGATGCTAATGATGATATTAGGGTAATTTGCTTAAATCTGTTGTAATGATAAAATAATTCACTTACTATTTGTTACAAAGACTTAAAGAAATACCAAATATCATCAATCTGTACAGTTGGATTTATCAGGCATTTCCTATGTAGCAACTCATAAGTCACCCAATAATTTTGATTATTTTTACATATCTATGTATGTATCAACATCTAACGTAATTAACGCACATCCTCAGACACCCCATTTAGTATATTATGTTATAATTATAATACATATACTGACTTTTTAGTTAAAAATGTTTATGCATTGATTATTTATTAAATTAGTTATACTAATTTCGAAAGAATGTTGTGGTCACAGTACAAATCCACGAACGCACACAGTCGCACATGTAGGTATAGGTACGAGGGTCTTGCTAACCCAGTAGGCGTTCGAGACGAGTTAACGCCGCCGTCGCTTGACACAACTGTAGGTAGGTATTAGTGCCGAAAAAAGCCGACAATACACGATTGTTTACGTTAAAGAAATACCTACCTATGAACATTAACCGATGTCAGAACTCCGAGCATAGAGTTATTTATTTAAATCTAGTAAACATTTGATTGCATCTTTCCATCACGCTTTTCAGGCTTTGGACTGTCGACTCTGAATAATTTTGTTTATTGATTACGATACCATGTCAATAGGCAATATTCGTTACAGAATGTTGTGCATTTGCATAACATTTTAATTGTAATTGTAAATAATAATGACCTGCTAAAAATAAGACGCGGTACGACAACATAATTCAAAGACTGCGTGTTTAAAAGATGTTAATCATGATTACAATAATTTAAAAAATCAAATACTTATTTTACTCATGGCCTAAACTCTCATGCAACATTGTATTTTTAATACACTTTCAAAATGTCCACCACCTTGTTCAATACATTTTAATGACCGTTTTCTCAATTGATATTTTAATTTAGAAAGCATTTCAGTGTAATTTTTCACTATTCTAAAAGCGTTCACTATCCTTATTTTTAGGTCCTCGGCACTTGTAGTCTCACTAAAATAAACTAATAATCTAATACGTCCTCACAAAAACAAGTCAAGAGGCGCCAAATCAGCTGATCTCTGGGAGGTCACTGGACAGGGCCGCCGCGACCGATCCAGCGCTCTCCAAACTCCGTATTTGTAGACTTTAATGTGCTTTAAATAAGGTTCATTTTTCTTTATTTTGTATTGAATGACTGAATTTGTATTAATACAAATAAAACTGCAATTTTAAAAGTCTTATTGCCTTGAGTTACGGTCCATTTCAGTTTGTTTTGACTGTACAGGTTTAGTATGCCTGTAATTTACGTAGTTTTAATTTTTTTTTTGGGATAAAAATTACCTATATTAAAAATGATAGAAATTGATTCAGTAAACGATTCTGAACAAACTACTTTCAGGATGTGCGTTAATTATGTTACATGTTTGTATATACATATTCACTTACATAACATGTAGCACTAAAACTTAAATAACTACCTACTTAAATCTAACTGATGGCTATCATTTACATGCATAATATCTTAGATCTAAGCTGTTATTTACAGCTAACGTTACTCTTAAAAGTTTTTGTAAAATCGATTTTGAACACTCACTTCAACACCATTGTATAACAAACATTTGGGCATTAAAGGATAAGGCGATAAAACAAAACTTTTATTACCTAAAATTCAGATCTTCATTTTTTTGTAAACTATTTCCTATCGCAAGTAATTTCTGAGATAATAGAAAAACTGACTGAGTTCAAAGTAGTTTCCGATAATTGAACTATTTTCCCAAAGAACACTATTATAGTGCCACAGGTTTTTGTGTTTAAATTCTACGCGGATAAATCGCGAGGAAAAACTAGTTTTTAAATGAAAAATTAAACAGACTAATTTAATATAAAATCAATTTTTGTAGGTAATGGAATATGTAAATTTATGTTGTTTAATATTCACAGGGCACATACATCTACTTCGACTATGAGAAGTGGGGCCAAAGGAAAAAGGAAGGCTTCACATTCGAGTACAAGTACTTAGAGGACCGTGACTTGAATTGAGCTCGGACTGTGTACAGAAAGCGTGCGCGCAACGACCGCCGAGCGTGAGCCCTGTTGCCTGCACACGGCTCGACGTCGCGAGTGAACTTCAGTGAGTGACTGTACGCGCCAACATGTATCGGAACTTTTGCAAAACCAACCTTATCACCATTGACGTAAGGTCGAAGCTTGCACCCACGACCCCAACGCCCACTTGCATCACAAAGCGAAGACTGCAAGTGCATGACCCTATGGAAAACTAAATTCTCTTTCATTCCGTTACGAGTATTATATTTATGAAATGATTCGTTAATCTCTGTGATGATTGACGAGCATAAATTATAATTATTTTATTTAAAACTCGACTTTGTAAAAGTGAATACAAGATTGCACGAACATGTCTCATATGCCACTAATAATGTTCATATCGAAATAGATTTTAATGAGATGGGATACTCGTATTAGCATAAGTGAAGCTAAAATGTAATGGAAACAGCCGAGGGAAAAGTTGTGGTGTATAAATTTCACTCTTCTGGCAGTTGTGTTATTGTATAGTGATCAATAAAAGAATTTGCAGGCGAATGCGAGAAATATCATGTGATGCAATAACTTTAGTGCTGCCCTGCGGGGCTAGTATAACAAAATGTGATATCGATATAGGGACGCCCGGAGCGTATTCGGATATAATGAAGATCTTTTAATAAATTATTATGTTCCTGTTAACTTTTTTTTTGTAAAGCTATCACTGATTATTTTGATTGTTTTCTGTATAAATTTTTGTATGGCCTTTTTTTGTATGTGTAACTAAAAGAGAGTAATGTTTATGCCATTTAACTTATAAAACATAATGTTTTGATGTTTGGTGTATTTATTATTGTCTACGACAAACAATAGTGCCCAATGTTTGTGCTAGTCATGCCTGCCCTTACTGGAAGTGGTGAAACAATAAAATTCGATATTGCTCTGGGTGATTTGTTTTTAGACTTGTTTTGTAGTGAACTGGGACTAGTTTGAATTAAATACTAAGAGCTAACTTATGCATACCACAGTATACAAATAACATTTATAAAAAAAAAACCTATGTATAATCTGTCAATTTACGTTGTGTCATACTTGCATATAATTTGACCTATTTAACTGTTGAAATGTATTATGGGGATAATATGTAAAAATTAGATTATGTAAGGACAAGATTGTAGAGCGATCTCATAATATTGATAATGTATTTAACTTTAGTATTTTAGTTATCCCAAAGACAATAGGTAACAACATTGGTATGCGTAAGTTATGCCAACATAGCTAAGACATTTATAAAAAATGTATAATTAACTATTTCACTTGAAAAATGCATCTAATTGGTGCTTATGCACTATTCGACAAAAAATAAAGCTTGCTTGGTAATCACTGCCTTATTTTAGTATATTATCTGGTGAAAGTTTTGCGGTAAACAGATTGATAGTGTATGTTGCAGCCACTTGCATTCGATTGAACACCTAACTGTTTAATATTTTGTTAAATCACTCGAACATTAAGATCGTATACTTTGGTTGAAATCATTAAATTATATTATTTAGTATTCATTGTAACATACTTATAACAAATAATTCAATCATCACATCTGATCATTAACGTAAGAAGCAACATAAGGGATTACTTTGTGGATAGAAGACTATCATATCTGTCTCATATTTATATCAGACGTAAAATATCCAGAATCAAAGAGCACCTTTGGGTACTGCAAAGCCATAGCGTACCGATTATGGGAAATCTTCACTAATATGGAAGAGGTGGGAGGCCCATGTTCAGCTGTGGACTGTTCACAGGCTGTTAAGGGTTCCTAATTTTTTATTTAAATTGAGAAAGGTTAGGAGTTTATCAAAAGTGTTTTAAGACTTAAGGGTGTTCAATCGAATACATAAAACAAAAAAAAATTGCTGTAACATATATAACAAGTGAAAGAGTTCATTATACTGTGAATATGTAGCGAATAACGCAATAAATTTACTGCCAGATGTTAAGGCCTCTACGTACAAACAGCGAGACTTATTTTGTGAGACCATAGTGTGATTTTGCGAGGTTTTAATGGTTGCTAACCACAGATTTTAGGACACCGACTGAATTGTGTACGGTGTTATTTTTATGAACGTACATTATTCAGGCTGGTTATTTCGTCAGGCGTATTTACATTGCACATATTACTACCAATTTCTGCCAGGGTGATGTTTGAAAGGTGATTGCTAGGTAGGCATTGCTCCAGTACGTTTCTTCAGAATATGCATTTCTTTACAAAAGTTATAAATAAACACAGTAGAACCGAGTGTTAGATAATGTTAAATATTCAGCACTTTCAGGAGTTACAGAATCAATTAATCGACACTAAAGTCAGCATTAAGTTATTCCATTGGCTGTTCAGAAAAAGTGTTTAGTAGTGACGGTTTAGTCAGTTTTTCTTAACTCCGATGGAATATTGTTAGTGATTTTGCATGAATGGAGTCAATGGTTATATATATATATATATATATATATTACAGAAGTGTGTGCAATGTAAAGAGAAACAGCGGTGAAGTGTTCGGTGGGTGTTGCGAGCGCGAAGCTTAGTTCAGCGGTACAATGTAGCGCGCGATCTCGTTTATTCCGTGCGTGTTATGGATAATTTTCATTTTTGTAAAAAGTCTATCGTGAGAGCAGATGAAATGTGGTAAATAATAATTTAAAAAATTCACTGTACAGTTCTATTTGTATAGAAATAATAAATAACGATTAAAAAAAAACATTCGAAACCATGTTGTGATTTATTCTCGCGTAGTTTTAAGATAGTGACGCGGCTCGATCGCGTTGTCCTATTTATTTTCTTTAGATTTTTTTTTGGGAGAGACGACTGTTTACTTTGTAGAATAAACTGTAAGAAAGCATCGAGAAATTTTTGTTTTTGTGATGTGATCTTATATTTTGTATACCATGTTTATCTGTGAGGCCGCTTGGTTCAACACCTCGTGCGAGTTCTAGGCCCACAAACAAACCAACTAGTGTGGCAAACACAAATTATTGGATAAAAGCTTTTACAAAAATTTACTTCGCAAATATCCGCGTTATAAAATAAAATGATGTGTCTTACCTAGTATGAAGAAGCACCTCCCGCCCTCCCTCAATTGCGTGCACTAACCCCGTCACCACTAATCCCAGCACCGCTACTCCCAACACCACTACACTAGGCAAGACACACCACTGACGATAATACGACACGTGTTTCGCCTCTACACGAGGCATCCTCAGGTGATATAGACTCTACGGTGGCTAACCGCTAAGTCTAACACGTGTCGTATTATCGTCAGTGGTGTGTCTTGCCTAGTGTAGTGGTGTTGGGAGTAGCGGTGCTGGGATTAGTGGTGACGGGGTTAGTGCACGCAATTGAGGGAGGGCGGGAGGTGCTTCTTCATACTAGGTAAGACACATCATTTTATTTTATAACGCGGATATTTGCGAAGTAAAATTTTTGTAAAAGCTTTTATATAATGGATTTCCGCAAAGTAACGCCTGATTCTATTAACAAATTATTGGCTTTTGTGTCTGAAGGTATTACAAAAGAAAAAGTGATGTGTAAATACAGCTTATATTCGTCCTCATCATTTCTTAGAGGGCTATGGAACGATTAAACAACTGTAGTGGCGGTGTAAGAATGTCCAATACCTCCATATTATCATCTCGTGGGGGTATTAAGAGGCGACAGAGAGAAACTGAACCAGAAGAGCTGAGTAGAAGTAAAAAATGGCAGTATCCCCCCTAATAATAATGTCCTCCAGACCGAATTTCGGTCACGGCAGCCAGCCTTAACTGAGACTAGCCATCGGCGCAGGACAGTATTATAGTGGCTGAGTGTATGCGCAAGCACAGGTGCACGCACTCTACTTCCTCACTCTCATAGCCGATGGGACGGTAACAGGCGCAGGACCAACGGCTTTACGCACGGGGGTGAGACACCGCCAACTTCCAGATTCCTTGCAGCTACAGAGAATTTCTTGATGGAAAAACTTTGGTAACTGATTTGTTTTTTGGTTCGATCACTAGACCAACGAGGCAGTCATATATAAGAGCCTCTAAGAGCCAATTCATGAGGAAGGCCTATGTTCAGTAGTGGACTTTTGATTTGCTGCCATGGTAATAGTATGGAGCGATTAAGTATTCGCTCTACTACAGCGAATGACGGCGACACGACGACGACTTCATATTATGATCTCGAATTTTTTATTTCTCGGCTGAAAGCACGAGGTATATTAAGCACATAAAATTGCAATTAACTATTTCATTGGTGGGATCGAAGCCAAGTTGTTCGCGTACTGTGTAATAAATAAAATTTCTGTATAAATATGACGTTAATTTCACAGCTTAGGTCTTGCTACCACGACATATGACCGTGAAGGTATTATGATCACCGATTTCAGTTTATAGTAGCAATGTACAATACACTGCTGGGCTAAGGGATCTCATTGGTTTTATGTTTGTTTTTCTATAAAATTGAAGTGACAAACGAACTTACAGTCCACCTAACAGTAAGTGGCTACTGCAGCCCATTGGCATCTATAACCAACTTCAAATAAAGAAGACTTCATATGAGATGAATCTACAAAATGCTTTCATCATCATCATTTCATCATCATTATCATTACAGCCCTTCACAAGTCCACTGCTGAACATAGGCCTCCCCCAAAGAATGCCACAAAACACGGTCCTGAGCCACCTGCATCCATCGACTTCCTGCATGTCTTACCAGGTCGTCACTCCATCTCGTGGGGGGACGCCCTACACTTCGCCTACCGGTACGAGGCTGCCACTCGAGAACCTTTCTTCCCCATCGGTTGTCGGTTCTTCGAGCTATATGGCCGGCCCACTGCCACTTCAGCTTACTAATCCGTTGGGCTATGTCGGTCACTCTGGTTCTACTGCGGATATCCTCATTCCTAAGTTTATCACGCAGAGAAACTCCGAGCATAGCCCTCTCCATAGCTCGCTGAGCGACCTTGAGCTTCCTCATACGGCCAGCAGTGAAGGACCACGTCTCAGTTCCGTAAGTCATCACTGGCAACACGCACTGGTTGTACAATTTCGTTTTAAGGTTTTGAGGTATGTCTGACGAGAAGATGTGTCGTAGCTTCCCGAACGCTGCCCAGCCGAGTTGAATCCGTCGATTGACCTCTCGGTCGAAGTTGGACTTACCCAGTCGGACTATTTGTCCCAGGTAAACATACTCGTCAACAACTTCGAGCTTAGTGTTCCCAACAACTATCGGCATAGGTGTGACATGGACATTAAACATGATCTTAGTTTTGTCCATGTTCATCTTAAGACCTATCCGTTGGGAAACACTATTGAGGTCATTGAGCATAGTGCTTAGGTCCTCCAGCGATTCTGCCATAAGGACTATATCGTCGGCAAATCGAAGGTGAGTGATGTACTCGCCATTGATGTTGATACCGTATCCTTTCCAGTCCAGAAGCTTGAAAACGTCTTCCAATGCAGCGGTGAAGAGTTTCGGGGATATGACGTCACCCTGTCTTACACCTCTCTGCAATTGGATAGGTTTCGTACTCTGGTTCTGTACTCGGATAGCCATCGTAGCCCTACTGTACAAGCACTTCAACACTTCGATATACCGACAGTCAACTTGGCACCGCTGAAGGGACTGCAGCACCGCCCAAATTTCGACGGAATCAAAGGCTTTCTCATAGTCCACATACGCCAGACATAGTGGCAAATTGTACTCTTCGGACTTCTGTACAACTTGCCGAAGGGTATGTATGTGGTCTATGGTGCTAAAGCCCTTTCGGAAACCGGCTTGTTCGGGAGGCTGGAAGTCGTCAAGTCTGCGCGCGAGACGATTCGTAATGACTCTCGAAAACAGCACGTAGACGCGGCTCAGAAGGGAAATCGGTCTGTAGTTCTTCAAGAGAGCGTTGTCACCTTTCTTGAAGAACAAGACCACCGCACTTCTGCTCCACGCCTCCGGTGTAATGCCACCATGGAGGACGGAATTAAAGAGCTTCTGAAGGACTTCAAGTACCGGTCTTCCACCCGCTTTCAGAAGCTCCGCTGTAATTCCATCCTCGCCTGGGGCCTTACCGTTTTTAAGGTGCTGGAGAGCCATCCTAATCTCGCTCAGACTGACATCCGGGATATCTTCGGAATAGTGTCGGATGAGACTCGCTCTTGGATCGTTACTCACACTTGCGTGTGGCTCCAACGATGATGTGTACAGCTGCCCATAGAACCTCTCAATCTCACTCAAAATCTCAGGTGTCCCGGAAACGATGCTGCCACATTCTGTCTTCAGCTTTGACAGTTGGCTCTTTCTGGCAGACAGATCTCTGGCAAAGACTTTGGAGCCTTGGTTCCGCTCGATCGCTTCTTCAATACGAGCTGTATTGAAGTTGCGTAAGTCCCGCCGCATGCATTTGGAGATCTGTCTGTTCAGATGCCTGTATGCTGTCAAGTCTGTTGAAGAATGTAGCTTCATCTCCCGTCTAACAGCCATGAGATTAAGAGTGTGATCGGAGAGTTTTTGTGTTCTTCTGCGGCGGGTCTTGCAGAACTTAGCTCCAACCGCATGGACAGTTTCCACGAGCTTGTCATTCATATCGTCCACTTCATTGCAGTCTTCTAGGCACTGAAAACGGTTTTGTAACTCGAGTTGAAAGGTTTCGGGACTTTGAAACAGAGCACGAGGGGGACGGAGCGTTGACTTCATTAGACGAGACCTCTCCAACTTAACGTTTAGGTTCAGTGTGCCTCTAACCATTCGGTGATCGCTACCAGTTTTCACCCTCGCGATCACGGAGACATCACTGAACAGTTGCCGTCTGGTCGTCATAATGAAGTCAATCTCATTTTTTGTGGAACCGTCGGGGCTCGACCAGGTCCACTTCCTGTGGGGCCGCTTCTGGAAGAAAGAGTTCATCATAAAGAGTCCCTCTTTCTCCATGAAGTCGGCCAGCTGCTGGCCCCTTGGGTTCCGTTGCCCTATTCCAAATTTCCCTACTTTCAGCTCACCGTTCTCTCTTGTGCCTAGTTTTGCATTGAAGTCTCCCATTAACACCGTATATTGGGTTTTGGAGGAATGCATGGCTCTAGAGATATCCTCATACATTTCCTCCATCTCCTCATCGGGGTGTGCCGAGGTTGGTGCGTAAACCTGTATGACCTTCAGCGAATACCGTTTGGTGATTCTGAGTATAAGGTACGCAACCCTCGTCGACCACTCCCGATTTTTACAACGCTGTTAACGAGAGACTTGTGGACGATAAATCCGACACCTCCTTGGGACAGATGGTCGCCCTCCCGGTGATAGAGCAAGTTGCCGGATTCGAGGATTACCGTGTCCTCCCCCTCTCTTCGGACTTCAGATAATCCTATAATATGCCAGCGCAACTTGTCTATCTCTTCTTCCAGCTCCACGATCTTCTCGTCAGTCCTCAGGGTGCGTGCGTTGTACGTTGCCAGGTCGAGTCGTCTAAGGTGGCAACCGAACCTCCACCGGAGATTCTTAGCACCCCCTGCCCCGCCGTTACCATGGTCGCCACCGTAGCCAGGAATAGCGGGGCCGCCGGGGACTGGGGGCCGTTTTTTTGTTGCTCTCATCATTGGGGGGTATTTGCCATAGTTGCCACGCTTGGCGAGCGGGTTGGCAACCGCAGTTTTTTTATTGTCATTTGGCTATTATCAGGAAGATGCTGCTGCCCATCTCCTGGCTGTTTCCCTTTGTCGCCTTTTACGACACCCACGGGAGGATATGGGGTAGTGGATATTCTTGACCGCCACTACACGGCAATGCTTTACAGACTAATTATTATAGCGGCTCTCTACTCTACAGCTTTTATGTTCCGTTGTAGTAGTGCAGAAATGGATAAGAGGGAAGTAGTATGTTCGCTTAGATACGATTGCCTTTGTGTCGCGCCGCCTTGTCATGCACCGCATCTTATCAAAGTCACCGCCGCGTCATCAAAGGACAACGCCGTAACGAAAGGTTTGTGTTTATTATTTATATTCGTATTTTATTTCAATAACCATAAGAATAAGATAGTATTCTAAAAGCAAAATAATAAGTGCGCCTCCGGGTGTACTGACACTATCTTAGCGAACAGAGTACACCTCCGTAGACGAGACTTAGACAGTGCGTCGTACAGCCTATCATAAAAAATAAACCACACATGGAAAGCGCGTCGGCTATAAGATCCTGTGCTAAACCGAAAGACCATATTCTTAAATGTACGAATAAGCTGTAACGTACTATAGCTGCTTGACCGCGCAAACGAGCATGCGCAGCACCTGATGGTAAATGATTACTGTCGCCTATGAACAACTGAAACAGCAGGGGAATTGCAGGTGAGTTGCCGGCCTTTTAAAAAGGAGTAGGCTCTTTTCTTGAAGGTCTTTTAAGTCATATCGGTCCGGAAAAACCGGCTGGCGACAGTAAAGGTTTGGCCAAATTGCACAGTAGTGGACCGCCAGCTATAGATATGAAGATGGAAGTTCTGTCACAGTCTATGATGGTGGGATTCAGCAACTGTAATTAATCCGAACAATTCCTCTGAGCACTTCTCATGGAATATGCAGCTTCTCTTCGCAAGGCCAGTGGAACAAGGCGATCGGAAAGAACTTAGCCGTCGTGAATTTTTGTAAATATATGTATTTATATCTTTACAGAGTTGCATTACGATTACGACACATTAGTAACTTTTTTAGCCTAATTCAAAAAAAGGAGTCACAGTATGTTTTCTTTTATATATGTTTACGCCCGAACGCTGATTTCGGGATTGACGTTAGAGGGCGCGCAGCTCGGCGATACCGGTTTGAAGTTCTTCCGAGCGTGGAGTGGCGCGCGGGTCGCGAGCGAAAAAGCAGTCGTCCATAAGCGGTGCTAACGATTGGCACGCTGTATTCTGTTAGGGAACTCGGAATAATTCGGCGCGGCCAGTAAATATACGGTCTATCATTGTGACGCGCATTCCTGCTGGAGAGCTTCCCAAGGACTCATTGTGTTCGACTCAGAATCTGCATAAGTGCATTAGGCAATATTAGCTAGTGCGGCCTCTAATATTCTAGAACTAACTGTTGCGACGCGAAACGGTAGTGACCTTTAATAAACTATAAATTCCGTGTGCGTTTTGTGTGTTAACCTTATAACCAGCGATAGTTAGTGGCTTCTGTAAGTTAGTAAATCGTACGATAGAGTTAATTGACTGTCAACGTGACGAAAGAAGAAAGTGACTGTGGACAACCTCGAAAGGCCCCCTCAAGTTGGAGCGGTGTCGACGCTCGGGCTGCTGCCGACGGCCAAGGTCTAGGTTCAATCACCATCAGTCACACCCAGATACACACCACATCACCCTTCTTTCCCTTGCACTACACAACCACATGCGACCTGACCGACTCCGGAGGGACCAGTCGCCTTGGATATAGGTAAGTAAGCTTCGTCCAAATTCCTTCCGGTCGACTGGTCGTAGTATAACGCTCCCCCATATATTTTAGTGTAATTAGAGAGATTCCACGTGGCCACATTGAGGCCCGACCTACGTTTGCTCGGGAAGTCTTCTGCTCATGGGCCCCAGAGGATTGGATCCTTTAAGGGAGCAACCGTAGGCCGTAACAGGCATCAATATTAGAATGTTAAAAATAAAATTGTGAGTTCGAATTAATTAGACTAATACTGACACCTGAACAACGTTGATGTGACCACTGTAAGGTGTGACGTCAATGCAGTATACTGTGAAGCCGTTCCTTTTTAGTTTGTTATACTCTTTATTGCTTAACGATGCGTATGACACGACAGGCGTGCCATCGATTACTTTTGTATGTGGCGTATGACACACGAGTCGTGTCTTTTTAGAAATCGTAATAACTCGCTCAAATTGCGTTTTTGGAAAATTTATCCAAAACAAAATATTCAATATTTTGCAAGTAGTTCATGCCTGCAGCTTCGTTTCTGGATATTTTGAAACTTTGAGATTTGAGGGGTTGACAATCTTTTTTTAACTTGTACATGGTACTCTTTTTACTTTGTGGGTTTTCAATCATGTTGTGGAAAAATAGTCTAATAAGTAACAAATAATAGCACTCATTGCGATCGCTCACAAACTCAAGTTGTAAATAAATTTCTGGAAAACAAGTCTCCTGTTAAAAAAAAAACAATGTGTTTGTCTTATTGTTTAATTTTGCTTAAAATGGTTGAACCGTCGTCTTATGACTATAATATGGCCGATATGGCCGAATAGACCTACGAAGTAGCATGTGCTCTTGTGATATTGTATAAGATTTATTTTTGCTTGGAACAGTTTGAAACCGTTCATGTACCGTCAAACTCCCTAACTTTGCCAAGGGTCCAATGTTTGCCCATAATGAAAAAGAAGTAATATCTCTTCTATTTTATAAGCCTGACAACGGAAACTTTGATATATTTTTAGAATTATTATCTGGCAACACAAAATTAGTGGCATCACGTTGGTAAAATGCAAAGATTTTTGACAATCGGGTGCTGAATCAAAGTGTAGAACGGCGGTTACGAGAGTTGTGAGAAAACTTTTCAAGTAAGTCATTGAAATATGTTTAATTGTAACTTGTTTTATAGTCATTCCGTAAAACTATGATAATTTGATAAATTGTCATTTTTAACGATAGAAATCTATTATTGAGAAATACTGGTGTAGGCAAAGTTTGGCATTTTTTATGAACAAGTGTACCGAACATTGCCGAGCCTAGGGTTGACACTTGTTATTAATTTTAATGAGGCGGACGCGTGACCTATATATATATATATTATGTTTACCTACTTTAGATAATTTGTTGCTTTGATTTTGTAATGTCAATGGAGTCTGAAATGGAACAAAAAGTTAGTTAATAGTAAAAAATAACTATATATATATATATATATATATATATATATATATATATATATATATATATAGTTATTTTTTATATATAGTTATTATTGTGTATATATTTGTGTATACTTACTCAGTTTTCTGTTTATTTGAAGGACAATCAAAATGAACAAGCCGCGAAGAAAATATAAAGATTACGATGAGAGCTTACTAAACATTGCTGTAGGTCTCGTTGAAAATAAAAATATTACTTCATACGACGCTGAGAAACAATTTGGTATCCCTCGCCGCACGATTTTAAATAAAGTAAAACAAAAACACACGAAAAAAGTCGGATGTCCCACCAAACTGCCACCAGCTGATGAACAGAAAATAGTCAGTTGTTTAGTTCTTTGTGGAGAATATGGGTATCCTGTTACTAGCTTTGAATTAAGGTCAATCGTACATGATTACTTAATCAAAAATGGACTCAGTAATATTTTTAACAACAAAATGCCGGGTCAGAAGTGGGTAAGAAACTTCTTGAAACGCCACAAAAATGTCCTGACGGTGCGTTCTACAAATAATATTAAAGAATCCCGAGCTAGTAAGAGTGTAAAGGACTACAATACATATTTTGAAAATTTGAAGATTTCATTGCATAATGTCAAACCAGATCATATAGTGAACTATGATGAGACCAACTTTTCCGATAACCCAGGATCTCAAAAATGCATATTTAAAGCAGGTACTAAATACCCAAACAAAACACTAAACAATACCAAGACGGCGATATCTGTTATGTTCTCAGCTACGGCAGGTGGAGAAATTTTCCCACCATATGTCGTATACAAAGCAGACAATTTGTGGACAAATTGGTGTGCAAACGGGCCTGAAGGAACCAGATACAACAAAACCAAATCTGGTTGGTTCGATTCGTATACTTTTGAAGATTGGTTTAATACCATAATCATCCCATGGGCAGTGAAAACCACTGATCCTAAAGTTTTAATTGGAGACAATTTATCGTCACATATGAATATAAATATAATAACTAAGTGTGAAGAACATAATATCAGATTTATCTTTATGCCACCTAACTCCACTCACCACACTCAACCTCTTGATGTGGCCTTTTTCGGCCCATTGAAGAGAGAAGGAGGAGAATTTTAACGGACTACAAAGTTCGACACCCAAGTTCTAACACATTAAACAAACAAATATTCCCCGAATTATTGAAAATGTTACTAGATGCAACAAAAATTACACAGAGTAAAAACATAATTAGCGGATTTCGTGCTGCTGGGATACACCCCATTAATCCAGAAGCTATATTAAAGAAATTGCCAGATTACCGTAGGCCACAAGCAAACATTACTTACGATGAGACTTTTGTCAATTATTTGAAAGGTTTAAGAAACCCGGCGAACCGGCAAATAAGAAATACAAATAAAAAAATATTTATAGAGCCTGGAAAATCAATAACTGTTACCGATCTCGTAAATGAAAAAACTAAAAAACGAAAAGCACCAGATACAACTCTTAGTAACGCAAAAAGACTCAATCGTAAGAAAAATATCATCCCCACAGAAATCCAATTACAGGAAGACGTGAAAGAAACGCATTCAACTATTGCAGATTCTTTGATTATGTATAATCAAAGTGTGGATTATACTTTTGACAATGTCTCATTAAACGTTAGGCGAGATTCGTCATCCGATGCTGACAATGACCAACTTATGACTAATTTGATAGTAAATGCTGAAATACATCAAAAACATGGAGATATGGAATTATCGGACCAGAAAAATACTAAAAGTATTTACAACATTCAACCAGGCGTTATTTGTGAATGTTGATAAAAATTTATGTTTATCAAATGACCGGACTTTATTCAAAAATATTTCTAACTGTGATGCAACTACATCAAATGAAACTATGACGAAAAGCCGAATTCTCTCCAATGTAATTATAAAATCCCCAGATAGAATCTCATTTGATGATAGTGTTTCAGATGACTATACTAAGCATGAAAAGGTGTTTCCAAAAAGTAGGAGCAATCAAGGGTCGAGTTCAGAAAGCTCAGGAATGTATACTGTGCACGATTCGTCTTGTGATGAACATTTTCTTCCATCTCTAAGTGACACGGAAACATACATAGATGAAATGTATGAAGAATTGGAACAAAATATTGATAAAGAAAATGATATTTATGAAATAGGTGTTGATAAATATGTTCTTGTTAAATTTTCAACATCAAAGTTGGCTAAATATTATATTGGTCTAGTAATCAAGTACAACGATTTGGAGCGCGTATATACTATAAAATACTTACGAAAAAATTCAAAAGGTACATTTTACTGGCCACTAGTAGATGATGTCTCAGAAATAACTTTACTTGATGTAGAAAAAACGTTGCCAAATCCACAAGTCGGACGTAGAGGGACATTAAAGTTTGATTTAGATAATTTAGGTGTTCTTTTGTCAAACATTTATTGAAATTTGTTACCTGATAATTAGTTTTTGACTTCATTGTGATATTGTTGTATTTTTTTAGGATAGATAAAGTAAAACTTTACTATGTCGTATTGTGCGTTTATAGATTATGTTTATTAAGAAAAAGGGTTAATTTCGAAAGACTGATTGTAATTTTAATAAAAACTGCTTGCAATGAGAATGACTGATTAAGTGTTATAACATGTATTTTAAATATAATTTTAATATTTTGTTACCTACTTATTTTTCTTATGAGACAACCCTACACTTTCTTTGTCAATGTATGGATGTTGGAAGAAATTGTGTCCTAACATTGCCTTATAAAATTTTATCTACTAAAATACGCCAAAAGGTGTTATTCGAAATTGATTTGTATTGTTGAATTATTAAGCTACATTTAAGATTGTCCCAGGATTAAATGCATATATTTATTTTGGAGTAAACGCCTCTGGCAATGTTAGGAATATTAGACATAACTTTGCCTATTTCTTAAAATACCTCCAAAAAGTTATTAATATTAAGCATAATGTCTAAAATAAATGTTATATATTATACCTAAGTCTTGCTTTTACTCTTGTTTTAATTTCTATCTGCTAAAAAGTACAAATTCAGGATTTATTTCACGACAAAACTAAATAATATCAATATTCGTGAAAAGTTAGGGCATTTGACGGTATAAAAAAAGTTCGCTAATAAAATAGTCTTTCGTCAATCCGCCGCCGTATAGCGCCGGCGTTTGTTTCCTTTTGAAAACACTTGTTTTGCTATTCTTACTAATTAGACGTTTTGAAATCGACTTTACTTTTACATTTGTATAACATTAAATAATATTTAACATTTATATATATATATGTATATATTAATGAATCATAAACCTTATTTTTTTCCAAATTTGATCAAGTTTGATATTTACAAATATTATTATTAGGTGAAAATTTAATTTAATAAAAACCAAGGTTTTCCAGGGTGATTTAGCTATACCTACTTATATAAATATTTTTTTTATAAAAAAAAATAGTACAAAAGGTATGTAATCTCTGCATAAAAAAGTCACTTACTCTCAATTTCATGGAAAACACGTAGAAACACATGTATTTACCCACTAATAACAAGTATCCTTCCGTTTGCAACTGATGTTTTGCTGTGGCGCTTGACACGACAGGCGTGTCGCAAAATATTTGTTCGCCGCCACAGCTAAAAGTTGTCGAAAATCGGCGCCGCAACGAATCGGTTAAAACGGAACGTAGTCCAGTATACATACCCTAAGGGTATTAGTGTTCTGTGATATAACCTGTCGGAAATATCTGCGAACCTGGCTTGATGACGTCATGCAATATGGAGAGATGGCAACGGTACTGGATAGACGATAACGGGCGGAAATATCTGCGAACCTGGCTTGATGACGTCATGCAATATGGAGAGATGGCAACGGTACTGGATAGACGATAACGGGCGGAGGTGCGGGGAAGCGCGAGGGGAAGCGCATTCCAGCGAGGTTCGCAGATATTTCCGACAGGTATACATACTGTCATCCCCATTTTCGACACTGTTTTCAAATGAAAATATTTATCATGTACAGTAGAACGCCGATTATCCGAACGCCGATTAACCGAATCGCCAATTATCCGAATCGGTCCTAAGCGTAATATAAAAAAATTAAAACCAAGTACTGTAAGTAAGTAATGTAAATTTTGTTTTGTTTTGTTGTAACAAGTTGGAACTCGCTAGAGTCCAGATATATTTCAAAAGTTATGGTTGAAAGCTAGAGGCAAGACACTACATGTTTTCTGTCGCGCGGCTTCCGTGAAACGGAACGTTGAAACGGTTTTTTTTTTCAACTCAATAACATTGAATTACTTAAGATAATTAATAAAGTTTATTCTGTGTGACAGTTAGTTTTTCTTTATTACCAGTCTATGTCCGATTATCCGAATCGACCCCGGTCCCAATTAATTGGGATAATCGGCGCTCTACTGTACACGTTTTCTGTTCAATAAGAAAAAATATTATTTGAATGTTGTCGCTTTTAAAACTTAATGTCAGTTTATTTGAAAAACAATATTAAATAATAATAATAACAATCATCCGTGGAAGGTGTTAAATCTCTAGGCAATGTTGTTTTTTGATCACGTAATCAAAGTACTGGGAGCAAATTACTTCGAATCTTCGAAAGCGCAACGCTCACAGTACAAAAATGGTCGCGATTTATGGCGTCATATATTTCCCTTGGGTACTGTGGCAGTATACTGGCAGTGTATATCGGAACATACCCTAAGTACTAATTATCTCTATACCTGTCCTTTTCTATAGTCATCTGGTGATTGACGTCAGTTTTCACGAGTGAGGCCGTGTTTAGCTTGTAGTGGGTATTTCTGTAATTTTTGGAAAAAAGTTCCTTGTCGGACGGTACGGGTTTGGTGGATGGGAGCTAGGCGACAAAAAGTGTAAGATTTTTTCGTCACTACGCCTTGTGTCATAGTGTATTTTATTTTAAATGACACTTCATTTTAATAGACACTAGTAATACATTTATTTGTATTTGTTAATCAATAATATAATACGTCTATCAATAATAAGGAACTTCGTTCCAACCGAGTGTTCCACGACACTAACGCATGTTTTTTTTTTTTTAAGAAAACTTAAATAAAAGTCGCGTGTTTAGGAGCAAGTTTATTCATCGTTTCTTCTTGCCGCCATGTTTGGGTTTTCCTCGGATACGCCTGCGCACGCCGGCCGCCTCCTCCGTGTCGTCGTCGGACTCTGCGCCGCGCTTTTTGCCCTTCACGCTCTTTTTGTCCTCTAGCTCTTTCATTTCCTATGAGAACAAATACATCATATAACATGCTTACTCGTTAAATACATTATATGTAGTAGAGCTATACCGCAGCTATATTATAGTTTAACACGAATGGGTCGACTCGACCGGGGAAGGAGCACACTCTCACAGAATACCAACGTAAAATAGCAGCTTAAATCTGCTGTTTTCGTATGGTGAGTGTAGAGAACCGGAGACTGTGTTGACAGCTCCGTGGCGCAATGGCTTAGCAATAAGTTGCTGCGCTGGGAGGCCGCGGGTTCGAATCCCGCAAGAAATAAGTATTTGTATGGCCTACAAATAATTGTTCCGGGTCTGGATGTTTGTCCTCGTGCAATCTATGTTTGTAAACTGCCTCCACGATACAGGAGAAAATCCTAGTGAGGGCGTAACGTTTAAAAAAAAAGAATAACTAGGTAATAGAATTAATTTTTACTGGAAATGAGGCATTCCATCTTAGCCCTCACGGGTGACAACGCATCTGCATATTGATTCTTTATTGAGGATAAATGTAGATGTCTACGGGCCGCAGCAAACACCATCAGGTGGACTGTGTGCTCGTTTGTCGCCCTTACCTTATAAAAAAATTAGAATTTCCCAAGAGCGAAACTGCTTTCATATTGTATTCTAATTAGTACGAACTATTTCTACTACTGCTATCCTATCTTCTTTTTTATTTAAAATATTAGTGCGTCTATAAAAGTTAAGTAGACATAATATCGTAGCAACGAGACATACGTCATTCATGTTTAAACAATCTATGTTGAATGAATACAGACGAATATATATACGCGTCGTACTCGTCCGCGAATAACTCGGCGAGTTGTTCGTCCGATAATCTAAGCGTGAGATTAGGAGTATACCTTGTACACGCAACGCATCTGTAGTGTTCTTTGAAGTTGAGTGCAGTAGTCACTCACAGTCGGGTGGACTGTATGCGCGTTTGTGCCTTCGGTGTTATAAAAAAAATTGCGTTTATTTTTAAATCTTTAACAGAATATATGAAATGTTTCTTACAATTTTAGTGAGCCGCTGCGCTTCCGCGACGCGCTCCTGCAGCACCATGACCTCGCTCTCGTCCGTCTTGTACAGCGGCAGTTGCTTTCCGATCAGCTGCTCGATGCGCTGGTACAGTTCCACGTCATACTGAAACATTATTGCCGATAAGAAACGAATTTACAAAGCATGCAGTACATACATACATATAATCACTCCCCTTTCCCGTAGGGGTAGGTAGAGACCACTTCTTTCCACTTGCTACGATCCTTACATACTTGTTTCGCTTCGTCCACTTTCATTATTCCCTTCATACATGCTCTTTGGTTTATGGTATACTCTTGACCTGGCCTTTTTTCAAGACGTCCCTGTTTTGGTCTTGAAATGTCCGCCTAGGTGTACCCCTTCCAACACTTTCATTCACACTCGCCTTATACACTTTTTTCGTCAATCGTTCTTCATTCATTCTCTCGACATGGCCAAACCATCGCAGCATACCGTTCTCAATTTTTGTCACTACATCTTCTTTCAGACCACAACATTTCCTTATCTTACTATTTCATATTCTGCCACTCAGCTTAACTCCTATCATACTTCTTAACGCTCTCATCTCAACTGCATTTATTCTGCTTTCATGTTTCTTCTGCCATACCCAACTTTCACTTCCGTACATGAGTGTCGGAACCAACACCCCCTCATGCACAGGCAAACGAGCCTTGTTAGAAACCTTCTGACTGCTCATAAAGGACTAGGTACAACACTAGTTTTACTGCGAAACTGATGTCTTCCCTCATTAAATAACTGAAGAGTTGATATGTTAGACCATGAACTATGAGTATGATAGATAAGAATCTTGTTTACTATATACTTTAGCTTTGCCAAATGGTTAGCGCTAGCGGGAGTATAAAAGTAAGTTCTTAGCAATTAAGTTTCTGCTTGAAACTTAATCGCTAAGAAGGGTGACAAACCATTTACAGGTGACTCAGAGCCATGTTTTGTGGGAGTATCTAAGGTAGAATAATTGTTTAGTAGTTTCATATAATGAATGACGACACCCATAAGAATTCCACAGAAGCGCTGACTAAGGACGATAAATTCCTCCCAAGTTACGATTATACTGATCCTTGGAGGTCCTTTTGGCAAGTTAAAATTGTGAAAAAGTATAACTTCGTCAATTGGCGAATCCAGTCCCGCGAGTCTGGGTGCGCGTTTGCGGTTATTTCGTTACTGCGCAGCATATAACATTGCAAAAAAAATTTTATGGCATATCTGTGATCTACCCAGACTAATTTACAAAAATTACTCAATTCAACTGTAAGAAGATAGTTGCCTGTACAAAAATATTTTTTTATAGATATTGTGTAATATCTTATAGATTGTGAAATGATTTTAATAGTTCTTTTTATATATATATATATATATATATATATATAATTCTAGTGTAGTAGTGTACTTCTAGAAGTTTGCTCAACTGGAAATAAGTATCAGTTACGGAATATGCCCGTACCTTTTTAAAATTAAGGGTGAGATATTCCAGTACACTGTAATTTATACACTAACACATACACACACACACACGTATAGTGGCAGTGTAAGAATATCTACTAACCTATATTATCGTCTCGTGGGTGTTGTAAGAGGCGAAAAGGGGAAACAAACCAGGAGATAGGCAGCAGTGTATTCCAAATAACGACAAATTTAGACAACATTCTACTTGTTACATTAAGTTTGTGATCTTCCTTAGTTCACTCAAAAAATGAAACATTTAATAAAACCTAAAAGCAGATTCAAAGAACTAGACATAGGTTAAAATAATAACTTCTGAAGTTGGTGTTTTAATTCTTTTTTACGTGTCCATATTGGACGTACCTGCGAGACAAAAGTTATAGCTTTCCCGGCTCGGCCAGCCCGAGCGGTGCGTCCCACTCGGTGGATGTAGTCCTTGCTGTGCAGTGGGATGTCCAAGTTTATAACCACGTCCACATGCGGAATGTCCAGACCCCTATAAACAATTTTAAACATCTTGTATCATAGTTTTAGATTTAATTTTAGATATAAGTTATTATCTTTATATTTATTTTTAATATAACTTGTTACATTCCAAACATTTGTACTTATAGTTTTTTTAATACATAGATACCCAATTAATAATTTATTTTAAATCATTATTATTCCTATTTTAATAAATACGTTGGTTTATCTTTTTTTTATCACTAACCCACATAATGACAAAACTATCGATAACGCTTATCGACAACAATAATGCGCATCACTATGCTCGCCCCTAAGGCCCGTGAGTTGGAGAGAGAGCGAAATACTCCGATGATTTATGACCCAAACTGCACGGATAAAATAATAATAATTTCTACGTGGTAGAGCCATGCTGCAGCTATATTATGGTTGTAGCACGAATGGGTCGGCTCGACCGGGGAAGGACCACGCTCTCACAGAAAACCAGCGTAAAATAGCAGCTTAACGCTGCTGTGTTTCGTATGGTGAGTGTAGAGAGCCGGAGACCATTTTTACTGGCAAAGAGGCATTCCATCTTAGTCCTCACGGGTGACAACGCATCTGCATCTTGAGTCTTTATTGAGGATAGATGTAGATGTCTATGGGACACAGTAACCACTTACCATCAGGTGGACTGTGTGCTCGTTTGTCACCCGATCCTATAAAAAAAAAAATTCTAGTATAGTCATATTTTCAATGATGTAAGGACTGTAGTTGTATTAAAATAAATAATAATGTCCTCTATACCAAATTTCGGTTAGGATAGTCTCATGGGAGACTAGCCAAGCGCGCAGGGCAGGGCTAAAGTGCATAAGTGTATACGTAAGCACAGGTACATTTCACAGGCGCTCTCAATTCTTCCAATTTTATATTACAATGGGAATGGCAACCCAAAACGACTGAAGACATCAGGATTAGGATTACACACCAGGATTACTCCTGTATTGTGGAGGCAGTTTACAAACAAAAATTGCACAAGGACAAATATACACACCCAGGACAATTATTTGTAGGCTATACAAATACTTGTTCCGTACGGTATTCGAACCCGAAGCCCTCAGCGCAGCAACTCATTGCTAAGCCACTGCGCCACAGAGCCATCAATCAAAGTATTGTGAACCTAAACCTTATAACAACTATAATTAGTTGTCAATTTATCACTTTACAGGCTAACAGGCCGTGCAGCAGCACACTGAACACTTGTCCTAGCCAGCTGGGACTGACCTGGAAGCGACGTCTGTGCAGATGAGCACGGAGCGCGCGCGGCTCTTGAACTTGTTGAGTGCGGCGAGGCGCTTGTGCTGCGACATCTGGCCGTGCAGCAGCACACTGAACACTTGTCCTAGCCAGCTGGGACTGACCTGGAAGCGACGTCTGTGCAGATGAGCACGGAGCGCGCGCGGCTCTTGAACTTGTTGAGTGCGGCGAGGCGCTTGTGCTGCGACATCTGGCCGTGCAGCAGCACACTGAACACTTGTCCTAGCCAGCTGGGACTGACCTGGAAGCGACGTCTGTGCAGATGAGCACGGAGCGCGCGCGGCTCTTGAACTTGTTGAGTGCGGCGAGGCGCTTGTGCTGCGACATCTGGCCGTGCAGCAGCACACTGAACACTTGTCCTAGCCAGCTGGGACTGACCTGGAAGCGACGTCTGTGCAGATGAGCACGGAGCGCGCGCGGCTCTTGAACTTGTTGAGTGCGGCGAGGCGCTTGTGCTGCGACATCTGGCCGTGCAGCAGCACACTGAACACTTGTCCTAGCCAGCTGGGACTGACCTGGAAGCGACGTCTGTGCAGATGAGCACGGAGCGCGCGCGGCTCTTGAACTTGTTGAGTGCGGCGAGGCGCTTGTGCTGCGACATCTGGCCGTGCAGCAGCACACTGAACACTTGTCCTAGCCAGCTGGGACTGACCTGGAAGCGACGTCTGTGCAGATGAGCACGGAGCGCGCGCGGCTCTTGAACTTGTTGAGTGCGGCGAGGCGCTTGTGCTGCGACATCTGGCCGTGCAGCAGCACACTGAACACTTGTCCTAGCCAGCTGGGACTGACCTGGAAGCGACGTCTGTGCAGATGAGCACGGAGCGCGCGCGGCTCTTGAACTTGTTGAGTGCGGCGAGGCGCTTGTGCTGCGACACCTGGCCGTGCAGCAGCACACTGAACACTTGTCCTAGCCAGCTGGGACTGACCTGGAAGCGACGTCTGTGCAGATGAGCACGGAGCGCGCGCGGCTCTTGAACTTGTTGAGTGCGGCGAGGCGCTTGTGCTGCGACATCTGGCCGTGCAGCAGCACACTGAACACTTGTCCTAGCCAGCTGGGACTGACCTGGAAGCGACGTCTGTGCAGATGAGCACGGAGCGCGCGCGGCTCTTGAACTTGTTGAGTGCGGCGAGGCGCTTGTGCTGCGACATCTGGCCGTGCAGCAGCACACTGAACACTTGTCCTAGCCAGCTGGGACTGACCTGGAAGCGACGTCTGTGCAAATCAGCACGGATCGCGCGCGGCTCTTGAACTTGTTCAATGCGGCGAGGCGCTTGTGCTGCGACATCTGGCCGTGCAGCAGCACACTGAACAATTGTCCTAGCCAGCTGGGACTGACCTGGAAGCGACGTCTGTGCAGATGAGCACGGAGCGCGCGCGGCTCTTGAACTTGTTGAGTGCGGCGAGGCGCTTGTGCTGCGACATCTGGCCGTGCAGCAGCACACTGAACACTTGTCCTAGCCAGCTGGGACTGACCTGGAAGCGACGTCTGTGCAGATGAGCACGGAGCGCGCGCGGCTCTTGAACTTGTTAAGTGCGGCGAGGCGCTTGTGCTGCGACATCTGGCCGTGCAGCAGCACACTGAACACTTGTCCTAGCCAGCTGGGACTGACCTGGAAGCGACGTCTGTGCAGATGAGCACGGAGCGCGCGCGGCTCTTGAACTTGTTGAGTGCGGCGAGGCGCTTGTGCTGCGACATCTGGCCGTGCAGCAGCACACTGAACACTTGTCCTAGCCAGCTGGGACTGACCTGGAAGCGACGTCTGTGCAGATGAGCTCGGAGCGCGCGCGGCTCTTGAACTTGTTGAGTGCGGCGAGGCGCTTGTGCTGCGACATCTGGCCGTGCAGCAGCACACTGAACACTTGTCCTAGCCAGCTGGGACTGACCTGGAAGCGACGTCTGTGCAGATGAGCACGGAGCGCGCGCGGCTCTTGAACTTGTTGAGTGCGGCGAGGCGCTTGTGCTGCGACATCTGGCCGTGCAGCAGCACACTGAACACTTGTCCTAACCAGCTGGGACTGACCTGGAAGCGACGTCTGTGCAGATGAGCACGGAGCGCGCGCGGCTCTTGAACTTGTTGAGTGCGGCGAGGCGCTTGTGCTGCGACATCTGGCCGTGCAGCAGCACACTGAACACTTGTCCTAGCCAGCTGGGACTGACCTGGAAGCGACGTCTGTGCAGATGAGCACGGAGCGCGCGCGGCTCTTGAACTTGTTGAGTGCGGCGAGGCGCTTGTGCTGCGACATCTGGCCGTGCAGCAGCACACTGAACACTTGTCCTAGCCAGCTGGGACTGACCTGGAAGCGACGTCTGTGCAGATGAGCACGGAGCGCGCGCGGCTCTTGAACTTGTTGAGTGCGGCGAGGCGCTTGTGCTGCGACACCTGGCCGTGCAGCAGCACACTGAACACTTGTCCTAGCCAGCTGGGACTGACCTGGAAGCGACGTCTGTGCAGATGAGCACGGAGCGCGCGCGGCTCTTGAACTTGTTGAGTGCGGCGAGGCGCTTGTGCTGCGACACCTGGCCGTGCAGCAGCACACTGAACACTTGTCCTAGCCAGCTGGGACTGACCTGGAAGCGACGTCTGTGCAGATGAGCACGGAGCGCGCGCGGCTCTTGAACTTGTTGAGTGCGGCGAGGCGCTTGTGCTGCGACATCTGGCCGTGCAGCAGCACACTGAACACTTGTCCTAGCCAGCTGGGACTGACCTGGAAGCGACGTCTGTGCAGATGAGCACGGAGCGCGCGCAGCTCTTGAACTTGTTGAGTGCGGCGAGGCGCTTGTGCTGCGACATCTGGCCGTGCAGCAGCACACTGAACACTTGTCCTAGCCAGCTGGGACTGACCTGGAAGCGACGTCTGTGCAGATGAGCACGGAGCGCGCGCGGCTCTTGAACTTGTTGAGTGCGGCGAGGCGCTTGTGCTGCGACATCTGGCCGTGCAGCAGCACACTGAACACTTGTCCTAGCCAGCTGGGACTGACCTGGAAGCGACGTCTGTGCAGATGAGCACGGAGCGCGCGCGGCTCTTGAACTTGTTGAGTGCGGCGAGGCGCTTGTGCTGCGACATCTGGCCGTGCAGCAGCACACTGAACACTTGTCCTAGCCAGCTGGGACTGACCTGGAAGCGACGTCTGTGCAGATGAGCACGGAGCGCGCGCGGCTCTTGAACTTGTTGAGTGCGGCGAGGCGCTTGTGCTGCGACCACTGGCCGTGCAGCAGCACACTGAACACTTGTCCTAGCCAGCTGGGACTGACCTGGAAGCGACGTCTGTGCAGATGAGCATGGAGCGCGCGCGGCTCTTGAACTTGTTGAGTGCGGCGAGGCGCTTGTGCTGCGACATCTGGCCGTGCAGCAGCACACTGAACACTTGTCCTAGCCAGCTGGGACTGACCTGGAAGCGACGTCTGTGCAGATGAGCACGGAGCGCGCGCGGCTCTTGAACTTGTTGAGTGCGGCGAGGCGCTTGTGCTGCGACACCTGGCCGTGCAGCAGCACACTGAACACTTGTCCTAGCCAGCTGGGACTGACCTGGAAGCGACGTCTGTGCAGATGAGCACGGAGCGCGCGCGGCTCTTGAACTTGTTGAGTGCGGCGAGGCGCTTGTGCTGCGACATCTGGCCGTGCAGCAGCACACTGAACACTTGTCCTAGCCAGCTGGGACTGACCTGGAAGCGACGTCTGTGCAGATGAGCACGGAGCGCGCGCGGCTCTTGAACTTGTTGAGTGCGGCGAGGCGCTTGTGCTGCGACATCTGGCCGTGCAGCAGCACACTGAACACTTGTCCTAGCCAGCTGGGACTGACCTGGAAGCGACGTCTGTGCAAATCAGTACGGATCGCGCGCGGCTCTTGAACTTGTTGAATGCGGCGAGGCGCTTGTGCTGCGACATCTGGCCGTGCAGCAGCACACTGAACAATTGTCCTAGCCAGCTGGGACTGACCTGGAAGCGACGTCTGTGCAGATGAGCACGGAGCGCGCGCGGCTCTTGAACTTGTTGAGTGCGGCGAGGCGCTTGTGCTGCGACATCTGGCCGTGCAGCAGCACACTGAACACTTGTCCTAGCCAGCTGGGACTGACCTGGAAGCGACGTCTGTGCAGATGAGCACGGAGCGCGCGCGGCTCTTGAACTTGTTAAGTGCGGCGAGGCGCTTGTGCTGCGACATCTGGCCGTGCAGCAGCACACTGAACACTTGTCCTAGCCAGCAGGGACTGACCTGGAAGCGACGTCTGTGCAGATGAGCACGGAGCGCGCGCGGCTCTTGAACTTGTTGAGTGCGGCGAGGCGCTTGTGCTGCGACATCTGGCCGTGCAGCAGCACACTGAACACTTGTCCTAGCCAGCTGGGACTGACCTGGAAGCGACGTCTGTGCAGATGAGCACGGAGCGCGCGCGGCTCTTGAACTTGTTGAGTGCGGCGAGGCGCTTGTGCTGCGACATCTGGCCGTGCAGCAGCACACTGAACACTTGTCCTAGCCAGCTGGGACTGACCTGGAAGCGACGTCTGTGCAGATGAGCACGGAGCGCGCGCGGCTCTTGAACTTGTTGAGTGCGGCGAGGCGCTTGTGCTGCGACATCTGGCCGTGCAGCAGCACACTGAACACTTGTCCTAGCCAGCTGGGACTGACCTGGAAGCGACGTCTGTGCAGATGAGCACGGAGCGCGCGCGGCTCTTGAACTTGTTGAGTGCGGCGAGGCGCTTGTGCTGCGACATCTGGCCGTGCAGCAGCACACTGAACACTTGTCCTAGCCAGCTGGGACTGACCTGGAAGCGACGTCTGTGCAGATGAGCACGGAGCGCGCGCGGCTCTTGAACTTGTTGAGTGCGGCGAGGCGCTTGTGCTGCGACACCTGGCCGTGCAGCAGCACACTGAACACTTGTCCTAGCCAGCTGGGACTGACCTGGAAGCGACGTCTGTGCAGATGAGCACGGAGCGCGCGCGGCTCTTGAACTTGTTGAGTGCGGCGAGGCGCTTGTGCTGCGACATCTGGCCGTGCAGCAGCACACTGAACACTTGTCCTAGCCAGCTGGGACTGACCTGGAAGCGACGTCTGTGCAGATGAGCACGGAGCGCGCGCGGCTCTTGAACTTGTTGAGTGCGGCGAGGCGCTTGTGCTGCGACATCTGGCCGTGCAGCAGCACACTGAACACTTGTCCTAGCCAGCTGGGACTGACCTGGAAGCGACGTCTGTGCAGATGAGCACGGAGCGCGCGCGGCTCTTGAACTTGTTGAGTGCGGCGAGGCGCTTGTGCTGCGACATCTGGCCGTGCAGCAGCACACTGAACACTTGTCCTAGCCAGCTGGGACTGACCTGGAAGCGACGTCTGTGCAGATGAGCACGGAGCGCGCGCGGCTCTTGAACTTGTTGAGTGCGGCGAGGCGCTTGTGCTGCGACACCTGGCCGTGCAGCAGCACACTGAACACTTGTCCTAGCCAGCTGGGACTGACCTGGAAGCGACGTCTGTGCAGATGAGCACGGAGCGCGCGCGGCTCTTGAACTTGTTGAGTGCGGCGAGGCGCTTGTGCTGCGACACCTGGCCGTGCAGCAGCACACTGAACACTTGTCCTAGCCAGCTGGGACTGACCTGGAAGCGACGTCTGTGCAGATGAGCACGGAGCGCGCGCGGCTCTTGAACTTGTTGAGTGCGGCGAGGCGCTTGTGCTGCGACATCTGGCCGTGCAGCAGCACACTGAACACTTGTCCTAGCCAGCTGGGACTGACCTGGAAGCGACGTCTGTGCAGATGAGCACGGAGCGCGCGCAGCTCTTGAACTTGTTGAGTGCGGCGAGGCGCTTGTGCTGCGACATCTGGCCGTGCAGCAGCACACTGAACACTTGTCCTAGCCAGCTGGGACTGACCTGGAAGCGACGTCTGTGCAGATGAGCACGGAGCGCGCGCGGCTCTTGAACTTGTTGAGTGCGGCGAGGCGCTTGTGCTGCGACATCTGGCCGTGCAGCAGCACACTGAACACTTGTCCTAGCCAGCTGGGACTGACCTGGAAGCGACGTCTGTGCAGATGAGCACGGAGCGCGCGCGGCTCTTGAACTTGTTGAGTGCGGCGAGGCGCTTGTGCTGCGACATCTGGCCGTGCAGCAGCACACTGAACACTTGTCCTAGCCAGCTGGGACTGAACTGGAAGCGACGTCTGTGCAGATGAGCACGGAGCGCGCGCGGCTCTTGAACTTGTTGAGTGCGGCGAGGCGCTTGTGCTGCGACATCTGGCCGTGCAGCAGCACACTGAACACTTGTCCTAGCCAGCTGGGACTGACCTGGAAGCGACGTCTGTGCAGATGAGCACGGAGCGCGCGCGGCTCTTGAACTTGTTGAGTGCGGCGAGGCGCTTGTGCTGCGACATCTGGCCGTGCAGCAGCACACTGAACACTTGTCCTAGCCAGCTGGGACTGACCTGGAAGCGACGTCTGTGCAGATGAGCACGGAGCGCGCGCGGCTCTTGAACTTGTTGAGTGCGGCGAGGCGCTTGTGCTGCGACACCTGGCCGTGCAGCAGCACACTGAACACTTGTCCTAGCCAGCTGGGACTGACCTGGAAGCGACGTCTGTGCAGATGAGCACGGAGCGCGCGCGGCTCTTGAACTTGTTGAGTGCGGCGAGGCGCTTGTGCTGCGACATCTGGCCGTGCAGCAGCACACTGAACACTTGTCCTAGCCAGCTGGGACTGACCTGGAAGCGACGTCTGTGCAGATGAGCACGGAGCGCGCGCGGCTCTTGAACTTGTTGAGTGCGGCGAGGCGCTTGTGCTGCGACATCTGGCCGTGCAGTAGCACACTGAACACTTGTCCTAGCCAGCTGGGACTGACCTGGAAGCGACGTCTGTGCAGATGAGCACGGAGCGCGCGCGGCTCTTGAACTTGTTGAGTGCGGCGAGGCGCTTGTGCTGCGACATCTGGCCGTGCAGCAGCACACTGAACACTTGTCCTAGCCAGCTGGGACTGACCTGGAAGCGACGTCTGTGCAGATGAGCACGGAGCGCGCGCGGCTCTTGAACTTGTTAAGTGCGGCGAGGCGCTTGTGCTGCGACATCTGGCCGTGCAGCAGCACACTGAACACTTGTCCTAGCCAGCTGGGACTGACCTGGAAGCGACGTCTGTGCAAATCAGTACGGATCGCGCGCGGCTCTTGAACTTGTTGAATGCGGCGAGGCGCTTGTGCTGCGACATCTGGCCGTGCAGCAGCACACTGAACAATTGTCCTAGCCAGCTGGGACTGACCTGGAAGCGACGTCTGTGCAGATGAGCACGGAGCGCGCGCGGCTCTTGAACTTGTTGAGTGCGGCGAGGCGCTTGTGCTGCGACATCTGGCCGTGCAGCAGCACACTGAACACTTGTCCTAGCCAGCTGGGACTGACCTGGAAGCGACGTCTGTGCAGATGAGCACGGAGCGCGCGCGGCTCTTGAACTTGTTAAGTGCGGCGAGGCGCTTGTGCTGCGACATCTGGCCGTGCAGCAGCACACTGAACACTTGTCCTAGCCAGCAGGGACTGACCTGGAAGCGACGTCTGTGCAGATGAGCACGGAGCGCGCGCGGCTCTTGAACTTGTTGAGTGCGGCGAGGCGCTTGTGCTGCGACATCTGGCCGTGCAGCAGCACACTGAACACTTGTCCTAGCCAGCTGGGACTGACCTGGAAGCGACGTCTGTGCAGATGAGCACGGAGCGCGCGCGGCTCTTGAACTTGTTGAGTGCGGCGAGGCGCTTGTGCTGCGACATCTGGCCGTGCAGCAGCACACTGAACACTTGTCCTAGCCAGCTGGGACTGACCTGGAAGCGACGTCTGTGCAGATGAGCACGGAGCGCGCGCGGCTCTTGAACTTGTTGAGTGCGGCGAGGCGCTTGTGCTGCGACATCTGGCCGTGCAGCAGCACACTGAACACTTGTCCTAGCCAGCTGGGACTGACCTGGAAGCGACGTCTGTGCAGATGAGCACGGAGCGCGCGCGGCTCTTGAACTTGTTGAGTGCGGCGAGGCGCTTGTGCTGCGACATCTGGCCGTGCAGCAGCACACTGAACACTTGTCCTAGCCAGCTGGGACTGACCTGGAAGCGACGTCTGTGCAGATGAGCACGGAGCGCGCGCGGCTCTTGAACTTGTTGAGTGCGGCGAGGCGCTTGTGCTGCGACACCTGGCCGTGCAGCAGCACACTGAACACTTGTCCTAGCCAGCTGGGACTGACCTGGAAGCGACGTCTGTGCAGATGAGCACGGAGCGCGCGCGGCTCTTGAACTTGTTGAGTGCGGCGAGGCGCTTGTGCTGCGACATCTGGCCGTGCAGCAGCACACTGAACACTTGTCCTAGCCAGCTGGGACTGACCTGGAAGCGACGTCTGTGCAGATGAGCACGGAGCGCGCGCGGCTCTTGAACTTGTTGAGTGCGGCGAGGCGCTTATGCTGCGACATCTGGCCGTGCAGCAGCACACTGAACACTTGTCCTAACCAGCTGGGACTGACCTGGAAGCGACGTCTGTGCAGATGAGCACGGAGCGCGCGCGGCTCTTGAACTTGTTGAGTGCGGCGAGGCGCTTGTGCTGCGACATCTGGCCGTGCAGCAGCACACTGAACACTTGTCCTAGCCAGCTGGGACTGACCTGGAAGCGACGTCTGTGCAGATGAGCACGGAGCGCGCGCGGCTCTTGAACTTGTTGAGTGCGGCGAGGCGCTTGTGCTGCGACATCTGGCCGTGCAGCAGCACACTGAACACTTGTCCTAGCCAGCTGGGACTGACCTGGAAGCGACGTCTGTGCAGATGAGCACGGAGCGCGCGCGGCTCTTGAACTTGTTGAGTGCGGCGAGGCGCTTGTGCTGCGACACCTGGCCGTGCAGCAGCACACTGAACACTTGTCCTAGCCAGCTGGGACTGACCTGGAAGCGACGTCTGTGCAGATGAGCACGGAGCGCGCGCGGCTCTTGAACTTGTTGAGTGCGGCGAGGCGCTTGTGCTGCGACACCTGGCCGTGCAGCAGCACACTGAACACTTGTCCTAGCCAGCTGGGACTGACCTGGAAGCGACGTCTGTGCAGATGAGCACGGAGCGCGCGCGGCTCTTGAACTTGTTGAGTGCGGCGAGGCGCTTGTGCTGCGACATCTGGCCGTGCAGCAGCACACTGAACACTTGTCCTAGCCAGCTGGGACTGACCTGGAAGCGACGTCTGTGCAGATGAGCACGGAGCGCGCGCAGCTCTTGAACTTGTTGAGTGCGGCGAGGCGCTTGTGCTGCGACATCTGGCCGTGCAGCAGCACACTGAACACTTGTCCTAGCCAGCTGGGACTGACCTGGAAGCGACGTCTGTGCAGATGAGCACGGAGCGCGCGCGGCTCTTGAACTTGTTGAGTGCGGCGAGGCGCTTGTGCTGCGACACCTGGCCGTGCAGCAGCACACTGAACACTTGTCCTAGCCAGCTGGGACTGACCTGGAAGCGACGTCTGTGCAGATGAGCACGGAGCGCGCGCGGCTCTTGAACTTGTTGAGTGCGGCGAGGCGCTTGTGCTGCGACATCTGGCCGTGCAGCAGCACACTGAACACTTGTCCTAGCCAGCTGGGACTGACCTGGAAGCGACGTCTGTGCAGATGAGCACGGAGCGCGCGCGGCTCTTGAACTTGTTGAGTGCGGCGAGGCGCTTGTGCTGCGACATCTGGCCGTGCAGTAGCACACTGAACACTTGTCCTAGCCAGCTGGGACTGACCTGGAAGCGACGTCTGTGCAGATGAGCACGGAGCGCGCGCGGCTCTTGAACTTGTTGAGTGCGGCGAGGCGCTTGTGCTGCGACATCTGGCCGTGCAGCAGCACACTGAACACTTGTCCTAGCCAGCTGGGACTGACCTGGAAGCGACGTCTGTGCAGATGAGCACGGAGCGCGCGCGGCTCTTGAACTTGTTGAGTGCGGCGAGGCGCTTGTGCTGCGACATCTGGCCGTGCAGCAGCACACTGAACACTTGTCCTAGCCAGCTGGGACTGACCTGGAAGCGACGTCTGTGCAGATGAGCACGGAGCGCGCGCGGCTCTTGAACTTGTTGAGTGCGGCGAGGCGCTTGTGCTGCGACATCTGGCCGTGCAGCAGCACACTGAACACTTGTCCTAGCCAGCTGGGACTGACCTGGAAGCGACGTCTGTGCAGATGAGCACGGAGCGCGCGCGGCTCTTGAACTTGTTGTGTGCGGCGAGGCGCTTGTGCTGCGACATCTGGCCGTGCAGCAGCACACTGAACACTTGTCCTAGCCAGCTGGGACTGACCTGGAAGCGACGTCTGTGCAGATGAGCACGGAGCGCGCGCGGCTCTTGAACTTGTTGAGTGCGGCGAGGCGCTTGTGCTGCGACACCTGGCCGTGCAGCAGCACACTGAACACTTGTCCTAGCCAGCTGGGACTGACCTGGAAGCGACGTCTGTGCAGATGAGCACGGAGCGCGCGCGGCTCTTGAACTTGTTGAGTGCGGCGAGGCGCTTGTGCTGCGACATCTGGCCGTGCAGCAGCACACTGAACACTTGTCCTAGCCAGCTGGGACTGACCTGGAAGCGACGTCTGTGCAGATGAGCACGGAGCGCGCGCGGCTCTTGAACTTGTTGAGTGCGGCGAGGCGCTTGTGCTGCGACATCTGGCCGTGCAGCAGCACACTGAACACTTGTCCTAACCAGCTGGGACTGACCTGGAAGCGACGTCTGTGCAGATGAGCACGGAGCGCGCGCGGCTCTTGAACTTGTTGAGTGCGGCGAGGCGCTTGTGCTGCGACATCTGGCCGTGCAGCAGCACACTGAACACTTGTCCTAGCCAGCTGGGACTGACCTGGAAGCGACGTCTGTGCAGATGAGCACGGAGCGCGCGCGGCTCTTGAACTTGTTGAGTGCGGCGAGGCGCTTGTGCTGCGACATCTGGCCGTGCAGCAGCACACTGAACACTTGTCCTAGCCAGCTGGGACTGACCTGGAAGCGACGTCTGTGCAGATGAGCACGGAGCGCGCGCGGCTCTTGAACTTGTTGAGTGCGGCGAGGCGCTTGTGCTGCGACATCTGGCCGTGCAGCAGCACACTGAACACTTGTCCTAGCCAGCTGGGACTGACCTGGAAGCGACGTCTGTGCAGATGAGCACGGAGCGCGCGCGGCTCTTGAACTTGTTGAGTGCGGCGAGGCGCTTGTGCTGCGACATCTGGCCGTGCAGCAGCACACTGAACACTTGTCCTAGCCAGCTGGGACTGACCTGGAAGCGACGTCTGTGTAGATGAGCACGGAGCGCGCGCGGCTCTTGAACTTGTTGAGTGCGGCGAGGCGCTTGTGCTGCGACACCTGGCCGTGCAGCAGCACACTGAACACTTGTCCTAGCCAGCTGGGACTGACCTGGAAGCGACGTCTGTGCAGATGAGCACGGAGCGCGCGCGGCTCTTGAACTTGTTGAGTGCGGCGAGGCGCTTGTGCTGCGACATCTGGCCGTGCAGCGGCACCGCCGCCACGCCCAGCGCGCGCAGCAGCAGCGCCGCTCGTAGCGCGCCCGCGCACGTCGATACAAACACTATGAACGAGTTGCCCGACAGCTCGTTCAGAATGTGCACCAGGTACACGTCCTGGGGGCATCCGTTAAAATTTTAGGAAAATAGATACTTGTATTACTACAAGGTATACATCTTTGAAGCATCTATTAGTCTAATCCACTGTTAAGCACAGACCTCATCCACTGAGTGTCTCATAGGGATTTTGGACATCCATTAAAATTAAAGGCATATTGACACGAACACGATGAACCAGTTGCCAGACAGCTCATTCACAACATGCACCAGGTGCACACTCTGAGGGCAGCCATTTGTTTATAATCCACTGCTAAACATAAGCCCCACTTACAGTGTGTCATAGATAATTTGGACATCCATTAAAATTAAAGGCACATAGACACAAACATGATGAACGAGTTGTCAGTAAGCTCATTCACAACATTCACCAGGAACACACCCTGAGGGCAGCCATTTGTCTATAATTCACTGCAGGACATAGGCCTCTCTGAAGTTTTTCTTAACTTTTCTCTTATAGTTTCCCACTTACACAACACCTATGGGGTTATTATTTCTTAATCTACTTCATCAGCACTCAGAAATCTTAATTAATTTAGTATTATATATTATGTCTATTAATCTATGATTATCAGGAATATATACTGAATTGTTGACATTGATTTAATTCATTAAAATGTATATTTTTTCCTTGCTATTGATTATTCATGAGAGTTTGTTAGAGAGCCTATGTAAATAATAAAATAGATAGCGGCGAGACAGGTAGTTAATGACACCTACCACCTAATAAACTAATATTTAGTTATTGTCACTATATCTTTCAGATTACATTAACACCTGTTTGCATTGTTATGTCTTACAAAGTATATAGCCCGGTTAAGAGCAGCATGTACATGGGTATTGTATCAAGGTTTGAATGATTATATATCTTGTCACTCTAATATATCTTGTGTGTTGTAAACTCCCAATTGAGAAGAGTCGTAATTCTCCCATTTATACCAATAAAAGCAATACAATAATTTATACACTACAAATGTTGACCAAAACTAAGACTGGATATCTACCAAGCGTAATAAGTAGGTAGATATGTTTTATAGCTATAATATATAATTTAAGTAACAAAAACATACCTTATACTTCAGAGGTATAAACAAGTAGTACTGTTGCAGTTTCTCCACAGTCTGGTATTTAGTTGACACCTCTATTTTCACTGGATCTTGCAAAGAGGCACGCTGAAGTTTCTGTACTTTTTTGGTCATTGTTGCAGAGAAAAGATATGTGCGACGCTCCCGTGGTATTGCACGTAAAATTTTGTCAACTTCCACCTCAAAATCCATGTTCAAAATGCGGTCAGCTTCATCCATAACCTAAAATATAAGGAATAATTACCACAATGTACATATGAAACTGTGTTATACATTGTTTTTCTTCATTAACCTGACAAGCATAAAATATCACAGCTAGACATGGGCTACTTTTACTATACAAAGAATTTGCTTTAATGTCGATTAAAGTAAATCCTTGGCAGATACATTGCAGATTGCAGTATCTATGATGTTGCTGAATGCTGAATAATTAGGTTTACAATTTCAGAAACATGGAATATTTAAACGACATTAGTCTCACAAATAATTACGATTAAAGGTATATGGAAGTAAAAAAAAAAATCCGGTCAAGTCCAAGACAGACTCGCGCACTGTGCGTTCCGAACAAATCCGTTGATATACAAGTTTAAAATTATTAAAAATATTTTTATTATATGATGTAACTAAAAATTTATGCTTTTCACAATTTTCCTTTATCTTTTTTTTTATAGGATAGGGTGATAAACGAGCACACAGTCCACCTGATGGTAAGTGGTTGCTGTGGCCCATAGACATCTACATTTATCCTTGTTTGCAAATCAAAATGCAGATGCATTGTCACCCGTGAGGACTAAGATGGAATGCCTCTTTTCTAGTAAAAAGGGTCTCCGGTTCTCTACACTCACCATACGACACACAGCAGCATTAAGCTATTTTACGCTGGTATTCTGTGAGAGCGTGGTCCTTTACCGGTCGAGCCCACCCATTCGTGCTACAACTATACTATTAATATAGCTGCAGCATGGCTCTACCACGTAAGAAAATATATGTATATATCTGTGCTATAATACATTGCTTTGTAACAAATTTTAAAATTCTGAGTGCACGGGAAGTACCCTATGTAGGTTTTGGTTCCCTTGCAAATGTCGAAAATTTGCAGCATAAACGGCTGTATCTTTTGATTGCGTTGGCTTAGAAGTTTGATTTCTTCACAGCTCTAAGGGACAGTAGACTTGAGTATTTGATATGAATTTCAGCTTGATACCTCCACGCGTTTTGAGAAAAAGGGTCTAAGGGAAAAAGGAAGACGGACAACAAAGTGATCCTATAAGGGTTCCGCTTTTTCCATTTTAGTACGGAACCCTAAAAACAGTGTAAACTGTCCCCATTGCATCATGACACTCATTGTGTTATAAACACATCTACACTTACCAGATATTTCAGTGCTTTTAAATTGAATCCCTTTGTGTTTTCTAAATGATCCACAAGCCGACCCGGGGTTGCTATAATAATATGTGGCTTTTTTGACAACATGAGGGCCTGGGCGACCATGTCCATTCCTCCCACTATCACTGCACATTTTACACCAATACTGGCACCTAAAATAATCATTAGTTTAAAAAGTGAGCAAAAGGACAGAGATTAATCAAATATACCATTAACATCTGAAACCATACAAAAAAACAACAACACCGGGACATACAAAAAAATTGATTGTAGGTTTTTTACCAATTAATGTTGTTTTTACATCAAATATAGAGCTATTTCTTTATTAGTAAAATTAATTGCCAACTAATATGATATGATAAAAAGCCAATGTTCAATAATGCTTTTGAAGCCATGTTTTTGCATTGTAGAGCCTTGATAGCTCCATATAATAAAAGCTGAGGGTCAGTGCCCATCCTCATGACCATGGGTACAAAGCACCCGAAACATTGGTAATTAAAAAAAAAGTTAAATAAAAGTAACTATATACAATACTACCATAATAAAACACTAACACAATGTCTGTCTAAACACGTATCACGTAAAAACCTGTGAACTGATTTAGATGCAGCTTTCACTGGCAGATAGCTGATATTATAGGGAGTAACTTAGGCTACTTTTATTTAAGGGTTCCATGTAAAAAAAAATCCATGCGGGCAAAGTCACAAGGAACAGCTAGTATAGAATAAAATCTTTAAAAATTTATTTTATTCAAACAATAAAATCGTTAATTGCAATTTTAAATGCTGATTTAACATATATTTGGTGGTGAAGGAAAACATCATAAGGAAACCTACATATTTGAGGAACATATGCCATAGTTATGTAAAGTCAACATAGTTATGTACAGCCAACACACATTGAAAGTGTAGTGGATTAATTTCTCCATAACTCTTTTAGAAATGAGAAGAGACTTATGCAGTGAGATGTATAGAAGCTGTAACTACTTTTTAAATATTAATAGAAAATTTTACTACAAATATAAAGTTAATCACAAATTCATACCAAGTGCTTCAAACTGCTCAGAAATCTGGAATGCCAATTCTCTGGTAGGTGTGAGAATAAGTGCAAAATACCTCTGCGGGTTTTCTAAAAGTGCTTGAAGGATTGGCAGTGCAAATGCACCTGTTTTGCCGGATCCAGTCTCAGCTAAACCTATTATGTCTTTGCCTTGTAAGGCTACTGGAATTGCTTCTTTTTGAATTTTTGATGGATGTTTCCATTTCAATTCTTCACATGCTTCGCATAAAACATCAACTACACCCTGTAATTAATATGAGATAACCAAAAGTAATATCTATTATAAGGGAACACAATATAACAATTTAAGAGTATTCAACCATAACTTTTAATAAGAATATTAAATGCTGTAATTTAATATGTATAATTGTGTTTATTTTGGAAACTAATGGAATTGAAATTAGTTATAACAAAGTAGTAAAGTGTACTTACCAATTCTTTAAAAGTTACTGTTTCCTCTTCATTGACACCATTTTGGCAACCCCCAATATTCTCTTCTATTTCTTCTGTAGAATGTTTACTATCATTATCACTATTTTCAATATCCTCGGTCATTTTCAAAATATTACAAAATTATTTGAAACCCACGTGAAAAGTGAAAACTGTGTCAATGTGACCATAGATAAATAAATATGTAGCACAAACTATATAGATTATAGAAACACTATGAGCTAAATGTGACACATTTTTTAATAACTAGCTTTACGGCTCTGGGTTCTAGGTTCTAGCCCTTCTGAGCCTGAAGTTTACAATGTTAATTATCCTTCATAGTTCACTACTTGACAGTATGTTGATGCGTCACATTGTGCAGCCCTTGGGAGATTTTGACGGCAACTTGAGCCAGCAGACAGCTGACAGTTGGCGATGGTATCTAAAGGGGCCTATGCAAACAAACAGCTTATCTTGAGGATCCATCATCATCAGAGTACTTGTTTTACCGTTTCCACTAATAGTTCACATGCGTAGACAGTTAATACATAAAATCGCACCACTTTTACAAATCAAAATCCGCTTCAAACTATTATTTAAACTATACAGGAGCAGCAAACCACCGCCGGTCCCGCCAAAACCTCGTCTGTCATAATTTATAAAGTATGGAATGTAGAGTAGAAGGAGAACCATCTTATAAGGTGCGAAAGTTAAAATAGTGTTCCACTATATACTGAAAATAAAGGTCCCAAAACCTACCACAATAGCGCTGGTGTCTGAAAAACTACAATATGAATATAGCTGTTGTAGACGGAGTAACGTCAGCTAAATTCAAATATTTAAAAATTTTCATGACTAGAGTAGTTAGTAAAATACCAGTATTCAAAACCTCAACTATTTACGTAGTACAAAACCAAGCGGATTGGTTGGTCCTTGTTTATTTCTCCATCTTATTCTAACTAATTTTGGTGCTTTTTTAAATTTATCCTATGCTACTGCAGCGCCACCCTTATTGGACGCGTTTTTAGTGACACTTTTCATATACAGAGATGGTCTTCCTTCTACTCTACACTCTATGGAGCAAGGAACATACTACTCTCTAGCGAGAGCTATGGAGTGTAGAGTGTACTATCACAAGGATAGTGTATAAAAATTTGGAATTTATAATACATAAAAAAGTTAAAAAAACTAGATATAAATACATTCACAAATACCAACTTGTTTTTAACTTTTCCATCTGCAAGAACTTCAGTGTTACACATCAGCATATTGTAAAAAAATTTGTGAACAATGCACATCAGACTAGGCTGTATGACTTAAGACATTTGCCTGCTTAAATTGGTGGTCTGTGAACAATATCAACAAGCAACAACAACAACAACGCGTAGTGTTTCTATATAGTTTGTGACAACAACTTTAAGGTTATGAATTTAAAATTTATTTCTGCATAGTTTTATAATTTGATTCGTTATAAATAAAACGTTTATAATCACGAGATATGGCTAAGCATCATCCTGATCTCATTTTCTGTAGAAAACAGCCAGGTGTCGGTGAGTTTTATTATCATTTGGTATTTCTTTTACGTAGACACAATTTATTTATATATTTTTCATATTTTTTACAGCTATCGGTCGCCTATGTGAAAAATGTGACGGTAAATGCGTTATTTGTGATTCTTATGTGCGGCCTTGTACACTGGTGCGTATTTGTGATGAATGCAATTATGGATCATATCAGGGTCGGTGCGTTATATGTGGAGGTCCCGGTGTTTCAGATGCGTATTATTGCAAAGAATGTACTATTCAAGAAAAGGATGTGAGTATCTGATTACAATATAAATTGTTTGTAAACTTAAATATCGTGATAGGTTGGGAGGCCATGAGCTTGCTTTGCCAAATTGCCACATGATGATGCTTACTAAATGGAAAGCCGCGTCTTTGAAACTTATATTGGCTTCTGCAACTTTTTAAAATTGAAGTGGTAAACAAGCTTACAGTACAATTGTATGTAGCTACTTGCAGCCCATGGACACCTGCAGATAACTTGAAAATGCATATGTAGCCTTTTTCAAAGAAAATTTGGAATGCCTCATATTCTGTAATTATACTGGCTCTACCCTTCAAACCTCTTAGATACAACTCATTGGTACCCATTGATAGGGAGGAAGTTAGTTGTTAATGATAGGTTTACGTTGCTACTCATCCAATACCCATTGCTCACTCTAGCTTTACTATAATATGTAATTAATTGATATTTTTAGAAAAGTTTTTCGGCTACTCAAACTTTTTCTTGAGTGCCCACAGTTAGCAAACAAACTGTCTTCATATCATTTTCAAAGCTTCCATTTCTTCTTTTCAATTCAGCACACCAATTAAAAAATGTTTGCTTATTAATTTAAACTTCGTTGCACTAAAATGTGCAAAGGCAAACTTAGTGCCGTACTAACCTTCATAGCCTTCAGACACAGCAGTGTGAAAAGTGATATTTGGTGGCAAAAATAGGTAGGAGTATGGTAGCTAACTCTTATATATAGGATTCATAGGATAAAAACGAGACATATTACCATCAATCATTAATAAAAACCTAGGTACACAATCCCATGCAAAAATTCTCTAAAAGCTATCGCCAATTGTTTTGACGTAATTCTTGTTGAAATAAATATACATTAATGTAAATTCAACCTTAAACGCATTGTCTAAAGTTGTATTCACAAAACTACATACAAATTAAAGGCGCACCCAAATGTTTGAGTGGGTGCTCATTCGGTAAGGACATTTATTGTCACCTATTGTGCATATAGTTTTTTATTAGTGATTGATGCCTATTACCTAGTTAAACATTTCTACCAACTCGTAAAAGACTGGTGAAACTTTCTGAAGAATGTGACAAGACCTGTGCTCAGCAACATATCTCAGCAGCATATAGGCTGTTACATTGCTTCTTTTAAAATTATATAACTAATCTAATGTTATTATTTTTTCATTTTGAATTCTATAAAACCAAGCCACTTTTATTAAAAGTGACAATACTTGACAACATGATCTAATACAGAGAGGCTTTTTTATACCAATATACCAATGTTCAAAATTGAATGTCGGCTATTGATATAAAAAAGTGTTAGTTCCTATTCTTGTTTTTGTTCAAGGAGAGGCCTCTAGACAATGTGAGTGATGACCGCTCTACCATTTGAGGATAAGTGACTACTGTAGCCAGTGGACAGCTGCTGCCAATACATTCTCACCCTTGAGGATTAACATGATATAACCTAATTAGCCAGTAATTTTATATGCTCTCTTCACCTTCAAACTAAGACCACTAACACCACAGGGCATGAACTGCTACTTGGTGGCAGGGATAGGTTTTCATTCATCATTACAACCCTTCACAAGTTCACTGCTGAACATAGGGGAGGCCTATGTTCAGGGATAGATAAGGTGATGCCAACAAAGATCAACAACTAGGCAGAGAAGGAGACTTATCACCTGCTATTGTTGTATAAAATACTGACAATAAATTAAATTTTACTTCTTTCAGAGAGATGGGTGTCCAAAGATTGTCAACTTAGGAAGTTCAAAGACAGATTTGTTCTACGAGAGAAAGAAATATGGTTTTAGAAAACATTAACTGCCAATTTTTGCAGTTTACTGAATTGGTGATTATATAAAGACTGCTGCAGTGTTTTTGTATTATGTGTGATGAGATAGTTTATGCTTTTCAATTCAACATAAGTACTAAAGTATCAATACTTAATAAACTATATAAATTATCTTTTAAATAAAATAACTGACATTTCCACATTAGTACAGACAAATACGCAAGCACATTGGTGACTGTACAATGTAAATAAGTAATGCTATATTGTATTATTAAGATAAAAATAAAATAGTTTCAAAAATTTATATTGATCTTGATTTTTTATTCTATAAATTTTCCTTTTGACTGGCCACGGAGAAAATATTGCAAATAAAAGTCTTTTGTATGAGACAAAGGACAGTTATTTTTAAAGTATAAATAAATGTTACCGTGAGAATATCCAGTACACCATTTCGTCCCATGTAGGTCGTAAGAGGCTACAGAGGGAAACTGAAAGATAAGATGGGCAGCAGCATCATCCCGATAACTCAAAATTATAAAAAAAAATGGTTGCCAAACCACCAGCAATGCATGGCAAATATGGCAATATCATGTCTATGCAGCACTCTATGGGGGAAGCTACTATGTTCAGCTGTGGACTTTTTATAGGCTGTAATGGATAATGTATAAATAAATTTATAAGTAAAAATACGAATGTTCCAATTCAAATTTTCTTCCACATTGAAATATCATATTTCTGATAAATGGACCTGCATCGGAAACTCTTCTTCTTTCTTTTTTATGGCGGTTTTGATCATACGCCAATTGCGCCAATACGCGTGTTTATTGAGTACAAGGTCAGTAGTTACAAATACTATGCCCATGTACAAAAGAAGATTGTGATAATACAAGTATCTTATTTTCTTTAAACCACTTTTATTTTCGTGCGACAATATTTTACTATTTTTAATGTCGCCTAAAACCCGATGAACCTTTTGTTAGATTTCAAATGGCATTCATGGGTAAAGACCGTGCACCTTTGGTATAACAATTTTTTTGAGAGATATAGAAAGTGTCGTCGTAGAAGTGGTCGCCTTTGACTTTTATAACGGTTAGAAATATACTAGGAGTACAAATAAAATGGTAGAGAATAGGCAAGTTACGTATGAAGAGATTCACGAGATTTTACACGAGCACGTTTGCGTGAGGAGGGTATTTGCAAGGCGCACAACCACACCGATGATTCGAACATGCCCGCGTGGAATGGTGCCGTAACATAAGTACTATTTATGAATAATGTTGAAGCAGGCTCATATCTTTACGGCTTTAATACAAATCTTGAATTTTAGAAGCGCGTATAAGAATTTTGATCGCTAGTATTCTTCACTTAGGTACTTGGTGTTCATTCCTATACAAGATCGAAGTAGCATCAATGTGGAATGGTATACTACAAAACGCTTGTCAGATGTGTTCACTGCTGTGAGCAACAACCATCAATAAATTATTGTAATTTGAAGTGCTGATTTACCACGCTCTTTTTTATAGAAGAGGCAAACAAGCATGTGGCTCACCTGATGGTAAGTGACTACCGCCGCCCATGAACAACTGCAACACTAGAGGAATTGCAGATGCGTTGCCGGCCTTTTAAAAAGGAGTAGGCTCTTTTCTTGAAGGTCCCTAAGTTGTATCGATCCGGAAAAATCGCTGGTGGTAATCGATTCCACAAGGAAGTTGTGCGAGGAAGAAAACTTCTTCTAAATCGCACACTCAGCGGTGAAGGAAAACGTCGTGAATTACCTGCATGTATGGGGAATAAAATATTCTAAGCGATAATATGTGAAATCCGTATGCTTGATGGCGGTGTAAGAATATCCACACAGGAGATTGGCAACGGCGTCATATCTAGTCATATCATCTCCTTTATAAAACAATCCATTTGGATGCCTATGTTCTGTAGCCGACTTGATAGTCTGTAATCAATGAATGAATGTAGTGTAGTGTGAAGACCGCCAACACGCAATTATAAGTAACGGTGAACTAGAAATGAGAGACCTGTCAGCTGTGCCCGGTTGTGGGGCGTATTCCGTTATAAAAGTGTTTTACCATAGTCTGAAGTGACACAAAAATAATTTACGAAGGTTTTTTAAAATAATTATTTATTTCTGTATTAAATAAGATAAAACAATATTACATAAATACAAAAATAATATTGTCAAATTAATATTTTTTTGACTCGTCTAATTGAACTACTTACATAATCTTGGTTATTTACAAAAACATGCTTTATTCTAAAATAATGTTCACTCTGTAGTTATATATAGAACAGCGAGAGATCGCTATTTATGCAAGTAAATGAATACATTATAATCTTATTTGATTCTTCTTTATTCGTATTTATTATCAAGTAAAATGAAAATCTACTACTTCAAATAGATACATATTTGGCTCTTGCCTATGAAATCGCCGTTTTCGAATACTGCCTGTATAATGTGAAATCATATTATAGTCCAAACTCAAATGTAGTAAAGTTCAAATGTAGTAACAAACATTTCAGATTATATTATGTATTTTGAATGAAGATTAAACTTTGAATAAACTAATTTAGCGGATTTTACCGCGTATAATTTAAACATTTTTTTATGACCTTTCGGGCTATCTACAGAAGTATCTACAGAAAAGTCCCACTCTGTAAAATACGTAAAGTTAGTTTTATTCAATGTGTAGCATTTGCGTTAATATATGAAATCATTTAAAGTATAACATACAAAATTACTTGCATACGACAATTTCATACAAAGATAAGAACCAAATATTTACAATTAAATTATATAGAATCATTAAGGTTAATAACTTTCTGTTGTAATAATATAGGACATCAAAGCGCCCTATCGGTTAAATTTTTATTGTCAACGCCTAAATTTAACTATATCACGTTCATTTTTCTAAATAAAACCTACTGGCTACACTATTTGCCGAAGAAATGGAGGGGTTGGTCCAAATATCTGGCTCCTTGGATCCAATTTCAGAGTAAGTCGGACGAGCGGGTATAATAGGAGACCGAATGCACACTCTGAAAACAAACACATATTTACAAATTTAACATAAACTTAAAATATTATATTTTTAATACAAAGAAATGACTGTTGTTTTTATATCACAGCTTTGCTTGTATATAATAATTTTCTAAAATAATAAATGCATAAATTTGCTCATGCTGTGGCAAATAAAACTATTAGATGATATTTAAAAACATAGCATCTTTATTATCTATGTGTATTATAGGTTAATATTATTTAATAGAGTTTTATTTATGCTTGAATTTTTAATATATTTTAATTAGTTAATTTTTTCTTTATAATTATTATTTTAAAAATAAAAGATTAACAACCGTCATGCGTGCTAGTGCGTTTCTAAATCCATACACTTTGGGATCACTTCCACTGACCTGTTGCTGTAAAGTTAAATCAGCACAATCCAAATATCGACCTAAAACATAATTTATAAAACGTAACAGAAATTTGTTATGTTCTAAATTATATATGAATAGGTATTCATACAACTTGAATGTCAAATGCCTTCTTTTAAGAATCACCACCATATGTACATTCCGGATTCACAGGAGTAATATGTGATTTAATTCCTGAACATACTTTGATGGAAAGGGGAGGTCTTTTTCTGACAGTGGTAGAGCCACGCGGCAGCTTTTGCTGTTGCACGGATGGGCCGGCTCGAACCGGGGTGGTACCACGACCTCACAGAATACCAGCGTGAAGTAGAGGTTTACCTCTGCGTTTCGCTTGGTGAGTGCAGGTGGCCGGAGGCCCTTTTTACTGGAAATGAGGCATTCCATCTTAGTCCTCACGGGTGACAACGCATCTGCATTTTGATTTGTAATAGAGGATAGATGTAGATGTCTATGGACCGCAGCCTCCACTTACCATCAGGTGGACTGTGTGCTCGTTTGTCACCCTTATTCTATATAAAAAAAAACCATCGGACGAAAAACGGCCGGTGGGCCACCACCCTTTTCTTGTCGATGTTCCACGCATTCCAACTCAACTGAGAAGGTTCGCTTCGTGTTTCTTAAAGCCTACAGCAAAGAAGTTGAATAATTTGCCAGCATTTGTCATCATCACTTACAACCAGGTGATCAAACACTGTATTTTTTAAGTTTAGTTTAGTGTGTTTAAAAAAAAGTTACGTCCACACTAGTATTTCTCCTGTATTTTAGGGGCAGTTTACATACGTAAATTTTACGAGGACAAACATCCAGGTCATTTTTGTAGGCCATACAAATACTTGTTCCGTGCAGGATTCGAACCTGCGGCACTTAGTGTTGCACCTCATTGCGAAGTCACTGCATCAGAGAGTCATTTATAAGTAAAAAAAGTCAGGGTCAAGCAAAAAGATTTTGAGATCTTTGCCTGACTTAAGTGTTTTTCAATTCATTGATAAATAATTTACACCAGAGGAATCAACATATCAAATTTCGTACAACATATCAGCTTTCGGCCATCGTTTTTCGGTGGTCAGACCCACCCTGAAAAATCTTCTAGATTTTGCAATCCATTGGACGTTCCTTTTCAACAATTATCTGACATACGTAACTGAATAGATTTGCCCCTACTACTTGTAATACATACATATATTATTATCTATTTTGTGACCCTACTCAGCACGCTGGGTAGGTGGGTAAGTGAGCACTGACTCGTCACGTGTCTGATTTAATTTAGATTTTTTTTTAAATTACCTTAACATGACCACCAGCGAATTGTTACTTCTGTTTTATCGTTTTAATAACTTAAATTAAAATTAAAAAAAAAACAAACGAAAAAAGAGCTGATAATCTTGAAACGGCTTAAAAGATTTTGTTGAATCATAACTAGAACGCTCTCGATAAAGTCACCTTCCAACTAAAAACAACTAAATCAAAATGGGTTCGTCCGTTTGGGCGCTACGATGCCATAGATATACACACTAATACACACGATAAACTTATACCACCCCTATGTTTTCCTTGGGGGTTAAAAATGGTTAAAAATTTTGATACGTAAGTCATGAATTTTGAATATAAAATGTCTGCACATGTGAACTATTAGTGGAATCAACGAAACAAGAGCTACGATGTTGTTAGAAACCTCAAGTTATTTTGGCTTATGCGCTTTGAGAACTTACAGGAGGTACTGTCCCTAGCCACTGTCTGCTGGCTTAAACTGCAAAAATGTCGCAATGTGACGCATTAAGATATTGTGAAGACATTTGCTAACATATTTTATATTTCGTAAAATGTTTACATATGTAAGTTTTGCCAAAAGCTATGTGGTCAATGCCACAACAAATGAAAAAAATACCGCCTTTTATTCGTCGCCAGAACCATGCCATAACCTTGTCAATCCCATCTGATGTTAACTGGTAATGTAGCCGAAAATCGTAATGCAATCTGCCTTAGCTTAACGAAAGCCCATTCACTATTGCCTTAAAGAAAAGTACTCACTGCACTGGGCACTCTTCTGCGGTATTACGACGAAGCAAAGCGTTAGGTTCGGTATGTCGACAAGGAAGGGTTGGAGACTGGCCGAGCGCCTGGCTTTCCGATGGTGAAGGGTGATGGTGTTGCACCATAGATGATTCAAAGTATTCGAAACCCTGGATATATAAAATGGAGACGAAAAATGCATATTAACTCACGAATTGACATCTTCCAGCTTCTTTAGCAGCCTCTCATTCTCCCTACTCAGAAGCTCTTGGTCCCTCAGCAGTTGATCTCTGACGCCGAACAGCTCGCTATTCTCTCTCCTCAGAGCCGAGTTCTCCTCCATGTGGAGTTGTATCAGTTCCACCAGCTCCGATTGCGGCAGCTGGTACAGCTTGTTGGTTTCCACGAGCGGTGTGCTCGGGTTTCTGTGACCTAGTTTCAATGTTTTACTTAGATCATAATCAACAACAGCTATAGTAAGTTAAGCGACAGTGGCCTTATAGCAGGGACTATGAACTCAAAAGGTCGCGGGTTCGAATCCACCATTCGACTATTGTCGTGAACCACTCCTAACACAACCATTTTAAGGTTACTAGGAGTGGTTAAAAGGTCTAATAGTAATAATAATCATCATCATTACAGCCCATCACAAGTCCACTGATGAACATAGGCCTCCCCCTAGGAATTCCACAAAGCACAGTCCTGAGCTATCTGCATCCATCGACTTCCTGCATATCTTACCAAGTTTTTACTCCATTTAGTGGGGGGAAGCCCTACCCATACCCCACCCCTTCGTCCGTCGGTACGAGGCCGCCACTCGAGAACCTTTTTTCCCCATCGGTTGTCGGTTGTTCGAGCTAAATCAGTGGTCCATTGCCACTTCAGCTTACTTATCCGTTGGGCTATGTTGGTCACTCTGGTTTTACTGCGGATGTCCTCATTTCTAAGTTTATCACGCAGAGAAACCCTGAGCATAGCCCTCTCAATAACTCGCTGAGCGATCTTGAGCTTACTCATACGGCCAGCAGTGAAGGACCACGTCTTAGATCCATAAGTCATCACTGGCAACATGCTAACCAGTGCGTTTACAATCTCATTTTCAGGTTTTGTGATATACCTGACGAGAAGATATGTCGTAGTTTCTCGAACGCTGCCCAGCCGAGTCGAATCCATCGATTGACCTCTCGGTCGAAATTGGACTTACCTAGTCGGACTATTTGTCCCAGGTAAACATATTTGTCAACAACTTCGAGCTTAGTGCTTCCAACAACTACCGGCATAGGTGCGACCTCGACTTTAAACATGATCTTTGTTTTGTCCATACTCATCTTAAGACCTATCCGTTGGGCGGCACTGTTGAGGTCATTGAGCATAGTGCTTAGGTCCTCCAGCGATTCTGCCATAAAGACTATATCGTCGGCAAATCGAAGGTGAGTGATGTACTTGCTGTTGATGTTAATACCGTATCCTATCCAGTCCAGTAGCTTGAAAACGTCTTCCAATGCGGCTGTGACGAGTTTCGGGGATATTACGTCACCATGTCTTACACCTCTCTGCAGTTAGATAGGTTTCGTACTCGGGTTCTGTACTCTGATTGACATCGTAGCTCTACTGTACAAACACTTCAGCACTTCAATATACCGACACTCAACTTGGCACTGCTGAAAGGACTGTAGCACCGCCCAAATTTCGACGGAAAGGCTTTCTCATAGTCCACATATGCCACACAAAGTGGCAAATTGTACTCCTCGGACTTCTGTACAATTTGCCGAAGGGTATTTATATGGTATATGGTGCTAAAGCTTTTTCGGAAACCGGCTTGTTCGGGAGGCTGGAAGTCGTTGCGTCTGCATGTGAGACGATTCGTAACGACTCTCGAAAACAGCACGTAGACGCGGCTCAGAAGGGGAATCGGTCTGTAGTTTTTCAAGAGAGCGTTGTCGCCTTTCTTGAAGAACAAGACCACCGCACTTCTGCTCCACGCCTTCGGCCTCCGGAGTAATGCCACCATAGAGGACGGAATTGAATGGCTGCTGAAGGACTTCAAGTATCGGTCATCCTCACCCGGTGCCGTGTAAGATTATGATTTTTTATAATAAGAATAAAAATGTGTAGCCATCAAAAACATAACTTGTAAAAAAAACCAAGTCTCGCAACTCAGTTCTTCTAACGTAAAAAGTTGTGAGATCCATGTAATACCTAGTCGGTTAATTTATTCAGTCCCTATAAAGGGTCCTTCTGTCTCAAGTTATTACGAGATTATAGCTAACCTAACAACATCTTATAGCGACCATGTTAATATTAAAAATCTTTTATGTTTTAAATAAATAGATTGACGTAGCCATCGTAAGTACCATACAAGTACAAATAAATAAAATTGAAGTGCCTGTTTGTAATGTCAAAATTACAGATTTTTTTACATGTATTTAATGTAATGTAGTTTATTCGTGAAAATATAATATTACTTGGTACTTAAAACAAAAATACAAGACAAGTCTGTCTGTTTGTTCCGGCTAATCTCCGAAACAGCTGGACCTACTTTGACGGGACTTTTACTGGCAGATAGCTGATGTCATGAGGAGTTAGGTTACTTTTATTTTAGACAAATAATTAAGTTTCCGCGCAAAAAATTAAAACCCTAAATTACACGCGGGTGAAGTCGCGGGGAACAGCTATTTGTAATAAAGTTCAACTAGGTCCTACTCTGTAGATATACGAAGTACAATATTTCTTCGAGTTTGAAAGGTAGGTGCGATAAACCATCGTTTGTCATTGAATCTGATCGGTCTCCCAAACACTTACTTGGACTAAATTCGTAATAGTTTTGAGCAAAACCGCAGAATAAATAATAGTAGGGTCGTTGCGTTGGTTTTCGGCCTTTTAGTAGAGTTGTTAACTTTAAGGTACTAGAAAAAATAATTGCCATTATGCTGGACTAGTGCTGTTAATGTTAGTTTGTAGCTTACATAATGTAGTTTTCATTTTTGTAACTCATTGATGCTAAAAGAAAAATCTCTTTTTTATGATAATTTTTGATGTGAAAAATATGTAAAATGCTAATTTTGGGCCCCAAATTTTAGATTTCGGCCCACAAGAATTTTAGTTTTCGGCCACTGCATTAGCCACGATTGAAAAGGTGCCTTAACCTTAATTTAATACAATTTTTGTAAAATTATAATAATATTTCGTGTCGTTAAATATGGCAATCAAATCTTCTCATTTTTTTGTAATTCCTCATATTTTCATCATCATCATCATCATCATTACAGCGCTGAGTCAGTACAGTGAAAGTCCACTGCTGAACATAGGCCTCCCCCAGGGAATGCCACAAAACACGGTCCTGAGCCATCTGCATCCATCGACTTCCTGCATGTCTTACCAGGTCATCTCTCCATCTAGTGGGGGGACGCCCTACACTTCGTCCGTCGGTACGAGGCCGCCATTCGAGAACCTTTTTTCCCCATTGGTTGTCGGTTCTTCAAGCTATGTGGCCGGCCCATTGCCACTTCAGTTTACTAACCCGTTGGGCTATGTCGGTCACTTTGGTTTTACTGTGGATGTCTTCATTTCTAAGTTTATCACGCAGAGAAACCCTGAGCATAGCCCTCTCCATAGCTCGCTGAGCGATCTTGAGCTTACTCATACGGCCAGCAGTGAAGGGCCACGTCTCAGTTCCATAGGTCATTACTGGCAACACGCACTGGTTGTACAGTCTCGTTTTCAAGTTTTGAGGTATACCTGATGAGAGATGTGCTGTAATTTCCCGAACGCTGCCTGATATTTTAGTCCAACAAAATCTATACATCTCAAATCCATTTGGTGCAAAAGTCACATCAATTTTTTTTTCCATATCTTCTTCTGTATCGCTAATTAAAATGTCATAACAACAGGTGCAATTTACTCTTACTCTTTCATTTTCCTTCATGGAATTCTTGGATTTTCGATTTTTCGTTTTTGAACTTTAGTACTTTTTAACTTTTCTTTTTATATTCTTTTCTTTTTCAAAATATATTATCTTTTTTTAACTTACTTCTAACTTCTATTCTATTTTAACTTTATCTTTATAAAGTTTTTGCCACTCTGCATATCAAGTTGCTACAGAAGAAGGTGTATATGTACTGTTTAAATAAATGTTCTTTCTATCGCATCGCTGTATTCTTTATTTAATAGTATTGAAGCTGATGTTTCAGTAGTCTGTTTTATGGGAATATCAACCAGCACATTTTTTAAAGTTTCGAAGGCGTTGTTTGTTATCATCGGTGTTAGTGGTGGTGGTATCATCGTGGCCATTGTACTACTTTGAGTCGTTATTATTGCAATACTGGAATCTATTACCATTTCCGGCATTGTGTTATCCAGTACTGTTGTCATTGGTAGGCTTATTTGAGTTGCGATTACAAGAACATCATCTAACGGTACTAAGGAACTGATATCCAAATAACTTCCTGACAAATGCAATGTTGAAATGTTGTTATCGATAAATGCTTCTAATGCATCGGTAGATGAATCCATAGCTACTAGAACATCGTCAAGCATGTTTTTATGGCTAGATTTAATTTTAAATGTTTCAAAACTATTCTTACTAGGTCTGCGTTAGTTATTTCTTTAGAAATATATTTTATTGGTGTCTGAATTTTCACTAATTAGTCTTTCCGTGGTATTCCGGAAACATTTTGAGTAATCCACTACATTGATCAAATTTTTTAAGTCCACATTTCCTGAAACCACTTACTAATTATATTTTTTTGGAGGAGCCATCTGAAGAAAATAATGTCTTATTGAATCTTCTTTCTAAAACGCAACGTGAATGAAATATTTCATGAAATGTCCGTCAACAAAAGCAGTATTCAATTTTCAGCTTCCCTATTCTTTCATATAATTTTAAGTTGGCCGAAAACTAAATAATAATTTTAGACTCAATCTAGTTTTCGGCCACAACTAAAATGGGTATTTTAGTTTCATCACTAACCATTCAAATTGCAGTACTTGGTGGCCGAAAACTGAAAGCTAGTGTCTTCGCAAGGATACAATTCATTATAAATAAGAAAGAAGACTAATAGAAGGTAACCAAATAAATGAAAGAGACAAAGTATTTAGGCTAAACTCGGGCTACTTTCCGGCCACATGGCCGTAAACCAAATAATAGGGAAATTTTATGTGTCACTTTCCGGCCACCTAATTGATTAACTTTCACAATAAAATATTACAGTAATCTATGTGAAAATTTAAAATTAAGTTATTTATACAGTGAAATAGAAGCACAATATTAAATAATCATTGTAAATACAGCGCAAAATTTACTTTTGAGTGAAACGCGCGCCACTATTTTTTTGCACGATCTTACACTCTTTGACAGCTCCTGTGCCGGCGTCGAACTGAACTATTTATTATAAATCGCGTGTTGTGTTTACACGATGAAGTATTGTTGCAATTTGTAAAGCAACTATTTAAAAATGCATTAAACTTAATTTTGTACGATAATATTTATTAAAATCGTTATTAAATCAAATTTACTGCATCACCTGGTGCCAAAGGCCGAAAACTAGACCCGGCCGGCTTACCGGCGCATCGACCCTACTACGTATCAAAACTTACCCAAAGTGTCCGTCTTGTATTCACCATGGACGTGTAGGGCTGTTCTAAGGTGTTGGTTTTCTGCTTGAAGTGCCTCTACTTCCCTTTTAAGGCTCAAAATCAAGGCGTCTCTTGCATCCTAAAGGGTTATTAAAATTATTTTGCTATCATGCTATATAAAAATAAACCAAAGTCACAGACTATACAGGGTTATTTTTCAAAGTGTAGCCAAATTTAAACATAAGTTCAAATATATAAATAATGATATACCGTTATTGCAGTTTTGTTTGAAAATAGGTACCTAAATAAGGCTTCTACTTTTATTTGAAATTATCCCAGATTGAATGTGATTTATGGGCAACAATATTTTTTCCGACCGATCGACCCTTACGCATTTAAATTTAAATTTTCAAGAGATAAAAAGGAGAGAAAGTTTGAGATTTTTTTAATTAAGTTTTCGTCACCATTTGCCTGTATTACTTATTCTGAACATTCTCTGCAAATTTGGCCGGTTATTGCAAAATATGTATTGTATGTTCCACCGCTGGGCACAGAACTCTTCTCACTTATGAGAGGGTCATGGAGCAATTGTATTGCAAATATATGTTTAATGGTCTTTTCATGTCATTAAAATATTTTATTCCTCAGACATGCAGGTTTCCTCACGATAATTATCTTCATCGCCAAACATTTGGTTAAGTGGCACTTAAAATTAGTGTTAACAATTTCATTGGTGCTGGTGGGGATCAAATCCTGGACAGTACACCCAATACTGTGAAATATAAGGTGAGCACTTAGCCTCTGAGTTCTAACGGGTATACGTGATATAGTATTACAGGTATATAAATATAATGGTGTTCACGTTCCGCGTGCCTAAAAGGTGATGATAAAGGTGGTACCAACGATACTAACTACAAACTATTGTTTCTAGATTGTTCTATATATTTATAGTGTAGTGTCAGAATTTCCACTACCCCATATTGTCCTGTGAGTGTTGCAAGAGGCGACTGAAGGAAACAAACCAGAAGATTGGCAGTAACGTCTAATTAATAATAACTGGAAAATAAAAACTGCAGTTGCCAACCCACTTGCCAAGCGTGGGTACTATGAAAATATCATATATATGAGGCAACCTTTGGGGTGCCCTACGTTCAGCGGTGGACTCTGATAGGCTGGACTGTATTGATGTATGTATGTACACGCATATATGTGATATGTATATATTTTCAAAACGAACAAAATAATATAATGTATTTTTATACTTATTCATACCCTTGTTTGGTATTTCTATTTTCAGAAGTTACTAAGTATCAATAAGACTTATTTTAAGATTTTCTTTCATCAATGAGTCTGACTGGCATCATTTAAAAAGTTACGGCCGGTCAAGATGTTGTTGGGAAACGACTTTCCTTTCCCCAAATACGGCCTCTTAAAAAAGACGCCACCCGGATAGGGACCTGCCTTTGAACTCCCTTCTCTCTAAACCGCATTCTACGACATAGATTATGTCTAGTTATACATCTTGTACTGTTATCTTTTTCTGTGGTTATAGTTAGTGGTATGAACGCCATGCCCGCGATTAGAAGTGCCTATTTGTGAAACCTCTGAGTAAAAAAAATACGTACCATCTTGACAATAGGCTTCGACTTGATTTTCTTTGCTCGAGCGGCGTAGCGCAAAGTGTTGACGGTCTCATTTAAATTGGACCTGGTTGGAGCAATACATGCAATCTGAAAAGAATGTAAACAGTTTCACAAGGTTAAAAATAAACTGTATCTACCTATTTTATTTTATTTTGCGCATACATATTGCAATAACCGGCCAAATTTGCAGAGAAGGTTCAGAATAAGTAATATAGGCAAATGGTGAAGGATAATTAATAAAAAAATGTCAAACATTCTGTAATTTTTATCTTTTAAATTCAAAATGCGTTGTAATGCATTATTTTAACTGACTGTCATTCATAAATATCTGACGCGTACTATTTTAGGCACGCACACATTCGTTAGGGTCGCTCGGTCGCTACTTGATTGAGTATCAATAGTTGTTAGCAGTAGAGATTCGGCAAACGCCCCAGGTGGTTACTATGTGGTAGAGCCATGCTGCAGCTATATTATGGTTGTAGCACGAATGGGTCGGCTTGACCGGGGAAGGACCACGCTCTCACAGAAAACCAGCGTAAAATATCAGCTTAACGCTGCTGTGTTTCGTATGGTGAGTGTAGAGAACCGGAGACCCTTTTTACTGGCAAAGAGGCATTCCAACTTAGTCCTCACGGGTGACAACGCATCTGCATCTTGAGTCTTTATTGAGGATAGATGTAGATGTCTATGGGTCACAGTAACCACTTACCATCATGTGGACTGTGTGCTCGTTTGTCACCCGATCCTATAAAAAAAAAGGTGAGGATAGAATTACAGCGGAGCTTTTGAAAGCGTGTGGAAAACCGGTACTTGAAGTCCTTCAGAAGCTCTTTAATTCCGTCCTTCATGGTGGCACTACTCCGGAGGCGTGGAGCAGAACTGCGGTGCTCTTGTTCTTAAAGAAAGGCGACAACGCTCTCTTGAAGAACTACAGACCGATTTTCCTTCTGAGCCGCGTCTACGTACTGTTTTCGAGAGTCATTACGAATCGTCTCGCATGCAGACTCGACGTCTTCCAACCTCTCAAACAAGCCGGTTTCCGAAAAACCTTTAGCACCATATACCATATACATACCCTTCAGCAAATTATACAGTAGTCCGAGCAGTACAATTTGCCACTTTGTCTGGCGTATGTGGACTAAGAAAGCCTTCAATTCCGACGAGATTTGGGCAGTGCTACACAGTCCTTTCAGCGGTGCCAAGTTGACTGTCGGTATATCCAAGTGCTAAAGGGTTTGTACAGTATGGCTACAATGACTATCCGAGTACAGATTCAGAGTATGAAACCTATCCAACTGCAGAGAGGTGTAAAACAGGGTGACGTTATATCCCCGAAACTCTTCACTGCTGCATTGGAAGACCTTTTTAAGGTTCTGGACTGGAAAGTACACGGTATTAACATCAATGGCGAGTACATCACTCACCTTCGATTTGCCGACGATATAGTCCTTATGGCAGAACCACTGGAGGACCTAAACACTATGCTCAATGACCTCAATAGTGTCTCCCAACGGATATCTAAGATGAACATGGACAAAACAAAGATCATGTTTAATGTCCATGTCACACCTATGCCGGTAGTTGTTGGGAGCACTAAGCTCGAAGTAGTTGACGAGTATGTTTACCTGGGATAAATAGTCCGACTAGGTAAGTCCAACTTCGACCGAGAGGTCAATCGACGTATTCAACTCGGTTGGGCAGCGTTCGGGAAATTACGGCACATCTTCTCGTCAGGTATACCTCAAAACTTGAAAACGAGATTGTACAACCAGTGCCTGTTGCCAGTGATGACCTATGAAACTGAGACGTGGTCCTTCACTGCTGGCCGTAAGAGGTAGCTCAAGGTCACTCAGCTAGCTATGAAGAGGGCTATGCTCGGAGTTTCTGTGCAAGATAAATTTTTTTTTATAGGATAGGGTGACAAACGAGCACACAGTCCACCTGATGGTAAGTGGTTGCTGTGGCCCATAGACATCTACATCTATCCTCGTTTGCGAATCAAAATGCAGATGCGTTGTCACCCGTGAGGACAAAGATGGAATGCCTCGTTTCCCGTAAAAAGGGTTTCCGGTTCTCTACACTCATCATACGAAACACAGCAGCATTAAGCTGCTATTTTACGATGGTATTCTGTGAGAGCGTGGTCCTTCCCCGGTCGAGCCGATCCATTCGTGTTACAACTATACCAGAAATATAGCTGCAGCACGTATGGATAATTAAAATTATTAATACTTAAAATTTAACACTAAACATAAATAACTTAGAAATGAGGATATCCGCAGTAGAACCAGAGTAACCGATATAGCCCAACGGATTAGTAAGCTGAAGTTTTAATGAGTCGGCCATATACCTCGAAGAATCGACAAGCGGTGGGGAACAAAGGTTCTTGAGTGACAGCCTCGTACAAGTAGGAGTCCCCCCAGTAGATGGAGTGACGACCTGGTAAGACATGCAGGGAGTCGATGGATGCAGGTGGCTCATGACCGTGATTTGTGGCATTCCTTGGGGGAGGTCTATGTTCAGCAGTGGACTTGTGAAGGGCTGTAATAATGATGATGATGATGAACACTAAATAGACAAATATTTTTTTTGTATTATTTTATTGTATTGTACAATAAACAAATACATTAGACATACATAAGATTAAAAAAATATAATATATTATCATCATCAATACAGCCCATCACAAGTTCACCACTGAACAAATGCCTCTCCCAAGGAATGCCACAAAGAACGGTCCTGATCCACCTTCATCCCATCCCATTACCTTCATCGACTTCCTGCGTCTCATACCAGATCGTTACGCCATCTAGTAGGGAACTGCTCTACACTTTGCTTACTGGTACGAGGCTGTCACTCGAGAACCTTTCTTGCCCATCGGTTATCTATACATTGCTACTTCAATTTACTAATTCCATGCTGATTGATGATTACCATGTCGCTTACTCTGGTTCTACTGTGGATATCTTCATTATGAAGTCTATCGCGCAGAGAAACTCGTCGCATAGCAGTCTCCATAGCACGCTGGGCGAACTTGAGCTTCCTCATACGACCAGTAATGAAGGACCACGTCTCAGATCTATATGTTCTCACTGGCAACACTTTATAGTCGTCGTACATATATATACCAAGTCAGGTCATAAATTCTGTCCATGTTTAATATAAAATAATTGAAACAAGTTTATTCATTATGTAACCATTTATATACCAAAATGAACTTAACAAAACATAGATTCTTATGACACTAAAGTTTATTCAAAATGACCTCCGTGATTTTGAATACAGGCCTTCAATCTAAGCGGCCAGTCGTCTATAGCATCACGAACGAGGTCCATGTCAATATCGGCGGCTGCCTTAATCAAGGATGTCTTGAGTGACTCCAAATTGGGATGAGGCTTTTAGCACGCCTTTTCCTCCAAGTGTTGCCATATTTTGTAATCTAACGGATTCAAATCTGGACTGGAGGAGGGCCAGTCTTCGTGCCGGATGAAGTCGATTTCACGCGCCGCCAGCCAGTCTTGTGTGCTCTTCGCTCTATGAGCTGGCGCCGAATCTTGTTGGAATACCCAGTGCCTATTATTGAACATGGTATGAGAAACAGGTTCCACAAGGTTCGTCAGGACTGTATTTTGATACACAACTGCTTTCGTTTTTACACCTTTCTCACAAAAATGTACCTCTGTTAAGCCCCAATAAGAAACTCCCAACCATACCATGAGCGAGGATGGAAAATGACCTCGTTGGACACGCAGAATACGGTTGCTCGCTTCTTCACTACTGTGTGCGTACACCTTATCATTTTGTTTGTTGTAGCTCTCTTCTACGGTAAAAATTTTTTCATCCGAAAAAAGAATTTCCCGATATATTTTTCCCGCGTACCGCTTCAACAAAGCGCGTCATCTCTTCAGTCTCAGGTCCATTAGACGAGCATTCAAACGATGTCCTGTTTTTCTTCGATATGCCCGAAGCCCTAAGTCTTCATTTAACACCCTTTTCACCGGGGTTCCGCTTAACCCCATCTGAAGGGTCAACAGTTTCTGCTTACGTTTGGGATTTCTTTGAATTCGCGCCTTCACAGCTTTTATCACTGCTGGAGTCCTAACAGACCGAGGGCGACCTCTTCTTGACCTGTCATCTACACTAGAGTCTTCATTGTATCGTTTGATGGTACGATAAACGAATCTTTTGGTTATATTGAAATTTTTCAGTATGTCAAAAATTTGAATTGGCGCGTAACCGCAACGATGCAACGCAATAACTGCAACACGGTATTCTTTAAGCGTCCACTCCATATTTAAAAATGTATACAGTTTTATTTTCATGAACAATTCGAAATTCGAATTCAATAAACTTTTTTGTGGCCAGCATTCTATAAGAAAAGTTTTTACTGTGTGACAATACTTATGACCTGACTAGGTATATATATACGACGTCGTATATACATAAAATACAGAATGAAAAAAAAACTCCCTTTCTGATGATGATTAGTGATAAAGTGATAAATAATGACTTTTGACGTCAGTCTTAAACTTTCTAGTGTTCGTACGTTGAATTTGTAAGTAAGTTCATTTGATAGACAGATAGCCTTGGCCGTGAAGGAATTCTTAAAGTAGGTAAATATTTGGTTCGATAAGTATGCGTGTGCGCGCGTGGGCGTGTGTGCGTGTGTGTGTGTGTGTGTGTGTGTGTGTGTGTGTGTGTGTGTGTGTGTGTGTGTGTGTGTGTGTGTGTGCGTGTGCGTGGATGTGTTCGTGTAGGTATGGGTCTATAGATATATAAATAAATTATTGACCTTAAGTTATCGATGAATATAGGTAGTTTGGAGGACTGTGATAGTCTCCAAGACGATATAAATAAAGTTGTTGAATGGAGCAAAGACAACAAATTACAATTTAATACCGCTAAATGCTTAACAATATCTTTCACGCGCAAACATATGCCCATAGAGTATACATATTACATTGACAGGACACCTATGTCTAGGGTAATGCAAGTCATGGATTTAGGAGTAAAATTTTCTGCTGATTTAACGTTTAAGGATCATATTGTTGATACATGTAAAAAGGCTTTTAGAACTCTAGGTTTTACGTTACGAACGGTTAACGGTTTCACAAATGTGCAAGCTATTATAGCTTTGTACAACACACTAGTTCGAAGTTATTTGGAGTGTAATTCAATAATTTGGGCTCCACATGAGAAGAAGTACGATCTAATGCTGGAGAAGGTACAAAACAAATTTGTAAGGTATTTGTATCTCAAGTTATATGGGGTGAATCCTTTTTACCCACTGCAATACCCCACATTATTTGTTCTGGGTATGGTAGGATACAATCAGCTCAGGGTAAGGAGAGAACTTAGACTAGTTTCATATAATTTTATGGTCCTTAGGAGTAAAATTATTAATGAGAATATGTTGAAGAAGATTAATATTTATGTTCCGGATAGATATGTATGGCGGCGGCGTCAGCCAGACCTACTGGCCGTCCCTAGATGTCGCACTAACTTACTGCGAGAGGCACCCTTGACGCGAGCTTTTCGAACATTAAACCTGATCGACAGAAAATCAGATTTATTCTTTTGTACTCTGAACGAATTCACAAAACTTGCTTTATGGATAATTAGTTATAAGGTAGTATAGTAATATAGGTAATATATGATTGTAGATAGTGCTTTATCTATCGCATTGGGTAGAAACCTGTAATGTTAGATATAAGTTGGATGTAAATAAATAAATAAATAAATAAAAATGTTTTATCATACGTATTATTTATAATATACCAATATTAAAAAAAAAACTATAAACAACATATGAAAAGATATACTTTAATGTTATAATAATAGGTATGCGAATAGATAAGTTATTTATCGTAAAAATTTGAGAACTTCGTGTTTGCATTTATCTTTGGACATGTAAAATGTAATATCTAAGTTTGAGAATTTTTAATTATATATTGAGCAAATCCGAGTCAAGGGTGAGTTTCTTGCATAGTTGGAATTTCGAGCGTTGGGAGCGAATAATGGGATGTGTCTAGTACGCTTCTTGGGTACATTTACATTTATTGCAGATAGTAAAACCGGGGAATCCAGAGAATCCAGAATCCAGAATCCATTCTCCTTGAACAGTCGGAAGTCATTCAATGAATGGGCGACAGTAGGAGTCCATAAGAGCAGGCATAGGTTATATGATCTTTACCATGAAAGGTCATATAATCATAGCGTCGAATTTAGGGAATATGTAAAAAAATATTAAAAAATATTTAAAAGAGTGTGCTCCATAGCCAAGTCTTTGCATTTGAGCAACAAAATTAAGACGGCTTCGAATAAAATTAAAATGACATGGAGTATGAAACTGGTAAAATCAACTCTCGCAATTCAAATTACCAGTTAAGTGTTAACAACAAATTAACTGTGTCAGATCAGGACGTAGCAATGGTTTTTGAGAAATATTTTACTGATATTCCGATCTTGACCACTAAGTCACTGAATTCTTCTCCTGCCGTCGCCGAATCATTACTTAAACAAAATGTAAATGCGTGAACAAAGAAATTTACATTTCATAAAGTGTCATCAAAAGGTATTGTAAAATATTTTAAAACTATTGATGTTAAGAAAACTGCGGATCTGTGGGGGATTTCCGTTAAAGTTATTGCGTCTATAATAGATACAATCGCGCCTCATTTAGCTATTATTTTTAATACTAGTATGGAATCTGGTGTGTTTCCTGATTTAATGAAGCATAGTAAAGTAATACCTTTATTTAAATCTGGTAGTACATTAGACCCCGCCAATTTTAGACCTATTTCTGTACTACCAACACTTAGTAAGATTTTTGAAAAAATTGTTCTTGATCAAATGTTAATTTTTTTTAATATAAATAATTTACTTCATAAAAATCAATTTGGTTTCACAAGGGGTCGCTCGACAACTGATGCCGGTGTTAAATATATCTTTAATGCATGGGAGAATTCACAGGATGCTTTGGGTATATTTTGTGATCTATCCAAGGCCTTCGATTGTGTTCACCATGAAACATTAATCAGGAAACTTCAACACTACGGTGTAAGAAGTGATGCTCTTAAATTAATTATTTTATATTTAAGTAAGAGAACGCAAAAAGTTGTCATTAACAATATGAGCTCTTCCGGATCGATGGTACAAATGGGCGTGCCTCAAGGCTCAATTCTCGGCCCCTTTCTGTTTCTTGTATACATTAATGACTTACCTTACATAGTAGGGGATAACCATGATACAGTATTATTTGCAGATGACACTTCTTTAATTTTCAAATTAAGTCGACAATTACTAAAATATGACGAAGTAAATAATGCTATATCTAAATTAGTAAATTGGTTCAATGTTAATAATTTGCATTTAAATGGCACTAAAACGAAATGTATGAAATTCATGACTCCAAATGTCAAACAATTAAATACTAATGTAATTTTAAATGGGGAGAAACTGAGTCTTGTAGATACCACCATTTTTCTTGGAATCACACTAGACGCGAAGCTTCAATAGAGCCCCCATATATCAAAACTAGCAAGCAGACTTAGTTCTGCAGCATATGCTGTAAAAAAGATTAGAAGTCTAACCAGTGTTGAAACAGCTAGACTAGTTTACTTTAGCTATTTCCATAGCATAATGTCGTATGGTATTTTTTTATGGGGACACGCAGCTGACACTGAAATTACATTTGTTTTACAGAAGAGGGCCATAAGAGCAATTTATGATTTAAAGCCTAAAGAGTCGCTGCGACAAAAATTTAAGGAAATTAATATATTAACTTTGGCCTCTCAATACATTTATGAAAATGTAATGTACGTACAGAAAAATAAAAGTAGTTTTACAAAAATAAGTGATATTCATTCTGTAAATACTAGGAACAGACACAAGCTAGTAGTACCAGTTACTCGACTCCATCGAGTCAGTAATTCATTCTTTGGGCGATGTATATGCTTTTATAACAAAATTCCAGAAAATATACAAAGTTTGATCTGCTCAAAGTACAAAAACTTTATTAAAGTAAGTTTGTATAAAAAGTGTTATTATAATATTAAGGAATTTATGGATGAGAATAACCCCTGGAAATGAGGTGATCGCTACCAAGCTATTTCTAATTTGTTGTGTTGTTAATTTGTGTAACATCGTGATTGTACGAGTAAGCTGTTATTTAAAAAAAAGTCCCGCTGGGTTTCTTGCTGGTTCTTCCCAGGACAGAGGCTTTTTCCGAACCAGTGATAATCAAACAAAAGAGTGACTTTCAATAAGTATTATTTATAATCTATTTTGAATAAAAAAGTTTCTGTTTCTGTTCCTGTTTCTGTCTGTAGGGCTTGACTACCCTTTGACCATGATCTTTTTCAAACGTTCTTGTCTTAGGTGATCCACTTTTCATCACCAGTGATCAATCTTTTCAAAAATGTTCGTACCCTTGTCGCACGAGCTGACAGTGACCTCATTACGTATGCTTCGTTATCAATTACGTGACGAAAATATTCGAACCGTAGGTAATATGAAACTATGAAATGGTGCTATATTACATTTTAAGCAATGAAAGTTTATGTGGTGCGCAAAGATACTAAAATAAGTCTTTGCCGCGGCAAGAAAGTATCGTATTGATGAAATACCCAGTACGTACCCAGCACTATCAGAGAGATTATAGAAATTTCGTTCCGGCAATTCTATTAACCATCAATATGATAAAAACTTCTGAGAGCTAACATTTACAATACTGTTTGGTCATCCTAACAAGTTGAATTATTAACCTAAAATTGTGGGTGGGCACAAAATCAATATAATAAGTAAATAAATAATCTGCAGCAGAGGAATCAATATATTAAATTCCACTTGATTAATTTTATTGCATACATTGGGTTTCAGCTTCGTCAATCATCGCTTTTCAGTTATCAGGCTCATCCTGGAAAAATTTCAAGATTTGCCAATGAATAAGTCGACAAGACATCTGAGACTGTGATCGCTAATCCAATCGCGGCGATTATAGCAAATTCATCTAATTAGAGAGGCCTATGTTCAGCAGTGTAGTGACGGTGTAAGAATATCCACTACCCTATATATCTTTCTGTGCATGTCGTTAGAAGCGACAGAGGGAAACTAAAACAGGAGATGGGCAGCAGCATCTTCCAGGCCACATCCGATAATAAAAAACTGCGGTTTCCAACCATTCAGCCAAGCATGGAAACTATGATCAATCAATGGGGATAGGCCTATGTTCAGCAGTGGACTTTTGATAGACTGAGTGAATGAGTAAATCACAGCATTAAGGACAGATAGAGAAAGAAGGAGAAGAATATTACCATTAACGTGACTCCATTCCCCGCCAAACTATCTGCTAGGAGCTTTGTTAACTTGCTGTCGCGATACGGTATGTGACCTCTTTTTTTGCCGTCGCTTAGTTGTGCTATGCAATAACCTGTTAAATAATCATAATATAAATAATATACAACAAATCTCATGTAAATATAATAACTTAAATATAGAAGGCAACAAAAAAAGGGTTATTATAATATTAAAGTATTTATGGATGATAATAACCCCTGGAAATGAGGTGATCGCTACCAAGCTATTTCTAATTTGTTGTGTTATTAATTTGTGTAACATACATGATTGTAAGCTGTTATTTAAAAAAAAAGTCCCGCTGGATTTCTTGCTGGTTCTTCCCAGGACTGAGGTTTATTTTCGAACCAGTGGTAATTAATCAAAAGAGTTACTTTCAATAAGTATTATTTATAATCTATATTGAATAAAAGAGTTTCTGTATCTGTTTCTGTCTCAGTGCTTCTCGATACCGCCCGTATCGTCCACCGGTTTTTTCCCTTTCGGCCGTTTGGTCTCCCCTGCCGAGGTATTCCCCATCCGGTTGGGTTTTTATTTATTTACGTATTATTAGAATAGAATAGAATATTTTTTATTCAATATCGATTATTACATAATTCTTATTGAAAGTCATTTTTTATCTACCACTGGTTCGGAAAATACCTCTGTCCTGGGAAGAACCAGCAAGAAACCCAGCGGGACTTTTTTTTTCAAACATAATTTCGTTTATACAATTTTTAAATAATTTTTCATAGAACCAGCATGGTGGCGATCACCTTATTCCCAGGGGTTATTTTCATTCATGTATTCCTTGATATTATAATAACCCTTTTTGTACAGTTTTTCTTTAATAAAACTTTTAAACTCGTTTATTGACAAACTTGGAATATGTTCTGGGATTTTGTTGTAAAAGCGTATACATTGCCCCATAAATGAATTACTGAGTCTGTGGAGTCTAGTAAATGGTATTACAAGCTTATGTTTGTTCCTAGTGTTTAAAGTATGCACATTATACGTTATACGTGATAGAGCCATGCTGCAGCTATATTAGTGGTATAGTTGTTGCACGAATGGGTCGGCTCGACCAGGGAAGGACCACGCTCTCACAGAATACCTGTGTTTCGTATGGTGAGTGTAGAGAACCGGAGACCCTTTTTACTGGCAAAGAGGCATTCCATCTTAGTCCTCACGGGTGACAACGCATCTGCATCTTGAGTCTTTATTGAGGATAGATGTAGATGTCTATGGGTCGCAGTGGCCACTTACCATCAGGTGGACTGTGTGCTCGTTTGTCACCCTATCCTATAAAAAAATAATCCTTATTCTTATTAAAGCTATTTATGTTTTTATGTACATACATTACATTTTCATTTATTTATTTATTTTACTATATTTTATACGTGGTAGAGCCATGCTGCAACTGTATTATAGTTCTAGCACGAATGGGACGGCTCGACCCGGGAAGGACCGCAGAATACCAGCGTCAAATAGCTGCAGTATTTTAACGTATAGTAAGTGTAGAGGAGCCGGGGACCCTTTTTACCTTTTTTCTTAGTCCTCAGAAATGTCAAGGTATCTGCATTTTGATTTTTAATCCAGGATAGATGTAGATGTATATGGGCCGCAGCATTCACTTACCATCAGGTGGACTGTGTGCTCACTTGTCACCGATATTCTATAAAAAAATCGGTTGTAAGTAACTAACCCAACACCATGAGGCTTCTGTTAATGTTGTTGGCCTCCTCGAGCGTCTTTCCGGTGCTGTGCGTGCGCTTAGTGATCTCGCTGCCGGCGAGGTCGACGAAGTTGATCTTGCCGTGCGTGGAGCACGTGACGTCACGCTCGCTGCGCACGTCGCGCCGCACGCGCACGCTCAGCAGCGTGTGCGAGCGCGACGAGTGCGCGTTCATCGCGTGCGCGCCCACTGCTCGATTTCGCGTGCCTTCACACATGTATCATAGTATTTTTAACACGCTTTTATTAGCTTGGTATGTATCTATGAAACGGAATTTTTCAACGTGATTTTCAGCCCCTTCCAAACGTCGGATTGATTTGAAACTTCGCACACTTATCAAGGACCGATGACAATAGAATAATTTAAATAGTTTGTCCCATTATCCTTGCCAGGATCCTGAGGATTTGTTAATAATTCATAAAATAATTACGATATCTGCCAGTTCAATCTACAGTAAGCCGCGTAATAGAACTTCGTTCCAAAAAAACACGCTTTTGTAGTTTTTTTTTATGTTAATCGCTGCTATTTTTGTTTTAAACTTATTGAAAATTATTTTCTACATTTTAGTTCGGTTATCTACAAAAACTAAACTAAAAAAATTTTTTTTAGTTTTTTTTTAAAACTATTATTTATTATCTCACGATAGTGGGGTGGGATGTTCTTAGTTCTAATGTAGCGGCCTTCAAAATTTACTAAAGTTATGCTACATCGTTCGTCATGCGTACAGCAGAGGAGTGGAATAAATTGCCAGTATTATTGTCTTTCCATCCGATTAAAATGTGGGTGTCTTCAAGGCAAGAGTGAATAGGCTTTTGTTAAGTCAATACACTTCACACTTCATCATCACCACTTATCATCAGGTGGGATTGTAGTTAAGCGCTAACTTAGAATAGTAAAACCAATAGTACCGAAAAAGTTACATAATAATTACGATGTCACGTTTGCTGAGCAATTCGCGCCGCATGTGCACGCAGTTTGTAGTGGGTACATAGGTTTATAGATTGACTAACGTTTATATTGCCTTTTTGCCATATTTACCACTCTTGGCAGGTGGGTTGGCAACCGCAGTATTTCTTATTTTTAAGTTGTTGTTGGAAAGATGCTGCTGCCCATCTCCTGTTTTGTATTCCCCTGTCCTGTGTCGCGACACCTATTCTTACACCGCCACTACACGATCGACATGACACCCAAGAGATCGTTTTTCTATCACAAAATGTAGTTGTTTATCTTACAAAACAGGTTTCTTCACGCCCTTTTCCCTCATAGCCAAGCACGTGATTATTTTAAAAATCGTTGCGGAGGTGCTAACGAAGGACATAGAAATTGTGTTTGGCGCGTACTAAAAAATATGAGATAGACTCCTAATCTACAATTTATAGAAAATGATAACCGCGTGGCTCTTTAATTCCGTCCTCCATGGTGGCATTACACCGGAGGCGTGGAGCAGAAGTGCGGTGGTCTTGTTCTTCAAGAAAGGCGACAACGCTCTCTTGAAGAACTACAGACCGATTTCCCTTCCGAGCCGCGTCTACGTGCTGTTTTCGAGAGTCATTACGAATCGTCTCGCGCGCAGACTTGACGACTTCCAGCCTCCCGAACAAGCCGGTTTCCGAAAAGGCTTTAGCACCATAGACCACATACATACCCTTCGGCAAATTGTACAGAAGTCCGAGGAGTACAATTTGCCACTATGTCTGGCGTATGTGGACTATGAGAAAGCCTTTGATTCCGTCGAAATTTGGGCGGTGCTGCAGTCCCTTCAGCGATGCCAAGTTGACTGTCGCTATATCGAAGTGTTGAAGTGCTTGTATAGTAGGGCTACGATGGCTATCCGAGTACAGAACCAGAGTACGAAACCTATCCAATTGCAGAGAGGTGTAAGACAGGGTGACGTCATATCCCCGAAACTCTTTACCGCTGCATTGGAAGATGTTTTCAAGCTTCTGGACTGGAAAGGATACGGTATCAACATCAATGTCGAGTACATCACTCACCTTCGATTTGCCGACGATATAGTCCTTATGGCAGAATCGCTGAAGGACCTAAGCACTATGCTCAATGACCTCAATAGTGTTTCCCAACGGATAGGTCTTAAGATGAACATGGACAAAACAAAGATCATGTTTAATGTCCATGTCACACCTACGCCGGTAGTTGTTGGGAACACTAAGCTCAAAGTTGTTGACGAGTATGTTTACCTGGGACAAATAGTCCGACTAGGTAAGTCCAACTTCGACCGAGAGGTCAATCGACGGATTCAACTCGGTTGGGCAGCGTTCGGGAAATTACGGCACAACTTCTCGTCAGGTATATCTCAAAACTTGTAAACGAGCCTGTACACCCAGTGCGTGTTGCCAGTGATGACATACGGAACTGAGACGTGGTCCTTCATTGCTGGCCGGATGAGGAAGCTCAAGGTCCCTCTGCGAGCTATGGAGAGGGCTATGCTCGGAGTTTCTCTGCGTGATAAACTCAGAAATGAGGATATCCGCAGTAGAACCAGAGTGACCGACATAGCCCAACGGATTAGTAAGCTGAAGTGGCAATGGGCCGGCCATATAGCTCGAAGAACCGACAACCGATGGGGAAGAAAGGTTCTCGAGTGGCAGCCTCGTACTGGCAGGCGAAGTGTAGGGCGTCCCCCCACTAGATGGAGTGACGACCTGGTAAGATATGCAGGAAGTCGATGGATGCAGGTGGCTCAGGATCGTGCTTTGTGGCATTCTTTGGGGGAGGCCTATGTTCAGCAGTGGATTTGTGAAGGGCTGTAATGATGAAATGATAATGATAACCGCGTGGCCTAGTCATAAGAGCACTTGGCTACTATTGCCTGGATTTGAATCTGAATCCGAAGCCAAAATCTGTGCAAAAACACAAATACTTGAGTTCCGGGGTTGTTTGTACGATCATCCCAGTGCATCTGTTACTGCATTTGAATCTAACTCCGATCTTATTGTAAAAACGGTATAACGAATACGGATAAGTTTGGATAATAAGTTTGAAGATAAAAAGTTTTGAATTACCTTCTTCAAGAACAGCAAACAGATCGTCAAGCTCCTCGCAATCGACAGTAAACAGATTCTCCACGTAAAAGCTGCGGCTCTCTTTGGACCATCGCACTTGAAGGGGTTTTCGAGAGGTGCCTGGATTGAGCAGATCTATCACCTAAAAATGCAATATTTTATCATAATTTTAATGAGGAGAGTCAGAGCATGATGCTGCTAATTTATTTGCCCTTTTACTGGTATATATATGTCCATTTTTTCTCAAATAGCAAAAAGCAATGTATAAGCAGCGTATTGTAGGATTTGCCTCAAAATTTAATGTAGTATAAAGAGAACAGTTTGGATTCCAAAGCAAAAAATCAAGAACATATGCATGCTTTTCTTGTAAAAACGTTATTAATAATTTAGATGATAATTCAGTAATATTCCGTAGATATGAGTAAAGCGCTTAGTTTCGTTTAACACAAACTTCTACTTAATAAACACAAAAGCCTTTTTATTTATTTATTTAACACAATTGAAAGTTTTACAGTCTGTCAAACTGCTCAGCAGTTTGTTACATTTGGTAGAGTCATACCTTAAAGATCGAAAACAAATAGTAGAAGTTACAAATATAAATGATAATCTTGAGCAGTATTTAAATGATCGAATCAAATTAATAGTTATGGTGTGTCGCAGGGAAGTGTACGTGGTCCACTTTTATTTATGTTATTTAATAACGACAGTCCTTTTGTAACGAGTGATTTATTAACTCTATTTGCAGATGATATTGCCATGCTATTGACATGTAACAAAGAACTGATATTGATAAATTTGTAAATGATATTAATAATTCTTTAAAATTAATAATTATTAATACAATTTTGAAAAAAATTATCAAATAAAGTTGTATATTGTATATACAGATATAGAGAGATATATTCGAACAAATGCAACAAGCATGGACCTAGAAAAAGGTTTTTTCTAGGTCCATGGCAACAAGTATAAGAAACTTCCTTCTTTGGCATACACATTAATACATTTTGTACTTAAACTCAACTGGTTTGTTTACATAATTATTGAATCTTACAATGACGGCATCACAAGCAACAGCTCTTATGGCGTATTACAGATACGTTTATTGTAAACTTACCTACGATATATTAATATGGGGAGGTTTTAAATGCCAGATCTAGCGTTTAGTAGTCCCTCCCGTGTCTCGGGACAATACCGGCTATATCATGCTACGAAAAACATCGATCATAGAAAACACACACACTTTCACAATAAGACATTGTTTTTAGTCGGTACTAACCTTCTCGTTGTAAATTTCTAGAAAGGAAGCCTTGAGGATAAAATGGCAGTCAGGGCGATCACGTATCAGTTGGAAGAGATATACGAAAGAGCGCACCACTAGACCGTGCTCCGAAGAATAAGGACTTGCCCCGCTTTCTATCTGCAAATATAATACAAATACTTTTATTATTTTTCTTCTTTACTGGCCCGTAAACTACGAACACGAAAACGTAAAATACGAACAAACAAAAATTAATTTTTATATGTTAGACATACCGGGTGACTTCTTTACCATGAGGTAAAAATCGGGTGTAAAAATTGAACACAGTAGAAGTCCATGACATAGATACTATGTCCGATGGTATAATTGTTGGTTCATCTGTTAGTGATCGTATAACTTCTGAACAATTTACCGATTGAGGCTGTATTCACATAATATATATATATATAATATTCGTTATATCGAAACAATTTTTTCCGTGGTAGAGCCATGCTGCAGCTATATTAATTGTATAGTTGTAGCACGAATGGGTCGGCTCGACCGGGGAAGGACCATGCTCTCACAGAATACCAGCGTAAAATAGCTTTTTACTAGAAAAGAGGCATTCTATCTTAGTCCTCATGGCTGACAACGCATCTGCATTTTGATGCGCATACGAGAATAGATGTAGATCTCTATGGTCTACAGCAACCACTTACCATCAGGTGGATTGAGTGATCGCTTGTCACCCTTATTCTATAAAAAAAAAAAACAATGGTTTGTAGCTATTCAATAGGGAATCTGATACATAGCTCTGTAGTCAAGTTATTAAAGTTCTATAATTATGAACAAAACTAACTCATACTCACAATATATTGTGTTTTGTTTTTATGCCAAAAAAGAAAATCACAAAATCTGGATCCGATAGGTGGCGGTTTGGTCGAGACATGAATTAATTTTATATTAACCATGTAAAAAGTCCGGAGTAGGTACATTGGAAGTGAAACTTATTGCGTCACATACTGTCAAGGAGAGTACGTCTGCCGTTCCAGTTGGGTATAAAAATTGAATTGGAAAGCTCTAGAATTGTTGAAGCCAGGTTTGCCTCTATTACAATTTATTTTTTATTTTTTAACTCTTTGAAAAAAGGACAGTCATTGTCCTTCATTTTAAAATTTGTATAAAAATACTAGTATTACGTTGCTGATATATGTTCTCAATACTCTTGTAAAAAAATCCAATTCCCAATTTTCGCCCACCGAAGTCAAAATTCAAATTTATGTAATTTAAATTTATAATTATACCACCACTCTACTTCTGTAAAAAGTTACAAATTTTCCTAAGTGGTAGGGGTACTTTTCTGTCTTGAAATTATTATGGGTATATATCTCTAAAAATGGCTTTTAAACCCTGGTTGGTTATTGCTGTCAAGAAATTTTTAGTAGCAGCCCAGAGTCAGGAAGTTGGCGGTGTTTCACCTCCGTGCCTCGGAAAGCACATACCGTTGGTACCGCGTCTGATCTTTCTTCAGTCGTGTTGGATTACCGTCCCATCGGACCATGAGAGTAGGGGATTAGAGAGTGCACCTGTGTTTGCGCACTGTATCCTAGTCTCCGTTAAGACTGGCCACCGTGACCGAAATTCGGTCTGGAGTACATAATTATTAGCTAATGAGAAATGAACATGCATTTTAACTATGATGTTTGTCGTCTTGATGTCATAATTAACCCCGGGCTACATTCAGCTTTTGAATAAATTTTGGTTCGATCTACGCAGAACGAACTTATAATTTAAGTCTTGCAGACAAAGTTTAGGTTTTGGTGCAACCATCTGCTTGACCTTGGCATCATGTAATTAATAAAATTAAACCGATTTGACTGTGACATCAAGATGACACTATTGTATGCCATCCAAAAGTCAAGAATTAAAAAAAATGAGTTAAAATAAAACTTGATAAAACCCTTAAATCTAATCATATTGAATTGCCCTCATGTCGCAAAGAAAAAAAACATAGATTTCAAGTTATTTTTAAGTTTGCTATAATAAATGTTGACAAATGGCGATAATATAACAATGTGACTTGTCCGTTAATACCTACGGCGCCAAAGTCGATCGATTGGAGCGCGAGGACGCCGCAATCGTTGTCAACGATTTAAGGCCATTGGCGCTGATTATGTGAATGTAGTTTTTTTGATCGGCTGTTTCTGTTATTGATTTAAAAATTAACTTATGCATAGGATAGTGGTAGCTCAGTGGCTTGCGTTATTTTTGCAGTACGTGAGCGACCTGGATTCGATTCTAAAATTGTTAGTTGTACCTTTAAGCGTTTATTTACCACGTGATCAGCGATGAAGGAAAACATCGTGAGTAAACTTGTATGCCTCACCATCTTATACATACGATATTTGGTTGACGTTCGTCAACATAGTGGAGCAATTACACGCTTTAATTCCTCCCTCTCCTTTCCACCATCGGACAACCAGGCGGTCGGCGGATCTTCACCCTTTTATTGTCAATATTCCACGCATTAGAACCAAAAGGTTTGCTTCGTCTTTTGTAATGCGTACAGCAAAGGTGTGGAATAATTTGCCGGCATCTATCTTTCCGTCCGAATACAATCTGGACGTCTTCAAGACAAGAGTGAATAGGCTTTTGTTACGCTAACACAGTGGGATTTACCAAATAGGGCTGCACCACCATTTACCACCAGGTGGGATTGTGGTCAAGCACTGGCAGTTCGGCGGACAAGTTAATAAATAACTGAAGTGGACTCAACTGTGGAATGTACATATTCTTTTGTAAAATCGATGGGATAAACGAAATTACATTCTAGCTGAAGTGGCTACCGCAGGCAATGGACACCTGTAACTTTTAGAAAAGAACGCTACAGGTGCGTTGTTACCTCTGATGACTGAAATGGATTATACCATGTAGTTATATTGTCTCTCTACCCTTCGCACTGGAACATACCAGTGCACGCCATGTTGCTTGACGGCAGAAATAGACAAGATGGTGATATACGAGACGATACGTAAACGGACGACGTTACGCCACGATTGAGGAGACGGCATCGAAGGAGGAGCTGAAGAAGATTAGGAAATATAATTTTTTCGAGGATTGGAAAAAACGTTGGCACAAGTGCATTATATCCGAGGGGAATTACTTTGAAGGAGACAAAATAGATATTCATGAATAAATATATACTTTTGAAAAAATACGAAATTCGCGATACTTTTTGAACAGACCTCGTATATCCATAATAACTTCTGGACAGAAAAGTACCCCTACCGCTTAGGAAAATTTGTAACAGTTTACGGAAGTAGATTGGTGGTACAATTATAAATTTAAAATACGCAAATTTGTAGTAATGCATTTAATACAGTAGATTTTGATATCTTGTTGGGCATCCTGCGCTTTCTCAACATATCTCCAACTGTAGTTAACTGGTTTCGAAGTTACTTGTTTGGTCGCCGACAGCGCATTCAGGTGCAAGATGTTTTTTCCACCTGGACTACTACAGCGGCTGGCGTACCACAAGGTGGCGTGTTGTCTCCTCTCCTGTTTGCAATTTTCATTAACTCTATAAGTCATAATCTGTCCTCTTCCTACCACTTGTATGCTGAAGATCTCCAAATCTATACTCAAGCGTCTCTTGAAAATTTGTCTAAATCAGTTGACACTATTAACGCTGATCTGACTTGTATTTCAAATTGGAGTAAACGTTATGGTTTAACGATTAACCCCAAGAAAACTCAGGCCATTATCATCGGTAGTTCTAGATTAATTGGAAAAATTGACTGGTCTTCCCTACCTCCTATTTTACTAGATTGCACTCAAATCCCTTACAGTAACAAGGTTAAAAACCTGGGGTTGTATCTCGACTCTTGTATGTCTTGGACCTCACAGATTAATGAGGTTAGTAGAAAAATGTTTGCTGCTTTAAGCTCTTTACGTAGATTACGTAATTTTCTTCCCACAGTAACTAAAGTTACGCTCGCCCATTCTCTACTTCCACCTATCCTTGACTATGCTGACATATGCTATCTTGACATTACCGAGGAGCAGCTTAATAAGCTTGAGCGCATTCAAAATTTATGTATCAGATTCATATTTAGGCTTCGCAAATATGATCATATCTCTGAATTTCGCAAACAGCTCAAATGGCTCCCGATCCGCCTTCGCAGGAATACTCACATTCTCTCCACTTTGTATAGCGTGCTGTTTAATCCTTCCACTCCTCATTATTTAAAAGACCGTTTCCAGTATCTTTCCCTTACCCATAATCGGTTCCTTCGATCCTCTGTCAATCTTTCTCTCTCTACTCCTTCGCAGCCTTCCTCCTTTTTTAAGAAATCCTTTACTGTAACTGCTGTACGTTTGTGGAACTCTTTACCTCTCCACATTTGTCGTGCTCAATGTCTTCATTCTTTCAAAAGTCTTGTTAAATCGTATTACTTAGAACGCTATTAGATAAATCACTTTTCCTTTTTCGTACTCTTTTCATTTAATATATTATATTATATCATACATAATCTTCACTTGCCTTTATTTGTATGTATTTTCATATTTTTTATTTTTATTTTGTACGCCCCCCTCTATTTTTAACTATTGTTTACATCAGTTCTCTACACTAAGGTTGTCAGGAAGAAATCACTTTTAGAGTGATAAGACCGCCTGTTGTACATTTTCTAATTTAGATTTAATTGTATTCGTTTTTGTTTTGTTTTTTGGTGTACAATAAAGAGTAAATTTGAATTATGATTTCGGTGGGATAAATTGGGAATTGGATTTTTTTACAAGAGTATTGAGAACATAAATATCAGCAACGTACTACTAGTATTTTTATACAAATTTTAAAATTAAATAAAATGAAGGACTGTCCTTTTTTCAGAGAGTTAAAAAATAAAAAAAACAATATTGTAATAGAGGTAAACCTGGGCTCAACAACTCTAGTGCTTTTCAATTCAATTTTTATACCCAACTGGAACTGCAGACGTTCTCTCCTAACGCGACAAGTTTAACTCCCACTGTACCTACTCCGGACTTTTTACAGGGTTAATATAAAATTTATTCATTTTCCGACCAAACCATCGCCTTTCGGGTCCAGATTTTGTGATTTTCTTTTTTTTTGCATAAAAGCAACACAATATAGGGTAAACCAAGGTATAACCGGCCACTACCAATAACTAGCCACTTGGTACTTTATCTATTTGAAATAAGAATAATGTTTTATTTGCGCCATTTATGAACGTATCAAACAGATGCCTTGTCATTCACCTTTCATAGTAGTTTTACTTTTTTCGCTACGAATACTGGCGCCAAAGCAAACGGCAATTTACTGACAGTGACAGTCGGTGTACGTGTCTCGACATGTAAGTTATTTACATAAATGTTAGTGGCTAAGTATTTACAAATATTAAATTATTAGTGATAATACTTGGCGTTGATGACAGAATCGCATATTTCTACATATTTGCTTGGTGAGTTATATGAATCTTTTTTTTAATTGTAAGAAAATCTTAGATAAGCTGTTAGTGAAAGGGTGGCTAGTTTCTGAAGTAATTTTTTTTTGCATGTTTTTAGTTATTAGCCACGTATGCCAGTTACAGTTAGTTAAAGTTTTACCTATTATTCAAATTTCTTTAAAATAACTCGTTCTTATTATTTTTATAAGGTGTAGAGTTGTGTATTTTCATTTTAGCAGAATTAGTCGACTCTAATCAGTAACTGGCATAGGTGGACAGTTCGTGGCCAGTTACTAATCCAATTTCTTATTTTTTTTTATAGTTCATTGAAGTGTTAGTAAAATGTCTAAAAAACGACAATACGGCAAAGAAACAACAGACAAGGTTCTAAAATTTATTGAAAATAAAGAGGGTTCAATTCGACAGGCAGCAAAACAATTTGGTGGGCCCAGAAGTAGCCTCCAATTTAAAATTATAAATCCTGACACAAAGTTTAAGTCTGGACCAGATCCAGTGCTAACTGAATCTGAAGCATATAGTTTATGTGACTTCATCATACAACTATCAAAGCGTGGCTTCCCAAGAAAGAAAGAGGATATCCAATTATGTGTCCAGAATATTTTGGAACAAAATCCGAGACCCAACCCTTTCCGAGACAACAAACCGGGAGATGTGTGGTTTAAGGCTTTCCTGAAAAGACACCCTAATATATTTATTCGAACATCGGAAGGAGTTACCAATGCAAGTGCATGTGTTTCTGAACAGGATATTAGGAATTGTTTTCAAAAATACAATAAATAAGGAAATACAGCAGTATATTGTCGAGGAAGAACTAAATGACGTCATTCAAGATCCCATAAGAGTGTTCAATGCCGATGAAACTGGATTCAATATTTGCCCGAAAACAGGCAAAGTACTGGTTGAGAAAGGATGCAAAAATGTGTACCAGATAGAAAAAGGATCCTCTAAAGAAAACATTACAGTTTTATTTACGTTTTCTTCTGCTGGTAACGTCTATAGACCAATGATTATTTATCCTTATAAACGATTACCTGACCGAGTTTATTTTAATATTTTATAAACGATACCTGACCGAGTTTTTTTTTTATGATTATATCTCTAACTGTGTACAACCACAAATTTTAGAAAGCAATATCCCACTTCCTGTAATTATGTTTGTCGACGGACGCAACACCCATATAACTATAGAAGTATCAGAACTATGCCGCCGTCTTCAAATATATCTAATGGCGCTTTATCTAAACGCAACTCGCATACTACAACCAATAGATGTCGCAGGTTTCCGCCCAATAAAGGTTCCTTGGAAGAAGGTACAGCACGATTGGTACACTGCGAATAATTACGAGAAGAGTCTGATCAAAGAAACCTTTGGTCCACTGTTAAAAACGGTTGTAGGCTCGTGTTCTAAGAAAGAGACATTAATAAATGGATTTAGAGTATCCGGGTGGTATCCATTTGAACCAAATCATGTCGATTTTAGTGCATTGCAAGAGTAAACCAACCCGATGATACACCCACGTTAGAAAAAAATGTTGAGTATAATATGAATGTGTTGACCTAAACACCAAGGAAAGCGCCAAATAGAAAGACTGCCATTTGCTTTAACTTCAGACCAATACGTGGAAAAAATAAAAGCAAAACAGTTAAAAAAGGAAGAAGAAGAAGCTGCAAAAGGGGAAAGAGAGAATGCGAGAAGAAATGAAGAAGGAAAGAGAAAACAGTATACTTAACAAGAAAATCAAGAAAAAAGTGATGGAAAAGCATAACAATGATAATTAAAGAAGACATGTGTAAAGAAAAGACTGAAAATACATTTGAAGTTAATGAACAATTAGTTTTTTTGTGACTTTTTTATTCAAATCTAGTAGGGTTAGTGTTATTGAATGTAACCGGTGTAAAAAATTAGTATAGCATGGAGTATTGCTGCCATATACGGGCTGGTGCTGCAAAATGCCACCTAGCAGCTTTGGACTCAATGGAAAGGCGTGCTAAGAGGCTTATTGGTGACCCGAAATTGGTTAAAACTAATCTTACCAGCCTCGAACACAGACGTAAAGAAGCCAGCCTTTCGGTTTTCTACAGGATGCATTTCGGAGATCGTGCGCAGGAATTGCATAATTTAATTCCTCCCTGTCCCTTCCACCATCGGACAACCAGTCGTTCGGCCAGTCTCCATCCTTTCGTTGTTGACTTACCACGCATTCGAACCAAATGGTTCGCCACGTCATTCATCATGCGTATAATGAATGTTTGCGTTGTTTGCTTGCGTCTTTCCATCAGATTACAACAGTGAGGGTGTCTTCAAGGCAAGAGTGAATAGGCTTTTGTTAAGTCAGTGCGCTTCACCATCTTAGGCTACGTCACCACTTACCATCAGGTGGGATCGTAGAACAGCGCTGGCTTAGTAGAATATTAAAAAAACGGTTCCATTTAAATTGTACGTATTCCATCATATCACAGACTCCATGTACCTGTGGAAGATGAGGATAAGTTTTTGTGCCACATACAAAAGCAAGGCTTCGGTACAAGCTTTATGCTATAAAACTACATTAATCTTAGATTTGTAGATTTGTTGTTCGTGTGAATTAAGAAAGTTCCTATGTCGTATTATTTTTGATCTCATATTACTATTACGGGTAAAATTTTGTTTTATTGTCTAACATAATGAATGTTTTGTTTAAAGCTTATTTTTTATATTCCTTTATATATAGTAGGATGAAACTGAGGCTTATTTCATGTGGCCAATTAATAGTTTAATGAAGCCAGTTTCTAAAGTTAGTGGCTAGTAACTACCAAAAGTGGTAGTTTTTTGATTTTATTAAAATTTCATTCAAAATATTGTTTTGTTTTACTTTTAAAACCCTGATTTATATAAAATAATATGCATATTATTGTGTGGCATTGCAATAAATCTAATATAATAACTTATTTTGACATAATTAAAGTCTGACTTGGTGAATGTGCTTAAGTGGTGAGTTACTGGTGGTTTTACCCTATTGTGAATACGAGTCGGTTTTGTTCATAAATAGACTTTAATAACTTGACTACAGAGCTATTCAGATTTCCTATTGGATATAAATATATTTCTAACATATTAAAATCTATTATAAAACACATACAAAATAATTGTTGTTATTTATTTCAGTTGTGAAATTTTGTTTTATTGATCTTTCTATAGAATTATCGCGTTCCGTAATTGGACTCAATAGATTTGTTTTCAGAATGAATCGTATCGTAAGCTATTAATCAATCGTCTTGGTAATTTATCATATGCGTTTATGTGGTTGTTTTGACGTCGTAGGTAACGTATTCGTACTTTGAATCGAATAATAAAGTATCTTCAGTTATTGATAGACCATGAATTTGAAACTAGTTTTTACGGGTTTTATCGCGTTTAATTAGCTTATCTTTATATATTTCTGTAGCAGTTTGCAGCACCCATGGTCATGGAGGGACTGACATATTTCGACCGGACATTCTAGACCTAGGTTTCTTGACCAGGCACCGCTTTGATTTTTCTTAAGTTAGCAGGGACCATAAGGTGAAAGAAAAAACTGTGTTAATCTAACAATAAATTATAATCACAACTTTTAACATAATTATATGATAAACTGAAAAGAAGCATTCATTAACAGTATTATTTGTGTATTTATTCTAAAAGCTAGTAGGTACTTAGTAACGTGACACGCGGTGTTGCACTGCCCGCGTGACGATAAAATAATATATGTGGCCAACATAGTGGCGAATGTGTTGGCAAAGATATTAGCCAAGGGTTTGTGATCACGTCCACACGTTGGAAGGTCGTTCAGTTTGCTTCGGTTCAGGCCAATGTGCGGACGAATTTCTTAAAATGGATATTGAGGCGCTAACGGCTAATGTGTATAAGAAAAGGGTGATCAATAAGAAATAGAAAAAAGAAATTTTATTTCTTCTGTTCCACAAACAATTTCCGGCTTGGTAGAGCTCTATAAAGCGAAAGCTTTCTTCATTGGTCATTGTTATTGCCATTTTGTAGACACTAGCTACGATGCGTGAATATAAAATTTAAATCAGGTTCGTGCAATTACTCTAGGAGCTCGTATGAAACTAAACGTGCCCCCAACGTGTGGACGCGGTGGCCAATACTCTGCAGCAACCCTTTGATCTTTTGTAAAAAACCGACACCACATGGATCTCGCGCTAACTTGTGGGCCATCATTCCAATACATACCAACGTAAGCACAAGCACCCGCTCTAATTGGTATTGGCCAACATATTCGCCAATATGTTGGCCAACGTGAACAGCCACCATAAAACCTAATCGTTTTATGGTAAATTGTTTAAATCTTTTGCGGACCATATTTAAGCTCTTGCGGACCCCTGCACTGGTTGGGAATCACTGTTCTAGACCAATGTGTACATAACCACGGTTACCTTAAACTTATAATTATTAATTTTTGATTTAGTTTACGTGTACATCGGATCAAAAGTTCTAGATTTTAAGTCAGGAATACATTAACAATAAAAATAAGCTAATCAAACGCGATAAAATCCGTTAAAACTAGTTCCATTCAATTGGTAACGTTCGCGTTAATGTAGGAGATTACAACACAAATCGACAGTGATCACAACCACGTGAAGTTATGCGGACTGTGAAGAAATTTCTATAAACAGTTTGTTTGTTTCGAGTAATTTAAGATGATTCTATAATAAAGGACTTTTAATTGTCCATTAAAATGTCCTTATTAAATATTTATGCCCCTTTGTACAGTTTTCTTCCTCTTCAGTCCGTTAAAGTCAACAGATGGACATTAACCTCTCTCGATGTAAGAGGGTTTTGCTTAGGGTATGTACGCTAAGCAGACTGATTAACAAACGTGAGCACCGGTCCGGTATTTAAGTCTGGCTGAAACGAGAAGCCATAAAAATTTTCAGGCTTCCTCATAGTCATCTCATAAGATACCCATGGGACGTAATGGCATGACGGATTCCCATACGCCGCCATCACGCGATTTCTACTTACTATATATATTAAGGGCCTTAGTGTAAGAATATGCACTATTCCATATCATTCTGTAGGTGTCGTAAAAGACAGAGGTAAGCTGAGCCAAGAGATAGGCAGCAGCATCTTCCTGATAACCAGAGGCGTAGCGTGGACTAATACAGACGTGGGCGAAGTCACATCAGCGATGGCATTTTTCTTTCGTTCCCAATTTCTACCTACCCAATAGATCTATCCCACCAAACATGCTTTGACACGACATACCTACTCATAGCCATTAATGTAGGGCTAATAATTTTCTGCTCACCAGATGTCGCTAGTTGACACTGAGGTAAAGTTTTTTTTTGTTACACAGTGTAATTGAGAAGTTGGTTTTTAATAAAAGTTTATCAGAGTATCAAATTCATACACAAAACAATACGTCAGTGGTTTGCTCTTTAACTTTTTTGCACATTTTTAGTTTTTTTTTAATGTTTCTACTTTTATGAATATTTGTGGTTTGGTTTATTTATTTTTATTCTCATTATTATAGCTAATAGTGTAGAAAGAAACAACCACCATATTTCGTATGGTGAGTGTAGAGAACCTTTACATTTTCTGAACAAACTAACTTCTCCGCTATGAAATCTGTCAAATATTATACCTCACTTTCTAGTGGCACTGTCCTGGTGGCAGAAAAAGTCGTGGATACCCTCATTCCTGACAAATCTAGCGGTCTCGGTCTTCGAAGGTAGTTACAACTTACAACGGCCTCGCAGTTTTCTTGCGAGTCACCAAACAAACAAATTTTTAAAAGTGTAAAAGTGATAATTAGTCATCTGTGGTAAAGTCTGGGGCAACGCATTTATAGGGGCCTCACGAGGCCCCTTTAAGTACGAGGCCGTGGGCGGGGGCCCACTTCGCCCACGCCTAGCTACGCCACTGCTGATAACAGCTGATAAAAATATAAAACTGTGTTACTTAGTGAGTTACCAAAATTTTAATAATAACCAAAATAATAGCCACGCTTTCAAGCATCTACTATATTCCTCGTGTGACGCAATCTATGGAGAAGGAGTTTTCTTCCGCGTACGACCTCACTGTGAAATAATTTACCACCTGCGATTTTTCCGGACCGATACGACTTATGGACCTTCAAGAAAAGAGTTTACTCCTTTTCGAAAGGCCGGCAACGCTCCTGCAATTCCCCTGGTGTTGCAGTTGTTCATGGGCGGCGGTAGTCACTTACCATCACGTGAGCCGCATGCTCGTTTGCCCCTATAAAAAAAAAGTCTCCTATAAAAAAAAGAAAAAGAAAAAAAGGAGGCTTTTGATAGGCTGTCTTGGCAATGGTAAAATAAGTGCTTTATGAATGTGTTGGGGATAGTTTTTAGCTGTTATCCGTATGTGTTTGACCGATAACAGAGCCGAGGTTTAAAGGATAATCTCACCAGCCCCGGAGGTCCCGAAAGTGTGTGCGTTTTCCCGCTTCCAGTTTGTCCGTAGCAGAAGGCAGTGCAGGAAAAACCCTCCACAGCCATCTCGAGCAGCCGCTTCACTCCAGAATATTCCAGCACATCTTCCTGTTAATAATTATATTATACTGATTTTGCGTCTGAGTGGAGATAGAGATTTCATATTTACAATAATAAAAGGTATACAAATCAATAGCCATGCGTTAGTCTCGTAAAAATTCGAAATTGACTCAACCGATTTTGATTTAAAAATTGTGCGCATTATTTGAGTGGGTGATTCCCTTGATGGTTTAGATTCACAATTGGACGTAGTTATACAAAAACGTCCAACCCACAAGTCATTTAAAACTGAGTTCTTCGTCTTCTTCTTTACTTTTTGGCTTTTCTTAAAAGAGTTCTGCCAATGTCAAGTCAGTCATGGGAGTGACAATCAAAAATGAGTTAAATATACAGATCTACGTAGAGGGAGTATGTACAGTTTATTCTCTCTCTACGACAGATCTACTTATTTTGACATCTTCGCGAAGACTTGTGGGTTGGAACGTTTTTGTATAACTACGTTCAATTGGATCCAATTGATGGCGCTGTCGTCGAGATCCAGAAATCACTCGTGCGAAGCCGGGCCGGATCGCTAGGTCGGTATAAATATGAGATAATATTTATTCTGCAATTTATCAAAAACCAGAGTCTGTATATCAACGACACATGTAATGTAAGTGACATTTATAAAAACATGCTTTACCTTCTTACGTATTTAAGTAAATTTAAATAATTATGATCACCGTGTAGTGGTGAATTAAGACCATTCACTAACCCACATCTTCCCGTGGGTGACAGAGAGAAAAGAAACAGTAGATATGCAGAAGCATTTTTTGACAACCATTCAAATTAACAATAATTTTAAATTAATAATTTTGTACAACCGACTTCAATATAAACTATTAAAAATAACTCAAATACGATAGGTCAGACCTTAATCAAATTTATATGGGACCACACGTGAAGCACCAGCTTTCGAATAAAATAAGAATCATCGAAATCGGTTCACCCAGTAAAGAGTTATGAGGTTACACACAAAAAAAACATACAGTCGAATTGAATTGCTGCTTTTTGAAGTCGGTAGAAAAAAGTACAGTTGCCATCCCGCCCGTCAAGCGTGGCAATTATGGCAAGTACCCCCCCAATAGATGTACTTAAATGTATTAGCGCCTTTACCGATGTCAACCGGCCTCTTCACAGAACTATATTACTCGATCCGGTCGTATAAAAACATCTCCGAAAACTAATACGAAATATATGTAAAAGTTTTCTTTCACTGAGAATCCCAGGATTTTACACCATAAGATGTTCATTCCCCTATGATACCCATGACATGAAACCGAGTGGTGGTTTTTCTTATGTTACATCAATATGGTGCAATAACTCAGCCACAGAGAATAGTAAGACAGAGAGGAAAGTTGTGTCTTGTTCTTTTTTCTGCCGAGTCAGTATCTACTCAATTCGACTGTATGTTTTTTTATGTGTGCTACCTCATAACTTTTTACTGGGTGATCCGATTTCGATGATTCTTTTTTTATTTGAAAGCTGGTGCTTCACATGTGATTCACATGTGTTCATTAATCAAGGTCTGACCAATAGTTTTTGAGTTATTCTTAATAATTTATATTGAATTTGATTGCACAAAATTTTTAATTTTTAATTATTTAAAATTTCGAGTCGTTAGAAATCAAACTCAGTACCAACAAAACAAACCAAGCGTCGTGATTTCTAAAAAGTTTTAGGCGATAGGACTTTCTCTGCCTAAGAGTCTGTCTGGGTAGGTTTCTACCGCCAAATAGCAGTGCCTACACCACTGTGTTCTGGTGTGAAAGGTATAGAGTTAGTATAATGAGAAAATCCACGACGTTTTCAAGGGAGGTATCATATAAATTTGGTGAAAAAATGTCGTCCGTCAGGGTAGCAAATAAATAACTTCTTTTTTTAGCAATTTGAAGTCGGATCTTACATTTTTTAAGGCCAACTTTCTTATCAATATTTCTATTTTAATAAAATTTAGCCTATGTCACTCCTGGTATTATTCTCTATTTGATAATGAAGTTTTTTAAAATCAGTCATTCCGAAGATTAGCTCGGACAGACAGACAAACGAAACTTTTAAAATAATTACTCATGTGTGTTAATGGCATGCAAATATTAAAAAAATATTAACAAACAAAATTAACAATAATTATAAAGAAAACTCACGCATCTTAGTACACAAATTAGCAATACCGGATTGAATTTTTTTAGTTTATGCCATTTTGTCATCATTGATTCTAATCTTGGACTGAAGTTATAGAACGTACGAAAAACGCATATCACAACGTATTTTTTTTTTTGCGATCTTTACCGGTGGGTAGTGGGTATGTATACATAGCAACAGTGTGCGAGCGAGAGGTGAATAGGCGCCACGCCATTTTCTATCCCATTCTTTAACCGCACGGGTAGTAATTCTTTAAAAAAAAGGAATTCGCTACATACAAGTGATACCTACCTCGTTTGTTATTCTTACATCTATAAAAAGGAATTCGCTAACACTTGTAGAATGGTAAGCTGCTATACTATACACCTTATACATCTTTATTGCGTTTATTATAATCAAGATAATAAGAAATGTACCTGAGAAGCAGCTGGCTCGAAGACTACATTGTAAGAGAAGACCTTGTGCTTTTGACCGGTGACAGTACCGGGACAGATGACCTGCCCCTTCCCTGGAAACTCTAGTATTTCCCGTTCGCCGTGACTTCGCTCCGTCTCATTAACCGGTCGAACTCTATTAAAACGGGGACATTGTTTTATGTGCTCTGCAATAGTTTGTTATTAAGCCGTTGAAACTCAGGTAAATGCCGCTTGTATTTAAATTCATAGGAATCCTTTGGCTATTGTTTCATCATCATCATCATCATCGTCATTATCATTTTAAACGTGGTAGAGCCATGCTGCAGCTATATTAATTGTATAGTTGTAGCACGAATGGGTCGGCTCGACCAGGGAAGGACCCCGCTCTCACAGAATAACAGCGTAAAATAGCAGCTTAACGCTGCTGTGTTTCGTATGGTGAATGTCTACATTCGGTTCTCTAGAACCGAAGACCATTTTTACTGGAAAAGACGTAATCCATCTTCGTTCTCACGGCTGACAACGCATCTGCATTTTGATTCGCAAACGAGGATAGATGTCTATGGGCCACAGCAACCACTTACTAACAGGTGTAGTGTGTGCTCGTTTGTCAGCCTAATACTATAAAAATAATATCGGCTATTGATTACATACACAACACACTGGAAATCAAAACTCGGGTTTACAATGTCGGCTCCATGGTGCAGTGGCTTAGCAATCAGTTGCGGCCCTTAGGGCCGCGGATTCGAATACCGTACAGAACAAGTATTTGTATGGTTTACAAATAATTGTTCCTGCTCTGGATGTTCGTCCTTGTGAAATTTATAACTTCAAGATACAAGAGGATTTCGTAGTTAGATAATAGTAGTAGTAAGTAGAGATATTACAATAAAAAAAAAAACAATACATTTAATATAAAATTTAATTTTATATAATTTTAATTTAGGGCGTTTTTCTATAACCTGTGTTTTTTCATTCAAAATAAAAACTGATACAAAAAAAAAATTAGCCCTCCAACAGAAACCACACACGGCATGTTTCCTTTTCATTTTGATAGTCCGATAAAGCCTGTAACGTCCGTTGAAGCAATTAAAACTAATTGGTTGGCTAACAACCCTAACATTACAGAAAATAGATCATTTTTGATAAAGCATATTTTATCAATGCCCTTTAAGCATGTTTAATTATTTATTAACCCCCGACGCAAAACAAAGGGTTGTTATATGTTTAACGTGTGCATCTGCGTATCTGTGTCTGTCTGTGGCTGTCTGTGTTTAGTTTTTTCTTGTTTGATAGGTGACTTGATCGAGAGCATTCTTAGTAAGAAAATCTATTCGTTTCGGGGGTTTTTCAAATTATCAATTTAAGTTAAAAATAATTGTGACAAGCGAGCACTCAGTTCACCTGATGGTAAGGGGATGCTGTGAACCACTGTTGGACCGCCTGATTGGGAGTAGGCATTTGTTCAATTATTAAGTGTATTAAAAATTGTGTTCATGCCTTATAACACGACCCTGAGCCATTTGCATCCATCGATTTCTTTCTCAAATAAACCTAGCAAGCCAACAGCATAGCAAAGTGGCGAAGCAATCAGCTTTGTAGCGGTTTCTAACGGTTGCCGTTGAGCAATCAGTTTCAAAATAGGAGGTTCAGATGCCTGGGTGTTCAGTAATCGATTGCTGAAAACAGAATATGAAAATTTAAAACCGTTCTCGAGATAATCGTGGGACAGACGGACAGACGTACAGACGGACAGACGGACAGAAATCGTGAAATCAATAAGTGACTTCGTAAGCTTCGCCACTTAATAAGACAATATTACTGTGAATTTCTAGAAAGGCCATTTTAATAATATCCCTGTTTGTGTAAGTGGTTTGCCTAATTAGAATGTAAATAATATTCATTGGAGAACTTTTCAAATACTAACCATTTAAAAATACTTCGAGATAATCCACCTGCATAATATGTCGGCTCCCACTAAATAATGTCACTGACTTAAATTTATTGTGAAAAATCGATATATGAAAACAATTTTGTTTAAATTTGAATTTAAATTTTATTTAAATTAACTATAACAAAAAACCAAAAAACGTGCGTGAGTGTCGTGGAACACTCGGTTGGAACGAGGTGCCTTTCGTATTATAATAATTAAATATGTTATAATTTAAATATGTCATTTAAAATAAAATAATATGTCTTTCATGGCAGGATAAGAAAAAGTGCAAGGGAGATGGATATTATTCCATCTCAATGATCTCAATTCCTTATAGCTTGCTAGCTTGCTACATATTTATTTATCTATGGTCTACACTACGTCAGAAGGGGTCGTGACGGAAAAAACACTTTTTCTCGCCTAGGCTCCATCCGCCAAATCGTACCGTCCGATAAAGAACTTCGTTCCAATAAAAAAAAATACTAAACTTAGATCACAGTCCTATTTCTTGCGGTATAGTGCCAAAAACGCCGGCTGCGTTTTCTACTCACTTAGTCTCTAAACCAAAAAAATAAATAAAACTAGCCTTCTCGTCTCTAGCGGCGACGACAACTCGCGGATATAGTTCCTTTAGGAACTTCACCGCACGTAGACCCCACGGACCGATTGTCTCTACAGCAAATGACACTAAGGCCCGCCACAAACATTCGGAATTCCGTTTCGGGATTCCGTTTCGAACGGAACGGAATTCCGTTTCGGGATTCCGTTTCGATCGGAAAACTACCGTACATGTGTGACGGGTCATACATTTTATATGGACTTGTTGCGTTCGGAATTCCGAATCGGAATATCGAAATGGAATTCCGTATGTATATGGCGGGCCTTATATGTAGTCATCTCTCAAAGAACACATTTGTCGTAACACCCACGCTTGCGATTTGCAATAACAATACCAGATATCTTGTAACTTTGACGCTGATCCCCGTCGCCAATGATGAGATGATTATTGCATCTGGTATATATGGTATGATGGATCTATCGGAGGTATCTTACGATAGCCGAACTACAAAATTGAAAATAGAAAAAAGAAATGTCGTGATGAATTTTTTACGCCGCCAATACATGGCTTCGAGTAAGAAGTGTACATTTTTATTTATTTAATTAAAAATCATTACCTTACTACAACATTTATATTGTCTTCATCCGCGCTCAGCGTAGTCGTGGAACCTCGTGTGCTTCGGTCTAAGCTGGCTGCTCTACTGCTGCCGCTAAAACAAAAAAAAAACTATTACAAAATATAAATATTTTTTTTTTTATAAAAAAGGGTGGCAAACGAGCATACAGCAGGTTGAGTGTTGGTATATGAAGGCGCCGAAGTGGTTACACAGTAAGATCACGATGTCAATACAAGTACGAAGTCAAAGTATTTAAAGTCTGATGAACAGCGACGGAATTTTCACACATTTTTTTTTAAATTAAAATTTAGGTTATAGACGAAAACCACCTGATGGTAAGTGATTACTGCAGGACATGCAAACAAGTTACTAACAAACAAGTGGAAAAATTAAACCTAATGTACAACCGACTTCAATATAAATAAATTATTGTTGATTTTTTTAAAACAGCTCGACCGATTTCGATAAAATTTTAATGAGACCGCCTGGGAAGTATACCCTTTGAAACAAAATACTTAACTTATCTTCACGCACAATCCCTGACGGGGTAGCCAGAGAGAACAGATCGCCAAGTGTCACAAGAAACAAAAAAGAATTCGAATAATCGGTGAACATACATAAAAAAAAATCTGGAGACTCTTTTTACTGGAAAAGAGGCATTTCATCTTAGTCCCCACGGGTGACAACGCATCTGCATTTTGATACGCAAACGAGGATAGATGTAGATGTCTATGGGCCACAGCAACCACTTACCATCAGGTGGACTGTGAGCTCGTTTGTCACTCTATCCTATAAAAAAAAAAGATTCCGACGAATTGAGAGCCTCCTCCTTTTTTGAAGTAGGTTGATAAAGAAGACTACAAATGCGTCGTATCTTCAGTAGACCTTGATGTAATGCCTCACAGCCTGTAAATATACTGGTTCCCTATACCCTTCACACCGCAATACAGCAGTGCAGACACTTCTGCTTGACAGCAGAAATAGGTAAAAGGCTGTTACATACCCAGACGGAATCCTAGAATGACGTTATTTAATGCGCGAAAGAGCCGCATTGCAACTTTTATATGGTTGTAGCACAAATGGGTCGGCTTAACCGGAGAAGTAACACGGTCTCATAGAATACTATTTTATTCTATCTATCAGGTTCTCCGACAGTTATAACTTATAACACAATACATTTGAATAAAAACTACAAGTTCCAATATGTCTTAAACTAAGTGCATAACTACTTATAGGGGAACACATGCGTTTAATAATAATAAGTTACTTATATGTAAAAGAAAATTCAAAAAATCTATTTTAAGTTTTTTTTTTTAACAAATTACAGAAGATATTTTTTGTGATAAAGTCACTGATTAGTTTACGAAAATGTTTTAAAGAATCAAAATTAAAATCTACCGATGTACTGCATTCATTGTAAAGTCTACTTAATCTAGAAACAGGAGAGAAATGACCAAGTTTAGCCCTACGCATTGGTGGGTTCATAGGTTGAACAGGCTTTCTCGGAAGCCGAGAAGGTATTCTGAAGGAAAAGGAATTTAGCAAAGGAGAACAGTCTCTTATTATGGAACAGCTTGTATACAAACATTAAATCTGAAATGTCACTTCTTGCTTCAAGTGGCAGTAAGTTAAAAACGAGAAGCCTACTTTTGTGCGATTTAAGCGATCGAGCTTTACCTACAGAGAACGCTACGTGTCATAGAAACCTTTTGTGAACCTTTCCAAGCGTAACGTATGTGTTGCGAAATGGGGCCTCCAAACAACACTGGAGTATTTCATAATGCTAGGCACAAATCGATTATAAAAATCATCTTGATCTTAATAGTCTTAAAAATCTTTGTACTGCGTATTATACTTTTTATAATATGGCCGAAATGTGTTATAAAATGTAAGCTTGTTATCTAGCAGCACGCCCAAATCACGAACATTGTCAACTTCTCATAATTTGACACCATTGATTTGGTATGACAAATTTATAATATATTGTTTGCGCGTAAATTATATGTGTACACTTTTTCGCGTTGAAGACCATATTGTTTTCGTGACACCACCTCGTCAACTTATCCAAGTCAACTTGCAGGAAATTCACGCAAAAGTTTAAGGTCGTCGGTATATAAAAAAGATTTAGCATTAATAAGGTTAACAGAGACGTCATTGACGATGATGTTAAATAAGATAGGGCAAAGGTGCGAGCCTTGTGGCACTCCTGATGACTTGATTATTGTGGGTGTTAGATGAATAACCATTAACTACAACGAAGAAAGACCTATGAGTTAGGTAAGAACTGAACCATTCCAGCAAGGCACCATGCACACCATAGGCTGAAAGCTTATTAAGAAGCAGGCAATGAGGTACTTCATCGAACGCCTTACTAAAACCCGTGTAAATAACATCAATCTGTTTGTTCTTGTCCATTGACTTAATCAGTTCTTCGGTGAAGCATACTAAGTTTTGTTACTAAGTGTTGTTGGCCTGTTAAAAATTCTTTGACATAATTTTGAATAAGGGATGTAATCAATGACTCCATAACTTTACCCATTTAAGGGAAGATTGAAATTGGTCGGTAGTTTCCTATTACATTTTTACCGTTAGATTTGTAAATTGGCACAGCTTTAGTCACCTTCCAGACTTTAAGGAAAACCCCAGACTTTAGAGAAAAATTAAATATGTAATGTACTGGAGTGACTAAATTTGATGCACAATTAACCAAAATAATGGCCGACATCTCGTCATATCACGCCCCCTTCGACCTATCCAGCTTGATCAAACTTTGGTAAATCATTTCTTCTGTCAGGTTAATGGAACTGAAAAAAATCATTGCAATATGTGATCGGTTGTGACTGATTACCAGATTGATTAGACTGTTCTTTACTGTAGACAGAGTAGAAATGCAATGCAAAAAGATCACGAATATCCTGACCATCAGACGCTGTTACAGAACCATCTGTCATCTCGGCCGGATATCAATTCAGACTGCCACGTTTCGATTTGATAAAAGACCAAAAGAATTTGGAATTAAGGGCAATATTTTCAGTGCGTTTTATATAGGAATTGTAGGCATCCAAAAATAGTTTTACACACCTACAAATAATTCAATTCTATTTTGTCTAACGGATTATTATGTTTTTTGTATCTAAGCCTTATTTTATTTTTCTCATGCAATGTCTTGATCAAACAAGAGCTTAATCATTTCGAATTTTTTTTGTTTCGTTTTTTACCATTGAAACGTACTCGTTAATGATTTTGTTAAGTTTATCATAAAATATTGTATCGTGTAGTCGATTTCCACCAGTTATTATTTTGTGTCGTTATCTGGAAGATGCTGCCGACACTCTCGGGACGATATGGGGTAGTGAATATTCTTACACCGCCACTACACGGTTCTATTTCTAAGTTTGATGGTTACGTTATACCTATGTCTGTATAAATACCAAATATAATCAGTAATATGAACTTGAACATGAGGGTAGCTCAATCGATAATATATGCATTTACAAAACACGAAGTACGCAAAACCGATGGGTCAATTTAATATTGTTTGTTTACGAACTTGTCATAAGGAAATATTATCATGTGCTTGATGCGACCATCGCGTGCCAGATTCACCAATCGATATTGCAGGGAAGTGTTTGAGAATATTATCATTGTTGCGAGTATGTAATGCAAATATTTGTGTTTTTATACCATTCAATACTAAAGGCAGCGTCCATGAACTTCGTGTGGTAATTTTGGCGATTTTTCTACCCTCCCCTTAATGATGTGTCGTGACCACCTCAATCCTCCATCCCACCAAATCAAATTCAAAACGTGTATTTTTAGTGTAAATACGTTAATATGTGCTTGATTCATCATCATCGTCATCGTCAGCCTGCGGCAGTCCACTGCTGACATAAGCCTCTCCCAAGACGTGCCACTTAGCCCGATCTTCGGTTACACGCATCCAGTTTCTACCAGCCACCTTGCGCTATGTATGCTAAAATACATGATTTGCTTAATTATTATACACATCTAACGTGAAGCGGAGGTGTAGTGCTCTATTGTCACCAAATCAAAAAAATTGCGTTCCACTCAACTTAATTATCACTTCCACCAACATTATACAGCACTTATATAATAAAAAATTACACAAATAGCAAGAGATTTCAATTAATAATTTTGACGTAGTTATAACATTATTTATTTCGATTATCATGAAAAAAATATATAATAAATCTGTAGAAAAGTCGTGTCTGTTTTTTGTGTCTGTCTGTCTGTGTATTCACGCAAAAACTACTGGACCAATTTACATGAAATTTTGTATGTAGGTAGTTAGTAACCCGGGGCAACTTATAGTCGTAGTATAGTTATATATAATGATTATCCGATTCCGGAACTTCAAAAGAGAAGGTTATGTATTGTTGATGTTAATTTTTTATTATATCTTAGTTATAGGCGCGATGACGGGTGTTTTCAAATAAATGCCATATTATGTAAGTAAAGTTCAAAATATAGTTATAACCTTGGTAAAATAATTTGAAACTACACCGAGTTTAATATCAAAACAGCGCCATCTATCATCAAATCGAAAAGTAGTATATTTCGCCTTCAGTGAGTAAAAAATTCATCATCATCATCATCATTACATCCCTTCATAAGTCCACTGCTGAACAAAAGCCTCCCCTAAGGAATGCCACAAAGCACGGTCTTGAGCCACCTGCATCCATCGACTTCCTGCATGTCTTACCAGGTCGTCACTTCATCTAGTCGCCCTACACACCTGTACAATTTCGTTTTCAGGTTTTGAGGTATACCTGACGAGAAGATGTGTCGTAGTTTCCCGAACGCTGCCCAGCCGAGTTGAATCTGTCGATTGACCTCTCGGTCGAAGTTGGACTTACCTAGTCGGACTATTTGTCCCAGGTAAGCATACTCGTCAACAACTTCGAGCTTAGTGCTCCCAAAAACTACCGGCATAGATGTGACATGGACGTTAAACATGATCTTTGTTTTGTCCATGTTCATTTTATGACCCATTCGTTGGGAGACACTTTTGAGGTCAGTGAGCATAGCGAATCTGCCATAAGGACTATATCGTCGGCAAATCGAAGGTGAGTAATAAATTAAATAATATTAATAGCTTATATATGTTTAAATAATTAGATTATTAAAATTATTTAAAAATTCTAACGTTGAGTTTTTTAGTATTTCTGTTATTTTATTTTAAAAGTGTAATAATTTCAATAGATGATAGTGACGTCTATGAAAAATATGAAAATTGATAAGGTTTTTATTTCAACTACTAATCTATACGTAAACTGATTAAAATTAGTCTGTTTGCAATTATTGCAAAATTTTCATTATCATTATAGTTATTATTAGTATTATACGTGGTAGAGCCATGCTGCAGCTATATTTGTAGTATAGTTGTAGCACGAATGGGTCGGCTTGACCGGGGAAGGACCACGCTCTCACAGATACCAGCGTAAAATAACAGCTTAACGCTGCTGTGTTTTGTATGGTGAGTGTAGAGAACCGGAGACCCCTTATCACTGGAAACGAGGCATTCCATCTTAGTCCAAAATGCAGGTGACAATGCACCTGCATTTTGATTCGTAAATGAAGATAGATGTAGATGTCTATGGGCCACAGCAACCACTTGCCATCAGGTGGACTGTGTGCTCGTATGTCACTCTTATCCTATAAAAAAAACTCTGATAAGTTATGCAGAGAGAAACTATGCAGGTTTTTCTTCACCGCCGGAAACGTGGTAAATCGACACTTCACATTGCAATTAAAATATATGTTGAAATATATAAGAATGCTTACGTACCATGAAATTTAAGTTTTAATCAGTTTGATTACCGACTTTGACAAGTAATCTGCTTTCTTTAATTCAAGTATTTTTCCGCAATAGCCTGTTCATTTACATAATATACTCATTTGAGCTATGAAACCGGTACTGTCACAAATATCTTAATATGTCTGAAAATATGAACGCTATCTTAAATTACAAACTGATTTATAAGTCTCATTAAAGGTAAAAAAGTAAAGTGGCAGCTAATATACGTCTCACTGTGCACAGGGCTCCTCATTGCCTATAGTGTTTTGTGGGCAGAAAAATAGAGTATGCTGCAATGCTTCAATGCATATTAACGGTTTTCACATCTCCACGACTATTATAATTAGTCAGACATCTAGGTTTCCCCACGAAGTTATTCTTCACCACTTTAACGGACTCTTGTTAAGTCAGCATGTAAAATTTTCTACAAACAAACAGACAACAGATTCATCATCGAAGGAATCAGTAATATAGCTGCAGCATGGCTCTACCACGTAAAAAAGAGTTGCCAGTTGAGGTCATCACGCGGTGTAATCAGCGCAGCGAACACTCTTTTGACCAAAAACTATATGCGGATTGTGCTCAGTGGTAACATGTATGTTAGCCGCTACTTCATTACTTTTCATAGGGCAATATATGCAGTTTTTATTTCATTCATATTTTCGGGTATGTTACTTTTTTGTTTTCACTCTACCGTGAATATTAAGGTTTGCAAAGATCAGTAGAACTCATTATCGTCAGCCTATCACAAGTTGGTAGGCGGGATGGCAACCGCAGCTATTATTATTTTGATCAGTTGTCAGGAAAATCTCCTGTTTGTTTTCCCATGTCGCGTCTTACGTCAGGACGATATGAGTAGGCGGATTCTCTTTCATGAGTATAGTGCTTCCCACGTTCACTGTGAATAAAATTATATTCACAGTGAACGTGGGACTTAATTTAAACTTTTTTAATTCCCGATGTTTTGGGCACTTTACAATACCCATGGTCACGGGAGGACTGAGGTGTTTGAGGACCTGATATCGTATATAGAATAGAAAATGAATAAGAATAGAATAGAATAAATGTAGTACTATGCTTGGGTTTTAATTTAATTTAATTAATTATGGGGTCAGCAGATGGTAGCTCTCAGCCATCTTCGCTATTAAAATTAGGATGTTTTTTTTTAAATTTCAATAGCCTCGCGAATCATCATTGGTAGGAATCGGTGTTCTATTGCAAGGATTTGTTGTCTATCAGACCTGATATAATGGTTGGGACGATACCAAACATGTTGACATACTTTAGACTTCTCGGAGCATCGGTGCTTCACATCAACGATATGTTCTTTTACGCGGGTTTTTATGGAACTTTCATCCAAAGATGCGTAAAAAAACCCCACGTAAAAAAAGTAAAATTAAACGTGATAAAATCTGCAACATTAGTTTTATTCCATGTGTAGTATATCATTATAGACATTTATGAAACTTTGAAGTCTACTCGAACGTAAAAGAATATCTACTTTTATTTTATGGTGCCAATCAATATTAAATAGGACCAATGATGTGAATAAAATATCTCAAATAGACATTATACCGTAAATTGATAGAAGACCATGAAATTCATCATTGTTAAGTTATAACTAAATTAACTTTAATTACGAGTATGAATGAATGTAGAGAGTAAAATGTAAATAATAATAATAAATTTTGATTCCAAAACAATTTACCTTTGTTATGGATATATCGGATGAGACGCGCGATATAAAAAATAGTAGGTGTTTCTAGACATATATTCACGTGTTCTTGTAGCATATTATATCTATGCCTAATACCAATCATCTACGTCTAATAGTATATTAGAATTAAAAAAAAATCTTTGACAGAAATAGAGACACAGACACCAAGGTGACTCTAAAAGTGATCGAATTTTGCTAAATTTGGCACGAAACAGCATTTAATGATGTTCCTAAATTCAAGCTCACGCGAGCGACGCCGCGGGTAAAAAGCTAGTTGAAAATAATTTCACTTTTACGTCAGTTGGTCGGTGTGAATGTGAACAAGATATTTTTCGAAAAATGTAACTTACCACTTTGATTTTTTTTATTATCTTTAGATTTTAATCCTTAGGAAGCCTTTTGAATTTCACGATTGTAAACCGTCTCGTTCATTAATATATTTCTTTTTATTTTATTAATTATATGACAATTTTTTTCGGTAACAAAATACGAATCATCGGTATCAAGCAGTCAAAAAAATTTCGTGTTATATAACATAAACAATTTTTTGTAGCTTTAAATCCAATAACTACGTGTTTCGGTAATTAATAAAAGTAAATTGACTATTCAAAAAATTACAAGAACGTTCGAGGTGTGCCACTTTTGGATTTTCCAAATTTTTTTTTAATAACTTGTGGAATTCGCGTAACCGCGATAAATACAGGTATATACTTAATTTAACAATTTAACAGTGTAAAGTATCGAAGTTTTACACTGTTTCTTAGGGAAAAAATATTACGTTATAGGGGCTAGCATGGGCCGGAGACAATTTTATCCCCGGGGAAAGGAGAAAATGTTTATCACCTCGCTTAGTTTTATCCACCCTTCGAGCATGGGCACACCGGTGGATATAATATCCACAGTAGATAAAATGGGAGATAGACTTAGACTTAGATAGATTTTTTGTATGAATGTAAACTTTGTATACATTCTTTGTCCCCAGTCCATGCTAGCCATGCAGATTGGGTGAATCTCACGTGGGGGAGAGGACTTGTCTCGACTCCCTCCACCCTTAAACACCAAAGTTTACTTTTTTATGACAAAGCAAGTTGAAAAATAGTATAGCTACGTTATAGCCGATCGGTCGACCGGAAAATGACCTTGCTTCCCACAGAATAACAGCGTGAAATTACAGCATAACTCTAATGAGATACATTAGAGTTATGCTGTATGAGTATGCCATGTGAGTGATGGGAACCGAAGACATTTTTTTATTCTTAACTAATCTCCATCTTACTCCTTATATTATAGTATTATCTTATGCAAAGAATATATATGCATCAGGGACAACCATGCATCTGTATTTTGATTTCTAATCGAATGTAGATTTCGTTGTTTATGGGTCTCAGTTGGAATGTGTGTTATGTTGTTTGTCACCTTCTATAAAAAAAATGGTTTCTGTAGTCCCTGAACCCTTGCAATCGACTTAAAACAATTAAGTCTTAGTTGCGCCATTGCCTCTAAGGTCTGAGTTGAAAAGCCTTATGGCTTATAAAAAGCTCTCAAAACAGCAATACAACAGTGGTTGTGCTGGTGCCTGCGCGGGCTTTCTTACAGGCTTAAAAAGACTGAACATGCCAAAGAAAATGAGCATTTTTAATCACTATAAATCTGTACTTGTCTGCTGTTCCACCTGATGGTAAGTGGTGATGCAGTCGATAATTGCAAACCACTCTTGCCTTGAAGACATCCACATTGTAATCGAATGGAAAAACAGATGCTATCATATTATTCCACATCTTTGTTGTACACATTACGAAAGACAAAGCGAACCCATTTTTTATCATAGAGCCATGCTGCAGCTATATAAGTAGTATCGCTCTCACAGAATACCAGCGTAAAATAGCAGCTCAGCACTGTTGTGTTTCGTATGGTAAGTGAAGAGAACCAGAGAACATTTTTACTGGAAACGAGGTTTTCCATCTTAAACCTCACGCGTGACAACGCATCTGCATGTAAATTCGTAATCGCAGATAGAGGTAGATGTCTATGGGCTACAGCCTACAGTAATCACTTAGCATAAGGTGAAATGTGTCTCGTTTGTCACCCTTATCTTATAAAAAAAAACCGTTTAGTTTAAACACGTGGTATGCATCCATCATCATTTATGCTTGTCGTAAGTCATTAAGAAAGTAAAATGGCAGTTATTATTTAGTTTTATTTGTAACGAATTGCACGATTTGCTCCTGCGCGGCCATTTTAAAATTTCTTTTTTAAAAATTACATAACAAAAACAGCAAGGTTCTTTCTAAACGGTCTGTAGATAAGGACAGGTGCCTCGTTGAATATTCTATTCGATATCGTCTCTCTGACAGCTTGTATCACGTGACGTTTCCCAAACGATTGGGCGGAAAATGTCAAGGGCTTCTTACTGGTCACTTAGGACATGCAACCTCTTTGTACCTACGTCTTCAGTTTTAAGTTACATATAAATTAGACATAGGTATACAATACGAACTGAAGGTCACTTTATTTTTATAAAAATTTCAAGGCTTTGCCAGGCAAGCTGATGGTAAATGGATGCTGTGGCCCATAGACTTTGACATTTATCTTCGATTAAGAATCAAAAAGCAGATGCGTTGTCACCCCTAACGACTACGATGGAATACCTCGTTTCCAGAAAAACGGGTCTCCAATTCTCTACACTCACCATAGGAAACACAGCAGCATTAAGCTGCTATTTACACTGGTATTCTGTGAGAGCATGGTCCTTCCCCGGTCGATCCGATTCATTCGTGCTACAACCATAATATAGCTGTAGCGTGGCGCCACCTCGTAAAATATTGTACCTTTTCTAATTAAAAATAATTTTCTATACATATAAAAACTTAAACTGATTTCTTTCTTTACAATCAATATCTACAATCAAACTGTAAATAACATTTTGAATACGTTTTGCTTTGAAAGGGATATTATACATCGGCCTTGCCTGTTGTCTGGTATATTTCGAACTCCTTTTATATTTGGATCAAGGCCCCTGAAACAGCATAGACGTATTCCGTTTCTTTATGTAAAGCAATAACAATAGAGTGATAATTGTTAACAAACATTTAAATTTGGAACTGGCTTGACCATCAGTGAATTAGTCATTGGTGGAGTGCTCAAGACTTTTAGATCAAATACTGATTAGAATTGGTATGTAAAAATAAAAGTAGACATCCCGAGGGGTGGAAAAATAGGAGATGAATATGTTTATACCTATTTAAACAACATTATAGCTGTTGTAACCTTGAACTTGCGACATAACAATTATATTAGATAGGTAAAACAATGAATGAAAAAGTACAAATAGACTACAAACTAAAAAAAAATGATATTTCTACATAATAGCTTCTGAAGTTGGGGTTTTCATCGACTTCAGAAGGTATTATGTGGATATTAATTTATTTTAAAGTATACTGAAGTGTTTAGACGTTTCATTCCAAGTAAGAAAGGCAAAATTATAGCCTGAAATAAACTAAAAATAGAGCATCTGTTTAATAGTTAACCTTTACCTTAAAGAAAATAAAATCCATGAATCCAAAATAAAAACTAGATAACAATTAAAAGTAACTCATAGGAACAAAATGATATAATTTTTTTTAAATAAATCATCCGTTCTATATTACCTTTCCATATCGCATGTCAAATTGATTAAATTCACCGAACTAATTCGTTTAGCATTTTTAGAGTTCACCTCGCTAATGACGTGAATTTCAAGTAGAGTGTAGGAGGGTTAAACATTATACTGAAAATTGCTAAACAGCTTAGAATAAGTAACCTTGATTGTGTTGACTGTTCTAGGAAAATGCGACCAAAATGAATCGTTATTTCTTGGAATCGTGTTGTAAAAAGCTGTGCTGCCACAATTTATGTAAAAATAAAAATAATTAAATTATGCAGAATGAAGTCATATTTATTGATGCAAACGAGATTTCAGATGTGGAGATTGAATAGCTAAGATATTCGTGAAAAATAAAAACATGTTTATTACCTACGTTGAAAAGCACTATCCTTCTATTTTTATTTTTTTAACATTTGTACGCCGTAGAGGCTAAACATGACTGTCGAGATATTTTCTTTTAACATCTTGCATGCATATGTATGTATACTCATGTTTGAACAAATAAAATGATCTTTATCTTTATCTTTATCTTCTTCTGCACACAGTGTAACGGGACGCTAAGTGATTAATTTTCACATTTTTCAAATACTGAATTTCCGTAAAGTAACGTTTGAGTTTATTAATTATAGAGTAATAATTATTTGGTATATTTATAAAAAGTTATGGTCCCCACTCACGGTCAGTTAAACTGACATCAGTTCAACTGATCATTTCAAACGGATTTAATCCAAAAAAAATTCGACACACACGGTCAGTTCAACTGATCAGTTCAAACTAGGGCTGTTGATATTTTTAAAATATCGGATTTTCAATATATCGATAATTATAAATATATCAATATCGGAGTTTTATATATGGGAAACATAAGCAATATATTGATGCTTATTGCTTAAAAATGATTCACACAGTTTATAATTTAGTATATTTATTAAACAAATTAAATTATAAATGTATGAAAATGTTAGATTATAGTTCTTAGTAATTATTTTACTAAGAATAAGAACTATAACCTAATTATTAAAGAGCCATGGTAGCTCAGATGGTTAGCGCTCGCTGTAAATTTCACAGTACACGAGCAACACGGGTTCGATCCCCGCCGGCACCAATGAAATTGTTAGTTGCAATTTTAAGTGTTGATTTACCACGTGCTCGGCGATGAAGGAAAACATCGTAAGGAAACCTGCATGTCTGAGAAATAAAATAAAAATTTCAGAAAACGCGAAGTTCGCCAACATGCATTGGGGCAGCGCGGCGGATTTTGCCCTAAAACCCTCTAAGAAGTTAGGAGAGGCCTGCCCAGCTGAGGAGTGCCTAGCATTAGGACGTATATAGGCTGTAACTTTAACTTGAAGTATTGTTTAATTTAAATAAGACAATTATGTTTACCAATATTTGTCAGTAAGAGTTTTCAAAAATACTCGTTGTTTTATATGTTCAGCTGTTTCAATACTCCAATTATTGGGCACTAAAAGATTGATTGTAGAAGTAATTTGTTCAGATGCTTTGGATGAAGAAGCTGAAGAAATCAAGTATTTAACAGCTATTTCTGATAGCACGGAAGTAAATCATAAGACGCCTAAGCGATTAAAATAACTTGAGGCTTATACCAACATAGAAGCACTTATTTCTTCGTTTTCTCTAATAGCTCACATGCGCAGTTTACACTTAATACACAGAATCGCATCACTTTGATAAAAATCCACTTCAAACGATTATTTAAACGATAAAACAGGAGCAACCATCCGTCAATGGTCAAGCTCCTGCCAAAACTCACAGTAAGTAAAGTAGTACTAAGTTTCATAAATTATAGTGATTTTAATATCACAGAGATATACTTTACAAAATTACATTTCTTTTTAAGATAATAAGCAAATAAATGAACTGGGGAAAACTGAAAAACATAATATAGTGTAAATAAAGTATAGTAGATTGGGTCCATCAAGAATTAGGATTTAAGTTTACGATGGTGTTGTAGATTAAATGATTTACGTGAAAAAATAAAAAAATAAATTATTTAAAAAAATATATCGACTGTCGTATATCTATATTTCAGTATCAAACTTAAATTTCAATATATGTCGTCAAAAATATTAGAAATAAATATCGGTATGTCTAAATAATAAAATAGATTTTTCGATATATCGATATTTTATTAACAGTCCTAGTTCAAACGTGGGGCGTGGCTGTGGGCGTTTGGTTTGCGTGACTCCTATAAAATATCATATATATAGATAAATTAAATGATATTTAATAATACTTAAATCTTATTTAATAGCATTTCCCGTCTATTAATATATATCTATACAAATAAATAAAATTGAAGTGTCTATATGTAATGTCAAAATAACAGTTTTTTACTAAATGCATTTGAAAGTACATACGGTACTTATAACAAAAACACAATTTTTAAAATCTTTGTCTATCTTCCTTTCTATCTGTCTGTCTGTCTGTTTGTTCCGGATAATCTCCGAATCGGCTGAACCGATTTTGACGAGACTTTCAGTGGCAGATAACTGATATTATATGGAGGAACTTAGGCTAATTTTAATTTAGAAAAATAATTAGGGTCCCGTGCAAAAAAATTAAAACCCATGAAATCCAATCGTAATAAATTACACGCGGGCAAAGTCGCGGGGACCAGTTAGTTAATAGATAGGAAATGATATTTTTAATTTATAGGTGTCACGCCAACTAAACGCGCACGGCTGCGGCTTCATCGATCGAGAAATGAAATCCGTTCCGTATATAGGTATATATGTATAAGTAACGTTTCCTATATATTAACACTTCAAAAGATATTTTTATTCATGATAAGGTCAGTATTAACACACTTTTAAGAAATGGGTCAGATATTATGATAATTTTACTCATTATGGTAAATTTTATTTATTTGATAAATGTGTTATTTATTTTTATCTGTTTATTAAATTACCTATCTGTAGAGTGGGCGACACCCCACTGATACTAACTTGCACTCCGGTTACGGTGAACCCAAAAAAATCCATGGGCATGGGCACATTCTGAAGGTCTTATGATGACCAGATAATGCTTATCGGTTTTTAGTAACGGAAATAGTTAGGATGGCCTAGTTTTCTGTGTTTATCTAATTGAGCTCTCGACGTGTTACAAACTAAAATAAAGTTGAAGCACCCAAACGTCACGAATTAAAATAAGTGAAACAAAATAAAATCCGTAAAGTTTATTTTATTAAATGTGTAGTATTCGTATAATAAATCAGTCAAAAATCATTGAATTCTAAATACTGCGTACAGGTCGCTTGGTCATTTAGAGGAATTGGTGTTAATGGTGCTTGTAGGTTTTCTTGAAGTACGCAGATATTTTCGTCTTCTGGTTGTAGTTGGTTATGCTTTTTCCATTCTGCCTTTTTTTTATTGCCTTTAAAATATATGGTCGATTTCTAATTTTGTACCTACTTAGGAGTTTTGCTGCTTTCTAATTGCATGAAAACATTATAAAGTGAGTAATAATACTGTTTGTACTATTTATTATATTTATATTATTTGTGTAGTTACTTCTTGAGCCCTTCCAAATAAGCCCAAACACGATGGTGTTTCGTAGTGGCATAACTGAGATCTTTTACCCCACCTTCTTTGTTCACCATCATAAAAGTAATATAATCACATTAAACTAGGTCTTTATAAAACCTTTCAAATGAGTTCAAACACGATCGTTCTACCTAGTGCCGCCACTGAGATCCTATACCCACCTTCGAATTGCACCATCAGAAAGGTGAGGACATAACAGTCAACTAAGTCTTTATGAGCCCTTTCAAATGAGTTCAAACACGACCGTTCTATCTAGTACCGCCACTGGGATCCTATATCCACCTTTCGGATTACACCATCAGAAAGGTGAGGTCATAACAGTCACCTAGGTCTTTATGAGCCCTTTCAAATGAGTTCAAACACGATCGTTCTATCTAGTGCCGCCAATGAGATCCTATATCCACCTTCGGATTGCACCATCAGAAAGGTAGGATCATAACAGTCACCTAAATCTTTAGGAGCCCTTTCAAATGAGTTCAAACACGACCGTTCTATCTAGTGCCGCCACTGAGATCCTATATCCACCTTCGGATTGCACCATCAGAAAGGTGAGGTCATAACAATCATCTAGGTCTTTATGAGCCCTTTCAAATGAGTTCAAACACGACCGTTCTATCTAGTGTCGTCACTGAGATCCTATACCCACCTTCGGATAGCACCAACATAAAGGTGATATCATCACAGTCATCTAGGTCTCCATTTACCTATTTGAAAATGAGTCCAAACACGATGGTTCTACGTAGTAGCATCACTGAGATCCTTTACCCACCTTCTGAGTCCACCATAAGGAAGGTGACATCATTACCATCACCTTGGTCTCCATGCTCTGTGAAACCAACTTCTCTAAATATATACGACGGCTCCGTGGCGCAGTGGCTTAGCAATGTATTGCGGCGCGGGTTCGAATCCCGCACGGAACAAGTATTTGTATGGCCTACAAATGATTGTTCCGGGTCTGGATGTATGTCCTTGTGCAATTTGTGTTTGTAAACTGCCTCCACGATATAGGAGAATATCCTAGTATGGGGATAACGTTTTTTTAATAAAAAAAATATAAAATAATATAAAATCTTAAAACATGTTATAAAAAATTATAAAATATATATGAAAGCTACTAAGAAAGTATGTACTTACCAATAATGGAAACGAACTGAAGCCGCGGATTACGGTGCGCCCGGAAAAATACGTGGGTTGCCGTCAGTTAAAAATTTTAACTTAAGATTTCACATTCACGATCAGTTTTTGGATGTACGTCAGTTCAACGGAGCAGTTTAACTAACAGCACGCCCGAATAAAATCCGTGTGTTACCTTCAGTTAAAAATTTCAACTTAAGATTTCACATTCACGGTCAGTTTTTGGATGTACGTCAGTTAAACTGAACAGTTTAACTGACTGTGAGTGGGGACCATTATAGATTAAATCACTTAAAACATGAGTATTAAGGATCACCATTATATATGTGTTACGTATAATATGTGTATGTAAGTATGTATGTATGGATGTTTGATATACTTTATTGAACATCACGAAAACAAATAATAATAATAATAAACTTTGATTAAAAGTAAAACCCACTTCAAAAGTCAATTATTTTGCCCTTTTTAGTGTGGTATAATAAATAACGCAAGTTCAAGGTAACATTTAGAACAGGGGTTCTTAACCTTCATGTGATTAGGGGCCATTTGTCTTGCCATGGATCGCCAATTTTAAGACAATATAAATTATTTGATTTTTAAATTTTTAACACACAAAAATAAATTAGTGGCCTCTTCCATTACCATCCTAAAGTATATATAACCTAATTAACAAAAAATAATCATTTAAAAATCGATTCAGCAGTTTCTAAGAAATCGGTGAACATACTCTGCTTAGTCTAATAGTTTACTAGGAGAGAAGGCGTTATGGCATTAAGTATGCTATGTGTAATATTTTTTAGCATAAAAATTTAAATAAATAAAAATCACGCGTCGAATATAGAACCTTCGCGTTTCTTTGAACTACGCAAAAAAACAGATTACAGAAGCCCGTGTAGTGGCGGGTAAGAATAAGGAGGGTAAGAAAGTAAGAATACTCACTACCCCATATCTTCCCGTGGGTGTCGTAAGAGGCGACAGAGGAAAACTGAGGCAGAGGATGGGCAGCAGCATCTTTATGATAACAGCAAAACAACAATAAAAAAACTGCAGTTGCCAACCCGCTCGCTAAGCGTGGCAACTATGGCAATATACCCCCCATGATAAAAGTTACAAAAAACGGCCCCCAGTCCCCGGCGGCCCCGCTATTCCTGGCTACGTTGGCGACCATGGTAACGGCGGGGCAGGGTGTGCTAAGAATCTCCGGTGGAGGTTCGGTTGCCACCTACGATGACTCGACCTGGCAACATACAACGCACGCACCCTGAGGACTGACGAGAAGATCCTGGAGCTGGAAGAAGAGATAGACAAGTTGCGCTGGGATATCATAGGATTATCCGAGGTCCGAAGAAAGGGGGAGACACGGTAATCCTCGAACCCGGCAACTTGTTCTATCACCGGGAGGGTGACCATCTGTCCCAAGGATGTGTCGGATTTATTGTCCACAAGTCTCTCGTTAACAACGTTGTTAAGATGGAGAGTGTGTCGACGAGGGTTGCGTACCTTATACTCAGAATCACCAAACGGTATTCGCTGAAAGTCATACAGGTTTACGTATCAACCTCGGCACACCGCGATGAGGAGGTGGAGGAAATGTATGAGGATATCTCTAGAGCCATGCATTCCTCAAAAACCCCCTATACGGTGTTAATGGGAGACTTTAACGCAAAACTAGGCACAAGAGAGAACGGTGAGCTGAAAGTAGGGAAATTCGGAATAGAGCAACGGAACGAAGGGCCAGCAGCTGGCCGACTTCATGGAGAAAGAGGGACTCTTTATGATGAACTCTTTCTTCCAGAAGCGGCCCCACAGGAAGTGGACCTGGTCGAGCCCCGACGGTTCCACAAAAAATGAGATTGACTTCATTATGACGACCAGACGACAACTGTTCAGTGATTATTTTTATAGAAGAGGGGGCAAACGAGCATGCGGCTCACCTGATGGTAAGTGACTACCGCCACTCATGAACAACTGTAACACCAGGGGAATCGCAGATGCGTTGCCGGCCTTTTAGAAAGGTGTAAGCTCTTTTCTTGAAGGTTCCTAAGTCGTATTGGTCCGGAAAATTCGCTGGTGGTAATCGATTCCACAAGGAAGTTGTGCAAGGGAGAAAACTTCTTCTAAATCGCACAGTGGTGGATCGCCAATCATCCAGATGGTATGGATGGTAACGTGAGTTTTGTCGCGATGTGCGATGGTGAAATTGAGCGGCTGGAATTAGTCCGAACAATTCCTTAGCGCACTCCCCGTGATAGATGCGATAAAATACGCAAAGAGATGCAACATCTCTACGCAGTGCCAGTGTATCGAGCCGATCAGAAAGGACTCGGTCGTCGACGATTCGAACCGCTCTGCGCTGGATGCGGTCAAGTGGAAGGAGCTGGCACTGGGGTGCCCCGGCCCAGAGATGAGAACAGTATTCCATGTGGGGCCGAACTTGCGCTTTGTAAAGTTGCAAGTGATGTGCCGGCATGAAATACTGTCTCGCTCTGCTGAGGACGCCAAGCTTTTTAGAGGCCAATTTGGCCTTCCCTTCCAAGTGACCACGAAACTGCACACTATTCGATATGTCGACGCCAAGGATTCCGATACTAGCTGAGGCAGCAAGGGGAGTGCCTTGAAACTGAGGAGATACGACAAAGGGGTTCTTTTTAGCGGTAAACGCGCAGACTTGTGTCTTCTGGGGATTGAACTGGACTAGATTTAGTCGGCCCCAATCCGAGACTTTGTTAAGCAAAGACTCGACTTCAGACGCAAGTTTGTCCCAGTACTCAGCGACGTTTTCCCGAGAAATATTGGCACGGCCGGTATATAAGGCATCACCAGTGCTGTCGTCTGCATAGCAATGAATGCTACTAGTTAGCAACATATCATTGATATGCAGGAGAAACAGCGTTGGTGATAGCACGCAGCCTTGTGGAACACCAGCGTTGATAGGCTTGAAATCAGAGCATGCACCGTCTACTACGACCTTGATGCTCCGATCAGCAAGGAAACTGGTGATCCATTTGCACAATTTCTCGGTAAGCCCATAGGAAGGAAGCTTCGAAAGAAGCGCTTTGTGCCAGACCCGATCGAAGGCCTTCGCTATGTCCAAACTAACGGCCAATGCCTCCCCCTTGGACTCTACTGCCTCCGCCCATCTATGAGTCAGATAGACTAGAAGATCACCAGCTGATCGACCTTGACGAAAACCGTACTGGCGGTCACTAATCAGCTGGTGATCCTCAAGGCACCTCATAAGCTGGCAGTTTATAATGGATTCCATTATTTTGGAGAACAAGGAGGTGATGGTAATAGGCCTGTAGTTGGACGGGTCTGAGCGGTCGCCTTTTTTAGGGATCGGGTGGACCAAAGCTGTCTTCCATGAATTCGGGACTACGCCTTGGGAGTAGGAGAACCGGAAAAGACGCGTTAAAACCGGTGCCAACTCCGGAGCACACGTCTTCAGCACAATGGGAGGGACTCCATCGGGCCCACTCGACTTGCTGATATCTCAGTGATCGCGAGGGTAAAAACCGGCAGCGATCACCGAATAGTGAGAGGCACACTGAACCTAAACGTTAAGTTGGAGAGGTCTCGTTTAATGAAGTCAACGCTCCGTCCCCCTCATGCTCTAATCCAAACTCCCGAAACCTTTCAGCTCGAGCTACGAAACCATTTTCAGTGCCTACAAGATTGCAATGCAGTGGACGATATGAATGACAAGCTCGTGGAAACTGTCCATGCGGTCGGAGCTAAGTTTTGCAAGACCCGCCGCAGAAGAACATAAAAACTCTCCGATCACACTCTTAATCTCACGGCTGTTAGACGGAATATGAAGTTGCAGTCTTCAGTAAATTTGACAGCATACAGGCAACTGAACAGACAGATCTCCAAATGCATGCGGCGGAACTTACGCAAATTTAATATTGCTCGTATTGAAGAAGCGATCGAGTGGAACCAGGGCTTTAAAGTCTTTGCTAGAGATCTGTTGCCAGAAAGAGCTGAAGAACTGTCCAAGCTGAAGACCGAGTGTGGCAGCGTCGTTTCCGGGACACCTGAGATTTTGAGTGAGATTGTGAGGTTCTATGGGCAGCTGTACACATCATCGTTTGAGCCACACGTAAGTTAGAGTAACGATCCAAGAGCGAGTCTTATCCGACACTATTCCGATGATATCCTGGACGTCAGTCTGAGCGAGATTAGAATGGGTCTCCAGCACCTTAAAAACGGCAAGGCCCCAGGCGGGGATGGAATTATAGCGGAGTTTCTGAAAGCGGGTGGAAAAGCGGTACTTGAAGTCCTTCAGAAGGTCTTTAATTCCGTCCTCAATGGTGGTATTACACCGGCGGCGTGGAGCAGAATTGCGGTGGTCTTGTTCTTCAAGAAAGGTGACAACGCTCTCTTGAAGGACTACAGACCGACTTCCCTTCTGAGCCGCGTCTACGTGCTGTTTGCGAGAGTCACTACGAATCGTCGCGCGCGCAAACTTGACAACTTCCAGCCACCCAAACAAGCCGGTTTCCGAAAAGGTTTTAGCACCATCGACCACATACATACCCTTCGGCAAATTGTACAGAAGTCCGAAGAGTACAATTTGCCACTATGCCTGGCGTATGTGGACTATGAGAAAGCCTTTGATTCCGTCGAAATTTGGGTGGTACTGCAGTCCCTAAAGCGATGCCAAGTTGACTGTCGGTACATTGAAGTGCTGAAGTGCTTGTACAGTAGGGCTACGATGGCTATCCGAGTACAGAATCAGAGTATGAAACCTATCCAATTGCAGAGAGGTATAAGACAGGGTGACGTTATATCCCCGAAACTCTTCACCGCTTCATTGGAAGATGTTTTCAAGCTTCTGGACTGAAAAGGATACGGTATTAACATCAATGGCGAGTACATCACTCACCTTCGATTTGCCGACGATATAATCCTTATGGCAGAATCGCTGGAGGTTCTAAGCACTATGCTCAATGACCTCAATAGTGTTTCCCAACGAATAGGTCTTAAGATGAACATGGACAAAACAAAGATCATGTTTAATGTCCATGTCACACCTATGCCGATAGTTGTTGGGAGCACTAAGCTCGAAGTTGTTGACGAGTATGTTTACCTGGGACAAATAGTCCGACTAGGTAAGTCCAACTCCGACCGAGAGGTCAATCGACGTATTCAACTCGGTTGGGCAGCGCTCGGGAAATTACGGCACATCTTCTCGTCAGGTATACCTCAAAACTTGAAAACGAGACTGTACAACCAGTGCGTGTTGCCAGTGATGACCTATGGAACTGAGACGTGGTCCTTCACTGCTGGCCGTATGAGGAAGCTCAAGGTCACAGCTAGCTATAGAGAGGGCTATGCTCGGAGTTTCTGTGCAAGATAAAGTTTTTTTTATAGGATAGGGTGACAAACGAGCACACAGTCCACCTGATGGTAAGTGGTTGCTGTAGCCCATAGACATCTACATCTATCCTCGTTTGCGAATCAAAATGCAGATGCGTTGTCACCCGTGAGGACTAAGATGGAATGCCTCGTTTCCAGTATAATGGGTCTCCGGCTCTCTACACTCATCATACGAAACACAGCAGCGTTAAGCTGCTATTTTACGATGGTATTCTGTGAGAGCGTGGTCCTTCCCCGGTCGAGCCGACCCATTCGTGTTACAACTGTACCAGAAATATAGCTGCAGCACGTATGGATAATTAAAATTATTAATACTTAAAATTTAACACTAAACATAAATAACTTAGAAATGAGGATATCCGCAGTAGAACCAGAGTAACCGATATAGCCCAATGGATTAGTAAGCTGAAGTTTTAATGAGTCGGCCATATACCTCGAAGAATCGACAAGCGGTGGGGAACAAAGGTTCTTGAGTGACAGCCTCGTACAAGTAGGCGAAGTGTAGGGCAGCCCCCCACGAGATGGAGTGACGACCTGGTAAAACATGCAGGATGTCGATGGATGCAGGTGGCTCATGACCGTGCTTTGTGGCATTCCTTGGGGGAGGTCTATGTTCAGCAGTGGACTTGTGGAGGGCTGTAATAATGATGATGATGATGAACACTAAATAGACAAATAAATTTTATTGTATTGTTGTATTGTATTGTACAATAAACAAATATATTAGACATATATAAGATTAAATAAATATAATATATTATCATCATCAATACAGCGCATCACAAGTTCACCACTGAACAAATGCCTCTCCCAAGGAGTGCCACAAAGAACGGTCCTGATCCACCTTTATCCCATCCCATTACCTTCATCGACTTCCTGCATCTATTACAAGATCGTTACGCATCTAGTAGGGGACTACTCTACACTTTGCTTACTGGTACGAGGCTGTCACTCGTGAACCTTTCTTGCCCATCGGTTCTCTATACATTGCTACTTCAATTTACTAATTCGATGCTGATTGATGATTACTATGTCCCTTGCTCTGGTTCTACTGTGGATATCTTCATTATGAAGTCTATCGCGCAGAGAAACCCGTCGCATAGCAGTCTCCATAGCACGCTGGGCGAACGTGAGCTTCCTCATACGACCAGTAATGAATAATTCGTATATACATAAAAATACACAATGAAAAAAAATCTCCCTTTCCGCCTATGATGCTTAGTGATATCGTGATAAATAATGACTTTTGACGTCAGTCTTAAACTCTCTAGTGTTCGTACGTTGAATTTGTAGTAAGTTCATTTGATAGACAGATAGCCTTGACCGTGAAGGAATTCTTAAAGTAGGTAAATATTTGGTTCGATAAGTATGTATTGGGAGAATAATTTCTCCAGCTGATCGCTGACAGCATGTGAGACTTGGGTTAAGTTTTATGGTTTTCGTCCTCAGTTGGTGGTCGGGGTGTCCTCCGACCATGTGATGTTATGTAGTCTGATATAATTGAACAAAAATGTACACAATTTTTTATAAAACTAAGTGTGACAAACAAGCTCATAGTTCCCTTTGTTGTGATTGGCGAAGAGGATAGATAGGTATTGAAGAGGATTGACACAGCATGTCAACCAACACCTGCATCTACACTCAATTAAGATCTAAATGCATTACCACCAGGTTATCACCCTGAAGACTATATGTAAGATAAAAATGCCTTGTTATCAGTAAAAAGTATAGGAAAAATTTTAAAAACGTAAATATATGTATACAAATAATTTTAATTTTAAGAGTAATGCTATTCATCGTCTAAGTTAAAGGTTTTTTTAAAGATAGGTCAAGCTAGTTACTACACAAGAAAATAATATTTGCGGGTCAAACAAATACTCTTTCCGTGCAGGATTCGAACCCGACGCCAACAGCACCGCAACACAATGTTAAGTCACTTCGTCACGAAGCTGTCGAAAGCTTTTTAGATTTGACGAAGCATTGAAATATTTATACGTGGTAGAGCCACGCTGCCGTGTAGTGGCGGTCATGAATATCCACTACCCCGATATCGTCGGCAAATAAACTATATAGTCCTTATGGCAGAATCGCTGGAGGACCTAAGCACTATGCTCAATGACCTCGATAGTGTTTCCCAACGGATAGGTCTTAAGATGAACATGGACAAAACAAAGATCATGTTCAATGTCCATGTCACACCTATGCCGGTAGTTGTTGGGAGCACTAAGCTCGAAGTTGTTGACGAGTATGTTTACCTGGGACAAATAGTCCGACTAGGTAAGTCCAACTTCGACCGAGAGGTCAATCGACGGATTCAACTCGGCTGGGCAGCGTTCGGGAAGCTACGACACATCTTCTCGTCAGACATACCTCAAAACCTGAAAACGAAATTGTACAACCAGTGCGTGTTGCCAGTGATGACTTATGGAACTGAGACGTGGTCCTTCACTGCTGGCCGTATGAGGAAGCTCAAGGTCGCTCAGCGAGCTATCGAGAGGGCTATGCTCGGAGTTTCTCTGCGTGATAAACTTAGGAATGAGGATATCCGCAGTAGAACCAGAGTAACCGACATAGCCCAACGGATTGGTGAGCTGAAGTGGCAGTGGGCCGGCCATATAGCTCGAAGAACCGACAACCGATGGGGAAGAAAGGTTCTCGAGTGGCAGCCTCGTACTGGTAGGCGAAGTGTAGGGCGTCCCCCCAAGAGATGGAGTGACGACCTGGTGAGACATGCAGGAAGTCGATGGATGCAGGTGGCTCAGGACCGTGCTTTGTGGCATTTTTTGGGGTAGGCCTATGTTCAGCAGTGGACTTGTGAAGGGCTGTAATGATGAATGATGATGATGATGAGAGCCACGCTGCAGCTATATTATTCTAGAAGTATGAATGGGTCGGCTCGAGCGGAGAACTCTCTCACAGAATATAATCTTTATGCCGCTGTGTTTAGTATGGTGAATGTACCGAAGACCCTTTTCACATGAAACGAAGCATTCCATTTTAGATTTCAGGGGTAACAATGCATCTGTATTTTGATTCTTAATCGAGGATAGATGTAAATGTTTATGGGCCACATCATCCACTCACCCTCAAGTGACTGTGTGCTCTTTCGTTACCCTTATACTATAAAAATACGTATTTTTTGCGTACTTTCTAAAATTAGTAAATAAGGGATTGCGTGATAAAGGTAAGTGGTGCTTGAGTGTCGGTGGCCTACGGGTTACCATCTGATTGTTTCAGCGAATCAAATATTAAAGGGGCAATCGCACGTGATTGTTCTTTTATTATTAATCGGAATAATAAAATGTTTTGTAGCCTTTGTTTCATTAAAAAAAAAATGGCGAAGCATTCTTTGTTTTCACATGCAGTAACACTTCATTATAGGGAATACGAAGTTCAATGCTGAGTATAGGCCTCGACAATAGATTAATACCTCGTAGGAGGATATATCTACGCTTCGTAGGCAGGTTGGAAACCGTATTTATTAGGGTTATGTAGTTAAACAACAAGGAACCCTTATAGTTGCGCTACGTCTCTCTGTCCTTCCGTCCGCCCGCGGTATATCTGTATCTTTATATATAAAAATTAAGTGTCACATTGTTTGTCCACGATGAACTCCTAAACTACTGATCAGTGAAATCAGTTCAATGAAATTTTGCACACTGTGTGCAGTTTGGTCCAACTTGAGAGAGAGGATAGTTTTTATCCCGATAAATGATCCTCAATAGTTTTTATTACGAACTTAATTTTTTATAGGGCAAAAGTTCGTTGGAGAGAGCAGAACAACGTCTGCCTGGCGAGCTAGTCTAATATATAAAATTCTCGTGTCGCGGTGTTTGTTACCAAACTCCTCCGACACGGCTGAACCGATTTGTATGGAATTTTGTGTGCATATCGGGTAGTTCTGAGAATCAGCCAATGGCTAAATGAATTTTTAAACCCCTAAATGATAAGGGTGACCCACCCCTAAATGTTTATTTTTATTTTTTTGACAATTTTTTATATTTATTTTATTATGATTTAGCATTTAAAATATATAAAACTTCATATTTTCACCCTTCTACGATGAACCCCTGATTTTTAATCGCGATTTTTAAAACTAAAAAATATTTCTTAGAAATAATGTATATGGCAAAATAACGTTAGCCGGGTCAGCTAGTACTATATTATAATTTGGTACTAACTAAAAAATGGCTAGTGTTGGTTGAATTGGTCAAAAAATCACCACTGCCACTTGTTAAGTTCATTTCAAATATACGTACCTTCCGTTTCGTGATCTACTCCTTACACTGACGTCATCTCTGGAAGCATTCTTGACGAGAGCCGGGAGAGCGTAGCTGGAGTCCTTCAACGACGCAGTTCCTGGCTGTTCCGTGCTCCTTGCCTTTCGACTCTTTAGCTCTTTTCCTGGTTTGAGTAATATTTCTTATTGAATTACTTATTTCAAGAGAAACTCGTTTATCACTTTTCTTATAGAGTTACAGTAAAATAAAATTGAAATAGGGTGACAAACGAGCACACAGTCCACCTGATGGTAAGTGGTTGCTGAGGCCCATATACATCTACATCTGGATAAACCCGTACTGGTGGTCACTGAGGAGATCATTTTGCTCAAGGTATGCCATGAGGTGGACGTTCAATATACACTCCATAATCATGTAGAGTATGGAGGTAATTGAAATTGGCCGGTAGTTGGCAGAGTCAGCACTGCTGTCAGTTTTAGGCAAAGGCTGCACATTGGATAGCTTCCAAGATTTTGTTACAAAAAAATGCAGATGCGTTGTCAGCCTTGAGGACTAAGATGGAATGCCTCTTTTCCAGTAAAAAGGGTCTCCGGTTCTCTACACTCACCATACGAAACACAGCAGCATTAAGCTGCTATTTTACGCTGGTATTCTGTGAGAGCGTGGTCCTACCCCGGTCGAGCCGACCCACTCGTGTTACAACTATACTATAAATATAGCTGCAGCTTGGCTCTAACACGTAAGATTTATTACTGTTACCTTTACCGTAACAACCTATTAAAGTCCAGTGCTGAACCTAGGCCTCCCCCAAAAATTGCCTCATAGGGGAGATATTTGCTGTAGTTGCCTCACTCGGCAAGCAGTTTGGCAACCGAAGTTTTTTTTATTTTTACGTCGTTATTAGGGGGACGCTGCTGCCCATCTCCTGATTTATTTCCCTCTGTCGCCTCTTACGACACCCACGGGATGATATGGTGTAAGGAATATACCACTACACAGTATTAATTAATTACAACCTATAACAGTCCGCTGCTGAACGTAGGCTTCCCAATACATTGCCTTATAAGGAGGATATTTGTTTTTGTTGTTACGCTTGGCAACTGTAGTTTTTTTTGGAACAAAATTCCTGTTTTTATATAGTATAAGGGTGACAAACGAGCACACAGTCCACCTGATGGTAAGTGGTTGCTGCGACCCATAGACATCTACATCTATCCTCTATTACAAATCAAAACGCAGATGCGTTGTCACCCGTGAGGACTAAGATGGAATGCCTCATTTCCAGTAAAAAGGGCCTCCGGCCACCTGCACTCACCAAGCGAAACGCAGAGGTAAACCGCTACTTCACGCTGGTTTTCTGTGAGGTCTTGGTACCACCCTGGTTCGAGCCGGCCCATTCGTGCGACAGCAAGAGCTGCTGCGTGGCTCTACCACTGTAATAATATCTATCTATCTAATATCTATATATATATCCATCTTCTTTCCTTAACTTGCCATGAAAGAAATATTATTTTAAAATGACGCTTCATTTTAAATAAATTATTTGTATTTGTTAATCAATAACATAATACGTTTATCAATAATATTATAGGTACTACGAAAGGAAACTCGTTCCAACCGAGTGTTCCACGACACTCACGCATGTTTTTCTTATTTTTTCGTTGTTATTAGGAAGATGTCGCTGCCTATCTCCTAATTTGTTTCCATCTGTCACCTCTTACAACACTTACGGGATGATTAATGGTAGTGGATATATTTACACTGCCATTACACGGTAAACTGCACACGGTAAACTGCACACGGTAAACTGTTTAGCTTACGTGTAGTAACAGGACAGTAAATGACGACGACGAACGACTTTTTCTGCCACCAGGGCGGCGCCACTTTACAAGAAGGTAAAATATTTGACAGATTTCATAGCGGGGACGATAATTTCTTAGGAAAATGTAATCTTTAAGGTTTCTTTCTGAATAAACCAAACTATATTTTTTATATAACTATTTTTTTTAGAGAGTTATAAAGTGCAAAAGATTAAAAATCAAACCACTGACGCATTGTGTTGTGTATTAATATAATAATTTAGATAATGATAAACTATTATCTAAAACTAATTTCCCAATTAACTGACATTGTGTAACAAAAAACTTTACCTCAGTCACAACTAGCGACATCTGGTGAGTGGAAGAATATTAGCCCTAATTGGAGGAGCGTGTTAGATATTATCACAGCGTGTTATTATTGTTAGCAGGAAGAAAGTAATGATTTTGAATTTAACCAATTTTACCGATTTTATCGCGTTTTACATTGACTTATTTTTAAATCCCGACGCTTCGCGTGTGCTTTACAGAACCCATGATCCCAAGGTCATTGAGGTATTCAATGTCATAGTGTGCTTATTTTTTATAATAACCATTGTATAGAGTGTAATTTCGAACAATTTAAACTTTATCATTATTTATTCACAAACTCGCGGCTTAGTTGCTATTGCTAGCATATCAACTCAGGAAAACACGTGTTTAAATCCCAGCAGAAGTTTTTTTTTAATAATAAAATCCTTATTGATCAGATAAGTTTACAATGATCTAGAAACATGGTTGGTGTAACACCTGTGCTGAAGATGCCTAATTTAGATCTCTAATTTGCTTATCAGTTATATTATTGTTGGCACGAAAGGTCAACTCGATCGATAAAGGATCACAATCTCATAGGATACCAGCTTAATTTAGCGGTTGTTTTAAGTATGGTAAGTGGGTGAGTGACCAGAACTAGAGGCCCGTTTCACTGGTAATAAAACATTGCATGTTAGTCCATAGGGGTGACAAAACATAATATGAAATTTAATTCTTATTCTAGGTGCTCGGATATCATAGATTAAAAATAATTTAAAAAAGTCACAGCTATACTGGTTAATAAATTGATTCGGCCGTGATATGAAAGGCCCATAGAAATATACCAAAAAAATCCACAGGTTTTCATCATCATCATTACAGCCTATCACTAGTCCAGTGATAGAGTCCCTCAAGAAACGCCATAAAACACGGGCCTAAGCCACCTGCTTTCACAGACTTCCTGCATCTATTACCTCCTGGTGGATCACTCCATCTTGGATCCAATAGTCTGTATTTATTTTTCATTCAAAATTTTTGGTTATTACCACTCTTCCTATATTGTAGAATACAGGTTGATATTTAATAATAATTTAGAAGAACTATTTCGAAACTTAAGGTCTGTAATAGCGTGTGTTAGTGGCGTAAGACACAATACACCCTTTAGATTCCCATGGGTGTCAGAAACTTGGGAAAGGCCAGAAAAATCTAATAGCTTTTGGCAAATGCTAAAATAACCATCTTGTTTACGCCAAATATATTATATCAAAGGTACGTCTAACAAAGGTCGTGGTTATGGCAATAATGCCGTAGCAGTGAACTGTTACAAGTTGACAAAAAAAAAATAGTCAAAATTTAAAAATGAAGTAAAATTCCGTTAAGAGTAAATATTTTTTAACTATTTTATGGCAGTGCTTGATCTCTACCCCACCTGATAGTAAGTGATGATGCAGCCAAAGATGGTAAAATGGACTGATTTAGTTTAAAAAAGCCTAGACGCTTACGAGTAAGACACTACCGTAACATTACCATACATTGTAATCAGATGGAAGGACAGATGCTGGCAGATTATTTCACTCCATTGCTGTCCGCATGAACAACGAAGAAACCGTTAGAATCGAATGTACGGCATGTGACAACGAAGGGGAGAAGACTAGCCGAGCGTTGGGTGGTCCGATGATAGAAAGTTATCGCAGAATCATCATTATCATTATCTTTACAGCCCTTCACAAGTCCACTGCTGAACATAGGCCTCCCCCAAAGAATGCCACAAAGCAAGGTCCTGAGCCATCTGCATCCATCGATTTCCTGCATATCTTACCAGGTCATCAATCCATCTAGTAGGGGGACGTTCTACACTTCGTCCGTAGGTACGAGGCCGCCACTCGAGAACCTTTTTTCCCCCATCGGTGGTCGGTTTTTCAAGCTATATGGCCGGCCCATTGCCACTTCAGGTTACTAATCCGTTGGACTATGTCAGTCACTCTGGTTCTACTGCGGATATCCTCATTTCTAAGTTTATCACGCAGAGAAACTCAGAGCATACCCTCTCCATAGCTCGCTGAGCGACCTTGAGCTTCCTCATCCAGTCAGCAGTGATGGACCACGTCTCAGGTTCGTAGGTCATCACTGGCAATACGCACTGGTTGTACAGTCTCGTTTTGAATCGCAGAATACCAGCGCAAAATACCATTTTAATGCTGCTGTGATTTGTATGGTACGTAGAGAACCGGAGAAACTTTGAACTGGATACGAGGCACTCCATCGATGTCTATTGGCCACAGTAATCACACAGTCCACCATCAGGTGGTTTGTGTGCTCGTTGTCACCCTAAATACATAAATAGTGTTATAATACATTTCATTGCAAAATTGTGTGGATCATGAGTGACTTACCGCATCTAGTGGTAGCTACAAGAGTTTCAGCCGACTTAGAGATATTCCTTATTAGACCTGATGGCGGAGCTTTGAGCGGAGTAGCTTGTCGGTGATGATACACCTTCTCCCGGTGTAGAGGTTGGAACATGTGTAGATCTTTTAATGCCATTATCTATTCTATGAAACATTTTTAGTCTGTGCAAATATGTTTTATTTTACATTTTATTGGCCGTGAGCAAAAGGTGACAATCAATAAGTATGCCGTTGAGTATATGCGGGCTTATTTATCATTTTATTGCTCACATAAATTTTAAAAACGCCTGCCAATAAATGTTTTCAAATTTTTAAAGAGTAGCGTTAAACACTTTGTTAACATAGAAAGCAAATAATATATATTCTAACTTTTTTTAAACAAGTTAATTTTAATTTTGTAACGAACTTAAAATATTTCGTCTGTGACACATAATATTAGCAAATAATACGTCATATAAGAATGTTTTTAATTTATGTTCTAATTATATTTTAATCCGTTAAACGCGGGAAATGTGTGTGTGTGGAATGACGATACGACTGTCAATTACGCGCGCGGAAAGCGGACTAAATTGCGTTGGTAATGGTGGTGGTGCCTGAAATAATAATAATAATTTTAACAGCAGAGCTTTCCACTTTAAGTGGCTTGACGGGTTGATGGTTCAGTACACTTATATTAATTTATCCTTAATGGAGAGTGAAGGTCAATTTTAAGCAGTGTTTTGTATTTGTGTTTTATAAAGTCGATACAGGTTACCGTTACAGGCTAGCAAAAGTCCGCTGCTGAACATAGGCGTCCCCCATAGAGTACCTCATAAGCGCATAGATTTCTTCATAAGGCTAAGAAGGGGGATATTTGCCATAGTTGCCACGCTAGGAGAGTGGGTTGGCAACCGCAGTTTTTTATATTTTTTAGTTGTTATCACATAGACACTGCTGCCTAATTTGTTTTCTCTTTTGCCTCTTACGACACCCACAAATTATTATATTTTATTGAAAGTTAGCAAGGTATATATAACATACTCACTTATTTTTCTAACTATCTGGTATGGAAAAACATTCGTAAGTAAACGTTTTCATTACATTCATCTTTATTCTTGCAGGCTATTACTAGTCCACTGCTAAACATAGGCATGAATACCTTATTAGCAATGGCGCAGCATGAGTTGCTGTCGCCGGGAGCCGCTAGAGCCAAAAATGGCAGCCCCTCCTCCCTTTAAAAAATCATACTAAGTCTATGGTAAAAGTTTTATATATAGTTTTATTTGTAAAAGTTATATATCTATAGCCGATGCAAATTATTTGAAAATAAACTAAACTACATAATATTATTATCTAATGTGCCTAACTCAAAATATGAAGATTTTTACGTGGTAGAGCCACGGTGTAGCTATGTTGTGGTTGTAGCACGAATGGGTCGGCTCGACCGGGGTGGGACCACGCCCTCACAGAATACCAGCGTAAAATAGTAGTCAAATGCTGCTGAGTTTCGTATGGTGAGTGTAGAGAACCGGCTACTTTGTTTACTGGGAACGAGGCATTCCATCTTAGTCCTCAGAGGTGGCAACGCATCTGCATTTTGATTCTTAACCGAAGATAAATGTAGGTTTCTATGGGCCACATCATCCACCTACCAACTGGTGGTCTATGTGCTCGCTTGTGATCCTTATTCTATAATAAAAAAACTCCTCACAAATGGAAGGGGACGTATGAAAACTAAATTTTTACCAACTTTAATAGATTCTTAAACTGTAGCTGAATTACCCGTATCATTAATCATCTTCGCCTTTCACACTCTGACGTAATTGCTACCAAATCAATAATCAAATAGTACGTTGTTAAAAATAAATTAACACTATACGTCGGTAACTATAGAATTTTAAGTCCACAAACATACCCATAGAATTCCCACCAGAGTTAAAACTGGCTAAAATGTGTAAGTGAGTGTCCTATCGGTGTTGATTATTGATCTATTTCTGTATTTTTCTACCAACTTCAAAAAGGAGATGGTACTCAATTCGACTGCATGTTTTTTATATGCATTACATTACATACATTACTCATAACTTTTTCTGGGTGAACCGATTTCGGTGATTCTTTTTTATCTGAAAGCTGGTGATTCTCATTTCGCCCTAAATAAATTTGATCAAGGTGTGACCAATCATTTTTGAGTTATTCTTAATAATTTATATTGAAGTCGGATGTACAAAATTGTAAATTTTAATTTTTTTCATTTTTTTACTTTATATACATTTATTTTATTATATACAATATTACAAACTATAATAATAATAAAAAAACTAAAACTAGAAACTTAAATTAACATATAGTCCTACTCCCCGCGGTATCGTGCCAAGAAAGCTGGCTGCGTTTCCCCGCTGAATGGCTATACTTAGCCTTTGAGCGAGAAAAGAACCAGCCCTCTTATCACCAGCAGCAACGACCAGCCGCGGATGGAGTTCCTTTAGGAACTTCACCGCAGTGGACCCCACGGACCGATAGTCTCTACAGCAAATGGCACAAATATGTAGTCATCTCTCAGAGGCTCATATTTGCGCCACTTACTCAGTTCAGCTGCCTCTGATGCTGCCCCGGCTCTAAACGAGGTACCCCTGAGATGAGACGCCGCCAGAGTGTCTACGCAAGTAGCATCCCACATTAGGGCTTTAACTCTCTCCCAAGGGACCAATGTCATACCGTCGGGTCTCCTGCCATCGTTTCTAAATATTCCACAAGGCTCTAAAACCGAGGGAACATTTATAGAGACAAGAGCCCTTCGGATGACATCGTTCAAAGAACTGTGTCGTGAAAACCTACCAGCACTTTTCTTACATGAAAGTCCGTGGAGATTTTAAATTATTTGAATGGTGACCGATTTTGACCGGACTTTCACTGACAGATAGATGATGTTATAAGAAGTAACTTAGGCTACTTTTGTTTTAGAACAAGAATTAGGGTTCCGCGCAAAAAAATTAAAGCCCATGAAATCCAATCGTAAGAGATTACGCGCGGGCGAAGTCGCGGGGAACAGCTAGTATATCAATATATTACCATAGGAATATTTTATTCATAATCATTATTATACCGTAAAAGTCCACTCCTGTACATAGGCCTCCCAAGAGATTGCCCCATAATTTGCCATAGCTGCCATGGAATGACAGCCGCGGTTTTTTATTATCTAATTATTGGGAGACACTGCTGTCGACCTCCTGGTGTGTTTTGTTCTATCGCTTCTAACGACACCCACGTGACGTAATAGGGTGTGAATATTTTTACACCGTCACTACACACTGCTATGAATTATATACATATTGTAGGGAATGAGGGTAATAAAATAAAACGAAATACGAACAAATGAAGGTAGAACTGGTAATCTCCCACCCGTTCTAGCAGTATAAAATATCGCGCAGGTGACTAAGAGCGATCAGTCGGTAATTCTAGATTGGTTTCTGATGATGTCTGTGCTGTTAGACTTTTGGCTTGTGCAGTTTTATTGGACTCAGCGCTCGCGGCCTAAAAGGCCACGAGATAAAAAAAGGGGTGGATTTTTGTTATTCTTCGTCGTCACTTGCGTAATGATGACTCCGAGGGCAGTTTAGAATGCACGTAAATGAGTTATCTAACGGCCGTCTGAACAGGGCGTGACGGGTCTCAGCTCTGACGGCTAGGCCAACTCTAGGTTAATTAGTGGGTGGAGGCGACTAGTGACGATTTTGGCTCGATTGCGAATGTGTTTCGCGAATGTCATACCTTTGTCGAATGTGACTTCTAGATATTTGGCTGTTGGTTGTCAGGGGATTTGGCGGAAGTGGAGATCCTTTGAAAGTGTATTGCTACACTTTTCTCAGGATTCACTTCGATTCTCTATCAACGGAACTAATCGGCTAAGCGGTTTACGGCAATTTGGAGCTGCTCGGTTAGGATTCTTTTATTGTGATGGCCGACGAAAAGTGCCGTGCGCCTCATTGGTGAAAAGAGCAGTATTCACTACCGGGTCCTTCGGGATGTCACTCGTGAAGAGTGTGAAGAGTAGTGGGGAGAGGACGGAGTCTTGTGGGACTCCAGCCTTGATGGGACGCTTTGTAGAGCGAGTACTCTATTCGATAACGAAAGTGGCGATTGGCAAGAAAGGCTCTGGTGATGTGGGTGAGCCTATCAGACACGTTGAGTTTATACAACTTGTAAAGCAAGCCATCGTGCCAGAGTTTGTCAAACGCTTTTGCGATATCGAAGAAGAGGGCACTGGTCATGGTGGTTCTGCGACTTCTTTGTGGGAGGTTGAATCCTTTCAGAATGTATTCTGTGATGCGATGTAATTCGTCGGCGCACGAGTGTTAGGGTCTGAAACCGAACTGCTCATCTGGAAGAAGTTTGGTGATGAATACGTGTTTACGAAGGCGATTCAATATGAGTCGCTCGTAAAATTTCCCCAGTGTGCTGAGGAGACTAATAGGTCTGTAACTAAAGGCTAAGTTACGTCGGTCTGTAGTTTTTCAAGAGAGCGTTGTCGCCTTTCTTGAAGAACAAGACCACCGCACTTCTGCTCCACGCCTCCGGAGTAGTGCCACCATGGAGGACGGAATTAAAGAGCTTCTGAAGGACTTCAAGTATCGGTTTTCCACCCGATTTCAGAAGCTCCGCTGTAATTCCATCCTTGCCCGGGGACTTGCCGTTTTTAAGGTGTTGGAGAGCCATTCTAATCTCGCTCAGACTGACGTCCGGGATATCTTCGGAATAGTGTCGGATAATACTCGCTTTTGGATTGTTACTCATACTTGTGTGTGCTTCCAACGATGACATGTACAGCTGCCCATAGAACCTTTCAATCTCACTCAAAATCTCAGGTGTCCCGGAAACGATGCTGCCACACTCGGTCTTCAGCTTTGACATTTGGCTCTTTCTGGCAGACAGATCTCTGGCAAAGACTTTGGAGCCTTGGTTCCGCTCGATCGCTTCTTCAATACGAGCTGTATTGAAGTTGCGTAAGTCCCGCCGCATGCATTTGGAGATCTGTCTGTTCAGTTGCCTGTAAGCTGTCAAATCTGTTGAAGAATGTAGCTTCATCTCCCGTCTAACAGCCATGAGATTAAGAGTTTTCACCCTCGCGATCACGGAGGTTTTCACCCTGCCGTGTAGTGGCGGTTAAGAATATCCACTACCCCATATCTTCCCGTGGGTGTCGTAAAAGGCGACAAAGGGAAACAGGCAGGAGATGGGCAGCAGCATCTTCCTGGTAACGACAAAATACAATAAAAAACTGCGGTTGCCAACCCGCTCGCCAAGCGTGGCAACTATGGCAATATATCCCCCATAATGAAAGTTACGAAGAGACGGCCCCCAGTCCCCGGCGGCGAAGACCGAATGTGGCAGTATCGTTTCCGGGGCACCTGAGATTTTGAGTGAGATTGAGAGGTTCTATGGGCAGCTGTACACGTCATCGTTGGAGCCACACGCAAGTGTGAGTAACGATCCAAGAGCGAGTCTTATCCGACATTATTCCGATGATATCCCGGACGTCAGTCTGAGCGAGATTAGAATGGCTCTCCAGCACCTTAAAAACGGCAAGGCCCCAGGCCAGGATGGAATTACAGCGGAGCTTCTGAAAGCGGGTGGAAAACCGGTACTTGAAGTCCTTCAGAAGCTCTTTAATTCCGTCCTCCATGGTGGCATTACACCGGAGGCGTGGAGCAGAAGTGCGGTGGTCTTGTTCTTCAAGAAAGGCGACAACGCTCTCTTGAAGAACTACAGACCGATTTCCCTTCTGAGCCGCGTCTACGTGCTGTTTTCGAGAGTCATTACGAATCGTCTCGCGCGCAGACTTGACGACTTCCAGCCTCCCGAACAAGCCGGTTTCCGAAAAGGCTTTAGCACCATAGACCACATACATACCCTTCGGCAAATTGTACAGAAGTCCGAGGAGTACAATTTGCCACTATGTCTGGCGTATGTAGACTATGAGAAAGCCTTTGATTCCGTCGAAATTTGGGCGGTGCTGCAGTCCCTTCAGCGATGCCAAGTTGACTGTCGGTATATCGAAGTGTTGAAGTGCTTGTACAGTAGGGCTACGATGGCTATCCGAGTACAGAACCAGAGTACGAAACCTATCCAATTGCAGAGAGGTGTAAGACAGGGTGACGTCATATCCCCGAAACTCTTCACCGCTGCATTGGAAGATGTTTTCAAGCTTCTGGACTGGAAAGGATACGGTATCAACATCAATGGCGAGTACATCACTCACCTTCGATTTGCCGACGATATAGTCCTTATGGCAGAATCGCTGGAGGACCTAAGCACTATGCTCAATGACCTCAATAGTGTTTCCCAACGGATAGGTCTTAAGATGAACATGGACAAAACAAAGATCATGTTTAATGTCCATGTCACACCTATGCCGGTAGTTGTTGGGAACACTAAGCTCGAAGTTGTTGACGAGTATGTTTACCTGGGACAAATAGTCCGACTAGGTAAGTCCAACTTCGACCGAGAGGTCAATCGACGGATTCAACTCGGTTGGGCAGCGTTCGGGAAATTACGGCACATCTTCTCGTCAGGTATACCTCAAAACTTGAAAACGAGACTGTACACCCAGTGCGTGTTGCCAGTGATGACATACGGAACTGAGACGTGGTCCTTCACTGCGGGCCGGATGAGGAAGCTCAAGGTCGCTCAGCGAGCTATGGAGAGGGCTATGCTCGGAGTTTCTCTGCGTGATAAACTCAGAAATGAGGATATCCGCAGTAGAACTAGAGTGACCGGCATAGCCCAACGGATTAGTAAGCTGAAGTGGCAATGGGCCGGCCATATAGCTCGAAGAACCGACAACCGATGGGGAAGAAAGGTTCTCGAGTGGCAGCCTCGTACCGGCAGGCGAAGTGTAGGGCGTCCCCCCACTAGATGGAGTGACGACCTGGTAAGATATGCAGGAAGTCGATGGATGCAGGTGGCCCAGGACCGTGCTTTGTGGCATTCTTTGGGGGAGGCCTATGTTCAGCAGTGGACTTGTGAAGGGCTGTAATGAATGAATGAATGAAGTATTACTTGTCATTTCGTTAGCAATGACGCCACGAAAATATTCGAAAACCACGATGGGCCAGCTCAAAACGGGGTGGTACCACGACCTCACAGAAAACCAGCGTGAAGTAGAGGTTTACCTCTGCGTTTCGCTTGGTGAGTGCAGGTGGCCGGAGGCCCTTTTTACTGGAAATGAGGCATTCCATCTTAGTCCTCACGGGTGACAACGCATCTACATTTTGATCTGTAATAGAGGATAGATGTAGATGTCTATGGGCCGCAGTAATCACTTACCATCAGGTGGACTATGTGCTCGTTTGTCACCCTTATCCAATAAAAAAAAAAGGTTACGCTTCTCTGGGAGGGCGTATGTGTGGAAGCTTATTTGCTGGGCACGCAGGTGATTAGTAGTGCTGCGGAATTCCTCAGTGTTTAGGAATATTCTGATGCCCTGACTTGCGTTTTGCACCTTAGGGCAATAATTTTTTTTGAAGTCCAACCGGTATGAAAGGTTGCTCTATTTTGTTTTGTCTTGAATGATGACGGGAAACGGCGGTTTTTCCCTACGTTCAGCAGGGGACACATTCACTGCGGGCTTGGCCGCAGGCTTAGGTGGCTGGGCGCGCCGCGGGGGCTGGCTTTTTTGCCGGAGTGGCGGTGGGGGACGAGGGGACCGAGTTAGACTCAACTGCCCTTTTTGGCTGCGCGTTTGCCCTGGACGAGGGTGAAGCCTTCATCTTCGGGCTTACGCAGGACACGCGAGTCGGTCTCCATGTTGGAGCCTGATTCAGCATTCGAGAGGACCGGAGAGGGGCCGCGGGTGGACATCGCAGAAGGCGCGGGGGACGCGGCGTCTTAAATTGTGTCTATGGACACAGGGGTTGTAGGTCCGGTGCTCGGCAACAGAGGGTCGTCGATCCGCACGGTTGGGCGGTCGATAAGGAGACCAGAAACGCTGGGTGGCCGGGCCGGCTAGAGGTGCGGAGTCGAGTGCAGGCTCGGGCGCGGGACGGGCATTGTTCTGTGCAATAAACACAGCCTAGATGTCGGGCAGGCTCGGCTAAAAAGTCGGCTAGTTCGTCGGTTGTAAACGACGCCATCTTGTTTGATACGCTAACACAATCAAGGATGTGTACCAAGCTCCTCCATCTTTCGGCGGGGGAGGTGTGTGCCAAAAACAAACACCTATACACCTGGCGCGTTGGTACGCTAGGGTGTGTACCTAGCTGTTGCCTACTGCAACACGCAACACAAAAATTACAAACGATGGCCGCCTCTGAGGCAGGGGGTGCGTTTCATTCTACTTACGGTTAGCGATACCAGGAAGCCAGGAAGGAGAGTTACGCGCCAAACAGACTTTGCACCACAACAATGGTCCGATACACTTTACAGTATGGTGTATTTCGGTGAACACAAAGTTAAGATAATTCATGCGCAGGAGCAATGAGAGTGGAGTGATGCGAGTGAACTTGACCGACACGTCCGATGTCTACAGAACTCGATCGCAGAATCGTCAATCTAATGAATGTAATCTCGGTAATTCTACGAGCCTCAGTGTTATTACTATGCCCGTTGGGGTGTTCTACTAGTGTAGACAAGGAAGATCGTGTTGCTGAGAGGCTGTCCTGTGGTACATTGAGACGGGTAGTGATGCTGTTGGTTTGCATACTTTGGTGTTATCATGTAATTGGATCCTGATAGTAAGCAGGGCTTGTTACCGAGTAGCGTTCTTATATTTAAATAATTTTGAGAATATTTCTAACATCAGAAGTGGAATAATTTCTTACTATATATATGTTACACCACATATTATATATTTATTTTACTTATTTTATCTAAATTCCGTCAACATTTTTTTAAAGTTTAAGGTTTCCTAATATGACAGCGGCTAGGGTTATTATATGTTGTATGTATAGTCTGCATGTTTATGTTGTAGCTCTAATTAATTATTTCTGACGGGACAATCAAAGTCATAGGGTGCGAGGGCAATGACCTCAGTGTTCCGGACGTATGTCCAATAAACACACCTATAAGTCATTGTAGAGGTTTGAGGACAAAGTTGAGTACTTTTTTCAATAATATACTGTTGGAACATTATGATATAATAATTCTCACGGAAACATGGTTTACCTCGAATATTGCAGATAGTGAATTCATTGATTCGCGTTATGTAGTGTACCGATGCGATCGAAATCGTGAGGTATGTGGTAAAACAGACGGTGGAGGTGTATTGATTGCGGTGCGCAGGGGGCTAAATGGCACTCGATGTATTTTAAAGCCCACTTTTCACTTTGAAGACGAAATTATAAATGTCCCATCTAATATTGACTATGTGATACTTAAGTTTTATTCTAAGCAACACAACGAATATCACGCTGTTGGCGGTGTTTACATACCACCAAATCAACCCTTAACTGCTTATCAATTATTTTTCAACTCTCTCCAAAATAAGCTTATGTGTAACGAAAATACAAAAATATATATTTTCGGGGACTTTAATCTACCTCATATTGAGTGGCTGCAGTATGACGGGAATACATGTACTCCAAATACACATTACTGCAAAAATCCAATGACTTTGCTCGTTTTAAATTTTTTATCAATTGTAGGTTGCAAACAATTTAATCTAATTAAAAATAATAAGAATCGCATCTTAGATCTTTTCATTTCAAATAATGATACAAGTATTTGTAGGTCACCACTAAACTCTTTAGTTCCAATAGACGTCTTTCATCCACCACTTAACGCCGAGATATTTTTTAACGTAGAATACATACAGTTGGCGCGTAAAACTTTACCAAAATATTGATTCTCCGAGGGTAAATATGCAGATATTAATGACGATATTAAACGTGTAGACTGGGCAAGTATTTTACAGGTGCCGTTCTTAGACACTGCCACCAACCACTTTTATGAAGAGATATATAAAATGATTAGGAAACACGTACCTTTACGTCTAATCAAATCTAAAAAGTTTCCAATATGGTTTACACGTCCACTAATACACATATTTAAAAATAAAGAAAAATCATGGATAAAGTGGAAAAACTTTTCTAACCAAGTAGATTATGAGGAATACTCTGTACTTTGAAAAAGGTTTAAACAACTTTCCGCGCAATGCTTTAATTCATATTTAAGTAAAATTGAAACATGTTTGCAGAAAGATTTCAAAGTATTTTGGTCTTTTGTAAACAATAAAAAAATCTGGTATTCCCAACGTAATGTCTCACGATGGAAATGAAACTGATAATCCTGAGGACATATGTGAATTTTTTTCTAACTATTTTACTTCAGTTTATGAGAACAGCTCACTGATGACGTACGACATAGATTCACTTCCTTGCTCATCAAACACTAACTTTATTATCTCAGATATATCATTTTCAAAACACACAATAGAACAATGTCTAAAAAACTTAGATATAACTAAAAGTTCAGGACCAGACGGTATCTCACCTTTTTTCCTCAAACATACTGCTAGCTCAATTAGCGTACCTCTGTTCTATTTGTATAACCGCAGTTTGCGTGAAGGTTTAGTGCCCACAGACTGGAAATCTGCGAATATAACCCCAGTGTTTAAAACGGTTCTAAAACTGATGTGACTAATTATAGACCTATTTCCTTACTTTCTGCCTTATCAAAAGTCCTTGAACGTTTAGTACATACTTCAATTTATCCGAGTTTACACAACTTATTTATTCCAGAACAACATGGTTTCGTAAAACACCGATCGACCATCAGTAATCTTATTTTATATACAAACTTTCTGTTTGATAATATGGACAATCGAATACAAACTGATACTGTTTACACAGACTTTTGTAAAGCTTTTGATAAGGTGGATCATTCCATCCTTCTTCAAAAACTTGCGTTCAATGGTATACGTGGAAACTTATTGCGGTGGTTCTCTTCGTACATTATTAATAGGACCCAAAAAGTTGTGGTTAACGGATTCTCCTCTAGCGAAAAATTAGTATCCTCAGGTGTACCACAGGGATCTATACTAGGTCCGATGCTCTTCACATTGTATATAAATGATATTCAGTCTTGTTTTATAAATAGTAATTTTTTGTGATATGCAGATGACCTGAAAGTTTATCGAAGTGTAAAGTCCCTTAATGATTGTGAGAAGCTACAGGAAGATCTCGACCGGTTATCTAACAACTGTCTAATCTATAAATTGCAATTAAGCATCCCTAAATGTAAATCTATTCCTTTCACCAAAAACGTAAAAACCTATAATTACATATATTCCCTTCTTAACAGTCCCTTAGAAAAAGTATCATTAATAAAAGATTTAGGCATCCTTTATGATTCAAATCTAACCCTTAATGCTCATATCAGCCATGTAACAAATAAAGCGTATCAAATGTACGGAATTGTTGCACGAACATGTAATTTTTTAAAAAAAAAAGCTCCTCATCTTATTTACTACTTTTCAAATCACTTATCAGACCACAAATTGAATATGCAACGCAAGTATGGAATCCCTATTATAATAAATACGGTGAACTTCTAGAATCATTACAAGCAAAGTTTCTTCGTTTTATAAATTATAAATGTTACCACGCTAAATCATCCTATCGCAACTTATTAAAAAAGTTTTCAATTCATACTTTAAAAGCAAGAAGAATATACTTTGATCTAATACTATTATTCAAAATAATTCGAAATGATGTAGATTGTAGTGAACTACTTTTAACAAAATATATATCCGTGTCCCTAGTCGTTCTCAACGCATTAGAGACGTGTATGCACATAAATTGTTTGCGCCTAAACTATGTAAAACCAATGAAGGTGAATGCGCTCCATTAAGACGTATTATGAAAGTATATAACATGCATTTTTCAAATATTATACACAGTTAATATACACAGTTACAATTTCGCAAGAACGTTCTAAGAAAGTTGGTAGACATTCAATAGTATCTTAAAATATTTTACAAGATAAATTTGTACTGTTAGCAATTATTTTTTTTTTACTTTTGTTTCATTTTGATTTTTATGGTACTGAATTCTGTCAATTTTATTTTATTTTCCCTTTTTTACTTATACTCTGTTTATTGTGCATTTATTATTTACTGTTACCAATTTAATATTACTTTGTGGATAACGGTGCTGGTTACATAATGACTAATATTATTTATAAAATGTTATTTGGTTTAAGAATTATTATGTAATTGTTTGTTGTCCTGAATAAATTAAAAAAAAATGAGCTTAATATTATGCTTAATAGATTTCAAATAAACGAGAATATTCTGAGTACGTATTTTTTTTAAATGTATGTTCACCGAGATCAGGAAAACGCGTGAACCGATTTAAGGCGCAGGTTGAGCAAAATGTCGCGCTAGTCGTTATTTGTGTGGTTTTTAGGAGCTATCTACTTTTTATTTAAAAGATATATCAACAAATAAAATACAAATTATATTTCTACATAATATTGATTCCATAAAAGCTATATCCAATTTTTTTTAAACGAATAAATATTAATATAATCTCCTTACAACGAAACCACATAAATGTGAAATTATTATTGATAACATGCATCTACTCGTAAATTAAGTATTATTTTATTTTGCGATTTACACCAATGGATAGGCAATTTATTAATGAATATTTCTATAGTAAAATTTTTTTCAAAAGACCAAAATTTGATTTTATTAAGAAATTATTTTAAAATCTGGGCGTATTCACTGCTCACGGACTTGCTGGAGTCAGTGAGCCCTGAGCTCTTCGACGTGGAACCCGTGTCGTTAGAGCGTCTGCCAGCGCCGTGTGCGCTCACGTCATCTTATCAGTCGATAACATTATAATATTATTACTTATTAGGTTATTTATAGGTAGTATTATTTGTTTGTTTTGGGAATAATTTTTCTTATTAGTTATACATATATTTGTTGTGTTTTTTACTGCGCGATGAAGCTTTTTGCGTGTATTTTCTTTGAAGTAAATGCAAATAAAAAAATGAAGCACCATTAGCATGTAAGGTTCGAATCCATAATTAAAATTTCGACAAATATTATAATTTACACTATAAAAGGCTAATTCAATATTATCACCCAACCACAATATTTTATTAAGTATAGTCCTGCCTCGTTGGTCTAGTGGTTGTAGTAGTGCGACTGCAGATCATGAGGTCCCGGGTTCGAATCCTGGGTCGGGCCAAAAAGTCAGTTATGAGTTTTTCATTTATGTACTAAGTTATAATTAGTATTACTAAGTTATAGTTTTTTGCTAAAATATAGTATATTATTTATTGCTTGTTTTTTCTTCTTTTTCAAAAAATAATTGAGTAAATAAGGTGTTCTATACTTATAATTCGGTAAAAAGTATCTAAGTAGGTACTAATATACCTACTTTTTACTATTAACTAAAAAAATTTAAAACTAAATTTAACTAAAAAGACTAAACTGACCATTTATTTTTTAACTCAAAACAGGACATGGGTTTATTTATACTCTAAAAACTATAACTTTATACAATTAGTGTTCACTGTAAAATTATATTCGGTATAGACGGTAATTATTAAATGCAACATATTTTTTTTAATTATTAATTACATTTGTCAGTGGATTAAATTTGCTTTAATAAAGTTGGTGATGATTTTAAATAAAAATAAAATTCTGCTCAAGTTTTTTTATTGTTATCTTTGTTAACAACATCGCCTTTAGAACTCTGAAACCGTAAGTGTTTCTTTCAGACGTCCACAATTTATTCAAAATAAAAAAATACTCTTTCTATCGGAGCATTCGTACCAGGTAGACATAAAATATATTCGATTAAAAAAAATTATGTTGAAGATTGTTGACTTTGAATACTTCCATTCAACGAGTTACGGGACAATTTTGTGTCCCGGAGCTTTGTTTGGGGACAATGGGACAGGTGACCGAGAAAAGGGACAGTCCCGTTCAAAACGGGACGTATGGTCACTTTAGCTATAACCTGGCGACGGCTCCGTGACGTAGTGGCTTAGCAATCAGTTGTTGCGCTGGGGGCCGCGGGTTCAAATCTCGCACGGAACAAATATTTGTATGGCCTACAAATAATTGTTCCGGGTCTGGATGTTTGTCCTCGTGCAATTTATGTTTGTAAACTGCCTCCACGACACAGGAGAAAATCCTAGTGTGGGGGTAACGTTTTTTTACAATTGAAATTGAAAGATTGAACCCTTATACTTCTTGTTGCTTGCTTGCTTATCTTCACGCACAATCCCTGACGGGGTAGCCAGAGAGAACAGATCGCCAAGTGTCACGATCCTTACAAACCTCTTTCGCTTCTTTCAGATTCATTATCTTCTTCATGCATGCACGTCTAGGTATCCGAGTACTTTTGACCCTACCCTCTTTGAGCAATTTGCTCACATGGTCTTCGAAAGTTAGTCTCGGTCTACCTCGACACCTTTTAATATTAACTTTCGCGCTATATATTTTCTTCACCATTCGGTCTTCACTCATTCGCTCAACGTGCCCAAACCACCGAAGCACGCCCTTATCAATTTTTGTGATAAGGTCATCTTTCAAACCTGCCATATTGCGAATCTCTTCGTTTCGCTTTCGGTCGGCCATGGTAACGCCGCACATTTTACGAAGAGATCGCATCTCCACTGCATTCAACTTACTTTTATGCTTCTTCTGGCATACCCAGGTTTCGCTGCCATATAACAAAGTCGGTACCAACACTGCGTTATGTATTGCAAGGCGTGCACTCTTCGCTACGCCTTGCCTTTTGACTAACGCAGTCAGGGCACCATTGACTTTGTTCCCGGCAGCGACACGCCTGTCCACATCTAAATCACATCTTCCATCCCGGCTAAAAGCACTCCCCAAGTATACAATTTCATTTACCTGTTCTAGACATTCCTGATTTACCCATATTTCACACTTCGTTCTCTCTTCGTCCCTTTCAAATACCAGAACCTTAGTTTTATTAGCATTCAAACGGAGACCTTTAATTTCACATTCTTCTTTCATACACGTGACTAATGCCTGCAGTTCTGCCTCTGATGGTGCAATAAGCACTGCATCATCAGCATACAGCAGACAATTTACTTTAATGTCACCCAATTTCACACCCAAACAACTATCTTTCAGCTTCTGTAAACAGCTGTCGAGATACAGTATGAACAGCCAGGAAGACATGACACAACCCTGCTTTACGCCCGTTTGGACGTTAAACATGGGTGACAGGTCATGCCCTACCCGCACACAGGCTTTACAGTCACAGTAAAGAGACTGCACAGCCCTTAGCAATCGACCATTCACACCATACCCCGGCAACAGTTCCCACATTTTCTTCCTTACAACCTTATCAAATGCTTTCTCAAGATCCACAAAAGCACAGAAAATCTTCTGGTTAGCAGCCAGAAGCTTCTCCGTGATCATGCGGAGAGAAAACATTTGATCCGTGCATCCTCTTCCAGGTCTAAATCCGCATTGTGCCTCCCATAGAAATCTTTCCGATTTCTCTTGCATCCTACGTGTCAAAACCTTCGAGTAAACTTTACTTGCTAGACTGGTCAAGCTGATCGCCCGATATCACCCACAGTCAAAATGTGAACCTTTACCTTTATATAAAGGCACAATGACTGCGGATCGCCAATCATCCGGGACATCCCCCGTCCGCCAGCACAAATTGCACAGCAGATGAAAGCTGTCCCAGACGCGAGGCCCACCATACTTGACCATTTCAGCAGTAACTCTGTCTAGTCCCGCAGCCTTACCACATTTCAAACTTCGAATCGCTCGTTCAATCTCTTTCATACTGATGATCTCAGTGTCATCGAGTCCGGGTCTGGCGTACCAGTCACGGCGTCATCCCCGGATCCCTCACTAAGATCATCACACGCATACATTTCTCTATAAAATTCGCTCCATCGCTGCATGACGTCCGATTTTTCTGAGAGGACGTCATTAGTTCTCGAAAGCACTTTGTTCATTCTTAAGGCCGTCGCACCACTCCGGGTCCTTCCAACCTCTTTCCAGAAGAGTTTGGAGTTCTCCTTAAAGTTGTGCGACAACCTTTCGTCCGCTTCCATTCTACACCTTTCACGCACTTCCTCAATCAGTGCTTTCGTGTGAACTTTCTGCAGCCTATATCTTTCTTTCATCTTCTCTCTCATATCCTTATCATTACTAGAGGCCAAGTAGTCTAACCATGCTTTCTTCTTCTTCTTTACAGCTTCTTTCACTTCATCATTCCACCATGCATCTCTTCTTTTACTACTGCCTCTTTTTATTGTTCCACACACTTCTTCCGCTGCACTTACCATTCCATCCCTAAGGTTCTGCCAAGTTCTTTCTACACATTCTTTTCTGCCATCGATGGTGTCAAGCTTTTCGGCTACCCTCGCTTGATATTTGTCCCTAGTATCCGCTTCCTGAAGCTTCCAGCTTCGGATGCGACAGACCGACTGTGGTTCTGTTACTGCCGTCCGGTAGCGCCAACCCGCGAACAGACCCCTAAATCTAGTAATCACTAGATAGTGATCCGTTCCCAGGTCAGCACCCCTGAACACTCGCGTATCCATCACCTGTTTTCGCAGTCGGTCATCCACCAGGAACAAATCAATCATACTTCTCTCATTCTTTCGTTCTCTAGTATACATATGGATTTTCTTGTGATTAAACATAGTGTTTGTCACAAGAAGACCCTTTTCCTTGCACACCGCCAGTATAAGCTTTCCAGCATCATTAACCCTTTTATCGCCAAACTTTCCAAGTACCGACTCGTACCCTGGTCGAGCGGTACCAACTCATCCATTCAAATCACCACATACAACAATTCTTTCGTTTCCCCTAGCTAAATCTAGAACTTCTCTTACATTCTCCCAAAACTCCTCCAGCTCAGCCCTGGACGACGAAGCTACCGGCGCATAAACAGCCAAAAGGAATAACTTCGTCAGTCCCAATTTAAAGCGAACCCAGAGAAGTCTTGAGTTCACAACCTTATATTCAGTCATAACATCGACCAACCGAGAAGACAGCAGCACCCCCACTCCCTGGCAAGCGTTCTCGCTCTCCGGGACTCCTGACCATAGAGCTAACGCCCCGCCAGGGAGCTCTTCAGTACCACTGCCCTTCCGTTTGGTCTCCGACATACACACGACATCTAATTCTCTTTCTTTCATTATTTCGATCAACTCATTCGTCTTATCTCTCATGCCTCCTCTAACATTCCACGTGCCAACTCTGCACTCTGTCCTCCACCTTCCGCCGTGTCGGGCTGTGCGTGACGGGTGGCGGTCCCCATCGCCGCTTTGCACGCTGCATTCCACACCAACGGGGACGAGCTGGTGTGCGTCGCCTTGGGGGGACGCCCTAACCCTCGTTGGCATGGGTGCGCAGCTAGTAGAATTGCAGCCCTGAAAAGGGCTGGCAGGGGTCGCGACGAGCACGCTTCTACAATGACCCCTGAATGATACTTCTTGTTGATTTTTGTATTAGTAGGTAAGTATATTACTTTTCAATACGTGACACGTAAAATTAACAATAATCAAAAACACATCTACGAAACATCCTTTTTATTTATTTATTCTTTATTGCACCAAATATTTGTACAAAAGGCGAGCTATCTATTTATTTACCTATAGTGAATAGGTATCTTTTAAACTCACAATTTTCAATGCTTCATTTTTAATATATAATTAATTATAAAATTTCATAATTAGATAATATATGAAAATAAATAATTCTAATTCTGGTCCTTCACTGCTGGCCGTATGAGGAAGCTCAAGGTCGCTCAGCGAGCTATGGAGAGGGCTATGCTCGGAGTTTCTCTGCGTGATAAACTTAGGAATGAGGATATCCGCAGTAGAACCAGAGTGACCGACATAGCCCAACGGATTAGTAAGCTGAAGTGGCAGTGGGCCGGCCATATAGCTCGAAGAACCGACAACCGATGGGGAAGAAAGGTTCTCGAGTGGCAGCCTCGTACCGGTAGGCGAAGTGTAGGGCGTCCCCCCACGAGATGGAGTGACGACCTGGTAAGACATGCAGGAAGTCGATGGATGCAGGTGGCTCAGGACCGTGCTTTGTGGCATTCTTTGGGGGAGGCCTATGTTCAGCAGTGGACTTGTGAAGGCCCCTTAAGGGGCTACTCCATGCGAACGACCTTGAGCATTTTGCCGGCGGCACGCCGCTCGCCTCAATATATTGCATATTCGAAATATGTACGACGCCACTACCTATTGTAGGTACGAACGTAGTATTATTTTTTCAACATCAATGAACTAATTTATGGAAATACACACAGCGTACAACGATAAATGTATTTTAATTTTTTTATTCGGTATATTAGTTGCATTATATTAGAATTATGTCATAATCATCATTCATCATTACAGCCCTTCACAAGTCCACTGCTGAACATAGGCCTCCCCCAAAGAATGCCACAAAGCACGGTCCTGAGCCACCTGCATCCATCGACTTCCTGCATGTCTTACCAGGTCGTCACTCCATCTCGTGGGGGGACGCCCTACACTTCGCCTACCGGTACGAGGCTGCCACTCGAGAACCTTTCTTCCCCATCGGTTGTCGGTTCTTCGAGCTATATGGCCGGCCCACTGCCACTTCAGCTTACTAATCCGTTGGGCTATGTCGGTCACTCTGGTTCTACTGCGGATATCCTCATTCCTAAGTTTATCACGCAGAGAAACTCCGAGCATAGCCCTCTCCATAGCTCGCTGAGCGACCTTGAGCTTCCTCATACGGCCAGCAGTGAAGGACCAGAATTAGAATTATGTATTTTCATATATTATCTAATTATGAAATTTTATAATTAATTATATATTAAAAATGAAGCATTGAAAATTGTGAGTTTAAAAGATACCTATTCACTATAGGTAAATAAATAGATAGCTCGCCTTTTGTACAAATATTTGGTGCAATAAAGAATAAATAAATAAATAGGATGTTTCGTAGATGTGTTTTTGATTATTGTTAATTTTACGTGTCACGTATTGAAAAGTAATATACTTACCTACTAATACAAAAATCAACAAGAAGTATCATTCAGGGGTCATTGTAGAAGCGTGCTCGTCGCGACCCCTGCCAGCCCTTTTCAGGGCTGCAATTCTACTAGCTGCGCACCCATGCCAACGAGGGTTAGGGCGTCCCCCCAAGGCGACGCACACCAGCTCGTCCCCGTTGGTGTGGAATGCAGCGTGCAAAGCGGCGATGGGGACCGCCACCCGTCACGCACAGCCCGACACGGCGGAAGGTGGAGGACAGAGTGCAGAGTTGGCACGTGGAATGTTAGAGGAGGCATGAGAGATAAGACGAATGAGTTGATCGAAATAATGAAAGAAAGAGAATTAGATGTCGTGTGTATGTCGGAGACCAAACGGAAGGGCAGTGGTACTGAAGAGCTCCCTGGCGGGGCGTTAGCTCTATGGTCAGGAGTCCCGGAGAGCGAGAACGCTTGCCAGGGAGTGGGGGTGCTGCTGTCTTCTCGGTTGGTCGATGTTATGACTGAATATAAGGTTGTGAACTCAAGACTTCTCTGGGTTCGCTTTAAATTGGGACTGACGAAGTTATTCCTTTTGGCTGTTTATGCGCCGGTAGCTTCGTCGTCCAGGGCTGAGCTGGAGGAGTTTTGGGAGAATGTAAGAGAAGTTCTAGATTTAGCTAGGGGAAACGAAAGAATTGTTGTATGTGGTGATTTGAATGGATGAGTTGGTACCGCTCGACCAGGGTACGAGTCGGTACTTGGAAAGTTTGGCGATAAAAGGGTTAATGATGCTGGAAAGCTTATACTGGCGGTGTGCAAGGAAAAGGGTCTTCTTGTGACAAACACTATGTTTAATCACAAGAAAATCCATATGTATACTAGAGAACGAAAGAATGAGAGAAGTATGATTGATTTGTTCCTGGTGGATGACCGACTGCGAAAACAGGTGATGGATACGCGAGTGTTCAGGGGTGCTGACCTGGGAACGGATCACTATCTAGTGATTACTAGATTTAGGGGTCTGTTCGCGGGTTGGCGCTACCGGACGGCAGTAACAGAACCACAGTCGGTCTGTCGCATCCGAAGCTGGAAGCTTCAGGAAGCGGATACTAGGGACAAATATCAAGCGAGGGTAGCCGAAAAGCTTGACACCATCGATGGCAGAAAAGAATGTGTAGAAAGAACTTGGCAGAACCTTAGGGATGGAATGGTAAGTGCAGCGGAAGAAGTGTGTGGAACAATAAAAAGAGGCAGTAGTAAAAGAAGAGATGCATGGTGGAATGATGAAGTGAAAGAAGCTGTAAAGAAGAAGAAGAAAGCATGGTTAGACTACTTGGCCTCTAGTAATGATAAGGATATGAGAGAGAAGATGAAAGAAAGATATAGGCTGCAGAAAGTTCACACGAAAGCACTGATTGAGGAAGTGCGTGAAAGGTGTAGAATGGAAGCGGACGAAAGGTTGTCGCACAACTTTAAGGAGAACTCCAAACTCTTCTGGAAAGAGGTTGGAAGGACCCGGAGTGGTGCGACGGCCTTAAGAATGAACAAAGTGCTTTCGAGAACTAATGACGTCCTCTCAGAAAAATCGGACGTCATGCAGCGATGGAGCGAATTTTATAGAGAAATGTATGCGTGTGATGATCTTAGTGAGGGATCCGGGGATGACGCCGTGACTGGTACGCCAGACCCGGACTCGATGACACTGAGATCATCAGTATGAAAGAGATTGAACGAGCGATTCGAAGTTTGAAATGTGGTAAGGCTGCGGGACTAGACAGAGTTACTGCTGAAATGGTCAAGTATGGTGGGCCTCGCGTCTGGGACAGCTTTCATCTGCTGTGCAATTTGTGCTGGCGGACGGGGGATGTCCCGGATGATTGGCGATCCGCAGTCATTGTGCCTTTATATAAAGGTAAAGGTTCACATTTTGACTGTGGGTGATATCGGGCGATCAGCTTGACCAGTCTAGCAAGTAAAGTTTACTCGAAGGTTTTGACACGTAGGATGCAAGAGAAATCGGAAAGATTTCTATGGGAGGCACAATGCGGATTTAGACCTGGAAGAGGATGCACGGATCAAATGTTTTCTCTCCGCATGATCACGGAGAAGCTTCTGGCTGCTAACCAGAAGATTTTCTGTGCTTTTGTGGATCTTGAGAAAGCATTTGATAAGGTTGTAAGGAAGAAAATGTGGGAACTGTTGCCGGGGTATGGTGTGAATGGTCGATTGCTAAGGGCTGTGCAGTCTCTTTACTGTGACTGTAAAGCCTGTGTGCGGGTAGGGCATGACCTGTCACCCATGTTTAACGTCCAAACGGGCGTAAAGCAGGGTTGTGTCATGTCTTCCTGGCTGTTCATACTGTATCTCGACAGCTGTTTACAGAAGCTGAAAGATAGTTGTTTGGGTGTGAAATTGGGTGACATTAAAGTAAATTGTCTGCTGTATGCTGATGATGCAGTGCTTATTGCACCATCAGAGGCAGAACTGCAGGCATTAGTCACGTGTATGAAAGAGGAATGTGAAATTAAAGGTCTCCGTTTGAATGCTAATAAAACTAAGGTTCTGGTATTTGAAAGGGACGAAGAGAGAACGAAGTGTGAAATATGGGTAAATCAGGAATGTCTAGAACAGGTAAATGAAATTGTATACTTGGGGAGTGCTTTTAGCCGGGATGGAAGATGTGATTTAGATGTGGACAGGCGTGTCGCTGCCGGGAACAAAGTCAATGGTGCCCTGACTGCGTTAGTCAAAAGGCAAGGCGTAGCGAAGAGTGCACGCCTTGCAATACATAACGCAGTGTTGGTACCGACTTTGTTATATGGCAGCGAAACCTGGGTATGCCAGAAGAAGCATAAAAGTAAGTTGAATGCAGTGGAGATGCGATCTCTTCGTAAAATGTGCGGCGTTACCATGGCCGACCGAAAGCGAAACGAAGAGATTCGCAATATGGCAGGTTTGAAAGATGACCTTATCACAAAAATTGATAAGGGCGTGCTTCGGTGGTTTGGGCACGTTGAGCGAATGAGTGAAGACCGAATGGTGAAGAAAATATATAGCGCGAAAGTTAATATTAAAAGGTGTCGAGGTAGACCGAGACTAACTTTCGAAGACCATGTGAGCAAATTGCTCGAAGAGGGTAGGGTCAAAAGTACTCGGATACCTAGACGTGCATGCATGAAGAAGATAATGAATCTGAAAGAAGCGAAAGAGGTTTGTAAGGATCGTGACACTTGGCGATCTGTTCTCTCTGGCTACCCCGTCAGGGATTGTGCGTGAAGATAAGCAAGCAAGCAACAAGAAGTATAAGGGTTCAATCTTTCAATTTCAATTGTAAAAAAACGTTACCCCCACACTAGGATTTTCTCCTGTGTCGTGGAGGCAGTTTACAAACATAAATTGCACGAGGACAAACATCCAGACCCGGAACAATTATTTGTAGGCCATACAAATATTTGTTCCGTGCGAGATTTGAACCCGCGGCCCCCAGCGCAACAACTGATTGCTAAGCCACTACGTCACGGAGCCGTCGCCAGGTTATAGCTAAAGTGACCATACGTCCCGTTTTGAACGGGACTGTCCCTTTTCTCGGTCACCTGTCCCATTGTCCCCAAACAAAGCTCCGGGACACAAAATTGTCCCGTAACTCGTTGAATGGAAGTATTCAAAGTCAACAATCTTCAACATAATTTTTTTTAATCGAATATATTTTATGTCTACCTGGTACGAATGCTCCGATAGAAAGAGTATTTTTTTATTTTGAATAAATTGTGGACGTCTGAAAGAAACACTTACGGTTTCAGAGTTCTAAAGGCGATGTTGTTAACAAAGATAACAATAAAAAAACTTGAGCAGAATTTTATTTTTATTTAAAATCATCACCAACTTTATTAAAGCAAATTTAATCCACTGACAAATGTAATTAATAATTAAAAAAAATATGTTGCATTTAATAATTACCGTCTATACCGAATATAATTTTACAGTGAACACTAATTGTATAAAGTTATAGTTTTTAGAGTATAAATAAACCCATGTCCTGTTTTGAGTTAAAAAATAAATGGTCAGTTTAGTCTTTTTAGTTAAATTTAGTTTTAAATTTTTTTAGTTAATAGTAAAAAGTAGGTATATTAGTACCTACTTAGATACTTTTTACCGAATTATAAGTATAGAACACCTTATTTACTCAATTATTTTTTGAAAAAGAAGAAAAAACAAGCAATAAATAATATACTATATTTTAGCAAAAAACTATAACTTAGTAATACTAATTATAACTTAGTACATAAATGAAAAACTCATAACTGACTTTTTGGCCCGACCCAGGATTCGAACCCGGGACCTCATGATCTGCAGTCGCACTACTACAACCACTAGACCAACGAGGCAGGACTATACTTAATAAAATATTGTGGTTGGGTGATAATATTGAATTAGCCTTTTATAGTGTAAATTATAATATTTGTCGAAATTTTAATTATGGATTCGAACCTTACATGCTAATGGTGCTTCATTTTTTTATTTGCATTTACTTCAAAGAAAATACACGCAAAAAGCTTCATCGCGCAGTAAAAAACACAACAAATATATGTATAACTAATAAGAAAAATTATACCCAAAACAAACAAATAATACTACCTATAAATAACCTAATAAGTAATAATATTATAATGTTATCGACTGATAAGATGACGTGAGCGCACACGGCGCTGGCAGACGCTCTAACGACACGGGTTCCACGTCGAAGAGCTCAGGGCTCACTGACTCCAGCAAGTCCGTGAGCAGTGAATACGCCCAGATTTTAAAATAATTTCTTAATAAAATCAAATTTTGGTCTTTTGAAAAAAATTTTACTATAGAAATGTTCATTAATAAATTGCCTATCCATTGGTGTAAATCGCAAAATAAAATAATACTTAATTTACGAGTAGATGCATGTTATCAATAATAATTTCACATTTATGTGGTTTCGTTGTAAGGAGATTATATTAATATTTATTCGTTTAAAAAAAAATTGGATATAGCTTTTATGGAATCAATATTATGTAGAAATATAATGTGTTTTTTATTTGTTGATATATCTTTTAAATAAAAAGTAGATAGCTCCTAAAAACCACACAAATAACGACTAGCGCGACATTTTGCTCAACCTGCGCCTTAATAACACGCTCGCTAATAAGTTGATACTACCAATTTTCCCTTCATAATTTAAACGGGCTTAGGACTTTCATCTACATCTATACAAATAAATAAAATTGATGTGTCTGTTTGTAACAATAAAATATAAGCTTTTTACTAAATGAATATGAAAGTGTATACGGTACTTATAACAAAAACTCAATTTATAAAATTTTTGTCTGTCTGTTTGTTCCAGTTAATCTCCGAAATGGCTGCACCGATTTTGACGGGACTTTCCCTGGCAGATAGGTGATGTTATAAGGAGTAACATAGCTATTTTTATTTTAGAAAAAGGATTAGGGTTACGCGCAAAAAAATTAAAACCCACAAATACACGCGGACGAAGTCACGGAGAACAGCTAATAAATAAAATTAAAAAAAAAAAAATATTTTAAACTTCAACGAGTAACCGATGATTGTCTTTTTTATGGCGTATTCTAAAAAGTGGAATGAAATGTACAATTATTAAAGATTTAAAGCATTTACAACAACAAACTACCGCAACAACTTACCGCCTAAACAAGCAATCACTTAAAATAACATCAACTTATTAGTAGTAGTAGTGTTCAAAATGGAGTCAGTTTGTCTCAATGCACAGGTGAACACGTTTCCTTATATTGTTTTTCACATTAATTACATGAAGCACCGTCATATTGGAAATAAAAATTAACCAGTAACACTTGGGTTATATCGTCCAGGAAATCTTGAATAACACCTTGCTATTGTCCAAATAATTACCACCAATTAATCGTCTTTCAATGAAGTACGGGCCCAAAATTATGTTATCAATAATTTCGGCCCAAACATTTACCCTAAATTGCACTTAATGATTGTCTTTTATAGCGTGTGGGTTGCATACTGCCCTGTAAGGTTCGTTACGGCTATTATAAAGCTCTACACGCGTAAATAGTTATAATTATCAATATTTGACAACAACCATTCACAAAAATGATGTCGAAGTGGACCGTCGTTATTATTTAGTGCTTGCACACGTTGGTAATCAAATGGGTGGATGAATTCAGTAGTTATTAGTCCTGGCTAACTTTAAATTCACGAGCTGCATCATTGGTGCTAGTGCGGGGGTTCATTCGAAAAACTCGATCACTGCGTTTTGGACAGCCAGGCGTATTTTTGACTGAACACCTCAAGCACTTCCATGTGACGGAGTGGTGAACTATCAAAAGTCTAACATCCTTTGCTTTGCTGCCAAATTTGTACTCTGATTGGGTGGTACACGTGTATTATTTTCTTGTCTTTGCAAACGCGGTAAAGACTCACTTTCGTATAATATTTGCGCATCACGTAAACTTTTATTGCTTAAAATGTAACGCCATTCCATTTCATAGTATTGGCATTTCGAATATTTTCGTGGCGTCATTGCTAACGAAATGACAAGTAATACTTACTACCTACGAAATTTTTAAAATAGCATACTCGTACCTAATGAAGTTACGGTCAAGTCAACACTGTCGGCGAGCCGGGCGAACGTACATAGCAGTGTACGTTCGTACATGTACGAACGTACATAGCAACGAAAGAGAAAGGGCGGGAAGATGCGCTTGTCTTTTACGAGTCAAAACAACTATCAGATACCTAAATCTGTAACCGAGCGCGAGCGCCCAACGTCACCGACTGCTTTCGAATTCAGCACTCCCTTACGAATATATGCGTGCATAGTAAAATAGTAGACGCTATATATTAATGAATGATAATCCACGTGAAAAGGAAGTGGAAACCATGATTGAGGGAATGGTGAAGGATGGTGTTATTGAACCTTCATCTAGTCCATGGTGTTCACCTGTGGTGCTGGTAAAGAAGAAGGACGGCAGTATGCGGTTTTGTGTTGACTACCGCCGCTTGAACGACGTTACGAAGAAGGACAGCTTGCCAAGAATTGATGACACGCTCGATATGCTTACAGGCGTAAAGTGGTTTAGTACGCTGGACCTGAAAAGTGGCTACTGGCAGGTTAAAATTGACCCTAAGGACAAGGAGAAAACTGCATTCTCCACAGGAAAGGGTCTGTGGCAATTTAAAGTCATGCCGTTTGGATTGTGCAATGCTCCAGCAACGTTTGAAAGGTTGATGGATATTGTACTTACCGGGCTAATTGGAGATGCCTGTCTGGTCTATTTGGATGACATCATCATCGTAGGCCGTACGTTTGAGGAACACCTACAAAACCTGGAACGCGTGCTCATGAAGATCCAGAGTGCCAACCTCAAGTTGAGTCCGAAGAAGTGCTCACTATTTAAATGGCAAGTAAGTTTTTTGGGGTATGTAGTGTCGGAAGAAGGTATCCGCACGGATCCAGAGAAAATTGCCGCAGTCAAGGAGTGGCCGGTTCCAAAAGACAAGACACAGGTTAGAGCATTTTTGGGTTTGTGCTCTTATTATCGGCAATTTGTGAAAAACTTTGCAGATATAGCCAAACCTCTGCACAAGCTAACCGAGGAGAAGCGACATTTCTGCTGGGATGAAAGTTGCAATATTGCATTCCAAGAGCTCAAGAACCGTCTGTGCAAAACACCTATTTTGGGGTACCCTGATGCGGGCAAGGAATTCATAGTTGACACAGACGCAAGTGATATAGGACTTGGCGGTGTGTTGTCTCAACGGAATGGTGATCAAGAGATTGTGATAGTGTACTTCAGCAAGTCGTTGTTAAAGCCGGAAAGGAACTATTGTGTTACAAGACGGGAATTGCTTGCTGTGGTAAAGTCCTTGCAGCATTTTAGCAAATATCTTCTAGGGCGGAAATTCCACTTACGAACTGACCATGCTGCACTGAAATGGCTATCGCAATTCAAAAATCCGGAAGGACAAGTTGCGAGATGGATTGAACTACTGCAGGAATACGACTTTGTGATCGAACATCGCAGCGGGAAATCTCATGGCAATGCAGATGCATCGTCAAGAAGACCTTGCTCTGAAGATTGCAAGCATTGTACTAGGCAAGAGGATAAGGAAGTGGTATCTGTGAGGATGCTCAGGACAGACCAGCTCAGCAATGAGTGGAAGGACAGCCTACAACATGCACAGCAGGAAGATTCGGACATTAAGCCGATTCTGGAATGGATGAAGGCCAGTGCTCCTAAGCCCAAGTGGAGCGACGTCTCAGCAATGAGTTCGACCACGAAAAGCTATTGGGCCCAATGGGACAGCTTGCTGATTCAGGATGGAGTCCTGTGCCGTAAATGGGAAAATGTTCGGGGAGACAGTTGTCATTTGCAAATGGTTGTCCCTAAGGCTAAAGTACCGGATGTTCTACAGCTGTACCATAGTGGTTGTTCAGGAGGCCACCTGGAATTTAAACGAACTCTACTGAAGTTCCGGGAACGGTTTTACTGGGTCCGCTGTCGTGACGATGTCGAGGACTGGTGCCGCAAATGTACAAGTTGTGCGGCTGTAAAGGGACCTCAAATTCGTAGTAGAGGCGCATTGAAATTGTACAATGTTGGTGCACCATGGGAGAGGATAGCCACTGACGTTGCGGGGCCGTTTCCGGAAAGTGAAAGTGGTAACAAGTATTTCATGGTTGTGATGGATTACTTCACTAAGTGGCCAGAAGTCTTCGCCATTCTAAATCAAGAAGATTCAACAGTTCATGACGTCTTCTGTCGTTTTGGAGTACCCTTAGAGATTCACAGCGATCAAGGAAGGAATTTCGAGTCTCAAATATTCCAGGAAACTTGCAGAGTTATGGGTACTCATAAAACATGAACAACTTCTTACCACCCACAATCTGATGGAATGGTAGAACGATTTAATCAGACATTGGAAAGGTACCTAGCAAAAGTTGTGGAAAAACGACAACAACGAGACTGGGACAGGCACATACAACCGTTTTTGTTGTCATATCGAAGCGCTGTTCACGAAAGTACATCAGTGACGCCAGCTTTCGCAAACTTTGGGAGAGAATTACGGCTGCCTGCAGACCTGATCACCGGAATACCACCTGATGCCCCACGCAGTATAACCGATTAGGCAAATGACTTGCGGAACAAAATGAATGATATTTATGAGCACGTCAGACAGTCGGGCCAGCAAACGTCTGAGAAGATGAAAACACGATTTGACCGCAAAATGAACAACAAAGGGATTGACGAAGGTTCACTAGTGTGGTTACACAATCCAGCTCGCAGCAAAGGGAAATCTCCTAAGCTTCAAGCTAAATGGGACGGACTGTACCGGATTGTGACAAGGATCAATGACGTAACCTACCGGATACAGAAAGGTGCCAGAGGTACTCCTAAGATCGCCCATGTGGATCGACTGGCGCGTTATTATGGGGCCAATATTGCTCGGGACGAGCATGTCTTAGGAGGGGGCAGTGTTGCGCGCCATTATTAATGTCTTGTATATGGCAACACTAGTTACACTAGCGCCCTCTAGTGTCAAGTAGCCGATATGTACTCGAACATTCTAGATGTCGCTACAGTAGAAGGTTCTGGAAACTATCTGAGGGCCTATATAAGGCCGGTATAGACCACGACCGGGCAGTATTGAATTGGCGATACAAGAGAATACTTAGAAGCGAAATAACGGCGAACTGTGTTTTATTATTAGTGTGATTTTAGATTGTAATTAGTGTTGTGTAATTAAAGTGTCAATTTTGGTAATTCAATCGGCTGTTTTTAATTGTCTCGAACCCCAAGCTCGTAATAATAATTTTAAATTGCCTTTTTTTAAACTCCTCCGAATCATATTAAACTGATTAATATAGTTAGATTGCTAGCATAAAAACTTAAAAGCAAGGGGCCGAGGCCCCTTCGCATTGAAATCTTTATATTATATAATTTCAGGAGTTTTCTTTTTAGGAAAGCAAATGGTTATCGGAAAGGGCAGAATGACGTCTGCCTGGTCAGCTAGTCCTTATATAAAAGGAAATGCTAATGTAATAAGTAATGCTTATCTAAAAAGCAACAAATCACAACGACAGCTTTCATACCGACTTTACATCAATGATACTATAAAATATCGCGTGTTGCTTGTTCATAAAAGTTCACTATTGAGCCTCTAATTGCAGAGAGGATTTTTCTAAATCATTACGCTAGGTAGGCGTTACGATCGCGCACCAGAAGTCTGTCTTACCCCAATGAATGTTTTTTTTTATAGGATAGGGTGACAAATGAGCACACAGTCCATCTAATGGTAAGTGGTTGCTGTGGCCCATAGATATCTACATCTATCCTCGTTTGTAATCAAAATGCAGATGCGTTGTCACCCGCGAGGACTAAGATGGAATACCTCTTTTCCAGTAAAAAGGGTCTCCGGTTCTCTTCACTCACCATACGAAACACAGCAGTGTTTAGCTGTTGTGTTCCGTTTAATATATAATTAATATTTAATATATAAAGTTTAATATTTAATAAATAATAACAGTGGCGTAACAAGAGTGTGCGGAGGGCCATGGCCGAGGTCGCCAGATATTAGTAAGCGGCATTTTAGGAAAGAAAAGTCCGCTTAAATTTAACTTAGCCCTAAATTTTTAAATAATGCTAAAAACAATCTCAAAAAAACATGCGTGAGTGTCGTGGAACACTCGGTTGGAACGAAGTTCCTTATTATTCATAACGTATTATATTATTGATTAGCAAATACAAATAAATGTATTACTAGCGTCTATTAAAATGAAGCGTCATTTAAAATAAAATACACTTTGACAAGGGGCAGTGACGAAAAAATCTTACACTTTTTGTCGCCTAGCTCCCATCCGCCAAACACATACCGTCCGATAAGAAACTTCGTTCCAAAAATCTGACAATTTGCTGTTACTGAATACTTTCAATTATAAACACTGTAGCAAAGCAAGATAATCAGCACACTCGCAATTCTGATAAAGCCAGTATAATTACAGGCTGTAAGGCATACCATCTTAGTCCGCAGAGGTGACAACGTATCTGTTGCCTTCTGCGTTTGAAGTTATTGCAGGTGTCCATGGACTACAATAACCACTTACCATCAGGTGGACTGTAACTTCGTTAGTCACTTTTGTTTCACTAAAAATATTAAAAAAGACGTATCAACTCGAATCACTAGGACTAAGTATTGTCATGCATTGCACATTACGTACTCTTTGGGCGGGAACTGGCATCTGTCATCCGTTTGTACCTGCACATTATGGCGGAACTGCGCGTATTTTGCCGCTCTAATGACGTGTTCCACTTGCAAAGGATGTACGTTTGCGGTAACGAACAAAACAACTGTTTTTTGATATGCGAATTATAAGTCAACAATCCCTCTGTAACTGTTTATTTTAATTTGGACACAATATGAGGTGGAAAATTTTGCAACCCATCTCTTTCTGTGGATATCGTAGGTGCCTTCGATATATGGTGGTATAGCCAGATCATATCCACCATCGGACGAAATTATGACGACTGGATCAGGCGCTGTGCAGTGTGCTCATTTGTCACCCTAGTAGTTGATTGACCCCAGCTAGTTGATATTGCAGCAACCGATCGAGTGTAGTTAGGTAGTACTCCACCGGATTTGAGGTCAATTAATTTTTATTTTAAAGAAATATATATCTTGTGATTATATATTATGTTTTAAGGTAATGAATATGTCCTTGAAAGACATTAGTAATAGTCTTAGTTATGCATAACAGTAACACGGCAACTCATCTCTATGTATAAAAATCAATTGCTTTCCTTTAGTCTCGATAAAACTTAAAAACGGCTCGATAGATTTCCTCATTTTTGTGTGTGTGTGTGTGTGTTGGGTTCCTTCAGATTCACACTTGCGACCGGTAGATGGCACTGTTGTCGAGATCCAGAAATCCGCTTGGCAGACGGGCTTGCAACCACAGTTTTTTTTAAATTTTTTAGTTGTTATTAGAAAAACGCTGCTACCACTTCTGGTTGGCTTCGCTCTGTCGTCTCTTATGATACCCATGGGACGATCATATGGCGTATTGGATTTTTTTTTATAGAACAACGCCACTACACAGTATTATTGTATAATTATAATCAATGTTTTTCTTTTTTTCTTTTTATTTAAAGCAATCTCGTTGTATCTAATGAGGGCTAATAATTTTCTGCTCACCAGATGTCGCTAGTTGACACTGAAGTAAAGTTTTTTGTTACACAATGTAATTTAATTGAGAAGTTGTTTTTTAATAAAAGTTTATCAGTTTCTAGAGTATTATATTAATACACAAAACAATACGTCAGCGGTTTGCTCTTTAATTTTATGCACATTTTTAACGTTTTTTAAAATTTTCTACTTTTATAAATATTCTGTGGTTTGGTTTATTTATTTTTAATGTTATTAATATAAAATATAGCTAATAGTACATAAAGAAACAATAACTTTTACATTTTCCGAACAAATTAACTTCCCCGCTGTGAAATCTGTCAAATATTATACCTCACTTTCTAGTGGCGTCGCCCTGGTGGTAGAAAAAGTCGTGGATGCTCTCATTCTGCCAATGTCAAATTATTCAGGAAAATGACACTAAGATTATGAATATTAAATTTTATATTAGAGTGTTTGTTGAGATAGTCAACAGATATACAAGTTATTAGGCCATATATAATAATTAGTACATATTGTTATGTCCACGGAACATAATTACTCTCTACGTTATGCCTGTTACGAGTTGATAACGGAGGGTAGATAAATGTGTCGCCTATGGTCCGGTGATTATGAAGCACATAATGACGTGTCGGTTACGGTTCGGCGCACGGTAATTTTTTTTAATCGAGTTTGAAAATTGTGAACGATTCCATTGTCCAAGCCGTCACCGTTATAAGATAGAATTTGTGCCGTATATTTGTGGAAATGTTATTCGTAACAACGCCGAACGTCCACCGCAAACTAAACTAACGTAGTTTATCTTAGCTCGCATAGCTGAGGCAGTATTTTATATATGTGCGTCCACCGCAAACTATGCCAGCTAAGCTAGGTAAAATAGCCAAACTAAGTCAAACTAATTTAGTTGTGTAGGCCGATCCGAAACTACGCGAACGAAGCTAAACACCTCTCACCCCCACACCTTACCCCTCTGGTGCGAATCCCTTAGTGTTATTTGTTTTAGCTTATTTTTCGGTGGACGTGCAACGATTTTCAACGTTAGCTTAGCTTAGCTCACTGAGGGTTTTCACATAGTTTAGTTCGCGGTGGACGTTCGTCTTAAAGAACTTTAGAGACAAAGTGAAACAAGTAAACCTCTGTTATTCTTTACATACGAAATACAGTTCAAAAGCCGTTTACAATAAACTTTTTATAAAAATTTGCGAGGTTATTAAGTGATTTTATAGGGTGTAAAAATAGAATATATTCTATTCTAGAGAAAGTAGAGTTTAATATTTTTTTACAAGTATTTAAGTGATGCTTATTGGAAGTAATTTATGCTTTTACCACTTCTTCAGAAAACTCCTGCGCTGGAAAGAACCAGCAAGAAACCGAGATTTACAATATTACAATGTTTACTTTTCCCGTCAATCACACTTAAAATTGCAATAAATAATTTCATTGGTGTCGGTGGGTTTCGAACCCTGAGCCTGAGCTACTCGGATCCAAATTTCACGTACCGATCAGTTCATTATTGGACAAGCCTATATTCAGAAAACTGCTATAACGAATAGTGAATAATGGGAACGTGCGCTGGAATACAATGACGTTTCCTCTCCTGTTTCATCGAACTAGAACAGGTGGTTTTGTTTTGGCGGTCAACTTTACCTAAATACAATTAAAATTGTGTCTTTCTATAATTTAGTTTCAAGCACACTGACATTATCATTAGAAAGTATATTCGTAGAAACTATACGCTAACTATACGCTGTACGTCCCTAGGTGACTAGGTGACTCTATCACATATAAAAATCCATAAAAATGTTACGACCATAGATTAAAACTTATAGATTAATAATTAAAAATTTTAAATTTTATACAACCGACTTCAATATAAATTATTAAGAATAACTCAAAAACTATCGGTCATACCTTGATCAAATTTATGTGAGACCATATGTGAAGCACCAGCTTTCAATTAAAAATAGAATCATCAAAATCAGTTCGCCCAGAAAAAAGTTATGAGGTAACACACTTAAAAAAATATACAGTCGACTTGAGTACCTCCTTCTGTTTGAACTCGGGTAGAAAATATAAACCATTGTCGATATTACAACAAGTGTTCCATATCTAAACAAGACATCATCAAGAGAAATAAACTTTGTAACGGCTAATCACTTAGCAAGCCATTTTTGCACGTCAATTTCAGCAATTATTTTACATTTCTTTGTGGTTGTTCTGACCATTTATAGGGATACATGTGTCCTTAAACGAACAATTAAAAAGGTTCCTACACATACTTTTTATTAAATTTACGTCCACCTAATGCTAAGTTGATGCTGTGAGGCTGTGGAACATAGACGCCTACATTTTGGATACTATATTTTATCTCTTTTGTAGTATGAACCCCAAGTGTATAATTTTGAAATGCTGCGAATGCATAATACTACAATTAATAGTCCTCCAGACCAAATTTTGGTCACGGCGGTCAGTCTCAACGTAGACTGGCATCTGCATTAGTAAAGAGTGTAACATTTTATACATGGTAGAGCCATGCTGCATCTATATTAGTAGTATAGTTGTAGCACGAATGGGTAAGCTCGACCGGGGAAGGACCACGCTCTCACAGAATACCAGCGTAAAATAGCAGCTTAACACTGCTGTGTTTCGTATGGTGAGTGTAGAGAATCGGAGACTCTTTTTACTGGAAAAGAGGCATTCCATCTTAGTCCTCACTGGTGACAACGCATCTGCATTTTGATTCGCAAATGAGGATAGATGTAGATGTCTACGGGCCACAGTATCCACTTACCATCAGGTGGACTGTGGGATCGTTTGTCACTCTATCCTATAAAAAAAGTATGAATCCAAAGTGTATAATTTTGAAATGCTGCGAATGCACAATACTACAATTTAAAATCCTCCAGACCAAATTTCGGTCACGGCGGTCAGTCTCTACGTAGACTAACATCAGCGCATGATAGGATTATATTTCCCAAAGCGAATGCCCAAACATAGGAGAGCACTCTTAATTTCCACGCTGTCGTAGTCTGATGGTATGGTAATCCGATACGATCTTAGAGAGATCTGGCGAAGCATCAACAGCTTTACGTGCTTTCCGGGGCATGGGGTAAAACAACGCCAAGTTCCTGACTCCAGGCCGTTATTGAGAATTTCTTGATAGAAAAAAACCCAATAACCGATTTTGGCATGACACGGGATTCTAACCTGGGACCTCATGATCAACAATTGCGGTAACGACCACTAGACCTACGAGGCACTCCGTTCGAATGTATATCTAGATGCAAAGTAGAGACTGAAAGAGTTCGGTTCTGATAATAGAATCAGAACAGAAAGCAGAACCTTTACTTAGGTTACTGTAAGGTACCTAAAGTTACCGTCAGATATGACGGCATTCGAGCGAAACAAGTTCTAACTTGTTTGACCAGTATACTGTTCAGGACAGTAGCAAAATTATACCGGTGGAAAAACATTACGCATTTATAGGTACATTTCTTTATCCTAATGTTACGATCGAAGTAACGATGAGAAACAGCAAAAATACTTGTACAACGCTATGAAGGCTCGCACCATCGACTTTGAACTTGAATATCTTGTAATATGCAACTGGTATTATAGAACAGGTATTTTATAACCGACACCTTAACCAGCTCATACCGATAAGGGGTTTTCTTATGAAGAACCATAACGACGTTGTGTATTGGTTTTCTAACTCGTAATTCAATCACTGAGCGAAAGTTTAAATAAATACACTGGTCGATTATGATGAAATTCTAAATTCTCCAGATGATAATTGTGATTTTGGTTTTATTGGATCAAAGATCAGAGATCCATCGACTCCCTGTCTCTCATGCTTCATCAGGTTGTGATTTCAATGTGCTCGTGATTAGATGCTTAATATTACGCTTGTCAGTTCAAGATTGCCCAACTTTTCTTCCCCATAAACTGTCGGGTTTTTCAAGCTTTTTCTTTTATAGAATAAGGATGACAAACGAGCACACAGTCCGCCTAATTGTAATTGGATGCTGCGGTTCATAGACATTTACATCATTCACGGTTAATAATCAAAATGCAGATGCGTTGTCACCCGTGAGGACTAAGATGGAATGCCTAGTTTCCATTAAAAATTGGTCTCCGGTTCTCTACCCTCACCATATGAATGAGCAGTATTGAGTTGCTATTTCACGCTGGTATTCTGTATTAGCGTGGTCTTTCCCGGTCGAGCCGACCCGTTCGTTCTACAGCTATAACGATAATATAGTTGCAGCGTGGCTCTACCACGTGTAAAGATAGGTGACTAGTTTAGTCCTTTAGATGGTATTACTCCTTTTCTACCGACTTCAAAAAGGAGCCGGTACTCAATTCGACTGTACTTTTTTTTTATTTGTGTTACCTCATAACTTTTTACTGAGTGAACCGTATTCGAAGATTTTTTTTATTTGAAAGCTGGTGCTTCACATGTGGTCACATATAAATTTGATCAAGGTCTGACCAGTAGTTTTTGAATTATTCTTATTAATTTATATTGAAGTCGGTTGTACAAAATTTTTGATTTTAAATTATTGAATTACGAATTCCTTGGGTTTTCATCAATCCTCTTGCGTTTTATTGCCGCTATATAGCAGTAAGTGCAGTGCTCTGTTCTGGTTTGAGGGGTAAAGATAGTAAGTATCATAACAAGCTGTGATGTATTTCATTTTGGTCTTCAATGATGACAACGCGTTTGTGTCCTCCTTTGTTTGATGTTGACTGTAGGTCTACATGCATTACCGTAGCCACATACCATCAGGTGGACTGTTAATTCATTTGTTACAGCATATTTTTTTTAATTTTACTGGCCTGATATGCTTTGGCAGTAACTATTATACTGCTACGAATATCCTTGTAAATTTAATCAGGTACCGCAAAACCCCGAGGATAACTCTCCATTGATGGCTAAGTGACTTTGAACTTCCTCATGCAGCTAGCAGAGAAGAACCACGATTCGGTGGTACACTATATGCTTCAGACAGATCAATCGATTAACCTCTTGGTTTAAGTTTGAAATTACTTTTATTGTATGTAAGAGAGGGCAAACGAGCATGCGACTCACCTGATGGTGTGTCGACCGCCGCACAGGAACAATTTTTAAAATTTAGCATTTTTTTTAAATTCATAATATTATAAGTATTATCAATTTGCAGCAAGCTACAAGTATAATGAATTTATATTGTTACATAATTACATACCAAATTATGGAATCTAACCGTTCGTTTTTGTATAAAATTATATTTATTCAAATAAGTTAGCTAGTCATGTTTATAGCTAAATTATGACTATAAAAATGCATAATCAAATAATGAACTTAAACAAAGCCCAATACAGTTTCTGTAGTAACCTTCAGAACAACAAATCGACGGCCTACGCCGGAGATAGATGGACAGACAAACAAAAAAGCAACAATCGTCGTAATTATTATAAACACTGCCTGCTGGCGGGAGAGTTCAGTTGGAGGGATGCCTTTACAGAACAAACATCAAAATTAAAACGCAAAATGCTTTTTTAAATTCCTCAATGAAATAAATTGTGAACTACTTATAGATTAATAATATGTGAGTGAAAACATAGCTTTATTTTTTTTTGTTTACGCAAACAAGTTTTGCGGCCAGTGCTATTTACAGCTTAGAATGAACTTTGCGTGTTGTTAAGCCAAAGCGAAATGAAGATGGAACGCATAATATTACTGGTGAGTTTTATAATAATTGTATTTAAATTAAGTCTATGCAAGAAAATACTGACAAAGATCATTCTCATTAGATATTTTGCAAAGTATGCATGAGATGAAACACGTAGTATTAATCATTTTTTGCATAAAATTATAAAAGATTTTTAAATGTTAAAATACACCAAGAATTTATTCATTTTTGTTTATTAAAATGTTTAAATATTGTTCCTTTCATTTGAGTTGCAGTTGTATTTCGTGACAATTAAAAAATGGCTTCCTTAATAGCAAATGCATTTTCGAGATATTTAAGAAATATTTCATGAAATCAATTAAGTATTTCTCTTTTTAAGTAATATTTCATAAAATAAATTATATTTATTTTATAAAAAACTTAAACCGTTGCTGCCACATGTATGTTGTTTGCTATTTTGTTTATTTCTTTAGTTTGTATTTTTGTTTTTAAAAACTAAATTAGACCAGTCTGACCTAAAGTATCCGGATCGGTGTCGAGGGGTAGCGACTAATGCTTCATAATAAACAATTATACTATAATATATGCAATATATTATATTATAGAGATATAGAGCTTCCGAAGTGCACTCCGTCTATCTCTATTTGATTACTCCTACATTGCCCTGACTCTCGTCGCATTTTTCACACTAACTTGCCTTAGCAAACTTAACTCTTAAGTATACGTGTCCTGGCCTACCCAATTATTTTGCAAATAAACTATATTATCTCTATATGTATATAAAAATCAATTGCTGTTCGTCAGTTTCGAAAATGGCTAAACGGATTGTGGTGAATTCTTTTATGTGTGTTTGATCTCTGTATGGTTTAGATTCACAATTGGAAAATCACCTGTGCGGAGCTAGTGTTAATTAAAATAGTAAGAATCGATAGTTTTTTTTTCTATAGAATAGGGTGACAAACGAGCACACAGTCCACCTGATGGTAAGTGGTTACTGTGACCCATAGACATCTACATCTATCCTCAATAAAGACTCGAGAAGCAGATGCGTTATCACCCGTGAGGACTAAGATGGAATGCCTCTTTGCCAGTAAAAAGGGTCTCCGGTTCTCTACACTCACCATCCGAAACATAGCAGCGTTAAGCTGCTATTTTACGCTGGTTTTCTGTGAGAGCGTGGTCCTCGGTCGAGCCGACCCATTCGTGCAACAACTATACTACTAATATAGCTGCAGCATGGCTCTACCACGTAAAATATATTAATTTATATTATGATAGTAATTTATTAAAAACCAACTTCGCGATTAAATAACACTGTGTAACAAAAAAACTTTGTCCACTAGCGATATCTGGTGATCAGAAAATTATTAGCCCTCATTGTGACTCTTGACAGTCGAATTGGTGATCATAGATGGTGAGAACATCTATACAAATAAATAAAATTGAGGTGTCTGTTTGTAATGTCAAAATAACAGCTTTTTACTAAATGCATATAAAAGTATATACGGTACTTATAACAATAACACAATTTTTAAAATTTTTGTCTGTCTGCTTGTTCCGGCTAATCATCAAAACAGTTGGACCAATTTTGACGGAACGTTCACTGGAATATAACTAATGTTACAAGGAGTAACTTAGGTTACTTTTATTTTAGAAAAGGAATTAGGGTGCCGCGCAAAGAAATTAAAGCCCATAAAATCCCATCGTAATAAATTACACGCGGGCGAAGTCGCGGGGAACAGCTAGTTATGATATAAAATCGAGTAAGCTCGAATCTGATCACACTCAAATCTGAAATCCTACAATTTGGTTATTGACACAATCATCACCGTTACCGTTACAGCTTATCAAAAGTGGACTTTTGATAAGCTGTGTAACAAAAAACTTTGTCAACTAGCGACATCTGGTGATCAGAAAATTATTAGCCCTCATTGTGACTTGACAGTTACCGTTACAGCTTATCAAAAGTCCACTGCTCAACATAGGCCTCCCCCATAGATTGCCTCATAGGAGGACATTTGCCATAGTAGTAATGTTACTGTTGATTTAATAATTTCGCCTCTCAGCGGGTCATGTGCTCCTGGTAGATTATCTTCTATACAACCATTCATTACTGCAAAAGTCCACTGCTCAACATAGGCCTCCCCGTAGATTGCCTCATAGGAGGACATTTGCCATAATTGCCAAACTTGGCAGACGGGTTGGTAACCCATTTTATTTTTTAGCTCTTACTCTTATGAGGAAGCGCTGCTGCCCATCGCCTGAGTTGTACGCTCTCTTGCCTCTTACGAAACTCACAGGATGAAATGGGATAGTTGATATTATTACACCACCATTACACGTCATTCATTAATAAATTACACAATCAATGATAAATTAACAATCATTAATAAATTATTACTAATTCACATAATTTGAATTTGCTAATTTTAGTAACGTTTTAAAACTCAATCAATTTTCAATTTTAAAGTAAGTAAATTAGATTTAAAAGTATACAAAAAAAAAGACGATAATAATAATTTGATTATAAAAACTGTGACGTATGTATTTCCATAGTAATTTTTATACAATATTTAAAGTTTTTGTTTTGACATCTCATAAAAAATATTTAATTTGTTGTGTTAACTATCCAAATTATTGTGCTTTTCAACCTTGTTCAATAAAAGGACCAACCGACTAAACAAAACAAGGAGGTTCTCAATTGGACTGTATTTATTTCATGTGTGTTACATGACTGTATGCCACAGTTGCCAAGCTTGGCAAACTGGTTGGCTACCGCAGTTTTTTATTTTTAGTCGTTACGCTGCTGGTCATCTCCTGCTTTGTTTCCCTCTGTCGCCTCTTACGATACCCACGGGATGATATGGGGTAGTGGATATCTTACACCGCCACTACACAGTAAAATAAAACTATGAATTGTGGTCTTATTTCGACCACAAGGACTACTAGGTAACATAACTAGGCCACAATGCAAAATGTTATAAAACACAGTCAGCCATGTACTTAATTTTCATTTACAAACGATGTGCATATTTTCGAGTGATTACAAAATTTTGCCATTCATTAAAACAAAAGACCACATTATGCGTGTTACAATTAAACACATTTTTTTGTTTCTCTTCCCCACAACCTTGATTTCCTTACGCAACGATCCCATAACCTTTGTGTAGTGTCCACGGCTCTGCAATTATAAAACTATCACAATTATAGTGGTACGAATATTATGTAAATTAGTTGTTTAACAATGCAGCCATGTTTCACATTAGTTATATGAAATATTTTAGCGAACTATTTTAATTCAGTTTTTTTCAGAGGTAAGGTTCTTTTTCTGACTAGGACTCAATTTGGGTGGATATCACCCTATTTTTGTGTGAGCAGAGAGCAGAAATATAAATAGATTTGTTTGACCAGATGTCGCTAGTTGACACTGAGGTAAAGTTTTTTGTTACACCATATAATTTAATTGAGAAGTTAGTTTTTTAATAAAATTCTGTCGGTTTCTAGAGTATTATATTAATACACAAAACAATGCGTCAGTGGTTTGCTCTTTAATTTTTTGCACATTTTAAACTTTTTTTAAATTTTTCTACTTTTATATATTTCTGTGGTTTGGTTTATTTATTTTGAATGTTATTAATATAAAATATAGCTAACAGTACAGAAAGAAACAATAACTTTTACATTTTCCGAACAAATTAACTTCCCCGCTATGAAATCTGTCAAATATTATACCTCACTACCTAGTGGCGCCGCCATGTTGGCAGAAAAGGTCGTGGATGGCCTCATTCATTGCCTCAGTTAGCTTGTTAGTGATCGATCTGAAGGGCATAGAGAGTAAGTATAATACAGACTGTGAAGTATTTCTCAGAGCTGACAACACTTCTGTAGCTAGCTATCTTTACTTGGAGACTGGAAGTTGCGTCCACACTTTGGTGCGTTAGTTGCAGGTGCCCACGAACTGCAGTAGCCATTTACCATCAGGTTGAATGTAGGTTCAATTGTCACTGTGATAAATAAAACACATTTAAAAACTAGCTTATGATTTAGTTTTTGTTGATGTTACATTTATTTACATAACATTGAAAATGTATACAATATAAAAAAATTATAATAAATAAAAACTAAAACTAAAAACTTAAATTATCATTCAGTCCTACTTCACGTGGTGTCGTGACAAGAACGCTGGCTGCGTTTCCTCGCTGAATGGCTATGCTTAGCCTTTAAGCGAGAAACCATCTCTCTTATCACCAGCAGCAACTACCAGTCGTTTTTTTAATTTCATTCATTGGAATCTTAATCGAGAATAAATGTAGATGTCTATAGGCTACAACATCCACTTATCATAAATTAGACCCCCACACGTTTGTCACCCTCGCTTGTAAAAAAAACGTAGTTTTATACCCTAATATATCGTCTCAGTAAGGAAAGTAGTTTTAGGCTGTTACCTCACTAGACCATTTATCATTATAAAGGGTATAACAGAAATAGTGACTCACCACTAGATGGAGCGACGACTTGATAAGAGATGAAGGAACTAGAGGACGTAGGGTAGCTCAGGACCGCGCTTTGCGACATTCCTTGGGGGAAACCTATGTCATTCAGTGGAATTGTGAAGGACTAGATAATGATGATGAGATGGTGATAGGATATAATGAGGTTGAACAAAATGCCAATCCCTCCTGTACACAAGAGTAAAAAAAGCGGCAAACAAAATTCGAAAATATCATGCCCTAACATCACTGACTGGAGATATGGTGTTGAAGCCACGACAAGGTAAGCCCTCCGGTGAAACGAGATGGTTATATCACTTACTATCGGAAGGCATAAAGGTCTTTCTGGCATTACCCATAGACACCTGTTACGACACCACAAGGACTAAATGGAGAGATGGATTTCCTAAGACGCTTTTTTACGTGGTAGAGCCACGCTGCAGCTATATTATAGTTTTAGCACCAATGGGTCGGCTCGATCGGGGAAGAACCACGCTCTCACAGAACATCAGCATAGAATCGCAGCTTAACAGTAGAGAGAACCGGAGACCCGTTTTACTGGAAAGGAGGCATTGAAGGATAAATGTAGATGTCTAGGGGCTACAGCATCAACTTACCTTCAAGTGGACTGTGTGCTCGTTTTTCACCCATATTCTATAAAAAAAAAACGCTAAACTACACCTTAAAAGGGTTGCATTTAGGAGTAAATATATGATAGGTAGTAATTTTTATGCGTGGTAGAGTAGGTAAAATACGAATGTGTCGGCTCGATCGGGAAAGAGCCACTCTCTCACAGAATACCAACATAAAATTATTATAAACAATTACGCGTACGTGGTAGAGCCATGCTGCAGTTATATTGTGGATGCAGTATGAATGTGTCGTTTCGACCGGGGAAGGACCACGCTCTCACGGAACACCAGCGTAAAATAGCAGCCTAATGCTGCTGTGTTTCGTGTGGTGAGTGTAGAGAATCAGAGACACCTTTTAATTGAAAACGAGACATTCCATTTTAGTCCCCCGGAGGGATAACGCATCTGTATTTTGATTCTTAATAAAGAATAGATGTAGATCTATGAGCCTTCAGGTGGACTGGAAATGACTCGTTTGTCTTCCCGATTTTATAAAAAAAGTTTGTCAATCCTAGGCATATTGACGATAGCGAACAAGCCTTCTCGTCACGAGAAATCCTGTCGAAAATGGGAAAAGCTCATATACAGTAAATTGGCTGCTACGAACTAATGAAATATAATAAGAATTAAATGCAAGCATAATTAATGAAAAAAGATAAAACTCTATCAAATAACTAGTTATGTCATCATCATCATCATTACAACCCTTCATAAGTCCACTGCTGAACATAGGCCCCTAAGGAAAGTCACAAAACACGGTCCTGAGCCATGTGCATCCATCGACTTCCTGCATCTTTTACCAGGTTGTTACTCCATTTAGATATGTGTGTGTTTTCAATAACGATTTTTAAAATATTTTATTATTTTAATTAGATATCTAATATTACACTGTTGGAAATGAATTTTTAATGGAATAAAGAAGTAAATGCTGATAAAATTTATGCATATAATACTATAATGTACATAAATTATGTTCCTTTTTATGCAAATTAATTATGAGAATGAAATTATTTCCTGAACGAAATAAAAACTGACATTGAACATTAAAATATCAGTCGTAAGAGAATAAATAATTTGATGCAATTTCCATGTCCGCTAAAAACAATGGAATGATGTCACACATGCACAGAACACAGTAGGCCAAAATATGGACCTTGAAAAAAATTTTTATTTGGTACTTAAATAACATCAGACTGTTAAAAATGCAGTAATTTTTATTTTTAATCTTTAATCTACGCTGTACACACGCTACAGCTGTACTATGGATGCAGTACGGATGGGTCGGCTCGATCGGGTAGGGACCACGCTGTCACAGAATACCAGCGTAAAATAGCACGACAGTATTTTGTATGATGTTTAATGAACCGCATTTTTTTTTCTAGTTGTTACTAGGAGCACACTGCTGCTCATCTTCTGGTATATCTCCGTCTATCGCCACTTTCAACAAGTTCACCTGATGTTAAGTGGATGCTGTGGACATCTACATTTATCTTCGATTAAGTATCAAAATGCGCGTTGTCACCCATGAGGACTAAGATGGAATGCCTCGTTTCCAGTAAAAAGGGTCTCCGGTTCTCTACACTCACCGTACGAAACACAAAATTGCTAACGCTGGTATTATGTACAATGTAAGTATCTGTATTTATTTAGATACAGATACTTACATTTAGGTACACTATTATCAAATTAAATCAAACAATTTAAATAAATAAAAAAATGGTGCTTCCCTAACTATAAATAACTATATAAAGACATTCTTGAGTTTATGGATTTTTTAAATGTTAGACAAACTATCATCTAAAAAATGTAAAAATTTTACGAAACACAGCAGCATTAAGCTGCTACTTTACGCTGGTATTCTGTGAGAGCACGGTTCTACTACGGTCGATTTATTCGTGCTACAACTATGGCTGCAGCGTGGCTCTACCGTATAAAATAGTGGATATTCTTACACAGCCACCACTGATAACCTTTAGCTTAAGTCTATTGTGATAGTAGGTAAATTAATATATATCAGTGAACATCGCGCAAGCCCCGGAAAATGTCGTAACAGTATTTCAAACAAAAAATGAACAGGAAACTTCGCTCAGCATATAATTACGCTACAAAAAAGAGCTGTGTTATTGACCGATCTTTATGTGATAACGGAATAATTGTTACCCGTTTTAACCGTGATTAAAAATGACTGACATCTCTTGATTTTACACTGTCATACAATTTTAAACGGTGTACAAACATATTACGTACATGACGTGTGTTGGCGGTTTTATGATAACAACTATCGGGCTCACTTAATATCGTTGATTAACGCTTAGTTAAGTATTAATTGTCTCTATACCCGTCCATTTCTATTGTAATTTTGTGAACAGGGAGAGGTCAATTTTAAGCGTTTCCTGACGTCGATTTTTATGAGAAAGGCTGTGCCTATAGTCAGATTTAATATAGGTATATGCACTTGAAGTCTGTATTACTCTGATCGGGAATATTTTTTTAAACTATTAATAAAAAATAAGGGTAACAAACAAGCACACAGTCCACCTGATTGTAGCTAGATACTGTGGCCCATAGACATCTACATTTGTCCTCGATTAAGAATCAAAATGCAGATCCAATGCGTATCCAGTAAAAAGGGTATCTGGTTCTTTACACTCACCGTACGAAACAGAGCAGTATTAAACTGCTATTTTACGCTGTTTTTTTTGTGACAGCGTGGCCCTTCCCGGATCGAGCTCAGCGATTTGTGCTACAACCATAATACAGCTGCAAGTGACTCTATCTCTGATCCACGTTTGACGGTGGAATTACACCGCAACGGTGTTATATTTATTTATTACGATAATATTTTGTAACCTAAAAATAACATATTATAGAGTTGTGTTTACGTGCTAGACCCACACTCCAGCTACTTATAGCAGCTATATATAGCTGCAGCACGAATAGGTCGGTTGGACCGGGGTATTCTGAGAAAGCATGGTCCTACCACGCTCTCATACCAGCGTGAAACAGCTGAGTAATGCTGCTGTGTATCGTATGGTGAGTGTACCTTTTTTTACTGGTAACGAAGCATTTCATCTTAGTCCACAAGGGTGACAACCCAAATTCATCGATGATATATGCATATGTCTATGGGTTCCAACATTCACATACCGTCTGTGGGCTATGTGCTTGTTTGTCACCCTTATTCTTTAAAATAAAAGCCCGTTTAGTACTAGTGGGATTCGGGCATGAAGGTTTCTGTACCATCGGAAAACACGTTTCTAGTAGAGAAGTCCTCTTTAATTTTAATTTATTTCTATTTTTATTATTTTTAATTATAGTGGCAACAGAAATACACATTCTGTGAAAATTTCAACTGTTTACGAAGCTAACTACGATTCCTAACAGTTATACACGGTCCGTCATACTGTATGTCACGCTAAGGTCATGTACGATGCACGTTTAAAAAAAACGACAATGAGTAGACTTCACATACGACAACTTCAAGCAATTATTAAAAATTATTGACGCACTTCAAGCTTACTCATTGTCTGTTTTCATTGTGCATTGTGCATAACCTTGGCGGGACGTACAGCAAAATGGACCGTATCTAAGGTGCTTTACTCAATCGCACTGAGGACTGATGTAAACAGCTCTTACAAGTTTAATAATTTTTTTTATACGAAATTAATATCTGTTTCATGGTAGAGCCATACTGTAGCATGTATATTAAGGTTATTTTTTTCTTTTTTTAAACATTACCCACAGAATAGGATTTTCTCCTGTATCATGGTGTCAGTTTACATACATAAATTTTACAAGGGCAGGCATCCAGACCCGGAACAATTATTTGTAAGCCATACAAATAGTTAAGTAATTTTAAAGTTTACGAAAACACTACACATTTAAATAAAACTATTTTTTTTAATGAAAATATACAGATACCTAGCTGTTTACCCGGGCTTCGCTCGCCTGCGCTTGAATTTAGGGACATCATTAAATGCTGTTCCGTGCCAAATCACTTTTAGAGTCACCTTGGTGTCTATGTCTCTATGTCTGTCAAAGATTTTTTTTTTCATTCTAAAATACTATTAGACGTAGATGATTGGTAACATGCTACAGAAACACGTAAATATATATGTCTAGAAACACCTACTATTTTTTATATCGGGCGTGTCTTCCGATTCCGATGTATCCATAAGAAAGGTAAATAGTCTTGAAATCAAAATGTATCTATTATTATTGTTTACATTTTACTCTAAATAAAAAGTTAATTTAGTTTTAACAAAGTAATATAATGTTTATTTGAGACATTTTGTTCATATCATTGGTCCTATTTAATATTTATTGATTTTTACTTCGAGTAGACTTGAAAATTTCATAAATAATAATGAATACCACACATGGAATAAAACTAATGTTACGGGATTTTTTCGCGTCTTGGATGAAAGTTTAGAGTAAAATAACATAATATCGTTGATGTGAAGCACCGAAGCTCCGGGAAGTCTGAAGTATGTCAACATGTTTAGTATCACCCCAACCATTATATCAGGTCTGATAGACAACAAATCCTTGCAATAACCGAAGAAGAACACCGAATCCTACCAATGATGATTTGCGAGGCTATTGAAATTAAAAATATCCTAATTTTAATAGGGCAGATGGCTGAGTGCTACCATCTGCTAAGGACCCCATAATTAATTAAATTAAATTAAAACTACTACTGCATTTATTCTATTCTATTTTAACTAAGACATCAGGTCGTCAAACACCTCAGTTCTCCCGCCCCTCCCGTGAACATGGGTGCTGTAAAGTGCCCAAAACATCGGGAAATTAAAAAGTTAAAATTAGACGCGATAAAATCCTTAAAATTAGCTTTATTTTTTATAAATTTTATACACAGTGAACGTGCGGAACACTACACTCATGAACGGGAATAGAAAAAAGTTCGCACTGTTGTGGCGGTGAAAGAAAATCCACAAACTCATATCGTCCCGTTGTAAGAGGCGACATAGGAAAAAAAAACAGGAGATGAGATGAGCTGCGTCATCTTCTTGATCAAAATAATAACCGCTGCGGTTGCCAACCCGCCTACCAAGCCTGGCAACTATAGCAAATATCCAGCTACTTGACAATTTATGACGGAGGCCTATGTTCATTTCAGTGGACTTTGGATAGGCTGACGATAATGAGTTCTACTTATCTTTGCAAGCCTTCATATTTACGGTAGAGTGAAAACAAAAAGTAACATACCCGAAAACACTAATGAAATAAAAACTGCATATATTGCCCCATGAAAATTAAAAGAAGTGAATGTAAATAATTCAATAATTTACATCGTATATTCAGTAGCATTGTATTATTTAATTTTATCAATGACTTGCCATTTTAGTTTATTTAGAAGTAAGTAGGTGGCGCTAATATTACATGAAATAATGAAAGCCAAAACTATACCATCTAGTAATATCAGCAATAGAAGCGAACATTTATTTATTATATCAGTAAGGGATAAAGTGATGTCAATTCTCTTGAAAGTTCTGTTTCTGTTAAAAAATAAGCTATCAGCGCCGCTAGCGATGAAAAACGATTTAATGATATCGTCTTATGACCATATTATGAAATAGCAAAGTTGTGTTTAGTTAATAATATCTTCAAACAATTTCTATTCTTTGATTTGGTTAAGCTATATCATTACATGGTCAACAAATAGTCTTAAATATCATAAAATGACCACACCATTTCACGAAATGATAGACTATGATATATGATCAATTCTACGATCTGGCCACGACATACATAAAAATCTCTTTAATAAAACTATGATGATAATAAAAATTTTGCAACTATTGCAGACAGACCAGTTTTAATCACTTTTTTATTAATAATTGAAATAAATACCACAATTTTCATATTTTTAATAGACGTCACTATTATCTATTGAAATTATTGCACTTTTAAAATAAAATAACAAAAATACAAAAAACTGAACGTTAGGATTTTTTAATAATTTAAAAAATGTAATAATCTCATCATATAAATCTTATTATTTAGTTATTTATATTATTTCATTTATTAGTTTTTAATTGAATGCAAAATATACTACTTTTTCCATTTGATGATAGATGGCGCTGTTTTGAATACGAAATTCGGTGTAGTTTCAACTTATTTTACCAAGATTATAACTATATTTTAAACTTTATTTACAAATATGGTATTTATTTGAAAAACACCCGTCATCCCGCCTATAACTAAGATATAACAGAAAATTAACATCTAAAGGAAATAAAATACTGAACCTTCCTTTTTGGCAGTTCCGTAATCGGATAAAAAGTTGCCTATAAGTTATCGCGGGTTACTGACAACCTACATACAAAATTTCATGTAAATCGGTTCAGTAGTTTTTGCGTGAATCCGGAATACACAGACAGACAGACAGACAGAAAGACAGACAGACAGACAGACTGACAAAAATTCTAAAATCCACTAATTTGGCTTCAGAACCCTTTATTTAGTCCCCTGGACTTATTTTTCAAGAATATATTAGAATTACAGACATGACTTTTCTACAGATTTATTATATGTATAGATATAGATGGACTTATTTTTTCAAGAATATATTAGAATTACAGACATGACTTTTCTACAGATTTATCATATGTATAGATATAGATGGACTTATTTTTTCAAGAATATATTAGAATTACAGACATGACTTTTCTACAGATTTATTATATGTATAGATTCTATTCGGGATTCGAACCCCTGGCCCTTTGCACTTCAACTCATTACTAAGCCACTGCGGCACGGAGCGGTCGTGGTAAGTAGTAGAACCATGTTGCAGCTATAGTAAGTTTGGTACGAATGGGTCTGATAAGAACTTTTTATACGGGATAATTTTAACCACGGAAAAATGAAAACTTCCGCGGCAAAATAAATCATAAATCCATTTATAAAAAATTGAAATTAATATTATTTTCTTTTTATTTTGTTTTAGGTAGTCTCACCTCTACTGATCTCCACAATTCAGCTTCCATCAACTGTAGCTGATGGAACCGTCTTATCGGCTGTATTAACTCCAATTAGTGGCGAAACATTGCAACGTCAGGAGAGAAGTTATTACGAGAGATATGGAGCAAGAAGACCTTTGTACGATAGACTAGAGTACGACAGATCATCGTCGTGCGGGAGATGCTATGATAGATATGATGACAGAGATGACGACAGAGATGACTACGACAGAGGTCGGGACACTTACGATGACGACAGGCGATCAAGTCATCGACCAACTTCTGGTAACAAACATGACAAGAACGACTATGACGACGACGATAGAAGATATAGCAACGACAGGAAGAATGGACAAAAAAATTCAACAGAGGATGAAAATGACAACGATAAGAGGAGGCCTCACGATGACAAAGACAGACATAGCGGAGGGAGAAGGGGAAACAGGGATAGACATAGATACGATGACAGAGATAGATACAGGCCTGATTATTACGATAGATTCCTAAGGGACCCATATAGAGATAGATACGACAGACCGTACTACGATGATCCGTATAGAGAAAGAAGGCCTTATTACGATAGATATTATCCAAACCCGAATAGATACGACGACGGATACGGAAGTAGATACGATGGATATGAATATACAGGATACAGGAGGCCTTATTACGACGATCGTTATGACAGAGGCAGCACGTATAATGACGCGTATGGAGGCTACGGACCCGGCGTTGGAAGGGGACCACATGACAGGTGAGGTTAAGTTTTATCTAAACACTTTATGGTTGCAGTGTCACTTTGTAATAGCCTTAGTAATTCAAGGGATAAACAGTTAAATTTTATAGTACACAGGCAAGATGAATTCAATCCATGAAGGCACTAATGCAATTGTTATTTGCAACTTTGGTGCTGATTTACCACGTGCTTCGGGAAAGATCGTACTGTTAATAAATTTAAAAAAATATTTTGAGGAAACGAGAACTCCACAAACACGCATTGGGGCAGCGGGGCGGCCTGCTTCTAAGCTTTCTTAAAATTGATAAATTTATTTCCACGTGTGTTAACTGTCGAATATAGAACAAAGCTAAATGCACAGACCAAAATTTGTTGGGTGGGTATCGTAACTTCTTAATAAAGGCCACCACTGAGCTTGGAGTTAACTATTGTTCCAAGAAATACACTAAAATAAATCGATGACTAAAACTCTAAAGCTTCCCAAAGTTTTCAAGGGTTTGATGCTGAATAAAACTCTAACAATCTTAAAGACTACACTTCGCTCACTAACAACGAGTTCGAAATTATCCCACCTGTCTGTCGGATGATGCAGAGAGCACCCACAAATTCCACATGAACTTCGTCCGTGGAAAGCCAAACGAAACGCACAGATAGTCCTTAGTATGAATTTTCAAACAAGTAGGCATAACCAAGCCATCCACCATATAATTATTTACTCAATAGTGCGGCAGCTGATTTGAATCTGATAATCTCCAAACTAGCTAGCCTTTTAGACAAATAGTCCTATGCTCATATTTCAACTAATTTTCAAAAGCATCAATGTTCAACTACAGAATTAATTCAAACAAATTAATCACCGATGCACATAGGTCAAACTGACAAATTAAATAAAACGATAAACGTAAGAGACAGCCCTATTTCTCATTTCAAATAAATATCTTAGACAGTGCCAACAAAATCTGAAAACCAAAAGAGGAATGACTTATTCCTTTCGGCACAAATAGGGTTATCCAATTTCAATTTTCTTTTCCACAAAGCAAACGCAATGATCAAATACATTTACAAAAACAAATGTACAAATATTCAAATAGCGCGTCATTCAATTTCAAATGAATTCAAATTTTTCTTTCAACAGGACAAACACAGTGATCAAATACAATTACAGAAAAATATATACGAGTATTCAAAGAGCACATTAAATTCGCCTTCTTAATCACAACCGCCACAAATATGAAACATTTCGCGGAAGGCACAAACCATTTTTAATTTTGATTTAAAGCATCGTTAATTAAGTGCTCGACCAAAACCAAATCTAACAATCCCTAACAGCGCACTTCAACGCTCCCGTGTAGCCCTAGTCTTCCCAACAAATAAGCAGAGGCCAACCGTGTTGTGAACCCGGAACCAATAAAGCGCGTACCGTTAAACAATCGACGCTCGAGTTGTACACCCTCACTGAGGTCGTAGACAATAGAACAGTTGACAAGTGAGCTGTTGACGGCTCACAGAATTAGTGGAGACGGCCGTGGTGGGAGCTAGGGCGGCAGCTACCTAGCTGGGGCTGCCTGCATCAAAGGGGGAACGGTAGTACCCCAAGCCGCGGCCACTCAGCTGACGAGGGTGAGAAGAGTCTAGCTGACCGCTGAGTGGCAGTGAAGTTCCTCTCAACATACTGAGGGAGGGGGAGACGACCCCCCGCCCCTGGGGGAACAACCCCCCGACAGGGGGCGCAGCTGAGCGCCCCCCCGCCCGTGGGAGTCGAGGGCTCGGGAAAGCCCTGAGAGGAAACGCCGTTCGCACCCAGACACAAAACGGCATGGTGATTGCCCTGGCTGCGCGATGGCATCACTTTCTAAATACAAATTACTCAAACGCGGCTCATATACAATTACAAATTAACAAATAACAAATACAAAAAAATTAACAAGTAACAAATACCGTTCCTATCAAATCAAGTTAAATACAAATTACACAAATACAAATTACTATTTATTAAATTAAATACAAACCACAATACCAATAAAGATACACATCACAGTCGATCTACAAAAAATGCCTCGTTCAGACAACCGATCCATCGACAATTAATCTACTATAATTATATGATTACGTGATAACCTTATCTACCTAGTCAAAGTACCTAGCCTTAACAAAACTACGGTAAGTACCTAACCCGAACAAAACTCCCGCTTGCTCAACCTACGGGCGCGGGTTTCAAATCTACCTAACTATATCAATAAAACAAACTTCAAACATTATTCTGTTATATTCAAAAAAAATTAAAGTTAACTCAAAAGGCACAAAATAATTATAAAATAACAACTTCCGAAAATAGGTCAAAATCGACTTGGCAGATAATTAATCAAACCAAAGGCAATACTCCAAAATATTATATAAATAAAATTAAGGTAAGTAGCCAAGTTATATCGAACCCAGCAAAAATTTGTGATGTATTTAATAACTACTTCGTCGATAAAATTTTGCCAAAACTTCATGCTGAAAGTAAACCAAAAGCAATTAATATAAACACTATATCTAACTTTAATTCTTAGAGCCTAGTACAGCATATGAGGTAAAGGAAATAATAACGTCCCTGAAAAACACATGCAGTGTAGGTTATGATGACATTTGTACAAAAGTAATTAAATATGTGGCTAATGAGATATGTGATCACCCGAGTTACATAATTAATCTTTGCATTTGTGCTGGCATATATCCAGATGCCTTAAAAACCGCTGTAATAAAACCACAATTTAGGAAAAAAGGTAATGAAAAAGTTAATTGAAAATTATAGACCAATTTCACTCGTTCCCATAATTTCAAAAATAATTGAAAAGTACATTTGCAATAAATTATATAATTATGTAGAAAAACATAACATATTGTGTCAGGAACAAAAATGATTTAGGCAGCGTAAAACAATAGATATGTTCACTGCCCTACACTCTTATATAAACTACACGCATATGGCATCAGGGGTAATGTACTTAACCTTATAGGATCTTACGAGTACCTTAACAATAGAATACAAATAACTGTAATTACGAATTTTAATACGGTTAATACATACGAAGAGACATTTCGATCATCGGAACGTAAAGTCTGCTTTGGAGTTCCCCAAGGGAATATACTGGGACCGTTACTATTTATATTCTATATTAATGACCTGCCTAAATACACAGAACAACCATTGACGCTTTTTTGAACACCATAACAATACCTCGTAAAAATACTAATACGTACGAATACGACATAAACAATTCTCTATAAACAATCATAAGATGGCTAAATCACAATAATTTAATAATAAATTTAAGCAAAACAAAGATTATACATTTCAGTCAACGCAAACGCGATAATAATAAACTCATATTACAATATAACAACTAAAATATTGCTTGAAGTCGAAAGCACGAGATTTCTGTGGCTGGAAAGTAATGAAAAATTGAATTGGAAATGGCACATTAGAACTTTTTGTAAAAACAAGTAAGTCTGCATATTTTCTACGCATATTATCATCTATAATTTGTACGGTGGACACCTTACTGCGTATTATGGTACCGTAGAAACATACCTACGAGATGGCGTAATATTTTGGGATAACTACTGCGAAAAAGGAAAGGTATTCACGGCCCAAAAAAGCCGTATACGCTCCATGTTTAGGCTGAGGAGTACCGATAGTAGCAAGCCACATTTTAAACAATATAAATATTAACTGTACCTTGTAAATATGTATTAGAAATGGCTTTGGAAGTCGAACCAGAACCGTTTTAAGTGCCTAGCAGACCGTGCTCCAAGAAACAGACGCGACAATAGTAGAGTTTACATTAGGAGGAGCCGACTATTTACAACAAATTACCCTTCATTATTTAAGACAAGACTATGAAATTTTTTAGCAAATAAAGTGTGTTATGTTAAAATTTGTAAGTTTGTCACATGGATTAATGTGATGTGAAAATAATGTAAGAGAAAACAGAAAAATAATTGATTACGTTAAATGGTGTCGTAAGAGGCAAAAGAGGAAAACAAACTAGGCAGCAGCAGCAGCGTCTACGTGATAACAAGTAAAAAATAAAAAACTGCGGTTGCCAACCCACTCTCCTAGCGTGGCAACTATGGCAAACATCCCCCTTCTTAGCCATATGAAGAAATCTATGCGCTTATGAGGTACTCTATGGGGGACGCTTATATTCAGCAGTAGATTTTAATAGGCCGTAACGGTAACGGTACTGATAATTCCAAATTTAATCCAGCCTTCACTCCAGTGACGTTCTATTTCGCTTTTCAATCATTAATTCAATGGCTTTGCAGTTCAATTACCGCGAAAATTACAAATCCACCGTTATCCTTTAATGATGTCAATGACCAGTTCTAATAATGACACTAGTCAGATAATTCAAAAATCAACGCTTTCGCCTTTAATCCATTCAAAAATGCTCAATGACCATATAATAATAGCAGTGTGGGTAAATCAGAGCAACAATATCAACAAATCTAACAGTTTCGGTGTTGTCATGCTCACTTCCCGCCAATATCGTAGATGTTTTGTTATTTCGTGGCAGATTTTTATGTTTATTTTAAAAGATTTTTTTGAATAGGAGCACAGTCCACCTGATGGTATGTGAATAACGTGGCCTACAGTCCTCGATTTAGACTCAAAATACAGATTCATTGTCACCCTTAAAATTTTCTTTGGTTCTCTCTCACTCATCATACGAAACACAGCAGTACTCTGATTTCTTATTTATATATACGCAATTACTATACATTGATTAAAACTAATTTTATGGATGTTGTCACGTTTAATTTTAAAAGAAATGTATAGTTACAGCGTCCCACTGCTAGACCTTCTCTCAATTCTGAGAGGGTTTTTAGGGCAAGCAAGTGTCCGCCGCGCTACCCCAATGCATATTTTTTTTATAGGATAAGGGTGACAAATGAGCACACAGTCCACCTGATGGTAAGTGGTTGCTGTGGCCCATAGACATCTACATCTATTTTGTATTACGAATCAAAATGTAGATGCGTTGTCACCCGTGAGGACTAAGATGGAATGCCTCGTTTCCTGTAAAAACGTTCTCCGGTTCTCTAGACTCACCATACGAAACACAGCAGCGTTAAGCTGCTATTTTACGGTGGTATTCTGTGAGAGCGTGGTCTTTCCCCGGTTGAGCCGACCCATTCGTGCTACAACCATAATATAGCTGCAGCATGTCTCTACGTATAAAACGTTGGCGGATTTCACATGTCTTTAATTTCTTTTTCAGACATGCAGGTTTCTGTACGATGTTTTCCTTCACCGCCGAGCACGTGGTAAATCGGCACTTACAATTGCAATTAACTATTTCATTGGTGCCGGCCTGGATCGGGTTGCTCTCGTACTGTGAAATATAAAGCGAGCACTAGGCCCCTGAGCTCCCCCTGACGTATAATTTTAAGTAACTAAATTAATGGTGGTTATTTGTACATTTATAATTTTAGTTTTATTCAGAAACAGTACTATAACAGTGCTATTTCACACTGGTATTGTTTTCAAACTAGTCCGGTCGAGCCCATCCGTGCTGAGGTCATAACACGCTGCAATGTGCTTATCTTGTTTTTAGTTAATTTATTTCACTATTAAAAATAATAGGTTATGATCATGTCTTTCTTTTATATCATCTCATGGGGTTTTAAGAAGCGTAAGAGGAACGCTATAACAGCAATGGCTTGTTGATGATAACTACTCAAAATTATAAAAAACTACGGGTGCAAAAGAGGTTCAGCAGTGGACTTCCACAGGCTGTAATTGATTGATGGATGGATGTTTTTATTTTAGATTACGAACACTACAAGAATTTTGTAATGGAAAAAATAATAGTTGTAAAAAAACTAAAAAAAACTACTCGTATTATTTTATGCAAGGACTACAAAAACAAAGTAGACTGCCAGAATGTATCTATGATGCAATGATAGCTTGTCTTTTTCTTGTCTTTGAGAGTTTTTTATTCTTTAAGATTCTACACAATCTGTAAGAAAAAAAAATACGATTACTTAATTTAGTATTAATTATGAATAATTCCATTTGCCACGTAAAGATAAATATGAATTAACCTTGTTGATAATTATTATTTTACGTTCTAATGTTTATTTTAAACAAGATTCATAGTTGTACTTGATTTGCGAAACATTGTTCGTATAATTCCATAATAAGATTTTTGTTTTGAAATATGCATAACATTTTGAAACATCTAAAAAAGTGCACGCCTCATGAAAGTTTCATTGAATTTTGATGAAAAAAAATAAATATAGTGACGATACAAGAAAAAAAAAAACAGAGATGCCTCTTTACGATAAAATGGGTCTCCGGTTCTCTTAACTCACCAAACGAAACACAGAAGCATTCTGCTGCAGCCGTAGTATAACAGTGCAGTTATAAGTTAAAAAGAGCCACGTTAAAAAAATACATTATTGTGGACTGATAGTAAAAGATGACAGAATATAATAGAAAGAAACTAAAATATAAATCGAAAACGAAGTGTAGGGTGGCCCTCCACTAGAGTGGCGACCAGGTAAAACATGCACGAAGTCGATGAATGCAAGCGACGCAGTACCATGCTTTATGGCATTCCTTGAAGGAGGACTATGTTCAGCAGTGGATTTGTGAAGCGCTGTAATGATGATGAAAACATTCATCTAAACGAAAAACTTATTGTATTGTCCGCCTGGTTGCCGTGGTGAAGAAGACGTTATTTGTAAAATGCTAACGCTCTGCTACAAATTTCTGAGAATATTAACTTGCTGGCAGTTTCAGGCCCTGGGACGAGACGTACCGCGGTCAGGCGGGTTGGGACGCAGGAGGCCGCGGGTATTACTTCGCGTCTGGGAGGCCTGAAACTGCACCAAGTCAGTACTGGGGACGTCAAGAATATTCGAGGTGATTTGACTGCCATTCCATCACTGTTATTTTGTTTTTAAATCACGTTCATGTGCTCAGGGTGATTTTTACTTAAAGGCAAAATTACTAATAAATAGAAGCAGTTAAATAATACTCGAAGTGCTTTAATATTGATTCGGTATGATTCAAGTCGTAACCGTGTAGTGGAGGTTTAAGATGATTCACTATCCCATATCATCCCGTGGGTGTTCGTAAGAGGCGACAGAGAGTAATGAAACGGGAGATGGACAGCGGCATCTTTCTGATGATGACAATTCCAAATAATAAAAAAACTGCCTACCCGCCTGCCAAGCGTAGTAACAGTGGACATTTGACAGGCTATAATGATGATGATGATTTTACGAGTAGTTACATTTTAGCGATAGGTTACTTGTAGGACCATGCTGTTCTGAACCATACTCAACTTCTTGACGTATACTCACACACCCTTCTCTTTCTTTCTTTAGCAGCCCGTAACCACAGTTGGACGCACACATGTTTTAATGTGGTATAACCATGCTGCAGCTATACTAGTGGTATAGTTCTAGCACGAATGGGTCGGCTCGACCTGAGAAGGACCACGCTCTCACAGAATACTAGCGTAAAATAGCAGCTGAACGCCGCTGTGTTTCGTATAGTGAGGGTAGAGATCCAGAGATCCTTTTTACTGGAAACGAGGCTTTCCATCTTAATCCTCACGGGTAACTACGCATCTTCATTTTATTTCACAAACGAAGATAGATGCAGATGTCTATGGGCCACAGCAACCACTTACCATTACGTGGACTGTGTGCTCTTTTGTCACCCTTATTCTATATAAAAAAAAAATTCTTGCGTGTATGATTTTAGATGCATATGTGTGCGAGTGTACGTATTTTTGGAGCTTTAAAAGACACTTTAAAAGTACACGGCGCTCCGTCTATTTTGTTTGTTGGTGTGACACGAACAAATATCCACACCCGGAACAATTATTTGTAGGAAATTCAAATAACCACTTTTTCCGAGTTGCAATCGAACTTGCGGATCCCTGTACCGCAACAGCCTCTTTGCACTAGTGCAAAGTTAGTTAACGAGCTGTGTTTTTTATTAACCCTACCACAGACTAAGGAATCGACTCTACCGTCAGTTAATTCTACATCTTAGTCCTCAGGGGTGACAACGCATCTGGCGTTCGCGTTGTCGTGGCGTTGGTCAGTGTAGTGGCGCTGTAAGAATATCCACCATTCCATATCGTCCCGTGAGTGTAGTAAAAGGCAACAAGAGTGAAACAACGTCTCTACGTGGTAGAGCATTCTATTATAGTCCTTATTCAATTATTTTTACTGGAAACGAGGCATTCCATCTTAGGCCTCACGGGCGACAACGCATCTTCATTTTTCTTCTTAATTGGGGAGAAATCAGCATCCACTTACTGGTTGCAGAAAAAGTCGTGGATGCCATCATTAACTAGAATGTCAATTACCAAATTCTCTCAAACCACAGAGGAGTGTCAGTAGAGAGTAATATTGTTCTGTTAGTATCACCAATCTATATGCACCGTTTTCCTATACGCTACTACTACCATTATTTTTTTTTTATAAAACTGAAGTGACAAACAAACTTCCACCTTATGGCAATTGGTACTACAGTCCATGGGTACCTGCAGCAAACTTAAAACAAAGAAGACTAGAAGTGCGTTGTCATCTCTGGGAAATATAAAGATCAAATGACTTAGGCTGTAATAATACTGACTCTCGAATTCATGTGCAACGTTTTCTATGCAATGCGCTAAGTCATAATGAGGGCTAATAACCTTTCGTTCACCAGATGTCGCTAATAGGGACTAAGATGAAGTTTTTTTGTAAGTACCCTATGCCATCTAATTGAGAAGTTGCGTTTTAAATAAAATTTTATCGGTTATTAGAGTATTAAATAGCACAAAACAATGCCTCAGAGGTTTTCACATTTTTTAACTCTTTTTTTATATTTTTTACTTTTAAAATGTCTGTAGTTTGGTTAATTTAAAACCTTAAACACTGGGAAAAAACATAAGCTTGTAATACCAGTTACTAGACTCCACAGAATCAGTAATTCATTTATGGGGCAATGTATACGCTTTTACAACCAAATCCCAGAACAATTTCAAAGTTTGTCAATAAACAAGTTTAAATTTTTATTAAAGAAAAACTGTACAAAAAAGGTTATTATAATATCAAGGAATACATGAATGAAAATAACCCCTGGGAATAAGGTAATCGCCACCATGCTGGTTCTATGAAAATTCATTTAAAATCTGTATAAACAAAATTATTGTTAAGTGAAATATGTTTAAAAAAACGTCCCGCTGGGTTTCTTGCTGGTTCTTCCCAGGACAGAGGTACTTTCAGAACCAGTGGTAAATAAAAAATGACTTTCAATAAGTATTATGTAATAATTAATATTGAATAAAAATCATTCTATTCTATTCATTCTATGGACTTCGATTAGGCATGATCATGACACATTTCCCTCGTTTCTTTCATATTCATATGCCTACATGCTCGTCAGTCAACCGTTACCGTCACAGCCTATTAAAGTCCACTGCTGAACATAAGCTTCCCCTATGGGTTGCCTCATATGGGAGATAATTGCCATAGATGCGACGCTTGGCTCTTCAGTCAAGGGTACTATTAATTTGACCAATTTTCAATATATCGCCAACTAGTTCGATAAACTTCCATCTAGGATGTCTCATGCCTACCCATATTTGCATACATTTTCTTTGTCGCTCTTTTCGCTTACATTGTTTCTACGTGTCCAAACTATAGAAGCATTACTTTCTTAATCCTGGTCACAATATCTTTTTGCAAACCACACTTTTCTCTTATCACATAATTTCTCACCCTATTTATTTATTCTTTATTGCATTCCTTAATCTAAAAGAATACAAAGGGCGGACTTAATGCCTTGTGGCATTCTCTACCAGTCAACCCATAGAGTGGTGAGAATTTGAAGTAGGTTTAGCAATATAGAATAAAAACAAAATAGAAATTTATAATTAATTACGTTATATATACATTTTACTAATATATACGTACATACATAAGCATACATATATTCATACCAACATACATATACAAATAATACATATAAATAACTATAAATATAAACGTCTAAAATATAAATGACATGGATGATTCATCTAAGAAGCGTTGTCTTTAACAGATGATTACGCACCAACTTTTTAAAAGCAAACTTATTAGGAGCTTTTCTGATGTCGTCAGGCAAGGAGTTCCAAAGGCGTGCAGCCTGAACTGTAAAGGAGTTACCATAGAACTCGGTGAAGTGAACTGGAATACATATTTTGTTGTTAGAAGAAGAACGTAGAACCCTATCATGAGATGAGGAGAGATAGTGAAATTTACTCTTAAGATAAGAAGGCGAAAATGGGTCATTTAATATGGAAAAAAGAACAAGTAATATTCTGGAAATACGCCTCTGCCGGATTGTAAGCCAATTAAGCTTAGATCTATATTGCGAAATCCCTATCCTACATATCTCTTATCCAATACCTTTAGTGACCGCATTTCTACAGCATTAATTTTATTCTCATGCTTCTTTTTTTATAGGATAGGGTGACAAACGAGCACACAGTCCACCTGATGATAAGTGGTTACCGTGGCCCATAGACATCTACCGGTTCTCTACACTCACCATACGAAACACAGCAGTGTCAAGCTGCTATTTTGCGCTGGTATTCTGAGAGAGCGTGGTCCTCCCCCGGTAGAGCCGACCCGTTAGTGCTACAACTATACTACTAATATAGCTGCAGCATGGCTCTACCACGTATAAATCTCTGCCACTATTACATAGGTACTAAGCTTTTGTGACTGCCTCATTGGTCTTGAGGTCGTAATTGCGATTGCTGATCATGAGGTCCCGGGTTCGAATCCCGGGTCGGGACAAAATTTGTTATTAGGTTTTCTGTCAAGGAACTCATTAACAGCCCGGAGTCAGGAAGTCGGCGGTGTTTCATTCACCTTCATGGTTCGGAAAGCGCGTTAAGCCGTTGGTCCAGTGCCCGACACTCCGGTCATGTCGTATTCAGTCCCATCGAACTATAAGGGTGAGGGAATAGAGACTCCACCTGTGTTTGCATACACTTGAGCTCTATAATCCTGTCCATCTGAGCAGGACTGGACGGTGAAGACTGACCAAAATTCAATCTATAGGACATCACTAGGTTCTAGTAATAAAAAAGTTTAAATGCTCATTTACAGGCCACAATCAACTGGATGGCAGGGTGTCGGATACTCGAGCGGAAACAGAGATCCAGTAGATTACCGCGGATCTTTTGGCTACGCACAGACGGGTGGGTACCGTACGGACTTAAGTTCGGGATACGGGCAGTCAAGTGGATGGCACAGCGTTGGTGAGAGGAGACCGTATCGAGATCAAAGGTATGCATTTAATAGTGCAAATTTTTTTTGAACGAAGTTTCTTATCGGACGGTACGTATTTGGCAGAAGGGAGCTCGGCGAGAAAAAGTGTAAGATTTTTCCGTCACGACCCCTTCTGACGCAGTGTAGATGGCCTTGGCGGCTATAAGGTAGCGAGATGGAATAATATCCATCTCCCTCGCACTTTTTCTTATCTTGCCATGAAAGAAATATTATTTTATTTTAAATAACGCTTCATTTTAACAGACGCTAGTAATTCATTTATTCGTATTTGTTAATCAATAATATAATACGTTTATTAATAATAATATACTACATATACGAAAGGAACTTCGTTCCAACCGAGTATTCCATGACACTCACGCATGTTTTTTTTTTAACTTAAAGTAAAACTATATAAAAAGTATAGTTACAGCCTGTATAAGTCCCACAGCTGGGAAAAGGTTACGGGCCATCTCTTATTTCTAAGAGAATTATGAAACAATAAGTCCGCCGCGTTGATTCAATGTACGTGGTAGAGCCACGCCGGAGCTATATTATAGTTGTAGCACGAATGGGTTGGCTGAACCGGGGTAGGACCACGCTCTCACAGAATACCAGAGTAAAATAGCAGCTCAATACTGCTGTGTTTCGTATGGTGAGTGTAGAAAACCGTAGATCCTTTTTACTGGAAACGAGGCATTCCATCTTAGTCCTCAAGGTTGATAACGTATATGTATTTTGATTCTCAATTGAGGATAAATGTAGATGTCTATGGGCCACAGCATTCACAAACCATCAGATGGACTGTGTGCTTGTTTGTCACGCTAATTATTTTAAAAAACCAGGATAGTGACAGCAGCGTCTTTCTAGCCTAGTATGCTTTTGACGTGGTAGAGCCAGGCTGCAGTTACATATGGCTGCGACCCGGATGAGTCGGCTTGACCTGGATAGGACTGGCAACTATGGCAAATATCCTTGATATGAGGCAACCAATAAGAGAGACCTGTGAATAAGTGAACTTTTGATAGATTATTACGTTAAGAGTTACTCTGTTCTATTAATTTTTTTCATACGTGGTAGAGCCATACTGTAGCTATATTTATGATATAATTGTAACACGAATGGGTCGGCTCGACCGGGGAAGGACCACGCTCTCACAGGATACCAGCGTAAAGTAGCAGCTTAACGCTGCTGTGTTTCGTATGGTGAGTCTAGAGAACCGGAGAACGTTTTTACAGGAAACGAGGCATTCCATCTTAGTCCTCAGGGGTGACAACCCATCTACATTTTGATACGTAATCGAGGATAGATGTAGATGTCTATGGGCCGCCGCATTCACAAACCATCAGGTGGACTGTGTGCTCGTTTGCCACCCTAATTCTATAAAAAAAAAATACAGTATATAATTAATACTGTCAATCATATCATCACACATCAGAGTTGTATCGATTGGCAAGTGGTGCTCTAATATTATAGCAGGGTATATTCACTCCTTTTTCGTATTGTCTTTCTTCTTTGTTCTTTGTTAAAAGTTCACTTTTAGACATGGGGCTCTCCCATTATAGGGAGAGTTGCACCTTTGACGCTGATGGCCGCTGTCGGTCTGGGTATTTTAAATCTGACGTAAACGAGATGGTAAAGATGTTCAAAAATAATTAACTAAGATACGCGTAATAAATACGCGTAATTTCATTACTCGGAATTTAGCTAATTAATTTATAATATCTTTAATTAAAATAGATTACCGCAAATATGGTAAACGCCATCTATCGGAGCTTGTGCTTAATATTTAATTATTATTGCACAAAACGTATATTGCGGACTTAATGCCTTCAGGCGTTCTCTATCAGTCAAATTAAAATTAAGCCGAAGAATTTTGTAAATGTGCAACTAGAACTATGGCAGGAAGTATAAATCCACAAAATAAACCTATATTTTTGGATGTTTAAAGTTAGAACCTATGTACCTACGTCCCATTGATGGCCACAGTCATTTGTTTGTAAATAAGTAACTACATTGATTAATATATTTTTTAAAGCAAACATTCTATATTTATTAACGTAACCAATTGCAGGAAAAGCAATAAAACATATAAAACAAGAATTAAACGTAAGGAGAAACGAGCGAAATGATAGTAATTGATTGTCTGAAGGAAACTACATACATTTAAGTCAAGTATAATAACTTTTAAATACAGATTCTTTTTAAAGTTTAGGTTTTCTTATTAAAAAAATACTATATACATGTTACACTGAAGATGTGTGAAACACCCAGAAATGTTACAATTTTGTTCTGGACCGATAATTCAATAGAAGCCAAGTGGGTAATATTACTAACATCGCATAAACTAGAGAGAGACAATTTTAGGTTTAAAGAATTTATTTCTAATAAGAAACAAAGTTTCGCTTACAATAAGTGTATCACGCACAGTAAATTACATATAAAAATTTTTTTAAGACAATTTTGTTTAACTTAGACTTATTATTGTATTAATTTGTGTGTTTAAAATTGTAGAATCTAGGGTGCTTCACACGTTTTCACTATTCAAATAAGTCCGTATTTTTTAACTTCTGTCTCCCTGGTACAGAATCGTCGCCTCACGCCTCTCGGCACTAAGCTTAGATCCGCTATTGCAATAGCTTGTGCAAACCGCCTGTTCAGAGTTGCTTTTTATGCCTTTTAATTATATATACTTAGTCAGGTCATAAGTTCTGTCAAAAACTTTTTATAAAATTAATGATACACTTTTTGATAATTATATAGAAATTATATATGAAATGAAAGGTAATTTAATTTCAAATACAATTTTATTTAAGTTATTCAAAATGCCCTTCCCTATTTTGAATACATGCCCTTAATCGACACGGCCAATCATCAATCGCATAACGAACCACATTCATATCTATTTCTGCCGCTGCTTTAGCCAAAGATGCTCGGAGAGATTCCAAATTCTGATGATGTTTAGCGCAGACTTTTTCCTCCAAATGTTGCCATATCTTGTAATCCAGTGGGTTTAAATCTGGACTATAAGAGGGCAGTCTTCGTGTCCGATAAAGTCAATTCCATGGGCGGTCAACCAGTTTTGCGTACTTCGTGCCCTATGCTGCTGGTGCAGAGTCCTATTGGAATATCCAATGTCTGATTTTGAACATTGTTTGTGAAAGAGGTTCCAGTATGTTTGTTAGAACGGTATTTTGATATATCTCGGCACTGGTTTTTCCACCTTTTTCACATAAAAACACCTCAGTTAAGACTGAATATTATGAGATTCCAAGCCAAAATAAGATAATGTCCTCGTTGAACCCTCGGAAAACGCGTGCTGGCTTCTTCACTGCTGTAGGCATACACCTTATCATTTTGTTTATTATAACTTTCTTCGATGTTAAAATTTTTTTCATCCAAAAACAAAATTTCGCGATATTTTCTACCGCGTACCGCCGTAACAAAGCGCGGGATCTATCCAGTCTAATTTTTTTCAAACGCTCGTTCAAAAACTGTCCGGTCTTCTTACAATAAGCTCCTAGTCCTAGGTCTTCATTGATCACTCTTTTGACCGTGGTTCTGTTTAGGCCCATCTGAAGAGCTAAGATTTTTGTTTACGAACAGGATTTCGTTGGATTCGCGCCTTCACTGCATTGATGATCGCGGGTGTCCTAACTGTACGAGGTCGGCCGGTTCTCTTACGATCTTCGAAGCTTGAATCTTCAGTGAATCGTCTGATCGTGCGATAAACAAATCGTAGGGTTATTTTCAATTTTTGTAGAATATTGAAAATCTCTTTCGGCGCGTAACCACAGCGGTTCAACGCGATAACCGCTACTCTATCTTCTTTCTTCGACCACTCCATATTTGAAAATTAATGAAAATTAATGTCTTTTTTTATTTTCGGCAAGCGCCAACGTTATATTTTCAAATTTGGTTAATTTCATCGACCCAGTATTCAAAAAAATTAATTAATAAGGTTTTGACAGAACTTATGACCCGACTTACTAAATTGGTAACTATACTACCTCATATTAGCCATTAGGCGGATTAATAACCTGTATTTAAAACACGTTTAGCCCGTTTTTAAAGCTTAAAAATGGCTCTCCTCAATGATATGATTATCTGAGTACTGAGTGGTGGGTACTAGATAGGGTGACAAACAAGCACACAGTCCACCTGATGGTAAATGGCTGCTGCGGCCCATAGACATTTACATCTATCCTCGTTTGCGAATCAAAAAGTAGATGCGTTATCACCCGTGAGGACTAAGATGGAATGCCTCTTATCCAGTAAAAAGGGTCTCCGATTCTCTACACTCACCATACGAAAACCAGCAGCGTTAAGCTGCTATTTTACGCTGGTATTTTGTGAGAGCGTTTTCCTTCCCCGGTCGAGCCGACCCATTCGTGCTACAACTTTACTACTAATATAGCTACAGCATGGCTCTACCACGGTTCGAATCAATCAAACAAACATAACAGTTTGGAGTCAATAATGGTACTTTGTACATGATTGTTTTTTATTATTAGCATCCTTAAAGTTTGCAATCAATCTTTACGATTCATATAGAAAGGAAAAGAGCAGATGTGAATAATTGAATAGATACTAAAAAACGAATTTGTCTTTGTTTTCAGTGGTGTTCCTCAGCTTGATAACAATGAGAGTGATGGAAATCGATATGGCCAAGGCTTTGGTCGTCAACCAGGTTACAGTCAACAGAACAATTATCCAGCCGGTGCAAATAATTACGGCTCGAGCAGCACCACCAGCTATTTGTACGAGCGCGAGGACAACCAAGTGACAGCTACACCAGCTAACGATACAAATCAGGCGCCATCTTAGATATCATTTGACTTGAATTTATTTTTTATAATATACTCAAAATGCGGAGCATATTTTTTGTATATATACGTTTAATTGCAAATTAATTTTATATATTAATAATACATATCATTATATCAACATTTTTAAAATTAAGTATCGTTCACCACATTGTTTTGGATGACAAACCATTGGCCTGCTGTCCATTATAAAGATGCCATCTTAGACATTATTTTTAAACATGTTTTTTATTTTGTACAAATTTCAAACATCCGTCCATTATGTGTTACTTTTTGTATTTTAACATTAAAAAAAAACGAATAAACTGATTTTGTAAACTAAATCCTGTCCAAGTCTATTTATGGATTTTTATGGAATGTTTTATAGATAGAACATATTTAATTTTCTCTAGTAACTAGGTATTCCAAAAATAAAAATCACCAAGAACATAAATTGGAAAGGGGGGCTTCCAGAAACGTTGTATATTCCTGTAGATCCTATGATTTAAGCAACTGCTATGGTGCTTGGTGCGCGTTCAATTGTTTTCAGCGAAACTTTTATCCGCAAATCCGACAAATCTGAACGTCGTTTGTACAAAACTTGGCTCCCTTTTTACATTAATTTTCTTTGGTGGAAAATTAATAAAGTAAAAAAAGTTATATCCTTTAATTAATATTAATAAATACATGATTGAGACTATTGTTCTTGCGTTTACAGTTTCAGAAACTGTAGTTATTTCATTCAGCATTTATAAGTAAATATTACAGTTATATACCTACTTATCTAAGATAGATTATATGATAATAAAATCATAAATACTCTAATTTAGTTTTATTTTTATCTGACCGAGGAAATGTCGCTTTATTGTTTTACACAGATTTTTCCTATTATGAATTTGTGTTACTCCGGTCCTCTAAAAGCATGTTAGTAGCTATAATGGCTAATTACTATAATTTCAAATTAAAAATGTTGTGCTGCCGACTTCAATATAAGTTATTAAGAATAACTCAAAAAATATTGGTCTGACCTTGATCAAATTCATATGGGACCACACAATAAGTACCAGCTTTCAAAAAAAAAAAAGAATCATCGAAATCGCTTCACCCAGTAAAAAGTTATTAGGTAACACACATAAAAAAAACATACAGTCGAATTTAGTACCGTCTCCTTTTTGGAAGTCGGCAGAAAATTAGATGTAAACGTTAATATTTAATGATTTCTTATTATATAAGCGAACACTGCACAATAAATAAAACTAATTTTTGGCATTTTATCGCGTTTAACGTCGGAATTACAAAGTTAAAATCAAACGCGATAAAATCCGTAAAATTAGTTTCATTTAGCGATAATATTTAATTCAAAATGTTTACTTATTATAAAATGTATGCAGCAACATTCTTCTTTTTCTTGTTCTTATCTTATTAAAAAATACTATATACACAGACATTAAGGAAATACGGATGTAATGTTACACTGAAGACGTGTGAAACACCCAGAAATGTTACAATTTTGTTCTGGACCGATAATTCTATAGAAGCCAAGTGGCTAATATTACTAACATCGCATAAACTAGAGAGACAATTTTAGGTTTAAAGAATTTATTTCTCATAAGAAACAAAGTTTCACTTACAATAAGTGTATCTCGCACAGTAAATTACATATAAAAAAAAATTAAGACACTTTTGTTTAACTTAAACTTATTATTGTATTAATTTGTGTGTTTAAAATTGTAGGACCTAGGGTGCTTCACACGTTTTCAGGATTCAAATAAGTTCGTATTTTTTAACTTCTGTCTCCCTGGTACAGAATCGTCGCCTCACGCCTCTCGGTACTAAGCTTAGATCCGCTATTGCAATAGCTTGTGCAAGCGCCTGCTCAGAGTTGCCTTTTATGCCTTTTAATTAATTATACTTAGTCAGGTCATAAGTTCTGTCAAAAACTTTTAATAAAATTAATAATACACTTTTTGATAATTATATAGAAATTATAAATGAAATGTAAGGTAATTTAATTTAGAATACAATTTTATTTACATTATTCAAAACGCCCTCCCCTATTTTGAATACATGCCCTTAATCGATGCCAACCATCAATCGCAGCACGCACCACATTCATATCTATTTCTGCCGCTGCTTTAGCAAAAGATGCTCTGAGAGCATCCAAATTCTGATGACGTTTAAAATGTTTCAAATGTTGCTATATTTTGTAATCCAGTGAGTTTAAATCTGGACTAGAAGAGGGCCAGTCTTCATGTCCGATAAAGTAAATTCCACGGGCGGTCAACCAGTTTTGCGTGCTTCGTGCCCTATGAGCTGGTGCTGAGTCCTGTTAGAATATCCAATGTCTGTTTTTGAGCATTGTTTGAGAAAAAGATTCAACTATGTTTGTTAGGACGGTATTTTGGTACTCCTCGGCACTGGTTTTTACACCTTTTTCACAGAAAAACACCTCAGTTAAGACTGAATATGAGACTCCAAGCCAAACCATGAGTGACGAAGGGTTCCCGTTGAACCCTCGGAATACGCGTGCTGGTTTTTTCATTAATAAAATAAATGTCCGGTCTTCTTACGATAAGCTCGTAGTGCTAGGTCTTCATTGATCACTCTTTTGACCGTGGTTCTGCTGCATACCATCTAAAGAGCTAAGATTTTTTTTTACGAACAGGATTTCGTTGGATTCGCGCTTTCACTGCATTGATGATCGCGGGTGTCCTAACTGTACGAGGTCGGCCGGTCCTCTTACGATTTTCGAAGCTTGAATCTTCAGTAAATCGTTTGATACTGCGATAAACAAATCGTAGGGTTATTTTCAATTTTTATAGAATATTGAAAATCTCTTTTGGCGCGTAACTACAGCGATGCAACGCGATAACCGCTACTCTATCGTCTTTCTTCGACCACTCCATATTTGAAAATGAATGTCTTTTTATTTTCGGCAAGCGCAAACGTTATATTTTTAAAATTGGTGAAGTTCATCTAGCCAGTATTCAAAAATTTTAAATAATAAGGTTTTGACAGAACTTATGACCCGACTAAGTATATACATGTGGTAGAGCCACGCTGCAGCTATATTATGGTTGTAAGTTGTAACACGAATGTGTCGTCTCGTCAGAGGTAGGACCACGCTCTCACAGAATATCAGCGTAAAATAGCAGCTTAATGCTGCTGTGTTTCTTATGGTGAGTGTATAGAACCGGAGACCCTTTTTACTGGAAACGAGGCATTTCATCTTAGTTGTCGGGGGTAACAACGCATATGCATTTTTATTTTTAATCGAGCATAAATGTAGATGTCTATAGACTACAGCATCCACCTACCATCAGGTGAACTGTGTGCTCGTTTGTCACCCATATTCTATAATAAAATACATAATTTTAATACTGAATACGACCACCAATGTGTGGGATTTTAGATCGGAAATTTTATATGGCTTTTTCGTCGTCGTCGTTGTCGTCGTCGTCGTTGTTGTCGTTGCTATGATTTCTTAATGATTTCTTCTATTTACGCGAACACTTCACATTTAAATAAAACTCGTTTTTACGGATTTAATCGCACCCATAGTCACGGCTGGGCTTTTTTTCTTTTTGTTTTCGATGTTCCAATGTCAAAGTTAACCACGGCTACCTTCAGATATCGGAATGCAGCCGTGGTTAAGCTGTAAAAACTAGTTTTATTTAAATGTCGTCGTCGTTATTCGGTTGCAATGCCTCGACTGTCAGTAAGAAGGGTGTGCGCGTGTAAGTTTTCAAATATGTATATAATAATCTATGATGTAAGGTTAACACTCGGCTCGGTGAAAAGGTACTATTCTAATCTTACGTAATTAGTCCATCTAGCGAGTGATTTTGGTACTACAAGAAACATCATTGAAGAATAGAGGCAAAAGATGACGCTAGAGTCATTCTATTTTACATCAATATAGTAATAAACACAGAATATTTAATTTACCTACTAGCATAGACGTATAAAATCACGCCTACTAGATATTTATACATATAAAAGTGCCTTTTTCAAATAGCATTATTTTTTGTATTCTATGCCAAATGCAGATAAACGGAAAACGGGAAACACCTTGGCGATTATGGGCGATTGCCTCTTTAATTTAACAAAATTTCGATTAAATCATTACAATATAATAAATAAGTAGCATATATTTAATTCATATAATTAAAGTTACATATATATAAGGATATATAGTTAACGTAACAACAACATGTGATGATGTGTGTTTATATTATATAATTGTGTATTGTGTATTATTGTGTCAAATATTAGTAGTACATAAGGTGGTTCATTGTTTTGTAAAAGAGCGCCTCTCGCTATCAAACGTAAAAGTTTGGCGAGTTTAGAATTAAGTAACATCACTGTATCATAAATTAATTAATAAATAAATAAAAAAAAAAGATTACTGTAAGTCAAGTCAAGTAGAACCAATACAGAAAATTCGAATTTATGATTAAAAAAGTAGTTAGATGTTAGATGTAAAGGGGTAAAGTAGAATAAAAGGACTTTAGGATATTTATTACGCGTATCTTAGTTAATTGGCGTATCTTAGCCGTGTAGTGGCGGTAAAGAATATCCACTACCCCATATCTTCCCGTGGGTGTCGTAAAAGGCGACAAAGCGAAACAGGCAGGAGACGGGCAGCAGCATCTTCCTGATAGTAGCCAAAATTACAATAAAAAACTGTGGTTGCCAACCCGCTCGCCAAGCGTGGCAACTATGGCAAATATCCCCCTATGAAGAGAGTAACAAGGAGACGGCCCCCAGTCCGCGGCGGCCCCGCTATTCCTGGCTACGGTGGTGACCATGGTAACGGCGGGATAGGGGGTGCTAAGAATCTCCGGTGGAGGTTCGGTTGCCACCTTAGACGACTCGACCTGGCAACGTACAGCGCACGCACCCTGAGGACTGACGAGAAGATCGTGGAGCTAGAAGAAGAGATAGACAAGTTACGCTGGCATATTATAGGATTATCCGAAGTCCGAAGAGAGGGTGAGGACACGGTAATCCTCGAATCCGGCAACTTGCTCTATCACCGGGAGGGCGACCATCTGTCCCAAGGAGGTGTCGGATTTATCGTCCACAAGTCTCTCGTTAAGAACGTTGTAAAGATCGGGAGTGTGTCGACGAGGGTTGCGTACCTTATACTCAGAATCACCAAACGGTATTCGGTGAAGGTCATACAGGTTTACGCACAAACCTCGGCACACCCTGATGAGGAGGTGGAGGAAATGTATGAGGATATCTCTAGAGCCATGCATTCCTCCAAAACCCAATATACGGTGTTAATGGAAGACTTCAACGCAAAACTAGGCACAAGAGAGAACGGTGAGCTGAAAGTAGGGAAATTTGGAATAGGGCAACGGAATCCAAGGGGCCGGCAGCTGGCCGACTTCATGGAGAAAGAGGGACTTTTATTATGAACTCTTTCTTCCAGAAGCGGCCCCACAGGAAGTGGACCTGGTCGAGCCCTGACGGTTCGACAAAAAATGAGATTGACTTCATTATGACGACCAAACAACAACTGTTCAGTGATGTCTCCGTGATCGCGAGGGTGAAAACTGGTAGCGATCACCGAATGGTGAGATGCACACTGAACCTAAACGTTAAGTTGGAGAGGTCTCGTCTAATGAAGTCAACGCTCCGTCCCCCTCGTGTTCTGTTCCAAAATCCTGAAACCTTTCAGCTCGAGTTACAAAACCGTTTTCAGTGCCTAGAAGACTGCAATGAAGTGGACGATATGAATGACAAGCTCGTGGAAACTGTCCATGCGGTCGGAGCTAAGTTCTGCAAGATCCGCCGCAGAAGAACACAAAAACTCTCCGATCACACTCTTAATCTCATGGCTGTTAGACGGGAGATGAAGCTACATTCTTCCACAGATTTGACAGCATACAGGCAACTGAACAGACAGATCTGCAAATGCATGCGGCGGGAATTACGCAACTTCAATATAGCTTGTATTGAAGAAGCGTTCGAGCGGAACCAAGGCTCCAAAATCTTTGCCAGAGATCTGTCTGCCAGAAAGAGCCAACTGTCAAAGCTGAAAACCGAGTGTGGCAGCATCGTTTCCGGGGCACCTGAGATTGTGAGTGAGATTGAGAGGTTCTATGGGCAGCTGTACACGTCATCGTTGAAGCCGCACGCAAGTGTGAGTAACCGAAGATATCCCGGACGTCAGTTTGAGCGAGATTAGAATGGCTCTCCAGCATCTTAAAAACGTCAAGGCCCCAGGCGAGGATGGAATTACAGTGGAGCTTCTGAAAGCGGGTGGAAAACCAGTACTGGAAGTCCTTCAGAGGCTCTTTAACTCCGTCCTCCATGGTGGCATTACACCGGAGTCGTGGAGCAGAAGTGCGTTGGTCTTGTTCTTCACTCACTCAATATGAAGCCATAGATTATAAAAAACTGACAACTTTAATGGCCACAGCGGAGTTTGAGAATGTAAATCAAGACTGCACAAAGTTTGAAAACCACATGAAAACGTTAATTGATAAAAGTAAAACATTAAAAACCAAAATACTAAATCTTCCACAAGAAGACTGGACTGGATCAACAAAGAAATTATCAATGAAATACAGCAAAGAAATATCCTATGGGCTCAACTAAAGAAAAATCAAAATGATAATAATTTGAAGAGGGATTTCGCGGCGAAGAGTTCCTATGTGTCAAGACTCATACAAAACACAAAAAATTTCTAGTATTTAAAAGAATTTGTGAAGTGTAGTAATAAGCCAAAAAAAATGTGGGAGCTTATCAATCATTTGTCGAGTAATAAAATAAAATAAGCTAGCGTTCCTCCAAAACTCTTAATAGATAGTGAACATATATTTGTAATAAAATCTGTGAAATATTTAATGAATATTTTTCTACCATAGGACCATCACTAGCAAACAATATGCCCAAAATTGATCAGAATGATTTTAATTACGTTCTACCTAAAATTTCGAGTCAAAATATGTCGGATTTCTCTGTTTTAAAACCATGTACAAATAATGAAATAACAAAAATAATAGCAAATCTTGACAATAACTGCAGTATTGGAATAGATGGCATAAGCACCAAAGTAATCAAATGTGCAACCAATCAAATAGTTACTCATCTAACACAATGCTTCAATAAATTACTATTAGTTGGAACATTCCCGGACACATTAAAAGTTGCAAAAGTCGCACCTATTTATAAGTCAGGGCCCAAAACAGACCCTGGCAACTACCGTCCCATTTCCGTGCTGCCCGTTCTATCCAAGGTTCTGGAAAGAATTTTATACAATAGACTATACAATTATTTGGTAACAATTAATTTTATTTCTAATCGACAATATGGCTTCAGACCAAAGAGCAGTACATTATCTGCAACAATTGATCTACTTACTAAAATCAAGCACAATATTGACAGTAGAGATATAGCAGTAGGTATATGCATTGATTTAAAAAAAGCTTTTGACACCGTAAGTCACAAACTTCTTCTCCAAAAACTTTCTAGTATAGGGGTCAATGGCAGTGCCTTAAAAATGTTCCAATCTTATCTAAACAACAGATTTCAAGTAGTCAAAGTAGGCGAAAATCGAAGTAAAGCACTACCTGTTATATGTGGAGTCCCACAAGGGTCCATTTTGGGACCATTACTCTTCCTTGTTTACATAAACAACATCCAGGAAATTGACTTACACGGGCATATCACGTTTTATGCTGACGACACATGTTTATTTTATTTCGGCTCATCCATACAGACACTTATTAATCAGGCTCAAAAAGATTTAAATACTCTATCCATTTGGTTTCAACAAAATTTACTTACTATAAATGCATCTAAAACATCATACATCATTTTTAAAGCTAAAAATAAATTTATACCACCACATGAACATCTTACAGTTAATAACATACGTATACAACAAAAAAGTAACGAAAAGTATTTAGGATTAAGGATTGACAATAAGTTGACTTGGAACAATCAAATTGAACACATACGAAGCAAACTAATATCTGTCTCTGGTTCTATTAGAAATTTAGTAGGATGCATTCCGCGAAACTTACGTTACACCATTTACAACACTCTTGTCAAACCACACCTTATGTACCTTATAGAACTTTGGGGAAGTGCTACCAAAACTAGACTAGCTAACCTACAAGTCGCTCAAAATAAAGTCATAAAAATACTCTTCCAATATCCTTTTCTAACATCCACCTCAAAAATCTATAGTGAAACAAAAATTATGACCATACAACAGTTATACATTTATCACTCATGTCTTTTAATCCGGAAAATTTTTGACAAAAACATTCATTCCAGTATCACTTTCACTAAAGCAAAACACCACAGACAACGAAGAACGAGAAGAGCCAGCTTTCTTGTCCTACCTAAAATTAGAACGTCCTATGGTAGAAAAACATTAACATATGAAGGAGCGCAGCTTTATAATAACATACCTGCACACATTAAAAATGTACACCCATTTAACACATTCAAAATAAAATTAGCAGAATACGTTTTAAAAAATTACACAAAATAGACGAATGTGTTAATTCAGTACACACAAATTTACAATGACGAACATAACGAATTAAAATTTTGTTATTCTTTTTAATGTTCTCATGTAAGTGACTAATGTAAGTCTTTATGAGAATAAATGTCTTTAAACCTAAACCTAACCTAAGAAAGATGACAATGCTCTCTTGAAGAACTACAGACCGATTTCCCTTCTGAGCCGCGTCTACGTGCTGTTTTCGAGAGTCATTACGAATCGTCTCGCACGCAGACTTGACGACTTCCAGCCTCCCGAACAAGCTGGTTTCCGAAAGAGCTTTAGCACCATAGACCACATACATACCCTTCGGCAAATTGCACAGAAGTCCGAGGAGGCAAGTTGTATTTGCCACTATGCCTGGCGTATGTGGACTATGAGAAAGCCTTAGATTCCGTCGAAATTCGGGCGGTGCTGCAGTCCCTTCGGCGGTGCCAAGTTGACTGTCGGTATATCGAAGTGCTGAAGTGCTTGTACAGTAGGGCTACGATGGCTATCCGAGTATAGAACCAGAGTACGAAACCTATCCAATTGCAGGGAGGTGTAAGACAGGGTGACGTTATATCCCCGAAACTCTTCACCGCTTCATTGGAAGACGTTTTCAAGCTTCTGGACTGGAAAGGATACGGTATTAACATCAATGGCGAGTACATCACTCACCTTCGATTTGCCGACGATATAGTCCTTATGGTAGAATCGCTGGAGGACCTAAGCACTATGCTCAATGACCTCAACAGTGTCTCCCAACGGATAGGTCTTAAGATGAACATGGACAAAACAAAGATCATGTTTAATGTCCATGTCACACCTATGCCGGTAGTTGTTGGGAGCACTAAGCTCGAAGTTGTTGACGAGTATGTTTACCTGGGACAAATAGTCCGACTAGGTAAGTCCAACTTCGACCGAGAGGTCAATTGACGGATTCAACTCGGCTGGGCAGCGTTCGGGAAAATACGACACATCTTCTCGTCAGACATACCTCAAAACCTGAAAAGGTTTTAAGGTATGTCTGACGATGATGATGATGATCTTAGTTAATTATTTTTGAACATCTTTACCATCTCGTTTACGTCAGATTTAAAATACCCAGACCGACAGCGGCCATCAGCGTCAAAGGTGCAACTCTCCCTACACTGGGAGAGGCCCATGTCTAAGAGTGAACTTTAAACAAAGAACAAAGAAGAAAGACAATACGAAAAAGAAGTGAATATACCCTGCTATAAAATTAGAGCACCACTTGCCAATCGATACAACTCTGATGTGTGATGATATGATTGACAGAATTATCATACATTGTTTTTTTTTATAGAATTAGGGTGACAATGAGCACACAGTCCACCTGATGGTTTGTGAATGCTGTGGCCCATAGACATCTACATCTATCCTCGTTTGCGAATTAAAATGCAGATGCGTTGTCACTCGTGAGGACCAAGATGGAATGCCTCGTTTCCAGTAAAAAGGTATTCGGTTCTCTACACTCACCACACGAAACACAGCAGCGTTAAGCTACTATTTTACGCTGATATTCTGTGGGAGCGTGGTCCTTCCCCGGTCGAGCCGACCCATTCGTGCTACAACTATACCAGTAATATAGCTGCAGCATGGCTCTACCACGTAAAAACTAAATACTTATTGATAATGAGTTGTGATAATCTTAGTGAGAATACTATTAAAATAGTAATAAAAATAATAAATATACAGATAAAAATAATACTAATAAAAAGAATGTTGGATTTGAATTTGGTTTTAATTTAACTCCATTATACAGATTAAATTAAATTTATACTTTTCTTGTAAAAACCGATTTCTCCTGTATGTAGATTGGTAGTCTTTAAATAACTTTTTTTGATTTGAATTATAAATAATTTTTAAATTAACTATAATTTCTCAGTGATTCATTACCTCGCGAAACATCGTGTAAAAAACAGCACTTATATAATTGCTAATCACAAATTAATATAGAACTCGTGTTGCCGGCGGACATCGAACTGGGGTTGCTTGCATGAAAATTAACACAAAATAACACAATAAATTAAATTGTAATGCCAACGTAATATGTCTCAATAAACTCAAAGCAATCCATTTTTGTTATAATTTTAATAAATAATTCAATGTAAAATGGAATTATCACTTTTCTTTTGCGAGTTCTTCCCTGTAGAGTATTCGCTTGGAACTGGTGGTAGATTTGTCGTTCATAAGAACTCTAAATAAGTCTAAACATAATAAAATATTTTTGACATTGAATAAACAGTTTGAAGCGAGCGTCTAATCTCTTAGATATTGGTCATATGAAATTAGCGTTTTGTCGTACTGACCACTTTGATTTGAAATATCTCCTCTTTGGTTAAGAATTCTAAATCCAAATTTATAAATTAATTTAGCTGGTACATTTGAGTTTTAAAAACAGTCATTCATTTGTTTTTCCTCATTTTTTTTTTCTTTGGCGTTGCTTATTACCGCACAATGGAAAACATGAAATATCGGTATATTTACGAGTACGAGTTCTACCATGGCACCAGTGCTGCAGAAACAACTCGAAGGTTTAATTATGTGTACGGCGCTGGTGTCTGTGTGTGGTTTTTTTCGTTCTGGAAATTTCGACCTTCAGAACCAACGCCGTGGACGACCGGAGACCAAAGTGGAAAATGAAGAATTAAAGGCTATTGTGGAAGCGGATCCATCACAAAGTACTTCAGACATAGCTGCAGGCTTCGGGGTAAGTGATAAAACTGTATTAATCCCCTTGAAGCAAATCGGGAAAGTAAAAAATCTTGAACGATGGGTACCTCATGAATTGAGTGAATCGTACTTGGAAACACGCGTCGACTGCTGTGTTATTTTGCTCAACCGACACAATAATGAAGGGATTTTAAATCGAATCATTACTTGCGATGAAAAGTGTATACTGTACGATAATCGGAAGCGCTCGTCGCAATGGCTGAACCTTGGAGACCCAGCCAAATCCTGCCCTAAATGAAAATTGACTCAGAAAAAGTTACTTGTGAGTGTTTGGTGGACTAGCGCCGGTGTCGTTCACTACAGCTTTCTAAAATCTGGCCAAACGATTACGGCAGATATCTAGAGTCAGCAACTGCAAACCATGAAGGAAGAACAAGCTGCTAAACACGGTTGTTGTGCGATTGATCAATCTCGGTAGATTGGTCAATCGCTGTAGGCCACTGCTGCTTCACGACAACGCAAGACCACAACACTGCACAACAAACAACCACTAAGTTAGATGAGCTGCAATTGGAATGTCTGAGACATCCATCATACTCCCCGGACCTTGCTCCAACAGATTACCATTTTTTCCGGAATTTGGACAACTTCTTACAAGGAAAAAAATTCAACTCCGATGCGGCAGTCCATACCGCCTGCAAATAGTTTATTGATTCTCGCCCCCATGGTTTTTTTAGTAAAGGGATCAATGAACTACCTATGAGATGGCAAAAGTGCATAGATAACAACGGTGCATATTTTGATTAATTAAATACGTTTTACAAAAAAAAAAAATACTTTATGTTCCTCCCGTACAAAACGCCAATTTCATATGTAAGGACCTAATATTAAGTTTACCTACCTTTTTGAATATATTCACGGTAAAGAAGTTAATCCCACTGTAGGCGTAAAGTTTTTAATAGTAAGATAAATAGCTAATTTTACAAGATTTACTAAAATAAAGATTGTTAATTGTATTCGTTTAGAATACATTGTTACATGGAATCCTATCTTATACCGATACATAAACTATCATCTGCTAAAAATAATCTTAACATTGTCCATTTTAAAATTATTTCCATATAAAAGTTTGCTTGTGAATTTGATTTTGAGAACCATTTGACCGTTTAAGAAAAACAAAAGAAAAATATAAAACCTTTTACAAAAATTTACTTCGCAAATATCCGCGTTATAAAATAAAATGATGTGTCTTACCTAGTATGAAGAAGCACCTCCCGCCCTCCCTCAATTGCGTGCACTATGAGGGAGGGCGGGAGGTGCTTCTTCATACTAGGTAAGACACATCATTTTATTTTATAACGCGGATATTTGCGAAGTAAATTTTTGTAAAAGCTTTTATATAATGGATTTCCGCAAAGTGACGCCTGATTCTATTAATTATAAAGAAAAATATAACCAATGAAACAGAAAGGAGAAAGTATTTATTAGGGTTGTGTAAATGAAATTGGCAAAAATAATATCTGAAGAACCCAAAACCTAAAATACTTCATCCTTGTAAATAATAATAATTTGACAGCGAAAATCAGAATTATATTTAATAGGTCTTAATTAATGTATACCGCTGTCTAATCGCGTACGTTAACCAACATAATATCATAAAATAATCGAACAATTAATGATGCGATAAGACAGCTACATGATTATTTCTGATAACTATGCCAAGTGGACGAACCACTTGGCTTCAAGTCCTTGGATGTCTTACAACTTTACAAGAACCAAAATTAAAAAAGTGATTAACTTTTTAAATTCAATTCTCGCAGTTATTTTTTTATTTTAACCAGTATTGTGTTGTGTGAGGCATATAACTAAAATGACGGAACAGGACTCTGTGAATGTGACACAAAATGCTACTGCTGAAAATACCAACAACGCGTCAGAAGTAGAAAAAGTTGGAAATGGCGAGGGTGAAAATTCCCTCGCCGTACCGACTAAGGCGTAAGTATGAATGGCATTTTACGTAATTGTTAAATAATGGGATATAAAAAGAGATATGTAATATCACTTTACTTAAAGGCGTTTCCCTGACCATATAACCTTGAGCATTCGTTCCCTCTTTAGACGTACGCCGCTTTATCATAGAATTCACAAAATTTTTGGAAATATTTTAATTAAAAAAGAAAAACGAACTTTAAAAATTAAATAAAACGTGAAGAATATAGATTTTTAAATTATCTATCCATTAGTGTAATCTTCAAATGATGAGCGTTGCCTTTAGCAACAGATGCATGTAATCAATAATTTTAGTCACTTATTAAAAGTAGATTTTAAATGTATTTATAACACATAAAAACAAATTAGAAAGTGGAATGTGATGATAGGATATCGAACATTAATAATGTGCTTTTAGATGTAGTTTATTTCTCATAACTAATGAGATAATTATCTCTGAAAAGCTCACTATCGCAAGGTTTTGGTCGGGGTATCGCCCCGTTATGTAATAATTGCATGCTTTGAAAAAAATTACTTTTGGTCTTTTCGCCGACTGAAATCCATTTTATTATCAAAGTAATGTTATTACACTACCCCATGCCCATGTCGTTCAATGGGTGTCTTAAGAGGCGACAGAGCCAAATTAAATAGGAGATGAGTATGATATGATTTTGTGTTTTGATGTGCTTGCTTGTCACAGCAAATCATCCATTACATGAAATTAAGGAAGCTAATATGAACTATGCTATAAGCACTCGCCTATAAAGTTTACGATACGGAGTTCGATCCCCGCCGGCACCAAAGAGATTGTTAATTGTAATTTCATAGGCTCATTAACCACATGCTTGACGGTGAATGAAAACATCGTAAAGAAACGCTCATGTCAGAGTAATAAAAACAAAATACAAAAACATTTAAACCAACAGAAGATCACCATCACGTATTGAGGTAACGTAGTGTACTTTTTCTAGCCCTAAAACCCTCCTAGAACATCGGAACTTACGTAGTTTGTTAAGTAAAACAATAATTTACTTTACTTAATAAACTTGAGCGACTTCAAAATTATTGCATAAGGTTTATATTTGGGTTACGAAAGTATGACCACATATCCGAATTCCGCCATAAGCTCAAGTGGTTACCGATTCGCCTTCGCAGGAATACTCACATTCTTCATCTTCTTTACCGCATTCTGTTCAATCCGACCACTCCTTCTTATTTGAAAGACCGATTTATATATTTAAGTAGTTTACACTCTCTACTTCTACGATCTCAAAATAATCTCCTTATAAGTACTCCTAGACATTCCTCTTCCTTCTATTCTAATTCTTTTACGGTTACCGCTATACGACTATGGAATTATCTCCCCTTACATATTAAAGAATCTAAATCTCTTCCTATATTTAAAAATAAATTAAAACTTTATTACCTTTCCCCTTAAGTTACTACCTGTCGTCATTCACTTTTTCTTTCTTCTTTCTTTATCTTTCTATATTATATTCTGTACACCCCTTCCGCTATCTTTTAAAATAGTATCCTTCTGCCCTAAGGTTGCCTGGAAGAGATCGCTGTTTCAGCGATAAGGCCGCCTGTTGTACCAATGTCCCTTTAAATATATAAATACTGTAATATGTTCCTTGGTGTACAATAAAGTATATTTTACTTTTACTTTACTTTAATTTTAGTTTTTTTTTACTCAGGAAGAAAAACCAAACCTACCTTAGGAATTTAGGATAGCAGTTGACAGCTGAAAATTTGAAAATAATAACCCGATCACGTAAATAGATAGTGTTACATTTGTTACTGTAAAGCTTGTTATTTTATCTGTAGATTAATTACTATTAAAAGCAAAGGTCATATTAAACTAATCCTTCACCATTATGTAGGTGCCAAAAAGCTGTAGAAATTTATAAAAAAAAATTAACAGTAGGCAATTTTTTGTTGAAATAACATTAGACGCATCTGAAAAGTACTTCCTAGGATGCGACAAAATATAGGAAATCTGGAATAATATAGGACAATTGGATTATCAATAATTTACACATTCAAAATTCCCAGTTGGTAAATGTACACATGGTAAATAGTACAGATTATCAATTTTAAATTTCCGTTGGCTTGCCATTTCTTCAGTTAATAGATTTATAACGATTACTGCTGGACCGATAAATCACTTCTAATTACAAAATTTTACAATAAAACAGGTCCGACATCAATATCATTGTAAGTGCTAGACGCTGCAGTTACATTATGGTTGCAGTACTAATGGGTCGGCTCGAATGAGGAAGGACCACGCTTTCACAGAATACCAGCGTAAAATAGCACCTTAATGTGACTGTGTTTCATATCGTGAGGATAGAAAACCAGAGACACGTTTTACGTAGCGGAGCATTCTATCTTAGTCCTCTAGGGGTGACAACACGTTTTGATTCTTAAAATGGAGGATAGTGGTTGTCTATGGGCCACAGCATTCGTTTATCCTTAGGTGGTCTGCCCGTTCCATTTAAATCTTTACATATAATCGTTGATGCGTCTGTTAATGATAGTGTAATTTCTGAACGACTTGACAGATTGATGATATTATATTCACCCACTATATTTGCTTGATCAAGATATATGTTGTTCATAGCTATGCTAGGGGTTTCGATAGATGGCGCTGTAGTCAATCAATTAACAATTTCTATTTGTATGAACCAAAATGATTTATTTTCACAATATAATATGTTGCCTTGGAGCCAAAAAAGAAAATCTCACAATCTGCTTACCATTAGATGGTGGTCGAGTTATTAATATTTCTTTTTAAATTTAAACTGTAATAAATGTAGTGAATTCGAAATGAAACTGATCTCACCTACCAAAAAGGGCAGAAAAACATCTAAACTCTGACGCCAGTCATCCAGAATAGATACAGAATAGGCATAGACTACGGACTCCCATTTGGCACGATCCTGACACACCTCTCTCGCTTCTTTCACATCCATATATCTACGCATACATACTCGTCGGTTAATAGTACTCTTAACTTAGCTCATCTTCACTATATCGCCAACTTTATTGATAAACTGGGTAGTTATAACGTAAAATAGTTTATCCGAGAGTTCCGTGCCGATTCTATTCTGTAGAAGTCTTACTATTAGAACAGGTGGTTGTACTTCACGTTCATTAGAAATTCAATTAGGCTGAAACTATTTTTTGACTTTAACTGATCCGTATGGTGAGTGTAGAGAACTGGAGATCCTTTATAATGGATACGAGGCATTCCATCTTAGTCTTTAGGGGTGAGAACGCATCTGCATTTTGATTCTCAATCGAGGATAGATGTAGATGTCTATGGGTCACAGCATCCACTTATCATCATGGGCTGTGTTTTTGCTTGTCACCCTTAATCTATAAAAAAAAAACAGAGAAATGGATTCCTTTTCTTCATCAAACTCTGAATAATACATCCAAGTGATGATAATTCAGTTTTATCAAGAATTCATAAAGTCAGCAATGTTAATGATGATATCATAATCACTTACGTAAGCCCTAATCTACAGATAATTATTTACTGTGAAGTGTTATATCTGGCATGTCGATAAACAGTTTGCATTTTATTAAACCAAAAACTTTCAATGAGACCTGGGAACCAATTTCTGTACAAACGACATACGGGATTATGTCGGCTTCGCCTAGAGAATAGTTGACACCTAAAAGGACGCCCAGCTCCGTACAGTTATAAAAATCATAATATTAATTGGAATGTTTTACGTGGTAGAGCCATGCTGCAGCTATATTAGTAGTATAGTTGTAGCACGAATGGGTCAACTCAACGGGGGAAGGACCACGCTCTCACAGAATACCAGAGTAAAATAGATGCTTAACACTGCTGTGTTTCGTATGATGAGTGTAGAACTGGAGACCTTTTTTACTGGAAATACGACATTCCTAAAAGGCTGGATCGGTAACGGACTTGTACTTTTATTAAAATGCATTTTATTTCTTTTCCGTGCTTGTAAGATACGTGTGTCTAGATTTAAAAGATCTAAATATAGATCCAGAGTCCAAAGTTAGTTTTTAGACAACATAAAGTTCCATAAGTGTTATTTTCTATAAATATGTAATAGCTATGTTAGGACTTAAATACTAATAGGGATATAGTCTTTTGTTAGTTACCTAATCTGACGACCATCACCATGATGTGCAGGATGCTGTTGCTGCTCTCAAGGGTTCTGGTTTAATGCGAGGCTGTCTCTTGCTTCAATGACAGTAAAGCCATCTGCCTGTACCATGATAAACATAGCCAATGCACTACAGAACTGAGGCGACAGCAGCAACAGCCTCCGTAACGCATTATTATAATGGACTTTATATGTTGAGCGCAAAACTGGTGTGAATATTTAAAAAAAAGCAGATACAAACGGGTTTGCTTAGGTGGTAGAACTCCTTTTTGTGCCCAGGCCTCCGTCTAGGCGCCACTTTCTTACATATATCTGCCGCTACAGCAATGCTTGTACTGCTGTGTTCAGGTTTAAAGGGTATGGAGATCCAGCATAGTTAAAGGCTGTGAGGCATTCCATCTAAGTCTTAATTTTTAACAGTGGTCACTTACCATCAGCAAGCCTATTCGCTTACTTTGGCGACTTTTTTTATAGAATACGAGTGAAAAACGAGCACACAGTCCACCTTATGGTAATTGGTTGCTGTGACCAATAGACATCTACATCCTCGATGACGAATCAAAATGCAGATGCGTTGTCAGCCGTGAGTACTAAGATGGAATGCCTCATTTCCAGTAAAAAGGGTCTCCGGTTCTCTACACTCACCATACGAAACACAGCAGCGTTAGACTGCAATTTTACACTGATATGACTTCAATAGTCATTTTGTAGTTGACGTCGTATGTTTAATGAGCTGTGGAGCCAGGATAGCTCTTATAATAAAAACTATACAGAATATGCAATGTACTGCATGGTAACTATTTTTATTTTCAACGAAGTTTGCGTTCCATTAAGCCCGTTGAGACATTTTTCATCAAAAATTTTATACACGACATCAAACATTTTAGTACTGCATATCTTTACCGACTTTTTATCGTTTTAATTTGATACGGTTATCGATATGTTTCATTTTATTTCCATAAAATAATGCGATATGCACAATGACCGTGAATATTTGTGAGACTGGATGGCCGCGCGATACAGCGACGTACCTTCTTGTTTTTTCCTAAGGGTCATAATTGGGGGTTTTCGTGGATTCCCTCGTGCATCACCGGGACTGCCACTGTATCATTTATAGTATATTTGCTTAAATAAGGTCGTCTTTGTATCGCACCGCTTTGGCACGTACCGCATCTTGTCAAAGGCGCCGACGCGACATCACTTGTCACCGCGTGCTATATAAACCCGCAGGAGAATTTGGCATTTAAAACGAAGCACCGTAGTGAAAGGTTCTTTGTTACCTAACTTGTATTATTTCTATTCTTATTTTATTACAATAACCATAAGAGAAAATAGTATGCTATTTTATTCTTACAATAGAAAACATTTCTTTGACAAACACTGTAATTAATAATAAAATAAAAGCATCTTAAGGAACAGACCATAAAAATATTTTTAAATTTAAATCACCCATCTTTTTCTTACTTTTTAAAACTTTGCATAAAACTGTTTTTTACGGATTCTATCGCGTTTAATTTACTATTTTAATTCCCGAAGTTTCGGGTGCTTTACAACAACCCATGGTTACGGGGGGAGTGAGATGTTTGACATCCCAATGTCACAGTTAGCCCGGGTACCTTCAATTTTTTAATATTAATGTTTGGTTCGATTTACGCAGAATGAACTTACAGTATCTTGAAGTCTTACAGTGGTATGCTTGGGTTTGGATTTAATTTTGTTAATTATAGGATCCCAAGCAGATGGCACCACCCATCCATCATCTCTATTGAAATTAGGATGTTTTTTTTTTAATTTCAATAGCCTCGAGTATCATCCTTGGTAGGAATCGGTGTTCTTTTGCGAGAATTTGTGGTCTATCATATCTGATGTAGTGGCGGGGACGATCCTGAACATGTTCGCAGACTGCAGACTTCCCAGAGCGTCAGTGCTTCACGTCAGCTATATGTTCTTTCACGCGGGTTTTAATAGATATTTTTGTTTATCCTATGTAAGAGAGATTCGCAATCAAGCTTGTACACTCCTGCATCTCGTATAAGGGATATTACACTTGACGGATGGTAAAAATTGACAAATCTTCTTCGGCGGCTTGAAGTATGTTTTAATAGAAGCTCGCCTCAAAATGTAGTCCAACCTTGTCTGTGACTCCTCTGACAGGGTAGTACAGCAGGAACACGCTCGACTGTGGTCGGCTTCACTCAGTCACTGTGACGTAGGCGCGGGACCCGAAGCTTGTTGTCTTGCAATACTTGCTTGACGTGCAGAAGCTCGGCTGCCAGATGTTTTCTGTCACAGATCCCTCGTGCTCTCTGAAACAAAGATTTCCCACGGTAGCTAACTGTGATGGATGGTGGTGCGATTCACCATTTAAATATCGTTTAGTATGGGTCTTTTTCCTATACACAGTGTGACCAATAGTGTTATCAGGATTTCGGATGACAAAAACATCTATTGGTAGCTAGAGTTTTATCTCAAGAGTTGATTGGTTCACCGTACCACCTATAGTATTCGATGGAGTTGTAATCCCTTACTTTGACAATGTCAAAAACCTTGGTATTTATACTGATAATTCCTTAAATTGGATACGCCAACTGAATGAGGTAAGTAAGAAAACCTTTGTCGATCTTTGTTTACTGCGTCGCCTTCGATCATTTCTTCCCATTCCTACAAAAATTATGCTCGCACAGTTTCTTCTCCTTCCGATCCTCGACTATACTGACGCAAGCTATGTAGACATAACTGAGGGCCAGTTAAATAAGCTTGAGAGACTTCAAAATACTAGTATTCGGTTCATATTTGGATTGCGCAAATATAACCATATTTCCCAATTTCGCTCACGTATCAAGTGGTTACCTATCCGACTTCGCTGGAACATGCATATTCTTTCTATTCTGTACTGTGTATTATTTCATCCTTCTGCTCCTCCCTATCTAAAAGAGAAGTTTAATTTTGTGGGGCTTCCGGGGGAACCTCTACGCTCCTCTAGAAAATTCGTTTTAAGGGTACCAACTCACAAAACATCGTTTTTTAATAAATCTTTCACTGTCGAGTCTATTAAGCTCTGGAATGAAAAAAAAAACCTTTGCATATACGTGAAGCACAATCTATTGTAATCTTTAAGCGATTACTTAAAGAACATTACTTGTCTCAATCGTTCGGAGACCGTTAATTATGTGATTATGTATTTAGCTTTATATTATTGTTTGAGGAAATTTGTAGTTTATTTATGTATTTTGGGTAGATATGTAAGTTTGTTTATATACTCTTATATATGTATGTTTGTCCTCTCAGTGGTGACAGAATTTTTGCCAAGTATTGAGCCAACTTATAAGTTGGTGAATCGATTTGGCTCACTATGGGACGTAGTGGAACGTTTGGTTTGTGTATTTTCGGTAACCCATATAACCTCGGTGGTTTGCTACTCGGTGGTATTATCGAATTTACGTCGAGATTTAATTTTTCGGAGTAATTCTTTATTAGATCGCTAGTTGTTTTAAGCACATTGGTTATAGGGTCTGTTTTGACCTTTTTTGTACGTACTTTCTTCCGATAAAAGTTGTTGTATTTTCAAATTATAATCTGACGTATCCATTACTACCGTAGCATTTCCTTTATCCGCACGGAGAATCGTGAGCTCTGGTCTGTTGCGTAAGTTGTACAACGCTTTAATCTCGTATTTGGGGGGATTTAGTTTCGGCACTGGACTTCGACGTAACAAGGATGAAATATCATGACGTATGGCCTCTAAATCTTCCTTTTCCACATTGTTTTTAAACAGACAATCCTCAACGTTGCAAATAATTTCCTCATGTGGCATTTTTCGCGGTGTTATTGCGAAATTCAGGCTCTTCGATAATACTTTTTGTTACGGCCTACAGCTGCCCCTGAAAATGTAGAATCTCTCGGGGCCCATGAGCGAAAAATTCAACGAGCAGGCGCAGGTTCGAGCCCGAGTGGCTATATGGAAGAACTTCCTATAATACGAAGCTATATGGAAAATGTTTTATCCTACTACAATTTAATGGGGAGGCTGGTTAAATAGAGATTACTTACCTGTATATGAGGCGACTGCTGTCTCAGGGCTCGGTCAGGCCGGTGGTGCGTATGTGTTGAGTATAGTGGTGTTTTTGTGGTGTTGGTTGTGATAGACCTGACTGGATTGTTGAAGTCGGCAGCAGCCCGGACTTCGGCACCGCTCCAAATTATGGTAATCTCCAGCGGCGTCACCCACAGTCACTGTTTTTCTTCTTCTCTCTGTCAGTCTATTAACTATACCGTACAATTAACTAATTTCCAGACGCCACTAACACTCGTTTATTATAAAGCGTAACACTCATCACGAATACCTAATGTTCGGATCAAAGGTCACTTCCGTTTCGCGTGGCAACAATTATTTCTAGCACAATTCCGACGTTGATCGCAATCAATGTTAACTTCCTAACAATTTGTTAGCCCGGCTTCTAATTCTAGACTTAACAAAAAACCCTCGTCATGGCAACAATTTGCTAACAAAACCGACTCTCAAAATGGAGGTTTCCCGGGCGACTTCACGACGTGCTCTCGACAGCACGTATTCTAGCAACCGTTCGACTCGACCCAGCTGCCGGTAGCAACCAACTGCACTCGCGCGAACGTCAAACCGGTACGAATGCACCGCGCCGAGCGCCGTCTGGCGTCAATTCTTGAAATTAGCGTTTGGCGCGAACACTTTTATTGTAGGTTGGTCCAGTGTTTGTTTTGACAGATTATAGACCCCCGTGACCATGGGTTGCTGTAAAGCACCCGAAACGTCGAGAAATAAAATAGTAAATTAAACGCGATAGAATCCGTAAAAATTAATTTTGTTCAATGTGTAGTGTTCGCGTACATATAAGAAATCATTATTTTTAAAACGTCTCAAAATCGATGTAGAAATAGCAGGATTTCGAGAATCGATAGAACAACGGATATTATGAATGACTATTAGATAGTCATCACTAGTTTAGCTATGATGTTTTATATGTAGAAGTCATTAGGTATGTTATTGAAAAGATGTACAAATGTAGTGACTTTTTACTCTTTGGCAGTAACAGATTATCTAAAGTTTGTTATCCATTACAGTTGGCGATAGTCGAATTTTACAGAAAAAGGTTAAATTGTCGTTATACTCGTATTAACTAGATAAAAGTTTTTATTCTTTCAAAACCATTAAATACACAAACATGAACCGTACATTCCAGAGAATGTGTGCAGGTATTAGAGAAATCTAAATTAGATATTTGTGGCAGTAATATGATTTAACTTGTACTTCTCCTTTCTAATGGACTCCCTTTCCAGCTCACCGCCATCAGAAGAACAGACGCTCGGCGATTCTCCACCTTTGTTGTCGACATTCCTCGCATTCGAACTAAACGGTTTGCTTTGTCTTTCGTAATGCGTACAGCAAAGGAGTGGAATAATTTGCCGGCATCTGTCTTTCAATGTGGGTGTCTTCAAGGCAACAGTGAATAAGCTTTTGTTAGGATAACCCAGTGAGATTTAATATCTAGGGCAGTCATATCAACGATCATAATCAAACGGCCCGCGGCCAGATCTAAAGATTTAATACCTACTTATATATTATAGTATTTATTTTCCATATTATTTCATCATCATATTTGATTATAAATTGTTTATAAATAGGTAAATTTAGCTAGCCCAAGATGCACGCAATTACAACAACATTTAGTTTTTAACTCTAGAATAGAAGTTCTGTGAACTTGGAACCCGAACTAAAAAAAATACAAAAATAAAAATTGATACAAATTCTACAAACAGCGCAGGTGATTGTAATAACCTTCATTCGTTTGTAGTCCTGAAAAATCTACAAACGAATAACGGGTATTACAATCATCTGCGTTGTTTGTAGAATATGTATCAATTATTATTTTTTTTACTTCTTTTCCAAGTTCACAGAGCTTAGAATCGAAATATTGTAACATAACAAATAATGTATGTCTTGTTCCCCAATAACATTAAATAAATAAATACTAGCGATCCACCAAGGCTTCACCTAGGTGTTTTTTTTTTATAAGATATGGGTGACAAACGAGCACACAGTCCACCTGATGGTAAGTGGTTGCTGTGCTCCATAGACATCTACATTTATCCTCGATTAAGAATCAAAATGCAGATGTTTCTCGTTTCCAGTAAAAACAGTCTCCGGTTCTCTACACTCACCATACGAAACACAGCAGCATTACGCTGCTATTTTACGCTGGTATTCTGTGAGGGCGTGGTCCCACCCCGGTCGAGCTGACCTTTTCGTGCTACAACCATAATATAGCTGCAGCATGGCTTTACCACGTAAAAAAATGGTATCTATTAAATTAATTTATATAATTCATTCAGTTCGTGCCATTGATCACAAGGCCGATTACATTATAGAATAGATATATAGATTCTTCTTATCGTTTCTTTTTGCATAAATTTATTTTGAGTCTGGCCCGCTAGCATAACCTTAATTTTGACCCTATAGAAAATCGATTTGACACCCAGTTGTTGATCTAGGATTTCATCACCACTTATCACAGGCATTAAGACTTCTTTGTCTGCCCAGAAGTCTACCATCTTACCCATTTCTACCATCAGATAGTAGCGCTTACACTGACTGATGTATTGCGGTCTTAAGGGTCTATACAACATGTAACAAAAACCCTGTGGTTCCCGTTAAGTACGTTATCAGGATCAGTATTCAAACCTATAGAAATAACTTTTTTTTAAACTTAACCATATATTTTTTTATTTACATACATAACATACATAAACACTCACGCCTGTCACCCAGAGGGGTAGGCAGAGACTACGGACTTCCATTTGGCGCGATCCTGACACACCTCTCTCGCCTCTTTTACATCCATATATCTACGCATACACGCTCGTCGGTTAAGGGTACTCCTAATCTGGCCCATTTTTAATGTATCGCCGATTTGGTCGATAAACCTTCGTCTAGGGCGTCCCTTCCCGACCCTGCCGTTCACTTCTGCAACATAAATTTGCTTTGTCACTCTTTCCTCGTTCATTCTTTCTACGTGACCAAACCACCGAAGCATTCCTTTCTTAATTCTTGTCACAACGTCATCTTGCAAACCACACTTTTGTCTTATCACACTATTTCTCACCCTGTCATTCGGATTCAGCCCTAGCATACTCCTTAAGGTCCGCATTTCTACAGCATTTATTCTATTCTCATGCTTCTTCTGCCAAACCCAACTTTCACTACCATACATTAAAGTAGGGACTAACTTATGAATTGCCATACGTGCCTTAGTTGACACATTCGGACTCCTCATAATAGCGTGTAGAGCCCCATTCACTCTATTTCCTGCGTTCACTCGTCGTTCTATATCCTTGTCATATCTACCATCCCTGCTAAATAAACATCCCAAATATACAAACTCATCCACTTGCTCAATCAACTCCCCTTCTATTCTTATTTTACATAAAGTTTTACTTTCTTCTCTTTCAAAAACCATCACTTTCGTCTTACTTGCGTTCACTTTCATACCCCTTTCTTTCAATGACCAATTCATTAAAGTAACCATCATTTGCAACTCGGTCGCCGACGATGCAAATATGACTTGATCATCGGCGTACAAAAGGCATTTGACGGTTGACTCACCCATTCTCTACCCACATTCTTCAACTTTCAAAGTTTGCAAACAACTGTCCATAAATAGGTTAAACAGCCACGGGGAAGCCACACATCCCTATCTGGCACCTTTATGAATGCCAAACCAGTCCGAGTAGACCCCGTTGATCCTGACACAAGCACTAGAGTCCCTATAAAGAGACCTTAATGCCTGTATCAAGCCAGTGCTCAACCCAGATGAGTTCAGTGTTTGCCATAACACATCCCTGTCCACTCTATCATAAGCCTTTTCCAAGTCCATGAACGCACAAAAAACTTTCTGGTTTTTGGCCAAAAACTTCTCCGCTATCATGCGCATGGAAAAGACTTCATCCGTACACCCCATCCCCTTTCTAAATCCAGCTTGCACATCCCAAATTTTTCCATCAGTTTCTTCCATAACTCTTTCAATTAACACCTTAGCATACAGTTTACCCACAATGCTAGGCAAGCTGATACCACGGTAGTTTTTACAGTCCTGCTGCGACCCCCTTCCCTTATATATTGGGACTATTACGGCTATTATTATTTTTTATTTATTAAAAAAAAAATTATGTGGTTTTATTACCTCTTACTAACACTGACATTGACCTTCTTAAAGCTAAGTAAAGCGGGGTCTTTGACAATCCTCTTACGCCCCAGACAATGCAGAGGTAACCACATACCAGCTTTCAAATAAAAAAAGAATCATCCAAATCGGTTCACCTAGTATGAAGTTATGAGGTAACACACACATAAAAAACATACAGTCGAATTGAGTACCGTCTCCTTTTTGAAGTCGGTAGAAAAAGTTGGATCGTAGTTAAACACTTATAATAAGTTAAAAAATATAATTTAAAAAAATCGATGGTAAAAAGCATTAATATTTTGCATACCTAACCTTTGTGTCCCTGAGACCATTGCTCTTCTTAATTTATTTAAATTGAACATCCATTATGAGTATTGATGCGCCGGACTGCGCATTTGTATACGTCAAATGCAGCTGCGGTAATATTTTTAGTACGCAATACCACAATCTTACAAGGCGACTTCGATCCTGCCGGTACCAATGAAACTTACAATTTTAATTTTGCTGGCTTCAACTGAGAAGGTATATTAAAAAGGGTTTATTTAGATTTAATATAATCACCAAAGACCATTTCTTGTATAGCTTTTGCGATTTCTCAAAATGAATTCTAAAAGGTTTCGAATTAAATATAGTTCGTGAAGTTTCATTAGAATGGGTTGAGCCATACAATCAAAAATTTAAAAAAAAAAAGTTTTTCTCGTCGTTTAAAGATTATCGGGATGCCTGCATGTGTCAGAAACTAAAATAATTCGAGAAAGTTGACTTCAGACGTTTTTTTTACGCTTTTTTTAGACGTTGATATTGTGAATTGTGATTGTGAATTTTGTCAAATTATCAAATTTTCAGCTCTGAAGTTTCGCGTTATGTATAAAAAGAAAAATAAAAAAAAGCTCTTCTTTTGGAATCAATGTCATTATAGTTTTGTACTGTATATAATCGTATATTATCGTTTTTTTATATGATAGGGTGACAAACGAGCACACAGTCCACCTGATGGTAAGTGGTTGCTGCGGCCCATAGACATCTACATCTATCCTCTATTACAAATCAAAATGTAGATGCGTTGTCACCCTTGAGGACCGACCAACCCATTCGTGCTACAACTATACCTACTACTAATATAACTGCAGCATGGCTCTACCACGTAAAAAATCGAATATATATCGTATATAATTGTAAAATATATATATCGTAAAAAATATATTCACGATACCTTAATAAAAGTTTTACTGAATTAAACTACTTTTACGGATTCTATCGCGTTTAGTGTTTAGTGGCAGTACCCAACCTCCCTCTCTATTGAAGGGAAGCTAAGTACTACCACCTGCTTGGGATCCTGTAATTAATAAAATTAAAACTAAATCCAAGCATACCACTACAAGACTTCAAGACACAGTAAGCGCATTCTGCGTTGAACGGACCGAAATTAATAATTAAAAAAGCTGAAGGTACTCCGGGTTAACTCTGACATCTGGATTCTGGACGTCAATCACCTTAGTTCCCCGTGACCATGGGTCCTGTAAAGCACCCGAAACGTCGCGAGTAGTTTTATTAAATGTGTAGTGTTCGCGTAATTACTGGTATAAGAAATCATTATAAATTTTACTATTGACAGCCTCATTGGTCTAGTTGTCGTAGCGACTACTGATCATGAGGTCCCGCGTTCGAAACCCGGGTCGGGGCGAAAAAAACAGAGTTTTTCTATCAAGAAATACTTAGAATCAGCCCGGATGTTTCACCCTCGTGCCTCGGAAAGCATGTAAAGCCGGTGGTCCTGCGAATCGTCTCTTTCCGGTCGTGTCGGTTAACCGTCCCATCGAACTTTGAGATTGAAAAAATAGAGAGTGCACCTGTGCTTGCTTACACTAATGCACTATAATCCTGTCCTGCGCCGATGGCTAGTCTCCGTTGAGACAGTCCACCGTGACCGAAATTCGGTCTGGAGGACATTATAAATTTTAAAAATTCAATCCATCTATCCATCCATTACAGCGTATAAAAGTCCATTGCTGAAAGTAGGCCTACCAAATAAATTGTCACATTGGGGAAATTTCTTGGTAGGTAGCAACCGCAGTTGTTTATTTTGAGTTGATATCAAATTGATAAAAATAATTGTCCTGAGTTTTATTTAAATTGACATTTTGAAAGCAAACAAACACGCAAATGTTGTCAGTGGCCCAGATTCGATAATCGGATAACACATTACAACTGTTAAGCTGGAAGCCTTTGGAACTTGACCCGGTACTTTTGTTAAATATCATATTGCAATAGAAACAAATTTGAATAATTTGTTTATAATTTTTTTGTAATCATATTGTGGTTGGAGTGTCTGTCTTATTTATTACTAGTAATACCAATTATTAATTACTAGCTGTGCCCCGCGGTTTCACCCGCATCATCACGTGTCGGAGGTGCGCGACATGACCTAGTTCAAGCATTTTATAATTGCAATTAAATATTTTATTTGATAGAAATAGATGGAAAAATTGGCATAATTAATGGAGTACTTTTATCTGTCGGCATATTATGTATGATGTAGAGCAAAAATAAGTTTTATCCACTTTCCCTCCCCCTCCCGGTTGAGCAGTTCTCGCAGTTCTCACCGGTCAGCTAGGGTTTATGTGTCGTTCGCGCGCCCAGCCAAGTATTGAATTATTTTAATTTAATATTATCTCTTAAACTATGCGTCCAAATAACATGGTATAATAGAACAAAGTTTATCGTCATAAAATTGTCTTGATGATGAAGTAACTTTCGTTCGTAAGGATAAATAGGCCATGCCTAATAATAACGCTCATAAATCACTTTTAAATTTTCAATATTTTTTGTCACACAATACCTAATTATGGCTTATGTATAAGAAATAGACATATGGTATCACGGACTTTTTTTTAGATGGAGTAAAGATCTATATTTTTCTAGAACATTGTATTTACGTATCCCTAACGATAACACCAGCGTACGCAGATAAATCATATCAGGAGTGCTTTTTCTACTGACTTGCTTAACAAATATCTATATTTAAGGCTAGCTAAGTGATATAGCTTAATACTAGTTAGCATATACTACTCCACATGAATCAGGCTACTCGTATAATATACAAAAAGAATTTTTCAAATCAGCCTGGTAGTTCCAGAGATTAGCGCGTTTAAACAAACAAAAAAACAAAAAAACTCTTCCGCTTTATTATATTAGTATAGATTAGTTACTGGCTGGCCAGGCAGACGTTGTTCTGCCCTTTTCGACGACCCTTCATATAAAAAATTCTTAAATTCGTAATAAAAAAATATTGAGTGTCACTTATCAGGATAAAAACTATCCTATCTCTCAAGTTGGACCGAACTGCACAGAGTGTGCAAAATTTTATTGAAATCAGTTCAGTAGTTTAGGAGTTCATCGCGGACGAACAATGTGACACGTAATTTTTATATATAAAGATTATTGATAAGGGAAACTTAGTAAGTAGCCTTTCTGTCAATAAAGTATTCCCGTCTGAATAAATTGAAAATAAAATATTATCATAATTAAACATTCGTTCCGTTTTTATTATTTCTAGATGCTTCTGCACATTTCCTGTTTCAATTTCTCTCCGTCTTTTAGCGTGTTCCTTTTACGACGGGATGATATGAGGTAAAATAATAATTCTCGTCAACCTACCACCGATCGAACGTGCAGAGAACATCCATCCAATACGATTGTTATTATTATTTACAGGTATTATTATTCATTTCTGTACTTCACTATAATTAAAATGCTCTTGTGTTAACAAAGACCAATTGGTCACCGGTTTGGTATTTTTCAAAACCAAAAAGTAATTTTAGGGTTCCGTGCCTCAAAAGGAAAAAAACGGAACGTTTATAGAAACATTTTGTTCTTCGTCCGTCTGTCCGTCTTTCAAGACCTTTTTCTAAGGAACGTATAGAAACATCGGGTTGTAATGAATAGTAAGATCGCTGGTCTCTTGGAGGTTAAAAATTCAAGCTTCTAAGTCTATGCAATCAAAAGATAATCTGGAAAATCCAAAATTGCACACCTCGAACTTAATGTTTTGAATAATCAATTTACTTTTATTAATTACTGAAACACGTATTTCGTTTAAAGCTATAAAGAAATTGGTTGTGTTTAATGAACACCATTTTTTTACTACTTGATATCGTAGATTCGTATTATTTTCTGCCGACTTCCAAAAAGGAGCCGGTACTCAATTCGACTGTATGTTTTTTTTTCGTTTTTTTTTATGTGTGTTACCTCAGAACTTTTTTCTGGGTGAACCGATTTCGATGATTCTTTTTTTATTTGAAAGCTGGTACTTCTCGTGTGGTCCCATATGAATTTGATCAAGGTCAGACCAATAGTTTTTAAGTTATTCTTAAATAACTTATATTGAAGTCGGCTGTACAAAATTTTTAATTTTAAATTATACCGTAAATAATTAATAAAATTAAGAAATATATATATTAATGAACGGAACGGTTTACAATTGTGAAATTCAAAAGGCTTCCTAAGGATTAAAATCTAAAGATAAGAAAAAAAATCAAAGTGATAAGTTCAGTTTTTCCAAAGATACCTTGTACACATCCATACCAACTAACTGACGTCCAAGTGAAATTATTTTCAATTAACTTTAATAATAATAATTGAAATGAATAATTATATAACTACGTCAAAATTATTAATTGAAATCTGCTCTTGCTATTGGTGTACTTTTTTATTATATAATAATAATAATGTCCTCCAGACCGAATTTCGGTCACGGCGGTCAGTCTCAACGGAGACTAGCCATCGGCGCAGGACAGGATTAAAGTGCCCAAGTGTATGCGCAAGCACAGGTGCACTCTCTATTCCCTCACTCTCATAGTCCGATGGGACGGTAAACCGACACGACCGGAGAGAGATCAGGCGCAGGACCAACGGCTTAACGTGCTTTCCGAGGCACGGCGGTGAGACACCGCCAACTTCCTGACTCCGGGCAGCTACTGAGAATTTCTTGATAGAAAAACTCAATAATTGATTTTTTTTTTTGGCCCGACCCGGGATTCGAACCCGGGACCTCATGATCAGCAGTCGCACTACTACAACCACTAGACCAACGAGGCAGTTTTTTATTATATAAGTGCAATATAAAGCTGGTGGAAATGACTTAAGTTGAGTAGATCGCGATTTTTTTATAGAGCACTATCTACATCATCGCTTCGCGTTCGATGTGTGCAATACGGGCTATTTATGTCACATATTTGATACCCGCAAACTCACTCATCAAAACCTATAGAGTTTTTTTTACCACAAAAACCTATAGAGTTATACCTATATAACCTATATTTCCCGTTGACTTGAATCAAAAAATTTGACAAGGAGCAAGGTCTTTAAGCTAAAGTAAAGGGAAAATCCGAAAATCGTTAATTTGTTATTACTTATTACGTCACATAGAAAACAATCTTTTTTGTGGATACAAAAACACACATTTGCAGTTGCAGAGAGTATTGAGCATTGTAGGCTGATGTAATAGAAAGTTTTTTCCTCTGCAAAGTTAATTTTGTCCTTCAATCTGACTTTCCTTTTCTTATAATTCCTGAGATGGATGAACTATCAACATACATAATTAACTTTATACTGAACCCTCAACGCGTACGTGCAACTAGCATTTGTCCGTTTTCTGAAATTAACATCCTTTGTAATCTTTTGAAGTAGTAACCTTTCTGCCAAACAAATAGAGGCGGCGTGTTAAAAAAAGGATCATTATTGAGAAGCCTCTCAAACCGTAAAGTAATATATTTATGGTCACTCTTTCACTGGAATAATACCTTAATATTTAGTTTTATATAGACAACTAAAGGACAAAGGAATGTACTGGTCTCGCTGCTATTATGTTTTTTAAATAAGTAGTAGTAATAATAGTACATATTTTACCTTTTTTTTTGATAGGGCGTTTGGCGCCATTATATTTAGACAGGATAAACACAAATTTTGCTGCTTTTGGGTGAAAGAAATTAAGACTTAATTTACTTTCCCAGTAATTTGTCATCTTAATCATAATCTTCTTTTTATCTTCTCAACAATCCACTGTTGGACATAGATCTTTCCCTTTATAGGAGCCTTCCATTATCCATCCATTACAGCCTATATAAGACCACTGCTGTACATAAGCCTCCCTGTAGATTGCTTCATAGGCGGGATTTTGACATAGTTGCCACGCCTGGCATGCGCAACCGCAGTTTTCTTATATTTTTTGAATTGTTACCAGGAAGATGCTGTTGCCCATCTTCTGCCTCAGTTTCGCTCTGTCGCCTCTTACGACGCCCACGGGATGATATGGGGTAGTGGATGTTCTAACACAGCCACTACATGGTAGGAGTCTTATAAAATAATATTTGATAAATTATACAATACTTGATAAATTAAAAATATATCAAATATTTTAGTATTGTGCCGAAAATAGTGTTTCAGATTTTTGATAGAATGAGGGTGACAAACGAGCACACAGTCCACCTGATGGTAAGTGGATGCTGTGGTGTGCTGTGATTAAGAATCAAATGCAGATGGGTTACGATGGAATGCCTCGTTTCCAGTAAAAAGGTTCTCCGGTTCTCTATACTCACCATACGAAACATAGCAGCGTTAGGCTGCTATTTTACGCTGGTATTCTGTGAGAGCGTGGTCCTACCCATTCGTGCTACAACCATAATATAGCTGCAGCGTGGCTCTACCACATAAAACGTTGTACATATAAATTATCAACAAATTTATAACATTTAAAATACAATAAATAATTTGAATTTGATGGTATACGTTTATTGGAAGTCATGAGGTCTTTCTGGTCTTTCCCATAAATTGCGACTTACGACACCCACGGGACGAATATGGCTGATTGATTATTTACGCTGCCAACATATATACCTAGGTCTACATATACACGTATACATTTGATTTTTTGTATTACAATATTGTTAAAATTTAGAGGATAATGATATGAATGTTGCTCTTTTTATGCAATGTTTTTATACATCCATTTTTTGTTTCGGTTAACTCAATACTACAAATTATATCGTTAACGTCCGCTTAAAAAAGTCAATTAGGCAAAGAAAAAACCATGAAATACTTACATAATGTTTCTTCCTATTTATTACATAGATCTATTATCCATACCAGTAAGGCACGACCCGGTGATGCCTGCCGACTCGTTGTTAAAATATTATGCATAATAAAACTAAAACAATTTAGATTTGTAGTTACAAGTAGTTTTTGGCCATTGTTTAGAGTTAAATTATGTGTGAATTCTCTTTACAGACATGGGTATAATTAGCGGCACGAAAGTCTAGCGGTGACCGTTATTGCGCATAAGTCGCGCTGATTGGCTCAGGCGTATCGTTCTCACGCGCTGATTGGCTCTCCAGTCGCATTCGAGCAATTCAATTCGTGTGCGTCCCCTCCACGTTTTGTTCAGCGCTAGACTTACATGCCGCGACTTGTAGCACAATTTTCAGATTCAGATTCAGATTCAGATTCTTTATTTGCCACAATGTAGGTACAGATATAAGATGGTACATTAGTAAGTGTTTCCGCTACATTCTACCTTACGGCATGCAAAGTCATAAAAACTAAAAGATACAATTCTGATAGCAAATTAACCAGTAATATGTCATTCATATATAATGTAAATTCTCGTTAATGGTATTTTAAAGTATTTTTATACATATTTATCATTTAGAAAGTCTTTTAAACAATAATAACATTTTTCCAATAATAATGCAGTCAGCTTAAACTTAAATATTATTATAGGATGTTCTTTATAAGTGTCCGGAATTTTATTGTATATTATAGGCCCCATTGACATGATATTTTTTCTAATTAGTGCTGTTTTGTAATTACCAGTATGTAATAAGTTTTTATACTGTGTTCTCATAGGACCTGAACGAGTTCTCATCTCGGCTTGTGACGGAAATAAATTTAAATTAGTTTTAACAAAAATTGCAACTTCCAAAATATACAAACACGGGAAGGTAAGTATTCTTAGTGACCTAAACACAGATTCACAGCTGTCTGTAGATGTTAGATTTGACATAGATCTTATGCAGCGTTTTTGGGCCTTGAAAATCTCCTCCCTTTCACTACAATTGCCCCAAAATATTACTCCGAATCTTAAAATTGGCGCAACAAGTCCATGATAAGCTATCAGGAGTGTACTTTTGTTTACTTTATGTGATAGGTAATACAGCACATAGGCTAACCTGCTCAATTTGTTACAAACGCCTTCGGAATGAGGTTTCCAAGTGAGCCTGCTGTCTACTAATATACCTAGGAATTTTGCAACATTAGTTGAGTCTACATTTTGTCCATTATAACTAATAATTACGCTAGGCGGGGGTGTCCGTTGGTAAAAGTGCATTACTTTTGTTTTTTTGAGATTAATAACTAAGTTATTAATGTCAAGCCATTTAATAATACTTTTTAATGTTCTATTAATCTCACCTTCATAATCGGTTATCTCATTACATTTTATTATGACCGTACTATCATCTGCAAATAATACCATAGGATGTTGTATATGCCTTGGTAAATCATTAATATACAGGAGAAACAATGGTGGCCCCAGAACGCTACCCTGTGGTACACCACATTTGACTTCTCTACTGTCTGATGTATATTTAATCTCGCGTTTGGTCTTACAACATATTCTAGATATTTCTGTGTACTGCTTTCGGCCACTCAGGTAAGAGGTTATAAGCTCCAAGACATTTCCCCTTATTCCGTAGGAGTAAAGCTTTTTTAAAAGGATATCGTGATTTACGTAGTCGAACGCCTTAGTCATATCCGTCAATATGGCACAAACAGGCTCTTTCTTATCAACACTCCTCATAATATTAGTTAAAAGATTGTATACTGCCATATTAATATTTTTATTTTTCCTAAATCCCATTTGTTCGTTGCTCAGTATATTATATTTATTCAGATATTTATCTATTGATTCGTATATAATCTTTTCAAATAACTTAGAAAAAATTGGAATCAATGCTAATGGCCTATAGTTGGACATATCTTCTTTATTATTCTTTTTATGAAGCGGTTTAATTACAACAGTTTTTAGGCTATCAGGAAATATACCAGAAGCAATAATAATATTTACAATGTGACTTAAAGGCCCAGCTATAGCAACGCTGACAAATTTAACGACTTTGGTTGTTATACCATCATAGCCATGACTTTGTGTATTTTTAAGGGTTTTGATTACTCTAACTATGTCGTCTGGAATGATCGGAGTCATAAATATTGAATTTGAGTTGATGTTTAAGTCAATAATCTTATCATATTTTTTTATTGGTTACATTATTTACTTGGTCAATAAAAAAATCATTAAATAATGTTGCTATTTCTTTAGGATTCTCAATTATCACATCATGGTTGATAATTTTTGAAATAGGTTCTCTTTTATTATTATTATTATTGATTATTTGCCACGCAGCCTTATATTTATTTTGGGCTTTATTAATAAAGTTATTATTTTGTGCCATTTGAGTAAATCTTATGACTTTTTTGAACCTTTGTGAGTAGGTCTTGAACGTTTTTTTGTTTTCGCTTGAAGGATTGAATCTGTATTTCCACAGCAAGCTTCTTTGTTTTCTACTACAGAGTTTAATGCCTTTAGAGATCCATTTGATTTTATCTTCTGATCGAATTTTAATCCAACTAGTAGGAAAACATTGATTATAAAGGAGTAGAAAGATTTCCATAAACATGTCATATGCATAATTGGGATTACTCTCGCTGTATACGTTTGTAAAATGTAAACTCTTTAAAAGATTATTAAATTTAACCATATTTTCTCTTGAAAAGTCCCTTCTTTGAATGCGCCAATACTTAAGTTTACAAGTTCGACTAACTTGAATTTTAAGAATTTGAGCTGAGTGATCAGATATTGCAAAGTCGATAACCTCACTAGAGCATTTTATGTTTGCATTAAGAGCAAAATTGTCCAAACATGTAAGGCTTCTTGTTCTCGTTGGCTGGTTTATTTTCAACTTAAGATTGTAGCTTAGGAGCAAAAATTCAAAGTCCAAAGTGCATCTATTACGTTTCAATATGTCTATGTTAAAGTCTCCGCATAATACCACCTTTATATTTGTTTTCTTGCACAACTTTTTTAACAAAGCATTTAAGGTATCGTAAAAAAGATTAATGTTGGACCTGTATGGTGGCCTATAAATACAAACTACTATTAACTTATGTTTAGTTAATTCTATTGCACAACATTCAAAAACTCCTGTGATAGAGAGACACATTACATCACTCAGAACCTTAAACTCAATATAATTCCTAACTAAAATACACGAACCTCCTCGCCTTTGCTTTTTTCTAGAGTAACATGCTGCCAGTTTAAAATTAGGTATCTTTACAAGGTTTTCTTGACCCGAGATTACAAAATGCTCTGTCAAGCATAATATTTCAATGTTGATTTGACTTTGCGATAATTCTTGAATATGTACTGTCAGTTGGTCCGATTTATTTAGAAAGCCGGCAATGTTTTGGTGCATAATGTGAATATAATTATAAAAGAAAAAATTCCGAGTCCTTACTAACCATGTTTGCTTGATCCTTTTCCCTACAGTTATTTATGCGAGGTGTGGAATGTGTTTCACTCTCTTTAGAATACTGTATTGAGGTTGATCCTATAAATTTAATCAAGTTATGAACATCATGAAATATATATTGGATTCCATAGTTATTCACCTTTCCGGTACGTCTTTCAAACATTGAGTCGTCATATCTTAAATTACTATTGCTATCCAAGAAGTATGCGTGTTCGTGAGTAAGTATGTCTAGGTATAGTAGATTATTGAATGTTTCCACTCTTGAATTGTAGAGGTAGTTATTATTAAAGAACTTGTACGTTGGGGTGCAGATTATAACGTTTGTGTTGGTTATGTCTTGTAAAGTTTGTCTTATTTGAAGTACGCACTCTAAGTATCTGTTGGTAAATTTAAAGTCCTCTTCTCCAAGCAATATAATACAGTAATCTTTCAATGTGAAGTTTAATAGTTTCTGTTTTATTCCATTTAGTTGAAATTGCATGTTTCCGTGTGGAGTGATATAATGGCAAATATCGGACTTAATAAATGTGTTTTCTGCTATGTGTAGGATATTTTTCTTATTGTCAGTACTTAAAATACAAATTTTATTGCGTTCCGTATCGTACTTTTCTTGTTGTGTGTTTGTATCTTGAGTTATTAGTGACTTTCCATTTGTTTTTGCAGTGATTTTGTTTTCTTCATTTTCAGTTTGAGTCTGTTTGTTATATTTTTTATTATTGATTAAATTCTTATTTGTAGTTGATATCGACTTACGTTTAACTGGAGTACTGCTAACTTTTTTGTAAATATCATTTTTTTCCAGTAGAGTTTCATTCATGCTTTTTAAGTGACGGTTTTCTAAAGAAAGGGCTTCTATTTCTGAATGAGCACTTTGCAATTCTATTGTAAGATTCATAATTTGTTCACGCAATTTTTTTACAAGATCATCATCTTCGTTATCTGACCACTCCGGTGCACTATTGCGCGTTGCATTAGGTGTTTTTATAGTATCACTGACGTTAAGAATTGAGTCTGACTTAGTCCGAGTTCTGCGAAACGTAATATTTTCTAGAGAATTCATATTGGCCGTTTATATTTTACACGGCTATGTAGAGTATTTATATTCAAGACGTAACGTAGAACCCTCTCACTGCAGTTCACTTTAAGGACTTTAAGCAACTAGCAACCACTTTAAGCAACCAGATAATTTTTATTCTAAGCTTCCCCAAAGGTCTATAATTTTCTACCAAATTCTAAATATTTCTTCCACAATGGCAACATTAACGAAACTGCTCCCTCTGACGTCTAGTAGCAATATTATTGTAGTTCGTCTATTTACCACTTATGAGTCTAGTTAGCGTTAGTTGTCCAACATTAGGAAGAGTCCAAAGGTCAAGTTTAAAATTTATTTTCTTAACGCTGATTGTGATTCTTTTATTTTAAAAGTAGTTCACTATTGACGACCTCACTGCACTTTTTCTTCATTTTTCAAATTATTTATTTATAAAAACATTAGACGGTATTTGAAGTTTTGAATTGAGATGAGATGATTTTATTCACTTTTTCTATTACGTAAATACACTGGTATATGTTTTTATGTTTATATTGTTGCACTGTTAATAATCGTTTTTTGAACTGCACTGTTTGTTTTTAATTTGTTAGAAGAAAGAAGAACACTGTACTTTTAGTGTAAACAAAGTTTTATTGTCACCTTTTAAAGACGTTTTTACGCACTTTTCTCTAATAATTTTGTCTAGATAACATAAGCTATTGATTATTGCACTGTTTAATGTATGATTTAGTATTTATTTAAGGTAAAACTATTATTTTAGTAGTTTTAATCTATTAAAATACGCGGAGTTTACTCTCGACGATACACAGCTCCGATAGTTTTGGTAAAAAAGTTAATGCATACTCCATAGGGATGAGACTTAATGGGCTTGGATGCAAATCTCTTGGTATCAAGTTTAATTATCGTTTAAAAAAATGTAATAATATAGATTACAATGATTTCACATTATTATTTATATATGACTATATATAGACTAACCATATTTATTTTAATTATTCTAGTAGTGGTGGTGTAAGAATATACAATACCCCAATATCGTCCAGTGGGGTAAGGCTTATAAGGCAATGGGGAGGCCTATGTTCAGCAGTAAACTAGAGTGGGCTGTCATGAATGAATTAATAAAAGTATTTAAATATAACAAAGTGAAAGTACTGAAGTATTCAAGATTATATTATTGCCTGTGCACATTTCTAAACTGAGAATCTTTTGATTGTAGCCTCGGTTTACTTACAATGTTTGAATACGTTAATCTCATTTGCTTCGATTTTAAAGGCGACCTTGCTGCATAATTTTAATCATAACAAACATGTGTTCCGATTTTATGCCCGTGTTTGTTTCATACGAACAAAATTTCTTTTATGAGCATAATCTTAAATTACAATAAATATTATGAACCATTTGTTACCTGACTTCCTAGCTATAGCTAGCACAGAGACGATTTTTCAATAAAAAATTTTCATAGCTTAGCAATGAGTTACAACGATTAGGTCCGCGGGTTCGAAACCCGCACGGAACAAGTATTTATATGGCCTTAAAATAATTGTTCCGGGTCTGGATGTTTGTCCTTGTGAAATTTATGTATGTAAACTGTCCCCACGTTCTGTATCAAATAGCAGAACGGCAACAATACAACTTTGCCATTACCACAAAGATATTGATCTTTGTGCAACAAAACTGTCCCCACGATACAACAGAAAATCTTAGTGTGGTAACGCTATTTAAATTGATAAAAGGAGTAAAAGGAAACAGAAATCCTCCAAACTGTCCATGTTTGGAGGATTTCTGTGCTATACCAAGTTTTTCAGGCTAGTAACGTCGCCATTAGAGTGGATGCTGTAACGGAATGGAAAATATCCCATTTAGGTGAAAAGCAAAGAAAAAATTACTTCTAAAAAGTGAAAGGTCAGAATACTAGAAATTATTTCAAAAACAATGCGCGTCTTTATAAAGCGCAATGTGTAGATGGAAAACGGTGAACTCTTAGGGTAATAACACATGAGTACTTTACGAAATATTGATAAAAAAGTAGTCAAGTTAAAATTGTTATAATTTGTAGAATTTAGAAAATAAATAAAAAATATAAACTGATACTTTGACGGTTCCATGGCGCAGTAGCTTGGCATTACGGCGCTGAGAGCTGCGAATTCGAGTCCCGCACGGAACTAGTATTTGTATGGCCTACAAATAATTGTTCCGGATCTGGATGTTTGTCCTTATGCAATTTATGTTTGTGAAACCTCAACGATGCAGGAAAAAATCCTAGTGTGGCGGTAACGTTTTATAATTGAAAATTAAATTAAATAAAAAAAGCATGACAACAATGCGAATATGTAGTTGGGAGTACTACTGTAAATTCATCTTAAAATCGTGATGTTTCGAAATAGTGGTGTTTATTGCAAAACCTCCTAAATGTGGAAGAGACTCATGTCCACTTTATTATAATGATGATATATAAAAGTCAGTAAACTTTCAGCCTTCATACGTCCAAGACTGGGCTCACGCCTTCTCTTATTTTTGAGAAATTTATGGAGCGAAAGGTCCGCCTCTTCGAAATTATTCCTTAGATATGCAGGTTATCCCACGATGTTTTCCTTCACCGCCGAGCACGCGGGAAATCAGCACTTAAAATTGTAACTAACCATGTCGTTTGTACCGACGGATATCGAATCCAGGCGCTCGCGTTACTGCAAAATTTACAGTCAGTGTTTAGTCCCTGAGCTATAATATTTATCACTGTATGACCACAAGTGCACTCAGTATACCGATGTTGGATAACTTTATTTAAGTAGTGTTATCATAAACACACCAGGTGTATTGAGCGTCCTAGTGAGGTATTACCTTAACGATGACACAATGCGAGCTCTCACTTGACCGGTCTTGCCGCACGATCACGGCGCCAGTTTACCGCCAACGTTCGTTTTAGCCTGATGTATTCGCCATAAAGTTGAACGCACCGTAACGAATTACTTTGAACATTTTTTTTTTTATAAGTGACAGTTGTCTTTTTAAAGTCAAATAAAGATCTGAGAATTCTACTTCTATTTTGCTCAGCCAGTAACGTCAATCTTAAGTGACCGATAAGAAGTGATAAAAAAAGGAAATTTATAAATATTTTTGGTCAGGTTAAAGTTGGTGCGGGTTATTTTTTAAAGTTTTCGAATCATGATGCATCGAGTGGAATGTGTATTGTCGAATGTGGTGTTATTTTAATCGAGTTTTCGTGAACGAGGTGAGTCGACGGTTCTTTTTGCAAATTCGTATACCGAATGCGGTCGATGACTTTAAAGCTTCAAAACTCGTTTGTATTTTGATTTACAATGCTTATATGTAATTATAAATGGAAAGAGTTTTTATTTTTTTATTTTACGTATACTATGGCAAAATGCGTACCTTAATATTAAGTAATATTTAAATTAAAATGATATATAAAATTACGACAGTAAAACTGTGAGATTTTTCTAATTCATTTAAATATTCAATCCTTGTTTAATAGCTATGTTTAAATGTAAAAATACCAGTTTACATAATGATTTCTTATATTTACTCGTACACTACACATTGAATAAAACTACTTTTACGGATTTTATCGCGTTTAATTAGCTTATTTTTCTTATTTTTATTAATTCCCGACGTTTCGGTTGCTTTCCTCAGTCCCCCGTGACCATGGGTGCTGGAAAGTACCCGAAACGTCGGGAATTAATAAAAATAAGAAAAATAAGTTAATTAAACGCGATAAAATCCGTAAAAGTAGTTTTGTTCAATACCAGTTTATTTATACATTCTTTTTCTATTTATTTATTTATTACTTTATTATAAGTTACTACAGAATCATTAAAACCCAGTTGTAAATCATCAAAATAAATCAAAAATTACTATGTGTTTTTAAAAATGGATCTATTGGTGGACAGTTCTGTAACGCCGCATGGAATAGGGTCAAATGCATTTGCTTTCCTGTTTGGAACCAGCCATATGCATGCAAATAACGGCCCCCGTTTACATATTATGAATCGTGATTCGTGACACAAACTAAAAGAATAAGGTGGCCATCATTTTGAACTTTACGCGGGACTCGAATGTCGTGTCAACACCATTTGTAACATTAAAGTTGTTTCAATGTTAAGTAATGATTAGAGCCACCCAAATGTAGACTCTATTTCAATTTACCATTTCTGTCATGAATCATTCCTAGCACGACCATTTAAACTTATTTGATGTGCATAAAAACTATAATCAATTTCATCATCAACAACTGCTGAACGTAAGCGTCCTCTAAGTACTGCTTTACAGTACGATTCTTCGTCACCTGAACTCACCGACAAAAGACACTGTATGCCTCATTACTTCCTAGTGGGAATCGCCCTACCTACATTTCGTTTTCCGGTACAGGAAACCTCATCGGTTATGGTTTATAGGTTATGTTCTTCGGCCTGTACAATAAGTTACAATCATATTTTAGTTTTATTTTATTGCAATAAAACTTACCACAGTAATATAACATGTGTATTGAGAACAAAATTAAACGTTCAATACAATGGTTAACGTATTTCCTTTTCTATGACATTAACTTTGCATTATTTCTACGAATTGTAACAGGATATATCAAGGAAACAAAATAAACATAGGCAGATATTTCCAGTTATTAATAAATAATAATAACTTATTTGATGGTGAGAAGGTAAATTGAATTTATCGCATCAATGGAAAGATATTTATTATTTATATAAAATTTAGGAATGTCCTATTGTGTTGGAATTATTTGGTAACTATGTTTCTCAGACACAACTCTTTTCAAGACATCGATAGGTTCAAATCAAAATGTATTTTACCATATTTGGATTCATATTGAATTTTAGTACTTAAATCTACTGTCCAAGCTTTTGTTGACATTTTGTCCCCTGGGCATTGTGAGAAGTGACTATGAGTAATTCCAAAAACATATTTTGATATAAAATCGCTTACACCAGACGTGTCGTGAGCCTACCATATCTAATTATGGACATCAGACCTAATAAAGAAATATGGTAGACGTAAAATATTCAGACCGGCGACGGGCAGCAGCATCTAAGATCATTAATTCTGCGATTCTTCTGATAATGTAATCTTCAATCCAAATGCCAAGCGTGACCTAATGTGCAGGACGGCTCCGTGGCGCAGTGGATTAGCAATGAGTTGCAACGCTAAGGGCCGCGGGTTCGAATCCCGCACGGAACAATTATTTGTATAGCTTACAAATAATTGTTCTAGGTCTTGAAAGTTTGTTCTTGTGAAATCTATCTATGTAAACTGCCCCCACGATACAGGATAAAGTCCTAGTGTGGAGGTAACGTTTTTTAGATTAAGCAAAATAAAATAACCTTCTTGAGCATACAGCCGTTGTCCAACCAATCGTCCAACCCTTCATTGAAACTACCAACACTGGATCGCTATGTACATATACATGACACAACACATACATACGTACTAGATATATGATATATTTTATACGTGGTACGGTGGTAGAGCCACGCTGTAGATATTAGTTCATTACTTATAAAATTACCGTTTTTTATTAAATAAGTTGACGTAATTTTTTTTCTATTAATCAAAGTAATCAGCCATGCAATCGATGCAGTGGCAGTTTATTTATGACTTTCTTTGAGAAATCAGCTGGACGGAAGGCAACAAATTCTTCAAAGGCATTTTGTACTGCCTCTCGGGTATTGAATTTTTTCCCGCCAAAAAGTTATCTAAATTCTGGAAAAAGTAAGATGGTAATATGGTTTTGATGCTAACGTTGAAAGCTGCTGCTAATTCAGCCATTGAGTATCATCAGCTTCCACAAAATTTTTGGACGACCACGAAGTTCATTTTTTAGGTCAGAATTTTTAGAACGGAAGCGGGCAAACCAATAACAGGTGGTGCGTTCGTTTGTAGTATTCGGTCCGTAGAGGTCGTTGATGTTGCGCGCCGCATGTGTCACGTTGCTGCCACGGCGGTACTTATATTAATTAATTACTCGAATTTTTAACGTATCCATGATGACGAAAAATATTCAAACGAGATGTGGCTGTTGCACAAATGAGTCATCCCGACCAGGGTAGGAGTAGGTAGGTAAAATAACAGCTTAACACTGCTGTGTTTCGTATGGTGAGTGTAGAGAACCGGAGACCCTTTTTACTGGAAACGAGGCATTCCATCTTAGTTCTCACGGATGACGACGCATCTGCATTTTGATTTTTAATCGACGATAGACGTAGATCTCTATTCGCCGCAGTATCCACTTACCATCAAGTGGACTGTGTGCTCGTTTGTCACCCTTATTCTATTTAAAAAAAAACCCTTATTCTATTTTTAAAAAAAAAAACATTTTTTTTATTTTACCAACTAGTTCGCTTATATTCGGGCGTTTGTCACCCTTATTCTATTTTTAAAAAAAAAAAACATTTTTTCTATTTTACCAACTAGTTCAATTAGATTCGAGCGAACGTTTGAAGTTGGACGGTTGGACGCTCGTGTAGTGCCAGCTGCTAACATAATATTATTTATATTACTGATGACATCATCTTTACGGTTGTCGTATTATAAGCAAAGCTGTCGATACTTGACGCCGCCATATGTTTGGTCTAGCAACACTTGTAGTGACTTTATAGCTAAACGCTCTATTGTTTAAATATTTGAACGCAGATAGACTTTGAATTGCTGTTTATAATTCATCGAATTAATGCCTTACTCTATTACATTGCGATTCAGTTATCAACGATTCTAATATGCTGACTAAATTTAGAATTTCCTATTATAAATATGTCCATTAATTGAACGAAACTAATTTTTATGTATTTTTTTTTATTGCGTACAATTTACTTACGCATTTTTTTAATTTATATATTTGCGACGTTTCTAGTCTCGAGTCTCTTAATTTTTGGTTTGATCTACGCAGAATGAACATACAGTATTTTAAGGTCTTGTAGTGCCATGATCAAGATCGGATTTAACTTTATTAATTATAGAATCCCAAGCAGATGGCAGCGCCCAGTCATATTCTTTTTTAAATTATGATAGCCTTACGAATCATCACAGAAATCAGTAGGAATCTCTACCCTTTTGTTATGATTTGTTGTCAATCGAATCTGATACATTTTCACAGACAGCAGAATTTCCGAAGCTTCGGTGCATCTTTTCAGTGGGGTTTTATTGATATTTTTGTTTACCTCATGCAAGAGAAACAACATTAGCAATCCAGCATGACGAGCTGGACTTCGACGGCCAGGTGTTTATTGTCCTGATAACTAATGTGAACACTGTTTTGTCCCTGGTCAAGTCGACCCATTCGTGATGCAACCTTAATATAGCTGGAGCGTGGCTCTACTGGCTCTACCACGTGTAGAACACTGTATTAACATTATTAAAACAAGTGTTTTAATGAATTATTCGCGGCATTCAAATTTTCGAACGATTCAGAGTCACGACGTGAGCGAGTTTGAAAACCAATGAATTGTTTTTACACAAATGTTGCTTAGCCTATAGTGAATTAGATCCTTTTATTTAATTACCTACGTCTTATTCTGTCTAATCATTCTAACGTATGCGAAGTCCCAACTCTATTTTTCACGCTTTCTAACAGCCCGTTAATTCCCTGTGAGTAAGTAGGTATATTTTTATATATTATTATATATATTTTTTATTATTATATTATAGCCTTTGATTATATATCTGTTATAGTAGACAGTCTACCTGATAGTCAGTGGATGCTGTAGCCTTTTGACATCTAAATCTATTCTTGATAAAGAATCAATATGCAGATATTTTGTCTACCCCTGAGGACTAAGATGGAATGTCTCGTTTACAGTAAAAAGGGGCTCCGGTTCTCTACACTCATCTAATGAAACACAGCAGCATTTCATATGATGAGTGTAGAGCTGTTATTTTACGCTGGTATTCTGTATTGTAAGAGCGTAGCCCTTACACAGTCGAACCGACCTATTCCTGATATAACTATAATATAGCTTCAGCATGGCTCTACCACGTTTATACCTCTACTCATAGAATTATTTCTATGCCTCCACTATTGTGTAAAGCCAGCATATTAATAAACGTAGAAAATAATTTAAATTGTTTTTTTTTTATATGACAAGGGTGACAAACGAGCACACAGTCCACCTAATGGTAAGTGGTTGCTGCGGCCCATAGACATCTACATCTATCCTCTATTACAAATCAAAATGTAGATGCGTTGTCACCCGAGAGGACTAAGATGCAATAACTCATTTCCAGTAACAAGGGCCTCCGGCCACCTGCACTCACCAAGCGAAACGCAGAGGTAAATCGCTACTTCACGCTGGTTTTCTAAAAATTTTTCTCGCCCATCCGCCAAATTCGTACCGTCCGATAAGGAACTTCGTTCCAATATGTCCACGAAACAAACGATACAATAATTACGTTCACAATTTCTCAATTCGATATTACATAACAGTCATTAACAAAGTATTAGTTGCTTAATATACAAACAAAGTTGTTACACTGTTACTAAAAAATATAACGGACATCACGCACGTGCCCTATTTCCTAATTTAGATATGGAAAAGGTTGTTTTCTCAATAGAAATTACCAAGGTTGTGTAAGAAAGCATAGTAAGCTACCTATTATAGCAAATGGCTGCACTAAACCGCTAAATTATTATCAAGTATTTAACAAAGTTAACAAGAGAAAACATACAAGTTACTAATTCCGCCATTCCTTACGCATTTACCTTGTACCTTTGTATTTATTTGTTAATTTTAGTTTATTGTGCTAGTTAAAATAAAAAGGCGATATTTATTTTACATTTACTATCTAAGACAATAACAAGTGGTACAATTATTAAAAATTTTGTACAACCGACTTTAATATAAATAAAATGAGAACATCATCAAGTAGTCGAAGTCAATTAAATATGCATTATTAAGGATAACTCAAAAATTACTGGTTAGATCTTGATTAAATTTATATGAGGCCACATGAGAAGCACCAGCTTTCAAATAAAAAAGAATCATCAAAATCGGTTCACCTAGAAAAAAGTTCTGAGGCAACACACATAAAAAGCAGTCGAATTGAGAACCTCCTCCTTTTAAATTTGGTTGAATATAAAGATGTGTTTTCACTACCTACTAATACTAAGGTTCTTCAGGAGGCCTAGTAAAGGACTGTAAAGCTGTAATTAAGACCGTTGCGAATATGATTACCTAATTTGTAGATTAAAAAAGTCTATTTTGACTAATGCTAACACTTTTTCTTACTGAACCACTTTTGTAATAAAGGAACGCCAAAATTATTCGACCTTTAAAGAACTGTATTTATGAATATAAATACTCATAAAAGCACACTGAAGTCTCCATTTGCCGGTTAATATATTTTTACGTTACTCATATTGTTAATATGAGTCATAACTTATAACAGCTAGCGTTAATGGCTAAAGAAATCAAAGATCCACCCTCCTTAAAGGTCAATGTAATGATATTAATATCAATAGAAGGTAAATACCATATCAGACGTTGATTTAAATACAATGTTTAACTATGAACGAAGCGTTTTGTTTGTCATAATCAATTGAGGTTACTTACAATCGGTAGAAACATACGATTCCCTGTTATTACTGTTATTACTGAAGTAAATATACTACGCTTAATAGCCGTGGTAGCGCAAGGGTTAAACACTCGCTGTAAATTTTACAGTACGCGAGCAACCCGGGTTCGATCCCCGCCGGCACCAATGAAATTGTTAATTGCAATTTTAAGTGCTGATCTACCACGTGCTCGGTGGAGAAGAAAAACGTCATGAGGAAACCTGCATGCCTGAGAAATAAGAAAAATATTTCGAAGACATGTGTAGTTCGCTAACACGCACTGGGGCAGCGCGGCGGACATTTCCTTGCCCTAAAACCCTCCCAGTAATAAGAGGAGGCCTGTGCCCAGTGAGACGTATTAGGCTAAATTAAAGTCATTTAACTTTTATTTTTTTATATCTTTATTGCTTTTTTATTAAATTCATTAAGCGAATTCATTAAGAGAGTGCCATAAGGCATTAAATCCGCTCTATAAATCCCTTATTGTAAGTTGTATGATAAACAATAAATAGATAAATCAATAAGAGCTCACCGCACTGCCGCAATACGCATGTTTATGGAGATCACACCATCTCCTCTAAATATTTTTGAAGTTATACTTCTTTTGGCTAGGCCTGATAGAGTCGTTCGGCGAACCCGTAATACGAGAAAATGTGGAATAGCACTAGAACTGTACTTGACCTCTACAAAAGCAGAAACTAGTTCTCTTGTATTGTTTAAAACTGGTTTTTAGATTGAAACAATATAGCACGGTTTCGTTTTAGAACAAAAAGTGCGTGTTACCTTTATCTTTATATATAAAAATCAATTGCTGTCCTTTAGTTTTGCAGAAACTCAAAAACGGATCGACTGGATTTTGATGAAACTTTGTGTGTGTGTGTTTGAATGGGTCCCTATATGGTTTAAATTCAATTGGACCCAGTAGGTGGCGCTATTATCGAGTACCAAAAATTACCCGTGCGAAGCCGGGGCGGAAAATAAATATCATTTTTTTCTCTTGTGTATTTATTTAATATTAAAATTATGATTATTTAATAATCTGTTTTTACACAGTTTCATTCTAAATATAATAAAATTAATTTAAGGGTGACGTGTATTGTCTGATAAGTGTGTATTTCGCATAACATAAAACAAAATCTTTTATAAACAATTTTCAGAAATATTTTATAAATGCGGTAACTGCGTCATCGGAATACATTTTACTTATCGAGTTAACTGAATTATCTGCACGTAGCACTTAAATAAAAATTTTGTATTAAAAAAAAACATTAGGATGATCTAGGATGTTTTTCTGTTCTGTATTACATTCATAAATTGCACATCAACAAACATCCGAACCCGAATCAATTATTTGTACTTTGTAAGCCGTGCAATAAACACTTTTCCATACGGGTATCGTACCCGCGTCCCACAACGCCGCTCAAAGGCAATGGCTTAGCCACTGGGCTACCGAAATATCAGCCATCTGCCTAGTACCGGATTATAGTGAACGAGTGTTTGCGTACATGTGCACTCTTTATTTCTTCTCTCTCATAGACTCATAGTCCGATGAGAGGGTAATCCGACACGACCGGAGAGACATCAGGCGCAGGAACTACGGCTTAACGTGTTTTCCGAGGCACGGGAGTGAAACACCGCTTATTGCCCGGAGACTGAAGTGAGAATTTCTAAACAGAAAAATCCAATAACTCATTTTGGCCCGTTCCGGAATTCAAATCCGAAACAATGTCATGTTATTAAAATACCATAGAAATATGAAATTTTTAATTAAAGATAAATTCACATTGACTCATGTACATATGTACGTATTAAGTCACCTACGTCAATAAACACTTTCAATGCGCTTAATAATTTAAACAAAAGACACGTTTACACACAGATTATGCCAGAATAGCTACGTCATCGCTAGCTCCGTCTTATTTGGTTAGGCCGAGTATTACACTCGGATTCACCTCGTCAAAGACAAGTGTTAAATACTGACTCATTATTGAAAAACAAAAAAAATATATAATCGACGGTCTCTCAGTGATCGTGTTAACTTGTGAACGACCGATTGAGGTCATTGAGATCACATTCACGCAATATATTTGTTTTGTCGGATGGCGTTTCATAGCTTTGCTAGGATACTGTAGGTGGTACTGTAGTTAGTATATTATTAAACTAGCAAACTGCCCCGACTTCGCACGGGTGATATCTATGATTCTACAATAGTGCCACCTACCAGGTCCAACTATGCTTTTAACCTTCGTAGAAGCGCAAGCAATAGAAGTGTTGGTAGAAGAGGCAGTGTCAACAACAAACAGTTATTAAAATATATTGAACAACTTAATAACTTAAATGTACACAAAATTGTCTTGTTCACACTGCCTTATATACAGGGATTGCCACAAGAAAACAATTTAAGACATAATTTAAATATACAAATGCATAATTTAATATGTAATAATAATTTAAATTTGACATATAATTCTAATGATAATAATCATAAATTTCATGTAATTGACATAAATAATTTAATAAAAAAGTTTTGGACAAAAGATAGGTATTACCTATCCAAATATAATTTAAGACTGATAGCAAATGTGCTATCTTATTATTTACTTTTTAACTCAGCCAAGTTTTTGGCTACCAAGACTGCTTTTATTGAGCATAATCATTTGACATTTAATTTGGAATCAGTTCCAACTAATTTAAATTAGTGAATGTGACAATAGAGGCAATCTCTAGCAATAATAAGAGTTTAATTGATTTTGAATACAGCCCACAAATAAGTAATAATAATTGTTTACACCTGGTGCATCAAAATATACAAGGCATGTTGGGCAAAGAATTGGAAGTTGGATTGTTTTTAAATAGTAACAATATACACATCCTTTGTATTACTGAACATTGGCTAAAAGATTATAATTTCATGTTTAATTTCAGAAATCACCAGGTGGTCAGTTCCTTCAATAGAGAAAAAAGTTTACGTGGTGGCTCCTTAATATTAGCAGATAAATCATTATTATATAAAGAACGTAAGGATATTGTGAGCCTCTCTGTTGAACGAACTGTAGAAATGGCTTGTGTCGAGCTCGAGCACCTCATTGTTGTAAGTGTTTACAGACCCCCATGTGCTACTTATGACCATTTTGAAAGGATTGTGGAAGAAGTTTTACTCAAACTTAGTAAACAGAACAAGTCTGTTGTAATGTGTGGAGACTTTAATATCAATCTCCTTGAAACTTCTTCCATTAGTATTAAGTTTCGCTCATTGTTTAAATCGTATAATCTTGTAAATTTATTCTTAGAACCAACACGTATTGCTGGGCCTAGTGCGACCTGTATAGATAACATTTTTACAGATGTTAAGCCCTTGCATAAATCAATTATTCAAAATTTAAGTTCAGATCACTGTGGACAGTTAGTATCACTACCTTACATACACAAAAAACAGAAAAATAAGAAAGTTGTGTTTGTTCCAATAAATGAACATCGCTTGGAGAGGTTTAGAAGTAATATAATAAAAAGACTTCCATCACTTTCGTTTAAAAATAGTGCTAATTATTTGTATGCTACATTATTTGAAATCATACGTTGTGAATTTAGTAGAATATTTACTTCTAAAACTTTCTCTCTTAACAGTCGCAAATCATTTAATGAATGGGCGACAGTAGGAATTTATAAAAGTAGGCGAAGGTTATACGAGCTTTATGATGAAAGATCATATAATAGTAGTGTTATATTTAGAGATTATGTAAAAACATATTCTAAAATATTTAAAAAAGTGTGTTCCACTGCTAAGGCTTTACATTTAAGCAACAAAATTAAAACTGCATCCGACAAAATTAAAATGACCTGGAGAATAATAAATAGTGAAACGGGCAAGGTCAAACCGCGCAACTCGGATTTTCAATTAAATATTAACAATAATTTAACGCGATCTGATCAAGAAGTTGCTATGGCTTTTGAGAAACATTTTACTGATGTTCCTTTTTTGACAACAAAATCATTAAATTCTTCTCCTACTGTCGCCGAATCATTGCTCAAACAAAATGTAAAGGCTTGTTCAAATACTTTTAAATTCCATAGGGTACTGCCAAAAGATATCGTTAAATATTTTAAAGCTATTGATGTTAAGAAAACGGCAGACTTATGGGGGATTTCCGTTAAAGTTATTTTATCTATAATATATACATTAGCACCTTATCTAGCCACTATATTTAATATAAGCGTCGAAGCTGGTGTGTTTCCTGATTTAATGAAACATAGTAAAGTCATACCTATATTTAAATCTGGTAGTACATTAGACCCCGCCAATTTTAGACCAATTTCTGTACTACCAACATTAAGTAAAATTTTTGAAAAAATTATTTTAGATCAGATGTTAAGTTTCTTCAATATTAATAAATTGCTACATAAAAATCAATTCGGTTTTACAAGGGGTCGCTCGACAACTGACGCTGGAGTTGAGCTTATTAAACATATTTTTTGTGCATGGGAGAATTCAGAGGATGCTTTGGGTATATTTTGTGACCTTTCCAAGGCCTTCGACTGTGTTCACCATGATATATTAATCAGGAAGCTACAGTACTATGGTGTCAAGAACACAGCGCTTAAACTTATTATTTCATATTTAAGTAATAGAAAACAGAAGGTTATTATCAATGGTAAAAGTTCTTCCGGGTCACCTGTACTAATGGGTGTTCCTCAGGGCTCGATTCTCGGCCCATTCCTGTTTCTGGTATATATTAATGACTTACCTCACCTTGTAGGGGATAGTCATGATATAGTATTATTTGCTGATGATACTTCCTTGATTTTTAAACTTAAACGTCAATCATTTAAATGTGACGAAGTGAATAATGCTATATCAAAATTAGTGCACTGGTTTAACGTTAATAATCTGCATTTGAACGGAAATAAAACTAATTGTGTTAAATTTACAACAACGAATGTTAAAAATCTTAATACCAATGTGTTTTTAAATGGGGAGGAATTGAGCCCTGTTGTATCCACTGTTTTTCTTGGCATCACTCTTGACGCAAAGCTACAGTGGGGCCCCCATATATCCAAATTAGCAAGCAGACTAAGTTCTGCAGCCTATGCTGTAAAAAAGATTAGAGGTCTCACTAGTGTCGAGACAGCTAGATTAGTTTATTTTAGTTATTTTCATAGCATAATGTCTTATGGGATTTTGCTATGGGGAAATGCGGCTGATTCAGAAACTATTTTTGTTTTACAGAAGAGGGCCATTAGAGCTATTTACAATCTAAAACCGAGAGAGTCCCTTAGAGATAAATTTAAAGAAATTAATATATTAACTTTGGCCTCTCAGTATATTTACGAAAATTTAATGGATGTTCACAAAAACAAAGATAGTTTTAGTAAAAGAAGTGATATACATTCTGTAAACACTAGGAACAAACACAAGCTAGTGATACCAGTTTCTCGACTCCACAGAGTCAGTAATTCATTCTTGGGGCAATGTATACGCTATTACAACAAGGTCCCGGAAAGTGTACAGGTTCTCTCTATTACCAAGTTTAAATGTTTCATTAAGCTGAAACTGTATAAAAAGGGTTATTATAGTATAAATGAATACATGGTTGATAATAACCCCTGGGAATGAGGTGATCGCTTCCAAGCAGTTTCTAAAATAAATTTTGTAAATAGTTCGTAATCATTTATATTGTAAAATTTATTTAAAAAAAAAAATGTCCCGCTGGGTTTCTTGCTGGTTCTTCCCAGGACAGAGGGTTTTTTCGAACCAGTGGTAAAGTAAAAAATGACTTTCAATAAGAATTACACATGTAATGTATATTGAATAAAAATATTCTATTCTATTCTATTCTAAATATCTTGACAAAGTTTTACCGCAATCTGATGAATGGTATAGCAGTGCAGATTTTTTTTACTGAGGAGCCAATCAACGCGTGCTGCGATACGCACGAGCCAATCAGCGCCACTTATGCTTAATAAGCCAATCAGCGCGACTTATGCACAATAACGGTCACCGCTAGACTTTCGTGCCGCTACTTATAGTTGGCCGCAGGTGTCTATGGACTGTAGTAGCCACTTACCATCCGGTGGACTATTTGTTCGTTTGTCACTTCATTTTTTTAAATGAGTTAATATTTACGTTTCTGCTGACAATGAGCATTACACTTGCTGTCTTAGCTCTCCATGTGATCCGGTTTTAAGGGTGAGAGGCTTATAATTACACATTTCTGTATGATACCTCGTAAGGCTCAGGAGTTACAAAACATTATTTTTCGCTTGAAATTGGTGTATAATTTTTCACTCTGTTATTCAAAAAAGAAATATTATTCAAACTAACAAAATAATATTCTATTGAAATTTTTAAGATTAACAAAAAAATGTACCACTAAAAAGTAAAATTGCGTTTTCCAGCAATAAAAGCTGACAACACCAGTTTAAAACCAAGCCTAGTGTTGCTACACAGCAAGCATATCAATGTTCTCATGTAACAATAATGGGAAAATTGCCATAATAGAAGAACGCAGCACACTTACTTTCCCATGGCTCCAACCAAGCTCCTGCCTATTGAATTGTATTGAATAAGTTATACAAAAACTAGAAATAACAAACACAAGTAAGAAAAACATAAATTTATAAGAAAAATACAATTTAGTTCCTGATAAATATCCATAATTTTAGGTGTAAAGTCCATTTTAAATTTAATTATCGTAATACCGAAGAAGGTTTTTTTAGGATCTAGGTAGAATCCAACCCCACATCGATGCCACTGCATTTGTTAATTACAATTTTTAATTGTTTTTTACTATGTTCTCGGCGATGAAGGAATATATTGTGAGGCTATTCGCTTAGTTTATTGTAAAGTATTATATGTAATTCATATAATTCCATAAAATAATAATAAATAATATTTAATTATTTACATAATGTATAAATTACCTATATTATTAAAACATATAGCACAGAGATTAAATATAGGTAGCTTTTAAGTTTAAGCCAGCAGTTCATGCCATATCCACGTGTCGTCATAAGCGATATGGGTCGATGCCGCGCCTCCAAGGTGTGGCTCCCCACTGACTGTTGTCTATCGTCGTAATGCACCAAACAACGAGACTGTTTGTTTATTATTGCCTAAAACGCCATATAAAAAAAAAACGAGGAGTTGTAATTATAACATGCTTATGTTTAACTGCGATTTCAAATAATCAAAAGGATATAAATACAAATAATTATACAGCAAGCTTTTAAGCTGCCGCCAAAAAATTAACACATGGGCTTGTAGCACAAGTGTAAGATAAAGTTTTAATTTTTTTTATAGAATAAGGGTGATAAACGAGCAAACAGTCCACCTGATGGTAAGTGGTTGCTGTGGCCCATAGACATCTACATCTATCCTCGATTACGAATCAAAATGCAGATGCGTTCTCAGCCGTGAGGACTAAGATAGAATGCCTCTTTTCCAGTAAAAAGGGCCTCCGGTTCTATACAATCACCATACGAAACACAGCGGCGTTAAGTTGCTCTTTTACGCTGGTATTCTGTGAGAGCGTGGGCCTTCCCCGGTCGAGCCGACCCATTCGTGCTACAACTATACTACTAATATAGCTGCAGCATGGCTCTACCAAGTAAGAAACTAAAACTAAAGTAATCGTCATAAATTTAATCGAAACGTGTCAGTGAGAGTGAGAGTGTTTTACCGCCGACGCAACCAGAGGGGTGTTATATGTTTTATGTGTGTTAAAGTGTGTATCTGTGTATCTATCGATTTGTGTATCTGTGTGTGTCTGTGGCACTGTAGCTCCCAAACTAATGAACCGATTTAGATTTAGTTGTTTTTTTTTTTGTTTGGAAGGTGACTTGATCAATGTGTTCTTAGCTAACAGTGGTAGAGCCACGCGACAGCTTTTGCTGTCGCACGGATGGGCCGGCTCGAACCGGGGTGGTACCACGACCTCACAGAAAACCAGCGTGAAGTAGAGGTTTACCTCTGCATTTTGCTTGGTGAGTGCAGGTGGCCGGAGGCCCTTTTTACTGGAATTGAGGCATTCCATTTTAGTGCTCACTGGACTGTGTGCTCGTTTGTCACCCTATTCCTATTAAAAAAAAAGCTACGATTCAAGAAAATCTTTTCAGCCGTTTGAAAATCATCGGCTCTAAAATTTTCAAGTTTATTTGACCACGTTCGACAGTGGAGAAAAACATCGCAAGGAAACTTGCATGTTTGAGAAATGAAAAAAAATATTTCGAACACGTGAAGTCCGTTAGCTAGCATAGGGGCAATGCGGGGAACAATTCCTTATTGTTGGGTAATCCGGGCGTTTCAGAAATGAGAGGAGGCCGCTGCCCAGCAGTGAATCGTATATATACTGTAACTTCTATTCATTGATAGTATTTTTTAGATTTTACTTACACTATTTAAGACATAGGAACGCATTACAGACTATTTAAGTTATACTAATTCAAAACAAAGTTTATAGCTAACGCATGCAACGTTTGTTTCGTAAGCGAGCAAATAATATATAACCCGCATTAAAGGATGTCTTAACGGTCGGTTGGATCATGGTGGTGTTTTTTTTTTATGGGATAAGGGGTGAAAAGCGAGCACACAGTCCACCTGATGGTAAGTGGTTGCTGTGGCCCATAGACATCTACATTTATCCTCGTTTGCGAATCAAAATGCAGATGCGTTGTCAGCTGTGAGTACTAATATGGAATGCCTCTTTTTCAGTAAAAAGGGTCTACGGTTCTCTACACTCACCATATGAAACACAGCAGTGCTAAGCTGCTATTTTACGCTGGTATTCTGTGAGAGCGTGGTCCTTCCCCGGTCGAGCCGACACATTCGTGCTACAACTATACTACTAATATGGCTGCAGCATGGCTCTACTCTTACCTTCTAACTATAACTCTTAGAAGCGTACTTTAAACAAAAGCAATATTTTTCTGAATCGATGTCGAGTCTTGCTTGAAGGTGATAGGTCAACTAACAACTGGGCTTAGGACTGCTGTCGACCCCTGGTGAACGCGGCTGAGTAACTTTAATGGCAATAAAAGAACTATTTTAGATAATTAGATAAGAAAATTATACTTGTGTTTCAAATAGGTTAATTTAGGTATTAGTGCCACCTGCATTTGAATAATGTCTACACTTTTATAGGAGGAGCAAAAATCAAGCTGGTACAGAATACTAGGGTAACAAGTGGTAAAATTTAAAATTTTGTACAACTGACTTCAATATAAACAAGTGCGATGCGGGAAGTAAAGACTGTGTAAGAACCTCCGAAGGAGGCGGAGTTATAGCCGAAATAAGAATGTATAACTTTGGTTTTTGGCCATTTTGATCCCCTAGGAGTGTAATGAGAACATATGGTGAGTGCAGAGAACCGGAGACCCTTTTTACTGAAAAAGAGGCATTCCATATTAGTACTCACAGCTGAAAACTCATCTGCATTTTGATTCGCAAACGAAGATAGATGTAGATGTCTATGTACCACAGTAACCACTTACCATCAGGTGGACTGTGTGCTCGTTTGTCACACTATCCTATAAAAAAAATTGTGGAGACCTTTCTCACTGATAACGAAGTATTCCAATGCCTCCTCTAAGGTAAAACTTATCTGCGTTTTGATTCCAAATCAAGGACGAAATGTAGGTTTTCATGGTATCCATCATCCACTTCAGGTGGACTGTTGGTGGTATGCTCGTTTTTAGACTTGTTGTAGCCTGTTGACACCATTTCTATTTAAGAACTACCTGTTCCCCGCGACTTCGCTCGCGTGTTAGTGTTTTTTTTTTTGCGGAACCCTAATTATTTTTCTTAAATAAAAGTAGCCTAAGTTACTCCTTATGATATCAGCTATCTACCAGTGAAAGTTCCGTCAAAATCGGTCCAGCCGTTTCAGAGATTAGCCGGAACAAACAGACAGACAGACAGACAGACAAAAATTTTAATAATTGTGTTTTCGTGATAAGTATCGTATATACTTTCATATGCATTAGTAAAAATCCGTAATTTTGGCATTACAAACAGACACTTCAATTTTATTTATTTGTATAGATAAACATTTCAACGCTCAAAGGAACTCGTACGTGAACGCTCAGAACATGTTTAACCAAAAGTATGAGGGGACTTAAAATAGAAACTTGTACGGGCGGTTCTTACTAATAAAGTTGCCGTGTATGAAGGGTATTTAGCCGAATTAAAAAAACGTATATATAGAGAAAAATAAATAAAAAAACGGCAACTTTTATAGCGACTTTTAATGGCTGCAGCACGATTGGGTCGGTTAGACCGAGGAAGAAACGCGTTTTCACAGAAAATCACCGTAAAATTGCAGCATATATCTGCTCTGTTTCGTTTGGTAAGTGTAGAGAACCAGATACTATATTAACTGGTAACGAATCATTCTATCTAAATTCAAGTAATTCTAAACGTTTCAAAATATACTTCAATATTACTACGTTACTAACGATTCGTGATAGTCATTTCTTGATCTCGACAACAGCGCCACCTACCGGGTCCAATCCATCTAGGGACCCATTCAAATATAAATAAATAAATAATATATAATAGCCTTTATTTCTACTACAATACAAACTTGACATATGATTAATCTAGGTTATAATAGTACAGTATAATTAATATGTATTTCTGTTATAAATGTATAATTATGTATGTATATATATGTTTGGTCCATATGTTATTATTCGTCCTGCCCAGTGCCATTTGAGTAATCTTGTTCTCTTTCTTACATCTATTATTTTTGTTATTTTTTTTTCCTGATGTTGACGTTGTTAACCTTATCTGATAGTTTTAGACAAAGCATGTTTCTTTCCATTTTTCGTTGACTGATAGCAAATCTTTCTTCGTCTTCTTTTCTCAGCAACCATATGTCAGGCGTGGCAGTATCGCTATTTTGTAAAGTTTTTTTTTAATATTTATATTGATATCCTTATTTTTCTTTTTTAGCCGTTTTTGACTTTTAGGGAGACTAATGGACAGCAATTGATTTTTATATATATAGATTCTTTCCTTTTCTTTACTATAAAATGCATGTATTATACATTATTAACTTTCACCTTAAATTATTCTGTCTATTGATGAAAACCGCATCAAAATCCGTTGCGTAGTTTAAAAGATCTAAGCGTGCAGACGGCGAGAAGCGACTTTGTTTTATACTACGTAGTAAGATTAGATAGTAAGAGACCCGTTAAAATTATAAAGCTAGAAGGTGTACTATATTCAAGTTTAACATTTTGAATTCATCTAGGTATCTATATATAGCTAAAAGGTGTTCTCCATAATATATTAAAGTTTTATAAAGGTAGACTACGGTAGTAGTACGGTAGATGATTTATCGAAGTTTTATAAAAATTTCGATAAATCATCTACCATAGATATAATGCGGACTGCCCTGATGTCTACGACGCGACGGCTGGTTAATGCCTCATTGTCTACGTTTCAAACATAACACCATAATGGCTAAGTCTACATACATATCTTTCTTTTCTTTAAAATTGAATAGTGTTATGTTTTATATTAATAAAGTGCAAGCACTAGTCTCATGTGTATTTTATAAACTTTTGATAATTTCAGTTTTTACTTTTCTACCGACTTCAAAAAGGAGACGGTACTCAATTCGACTGTATGTTTTTTATGTGTTACCTCATAACTTTTTACTAGGTAAACCGATTTCTATGATTCTTTGTTTATTTGAAAGCTGGTACTTCACATGTGATCCCATATGAATTTGATCAAGTTCAGACGAATAGTTTTTGAGTTATTCTTAATAGTTTATATTCGGCTGTACAACATTTTTAATATTTAAATTATAGTTATATATATATTTTTATTACCTAGATAAAATTGTTCGCGCAAGACATCATTATGTTAAGTATGTCTCGATATTTGCAAATTATCTTGTTAACACTTATTAATATCATTCTTTATTCTGTGTTAATCTTAACACGTTTCTTCGCTGAATATACTAAGTTAATAAAAACGTTTCATCTCGACAGTCACAGTCAGAAAGATGTGTCTATTTTATTTACACGTAGTAGAGTGTGGTAGAGTCATGCTGCAGCTATATTAAAGTTTTAGCACGAATGAGTCGGCTTGACCGGGAAAGGAATACCAGTAATACAGTGTAAAATAGCAGTCCAATGTTGCTGTGTTTCGTATGGTGAGTTTAGAAAACCGGAGACCCATTTTACTGGAAACGAGGCATTCCATCTTAGTTCTCAGGGGTCATCTGCATTTTAACGTCAATGGGTCACAGCATCCACTTACTTTCAGATGGACTGTGTGCTCGTTTGTCCCCCTTACTATTTAAATAAATATTTTGCATACGTTGCAACTTTTTAGGCACATTTCAGTCTCGATTATAGCATTTCGTATGCTTGTCTAGATCTCATCAAATCCGGTTAGTTACGTCTGAGTCACGGTCGCGGTAAACCATGTGGGCCGCAGGCGAGCTGATTTTTGACAAGATAATCACAGTATCGAAGAAATCTATATACTTAATTGTATGTATATTACGCTACAGTTGATATATTATATTTTCCATGTTTTAAAACCCATTATTCCATCCATTACAGCCTATAGAAGTCCACTGCTAATCATAGGTGCTCTATATAGATGATTTCGCCATAGTTGAGAGCCACGCTCTATACAGCACTCCCTGTAATCATATAGTACGGGAGTAACCCGGGTTCGATCCCCACCGGCACCAATCAAATTGTCAATTGCAATTTTAAGTGCTGATTTACCACGTGCTCGGCGGTGAAGGAAAGCGCCGTGAGGAAACCTGCATGTTTGGGAAATAAGAAAAAAACATATTTCTAAGACATGTGAAGTTCTCCACCACGCATTGTGGTAGCGCAGCGGATACTTCCTTGCCCTAATAGCCAGGCACTGACTTAAAACACGTAAAAAATAATCTAGGAGCAGATTGTTACAGACTGAATGAAGAAGATGTAAATGTCAAGATCTGTCAAATTGAAGGCGTTACAGATTTTTATTACTTCTTAATATCGCTGACAGACAAAGGTACAAGAAAAAATGGTACTTAAATTGAAAAGTCACAAATTAATACCGTTTGTTTAACTAGTATTATCATAATCTAATATTGGTTAATTGCTTTATCCAGGCGTTAACCTCTATATTAGTAAAATACTTGATACTGTCTGTGTACTCAGACATAATATTTTCGTTGCGACAACAAACAAACAAGATAGAATTTTTATGCCGCGGATTGTACATAATATTTTTCTTAATATTTCTCTTGTGTGGATCTTGGCACAGATGATTTATATATTTCTAATGGTCCATAACTGGAATTTTACATAATATTTTTCTTAATAGGTATTGCTGGTGTGTGGATCTTGGCACGGATGATTTATATATTTCTAGTAGTCCATAACTGATTTTTTTCAAATTGTATATGATAATGATACATCAATCAAAAAGCATCTTTTTAACGAAGGTATCTTTATATTTATTTTTCATGAACCATTGAACCAATGAACCCATTACAAATAAATCCTGTAAATAAACTTGACGGAAGTGACACACAGTGGCCAATAATATGAAAGGACAATATTGATGCATTTGCCCTTACTTGTGTTTTTTTTCTTTGTTTTCATTATTATGTTTAAAAAATAAAGTACTGGCCGCTTTCACAAAGTCTTTTAAAAAAGTTTTCTACTTTGTCCACCAAATACTAATTATTCCTTCTATATTAAAATCACTAGGAATTATGAAAAATCTACCAATTCAATGTTTATTTCATCGGCATCAAATATTTACGTAATTGTCATCTACATTGACACCGCTCACTAATTTCGTTGGAAGGACTTAAAGCGGGTATCATAAACTACCAATTTTTTGACTAAACTGGTAAACACGGTACGGTATCGTGTTTTGGTATTAATGCATCTCTATGCGATGGTATATTATTGTCGTGCAAAAGCTACAAATCGTTGTTTCACAATAATTGTGTCTGTTTTAATTAATTTATTAATTGAGATGTTAACTGTAAAATAATTAACTGATAATTGTTTTGAGAGATTTTCTTACACAAAAGCTTAATTTGGATTTGGTTTAAATCCAGATAGTATTCATAATTGACCTTCTCATTCAAATTCATGATAAACGAAACAAATACTGAAAGATATTCATAATATCTAAGAAAACAATCCAGTTTTTGCTCATTTTTGTCTCTATTTTGATGCCTCGTTTGTAGTTATGATACGTTCCATGAACATGGAATTACAGTAGTCGCGATCTAGCACGCCTAAAGAGACTTGTTTATGGTAATATTTTTGGAGAAAATTTGGCTTGTCTAGAATTTAGCCGAGCTGTGTGACACAGTTGCACCAAAATTATCCATTAAAATCGAATTAACGAACTTGTGAGAGCTGGAGCAGCACTTGTAGAGCGCAATTTTCTTCACTTTTTGGATATTGATGTTGTAGATGTTTTCGTTGGTTAAAGAGGTTGAAGATCTTAGTTCTTCGTAAACACCGACACGCTGCAACTATATTATGGCTTTAGTACGAATGTGTCGGCTCGACCCCGGTAGAATCACGCTGTCACAGAATACAAGCGTAAAGGAGAATGGGATTTTTGGGCCTGAAGTTAACTAATTGGTTTATACTGTAAAAAATAGGCTATATTTTTCTAAAGTAAAATACAAAATAGTAGCCCTTTTTACAATCTTGAATTCAAAAAAACAATAAAATAAGAAATAAGTTAGAAAATCGATTGTATCGATATTATATTTATTCGGATTCAAAAAATAAAATAACAAAGCTTGCAAGGTTTGATTAAAATTATATTATTTACTTTGAATGATACATTCATTTGGAAATAAAATATATTATTCCCTTATAGAAAAAAGAAAAATAAACATTTTATGGCAATATAAATCGATCACCATAAAAAATACACTTATGAAATTCTCGTTTCTAAACGTTATCTTTCAATAGAGGACTTCTCATTTTGAATTTGATACTTGGCGTGACAGTTCAAACTTCAAACTATTCATTTAAAAGAAAAAGACAGATTTTCGATTCGATTTGAAATGAACGCAATATAATCGATTCTTGATTAAATTGAACGTATTAATATTTATTTTCGATTATTTTTCTGTGTTAAGGAGATAAAAATTGCGAACATATCTACAAAATAATAATAAAAAAAAATACAAAATATCAATATTCCAACATGTAACAGTAACAACAACAACAACTCATGTAATCGATCTCAGATCCACATCCCTAATATTCACTTCACTGTGTTGTTATTAATTTAACTTTCGTTAATTGTTTCACCATTTTGTTTCCTTATTAACCACTACTTCTCTTTAGTGATTTTATGCTGATCCTGCTTTTATATTTTTAAGTAATTATAGTGAAAAATATCCTGTTTCATTATAATAAGAGTGAAAAATAACTCAGCTCCTAGATTGACAAATCTCACCAGATTTTCAGCTATGAATCGTTTATATATACGCTTTCAAATGTATCATCCTACTATCCTCAGCCTACTATCATCTTGTTAACACCTGGGCCCAAGAATGTATGGAGACGTCTCCTTCTCCTTTGCAGCGTAATACTGCTGTGTTTCGTATGGTGGTTTAAAGTACTGGAGACCCTTTTTACTACAAACGTGGCATTTCATCTTAATCCTCAGGGGTTAAGACGCATCTGCATTTTGATTCTTAATCGAGGACGGATGTAGATGTCTATGGGCAACAATATCCACTTACCATCAGGTGGACTGTTTGCTCGCTTGTCACCCTTATTCTATAAAAAAAAACATACGGCCAGTTTGGATGAACCTGATTCCCCATAAGTCATTTCTAACATTTTCTGCGAGTCAGCACGAAAAATTTTATTTATAATGCAACATTTTTCTTGCAAACAAACGTTATGTTTATTTACCTTAAGTAGATCTTGTAGATCTTTAGTCTGTTTCGTGTACAAATTTTCATTTATTTAATAAATTAATTTATTTCTAAACGGTATAAAAAAGTCTGCAGGCCATTAGTTTATCACCCCTGCCCTATACAAAATGAGTCACTAAGCTTATAATATGTATGACTATAAAACCAGTGACCCTGTACTAACTTAAGATGGCGTCATTTCTTCCGCCAACTTGGCGAGATAAGTCACGCATTTTAATTCTAACGGTTGTTTTATTATGTTTCTGAGTTTTTTTTAGTACTGAGAACTTTGGCTTCACTTTCATCTCGTTAGAGTCTTCTCTTATACATCAGCCTCATCCGTTGTAGGGATTATTTGCCTTAATCTCTCCTTTGCAGGAGGATAGTCGATCGCAGCACCAAACATCTTGCACTTTGGTCGCTGCTTTGCGCCGGTTTTTTACATCCTTACTCTAGAATCTAGAGTAAGGATTAATGATCCGTGATTCCCAACCAGTAGTCCGCAAGAGCTTAAATACGGTCCGCGAAAGATTTAAATATTTTTAAATAACACATTTATTATTTTCTCGTCACGCGGGCAGTACAACACCGCGCGTTACGCTAGTACCTAAGCTTTTACAATATTTTTTTTATATGATCGGGTGACAAACGAGCACACAGTCCACCTGATGGCAAGTGGTTGCTGTGGCCCATAGACATCTACATTTAGCCTCGTTTGCGAATCAAAATGCAGATGCGTTGTCAGCCGTGAGGACTAAGATAGAATGCCTCTTTTCCAGTAAAAAGGGTATCCGGTTCTCTACACTCACCATACGAAACACAGCAGTTTAAACTGCTATTTTACGCTGGTATTCTGTGAGAGCGTGGGCAAATATAATACTGTTAATGAATGCTTCTTTTCTGTTTATTATATAATTATGTTAAAAGTTGTGATTATAATTTATTGTTAGATTAACACAGTTTTTTCTTTCACCATATGGTCCCTGCTAACTGGTTAAAAAAAGATTGGGAAACCCTGCTCCAGATGGTATTACTGACATATATCGGTTGCTATGAGACCTTCATACCATTTCCCGTGATCGCCTCTTACAACACCGATGGTAAGAAATAGGGTTGTGAATTCTGTTATACTTAGGTACTTAAAGAAGTTCCGCTATGTTCCTTGCTCGTTCTTGCAAGGACAGAGGTTTTTTACCGAACCAGTGATAAATTAAACAAAAGAGTGACTTTCAATAAACAAGTGGTAATATTAAAAGTTTTATATAACCGAATTCAATATAAATAAAATGAGAACAAAGTGGATTAAATATTTTTATTATATTAATAAGGATAACCCAAGAACTACTGGTTTGATCAAATTTATATGGGACCACATCAGAAGCACCAGCTTTCAAATAAAAAAAGAATCATCAAAATCGCTTCACCTAGAAAAAAGTTCTAAGGTAACACACATAAACAGTCGTATTGAGAACTACCTCCTATTTTTGAAGTCGGTTAAAAGTTTCTATTTCTGTCTCTATTGCGGCCACCATACGGCAAATTTGAAACATATTTAAAAATAATCAAATAATGTACACTAATAACTTTATCGTTGGTTTTGAATATGCATTGTTTCTGATATAATGCCAATTCCCATCAAGTACCAATATAAACTACACGTGACACACCTTATTCAGTGATGGACGACGTACTGGTAACCGAATTATGATTGAGAATCTATCAAGGACGCTAAACTAAAATTTCAGAGCCAGTACAGGATATTGGCTCTGCAACTACTAATTCATCGTGTACTCTGTGTCATCGTGTTATAATTGGCAATGAATCTGCCAAATAAGACATGCCACTTAGCGTTTTCTTGGAAAGGTATGAGTCGGTGGATTTATAAAGATTTTAAAAAATTATAACTATTTCGTCTCACTAACCACATGGGACAAAATGTTCTAGATTATAGAAATTCGTCTAAAGAATTAAAATAATATTATTTGCAAAACCCAAAAGTGCACGCCTTATGAGCGCTTCTTTCTAATAACGCATCTGTAGTTTGATTCTTAATCGAGGGTAAATGTAGATGTCTATGGGCCACAGCATCTACTTACCATCAGGTGGACTGTTTGCTCGTTTGTCACCCTTATTTAAAAAAAAAAACACTAATTTCATTTACCGCGAAAATTAAAACAGGATTCGAAATATTATACTCTTGCGTAAATGAAAATATAAATACTAACTGCATTAAGCGCACACCAAACTATACCGCGCACGCATAGAGTAACAAAGTTGAGAGTGCGTCACATCGCTTTTGTTCCGAACTGTTGCCTCTGTCATGGCGCGTTACTTGATCCTTTTCTAGAGTGCTGAACTTGATATCGCGAGATATAAGTAAGGCCAGCCATTTTATGCCGATACGAAAGATTTCTTTTACTTTACTAATATAAAAGGTATCGAATTTATGTATCAATATTGCATGTTTTATGAAACTGTTATTTGAAACTTGCTTTTTAAAAAACAACAGCAATGCAAGTGCAGTGAGGTTAAAACGTACATACGTGTTGTTTCTTTTGTTTTAACTTTACGAAGAATTTCAGTAGAAATTTGTTAACTATTATAATATCATCATCACCATCATCATCATTCACAATCCTAATGCTGAACAAAGGCCTCTACCAAACTGCCATAAGTTACGGTTCTGATCTACTTTATTAAATCGACCTACGCGTTTCTAAATGTCGTTACCTATTGCACCTAATTTTTAAGGCTGTCTCAAACTGCATTTACCAGTTCGTTACCAGCTACACTCAATGTGGAAATTGAATTGCTTTAGTGATTGGCAAAAAATGTCTTGTTTGGTGCACCATGTTAAAGCTTATAAAACTTAATAATAGTATTTAAAAATAGATGTAGATGTCTATGGGCCACAGCAACCAAACGACTTACCATTAGGTAGACTGTGTGGTCGTTTGTCACCCTTATTCTATAAAAAAAAATATCCCAGTGAGGCATAGGAGGATAGAAATGAATAAATGAATGAAAAGTTTTTGTTAGAGCCACATATATGGATTGTGAGAGCGTAGTCCTTTACCAACCGAGCCGAACCATTTACGTTGCAGCTGTAGTGGTGTTATTGATATCGATATCTTTATCATCATCATCTGTACAGCCCTTCACAAGTCCACTGCTGAACATAGGCCTCCCCCAAGGAATGCCATAAAGCTCGGTCCGGAGTCACCCGCATCCATCAACTTCCTGCATGTCTTGCCAGGTCGCTGCTCCATCTAGTGGGGGCCCACCCTGCACTTCGCCTACCGGTACGAAGCTGCCGCTCGAGAACCTTACGTTGGTTTTCGGTTCTTTCACCTATATGACCGTCCCATTGCTACTTCAGCTTACTAATCGATATCTTAAACAAATTGATTGTTTTAATTTTTTAATTAAAACATTTAGTATTGTCATACTCGAAGTCTTAACCCTTTCGCTGCCCCGTGCACTACATATAGGTCATTGCTATTGTCTTACTATTGTGTTTGAAAACCTGACAGTGAGTGTTTAATTTATATAAATTAATATTTTTTTTATAGATGGGGCTAACCATCATGCGGCTTCACTGATACTCATTTAAATCTTAGAGTATATCAAGTTTATATATACTCTAAGATTTAAAAACGTAGTTTAAGCTTCAGTGTTTACCACAGAGTACATTATATATTACAGACAGTGTTTACCGTTAACGTTAAGTGAAAAAAGGCATCATATTATCATTTCTGTCAATGCATTTTTACTTTTTAGTTTTTACTCGTTTCAATTAAGGTTGCTCAATTAATTTTATTTATAATTAATGCACATGCTATTATGGAAATAAGTGTTTAATTACAATACGGTGATTTACAGTTATATTTAACATTAACTATTTGGCCTAGCATACTCGTAGTACAAAAACTAAGTTATCAGACGCTCAATAAGACGTAGACCAGATCTTGTTGATTGTTTTTATAACATAGAGTGACAAACGAGTACACGCTCCATCTGATGGTAAGTGGATACTGTAGCCCATAGACCTCTACATTTATCTTCAATTAAGAATCAAAATGCAGATTCGTTGTCACCCTTGAGGACTAGGGAATGCCCCATATCTGGTTAAAGGGGTATAAAAGGGTGACAAATGACCATACATTCCACCTGATGGTAAGTGAATACCATAACCAATGGACACCTATCAAAATGCAAAGGCGTTTACACTCCCGAGGATTTAGATGGGATGCCCTGTTATCAGTAATCATTAAAAGACTGTTTGTTGTACCAAGACGAATTATCTAAAATATGACAAGAAACAGACGCCGACGCATTTAAAGTCAGAAGGTGTTACAAACAATGATTTTCCGAGTATCAAACTGTTGATCTCACTTTCGCCTATTCTTTACTTAGCCTAGCCTTTCTAGGAAATAGTTGTGTTACACTCGGTGACTTTCAAAATGGAAGCGTACAATCCTATGCAATATTTTTTTATAGGATAGGGTGACAAACGAGCACACAGTCCACCTGATGGTAAGTGGTTGCTGTGGCCCATAGACATCCCACCGGCTACCAATTGTTATAAGGAAGGGGCTGCTGCCTATCCTCTATATCATTTCCCTCTGACGCCTCTTACATCACCCACGGGATGTTATGGGTTAATGGATGCGCTTACACCGCTGGTACACAGCGATTTTAATATATGTATGTATGTATAACGTAATATTTCCGAGGCTTGTAAATTGATATTGCTTATTTTTGTTAACGAAAAAGTGTTCTTTCATTGTGACTCCGTATTAAATGCCTCCGCCGATTGTTGTAAGTAACTGCACCGGGACGAATTTTTACAGTTAACAGTTGTGTCTACGTAGATAGATTCCTATAAAAATAGCCTTTTAAAAACGACACATTCAATCGGAGTACTACTGAGAGTCTGTGTTGTGATTCTTCTTTCTTATATCTATGGATTATACCTATGTGTTCAATACGAAATAAGACTTGTTCAATTCTAACTTGTTTATCACATTTTTTTTATAGGATCGAGTGACAAACGAGCACACAGTCCACCTGATGGTAAGTGGTTGCTGTGGCCCATAGACATCTACATTTATCTTCGTTTGCGAATCAAAACGCAGATGTGTTGTCACACGTGAGGACTAAGATGGAATGCCTCTTTTCCAGTAAAAAGGGGTCTCCGGTTCTCTACACTCACCATATGAAACACAGCAGTGTTAAACTGATATTTGACGCTGGTATTCTGTGAGAGCGTGGTCCCTCCCCGGTTGAGCCGACCCATTTGTGCTACAACTATACTACTAATATAGCTGCAGCGTGGCTCTACCACGTAAAAAGTATGACTTTTGAGTGTAGAGAACCGGAGTCTCTTTCAGCTGGTATCAAGGAATCCTATCTAACACCTAGGAAGTGACAGCGGATCTACATTCTGATTCTTATTTTTTTTTCTTTTTTTAAAAACGTTACACTAGGATTTTCTCCTGTATCGTGAAGGCAGTTTAGAAACACAAATTGCGCAAGTACAAACATCCAGATCCGGAACAATTATTATTTGTATACCATACAAATACTTGTTCCGTGCGGGATTCGAACGATTTATAGAAATGATACTCTAATTGTAAGTTAAGTACAATCTATAATACAAAAATGAATCGCTGAACGTGTTGCTAAGCGCAAATCTCAAGAGCAGCTGAACCGATTTTGCTAATTCTTTTTTTATAATATTCCTTGAAGTACGAAGATGGTTCTTACGGAGAGAAAAATTTAAAAAATTGCCTGAAAAAGTATAAAAACAACACTTTTCTATATTCCCATACAAAAGATTCGTAATAATACTCAAAAGTCAATTTGAACTTTAATACCATACCATAAAGTTTAAGTGTTAGTGGAGGGGTTCCGGGAAGGCAAAACAATTATAATTTTTATTTTTTGACATAACGTAATTGTTGACTTATCAACTTTCTTTTTTCTTTTTTTTATCTTACTAGCCTCTTATCATAGAATGACCCATATACAAAGATAGACAAGTTGAAATTTTCCATTACAATCGATTACAAACCTACTATGCGTAAAAGCAACAACCTCGCCTCGTTAGAATTCGGTTTGTGTCGGTTTGAATGTGACACGTAACCGTGGCGCGTCCTAAAATGGCGGGAATAACTGTCTTATATCCCGGAATTAGCACGGTAAGCGACCAAATACCAGACGCTACCGACACAAGTGGTAAAATAATGTAAAACTGACTTCAATATAATAATAGCGGTTTTTAAAAAGTCTGCAATATAATTTATTGTTGAGTTTTTAAAAACCAATTTTGATAAAATTTAAGTGGTGGTTCACCTGGGAAGTTTTTTTTTTTCAAAGGGTTATCCTTTGAAAAAAAAAACCGGCCAAATGCGAGTCGGACTCGCGCACCGAGGGTTCCGAACAAATCCGTAGGTATATGAGTTTAAAGTTATTTTTATTATATGATGTAACTAAAAATTTATGCTTTTCGCAATTATTCCTTTATGTGTGCTATAATACGTTGCTTCGTACCAAATTTTAAGATTCTGAGTTCACGGGAAGTACCCTGTAGGTTTTGATTCCCTTGCGAATGTCGAAAATTTGCAGCATAAACGGCTGTATCTTTTGATTGCGTTAGCTTAGAAGTTTGATTTTCACAGCTCCAAGGGACAGTAGACTTGAGTATTTGATATGAATTTCAGCATGATACCTTCACGCGTTCCTGAGAAAAAGGGTCTTGACAGACAGACAGACAGACAGACGGGCAACAAAGTGATCCTATAAGGGTTCCGTTTTTTCCTTTTGAGGTACGGAACCCTAAAAAGAATCCAAATTCCAAATCGCTTCAGGCGTCTTCGAGTAATCGGTGTACATACATAAAAAGAAAAAGATTCTGACGAATTGTAAACCACTCCTTTTTGAAGTCGGTTTGGAAGTTCGGTCGGAATCGTGGCCGACGTTCCGGGAGCAGTGTGTGAACATGTTCAAGAACGTCCCAACCATTACATTAGATTTGATAGACCACAAATCCTCGCAAAAGAACACCGATTTCTACCAAGGATGATTCGCGAGGCTATTGAAATTAAAGAAAAAATCCTAATTTCAATAGAGAAGATGGATGGGTGCTGTCATCCGCTTGGGATCCTATAATTAATAAAATTAAATCCAAACGCAAGCATACCAATGCAAGACTTCAAGATACTGTAAGCTCATTCTGATTTTCAAAATTAATATTCAAAAACTGAAGGTGCTTTAAAGCACCCGAAACGTCGGGAATTAAAGAGTTAAACGCGAAAAAATCCGTAAAAATTTGTTTCATTTAATATCTAGTCTTCGCGTAAATATAAGAAATCTTTAGTTTTATTTCTATTGCAACTAAGATCATTTTAGGACCTTTTGAATAGCATTTGTTATTTGAAAACCGAGTTTATTCTCAAGTGATTAAAGTTCACATTTGTATGAATTGCAATAATTTGAAATTATTCCTACTCCGTGATCACGCCATACTTACTAGAATTTAAGATTTTACTTCAGACAAAGTGTTACTTACTTTGCGAACGTTTACTATATTATAAATGAAAAAATTAATTCGTTAAGATCTACATGAAGAATAGAAAGGTGTATAGCGTCATACATATACCGGTTCGCTTACCGGCTAGCCATCGCAGTCTATTTCTCCCGATGATGCCTCCTTAAAGAGGATACACGTGTCGTACTATTATAATGGTGGTATGTGCTTCATAGTGAAGTGGTTAAAGTGGTGTTCGTCGCAGTGGTGTTTGGTTTATTGGTGACAGTGATAAGGCACGCAATTTTGAGAGGAAGCGAGGTGCTCTTCAAACTAGTTAATTTTCACGTCTTTGATCAGGTGATCAAGATCCACAACCATTATACAGTTTATCTTGACACGCCAACAAGTGGTAAAATCAAAAATTTTGTAGAACAAAACAAAGGAGGACACAAACGCGTTGTCATCTCTGAAGACCAAAATGAAATACCTCACAACTGGTTATTATACTTGCTCTCTTTATCCCTCAAACCAGATCAGAGCACTGCACACACTGCTATATAGCGGCAATAAAACGCAAGAGGATTGATAACAACCCAAGGGATTCGTAATCCAATAATTTAAAATTTAAAATTTTGTACAACCGACTTCAATATAAATGAATAAGAATAATTCAAAAACTATTGGTCAAACCTTGATCTGATCAAATTTATATGGGACCACACGAGGAGCACCAGCTTTCAAATAAAAATCGGTTCACCTAGGAAAAAGTTATGAGGTACCTCCTCCTTTTTGATGTCGGTTAAAATAAAGCGTATTAACAATTGAAACCAAAATACGAGGGTGGATTGAAAAGTACTCGGCCTAACCAAGAAAATAAACAAATACTAAATCAGTTATATTTTTATTTTTCTAAATAATCACTATCAAGTTCAATACACTTTTGCCACCTCCCCTTCCAAGCATTTAGACCGTTGAAAAAAAATGATTCTTCCTTAGAGTCAAAATATGCGTCTACAGCTGCTTTGACCTCGTCGTTTGTCGAAAATCTTTGACCTCCCAAGTGCTTTTTTAGGTTAGGGAACAGAAAGAAGTCTGATGGTGCCAGATCAGGTGAATACGGCGGATGCGGTAACAGTTCAAAGCCACAGTTGTGAATTTCAGCCATTGACTGTACTGACGTGTGAACACGGGCGTTATCTTGATGAAACAGGACTTTTCTTCTGAGCATTCCTCGACGTTTTTCTTTTATTTCCTCTCGTAAACGACGTAGTAAGGTGCAGTAGTAATCAGAGTTTATATTCTGACCCCTTTCAAGATAATCAATCATAATCACACCTTTCGAGTGCCAGAATACTGAAGCCATCACCTAATTTGCCGACAAAATCGACTTAGCCTTTTTAGGGGGTGGTGAACCAGGTCTTCTCCACTGTTTTGATTGTTGTTTTGTTTCCGGTGTACAGTAATGAACCCATGTTTCGTCCATAGTAACAAAACGATTCAAAAAATCATCTGCATCGGCTTCAAATAACTCCAAACAGTCGCGTGAAATAGTCAATCGCGTCATTTTTTGTTCAACTGAAAGCAGTCGCGGAACCCACCTCGCAGACACCTTGTGGAAACCCAACTCGTTGACAATGATGTTTTGAGTTCGTTCATAAGAGATGCCTATAATCTTGGCTATCTCTCTAATTTTTAATCTGCGGTCTCCCATTATTAAATCAAGTACTTTTTTAATATTTTCGTCAGTAGTTGACGTCGAAGGCTTTCCAGAGCGGGGTTCATCTTTCACACTCTCTCTACCACGCTTAAATTCTGCTATCCATTTTTTGACGGATGAATATGACAGAGCACAATCGCCTAATGTACTGACCATGTCATCATGGATGACTTTTGATGATAGCCCCTTCTTATGGAAGTACTTAATGACGGCACGCTGCTCGATTTGCTCCATTCGCGGAAATTATGTCCGATTACTTTGTTAATAAATTTATAAAATCACAACTAATTATCGCACACGTTTCGAACTTCACACAATGAACTAGTCTGAACTGAACTAAATAATGTGGATAGATTTGATTTTTAGAATTGAATGGATCTGTGTTAGGCCGAGTACTTTTCAATCCACCCTCGTATTATGTTATAAAGGAAAGTTATTTATTAACTTTTAGTGCTTTAAGGAAGTGAATGTACGTTTAAATGTGTCGCAGTGTTAAAAAAATACAGAGTGGACTTTAAAATTGACTTGCAACGAATATTCGGCCTATTCGGCTACATTTATCCTATTCGGTCGAATACCGAAAATATTGATTTATCTGTCAACTAACAAAAAGGAGACGGTACTCAATTCGACTGTATGTTGTTTTTTTTATGTGTGTTACCTCATAACTTTGTACTGGGTGAACAGATTTCGATTTTCGATGATTCTTTTTTTATATGAAAGCTAATAGTTCTCGTGTGGTCCCATATGAATTTGATCAAGGTCAGACCAATAGTTTTTGAGTTATTTTTAAATAACTTATATTGAAGTCGGCTGTACAAAATTTTTAATTTTTAATTATTCTATAATACCGATTAGTGGCGGTGTAAATATATCCACTTACCCATTTCATCTCGTGAATGTTGTAAGAGGCGACAGAGAGGAACAAATTAGGAGATGGACAACAGCGGGTACGACTTTCCATTGACGTCAGTGGAGTTTGGTGTTGATACGTATTTTTACAGAAAGATTACACTATTATAAGCACACACACAAAGTCTCATTATACGGAAACGCGTAATTTTTGAGAAAAGAATAATTGAAAATCAATTATTCTTGCAATGTTTATGTCTAATCTGCTAATAAACTGGCTCCATTTTGTAATGTCATTGTCGACGTCAATAGGGATGTCGATTCTTTCCGAAAAAGGTCGATTTTTAAATCGATTCAAATCGTAAGTGGATGTATCGATATTCCCAAAAAATCGATTTCTAAAATATCGATATTTTTTTCATGTTTGCATTTATAATGTAAATATAAATCCATTTTATGAAAAACAAGAAAGATACCATGATAAATGATCTCTTATTGAAATTTGTTTTATTTAACAGTACCTATTAGGGCAGGTAACAAATGAGACTTTGTGTGTGTGCTTATAATAGTGTAATCTTTCTGTAAAAATACGTATCAACACCAAACTCCACTGACGTCAATGGAAAGCTAAGCCCAACAGCGTATTTCTAAAGACTAAAAATAAAAAAATAAACTGTAGCTGCCAACCCGTGGACTTTAATAGCTTATATCGGTTATTATACAGGTACGTAATCTACTTCCGTATTTTATAAATTAACAAATAACTATCAAATACTTAAATGTTTACGCACTTGAATAATCATAATTAAAATTATGTTGTTATTGTTGCTGCCGGTGATAAGATGGCTGATTCTTTTCTCGCTCAAAGGCTAAGTATAGCCATTCAGCGGGGAAACGCAGCCAGCACTCTTAGCACGGTACCGCGAGGAGTACGACTATGTGATAATTAAGTTGATGGGTTTAGTTTTTTTATTATAGTTTTTATTATTGTATTATAATAAAATATTGTATTTTAATAAAGAGCCATTAAAATTTAGAAGTGGAAGATTATGATGCAGAAACACTAATGTTTCTGCTTTTTAGGCAGTCGTTTATTAGTTTTATTTCTTGTAGATAATAAATAATACCAGCTTCAAAGAAAAGACGTTCTAAATAAACACTACTTCCTTCCCGGCCGAAAACTTTTGCCTAATATTCTGTAAGGCGTGTGGTCGAATATAAAGTCGTTGCAAGACAACTTTAAAAGTAATTTTTTAGTTCATTCGTTCATTCGTTCATTACAGCCCATCAATTATTTACTGTTAAACATAGACCTTCGATTGCCATAGTAACCACGCTTGGCAGGAGAGATGCCAACCAGGGATTTATTGGATTGTTATCAGGATGATGGCTCCGTATTATAATAAAGTAATATCGTAAATTCAGCACTTATGAAATCACCTCAGTGACGTATGAAATTATCATCGGTCTAGCCAGGTCTAGCAGTTATCGGGAAGTATTTCGAGTATATCATTGAAATGTCAAAGTTTTTAAAATTTGTAAACTAACATCAGTTGTAAAAAGGAAAAAAGGGGTTCCAATTACAAGCTCAAAATCATCATTTTTTTTAATAGAATAAGGGTAACAAACGAGCACACAGTCCACCTGATGGTAAGTGGTAGCTGTGGCCCATAGACATCTTCCCATCTTCGTTTGCGAATTAAAATGCTATGTGTTGACAGCCGCGAGGACTAAGATGGAATGCCTCTTTTCCAGTAAAATGGGTCTCCGGTTCTCTACACTCTATATACGAAACACAGCAGCATTAAGCTGCTATTTTACGCAGGTATCTTGTGAGAGCGTGGTCCTTCCCCGGTCGAACCGACCCATTCGTGCTACAACTATACTATTAATATAGCTGCAGCATGACTCTACCACGTAAAAAGATCATCATTTTATGAAACACATTTTTTTGTTTTACATTATTTAACTTTTCTCAAATTTTCACTGAACACTAATTGGACTTAATATTCCCTTGACCGATTTTAGTCATGGTCAGAAATGGTATAATAACGAACATTAGTAAGGGCACGAATAATTTTGCTAATTATTCATGTTTACTACTAGTATAAGGCGCGACACGTAAGTCTAGCGCTGAACGAAACTTGGAGGGGACGCGCACGAATCGAATTGCACGAATGCGACTAGAGAGCCAATCAGCGCGTGCGAACGATACGCACTTATTCTCAAAGCGCGACTTATTCTCAATAAGCCAGTCAGCGCGACTTATGCGCAATAACGGTCTCCGCTAAACTTTCGTGCCGCTACAAGTATTTCACCTAACACTCAGTTATATGCGAGTACCAAATAAGCAATGATTCTTTATTCAAAGCAAATATTTTAGACCAACGACACAGAATACATAATAGTCCAATGACAAAGACTTATTATAAAAAATAAATACGAGTATTTATAATTTATTAAATAAAAATTTCAGATCATAGAATTAATTGTTTTTTTTTTAATTGGTAGATAGAGCCACCCTGCAGCTATATTATGGTTGTAGCAGGAATGGGTCGGCACGACCGGGCTAGGAGCACAATCTCACAGAATACCAGCGTAAAATAGCAGCTTAATGCTGCTGCGTTTCGTATGGTGAGTGTAGAGAACCGGAGACCCTTTTCACTGGAAACGAAGCATTTCATCATAATCCTCAGGGGTGATAAGGCATCTGCATTTTGATTTTTAATTGAGGATGAAATGTAGATCCCTATGGGCCACAGTATCCACTTACCATCGGGTGAACTCTGTGCTCGTTTTTCACCCTGTTATATAAAAAAAAATATAAATAAAACAAAATCAAAACAAATCAAAATACTTAATAATCAGTTTTACATATCAGGTCAAATTAAAATTAAATAATATCAAATTATGTACATATGTGAAACATAATGATTTCTTATATTAACGCGAACACTACACATTGAATAAAACTATTTTTTTACGGATTTTACCGCGTTTAATTTACTATTTTAATTCCCGAAGTGGCCCCCTCGTGACCATGGGTTGCTGTAAAGCACCCGAAACGTCGGGAATTAAAATAGTAAATTAAACGCGATAAAATCCGTAAAAAATAGTTTAATTCAACATATGTAAAACAATTAAAAATAAATTAAATGATATTAAATAAATTTGATTAAGTTTAATTCAAATTCAAATTCTTTATTCCATAACTTAATCTATTACATCAAATTGTGGTTATAGCTTCCTTTTAAGCAAAGGATTTGCTTGTACTAGGAAGCACTGCTCTTCCAATGGTATATAAGGGCATATAACATTAAGTTGAGGTGAAGACTAATAGAAAGTTGGTTAAATAAATAAAAATTTAAGTTACTCGTCCCTTCTCGTTTTCTGAGATGAGCTTATGTATAGATAATGACAGAACTAACAAAGATTAATTACTTTATTACTACATTATATTACTTATAAACAAATAATTTATATTTATTTCGTGCTCTTTCGTGACTTTCGTATTTCTATGGCTTAGTCTAGGCTATCAATTTCGATCATATCGTATTTCGCTATTACTAAAAGCTAAGAGAAAGTGTGGGAGGATGTTATTTTTTGATCGCTAAACAATTGATCCATATCTAGTATATTTTATTCGGATGGTGTAATATCTGAAAACTTTTAATTAATTTTAATTATTAGAATTTAAATATGAAAATATATTTATTTACTTACATAACGTTCAAATATGCAACAATAATAGTACCAACCAATTTTAAGAATAACTAAACTAAAACTACTCCCCGCGGCATGTGCCAAAACACTGGCTCACTGAATGACTATACTAGGCTTTGAGCGAGAAAAGAACCAGCCCTCTTCATACCAGCAACGATGACAAGGAAGAGCCAATGTAAGAAAAACTCATTTGATAATTAAATACAATTTATTAAGTACGTATTTAATGTCCCGTTTATCTCCTTTTTTAAGTTAATAATACGGTGTTGGTAATAAGGGGACAGACTTGACGACTTCCAGCCTCCCGAACAAGCCGGTTTCCGAAAGGGCTTTAGTACCATAGATCACATACACACACCCTTTGGCAAATTGTACAGAAGACAGAGGAGTATAATCTGCCACTTTGCCTTGCGTATGTGGACTATGAGAAAGCCTTTGATTCCGTCGAAATTTGGGCGGTGCTGCAGTCCCTTCAGCGGTGCCAAGTTGACTGTCGGTATATCGAAGTGCTGAAGTGTTTGTACAGTAGAACTACGATGGCTATCCGAGTACAGAATCAGAGTACGAAACCTATCCAATTGCAGAGAGGTGTAAGACAGGGTGACGTTATATCCCCGAAACTCTTCACCGCTGCATTGGAAGACCTTTTTAAGTTATTGGACTGGAAAGGATGCGGTATTAACATCAATGGCGAATACATCACTCACCTTCGATTTGCCGACGATATAGTCCTAATGGCAGAATCGCTGGAGGACCTAAGCACTATGCTCAATGACCTCAATAGTGTCGCCTAACGGATAGGTCTTAAGATGAACATGGACAAAACAAAAATCATGTTTAACGTCCATGTCACACCTATGCCGGTAGCTGTTGGGAGCACTAAGCTCGAAGTTGTTGACGAGTATGTTTACCTGGGACAAATAGTCCGACTAGGAGACTATCATTACAGCCCTTCACAAGTCCACCGCCGAACATAGGCCTCCCCCAAGGAATGCCACAAAGCACGGTCCTGAGCCACCTGCATCCAACGACCTCCTGCATATCTTACCAGGTCGTCACTCCATCTAGTGCGGGGACGCCCAACACTTCGCCTGCCGGTACGAGGCTGCCACTCGAGAACCTTTCTTCCCCATCGGTTGTCGATTCTTCGAGCTATATGGCCGGCCCATTGCCACTTCAGCTTACTAATCCGTTGGGCTATGTCGGTCACTCTGGTTATACTGCGGATATCCTCATTTCTGAGTTTATCACGCAGAAAAACTCCTAGCATAGCCCTCTCCATAGCTCGCTGAGCGACCTTGAGCTTCCTCATCCGGCCACCAGTGAAGGACCACGTCTCAGTTCCGTATGTCATCACTGGCAACACGCACTGGTTGTACAGTCTCCTTTTCAAGTTTGAGGTATACCTGACGAGAAGATGTGCCGTAATTTCCCGATCGGTTCGACCAGCGTCAAATAGCAGCATACTTCTGCTGTACTTATTTTGGTAAATGTAGAGAATCGGAATCTTTACCTGTAACGAGGCATTCCATCTTAGTTCTCAGGGGTGACAACGTATCTGCATTTTGATTCTTAATCGAGGACAGATGTATGTAGGTGTCGATGTCTATGGGCTACTGGTTCATTGATCAAGTGGTTTTTATTGTCCGTTCGGAGTCACGCATACTTCTTTAAAAAATGTTGTATAAGAAGGTCTTATAATTATATCCCACTCAAAGCGGAAGGTGGGGAACATTATGCTTCCCATAATTACGGCAACGAAGACGCTTTACGTCATCACTCCCATTTGGAAAGGCGGATAGAACTAAGTAACATTAAAGTTGCTATTTTCGAATGTAAAGTGATGGAAACAGGAAACCCAGATATAGCTAACGAGGCGTTCTATCCTAGTTTCCCTGGGGTACACGCGTCTCGTTCCTGACAGTACACTGAGAATGGATGAAGGTTACTGTAAAACCTAGTGACCACGATATATTAACATATTTAGCTGAGTTTCTTGGTTTGTGAAGTCATAAATTAAGGGATACATCCTAACATTAGGCTAAATAGAGACGGTCATGTTAATGAATTATTATCCAATGAAGCCATGATTATGAAAGATTAAAAAAAATGAAATCAATATATTTGACATATTTATCTGTATAAGTAAAAAAAATTAATGTGTCTGTTTGTAAGGTCAAAATAACAGATTTTACTAAATGCATATGAAAGTAAAACAAAAAAAAACTTATAACAAAAAAAACAGTTTTTAATTTTTTTTTCTGTCTGTCTGTCTGTGTGTCTGTGTGTTTGTTCTGGCTAATCTCGGAAATGGCTTGACCCATTTTGACGGGACTTTAATTGGCAGATAGCTGATGTTATAAGGAGTAACTTAGGTTACTTTTATATTGGAAATAGAATCAGGGTTCCGCGCAAAAAAATTGACAACCTATGAAATCCAAACTCAATAATTTCGACGCAGACGAAGTCGTGGGGAACAGCTAGTTAAAACAAATAATTAACCGTGTAGTGGCGATGTAAGAATATCCACTACCATATCGTCCCGTGGGTAAGAGGCTGAAGGAAAGTGAAACAGAAAAAGCAAACAGCATCTTCCTAACAACAACTCAAAATTATAAAAAACTGCGGTTGCAGCCCCCCTGCTAAGCGTGGCAACTATGGCAAAATACCACCTATAAGGCAATCTATGGAGGTCGCCTAAGTTCAATAGTGGACTTAGGCTGTAATGAATTTATATATCTACATATAATCTATACAAATAAATAAAATTGAAGTGACTGTTTACTAAATTCATATGAAAATATTTACGTTACTTATAACAAAAACACAATTCAAAAAAATTTTGTCTGTCTGTGTGTCTGTGTGTTTGTTCCGGCTAATCTCCAAAATGGCTGGACCAATTTTGACGGGACTTTCACTGACAGATAACTGATGTTATAAGGAGTAATTTAGGCTACTTTTATTTTAGAAAAAGAATTGGGGTTCCGCACAAAAAAATTAAAACCCTAAATTACACGCGGGCGAAGTCGCGGGGAACAGCTATTTAAAAATTCATACTTCACTAACAATAAATAAATATAAGTATCGCACCACGTTATTTATAGACTAAGCTCTGAGCTATGCTGTTTAAAATAGGACACTATTTCTGTTTTCTGTACGATACGATCCTGTGTTGCCCAGTGTTGACCACATAGGATCGTATCGTACTTTACATACGGAATTAGTTTAGGTGGTTAGATGAGTTCTATTTATTAATACTTAGTAAAGAACCAAAATATCATTTAAAGACAATGAACAGCCATGTAATGGCGGCACAAGAGAATTCTTGACCGCATTGAAAACCATGGGTGTCTTAAGAGTCGTATGGAAAAAAAGGAAAATGCACTGGCTTCCGATGGCAGTATATCCGTCTCTTTTGTTTATAGACTAATGGTGACAAACGAGCACACAGTCCAGTCCACCTGATGCTAAGTGGTTTCTGTAGCTCATAGACATCTACATCTATCCTCAGTTAAGAATCAAAATTCAGATGCGTCACCTCTGAAGGCTAAGGTGGAATGCCTCATTTAAAGGGTTTCTCGTTTACGCCAGACGGAAATTCCCAATCAGGCGTCTGGCGGCAGTGTCAAAAGTGAGAGACGTTGGTACTGCGACCGTCAATCAATCTGCCTCCCAAGCGTGACGGCCTTACCACAGGAGAAGCACACGTCCACCAGTGGACTTTTTCCGCGATGAAAATGACGATGAAGAAGTATAATAAAGATATATAAAAAGTTAATTAACAATAATTGAGTAATGACCAGTTTTGGCACGTCTTCGACGTACAAATTCATATTAATTTCATTTCATTTTTGTTACAAATTAGTATAGTTGTACTTCATTTAAAGTTAAAAAGTTACAGCCTATATACGTCGCACTGCTGGGCACAGGCCTCCTTTCATTTCTGAGAGGGTTTTAGGCCCACGAAATGTCCGCCGCGCCGCCCCAATGCATGTTGGCGAACTTCACATGTCTTCGAATTTTTTTTTAGTTTAGTTGTACTTCATTTGACGTACGTCAATTGATCTATGCCAAAGTAAAGTGTTTTATTTCTTTTTTCGTCTTTCTTCCTTTAACAGCCTTAGCGTCTGGGTGCAATTCGTCTTTTTAATTTTAATAAATTTTCCTAATGAAATCGTATTGCATTGAATTCATTATCTTTTTGTTGTTTGCTCGGGGAAAATCCCTTGCACAAATATTTACTAATAAATACTTAGTTACTACAATAGTAATGATAAAGTAAATACCTATATAGTTTTAAAGCCATAGAACAAAGTATTTGTATGGCCTACAAATAATTGTTCCGAGTCTGGATGTTTGTCCTTATGCAAATTATGATTGTAAACTTCCTCCACGATACTAGAGAAAATCCTCGTGTAAGGGGTAACGTTTTTTAATAAACCGGCAAAGTGCGAGTCGGACTCGCGCACCGAGGGTTCAGAACAAATTTGTAGGTATATAAGTTTAAAATGATTAAAAATATTTTTATAATATGATGTAACTAAAAATTTATGCTTTTCGCAATTTTTCCTTTATCAGTGCTATAAAACGTTGCTTCATACCAAATTTCAAGATTCTGAGTTCACGGGAAGTACCCTGTAGGTTTTGATTCCCTTGCGAATGTCGAAAATTTACGGCATAAACGGCTTTTGATTGCGTTGGCTTAGAAGTTTGATTTTTTCACAGCTCTAAGGGACAGTAGACTTGAGTATTTGATATGAATTTCACTTGATATCTCCACGCGTTCCTGAGAAAAAGTGTCTTGACGGACAGACAGACAGACAGACAGACAGACGGACAACAAAGTGATCGTACAAGGGTTCCGTTTTTTTCCTTTTAAGGCACTGAATCCTAAAAAGACAAAAAAACTAATGTTCAGTGTTTATGTAGGGTTAATAACCTTATATTATTTTTTAAATATACAAATTTTGGTTTCTAGTAATGACAACACTGATCTTACTACTTTAGTATGTAAACTAAACTCAATAAATACTCGATCCTCTGGACGTGTTTGTAGAGCGAAGTTTATTGTTCCCATAGGATGTACTGGGGTTTATTTTTACAGCTAGTCGCGAAAGGTCGTTGACTTTACCTATGTATACTGTAAATGTCAGTCTTTTATCATATTTTTCAAATTATATTTTTTTTACGTGGTAGAGCAATGCTGCAGTTACATTGTGGCCTCGACACGAATGGGTCAGCTCGACAGGGAAAAGACCACGATCTCATAGAATACCAGCGTAAATGATGTGTTTCGTAAGGTGATTGTAGAGAACCGGAGACCCTTACTACTAGAGACATTCTTAGTTCTCAGGGGTGACTATGGAATTTGAAAAAATTCAATTTTAAATTAATTCTTAATCCAGGATATATGTAGGTGTCTATTGGCCACAGCACCCTTATTCTATAAGAAAAAATAAAGCTCGGACGTAATTTCAACTACCAAGTTATTAGTGTAACAGTTTACAAAATTCAACCGTCTCTTATTATTATTATTTACTAGCTGGTACCCGGCGCGTTGCTGATGCAAAAGAAAGAATTGTAGGAATATAATTTTAAAGGAAGAGTTATATTGTTTAAATTGGAATGATAATACCTACATTAATTGAAATTGAATAATATATAATAACTTTCAAATAAATTTGTCGGTACGATACGCGCGTCATCTAGTGTAAGTCAATTGGACTATGCCTTGGGCAAGTGCAAGCAATAAATTGACAAAGTTTTACCGCATTCTGATGAACGGTATGGCAGCGTATAAAATACGAAGAAATAAATATTATTTTTTGATTTATTAGGTAACTTCTTAGATAAAATTGTAATCTCTGATAGGTACTTTAAAAAAAATCACGTTTTATGTATTGCTAGTTATTACCAGTGATATTTATTCAAATAGGTGTTAAAATTACTTTAAAATATTTTAATGAACTACATTCTTCACTTTTTTTTTCTTATTATAAGCCCGTGCTTAATTACAATGGTACGTGATGGTAAGTAGGATGAAGCCATTGAGGGTAAATCTCACTATATTGCCGCGTACCAAATGCCAATTGACTCTTGCATTTTAATCGAACAAAAATTAGTACCTAATTTTATAAAAATAAATTTTATATTTATATGATGTAAAGTCCGGAATTAATGCCTTATTGCATTCTGTACTGTTCAACAGACGATTTGAGAAACTGTGGAATGTACAATCTAATATATAAAAATTAACATTTGTTTGTTCGTATTTTATGCGCTGCCATACCGTTCATCAGATTGCGCTAAAACTTTATCAACTTATTGCTTGCACTTCCGCAAAGTTTATAGGCATAGTACAATTAACTTAGAGAAGGTGGCACGCGTGTCGTATCGATAAATTTATTTAAACGTTTTAATATATCATTCAATTTCATTGAATGTATTATCATTCCCAATTAAACAACATTAAAACGATATTTCCGTAATTATTTCTTCTGCGGCAGCAACACGTCGGATAGCAGCTAGTTAATATTATTAAAAAATGCCTAACCATCAGCGCATCCGCTGAACGGGTTTGAGTTTATCAGTGTAAATAACGATAATGACGATATCTTCTATAAAATGATTTAATGAATAACCTACGACTACATTTTTATACGTGGTAGAGCCATGCTTCATAGTATAGTTGTAGCACGAATGGGTCGGCGCGACCGTGGAAGGACCACGCTCTCACAGAATACCAGCTTAAAATAGCAGCTTAATACTGCTGTGTTTCGTATGGTGAGTGTAGAGAACCGGAGACCCTTTTTACTGGAAACGAGGCATTCCATCTTAGTCCTAACGGCTGACAACGCATCTGCATTTTAATTCGCAAACGAAGATAGATGTAGATGTCTATGGGCCACAACAACCACTTACCATCAGGTGGACTGTATGCTCGTTTGTTACCATTATTCTATAAAAAAAACGTCTAACCATCAGCGCATCCTCCGATCGGGTTTAAGTATATCAGTGTAAATAACAATAATGACGATATTTTCTATAAAAATTATGTAATGAATAACCTACGACTATATTTAATTCATATTATGTTGCGCTTAGTGCGAATTATTTGTCTAGACTTTTTATTACTATTCTAAGCCAGCACTTAACTACAATCCGACCTCATGGTAACTGGTGATGTAGCCTAAGATGGTGAAGCGCACTGACTTAACAAAAGCCTATTCACTCTTGCCTTGAAGACACCCACACTGTAATCGGATGGAAAGACAGATGCTGGCAACTTATTCCACTCCTTTGCTGTACGCGTGACGAATGATGTAGCAAGGCGTTTGCTTCGAATACGTGGTAAGTCAACAACAAAATACCCTCATAAAATTTCAAATATGTACCATTAAAGTATAATTTCCTTGTTTGTATATGGGACGCATATCGAATAGCAATGTATTCACGTTAATGTATGGTTGATTACCGCTCGCTGAGATTATCCTTGTATTTTCGTATTTTATGTCTTCATTCCTCGACTTACACTTTATCCTGTTTTGTCGGAATATATGCCACGGTCTGTATTACTGACGCTATATATAAATAACTGAGAGAGACCCCGGGCTCAGCAGTTGGTTGATTGGAATAGCTTATTATCAAATACACTAAATACTATTTACAATATAAAAACTGCCATTCCCATATTCTTGAAATACGCTTTTCCTTTTTAGGGTTCCCTACCCTAGTGGTAAAACGGAGCCATATTAATATCTCTAGCTCGTAGACTGGATGGGTTACATATAATTTGTCACTTGGATATTTGGTGTAGAATGTTTACTAGAAACCGAATATTAAATCAGATTTTTTCATATAGCGGAAGTGACAAACGGATCTACAATCCAGCTGATGGTAAGTGGCTATTGCAGTCGATAAACATCTGCTGCCAAAAAGGCTTCAAATACGTTCACCTCTGAAGACTTAGTAATATTAAGTATTTTTATTCTACTTAGTACAGCCAAAAAATCTTTAAAAAAATTGCCGAGAAAAAAGCCGTGGTAGCTCAGGGGCACTCGCTGTAAATTTCACGCTACGCAAGCAACCCGTGTTCGAATCCCGCCGGTACCAATGAAATTGTTTATTGCAATTTTGACTGCTAATTTATCACGCACTCGGCGAAGAAGGGAAAATTCGTGAAGAAACCTGCATGTCTGAGAAATAAAAAAAAATAATTTTCGACGGCCAAGTTTGCCAACATGCATTGGGGCAGCGCGGCGGGCATTTCCTTGCCCTAATTAATTTTGTTTTTAATTCAGCCAAAAGTTTAACATGCAGCATACTAATTTAATTACGTAATGCGCAGTTATATTTTTTGGTTGTAGAACAAAAGGCGTGGCTGTGGCCCACACGCTATAATATACACGATTGGAAGAAATATTAATGTAGTTTAGTTAATAAACTTTACTATTTATTCACGAACCCGCAAACGGCCTAATGGGCATAATCCTTTCCCAGTGTAAAAGGATTTTCCATAAAGACGGACAGTCTAATTAAGTAAGCACATCATGCAATACCACGCATTCCTGGAGAGTGGGATAGATGTGTATGTAAGGCTTGTGTTGTGTTTATTATCAAAAAGCAACAAATACTGCGTACTTTTGGTAGAGCCTCGTTTTAGCTAAGTATATAATGGTTGTAGCACGAATGGGTCGACTCGACCGGGGTAGGACAACGTTCTCACACCAGTGTAAAATAGCAGCTTAATGCTGCTGTTTTTCGTATGGTGAGTAAAGAACCGGAGATCCTTTTTACTGAAAACAAGGTATTCCATCTTAGTCCTCAAGAGAGACAACGCATCCACATTTTGATTCTTAATTGAGGATAAATGTAGATGTCTATGGACCACAGCACCCACTTACCATCAGGTGGACTGTGTGCTTGTTTGTCACTCTTATTGTATAAAAAAATAGTATAGACATCTATATATATATATGTAGTTTGTAAGGTGTGACCATAATCAAACGAAATCAATCAATCAAACCAAACCAAATCGGACGACAGCGATGTAACATACGCCTTGTCCAATAAATGAATTGATAAAAATACAGGGATTCGAATGCAGGTGGCCCACTACTGTACTTTGCGGCAATGTGTAGGGGAGGCACAAGGTGCGATAAGTTTAGTACTTTAATCGCCAATCGACTTGCAAACGAGAAAATAACACGAACGGTTTCGTTTCCGCGCGGTATGAGTACTTTTATAACCTATAAAGAATTGTACCGGGTCTGAATGTTTGCCCGTGTAAAGTTACTGCATATATATGCATATATGGACAAACTCCACTCATTTCTTAGAGGGTTCAAAGGGTAAGGAAATATCCACTGTTTTTGCTGCTTTTGCACTTTTTTTTAATTTCTCAGACTACGTGATTTTAAGTGATAAAATGCTACAGCTATACTATAGGTAGTTGAAGCATAAATATGTGTGTCTCGACCGGGGAAGGACCACGCTCTGACAGAATACCAGCGTAAAATACAGCATAAAGTACCAATTACCAGCTTAATGCTGCTTTATTTCGTATGGTGAGTGTAGAGAACCGGAGCCCTTTTTACTAGAAACGAGGTATACCATCTTAGTTCTCAGGGGAAACAACGCATCTGCATTTTAATTCTTAATCGCGGATAGATGTATAGATGATATGGGCCACAGCATCCGCTTCCTATCAAGTGGACAGTGTGCTCGTTTGTCACCCTCGATGATTTCCTTCCCTGCTGAGTACGTGAGAAGCACTTACAACTACAATTACTAATTTCATTGGTGCAGATCGAACCCGAATTACTCTCGTACTATATAATATTTACGTTGAGTGCTAGCCTCTGAACTACCACAGCTCCACACAATTTATATATGTGTATAACCTAATGTAAAGCCTCCGCGTTACAAGAGAAAATGCTCCTAATGTTTTAATAGAAAATAAAAAAAAATTAACATTAACTGTAATGTTTTAACTGAAGCACCGAAAACTGCTGAAATATTCGTACACCGTTAGTATTTATTTACTTTCATCTACTCTTTCCAAAAACGAGACGGTACTCAATTCGACTGTATGTTTATTTATTTTTATGTGTGTTACTTCATAACTTTTTACTGGGTGATCCGATTTCTATTTTTTTTTTGATGATTCTTTTTTTATTTGAAAGCTGGTGCTTAACATGTGGTCTCATATAAATTTGATCAAGGTCTGACCAATAGTTTTTGAGTTATTCTTAATAATTTATATTGAAGTCGGTTGTACAAAATTTTTAATTTTTAATTATTTGAAAGCGATATTAGTCATATAGCAGTATGCGGACCGGATACTCAAAAGTCGTGCATTTGAATCTGCCTTCCGACTACTGTCGTGAAGCACATTCTAACCTTACTTGGAGTGGTTAACGGAAATTAGTAATGTTAATAGTGTTGCTAGTATTTTTAAAATTCAAAAATATATATATATATATATATATAATTTATTATCATCAAAAACAAAATAACATACAACAAAGATTTTCATAGATTAATGGAATGGATTTAAATCGATACTAAAACTAGTTTATGTAAAAAAATAAAACTAGTTTATGTAAAAAAAAATATGATCAAGTATAAAATATTTTTGTTTTCTGTCATATTCTTACATTGTCATAAAATTCCGAGCTATGTTCAAAATTTCAAGTCTCTAGTTCCCCGGGAAGTTAGCGTAAGACCAATTACTAAACAGACATACACGAAAAGGAGTTATAAAAACGTGGTAACTTTCAGCCCCGAACTTTTAATACGAAAATAAATTATTGTATTTTCTTTAGCGTGACCCATTTCTGGTAACCCAGTTACGAATATAGATCCCCATTTTGAGAATATAATGCTTATGCACTTTAATAAGACAGCTGAAGGTAAGAAACAACATAAAATGTCAATATATTTTTATCGTAATATATTATGATGTACAAATTATTTTTGGCGGGAATTTAACAGCGTGCGGATTATTGCCTTATCATATCGTTTATTAATAATGATATCGATTAACCTTGAGACTGAATTTCGGTCACGGCGGCCAGTCCCAACAGAGACTAGCCATCTACGCAGGACAGTGGAATATCATACCTTGCAGAGTCACACTAGCTCGACCGGGGTAGAGCCATGCTCTCACAGAATACTAGGGTGAAATAGCAGCTTAATGCTGCTGTGTTTCATGTGGTGAGTGCAGAGAACCGGAAACCCATTTACTTGAAACGAAGCATTCTATTTTAATTCGCAGGGGTGACAAGTGACAACGCATCTGTATTTTGATTCTTAATCGAGGATTAATGTAGATGTCTATGGGCCACAGCATCCACCTGTGAGGTAGGTTGTTTGGTCGTTTGTCACCCTTACTCTATAAAAAAAAACATTATAGTGCACGAGCGTATGCGCTAACATAGGTGCACTCTCCATTCCCTCACTGTTATAGACCCATGGGACAGCAATCTGACACGACCGCGGTGAGAGAGAGAGAGAGAGAGAGAGAGGCTTTACTTGCTTTCCGAAGCACATGGATGAAACACGCCAACTTCCAGACGCCGGGTTGCTATCTTGTACTATTATTTATTCTGTGCTGCTACTGAAAATTTCTTGACAGAAACCCGGGACTCGAGCTCGGGACCACATGTTCATCATCGCACTTATGACCATTACACCAACGATGCAGTCATCATATCGTTTTTATATATATATATATATATATATATATATATATATATATATATATATATATATATATATATATATATATATATATATATATATATAATGGTTAGAAGTGAATAATGATACATAAAATTAGAACGAGTGTATCAAATGTTTGCAAATGTGCAGCAAGTTGCTAGTGGATTAAACCTATTATAAAAAATATATATAAAGTTATTATGCCCTTTTTTGGACTTTGAGATATTCTTATCATTGTTATTTATTACATTTATTATCTGTCAAGTTAAGTCTGTGTCTAACTCTCTCCAAAACATAGCAATATCCTTGGATAAATTAGGTCGGCAACACATCTGCAATTCCCCTGGTTCCCCTGGTGTTGCAGTTGTTCATGGGCGGCGGTAGTCACTTACCATCAGGTGAGCCGCATGCTCGTTTGCCCCCTCTCCTATAAAAAAAAATACTCACGCTGATTGATCCATGGCAATATCGCACCAATATTAGAGTACAAACCATCCATGTTCATTACGAAACCGAAAATCCATATTAATTTTTAACAATGTGAAATAACGTATAATCCGATTTATTTTCTTTACTGCGTCGCAAAGTATGAGCCTACATCCCAGCCATATTTAAGAAAAATAACACAAATTATTGATGATGGCATTTTATTTGAAATAATGGCTATGGTAGATTTTTTTAACACCTATAAAAGTACAAAAACAATAAGCTCACTCAGCGAATAAGCATTTCTTTTTTTTTTAATTCATCATTCGAAGGAAGACATTTACAAATGAAGCGGGTATTTCGGTTGCTGGAATTGTAATAAAAATCGTCAAAAACAATAGCTCCAAGATAAAGAACGTCGTATGATATAAGAAGAGAATGAATTGTCGTCCATCGGGTTCATTAATCATTCTTTTTAATTCTGTATAGCTCGCTACGTCTAAGTCAAGTACGTCGAGAGTTGTTTCATCACTTGTAGAAAATGCCTAAAAACATTAAATCTGCCCTTTAATATGATTTTTAACAGGGAGTACAATAAAGACGCTATGCTCTCTTTCTTATCTACCTACTTCAAACAGTAGGAGGTACTCAATTCGATTGTATGGTATTCTTTATTTTTATGTTTGTTGCCTCATGACTTCTTTCTCGGTGAACCGATTTCGATGATTCTTTACCGCACTTTACACTTCGCTTACCGGAACGAGTCTGCCACTCCAGAACCTTTCCCTCCGCTTGTCAGTTCTTCGAGCTATAGCGCCGGCACATTGCCACTTCAGCTTACTGATGTGTTGCGCATGTCGGTTACTCTACTTCTAGTGCGGATATCTCGTTAGGAAGCCTATCGCGCAAAGAAACTCCGAGCATAGCCTTCTCCATCCACTAAGTGGTTGGACTTCCTCACACGGCCAGCAATTAAGGACCACGTTTCAGATCCATATAAATATATTCATTGTACTGTAAACGCTAACTGAACTATATTATTGATATTGCAAACACCAAAGTTGAGATAATCTACACAGACATATTTGTTAAGGAAAGGGATATTTAAGTATAAAAATATATTATTTATTTAATTCATTTTTAAGCAATACGTAAAGACAGCAGTAGAAGACTTTTACTGATTTTATATTATAATTTCAACTGCTAAATTTATACATAACTAAAAACTGAAAACCACCTTACAACTTAATTTAAGAGTATTTTGATTCTAACAGAGGACATAAAAAAAACAGAATTTCTACCATGTACCCAATATTCTACCCCGTTTTATACAACAACTCCATCAACAGAACAGCAATGTTAAAAGCAAAAAAGATTATGATTGCCTACAATGATTTTTATATTTACGTGAAGACTGCCCGTTGAATAAAACGAATTTTTAACCATCGACGCAAAAAGAGGGGTGTTATAAGTTTGACCACTTTGTATGTCTCTGTCTCTGGCACCGTAGCTCTAAAACGGGTCAACCGATTTAGGTGCGGTTTGTTTAATATTAAAAGCAGATTTTTCAGCGATGATTCTTAATGTTTTATCAAAATCAGTTCAGCCGTTTCAAGGTCATCAGCTGTTTTGTTAGCTGCGGTAGGGTTCTTTTCGGGGGTTTTAAAATTTTCAATTTAATTTACACAGAATTTAATGCGTTTAATTTTAACTTATTTTTAAAAACGCAACGGTTTGAGCGCTTTGCATCAACCTTAATTACATCATTAGTTCTATTCAAAGCAACATCTTTTTATACAGAAATTGATGTTGGTATATTCGTTTGAGATTAATTAACTTCGACACCATTTGACGATCACCATGAAGGTGGTACATATATGTATTTTTCATGAAGAAGGTTTTTATGCTATCCCCTTTCTTAAAATTCACCACTAGGTAGTGTTGCGACACATCACGCTGATCGCCATAAAAATTGGTACCTAGGCAACACAACGTCTGTCGGGTTTTGCTATTTTTTTTTAAAGTTTGCCACCCAAACGAGCACACAGCGAGCCAACACAGTCGTGCTGCAGTCAGAATTACCACAGCGTGACTCTAGCAGGTTAAAATTTCATAAAATTGTAATAGGGAAAATTCGCTCTATATTTTCGCCCATGTCGGGCGTCCGATGCGTCAACAAGGATGTGTTTAGATACAGATGCAGTGACGACGTGACGTCACTGCCTGAGTGCCCGAGTACACGTGCTCCGAGATTATCTAACTACAGCAAGGATATATAGGATGGAACATCCCTATAAAATATCAATGTAAATTTCTAATTATATTAAGTTAGGAATTTAAACAACACCCATCGCTGGGCACAGACGTCCTAACGTTTTTGAGAGGATTGTGGAGCAATTTCTTCGCCGAGCTGATTCAGCGCGTGTTAGCAGACTTCACATGTTCCAGGAATAGTCTATTCCTGAAAAATGCAGGTCTTCTTTCATCGCCGAGCACGTGGTAAATCAACATATTTATTAGTGCCGACGAGGGTCGAACTCAGCTATGAAGATCAAGTCCATATGTCAATACTGGCAGCCCCGTCCAGTAGTTTTACTCTTTTTTTCGCTTCAATCTACAAAATTTGAACTTGAACCTCATCGAAGCTCGTTCGTGTAATGCCACAATGCCATTTAGGTACTAGGACAATATAATACCGAGAAAGTTGACATTCGCGTAAATATCAAGACAATTTAGCGTTAGCGGTTATATTCTACTGGGAGCCTCTGAACTATTCCTATGTTATACTTTTTTACTTGGTCTAAATGCTCAGTTTATAAATAGTTGTAAGCATAGATATAGTATACATATACTAAATCCTACTAAGTACCTATATACTAAATCTATGGTTGTAAGTAGTTTTTCGAATAAAGTTTTTTTTTTTGTATAATACGCAGGCCAGTTGTAATTTATATTGAAAATATGTACTAATATTGCAAAATAACAACACTAATGTTCCAATTTTAAATATTAAACCATATTTTCAGAGGAGCTAAATTGAAATATAGTGTTTCATTGAAAAATAGATTTGCGTTGGAAACAATTTCGTGCGATCATTTTTACGACGTTAAATGTCGCGGGTACGTACGGTTTATACATGGTAGAGCCATGCTGCAGCTATATTAATAGTATAGTTGTAGCACGAATGGGTCGGCTTGACCGGGGAAGGACCACGCTCTCACAGAATACCAGCGTAAAATAGCAGCATAACACTGCTGTGTTTCGTATGGTGAGTGTAGAGTACCGGAGACCCTTTTTACTGGAAACGAGGCACTCCATCTTAGTCATCACGGGTGACAACGCATCTGCATTTTGATTCTTAATCGAAGTTAGATGTAGATGTCTATGGGCCGCAGCAACCACTTACCATCAGGTGGACTGTGTGCTCGTTTGTCACCCTTAGACTATAAAAAAAACTATAAAAAAAACATGAGTTTAAAAAATATCAAGATTTCTTTTAAATGAAATAAGTGAGATATATGAGTCGTTTTCATAATAATAAGCACTTAGTTACACATATAGAAAATACGTGTTTTCAAGATGTGAGACTGAATGACTGTGAGCTAGTAGTGACTCAGGTGTACATTGTACACCGAGGAAAGGATATTTTCGTGAGGCGATACTTAAACAAACGTGACGTGCATAAAGATAAAATATAAATCATTTTAAACACTGTTTACGTATTATGCAGTTAAATATACTAAGAAAATATAGTAACTGGAGTGTGAGGAAAGACTCTTGGTACACAAAGCAATTGTTGCTGTGGACACTTTTAGGACTTATTTATTCTGATTAACACACCACACATATTTCCTACGTAGTAGGTACCGTATTCAATTATTTCTGAGGGACCTTACTTATAAATAATGAATATAAAAAATTGTTTCAAATTATCACCATCATAAATCCATTGCTGAAGATAGGCCTGCCCCTTATATTACCTCAAAGGGGATATTTGCAACATATGTCACGCTTGGCAGACGGGTTGCCGGTGATGCCGGACCAGGGATGGAAACTAATGAGGAAAGGAAGGTGGATACCTCCCGGTAGAGGGCGCGGGCGCTCACGGGTGTATCAAAGTGCGGTGGGAATATTCCACACTTATCGTTGCGTGCCAACCTGTGGCCCCAGAACGTAACCGCACCTTGCCGGCGGGGTCTATGTTACCTGAAAGTACGTTCTTGATGTCAGTTAACACCGCAAGGCTGCCACGTACTTGTGATGTTTGCTTCCAAGTAATTAGCAGTGGTTATGTATGACCAACAGCTAACACTCGCGCGTTCTTGTTTCTATCTTGCTTTCCGACGTGGAGAAATGGAAACTTCTTGCTTTCTTGACGCGGAGAGATGTTAACTTCTTGCTTCAGGCTTGTCGCAGGGATCCGGTACCGTTAGCAACCGTTATTAAACTGTTAGCAGGAATATGCTGCTGCCCTTTTTCAGTTTTACACTGTTACCAATTATAACACCAAAGTGATATCGGGTAGTGGATTCTCTGACGCCGGCATTATACGGTAATCGTTCTAAGTTTCTATACATAAAAATCAATTGCTGTCCGTTAGTCACGCTAAAACTCAAAAACTACTCGACCGACTTTGATGAAATTTTTTGTGTGTGTTCGAATGGGTCCGTAGATGGTTTAGATTCATTTGGACCCTGTAGGTGGCACTATTGTCGAGATCCAGAAATCATACGTGCAAAGCCGGAGCGAATCGCTAGTACTAAATAAATATAAATTGTTCTAAATGATAATGAACACTTGGTATTTCTGTTTTGAGGAACATAATAAACCTAATAGCTTGATGTAATTAGTCACCCAATTACCTATAAACAATAACTCTGTATTTTATTTTAATTGAACACGTCATTATGTTTTGTAGTTCAAATAATTTGCTGCTAAAAGGTGTAAAGTACTAACAAACAAATAATATCATTTTGCATTATTAGTATTCAAACGATCGTGTCCATGTTTAGACGCAAGCAAAACAGTGTACTCTTAGTTAAGTGATTTTTGTTTTAAAAATAAATTTCCCAAAATTGTGTCTCTAATATATTAATTTAAATTCTGTATTAATAATTAAGTGATTATGACAATCATAAGTGATACTGGCCGCTAAAATTCATTTCGTAAGTGGAAAAACTTTTGATGTCTTATTTTTGAAATCGGAAATCAACTGCTAGGCTTTATAGTAGATTCAAAATTGGAAAAGTGAGAGTTATCTTATTATTAATTTGCGAAGTGAAAACAATACTATGACATTTTATAGGAATGGCCGAGTATTCAGAAATACAAATAAATTGACTATTTACTTAGGGCCGTGCTTAATTTCGTTAATCGATTGTTTTATTGCAAATACTAACTCAGGAATGGCTTAAAGTTGGTGAGATACTCGTATATGTAGATTATCCAATGTAAAATTGTTGGTGTAAAATTATCTATTCTATAATGCATGTCAAAAATATTCGGACAACGACAAGCACCCATTGCATTTGGGTTACGGTTTCGGCTATGAGGCATTAGATCTCATTTCTCAAGGGTGACTGCACTTGTAGCCATCTTTGTTGGGTCTTAGGCGCCCAGGCCCACAGTAGCCGCATAATCTGAGGTACACTGAGTTCGTTTGTCCCGCTGGGTTTATTACTGGTTCCACCCAAGACAGAGGTGTTTTCCGAACCAGTGATCTAAGTAATAAATGACTTTCAATAAGATTATAATCTAAATTGAACAAAAATTTGTCTTTTCTATTCCATTCTATTAAGTATTTGTAAATCTTATGGCCAAATACTCAAACGCTACTGAATTTTAAGGTGTCATTAAGTCTTGTGGTGTCACAGTCACTTTAACTTAAAGTGATAGAGACAGCACGAGACTTAACGACATCTTCAAATTGAGCAGCGTTGAAATATTTGGACATTATAAGAAATCCATCCCGATAGCGAAACAGTGATGCAATAGCCAGGTCACTAGGCTATTCGGTCGTGGTATTTACGTCATCGTATTAATTATATTATACAGGGTGTTTTTGGAACGCTCCCGAAAACTAAGACAGGCGACAACACCAAGTATACCTTTGATCATGGGTCACAAATAAATTCGATCCTGATGAAAAAAAAATCATCTTTTTACAAGGTTTTATTAGCTTTATTCACGCGCCATCATGTTAGTACAGCTAAATGAAACGATAATTTCATAAAAAATATCATGAAAATACTGAAACATAAAACCAGCAGTGGAATGACTGAATTGATATCACCTGACCTGAGCTAGATAAAGGTCAATGTACGCGCGAACACAAATTCGCGCGGCCCGCAACTAGCGGGCCTTCCCACAATACCTAATAATTTACAACACGTGTCTAAATACCTAACTTATCTACTTAACCTACTATTTTGCCACTGTGCTTATCTCCACGTAGCCACTTTAATCCGAATTTACAGGTTAAATAACCCAAATAACTGGTTCGATTCCCCGCTAATGAAGAAATACTTAAATGAAATGTAACCAAGGTTTGAGTCATGCGTTTTTATTCATCGTGTAGGTATGTTTATTATTCTCGTGTATTCAGTTATGTACCTATTCAGATTAGTCTAGTACTAAGTTTTTAAAAAAAAAATAGTTATGAAACAGCTTACTGCTCTAAATCCTCCGTGGTCTTATGAGATGCGGCTCAAATTGTGCTCCATTCATTTCAAGGCAGACTTGGGTGCAGGCGGGGCATCATCGTGTGGTCTTCGACACAGTCCGTACGTAGTTTCTCGAAAGCATCCACGATCCTTTGGCGCATTTCTTCAGCACTATCACATTCACGATTAAAAACCCTTTCTTTCACATACCCCACAAAAAGAAGTCTAACGGAGTCAGATCTGGTGAGCGAGGTGGGCAAGCGTGTGGTCCTAGTCTGCCGATCCAGCGATCATCAAATAGCTCATTGAGGCGCTCACGGACGAACCTCACGAAATGTGGAGGGGCACCATCATGTTGGAACTATGTGCGGCGATATTCAGCCAACGATAGGTCGTTTAAAATGTCAACCAACTGTTCAATTATAAAGTTTAGGTATCGCTGTCCGTTCAGTCGCTCTGGCAGAAACACTGGTCCCAGTATGCGATCCTTAAATAAACCTGTCCATACGTTAACCGACCATCGGGTTTGGTGCCCGGTTTGTCGAACAGCGTGCGGGTTAACCTCTGAATACACGTGTGTATTTCTTCGGTTCCACAGGCCGTTTCTGGTAAATGTCGACTCATCCGTCCAGATAATGTGCTCAATGGAACCAGGCACACGTTGTTGCTGATATAATAACCAACGGCAGTATAATAACCACTATAAACGTACGCGTTAGGCATTATTAAAACAAAAAAGAATCCAAAAACGTAACAAAAACTTTAATATCAACACGTAATCACAAGTAAATTTATTAAACAAAACGATTGAACTGTCGCTCGCGCACGCGTGTACAAAATCAACTGTCTCAAAAACTAAAACGAACGAACTGCGTCACAAGCGTGAGGCGACAGGGTTAGGCATTCTGCCGTCATAATAAAAAAGGAAGTAACTAACAAAAACGTAAAATGGAAATAAAAAATAAATCGATGAATTTTTCTTTCAGACCCCGTGTCTAAAGTATATTAAAAGGTATCTATATTGAAATATATACGTAGAGACATGAAGATTTTAAGGACGAACTTATTTTTTTTTAAATTTGTTTATTTATTTAAATAAAACGAATTTTCCTTTTCATCTTAGATTAAAAAATACACCTGGCAACACAAAAACATCGAAGGAAAGACGCATATAACTATTTGGGTCTTCCCAACCTAATAAATAAAACAAAACTACCATTCATTTAACATTTTTACATATTTTGGAAAGGTCATTTGAAGTTGAGAGGACGCTAATAGTAATTTACTACTTTTTTCTTAGTAAATATTAGAAAAGCATTAGTAGTGAGACACAAAAAATAACAACCCGCAACTCTTGAGTAATGATTTTAAAGGGGATATCATACAAGACTTACTACGATAATAATTAAAAATTAAAACATTTGTACAACCGACTTTTAATATAAATAATTAAGGATAACTCAAAAACTATTGGTCTGACCTCGATCAAATTTATATGGGACCACATGTGAAACACCAGCTCTTAATAATAAGATATAAGCTCTTAATAATAAGATATAAAATAATAAGACAAGAATAATTTAAATTTAAGTAATCGATGCAAATATTGTTAAAGATGACGTAGCAACTGGTTAAATAAGTCTTTTCTTTTATGTTGAATTTGTATAAGTCTTTTCTACTAATAAAATGTCATCTGTGATCAACAGCTACGTCTAAAATTCTGACGATAATTTCTAAAATATTGATATTAGTGAATATTAAAAAAATTTAGTAGATGCGTCTTCTTATCATGAGTCGAATGGTATATTTAACTCATTTATTCGAAAATTGTTACATGCGCCCTTTTTTCGAGTGAGTGTGGGTACAGTCGCGTTCTAAAGTACTACATGGTATTGGGCTATTGTTTTATAATATTATAGTAATTAATTGTTTTATTGTAGAATCATAATAGGTGTTTTACTAGCTACTTAGAACTTTGGAAGAGGTGGGAATTAAAAATAGATAATGTTTACTTGAGCATTGTTTGTTATTTCTATCGTAAAATATAAAGTAGTTTGTAACAAAGAAACTTAAGCTAAGGGTGACACGCCGTCCATTATGACGTCTTGGGTCACATGGAAGCCAGATGTTGATGGTGTGTTGGTGTTACTGGATGCTACTTCATCATTACTTTCATCTTCGCTTGAGCTTCCGTCATCAGGTCGATCACATGGTAATTTTTTCGGTATTCTTCCTCAACAATTTTAACTTTACTGCACAATTTTCCCCATTCACCTTCTCCTATCATATTTACCTTTTTGTTCACTAGTTTAGTCATAAAACAATAGATATAAATAATTTTTTTTCCTTCCTTTTTAAAACATCGTCGCGAGTCGCAAAGTAAGCTGTGTATGCGACTGTATTTTTGGAGCGAACAAAGCGCGGGAACCAATAGCATGCAGGCACAGTAATACTGGCCAATATGTGATAAATCGCTCAGTGCCCAAGTTCAAGGCCAGCGTTCTTTTTTCACCGTTCGCGCGTACATTAACCTCCATTAGTCAGGTGATATCAATTCAGTTTCCACTGCTGGTTTTATGTTTCAGTCTTTTCATGATTTTTTTTATGAAATTATCGTTTCATTTAGCTGTACTAACATGATGACGCGTGAATAAAGCTAATAAAACGTTGTAAAAATATGTTTTTTTTTTTCATCAGGATCAAATTTATTTATGACCCATGATCAAAGGTATACTTGGTGCTGTCGCCTGTCTTAGTTTTCGGGAGCGTTCCAAAAATACCCTGTATATAATTTCATAATACATTCCTACTCATAGAATATGGCATAATTCAACGTTTTCGTTGGCGTACAACTTTTTAATTATAAAAGTTTAAAAAAATACAAAACTAATTTAAAAACTCCACTTCTAATACATGATTATCTATAAATGATCTTTTTTTTTTAAATATATATCAATAAAGTTACAGTAAAACGGTTACTTTATATGTATAATATAATTTCTTCGTGTCCATAAACATCAGATTGTTTGTCCTGTTTGTCTTGGATTTTCCTCTGATAAATCATGTCATGGTAGTCTCCTTCATCATTACTTTCGGAAATAAATAAATTTTACCTACTAACAGTACAAATAAGAAAATTTTGGGGACTAAAATATTTTTACGTGGTAGAGTCCCGCTACAGCTATATAGCATGGTTGTAACACAAATGAGTCGGCATGGTGAGTGTAGAGAACCGAACACCCTTTTCACTGGAAACGAGGCATTCCATCTTAGTCCTCAGGGGTGACAACGCATCTACATTTTTGATTCGAGGATAAATGTAAATGTTTATGGACCATAGCATGCACTTAACATCAGGTGAACTTATTCGTTTGTCAGCAATCTGCAAAAAAATAGTAACTTAAATACTATTTAAATTATAATTCGTAACAGGGCTGGATGAAATCCCCCTTAATCTGCTTTTAAAAATAAACGTTATGTGGTTGAGTCACCACAATATTATGTCCTGTCACTATTTCTATGTATGTGTCACTTATCTATAATATTACATCATGCTTGGCCCTACTGACGAAAACAGGGGCCATGGCCCCAAATAAGTACTGTACTTTATTATTAATGGCGCACAAACCCCTGGTCATTAAAACGCCAAGGACCGTTCCATATTTAAATAAGCAGGTGGAAATGTACTAATTAATCTTTTTTTAAATCTATATCACGTCATTTAATAACAGCTTCGAAATAGTTTAAATAATTCAAATCGACGTATATAGAAATATAAAGTATAATATAATTAGAGTAAGAAGTATAAAGTAACGTTACGGCCAATATACGTCCCACAGCTGGAAACAGATTACAGGCCTTCTCTCACTTCATAAGTGGTTCGAATCAGAAGATGTTTCCTTCACCATCGAGCACGTGGTTAATCAGCACTTACAGTTGAAATTAACAATTTCATTGGTGATGTTGGGATTGAACGCGGGATGCTCGCGTACCGTGAAATTTACAGCGAGCGCTTAGCTCCTGAACTATAACGGCTCACCTAAAATAACCCATTATAACCTTTAAAAATTCCAAAGAAAACAAATATAACTATTTTAATTAAATTTTCACACTGCTGGCCACAAGATGTCACACTTTTTTTTAAATAAGGTATTTTTACTGTTAAAGCTGACCATTAACAAAACTAAAGCGCGCGAAATATCACACCATGTTCAGTTGTAAACAGTTGATTTAGTGTTTAACGCAGCTCTAAACTTTTGATATCCGAGCAACATCCGTACCTTATCTCTCCGTTCCCAGGAAAGTCGTTACGTTAACAATTATTTATATTTTTCTGACCGTCCAATCAGTTTAGAAACGGATTCCAATTAAGACCCATGTCTGTTCTTGCGTTCAGAAATGGGATTCAGTGAAGTTAAAGATTGTCAAGGATTGTTGTATCGCATTGCTAAATTCCGGTAAGATACATTTATAATTTTAAATAAACTACGTGTGTCGTAGTTTTTGTAAATTAAAATCCAAAAAAACTCTGCAATTAATTCAAACTTATCTCTGAACATACTTTTATTACACTAAGTAATACCATTTTTGTATGTATATATACTACAACTGCTATTTTCTTTTAAAACATTTACCAATTATTGCCATTGATTTTTTCTTTCTATAAGAATGTAATAATAAAAAGTAGTACGGCACCCAACGCAAACTATCTTCCACACGCACAGCTGTTTGTGTAAAATCTCGAGAACGTTCCCCAATCCAATTTGCAGAATGTGCTGAATCTCTTCATACTCAATTCGCCTATTCTCTTCGATTTAACTTTTCACTGCTAGCTCTTTTCTTCCGTAAAAGCCGTTAAAGGGGACGACTTCTTTCTTCATCACTCAAATTTAATCGACCGTGCTGTAATTTGTTATACCAGACTTACACGGTTGCCACTTGAAGTCTATCAAATGATCTGTCTGGTTTTAGGCGACATTTGAAACCGTAAAAATCAACTCGTGAAAATTTTCCCGATCCCGATGCAGATCTATTTTTAAACAAAATACGATATTTCAATTTAACTTGTAAAAATTGTGAAAAGAAATTCAAAATTGGAACATTCGTATTTTGTACTTACTAAAACTTTACGTTGTACGTACAAAAAACTTTATGTGGGGCCTGCCGTACATACATGCTTACATCCGCAACACAATCTTCCTTAAACGGCAGTTGAGTAGGTAAAGATACTGTAATTATTTACTTGGTAGAGCCATGCTGCAGCTATATTAGTAGTATAGTTGTAGCACGAATGGGTCGGCTCGACCGGCGAAGGACCACGCTCTCACAGAATACCAACGTTAAATAGTAGCTTAACACTGCTGTGTTTCGTATGGTGAGTGTAGAGAACCGGAGACCCTTTTTACTGGAAAACAGGCATTCCATCTTAGTCCTCACGGGTGACAACGCATCTACATTTTGATTCGCAAACCAGGATAGATGTAGATGTCTATGGGCCACAGCAACCACTTACCATCAGGTGGACTGTGTGCACGTTTGTCACCCTATCCTATAAAAAAATCTATTATATATTACTATAATTAATACGTTATGATGTTCACAATCCATTTAGTTTTAATATTATACTCTGATAGACATAAACATTAACTGCTATAGTATACATACGTGAAACATTGAACCGTTCGTTCCGATAAGACGTATTGTAATGTGTGAAGTATTCCACGAACCTTTTATATGTTCTTATCATTTGTCAGCGTGAGAACTTTTACTATAAATAAATACTTCTGTTATAAATAATTCAATAACATTTATTGTTGTTGGAATGTAAATTAATAATTTCTTTATTGACATGTTTACAGTTAAGTTTACTAGATTTGTAACGATGATTTACATTAAATCATGTGAAACATAGTAATTATAACTTGAGATGGGTAGAATTCTCGTAGAATTCAGTCCTAGTTAGGTTACTTAGTAACCTATATTTAGGAAACTTAAATTATCTTTAACCTTCACATCCAGTTAGATATAAAATTCTCAAAAATATTTTGAAGAATATTCTAAAACGGCAGGGATCGGTCGGAAGGTATGCTTTACTTTGGAAGAAGACATAACCGGGGCGATTATGTTCTTACTGAGCAAGCGCTTCGAAAATAAAGTAACCTAAAACCCTAGCTAATTTAGTTGTAGTCTTGTACGATATATGCGTACTACAGCGGTTGATTGTCAACAGGCTTCACCGGCCAGTGTCGGTGCAAGGCGTGATGGAGCACGCGCTTCAGCACCGCGAGCGCGTCGGCGTGCAGGACTTCGTCCTGCTGGAAGACTACACCTCCGAGGCAGCCTTCATCGACAACTTAAGGAAGAGGTTCAACGAGAACATCATCTATGTGCGTATTATTTAGTTAATCTAATCAAAAATAGATTTGTAGATAGAGTTAAAATCTTAATAAAATACATACATACATACACTCACGCCTGTCACCCAAAGGGATAGGCAGCGACTATGGACTTCCATTTGGCACGATCCTGACACATCTCTTTCGCTTCCTCCACATCCATATACTTCCGCATACATGCTCGTCGGTTAAGGGTAGAATGTGTCAAAAAGGAAAGAATGTGTTAAAAAAGCACGTATTGCAATTCATAAGGCTGTGTTAGTACTACAAATACTACTAATGTATGGTAGTGAATGTTGGGTGTGGCAAAAGAAGCATGAGAGTAGAATAAATGCTGTAGAAATGCGGTCATTAAGGAGTATCTTAGGACTGAATCTGAATTTTCATTCAGATTCAGGGTAAGAAATTGTGTGATAAGACAAAAGTGTGGAAAGATGATGTTGTGACCAGGCTTAAGAAAGGAATGCTTCGGTGGTTTGATCATGTAGAATTAATAAAGGAGGAAATAATGAAAAAGCAAATCTATATTACTGCTGTGAATAGCAGAGCCGGGAAGGGACGGCCTAGACGAAAGCTTATCGACTAAATTGGGAATATATTGATAATTTAACTTCAATATAAATTATTAAGAATAACTCGAAAACGATTGGTCAAACCTTGATCAAATTTATATGGGATTATATAAGAAGCACCAGCTTTCAAATAAAAAATGATCATCGAAATCGATTCACCTAAAAAAATGTAATTAGGTAATACACAAAAAAACATACAGCCGAATTGAGTACCTCCTCCTTTTTGAAGTTGGTAGAAAATGGGCCAGATTAGGAGTACGTTTAACCGACGAGCATGTATGCGTAGTTAAAATTTCTTTTTAAAACGTTTTCAAACGTCAGTGTTGACTGGGAGGGAATGCCTCATTTTTTTTATTTATTTACTCTGCTTTTCCTAACCCTTTGCTAAGGTGTAAGCGAATAAATGAATAAATAAATTTAAAAGTTATAGCGTCCCACTGCAGATAGAAGCCTCCTCTTATTTTCATTTTCTAAGAGGATTCTGGAGTGATAAACAGCCCGCTTGTTCAGTACCTGATGGCAGACTTTACATATTTCCTAGAAGCATTTGTTCGTTAGTTCCTCAGATGTGCAGATTTACCGAGGGTGTTTTCCTTCACCGCCGAGCACATGATAAATCAGCACTTAAATTTGCAATTAACAATTTCATTGGTACCGGCAGGGATCGAACCTGGGTTGCATAAGTACCTAATGTGAAATTTACTGCAAGTGCCTAGCCCCTGATCTACCTACGACTACGGAAGATGTTTATAGCGGAGTGTTACGTTTGACGTACTAAAATCATGCTATAGTTATACATTGTACATTATTGCAGCTAATTATTATGTCGGCTCAACCGAGGTAGGATCCCACGTTCTCACAGAATACCAACGTGAAAGAGCTGCTGGTTTTCATATGGTGAGGGCGTATACGTAGTTCTCAAGAGTGACAACGCATTTTTATTCTTAATCAAGGATAGAAGTAGATATCTATGGGTGTCAGTATCCACTTACTATCAGGTGATATGTGTGCTCGTTGGTCACCCTTACTCTATAAAAATACTCACCGCCATCTACTCACTGTATTAAATAAAAATATATTATAATATGTATCCTGAAATGCAAACCTATGTAATTAGGTAAGTTTTCCTATATTTATCGTTATAATAAACTTATGGATACACGCGTACAAGCACCTCCCGCCCTCCCTCAATTGCGTGCACTATCCCCGTCACCACTAACCCCAGCACCGCTACTCCCAACACCACTACACTAGGCAAGACACACCACTGACGATAATACGACACGTGTTTCGCCTCTTCACGAGGCATCCTCATGTGATATAGACTCTACGGTGGCTAACCGCTAAGTTTAGCGGTTAGCCACCGTAGAGTCTATGCTCTTCATACTAGGTAAGACACATCATTTTATTTTATAACGCGGATATTTGCGAAGTAAATTTTTCTAAAAGCTTTTATATAATGGATTTCCGCGAAGTAACGCCTGATTCTATTAACCATATCATCTATATAAAAAGGTTTTTACTCACCATAGGATTATTATAGGACTAGCCACAGCAACCCCACTTTTAAGTTAGAAGTGCCATAAGTGCCATAAAGCCCTTTTTACCATATAATATTTTACATCATTTTTATTATGATAGTAGTTAACCAATTTTCAAAAGAAACTAATAACTGTTTGTTTATTGAATCATTACCTAACAATTCGATTGTTTTTTTTTTTTAAACTAACCTTAATCTCAGTGTGCTACATTTAAATCGATTTTATTTTTTCTGTGTTATATTTTCATCGTAAGGAAATTGTTGATATATTAATGTGGACCCAATATACGCCCCATCGGAAACCATTAGTAAAATGTAATTAATGAAAGTGTTATATGTTTTCTTTATTAGACCTACATTGGTAACGTGCTGATTTCTGTGAATCCCTACAAGAACCTGCCCATCTATACGGAGGACAAGGCTAAACTTTACTACAACAAAGCTTTCTTTGAAGCACCACCTCATGTGTAAGTATCTCAAAAGCAGTCTCAATATCTATATTGATCACTACCCAATAGTTTATGTTCTATAAAAGTATGTATTTTAATTTCTTATCATAAAGATTGATCAATTACGTCTGTCTCATTGCTCTAGTAGTCGTAAACCTTGCTGTAGCCTTGCTTGTCAATATGGTCTCGGGTTCGAATCCCGGATCGGGAGAAATTCTGTTATTGGTTTTTTCTGTCAAGAAATTCTTAGTGACCACACGGAGTAGACTTCGTTATACCCTGTGCCTTGGGAAACACGTAAAACCGTTGGTACTTCATCTGATATCTCTTCTGGTGCTTCGGATTGCCGTCCCTTATCGGAATATGAGAGTAAGGGCGATAAAGAATGCTCCTGTACGCACTATAATCCTGTCCCGCATAGATGGCTTGCTTCCGTCAAGACTGACCGCCACGACGGTTTGGGAGATATTTATTTACATTTGTAAGTTTTCCCTTTTCCTACATTTTCGGTTTATTTTTACTAAAGTATTAAGCAGCCGTGGAGTGGTGGCATTAGAGAAATCGTCATCTCATCACAGATTTCCATAGATGTCGTAGGAAGCAACTTTTTTCTTGCCAAGAAGACCTATTTTGGTTCTAAGATAAATAACCATCCCACTTTTATTCCTGATATAAAATTTCTAAGTGATAATAATTAGCATCTAACGTGCGAGATACCTATCGCTAATTTACGTGCAAATTTTCGCAATTAAGGTATATCCTCCCTACTATAAGGAAAATCTATATGTCCGGCAATAGACTATTGATGGGCTTATGAAAGTAAAGGATCAGAAGTATGTAACATAGAAAGCTAAGTGATCAGAAAATCGCGGGTCTTGGTCTCAAATCCAAGCTACAGCCAGCGTTTGTGCAGAAACACAAACACAAAAGTATAAAGGTGGTGTTATAATATGTGCTGCCATGACTTCTATGATGTGCTCATTTGAGTTATTTGTCATCGTGAGACCGGAATCGTGAGCAACAAACAACGCATTGATAAAGATATTAATGTCGATGCCCAATCGGAAAGGTCCAGCTGATACAAATAATGTAGTCTCATGTAGATAGCGTATGATAAATAGCTATCAGTTTTATTGATCGCATTATTGAGATACGGAACCTTGGAGCTATGTAATGCAAATAACAATAAAATACAAAATATACAAGAAAAGGTGGTATCCCATATCATCCCGTGGGTGCCGTAAGAGGCGACAGAGGGAAACAAATCAGGAGATGGGCAGCAGCATCTTTTTAATTACGAATAAAAATAAAAAAACTGCAGTATCCAACCCGTTTGCCAAGCGTGGCAACTAGGGCAAATATTTCCAATAGGAGGCAACCTGATGGAGGCCTTTGTTCAGCAGTGGACTTTTATAAGCTGTAACAATGACAGTAAATAAATAAGTTAGCTCGGTGGACAGCAACACCATGCACCTGTGTTTCGTACAATAAATGACGAGTACCAAAGGCCCTTTTTTGTTTCATTCTGGATCCTCTTTGGTGATAACGTAAAGCAATTTTGATTATTAATCGAGGATAGATGTAGGTTTAAGGCCATAATAATCGCATAGCAATGAAAATGATTCTTAATTGGGGATAGCTGAAGGTTTCCGAACACGGTATTCATTTACCGTTAGATAAATTTAATTTTGTATTTTATGTATCCGTGAACTGTAGGCTCGTTTATGCTCGTGCTTCACTTAATTGAACATAAATGAGTATGCATTTCATAGTTGTTAAGGTTTTAATTGTCTGTTTTCCTAGACAAAATATAGAGTCAATACACGTTAGAATCATGCAAGTCCGAGATAAAAATCGTTATATCTCTCGTCAGAGAGTAGCGTATTCTTTTCGTTAAATAAAACTACTTTTACGAATTTTATCGCATTAACTATAATATATTTTCGTAGTTGCGTCCGTAGTGATTATATTCTCTTTGGTTGCGTCAACGCACTCGAAGCGACGGAAGTTGAAAACAAATTAAAATTAAACATTTATTCAATCTGCAGTGTTCGCGTAAATACGAATACGATTTTATATGCGATCATTAGGCGATAAAGTTAACGTAAAGTCCATTATTGCAACCCATCCTAACCTCCTGGTCCTAATTACCATCACCGCGAAACAATGTATGGATATCTATTCCAATGAACTACTTTACTCAAGTATTATCGACCACAGATAACGATATGATAGTCTGTATCAGTTAGTCTGTTACTTGTACTTAGGTAATCTAAATCATTGATAGGTACTGAAACAATACAACAATACTTAATAATTATTTGTTTTTAGTTTTTTTCCACATAGAAAACGTTACAGCCTAAGACTATAAACGTCCCAATACTAGTAACAGGACCTTCTCTCATTTCTGAGCAGGTTTTTGCGCTGAAATGATTCGGTACATGTTGACAGACTGAACATGTCCTCGGAGTATAACATTTTCCAGGTCTGTGAGTTTCGTTGCGATGTTTTTCTTCACTATCAAACACTTGACAAATTAGCACTTAAAATTGCATGAAGAAATTTCAACAGTGCCGGCGGAGATCGAACTAACTAGTCTTATCATTGATGTTCGATTGAGGTCAAACCGACTAGGATCCGCTAGGCGATAGGTGGCGTTGTAATCAAATTATTAACAAATTCTATATTTATGGACAAAAATTACCAAATTGACCAATATTCTTAACATAATAATTATGTTGGTTTATACCGAAAGTATTAACATGTAGTGGCGGTCAAGAATACCATTACCCCATATCCTCCCGTGGGTGTCGTAAAAGGCGACAAAGGGAAACAGGCAGGAGATGGGCAGCAGCATCTTCCTGATAATAGCCAAAATTACAATAAAAAAACTGCGGTTGCCAATCCGCTCGCCAAGCGTGGCAACTATGGCAAATACCCCCCTATGAATGACAGTAACAAAGAAACGGCCCCCAGTCCCCGGCGGCCCCGCTATTCCTGGCTACGGTGGCGACCATGGTAACGGCGGGGCAGGGGGTGCTAAGAATCTCCGGTGGAGGTTCGGTTGCCACCTTAGACGACTCGACCTGGCAACGTACAACGCACGTACCCTGAGGACTGACGAGAAGATTGTGGAGCTGGAAGAAGAGATAGACAAGTTGCGCTGGCATATTATAGGATTATCCGAAGTCCGAAGAGAGGGGGAGGACACGGTAATCCTCGAATCCGGCAACTTGCTCTATCACCGGGAGGGCGACCATCTGTCCCAAGGAGGTGTCGGATTTATCGTCCACAAGTCTCTCGTTAACAACGTTGTAAAGATCGGGAGTGTGTCGACGAGGGTTGCGTACCTTATACTCAGAATCACCAAACGGTATTCGCTGAAGGTCATACAGGTTTACGCACCAACCTTGGCACACCCCGATGGGGAGGTGGAGGAAATGTATGAGGATATCTCTAGAGCCATGCATTCCTCCAAAACCCAATATACGGTGTTAATGGGAGACTTCAACGCAAAACTAGGCACAAGAGAGAACGGTGAGCTGAAAGTAGGGAAATTTGGAATAGGGCAACGGAACCCAAGGGGCCAGCAGCTGGCCGACTTCATGGAGAAAGAGGGACTCTTTATGATGAACTCTTTCTTCCAGAAGCGGCCCCACAGGAAATGGACCTGGTCGAGCCCCGACGGTTCGACAAAAAATGAGATTGACTTCATTATGACTACCAGACGACAACTGTTCAGTGATGTCTCCGTGATCGCGAGGGTGAAAACTGGTAGCGATCACCGAATGGTTAGAGGCACACTGAACCTAAACGTTAAGTTGGAGAGGTCTCGTCTAATGAAGTCAACGCTCCGTCCCCCTCGTGCTCTGTTCCAAAGTCCCGAAACCTTTCAGCTCGAGTTACAAAACTGTTTTCAGTGCCTAGAAGACTGCAATGAAGTGGACGATATGAATGACAAGCTCGTGGAAACTGTCCATGCGGTCGGAGCTAAGTTCTGCAAGACCCGCCGCAGAAGAACACAAAAACTCTCCGATAACACTCTTAATCTAATGGCTGTTAGACGGGAGATGAAGCTACATTCTTCAACAGACTTGACAGCATACAGGCATCTGAACAGACAGATCTCCAAATGCATGCGGCGGGACTTACGCAACTTCAATACAGCTTGTATTGAAGAAGCAATCGAGCGGAACCAAGGCTCCAAAGTCTTTGCCAGAGATCTGTCTGCCAGAAAGAGCCACCTGTCAAAGCTGAAGACAGGATGTGGCAGCATCGTTTCCGGGACACCTGAGATTTTGAGTGAGATTGAGAGGTTCTATGGGCAGCTGTACACGTCATCGTTGGAGCCACACGCAAGTGTGAGTAACGATCCAAGAGCGAGTCTCATCCGACACTATTCCGAAGATATCCCGGACGTCAGTCTGAGCGAGATTAGAATGGCTCTCCAGCACCTTAAAAACGGTAAGGCCCCAGGCGAGGATGGAATTACAGCGGAGCTTCTGAAAGCGGGTGGAAGACCGGTACTTGAAGTCCTTCAGAAGCTCTTTAATTCCGTCCTCCATGGTGGCATAACACCGGAGGCGTGGAGCAGAAGTGCGGTGGTCTTATTCTTCAAGAAAGGTGACAACGCTCTCTTGAAGAACTACAGACCGATTTCCCTTCTGAGCCGCGTCTACGTGCTGTTTTCGAGAGTCATTACGAATCGTCTCGCGCGCAGACTTGACGACTTCCAGCCTCCCGAACAAGCCGGTTTCCGAAAGGGCTTTAGCACCATAGACCACATACATACCCTTCGGCAAATTGTACAGAAGTCCGAAGAGTACAATTTGCCACTATGTCTGGCGTATGTGGACTATGAGAAAGCCTTTGATTCCGTCGAAATTTGGGCGGTGCTGCAGTCCCTTCAGCGGTGCCAAGTTGACTGTCGGTATATCGAAGTGTTGAAGTGCTTGTACAGTAGGGCTACGATGGCTATCCGAGTACAGAACCAGAGTACGAAACCTATCCAATTGCAGAGAGGTGTAAGACAGGGTGACGTCATATCCCCGAAACTCTTCACCGCTGCATTGGAAGACGTTTTCAAGCTTCTGGACTGGAAAGGATACGGTATCAACATCAATGGCGAGTACATCACTCACCTTCGATTTGCCGACGATATAGTCCTTATGGCAGAATCGCTGGAGGACCTAAGCACTATGCTCAATGACCTCGATAGTGTTTCCCAACGGATAGGTCTTAAGATGAACATGGACAAAACAAAGATCATGTTCAATGTCCATGTCACACCTATGCCGGTAGTTGTTGGGAGCACTAAGCTCGAAGTTGTTGATGAGTATGTTTACCTGGGACAAATAGTCCGACTAGGTAAGTCCAACTTCGACCGAGATGTCAATCGACGGATTCAACTCGGCTGGGCAGCGTTCGGGAAGCTACGACACATCTTCTCGTCAGACATACCTCAAAACCTGAAAACGAAATTGTACAACCAGTGCGTGTTGCCAGTGATGACTTATGGAACTGAGACGTGGTCCTTCACTGCTGGCCGTATGAGGAAGCTCAAGGTCGCTCAGCGAGCTATGGAGAGGGCTATGCTCAGAGTTTCTCTGCGTGATAAACTTAGGAATGAGGATATCCGCAGTAGAACCAGAGTAACCGACATAGCCCAACGGATTAGTAAGCTGAAGTGGCAGTGGGCCGGCCATATAGCTCGAAGAACCGACAACCGATGGGGAAGAAAGGTTCTCGAGTGGCAGCCTCGTACCGGTAGGCGAAGTGTAGGGCGTCCCCCCACGAGATGGAGTGACGACCTGGTAAGACATGCAGGAAGTCGATGGATGCAGGTGGCTCAGGACCGTGCTTTGTGGCATTCTTTGGGGGAGGCCTATGTTCAGCAGTGGACTTGTGAAGGGCTGTAATGATGATGAATGATGATACCGAAAGTAATCACAAAATTTGACCCGATAAGTGCAGTAGTCACGTGATTAATAAGTTATTTTATTCACACTGTAAAAAGTCTGAATGAATTTTCTCTGAATCTCATCTAGCCACCTACCGAAAACGTCAAATAAACGTCTGCCGGACGGATTAATGAGAAAGATATCAATGTAACAGATGTATTTTTTTACAGATTTGCGATTGCAGATAATGCGTACCGATCGTTGATGTTCGAGCACCGGGAACAATGTATTTTGATTTCGGGTAAGTAAATTAACCAGAAACGTGAAGTATTTTTATAACATCTAATTGAGTAATGAGCTTGCAGTCCCAATGATGGGTAGTTGGTTAACTGCAACTCACCGACATCTGCATATAAATTCTAACACAGAACGCTAATGATGCTTTATAATTTCTGTTGATTAATATGAGTACCACAGAACACACAATTAAATCCTTTTTAATAAAATTTAAGTGCCATACGAAAAAACTCCTTATGTTGTAGTATTCGGACTAACCTTAGTCACACTCGCCATACTTCTTAAAACGGATTATTATTTATGTAAGTTTGGTCAATTATGGATTTCTAATTATGTTATAGGCGAATCCGGGTCAGGTAAAACTGAAGCATCTAAGAAAGTTCTAGAATACATCGCAGCCAGAACAAACCATATTCGCAATGTGGAGACCGTCAAGGACAAACTCCTGCAAAGCAATCCTCTCCTTGAAGCCTTTGGTAACGCCAAAACACATCGTAATGACAATTCAAGTCGCTTTGGAAAGTACATGGACATTCAATTCAACTATGAAGGAGCTCCCGAGGGAGGACATATTTTGAACTACCTTCTAGAAAAGTCAAGAGTTGTGAGTCAGATGACAGGCGAAAGAAATTTCCATATTTTCTACCAGCTATTGGCTGGCGCCGATCAAGAATTAATAAAGCATTTGAAGCTTCAAGGAAGGCCTGAAGCGTACAAATACACGACTGACACGGTAAGTTTATTATAAAAAGAACCGAATACTAATTAATTTAAGGATCAATCATTTCACTAAATTCCTTCAGATTCAACTACTGCTTGAAAGCCAAAATATCCTTTGGTAAGAGTTTAGGAACACTTAGATTTATTTATTTAGATAAAATGCGGATAAGAATTGTGAACCAATGAAGGCTAATAATCTTCAACTCACCAGATGTCGCTAGTTGTGACTGAGGTAAAGTTTTTCGTTACATAGTGTCAGTTAATTGAGAAATTAGTTTTAAATAATAGTTCATCATTATCTAGAGTATTATATTAATATACAACACAATGCGTCAGTGGCTTGATTTTTAATTTTTTGCACTTTATAACTTTTTTTTTTAATTTTTCTACTTTAAGTTATATTTATAGTTTGGTTTAATCATTTCTAATGTAATTAATATAAAATATAATTAACAATACGGAAAGAAACCTTAAATATTACATTTTCCTAAGAAATTATCGTCCCCGCTATGAACTCTGTCAAATATTTTACCTCACTGTAAAGTGGCGCCGCCCTGGTGGCAGAAAAAGTTGTGGATGCTCTCATTAGCACCCACAGCTTATTATGCTAGGTTCAATTTGGCGTGGATTATATTGATAAAAAAATTTGATTGTATGATTGTCCTTGCAACTCTTTCACAACACCTGAACTTCCTCCAATCTTAAGGCATAATAATCATTTATCCCTTTTCATTAAAATGCAAGACTGTCCCAAAAATAAACACACGCTTTCATTGGAATAGGAGCTATAAAGTGAAAACAAAGAAAGCTACAGATATAATCACTTCTAAATGTAACGTTTTAACATTCTTAAAATCTTTGCAGCATTCGACGTTTATTCAGAAGACAAACGACGCCGACCAGTTTCGGATCGTCCAAGAGGCGATGAAAGTGATTGAGATCGGAGAGACAGAGCAGAGGGAGATGTTCGAGATAGTCGCGAGTGTACTGCATCTTGGAAATGTAAAATTCGTGCAGAACGACAAAGGATACGCCGAGATCCTATCACACGATGCCAACACTGGAAATGTGGCCGACGTGAGTTGATCGATAATTTTACTATTGAATTTGCAAATTTTTTCACCAGCCAGATTGACTTACACAATTAAAACTTTACACACATGGAGACGGACTTTAAAAAGTTGATGTTTATCTAGGTTTTATACTTTTTCAATGTTAATCATATCCGATAGAGTACTTAGCAAATTGATTAAGATTATTACAACACTATTTAAACTATTTACTAATGACCAAGCGACTTACTCATAAATATTTTTAAGATTTCTTACTCAGCAATTAATATCCTAATTGTTACTGCACAATTCGTTTTGAATGATATTATTTATGTATGAAACTATTTTAATACCTTTGATAAAATGAGTGATGTCATAATTTTAACACGCGATTTTAATCTAAACTTACTGTTTCAAAGTACAATCTTCGTTAAGCTGGTAGCTCACTTTAGTTAGATGTACCCATAACCATTCATAACAAGAGTCCCTGTAATATCACTGATTTGCCTTTGCATGAAAGATTAATTAAAAAAAAGAATGCATGCACATAGTAAGCTTGTTTAGACTTTTTTTTTACTTATGTATACAGGGTTACAGGTTAAATCTACCTAGATCCATTAAAGAGTTGTAGTGTGCGTCATTTCTGACTGGTTTGACTATCAAACACCATAACAACCTTCAATCTACGCGTACGTTACTTGCAATGTTGGTGTTGAGAATAATAAAACAACTTATTTACTACACAAAAATTGAAAAATCAAATATATTAGAGGCACTAATTACAAAATAAATTGACAATAGACAAAAAATTGGTCTTTTTTATGAAAACACTAAAGTCCTGTATTTAAAAAAAAAACAGTTCAGGTTGGGGTGTTTGGTTTTTCAGGTTGGGTGTTTGATAGACAAATCAGTCAGAAATAATGCACACTATAACCCTTAACGGATCTAGGTCGACTTAACCTGTAACCCTCTATATTTTATAAGATAAAAATCTTAACTGGTAGTAAAATAGTCTACTTGTGGAGTTCTTGCCCCTTCTTCTCATATAGGTAGACTTGTTGAAGCGAAAAAGAATTGACTTTTAGTAATTATCAAAGACATCCAAGCATGCAAGCAATGCAATTTTGGCTGCACCACGAATGAGTCGGCTCGACCAGGGAAAAACCACAATCACAGAATACCAGCGTAAAGTAGCAAAACAATCGTATGATGAGTGTACCAATACCCTTTTTACTGCTAACGATGCATTTTATCTTAGTACTCAGGGGCGACAACGCATCTAAATTGTTAAATGTACGTGAGTATGAATCACGGTATCCACTTACCATCAGGTGGACTGTATGTTCGTTTGTCGCCGTTTACTTCTATATAAAAAAAGTCCAACCTCATATATACAGACTGAATAGGTTTAGAAATGATTTTGTAACACAATGAAATATGCAGTCTTAATGTAACGCATGTATGGCCTAATGAATGGAATTCTTTAGATAAGTTGTACCACAAGGTTCTTAGCTAAGCCCATTGTTCTACATTGTTCATATAAATTGTTGTACAACTTCATTAGAGTTTTGATTGTATGTTAATATCGTTTTTTATTTGCTCTACATATTATGCTTGCATTAAGCCTCTATTATATTTTATATATCTATCTTCTATTATATATGTAATCTATGGAGCTATATACGTCTAATGGCGGTGTGAGAATTCACTAACCCCTATCATTCCGTGGGTGTCGTAAGCGATAGAGAGAAATGAAACAGACAATGAGCAGCAACATAATAGTTGGATTACACCTCAAAATAATAAATGAGATAATAAATAATGTCAAATCCGCCTTCTAAACGTAGCTATGACAAAATATATCCCTCTTGTGGGGTAATCCATGAATGAATGAATGTATTTATAGCTACTAACATTTTCTTTACATTATTGCAACTGGAATCATGATTTAAAATGTTAGAAAATCATATATGGTTTTATTAAAATGTAATTATTTTTCATTCAACAGATCACTAAAATATGACTAAATTATCTAGTAGTTATTATTTTACGAAGATTGGCGAGCCTTACTCTATTAGCAAAAAGCACGTTAATTGTTTTATGTCACTGCAAACAACTTTAACTTTCTGTGCTGACGGTACTCGATAGTAAATCTCTACTGGTATAACACATCTCTTACTATCATTTTATTACAGCTTCTAAAAGTGAACGTATTGAAACTTCGAGAGGTTCTCACCAGCCGTACAATCGACGCAAGAGGGGACGTTGTCAACACACCACTGGATTTGGAGCAGTCGCAGTACGCCAGGGACGCTCTGGCCAAGGCGATCTACGATAAGCACTTCAGCTGGCTCGTCTCCAGACTTAACGCCTCCCTCGCTCCTAAGGAAAGGGATCCGAGGGCGTCCGTTATTGGTATCCTGGATATCTATGGTTTCGAGATATTCCCGAAAAATAGGTGAGGTTTACAGTAAATCAAAAGCTAAATAGAAGGCTAAATTAGAAATGGATAAACCAAATATATATAAACCATATGCCTCAAAGTAGAAGAATCAAAAATGTAGTAAATAATTTAAAATTTAAAATTTTCTACAACCGACTTCAATACAAATTATTAAGAATAACTCAAAAACTATTGGTCAGACCTTAATCAAATTTATATGGGACCACATGTAAAGCACCAGCTTTCAAATAAAATAAGCACCATCGAAATCGGTTGACCCATTAAAAAGTTATGAATTATTATACACATAAAAAACATACAGTCGAATTGAGTACCGTCTCGTTTTTGAAGTCGGTAGAAAAGTGAAAAAAATTAAAAGAGCGCACTGAGGATACATTTTGTGTATATATAGAAACCAAAAATAATTTTATTTAAAACGCAAAACGCTACACTGCAGCTATATTAGTAGTATAGTTGTAGTACGAATGGGTCGGCTCGACCGGGGAAGGACCACGCTCTCACAGAATACTAGCGTAAAATAGCAGCTTAACACTGCTCTGTTTCGTATGGTGAGTATAGAGAACCGGAAACCCTTTTTACTGGAAAAGAGGCATTCCAACTTAGTCTTCACGGGTGACAACGCATCTGCATTTTGATTCGCAAACTAGGATAGATGTAGATGTTTATGGGCCACAACAACCACTTACCATCAGGTGGACTATGTGTTCGTTGGTCACCATATCCTATAAAAAAAAGATGATAACACTGCGCGAATATCAATCTGACAAATAAGTTGAACTCAGACCCAAGCACCGATATCTGGTAATCGGAAGATTATTAGCTCTGATTAGTTAAGTCGTTTAGAAGTAACAAGATCACTAACAATCACACCAACGATTATAATATATTACAATATAGAAGATTATATAATGAACATTTCCAATATACGTGTCCGTAGCTTCGAGCAGTTCTGCATCAACTTCTGCAACGAGAAGCTTCAGCAGCTGTTCATCCAGCTGACCCTGAAGCAAGAACAAGAGGAGTACCTCAGGGAAGGCATCGCATGGGAGCCCGTCGAATACTTCAACAACATCGTCATTTGCGATCTTATTGAAGCTAGACACAAAGGTGAGATTACGTTGAAATATACATTGCGTTCATGGACGTGTATGATAATAATGTCCTCTCTCTGAACTTTATAAAGTTAATTTTAACTATAAGTCTTTGTATCGTAACAAATCAACCGTGTATGGAATTTGACCCAGGTATAATCTCGATTCTGGACGACGAATGCCTGCGACCCGGGGACGCGACAGACGCTAGCTTCCTAGAGAAGCTGTCACAACACCTGGACGGACACGCACATTACAAATCACACCGCAAGGTTGACTCAAAAACGCAAAAACTTATGGGACGCGATGTAAGTAGAAATTTTTCATTTTATTTATATTTCTATATTATTTAACTCTAAACTTTCTTAACTTGTGTTATTTTTTTTTTTGGATGTAGTTATATCATCATCACATCGGATTCAAGAGTTTATTGAAATCCTACAAAGTTAAAAAAAAAACATTGAACTACTAACGTACGTTATTTTTACCAGGTTAAAAATTTAATGCGATTAAACCCGTAACTAAACGTAGTGATTATATTCTCTTTGCCCCTAACATTAGTTTTATTCAATGTGAAGTATACAACTGATGATATACAGGGTTACTTTTCAAAGAGTAGTGAAATTTTATGCTTAAGTTCTAACATATAAATAATGATATACCGTTATTGCAGTTTTTGAAAATACGAGTAAAGGCTTCTACATTTTTTTTAATTACCCTAATTGGATGTGATTTATGCGCAACAACTATGTACACGTATGCGCGCTCCTCTGTGTGCGATTCAATTCACGTTTTTGCCGACCCTTACGGATGTGTGCGTGCGTACTAAAATAGTAGATGCTAGATATTTATGAATGACAATCAGTTCAAATAATGCATTACCACGCATTCTGAATTTAAAAGATAAAAATGACAGAATGTTTGAGATTTTATTTTAATAAATTTTTCTTCAACATTCGCCTATATTACTTATTCTGAACCTTATCTGCAAATTTGGCCGTATATTGCAAAATAACCTTGTATAAATACTCCGTACTTGTACCTTTTCATCCTCCAATTTATCGCATGGGATTTACGGGTATGGTTGTAAGTGGACAATCGATTATTTTCGTATGCGATTATTAAAATGATCGATTAGCTACGATGTATGGTGCATACATTGGCACTATATCTTGTAAGTCCGTGGTCGAAAATGACCACGAAAATATAAACATGATAAAATAACTGGGTGATGTATACAGGAGTTCTGCTTGGTGCACTACGCGGGAGAAGTGACATATAATGTGAATACATTCCTGGAGAAGAACAACGATCTACTGTTCCGCGACATACAGGTCCTCATGGCTGCCAGCGGGAACAACATCGTGTCGAACTGCTTCAAGGTAAATTTGTTAAAAGTAACTATATTTGGATAATATTACAATTCAATTTAATGTATATTCCAGAACAATTTCAGGACCTATAAACCCTCTAAATTCTAAAGAAATCATAAGGTTGGGAGAGTCCTTTCTTTCTCTAACATAATTTGTCATGACTCATGACTAAGTTCTTACATAAAAGCACAGAATAAATAATAGTTAAAAGAAATAAATGTTAAAATAGCCAGTATTATCATTACAACAAAGAAAAAAGTAAATAGATGTATAAGAAACACCGGATCTCATAATTTGGAGGGGTCAGAGACTAAAGATTTGAGTATGGAACAAAATTATACTTTAAAATTTTATTTTTTGTTCATGTCATGACCCCCACGACCTTCCCTCTAACTCCGCATCAGTCAAGAGTAGAGACTTGTAAAATTTGCGTGATCTTATGTTAAATACTTGAACTACTTGTTTCTCGTGGCTTAGGACACAAACCTGACGAGCAAAAAGCGTCCGGAAACGGCGATCACTCAGTTCAAGAATTCTCTCAACGACCTCATCAAGATACTGAGCAGCAAGGAGCCGTCATACATTCGCTGCATCAAACCCAATGACTTCAAAACGCCAAGTAAGTACAAAAGTATAATATTAGGCATTATGGCAATAATATCAATGAAATATCCATGAAAACCCGCGTAAGAAACTCATAGTTACCGTGAAACTTCAACGCTCCGGGATTTTAAAAAGAATACCGATTCCTACTAAGGCTATAGAAATAAAAAAAATACCAATTTTAATAAAGAATATGACTGGATACTGCTATTAAAGTTAAAGTTAATTAATACAATTAAATTCAAACGCAAGTACACCACTGCAAAACTTAAAGATACTTTAAGCTTATTCTTTTATTTTTTTTATCTTTTAACTCGGGCTGGGTCAACAATGACAACTGATCGTCAAACACCTTTGATTCTCATGGCCATGAGAGTTGTTAAATATTAAGTTTATTATTAATTTATACTTTTATTCGTTTAACTAATTACAGACTATCAAAATTTTACTGCTGAACATAGGCGTCTCCATAGAATAACCTCATAAAGGATAATTTGCCCTAGGCCATAGTTAGTAAGATTGGTTGGCGAATCATGTAGTTGTTGCCCATCTCTTGTTTCAATGTCTCGCTGCTGGGACTTACGACACCCACTGGATGATATGGGTCGGGATATCACTTTACGACGTGCATAAAATCCGTAATATTTCTTTTTATCATTTTATTTATTTTTATTTACATTTGCAGTGCAATTCGACGACAAGCTGGTGTCTCATCAAGTGAAGTACCTCGGACTGATGGAGAACTTGCGGGTGCGACGCGCAGGTTTCGCGTACCGAAGAACTTACGAAGCCTTCCTTGAGAGGTTTGTATTTTTATAAAAGTATATGACGAACATGAATACGGTTAAGTGAATGTGTACAGTGCAACCGTACATTTTGGTTAGTAAGTGATTTATTTGGGTCAACATCATTTGCGTCATTTACTTTATTTTTCAAGAAGTCACGTTTTCATTCCGGACACGGCGGGCGCGTTCTATATCAATTTTGTATCAATATCAGTATCAATTTTTTATCATTATTAAGTTTAAATAAAATCAGTTTTTCTTATTTCATATATCATTTAAAGGTGTTCTGTACAGTAAGAGTATGACGTGACTCATAGTCACCTACATCTATCCTCGATTAGGAATGCAGATGCGTTGTCAGCCCTAAAGTCTAACATGGAATGCCTGCCATTCAAACGCTTTCGTTACGTATCTGATGTGTTCTACACCAAATAGATATGCATAAATGTATATTTATGTATTATATATTATATATTTATGTATTAAGTAGTAATTTCATTAATAAAAACCGGTTAAGAGCGTGTCTACTTCGAACAAAGTATTAGTATGAAATAACGAAATGAATTTGTTATTTCATACTAATGATCCCCCAAGCTTCGCACGCGTGATTTCTGGATCTAGACAGCGCCATCTACCGGATTCAATTGTGAACCTAAACTATCTATACCACTCAAACATACACAAAAAATTTCATCAAAATAGTTCGAGCCGTTTTCGAATTCTAGCGAGACTAACGGACAATAATTGATTTTTATATAAAGAGATAAATTACAAGTATAAAACTTATCGAAAGTAATTTTTATAATAACCCTTTTTATCCAGTGTTGAATATACTACAATATTCAAACTTCGTAACAGAGAAGAGAACCCATTAGACGGTGAGTGTCTATTGTAACTCATGGTCACCTGTAACCAAGTCCAACATCTGAGGACTAAGATGGAATGCCTCACAGCCTGTAAATACTGGCTCTCTATGGTCTTCAGCACAGTCTAACTACTACTAACAGTCGGTTTACGTCGGCTTTTCCGACAACATCAAACGCGATGGCTGACTGTATGTTCCTGTTAGGCTGTGGTGTTCAGACTGGAAGAGATTTTTCGGCAGCAGAAATAGATATGACGGTGGTGCCTACACAAACGAACTCCTTTGTGTAGGCACCACCGTCATATCTATTTTTTTTCTACCTAGGGCAGAAATAAAATTTTTGGATTTTATTTTGTAATTACCCAGTAGCTTTTGTTAGAAGTGGTTCACGGCATTAAAATACAAATTTTAAACTTAAATTCAAATTATATATAAATAATATTTTATACGTGGTAGAGCCATGCTGCAGCTATATTAGTAGTATAGTTGTAGCACGAATGGGTCGGCTCGACCTTAACACTGCTGTGTTTCGTATGGTAAGTGTAGAGAACCGGAGACCCTTTTTACTGGAAAAGAGGCATTTCATCTTGGTCCTCACGGGTGACAACACATCTCCATTTTTATTCGCAAACGAAGATAGATGTAGTTGTCTATGGGTCACAGCAACCAATTACCATCAAGTGGACTGAGTGCTCGTTTGTCACCCTATCCTATAAAAAAAATAATGATATACCGTTATCACAGTTTAAAAAAGAGTATTATAAGACTTCTACTTTTATTTGAAATTATCCCAAATTGATTGTGATTTATAGACAACAACGTTCTTATCTACAGATCTACTCTTACGAATGTATGCAGTAAAAACAGTTAAAATAATGCATTATCACGCATTATTAATCTAAAAGATAAAAAGGACGGTATATTTGAGATTTATTGCTTATTCTGAAACTTCTCTGCAAATTTGGTCGGTTATTGCTAGATAATAATATATACAATAGCGTATTCGAATCCACGACTTTTCAGATTTAGTAATTCATCATACCCTTAACCTATCAAAAGTTCACTGCTGGCTTACAGCAGTTGTTTTTAGTTATTACTAGGTAGATGCTGCTATCCATCACGTTGTTTCCCTCTGCCGCCTCTTACTACACCCACGGGACGATATGGGGTAGTGGATATTTCTACACTGTCACTATTCACGTTACTTTTACTAAACATTTTGTACTATTGCAGGTACAAGTGTCTGAGCGCGGAGACGTGGCCTAACTATCGTGGACCGGCTCGCGAGGGCGTGCAGCGTCTCGTCGCGGCACTCAACTACGAGCGCGAGGAGTACCGCATGGGCAAGTGAGTTACAGCGAATTATCATCAAACATACATACATACAACAAACATACTAGTGCGTGTTGTTAGTGATGACTTACGGATCTGAGACGTGGTCCTTCACTGCTGGCCGTATGAGGAAGCTCAAGGTCGCTCAGCGAGCTATGGAGAGGGCTATACTCGGGGTTTCTCTGCGGGATAAACTTAGAAATGAGGATATCCGCAGTAGAACCAGAGTAACCGACATAGCCCAACGGATTAGTAAGCTGAAGTGGCAGTGGGTCGGCCATATGGCTCGAAGAACCGACAACCGATGGAGAAGAAAGGTTCTCGAGTGGCAGTCTCGTGCTGGTAGGCGAAGTGTAGGGCGACCCCCCACTAGATGGTGTGACGACCTCGTAAGACATGCAGGAAGTCGATGGATGCAGGTGACTCAAGACCGTGCTTTGTGGTATTCCTTGGGGGAGGCCTATGTTCAGCAGTGGAATTGTGGAAGGCTGTAATGATGATACATTCTTCATAATGAGGATATCCACAGTAAAACCAGAGTAACGACCTGTAAGCTAAATTAACAATGGACAAGCCCAATGGCTCGGAGGACCAACAATCTATAGGGAAGAAAGGTGCTTGAGTAATAACCTCGCACCGGTTATAAGCCATAGTTACGATGCTTGTCAGGCATCAGATAGCTGCTGCCCATATCCATGTTTCAGTTTCCCCCTGTCGCCTTTTACGACACCTTCTCTTCTTATCATTTTATATACTTATGTATATTGTAGATAGACAAGCTTCCAGACACAGAACAATTACTTGTGGGCCATACAAACATTTGTATCGTGCTGGTTTCGAAATTGCAACCTCAGAGCATAACTGAAGTAGACCGGTTTTAATTTAAATTGTACTGCACATATCCTTTAAAAATTAGTAATTCAGATATGCCAGTTTTCTCACGATGTTTATCTTCACCGCCGAGCACGTAGTTCATCAGCACATAAATTACAATTAAAAATTTCATTGGTTTCGGGTTTCGGCGGAGAACGAACTAAGGTTGCTGGTTGCTGCGTACCTACTATAAATATTTAAGACTATATTTTCTTACATTATCTTTATATTATCAATGGCTATTTAGACTCAAACTATATCTATATTCAATATTTTTTTCATCAGCACAAAAATTTTCATCCGCTTCCCGAAAACGCTATTCGAAACGGAAGACGCCTTCCAAATTAAGAAGAATGACATAGCGACCATCATCCAGAGCAGATGGAGAGGATACTGGCAGAGGAAGCAGTACCTGAAGATGAGGGAATCCGCTATCATTATACAGAAGTGGGTTCGAAGGTTCCTCGCTCAAAGGTTACTGGAGAGGAGGCGTAAGGCTGCTCAGGTCATCAGGGCATTTATCAAAGGTATGAACTAAACTCAATTCTCACAATCAGTAAGACAATCCACTGCCCTATAAAATTATCCCGTGGGTGTCGCAAAAGGCGACAGAGGAAGACTAAAACAGGAAATAGGCAACAGCGTCTTCCTGATAACAGCTTAATATGAAAAAAGAACTTTTTTTTTATAAGAGAGGGGGCAAACGAGCATATGCGGCTCACCTGATGGTAAGTGACTACCGCCGCCCATGAACAGCTGCAACACCAGGGAGCGAATCGCAGATGCGTTGCCGGCCTTTTAAAAATAATTGTATATGTAAATATATACTTAAATACATATAATAAATACAAATAAATATATATATATATATATATATATATATATATATATATTTGTATAGACTGATGTACATACGTATAATACATCAGTCTACACTATACACTGTACACAAAATAATATTCTGAAATTTTTATTGGGGTATACTACATGATCTATACAGATGGCAAAACAATTTCTTTTGAAAACGTTGTCTGTCTGTCTGAACATAATCGTGTTACATAGAGATTGAACCGTTGGAACATAAATATATTATCTACGTCAGAACAAACATGAAATATAATATATGAAAATAAGACTGAAGAATTATGTTAGTACAAACTTGCAACGATTTTTTCGCATGCTTTCCGACTTGATTTTTAAAAACAAACTTGTCTTTATGGTATATCTCACAGCCGCCCCTTATGACACCCACGAGACTAAGTATAGGCAATATTCTGTCACGCCGCCTCGACCTCGCTTCCATCCATAAGAAACAAGCGGGTATATTTGCCTTAGTTGCCACACTTGGGGTTAGCAACCGCAGTATTTTTAACCCTTTCTATTTTATTTATTGTTACACCACCTCTTATATGTCTATCTCTGTTTAGCCTGATGGTTGACTTGGAGAGAACGCTCTATAGCATTAAGTCCGCCATATGTACTACTTTATGCATGAAAGTGTAAATAAATAAAGACTGTGAGAAACAACTCATGGCTCCGGATAGGTGGCGATACAGTGTCGTTTACGCCAGGCGTAAAATACTTGGAATGGCGACGGGCAGCCGCGGTCAAAGGTGAGAGATGTTCTATACTGTGATTGTCAATCCCCTGCCAAGCGCAACGATAAGACAAATTCTTCTAAACGGGAGAGACCAAAAACTTCTATGTATAGTACTGAACGGACTTTGCGGCCTTAATATATTACACACTAAGTTACGGTCAATTCTCCGTAACTCCTTCAGTCGACTGCGAGCAGGCGAGAAGACTAGTTCTTTGTTTTGTAAACCGCGAACGTTATTTTTAACAATCTAACACTGACTAATAAAACGCTTTCATTATTTGTATGCGCACTTTCTTAACGAGATATAAAGTTTATTTCAGTTAAGCAAGTATTTCGTATTTTCCTAAACACAGTAACGGTCGTAAATGAAGATACAACTGTGTGGCACGTGCCAGCTAGTTTGTAACACAGTTCATGTTTTGAATTAAAATATAAGTCTTTGGGAGAAATGTGTCATTGCCCATGTCCAGTTGTGTAGTCTTACTGGCTGATGAAGAATAATTTCAATTTGCTTGCAGGTTTCATCACGCGCAACGGCCCCGAAACGCCGGAGAACCGACGCTTCCTCGCCATAGCGAAGGTGCATTGGCTGAAGCGTCTGGCTACGCAGCTTCCGACCAAAATCCTCGATCTGTCGTGGCCGCCATGCCCCGCCACTTGTAAGGAAGCATCCGCAGAGCTGCACCGGCTGCATCGCGCCTGGCTCTCCAGGAAGTACCGCTTGGCGCTGTCGCCGGAGGACAAGAAACAATTTGAGCTTAAGATACTGGCTGAAAGTATCTTTAAAGGTGAGATATAAACAGGGACGTAGCATGAGTTGCTGCCGTCCGAAACCGCTAGAGCCTTAAACGTTGTCCTTTCTCCCCCCCCCCTCCATTTATTTTATTAAAAGTTACTTTGAAATAGGTCCCGTTGGGTGTCTTGTTAGTTTTTAATACGACAGAGGTTATTCCGAAACTGACTAAAATGAAAAAAGAAAAACATGCGTGAGTGCCGTGGAACACTCGGTTAGCACGAAGTTCTTTTCATAGTATATTATTACTGATATACTGATATACTATAGATGTCATTTAAAATAAAATAATATTTCTTTCATGGCAAGATACGTAAAAGTACGAGGGAGATGGATATCATTCCATCTCGCTTCCTTATAGCCGCCAAGGCGGTCTACACTACATCAGAAGGGGTCGTGACGGAAAAATCTTAGACTTTTTCTCGCCTAGCCCCCATCCGCCAAATTCGTACCGTCCGATAAAAAACTACGTTCCAAAAATATTGTATACTACAATAATTATTGTTGGTTAATTGTTAAGATTGCATAACTTTTGAATAACTTGACCGATTGAAGTCATATTCACACAATTTAATGTTTGTTTTGTTAAGACGATAGCTCATACTTATCCTAGGATCCGATAGGTGGAACAGTAGTCTAGTTATTAACAAATTCTATATTTCTGGACCAATATGAGTCATTCACAATGTATGTTGGCTTAGAAAAAGAAAATTATAAAGTCTGGACCTGATAGGCAGCACAGCACTATGGTTGATTTATTAATAAATTGTATACATATTTACTATGTAAAAAAAAAGTGAATTCGGAATGACACTCATCGGCAATACTAGATATGTCACTACAACGTCGATTAGGCTAGCTAGTTGAATAATAAATTTATTGTTCTATGCTTTTCATAATAAATAATACGGCTCCGTTGCGCAGTAGATTAGCAATGAGTCGCAGCGCTAAGTGCCGCGGGTTCTAAGTCCGCACGGAACAAGTATTTGTATGACCTACAAATAATTGTTCCGTATCTGAATGTGCTTGTCAACTGCCCCCATGATACAGGTGAAAATCCTAGTGTGGAGGTAACGTTGTTTAAACAAAAGAAAGTTTATTTTAGAAAATGCAGCACATTATACATTTCCGTGTTGCAGGCAAGAAGAACAGCTACCCGAGCAGCGTGGGCGAGCGCTTCGTGAGCGACCGGCTGCCGGCCGAGCTGCGCGTGCTGCGCGACACCTTCCTGGCGTCCAGCGCCTGGCCCGCCGGCGAACAGCTCATCGTACGTCACTTCACTAGCTTCCAATACATATATCCATTACAACCTATAACTTCATTTACCGTGTAGTGGCGATGTAAGAATAGATGGAAACCAATCAAGAGATAGGCAGCAGCGTCTTCCTAATAACAATTAAAAAAAATTGCGGTTGCCAACCCACTTGCCAAGCGTGGCAAAAATGACATATAAAATATCAAGCAATTTATGGAGGAGGCCGATGTTCAGCAGTGGACTTTAGTATGCTGTAACGGTAACGGTATCGGTTACAACCTATAAAAGTCCATTTTTTTTAGAATAAGGCCGGCCACATACAATTATATAACGTAACGCAATAGAATTCCGTTTCGGGATTCCGTTCCGATATTCCGACTCGGAATTCCGAAAGCAACAAGTCCATATAAAATATATGACCTCAATATACCTCAAATACGGTAGTTTTCCGTTCGAAATTTTGCGGGCAAAACTGGATTTCGTGTGTGTTCGGCCGGCCCGTTCGAAACGGAACGGAAACGGAATCCCGAAACAGAACTCCGTATGTATGTGGCGGGCGTTAGGGTGACAAATGGGCATACAATCCACGTGGTAGTAATCTACACGCTAGCGCAATATGCATGTACACATTCAGCCACGAGTAAAGCCCGCTCTACTTCGTAAATGAGGGGCATCCACGACTTCTTTTGCCACCAGGGTCATGCTGACAGATTTCGTAGCGGCGAAAGTTATTTTATAATAATTATATTAGAGATATATAAAATCCATGGTAGCTCAAGGGCCAAGCGCTCGCTGTAAATATCACAGTCTACGCGACCACCCCAAGTTCGATTCCCGCCGGCACCAATGACATTGTTAATTGCAAATTTTAAGTACAGACCACGTGTTCGGCGGTGAAGGAAAACATCGTCAGGAAACCTGTATGTCTGAGAAATAAGAGAAAAATATTTGGAAGACATGTAAAGTTCGCCAACATGCATTGGGGCAGCGCGGCGGACACTTCCTTGCCCTAAACCCCCCACAAAAATGAGAGGAGGTCTGTGCCCAGCAGTCAGACATATATAGGCTGTAACTTTATTTTTTACTTATTGTTCGGAAAGTCATTACGTTTTTTTTTAAAGAAAATGAAAGACGATTTTCTTAAAGTGAATAAATATTTTATTTACTTATATATTGTCTTCTTTGGTCCAATACTTTTTGCCATCTTTCTAGCAGTAGCATGATTCCACGGTCATAAAATGTTTGTTCTTTATTAGCAAAAATCTGATCCAGGCGGGTTTTAACCTCCTCATTTGCAGTAAGGGTTTAACGGTTTAAAAAAAATTAATGACCGATATAAATAATAATTCAGAACCAGAATATTTATTGGCAATAAGCTGTGTATGTACAATTTGCGGTTGACATTGCAATTAAATGTTACACAGTTTACCCATATCGGGAATGCAATAATTAAGAAATAAAAACTTTATACAAATTTAAATATTCATTGAAATTATAAAACACACTATGTATTAACCACTTCTTGAGGTGTATTTTAAATCTTTGCAAGTCCATAACTTTTATATCAGGTGGCAGATGATTGAATATTTTAATACCTGTACAAAAAGTGTTCTTATAATATATGTAATTATTAATTTTAGGTGTACATAAATTTTTGCGTATTAGACGTGAATTCAAGTTGGATTTAATCTGAAAATAGACCTTATTCTGTTTGATAAAAATTTAAATTTCTAAAATGTTAATATTAGTAAGGGTCAGAAGGTACCAGACCTGGAGAATACGTTGGGAACACATCAATACTAAAAATCTTTTTTATTTTAAATAAATAGATTGACTTGGCCATCGCATGAAAGCACAATGTATCTCTCAAGTAATACATATTATATTAAATTAGTTGGTTTAGTGCGATTGCCAAGTTAATTTATATTGATGTGGTCACTATAAGATCTTGTTAGGTTAACTAATTACGTAATAACTTAGGACCGAAGGACCCTTAAGTAGGGACTGAATACTCGTAAATAAACCGACTTGGTATTACATGGATCTCACAACATTTTACGTTTGAAGAACTGAGTTGCAAGACTTGGTTTTTTACAAGTTTATTTTTGATCGCATATCTTTATCAACTACAACTATCCTTCCAGAACATGGTGTATCTTCAACATCAAAATTGCCAGATCGAAATTTTGCAAACGAGTTTTGGCACTGATGTTCTGTTAATACGTTATCTCAATACACATCGGAGATACTTTTTTTGTTTGAACAGCATTTTTACCTTTTCGATAGTAAAAAAGGTAAAATGTCGAAAACGTTATTCAGTTATCATATTCTCGAAAAGGTACTAACCAAAAACTACTGTGTGAAATGAGTTGAACTTTTTCACAAGCATGCCTTGATATATGAGCTATCAAAATTTATAATGGTGCCTAATCAACTAAAGCGAATTTGCCTGTAAAAAAAATGTTCTCTGTTAGGAAAAAACGAAATTAGTTTCCGAACAATCTAATATGTAGTTTCTTTAGTAAAAAAAATTGCGACATCTGGTGAGCGTTAAATTTTAGCCCTCATAGTAGGAAATGATTTTTTATTTTTATAGAAAGACGGTGACAAACGAGCATACAGTTCACCTGGTGGTAAGTGGATGCTGTGGTCCATAGACATTTACATTTATCCTCGATTAAGAATCACAATGAAATTTGTTGTCCCCCCTGAGGACTAAAATTAAATTCCTCATTTCCAGTAAAAAGGGTCTCCGGTTTTCTACACTCACCATACGAAACACAGCAGCATTAAGCTTGCATTCTGTGAGAGCGTGGTTGAGCCGACCCATTCGTAGTCCAACGTTATCTGTATTTGTATCTGTTGTTGTATGTATCTGAAATGAGGCAATGTTGATGTCAGTACTCGTGCGAGGCGGTGAAGTACGACCGGCGCGGGTACAAGCCGCGCGCGCGCAGCCTGCTGGCGTCGCAGCGCGCGCTGTACGTGCTGGACGCGGCCGGCCGCCGCACCTACAAGCTCAAGCACCGCCTGCCGCTCGACAAGCTGCGCGTCGTACTCACCAACGAGACCGACCAGCTCGCGCTCGTCAAGATCCCGCAGGACCTCAAGAACGACAAGGTATGCTTCCACAACTTCCTCATCACATAACAACACTCAGCCTGCAACGATAAGGTGACGCTCTTCCTAAACTTTCTCTGCCGGTAACACTGCTCGATCAATAACGACAAGGTACGCTCCCACAACTCTCTCAACGAAAGTATGACTCACTCTCATAGCTACGTCACCACCTAACACTACTCGACCGATAACAAACACGGTGACGCACTTTCTCAACTTCCTTGGCCCCTAACACTGCTCAATTAAGAACGACAAGGTACGCTCCCGCGACTTCCTCGCCACATAACACTTATATACGTGGTAGAGTACTGTAGCTATATTGTAGTTGTAACACGAACGATTCGACTCGACCGGGGAAGAATCACGCTGTAACAGAATATCAGCGTAAAACAGCAGCTAAATGCTGCTGTTTTTCGAATGGTGATTGTAAAGAACCGGAGGTCATTACATCTTAGTCCTCAGGAGTGAGAACAAATCTTATTCTCGATTGAGAATCAAAATTTAGCTGCATTATCACCCAAAATAGAAAACCTAGTTATATGTAAAAAGGGGCTCCGGATCTCTACGCACACCGTACGAAACACAGCAGCTACAAGCCTTTTTTTTTTTCATTTTCTTACATTGTCATCCAATTCCAAGCTATATTCGAAGTCTAGCTCATCGGGAAGTTAGCTTAAAATCAATTCAAGAAAAGAGCCTACTCCTTTTTAAAAGGTCGGCAACGCATCTGCAATTCCCCTGGTGTTGCGGTTGTTCATGGGCGGCGGTAGTCACTTACCATCAGGTGAGCCGCATGCTTGTTTGCCCCCTCTCCTATAAAAAAAAAAATACTAATTTCGAACCGGACAGACACACACGGAAGCGAGTTAATAAAAACGTGGTAAAATAAGCAATAACTCTGTATTACCATAGAATTACTACGTGTATTACCTTATACAGGGTTATTTTTCAAAGAGTAGCCAAATTTTCAACTTAAGGTCAAATATATAAATAATGATATACCGTTTTTGAAAATATTCCAAATTGAATGTGATTTATGCGCAACATCGTTTTTGCCTACCGATCGACCCTTACAAATGTGTGCGTGCGCAGTAAAATCAAAAAAAGTTAAAATAATGCATTACCTGGCATTTTGAGTCTAAAAGATAAGAAGGACAGAATTATTTTTTAGATCTTTTTTAATTAATTTTTCTTCACCATTTGCCTATATTACTTATTCTGAACCTTCTCTGCAAATTTGGCCGGTTATTGCAAAACAACCCTGTATATTCCAGTGTAAAGTGTTCCGATACCCACGGGACGAGATAGGGTTATTGTTATGCTGCACGCGATGATAATAATATACTCAAAAACTTTAAATATTTTTATCCTTTAACTCCAGGGCGACTTGATCATCTCCGTCTCGCATCTGATAGAAGCGCTCACCATCGTCACCGACTACACCAAGAAGCCCGAACTCATCGAAATAGTCGATACCAGAACGTAAGTTGATTCTTTTTTTAACTCTGCAGAATTTGGATATTACAGAAATATCTAACATTTTTTAATAAAGGCAAAAATTTTTAAAATTGAAGTAATTATCAATCAAAATTATCAAAAAAAATTCCTCTATTGAAGATTTAATTTGTCACCAGACGTTTCGCACCTTTAACATCGTCGATCATTCATAAATGTTCCATTCCATTTCATTACAGCCACTGTTGAGTCCACTGTTGAACATAGGCCTCCCCCATGGAACGCCACAAAGCACGGTCCCGAGCCACCTGCATCCATTGACTTCTTGCAGGTCTTAGCAGGTCGTCACTCCATCTAGTGGGGGGACATCTAAATATAAATAAACGAAAGAAATTATTATATAATTATCAAGGAAATGACGATGAATATATTCGGAGGACTGTTTATATTGCACTGATAGATAGCATAATGACTGACCTACAGGACCGACTTTCTGCGGAAACGATGAACCTGTTCGGATTAGGCCATTCTTTAGAAGAGGATCTTCTTAATGTGAAAAAAGTATCAGAATGTTTAATATAATTTAATATAATTAATGTAAGAGTACAAGGCTTTCAAGTTCTGTCTTGGCAACACGCAATAAAAATTTAAAAACAAAGTGTATTGTTAAGTTAAGCTGATCATACGTTTCAAAGAGGAAGGATGTGGCCCTCATCTCCATGATATAGGCGAGTAACAGACGTCTCTCATCTTTGGTTAGAAACTCTAAGATCGTTGACGGGGCGTTGCATAAGTCATAAGTGAGTTTTATAGGAGCTATGGTGACGAATTATATTACGATAACACCTCGTGACAATACCAGTGTTACCAAAGTTCTTAACTTTAGAAAATTCCATAAGGAAATAATTTATTAATTCGATTATTTAACAAAATTCAACAGGATCGCTCACAATCTGGTGAATGGCAAGCAAGGCGGCACCATCGAGGTTACCAAGGGACCGCAGCCCGCCATACAACGGGCAAAGAGCGGCAACCTGCTTGTGGTTTGTTATTTTTCTTATATATGTAGTTCCTTAAGCTTCTCTTATATATTTTTTTAATTGGCCTACAAATAATGGTTCCAGGTTTTTTGGTAACATGTTTTGAAAGTTAATGCAACTCTTACATTATTGAACTTAAATAAAAACTTACCGTTACCATTAAATTCTAAAAAGTCCACTGCTGAACATAGGCCTCCCCATAAATTGCCTCATAGAGAAAATATTTGTCATTGTTGCCACGCTTCGCCGGAGGGTTCCCTCTGTCACCTCTTATGACACCCACGGGTTGTTCGGGGGTAGTGGACGATATTCTTACACCCCCTATAGACGGTCGTAAAAGCTTAATTGAATTTAATTAATAACTTTCTTTCCACCGACTTTTCTGTACGATCAACTTCAGTGTTCTTTTAGTCACAATATTTTTCTTCTCTGGTTTATCACACTGCTGTAGTAGTCCACTGGTAGACCTTGCCTCACCTATTGTAAGAAAAACATGCCGTTATCGCCCATTGAAGTAATATGTGCTACGTAGTAAAAAAGACGCCGAGACTTGGTTGTTTGCAACACTCGTGAGAGCCTATGGCACAGAATAAATAATTGCCTATGGGCTCAAAATGCCATAAAAAGGTACTCTACTCTGTGCCTCCGACCACGCGCCCCGAACTGCCGCATAGATTTTGTTCAAGGTGTCAGTTCTAGTACGTAGTACAGATTATTTGAATGTTACTACCATGTTCAGCCGTGTGATTTGATTCGCCGGTGGATTGGTTGGCGATCGCTCTACCACACCATTTACGTTGCTCCCCGTCGCCAGTCTGCTTATTTTACTTCTAGAATAAACAAGTTGGTATAACGTCATCAATCGAAAGTTATGAACCCTTTCTGACCTTTTTCGTATAATTACTTTTTTGTTTTTTTTTTTATTTTTTGATAGTAAGTAAAAAACTTTGTAACCGGTTTCACATTATTTTTTTTATTTACTACATTATTTACATTTTTTTTAATTTAAATTACATTATTTTTTAATTTTGATGGAAAGTAAAAAACTTTGTAAACGGTTTCACTTTTAGTTTTATATTGGGCATTTATGTAGAATTTACAAAGATTGCGTTTTCCATCTAAGCAAATGTAAGTACTATCGTATATGTATATAAAACATTATTTTATATGTGTACTTAACTTAAGTTTCTGCACTTTTTTGCCAGACGCGTGCAAATTCTATCATGCCATAAATAAATAATTTAGTGTATTATCAGCACTCGGCGCGGTCGGTTTTATTTATTATCGATCATAGCATTTACCGCCCATATCATTTACCGTTAATTATGAAAGGCTCCGTGGTGCTAAACATCAATTTGCAGTATCGAGGGCTGCGGGTTCGAATCTTGTACTAAACAAGTATTTGTATTTTTTTTATAGGATAGGGGTGACAAACGAGCACACAGTCCACCTGATGGTAAGTGGTTGCTGCAACCCATAGACATCTACATCTATCCTCTATTACAAATCAAAATGTAGATGCGTTGTCACCCGTGAGGACGAAGATGGAATGCCTTTTTTCCAGTAAAAAGGGTCTCCGGTTCTCTACACACACCATACGCAACACAGCAGCGTTAAGCTGCTATTTTACGCTAGTATTCTGTGAGAGCATGGTGCTTCCCCGGTCGATCCGACCCATTCGTGCTACAACTATGCTACTAATATAGCTGCAGCATGGTTCTACCATGTATATTGTTCCGGGTCTGCATGTTTGTCCTTGTGAAATTTATATATGTAAACTGCCCTACATGATACAGGAGAAGATCCTAATAACGTTTAAAGAAAGATAATATATTTTTTGGGAATCTATCCGTAGATTTTTGGTCCTTCGAGCCGGATATAAACTGGCAACCTCTGGAAATTCCACTTAAAGAAAACAATTGCAAGTACAAACATTTTAATGAATTTTCTTTTTTCAGGTTGCAACACCTTGAAACATTTATGAGTACTATAATTATAACAAAATATTTTGTAAAAAGTGTATTGCCTAAAAGCAATATATGTGACAACGACTATTATTCTAGTTATGCGGCAGTATATCAATTAGGTATTATATTAAAACTGTTTATAATTTATTCAAATGTTAAATATTATACTATACTATATAATATTGCTCTTTTGGTTTAATTAAATGTATTTTGTTATATTTTTTTATTTAAAATTAGAGAATTCTAACGTAAGGTACATTACAGTATTTTGACAAAAAAGGCATTAATATTTTTCCTAATTTTTATCTCCATTATGTTCTTTTATTTTTTGTTAAAATTATTTCGACATTAGTTGTGAAATAATAACTACATTTAATCAAATAAATACTTCTAACATTCTTTTTGTGTTAAAATTAATAATTTATTAAGGAATTGTGCATTAAAGCATATTTTTTTATTTATTTTATAATAAACGCTAATTCGTTCTGGGTGATGATGACTTAAAGATTCTCTAATTCTCTATTGCTTCTAGGATAACAATATGCTATGCTAGCTATGCTGCTATTTCAACACAATTTAGTATTATCTCCCGGAACAATAATTATATTCAAGTTTATTATTTGAAATTATTACATATTATCTACTGTAATAGGAAGTATTTTTAAAATATTCGTACAAAGTACTTATAATAGGTAATTAAATGCCATAACGTTAGTGCGAATAAGATAAAAGTGAAATGTGTCATCCTATTATTTTCTTGTAAGTGTTATGGCGCAATGCTCTATAGTAAAACTACATCAGCTGTATTATGTGTATTATATTGACACATTTCACTTGTGATCATTTCATTGTACAATTTGTAAGCTGAATCGAAGGTGCCTAACTGCGGTCACATGTAAACGACAGCGACCATTTTATTGCAAATAAAAATGGAGTTAAGTTTTTACTTATATCTAAATGTAAACAGAGTGAGATGTGTAATTAGTTTTTAATATCATTTCTCTGTCTACTCGCGATCGACCGCATTATATGACTGCTTGATTTCACTCTTCGTTCTTCGGCTTCGAAGTATATACCTACAACATAGGAAGTGTATTTTCTAAACGTATTCTGTAATAGTTAAAATGAGATCTATTTGTCTGAAACTGTTTGAAATTAATTAATCCTGTTTAAGTGTAGTTCTTCAGAACCGGTGCACAAGAATGCCTTCACTGCCTTCCGTTCCTATAAATTGCAATATTATGTGGATAAAGCCAATTACCTATTTTATAATAATAATATATTCAATTTCAATAGTGAGTAATAAATACTATGGGTGAAACATGGGTGAAAAACAAATTAAAAACAACAAAACGATAAAAAATTCTTAGCCTATATAAGCCCTTGTAAGCAACCGTACAACACTCAGACCAACAATGAAATTGGACGGAGCTCTGCATACACTTCATTTGATGCCGAAACCATGCTCAACTTCGCACCCACGCACACGTCTTCTTTTTTAACAATCCGTAAAATCTCACTGCTGGAGCCACACATATGCACCTAAAACCACGTTGATTGCAAATGATTTCCTACGTGCGTGTTCTTACAATAAGTTGAGCATGCTTTTGACTTAGTTTTTGCGTCACTTTAATGTGTAGCGCTCCGTCTTTCTTCATTGGTCTGATGTATAACATAACATATTATGCCTTGATCACACATTTAATAAATATAATTATTATTGTATTACCAGATATTATGTCTTTCAAAATAACAAGATTGAAAAGTAAAACTAATTTCTGTTATTTTGTATATATTTTACAAGGCTTTTCTTACAACTTGTAATCGTTAGATACAGTACAAATCATATTATGTAATATTTTGTAAAAGGTTTTCATTTTCAACACAAATTACATGAAGCAAATTCTAGTCATTTATTTTGACCTATCGTTTTTACGTTTACCATAGTTTACGCCCATGTAAAATGTTTAAGAAAACAAATGAATTTGAAATTGTTAACTGGAAGCAGGCAAACGAGTGCCTTATAGACGTAAGTAAATTCTTTTGCAGTCATTCTATTAAATACATGCATTTTTATAATTTTTAGTAGTTTTATTCTTTACATAGAACACTATTGGTCTAAAGGCCAGCGAGCAGCAGACTTACGGTATTTCAATAAGCTTCACGTTTTGTTCAGTTAATCCCCTAATCCCCTGATACCTGAGGTACATGAATTTTATTTTTTGCTTATGAGCATTGCAACGATTCTGCCATAAGGACTATAATATCGTCGGCAAATCAAAGGTGAGTGATGTATTCGCTATTGATGTTAGTACCGTATCCATAACCAGTTGCTTGAACTGCAGTTTCGTAGTAGTATGCAAAACTAATTGTTTCCTAGTGTGTGTTGCCAGTGATGACTTATGGATCTGAGATGTGGTCCTTCATTGCTGGCCGTATGACAAAGCTCAAGGTCGCTCAGCGAGCTATGCTGATGGCTATGCTCGGGGTTTTTATGCGTGATAAACTAAGAAATGAGGATATCCGCAGTAGAATCAGAGAAATCGACACAGGCCAACAGATTAGTAAGCTGAAGTGGCAATGGGCCAGCCATATAGCTCGAAGAACCGACAACCGATGGGGAAGAAAAGTTCCTGAGTGGCAGCCTCGTACTGGTAGGTATTTCGTTCAACGTTCAACGTTCTATAGCTCTAGTCATTTTATCGAATCAAAATCGATGGACTATCAAGGTGGTAAGTACGATAGACGCTAGATGGCACAAACACAAAGACCTGATGTTTGCATTTGCTTTACTGAATAATTTTCTGAATAACGATTTTATTTTTATCTGGGGCGCCTTGTCGTGCCTTGTCATTGCCTATACTTGCAGCACCTAATTAGCACTTAATTCCTTGCTATTAATATTTATCGTATATCTAATAACTTCATTGCGTTGCCAACGTTACGTTTTGCCAGCAATGCAAATTTCAATCGTTCGTTGCGGTGAAAATTTTGGAGCAACTAATTTTTAAACTTGGTACTTAATTAGCACCTAAAAAGCCCCTAATTTGGACTTTTTCTGAAAGCAATTTTGATTGCATTTTGATTGTCAGGAAATCTGAATTTTGCATCTGCTATGTTCTGAATAACGACTTTATTTTTATTAGGGGCGCTTTGTTATTGCGTATACTTGCAGCACCTAATTAGCACTTAATTCCTTGCTATTAATATTTATCGTATATCTAATAACTTCATTGCGTTGCCAGCGATACGTTTTGCCAGCAATGCAAATTTCAATAGTTCGTTGCGGTGAAAATTTTGGAGCAACTAATTTTTAAACTTAGTACTTAATTAGCACCTAAAAAGCCCCTTATTTGGACTTTTTCTGAAAGCAATTTTGATTGTATTTTGATTGTCAGGAAATCTGAATTTTGCATCTGCTATGTTCTGAATAACGACTTTATTTTTATTAGGGGCGCCTTGTTATTGCGTGTACTTGCAGCACCTAATTAGCACTTAATTCCTTGCTATTAATATTGTTGCGCGCCACTATTAATGTCTTGTACATGGCAACACTAGTTACACTAGCGCCCCCTAGTGTCGAGTAAATTAAAGTGTTGCGCGCCACTATTAATGTCTTGTACATGGCAACACTAGTTACACTAGCGCCCTCTAGTGTCGAGTAGCAGAACTAGGAGAGTCGAGATCCTTCCAGAAATTTCGGGACCGATATGTACTCGAACATTCTAGATGTCGCTACAGTAGAAGGTTCTGGAAACTATCTGAGGCCCTATATAAGGCCGGTATAGACCACGACCGGGGCAGTATTGAATTGGCGATACAAGAGATTACTTCGAAGCGAAATAACGGCGAACTGTGTTTTATTATTAGTGTAATTTTAGATTGTAATTAGTATTGTGTAATTAAAGTGTCAATTTTGGTAATTCAATCGGCAGTTCTTAATTGTCTCGAATCCCAAGCTCGTAACAATTGGCGTCAGAAGTGGGATCTGCGAGGATATTCAGGACAGACCAGCTCAGCAATGAATGGAAGGACAGCCTACAACATGCACAGCAGGAAGATTCGGACATCAAGCCGATTCTGGAATGGATGAAGGCCAGTGCTCCTAAGCCCAAGTGGAGCGACGTCTCAGCAATGAGTTCGACCACGAAAAGCTATTGGGCCCAATGGGACAGCTTGCTGATTCAGGATGGAGTCCTGTGCCGTAAATGGGAAAATGGTCGGGGAGACAGGTGTCATTTGCAAATGGTTGTCCCTAAGGCTAAAGTACCGGATGTCCTACAGCTGTACCATAGTGGTTGTTCAGGAGGCCACCTAGGAGTTAAGCGAACTCTCCTGAAGATCCGAGAACGGTTTTACTGGGTCCACTGTCGTGACGATGTCGAGGACTGGTGCCGCAAATGTACAAGTTGTGCGGCTGTAAAGGGACCTCAAATTCGTAGTAGAGGCGCATTGAAATTGTACAATGTTGGTGCACCATGGGAGAGGATAGCCATTGACGTTGCGGGGCCGTTTCCAGAAACTGAAAGTGGTAACAAGTATTTCATGGTAGTGATGGATTACTTCACTAAGTGGCCAGAAGTCTTCGCCATTCCAAATCAAGAAGCTTCAACAGTTGCAGATAAACTAGTTCATGAAGTCTTCTGTCGTTTTGGAGTACCTTTAGAGATTCACAGCGATCAAGGAAGGAATTTTGAGTCTCAAATATTCCAGGAAACTTGCCGAGTTATGGGTACTCAGAAAACACGAACAACTTCTTACCACCCACAATCTGATGGAATGGTAGAAAGATTTAATCAGACATTGGAGAGGTACCTAGCAAAAGTTGTGGAAAAACGGCAACGAGACTGGGACAGGCACATACAACCGTTTTTGTTGTCATATCGAAGCGCTGTTCACGAAAGTACATCAGTGACACCAGCTTTCGCAAACTTTGGGAGAGAATTGCGGCTGCCTGCAGACCTGATCACCGGAATACCACCTGATGCCCCACGCAGTATAACCGATTATGCAAATGACTTGCGTAACAAAATGAATGACATTTATGAGCACGTCAGACAGACGGGCCAGCAAACGTCTGAGAAGATGAAAACACGGTATGACCGCAAAATGAACAACAAGGGGTTTGATGAAGGTTCACTAGTGTGGTTACACAATCCAGTTCGCAGCAAAGGGAAATCTCCTAAGCTTCAAGCTAAATGGGATGGACCGTACCGGATTGTGACAAGGATCAATGATGTAACCTACCGCATACAGAAAGGTGCCAGAGGTACTCCTAAGATTGTCCATGTGGATCGACTGGCGCGTTATTATGGGGCCAATAATGCTCGGGACGAGCATGTCTTAGGAGGGGGCAGTGTTGCGCGCCACTATTAATGTCTTGTACATGGCAACACTAGTTACACTAGCGCCCCCTAGTGTCGAGTAAATGAAAGTGTTGCGCGCCACTATTAATGTCTTGTACATGGCAACACTAGTTACACTAGCGCCCTCTAGTGTCGAGTAGCAGAACTAGGAGAGTCGAGATCCTTCCAGAAATTTCGGGACCGATATGTACTCGAACATTCTAGATGTCGCTACAGTAGAAGGTTCTGGAAACTATCTGAGGCCCTATATAAGGCCGGTATAGACCACGACCGGGGCAGTATTGAATTCTCCGCTAGGAGTAAAGTATTCTGTGTATTGAATTGGCGATACAAGAGATTACTTCGAAGCGAAATAACGGCGAACTGTGTTTTATTATTAGTGTAATTTTAGATTGTAATTAGTATTGTGTAATTAAAGTGTCAATTTTGGTAATTCAATCGGCAGTTCTTAATTGTCTCGAATCCCAAGCTCGTAACAATATTTATCGTATATCTAATAACTTCATTGCGTTGCCAGCGATACGTTTTGCCAGCAATGCAAATTTCAATAGTTCGTTGCGGTGAAAATTTTGGAGCAACTAATTTTTAAACTTGGCACCTAATTAGCACCTAAAAAGCCCCTAATTTTGGATTTTTCCAAATACAAATTCCCGACTTTGCGTTGCTAGCGATACACAACTGTGGAATTGTGAACGGCTTTAATGATGATGATGATGATCATGACTAATATTAAAACAGTTGAAAACAAGTATTTTAATTAATGTAATAGAAATTTTTATTTAATCTAAATACTGAATTAAGGCGAGTGGCTATTACGCGATTATGGACGCCACTAAAGTTTGTTGTCCGCCTGGGTGATAGGACCTCAATATATGTCTGCCATGCAAAATATATATGTCAAATAATATTATCAACAACATATATAAATTGCAGCTTTTTTTGAAATAACGTAAATTATAAAGAAAAAAATATACCTACTTGTCAACCTGCCTGTCATGACCTTGGGACCGCCATGTCTGCGAATGTTATTTTTCGGTAACTTTTATTAAATATTTCAAGATATCAAAGCAGACTTATTACTTTCACGTTTTTTCGGTCATTTTTTTATACATTTCACACCTGAGCATCTTTATATCAACCGCCGGTCAAACTAAAGAGTCCCCATTTCATGTATCTACCTCAAGTATAGGGGATTAACTATTTATGCGGATAATACCAACGCGATTGTATTTCCTAGCTTGGTAGACGAATTAAATACCAAAATGAAAAACACACTGTACAACTTTAAAAGTTGGTTTACTACAAACGATCTTTTATTATACATATACAAATAAAACATACGCAATGCTTATCAAATCTACAGCAAGACAAAAATAATCAATAAACGTCAACATTGACGGTATAAACATTGACTCTGTTGAATCAGTTACATTTCTAGGAATCCACATTAACAGGTATTTGAATTGGAAAAAGGAAATTAAAGCACTAGAATCTACTATCAGTTCAGCATGCTATGCCTTAAGAAGTTTACGAGAAGTTACATTAAAGCAGCTTAAATTGATTTATTTTGCTCTAGTAGAATCTAAACTACGTTATAGCACATAGACTTAGGATCAGTGGCGCAGCGAGCCTTAGATCGGCCCTGTATCAAAATTTGATAGGGGGCCCCAATGAAGAGTAAAGATTTCATAAAAGGAACAAAAACGCTTGCATTGATTTAAAATTATTTTACGAGTATATAGCCAAACAATTCAAATCAATAATACATTTTTCGTGACTTTTGTTCAGCGAACATAGCTGAAGACGATTCGGCGGCATTCATAGCTGAAGAAGTTTTCAGTTTTACTAAATTTTATACTTCTATAGACAATAGTGATAGCCTTTCCTCTCCCATAGAAGTCCTTGGAATTTTTGCTTATACATTCTCGGGGCCCCTGTAGCCCGGGGGCCCCGTATCATTGATACGGCTGATACGGCGGTAGCTACGCCCCTGCTTAGGATATACATAGCATACATATAATATTCTAGGGCAATAGTTATAAGTATAATATTAAGGCAGCTTTTGTATTACAAAAAAGTGCGATCCGTACCATGTTACGTAATCCACAAATTGAGTCGTGTAAGGCACATTTCCGTAATCTTGGCATATTATCGGTCTCCTCTCTATATAGGTATATTAGTTTCACTTACTTATTTAGTAAAGAACTTTCACAAATATGAAACATACGAAGAAAGGAAAAAGAGAGAAATGTACAGTCGAAAAGATTTAAAAATTTCTATTACAGCAATATTGAATGTGTGTAGTGTATCTTTGCCTACCTCATTTAAAACTATTTATTGCCACCACAAATTTCAAAATAAATTAAAATCATTATTAATTTAAAAAAAAGCTACTACTCAGTTGACGATTACCTAAATAACAAAAGTAAACTTAAGGAATGTTAATTTTTATCGTTTATGTAGTATGTAATTTATTATCTATTATGACATGAAAAGTATTTAATTAATTTGTCAAATGATGTTTAAACTTTATCGATTCTAATTTTATCTAAGATAATTGTATGTAAATGTTAGTCTTTATCCATGTAATAAATTTCGAATACAATATTGTTCTATGGAATAAATTACTATGGTCCCCACTCACGGTCAGTTAAACTGACATCAGTTCAACTGATGACTTCAAACGGATTTAATCCAAAATAAATTCGACACACACGGTCAGTTCAACTGATCATTCCAACTGATCAGTTCAAACTAGGGCTGTTGATATCGGATTTTCAATATATCGATAATTATAAATATATCAATATCGGAGTTTTATATATGGGATACATAAGCGATATATTGATGCTTATTGCTTAAAAATGATTCACACAGTTTATAATTTAGTATATTTATTAAGCAAATTAAATTGTAAATGTATGAAAATGTTAGGTTATAGTTCTTAGTAATTATTTTACTAAGAACTATAACCTAACTATTAAAGAGCCATGATAGCTCAGATGGTTAACGCTCGCTGTAAATTTCACAGTACGCGAGTAACCCGGGTTCAATCACTGCCGACACCAATGAAATTGTTAATTGCAATTTTAAGTGCTGATTTACCACGTGCTCGGCGATGAAGGAAAACATCGTGAGGAAACCTGTATGTCTGAGAAATAAAATATTCAGAAAACGTGAAGTTCGCCAACACGCATTGGGGCAGCGCGGCGGACGTTACCCTAAAACCCTCTCAGAAGTTAGGAGAGGCCTGCCCAGCCGAGGAGTGCCCAGCATTGGGACGTATATAGGCTGTAACTTTAACTTGAATTATTGTTTAATTTAAATAAGACAATTATGTTTACCAATATTTGTCAGTAAGAGTTTTCAAAAATATTCGTTGTTGAAAAATATTCGATGCAGCTAAAGAAATCAAGTATTTAACAGCTATTTCTAATACCACGGAAATAAATCATAAGACGCCTAAGCGATTAAAATAACTTGAGGCTTATACCAACATCGAAGCACTTATTTTGTCGTTTTCTCTAATAGCTCACATGTGCAGACACTTAATACACATAATGGCATCACTTTGATAAAAATCCACTTCAAACGATTATTTAAACGATAAAACAGGAGCAACCATCCGTCAATTGTCAAGCTCCTGCCAAAACTCACAGTAAGTAAAGTAGTACTAAGTTTCATAAATTATAGTGATTTTAATACCACATAGATATACTTTACAAAATTACATTTCTTTAAAAAAAAATATTTTAAAAAATATATCGACTGTCGTATATTTCAATATCAAACTTATATTTCAATATATGTCGTCAAAAATATTAGAAATAAATATCGGTATTTCTAAATAATAAAAAGGATTTTTCGATATATCGATATTTTATTAACAGTCCTAGTTCAAACGTGGGGCGTGGCCGTGGGCGTTTGGTTTGCGTGACTCCTATAAAATATCACTTTATAGGAGACTTATTTAACAGCATTTCCTGACTATTAATATATATATATATATATATATATATATATATATATATATATATATATATATATATATATATATATATATACAAATAAATAAAATTGAAGTGTCTATATATAATGTCAAAATAATAGTTTTTTTACTAAATGCATATGAAAATACATACGGTACTTATAACAAAAACACAATTTTTAAAATCTTTGTTTATCTTTCTTTCTGTCTGTCTGTCTGTTTTTCTGGCTAATCTCCGAATCGGCTGAACCGATTTTGACGAGACTTTCGGTGGCAGATAACTGATATTATATGGAGGAACTTAGGCTAATTTTAATTTAGAAAAAGAATTAGGGTTCGATGCAAAAAAATTAAAACCCATGAAATCCAATCGTAATAAATTACACGCGGGCAAAGTCGCGGGGAACAGCTAGTTAATAGATAGGAAATGATATTTTTAATTTATAGGAGTCACGCCAACTAAACGCGCACGGCTGCGACTTCATCGATCGAGAAATGTAATCCGTTCCGTATATAGGTATATAAATAACGTTTCCTCTATATTAACACTTCAAAAGATATTTTTATTCATGATAAGGTCAGTATTAAGACACTTTTAAGAAATGGGTCAGTTATTATGATAATTTTACTCATTATGGTAAATTATATTTATTTAATAAATGTGTTATTTATTTTTATCTGTTTATTAAATTACCTATCTGTAGAGTGGGCGACACCCCTCTGATACTAACTTGCACTCCTGTTATGGTGAACCCAAAAAAATCCGTGGGCATGGGCACATTCTGAAGGTCTTAAGATAATGGTTATCGGTTTTTAGTAATGGAAATAGTTAGGATGGCCTAGTTTTCTGCCACTGAGATCCTATATCCACCTTCGGATTGCACCATCAGAAAGGTGAGATCATAACAGTCACCTAAGTCTTTATGAGCCCTTTCAAGTGAGTTCAAACACGACCGTTCTATGTAGTGCAGCCACTGAGATCCTATATCCACCTTCGGATTGCACCATCAGAAAGGTGAGATCATAACAGTCACCTAAGTCTTTATGAGCCCTTTCAAATGAGTTCAAACACGATCTTTCTATCTAGTGCCACCACTGAGATCCTATATCCACCTTCGGATTGCACCATCAGAAAGGTGAGGTCACAACAGTCACCTAGGTCTTTATGAGCCCTTTGAAATGAGCTCAAACACGATCGTTCTATCTAGTGCCGCCACTGAGATCCTATATCCACCTTCGGATTACACCATCAGAATGGTGAGGTCATAACAGTCACCTAGGTCTTTATGAACCCTTTCAAATGAGTTCAAATACGACCGTTCTATCTAGTGCCGCCACTGAGATCCTATATCCACCTTCGGATTGCACCATCAGAAAGGTGAGATCATAACAGTCACCTAAGTCTTTATGAGCCCTTTCAAATAAGTTCAAACACGACCTTTCTATCTAGTGCCATCACTGAGATCCTATATCCACCTTCGGATTGCACCATCAGAAAGGTGAGGTCACAGCAGTCACCTAGGTCTTTATGAGCCCTTTCAAATGAGCTCAAACACGATCGTTCTATCTAGTGCCGCCACTGAGATCCTATATCCACCTTCGGATTACACCATCAGAAAGGTGAGGTCATAACAGTCACCTAGGTCTTTATGAACCCTTTCAAATGAGTTCAAACACGACCGTTCTATCTAGTGCCACCACTGAGATCCTATATCCACCTTCGGATTCCACCATCAGAAAGGTGAGGTCACAGCAGTCACCTAGTTCTTTATGAGTCCTTTCAAATGAGCTCAAACACGACCGTTCTATCTAGTGCCGCCACTGAGATCCTATATCCACCTTCGGATTACACCATCAAAAACGTGAGGTCATAACAGTCACCTAGGTCTTTATGAGCCCATCCAAATGAGTTCAAACGCGGTCTTTCTATCTAGTGTCGTCACTGAGATCCTATACCCACCTTCGGATTGCACCAACATAAAGGTGATATCATCCCAGTCATCTAGGTCTCCATTTACCTATTTGAAAATGAGTCCAAACACGATGGTTCTACGTAGTAGCATCACTGAGAACCTTTACCCACCTTCTGAGTCCACCATAAGGAAGGTGACATCACTACCATCACCTTGGTCTCCATCCTCTGTCAAACCAACTTCTCTAAATATATATGACGGCTCCCTGGCGCAGTGGCTTAGCAATGAATTGCGGCACGGGTTCGAATCCCGCACGGAACAAGTACTTGTATGGCCTACAAATGATTGTTCTGGGTCTGGATGTTTGTCCTTGTGCAATTTGTGTTTGTAAACTGCCTCCGCGATACAGGAGAAAATCCTAGTGTGGGGGTAACGTTTTTTTTAATAAAAAAAAATATATAAAATAATATAAAATCTTAAAACATGTTATAAAAAATTATAAAATATATATAAAAGCTACTAAGAAAAGTATGTACTTACCAATAATGGAAACGAACTGAAGCCAGCGGATTACGGTGCGCCCGGAAAAATACGTGGGTTGCCGTCAGTTAAAAATTGTAACTTAAGATTTCACATTCACGATCAGTTTTTGGATGTACGTCAGTTCAACGGAGCAGTTTAACTGACAGCACGCCCGAATAAAATCCGTGTGTTGCCTTCAGTTAAAAATTTCAACTTAAGATTTCACATTCACGGTCAGTTTTTGGATGTACGTCAGTTAAACTGTTCAGTTTAACTGACCGTGAGTGGGGACTACGTAAGCCTGCCGCTCGCTGGCTCTTAAGACTATATTGACATATTCTCTGTAATAGCTAACATACACATTCTTCTGACATATTGCCATTATTTCATAGGTAGCGATCCGTAACGGTGTCCTCGTTGGAAGAATCATCCCTAAAGTATTACAGTATAAACGGAACATCTCCATATTCACCGCCTAGTCCTTGTAAACTATAAACCTAAGCTCTTTCTTTCAAACTCATTCAGCGCCCCATTAGTTATTATAGCCTATCAAAAGTCCACTATTGAACAAAGGCCGATTGCCTCATAGTGGGAATATTTGCTATAGTTGCCACGCTTGGCTTTTGCTGCTGCCGCGGCTGTTTTCGAGATGATGCTTTTGCCCAACTCCTAGTTTATCTACCCTCTGTCGCCTCTTATGACACCCGCGGGATACACCACCACTACAAAGTTACAACGCCCCATATAAAGACGAAACACCACTAACACATACATATATCTTTCGATAATTATACAGATCGAGGGCTCCGTGACGCAATGGATTAGCGATGAGTTGCAGCACTAAGGGCCGCGGGTTCGAATCCCGCACGGAACAAGTATTTGTTTTGTGCTTGAACTTGAAGATGAACTCTGCTTCTGCGTCTGGTGGTGAGTGCAGGTGCCCCATTATCCCCCCCCCCCCAATCAACATGGTAGCGGAATCAAATGAAAGATTGTCCCAGGAAGTTACCAGCACCTCTGGAGAATCCCTCGCTGAGCATCCACGACCAAGCTACTCCACTCCTGAGCGTGGGTTCTAAGTCAGTCCCGCGTATTCTGGGGGGAGGGGGGGGGGCAAAATTCTGCTCAAAGCAATAACTGCTCGAGGCAAGCTGAGCAACAAGACCAAGGCGACCCCTGCCACGCTATCCGTGAATTTCTGCAACATCAGGTGATTTCACTCGAACATACACGCCGATGTCGTTGTTTCGTTTCACTAGGAGTTTTATTTCGCATACGAACTCTCTGTGGAATAATTTACCAACGGTGATTAACGACTTAGGGACCTTCAAGAAAAAGAGCTTACTCCTTTTTAAAAGGCCGGCAACGCAACTTGGAATTTCCTTAGTGTTGCAATTGTTGATGGGCGGCGATAGTCACTTACCATCACGTGAGCCGTATGCTCGCTCCTATAAAAAAGAGTAAGTAACTTCAACTTAAAGTGTTGAGCCATATTTCGGCCATCGATATCGATATCTGAAGGATCTAGAGAGCCAGTATAATTACAGTCTATGTGGTATTCCACCTTAATTGTCATGTCGTCGTGACTACGCATCTGTAGCCCTTTTTTTTGGAAGCTGGCTGCAGGTGTCCATGGACTGCAGTAGCCACTAACCATCAGGTGAACTAAATATATGTTTGTTTCACTTTAATGAAAAAAAATAAAGAAAAAATATTTTTTGTTAAACGCGTTTCTTTTTATTATATGTATATTATTGTTACTTTGGGTTCGTAACCCAACATACTGGGAAAGGAATCAGACAATTCCGGAGTGGTCACAGACCAGCTATATGCGCTAATAGGAATTTATGCAGCATTACAGGTGCAGGCACATGAGTCTTACGACACCACTGCTAACAGGAGAAATTTCTAATGTAATACTAAAAACACCAGTTTTGAATGATAATGAGCAAGATAAACATTAATAGCTTATGTCCAGTATGGTCTAGATACTGTTGCACGCCACTATTAATGTCTTGCACATGGCAAAACTAATTACCACTAGCGCCCTCTAGTATCGAGTAGCAGAACTAGGGGAGTCAAGATCCAGGAGGCTCCAATTACTTTAGTATTTAGTATGCCTTGAGAAAGAAATAAATGGATTTTTAATTTTAATTTTTAATTTTTTAATTTTCTAGAATTTTGGGACCGATATGTACTCGAACATTCTAGATGTTTCTACAGTAGAAGGTTGTAGAAACTATCTGAGGCCCTATATAAGGCCGGTATAGACCACATCGAGTCAGTATTGAATTGGCGATACAAGCGAATACTTCGAATCTATACAACTGCGAACTAAAGTGATCAGTAGTACAATTGTGTTTTATTATTAGTGTGGTTTTAAGTTGTAATTAGTGTTCTATAATTAAAGTGTCAATTTTGGTAATTCAATCGGCAGTTTTTAATTGTCGCGAACCCCAAGCTCGTAACAATACATTTGAATCCAAGATATATGACTTATTGTTACAATCACATCATCACCATACAGCACATCACAAGTCCACTGCAAACATAGACTTCCCCCAAAGGAACGTCACAAAGCACTGTGCTGAGCCACCTGCATCCATCGACTTCCTGCATCTCTTACTAAGTCTTCAGTCCATCTAGTGGGAAGTCGCCTAAACTTCGTTAGTTAGGCAGTATGAGGCTGCCATTCGTGAATCTTTCATCCCCATCGCTTATCGGTTCTTCGAGCTATATGGCCGGCCCATTGCCACTTCAGCTTCTTGATCTGTTGGGCTATGTCGTTTACGTTCGAACTCATTCCGAAGTCATTTTATTACGGCATTGTCGACTCATAACGAAGTCCTTCAAGTAGAGAAACTTCGAGCATAGCTCTCTCCATAGCTCGCTGAGCGACCTTGAGCTTCCTCATTCAGCTAGCAGTGAAGCACCATGTCTGAGATCCATATGTCAACACTGGCAACACGTACTGGTACAATTTAATTTTCTACCGACTTCAAACAGGAGGAGGTATTCAATTTGAATGTGTTTTTTTGTGTTAGTTACCTCATAACTTTTTTCTGGGGTGAATCTATTTTGATGATTCTTTTTTTATTTGAAAGCTGGTGCTGCACATGTACTCCCATATGATTTGATCAAGGTCTGACCAATAGTTTTCGATTTATTCTTAACAATTTATATTAAAGTCGGTTGTAAAAAAATTTTAATTTTTAATTATCATAAACAACAATCACATTTCAATTTTCAATCTTATTAAAACAGCTCTAATATTGTGTATTTGAAAGATTGAAAGGTATGGAAAGCCAGTATCATTACAGGCTAACAGGAATTTCTAGTCCTCAGAGGAGATTACGCCCCTGTAGTCTTTTTCTACCGACTTCAAAAAGGAGGAGGTGTTCCATTCGACTGTGTTCTTTAGAATAGAATAGAATATTTTTTATTCAATATTCATTACATGTGTAATTCTTATTGAAAGTCATTTTTTACTTTACCACTGGTTCGAAAAAACCCTCTGTCCTGGGAAGAACCAGCAAGAAACCCAGCGGGACTTTTTTTTTAAAATAAATTTTACAATATAAATGATTACGAACTATTTACAAAATTTATTTTAGAAACTGCTTGGAAGCGATCACCTCATTCCCAGGGGTTATTATCAACCATGTATTCATTTATACTATAATAACCCTTTTTATACAGTTTCAGCTTAATAAAACATTTAAACTTGGTAATAGAGAGAACCTGTACACTTTCCGGGACCTTGTTGTAATAGCGTATACATTGCCCCAAGAATGAATTACTGACTCTGTGGAGTCGAGAAACTGGTATCACTAGCTTGTGTTTGTTCCTAGTGTTTACAGAATGTATATCACTTCTTTTACTAAAACTATCTTTGGTTTTGTGAACATACATTAAATTTTCGTAAATATACTGAGAGGCCAAAGTTAATATATTAATTTCTTTGAATTTATCTCTAAGAGACTCTCTCGGTTTTAGATTGTAAATAGCTCTAATGGCCCTCTTCTGTAAAACAAAAATAGTTTCTGAATCAGCCGCATTTCCCCATAGCAAAATCCCATAAGACATTATGCTATGAAAATAACTAAAATAAACTAATCTAGCTGTCTCGACACTAGTGAGACCTCTAATCTTTTTTACAGCATAGGCTGCAGAACTTAGTCTGCTTGCTAATTTGGATATATGGGGGCCCCACTGGAGCTTTGCGTCAAGAGTGATGCCAAGAAAAACAGTGGATACAACAGGGCTCAATTCCTCCCCATTTAAAAACACATTGGTATTCAGATTTTGAACATTCGTTGTTGTAAATTTAACACAATTAGTTTTATTTCCGTTCAAATGCAGATTATTAACGTTAAACCAATGCACTAATTTTGATATAGCATTATTCACTTCGTCACATTTAAATGATTGACGTTTAAGTTTAAAAATCAAGGAAGTATCATCAGCAAATAATACTATATCATGACTATCCCCTACAAGGTGAGGTAAGTCATTAATATACACCAGAAACAGGAATGGGCCTAGAATCGAGCCCTGAGGTACACCCATTAGTACAGGTGACCCGGAAGAACTTTTACCATTGATAATAACCTTCTGTTTTCTATTACTTAAATATGCAATAATAAGTTTAAGCGCTGTGTTCTTGCTGCTTTTCTTTTGTATGTTACCTCATAACTTATTTAAAAATATATTTACCCTACATTATATTATAATGTATTTTTGCATAAGTGTTATTTTATGTAATAGTTTCGAAACGACAGATCAGTCGCTATATGTTAAAAATTAATTTGCCAAGAACCACATAAAAAATAAAATTATAATTGACTTCGGATTGGTTAAGAATTTGGTGCAAGAGCACATCTCGCGCGCACCTCAACCCGCATCATCATAAAAGAGACTGTAATGGTCATCAATGCCTCGTTTAAAGGCGAAACACGTATATTATCGACGGTGGCGTGGTATTCCTAATGTAGTGGCCATAGATTACTGTATAGTAGTGGCTTTGGGATTAGTGGTGACGGGGATAGTGTACGCAATTGAGCGAGTGCGGGATTGGCTTAGTTTAACTAATTAATTTTTAACATCTTTATTATAATGGATATTCACAAAGTAACACCTAATATTAATTATGCTATGAAGAAATCTTGTTTCTGCACAGTTCTTTGGAGGAAATCATCAAATATGTTTATGTAGAATAGGATAATGAAAGAGGTTATCATAATTCATTGTAGTTTAATTATTTTAAAAAAGTTAGGTACATTTTTACATTGAATTTTATATTATAACAACAATCCAGAGTTATGGCGACACACCCGCGGCCGTTCAGTCTTACAAAAAAAATCAATATTGGATACGAAATTCGAATATTGCCTTAGTTTTTTAAAACCTCTCTCGCGTTAACTATGAACTCTCTTGCACCAATATTTATCCTAGACTTCCACACATTCTACAAGTCCTCCTGTAGGAACTATATGTAGGCAATTCAATGAATAAAAATTATGCATTTCTTTCCTCCTTTACCATATAATAGTCAATTGTTTATTAAAAAAAAAACTAAAATATGCGACACGGCAATCATTAATGGCTGCCATATCTTATAGATAAAACATTAAAACAATATCTCGATTAGCCCATACCTAAACTCCGGATTATTTGTTCATATAGCAAACACCGCATCTTAATCTATATAATACAGGGACTTCGTCTTTGTGGCGGTATGCTACGTTGCTTTATTACCTAATTTTATACTACATTCATCATAGGAAGCAAAAATAAAAAAAATAAATGGAAATGAAGATTTAATATTGTGCTGTGCTTATTTTAAATGATATACAAATTTCTAAAAAAAAAAATAACAACTTTTTTTTTAGAAATTTCTATACCATTCAACCATTTAACTGTTTTGATGAATGAATTTGCAAACCTTATTTACGATAATATAAAATTATGTAAATTACATTGCGTTGGATACCTAAAATACCCTGTGAATTTTAATTTCCGCTTCCAATAATGAATAATAAGGCTCCTTTTTTAAAAATGCAAGTAATGACGCATCCTATGCAAGCGAAAACTAATTTGTGGTCAGTGTGTTGGAAGATATTGGAAAAGAACTGAGATACGCGTCATATTTGAGCTATTAAATAATATTAAATAAAGGAACAACAAAATCACTACGTGTTTTAAATGGACTGTTCCACTGAGTTTCCTTAATTTTTTTTTATAAATAATTATTAAAAACTGATAATTTTATAAAACACATGTCATTAGAACAGAATTTGAGCAGACTTCAAGAAATGAGAAGGTTTACAATTCGACTGTTTTCTTTTTTTTTTAAGTAAAAAATTTACTATTTAATTCTTTAACATTATCTCAAATGTACAGAATTGTGATGACCGCAGACACAAAATATTTTTTTATAATTGCCATTATAACTACAATAATAGTTAAAATAAAATATGTCTTAATGTAGTAAGAGTTGATTACAGTTTACGACTATTATTGCTAATACAGTGGAACAATCTAGACTTAAACAATTTCCATTTACCATATTTCACGCTTCCTCTCATAAGAATGATTACCAAATATAAACATTTGTGAACGAACAATAACACGACGATATATTACCTATTTAGAACTTTATATATACAGACATCATGATGTGATGCATTTATAATACTAATTAATAAGGCCTAATATACATATTACATACCTAAAATATTATTACTACATATTAAATGCAAACTAGTTTGGATTGTCGTTCCAATTTATTATGCAACTTATATATACGCTATTGTTTTTGCGAAATTAGGCTATTATCAAAATAATTGCTTTTTTTAACCAAACATTAAGGCAGATATTTTCATTTGGAAAAGAAAATCAAGGGCTTATTTGTTAATCTAGATGTGATTTGTTAAGCCCAGAGAATATGATGAAATACCTCATTCCTACTATTCAGGTGTAGCATCTCTGCTCCATCCTGACAAAAGAATGAGTATTGCTTAAGAAATCTGTGCATCGCATTGGATAGTTTCCGATTATTCGTGCAGTAATTTTATCCATGTGGCACATAAATGGCACATATCTATATTCATATATTCTCGTATAATGCATCGTCACCCCAGAGTACTAAGATGGAATGCCTCATTACTTTTTATTAGCTATGTTACTTTTTTACGCTCGTACTTTGGTCCTTCCCCAGTTGAATTGACCACAATTCCTCTACAGCATAATGCTACACATAACACCATGTATAGGAGGTTGTTTACCGGCTGATGATGAGCAAAAATAGAAGAGCTTTGTTTCTTGTCAACCATATAATAAACAAATCACTTGCTAAATCTAATACTCTTCAAACATTTAAAAGAAACGGACAAGTCGCACAAGTGCGAGTAGGACTCGCGCCCTGAGGGTTCCGTATAAACTTTACTATGTATGTGGTTAGCTCATCCATCCCGGAAATCATAGGTAAAGTAAGCAAAGCAACGAACATTGCTTTTAATGAAATCGGATTGAAGAACAAACTAACTTTGCTGTGGAAATTATGTTCTTTCATACATTGATCTACATCGACGTTGATGCTCCAACTAAGAATATAGATAATTTTGTTAAATATTATTAAATAATATTTTTTTATGTGATATATATTTGAATTTTTTTCCTTTACTTGTACTGTGAGATCTTGCTTCTTGCCAAACTTCATAATTCTAGATCGACTGGAAGTACCCTATAGGTTTTGATAAGTTTGCAAGTATCAAATGACAAATGGTCTTATCTTTTGATTACGCTAACTTAGAAGCTTAATTTTTTTACAACTCCAAGGGACCCTAAGACAGTATTAGATATGAATTTCAACTTGATACCTCTATCCGTTCTTGAGAAAAATGGGTCTTAATAGACAGACAACAAAGGGATCTTAAATGGCTCCAGTTTTTTGTGATCTACAGAACCCTAAAAAACTTAATATGACAATGCCTCCATCCCATAACTAAAGGAAGAAGCGACACGGATTATATTGCCTTTCACTTTTACAGTAAACATTTTCGATCTTATTACAAAACGTAGTTTACTGATGACCTCGGATTTGAAGAAGAGTCCTTATCATGAAAGAAGTCACTTAGCCGCGGTACCACAGTTTTCAAGAAATTCGACATTTGCTGACAAATTCCATAAATTACATTCTAGTTTGTATATTTTCCACTGGACTTTTTTATTAAAGCAGACTAGTTTAAACCTGAGACTAATTATAAATTATTTTTTGTAAACACGGCTTTTCAGGTCTCCAAGCCGGCAACACAAACACAATAACCTAATTTCAAAACACAGCCATTGTGTAACAAAAAAATACCTTAAAATTTTCCAGTGCTCAAAACTCACACATAGGCAACTACAACCAAAAATAAGATTTAGTTATGTGAAAAGGATCCAAAACCAAAATAGGGTCAAAATGAGTTACAAAGATATTAAAGCATGTAGTAAAATAATTTTAACTTAGTCCAAGTGATAAAAAATTACGAGCAAATTGAAATGTCATATCATAATACCATTTATTATATTATTAATAGGTAGAAACTTCAATATCTCAAAAATAGCTATTTGTGGGATCCTTTTTTCATAACTACATCCTAAATAATCGAATGCAAACAACTCCTTGTTTTCATTATTACATTGTAATAACACCTAAAAGCAATATACTTGCTAAATCCCAAAACTTGCAAATGATTTAATTTCATGATATTTTAATATGAACACATATAACACTTATTACTCTAAATACAATAATTTTTATTATATGTAATAAAGGCCACATAACAACTAAAATAGCTCTATCATTAGAACTTGGAATCTCTATACAGAACATTCCTCTCTCAAAACTTCTGTATCAAAATAAATTATATTTCCTTAATTCCCCTACACGTACATACATAATTTAAGTTATTTAAATGTAGGTGAAATGGAGTGACAGTAATCCCATCTATACTTTGGCATGCACATCTCGTTTCGACATCCAAGAAAATCTATGTGTCCTGTGTGAAAACATGGTCTAAACATCTTAAACTCACACACCACACAGGAAGCTTAAAAAGAAAGATATGTGGTCTTTATTCACATAGTTGTCTCTTTCATATCGTATTACGGCCGAAATGTGTATCGCACGTTTAGTATATAGAAAATAGCATTTTAAGACTGCGTGTATATTACGGAATCTAGCAATGAGTAAAATATGTATTTAGGACTCTTCACGATTTTTGTCATAAAATTGTACCACATTGTTGGGGATTAAAAAATTAAAATTTAACGCGCGTGATAAAATCCGTAAAATCATATCTTGCAATAAGGTTATTGATCTGTGGTCAGTTTTTACATAAGTAAAAATATATTTTTTTTTAAATTATTCATGCAATATGAAACAATACATATGCAATATATAAAATCACAACTACTCACAGAATGTTTTAAGATTCATTTACTAACGTTCATTTTGCAAGGAAACCGGAAAATATTCTTTAGGGGAATTGGCAAGTTATAAAGTCAGTTTTAAGAAGGGCAGGTTTTAAATCAATTTTTGTTTAAATTTTTAATGGAATTACAGTTTTATTTACAAAATTTTACATTCATGCCAATATTTAGAAATGTGTTCAAGGCTAATGTTCCATACAATCGATAATACAAGTTGCAAAATATAAACAACATTGTTCTTATATAAATTTACACTACTATTTAAATATTTACACTTATATACAAATGTAACATAATTTACACAATTTAGATTGTAATTCCCAATCCATAGGTAACTAGCGCCTGTCTCAATGCTTTGGTTTTAATGAAAATTTTGGTTTGCGCTTTATATATCAAATGGTTCTTACATTTGCTGAACTTGAATTTACTATGAAGCATCAATGAGACTCAAAATATTGTTTAGAGGAATCTCAATTCAACATCTTCAGTCGCAATTCCAACAAAATGGCAGATTAACATTACTGCATCTTAAATACTTTTAAACCTTGCTTTATAGCCATTTTGTTTTTAATGTTTATATATAAATTTATATAAATATATTTTATATAAAATTATATTTGCCAGTATGAATACCGCATTAATGTATTAACTGCTTTAACTTCATGTCTTAATTTGCTTAAGTAGGAAGCTCAAATAACTATACGGCTATATAATAGCAGTTTCTGCTCTCTTCTTGCACTTACCATCTGCAGGTCACACATTTAATTGTATTTAAGTAAGGTTTACATTATAATAGTAACACCACTTTGTATGTAATGTTACATGAGGCAAAAAGCTATTAGCATTTTCATTCAGCTAGTATTCAATGTAGACAGTCAAGTTGGCACATGGTCAGCATACTTTAATACACTTCACTTTAAACCCATTCGTATTTAATAATCACTATTGACTGGCAACACTAAGTTTGAAAAGCACCATCAACCTATGGCTATTCATAATAACCATAGAAATACTCCATGTACTATTTAACCTGTCCAACTGCCTCTTGACTCGTTTCATTTGACTTAAAACCACTTTCCATCTTGTATGGTTCACTTTTAAAGCTAGAGTCCGATTGGTTGGAAGACTCATTCTGTTTGAAGTTGGAATCTTTGTCACAATCATTGGAGGTGAAGCCATAAGACTTTGGTTTTGTCTGTTGGTCTTGCTGCTCACGCTGCTGCCTTCTCCTTTGTTTCGACCAAAGTTCATGACAGTCTTGCCATGTGGGTAACTCTGGAGCAGGCATTCTGAAGGCAAAATACATGTTATTTAAAAGAAAGAAATATGTTTTATTTGTCATTGTAACTACTATCTTATTTTCTATCTTTATCTACCCTCAAAAGTCCCCAGCTGAATATATGCCTCTCCCGTCGGAGGATTTGCCACATGTCACTGTTGGCAGGCAGATTCACAATCATACTATGATTCAACACTGTCCATCACCAATTGGGATATTTCACGTTTAACGTAAACGAAAATATCATACTGGCATCTATCGGAAGCCATTACGTCTTTCTGGAATTGCCCATTGACGCCTCTTAAGACACCCACAGGATGAAATGGGTAAATGTCAATTAGCCAATATTACAACTCAATTAGATATTTGTACATTTACATATGCATTGTGGTAAGAAAGTATCTTATAATGATGTGTACATCTGAGAAGACATATCCTTTGTCTAAATAATTTTGTATTTTGTTTGTAACTATGTATATAATGTATATATTGTCGATGGTGTATCTATCTATCTAAATAAATAAATAAATAAATAGGCATCTAACTCAGCTTTTATACTACTTTATGCATTGAAAAATTTGCAATGCAAATTTGCAGACCTAATTATACTTTAACACATTATTAGCAAATTATTTGATTTGATTTAATATAACCACACAAATGAAAAATTTTACAGCTGTATAAATTGTTTTAACAATACATTTCAAAATGTATAAATAATTTTAACAGCAAACTGCTAATCTTGTTACCATCAAAACTAACTAAATTTTTTTTTAATAATGTTAATATGGAATTGGAGTTATAACACCTTAAAAATATCCCTCAATACTTACTGTTCTGGCACCACATTTTTCAACCAGGGGCTTTTAAGTGCTTCTTCGGCGGTAATTCTTTTATCTGGATCAAGTTCCAACATCCGGTCGAGTAGATTTAATGCTGGGCCGGGCATAAACGCGAACTGTTCCCTAACACAACGCTTGTGAAATCGTTTTGGTCGCAGGGTGTGCCATAGTGGAAGATTAACAACATTAGGCCACACGCCTGGTACTGGGGTACCACAGACTCTAGAGATCATTTCCAATTGCATCATCTCTACACAGGCCTGAAAATAATTGATAATTTCTTTAATTTTAATTTTACCTTAGTGAAACAGTCACTGCAGAAAATACAAAACCTAAAAGTTAAAAAAAATGAGAGCATGTCTTTTTTGGGCAATGTTGAAATAAAACTTCATTCAATAAAATTTATTCATTCAATACAGGCCATCAAAACAAAATCCACTGCTGAACATAGGCGTCCCCCATTGATGGGGGAGGGGGGTGCTTGGCAACCATTATTAATACTGCTGCATCTCTAGCTTCATCTCCATCTGTCGCCTCTTACGACAACTACGGGATTATATGGGCGTAATGGATTCTCTTACGCAGTACCAACACGGCAAAATCGGAATCACTGTGCGTGAGTTCAAGGTTTTGTCACTTGAAAAGTATATAGTCTATCTCTCTTTATTGGTCTGTTTGTATAAACTTTCCCGCGTTAGGCCATTGTTTTTTTACGCACCAAACGGCGGGGCTTGTTCGGAAGGTCGCCCGACACTGGCAGGCGCTAATGTTAACAATGATATCTTTTTTTATTCTGTACGCCAGCTATATATAAAACTTATACGTATCGAATCGTTACGAATTAAGCAATTTAATTGTAAATGAATCATTGCAATTCTAAGTTTGATTGACGTAATTTTTGCCGGTTTCTTGAACATAAATGGTAAGGAATAAGAAATTTAACCATTTATATAAAAGGGTATTTGTTTTATTAGCATGACGATTTTATGATTATTATTATTATTATTATATATTATATGATTCTATCAAAAGAGATTAAAAAATCACACCTCTCAATACATATTTTTTTTTCATACTACAATCTTTTTAATATCTACCTCATTTTACGCGACAAAATAAAAACAGGTAACCACAATCGAAATTTGTATGCAGTGAAGTTCGGTTATGGCGACACAATACGGCCTTGTCTTTAAGTATATTATGTTGTTCAAATTAAAATCACGTTTATTTTAGAAATAGCTTGGAAGCTACACTTCATTAGCAGGGGTTATTTATAAACAAGGTATCCATTACTGTTGTAACAACCCTTTTGGATCAATCATTATTAATCCTTTCGCTGCCGTGTCAGTTACTTTGTACGGAGTTTTGCATTTAAAGCATGACTAACGGCAGTATGTATTAATTAAAAAAATTTAACTTTGTGATTGATAGAACTCGTATATAGCGTTATTTTGCAATGACCGGCCAAATTTGCAGAGAAGGTTCAGAATACGTAATATAGGCAAATGGTAAAGAAAAATTAATTACAAAAAATCTCAAACATTCTGTCCATTTTATCTTTTAAATTTAAAATGTGTTTACTGCGCACGCAAACATTCGTAAGGGTCGATCGGTAGGCAAAAACGTTGTTGCCCATAAATCACATTCAATTTGGGATAATCTCAAATAAAAGCGCCTTCTTTATTCGTATTTTCAAAAACTGCAGTAACGGTTTATCATTATTTACATATTTGAACTGAAATTTAAAATTTGGCTACTCTTTGAAAAATAACCCTGTATGTGTATGTATGTGTGTCTACAAAGTTGACTTGATTGTTGATAGTGCTTACAGAGGAGGAAAATAGGTACATTAAATTTTAGTAAATATAGTACTTTGTCAGTCAGTGTAATATTAATGACATACAAATGAACATTAATGCCTTTGGTATAACTTTTGTGCTTGACGAATTTAAGCTGACACTTTCAAACAACGTGCATAATTTAGTATTTCCTTTTTTAAATCTGAACCTCATAAACCTCATACCTTTACAGTGTACTTAATTTTTACTTTATTTTCATACATTAAAGTCATGAAAATGAAAAATTCGAAATATAAAACAAAGTCCATACCTGAAAGAGTGGATGTTTAAGGAACAGCTCACCCAGGATACAACCCATTGACCACACATCTACTGCCGGCCCGTATCGCTCCTCGCCCAACAGCAGCTCAGGAGGTCGATACCATAATGTTATCACTTTATTGGTGTATGGACGCTGTCTGTCTTCCGCTGACCATAGTCGCGCTAAACCGAAGTCCCCTAGCTTTACTTCACCTCTGAAGAAGGACAAAAGAACAATAAATAAAGATTTTAACCCCAGAATTCTTAGGTTTTGTATTTAATAATAAAAATAAGGTTTAGCATTATGATTGAAGTGTCGACCTGGTAACACGAGAGTGGATGGTTGCGGGTGGTTAAGGACCGTGTTTTGTGACATACTTCAAAGGAGCCCTATATTCAATGGACTTGTGAAGGATTGTAATGACGATGATGACTGAGTCAATTATTACTACCCAAAACATGTTATACAGCAATAACCTAAGAAACCGAAACCTTATACAATAAATCTTATGTAAAACACGCACGCACGCAAATACGCACGTACTCACTTTTCTTTAAGTTTTCGAACAATAATATTAGTTTTCGCTCTTCAAACCAGACTATAGGAATGGCTCCTCTATTGCTTAGTGGAAAAAATAAGATAGAGGGTACCTATTTCGACAGAATCATAGAAAAACGATACTTATTATATATAAGCGAAATACCACTGACTGACTGACTCATCACGATATCTCTAAAACTATACACCCCATTGACTTGAAATTTATTATAATTACTCATTTCGCAATGTGAACGGATTTTACGAGTCCCGTCAAAAAAAAAAACGGGTTCCACAATAAAATATTATGGTGCGCCCAGCGAAGCGAGCGGGTATCAGCTATTTATTTATTTATTTATTTTAACAGATACACCATTGGCTTATCACTAGACATTGTTAAGTATAACACAATTGGTTTTGTTCAAAGTGATTTGCCTTTAAAGGTATATACAACATTCGCAAAAATAGTGCAGCTACAATAAGACAGTTATTAACTTACTTAACTAGAACAATATCATTAATAAATTTACAAGTAATTTGCTTACAAAAAAAAAACTAATGCTAAACTTGAAGAAGATAGAAAGAGTTATAAATACTTATTACATAATTTAGCAAATTGTGATACGTTATCCGTATGGAAAATGTCGACATCGCCGTTGGTGGTTATGTCGTTAAAAGTTTGCATTAACCTATTTATTGGGGCTCGTTTACCTAAATTTGTTCTATGGTTAGATAAACAGAAGATTTTGGTAATCGGATGTCTTGGTTTAGATCTTGGAACTCTGATACTTATTTGATTTAACAGTTCCGGTGATAGTAGAAGGCCGTGAATTAGCTTATAAAGTGTTTTAAGATCGCTAAGTCGACGTCTTTTTTCGAGAGACTCTAATTTGAAGTGGGATAGCCTAGTATTATAGTCAGCACGGTAAGGACAAGTTTGATCTTTAAAGGCTAAGTAGCGGGTAAAATTGCGCTGGATACGCTCTATTCGATCACTGTGAATTTGGTATGATGGGTTCCAAACAGGTGATGCATATTCTAGTGTATTACAAATAAGAGCTTTGTATATAGTGAGAATAGATATAGGGTTCCGCAAATCCTTACATATTCGCTTTACGAATCCTGCCATCTTCCATGCCTTGGATGCAATATTATCAATATGGATGTTGAAATTTAATTTTTTATCGATCATTACGCCAAGGTCACAGACTACTTCGGATTCTGTTAATTTTTCTCCGTTTACAAAATAACTGGAGCGAATAATGTTTCTCTTTCTGGTAATTTTTATAGACAGACATTTCTTGGGATTTAGTAGCATTTTGTTACTTTTGCACCAATCTGAGATAGAGGTGAGATCTGTCTGTAATTTAACTACATCATCTGGAGACTATAACCTTATACAATTTTAAGTCATCTGCAAATATTGAGTAATTACTAAAGGTAATATGAGCAGAAATGTCATTTATAAATACCAAAAAGAGAACAGGGCCGATATGCGACCCCTGTGGAATGCCTGAAGTTGGATAAAACGAAAACTACTTGAAACCCTGTGTTGTTACTCTTTGAATTCGATTAAATAAGTAGGATTTTATCCAATTCAACAGGTTTCCGTGAATACCATAATAATTTAATTTGGACAAAAGAATGGCGTGGTTAACTTTATCGAGCGCGCTACTGAAATCGGTGTATATAGCATCAACCTCTTTATTTTTATCAACGTATCTCGCCAAGTTCGAGGTGTATTCTAGTAGGTTACTAACTGTAGACTTATTTGCGCAAAAACCATGCTGATAATTAGAAATTACCTTTGTATAAAAGCTTTTACAAAAATATACTTCGCAAATATCCGCGTTATAAAATAAAATGATGTGTCTTACCTAGTAAATTCATTTTTTTCACATTCATTAATTCACATCATTTTATTTTATAACGCGGATATTTGCGAAGTAAATTTTTTTAAAAGCTTTTATATAATGGATTTCCGCAAAGTAACGCCTGATCCTATTAATTAAATTACCTTTGATAAATGAGAAGACAAAATGGGGCAGAGTATTTTTTCTAAAAGTTTAGGGAACAAGCTTAATAAAGAAACAGGTCGGTAGTTTTCAATATAGCGTTTGTCACCTTTTTTGTAGATGGGAATCACATTGGAAATTTTCCACTCGTCAGAAATCAGAAAATCAGAAATGTTTATTTGCTTTAAACATGGTAGTACAAAGATCTTAATATAGTGATACCAGTATGTCCTCATGTTTGACTTATAACTGTCATGCAAATTTAAAAGTAGTTACATTTGAATCTACTTAGAACTAAAAATAAGTTAATAGACTAAATATAAAATAATGGTAAACATCAATCATAGACAGAACATTACATAACATTTATAAATTGTATAATATTTTATGTCAAATTATTCAAGTCATAAATAAAGTAAACACAGAAAAGCTACAAACACAATTAAAATTCAAAAATCTCTTGGTCATCTAAGTATTCCTGGACTGAATAAAAGCACCTAGTCAAAAGCCAGGAATGTAACTTTCTTTTAAACAATGGTAATGGCAGAGCCTTGAAACATGGATGAAGCTTATTATAAATTTTGATAGCCGTACAATAACAGCTTCGTCTGTATAGTTGAAGTCTTATTCTAGGTTGCATGATCCTTTCTCGATGTCTGGCAAGTTTATTTTTGTATTGCTCTCTAGTGACAAAATAATGAGAGTGTTGTCGTACAAAAATACACATTTGTTTTATATACAGGCACGGTAGCGGTAGGATTCCAAGATTCTTGAAAAGGGGTTTACAGCTTTCAAGAAAATGTACTCTGCAAATAGCCCTAATACATTTCTTTTGGGCTATGAAAGCCCGGTTTACATCCACTGAACCTCCCCACAATATAGTGCCGTAACTTAATAGTGATGACACATAGCCATGGTAGGCCGATAGAGCAGTTTCAATGGATGATACATTACTGAGTCGTCGTAGCGCGTATACAAATTTATTTATTCTCGTACATAGATTGTCTATATGTGCTTTCCAGTCACAGTGTTTATCTAAAGTAAATCCAAGAAATTTAACTTCATTAACAATATCAATGTTATTACCGCAATAATCGACTAGCACATCCATTGACCTTGCTCTGTAAGTAGTAAAATGGATGCCCTTTGTTTTTTGTATGTTTATTTTGAGATTGTTCGAATGTAGCCAATTGATTAGGTTGTGTAAAGTCTCATTAATAATGACATTGGATTTTTCTATTTCATCACATTTTATTACCACTGTGGTATCGTCTGCGAACATGAAACATTTATGTTGAGTTGCATTTGGTAAGTCATTAATAAATATCAAAAACAACAGGGGCCCCAAGATACTGCCCTGTGGAACTCCCCATGGGTTAACGCGATATTTTGACCGGAAAGTACACTGTCTTGATTCAGCGATTGTTGCTATCTCAGTACATTGCTGTCTATTATACAGATAACTTTCCAACCAGTCATAAGCGTTACCTCTAATACCATATCTATATAGTTTATCCAGTAATCTTTTATGTGGAACAAAGTCAAAAGCTTTAGTCATGTCTAAAAATAAAGCAATAAGTGGTATCTTTTGATTAATACATTCTGTGACATAATGTACCAGATTGTAGCAGGCCAACGTAGTAGAGTGACCTTTGCGAAAACCGTACTGTTCTTCTGTCAGTATATTATTTGAGTTAATAAAGCTATCAATGCGCTTGAAGATGACTTTTTCATAGATTTTAGATAGTATCGGAATAATAGTTATCGGTCTATAGTTATTCATATCACAATTATCGCCCTTCTTGTATATTGGCTTGACAATACATAACTTAAGGATATCGGGGAATAATCCCTGTTCCATTGACAAATTAATTACATGGGCAAGAGTTCGACTTAAATCACTCGCACATGCCTTTAGTACACGTGTGTTTATGCCATCATGTCCAACTGCATTGCTGTTTTTAAGCGATAAAATAATAGAAGCTATTTCAATTTCATTGGTTGGGGTTAGGAATATTGAATTTTTATTGAATGGAATGTTGATTTTATCAGAATTTAAATTGTCCTGTTCTAGGTTAGTCATGTCTATAAAATAGTTATTAAACAATTCACATATTACATTAGGTTTACTATATTTTATGTCATTTATACTTATTATGTCAATATCATTATATTCTTTATCATTATTTAAATTATCATTGATAATATTCCATACCGCTTTACATTTATTGGAAGCATTATGTATAACTCTTTGGTTTTGTAATTTTTGAGCCCCATAAATGCATTTTTTGAGTATTTTATTGTATTTTTTGTATGCGTATTTTTTAAATAATCGAGAAATTTTATTGCTTCTTGTATATTGGATATACAGACGCCTCTTATTTTTGCACGCAAGTCTAATGCCTTTACTAAGCCATTTCTGGTATCTGAATTTATTACATATCTTAACAAGCTTTATTGGAAAACAGAGTTTATTGAAAATCAGGAAATTTTGCAGTTTTAATTGATTTATCGAAAAGCAATTTAAGTGGGAGAGTTAAATATTTATAAGTTTTTTTTAATAAAGTAGGGTGGGATGCCGTCCGGTCCAGCACCTTTATTAGAGTCAATTGACTTTAATACTTTCTCGACGTCTCGCTCTGTAATTTCAACATTGCTTAGAATTAATTGTGGATAGCAATCTCCTAGATCCGGTTGCGTTGAATTGTCAGGGGGAGAGTAAATGGAAGAAAAACGTGTCGCAAAAAGATTACAAATTTCCTCACTACCACGCGCAACCTTGTCGTCTAAATACATCTCAGAGGGTAAGTTGGAAAGACTTCCACGTAAGGATTTTACATAAGACCAGAATTTTTTTTGGGTTTTTACTGAGAGCATATTCAGTGTTTTTTAAATTTATACTGTAGCAAGATGACATTAATGACTCTACGCGTTTATTAGATAAGATAAGTAAATCTTGTATCTTGAATGAATTCTATTTCTTTCGGCTATTAATTTTATAAGGTTTCCTGTAAACCAATGTGGATATTTCGGACTACGAGGTTTAGTTCTGGGTACAGTTGATTGAATAACATCATGTAGTTTATATATAGTTTCTAATAATGACGATTAACTTTAAAGTATTAGTAATTTTAAAAGATTCGTAATAGTTTTCAAAGTAATTGACTTATGGAAAAATAACAAGGCAGGTTCATGACAGATGTGGATACAGAGATTGTATAATAAAAAAAACTCCTCTAGTTTTAATATCCAGGGAGAGAATAATTTAAAATTTAAAATTTTGTACAGCCGACTTCAATATAAGTTATTAAGAATAACTCAAAAACTATTGATCTGACCTTGATCAAATTATATGGGACCACACGAGAAGTACCAGCTTTCAAATAAGAAAAGAATCATCGAAATCGGTTCACCCAGTAAAAAGTTATGAGGTTACACACATAAAAAAACATACAGTGAAATTGAGTACAGTCTCCTTTTTGGAAGTCGGCAAAAAAGGGAATATGATTGTATGGACTAAATGCCTTCGATATAACTAAGCATACATTTAAACTCACTTATTATTCATTAAAATATTACTGCATTTGATATCACGATGGAGGAAGTTCTTCCTATGGCAGTATGCAAGTCCATCCAGCAACTGCCTCATAATCGAAGCATTGTGTGACTCTGTGAAGTCCACCATCTTAGATTCCAGGAGTCCCATTAGGTCATGGTCCATATATTCAAACACCAGGTAGAAGGAGCCTTTGTCCTGTTGGAAATAGAGAAAATATTAATAAATATGTAGAAAAGTAAAGTCTTATGCACAAATACTCAAACGTTACCCAATTTTAAGACGACGTAAGTATCGTGCTATCTGTATCACTTTAAGTCAAAATGAGTGACACCACGAGACTTAACGTCTTAAAATTGAATAGCGTTTGAGTATTTGGACATTAGAGTTTTGTTCTTTATTATTGTAATTATAATGCATTATGTTATAAGGTACGTGAGGGTAATATGGTCACCATAAGCTTTGCCGCCTTATAAAATCAAAACTAGGAGGAGGACAGAGACAAATACACAATGTCGTATACTATAACTAATATAGAAAAAAATAACAAACAAGCCTTGGAAATAATTAAAAACACTTCGAAAAATCAACTTAAAAAAATTACCATAGTACGTGAGGATAATATAGTCATGCGGTTAATATGGTCACTTTCTTATAACTCAAAAACTACAGTGTCCTTTGCATAGAACGCTCTGTGATACGACCATGAAGCTAATACAAAGGGGAGACGGCATAAGCAACTGTGCACTGTGATTCTAAGTAGGTCCTGACGTCATCATAGTGGGCGTGGCTTTAGTTAGTATACTGTCAGCATTCGTCCTGTGCGCTTATGTGTTGAAAAAATCGCAAATCGGTGTATTTTCGTAGTATTAAGAAGAAAAGGATGAAGTGTTGTGTTTTATTGTGTAAAAACTACTCAGATAGACGCTCTGATGTTATGGATGGCATCACATTTCATTTGTAAATAATTTTACACCTAATTTATTAAAATAGTTCTAGAAAAATCTCTTTGCGTCGGCTTTCAAATATAATTAAATATATTCCACACTAGATGGCGACACTTTGTGTCCTGTGAACTAAAAATATAAAGGTCCGTAGAGCTCAGTATTGGTAAAATAATCATACGAAGGTGCTGAAATTTGTTTTGCATTCAGACGTAAAGAAATTTTAATCGCAAAATATTATTCTTATAGTTTATAATCATTTTGAGAACAGGCCATATTCTCGTCAAGTAAACTTCATAAAAATGACAAAAAGACATGGCCCTAATTAGAATTCAATTATTTTTCCCAGTAATCCAACTTTTAATATTAAATGCAGGAAATTGTACTTAGGCTGATTTTTACGAAATGTTTAAGTTATATTTAAGTGACATTCTATATGCAAAGAATCACTTATAGTCTGCGCGGAAGTGCTAGTCATCGCCTTAGGTATGCAAGCGGCGAGACGGGGGAGGACGCGATTGACAAGACGCACACGAGATATTTGAGGACAGATAAATCTCCGGATAACCATGTTAGAAACTGTCTTAATTAATATAATGGGTAAATTATTTATATTTTCCGGGCTAAACAAAAATTAACACGTATTTAAAAGCGTTAATTACATTTTATTATTTATGATACAAAACAGTTTTATAAACTCACCACCCAAATTAAACCTAAATTACCATACTGCGAGAATTCTATGTTCGACCTGTGGGTTTGTATCACAAATAAGGAGGTTATTAAAACCTCAATCCATCTTAGTCATCACGGGTGACAACGCATCTACATTTTGATTTGTAATAGAGGATAGATGTAGATGTCTATGGGCCGCAGCAAGCACTTACCATCAGGTGCACTGTGTGCTCGTTTGTCACCCTTATCCTATAAAAAAAAACAATCCGTTATAGCACAAAATTAATCCATATCTTCTTCTTCTTCATTACTATACATGTCTTCAATTTCCATATCCTCCTCAGAATCTGAATCGTTTCCCAGGTTTATGATCAACTCGTCTATTACATTGTCAAACCTCATATCGTGGTCCCAATATTGGTTCTCGATTTTCTGTACGTGGTCGTCACACTTTTGCCATCTTCCTGGAGTGAATTCAGAAAACAATTTTGTGATGATTGGAATTTTGTCGTCCAATGAAGTATTTATATAATTTGTAGCTAAATTGTTCTTTATATCGGCCCACACAAGCTCAATGGGGTTGAGATCAGGATGATATGGCGGAAGGCGAAGAACGATATGACCTGAAGCCTTTAATATTTCGTCAATGACGTAAATTTTTTCGGACTGAGTTCTATTTATCAAATGAAAGAGTTCGGCTTTTGTATTATCTGGTGTAAATTCAACATTACGTTCGCGTAACCAATCTTGCATGTCCCTTTTTAAACTTGACATAGTAGGTTTTTTCTTTACCTGTACACAATGGTAGGAGGCATTGTCCATTACGACCACTGAATTAGGAGCTAGTTTATTTTTCAATTTGTGACTAACCCAGTTATGAAAATTTGTGGCATTCATATCGCCATGGTAATCCCCACATTTCGAATCAGATTTGAAAATTGTTAAGGCACCGTTAACTAATCCGTCTCGGCTACCACCATGAACAATCACCAAACGACGCCCTTTGCCAATATCAGCATAAATTCCAGGCTCAGATTCGGATTGCCAACACATATTGGAGGTGTGGCTACTATTAACGTAGGTTTCGTCCAGATAATATATGTTTCGGTTTTCATTTCTATGTTTCCGTATAGCTCTTAAATACCTTACTCTCCATTCAGCAATACTGGGCCTCTCAATTAAAATGTGTCTCTTAGATTTACATTTTTTAAATAAATATCCCATCTTATGTAAAAGCTGTCGTAAATAGGTACAACCGCAGTTCACAATGCCATCTTCTTTTAAAGCTGCAAGCAGCTTACGAATACTTGGGATTTTCTTATCAATAGTATAAAATTGATGAATTTTTCTTCGTATAACTCCCATGTCAAAATCATCAATGTGGATTCTCTTTTTTATTTCTTTAGGTTTCCGCGGAGATGAAAATTTTGCAATTTCCGATGTTTGTAGACTCGAATTTCCTTCAGCTACAATTCGCATTACGGTGCGGGCAGACACTCCTGTAGCCTCTGCTACTAATTTATTAATGTTCATATCATATTTGTGTTCCATACTTTCCTTGTCGCCCTTTCGTCTTAAAAAAAAACTATGTACATTATAAATAATATTTTTCACTTGTCGTGGTATTGGCGGACCCATCTTAGAATATTTATCTCATGTATTTTTGGAGAAAACTGTCGCGTACAACTGAATCGTGTAACCGTCGCGGCGGTTGACGGCAGACTGCGTCAGCTTGATGTTTGTCTACCTCCCCCGTCCTGCCGCTCACATACCTAAGGCGATGACTAGCACTTCCGCGCAGACTATAAATACAATTTAATGTTCTTAGATTGGCATTCAAAAAGTGCATTCGGATGCCTAATTTGGAATAAAATATTTATATTTTAATTGATTTGTAAATAAAATTATATCAATTATAATAATTTGTCTATTATTTGTTCTCCCTCAGAGATATTAAGTAGTATAACCCACACATAAATAATAGTCCAGCCGTTTCTGCGTGAAAAAATTACACATACTTAGTGTGGAATAACCTCAAGGAGACAGAAAGAACACACAAAATTTCGCCTTTATAATATTAGTGAGATAAGTAGGATATTTAGTTCCAAATTAAATATCCTACTTAATATTGAACATAGAATATTTAGTTTCAAAGAGACTTTATTTTATGGATAAAATAAATATTTCTTGAATGTTGACTTTCACGAAATGATAAACATATTTAAATTGTATTTAAGTGATTCTTTGCATATAGAGTGTCACTTAAATATAACTTACACATTTCGTAAAAATCAGCCAAGTACAATTTCCTTCATTTTAATATTGAATGTTGGGTTACTGGGTAAAATAATTGAATTCTAATTGCGGCCCTGTCTTTTTGTTATTTTTTATGAGGTTTACTTAACGATAGATGGCGACCTGTTCCCAAAATTATTATGAAAACTATAAAAATATTATTTTGGCGAGTTAAATTTCTTTGTTTAAAGTTAAAATAGTGTAAAGTGGGCGGGGCTTTGCATCCCCTCACCCCGTAAATTGTCACGCGTTGTTACATAGTGAAATTTAATTACAACGTCTCCTCTTTGTATTTGCTTCATGGATACGACAGCTCTTGATCAGTCTATCAAATAATAAAGGGTCAAAAGGCGCTCCTTTATCGACGCCATTTTGACAGTTGATATTATTGTAAATATTTTAATCGATTTTAGTATTGTGTAGTGTAGTTAGTTTTTCTAAGTAGATTTTTCGAAATGTTCCTAATTATTTCCAAAGCTTGTTTGCTATTTTTTTTTCTTAATATATTAGTTATAGTATACGACTTTGTGTTTTTGTCTCTGTTCTCCTCCTAATTTCAGTTTTATAGGGCAATAAAGCTTAAGGTGACCATATTACCCTCACTTCCTTACTATAATATCAACTGTCAAAATTGCGTCGATAAACTGCCTTTTGACCCTTTATTGTTTGAATGACTGATGAAGAGCTATCGTATCACAAAGCCATCTATGCAAATAAGGCTGTAGTTTTCGAGTTATAAGAAAGTGACCATATTACCCTCACGTACTCTACAAAAAATACCTTGAAGGAATTTACTATGAAATATAAGTGCAAGATAAAAGGTTTTTTTTTAATATAGAATAAGGGTGAGAAGCGAGCTATCAGTCCACCCGATGATAAGTGGATGCTGTGGCCCATAGACATCTTCATTTATCCTCAATGAAAGATCAAAATGCAGATGCGCCGCCACCCCTGAGGACTGAGATGGAATGCCTCGTTTCCAGTAAAAAGGGTCTCCGGTTCTCCACACTCACCATACGAAACACAGCGGCATTGAGCTGCTATTTTACGCTGGTATTGTGAGAGCGTGGTCCTTCCCCGGTCGAGCCGACCCATTCGTGCTACAACCACAATATAGCTACAGCATGGCTCTACCACGTAAAAAAGGTTTGTGGGGATCTGTAAAAAAACATAATAAATAAAAACATGTATTTGTCTGCGTCGACTTTTGATTTAGTATTTTCCGATTAAGAAATATAGGGAATCGTTTTTATATATTTTTTAAGATTTTTTAACATTTTTAAAATAGCTTAGAGATAATACTTATTAGTAGTGCAGTGGTAGCATATATTAAAATAATTCGGGAGATTACGACACATCATCTCGTCATATTTATCCCAAATGTTGTAAACAAGAGTGTTCAAAAAGTGTATGTTGCTAGCTCAGATCCATAATGCTTATATGTCATATTGATCTGAGACATGGTCCTTCACCGTTTGCTGAGTGAGGAAGCTCAAGGTCATTCAGTGCGCTATGGAGAGACAGCTGTGCTCTGTGGCTAGACTTTGTAGTAAAAATATCCACAGTGGAAAATGAGTCGATGGGTGCAGGTGGCTCAGCATGGCCATACTTTTTGACATTCCTTGGTACAGAAACAGAAACTTTTTTATTCAATATAGATTATAAATAATACTTATTGAAAGTCACTCTTTTGTTTGATTACCACCTTAATAAAGGTCTGTGCTCAGCAGTGGACTTGTGATACGCTATAGTAATGATGATGATGATGATGGAATATATTAAATACACATATTACTTACTTTTCTGAAGTCCATAGCATCCTGCTTATCAGTAACAATTTCCCTCAAGTTGACAATATTTTTATGGTTTAATTGCCTCAAGATCTTAATCTCCCGCACAGCGGTGATGGGGAAGCCCTCCTTCTCATTCTCCAGACGAACTTTCTTCAGTGCAACCAGTTGACCGGTGTTTTTATCCCTTGCTTTGTACACTTGCCCATAAGTGCCTTCACCAATTTGCGTTATTACCTATAGAAATATATTTTATATTACTGAAATATATACAAGTAACTAACCACAAGCAAAATAAAACTAATTATTTATTAGTTACATTTTTTACTGAAATTTTCTTTCTAAATGTATATTTGTTGCGTTAAAACTACATTTTCTAGGGGTGGGCCGTTTACAAATATCGTTTTGTGTGTACGACGATGAAACCATTATGGTTTTAAACAGTCTTCATTGCACAAACCAGTCTTCGAATTAATTAGTGCGATTTTTTATTTTACGCCTATGAAAATACAGTCGAGAACGCAATGATACAACAACGGCTATCAACAATCCATAAAGTTCCGCGTTATATTGTACTCTTTGGTTCCGCGTTCGTTAACAAAAGTAGACAGAGACAAAACGGTCCTTACAATAAAAAGTGAACTTTTGTCGTTTGTTTTAGTCGCTAATGTATTATCAGTTGTAAATGCTGTCGTTCGTCAATGTCAATACTGTTGACATAGTTCAAAGTCAAGTTGTATGAACAATGAATTGAGAAGGGAAGTTCATTTCATCGTTTAATAAAGTCGATCGATAAAACGAATTATTTACTAGTTGTAAGAAACTGCAACCATTCTACTCGACGAACACGCAATTCTATTCCATGTCGGATAAGTTTCGTCCTTTAAGCCGTCTTCAAACCAGTTGCATCGACGTCCGTTTTCTGCAACCGTTTTCGTCGTCGGGAAAACAGTTGCGTTTCGTCAGTCAAAAATTCGACAACGACCCACCACCAACATTTTCTAAGAAATTACTTTTATAAGACCATATACAAACTTATTTTTTGTGGTAATGCATTTTACCTGGAAACCATCGACACACTTCTCTCCCCAGTCTTTAGCGTGATACGTCGGCGTAGCAACGGGTACAACTTTAGAGCCGCGTCTTTTCAAAATTCTCGGCCTCTTCAGTTTGGAACTAGACTATATAGAACAAAGAATTCAGTATAAAGCAAATTGTGTAAAAAAACATTGTAACAGCATCAGAAAGCCACCAATCAGTGTATTTTATAGCCCGTAATAAATTTGTTAATTTGTTGAGTGATAGCAGCACAAGAAAGATTCTCTTGTGCCATTACCTCACCCATGTCATCCCATAGGTTTTGCAAAAAGCGAATAAAGTCAAAGGTACTAGACATCTGGTACTGAATCGCTATATATAGCAAGTGTTGCGATTTCGTTTTTGCAATGCACACTCCTTTTCATAGGAGGAACCCATGTTCAGAAGTGGACTATCACAGGTCAACAATGAAAAATAATAAGATAGAACTACTGTTTTCTATCGCAGGCTACAAAATCCTCTGGACAATTCTAGAGTTTGTGATGATAAAATGGATCAATTCATTTTCTGTTGCTGTCATGGCAGATGGTGTTAAGTATGCCAGTGTCAATTCCTAACTGCAGCACACTCCAAGGACACCTCACTATGTATGTGCAGCGCGGAACAATGGAGTGCAAGGCGGCAATAATAATGCAATAGCAAATTAATGTGGCAAATGAGGAGCTCAAACTTGTGTACCGAGACGCAGTATGGTCATTGACATATAGTGTGGTCATTGTGTGGCAGTATAGTACCAAGTTGTACAATGTCCTACAGTATGCTAAATGTATTTGTGTGCTGGGTTATATTTTTTTAGAATGAGGGTGACAAATGAGCGTACAGTTCACCTGATGGTAAGTGGAGAAAGTGGCATATAGATGTCTATCCTTGATTAAGAATCAAAATGCAGTTGTGTTGTCACCCTATAGGACTAAGATGGAATGCCTCGTTTCCAGTAAAAAGGGACTCCGGTTCTCTACACTCACTATACGAAACCCAGCATCATTAAGCTGCTATTTCACATTGGTAAAGTATGGTATGGTATGGTATGGTATGGTATGGTATGGTATGGTATGGTATGGTATGGTAGTGTGGTGCAGTGTAATGAAGCAGTATGGTGCAGTGTGGTAGTGTTGTATATACAATATGGTACAGCATGCTAGTGGTGCTGTATTATAGTGTGATACAGTATGATGCCTTGGTTAATGACCGTTTAGTGTGGTGCAGGGTAATACAGTGATATGCGATGTATAACGGTAGAGTGCGGTACGGTGCGTTGCGGTATGACACTATACGATGCAGTACGATACGGAGCGGTGCGATGCGGTACGTTATAGTCCGGTTCGATCCGATGCGGAGCGGTACATACGTTGGGGTCACGTTGCTTGGAGTGCGCTCTGAACACGTGCGAGTAGGAGTCGCGACGCGAAGCCGGCGGGGGCGTGGAGCCGTCCAGCTCGTCGCCGCTCAACTCCTCAGACTCGCCCACCACTGGAACATCACCCACACGTAGGGCTCATTTTCATTGATCGATAACTCAGTTGATACAAAGCATGCGAGAACTCCTTGCGCGGGCAAGCGAAAATAGGACTAGGGGAATTAGCAGATCAATTACACAGTCGAAATATACCATGAGAGAACTCCCCCCCACAAGCAGAGTGACACCCTATGAAATTCACCCGTCGATATCCAGCATGCAGGAATCCGTCACGCAGTGTCACGCGTGTTTTTGATAGACTACACTCAAAGCAACTGGTAAATGTGATTTGTGGGACCTCGCATAATCTGCAAGTTCTACATGCAGTTTTAGAACACCCACACACCGGGCGGATTCCCTATCCACCTAAAAGGATGTTGGCCTTATAGCATGCATTCTTATGTTATTTATCAACCAATGCAAAAGTTTTCTCGAATGCTGTCCTTATGGTACATGTTTTCGTAAATTTTCTGCATCCGTTCCCAACTATCAATTAACAATTAAGTCTTTATGGTGTTTTATATGTTTTCACAGCACACAGTTACATTCTTTTTAAGCCCTATATTTTAACCCATGGACATAAGCCTTTCTCATATACCCATACATACATACGCAAGGCAGGCGCAGATTTATGAGAGCAAAGCCAATACCCTCTTATTGGTCATGCTCGCCTTCACAAGTTTGTGGAATGATGGATATGATAGAAGAAGCCCATATTCAGTGGTGGACTTATCTGTTAAAGTTGTCATCATCATCATCATCATCATCATTACAGCCCTTCACAAGTCCACTGCTGAACATAGGCCTCCCCCAAGGAATGCCACAAAGCACGGTCCTGAGCCACCTGCATCTATCGACTTCCTGCATATCTTACCAGGTCGTCACTCCATCTAGTGGGGGGACGCCCTACACTTCGTCCGCCGGTACGAGGCCGCCACTTGAGAAACTTTTTTCCCCATCGGTTGTCAGTTCTTCGAGCTATATGGCCGGCCCATTGCCACTTCAGCTTACTAATCCGTTGGACTATGTCATGTTAAAGTTAAGGAAAAATGAATTCCCAGAAGCAAAAATGGTTTGACATACTAAATTAATAATTCATATTCGCAAATTTCATTGTTTTTCTTTGTAATATCTCTCTATTCAGAGAGATTCAACCTGATTCTATTAGTATATCCTAATGCAAAATGAGATATCGTAGAATATTTCGAAGGGTACAGGGTATAACTTACATGGCGGCATAGGAAGGTTCATAATGCCAGTTCTCTTTGGCTTCTCTGGTTTTTTCACTGGACTAGGAGAAGGTGTACTAAGGGGACTCTCATTTGCCAATGTTTTTAAGTCTTCAACCTGAAAATTAAAAATATGAGTAGAGAACTATTGTTAAATGTACAAGTGTACATTAAATATTAATAATAATATTAAAAAAGTGCCACAATCAACGCATGCAACATTAGACTTTTTCATCTTATAATGTGTAGTAAAATGTACTGATACAACTGTAGGTTTTTAGTGTAGGACTTTACAGACGGTGCAATGCCATCTTTGTCAGTGCTATTTATTTACATTTTTCAGTCGATATTTTGGACATTGCCAACCCTTTATCATGATTGTGTAAAAGGGGTGCACACCCTACTCTGTTGAAGCACAGCAACATGTGGATTGTTTGTGTAGTTCATTAAGGCATTTTTAGAGAGGGAGGGAGGTATTTTAGGAGCTTGATAAGAGTCATGGTCAAATGTTACCTAGTTAGTAATATAAAAAAAACATAATTTTACCTGAGTATTAGGGGGCATAGGCAGCTTAGTGAGACTCTTAGGTTTCTGGACCGGAGGCTGTTGACTGTTTTGTAAATACACTCCATCCACAACACTGCCACCCACTTTCGGCAATGGTGGTAACGGAGCAGACGTGTTTGATGTTGGTACTGTTGGTGCTGTTGTAACTGTTGGTTCAATTGGTGGTGGGGTTTGCGGTTTGTGCTGTTAGAGGAGAAAAATGTTTGTTAATAAAAATTAATACACGCAGGTGTGTAGTGTGGGTCGGTGGTTAGACAGGAGCTAAGCACTCGCGCTTAAATTTAACAGTGCGAGCAACTTGCGTTCGTTTTGCGCCGGCACCAATGAAATTGTTAATTGAAATTTTAAGTACTAATACAAAACAAGCTCAGCAGTAAAAAAAAACAACATAACGAAACCTATTTCTTGCTACAATAACCTTACTTCCAAATCTAATGTCATAAATGAGAAGAGGCCTGTGTCAGTTAATATGCAGAGTATTCCTTTTTCATTAAAATTGTGGAAAATTAATGGTTAAATCAATCCAATTATGCATTCTAAATACAAGATAATAAGGTTTTTATTTCTAATAATACCAAATAATATTATACTAAAAACAAATAAGTCAAAACGTATTTTTATTGTATGAAAAACTCCTCACCTCATCAGACTTCACCTCAGCTTCATTGCTATCAGTCGTCTCACCATTTGCTGTGGCCTTCTCTTCAAAGGAGTCAAATTCAGGTGGCGCCTGCATTGGTAGCTGATTTGCCTCCGTATCCGATTGTGTTGGCATTGGTATATCGACAATGTCTTGTTGTTGGGCCTCATCTTTGTTATTATCACCATTTTCTTTTGAAACCTTATAAAAGAATTAAGAAAACATGAAAAAATACTAAACACATACTGACTGTACCCAGCCGCCTAGTGCAATGAGCTGTTATTTTTTCTAGTACATCTAGTTTTCTTGTAGTAATTATGTTTTACCTGTGTTGAACTGTCGGCAGTAGCATTGGACAATTCATCAATGGTCAGAATCTCTGGATTGTTGATAGATGTGGTTGAAGAAATTGCTCCTTGCGATTCCTCTTCCTTCTGGCTCAAAATCTCTTGCAGTTTCTGCATTAAAATTATCAATGGTTTTATATTCAATTTTTTTTATTAATAAATCTCCAATTGTGATGATATCACAGAATAAATAATAGTACAAGAAACTTGCGATTTTAAACCTAGTTACAATGTCAATGACAATGTATATCACAAATAATACATATTATATTAAATTAGATTGATTAGTGCGATCGCCAAATCAATCTATGTATTTAAAACATAAAAGATTTTTAATATTGATATGGTCAGTATAAGATGTTGTTAGGTTAGCTAATTACGTAATAACTTGAGACAGACGGACCCTTAAGTAGGGATTGAATAAATTAACCGACTTGGTATTATATGGATTATCCGAGCAAAACAGTTTCACTGTAAAGCATTGCGCCAAGTACACTTTCAACTATGGTTACAAAAATAATAATTACATTTAAATATTTTAGCGATTTTTTTTCATGGTCACGATAACTCTCGAAAAATTTTACGTATCGAGACCGGGTTTTGTTTATTTTTTTAAGAATTATATTAAATAGGTACTTATTTCATAACAATAGTGATGTTTTTATTATATAAAAAAGTCTCCATTCATTATACTGTCAACTTAGGTATAAAACTTTAACTTTGAATTTCAATGTAACTCGGAATAAAACTCTACTAACAATTAAATATGGTTGTGCAATGTGACGCATCAACAAATTGTAAAGCAGTGTACTATAAAGGATTATAATCATTTGATACCGAGATAAATGAAAACATGACATAAAAGACAAGCATCCAAGTTAACAATCTTTAAAAAGATAAATAATTCGGCCGAAATTATTAAAATCTTTTTATGGAGTGTAGAGTAGAAGGAGAACCATCTTATAAGGTGCGAAAGTTGAAAAAGTGTCCCACTATATACTGAAAATAGAGGTTCCAAAACCTACCACAATAGCGCTGGCTTCTGAAAAACTACCATATGAGTATAGCAGTTGTAGAAGGAGTGAAGTCAGCTGAATTCAAATATTTAAAATATTTCATGACTAGAGTAGTTAGTAAAATGCCAGTATACAAAACCTTAACTATTTACGTAGTACAAAACCTAGCAGATTGGTCGGTCCTTGTTTATTTCTCCATCTTATTCTAATTAATTTTAGCGCTCTTTTTTTTAATTTATCCTATGCTACTGCAGCGCCACCCTTATTGGACGCGTTTTTAGGGACACTTTTCATATGGTCCTCCTTGTACTCTACACTCCATAAATCTTTTGTGGAATCTATGGAGTGTAGAGTATAAGGAGAACCATCTTATAAGGTGTGAAGTTGAAAAAGTGTCCCATTATATACTGAAAAGAGAGATTCCAGAACCTACCACAATAGCGCTGGCGTCTGAAGAACTACGATATGAATATAGCTGTTGTAGACGGAGTGAAGTCAGCTGAATTCAAATATTTAAAAAATTTCATGACTAGAGTAGTAAGTAAAATGCCAGTATACAAAACCAAGCGGATTGGTCGGTCCTTGTTTATTTCTCCATCTTATTCTAATTAATTTTGGCGCTTTATTTTTATTCTAATAAATTTATCCTATGCTAGTGCAGCGCCACCCTTATTGGACGCGGTTTTAGGGACACTTTTCATATAGATGTGGTCCTCCTTCTACTCTACACTAAACACCCTATTAACACCCAGAACTATTCACCCGGGCGCTTGTTGAGAGAAGACGTGTTTCTGTAATTGTGGAAGAAAAAAATTGATAAATGGTGAAATATCTACAAAATTTTAGTATTGAGTTGTATCAGAGTGTTCAATAGATAAAAAGCTGACGAAGTGTTGTAAAACGGTAATTAAAAAGTGTCTGAATAAGTGCTAAAACTAAAAAGTAGTTTTGAAATCATCCATTGCTAACGGAAAAATTTAACTGTGAACAAAGGATTGGACTTTGTACTCATTATTATCTACTCATTGTTATTGAGAAGAAATCGTAAAAAGTTCATACGAATTAAAAATTTCGCAACTTATGATCAGTTACTTAGTGGTCTAGTGGCTTGCACATAGTTTAACGGCTAACACAACACTCGTTAGGGCGTAAGATCAAATCCCCGCATAAAGTTTTTTTTTTTTTTGGTTTATTTTATTTTATTTTATTTTATTTTATTTTTTCTCTTTAATAATTACAACGTTTTAAAAATTGGTTATATACGATGTCGTCACAGAAGACTTGTGCCGGGTGTCATAATTCTCTGCCAAGGAGGGAGTATATGATTTGTGTCACGTGTAAGCTTGGATACGATTTGCTTTGCGCAAACTTGACATCTAAACACTTCTATCAGATGGATGCAGAAAGTAGGAATAAATGGAACTGCCAACAATGTCGCAGTAAGCTACCAAAAACAGGTAATTCGAATACTCCTGTACGTATAACTAATCATCCCATTGCTTCTAAGGAAGATTCCATCCTGAGTCCTAGTGAGGAGAGTAATGTTACTACGAGAATAAAAAATAAATGTTCCAAGTCTGGTAACAGCGATTCTTGTGTAACTGAGGAGAGGTTGCGCATGATTATAAAACAGGAAATTACTGACACTATTAAATCTCTAGTATCCGAGCACCTAGCGAACTTAAACCTTCAAGTATCTGGGTTTCAAGAGTCCCTGTCATTTATAAGCAAACAATACGATGATCTTATGCAGTCTGTTAACGAGAAATCAGAAACAATCAATAGACTGGTTTCAAAGAACGAAAAATTAACAACACAGGTTAAAAACCTGACGGACAGACTGGGGCAGATAGAGCGAAATATGCGCGTTTGTAACGTGGAAATTACAGGTATTCCCGAACACAAGTCAGAGAACCTCCTGAGCACTGTTGAACAACTTGGTAGAATTGTCGAGAGTCCTATTGCTGAATCTGATATATTACATGTAACAAGAATTGCCAAATTAAACAAGGAGAGCAATCGTCCTCGTTCTGTCATCGTAAAGCTTCGCAGTCAGCGACACCGCGATGAATTATTGGCTGCAGTGACACGATTCAACAAAAAGAACAAGGATAATAAGCTCAACACCGAGCATCTTGGACTCGGAGGACGTCGCGAGCCCGTATTCGTATCTGAACACCTGACGCCCACAAATAAACATTTACATGCTGCAGCCCGAAAGAAAGCCAAGGAGGCTGGGTTCATGTTTGTGTGGATACGGGATGGAAGAATTCATGCGAGGAAAAACGAACAAAGTCATGCTATTTATATTAAAGACGACGAAAGCTTAAAGTTATTGCTTTAAAATTAGCCAAGTAGTAGTCAATAGTAATTTTTGCCACAATGCCTGTAAATATTTATTATCAAAATGTGCGGGGCTTAAGAACTAAAACAGAGGATGTCTTTAAAAATATTCTGATTAATAACTACAACGTAATTGTATTTACTGAAACGTGGCTCAATAGCAATATAACGAACTTAGAAATTATAGATAAGCGTTATATTGTTTATAGGAGAGATCGATTGTGCTCAGAAACTACTAAAAAAGACGGAGGGGGGGTTTTAGTCGCTGTTTCTAGGGATATACCGTCTTTCAGACATTCAAGCTGGGAGAGCGATGCGGAGGATCTATGGGTCTCAATTGATATAAAAACAAATAACATTGTTACCAAAATACTAATTTGTGTGGTATACCTTCCTCCACCAGTAAACCTGGAAAGCCTTACTCGGTTTTTAGAGCATACTAACGATATTTTGGACAAAGCTGATCAAGTTATAATGTTGGGAGACTTCAACATGGGCTTCATTGGTTGGTCTCGCAGTGTGGACGGTGTTTCATGCAGTGCATTTAATTATGATTCACCACAGGGTCTGGCACTCACTGATTTCATGGCGCTAAATAATATTACACAAATGAACCCTATTCCTAACGAGGATGGCAGAGTGCTGGACCTTGTTCTAACCAACTGTGTTCCTTTAGAGGTTTCTAACTCCTTAAATGTTATAAGTAAAATTGACCGAAAGCATCCTCCGTTATTGATTACTGTACCGGAACTAAAACCGAACTTACTTAAACCAGCCCAAAAACCTCGACACAACTTTTTCAAAGCGAACTATGATCTAATCTTGGCTCATCTTAGGGAAATTAATTGGTCACAACAGTTCGATAGGTGTCAAAACGTTAACGAGATGACCACAGTATTTTACCGTATTTTAAACAATGCCGTGAAAACATACGTCCCTATTTTGAAGCCAAAAAAAAGCAGGTTCCCCTCATGGTTTAGCAGGTCTCTGATCAGAATAATCTTGGAAAAAGAAAGCAAGAGAAAAAAATTTGTGAAATACAAAAATCCACGCGATAGGTTGGAGTATGAATTACTTCGTGAGCGAAGTAAGAAAATAATAGACGCATGCCTACAAAGTTATAAAAAACGGGTCGAGGGTAATATTGTCAGGAATCCTAAATATTTCTGGAACTATATTAAGGATAGGCGAGGTGGTGAAACTACTATACCTGCCGAAATGAGCCTTGATGACGAAATTGCAAACACTGGTACAAAAATTGCAGAACTATTTGCTAAAAATTTTTCATCAGTGTTTAGTAACACAGTATTACCTGATAGCCTAGAGTCCGCAGTGCACGGTTTGCCATATTTGAGTGTAATTAGATTCAGTGAACATGAAATTAAACGTGCCATTAAAAAACTAGATATCTTCAAGGGTGCCGGTCCGGATGAGATCCCTCCTGTTTTTGTAAAGCGCTGCGGTCCTACTCTTACTCTGCCACTGTCACTTCTTTTCAATAGATCTTTGCATGACGGGGTATTTCCTGAATTGTGGAAAAAAGCTAAGATCGTTCCAGTGTACAAGAAGGGTGACAGCAGTGACATCAAAAACTACCGTCCTATATCCATACTTTCTTGTATACCTAAGCTGTTTGAATCCCTTGTTTGCCCAATTGTCACGCGCCACTTGGAAAGTCGGATGTCAGAATTTCAACATGGGTTTCGAAAAGGACGTTCTATCAAAACGAACTTGGTGTCATTTATGTCCTATCTAAGTAAAGAAATAGATAGACGCCAACAAGTAGACTGTATATACATGGATTTCTCGAGCGCTTTTGATAAGGTGTGTCACTCGCTTCTTATACATAAATTGAGCGGGTCTGGTATTGGTGGGACCTTACTGGAATGGTTTAATTCATACCTAGCAAAAAGACTTCAGTTTGTGGTGCTGAACGGTCACATATCACATGAGTATGTTGCATGTTCAGGAGTACCACAGGGATCCCACTTAGGCCCTGTTCTCTTCTCGGTGTTTATAAATGACATTACCTCATCTATAAATTACTGTAAATACTCACTTTTTGCCGATGATTTAAAAATATTCAAAACCGTTACTTCAAATAATGATGTGGAGCTCATCCAAGCTGATCTCGATGGAATAAATATGTGGTGCAAATTGAACGGCATGATTATTAATACGAAGAAATCTTACCACATTAAGTACACAAAGAAAAAAGTTCAATTGCCATCATCGTATAAATTAGAGCTAGATACGTTACAGGAGGTTAAGGAGATTCGAGATTTGGGCGTAACAATGGACACGAAATTGAAATTCAAAGTGCACATGGACAAAACTGTAAAAGAAGCGGCCAGGATGTTAGGTTTCCTTAAAAGAAATACCAAAGGATTTGTTTCTCCTCAAACCAAAATAATCCTTTATAACTCACTGGTTCGCAGCAAACTAGAATTTGCATCAGTTGTGTGGAGTCCCCAATACGCGGCACCATCTCAACGTCTGGAGAGACTACAAAGATCCTTTACTAGATACCTGACATATCACACTTCCGGCATCTCTCATAAGGCCACCTATGACTTGCGGCTGAAACACTTTAAAATGATGTCACTTTATAATCGCCGCATAATATTAGATATAACATTCCTCAAAAAGCTGTTGTCAGGACAGATGGCATGCAGTGAATTGCTTAATGAAATAAATTTCAAAATCCCGTACAGATATCCACGAAATCCTCTCACTAACATACTTGTTGTACCAGTAAGTAGAACAAATGCTCTAAAACATTCTCCATTATCAAGGATGTGTTCTGAGTACAATCGATTTTCCGCGTCCATTAAAGATTTTGATATTTTTCATGACTCAGTGACAAATCTGAAAAAAAAGCTTACCGCACATTTTTGTTGGTAAATTAGATTTGTAGTTTAATATTTATGCTACTAAAATTCTTCTTTTTGTTATACTTTTGATTTTTGATTTTTGATTTTTACTTATTAATTTGCTGCAACTCAAAATTTGTAAATTGAAATTTATTTTGAACTTAAATTAATTTAATGTCTTCTAATGAGAGTGATGTATGCACCAGTAATTGGCATGCATACCAAACTATTTATAAGACGAAGATTATTGTAATGTTTTGTATGTTATGCTGTTGGTGTGTCAATAAATAAATAAATAAATAAATAAATATAAAGTGTTGACGTTTCGTTAATAATTAAATATATGAAGTTAAAAATTTGGTGAGGTTGACATCTGATTCGAGAATATACCTAGTCAGGTCATAAGTATTGTCACACAGTAAAAACTTTTCTTTTAGAATGCAGGCCACAAAAAAGTTTATTGAATTCGAATTTCGAATTGTTCATGAAAATAAAACTGTATACTTTTTAGAATTTCACTCATTTTTAAATATGGAGTGGACGCTTAAAGAAGACCGTGTTGCAGTTATTGCGTTGCATCGTTGCGGTTACGCGCCAATTCAAATTTTTGACATACTGAAAAATTTGAATGTAACCAAAAGATTCGTTTATCATACCATCAAACGATACAATGAAGACTCTAGTGTAGATGACAGGTCAAGAAGTGGTCGCCCTCGGTCTGTTAGGACTCCAGCAGTGATAAAAGCTGTGAAGGCGCGAATTCAAAGAAATCCCAAACGTAAGCAGAAACTGTTGGCCCTTCAGATGGGGTTAAGCAGAACCACGGTGAAAAGGGTGTTAAATGAAGACTTAGGGCTTCGGGCATATCGAAGAAAAACAGGACATCGTTTGAATGCTCGTCTAATGGACCTGAGAATGAAGAGATGCCGCGCTTTGTTGAAGCGGTACGCGGGAAAAAAATATCGGGAAATACCTTTTTCGGATGAAAAAATGTTTACCGTAGAAGAGAGCTACAACAAACAAAATGATAATGTGTACGCACACAGTAGTGAAGAAGCGAGCAACCGTATTCCGCGTGTCCAACGAGGTCATTTTCCATCCTCGCTCATGGTATGGTTGGGAGTTTCTTATTGGTGCTTAACAGAGGTACATTTTTGTGAGAAAGGTGTAAAAACGAATGCAGATTTGTATCAAAATACAGTCCTGACGAACCTTGTGGAACCTGTTTCTCATACCATGTTCAATAACAGGCACTGGGTATTCCAACAAGATTCGGCGCCAGCTCATAGAGCGAAGAGCACACAAGACTGGCTGGCGGCGCGTGAAATCGACTTCATCCGGCACGAAGACTGGCCCTCCTCCAGTCCAGATTTGAATCCGTTAGATTACAAGATATGGCAACACTTGGAGGAAAAGGTGTGCTCAAAGCCTCATCCCAATTTGGAGTCACTCAAGACATCCTTGATTAAGGCAGCCGCCGATATTGACATGGACCTCGCTCGTGCTGCGATAGACGACTGGCCGCGCAGATTGAAGGCCTGTATTCAAAATCACGGAGGTCATTTTGAATAAACTTTAGTGTCATAAGAATCTATGTTTTGTTAAGTTCATTTTGGTATATAAATGGTTACACAATGAATAAACTTGTTTCAATTATTTTATATTAAACATGTGACAGAATTTATGACCTGACTAGGTATACACTGTAGTCTCACGCCTACACGTTTACATACATATACATATGTTGAACGTGTACTTGGCGTGAGACACTACAGTGTCTCCGGATCTCACAACTTTTTTACGGTAGAAGAAATGAGTTGCGAGACTTGGTTTTTTTTACAAGTTATGTTTTTGATGGCATCTCATTTCTTTTTGTAGATAGTCCTACTTTTTTTCTTTCCGGTACCATCTACTTCTTAAATACCTACTACGGATTTTCGAGCAATTTAGTCTATTTAATACTTTGCGGGATTTTGGTACAACTTCATAAGACATGTCCCATTCTTGCTTTTTCATTCCGTTGACCATTTTTTACAAGTTACCTTTGAACATAATTATATCTAGGTACCTATCTACATATATTATTCCATTATATTATACATATACAGGTACACTGATTCATTCACTGCAAATGTAACTTTGTAATCCTATATATGTATATAAATATATAGGATTACGAAGTTATTTATGCAGTTGGTGTATCTAGAAAACTGGACCGAAATTGCAAAATATATTAGTTTTTCCTTAATTTATACACTAAACAAATAATGCATGCTTGGTTAATAAGAATTCAGGCTTCTAGTTTTATCCACAACGAAGTTATAGGTGGTCGAATATGGCCTGAACTGCCTCGAGAAAAGGATGGTACAGCCGTGTCGCTTTTTTGCTGGACTTGGTGTGGGCACTACCTTGCCCCCCAGATTAAAACAAAGCCTACATTAAAACATTCTCTGCTCAAAGATCTTAATTAGGCTATTGGCAATGCCACACTGAAATGGCTAATAATATCCTTTTTGTACATAAAGTTATATTAGTAAATAAATAACATAAAAACTGAAAAAAACCTTAGCCCTTTTGTGTTTATCCTTAACAAGCTCAGCAAATAAGCTTGTATCACTAATCTTCTCCTTGAAGTCAATCTTCCTTTGTAGCATTGTTGGTGGACTGGGTGACTCATGCTTACTCCTGAAAGGCAATAATTAAAAAGATTAACCTGAAAGTAGTACAGAGAAAGGGTACAGAGACTCCATATATGCATATATATATTAATAGTATAGTTGTCGCACGAATGGGTCACGGCCCGACCGGGGAAGAACCACACTCTCACAGAATACCAGCCTGTGTTTCATATGGTGAGTGTAGAGAACCCCAGACCCTTTATACTGGAAAAGAGGTAAAGCCTTCTTTATTTAAAGTTGTCTGGAAGTGTCTATGAGCTGCATTATACTATGGTGGACTGTTTGCTTGTCACTTCAATTTTATTAAGAAAATAATTTCCATAAAAGAATAGGTAAATTATTAATTAACCGTAAGGGAGAATATGTGAAATACAAATTTCAACTGCTTCAGTACACTTTTCTGATGAACAGACATGGCTTTGCTGGCTACATTATTAAAAAAAACCCCATTCGAAAATACTGGACCCAAATACCACAAACTAGTGAAATACAGTATAACCATGTGTGCCTATGCAGTTGCCAACCAATATACCCAGTGTGGTATGGTAACTTCAAGAAAGTACCAAGTGGCTTTGTCCAGCAGTAAACTTAAAAAAAATTGAACTGTTACACCCTCTGAATATCTTTCTACTCACAGACTTTTTTACAAAGTGATGTTAATTTTAACCCCTTTAACCCTGCAAACCAAAACACACTAATGAGTTCACAACTTGCCATCGATCTAAATGTATTCCTAGGGTTTCTCTGGGCAGAAAATAAGCCTACCAGTTAAGTACCCAAAAACTATAACACTACACACCTGTGCTTTTCTCTACTTGCTTCGCCATGTCTCGACCTATGCCTAGGTGGTGATGATGATCGCCGCCTGCTTCTTGATACTGACCGTCGTCGCTTCAGTGAGCTGCGACTGTGTGACCTGCAAACAAATTCACAACAGGGTAGGTAACACCAGTGTCTCGCTATACTGTCATATTCACAAAATTTTTGTTTATTAAGGAATCTTTTTTGCTCTAACCATAAAGGTTACAAAGGGAGGGCCTTAATGCCAGTGTGCATTCTCTACCAGTCAACCTATAGCGTGGTGTAAAATTAGTGGCAGGTGAAATTTTATATTTACACTAAAAAGTCTGGAGTAAACCTTATCATTCGTTGCCGTCGTACCTACTGAAATAGGTAGAACATCTGCCAAGCTAGCTATAGTTATCAATAATATCAAAGAAAGATCTTAAAATGTTTGGGTTGCAACTGAAAGTAGAAACCTCTAGACAACCACAATCTCTGACTAAATGAAACTATAATTTTAAACTAATAATAAAAAGTAAGATTATACCTTAGATGTACACGGGTTTCCCTATGCCGTTCCCGTTCCCGTTCCCTACTTCGATGTCGCCTACGGGGACTCTTGCGCCGGTGGCCGCGACGCGGGCTGTATTCGCGACTTCGGACCGCCTCGTGAACTGGCGAATCTAGAAGCACAAAAGGAATTGTTCTCTGATTAATTGAGCATAAGATATATTGGTACAATCTTTATTTGATATACATTTTTTTTTAAATATTGTTATTAACTAGTTGTTGGTTAATTGTCAACTAAGGAGTTTAATTTTAAAAGTAATAAAACTTCAATGAATATATCAATATAATATAACGTCATAGTATCACAATCAAGCAGTCTATGAAAGTCTGTCAAAACAAGCTGAAACTGAAGGAGTTGTACTGAATAAGCTTTCTATAAAACAGCACAAATATTCGATGATAAACTATAATAAGATCAAGTTTAAGGGAGTTTTATATCATTTTCATGGACTTTGCTTTATTTAAACATCTGCTGAATTATGAACTAATACCTTTTATCTATTTAATGCAATCATTGTCCATTTGAATCTAAAAACTCATTAACTGACTGGATATCAAGTTAACTCTGTGCTCATTTTAATAAGGACTTTTGTTCTGTAATATAATTAACAATAAATTTTTACTATGTATGTAGAATAATGTACAAATTATTTTAAAAATAAAACATATTTTCTCTCTTTATCCATATATCACATATTCACAAAACATAAGTATTTATTTATAAAATAATTGTTTTTACTATGTGCAAAAGTTGACTTCTTTATAATATTTTAATTATTATGTAACCAATATTTTATTTACATCAACTAACAAATAAGAATATAAAAAAAATTACAAGACTGTGCAGCCAGGACTTAAATATAATGCCTACAGTGTATACAGTGAGGCACCCTTAGCTCTCATAATCAACGTGTCATAGGGCAACTCCGTTGACATGTATAAGTTGGTTACACTGCATGAGTATGCAGGGCGAGTGCAGTCTCCTCGCTAACACATCTCATACACGAATAACGGCTTCCCTCCAAGCGCATTTTTCATCATTGGGTGCTGTATACTAATTTTACTAACATAACTATTTTTTATGTAAACAAAAAAAGTAGTTTCATATTAAGAATTTTAGTATGTATCTTTAAATTATTTAGGAGAGGTGCCAAGAAAATGTTATTGCTCCAAACAGATGATTACATAATACTTTCAAACGCACATGTGATCAATATAAGGACACTTACTGAGGCAAATATATCATGTTCAAAACATAAAGATATCCCACCCATAATAAAATGACAGTTTCTTGTTAATTAGCATGTTATCTGGATTTTATTACACATATTTAAAATTTGCCCCAAATTAATCATAAAAAAAATTATCTTTTACAAATAATAATAGTATAATATTTATAAAAATACAGAGCACTAATGAAATATATTTTGATCTGGTAAATTTTGAAACATTTATTCCACCATCTATCAGATTATACAATATTTTCATGGCAACTCAATAAGTCTAGTGTACGCAAGGTTCTTAATATATTATTTTACACCACTGCTACAAAATAAAATACAATTAAAAGTTTGCAATAAAATGGAGCCAGACCTGATATGACCATAATAGGTGACTGCACTCTGTGATCTGTCCAATAATCCCTCCTCACACGTTCATAATCTTGTTCAGTATCAGAATCTATAGTAACAGTCTCATGGTATGGAGGCACGGACGGCGTATGGGGTGTCATCGATTTCTGTCTCCTTCTGCCACACAAAACAAAGGAATGTTTACTTATTAAAATTATCAGTACTATTTCTCCAAGTAAGAACTGTTTTATCTTACATTGATTAAATAATTGTTTTGAATTATTTTAGAGTACTAGTAATAGTATTAATATAGGCTTATTATGCTATAAAGTTAATTTAAAACTGTAGTCCTTGAGCGTGGGAACTTCTAATAGAACACCTACATTGATATTCATTACACAGACGCATCGCGCAATGTTATTATACGCACCCTGGACATGAATAAATTACTTTTAGTGCTTCGCACAAGTTACATATTCATCACACGTTCATCTCATAGGATGTTCATAAATGACACAAAAAACACGCATTGTATGTAGCCATTTCCAATTTATTGTGTCATTTGCTTGTCGCATAGCGAAGTCCGCGAGCCCGTAATGCAAAGCTGATGGCAAAGGGTGGGGGGGTCAAGGTGTACGCTTTCTAGGTATTATGTTAACTATATTTTTTTATTTATGAATAATTTTAAAATATTATTGTTTTGTGTAATATAGGAAATGTGGGTTTCATAAACGATCTTTTATTAAAAAAAAAGTTTAATACAGATTTAAACAATCACAGTGGTTTACTATTTATGCAGTATGTAACAAACAACCTGTTGGTCGTTTCAGGGACGTATAGGTGTAGTATGAACGGGATTTTAGCGTTTCTGATCAAGTAACTTACTAAATTTATTATTTCTAAAATTTTTATTTGTATCTGAACTAAACGACACGTGCCGACATACCCTACGGTCACTGTGAGGTCTCTGACACGGCTAATACAGCATTTCAAAGAGAGCTTTTGTGCTTTGTGCCATCACCAACGCTCTTTATTCTGCATATCAATCATATGTTGCAAACTGGTAACATTTATTGCTATGCAGACGACAGCACTGGTGATGCTTTATATACCGGCCGTGCCAATATTTCTCGGGAAAAAGTCGCCGAGTACCGGAACAAACTTGTGTCTGACACGTTCACGACTTTGGGGGCAACTAAATCAGTCTAGTTCAATCCCTAGAAGACACAATTTTGCGCGTTTACCGCAAAAAAGAATCCCTTTGTCCTATCCTCTCAGTTTCAAGGCACTGTCCTTGTTGCCTCAGCCTGTATCGGAATCCTCGGTGTCAACATACCGAGTGATGTGCAGTTTCATTGTCACTTGGAAGAGAAGCCAAATTGGCCTCTAAAAAGCTTGGCGTTAAGTTACTCCTACTCTTACTCTACTCTACTTACTCGAAGAATACAAATAATTTTAGCAGTCGTGTCCGACACTCGCGACCCACCCTTATGCCATCTCAAACAATAGATGTATCGACTTGACTCATCAAATCGGGCTACGAACGGATGTGCAATCACCTCGAAAATTGAGACGTCACTGAATTTTTTTCACGCGTGTTGTCTAATATAAAGCGAATTACGGAAAGCTATTACGCTTCATACTAAAATATATGGAAAACGGGGAACGATTTCTGCTAAAAAATTAATGATATTTAGGCTTAGATTATTGCTTTTTGATTTGAAGTAGTAAAAAAAATGAATGGTGAATTTATTATTTATACTTTTATCTCACGTTTTATTAAAAAATATTTTCTAAAATAATAACGAAATAGCCTGGAGATTTAAAATATAAAACGCCGTTTTAAGTGTTTTTACCATTGTTGACAAATTTTTTTCTTGAAAATCGTTTTTTTTTTATAAATATCAATATAATATGTTTAAGACCGTAACTGCCCATTTGCGCGTTTCGTAAGGACCAGCCTCTTAAGTCAAATGGCAGCAAACAACACATGAAAGTTTGTAACAATTTTTTTTGCAGACTCACTAGGATATTGATGTTATATAACATTAGATTTACATACCTATTCATTAAAATTATACTTATTGTTGATATGAAATTTGTTATGATGAAAGATGATTAATTTTCACAAACTTGAACTTGAAAAAGTCATTTATTACCTTATGTTAACACTGAAAGCATAGAAACAAAATTAAAATTTTATTTTGTAACACAACAGAGGATACAAAAATAAAAAAGCAGGCATTGGAAATTATTGTTATTTGTTTTAAAATATTTAAAAAAAGCCTTACTTATAACCATTGACTATCACTTACATTAGGTGTTAATAATATCTAAATCTCTATAACGGTCTCTTTTGAGGTAAACAATTTAGAATATGAAGATGGATGGATGAATGGAAACTAGAATTTAGAGGCAAAAAAGAGAAGTTTAGTACATAATAAAAAAATTATTTTACTGATGTAACATTAACTATTAGTTATTATTGTTATTATAATTGCAGACCATTCTGTGGGAAGCAAAGATAGAACCGACATGTGGGCGCCGATATATCGTTGTCGTGTCGGCAAATGAACAAGTGGTAAAATTAAAAATTTTGTAAAACCGACTTCAATATTAATTATTAAGAATAACTCAAAAAACTTGATCAAACCTTGATCAAATTTATATGGGACCACATGAGAAGCACCAGCTTTCCAATAAAAAAAGGATCATCGAAATCGGTTTACCCAGACAAAAGTTATGAGGTAACATGCTTACGCACGTTATGAGGTAACGATCAGGCGCGCGCACGCATGCTCACATACACACACCCCGTTTCTTTTTTGTTGAATGTATTTAGTTAAGGGAGGGCGAGGACCTTCTACCACAAGTATCTACTTAAATTAAAAGAAGTCCTCAAACTTGTACTAATTTATGAATATGTTGGAAACAATAAACTTTCATTTAATTTCAACACATAAAAAACATAGTCGAATTGAGTACCTCCTCCTTTTGAAATGTGTAGAAAACAGTCTCTTATCACTTAGTTTATTGTTTATGATGAGAAAGTCAAAAAGTGAAACCATATTTTAACAATATATGTAAATTATAGTCTCATCCATCCATCCATTACAGTCTATAAAAATCCACTGCTGAACATAGTCTTCCTCCACAGTTTGCCTCATATTGGGGATATTGCCATAGTTGACACGCCTGGCAAGCAGATTGTCAACCGCAGTTTTTAATTATTTTGAGTTGTTATCAGGAAGACGCTGCTGCCCATCACCAGTTTCAATTTCCTTCTGCCGCCTCTTATGACATCCGTGAGACAATAGAGTAGTGGATATTCTTACACGGCTTAAGTCAAATCTTAGCTTCAGTAAAATATTTCATTAAGTATTAAATAAATTTATGATATAGGCCTTGTAAGATGTGACTAGACAATGAATAAAGTTAAATAACTATTACAACAAAGAAATGGCAAATATATTTTCTTAAAACATGCTTCAAAATCATGCAATCACCTTACTAATACAGTTTTATATGAACTATCTTACCTAACTATTGGTGACCTTTCCCTGCGAGGTGAATACATAACAGCATTATGCAGAGACGGCTCTCTATGTACAGGAATCCGTATTTGTGGTGAGTCATCGTGTCTCCCCCTCATCAGTGGAGGCGTGGTAGGAGATACCGGTGAACATGAGCCATTCTGAAGAGGAGATGATGCCTTCTCCCATTCACTTATAGGCACTTGTTGGTATCTCTTTGGGGTTGATGGACGTATTGGAGTCTCCACTGGTACATTATCATCAGGGGATACACTTTCAAGACTAGCTGACCTTGACCGATGTTTTGACTTCTTCTTACGTTTCTTTTTCTCTTTCTTACGCTTCTCTTTTTTCTTCTTATAACAGGAGTGTTCATCGAAGTCTGGCTCAGCTTCCACATATTCCAGCTCTCTTCGTTTCCTCGATACTGCTGAAGAAGAATCACGTGTGAGAGGATATTCTTCAATTGCACGACGGCTTGAAGTAGTTGTAACAGATATTGTCTTGTTGTCTAAAAATGTGCGTACTGGGTGGGATTTTCTTGTACGGTCAAGATCATCAGCGATGTGTCGACCAATTGAGCTAGCCTCACTCTCTATTTCTCCAGCCTCTGGGGCTGACAAATCCTCTGAACTTACGTCAGAGTATTCTACAAGGGGTTTATTAGAATTTACTGTAGCATAAGATTGTTCATGTGTACCACTAGAATGACTTCTATATTTTTTGTGAGCCCGTTTCTTATGCTTCTCCTTGTGATGTTTGCTATGTCGCTTATCATAGCTCCGTTCCATGGTTAAATAGGGGCGGAGTGACCGCCCAAATGCCGCCTCTTCACATTACACCAACTGAAAAACAGCAAAGTAATATTTTATTTTTTGTTTACAGAAACTATAATTACCTACCATCCGAAATGATTAATTAATGGAGCGGAAATTGATAGATAAAAATGACCATTTAAAGAACCAAAAGTTACAGTTTTTAGAAACTTATTTATATCGATAAAAAAATCCTACAAAGATTGCAGAAGTATGCAGTCTAAAAATTAATTACAATCACGGGTCAATAATCAAATAAAATTCCAAGGTTGTTTCTAACCAAAAATAACATTAATTAATAAAAGAAAACGATATAATAAAAGTTGAATAACTTACCTGAAGAAGAAACGGACGTGAGTCCGCCTCGATCACTATAATTTGCATTTGAACGAAATTCTATATTGCTTAGATAAGGTTCTTATTTAGTACGTTTAGACTGGATTTATCCAGACAATATATAAGTATTTAGTTTCTTTAAAGCTTATGTAGCCCTATTTTGCTATTCATAATCATAGGTAGTGCATAATTCATATAATTACATCGGATTATTTTATTGGGAATTCAAGAACGTCGATTGAATTGCTAGTCAGCCATTTGCTTTTTCATTTCATTTCATCATCCTTCCCTACTAGAGCTGTGAAAATTCAAATTGTTACCAGGATGAGATTCGAGTAAAATTCGGAAGTTATGTACTATAATTGATACCGGTTTATGAAATGAAAAATTTTAAGATTTATATAATTAAAATTTATAAAGATATTATAAAAGTCAATTTAAAAAGTAAAACTATAAATAAATATGTTTATGCCAACAATTAGATTTAAAAATAATTAAACATTTGTACAAACAACTTTAATATAAATTATTAAGAATAACTCAAAAACTATTGGTCAGACCTTGATCAAATTTAAATGTAATCACATGAAAAGCACTAACTTTCAAATAAAAAAAAAGAATCATCGAAATCGGTTCATACAGAAAAAAATGTGGTAACACACACACAAAAAAAAGAAAAACATATTCGAATAAACTACCGTCTCCATTTTGAAATCGGTAGAAAATAAAGAGTATTTATGTACGTATAATTTTTAATCACACATTTCACATCATAGATAGGTAACTAACCTTCTCTAAATGCATGTTGGTTTTAGTTTTTGTTAAAAAGCTTTATACATACGACGATTTTGTTGGACAACCTACAGACGACGGTAAAAATTGAGGTTTTCATAAGTCAATATTTACAATTCTCGAGCCACAATTGGGACGAATCCATCTTCACCAACTGTGCGTGTGAGCTTATTATAGTGGCCGTTAAGTTATGGTAATCACAAATTCACGGTACCTAAAAATTTCGACCGGCAGCCGGCACATGGATCACTAAGCGGAAATCATGCAATCGTGAAACTGTGGCTTGCTGAAGCCACTGGTTTCTCAAATGGGCTACAAAGTTGCATTTTGTGTGTGTCCATGTTCTTACTTAACATTTTCACCCCTCTTATTTCTCTGGAAATAATAATCGAAACTTTTAATTGCGTAGGAGGCATGGTAAGTTATAAAAATAGTTTCCTTTTATGTATGAACTATGTATGTATATCTGTGTGCGCAGATCAGTTGTCAAAGCATATTTCCCGTTAAATAAAAAATAAACTAAATGCCATTTTATTACCTGTATATTTTATCTGAGTGTGGTGTGGTGTTAGTCTGTGGGTGTTAGATATTTTTTATCTGTAATCTGTAGATTGCGTGTGATTTGCTTTGCGTCCTTCGCAGCTTTATTTTGTTCTAATAAAAATCAAATTATCTGTACAGTTCAGCCTTAGCTAATAATTTAATTAAAATTCTAATGACAACTGCAACGTTTTGTCTCATTCGTTGAGAATTATTACTGTAACTAAATAAGTCGACCCATAAGTTCACGGCATCTTTTACTTGCGCATCGTGAAATTATTCAATAGAAGTAATAGAAGTAATGTACTATTTATTATAAAACGTAAATGTGTTTATTATTTTAAATATACTTATGCGCAAACTTATGAACGTGTGTTGTAAAAAATATAAATCTAAGTTTAGTACTATGGTTATGTTGCTGAGAGAGTCAATGAACCTACGTGCGGCATGCTGACACTGTGACTTTGTGACTAAAATATGTAAATAATCATGAATGATATAGGCGTTAAAATAGCAGAATCTCCGAAGGATTTATCGGGGGTTTCTCCTGCGCCAGAAATTGGTGTCGACAATGAAGTCGATCCCTTGTCTATAGATGACTCCGAAGCAAACACTGCAAAGGATCCCTTGAATGTAGAAGATAATGTTGGAATAGAGGAAAAGCCGGAAAGCTGTGATGAAATTGCCAAAGAAGATAATTTAAGTGAAAGCAAGACTAATGATAATGACACTTTACAATCAGAGAAGATAAAAGGTATAATAATTTTGCTTCTCAAATTTTAACTAGCTCCTTAATTAATTTCTCATACTGCCTTTATTCTTCTTTTCCTTATTGTCATTCATCTTTTAGTACACCATCTGGTATATGGTTAAATTTGTAGAATGCAACAATTATTCATTAAGTATACATATACATGTACATAAACACTCATGCCTGTCACCCAGAGGGGTTGGCAGAGTCTACGGACTTCCATTTGGCACGATCCTGAGATACCTCTATCGCCTCCTTTACATCCATATATTTACGCATGTATGCTCATAGGTCAATATATATATATATTTTATATACATTTTAAGTCCAGTAAGTCAAGTAATTTTTCTTCTAGAATCAAGACATAATATAAAGCACTATGTCCTATTATGATTACTAGGTGGTAGGACTTACTTAGGGCCGATATACACTTCGATAAGTACAGTAGCAAGTTTAGTTTCAGGGCAGTTGACAGTAAACGGTTAAGTGGACAGTAGCGTTCAAATGTCTTCAAGGTGAGCTTAGTTAAAAAAGTGCAATTTTATACTTTGAGGGTCAAACGTGAACATGTTGTGTTCTGTCAAATTATACACTGAACTGAACTTGCTCGTTTACACAAGCAGCGGAAGATGCGCAGGTTGGCAACACTTCGAACTTAACTCACCGAAAAATAGACCGGTCGGCTATCCTGTTCAACTTAATTCTTAATTTCCTACTTAACTCACTGATTGCCATTCAAATAAGATTTTTTACTTCTCTTGCCACGATTGCAAGTTAACTCGCTGCTGTACTTGTCAAAGTGTAAATCTGCCCTTATTTCTGTTGCCAAATACCTGGTATTGCTTGCACTGCTGTTCCAGTGTAAAGGGAATAGAGAGCCAAAAGCTTTGAGACATTCCATCTTAGTTCTCAAATGTGACAAGCTACCTGTAGCCTATGTTTGAGGTGGACTGTAAATTTGTCACTGCAGTTTTATAAACAAAATGTTTTTTATAAATAGTGTTATTATTAAGATTATTTTATGGCAATAATATTCAGATATAGAGAAATGGGAGAACATAATTATTTTTTTGAATGAGCTTAAATTGTAAAGTCTCTTTCACAATTTTTTAAATTGTAAATTGTGGTATTATTATCAGTATAATAAAAAAAACAGCAGTGCTAATATTCCCATTATCACTCCAGTCAAGTTTAAAATGTTTGTGCTAGAAATGGTTTGCAACAATAGTCAATTACTAGATTCAATCATTTCAAATTTCATAGCCCATACTCTTAATCATTGGGCTTTTGACTATTAAAAGGAATTATAATATTTCCATCACTAAGTAAATAAATCATTAGTGATTAAAATCTGCTGTACTGCACAAAACCTCCTCTTACAATGTTGTTGTTATACCCTTATATTTTACAATGCCTTTACATTTTTTGGTGGTACCACCAGTACCACCAGGTGGGGTGGTATTTTATCATTAGTCTGGTATGGAAAAAAACTAGGGAATGCAATCCACCCAGCTCCTGTTGTCACTTTTAAATCAAACTTTAACATATCTTTTTACATTTTATGAATTTTTCAGAAGTTGTAATAAAAGAAAATAGTCCTATAAATTTGGTAGATGATAAAAATGTGACAGAAGCAGTAATTATTGATGAGGTAAAACCATCTGAGCCAGCTCCTGACAATACAATCAGAGTGCCTAGTGAGATTAACCAGCTGCCCCAGGAAGTTAAAGATTCCTTTACTATATCTAAGGTTAAGGAGAACAGTCCAGTAAAGGAGATTCCTTCAGTAGAAGCAGAGGAAGTGAAAGCTCAGCAGACTGACATTGATGTAGAAATGACCGAGGTTGTAAAATTGAATGAAAAGATTGAGAAAGCTGAAGCTAAAATAAACATACCATCGTTAAATGGAGATGTTATTAAGGTACTTTATATATTAAAAGAGGTTATAGTTGTAACCGGATATACCAACATCACTTAGAATAAAGGATAGGTAATGAGTTGTTCTTAAATCCTATCCGCTCAACAGTAAATGCCATTGCAGATATATAATACTGCCGGGCCAAAAAAGTTTTATATTTTACTTAATTCATGCTTTCTTGTATATGGAAATAATGATGTGGTTTATACAAAAAACTATAATAAAAGCGTTTTTCTCACTTAAGTTTATATTATATATTATAATATATAATATTAGTGCTAGAAGGAAAGTAATAAACTTGTTAAAATTATCGTAAAAAAAGATATTTAAAATGCAACAAAAGTGAATGAAAACACACAAAACTATGTGCAAATATTAAAGATAATTTACGTTTTCATCAAATAATAAATAAGAAAACACTAAATACGAGATAAAATGAACAAGCACTGAATTGGGGCGATTTAAATGACAATTTTCGACTGCCAATATCTTCCAATTTGTCAACGAATTACAGAATAAAAATTATTTGTTATCTATCTATGTCTATCAACAAACCTGTTCATAAATATGAACAGTTTATGAAACCGGCAACACAGTGAATTAATCGAGATCCACGGTGCCTGTATGGACAGTCCTGAGTTGAGCTATTCCAGCTGTTTTTACTGTTGAGAGGCTATCCCATGTGCAGTATTAAGATTTCTAATGTAGAAAAAACTTCTAAATTATAAATCTTAATACTACACAAACTGATGCATATTGGTTGAAAGACATAATCATTGTAATGTTGTGTAAATCATATCTCTGAAATATCCATATGTGCAACAGGGAGAAAGCATTTAAGTAAGATGTTGTTATGGCAATCATTAATTAGGTGTGGTGGTATAATGCATGCCATTAAATAGTAGAATTACACAACATTACGCAACATTAAGCATTATTAAGAGAAGTCATTTTAATTTTAGAAGTCATTTAGATATAATAGTAAATAATCCAAAAATGAATTACTTAACAATACAAATTGCAACCATTAAAACCAACAAAGAACTAAAAACTTTTTTTTTCACTGTACAGGTGAAACAATTTTAAAAGTTATGTGCGAGTGAGTTTGTACGAGTTCAGCCACTATATTTTATGATTCTATTAGTTATCGACACATTAAAACTTCAGCTAATCCTTGTAGCTTTAGGAGAAACCCATTAGGCTATTTACAGGCAGGCATTATTTTCTGTATAACAATACAGAAAATATTATTTTTCTTATTTTTATAATTAAGAAAAATTTGTTTTGTAGTGGCAGTGTATCCCATATTGTCCCATCGGTATCGTAAAGGGCGTCACAAGGATAGTAAAACAGGAGATGGGCAGCAGCATTTTCCTAACAACAACTCAAAATTATAAAAAACTGCGGTTGCCAACCTGCCTACCAAGCTTGGCAACTATGGCAAAACCTAAGAGGCAATTTATGAGATGGATGTATAGATGGATGGATGGTATGGATGGTATGGATGGATGGATGGTATGGATGGATGGATAGATGGATGGTATGGATGGATAGATGGATGGATGTTACAATAGTAAAACATTGTGCAGCTGTATAATTTCTGGTTATAATCAAAACACTAATGATTAAACATAAATGATTTTCAATCATGATTGTGTGGATTGAGATCTACATTGTCCATTTTATATGTATTCTCATATATAAACTTAATTTGCATCTATTTCCCAGGATGAGCAAGCAGCAAAAAGGAGATTAAGTGATGAAGTAGATACAGAGTCTCCGCTTAAAAAACTTTGCCAAGAGGTAGAAAAGACTTTCCCACAGCATGACGTCATGGTGAATGACTACATTCAGACAGCTACAAAAAACAATGTTGATGAAATACAAAGGCATACAGAACAACTGCTATCTGAAATACAAACACTACGAGAGCTAGCTCAAAAGAAAGAACATGAATGGAATAATATATTGCATCTTAAAAAAGTAAAAGAAGAAATCTTATTAAGGCTTCTTAGGCGTAAACAGGTTTTGTCTTTTGAGAAATCTGCAGATGTTAATGGTGCTGAAAGAACTGATCCCTTCGAGTATTTGAATCAAGCAAAAAATCTAGCTATAGACAAGAGCGACGAAATCTCAGGTTTAGCAATAAAACAGCCAAGTTCTGCAATGGTGAATCCAATACTACAACCACCAGTAATGCCTGTTACAACACATTTTAATCATATGTCAGGGTTACCACCACCATATGATAAAGTTACTCATATGCAAAATATGCCAAAGCCAGTATTTCCACAACCATTAATGTTACCAGGTCCTATGCCTGGGTTTCCAAGAGATATGAATGGGCAGTTGCCAAACAGTTTTGGTATACCAATGGGTCGCCAAGGGCCAACTAAAGATGTGAAGTCTATAATAGCTGATTATAGACAAAGGAATCCGGAAATTACGCCAAGGCGAGGAAGGAGGATGAAGTCTATTTTGAACCCAAACATGATGAATGCACCGCGACCTATAGCTCCAAAGATGGACGGTTTAAATAATTTTAACAATCTCAATATGCTGTTTAATAACCTGGATATGGTAAGATTTTTTACATATTTTATGCATTTTAATTTTTTTACACTGGCCAGTTTAATCATTTCAACTTTTGGTGAGGGATCACCTGCTCCCATGGACATCCTGCATGTTTCCTCAGGTCGTCACTCCATTACTTCGACTCCCTCGTTTGTCTAGTCGTCGTAAACGCGATTGCTGAGGTCCCAGGTCAGGCCAAAACCAGTTATTATGTCAATAAATCAAAAAAGTAGATAGTGTTAACTGTCTTTTCTCGGAAAACATGTAAAGTCGTTGGTCCTGCGCCTGATCTCTATTCAGTCGTGTTAGACTATGAAAGTAAGGGAATAGAGAGTACACCTGTGCTTGCATATACACTTGGGCACTATATTCCTGTCCCGTGCAGAAGGCTAGTCTCCATTGAGACTAGCCGCCGTGACGGAAATTTGATCTGAAAGACATTATTATTACTCCGTTAGTGGGGGGTTGTTCAACAATGTGCTGGCCAGTACAAGGTGTCCACTCGAGAACCTCTCGTTACATTGGTCATCAGTTTCACTGTGATATGTCAGCTACAGTGTGTATATGTCAGAGTGGTAGCTCAGATGGTTACGAGAGCCGTGGTAGCTCAGATGTTTAGCGCTCGCTGTTAATTTTAAACACAGTACGCGAGCAACCCGGGTTCGATCCCCGCCGGCACCAATGAAATAGTTAATTGCAATTTTAAGTGCTGATTTACCACATGCTCGGCGGTGAAAGAAAACATAGTGAGGAAACCTGCATGTCTGAGAAATAACAAAAAAAAGTATTTCGAAGACATGTGAAGTTCGACAACACGCTCTGGGGCAGCGCGGCGGACACTAAAACTCTCAAAAATGAGAGGAAGCTGGTGCTCAGCAGTGGGACGTATATAGGCTGCAACTTTAACGTTAATGTCAGTGTCCATCATTCGTCTTTATTAAGGATTTTCATTTCTATTGTAAACAAGCAGAACTTATTTCTTACATAAGCAGACATTTTTTAATAGTTTTATCTACGGTAATACAGACTAATAAAAACTTTAACCTATGACTTTTGAAGCCACGGTCAAGCCTCAATGATCTATGTTACCTCGTAATAACTTGGCTATTATTTATCTCTAATCAATATTTCAACAATAGAATATTGAAATAATGGTGTTTTAATATGCGATCATTTATTCAAACATAGAAAGAATACAACATAATTTATTTGACATACAAACAACATTGTGAAGCACAGAAAATTGTACATATTAAAAGTAATTAACAGTTGTGTGATGACAAAAAGGATCACGACACAATAATGATCTATAGGGTACCACAACATTGGTTTTTAGTTGAGACCAAGAATAGAATAATTTTTATTAACTAATAGATATAATTTAATTAGAATAGAATTATTTAACAGTGGTAGAGCCACGCTGCAGCTTCTGCTGTTGTATGGATGTGCCAGCTCGAACCGGGGCAGTACCACGACCTCTCAGAATTCCAACGTAAAGTAGTAGCTTTGCTTCTGCGTTTCGCTTGGTTAGTGCAAGTGGCCGGAGGACCAACCCCCCTCCAACATAGAAGCGGAATTTAAAAAGAAAAGACTACCCCACGAGAGTACCAGCACCCCTGGTAATGGAGAATCCCACACTGAGCATTCACGGTAAATCTACCATCTTCTTCCTGAGCTTGGGTGCTCAGGCTGCCTCACGTATTCTGGAGGGGGGCAAAATCCCGTTCTATACTAACACTGTACGGGGCAAACAGAGCGATAAACCCATGGCGACTCCTGCCACGCTATCCGTGGACTTATGCAACATCAGGGGACTTCACTCGAGCCTTAACGGCGTCCACAACCATCTAGAGACGGCGAAGCCGGCCTTGATCTTTTTGACCGAGACACAGGTGTCCTCTCCGGCTGATACTTCGTATCTCTCCTACCCCGGGGTACAAATTAGAACACTTCTTTGTACCCCGGGCTGGTCATCCTTTAGCTGCGCGTAAACAGCGACTACCATCAGCACCGTCTACGGGTGCCTGTATAAGTTCCATAGTGGCAATGCCTACACAGACCGACTCATCGACCACGTCCAAAAGGCTACAGATTTCTTGCTACAACATATCCCATCCGTAGGGATCACGATACTTGGCGATTTTAATGCCCACCACGCCGAATGGCTCGATTCACGGGAAATCTGTTTATGACTTGGCCTTGGCATATGGTCTGACAAAACTGGTTACTTCGCCTACGCGGATTCCAGATGTGGAGGACCATACATACACCTTGCCTGTTGGACCTTCTGCTGACTTCTCATCCGGACGGATATCAGGTTTCCGTAGATGCCCCTCTCGACTCTTCGGACCATTGTCTGATCCGGAGTGTGGTGCCATTCACGCTCCCCTCGCGGTGGCGTTCTGCAGGCTGCCGCCGTGTTTGGCATTACAGATCGGCGGATTGGGATGGAATGCGGTTTTTCTTTGCATCCTACCCATGGGGGCGGGTTTACTTTTGCCGGATGATTTCAGCGCTGTTGCGGACTCTGTCGGTCACTGATGTGGTGCTTCAGGGAATGGAACTATTTATTCCATCATCTGTGGTACCCAGCGCAACATCATCATTTCTCGGGTAAACGTCGCCGAGTATCGGAACAAACTTGTGTCTGAAGTCGAATCTTTGCTGAACATAGTCTCAGATTGGGCGCGACTAAATCTAGTTCAGTTTAATTCTCAGAAGACACGTGTTTGCGCGTTTAACGCTAAAAGTACCCCTTTGTCGTATCTCCTCAGTTTCAAGGCACTCTCCTAGTTGCCACAGCCAGTATCGGAATCCTCGGCGTCGACAGCAAGTGACCACCACTTGGAAGCGAAGGCCAAATTGGTTGGCGTGCTCAGCAGATCGGAACAGTATTTCATGCCGGCACATCGCCTGCAACTTTACAAGATGCAGGTTCGGCCTCACATGGAATACTGTATCCCATCTCTGGGCTGGGGCTCCCCAGTGCCAGCTCCTTCCACTTGACCTCATTCAGCGCAGAGCGGCTTGAATCGTCGACGACCGAGTACTTTCCGATGTTGCATTTCTTTGCGTATTTTATCGCATCTTCCATGGGGAATGCTCTGAGGCAATTCCTCACGGACTTCGGACTAATTCCAGCCGCTCAATTTCACCATCACAAATCGCGATAAAACTCGCGATACCATCCATACCATCTGGATGATTGGCGGTTCATCACTGTGCTATTTAGAAGTTTTCTTCCTCTCACAACTTCCTTGTGGAATCGATGCCCACCAGCGAGTTTTCCGGACCGATACGACTTAGGGATCTTCAAGAAAAGAGCCTACTGCTTTTTAAAGGGTCGATAATGCGACTGCAATTCCCCTGGTGTTGCAGTTGTTCATGGGCGGCGGTAGTCACTTACCATCAGGTGAGCCGCATGCTCGTTTGCCCTTTCTCCTATAAAAAATAATATTCAACATAATATTAGATTACACAAATACTTTATCAAGTCATTTATGCTTTTTCCAAATCAGTAGGAAACCCAGTGGGGCTTTATTTAAACATTAATTTACAACATATATTATACAATTAAATATGAAAACATTTAGAAACATCATGGTAGCAATCATCTCATTCCCAGGGTTATTATAAATCATGTACTCTTTAGTAGTAACCTTATTAAAAAGTTAAGCAAAATTGACTTCACAACAACTGGGCAGACATAAACACAAAGAAAAATCATAAAAATAAACAATTGAAATGTTTCATAGATGACTCACAGGACAGTAAAATGGTTAACAATAGACCAAGAGCAAACAAAAGGTATTAAAAATGAATATAAAATTGTAGGTAGTATTTACATATAAAATGTTAGTCCTAGATATCTTTATAGGGTTTCATTAAATTCTGGCTATGACAGTAATTTACAGCCGACTTGGTCATAACAGCAGTAGGTCGTCTTGATTTTAATGGTCATATTTTTTTCAATATAGGAATTGCTAATGTACCTACTTGTCGATAGTATCATAGATAAACATAGAGCTGATGCCTAGCTTTTGAAATGTCTTAAATATTACCTTTCGGCTCCATTTGCTCTTTGTGAAAAGCAATCACTGCAGTTCCGTTTTCTTTTACACCCACTGCATAATGAAAAACATAACAATCATAGTGAAAAATAATGAAATGGCGGAAAACCGATCAGTTTATTTCATAATATACATATTCCAATATTGAAATTTAAAAAAATGGAACTTCTTTAATTGTAACATTAATAAATGCCAGGCTATATATGTAGCCCAATTATAGTCACCAAAGGCAACAGCGAACCTGTAACCTTCTTTCTTTGAAGTTGGCTGTGGGTGTCCATGGGTCCAGGAGCCATTTACCATCAGGTGGCTTTAAAGTTTGTTTCTTCAGTTTTATAAAAAAGTATGGAAATTTGATAGCATGATTAAGGTTCCATTTGGTCTTTTACGCGTCATAGTTACTCCACATCCTAAGAACATACAGTCAGTCATCGCGTTTGATGTTGTCGGTAAAGCCGACATAAAACAATTAATTGCTAGGGTTGTCACAAGAAGTAAAAAAAAAAACTGAACTTTTTTATTCCACGTTTAAACAAATTAAACAATTTAATAACACAATTGGTATTAGGAAATAATAAAAATAGGTTTTAATAAGCAGAGTTACAAAAAATATGTAGTGACAGAAATATACATTACAGCTCTTCATAAGTGTACTGCTGAACATAAAGCACGGTCTCCCCCAAGGAATGACACAAAGCACGGTACTAAGCCACCTACATCTATCGACTTCCTGTAAGTCTAGCCATGTCGTCGGTCCATCTAGTGCGGGGGGGGGGGGGGGCACCCTACACTCGAAAACCTTTCTTCCCCGTTGGTTGGCGGTTCTTCGAACTATATAGCCGGCCCATTGCCACTTCAAGTTACTAATCAGCATAAACAAAAATACAAATAGAATGTATTGATGGGAATGAATGTTGAATGAATGTGTTGTTGAAAACAAATGGACATCAGAGTGGCAACAATTGGTTTTTATGCTGTATAAAACAGCTAAGCCGTACTGCCGCATCAGAAATCACAAATCGCTAAATTATCTACTAGGCGCTAAAATTTTTAGATGCTACACTATAGTACAGACAAATCCACAATTTGTCTCCGTCACCTAGTTGCTCCCAACCGACTACACTACGTCACCTTCAAACGGCTTGCAACAGCCGACCTTGGCGGCCCGGAGTCGAATTAATAATTACAGATCCTTGACCCCGTTCGACGATGGCTTGCGGCCGGACGGTCGTTGCTACTGGGCGCATAATCGATTTGAATTTACATATATAGGGCGTAAGGTAGCGGAATTAGTTCACGTATTGCATGATTTGTCTTAATTTGTCTATTTTTGTACTAGTAATCCGACCCAGCTTCTCCTGGGAGAGTTGTTTAGATTTAGATAATAATAATTAATGATAATTAATTATAGATGTAGGCAGGCATCCAAACCGGGAACAATTATGTTTAGGCTATAATAATACTTGCTCCATATCTTCCCCTTTTTTAAGATTTGCAATCGTCTTATCTAGCCATAATCAGATGTGGTTAGTAGATTATATTATATATTTTTGACAATGTGTACATTGAGCCGACATTAACACAAAGCATGGTAAGATCTATTCTCAGTCGCTCTGATCCAGGTCCAGTATTTGCCATCATTGTAGGCGTGTTGTGGTTTTGTCGTTTAGGAGGTTATTAGTTATTAGCTAGTTCATTGGCATGCCCTAGTATTCTTCTTATATCGCGTACAGTTTCTGTTTACTTCTTCCTTTACTGTGGGCATCTTTAGGTATTCATAGATTTCGGAGTTCCTTACGAACTACCCTGCGCCTGATATTGATCGTAAGGCTATATTTTGGAATCTTAAGTCTTAAATCCTAAAATTTTAGGCATTTGGGTTGTCTGGACCCATCCTGAACCTCCAAACTTGACAATACCGAGGGAATATTAGAACCGAAATAACTTGGTGTCGTGACGAGATGGTTTTGATCTTAAAATTATTTTAAACACAACCTATAGATGACGAATGCTTCATTCAATTATTTTCAACTAATTTTCCAGAACCAAAAGGCAATGTTGGAAAGACTACAGCAGATACAAGCTGGAGGAATACCCAACGGTCTTTCATTCAAAGATGTCTTAGTACAGTTTGCTAATATGCAACAAGCCAACCCAAATCTGATGCCAGGTCATAACAGGCCAATGGAGACTATGCCGAATAGACCAGAACACCATATAAGACCAGATGGAAGACGAAGACAGGAGAGAAGTCATGAAGAACCTCATGTTCCTAAACAAGTGGAAAGATTGGCATCCCCGAGTCCGAGACTCCCACCACCACCTCCGTACCCAGAAATATCGTTGTTGCCTGTTACCACGAGTCAAGAAACCTCACAATCTCAAAATTCTCTGCTTCACGGAATACTGACGAAGGTATATTTTTAAATTGCAGCATTTCAAGTGATCATACAATTTTAATCAGTTAGCAACATTTAGACTTAGCTTTGTATTATTTCTTAGCGATTTTAGGTGGCTTCAAAATAGGCGGGAATGTGCGCTTAAGTTGAAGACACTAGTTTTTATTAATTTAACAAAAAACATTGCATATTCTTACAAAGGGATGAACATAGTTATGACCTTTATATTTAGTAAATTTTTTAATTATCTTTTGGCATTTAAAGTTTATGTAATTATTTTTCATTTAATAAGATAATATAACATGATTATAAGAAATGTTTCAGAAATACTTATATGGATGTAGGTAACTCATACCCAACAATTAAAAACTTTAGTTACAGATTTAAATTGCCGCCTATGTACATCCCTAATTCATTTATGTCACAGAGCGTTCCGAACTTTTGAATTAGCTTGAATGGGTGTTGCCAACCTTCCAGCAGGTGTCCCCTGCGTCTCAGAGTTTCTCCCCGACGTTGGCTAAACTGCTTACGTCGCCGGAAAGGAAACAGAGCGCGCCAACGTTGCCAAGTTTCGGTCAGGCCAAGGTACCACCTTAATGTGTACAAATTAAGACTCAAATTGGTGTGCTGATTGGCCTCGATCATTCCAAATTCAAAATTTAGCTTTAAGAAATATATTATTGCTATGTTTTTTAAAATAGTTGGAGCCACATCTAACGCTGGTTCTACAATATTCAAATGAAACAATTATTTATAATTTAATAATGTGAGACCTGTGCAAATAAGAATATTCAAACTGTTACTTTACATTGCATAGGTTGTTACATATTATATCAAACATGTTTTGGAATGGCGTTAGAAATACCTTTAAACATTCAGGCTATGCATTTGATGTGTTAGGTTTGAATGTTATGTATTTTTATTATATTATTAGTTAGAAAATGCTTCAACTGTTTATAAAGCACATTGTGCAAATATATAAAAAGTGGCAATACTCATTATTAGTAATAATTTCACTTCATGTGCATTTACACAGTTCATTTACAAAAAGTTATTATATCAACTAAAATTACAATACTTGTGATGTACTTACTAACCCCTTTGCTATCAGGTGTCTCAGGAAAAACCCCATCAGAATGTAACCCAAACTTTTATAAACCAGGTTACAAACCCATTTTCCTCACTGTATTTTAACAGATAGTAAGTGGCTACTGCAGCCTATGAACATAGGCCTCTCCGCTATATTGCCTCGTAGGAATCGCCATAGTTGCCACGCTTTGCACGCGAAATACAAATACAGTTTTTGAATATTATAGGGTAGGTTTTAAGAAAGCTGCTGCCCATCTCGTTTTATTTCTCCCTGTCGCCTTTTACAGCATTCATAGTAAATGGCGGACTTAACTTTTTGCTGCCCTAGGTTTTTTTTCCAAACGGTGGCCCAGTTTTTTTATTTAATATCGGTTTTTTATTTGAAGTATGTAAAGCAGTTGCAATTTTTGAGGTATACTTTAGTAACTGAAATACTGTTTCCTGTGACTTCCTCTGACTGTTTCCTGACTTTTTAATAGCGGAATGCCTTATATTGTCTTCAAAATTTGTTTCACTATAATAAAACATAATTTTTTATCAGAAGTTTATTAATTGATGCGGTATAGTGGATTCACTCACGTCACCACTACACGGCGTTTATGATGTTCTTATCTGATAATGAACGCTCATTGCCCTTTTTGACGTGGGGCTCCGAAGAAAAATTGCTAACACATGACGTTGGTAGCAAAAGGGTTATTTTTTCACTCCTACGGACATAAGAAATATGGATGTAATATTACACTGAAAATATAAGCACCCTAGGTCCTACAATTTTGTTTGTCATACATGAGAGCCGTGGTAACTCAGGTGCCAGGGCGCTCGCTGTGAATTTCACAGTACGCGAGGAAACCCGGGTTCGAACCCTGCCAGCACTAATGAAATTGTTTATTGCAATTTTTAGTGCTGATTTACCACGTGTTGGGCGGTGAAGGAAAACATCGTGAGGGAACCTGCATGTCTGAGAAATAAGAAAAAAAATATTTCGAAGTCTCACCCCCCGTTTACACTTTCGCGCAAGCGGCGAGGCGAGTCGCGAGGCGAGCCACGAGGCGCGAGTGTAAACGCTAGCTCGCGGCTCGCCTCGCAGCTCGCCTCGCCACTCGCGGCGCTCGCGTCCCAGCCGGTTATTTGGGCACGAGGCAAAGCGCCTCGTGAGCGACGCGAGCGTGCGTTTACACTCGCGTCTCGTTTCACTTTGTTTACGGCGCCCTTCCATAATAACATTCGAAATGCTTTTGTTTTAAAATTACAATTTTAATAAAATAATATTATTTAATCTTGCACAATAGGTACTAGCAATTTATATAAAATTATGAAACTGAAAAGGTTCTGTTTCGATGAATAGATATCATCCGTCATATTCTTCCTCAACGAGGTGTTTTTATTAATTTCCTTCTTTTTAAAATGGTCAAGCATCCATAAATACTTATTAAGGCAAGAGTTGATGCCGCTATTATTTCGACGTCTTCCATCGTTGCTGGCTCAACGCAAACTAACCGCATCGCGAGAGTGTAAACAGGCACTTGTTACCTCGCAACAACACGCGAGCTGCGAGGCGAGGTACGAGGTGAGGTGCGAGGTGAGAGTCTAAACGCGGTATCAGAAATGAGAGGAGGCCTGTGCTCAGCAATGGGACGTATGTAGGCTGTAACTTTATACTTGAGATACACACACACAAATACATCAAGAGTCAACAAGTAAGACATAGGGTGCTTCACAACTTTCCAGTGTTACATTACATACGTATTTTTTTTATCCCAATGCACTTTTTTATAAAATACATTTCCTGACATTTTAAAATAGCTTGTATCCAAAATTTTATTATGCAAGTTCGATCAATTTTATATTCATTATATCTTTTTGAATAAAATAGTTCCAAGACTAAATTTGTTTGTAATGCATCTTTATCTTAATAATTTAACGTAATGCGGCCTTATTAAAAAAAAAAAACCTTATATTTAGTCTCAGGTTTAAACTGAAATCTATTTTACGAAAGAAGTCCCGCAAAAATATGCTACTAAATTTTAATGTATGTAATTTGGCAGCAAATGTATAATTTCACAAATATGGCAGCGCGTCTTAAGAACTTCTTTAGTCAGAAGTATTATTCTTAAACCCGAGACTATCAATATGTTTTGTAACGAAACGGACGTAGTGTAACTTACATTAATATAATCATATTTCTCTTGCAATTGTGCATGTATATTTCTCTTGAAATTTTGTATGCATATTTCTCTCTCATTTTTGCTTGTTTTCATGCACGCATCCAACTGTAGATAGATGTATATATTAATTATGTGTATGCGTGATTGATTGCGTGCGTGTTAACTTTTAATTTATCCACGTCTAAACGAAATTTACACTTACATTTATAACTTAAATTAAAAATTAGAAAGCCCCCGCAACAAAAAGAGCTGATGATCTTCAAACGGCTGAACAGGTTTTCTTGAAACTTGGTTAAGAACTTAAGGCACCTTTCAAACAAAAAAAAAACAATTAAAATCGGTTCATCCATTCAGGAGATATGTTGCCACAGATAGACACATAGATACACACTACAATTTGTGTTTTATTTTGTTCGTTTTTTTTTTTAAACCTGAAAGTGTTTGCGTTATTAAACATTTTAATTTTAATAATAAAATTTTTTGTTGCACTTTATATTAGCCTTGGAACTACTAAGAAATATGTGTACTAATATTAAAAAAAATATAATTATTTTTGCCATCATAATAACATTTTTTCTAAATTCATTAAAGTGTGCAAATGTTTTTAATTCACATTTAAGTCTTTTCATAACACAGAGTTATGTTCACACGATTGTAGTTATGCAAGTTTGGGTGTTTGCAGAACTGTGGCGAGATCACTATAACCCCAGTGCAGCCGACTCCACCACCGCCTGAACCTCAGCCGGAGAAGACGGAGGAGGTTGTGCAGTTGGTATGTTTGTTTTTTGTCTTGTATATGAATAAAATGAAAACATAAAACTTGACAGTCTTTTAATCTTCATCTATTGCCGTTTTATAATCTCCTCTGCCCAAAGACGAAACCTATCGGTGTCCTCTTTTTTATAATGTCTTTTTTAAAATATGTATTTTTTTTATAGAATCGAGCGACAAACGAGCACACAGTCCACCTGATGGTAAGTGGTTGCTGTGGCCCATAGACATCTACATTTATCTTCGCTTGCGAATCAAAACGCAGATGCGTTGTCACCCGTGAGGACTAAGATGGAATGCCTCTTTTCCAGTAAAAAGGGTCTTTTTTACATTACAATTTGTAGGATATTATAATCAAAAAAGTAGTGCAGTAGGCAACTTATTGAACGGACGCGTACAAATTTGCTCCTAAAGTTATTTAATTTACCGCTAGTGCAAATAGGATCTTACGCCGAGTTAAAAAAGTACTAAATTAATCTAATACTTTGTGTTTTGTTATCACATAGTTCTTCCGAGTAATTCCGTTCACCTTTGAGGTAACCGCTCTTCACTCCCTGGGGTAAAATAAATAGACTATTATTTTTTACTCGCTCAAACAACAACAATAATTATATAACATTGAATTATGGTGCACTCATCTACTGGAAGTGGCTCGCGGGAAGTCAGACGCAGTAGCTCTCAAGGTAACTTATCACGTAGAGATACACCTACAGAAACGTCTGATACACACATTCCTTTGCGTAGTAAGCGAAAGCAAACTGATGATGTTGATCAAATTAAAACAGAATTAAGCGAAATGAGGAATCAGATGACTCAATTGATGGACATGCTTTCATCACTCTCTTTAAATCAGAAAGAATTTATAAACAAAATAACAGAAGATATCGCAACAATTAAAAAACAAACCAAAGAAATAAAACATACCACAGATGCACTTGCTACAGAACAGTCCTCAATGAAGTCAGAAATTACAACTTTGAATAATAAAACCATCACTACTGAAAATAAACTAAAAAAGACTAGAATTTGCTGTAGAACAGTTAAAAACAGATCCATCTTCTGCTCCTATTGCCAATAAGAAGCAAGAATATAATAGTAACTCAGATTCCAGAACCAAAATGGAATGACCGCAAAGAACGACAAGACATTGATAAAAAAGAGGTGATGAGCATAATTAAACATGTATTCCCTGACTCGCCTGATCCAGAAAAGCTATTTCGCCTTGGTAAATATGCGCAGAATAGAAATCGCTCTATTAAAGTGTGTTTCAAAGACGAAGAGACCGTTCAGACTATCTTGCGGAACAGAAGTCAGATAATACGCGATAACGTCAAATTATACGCCGACAAAACTCCACAACAAGTTGCTTACTTGAAATATCTTAGAGAAGAACTTAAAACTAGGACTGAAAATGGGACTGCCAATTTGATAATTAAATATGTAAAGGGAATTCCGAAGATTGTTGAAGCGTCATCAAAAAACTCCAATCTAAACCAGTAACTACTTGCAATAACACATTCTAAAGTAACAATATAACATACCAACTAACTAATAGCTATGAAAATATTATACTTCATAAAAAATCACTAAAGATTCTTTATGCTAACGTGCGAAGTGTGGTCAAACCAGGTAAATTTGATGAAATATGCTGCATAATACAGTCTTTTCTACCTGGACTATTGCATGTAATAATATTGACCGAAACATGGATCAAGTCTGAAGAAGAAGCAAAAAGATTTCAGTTACCAGGATACTCCCATTACTATAACTTCAGGACTATCATGCAAGGAGGTGGGGTCTCAATATTTGTACATAATGTCTTAAAACATAATGTTTCTGAAGAACTTCAATATCAAGGTAATCACTTCCTCTGGGTTTGCATTGAGAAATACAGTTTAGACATTGGTGCTGTTTACAGGAAACCTGATAGAACAAGTATTAAAGCATTTTTGGACATATACTCAAAGCAACTTCAAAAAAGAAAAAGGGCCATCGTAATTGGTGACTTCAACCTTAACTTATTAAGCTTAGAGAATTTTACCTCTACTTATAAAGATATATTAGAGGCGAACGGGTACAAAATTTTGAACAGAATTGATGAACAAAATTGCACCCGTGAGACAGCTACATCAAAATCTATTTTAGATCACTTTTGTTCGAACATAAAAAATTATGACTTTCATCTTACTTTAATTGATAGCCCAATGTCTGATCATAAGCAGTTTTACTTCGAAATGCAGTATAACCAGATTAAAATGAATAAGAGTATAAAATACGAAGCGATTGACTACAAAAAATTTTACGACCTTATTAACAAGGATAATAGCAGCAATACTGAACATCTTTACTCTATATTAGAAAACAAATTACTATCTAGCTTAAGAAAAAGCAAGAATTTAAAGTCAAAAATTATAAACCCGCCTTAACAAGATTGGATCAAAAAAGATATTTTAAATGACATTAAGGACAGAAATTATCTATGGTATAAGTATAAAAAAATCCAAAAGGCGAACATGCTCAAAAATAATTAATAAAGAAAAGAAATGACGTTACTGCAAATATAGAGAAAGCTAAAAAACAGTATTACCTGAAAGCTTTTGACAGTTGTAAAAACAAACCTGTTAAAACATGGACACTTTTAAATAATCTGTCCAACAATAAAATTAATGAAACGAAACCGCCACATAGACTTCATACTCCTAATGGGGATATATTTGATGAGGGGGAGATTTGTGAACATTTCAATAACTTCTTTGCAACTATTGGTTCTGCTCTTGCTAGTCAAATTCTCAAACAACCCACTTTAGGCAAATATCAAAAGAGATCATCTTTAACAAATACCAATTCTTTATTAGAACTAACCCCGGCAACGGTAGATGAAATCGATAAGTATATACAATACAATACAATACAATACAATAACTTTATTTCAGGCATCAAGGACTTAAAAATTAAGAACATTGGCCCATAGCAATATATACCTTAACCTAAAAATATATATAAAATATTGACATAACTTAACACTATTTAGGGAACTTTTTTCTTTGGCGCGTCCCTGTATCGGCGAAACACTACCCCAGAGGGCCAGAAATCGGGAGCGAGGAATGTCTCTTTATGTTTTGCAGGAACCTGGAGTACGTAGGATTTGAAGTTCGTTGACCTATTAGACTCCAGACGCTGCAAATGTAAAGAGATCGGATCCTCAATGCGGCATCGGCTTCGTTCTTCCACGAAGCGCAGGACGTCTTCTTCCGACGTACTTCTGTCCAAACGGGAGATGTAGAGTTGTATGGTTGGCTCCACAGCACGCAGAGTTGTACTCGCGTTTATTTTCGCGGTCCCACGCTGGTTACAGACGGGTCGCGACCGACGTCTCTTCTCAACAAGAGTAAAGCCGTCCTTATCAATCTTGTCTTGGGTCACCATCATATATAAACAACTTAAACATTAATACTAGTTTCGGTCTAGACGGTTTTACTACAAAATGTCTTAAGTGTGTTAAAGATCTAATAATCATTGAACTAACAAACTGTATAAATAAATGTCTGAAGCTAGGTGTATTCCCGGATAATCTTAAAATTGCAAAAGTAACACCGATTCTTAAATCTGGAAACAAAGTTCCGTGCTACCTGTTGTATCCAAAATTTTTGAAAAGGTATTATATGTTCACTTAGATAGATATTTATCAGCGATAAATTTCTCGTATGAAAAGCAATATGAATTTAGACAAAAGTCCAACACGCTCTCGGCAACAATAGACCTTATCACAAAATTAAAAACTAAAATTGATGGCAGACAAATAGGGTTAGGTATATTTATTGATCTTAAAAAACTTTTGACACGGTCAGTCATCCATTATTGTTAAATAAACTAAGAGATATTGGCATCGGAGGTACGGCATATGATATTTTTGTTTCCTATTTATCAAATCCTTATCAGATTGTCAAAATTGGTTCCAGTCAGAGTTCACCTAAACTTATCAACTACGGCGTTCCCCAGGGGTCAATATTAGGACCGTTGCTATTTCTTATTTATATAAATAGTCTGCACGAAATCGGCCTTAAGGGAGACGCAATGCTTTATACGCTGATGACACATGCTTATTTTACTTTGGACATCATATTGAAACCATAATATTAGATGCACAAAACGACTTAAATTTAATTAACACTTGGTTCCAATTGAATCTTTTCACCTTAAATGCAAATAAAACAAATTACATAATATTTTTAGCTAAAAACAAAAAAAATTACTACCTATCCACCATTAACTATTAATGATCAAGTCATAAAAAGAATAGACAAAGAGAAATATCTTGGTTTGTTGTTGGATAGTCAACTGACTTGGAAGCCACATTTAAATAAGATTAAAAATAAACTTATTCCACTAACTGGGATCATTCGTAGCTTTGTTAGTCTTACCACGTCAAGTGCAATATACAGTATATAATACTCTGGTAAAGCCACACATAGATTATCTGATTGAAGTATGGGGCTCAGCAACGAAAACTAACTTAGCACCCCTTCAAATTGCGCAAAACAAATTAGTAAAAGTATTATTTAATTATGATTTCTTAACATCAACAAAAAAATGATATGATGAAACTAAAATTATGAACATTAAACAGACATATACGTATTTACCTGCTTGCTTATACGTAAAATATTATACAAAAATGTGCACAGCCAAATAAGTTTCACTAAAAAACAACAATTGCATGATCGGATACTTAGAAATGCAAATAATATTAGCTTATACGTTCCACGTACAAATTACGGTAAAAGAAACATACTGTATGAGGGTGCAACACTTTATAATAAACTGCCAAAAGATATAAAGAATTCTAAGACCATTTTTACATCAAAAACAAAATCTATTAAAATATTATATATAGAATTTACATAATGGAACAGTGAACTATTTGTAAATAAGAATATATATTCACACCAAATTACAGCAATATTGGGTCCATAGTAGCACAAAAAATAGTTAAATGTATACAATATTAATACAACTTACACAAAACTAACAAAATAATGAACATTACAAAATATTGAAATATATATTTACACTAAAATAAATGCATACTCATTTCAAAACATAATTAAAGTATCTTACATATTATACTATAATAATTAAAAGCTTATCACATTATACCTAACTAGTAATACACAATTTTTTTTTAAAGAGCAGTAACAAATTTCTTAATACATCTAGTTAATCTTACTTTGCGTGACCTATTGGGTTTATTGTACTGGGAGTTTGACTGCGTTTTGTTTCTTGCTTGTATTTTTTATAGTAAGCGCCTATGAAATATTCTTAAGGCCTTAACAGTGGTTGAAATGCCTAAATCTAGGATATTTAAGTAAAAAAATCTCAATAACTGTTCATTTAATCCACAAAGAAAAAATACAGGGTAACAGAAGAAGATTTGGTAGATGTTTTTAATTTAACAAAATTGTATTTTTGTCAACCCCTTATTAGAAAAAAAATCCCCAAAGAGTACCTATCTTTGTCATATTTTGCAAAATTTCTCCAAACCGGCACAAGCTTTTTAAATAGTTCTTACACTAAAAAAAAGGTCTTAAAAATATTAATATTTTTAATTGAAAGTTTTATTTTTATTACCCGTTTTATAAGAGAATATATCATATTTCCCTGAAATTGAATATATTTACGCGAGCGCGCATGCTCCGTCGCCATGTAAGCTCTGTCACAGTCCGTTTTCGGACATCGTCGAGGGTGGACCGCACGTCGGTGTTGGAGCGACTTCGTTCAAATATATATTAGTTTTTTAAAAGTTTATACTCAATTATAAATATTTTTATGACTAGAAATACTTAATTTAGTTAATATCTGTACACTGGTAACTGTAAATATTATTTTCTAAATAAATGAATTTTTAAAGTGCCCAAAGAAGAAGAAATTTTTGCGGCGACGTTGATTAGTGAAATTTAAAAATGCATTTTTATATAATTTAGATGTGGAACGACGAACATGTTCTCGTTACTTAGATTTCGATCGTTTTTAATACCTATGTAATTTTATTGTTGCATATTTTTATTAATAAGTTGATAATGAATTTTATAATTATGTATTACAATAAAACGCTGTTTTTATAAGTATGACTTTATAAAATATTATTGGGGAGAGAAATAAAGATACAGATACTTACATTTAGGTACACTGTTATCAAATTAAATCAAACAATTTAAATAAATAAAGGAATGGTGCTTACCTAAGTATAAATAACTATATAAAGACATTCTTGGGTTTATGGTTTTTTTATGTTAGACAAACTATCATCTAAAAAATGTAAAAATTTTAAATTGGAGAGGGGTTTCTCTACGTGATAAAGTTAGAAATGAAGGTATTTGCATTAGAATCAGAGTAACTGACATAGCTCAACGGAATATTACAGTGAAATGGCAATGGGCTAGCTATATATCTTGGAAAACATATAAAAAATAGGAAGAAAGGTCCTCGAGTGGCAACCTCGTACAGGTAAGCGAATTAGTACTCAACCTTTATTCCTCTACACGTATTCTCATACACTTTTCTTCACACATACACACACACACACACACGCACACGCGCGCATGTACGCACGCGCGCACACACACACATACACACACACACACAAATAGGTCGCAAATAATACTTACCTAGTACTATTAGGCAAGAGTGAATAGGTTTTTGTTAAGTCAGTGCAATTCACCATCTTAGACTACATAACCACTTACCGATGGAATTGTAGTTGCTTTACTATTTGCTGGGTAAAAATAGTAAAAAAAAATTGACCCTGTGAAAGTTTGCATTTAGATATAATTTTTCTAACCAACCATAAAAATATGATGAGAATATGTATATAAGTATAAAGGTTGCCTCACACGGAACAGTAATAATATAATATTATATCTTCCGAGGTATGTTCATAGTAAGAGGCTAAATAGAGCCACATTGAAATGCATGGGGATCGTTTTGTAATTTCACGTCATTATCGAAAAAAGATTGTACGTATTTTAGGTGGCGGTTTGCAAAACACGATTCCACAAAAATTAACTCAATAGAAAATAATTGCAAAGTTGCTTCTAAAAATACTTCAATTTTCAACGTCAATTTTTTTTACGTGGTAGAGCCATGCTACAGCTATATTTATTAGGTATAGTTGTAGCACGAATGGGTCGGCTCGACCGGGGAAGGGCCACGCTCTCACGGAATAACATGTAAAATAGCAGTTTAACCCTGCTGTGTTTCGTATGGTGAGTGTAGAGAACCGGAGAACCTCTATGCGGGTGACAACGCATCTACATTTTGATACGTAAGCGAGAATAGATGTAGATGTGTATAGGCCGTAGCAACCACTTACCATCAGGTGGACTGTGTGCTCGTTTGTCACCCTTATTCTATTTAAAAAAAAACTTTCTAAGATTTCAGTAAAATAATGTAAAGCACTCGTACAATTATGTCTCATGTTAATAAAGCTATTGGGCTATTTTGATTTGTAATAAAGTGATTTTACTTTATACGTTAAATAATTTATTTACCTTTCTATATCAAGAACCGTTTTTCTGTCACTCCTATTGAATTTGACAGTGCTTGCTGAAATTTAGCATCTTTAGATGGATCAGAATCGCCCGCTGATCCGGCTGTTAGATATTGCAAAAATAATCGAAAATATTTATTTTTACTTTCATGCCCAAGACTACCTTGTTTTATTTTATTACGGTCAAATAATATTTATTAGGTTATGAAGCAAGTATTTTTGTAAATGTTTTGTATGTAAATGTAAATGTTTTCATTATTTTGTTATTCTATTGTTTACAGTTATTATCACGTCTTAGCTTTACACCAAGAATTACATTAGAAATTCTTGATGGGATGCGATGTAACGCGCATACATTATATATATATAATATTTGTTTTTTTTTATAATATATATATTTGTTTTTTTTTTACCAGTCGACGACCGAGTCCTTTCCGATCGGCTCGACTCATTGGCACTGCGAAGAGATGTTGCATCTCTTAGCATTTTCTTTCGCATTTACCATGGGGAGTGCTCTGAGGAATTGTTCGGATTAATCCCAGCCGCCAAATTTCACGAACGCACATCGCGGCAGAACTCCCGATACCATCCACACCATCTGGATGATTGGCGGTCCACCACTGTGCGATTTAGAAGATGTTTTCTTCCTCGCACAACTTCCTTGTGGAATAGTTTACCACCTGCGATTTTTCCGGACCGATACGACTTAGGGACCTTCAAGAAAAGAGCCTACTCCTTTTTAAAAGGCCGGCAACGCATCTGCAATTCCCCTGGTGTTGCGGTTGTTCATGGGCGGCGGTAGTCACTTACCATCAGGTGAGCCGCATGCTCGTTTGCCCCCTCTCCTATATAAAAAAAAAAAGAGTTTCAACAAAATCTTAAAAAAGTTCATTGAATTAAAAAAAATGCTAATAATTATATAATTTCAAGTCAGTGTTTTACATTTAAAGATCAGTTATAAAGAGCCAATGTTATTATTTTCATTTTGATTAATTTAATTCGAGACTAAAATAAATGTGAAAGGGCTTTTATCTGCAATAATAATTTTCATCAAAAATAACATAGACTTATAAAAGTCATATACACGGTCAATCATACTGAAGATTATCAATTGTACTACAAAATATTTAAAAGACTATTTCCAGTATAATGACCCGAATATCATCATTAATGTTTGACTGGCACACTTAAAAGTTTTATCACATGGCTAAATGATTGACTTTTATATTATGATAAGGTCATGCTTTTCTATAAAAAATTGCAAGAAATTTTAATTTCCGGCCCTATTGGTTTGTTTTACTTTTTACTTTTTAGTGATTTTATATTTGAATTAGTGAAAAACAAAATGGACAGATCTAAAAGTTTACTTTCTTGTGTAAATAGTGCTATTTAGAATTTTATGCAAATGGTAATTAAAGTTTCGATGTAAATAAGTGTAACATAGCGGGTATTATATTCAATGGTAGCGGCCATCCGTATTGGCAAAGCCAGCATCATTTTCTGTACAGAAACCGGCAAAGTGTTGCTCAAAGCACTATAAACAAAGCAGCTGATAAAATGTTACACTCATAACTGTTAACAAAAACTGTTTTCGCAAATGGTCTTATAGATAATAATAACTATTCCGCCGTGTTAGGTGCAGGAGCTATTATAAGAAGGAAAAGAGGTAAAATTTTGTTTAAGAAATGCGCAATCAATATTGTTTTGTCTGCAATTGAGCATAAAATAAAAAATAACTTCAGCCAAAAAGCATAACTGGCATTATACTCAGGCCCATCAATTGGTATGGAAAAAAATAATTTTACCAGGTCTCAAAAAATCAATCACAATTCAAAAAACATAAATATTAAAATCGAAAAATGTATATATGTATGTCTATACATACATATAATGATTTATGGCCGCTTAGTAACTGACGGTGACTCACTATAACATCCTACAGTCACGCCGAAACTAAGAGGAGAGAATCACTGTAGAAAAGGTAATAATTTATTGCGGAAATTTTGTGATAAAATTAAAAAAAATATATACTTGTCCAAGTTAATCTAACTTAGTCTAACTTATCCTTATGCGTACAAAAAAAAACAAATAATAAAATAGCGAGATGGCGTCAGTTTTTAAGAAGATATAACAAAAATAAACAACAAAATAAATTTCAATAAAGTTCAGTGTTTAATTGATTATATACCGCTGACACTTAATCACGCTTTTCGAAACCACGCCAGTTGTAAACAATACTTGTGTAAAAAGACAAAATTTCTTTTCAAATTTCCGCCGAGTTGTAAGTAGAAGGCCAAATAGGTCACGTGTCAATTTTAATTAAATATATTTTATATGAAGTGATCTGGACTACGTTTCATCAATTAACCATTGGTAAAAATTAAAACAGGAATTTTACAATTGTGTTTACAAAAAACATTATTAGTTGAACCTTGCAGCTTGTTCATTATTTTTATTATAAATACCTATAAATGTATATATTATTAATAAATAGTTCCCATAATATATTGGATTATTTTTTATTTTGCCCTATCTGCAATGTTCTACGCTCTATAGAAAATGTGGCGTATGACATGACTGACAATCTTTCGAACGTTTTATCTAGGTACAAAGATGTTTTACGTTTTCGTCGCCTCCGCATGATATTTTTGTCAGCATAAGGTACCTTTCTATATCTGAAACGAATATAAATATTGCAACAAAGTAAAGTAATAGGCTATACAAGTCCCTCTACTGGGCACAGAACTCTTTTTTTATTTCTGAGTGTGTTTTAGGGCAAGGAAATGCCCGCCGTGCTTCCCCAATGCGTGTTGACGAAAATTGCAATTACAAATTTCATTCGTGCTGTCGGGGATCAAACCCGGGAAAATATTTACAGCGAACGCTTTGACCCAGATCTACTAATACGATACAAATAAATACGATTTAACATATATAATAAAAATTCTTACGTACTTGAAACTTGAACACTTGATAGCTCGTGATGCCTACCGGACAAAGCTACAGCACCACACCGTACAATGTAATTGAAGATGCGTAACCGCGACATAATTCTCAGTGATGCGCAAGCATAACAGGCAGTATGTCACTTATATAATTGTCATCTCTACAGTCTATTAATCTTTGCACTTTTATAAGTAATACAGAACGTAGTTGCTAGACGGTGTTGACATCGGCTAAAATCTCTGCGATCGCCGTTTCGTCAAGGTCATTCAGGCTAGTTAAAGCCTTAAACTACCCTCTGCCTTTTTTATATTTTGTGCAAGATTTTATATTCATGTTTAATATTTAATGTAAGTCCACAGATATGTTATGCCTACTCAAATCACATTTTCTTTGTTTTCTTTTATGTTTCTCAGTAAGTGAGTGTATACTCTTTTGGGAAATAAATTTCTTAAACCTCAAAAATAATTAAGGTAAATACACCCACAGGTATGGTTATACTGTGGCACATTATATTAGTTATTACCGTTATCGTTACAGTCTATTAAATTCCACTGCTGAACATAGGCCTCCCTCATAGATTACCTCATAGGGAGGATATTTGCTATAGTTGCCAAGCTTGGCAAGCGGGTTGGCAACCGCAGTTTTTTTATTCGTTATTAGAAAGACGCTGCTGCCATCCCCTGATTTGTTTCCCTACGTCGCCTCTTACGACACACACGGGATATTAGTTATTGTGTATTGATTATATAAATAAGTTTTGAAATCATGCATGTGGTGTTTGCGTATAAGTAATTATACACTTTGTCTTATTGTATAATTATAGTTTATTTTTTATTGTACTCTGAGTACCCAGTTAGTATAATAGCAAGTAGATGCTGTGGCCCATGGACATCTACAGCTATCCTCGATTAAGAATCAAAAAGTAGAGGCGGGGTCGTCCCTGAGGACTGCAATGGAGTGCCTCGTTTCCAGTTAAAGGGGTCTTCGGTTCTCTACGCTTACCATGCGAAACAACAGCATTAAGCTGCTATTTCACGCTGGTGTTCTGTGACAGCGTGATCCTTCCCCGGTCAAACCGACCCATTCATACTACAACCATGTTGGCTCAACCAAGGCTCTAGGTCATTGGAAAGTTAGTTAACGGAGGACAGAGAATAAAGAGTAAATAAAAACGCGGTAAAAACTTAACTCTCTTGTATATCAGGACGACGAGGAGAGTCCAGCGTCAGAGTGTTCTGGCGGGGGCTCGCCCGGCGGGTCGGGCTCCGGGCGCCTGGTCATCGACGAGGGAGGCGACCCGGCGCCGCCAGACCCCGACGCGACCGAAGGCCCAGCTCCACTCTGCCAGGTACCCACAAAACTGAGCGCTTTTCTGTTTTGGTATAATCACAACCCTGATGATGCTATGATAGTTTTTTATATTCAATATATTAATAATTTAAAATAAATATTATGAAATTAGTAAGTGTCCAAATCATAAAAATGTCATACTCGCCAGCATTACCATTGACGGCATTCAAAATTATGTTTATATTTTTTTTAAATATACTACTTTTTTTAAATATTCTTTTCTCATTACATTGTCATCCGATTGTGAGCTACTCGTATATTCAAAATATCACGTCTCTAGCTCATACACGAAAGCAGTGTTAATCAAAACGTGACATGGTATTTATTACATAAAAAACATAACATAAACAATCACGCCTGTCACCCAGAGTGGTAGGCATAGACTACGGACTTCCATTTGGCGCGATCCTGACACACCTCTCTCGCCTCCTTTACATCCATATATCTACGCATACACACTCGTCGATTAAGGGTACTTCTAACCTGGCCCATTTTCAATTTATCGCCGATTTCGTCGATAAATCTTCGTTTAGGGCGTCCCTTCCCGACTCTGCCGTTCACTTCTGAAACATATATTTGCTTTGTCACTGGTATTTATTACATAATTAAATTTAAAGGTGTCACAAACTTGTTTTTACTTTATTTTGTTCCATTGATTTTATTATGCATTTTGGTAACTTTACATTCGCTTTCTGGTTCAAGGGTAGGTATTATGTTTCGTTATGGTCGGCTTATTTAATAAACCGATATTTAAGAAATCTTACTCATTGTAACATGAAATAACCCAAACACAACATTATTTATTTAAAACATCCACTGGGTTTCTTGCTGATTCTTTCAATGACAGTAAAAAACTACTATTATTTATAATCGTTGTTGTAAACAAACACATTGATTAAGAGAGCAATAAAAAATCCGCCTGCGTAAAAAGTTTACTGAAAAGAGAATAATTTTATAGCATGTCTCACTTCCACAACAACACGTCTTCGACGTACAAATCCAAATTAATTTAGTTATTTTTTATAGGATAAGGGTGACAAACGAGCACACAGTCCACCTGATAGTAAGTGGTTGCTGTGGCCCATAGACATCTACATCTATCTTCGATTACAAATCAAAATGCAGATGCGTTGTCACACGTGAGGACTAAGTTGGAATGCCTCGTTTCCAGTAAAAAGGGTCTCCGGTTCTCTACACTCACCATACGAAATACAGCAGCGTTAAGCTGCTATTTTACACTGGTATTTCGTGAGAACGTGGTCCTTCACCGGTCGAGCCGACCCATTCGTGCTACGAGTACAACCATAATATAGCTGCAGCATGACTATATCACGTATTGTATTGTAATATACCTTGCAGCGTCTCACTATTACACTATATAATGCCTTATGACTCTTAAGTGATACATGACGTTACATAATGTTGTCAGTTGTCGATATCATTTTTTTAATACTGCATGCATTACTTACTTTATGTTTACTGTTAGGGCTGCCGACGTCGAGACGCGCAGTTCGTGTGCGCTGGGTGCGCCAACCAGTGGTACTGCAGCCGCGACTGTCAGGTATGTTACATGTGACAACCCTGTTCTTGCGGATCATGGTTTGTAAACGTGGGTGCAACCCTTTTACCTGCAACAACAATGAGCCGAGAGGATAAGAAACCAGACTATTGCTATCTCTCGTTGGCGAGAGTGAGAGCGTGCAACCGAAGCAAATCGCAGAACATACATGGGGGTGATTCGGGTACCCCGAGGGGTGCTCTATCTCTGGACTTCTGCTTGACACTATTTTTTGGGATAACCTGTATAAAATATGTCCGTTACCGTTACAGCCTTTCAAAAGTCCACTGCTGAATATAGGGCTCTCTTATAGATTGCTTCGTAGGGTGATGTTTGCCTTAGATGCCACACTTGGCAGGCGGGTAGGCAATCGCAGTTTTTTTTTTTTATTAATATTGATGGCCGTCCCCATTTCCTGGTTTTATCTCTGTCGCTTCTTACGACACCCACGGGATTTTATGGGATAGTGGATATTCTTACATCGCCACTACAGTTCAAATTCATTTATTTTGTGAATACAATGACATAATATATAGTGCTATGTACAGGGTTATTTTGCAGTAGCCGGCGAAATTTTCAGAGGGTTCAGATTAAGCAATATAGGCAAATGGTGAAGAAAAATTAATTAAAAAAATCTCAAACATTCTGTCCTTTTTTATCTTTTAAATTCAAAATGCGTGGTAATGCATTATTTTAACTGATTTTACTGCGCACGCACACATTCGTAAGGATAGATCGGTAGGCAAAAACGTTATTGTCAATAAATCACATTTAATTTGGGATAATTGCAAATATAAGTAGCCTTACTTACGCGTATTTTCAAAAACTGCAATAACGGTATATCATTATTTATATATTTGGGCTTAAGTTTAAAATTTGGCTACTCTTTGAAAAATAACCCTGTGTATGTCACTGTGGACGCAATCGGTTAGAACATTTTCTTCTAATATATATGTTTTACTTGAAAATATCAAAGTTATTGTGTTACAAAGTAATATTATATACAAATCTCTGAAGAGTAATTACTATTACAGGTGGCTGCATGGGACGAACACTCCGAAATGTGTTCCGGCTGATTCTTGACAATTAAATGTGTACCTACTTAATATAAGTGGAACGAAGGACATTAAGGAACTATCAAAGCGATACAAAACACAACTACAATGTAGTGCGTCTCTAAAATCCATTGTCTCATTTGCCTTACAACCACTAATTTATTAGGAACCTCTTATATGTATGTTAATTGAATAAAAAGGTGAATCTCTATTCTGGGCAATCTGTTTTGTTGGAACATGCAGTTCAACGGACTGAAAATCTAGGATTTTAGTTGCAAAAGGACCAATATTGAGCGTTTAAACTATAGCACTTGTTGATAGAAACATTGGGATCGCTAACAAAATTCTTAGCATGTAATCAAGCCATGATTAACCATTCTAAGCTTACTGGGTAAGTCTTTGAAATTAAACTAAGGCTTTTTAAGTGATAAAATTAAGGCTTGCGCTAGTATTGGTGGCTAATTAGGTATTTCGTCTGCAGAATAATTTATGTTGTGTAAAAAAAAAAACAATTGGTCATAGTAATTGTTTTTATCTTACAAATCCATATTACATAAATAGTAATTTCTTCGTAAATTGGTTTTATTTTGGTACATTAAGAATTGGGTATTCGACACTCGAGTTAATTGCAATTCTTTTTAAGAATCTAAACAAACATTCTATAGAAACTGTATGAGAATTTAGTCTAATAGGTCATCGTTTTTACAATTATATAATTACATCAATTGAATATTTTTAAATACCGCAAGTCAAATTTATATGAGTATAGAAAATTGTACAAGATTTAAAACACTACTAAATGTAGCAAAACTTTTTATTTAAGTGACAATTATTTATATACTACCAAACTCTATTTAACATGGAAAAAATTAAAAATCTTTCATTTATAGACTTCCAAGTTAATTTACTAGTAGTTAAATCTTTAAACAATGGCAATCCACGAAAATCTTGGTAACAGCCCGTTATTGGGTTGGAAAAAAATCACATGTCTATAAATTTTCAACATGTGGAGTTTGCTTTCATTTACTTTTTCCCATCTGTTGTAATTAGATGCTCTAAAAATTATAGTAATTATTATCAAATGACAAGTATACGTTATTCTGAGATGAAACACTAATATAATAAACAGTAAACATGTACCACGAGACATGTGTTGGATCGACTTTCACTTTGAGATCGGTGTTCTTATAATTTATTTTCAGTATTTAAAAGATATCAAACATTTTCACGTGCTCGTTAAATTATGAAGCTTTAAAACTCACCACCTTTTAATAAAATATTATATTAATTTATGGAATATTTAATGAGTAAGAAAGACGTATAAACATAAGAATTCATGAAGCTATATTTTTAATTGTGTACAATGATTCTCCAACATTGACAAATGAAATATCTTACAAGTTCTAGATTTCAAATATTTTCTAAATCAGTTGCGATTTGTGCTTGGCGGGCGGGATAATGAAAGAAATCTTTGAATTTAAATTAACTCTGTTAATATACAATTTCAATAGTGTATTCTATTATTTTTTTTTTCTTTATGGCTGCATAGGCATTTCCTGTTGCAGGTAAAACAGTTATGACTTTTTAGTAAAAACAAAAGCATATTTAACTTTTACCTCGTGCAGTACATATATGAAATTTAAATATATTAATACGTGGTGCCGAATGTCATGGGTTTTTATTTGATCTCCATTTTATGTTCCGCGTACGTAAAAATAATGGTTGTGCATATTTTTAAATAACATAATATGCCTAATTTCGTGTTTTAAATGAGTAATACTATACCATACCCATAAATACTATCCAAACATATTTGCTTTTTTGTGCCTATTACTTAGGTGCGTGATATATTGTTATTTTATATAGGTATTTTATTACTAATATTTAACTGCCATGCGTAAAGTTTGGTATGACATTATGTTAGGAGTACGTAACAAATCACCTCGCAATTTTACAGTAAACCTTTTCAACCGAGATATTTTTCAGTTTATTTTGAAATCGGTATTCTTATAGAAATGAATATAAATGCTGTTCATTTGTCATCAAACTAAACATTATAATATTGTAAGTATAAATAAATAGGGGATTAGGAATTCTTATAGGTATACGGTTAGACTGGTTATTGAAAACTCTGTCATCAATTTTATATACTTTTAATGAAAAAGGCTTAAGTCATCCTAATGTAAATTATACAATATACACGTCGGTTGTTTTATAAAATTATGGATTTCGACACACTTTTTTTTTCTTATGTTGTGTCAGTAAAAGGGGATTGGTATCACATCTTTGTTGATTGGCCGATAGTTTCAATTAAGTAATTTTTAGTGCCTGACTGTTTCGTAGTAGGTCATTTCTTTAATGGCAAAAAGTATGTTTACCATATTTAGCGAGCAAGATGTTAAATAATTAACATTTTCGTTTATTTTATGAGAGGGATTATTTGTATGGAAGTTCTGAATTATTTGATCGCATTTATTTTCAATGAATTTAAAAATCTCGTAACTATGTAAAGCATTTTATTTTGCATAAAATTTGGCAGTGTTCATGCTTTTAAATGTAAAACTTAGGTGATATTTTTTTAGAATTGTCTCGATATGTATTAAGAATCGTTTCAATATATACTTAATTACATTAGCAGCTTTGTGGCCGCTTAATTTATTTTCAGTTCCCATTCTTAATTAGTTCTTTAACTAAATTCCATAGTTGTCGCTGAAATGTGTAAGGGACATTTATAAGTCCAAATGGCAATATCTTATTACTGATAATTTGATATTAATGCTTTAATACTAGTGTTACTATATTTATATAATATAAAAATGTAATTCTATTACAAATATATCACTTATAGGCCCGTATTATTTAAACAAAGTAAATATAATTAATGTTTCTAACAGCGCGGTATTTGCGCTCTAGGCCGTTTCTTGATTGATCGGAATGTCGATTTTTTAACCAATAGAGACTTCAAATTCTTGACATAACGCGACTGCGATTTAATTCGTTTACCTTGCGAAAACAAATGTAACGCATTGTTATTTATTGTACTGCATTAGACAAAATATTATCTTGATGTATTTAGTAAATTCGATTGTGAAGTCGCTCGCGAATTTGATAATCCTCGATATAATTATCATTTACTTGTCATGATTAATGACTTGACAGTGGCAGAATTCTATGTAGAGAAACCAAAAATTAAAAAAAAGGATAAATAGTTGACCGCAATTATTTCTATTTAATTATAGATGCCTTTAATAGTAAATATTGTAAATGATGCCTACAGTAATAAAAATAATTGCCGCTTATTTACTTAACGGCGGTATTTATACAAATAATAATATGTGGCATGTCGTGCCAAAACATTAAAGTCTAACAAGGCAATGTTGACGTCGACGCCAAGGCAAAGAGGCAACGGATGTCGAATCGTAGCCATACTGACCAATCAAGAAATGGTCGTAGGTAATTCAGAACTGCGCGTGCCCTGATCTTCTGTATAAAGCTTGTGATGTATGTAAGTTAGCATAGAGCATCCGTAAATCTGTAATTATGTGAAATTCTAAATAGCATTAATGTAAAATAAAAATAATACAATGTTAAGACACCGGACGACGGAGCGAGATCAGATTATTTTTTGTAATTACAAATTCAGTATATTTACTCAGCCACGTTAATATATTTATTTATTTAATGGAAGGAATTAAAATCGTTTTTCAAACGACTTAAAAGACGAGGTTCTCAATTGAGCAATCCAAAAATGAGCCACTTTTTTATGTGAACCGATTTTGACGATTCTTTTTTTATATGAAAGCTGTTGCTTTTGATGTGGTCCTATACAAATTTAATTGACTGCGGCTACATTGATGATGTTCTCATTTTCTGCCGACTTCCAAAAGGGAGACGGTACTCAATTCGACTGTATGTTTTTTATGTGTGTTACCTCATAACTTTTTACTGGGTGAACCGATTTCGATGATTCTTTTTTTTATTTGAAAGCTGATACTTCTCGTGTGGTCCCATATGAATTTGATCAAGGTCGGACCAATAGTTTTTGAGTTATTCTTAATAACTTATATTGAAGTCGGCTGAACAAAATTTTTAATTTTAAATGATATATAATATATTGAAGTCGGTTGTACAAAATTTATAAATTTACCACTTTTATATCTTTAGCATGCAAGCTTCAGTTACGGACAGTATTTTATGAACATAGGAATTTTCATAACTTGTTTTATACAGCATAAAACAAGTTATAAAATTCCTAAATTTGAATATAGGTGATCTTATATTCCAATTTACGAATTTTCATAATTATAAAAATTTACTCAAATATGAAAACAATAGATAAAATTGTGGTAAGAAAACTACAAATAAAAGCTAATTGAGACGAATGTAAAGTTTAAATTGTTTATTATAGAGTAATATTATAGTTTGAGTGACCGTTCTGTCTTAGCGTGCAGAGGGTAGGGAGGGGGGTAGGGAGGGGGATAGAGTTGCGGCATTCGTGATAAACACCGACAATCGAGACTTCCTGTAGAACTCTTAGGCCCTTCGTAGAGAATAATATTTTAATCTGAATGAAACATTTTGTTCTGTCTTAATTTCATAGAGACTAGTCTTATTATAGTAGCTCACTTAATAGTAAGTGGCAAAATATACCGGGTGTACCGTGGCAGATTTACGATTAGTAAACGAAACAAATAGATAGTAGATGTGAACAAAAATTATGTATTGCCTATCAAATCAATCTTCACGCATGCGGGTTTTACTTTTTAAAGATTATGCCGTTTAAATGTCTTCCGTCGCGGCGTACACATTCACGGAACCTCTCGACACAATTCCGAGCGACGCGTTGCAATATTGATTGCGGAATAGCATTCACTTCTCGCTCGATATTTTCTTTTAATTCTAATATGTTTGATGGGTTGTTATTATAGACTTTTGCCTTAAGATATCCCCACAGGAAAAAGTCCAAAGGGGTGAGATGCGGCGATCTGGGTGGCCACACGATGTCACCATATCGACTAATCAGTTTTCTAGGGAACTGTTTGCGTAGTAAGCTCATGGTGGCTCTCGCCGTCTGAGCTGTGGCGCCATCTTGTTGAAACCACATGTGTGAACTGTACGATTTGTGCTCTCGAAGTTGCGGCAAGAAATATTCGTTTATCATGCGGCGGTAAGCAGCGCCATCAACGGTTACTGTTGCTCCACGGAAATTTTCAAAAAAAAAGGCCCAATTATTCCATTCGTTGATAAAGCTGCCCAAACGGTGACTTTCGGGCTGTGCAGGGCTAGTTGGTGCTTTAATCGCGGGTTTTGTCCTCTTGGTGCCGAATACCTGCAGTTTTGTTTGTTGACAAACCCATTTAAATGGAAATGTGCTTCGTCACTGAACCAAATTGTGTTTACAGTTGGAAATCGGCTTAGCATGTTTCCACCGAACTTCTTACGCGCTATGAAGTCACCTGGTTTAAGAGCCTGCACCAATTGGACCTTATATGGATGAAGTTTCATGTCCTTACTTAAAATTCGCTGCACGGTCGTTTTTGGTAGCGCCAAAGACGATGCTCTCTTGCGCACGGACGTGCGTGGATTTTACAGTACGCTGCTTTCAACACGTTGAATATTTTCTTTGGTCCTTGACGTCCGGCTAGGGTCTGGCCGAGGGTTCTTTATGGTTGAACCAGTTGCTCGGAACTTCTGCATCCACGTTCTAATTAAATTGGTAATAACACTTGGTTCGTCACTTAAACGTTGAATATCAAAACGTGTACAAAATCGACGACGGGCAATGGTACAGGAATCGTTACTTTTGAAGTACGATTCTACTGCGAACGCGCGTTGCTCACCAGTCCACTGCGACATCGTGACTAAACAATCCGCACCATTGCATCGTCGAATGCCACCCCTCCCCCGCTCCCTAACGCAACGGTTTAAAAAATATTTAAATTTCAAGTTGTAAATCTGCCACGGTCCAACCTGTATATAAAAGTTTTAAATTTAACCCCAAACTTCAGAAAAGCTTTACACTTCATTCTTATCAAGAGACCTTAAGTTTTTTTTAAATAAATTAGTATACAACATTGTTACCTCTAGTTACGTGGTTGAGTAAAAACTAAACAATATATATTATAATAAATAATAACATTATTTATTTTTTACATTCGTAAAATGTAACTATGATAAGTATTAAAGGCGTTCTATTTTCTACACGTACCGTGCCAAATATACAAAACCACATTTTGTACCTACACCGATGAATATTTTTGCAGGTGGCAACACAAAATGTGTATGTGTAAAAGTGTTGCCTGATAGAAGAAATATAATATTTTTATAACATGCGCTATGAGTTTTATGTTTCGATATTGTGCTGTATTTTTTTTTTTACTTGTCTGCGCGATTATTTGACTTTTGTTATATTCTATTAATTTATTCCCTTCCAAGGTTAATGTATTATTTATTCTGATATTTTTAAAGACCGACACAACCATTGTACCCATGAAATATGTCTAAATTTGTGCTCTGAATCAACTGCAAACTGTATTTTGGCTCTGAAACGCTAGTCAAGTGTTTTGTTACCTATATAACTGTTTATGTATTTTGTAACTTATATGATGTTATATAAGAATGTAATAAATCAGTACTGTATTTGAAATGAGTTTTTTCTCTCTCGTTATTTTTAAAGTACCACATGCCATATGCCGCAAGTCATCCAATGTAATTGTTATTCAAATCACGCGTAATGATGGTACCTATTTAGAATTTTCATTGTGTCATTATAACACTACAAAACAAGACCTGTCATTTCTAGTATTATATAGATGCATTAGCATTGACCTACTGCTAAATGGACCTCGGGTCCGCGCTCAAGTATCCGAGCCAAGAGAGTTCCAAAATGTAAAAAGAGCTCCAATACACATCCAAAATGCCGTAGTGTATTGTGTAAACGTACAGAAACGATTTATATTTATATATATTTTCTGTAGTCTAGCGTAACCTGTCCAACAATGAGCCACTTAAATTTTAGGACTTAACGTCGCTCTTTCTTAAGATATAAGATATAATTTTTTAGGCGAAGATAGCAAATTCAATCGGCTATAGACTGGCATTATTACTTTTCTCAAAATATTTATAGATATTTTATGACTAAGATTTAAAAAAAAAGGAAATGGTCCATTGTGTACATAAGTGTGTACACAATGAGCCTAGCAGTGGTAGAGCTACGCGGCAGCTTTTGCTGTCGCACGGATGGGCCGGCTCGAACCGGGGTGGTACCACGACCTCACAATACCAGCGTGAAGTAGAGGTTTACCTCTGTGTTTCGCTTGGTGAGTGCAGGTGGCCGGAGACCCTTTTTACTGGAAATGAGGCATTCCATCTTAGTCCTCACGGGTGACAACGCATCTGCATTTTGATTCGCAAGCGACGATAGATATAGATGTCTATGGGCCGCAGCAACCACTTACCCTCAGGTGGACTGTATGCTCGTTTGTCACCCTTATCCTATAAAAAAAAGCTATATTTAACAATGAGCCAACATCCGATGTACTTACTATTTTGTACTTTTGGCAATGAATTTGATAATAACATTGATAAAACAGTGCTTCTTGCTTATAACCTTAATTTTATTGGTTTATTATTATCATAGTGAAATAGTACAGACCATTTTATTTTTATTTCGAGTAAGTTTTCTTAAAGTAAAAGAAACTTAAACAAAAATTAAGGTTTTGAATAGTTATAAAATTAACAAAATTATTATCAAACACTGAAAAACCAGCTTAGTCAACTTATTTTATTATCAGTAACTTTATTAATAACAATCAGTCTCACAATCATGGTTTTCATTACAGCCCTTCACAAGTATACTTTTGTACATAGGCCTCCCCCAGGGAATGCCACAAAGCACAGTTCTGAACCACCTGCATCCATCGACTTCCTGCATGTCATACCAAGTCTTTACTCTCATGTCTTACCAGGTCGTCACTCTCATGTCTTACCAGGTCGTCACTCTCATGTCTTACCAGGTCGTCACTCTCATGTCTTACCAGGTCGTCACTGTCATGTCTTACCAGGTCGTCACTCTCATGTCTTACCAGGTCGTCACATCTCCACCACCATCCACTCTATGTTAAAAGCGGTGGCACAGACAAATCCAGATTACTTAAAAATTAATGACCGAAGCCATTCAATGGCCGCCATTTTCTCACGATTCCAACTATCAGGAGTTTTTATATATTTTTTTTTATAGGAGAGGGGGCAAACTAGCATGCGGCTCACCTGATGGTAAGTGACTACCGCCGCCCATGAACAACTGCAACACCAGGGGAATTGCAGATGCGTTGCCGGCCTTTTAAAAAGGAGTAGGCTCTTTTCTTGAAGGTCCCTAAATCGTATCGGTCCGGAAAAAATCGCTGATGGTAAAATCGATTCCACAAGGAAGTTGTGCGAGGAAGAAAACATCTTCTAAATCGCACAGTGGTGAACCGCCCATCATCCAGATGATGTGGATGGTATCGGGAGTTCTGCCACGATGTGCGTCCGTGAAATTTGGCGGCTGGGATTAATCCGAACAATTCCTCAGAGCACTCCCCGTGGTAAACGCGAAAGAAAATGCAAAGGGATACAACATCTCTTCGCAGTGCCAATGAATCGAGCCCATCGGAAAGGACTCGGTCGTCGACGATTCGAGCAGCTCTGCGCTGGATGCGGTCAAGTGGAAGGAGCTGGCACTGTGGAGCCCCTGCCCAGAGATGGGAACAGTATTCCATGTGAGGCCGAACCTGCGCCTTGTAAAGTTGCAGGCGGTGTGCCGGCATGAAATACTGTCCTGCTCTGCTGAGTACGCCAAGCTTTTAAAGGCCAATTTGGCCTTCTCTTGAACCAGTGACCACGAAACTGCACGTCACTCGATATGTCGACTCCGAGGATTCCGATACTGGCTGAGGCAAGAAGGGGAGTGCCTTGAAACTGAGGAGATACGACAAAGGGGTTCTTTTTAGCGGTAAACGCGCAAACTTGTGTATAGCTTGCTACATATTTATTTATCTATGCTTGTGTCTTCTGAGGATTAAACTGGACTAGATTTAGTCGCCCCCAATCCGAGACTTTGTTCAGCAAAGAGTCGACTTCAGACACAAGTTTGTTCCGGTACTCGGCGACGATTTCCCGAGAAATATTGTATTATTATATTATTTATATTTGCCATTTAATAAGCAAGGCTGCGGACGTCTTTAGTGGATAATCCATAAAATTTTTATGTAGATTGTTTGAAATATTCTTTCAGTGTTATTTTTGGTAATATGTTAATATTTTGTTGACATCACCATTGCTGGTTTTGTAAATCCGCAGTACTGTTACATTTTTTTTATATAACGCTGCAGTATCGGATAGCATAACTTACACTCCTTATCTGCCTTTCTGATGCTTTATCCTTGCCTATATAGTTTGATAGCTTGAAGCATTTTATCAGCAATGTGGTTACCTTTCTTGCTTTTGTTAGGTTTTAGTGCGCGCCATCTAAAATTAAAAAGTAAAATGACAATGAATCAGAATATCTATGTATGTATAGTGCCACCAAATTATCTGTGAACCGACAGCTTGGCGCTTCTGTGCTGAAGTGTTGCCAGTTCGGGAATATTCCCATCTAAGGGTCTTATATTCCTACATAGAGTCCACATACTAGGGTAATAAATTAGTCACGGAATAAAAAGACTAGAACACAGATTTAACAGATATATGTCCAAGAACAAGAAGAAACAAAAATATCATAATTGGACAACTTCAACTTTAATTAAATGACATGCCTTTATGCCTTTTTTACCGGGAGTTGTAATTTGCGTTCCTGTGGTTTATGCGGTTTCCGGTTCTATAACTATTTTGGAAATGAATCCAAAGAAATGAATTGCATTAACCAATCCATTTATCGGAAATACGAAAGGAAGGAACAAAACATAGCAATACTGGTCAGTATTGCTATGTTTTGTTCCTTCTTGTAGCAGCTAATACTCTTTTAAAGACCTGATTGAAAGACATTATCGGTGCTTACCCTCGAGCTTCTTGCTCACAAAAGTTTAATACTTATAAAATAATGTTTTGGGCATCACTTTTAATGGTTTTCGGCATTTTTTATTTTTCTATAAACTCTCAAAACAATGACGTATCGAGTGACATTTGATTAAATGGCGGCTGTAGTTCGCAATTTTGCCGCAGCTGTCAGTTCACAGATAAGTTGGTAGGACTATAGCGAAAGAGAAAAGAAAAAGCTTTTTAGTGAATGATATGTGTAGTTATATACATACTAAACAACACAGAACACTAGCAATGGGCTACATGGAAAACGATGAAACACGATTAGTACACAATGAAACATGCCTCATTGTGTACAACGTGGTTTTGTTTCATTGTGTACTACTCGTATATGTCATATATTTTAATAACCTTGAAATAAAAATGTAAAATAAAAACATTCTAAGTATGTTTTATACGTAACTGAAATCTGTAATGTACAATGTCATGCAATATTAAGAAAAAAAGCAAACTAACACATAATAATGAAAAATCGACGAATATCAATGAAAAATCTTACTTTTTTGCATAAAATCTGTTAAATCACTACCGTACGATAGCTTCGCACGCGCCGCACCCACGAACTGGGTTACCCTATATAGTATATTATCTATGAACTGGGTTATTGGGAGTAGTCTTGGGGCCGCATCTTTAAATGTACTGTGCACTATCTAACAACGTCGCATTTTTGAAATATGGAAATGTATCATTGTGTACTACTGGCTCAATTTTGGACAGGTGGCCCTATTCATATTTAATAATTTAAAAGTAATATTTTGCTTAGATATGTACACATATTATTTAATTTAAATTCATGTTAATTGTAATAACAAATAACGATACCGATAATGATTTCTTATAGTTATGCGAACACTACACATTAAATAAAACGAATTTGAAATTGACACTACATATTAAATTAAAAAAAGTTTCATTTAACATACCGATAATTTACGCTAGAAGCTTCATAGGATGAAAATAGTGCGGCTTCTAGTAAATGGGCTTATAATTGTCATAAGTAAAATTGAGCTGTTTTCTTATGACAATATGGTTTGTATTAGGATTTTATAGCTTTTTTTTTATATTTCTATGTGTAATTTCAAGTCTCAATTGCACAACTACATTCTTGAAAGCTGCTGACTTGTAATTGCGGAGTGTCACGATGGAACTGTGAAGACGGTGACCGTTACCTAGATTAAGTTTATATTATTGTTCTCATGTAAGTGGATTTTGTAATCTTTTTGTGAGAGTAAATTCTTTAAACCTAAACCTAAACGAGCACACAGTCTACCTGATGGTAAGTAGTTGAGGGCCCATAGACATCTACATTTATCCTCGTTTACGAATCAAATTGCAGATGCGTTGTCAGCCGTGAGGACTAAGATGGAATGCCTTGTTTTCAGTAAAAAGGATCTCCGGTTCTCTACACTCACCATACAAAAAACAGCAGCATTAAGCTGCTATTTCACGCTGGTGTGAGAACGTGGTCCTACCCCGGTCGAGCCGACCCATTCATGCTACAACCATAATAAACTTAGTTAAAACGAGGCTCTACCAAAAGTACGCAGTATTTGTTGTTTGTGTTAAAAAGGGTATCTAGTTCTTTACTATCACTATAGGAAACAGCATCAATAAGCTGCTATTTTAGGCTAATATTTTGTACATGGAGTACATTTATATAATACCGAATTTTGTGAGAGCATGGTCTCCTCACGGTCGGGCCGACCTCTTCGTACTGTAACCACAATATAGCTGCAACGTCGCTCTACAACGTGTAAGAGTGTAATGACCATTCACAACGGATACATAGTGTATATTGGACTAAACGGCTACTTGACTAGACTTCTGTATGTAGAGGTATCACGCTGCAGCATTAAGAAGTCTGAACGACCGGGAAAGACCCACACTCGCGCAGAATACTAACATATAATAGCAACGAATGCTGCTGCATTTCTTGTAATGACAAGCCCCGGAGACCCTTTTCGCTGGTAACGATGCATTCCATTTCAGTTCTTACTGGTGACGGCGACTCATGGTCACGGGAGGACCTAAGTGATTGACATCTGGATGTCATATCGAGCTCCCTTCAGTATTTAATCATTATTTTGGCCCGATATACGCAGAATGAACTCACAGTATTTTAAAGTTAACCTTATTTTGGTTGTACAAAATTTTTAATATTAAATAATTATTAAACATTCTCCGCTAAGGTTCGGTTTTGGGAGTTTATATGGTGGGCCGATTACACCTACTTGCTTATTCCTTGTATAGTGCGTGAGTTATAAGTACACATAAACAAGCTATGTGTATAAGTACCCTAAGCATATTTATTAACTTCCTTCTGCGTAGCATTGAAAGGAAGTTAATGGTTTTAGCTGGCAGTCTGTTAGTCTGTATGCCGACACGATAACTTCCGTTCCACTGGACCGATTGATTTTAAATTTGGTATGTGGATACCTTGAGGTAGTAGCTCGGTCGAGTTTGAATTTGGGTCCTGTAGGTCAAAGGGCACCAGAGATATGGGATTCACGCAGAAGGAAGTTGTTTTTCTTGAATTTACATTCAACTCGTTATATCGTCTGTCCCTCGGAATCCAAAAGATTTTTGTCGCATTTTTAGCATTTTCATGTTTGGTCACCTTTGAATGTTTGTGTGTCAAACGCGGAACGAAGTTGAGAAATTGTAAATACTAGATACGAACCCTCCCCTTAGACATGCCAAGATGGATGATACTCCAGTCATTTTTGCGATCTGGTTTTATTTCAGACGAGCATTTTCAAGAACAAGTTTTTCAACTTTTTCGACAATGTCTGAGGATCCTCCTTAATTGAATCTCTACTTTGCTTGAAAAAACTATACCACTTAAAATCCAGGGAAAGAGTCCCAATATACAGATGCCATGTCTTCCATAATGATATGTGGAGGTTTTGCTTGCTTGGTGAGGAGCTTAATCACGGCACGAAACTCAATTTTCTTCATAGTTAGTGTTCACTTCCCGATTTACTTGTTTATCCTGTGATACCTCAAAGGTTAATGGACCGATCTGGCTGAAATTTGATATTTATAGAAGTATTAAGTCACCAACTAGGGACGCTACAAAAAAAAAACTGACAGTTAAAAAATTCCCCCCTAAAATCCCCTCTCTAACCAAATAAAAACATTACTATCAAATAAGTCTGATATATAAGTATATGTGAAATAAAAATATGCTATAACAGATAACCGTCCTTACGGGGCAGTCGGTTAGTCTAAATAAAACAAAATATATTCTATTATTATACATTGTATTCAGTTCTTTGAAGTGTCTATATCCACTGATAAAGATTCTAAATAATAATAATTCTCTACATTTGAAAATACTAGCCGCGGATTATATTGTCACCCGATAGGAATTTCAGTTGAAAATAATTCTGCCCGTATGATTGCATAAAATTATTTGGCGCAAACCAAATGGACCGTGACGAGGTCTTTACTATGAATAGTAGGTCTCATTTGCATTGATTATTTATTATTAACACGCTTTTATTATCTTAACGTGTATCTATCTATCTACGTAACGGAATCTTTTAATGTAATTTTCATCAGCTTTTAGACGGCCGATTAACTTGAAAATTTGCTAACTATACTACCTGATCAGGATCACCTGGATAAAATAAAATAATTAACAGGATCATCACAGCTCATGATCAATGCGTGTTGTTTAAGTTTATTTACACTCATATATTATTTATAAAATATTGTTGTTTAATGAATAAGTAATCTAGTACTTTGGAAAAAATAAATTTTAACGTTACTTATAATTTACCTTACATACGTTATTACGAGTAGCTACTTACCTACAGAATACATTAGATATTATATATAACTCGAACATAACTCCTAAGTTATGTTCGAAAGTTCTTTGTTTAGTTTCATTTTTTTTTAGTTTACATCGGAAACTTCGTCGTTAATTTTGTGGTATCAACCCCCATGTCTCAACAGTACACACCTTAGATTTTGTTGCACTGCTGAGCACAGGCCAGCTTTTCAATTCTGAAAAGGTTATGAAGTATACTCTCGGAATATTAACAAAAATGCAGATTTTCTCACGATCCATTCAATTAATTTCATTTCCTTTATTGCCGAAAAATTAGCACTGCAATTTTAAAAATGTCTTTTAATCAAAACCAGGTGTAATTTGGATCAAAACTACTGTGAAACTCACGGAGCTTTCCAATGCGTGTAGATGTACTTCACATGTCTTCTGAATATTGTTTTAGTTCCCGACTTGTAGGTTTCATGATGTTTTCTTTCGCCGCTAAACACGTTTTAAATTAGCACTTGGAATTGCAAATAACAATATCGTTGGCACCGGCGGGGATCGAATCCGGATTGCTCGCGTACTATAAAATTTACAGCAAGCGGTTAGTCCCAGAGCTATCACGGCTCTTTATTATCTTATCTTTCTATTTCTTTACTTATCCATATATGAAAAGAAACCTAATTTTAACTTACAATATATGTGTAGTTTATTTAATATTGATTTTGCATCTCTATCTTTATTTTCATTTTTTATCTCGAACTCGAGGTCCGGGGAATTGATAAATATAGTAGTGCTACGACCTTCCTATGTTGATAATTTCATAAAATAATGTTTGAGATATGAACAACTATGATTCATTCATTACAGCCTGTTAAGAGTCCACTGCTCAACATATGCTTACCCCTTAGATAGCCCCATAGGAGAATATTTGCCACAGTTTGCAAATAATATTCTCCACAGTTCTTAATATATTTTTTTTTATAAATAAAATAATGCTGGCCATCTCTTGTTAGTTTAAGTCAGTCGCCTTTAACGACACCCATGGGATTATATAGGTAGTGAATTATAAAACGCTCCCACTACCAGGCACGGCAGCTTAAAATATTTTTTCAATCGTATGGGTTTCTTGAGGACGATGAAGAAAGCATAAAGTCAGAGTTTGAGAAAGTTCACATCGCGTTGGGTAGTTATCATTTCGGCCGTGGAATAAAAGAGGGAGAGTGTCGGGCATGGTTGTATTTATCTCCTGCAAGCTAGCCTAGCTTAGCAAGGTTCATCGCAGCATTAAAATAACGCTTCCTGTTCCTTCAAGCTACTTTTTGCGTTTACAGTATTCGGCACGGTTTACTGCTCGCCTCTGTTTTACGTAGTGTAGATTAGATTGTCTAGAGCTAGAGAAAACATTCACCTTCTCGTAAGTAGCCCAAGGAAATGGAAAAATTATGTTGATACCATACAAGAATAGAATATTTTTTATTCAATATAGATCACATGTATGTAATTTTCTTATTGAAAGTAATTTCTTACTTTACATCTGCACTGGTTTGAAATCAAAACCTCTGTCCTGGGAAGAACTAATAAAAAACCCAGCGGGACTTTATTTAAAGTAAATTTTACATGAAAGGTTGTACAAACTATTTACAAAATTTCAAAATTTATTTTAGAAACAACTTGGAAGCGACTACCCCAGTCCCAGGGGTTATTATCAACCACGTATTCATTTATATTATTTTATATATTTAGTTTTATTTCCGTTTAAATGTAGATTATTAACGTTAAGCTAATGCACCATTTTTAATATAGCATTATTTACTTCTCCACGTTTAAATGAAGTGTACAAGTGTAGCAAAAGTTTATGGTCACCGCCATAAATTGACGACATTGAATAAATGAAAACTTTTACTCTTTTATACAAAGGAACACGAATTCTATTTGATAAGTGAATGTGGTGACACATAGGCCATTTATCCTCGTTTAAGAATACTATTTTTAAAAATCAAAACGTAGATGCGTTGACGACACTCTTGATCACTAAGAAAAAGTACTCTGTGATCACTAAGCCTCATTACTTATAGTAATAAGGGTATTCGGTTCTCATCACTTATGCAGGTACTGTAAACCAGGGGTCCTAAACTTTTAAGATAACGGAACACCCACCAAATACCTTTTATTTTATGGAATGGAATCCCATATCAAATGATTATAAATCGAAGACACTGTAATTTAAATAACAAGAAAAACTTTTATTAGAAATATTTTAAAAGTAAAACACTTCATTCTTTACTTCAACTTTTAATGTGAAGAATGAATTTGTTTCACTGCTTTATCAATAATTGCTTTATAGTTGGGTTTTATGTCTGATTGTTGTATGCGCAATAAAAATAACTTCGCGTAACCCTGGTGATTTTTCTACGGAACCCCTATGGTCCGCGGAGTCTACTTTAGGAATCGCTGCTGTAAATTAGAGCAGCAATATACTGGTATTCACGCTGATATTCTATGTGAGCATGGCTCTTCTCCTGTCGAGTCGACCCCATTTGTGTTGCAGCTATATCATCATTCATCATTACAGCCCTTCACAAGTCCACTGCTGAATATAGGCCTCCCCCCAAAGAATGCCACAAAGCACGGTCCTGAGCCACATGCATCCATCGACTTCCTGCATATCTTACCAGGTCGTCACTCCATCTAGTGGGGGGACGCCCTACACTTCGCCTGCCGGTACGAGGCTGCCACTCGAGAACCTTTCTTCCCCATCGGTTGTCGGTTCTTCGAGCTTTATGGCCGGCCCATTGCTCCTTCAGCTTACTAATCCGTTGGGCTATATCGGTCACTCTGGCTCTACTGCGGATATCCTCATTTCTGAGTTTATCACGCAGAGAAACTCCGAGCATAGCCCTCTCCATAGCTCGCTGAGCGACTTTGAGCTTCCTCATCCGGCCAGCAGTGAAAGACCACGTCTCAGTTCCGTATGTCATCACTGGCAACACGCACTGGGTGTACAGTCTTGTTTTCAAGTTTTGAGGTATACCTGACGAGAAGATGTGCCGTAATTTCCCGAACGCTGCCCAACCGAGTTGAATCCGTCGATTGACCTCTCGGTCGAAGTTGGACTTACCTAGTCGGACTATTTGTCCCAGGTAAACATACTCGTCAACAACTTCGAGCTTAGTGTTCCCAACAACTACCGGCATAGGTATGACATGGACATTAAACATGATCTTTGTTTTGTCCATGTTCATCTTAAGACCTATCCGTTGGGAAAAACTATTGAGGTCATTGAGCATAGTGTATTGAGCTTAGGTCCTCCAGCGATTCTGCCATAAGGACTATATCGTCGGCGAATCGAAGGTGAGTGATGTACTCGCCATTGATGTTGATACCGTATCCTTTCCAGTCCAGAAGCTTGAAAACATCTTCCAATGCAGCTGTAAAGAGTTTCGGGGATATGACGTCACCCTGTCTTACACCTCTCTGCAATTGGATAGGTTTCGTACTCTGGTTCTGTACTCGGATAGCCATCGTAGCCCTACTGTACAAGCACTTCAACACTTCGATATACCGACAGTCAACTTGGCATCGCTGAAGGGACTGCAGCACCGCCCACATACGCCAGACATAGTGGCAAATTGTACTCCTCTGACTTCTGTACAATTTGTCGAAGGGTATGTATGTGGTCTATGGTGCTAAAGCCTTTTCGGAAACCGGCTTGTTCGGGAGGCTGGAAGTCGTCAAGTCTGCGCGCGAGACGATTCGTAATGACTCTCGAAAACAGCACGTAGACGCGGCTCAGAAGGGAAATGGGTCTGTAGTTCTTCAAGAGAGCGTTGTCGCCTTTCTTGAAGAACAAGACCATCGCACCTCTGCTCCACGCCTCCGGTGTAATGCCACCATGGAGGACGGAATTAAAGAGCTTCTGAAGGACTTCAAGTACCGGTTTTCCACCTGCTTTCAGAAGCTCCGCTGTAATTCCATCCTCGCCTGGGGCCTTGCCGTTTTTAAGGTGCTGGAGAGCCATTCTAATCTCGCTCAGACTGAAGTCCGGGATATCATCGGAATAATGTCGGATAAGACTCGCTCTTGGATCGTTACTCAAACTTGCGTGCGGCTCCAACGATGACGTGTACAGCTGCCCATAGAACCTCTCAATCTCACTCAAAATCTCAGGTGCCCCGGAAACGATGCTGCCACATTCGGTCTTCAGTTTTGACAGTTGGCTCTTTCTGGCACACAGATCTCTGGCAAAGACTTTGGAGCCTTGGTTCCGCTCGATCGCTTCTTCAATACGAGCTGTATTGAAGTTGCGTAAGTCCCGCCGCATGCATTTGGAGATCTGTCTGTTCAGTTGCCTGTATGCTGTCAAATCTGTTGAAGAATGTAACATGTCTAACAGCCATGAGATTAAGAGTGTGATCGGAGAGTTTTTGTGTTCTTCTGCGGCGGGTCTTGCAGAACTTAGCTCCGACCGCATGGACAGTTTCCACGAGCTTGTCATTCAAAACTTCATTGCAGTCTTCTAGGCACTGAAAACGGTATTGTAACTCGAGCTGAAAGGTTTCGGGACTTTGGATTAGAGCACGAGGGGGACGGAGCGTTGACTTCATTAGACGAGACCTCTCCAACTTAACGTTTAGGTTCAGTGTGCCTCTAACCATTCGGTGATCGCTGCCGGTTTTCACCCTCGCGATCACTGACACATCACTGAACAGTTATCGTCTGGTCGTCATAATGAAGTCACTCTCATTTTTTGTCGAACCGTCGGGGCTCGACCAGGTCCACTTCCTTTGGGGCCGCTTCTGGAAGAAAGAGTTCATCATAAAGAGTCCCTCTTTCTCCATGAAGTCGGCCAGCTGCTGGCCCCTTGGGTTCCGTTGCCCTATTCCAAATTTCCCCACTTTCAGCTCACCGTTCTCTCTTGTGCCTAGTTTTGCATTGAAGTCTCCCATTAACACCGTATATTGGGTTTTGGAGGAATGCATGGCTCTAGAGATATCCTCATACATTTCCTCCACCTCCTGATCGGGGTGTGCCGAGGTTGGTGCGTAAACCTGTATGTCCTTCAGCGAATACCGTTTGGTGATTCTGAGTATAAGGTACGCAACCCTCGTCGACACACTCTCAATCTTTACAACGTTGTTAACGAGAGACTTGTGGACGATAAATCCGACACCTCCTTGGGACAGATGGTCGCCCTCCCGGTAATAGAGCAAGTTGCCGGATTCGAGGATTACCGTGTCCTCCCCCTCTCTTCGGACTTCGGATAATCCTATAATATACCAGCGTCACTTGTCTATCTCTTCTTCCAGCTCCACAATCTTCTCGTCAGTCCTCAGGGTGCGTGCGTTGTATGTTGCCAGGTCAAGTCGTCATAGGTGGCAACCGAACCTCCACCGGATATTCTTAGCACCCCCTGCCCCGCCGTTACCATGGTCGCCACCGTAGTCAGGAATAGCGGGGCCGCCGGGGACTGGGGGCCGTCTCTTCGTAACTTTCATCATGGGGGGTATATTGCCATAGTTGCCACGCTTGGCGAGCGGGTTGGCAACCGCAGTTTTTTATTGTATTTTTGCCGTTACCAGGAAGATGCTGCTGCCCATCTCCTGCCTGTTTCCCTTTGTCGCCTTTTACGACACCCACGGGAAGATATGGGGTAGTGGATATTCTTAACCGCCACTACACGGCAAAAACAGATTGCAGCTATATAATACGCTGCAATCTGTTTTTGGTAGGTATTCATTCACATGCAAAATATATTTAGTAAGTTAGTAGTTTGTTATTCAGCATTGTAGAACATTCCAGTATTTCAACAATGTTGAGAGCTACACGTGTCGGAAATAAAATTAGATGTTTGTTTTGTCCATTGCTAAATTCGTCACGGACATCTACTTCACAACAATGATATTATGTAATAGCTAAAATGCGTACGTATCAGAAGAACGCGTGTCGTATCGGCGTAGAACCTAACTATGGTATCGGCTCGAGAAAATCCATTATCACAACTCGGCCCGAAGAAATAATTTTTTTATTTTATTATAAGGTATATATTTATAAGCAAATCATGCTTATAAATACTCTAAGGTATTATTTACCTACTATTTTTTTATTACAGAGTAATGAAGAAAATAGCAACTATTAGAAAACTAATTAACGTTCGCTGCGTTTAACCCGTAGCACAGAATAAATAATAGTACCATTGGCTTCATTACAGCCATTCACAAGTCCACTGCTGAACATAGGGCTCCCCCAAGGAATGCCACAAAGCACGGTCCTGAGCCACCTGCATCCATCGACTTCCTGCATGTCTTACCAGGTCGTCACTCCATGTGATGGGGGGTATACGGGCATATGCATACGGCCAGCAGTGAAGTACCACGTCTCAGTTCCATAGGTCATCACTGGCAATGCGCAGTGGTTGTACAGTCTAGTTTTCAAATTTTGAGATATACCTGACGAAAAGATGTGCCGTAATTTCCCAAACGCTACCCAGCCGAGTTGAATCTGTCGATTGTATCCGACCTTTATAATATTAAGAAGATATTTTAATGCAATTAAAAGAAACAATATACCTAGTCAGGTCATAAATTCTGTCACATGTTTAATATAAAATAATTGAAACAAGTTTATTCATTATGTAACCATTTATATACCAAAATGAACTTAACAAAACATAGATTCTTATGACACTAAAGTTTATTCAAAATGACCTCAGTGATTTTGAATACAGGCCTTCAATCTGCGCGGCCAGTCGTCTATCGCAGCACGAACGAGGTCCATGTCAATATCGGCGGCTGCCTTAATCAAGGATGTCTTGAGTGACTCCAAATTGGGATGAGGCTGACGACATACGACTGACTTCAGAGATCTGCAATTTCCAGATCATTGTTTTATCCATGCCGTAAGCCGTGGTAGCTCAGATGGTTAGCGTCCGCTGTTAATTTCATAGCACGCGATCAACTCGGGTTCAATTCCCGCCGGAAATGAAATATTGTTAATGGCAATTTTAAGTGCTGATTTACTACGTGCTCGGCGGTGAAGGAAAACGTCGTGAGGAAACCTGCATGTCTGAGAAATAAGAAAAAAATGTACATTTCAAAGACATGTGAAGTTCGCCACACACTTTGGGGCAGTGATGCTAGCGAAGGAGGTGGCGGAGCGGGAGAAGGAGAGAGCAGCAGCTTTCCTTCCCGGCCGCCGCGGGAGACGCCCCGGGCGTCGGGGGCTACGTCGTGGCCCCCGGCCACCGTAGGCGCGGGCCTGTGGACGGCGAGCAATGGGTAGCTCGCCGTCCGTCCGTCTAACGACGACAGGCCGTGTCGACGGCGCGTTTTGTTCCACGCGCTCCTCAAAGAACTGTCAGCAGGGTGAAGGGGCCCGCAAGGGCCGACGCCTGCCGGGGCTGCGGGCTGTTTGAAAGAGATACCGCGGCTCCGGAACGTAAGGGCACTGAAGGAACACGGATGGTTTTTAGTCAGTAAAAGTCTGACACTCCCTTCCGCTCCACCCAGAGCGAAAGGCGTCATTTGATGATTTTCCATACGCAAAAAAAAAAAAAAAGGCCTTCAATCTGCGCGGCCAGTCGTCTATCGTAGCACGAACGAGGTCTATGTTAATATCGGCGGCTGCCTTAATCAAGGATGTCTTGAGTGACTCCAAATTGGGATGAGGCTTTGAGCACGCCTTTTCCTCCAAGTGTTGCCATATCTTGTAATCTAACGGATTCAAATCTGGACTGGAGGAGGGCCAGTCTTCGTCCCGGATGAAGTCGATTTCACGCGCCGCCAGCCAGTCTTGTGTGCTCTTCGCTCTATGAGCTGGCGCCGAATCTTGTTGGAATATCCAGTGCCTGTTATTGAACATGGTATGTGAAACAGTGAAAAAGTTTTTACTGTGTGACAATACTTATGACCTGACTAGGTAGATAGGTAATCAATTTTAGTTTTAAAACTAATCTAATGATATGGATGAAATTAATGATTATTAACAAGTTTGTTGATATCAGGTTCGATTTTACTCAAAAACAGTCGTAAGTCGCCGCGTTCAGTAACATGCAAACGATTTATTTTTTTATTAAGCAGCGTTGTCACAGCGCTAAATCCACGTTCACACAAATATGACGATGGGAATGCTATCAAATATCGATGAACGATCGACCACAATCCAGGGTACAACTGCGGGATTGACTTTTGTAGCCAAAATTCTTGGTAGCCATTTTTGAATTTGATTTTTATTTCCTCGTTCGTTGTCAGTTCTATAAGTTATTATTCCAGTTGGGGTGATACTGCTATGTTGATATTTGAAAAAGGATCTAACACCCAGTCTGGTATTTCCAATTTCAAAATGTCCTGGAATCTTTCAATGAAATCACTGTGGAGATTTTACGAATGTTGGCAGTAGACAAGCAAGTCGTCGTTGTTGCAGGATACTGATAAATTGGGAAAATTATGGAACTCATGTCTGCCGATATTCCTCTTGTGTAAGAGCAGATTGGCTACGAAAGCGACCTTTTTTGTTTTTATTAAGTTCAAGTCATCGCCTTAATGCTGGAGATTCATATAATTAAGCAATTTATAAAGGTCTGTCAGGTATGTGATATCATTCTTTGATGTGATGAGATTGTCGCGCAATTCTGTCTAGTGTTGCCCAAAATCGGTCTTGGTCTTGCAGTCTTGGTCTTGTTCTTGCATTTTGGCAAGACCAAGACCAAGAACAAGACCGCCTCTTTTTAGCAAGACCAAGACCAAGACTGACCGTGCAAGATTTGCGCAAGAACAAGACTAAGCTTGCGAGACTCTTGCGTCTTGCAGTTAGGACTAAGTGTCGTTTCAGGGAGTATAGGAGTTTGGGTATACGCTTAGGGACTCTATGAGACGCAAAAAAATATAATGAAAAAAAGCGAATGAAAATATCCATTAAAAGAAAAAAGAGTGCATCCCTAGTTTTGACCATCGGCACTTTGATAGTGCGCGGCGTCTTGTTGTCGGCGTCATCAAAGGTCGGATACTGACCTGTCAAAGAAATTGTGCAGCTATTCGAAAGTACAAGGTCAAGATACACGTGCCGCCGGCTACTATTGATATCGCATACAATCGTCGCCGCCGCGCCACACGCACTACATTTGACACTGTTTGATTGCCGCCACAGAGTACATGTTTCAAAGAATAAAATAAGTTTCCGGGTGCTCAGAATGGACACGAATACATTATCCTGATCTCGCAAGAAATATTGTAATTAGATAATAGGTAGGTATCATAATAATTTATTCTAGTATGTAATTATTATATAATTAACTATATGGATTTATAATAATTACTTACTATTATTGTTATTATTATTACCTAAAAGATAAACATGTTCAGTAAGTTCACTGCAAATCTCGACTTTTGCAAGTGTGTGTTTTTAAAACACAAAGTGCTCGAATATGTCGTCACACATTTGATAAATATGGTTGACACCATAGGACTTTTAAAACACTTGAAATGTGTAAAAATGGATCTGGATCTTGTCTTCAAAGCTTAGTTATTAAGGAGTTGGAGGGGTACATAGGTAAACCGAGAGCCGTCATCTCGGAAGACATTTTAGACTGTTGGAGGACGCATAAGACAAAATATCCGATTTTATCGAAGATGGCCCGTGATTTTCTTTTAATACCTGCAACTTCAGTACCTGCTGAGAGACTATTTTCTAAAGCATCATTAGTAATTAGAAAACATAGAAATAGGTTAAGTGATGAGTCAGCCAGATGGTTACTTTGTATTAATGCTTTGTCAAAAGAATAAATATAAAGTAACAGTAATGTCAAAGTTGTTGTGTACATACTGTGAAGTAATTTAATTTGCATCGTATTTTATTTTTTATTTAAATAAATTGTATATTGTATAACTCTTTTATTCCATTTCATATATGGTAAGGGTCCATCAATCTCTTTCTAGAGAGATAATGTTATTTAAAATACAGTGTAGTTGTTGCCATTAATTTGTTTTTATATGTATGTTTAACCATGTTTTAGCACATGTAAGCTTATTAAATGTAAACGTTTATTAAGAAACTGACGCCCGTGGCCGTGGGACACGATAGATAGCTCAGTTGGTTAGAGCATCGGCACGGATCGCTTAGGTCGTAGGTTCAAACCCCACCCGGTGTCAGTTGATTTTTCGAATTTCTCATTAAATGTTTAGACATTTATTAATATGGTTGGTCTTTACTATGGCTATGTTATTTCAAGCTCAATATGTACGTACTCTGTTGAGTTGTTCTAAGATCTAAAGTAACGTTTAATAAATAGTAATAAGCTAATAGGTCATTGCGAGACTTGCGAGACTCTTGCTGCAAGACCAAGACCAAGACCAGGTGTATAGGCGCAAGACCAAGACCAAGACTTGCTAAGTCTCGTCTTGTTCTTGCATTTGGGCAACACTAATTCTGTCTCTTTGTTTTCCAAGAACTCTACGACAGAGTCAAACAGATTGTGAAATCGAGTCAGACTATTTCCTTTTGATAGCCAACACACTTCTGTATGAAAGATCAATCGGTTGAAAGCTTCATCATTAGAGACACAAAGCTGATTAAACAATCTGTCATTTAAAGAGTTGTTTCGAATTTTATTGACTGCTCTGATGACATGTTGCAATGATTGAAACAGTCGTTCACTTAAATTTCTAGCAACCAAGTGTTGTCGATGTATAACGCAATGTACAGCAAGCACATCTGGAATTTTATTTTTTAAGTACACTAGGAAGCCTTTTTGACACCCCGTCATAGCTGGAGCACTATCTATAGCAGCTGATATAATATTCTTCAAGGGAATTCCTTTTTCATCACAAAACTTTTCCAGTGTTTTAAATATGGTTTCTCCTTTTGTAAGCCTCACGTAAGAGAAGAACAATGCTTCATTAGTTGGTAAAGTGGAGTCATCCAACTGAATTGAAAATTGACTAGTCTTCAGATGATTACACAATAACTCTTCAATGTTTTCAGCCATTTCATCAATTCGTCTTTGCACAGAACTATTGCTGAAAGGAATATTTCGAATTATGTCTGCGGCCGGTTTATGGAGCACAGTAGCTATAACTTCTTTTCATAGATTAATGATAAGTCATCGCGCGCTCTGACTGACTTATCATTAATCTATGCTTCTTTTATTACCGGCGAAATTAACGTTTCTCCGATGGTGTGTGGGTTAGGTACCTGTTTGAGCAATTAACAAAGAGATATTGTATGAAGCTCCAAGTCCGTCATCGTCTTGCTTAGCAGACACCGAAAAAAGTTGTAATACATTTGGCTGAGCATTATGCTTCTTTTCCAGGTCTTGAAAATAGGGTACATTTTTGTTCTTCTTATCTGGATGCATTTGAAATGATCTTGAAGTCTTCTTTTTTTGAACAAATAAGGCACAAAGGCAAAGATGAATATGTCGAATTTTCTACGAATCCATATTTAATATATTCTGCACTATATTGCCGTCTCTTCTTTTTTGCTTCCGACATGGTTTTGTTTTTACAAAAATGTTAATAAAGTGCTGAACTTAAATACTTGTTTGAAGATTGCCCGCGAAACCACTAATCAAAATATTAAAATTATTACGAGCTTTTATATGATTTAGGATTCAAATACAGCACACACCGACAGGAATAAGACAAACACGCACAAACTCGTTCATCTCTTTCGACGCTCAATCGTACTGAGCAAGTTAGGCCTCTGCCTCGAATTTTGCGGGCAGCGGGGCGGCGGCGGTGGCGACGAGGAAGCGGGGCGGGCAACGCATACTCATTTCGAGAACGCTGCGGGCAGATCGCGCGACACTATAGCGGCGTAGTGATGTGTTCATGGTTGTGTTGTCGAGACATTTGTTTTTATTATATTATGTCTGAAGAACGGCGACAACAGCCTTTTGTTTTAAATTTATTCATAACGCTCAATTTATTGTGGGCAAACGAAGAAGTGAATCCCTACTATAGGGCAAGGAAAAAAAAAGGCGAGTTTTATCGAAATTACGATATCGAAGTACGATGATTAGTTATTTCTACAATCACAGATTTAATTAATAGAATCAGGCGTTACTTTGCGGAAATCCATTATATAAAAGCTTTTACAAAAATTTACTTCGCAAATATCCGCGTTATAATAAAATGATGTGTCTTACCTAGTATGAAGAAGCACCTCCCGCCCTCCCTCAATTGCGTGCACTAACCCCGTCACCACTAATCCCAGCACCGCTACTCCCAACACCACTACACTAGGCAAGACACACCACTGACGATAATACGACACGTGTTTCGCCTCTACACGAGGCATCCTCAGGTGATATAGACTCTACGGTGGCTAACCGCTAAGTGAGCGGCGAGCCAAAACAACTGCCTTTTATACAAATTCATTCAACCTAAAAGTGTTCATCGATATGTGAGCAGTTTGACCTACTTAGGCCCCATATCTGAAAAAGTAGCTAATACTCTTCGACAAAACGGCGTTTATGTGGCGTTTAAAACAAACAATTCTCTTAGAAATATCTGTAATAGTAAAGATAAGTTGGATATTCGTCAAAAGTCAGGTGTTTACAAACTTGTTTGTGACGAATGCCACGCCGTTTACGTGGGTCAAACTGGTCGCAATTTCGAGACACGTTATAAAGAGCATTTAGCCGCGTACAGGAATTGCAATCCCGATAAATCCCATTTTGCCAAACATCTTTTGGACACTGGACACAACCTAGCCAACGACCACTCCTTTAAAGTCTTACATACGTGTAATAAAGGGCTGCGGCTGTGTGTGCTGGAACAGTTAGAGATATTAAAAAGTAATAATTATACCGTTGCATTGCTGAATGAACAAACAAATGTTACTAACTCACCTCTCTTAAATATCTTCAAGCCTGCTCTCTAATAATGTGGGCGTTGCGCGGCGGTTTGTTTTTAATTTTACAAACGGCTGCGTAAGTCCAGCGGTGATTGGTCGCATGTTTTATCGCATGACGCAGTCGCTCGCTTCTTAGGTAGAGAGCGGTTGCGTCATCGGTTTGTATAAAAGGCAGTTGTTTTGGCTCGCCGCTCACTTAGCGGTTAGCCACCGTAGAGTCTATATCACCTGAGGATGCCTCGTGTAGAGGCGAAACACGTGTCGTATTATCGTCAGTGGTGTGTCTTGCCTAGTGTAGTGGTGTTGGGAGTAGCGGTGCTGGGATTAGTGGTGACGGGGTTAGTGCACGCAATTGAGGGAGGGCGGGAGGTGCTTCTTCATACTAGGTAAGACACATCATTTTATTATAACGCGGATATTTGCGAAGTAAATTTTTGTAAAAGCTTTTTAAATCACAGATTTGTTATTATTTGACAGTATTTTTTATTATAAGGTTGATATACCTAGTGTTCAGTTTTATACCCATACATATATGATTCATTAGAAGGCATGCACCCATGACTTCATTTACACTTAACTCGTCTAGAAGAGCTTGATTAATTTTTTGTCTCACGCTAAACTTTTGTACTGGCGTGAATTTTTCCATTTGTGAAAGCAAACTTATTAAAAAGTAGTATTCTAAAATAAATTTGCTCTTGCACGTCCGAGGAAATTTCGATACGTCACAAAAATAAATTGCACAACACTGCAATGCTGACGCGCGGGCGGTCACTGCTTGACTGGAGTGCACCGCTCGTTGCCCGCCCCCGCGCCGCTGCTGTTTTCGAGCGTCGCGTCGGTCCATTTGATTTTACGCATAAGATCCCGCCGCTCCCGCGCCGCCGTCGCCGCCGCCCCGCTGCCCGCAAGATTCGAGGCGGAGGCCTTAAGACAAGTATCGATGAACCACCCGATTGCTACCGGATTGCACCAATAGCGTTATTTAACAAAAACTTGTGACAACTTGATTGCGTATGGTGTACAGGCTATCATACGAAATCTATGTTAAGTATTTCTAGTTTATATAAGTACCATCATACAGGGCAGAAATATAAACTAATTATTCGATATTGATTAGTAGGTATGTTTTAATTTTAGTACATTTTAAAATATAAAGTATATAAATGAAATTACAAATCAACCATCGCCCCCCTAAACCACGCCAATGCCCCCCATTTTTTCTGGGCCTCTTAACGCCCCCCTTTAAGGCTCCAACGCCCACAAGGGGGCGTTATCGCCCACTTTGAGAAAGACTGGCATGTAGCATCGATACATGGCAGTATAATCATTTCGTTCACGCCAGTCGGCTCGGTCCAGTAGTAAACCACAGAGTACATCATAGAAATATTATTTTATTATATCTACGGAGTACATTATACAGTACCTAAACCGAGCTGATGAAGGGTGTGACAATTAAAAGACAAGAAGTAAAGACAAGAGTTTAATTATTTTGATAATGTAATATTTCGCACTAGTTTGGTGTCTTGGCACAATCTATGATGAGAACGTTATTGATAACGCTGTTATTTAGATCATAAATTTAGCATTTTCATTTAGAATGTCAGTATACAAGAAGAGCGAAATATATATATCTTTTTTTTTATTGGACAGGGGGCAAACGAGCATGCGGCTCACCTGATGGTGACTACCGCCGCCCATGAACAACCGCAACACCAGGGGAATTGCAGATGCGTTGCCGGCCTTTTAAAAAGGAATAGAATAATGATTTATTTGCATTGAATGTAGGTAATAACAATAAGGTGTTGACAGAGTACATAGAAGATCCGTACATTCTACCATTTTGGCACGCAAATATTAAATTAAATTTATTTCTATATAATACTAGTAATTAATTATAAATAGATTTAAAATTATAATTATGAGTATAAATAGTTATTACATTATTATGATTCAAAGTATTGCATTATTATTATTACATAAATTTATATTGTTGAAATTTTATTGCAGTTAGCATAACACATAAATTATTAATACAGACAACATATTATAAACAATTAATTAACTGAAACGTTATTTAAATATTGGTATCATTTAAGAAGTCCGATACTGAGCATCTTTCCAATAACAAAGAAGTAAGACTCTTTTTAAATATTCTAATGGGTTGATTTTTTACAAAATTTGGGATTTTGTTATATATGACAGGTGCCATGCTCATAACACTTTTTTTTTAATAAAGCTGTTTGAAATCTTCCTGTATACAGTAAATATTTATATTGCGTTCTCATAGATACGGCTCGTACTCGAGTTTCATTTAAGGTAGGAAATAAATGATGATTAATTTTAACAAATATCGCTATTTCTAAAATATTACACGGAAAAGTTAATAATTGATGGGCTTTGAAAATAGGGACACAACTATCTGTTATCTTTAAATTGAAGATTGCTCTTATGCAGCGCTTTTGGGCTTTGAAAATGCTTTCACTATCGCCACAGCCCCAAAATATAATACCGTGTCTTAAAATGGAAACTAGCAGGCCATGGTAAGCTACTAGCACCGTTTTGACACTGACTTTTTTTGCCAGGTTATAGAGTGCATATGCAGAAACAGTTAGTTTCTTACAGACATCATCTGCTTGGGCCTTCCATGTCAATTGGCTGTCTATTGAAATACCTAAAAATTTTGCGACATCTACTCTTTCAATTATTTGACAATTGTAATTTATATTTAGATATTAAGTGCGAATTTTCTGATAAAAGTACATTATTTTAGTTTTTTTAATATTGATCAGTAAATTATTATAATTCAGCCAGTTAATTATAGTTTGAATCGTAGTGTTTATATCATTTTCATAAGAATCTTTATTAAGGCATTTTATTAGAGCCGTAACTGCCACTGGTGTTCACTGCCAAGGAGGTTTTCGAGGCGATAAAAGGAATGAAGCGTGGCAAGTCGCCGGGGCACGACGGCCTCAGCATTGAGCATTTCCTTTACGCGGGGCTTCACCTGCCAAGGTTGCTGGGAATGCCGTTCACAATCTGTAGGAGGCCTGCCTACTTACCTGCGGATCTTATGAGAACGGTCGTAGTTCCAATTGTTAAAAATAAAACTGGGGATATTTCGGATAAGACCAACTACCGACCGATCTCATTAGCTACTGTGACGGCTAAAGTGCTGGATTGTTTGCTTGAGAGACATTTTAAACAACATTTTAAGTTTCACGACGCCCAGTTCGGTTTTCGGCCAGGGTTATCCACTGAGTGTGCTATTATGTCCCTCAAGCATATAATCCAGTACTACACTTGCAGAAAAACATGTGTGTATGCTGCTTTTTTGGATCTGTCGCAGGCATTTGACTTGGTTCAGTATGATATTCTTTGGGCGAAGCTGTTGGCGAGTGGTGTCCCGAATGACATTGTCAATGTGTTTAAATACTGGTATGGATATCAGACTAACCAAGTCAGATGGCTTGGACAGTTTTCTGATGAGTTTAAGCTTAAATGTGGGGTGAGACAAGGTGGTTTGACCTCTCCCACACTATTTAATTTCTATATTGATCAGCTGATTCGTGGGCTCAGCAGCATGCGTGTCGGATGCTCTATAGACGGTCTTTGTGTCAATAGTATAAGTTATGCCGACGACATGGTGCTGCTGAGTCCATCAGTCGCTGCTCTCAGAAGACTGATGAGCATTTGTGAGCGTGTTGCATTAAACATGATCTTTGTTTTGTCCATGTTCATCCTAAGACCTATTCGTTGAGAGACACTATTGAGGTCATTGAGCATAGTGCTTAGGTCCTCCAGCGATTCTGCCATAAGGACTATATCGTCGGCAAATCGAAGGTGAGTGATGTACTCGCCATTGATGTTAATACCGTATCCTTTCCAGTCCAGAAGCTTGAAAACGTCTTCCAATGCAGCGGTGAAGAGTTTCGGGGATATAACATCACCCTGTCTTACACCTCTCTGCAATTGGATAGGTTTCGTACTCTGGTTCTGTACTCGGATAGCCATCGTAGCTCTACTGTACAAACACTTCAGCACTTCGATATACCTACAGTCAACTTGGCACCGCTGAAGGGACTGCAGCACCGCCCAAACTTCGACGGAATCAAAGGCTTTCTCATAGTCCACATACGCCAGACATAGTGGCAAATTGTACTCCTTGGACTTCTGTATAATTTGCCGAAGGGTATGTATGTGGTCTATAGTGCTAAAGCCTTTTCGGAAACCGGCTTGTTCGGGAGGCTGGAAGTCGTCAAGTCTGCGTGCGAGACGATTCGACGACTCTCGAAAACAGCACGTAGACGCGGCTCAGAAGGGAAATCGGTCTGAAGTTCTTCAAGAGAGCGTTGTCACCTTTCTTGAGGAACAAGACCACCGCACTTCTGCTCCACGCCTCCGGTGTAACGCCACCATTGATACGGAATTAAAGAGCTTCTGAAGGACTTCAAGTACCGGTCTTCCACCCGCTTTCAGAAGCTCCGCTGTAATTCCAGCCTCGCCTGGGGCCTTGCCGTTTTTAAGGTGCTGGAGAGCCATTCTAATCTCGCTCGGGATATCTTCAGATATCTTCGGAATAGTGTCGGATAAGACTCGATCTTGGATCGTTACTCACACTTGCGTGTGGCTCCAACGATGACGTGTACAGCTGCCCATAGAACCTCTCAATCTCACTCAAAATCTCAGGTGTCCCGGAAACGATGCTGCCACATTCGGTCTTCAGCTTTGACAGTTGGCTCTTTCTGGCAGACAAATCTCTGGCAAAGACTTTGAAGCCTTGGTTCCGCTCGATCGCTTCTTCAATACAAGCTGTATTGAAGTTGCGTAAGCCCCGCCGCATGCATTTGGAGATCTGTATGTTCAGTTGCCTGCATGCTGTCAAATCTGTTGAAGAATGTTGCTTCATCTCCCGTCTAACAGCCATGAGATTAAGTGTGATCGGAGAGTTTTTGTGTTCGTCTGCGGCGGGTCTTGCAGAACTTAGCTCCGACCGCATGGACAGTTTCCACGAGCTTGTCATTCATATCGTCCACTTCATTGCAGTCTTCTAGGCACTGAAAACGGTTTCGTAGCTCGAGCTGAAAGGTTTCGGGACTTTGGATTAGAGCACGAGGGGGACGGAGCGTTGACTTCATTAGACGTGACCTCTCCAACTTAACGTTTAGGTTCAGTGTGCCTCTCACCATTCGGTGATCGCTGCCGGTTTTCACCCTCGCGATCACTGAGACATCACTGAACAGTTGTTGTCTAGTCGTCATAATGAAGTCAGTCTCATTTTTTGTTGAACCGTCGGGTCTCGACCAGGTCCACTTCCTGTGGGGCCGCTTCTGGAAGAAAGAGTTCATCATAAAGAGTCCCTCTTTCTCCATGAAGTCGGCCAGCTGCTGGCCCCTTGTGTTCCGTTGCCCTATTCCGAAATTCCCTACTTTCAGCTCACCGTTCTCTCTTGTGCCTAGTTTTGCGTTGAAGTCTCCCATTAACACCGTATAGTGGGTTTTGGAGGAATGCATGGCTCTAGAGATATCCTCATACATTTCCTCCACCTCCTCATCGGGGTGTGCCGAGGTTGGTGCGTAAACCTGTATGACCTTCAGCGAATACCGTTTGGTGATTCTGAGTATAAGGTACGCAACCCTCGTCGACACACTCCCAATCTTTACAACGTTGTTAACGAGAGACTTGTGGACGATAAATCCGACACCTCTTTGGAACAGATGGTCGCCCTCCCGGTGATAGAGCAAGTTGCCGGATTCGAGGATTACTGTGTCCTTCCCCTCTCTTCGGACTTCGGATAATCCTATAATATGCCAGCGTAACTTGTCTATCTCTTCTTCCAGCTCCACGATCTTCTCGTCAGTCCTCAGGGTGCGTGCGTTGTATGTTGCCAGGTTGAGTCGTCTTAGGTGGCAACCGAACCTCCACCGGAGATTCTTGGGGGTGCTAAGAAGGTGCCCCGCCGTTACCATGGTCGCCACCGTAGCCAGGAATAGCGGGGCCGCTGGGGACTGGGGGCCGTTTATTATTGTCATTGCTCATGGGGCGTATATTGCCATAGTTGCCACGCTTGGCAACCGCAGTTTTTTTATTCTAATTTTTGCTGTTATCAGGTAAGATGCTGCTGCCCATCTCCTGCCTGTTTCCCTTTGTCGCCTTTTACGACACCCACGGGAAGATATGGGGTAGTGGATATTCTTAACCGCCACTACACGGCAAGAATGTTACCAAAAGAAATTGATATGATTTGTTCCGGCCCTAGTGGCCAGAGTCGATTCCCTCCTGGCCAGTTCGTCTGCTGCACCGTTGCCCCTGGATTCATTGTGTCCCTTGATCCATTGCAGTCATATTGTTGTATTCATCTTTATCATCATTACTGCCCATCACAAGTCCACTGCTGAATATAGGCCTCCCACAAAGAATGCCACAAAGCACAGTCCCGAGTCACCTGCATTCATTGACTTCCTGCATGTCTTACCAGGTCGCCACTCTATCAAGTGGGGGGACGCCCTACACTTCGCCTGCCGGTACACGGCTGCCACTCGAGAACCTTTCGTCCCCATCGGTTGTCGGTTCTTCGAGCAATATGGGCGGCCCACTGCCACCCACACACTTCCGAACGCTGACCAGCCGAGTTGAATCCGTCGATTGAACTCTCGGTTTAAGTTGGACTTACCTAGTCAGATTATTTGTCTCAGGTAAACATATTCGTCAACAACTTAGAGCTTAGTGCTCCCAACAACTACCGGCATAGGTGTGACATGGACATTAAACATGATCTTTGTTTTGCCCATGTTCATCTTAAGACATATCCGTTGGGAAACACTATTGAGGTCATTGAGCATAGTGCTTGGATCCTCCAGTGATTCTGCCATAAGGACTATATCGTCGGCAAATCGAAGGTGAGTGATGTATACTCGCCATTGATGTTAATACCGTATGCTTTCCAGTCCAGTAGCTTGAAAACATCTTCTAACGCAGCGGTAAAGAGTTTCGGAGTTATAACATCACCATGTCTTACACCTCTCTGCAGTTGGATAGGTTTCGTACTCTGGTTCTGTACTCGGATAGCCATCGTAGCCCTGCTGTACAAATACTACAGCACTTCGATGTACCGACAGTCAACTTGGCACCACTGTAGGGACTGCAGCACCGCCCAAATTTCGACGGAATCAAAGGCTTTCTCCATAGTCCACATACGCAAGAGATAGTGGGAAATTGTACTCCTTTGACTTCTGTACAATTTGCCGAAGGGTATGTATGTGGTCTATGGCGCTAATGCCTTTTCGGAAACCGGCTTGTTCGGGAGGCTGGAAGTCGTCGAGTCTGCGTGCGAGACGATTCGTAATGACTCTCGAAAACAGCACGTAGACGTGGCTCAGAAGGGAAATCGGTCTGTAGTTCTTCAAGAGAACGTTGTCACCTTTCTTGAAGAATAAGACCACCTCAGCGCCGTAGCTGTCCATGTCAGTCGGACGCGAACAAACTGTAATAATAATTTAATATATTTTTTCGCAACGCTTATCACTCAAATATAAACCATAAAATCTCAAAAACAAGATTGTATTCAGTGTACGCAAGACTTGCAGCCGGATCCCGCCTCATAACAAGTGATTTGTCTTATTCGTACACCAGTGCCACTGCATTACGCATCTTACTTACGCATACCGTGTTATCACAGTATTATACTGTGGTGTTATCGTGCCCACTTGCGCAGAGAAGTAACAAGCTTAGACCACACAGCCATGTATCGCTCACCAACAAATCGCTACGATAGTGATCCAGATCTACAAGAAATGAGAGTAACGCTACGAAAGCGTAAATACGATGAGGATGTATCGGATGCTTTTAGGGTATTCACAGAGTCCATATTATCAAAACAGAACACTATAAAAATTGACTTTGATGACAAAATATCGTATATCAATGAAAGCATAAACACCGTCATGAAACAAGATACGAGGGCGGCACTGAAAATTTCGGGAATCAAGGAAGTCACAACATTACTATTTAAAAATGTATTTGTTGCTTTTCGAAGTATTCTCCGCGAAATTTGACACATTTTTCCATAAGATGGAACCAATCATTGAAGCAACCATTCCATTCAGAAGTTGGGGTCTCCAAAATGGCCGTTTTGTAGGCGTCCACAGCTTCTTCAGGTGATGAAAATCTCTGTCCACGCAATTTATTCTTTATTTTAGGGAAAGTATAGAAATCATTAGGGCTTAGGTCGGGGCTGTACGGCGGATGGTCTAATAATTCTATGTTTTCTTGCTCTAAAAACTCTTTTGTTCTGTATGCGGTGTGAGAACTCGCATTGTCGTGATGGAGGATGATGCGGCGGTTGCAGTTCTCTTTACGGAGTTCAGAAACGACCTGTGGCAAACAAATGCTAGCATACCATTCTGCATTAACCGTTCTTTGTACCTCAAGAGGAATAGTCGTAACATGGCCGGTTTTGGAGACAAACGTGGCCACCATTCATTTTTGCAACACTGCGTGCACGAACAATTTTTGTTGGTTTTAACTCATTTTCGAACACCCAAACTCGTGACTAGTTTTTTGTTTCGGGTTCTTACGCGTATATCCAGGATTCGTCACCTGATACGATGTTGTATACAGCATTTGAGGATCCTGCGTGGAATCTTTCGAGAGTTCTGACGCACAAAGTAACACGAGCCGCTTTTTGCTCTTCACAGTGTGAATGCGGTATCCATCGGGAAAACAACTTTTTTACACCTAATTGTTCATGCAAGATTATTTGTATTTGACTCATGCCAATGTCTAAAGTTGCCTGAATTTCGCGGTATGTTACATGTCGATCTTCCTCAATCAGCTTACGCACACCATAAACGTTTTCTTGGGTGACTGCAGTTTTTGGACGACCTTGACGGGGATCATCAGCTTGACACGTCCACGTTGAAATTCAGCAAACCAGCGATAAATTGTGGTTTTGGATGGGGCTTCATCACCAAATGCAGAAAACATCCGGTCAACACACTGTTTTTGTGTTAAACCACTTCGAAAGTCATAATAAATCATCGCTCTTGAATTTTCTCGAGTCAATTCCATTTTCTCAACGACTAAACAAGTTTGATAAAACCTTGTGGCAAGACCGAGAATCTTTTTTTAAATAAATATATGGTATTCGATTTTTAAAACCAAGGACTTTTCAATTAAAAAGATTTTAATATGACAGGAACAGTGGAAATATTTTATTCCCGATACTTTTAGTGCAGCCCTCGTATATCAAAACTCAATGACACCATCATGGAGGTGAAATCAGATATTATCGCAAGATAAACACAAATATTCAAGATTTACATAAAAAACAAGCTACTCTGGAAAAGGAGATGATATCTCTTAAGGAATTGACACAATTTACATGGGATGAGCACAAACAAAAATGTTGAGGAAATGCGCCGTGAAATTATTGAATTGAAATAGCAGAACACTGAGCTTAGAACAGATATCAACTACAAAGAACAAATGGAGCGTCTTTTGAATTTAGAAATAGTTGGTCTCCCTGATGATAAATGCGAGAACCTAACAAATATAATCATAGCCTTGGGGAACCAATTTGGAGTCCCGTTGCAGCATAACGATATTATTCATGCAAACAGAGTAACACCAAAAACAAAAATCCAAGGCATTACCCAGAGTCATAGTGGCAAAGTTAAGGTCAAGATTGCTGAAAGACAACCTAATATCCGCAACGCGCAAACGCCGCATTGCCACAACTGATATCAACCTAAAAGGTGATTCTAAACCTATTTATATTAACGAACACCTGACTGTGCAAAATAAACAACTGTTAAAGAAAACTAAGGAAACTGCTAAAAAACGCGAATTCCTCTACCCCTGGACAAAAAACGGAAGAATTTTTGTTCGCAAAGCAGATACATACATCACCCCCAATACTAATAGCCACAGAAGAGGATCTAAGGAAGATTGTGTGAAGATTAGCGTTCAAATAATATATAGTACACTCATTTTAATTTTCATACGCATTTTTTTAAATTTAAACAACAATTTTTTTATATTGGTTCTTATTACTAATAACCTTAAGTTCTTTATATGTAAATTCAAGGATGTTATCATAACGACTCATCCACAGTTTTATTGTTACCTCTATGTATTGTACTACTCTGTGTCATCTACTAACTACGAGCTCATGGCTAAAGCACGAACCATTCGCGCAATTATTGTGCGTCGACTGAAGACGAGTATAGCGAGCCGATTGTAAAAAATATTACTTTTTCCAAGCGTTCTGGGAAAAAGGAAAGAGCAGCCAAAAGGATGGTGGAAGAGTCCACCTCGCCGAGAGGAGAGCACAAAAAAGTGCGACTCGAACAGCAACCAAAGGCTGCAAAAACAAGCTACGCTTCCGCTGCTAAAGCAGATTTGGGTGTGGCCTTAACGTGTGCGCGTTCAGGTCACATTACGAAGGAAGTAGCACACGACATCCTCGTGTCAATACAGAGGAAAATGATCAGCGAGGCCTGGAGTAGCCAGGACCCTGATGCGTCGGGCCCAGTTTTTAGATGCAAGCCCGTTTACACGGAGGGTGTCCTGAAACTGTGGTGCGACGATCAGAAAGCTCTGGATTGGTTGAAGAGGAATATTGCTACCCTCGACTTTAATCCGACACCTCGCTGACTATAAAGAAACAGTCGGAGATACCACAAAGAGTCAAATGTGGTATCCTTATCCCTGATGCCCAGGAAGCCTGGAAAAACTCACGCGACATTGGTCGTGTGCTGGCGTACCAGAACCGCAGGACTGCATTTTGCCGACCACCTCCGACTCGGTGGCTGACGATGAAACCCGAGATCTGCTGGCAGGCTTATTTTTGGGTGGGGATGGAGAGGACGCAATCAATGATGGCGTGCCCTTCGTCCAAAACTAGCCTAGAGCAGTCCAAACTCCACAACAGCGAAACTGCGTCGGCTCAATTACGCAAGTGGTTGGAGGTTCAAAGGACGGCCATAGCCTTAATCCAGGAGCGCTGCTGGTAAAGTTAAAGGCCTAAACTACCTAAAAGGTAAACTATTCTAACGCTCTGAACACGACAAGTCTAGAGCGTGTATTTACACTACTAAAGATATCTGTGCACAACCATTAACAGATTTCTGTTCTAGAGACATGTATGCCGTGGCAATACAATATACACAAGAGAGAAGATTAGTCATCGCCTCGATCTACATGACGGAGGCAGACATTCCTCCCCCTCATGACCTCGTGAGGCTGGTGAACTTCTGCGAGAGGACCGGACTAGAGGTTGTGATCGGGACGGACTCCAACGCGCATCTTCACCTCTGGGGAATGGAAAGACCGAATGAACGAGGTAAGGTGTTAGTTGAATATTTATTTAGCAGTAACCTAACTATTTTAAACACAGGTTCTGAACCAACTTTCATAAACAAACGCTGTCGCACAATAATCGACCTCACACTTGCAACACAAGCAGCAGCTAAACTAATTACGGGATGGCATGTGTCGAGAGAGGCCTCATGCTCAGACCATAGATGGATCTGCTTCGCAGGTCTTACAGGTCGATATCTCCGCTACACCACCATAAAGAAATCCCCGCAAGACGGATAAAACAAAATACCTTAATAGGTTGACGTCTTTGCTCGTGAGTTTCGAGGGGACAAATACTATAGCAGACAAATCACTCCTAGAAGAACAGGTAGCAGCTGTTACTAAAGCCATGATATATAGCTACCATGAATCATGTCCAGAAATCACTCCACCAAAGCATGCTGATGTAAAAAAACAACTTGCTCTATCACCGGGAGGGCGACCATCTGTCCCAAGGAGGTATCGGATTTATCGTCCACAAGTCTATCGTTAACAACGTTGTAAAGATCGGGAGTGTGTCGACGAGGGTTGCGTACCTTATACTCAGAATCACCAAACGGTATTCGCTGAAGGTCATACAGGTTTACGCACCAACCTCGGCACACCCCGATGAGGAGGTGGAGGAAATGTATGAGGATATCTCTAGAGCCATGCATTCCTCCAAAACCCAATATACGGTGTTAATGGGAGACTTCAATGCAAAACTAGGCACAAGAGAGAACGGTGAGCTGAAAGTAGGGAAATTTGGAATAGGGCAACGGAACCCAAGGGGCCAGCAGCTGGCCGACTTCATGGAGAAAGAGGGACTCTTTATGATGAACTCTTTCTTCCAGAAGCGGCCCCACAGGAAGTGGACCTGGTCGAGCCCCGACGGTTCGACAAAAAATGAGATTGACTTCATTATGACGACCAGACGACAACTGTTCAGTGATGTCTCCGTGATCGCGAGGGTGAAAACTGGTAGCGATCACCGAATGGTTAGAGGCACACTGAACCTAAACGTTAAGTTGGAGAGGTCTCGTCTAATGAAGTCAACGCTCCGTCCCCCTCGTGCTCTGTTCCAAAGTCCCGAAACCTTTCAGCTCGAGTTACAAAACCGTTTTCAGTGTCTAGAAGACTGCAATGAAGTGGACGATATGAATGACAAGCTCGTGGAAACTGTCCATGCGGTCGGAGCTAAGTTCTGCAAGACCCGCCGCAGAAGAACACAAAAACTCTCCGATCACACTCTTAATCTCATGGCTGTTAGACGGGAGATGAAGCTACATTCTTCAACAGACTTGACAGCATACAGGCATCTGAACAGACAGATCTCCAAATGCATGCGGCGGGACTTACGCAACTTCAATACAGCTCGTATTGAAGAAGCGATCGAGCGGAACCAAGGCTCCAAAGTCTTTGCCAGAGATCTGTCTGCCAGAAAGAGCCAACTGTCAAAGCTGAAGACAGAATGTGGCAGCATCGTTTCCGGGACACCTGAGATTTTGAGTGAGATTGAGAGGTTCTATGGGCAGCTGTACACGTCATCGTTGGAGCCACACGCAAGTGTGAGTAACGATCCAAGAGCGAGTCTCATCCGACACTATTCCGAAGATATGCCGGACGTCAGTCTGAGCGAGATTAGAATGGCTCTCCAGCACCTTAAAAACGGTAAGGCCCCAGGCGAGGATGGAATTACAGCGGAGCTTCTGAAAGCGGGTGGAAGACCGGTACTTGAAGTCCTTCAGAAGCTCTTTAATTCCGTCCTCCATGGTGGCATTACACCGGAGGCGTGGAGCAGAAGTGCGGTGGTCTTATTCTTCAAGAAAGGTGACAACGCTCTCTTGAAGAACTACAGACCGATTTCCCTTCTGAGCCGCGTCTACGTGCTGTTTTCGAGAGTCATTACGAATCGTCTCGCGCGCATACTTGACGACTTCCAGCCTCCCGAACAAGCCGGTTTCCGAAAGGGCTTTAGCACAATAGACCACATACACACCCTTCGGCAAATTGAACAGAAGTCCGAAGAGTACAATTTGCCACTATGTCTGGCGTATGTGGACTATGAGAAAGCCTTTGATTCCGTCGAAATTTGGGCGGTGCTGCAGTCCCTTCAGCGGTGCCAAGTTGACTGTCGGTATATCGAAGTGTTGAAGTGCTTGTACAGTAGGGCTACGATGGCTATCCGAGTACAGAATCAGAGTACGAAACCTATCCAATTGCAGAGAGGTGTAAGACAGGGTGACGTCATATCCCCGAAACTCTTCACCGCTGCATTGGAAGACGTTTTCAAGCTTCTGGACTGAAAAGGCTACGGTATCAACATCAATGGCGAGTACATCACTCACCTTCGATTTGCCGACGATATAGTCCTTATGGCAGAATCGCTGGAGGACCTAAGCACTATGCTCAATGACCTCGATAGTGTTTCCCAACGGATAGGTCTTAAGATGAACATGGACAAAACAAAGATCATGTTCAATGTCCATGTCACACCTATGCCGGTAGTTGTTGGGAGCACTAAGCTCGAAGTTGTTGACGAGTATGTTTACCTGGGACAAATAGTCCGACTAGGTAAGTCCAACTTCGACCGAGAGGTCAATCGACGGATTCAACTCGGCTGGGCAGCGTTCGGGAAGCTACGACACATCTTCTCGTCAGACATACCTCAAAACCTGAAAACGAAATTGTACAACCAGTGCGTGTTGCCAGTGATGACTTACGGAACTGAGACGTGGTCCTTCACTGCTGGCCGTATGAGGAAGCTCAAGGTCGCTCAGCGAGCTATGGAGAGGGCTATGCTCGGAGTTTCTCTGCGTGATAAACTTAGGAATGAGGATATCCGCAGTAGAACCAGAGTAACCGACATAGCCCAACGGATTAGTAAGCTGAAGTGGCAGTGGGCCGGCCATATAGCTCGAAGAACCGACAACCGATGGGGAAGAAAGGTTCTCGAGTGGAAGCCTCGTACCGGTAGGCGAAGTGTAGGGCGTCCCCCCACGAGATGGAGTGACGACCTGGTAAGACATGCAGGAAGTCGATGGATGCAGGTGGCTCAGGACCGTGCTTTGTGGCATTCTTTGGGGGAGGCCTATGTTCAGCAGTGGACTTGTGAAGGGCTGTAATGATGATGATGATGAGACTATTTTTCCACAACATGATTTAAAAAACCCACAAAGTAAAAAGAGTACCATGTACAAGTTAAAAAAGGTTGTAAAAATTTCATTTTTCAAAATCTTCCAAAAAGTTTAAAAAAAGACACGACTCGCGTGTCATACGCCACGCACAAAAGTAATCGATGGCACGCCTGGCGTGCCATCCGCACTGAACTACTGGTTAATAAAGGTATTGGTTGCGATAATATTCTGGGTCAAATTTTCAAAAGTTCTCGCTGTGCCTATTGCATATATTTTCAATTCTTCTTTAAAGGAAGATGTCTTTCCTGATACATGGAAAAAAGCTCTCATCGTACCCATTCATAAGAAAGGGTCAAAAACCCAAGTAGAAAATTACAGAGGTATCTCGAGACTTAAGAGCGTAGACGGGCTGCATTTTTTCCATACAAATGTATTCCCCTATTCTCTTCCTGGATAATGCCTCTAGAGTAATCGGTTTTGTTTATAAAAATCTAGGTCTATTGAAGGCATGCCCCTGTCATTTATTTTTTTTCCAAAAAAATATTACAAAATTAAATATGACTTTCCAAAAACCTAAAAAAATAGGCCCCGTTTTTACTTCTATAATCAGACGACTACCAAACAAATTTGAAACGTTTTTAAGATAAAAACAAATAATAGGAGCGTAGATCTATTCTTCCTTTAAATTTTGATACCAAAAATAATTTAATCGGCTTAGTTTTCAAGGAGAAAACAGAGGAATACGAAATGTCGATCGGTCATGGTTTTTGTAGGTAAAATCGTTCTGAGCTGCAGTTGTCCCTATCGCACTCTACGGGTCTATCATAGTGATGTCAATCGTTATCGACGTTTATTTCTATACTGAATTTCAGGCGGCACAGAACAGTGAAATTAATAAGACAACGAAATAACAATTCAGTGACTTTACGTTTAGTATTATTTGAAATGAACTTTAGCGAACTGTAGTGGAATAATACGTAACTAATATGACGTGATGACCATGGGTTCCCATGGTATGATATATATGAGAAGTATGTTGTTTCAAACAATGCCTATAAAATTTGTGGATTGCCCTTAATTTTCTTGGGATCCCATCATCAGATCCTAACTTATACCTTCCATTATCATCTCAGCAACATGAGATGATGATTACTAGGCACAAATAGATGCGTTAGAAAGTACATGAAAAACATTATATGTGCCTATAAAATTTGAGGGTTACCCTCGATTTCCCTGGGATCCCATCATCAAATTCTGACTTGGTGACAATGGGACTACCTTAAGAGTGTAAGTTTTCGAATAAAAAAAAGAATTTTGAAAATCGGTCCGCAATTGGCTAAGAAATTGTTGAACATACATAAAAAAAACATACAGCCGAAAATATAAAGTTAAAGTTACAGCCTCTCATTTCTGAGAGGGTTACTGAGAGGTCGAACATATAACCCTTTCCTTTTTTGGAAGTCGGTTAAAAATTATAAAACAAGTAAAAGCCCTATCACCGATGGCAACCCCAGTCGGAAGGTGAATTTCAATTATACAGTTTCATAATACTTGATTGCCATACAGATAGGCAATATATACCTACTTAAATGCATATTGTAATTTGACATGAATGCATATTACGAGCGTCCGCAACAGGTGGTATTTTATCCGCTAGAGATGGGATAAATATGGTATAAACCACGTGCGAAACAAAGATACTAAGCATTGTTATTGCTGCTTTTATATTATTATCGCTTTATGAAAAGGACCATCTTGAGTAGAATCCAGCCATGCCATTCAAAATTGACCACCTCACGCTCCTTTGACCGTAATAGATATGAAATTTTAACTTTACTCTTACTTGGATGGTACTGTACCCGGTGCAAAATGAATCTTCCGTTTTATACGTAAATACGTAAATGAAGATTTTTTCTCTTAGCACTCAAGAATAGACGCGTTTTATTCCCTTTTCTTCGACCCATTATTAACGAAAAAAGGCTTACCTGAAACAAAAATTATTACCTATGGTATGATTATTTTTGTAAGTTGACATTTTATCAAACAAATTTCAATAATTTAACAAAACACTACTTGTACTTTACAAAATGATAAAATTTATTTACAAATAAAATAATACTCCCGATTTTTCTCTAGTCGTTGGAACAAATAGGTATTCAAATCCAATCCACAAGCCGAGTCAAAACAGTGAAGCAAAGAATCAAGTCCGTAAACATGGTGCGTGCGGAAGATGCGTGGTACTGAGCTACGCACACAAATACAGATTATTCACTCACATATTGATACCTCGGTTGCTCGGGCGCAGTGCGACAGCAATAGTTTCTTCAAATACCTATTTCCCAATTCCCGCGCAGACCGACTACGCTCTTAATACATTAAGTAAGGTTTTTGAAAAAATATTTATAGCAATATTTACACCATAATAGCCCAACAAATGCCCGAGAATTAACACGGTTTCCTTAAAAAGCGATCGACTGTCACTAACCTGGCTTGTTTCTCAGAATACGTGATTAGTAATATGGAAAATGGTGGGCAGGTGGATGTGATCTACACGGACTTTGAGAAGGCATTTGACCGGGTAGATCACTCCATACTCTTAAACAAACTAGGGAAACTTGGCATACACGGAGATCTTCTAAGATGGATAGAATCATACCTAAGTAAACGTCCCCAGGCGGTTGTGGTGGGTGGATTCAGATCAGATTACACAGAAATAAGCTCCGGTCTTAGGTCTTAAGATGAACATGGACAAAACAAAGATCATGTTTAATGTCCATGTCACACCTATGCCGGTAGTTGTTGGGAACACTAAGCTCGAAGTTGTTGACGAGTATGTTTACCTGGGACAAATAGTCCGATTAGGTAAGTCCAACTTCGACCGAGAGGTCAATCGACGGATTCAACTCGGTTGGGCAGCGTTCGGGAAATTACGGCACATCTTCTCGTCAGGTATACCTCAAAACTTGAAAACGAGACTGTACACCCAGTGCGTGTTGCCAGTGATGACATACGGAACTGAGACGTGGTCCTTCACTACTGGCCGGATGAGGAAGCTCAAGGTCGCTCAGCGAGCTATGGAGAGGGCTATGCTCGGAGTTTCTCTGCGTGATAAACTCAGAAATGAGGATATCCGCAGTAGAACTAGAGTGACCGACATAGCCCAACGGATTAGTAAGCTGAAGTGGCAATGGGCCGGCCATATAGCTCGAAGAACCGACAACCGATGGGGAAGAAAGGTTCTCGAGTGGCAGCCTCGTACCGGCAGGCGAAGTGTAGGGCGTCCCCCCACTAGATGGAGTGACGACCTGGTAAGATATGCAGGAAGTCGATGGATGCAGGTGGCTCAGGACCGTGCTTTGTGGCATTCCTTGGGGGAGGCCTATGTTCAGCAGTGGACTTGTGAAGGGCTGTAATGATGATAATGATGATGAAGCTCCGGTGTCCCTCAAGGTTCGCACTTGGGACCTCTCTTCTACAATACGTACATGTAAATGACTTGCCTAACTGTCTCTTGCACTCTAAACATCTGATGTACGCAGACGATAAAAAGATCTTTTTGAAAATAAATGGCATCAATGATTGTTATACGATACAGGCGGAACTGGAAGCATTGTATAATTATTACATGACTAATAACATATCAGTGAATGCTAAAAAATGCCAGTGCATATCTTTCACTCGCAAAGCGAACCCCATCTTACACACATATAATTTTAATGGTGTTCACATTGAAAGAGTCAATTTGGTTCGTGACCTAGGAGTTTACCTCGATAGAAAAATGTCATTAATTTACTGATCATATCGACTTAGTCACCAAAAAATCTTATATATAAACTTGGAATTCGTCTTGCGAGCCTGCAAGACATTTAAGAATATAGGCTCATTGAAGGTTGTATACTACGCATATATATGTACGTTGTCTGCTAGAATACGCTAGTCAAATTTGGTCTCCTCAATACAAGGTCTATAAACAACGCCTCGAGCACATACAAAAAATATTTCTAAGACACATCTCGTACCGGTGTCGTCGGTCGCACGAATCTTATACTCGAGCCTGTCACGAAAATAATCTATTAACTTTGGAAGAAAGATGGGATACACTAGATGTCTGCTTCCTATTTGATATTGTTCGGGACAGAGTAGACTGTCCTGATCTGTTGCATAAAGTAGCATTCTGCACTCCTAGGCCTCGAACACGTCACACACCGCTATTCAATGTGCCTCAACGTCGCACTAACTACGGTTCGAATACTGTCATGGTTAGGTTACCCCGAACCATAGAATTATTATTCTATGCCCCGAACATACAATGAAAAGTTTAGCCAGGTTGACTTCTTTCGCTCAAGCAAGTTAACTTTCAAAAAGAAGGTGACAGACATCTCTCTCACAAATTTTAAACGCTATAAACAAAAGTTGTACTTGGTCAAAAATAATTGAGTAAGCGTAAGCAGCTGTTCTCAAAAAATATTTGGGAATATACAAAATACAAGGGGTCTATGGCCAACGGTCGAATGGTTAACACGTACTTGTGAGTGCTTTTCGATATTTGGTTAATTTTCCTTAATTTCCTTATTTTGTGGTGGTGGATTCCTCTGCTGTAAGTAGACTACGTTTATAAGATATAGTTATTTCGAACAATACACCCAATTATGGGTGACGAAACGGGGTCTCCCCGTGAGAAACTCCCTGACCCTCCCGATGAAGACATGTGCTTTGGATTAAGTGACAATAATGATTGTGACCGTGGTAAAAAAAGACACGCTGAGACTCGATCATTTGAACCAGTAATATATAAAAAGAATTCTGTAATTGATTTAACAGCGTCAATAAACATAATATATAAACTTCCCTGCCTAGAACAAAATCTTAGAATGTATGGAGCAAATGATCAAGGCCCTTTTATTGTCCACATCTCTCGGGCTACGTCAGATTCTAGAATAGGGCTATCACTTCGACCAATTAAAATAGGTTTATGCTTGTCTAAAAATAAAAAATAAAACATCAAAAGAGGGGGAGTCTAAAGCGTTGTCAGAAATCGCATCTCTATTGAATTCTGCTCAGCAGATGAGGCTAACAAATTTCTTAATAATCCAATGCTTGCAAAAGAAAAATTGATTCCAACTATTCCATCCTATAATGTTTCTCGAATGGGTGTCATCCGCGGTGTCCCTGTGGATTGGTCAATGGAAGAACTAGCAGAAGCTATTGAGCTTCCTCCCGGTTGTGGTAAAATCCTAAAAGCTCGCTGTCTTCAGAGAAAGACTTTTGCTGAAGGTTCATCATCCCCAATATGAGTTCCTACTCAATCTATTGTTCTGATATTTGAAGGTAAGTTACTCCCCAAATATATATACGCACTTGTCACATCCCTTGCCGTTGAAACTTTTCAACTCCCCACCATGCAGTGGAAACAGTGTTGTCGATTTGGCCACATAGCAGATCAATGCCGCTCTAAACCACGCTGCTTCCGTTGTGCCCAAGAGCATACTGGAGCAAGTTGTTCTGTTCCTGAAAGTGAAGCCACTTGTCTGTTATGCTCCAAAAATCATTTTGCTAATAACAAAAATTGTCCGGAACAGCAGACAGAAATCTATCAAAGTCATGATGTCAGAACAAAATGTATCCTATATAGAAGCTTCAGCCAAAATCTCATCTATCCGTTTGAACAATCTTCAAAAACCGTATTCTGAAGTGGCCTCTACTCAGCTTTCACCTACTCCTACTACCTCCTTCAACCTCCCCACCATGTCACAGGCATATAGAAAAACCATTTTCAAAAAAAATCCCATACCTAGAATTCCCATGGGGTATACCAACAAGCTCATCAAAGAATAGTTGCAGACTGCCCATCCTCTACTCCAAATGGATGCGCATTATCCAATACACACAACCAAATATCTCCAAATGAAAATTTTGTTGAATGCCTAATTTCTCTCCTCAATAATTTAATTTTGAAAATGTCAGACTCACTACCGAACAACGTTGCAGAAAAAAATCTTTAATTTAGCTACTTTAATAGATAATATAAATGACTCAAACAAAAGACCTCTATCTTCTTCAGTGGAACTGTAGAAGCTTGCAACCTAAAAAATATGAACTCATCTTCCTAATAAATAAACATTCAATTTCTGTTGCTTCAATATCAGAAACATGGTTCCTACCTAACTCCAAATTTCGCTTGCAAGGCTTTACTTGCCTCCGTGAAGATAGAAATGATGGTTATGGTGGTTTTTGCTTACTCATAAAAAAATCGCTACCCTTTTCTCAAATTACACTCCCTCCTCATAGCCAAAACATTAATGCCGTAGCTGCAAAAATTGCAGGAATCAACATTATTTCAATATATTATATCCCTCATCCAAATACCCACTTAATTCAAGAACTATCCTCTCTCTTTTCTTTGTTACCTCCCCCTTTTATTATTACCGGTGATTTTAATTCACATCATGTATCTTGGGGGTCACATTTTTGTGACATATACTCTTCAGAACTTATACAAGTTTTTGAAGACATTAATGCTTGCACTATCAACAATGGTTCCCCCACTCATAGAGTATACCCAGGACTAGACCCTAGGTCTGCTGTCGACCTAACAGCTTGTTCTTCTAGTCTAGCCTCTCAGCTTTCTTGGAAAACTCTCAATCAAACATATGGAAGTGATCACTATCATCGAATATTCCTCTGTCTTGGTCAAACCAAATTGTTATACCTATCCTTAAACCCGGAAAAGATCCCAAAGAAGCTTCTTCATACCGCCCAATTGCACTTTCATCTACTTTTTGCATAATTTTAGAACATTTAATTAAAAACAGACTTAAATGGTTTCTGAAACATAATAACATCCTTGCAAAAAGTTAATTTGGTTTTCGTAAAGGGAAAAGCACATTAGATAGTTTGAGCATCCTAACTACAGATATTAGGTTGGCTTTTTCTAAAAATGAATACTTGGTGGGTTGTTTCCTGGATATATCATCTGCCTATGACAGTGTTCTTCTTCCCATGCTCAGGCAGAAAATGCTTCATCTGAACATCCCTGCGAAGACTGTACACTTCATTTACAATCTGTTCATGGGACGATCTATCAAAATTCGCAATAAAGAATGTTAAGCTCGCCCAGAACAATTTGGAAGGGTCTACCACAGGGCTCGGTCTTAAGCCCTATTCTTTACAATATCTACACATATGACCTTGAACATTCGATTTCGTCTTTCTGTGACATATTACAATATGCAGATGATCTTGCTATTTATGTAACAGCTCATGATATCCTAACTGCCTCCCATCATCTTAACAGAAGCTTATATTATCTTAATCAATGGCTTACTGACCATGGCCTCTCTCTTTCAGCTTCTAAAAGCAAAATAATAACCTTTAGTAGAAAACATGTTATCCCTACTATTGATATCTCATATAATGGTGAATCTATTCCAGTTGTTAACAAAGTAAAATTTTTAGGTATTTACTTAGATTGTCATATGACCGGTACTGCACACTTTAATTACATCAGTGACAAATGTGAGAATGGTGTTAACATTCTTAGATCTCTTTCAGGCGTATGGTGGGGTTCACACCCCATGTGTCAAAAAATCCTATACAATGCCATCATCCGCAGTCACTTCGACTATGGCTCTTTTCTTCTGGAGCCCTGCAACAAATCGGCCCTTAATAGGCTTGATGTTATCCAAACAAGATGTTTACGTATTATCACAGGCGCAATGAAATGAACTCCTAAAAATGCTTTACAAGTAGAATGTGCTGATCCCCCTCTCTCTTTACGAAGACAGTTTCTAGCTGATAGATTTCTCTCAAAAATACTACAACTTACATCTCACCCCTTACATCGTAAACTAGAATCCTTGCTACTATTAGCTGTAAACAACTCCGCTGTAAAGTTCCGATTGATCACTTCTTCATTTGGAGATATGTCTGATCAGTTGCCTGTATGCTGTTAAATCTGCTGAAGACTGCAGCTTCATTTCCCGTCTAACAGCCATGACATTAAGTGTGATCATAGAGTTTTGTGTTCTTCTGCAGCGGTCTTGCAGAATTTAGCTCCAACCGCATGGACAGTTTCCACGAGCTTGTCATTCATATCGTCCACTGCATTGCAATCTTCTAGGCATTGAAAACGGTTTTGTAACTTGTGTTGAAAGGTTTCGGGACTTTGTATTAGAGCACGAGGAGGACGGAGCGTTGACTTCATTAGACGAGATCTCTCCAACTTAAGGTTTAGGTTCAGTGTGCCTCTAACCATTCGGTGATCGCTACCAGTTCGGTCAGTATTCTGATGGAGAAGTCTTTTACTATCCTGGCATCAATTGCTATGGCCGCTTGTATCCCCATACATTCAGCCTGAACAACTGTTGTGGGTACCCAGCGGTGTACATATGTGAATGTTGTGGTTTTCAGAGAAAGTTCCAGATTGTGCACCTTCTTTTGTTTTGTAACCATCTTGTTTTGTGAAGATTCTTAGTTCTTTTGGGTTTAAACCATCCTACTAGTTAGTTTCGTTTAATTGTATGTTATATTTCTTATCAAACACAAATTGTTTAGGGATCTTATCATACTTGGTTTGTAAGATAGGAATTTTGGTGTAAATTCTATTAACTATACTACCTTTTCCTCCATAGATTTAGGGTCTTTAGTCTAATGGCAGCTTAAGTTGTTTCTTGTTTTATGTGTAGGTGAAGCGGGATTAGCTCCAGCATAGCCTCCAAGGCTGCTGTAGGTGTAGTTCTTGTACTTGGCAGCCTTACATGCCAGTCGCTGATGCTTATCTGATGATGATACTTATCCAGATGCTTATCATATAAATAGTATACAGGAACACAGAAAAACATTGCATCTTACTAAAGTTTCATCCTAATTGGATGTATAGAAATGCATACAAGATAAACAAAGAAACATTTATTTTTATAAAATATAACATTGATGGGACAAATTAGTATCAACTAAGACATTAAAGTAATTTAAAACATTATGTATATAAATAATTGTAAGAAAAATTAACATTTAAAATTAAGCATCTTTTCATCAGCTATATATTTTATTCTGTTTACAATAGTGCCAACTTCTGCCATTGCTCCAATTCCAGTGTCTCCACAAATAAGTTGCTTATTAATTGGTGGTATTTCTTCGTGGCCCCATTCCTTTAATATCTGTATATGTTTCAATGTTATCGGATGCTCCCACATTCTAGTATTCATTGCAGGACAAAATAACAATGGTTTGTTTATATCCCAAGCACGGGTAGTGCAAGTCAATAGATTATCACACAGACCCTGCAACAGATTGAAATTTTTGCCTTTTGTACTGCAGTATTATTTGATTTTCCATTTGCTAGTGGCATGACAGAATTTTTTACAAACATAGATTGCATGAGGACAAACATCCAGACCTGGAACAATTATTTGTAGGCCATATAATTACTTGTACCATGCGGGATTCGAACCCGTGGCCCCCAGCGCAACAACTCATTGCAAAGCGACTGCGCCACGGAGCCATCAATTTCATCACCTCTTAGGAAAAAATATAATAATAATAAAATAACTATTATCTTTAACATTTTTAAACTCTAAATAATATTTATTGAATTAAATTAAAAATTTTAAAAATTAACTAACTCAGATCCATGTAATAAAATAAAATGAAGAGCACCGTACGCCCTTCCTCAATTGCATGCACTATCCCCGTTACCACTAATCCCAATAATACCACTACTTCTAACACTACAACACTATGTAAGACACCACCGTTGATAATATGACATGTGTATCACCTTTAAACAGGGTATCAAGGGTGTAATAGACTCAGTGGCAAATGGCTAATATAGTGTAGTACAGTAGTTGTGATTAGTAGTGGCGAGGATAGTGCATGCAATTGAGGGAGTGCATAAAGTGCTCTTTAAAGTAGTTAAGACACATCATTTCTAATTCAGCTTTATGCAGATCATAGCTATTTGATTTTTAACATCTTTAATATAATGGATTTCCACAAAGTAACACTTGATTCTATTCATTATATTACTTATTGGACCCTTCATGGTGAAATATTTACTCCGTTTCTCTGCATATAGCTAAATGAACAAAACTACTAAAATGGCTTTATTAATAATCTCAAAAAATACATAAAAAGGCTAGAACACTATGTTTTATAGAACAAAGCCATAATAGTTTCAAGAATTTCAAAAAAATTGTAGTCAGCAATATACCTGAGCCATTTTTGCTAAGGTATTGGCATCTAAAGGTGCTATGATCAACATATCTGCCCATTTTCCAAGCTCAATATGAATCACAGGATCACCTCTTTGTTTCCAACTATTCCATTCTGTGGCATCGTCATAAACAGTAACACCAGGAGGTAGTTCTGAGCTGTTGAAGAAGTGTTTCGCATGCTCCGTCACTACAATAGAAATCTGATTGAAGCAAAATTATTAATTTCATGCTCAGGGGCTTCACTTCTGGCTTATGAGAACAAATTTTTAAGCATAACCTCAAACTTATATTGGTGGATTCCATTTAATTTTATCAAAGATTCTAATAGTAAAGGTATTTTTAAAGCTGCAACACTTCCTGTTGCACCAATAAGTAATTTAAAAGTGCTTTTATCCATGGCGTATTTTTATTACAAAATCGTTATCACGAATCACGAAGAGAAATTACGACTTAAGAATCTCTGTGGAAATTGGAAAATAAAATACTTCCCTATATAAAAAAATACTCTGTGGGAAATACGAAATAAAAAAACAAAACAAAAACAAAAACAAAAATGTCAAGATAAGACGTAGATTATAGAAGCGACGAGAACAGATAAAAAAAACATCGCTTGTATTTTTAGTGACAAGTATAAGACGTCGTCCTAATATAACGCGATTACGCGATCTTCGCGCGAGTAAGCGATGCGACCATCGCGTACTCGCGCGGTATTAAAAACGCAATCATCGCGCGAATTGACGATGCGAGTGGCCACGGGTTCCGCTTTGCCTCGCAGTTTGCGCATGGCATTGGCGCTAAGAATGGACGTCGAAAACACCCAGTTTTTACTTTCTGGTAATATATAGATGACTTTGTCTTGCGTATGTGGACTATGAGAAAGCCTTTGATTCCATCGAAATTTGGGTAGTGCTGCAGTCCCTCTAGCGGTGCCAAGTGGACTGTCGGTATATCAAAGTGCTGAAGTACAAACACAGTAGGGCAACGATGGCTATCCGAGTACAGAACCAGAGTACGAAACCTATGCAACTGCAGAGAGCTGTAAGACAGGGTGACGTTATATCCCCGAAACTCTTCACCGCTGCGTTGGAAGACGTTTTCAAGCTACTGGACTGAAAAGGATACGGTATCAACGTCAATGGGGAGTACATCACTCACATTCGATTTGCCGACGATATAGTTCTTATGGCAGAATCGCTGGAGGACCTAAGCCCTATGCCCAATGACCTCAATAGTGTCTCCCAACAGGTAGGTCTTAAGATGAACATGGACAAAACAAAAATTATGTTTAACATCCATGCACATCTATGCCGGTAGTTGTTGGGAGCACTAAGCTCGAAGTTGTTGACGAATATGTTTATCTGGGACAAATAGTCCGACTAGGTAAGCCCAACTTCAACTGAGAAGTCAATCGACGGATTCAACTCAGCTGGGCAGCGTTCGGGAGATTACGAGACATCTTGTCGTTAAACACCTCAAATCCTTAAAACTAGATTGTTCAACCAGTGCGTATTACCAGTGATGACCTATGGAACTGTGACGTGGTCCTTTACTGCTGAATGATGAGAAAGCTCAAAGTTGCTCAGCGAGCTATGGAGAGTGCTATACTCGGCGTTTCTCTGCGTGATAGACTTAAAAACCAGGATATCCGCAGTAGAACCTGAGTAACCGACATAGGCCAAGGAATTAGTATGCCGAAGCGGCAATGGGCCGGCGATATAGCTCGAAGAACCGACAACCGATGGGGAAGAAAGGTTCTCGAGTGGTAGCCTCGTACCAGCAGGCGAAGTGTAGGGCGACCCCATCGCGCGAATGCCAATTAGGACACCCACGAGTAAAATTCGCGCGAACTTGCGATGATCGCGAATTCGCGTTGTATTAGGACGACGCCAAAAGGTTTTTCTTATAATATACAATTTACACTGTGTATAAAGGTGATTCAATCAAATCAAAGAACTAATACTGTTCTAAAAGTAAGCACACTAAAAGAATAAGCCTACAATTCTCTCTGAAAAAGTGACAAAACGTGCTAAAAAGCTATGTGACTTCTTAAATCTGCCCTTTCTGGTGTTCCAGTTCCAGTGAAAATGAAAAGGTTGTAAGAGAAGCAGTTGCAAGATTAAGATATGTATTTATTGATTATGACACATGATTATATGTATGACTTGTATTTTATTTATTATACTAAAGCTTTATATTTTGACCGTTTATAATAGGTAAGGTAACAATCTAATCATTACGGGTTTTTTTTATATTTTCACTGTATGTTAAGTTTCATGTAACTGTGTAGTCGGTTTGCTTAGGTACGATTGGCTTTGGCAAGCGCCGCATTTTGTGAAAGGCGACGCGACACAGGTTGCCGCGTGCACCCGAAGAAGAATTTGGTATTTTTAGACGAAGCGCCGTAGTGTACGTTTCTTTGCTACCTAACTTGTTTTTATTATTTATATTCGTATTTTATTACAATAAACATAAGAATAAAATAGTGTTATATTTTATTAGAATAGAATAACATAATATATTTAACAAACATTTAAAAAATAATTAAATAAAAGTAAAATAATAACCCGTAGTGGCGGTTAAGAATATCCACTACCCCATATCTTCCCGTGGGTGTCGTAAAAGGCGACAAAGGGAAACAGACAGGAGATGGGCAGCAGCATCTTCCTGGTAACGACAAAATACAATAAAAAACTGCGGTTGCCAACCCGCTCGCCAAGCGTGGCAACTATGGCAATATACCCCCCATAATGAGAGTTACGAAGAGACGGCCCCCAGTCCCCGGCGGCCCCGCTATTCCTGGCTACGGTGGCGACCATGGTAACGGCGGGGCAGGGGGTGCTAAGAATCTCCGGTGGAGGTTCGGTTGCCACCTACAACGACTCGACCTGGCAACATACAACGCACGCACCCTGAGGACTGACGAGAAGATTGTGGAGCTGGAAGAAGAGATAGACAAGTTACGCTGGCATATTATAGGATTATCCGAAGTCCGAAGAGAGGGGGAGGACACGGTAATCCTCGAATCCGGCAACTTGCTCTATCACCGGGAGGGCGACCATCTGTCCCAAGGAGGTGTCGGATTTATCGTCCACAAGTCTCTCGTTAACAACGTTGTAAAGATTGAGAGTGTGTCGACGAGGGTTGCGTACCTTATACTCAGAATCACCAAACGGTATTCGCTGAAGGTCATACAGGTTTACGCACCAACCTCGGCACACCCCGATCAGGAGGTGGAGGAAATGTATGAGGATATCTCTAGAGCCATACATTCCTCCAAAACCCAATATACGGTGTTAATGGGAGACTTCAATGCAAAACTAGGCACAAGAGAGAACGGTGAGCTGAAAGTGGGGAAATTTGGAATAGGGCAACGGAACCCAAGGGGCCAGCAGTTGGCCGACTTCATGGAGAAAGAGGGACTCTTTATGATGAACTCTTTCTTCCAGAAGCGGCCCCACAGGAAGTGGACCTGGTCGAGCCCCGACGGTTCGACAAAAAATGAGATTGACTTCATTATGACGACCAGACGACAACTGTTCAGTGATGTCTCAGTGATCGCGAGGGTGAAAACCGGCAGCGATCACCGAATGGTTAGAGGCACACTGAACCTAAACGTTAAGTTGGAGAGGTCTCGTCTAATGAAGTCAACGCTCCGTCCCCCTCGTGCTCTAATCCAAAGTCCCGAAACCTTTCAGCTCGAGTTGCAAAACCGTTTTCAGTGCCTAGAAGACTGCAATGAAGTGGACGATTTGAATGACAAGCTCGTGGAAACTGTCCATGCGGTCGGAGCTAAGTTCTGCAAGACCCGCCGCAGAAGAACACAAAAACTCTCCGATCACACTCTTAATCTCATGGCTGTTAGACGGGAGATGAAGCTACATTCTTCAACAGATTTGACAGCATACAGGCAACTGAACAGACAGATCTCCAAATGCATGCGGCGGGACTTACGCAACTTCAATACAGCTCGTATTAAAGAAGCGATCGAGCGGAACCAAGGCTCCAAAGTCTTTGCCAGAGATCTGTCTGCCAGAAAGAGCCAACTGTCAAAGCTGAAGACCGAGTGTGGCAGCATCGTTTCCGGGGCACCTGAGATTTTGAGTGAGATTGAGAGGTTCTATGGGCAGCTGTACACGTCATCGTTGGAGCCACACGCAAGTGTGAGTAACGATCCAAGAGCGAGTCTTATCCGACATTATTCCGATGATATCCCGGACGTCAGTCTGAGCGAGATTAGAATGGCTCTCCAGCACCTTAAAAACGGCAAGGCCCCAGGCCAGGATGGAATTACAGCGGAGCTTCTGAAAGCGGGTGGAAAACCGGTACTTGAAGTCCTTCAGAAGCTCTTTAATTCCGTCCTCCATGGTGGCATTACACCGGAGGCGTGGAGCAGAAGTGCGGTGGTCTTGTTCTTCAAGAAAGGCGACAACGCTCTCTTGAAGAACTACAGACCGATTTCCCTTCTGAGCCGCGTCTACGTGCTGTTTTCGAGAGTCATTACGAATCGTCTCGCGCGCAGACTTGACGACTTCCAGCCTCCCGAACAAGCCGGTTTCCGAAAAGGCTTTAGCACCATAGACCACATACATACCCTTCGGCAAATTGTACAGAAGTCCGAGGAGTACAATTTGCCACTATGTCTGGCGTATGTGGACTATGAGAAAGCCTTTGATTCCGTCGAAATTTGGGCGGTGCTGCAGTCCCTTCAGCGATGCCAAGTTGACTGTCGGTATATCGAAGTGTTGAAGTGCTTGTACAGTAGGGCTACGATGGCTATCCGAGTACAGAACCAGAGTACGAAACCTATCCAATTGCAGAGAGGTGTAAGACAGGGTGACGTCATATCCCCGAAACTCTTCACCGCTGCATTGGAAGATGTTTTCAAGCTTCTGGACTGGAAAGGATACGGTATCAACATCAATGGCGAGTACATCACTCACCTTCGATTTGCCGACGATATAGTCCTTATGGCAGAATCGCTGGAGGACCTAAGCACTATGCTCAATGACCTCAATAGTGTTTCCCAACGGATAGGTCTTAAGATGAACATGGACAAAACAAAGATCATGTTTAATGTCCATGTCACACCTATGCCGGTAGTTGTTGGGAACACTAAGCTCGAAGTTGTTGACGAGTATGTTTACCTGGGACAAATAGTCCAACTAGGTAAGTCCAACTTCGACCGAGAGGTCAACCGACGGATTCAACTCGGTTGGGCAGCGTTCGGGAAATTACGGCACATCTTCTCGTCAGGTATACCTCAAAACTTGAAAACGAGACTGTACACCCAGTGCGTGTTGCCAGTGATGACATACGGAACTGAGACGTGGTCCTTCACTGCTGGCCGGATGAGGAAGCTCAAGGTCGCTCAGCGAGCTATGGAGAGGGCTATGCTCGGAGTTTCTCTGCGTGATAAACTCAGAAATGAGGATATCCGCAGTAGAACCAGAGTGACCGACATAGCCCAACGGATTAGTAAGCTGAAGTGGCAATGGGCCGGCCATATAGCTCGAGGAACCGACAACCGATGGGGAAGAAAGGTTCTCGAGTGGCAGCCTCGTACCGGCAGGCGAAGTGTAGGGCGTCCCCCCACTAGATGGAGTGACGACCTGGTAAGATTTGCAGGAAGTCGATGGATGCAGGTGGCTCAGGACCGTGCTTTGTGGCATTCTTTGGGGGAGGCCTATGTTCAGCAGTGGACTTGTGAAGGGCTGTAATGATGATGTAATGATGAAAATAATAACTGCCCCTCCAAGTGTACCGACACTATCTTAGCAAACAGACTACAATATTATCCCCAAATAATTGCTAAGGCGAAGTGTAGGGCGTCCCCCCACTAGATGGAGTGACGACCTGGTAAGATATGCAGGAAGTCGATGGATGCAGGTGGCTCAGGACCGTGCTTTGTGGCATTCTTTGGGGGAGACCTATGTTCAGCAGTGGACTTGTGAAGGGCTGTAATGATGATGATGATGATTGCTAATTGTCACAAATTTATTTCTAACAGATCAAAAGTATGGTTTAAAAGTTAGGCCCTGTTCCGGTTAACATTTTGAAAAGTGACAAGTGCGAGTGGCAACCAAGTGATTTAAGAGAAGTTTTGGCGGGAACTTGACCGGCAGCGGATTCCTGTTCTTGTATTATTGTTTAAATAAACGATTGAAGTTGATTATCTTATATAAAAGTGCTGCGATTTTGTGTATTAAATGTCTGTGCGTGTGAACTATAAGTGGAAACGATGAAACAAGTGCTCTGATGGTGATATGAATCTCAAGATAAAGTGTATGTCTTTTTAGGTACCTTGAGATATTATCGTTAAAATCTCCCAAAAAATACGCGATGTGATACATCCACAAATTCTAAAGCAGTGTACTATAAAGGATTATAATCACTCGATACTGAGATCATGAAGCAAATATTTGCTTCATGACTGAGATAAATTAAGACATGGCTTAAAAGACAAGCATCCTAGCCGAAAATATTTATAGAAAAACATAATATTTTATTTTTAATTTTAATAACACTTGACAGCTTGCTACATATTATCTATTTATCTATTGGTTGTGGTTGACAGTTAGCCGTGGTCCGCGCAAGTGGTAAGGTTACTCGTTGGTCTAAAAAACTTTGTTTTAAAGTTACGACAAGCAGCCAATAGTTTTAGTGACAAAGCTTTGTACATATTTTCTTAAAAAAATTGCGTTGTTTCTTAATCTAAGTGTAACAAGAGAGGATGGGTAATGTAAAATTGTGAATTCGTGCAGCGCCGTGAGAAAATTACGGTTAAATTGTTAACTATGGATGGAAACGCGAAGTATTACGAGGGCTGCGGGCAAGAAGGGCCCATTCGTTGTATATTTTTGTGTGAATTCCATCCTACAGCTGGACCCAAGATAACGTGCCAAGTACCTGAAAACTATATTTCAAAAGATATTTTCGATACCGTGAGCCATTATATTATACCAAAAGTGCAACTGCAGAGATGTACTTTGACTGTGTAAGTTTTGAAATTTGATTGTTATTCCTTATTTGACGGCATTTGTTTTAGGTTTAGGAGGAAACCTTATCAGTGTTTGTTACCGCGTATCGAATTGTATATAAACAGTAACAATTTTTTTTTTAGTTATCAAATCATTAACGAGCCGTCTTTAATTTTTTTAAATAAATGTGTTAAGAAATATTTTTAACGTATTTTTTAGGAATAATGCGCTAAAATATTTCTTAAAATATAAAAAAATAATCTATTACATTAGGATGTGTGGTCATATTTTCCAAATCAGATACATTCTGATAATCATAACAAAAATTAATAATTTTTTTAACAATAATCAAATTTTTTAAAACCTTTCTTGCTATTTGCTTAGATATTGTTTTTCATAGTAATTTTTGTTCTCAGAACTCTCCTTGGCTCCAAGATCCTTGGCTTCCCTGTGAGAATTGACAATAAGAAATATGCAAGGAATGCATACTATTTTAATCTATGCTTTGTATGTGATGCATGGGCAAGAACAGTACATCTTGAACCCTTGGTGAAGAAACTTACGGAATACCTTGTAAGCTGTACATTTTTTTGTTAATTTAAAATATCATTAAATTATCTACTTGTTTTCACATTTGAAATTATATATTTTCTCTGGTTTAGTTATCAATGGAGTTAGAGACCGAATGGCTATCAAAACAGTCCAAGTCTGGTGATGCTAAGGATCTTGGTGGGTTGATGAGGCAAGTTATGCAAGATATAAACAGCAAAAGAATGTGCACTTTGACAGGTGAGGTTATATACAAATTATAAGTTTTGGTGTTCATACTTAAGTGTTAATATGCCATACAACTGATTGGGTTTTTGGTTAATGTTTTTTTACATTTGGTTTGTTGTGATTGATCCATCAGAACATCATCATTGCAGCTCTTCACAAGTCCACTGCTTGAAAATAGGCTTCCCTTGAAACACAACCTGCAGCTATATTATGGTTGTAGCACGAATGGGTTGGCTCGACCGGGGAAGGACCACACTCTCACAGAACACCAGGGTAAAATAGCAGCTTAATACTGCTGTGTTTCATATGGTGAGTGTAGAGCACTGGAGACCCTTTTTACTGGAAATGAGGCATTCCATCGTAGTCCTCAGGGGTGACAACGCATTCACATTTTGATTCTTAATCAAAGATAAATGTAGATATCTATGAGCCACTTCATCCACTCACCATCAGGTGGACTGTGTGCTTGTTTGTCACCCCATTCTATAAAACAAAACTGAACTAACTCTTTCCTTTTATTTTCTGCATGCTATTAGGTTGTCACTCCATATAGTGGGAGGCCACTCTTTACTTTGTTTCAATTATGAGACTGTTACAAGAAAAAAAAGGAGGCCACCATACGCCTCGGATATATTATAATATATCCAGGGCGTGTGGTGTGGTTCTATTTTAATTCTTTTACGGTTACCGCTATACGACTATGGAATTCTCTCCCCTTACATATTAAAGAATCTAAATCTCTTCCTATATTTAAAAATAAATTAAAACTTTATTACCTTTCCCCTTAAGTTACTACCTGTCGTCATTCACTTTTTCTTTCTTCTTTCTTTATCTTTCTATATTATATTCTGTACACCCCTTCCGCTATCATTTAAAAATAGTATCCTCTGCCCTAAGGTTGCCTGGAAGAGATCGCTGTTTTAGCGATAAGGCCGCCTGTTGTACCAATGTCCCTTTAAATATATAAATACTGTAATATGTTCCTTAGTGTACAATAAAGTATATTTTACTTTAGTTTACTTTATATCCAGGGCATGTGGTAGCTTCTGATAGCACTGTGAAGCTTTTGTTATGGTTGATATAGCTCAGGACAAGGGACATCTTAATATCAAATCTATTGATGCTGTTTCTCATGCTTCACCAGCACATAATACACACTCATATTATAGAGTTTTTTGTGAATTTCTCTTAGTGGATTCTTACAACACATTGATTAACATTCTAATATAATTTACATGAGAGAACTGGTAGGATTTGAAAATTATTAAAAAAAAAAGTGTTAAGTACCCACTTACATTAAAAAAGAATTAGTTGTAGGTACAACTCGACAACTGTTAAAAAATTTTCAAAATAAATAAAATGAAAAACGCAACGGAAAATTACACAGAAACAGAAACTTTATAGACCAATAGTTTGTGTCAAATTATTACAGAGTGAACGATACCAGACATTCTGATAAGCCAGTATTGGTTGTATTATTAAATTTATTTAAATACTATTTAGGTATGTAATTGATACGAAATCTGTCGTAAATTATGTCGCATGTTGTTTTATTGCCTCGTTTATCTGTTGGTATACTGTGTGCCCCATCTTCTTTGCGTATGGACCAATCAGTATTTTTGCCAGTCAACTTGTCGAAATTATTTAGTTGTAGTTAAAGCCATTTTTTTTAAAATCTGCTTATCTTACTTTAGTTTACCTTGAAAACTCACATTACGCACTTTATTTCTATTAGCTTAACTTGTGTAAAGATCGTATAATTTCTAACTGCACGTGCCTTTCTTGTATTTTTGGTAGACTAAAACATAGTTATTAAACAATATAACACAAATAAAAACACGAATTTACAATTATTTAAAAAAAATCACTACCACAAACATGTCTCCATTTCCAGCCTAAAAGTCCGACTTCGACGACCATTCATAGTTTGATCTTCAATCTTTTGTTTGTGTAAACAAGGTTTAGTTTTCATTAAAATTTTAAAATTAAGTGAGTATACATTGATTTTATACAATACTAGTAGGAAGCGTGAGTGATAAATAAATTACAAACATTTTATTTGTCTGTTTGCTTGGCATCATATCAAAAACTATTTTCAACTCCGATTTTTCTTTCAATCTATGAGGACCTAATGGGATGTCACGTTATCAGTTCAATCACCGTACGAAATACATCATTATAGTACTGTCTTAACCTGGTACTCTATGAGATAGCAATAAGCAATCTAGCTCATTCGCACTATAAATTTTATAGCCTATATACGTCCCATTGCTGGGCACAGGCCTCGTCTCACTTCTCAGATGGTTTTAAGGCAAAGAATTAATGTCTTCAAAATAGTTTTTATTTATTTATCAGACATGCTGGTTTCCTCGCGATATTTTCCTTCACCGCCGAGCACGTGGTAAATCAGTACTTAAAACTGTAAGTAATAATTTCATTGATGTCGGCGGACATTGAACACGGGTTGCTCGCGTATTGTGAAATTTACAGGGAGCGCTAAGCCCAGAGCTACCACGGCTGAAATTTCGCGCTATACATTTAAGTAATGCTGTAGAGTTATTCTACAGTATATATAATGAGCGAATACAAAATCTTATGGTATATAAGCCATGGTAGCTATGGGAAGCGGTCGGCATTAATTTCACAGTCCGCGAGCAAACCGGGTGTCGGTTCCCGCCGGGACCAACGATATAATTAATTGCGGTTTTAAATGCTGATTTACAACGTTCGCGACGGTGAAGGAAATTATAATATAGGTATTTAAAGTCTGTAAAAACACATAGGAACAGCGCGGCAGACTAATGGAAAGAAAGAAAGAATGAAACATTTATTGCGTACACGCCACACATATAATTAGGCACTTAAATATAAACACAACAATTAATGAAGGTATGATAAAAAAATGATAACAACAAAAAAGAACAAATTCACACACGGTAGAAGTGACACTTTGTAATAGTTCTTGTACTATTATTTATTCTGTGGTAATAGCGTAAAATCTACTTCATTTTATTGGTAAAGTCATCTATAATATATCAACAAAAATTGATTGACTCTAAGTGGTACGTAAAATAGACGCTAGATGGCCTAAACACGACTAATTTAATATAAACCGGTAAGTTATGAAATCCTTGATTGGTTCGAGATAATTTTATTCAATATGGTTCATTTTATTTATTTAATAGATTTGTTAATTTTTAAGTGGTAATTTTAACAGTTTGATTGACGGTCAGATAGTCGAAAAGTCATTTGCGGTTTATTTTGTTGTGGATTCAGAACCCTAAATTTATTCAAGTTGCCTATTGCCATCAATCAAAGAATAATTTATAGACATCACACTGACTTATAAATTATGCAAAAAGTATGCCTGCTCTATTGTTTGGTTTTGGACAGTTGGTTGTGAAACCTATCTGATATTTAAGGAGCAACTTTGGGCGCCAAAATGAATAAATAATACGAAATTAAAACACGTGTCATGAATCAAGGTTCAGTCAACAAAACAATCATATATAAGTATGTTCGTAGGAAAATATACACCTTTTAAACTATGCATTTATTCCAAACTATTTTATTTACAAAAGTACAAGTTGTGGCTCGCGATTTAGCCACACCAATTCGCTTCGGTTATGGACGTGAAAAAACTCAGGGTTTATTGGTTTTGGTAGTGTATTGCATAATATTTAAGCACTTCTGTAAAATAGCAAAATCATTTGACGCGAGCACCGCACACCTCTTGGTCGGTAATTACGAATTAGATATCTCCAAAGAGATTTAAAATACTACTTAAATTTCTTTGGATATCTCACATACATATACCTCACAGGTATTATCTTCATCATTTTCCTTTTATACAGCTCTGAGTCGGATGAAGCTATAAAAGTCAAAAGACTTACAGTACCTACTAACATCAGAAAGTTGTAAAATAGCGTTCTGCCAAATTCATTTCAATTCAATTTATTCGGAACAATATACTCGTACATTGTGTAGGATACATACATAATCAAAATAAAACAGTACATTTTTGACAATAGTGATGTCATACAATACAAATGAAGCAATGTCGAGTAAATGCGAAATTATTAATGTCACAACAGTCATAATAAATTAAGAGATTATGTTACAATAATAATATTAAGATGATTGAATACTATCATTCAAAAGCAGGAATGTTACCGGGCCTGGACTGAAACTATTAGCCAAATCGAATAAAAAAAAGGGCGTGACGGACGCAAACTTTACCCTTTTTTAAAATACTATAATCGTTACTGTTTATAAATTATGTTAAATAACATGTTTAATCAGAACAAGAACATTATTTCAAATTACAAATATAGCATACTTGTAGCAACCTGCATGTCCGCGGAATTAGTATTTCGTGGTATAGTCATTAAATAATCAAACTTTTAAAAAAGTGAGGGTATGTTACGCCAACAAGCATTGGAGCAACCCTTCTCAGAAGTGTATGGTTTTCTTCATTTCGTGTACAAACACATTAAACATTTTCCTTTCGCCATAGGTAGGTAGTCTGGTCAACAAGTTGAAAAACGTGAAAAATAAACATAAAGCTCTTAAAAATATGAGCGATAGCTCATTGGATTCGGAATGATCTATAGAAATATGTATTCTAAGGGCTTTTTAGCATGGAAAAAATTGCAATTGTTATTAACATCATTTAAAATTAACAATAATACTTCAGACTTCAATATAAATTATTAAGAATAACTCAAAAACCATTGGTCAGACCTTGATCAAATTTGTATGGGACCACATGAGAAGCACCAGCTTTCAAATAAATAAAAGAATCATCGCAATCGGTTCACACAAAAAAAAACGGTATCCAGTTTTTTGTTAATAACTCAAAAACTATTAATGTTTAAGGAATTTTGAAAAAAGATTCTTAAAGAGGAGGAAATTTCCAATAAAAAAAGTCTCTACTCCCGAAACTCCCTCTCCATTATTTATAATTTTAATTTTTAACTCTGAAAATATTGCTCTTTACGACTTGCGCGCGTCACCGCTAGAGAGAGTACACCAGATAATTTTTTTTGTAACGTATTGTGTTATTTTAGAAATTTGAAAAAATTGTTTCAAAAAGAGTTTGGTCGTTGAGACTTTTGTTTATTGGAAATTTCCTCCTCTTTCAGAATCTTTTTTTCAAAATCCCTTAAATATTAATAGTTTTTGAGTGGTACAGCCATGCTGCAGCTGTATTAATAGTATAGTTGTAGCACGAATGGGCCGGCTCGATCGGGGAAGGACCACGCTCTCACAGAATACCAGCGTAAAATAGCAGCTTCATGCTGCTGTGTTTGTTTCGTATGGTGAGAGTAGAGAACCGGAGACCCTTTTTACTGGAAACGAGGCATTCCATCTTAGTCCTCACAGGTGACAATGCATCTGCGTTTTGATTCGCAAACGTGAATAGATGTAGATGTCTATGGGCCACAGCCACCACTTACCATCTGGTGGACTGTGTGCTCGTTTGTCACCCTTATACTATAAAAAAAAAAACTGACTACTGCTTTTTTCATTTTGTTAATAACAATTGCAAATTTTCCCACGCTAATAAGCCCTCATAATACATTTTTCTAGAGGTCATTCCGAATCCAATGAGCTATGGCTCATATTTTTATGAGTTTGTTCTTTGGTCTATTTTTCACGTTTTTCAACTTGTTGACCTGACTAGTTAGTTACTGCTTGTGGCTATTCGTAAACATAAACATTAATAATATATTAAAATTATGATAATTTAATCATATATTAACAAATTGGTATACAAACATATTAAGAACCGTTTAAATGCGAGATAATAATAATTATTTTTATCTAATGATCGGAGCCGTCTTGTTTTTGTTGCTTTCAATTTATGTATTTTGATGAAATGTTTTAAGTTTAAGTAATCATCGCATCATTGTGGATTTGAACACAATATTCTTTTTATTAAAATTAAGGTTATGATTCGCCATCACGTCTTAGGGTGCTTATACAGTGCAAGTTTATGGAGCAAGTAAAGGTTTGAAGCAAGTACATTGTCTGAATGCAAGGACTATACTTCTTTGCTCTTTTTGTCAACGTTGCAAGTTGTTAGAGTAAAAAATTCCCATGATCTCGTAATAATAATAATAATTTTTATTTATTGAATAAAACCATATTGATACTTCAAAGTTGAAGACTTCTCTCTTGAAGAATCCCTGACTCTCGAACTGGCAATAGCTGTGTCGGGATTCAGTTCCCTCCCATATCCACAAAGTTACAATTACTATATGGCTTATCAGCTTATCACAAATTGGAACAAGGTAACAAAATTAAACATTTTACAAATGAAACAAAGTAAAGTTTTATGGTGCGTACTTGTTGTGCGTGTGTAAGATTGATTCACCTATCTGGATAACAACCTCGTTTTAGTATAGGATAATTATTTATCTAAGGTACGTGAGGGTATTATGGTAACCTTAAGCTTTGCCGCCCTATAAAACTAAAACTAGGAGGAGAACAGACACCTGCGCCCCCTTTCCCAATGGGGGTCGCTTCCGACTCGGCAGAAAGGCCATACAGGCCAAACTCCATCCTACAGGTGGTGTTTAGTGGGTAGGCACTTCTTAGTGAGTCCCACATAACCACGCAGTCGGCTACGTGGTATGCTGTGAGCATTCACCACCTCCCTCCCCCCCTCCCGGAGGGTAGCCTTGCTTTGGGCGCAAAAAAAGGACAGAGACAAATACACAAAGTCTTATACTATAAATAATATATTACGTGGTACGTGGTAGAGCCATGCTGCAGCTATATTAATAGTATAGTTGTAGCACGAATGGGCCGGCTCGACCGGGGAATGACCACGCTCTCACATGATACCAGCGTAAAATAGCAGCTTAATGCTGCTGTGTTTCGTATGGGGAGTGTAGAGAACCGGAGACCCCTTTTACTGGAAAAGAGGCATTCAATCTTAGTCCTCACGGCTGACAACGCATCTGCATTTTATTTCGCAAACATGTAGATGTCTATGGGCCGCAGCAACCACTTACCATCAGGTGGACTGTGTGCTCTTTTGTCATCCTTATTCTATAAAAAAAAAAAAATATTAAGAAAAAAATAGCAAACAAGCTGTGGCAATAATTACGAACACTTCGAAAATTAACTTAAAAAAAATTAACTACACTACAAAATGCTAAAATCGACTAAAATATTTACTATAAAGTCAACTGTCAAAATGGCGTCGATAAAGCAGCGCCCTTTTGACCCTTTATTATTTGGTTGAATGATTATGAACTATCGTACCACAGAACCATCCATGCAAACAAGGCTGTAGTTTTTGAGTTATTAGAAAGTGACCATATTAACCGGGTGACCATATTACCCTCACGTACTATATTTTATTTATAACTTGTAATATAAAACAATTTAATGTTATTTTTAAAGTATTGTGTTAGTTTTGATTCATATTTTATCGTTGTTTGTTTTTATTTTTAATGTAATATGGTTGTACTGTTTTGTCTTACTATTATTCTTTATTTTCTGCCGACTTCCAAAAAGGAGACTGTACTCAATTCGACTGTGTTTTATTTTTATTTTTTATGTGTGTTACCTCATAACTTTTTACTAGGTAAACAGATTTCAATGATTCTTTTTTTATTTGAAAGCTGGTACTTCTCGCTTGGTCCCATATGAATTTGATCAAGGTCAGACCAATAGTTTTTGAGTTATTCTTAATAACTTATATTGAAGTCGGCTGTACAAAATTTTTAATTTTTAATTATTGTTATAACTGTGCACCCTGTGGCTACCTGTATTGAGGTTCGTACTTAGTCGTAAGTAAAAGCTGTTAATACATATATGTAGCTGTTAATGATATGGTATTTATCTTGTTGGTGGTCTTAAATAAATAAATAAAAATATGCGGTTTAAATGCGTGACCTGCGTGGGTTACTTGTTCGGCGGTGGACCGTGGGCGTCTAGTCCTGTAGTTCTCTATGCTGAGAGAGTTGTTTGTGAATTACGTCGTGCAAAACTTGTCGAATAATGGATTTTATGCGGTTTATAATAAATAATTTGTTAAATTTATTATATTAACGAAGATTGTTTTCTGTTTTAAAAAACTTTGGCGCCCACTAGGATTTTCTCCTGTAAAGTAGAGACATTTTATATACTTAGATTACACACGGGTAACCATACAGAGCGGAACAATCATTTGTAGGTCATATTAGCATCTAAAATGGCAATGGGCAGGCCATGTAGCTCGAAGAACCGACAACCGCACAAGAACATTATTTCGAATTACAAAAATAGCATACATGCAAATAGCAGCAACCTGCATGTCTATGTATGCTATGTCTGGGAACAAAGGTTCTCATATCGGTAAGCGAAGTGTTGTGCGGCCCTCCGTGCAGAAAGGTGATAGTTTGTTCCTAAAGTTGTGGACTCTTAAATAGTGATGATGATGTTGAATAAAGTTGGAAGGCATGAAACTAAAACGAGGTTATTGATAGATGATAAACGTATATCGGACGGACGCCAAGTTATTGCGTCAGCCATATTAAAAGTTGCTCCCAATTTCGGTGGGTATCATCGAAATAATGTCGGTAGTTGTAAATATTGAAACGTCTAGCGCCATTTGGAATTGTTAAGATTTTAATTGTGTAATCTTGAAATATTAAAAAGAAATTCATGTTCAATTTAAAATATATATTTATTAAAGATGACTAACGAAAACACAGTTCACCTGAATGAGAAGCGGATGCTGTAGCCCATGGACTCCTACATCTATCCTCGATTAAGAATCAACTTCGGAAGCGTTGTCATCTCAAAAGGGCCTTACACATAGAGATACGAGTACCATATGTCAGGATTTGTCCCGACATGTCAGGATTTTTTGGCTTTTGTCAGGATTGCAGTCGGATTTTGGAGATGTCTGGATTTTTCGAATTTTCACTAAAATACAGTACCGGTTTTTGCGTCGGGGGGGGGGGGGGATAATGAGAGTGCACAAAACCAATACGTAATTGATTTGTTTCTTTTTTCGCTCTTGTTAATTTATGTTTGCATCAAAATGTCAGAACCTTCCCAGCAGTATTATGCTTCCAATTAATTTTACGCTGTTAGTTTGTGCGTGTTTTATTTCTCAGTCGAGTCGAGTAAATTATCCATAGTTTAACATAATTTCTTAAGACATACCATACCGAAGAATCATATCGTTTAGTGTCTCACCAAGTCGAATGGGTTGATGAGTGCAAAACCGGTACCTTCGCACTTCATGTTGCCTACATTAACCAGTTTGTGGCATTTGGTTTCTACCTATTCGGATGCATTTTCAGTCATACGTAAACTTATCTGTGTGCTACTGTGTAAACAAGAGTTAATCACTTGGAAGGATTTGCTAAGTTTTTGTCGTCGCTCTTCAATTGTCAAACATTGAAATATTCTTGTGAAAAATTTAATATTTCAATGAAATTATATATCTACTAGTTGGCCAGGCAGACGTTGTTCTGCCCTTTCCAACGACCATTCCCAATAAAAAATCCTTAAATTCTCAATAAAAAATATTGACGGTCATTTATCGGGATAAACAGTATCCTGTCTCTCAAGTTGGACCAAACTGAACACAGTGTGCAAAATTTAATTGATATCAGTTCAATAGTTTAGTAGTTCATCGCGGACAAACAACGTGACATGAAATTTTTATATATAAAGATAATTTTGCAAAGAAATCAACGAACAGTTAACAACAAAATATCGACAAAATATATGTAAAATATGAATATAATATTAGCAAGCTGCCCCGAATTAACTTGGCTTGGATTACTACTACTCGTCGAGGTTTCAAATAAACCTAGCAAGCTAACAGCATAGCAAAGTGGCGAAGCTCAGATGCCTGAGTGATCAGTAATCGATTGCTGAAAACAGAATTTGAAAATTCAAAACCGTTCTCGAGATAATCGTGGGACAGACGGACAGACGGACAGACATCGTGAAATCAATAAGTGACTTCGCAAGCTTCGCCACTTAATAATCATCAAAGACCATTTATTTTATAATTTATTCGACTTCACAAAAATTTCCAAGTTTTTAGATAAAATACTCGTATATCACTCCTGGCATTGATCTCTATATTTGCGTGAAGTTTCATCACAATCGGTTCAGCTATTCCTAAGATTAGCCTGGATAGACAGACAAACAAATAGACCGATAGGCAAAAAATTTAAAAGAGTTGTCCGTGTCAATGACCCCCTCAGTTCTATAAAATGCAGTTATTTCTATATTACAGACAGACACTTTAATGTTATATATGTTTATGCATGATATTAAAAAAATCAAAATTTTTAAAACGATCAACGACGCGTCAAAACATTTCCTAAGAGCAATAAACCCATTGTGTATCCATTTATAAACAGACTTAGATCTCACTAGAAATTCACGTTACCGATTTGAGACGTTGAGTTGCTATATCTGTGTTTACTCTCCACGCTAAAGCTGTTACTACGCGAATGATAATAATAATCGATGTTTTGTTGTTATTTGAAAATAACTCGTAATGCACCGCGATAAGGTCTTTATCATATATACATATAGTGTATCCAGATAGAAAACATAGCATATGTAATTTTACATCGACAACTTATCTGTGTTTTCTTACACGTAATGGCGCGAAACATGTATGTATTGTGTATTAACTAGTAAAGTATTTAGGATATTAAAATTTCTGGTTACCTTAAAGGATTTATTGCAGGTGCTTAGAATCGAGAAATTATTTGGTTATTGGGTGATTTACCGCTTCTTTGATTATCAAACACATAGATATAGGTAGTATGATGCTTAAATTCGGCAAGTTTTTGTATGTAGTCTTGTCACTAATAGCGTATATGCGAGAATGAGTAGCTCATGCACTAACTTGTTATGGTCGATGTTTTCTATAAATATATTAGATATATGTGCCAAATAACAGTGCTTACACCTCTATGTTCCGGTCTGAAAGGTAAAGAGAGTCAGTATAATTTTTTTTTATAGGATAGGTGACAAACGAGCACACAGTCCACCTGATGGTAAGTGGTTGTTGTGACCCATAGACATTTGCATTTATCCTCAAAAAAGAATCAAAATGCAGATGCGTCGTCACTCGTGAGGACCAAGATGGAATACCTCTTTTCCATTAAAATGGGTCTCCGGTTCTCTACACTCACCATACGAAACAGCAGCTTTAAGTTGCTATTTTACGCTGGTATTCTGTGAGAGCGTGGCCCTTCCTCGGTCGAGCCGACCCATTCGTGTTACAACTATACTACTAATATAGCTGCAGCATGGCTCTACCAATATTGTGAGGCATTCCATCTTAGTCCTAAGAGGTGACGACGCATCTATAGCTTCCTTTGTTTGAAGTCGGCCGCAGGTGTGCACAGACTGCAGTAGCCACTTACCATCAGGTGCACTGTAAGCTCGTTTGTCATTTCGGTTTTATTGAAGAAATAAAAGAAAATAATGTAAGAACGATATTTTCTCTGAGTTAAGTAGGTCAGTTCAAGTCTAAATATCTTCAGAAGCCAGTGCTAAGACAGCGTATTTAAGCCCCGACTTGACTGAAGCTATTAAGCGAAAATGTATTCTTTTATTCTTTGAAGTTGGCTTTTACTTTTTATAAAAATCTCGTTTTTTACCGTTTTGATTAGACTAAAGAATATCTAAAGCTTGAATATCATCTAAATAGTTATATTCAAAATTTCATTTTCCCACCCTTGAGGGTGGATTTTTTCTCAAAATTTTTATGGGACTGATTTAATAAATAATAATCAATAAAATCGGTCCCTAAGTAAGGAAGACATTAATTTATCGAATTAAGATCATTCTCCTTTTTTTGAAGTCTGCTAAAGAGAGAGTCTTCAGATGACGACGAAGGTTTAGAACTATGTCTTTTAGCCGTGTGGAGATAGCGTGAGAGAAACCGTCACATAATTAATAAAATCAGGTCATTTCATCAGTCATTTGAGTGTATCGCGCGTAATCCATTATTACAATTATCACATCTTTTAGAATCCATCACCTTATTCTGTCGCGTGGTTCCGTAAGAGCGTAAAAGGCAAGAAATTTTTTATTTATTTTTTTATTTTTATTTATTTAAAAGGACAACCAACAAGACGAACACTAATACATGGATATTAAGGTAACATGAATATAAAACTAAATCTAAGCGTCATCTTAATTATAGGCTGCCACGGCATGCAGATGTGGACTATGCAAATAAAACTTAAATAGGTTAGTTAATACTAAGCAAATGAAAACTTAAACATTTTAATCATCATTTAACAATCATTATTTTTATATGATAAAAAAAATCAAACAATAGATATAGATACTTGAATCAAACACACACCATTGACTCGAGAAACTGACCGAGCTTGTGTCTAAATTTCAACGGCTTGTCAGAAAAGATATACTAGAAACATCTTATGGCTTCCGACAGATGGCTGTATAACCAATTCGTTTACGCTGGACGTAAAATACCCAGACATGCGATTGGAACAGCGTCAAAGGTGCCGAGACGTCTGGTACTGATAGTCAGTCTGCCTCCCAAGCGTTATAAAGGCATATCTTCCATACAATAGGCCCATCTCAGTTGATCTTTACGGGCTGACGAAGAAGAGGTTTTCGAATGCATGATTACATTACAAATACTAATAAGTTAAAAGAAGGGGCGGCGGTCGACACTAATCATCAGGTGAGCCGCATGTTCGTTTGTTCCCTCTTCTATTAAAAAAAAAAACCTTATTAATGGACGAGGCGCTAGCGATCTGCAGTCGGGGAACACTATCTTCAAATGTCGGACCCACATGTCTAACTTGTGGACAGCAGCGTTACAAGTGCGCGTTATAGTGTTAGGATTATCAGACTATCGACGCACTTATCGAGGCATTAAGTCCGCACATTGTGACCCTTAGCGTTACTTATCAAGTCACTCTCTCACTCACTCGTAGTACCCGATATTTACCACAGTTGCTGCTAGGCTTGGCAGGCGGGTAGGCAACCCCAGTAATTTTTTTATTTTTCAATTGTTATTATTTTTTGTTTCATTTCCCCCTGCCCCCTATTACGACACCCGGGGATAATATGGAGTATTTCGATTCTCTTACACCCTCGCTACATGACTACTTTAAAAAAAATTATAGGATAAGGGTGACAAACGAGCACACCTCGTTTCCAGTAAAAAGGGTCTCCAGTTCTATACACTCACCATCAGCATTAAGCTGGTATAGCACCAACAGCACACATCAGCATTAAGCTGGTATTTTACGCTGGTATTCTGTGAGAGCATCGTCCTGCCCCGGTCGAGTCGACCAATTCGTGCTACAACTATACTACTAATAAATAAATAAATAAATATATATATATATATATATATATATATATATATATATACATATATATATATATATATATATATATATATATATATATATATATAAATAAGTAGGTACTTATCAATTTTGTAATGAAGACGTTTTGTAATATTAATCGCGTAGGCGGAAAGGAACATGATCCCACTCTGCATAATCGTTGAACACTCATCTGTTCGGTTGGCTTAAGCAAATTTTGCCTCGGGAATGTAAATACTTTGAGCTTATTGTTTTATTTCAAAAGAAACATGCATAGTGTAGATTCATTATTGTCGTCATCATTTATTATTAAGCTCCTACATTTTTTATAAATTATGAGCACAGAAGAGTACAAACTGTGTTTTAAATTTAATTCTTAAGTATAATGAACATGCATACATAAATTTTACGATACAGGATAAAATTCTAGTGTGGAGGTTACGTATTGTAAAGAAAAAAAAGAACAACTAAAAGACGTCCCGCATTTACTCGCCTATATATAATATAGTTAAAATAAGAAAAAAAAATTGGCGTGGGTGAAATTTGGCCCCCTTTCGCTAATTGCAGGTTGGATTTTTTCGTTTAAAAATCTACAAAAAGAACTATAATGACAATTTAATCGTGTATAATTACGCAGTTAATCGTCGAATGAAATTAGTTTGCAAACGATATCGTAATTTCTTGTCGAGAATTCGTGAGTCGAATTAAGTTTACCTTCAACTTATAAATATACGAACATACAATGGGACTATGAGATATGCCAGAAAGATCACATGACTCCATGGGAGGCTTTATAATCATGATTTTTTTTGCGTTAGTCTAAGATTTCTATATAATATGCAACTAGACTATATACCTTGCGCACTAAGTTACGGCCAATTTTTTTTTTATAGGATAGGTTGATAAACGAGCACACAGTCCACCTGATGGTAAGTGGTTGCTGTGACACATAGACATCTACATTTATCCTCAATAAAGAAACAAAGTTCAGATGCGTCGTCACCCGTGAGGACTAAGATGGAATGCCTCTTTTCCAGTAAAATGGGTCTCCGGTTCTCTACACCCACCATACGAAACAGCAGTGTCAAGCTGCCATCTTACGCCGGTATTTTGTGAGGGTGTGGTCCTTCACCGGTCAAGCCGACCCAATCGTGCTAGTATAGTTACTACCAATATAGCTGCAGCATGGCTCTACCATGTATAAAATTCTCAGAAGAGCACGCAGTCCACTTGATGGTAAGTATGTGCTGCGGCCCATACGATTAATCCTTGATTAAGAATCAAACTAAACAAGTTTCCATTAAATGCGTCTCCGGTTTTGTACACTCACCATAAGAAACACAGCAGCAATGAGCTGCTATTTCACGCTGTTATTCTATGTGAGCGTGGTCCCCGGTTGAGCCGACTCAATCATGCTACAACCATAATATAGTTGCAGCATGGCTCTACCACGTATAACGTTGTTTGTCTGACACTGATCATAATACAAAATTCGCTACAGCTGATAAACGATAACAGGCCAGACATAATATTTTAATGTTGATACGTTATCAAAATATTTTCAATATTCCATTTTGCAACGTGATAGTTCCGTGTTGCGACTATATTATGGTAGCAGAGCGAATATGTCGGCTCAGTCGAGGAAAGACTACGCTCTCTCACAGAATAGCAGCGGAAAAAGCAGCATAATGCTGCTGTGTTTAGTATGGGGAGTGTAGAGAACCGGAGTATTTTTACTGGTAACGAAGCATACTGTTTTAGTCTTCAGGGGTGACAATGCTTTACATTTTGATTCATGATCGAGGGTAGATGTAGATGTCTATGGCCCACAGCATCCATTTACCATCAGGTGGACTGTGTGTTCGTTTTTTACTCTTATAGCATAAAAAATAAAGATTACTCTTCAATATAGAAGTAGGTAAATAAGTTATTATATTTATTATGTTACATCGTCCAAAACTGTATCACCGCTTACCATTACGTGGGATCGCAGACAAGCACTAGCTAATAATGTATTAAAAACATATGGAAATTATCGTAAAATTTTGTATGTCATTATTCAATATCCTTTTTGTAAAAAAAAAAAATCCTGCCACTGCTGGGTACAGGTCGCCTGTCATTTCTAACTTTCTAGGGCTTTATAGAGCTTTGCAGTTTTACAATATTTTAAAATTAAAAATTTTGTGCAACCGACTTCAATATAAATTATTAAGAATAACTCAAAAACTATTGGTCAGACCTTGAACAAATTTATATAGGACCACATGTGAAGCACCAGCTTTCAAATAAAAATAGAATCATCGAAATCGGTTCACCCAGTAAAAAGTTAAGAGGTAACACACATTAAAAAATATACAATCGAATTGAGTACCGGCTCCTTTTTGAAGTCGGTAGAAAAGAAACGCATCTACTATTATAGCAGTACAATGCTTGTATGCATTAGCATCGTAAATAAAGATGCAGTCTGGTTTCCTCTTACAGTTTTTAAAATTCCTTTAATTCGACACCTGCGCATAGCAAACAAGAGAAGTTGTCACTCGTATTTATGTTTGTTTATAATCATAACGATAATGATTTATTTGCATCAACGTATGTATTTAAATGTCTTTGTTTTGCATGAAGTTTGGTACATATTTCACATTTATTATCGGTACAAATCGCAAATAATATGCAGTGCTTAGCGTACAATTAATTTCACAATATACAGAGAGTTTTGCATGTACCGTGCTGTAAAATAAAAATACAGATTATGCGGTAAATTATTATATTTATATATCCTTTATTGCAACATAACTTCAACTAGGAGCTTTAAAGGCCGTACTTAATGCCTTATGGCATTCTCTACCAGTCAATCCTAAGAAAGATGGAATAAATAAAGGTGTTGGTAGGTGCAGATTAAAGACAATAAAAAAAAGATAAAAATTTGTTTTAAAGATAAACAGGTAAAGTTAAGTATAGCTAAATACATTACACAATACAAAATTACAGAAATACATTATATAAATACAATGTACAGAACACGCGCGGGTACGCGCACACGCGCACACGCGCACACGCGCACACGCGCACACGCGCACAGGCGCACACGCGCACAGGCGCACACGCACACACGCACACACGCGCACACGCGCACGAACGCACGCACGCACGCACGCATGCACGCACGTACGCACGCACACAATTACAACTCATGAAATCCAATTGTAATAAATTCCACGCAGACGAAGTCGCGGGGAACAGCTAGTTTTAAAATAAATAACAACAAACTAAATACAATTTAATGTCAAATACAATCTAATATACCAACGATATTTTGTATTATTATTTACTATATATTTTATATGCGTGGAAGAAATTACGACATACGGCCCTGTTATACTATTAATATTTTGTTATTTTGCTTTTAAATCGATCGATCGCTTTTAAAATGGTTGCTATGATATGTGAGAATAAGGAAAATATGTTATTATACGTGTTTTCTGAATAATGATGTATCCAATATTTTACCACAAAACGTACAGATATTTGTTTCACTGCAAGGTTTCAACGTCTTTGTGCTTTTCATATTGATATTTCAAACAGCATTTAATCAAGATACATTCTGATCTGTTTCAATTCACCTGTTTCAATTTCCCCTGTGGCCTTTTGCACTGTCACTACAAGTTTCTGCATAATCTATGCTTATTATTAATTCTACGTTGTAACAGTCTGCTTGAAGTACTTGAAATATTTCTACTTGCGAATGTTGCCAGTACATTTATATTAGACTCTATTAGAAATGCGCTATATAAAGGAACATTTAAGTGTTAATGTAGAGTACACAGTGAAGTGCCTCTTTCATTATCTCGCGTAGTGATAACCTGACAACCCGATATCGTTTTATCGCTTCAGTGGCGAAATCAACTTTGATGCATGTTAATTGAAAGCGTTTGTTGTGATTTTACTCATTATATATAAAAGGGAAGTTGTAATCGTCCCACTGCTGGACCATAGGACTTCAGTGTTTCGTATGGTGAGTGTAGAGAATTGTAGAACCGTTTTAACTGGGAACGAGGCATTCCATCTGTCTGTTAAAATCAAAATGTAGATAAGTTGCCACAGAATAAATAATAGTACTACATACAGAAGTCGCACTCCTTTCCAGGCCTCTTTCACTCTTGCTCTTGCTACCTGTGTGAAATAATTACCTACAATCGCGAGGGCGCCCCCGGGATAGAACGCAGTCGGGGCTAGCGCGTTCTAGGCGATTGAATGTTAAAGTTTTTTTTACGCTGTATCTGTATACGTAAATAGTTTGTTGTAAATACATATTGAAATGTAGAACCTGTTACGACCTGTTCAGTTGATCCGCGCGAGTTGAGACGGACAGAGACGTATAGATGCAGGAATATAAAGGATATAAAGTGACAAACAGGCTTGAACAAAGTCTTTCACTTTTAAAATAGGATGTACTCACACTCAGTATCATCCTTATCTTCTTCTGCGACGTCTCAGCCTTCGGTATAAAATCCATAAGCAAATTGCCTCCTCCACGTCCATTCCCAAGCAATGTTGATTGATGATGCCAGACTGCCGCACGTACATATGCCGTCATGTGAATGCTTCCAACGCGCGGTGACGCGCGGCTTCGCGCGGTTATATGAACTTTGTTTTATAGGATAGGGTGACAAACGAACAAATAGTGCACCTGATGGTAAGTGGTTGCTGTGACCCATAGACATCCACATTTATCCTAAATAAAGAATCAAAATGCAGATACATCGTCACCCGTGAGGACTAAGATGGAATGCCTCTTTTCCAGTAAAATGGGTTTCCGGTTCTCTACACTCACCATACGTAACACAGCAGAATTAAGCTGCTATTTTACGCTGGTATTCAGTGAAAGCGTGGTCCTTCCCCGGTCGAGCCGACCCATTCGTGCTACAACTATACTACTAATATAGCTGCAGCATGGCTCTACCACGTATAAACTTAACTTAGCCTTAAGAATACAATTAACTTCTGAGAGAATCTTTCAGGTACCTAAGTATGTATTTTTATGGCGGATTTTTCAATCGTCAGAGGATAAAATACAACATAAACAAATTAAAAATTACACTTGTATAAATAAAATAGTTCCATTGTTTAACTTTTATATTTAGACAGGTTATAACTATTCGACGACCATTTGCTTTCCTAAAAAAACTCCTGAGGTTGGCAATAAAAATATTAAGGGTCACTTATCGGAATAAAAACTATCCTATCTCTCAAGTTGGACCAAACTGCACACAGTGTGCAAAATTTCATTGAAATCAGTTCAGTAGTTTAGGAGTTCATCGCGGACAAACAACGTGACACATTTTTTTTTTGGTGATTTGATAATTTACAATAATCGCCATTTACTTTGATCTTGTACCGCGCGGTCATATGAACTTAGCCTAATACAGGGCTTTTTCTGCCGACTTCCAAAAAGGAGCCGGTACTCAATTCGACTGAGTTTTTTTTTTCGTTTTTTTTTTTATGTGTGTTACCTCAGAACTTTTTTCTGGGTGAACCGATTTCGATGATTCTTTTTTTATTTGAAAGCTGGTACTTCTCGTGTGGTCCCATATGAATTTGATCAAGGTCAGACCAATAGTTTTTAAGTTATTCTTAAATAACTTATATTGAAGTCGGCTGTACAAAATTTTTAATTTTAAATTATTATCAGCAGTAATAGACACTGACCTCACCTATAGCAGGAATTTGTTATAATAGACACGTTTGACAGCTGGATTAGCAGTCGATTTGCTTGACATGTAGAGGCGGGGGCCGTGTGGTGGTGGTGTAAGAATAACCACTACCCCATATCATCCCGTGGGTGTCGTGAGGGACGACATAGGGAGACAAATCAGGAGATGAGCAGCAGCGCCTTCCTAATAACGACTAAAAATAAAAATAAAACTGCAGTTGCCAACCCGCTTGCTAAGCACGATAATTATGTCAAATTTTCTTCCTATGAAACAATCTGTGGTGGAAGCCTATTTTCTGCCGACTTCCAAAAAGGGGACGGTACTCATTTCGACTGTATGTTTTTTATGTGTGTTACCTCATAACTTTTTACTGGGTTAACCGATTTCGATGATTCTTTTTTTATTTGAAAGCTGGTACTTCTCGTGTGGTCCCATATTAATTTGATCAAGGTCAGACAAAGAGTTTTTGAGTTATTCTTAATAACTTATATTGAAGTCGGCTGTACAAAATTTTTAATTTTAAATTATCAGCAGTAGACTTTAATAAGCTGTAACGGTAACGGTAGTTTGATGATCTATGTCCTATGTCCTCTCAGTAGAAAACATAAACATGACGCATATTGTTGGCAGTTGGCACGACAACCACGCACCTGACAGTGGTTAGGGTCAACAGTGACCCGGCGCCGGTGAAGGACCACCAAGTGCCGGTGTTCCTCTACAGCCGACAGTCCTTCGTTGCCGACCAGTGGGACTTGACTACCAACCAGGTGAGTGCGTTTTATTTATTTATTTATTGGATGTACACAACAGTTTATATTCACTTTTACGTAACATAAATAAGTACCTAATATTTACAAAGTTTTGACCTGGAATACAAACCAAAAACGCGTACATATACAGTTGCAACATGCATTATATGTAAACATATATATGTAAAAACAATTTTATGACACTTGTTTTGTTTGACAATTTCTTTTTAAATATAATTAAAGACGATAAAAATGAATGTGGAGTTGACTTGAAGTAGTGGAACAGTTGAGTGCGAAGCTTATTTATATTATTGTCAAAGACGTCAGTGTCCCTACCTGCCTGACTCTGTGAAAACCATATCATTATAAGACCCGACACATTTGTGTTAAAGGATTGTAATGCATCATAATAAGTTTTGGGATAAACAAGGTTAGTGAGCAAGGGTCTTTGTGAAGAATAAAATACAAGAATACCTACTTTGATTGTGTGTATAAAGAAAGATATAGAATCTGTGAAGAAAATCGCGCTTGGCGCGCGGATTCTATATCTTCACGCGAGTTTTACTACCCTAAGGCAGGCCCGCCAAGAACGGCTGGTGTTTGTAGGGTCGCAGATGTATGAGTGGTAGGGGTGAGCATTACGACGTCGATCACTTTACAAAGACCGTTTTGTGTTCTGCGACGATGAAACCGTTTTACGTCCTGGGTTCAAAAAGTCTTCGTTGCACAAGCCAGTGTTCTAATTACTTGGTGCGATTTTTTATTTTACGCCTCTGAAAATATAGTCCAGAACGCAATGATTCAACTATCTATCTCACTCTTCGCGTCGTCATTCTTAACATTCGTCTTTGGTTCCGCGTTCGTTTACAAACGTAGACAGACAAAACAGGCTTTACCTAGTTGTAAGAAACTGCAACCATTTCACTCTACGAAAACGCAATTCTATTCTATGTTGAATAAGTTTCGTCCTATAAGCCGTCTTCAAACCGGTTGCAACGACGACCGTTTTCTGCAACCGCTTTCGTCGTCGGGAAAACGGTTGCGTTTCGTCCGTCAAAAATTCGACAACGACACACCACTAATGAATGGATACCTATGTAGAATACCATGGGATTTTCTTCAGTGCTAGTCCGTCCGACATAACCCTAATGAAATGTATAAATATGTACCCAATCAACTGTCACGTGCTGTTGAACGTCTAAGTGATATACAAATAGACAAATATAATTGCGCATGTATGGTTTCTCCGCTTAGAGCAAATTAAGTGTATATTGAATTCGGGGCGGGACGAGGAAAGTAGAATCACAATAGGGATAGGTGGATAGGGATTCTGTACCCAGTGAACCCGCGGCGTGAAGACCGACAGGTTGGTGGGAAATCCTTGATCAATCCCCTCCACCCACCCCCTCACCCCCCTCCCTAACTTCCGTACACCGCCTCACGCGGTTACTTGCTCAGTACGACTATTCGACAAACCTGTGCGCGGGTAAAAGTTATAGTTAAGGGATGTTCTTCTTTGGCTTTTCTTGATAGAATTCTACCAGTGTCATAACATAAGAGTTATCAATTTTACGAGTGAATTCACAATCTTATTACATCTTCTAACTTTGTCAAAATTAAGATAATTAAATTAATAGTAAAAGACATTTCTAAAAACAAGCTTTTATTTAAATGCTCTAAAAAGAAGTAAATAAACTTTACCCAATATCTTATATCTATACAATTAAATAAAATTGAAGTGTCTGTTTGTAATGTCAAAACAACAGCTTTTTACTAAATGCATGTGAAATTATATATAGTACTCTAATGCACAATTTTTTTAATTTTTGTCAGTCTTTCTATCTATTTGTTCCGGCTAATCTCCTAAATGGCTCGATCGATTTAGACGGGACTTTCACTGGCAGATAGCTGATGTTATAAGGAGTAACTTAGGCTACTTATATTTTAGAAAGAGAATTAGAGTATCGCGTGAAATAATTAAGTCACACGCGGCACACAGCTAGTTGATTACTAATTTAACAGTTTAATATTGTTAATACGAATAAAATCACACATAATACAATAGGCGCTCGGTAATCCGGCGGCCGGCGCTCACTAATCCGACACGTCCAATAGTACGGTGTTTCCAACTTAGGGGGCGTTACATGAAACGTTTTTGGGGGTTGAGTGGCTCAAGCTGAACCTCACCTAACCTCATGTGGGGGATGGGGGGGGGGGTCTCAGCAAATATCGGACAAAAATGTTAAATATGTAACTCTGACTTTTAACTAAAAAAATGTAAATTTTACGAAAGTTGGCCTACTAAAGTACCTACTAATACGAGTACTAATAACTACTAACTAGTAAAGACGTTTTTACTTTGCAAAACTGTGTTAAAATAATTTCTTATTAGCTGGCTGACATTTTCTATAGAAATCCAATAATCCTCCTAAATATATTGGATTGGATAATTGGAGAAAAAACTTGTGTCGGATTACCGAGCGCCTACTGAATTTGCAAAGGGAGTATCTTAGAGTATTTATAAACATAGCATGCTTATAAATATGGGAGTATACATTAGGGACAGCAAATATAGGAAATTTACAGGACGCGGGAAGTAGTTGGGCAGGGCTCCCGATCGTGTGACTTCTTTAAAAATAATTGAGTTCGTTTGCCGGTGCTAGAGCCGGAGGATTTTTAAGGAGGTACTAATAATCTCGACTAGTGTTAGGTCAGAGGCTTAACGCTCGTAAATTTTACAGTAAGCGAGTAACCCGGGTGCGATCCTCGCTGGAACCAATGAAATTGTTAAATGCAATCTAAAGTACTGATTCACCTCGTGCTCGGGAGTGTAGGAAAACATCGTGAGGAAACCTGCATGTCTGAGAAATAAAAGAAATATTTCGAAGACGTGAAAAGTCAGCTAACACGCATTGAGGCAGCGCGGTGGATGTTTCCTTGCCGTAAAACCGTCTCTGAAGTGAGAGGTCTGTGCCCAACAGTAGGACGTTATAATATAGGCTGTAACTTCACTTTACTTTTACTAATAATTGTTCATCGATGAAGTAAACATTGTGTGGAAACCTACTAGTTAAAGAAATAAAAATATATTATAGGAACTTTCTCATAACAAAACAACATGTTTATGCGTAACTATTTATATATAGTCTATTTCTTTTGTCACCGCGACATTGAATCGTGTTATATGCGAAATTGCAGATTCCACTGTCTCATAAATAGAAACAAAAGCGACACGCCAACCAAGCGGTGAAACAATTGCGACAATAAACCGAGGCAGATCATTGCTCTTTTGTTATAACATCGCTGAGCGATATATATAGAAATATATATACACGTTGTTAAGAGCCTGTAAATCATGACGATTGTTGGTGTGCTTTGCGAGTCCAACATCTAGGCTGGAATGTGTATAATATGTTACAGTCAAAATTCATAACCGGTCAAAATCTCTTTTAACTGCAAAAATCAGGCATAAATGGTTTTGACCGATGCCCTTAGTCAAAAACAGTTTTGACTGATTTTTGTAGTCAAAAGCGGTTCTGACCAACGTTCTTTGTCAAAAGTAATTTTGCCTGATTTAATGTTCAGACTATCGGTCAAAACTCGCAATATCAGTGACAGTAGGTTAACGTGCGGCTGGGTGGCCCCTGGGCCAACCTTAAGTCGCGTACAATATCTTTATATATAAAAATTACGTGTCACGTTGTTTGCCCACGATGAACTCCTAAACTACTGAACTGATATCAATGAAATTTTGCACACTGTGTGCAGTTTGGTCCAACTTGAGAGATAGGATAGTTTTTATCCCGATAAGTGACCCTCAATTTTTTATTGCTAACCTCAGGAGTTTATTTTAGGAAAGTAAATGGTCGTCAGAAAGGGCAGAACAACGTCTGCCTGGTCAGCTAGTAATAATATAAAAAATAAAATTAAAAAAAAATCTTCAATATTATCTTTTGATTGCATCGTATTGTCATCGCATCATATTGTAGGGCATCGGTCAAAATAATTTTTGCCTGATTCTTGCAGTTAAGTGGTTTTGACGGGTTATGAGTTTTGACTGTGACATATATTCATAACGTGGTATAAATTCAATTTAAGATTGATTTATGTTGTTGTTGCGCATTGTCCACGCTGACTTTAGAATATTACCGATAGTTGTCGCTTGTGTATACTTTATTTCAGCACGTGTAGTCGTAAATATAGACAAACTCACGCGTAGGTACTGTTGTACTATAAATAATATCCGATATCCGATGTAACGATTCTGGTATGCCATCGGAATCAAGCTCCTTAACAATATTACATGTTTTAATAGTGTAAGGATAATCAAACATGCACACAGTCCTCCTGTTGGATAACGGATGCTGGAGCTCACAGCTACACCAACACCCATCCTTGATGAAGAAACAAAACTCAGATGTGCTGTCACCCTTGAGGACTAAGAAGAAATGTCTTACTCATTAAATATCAATTTTAATCTTATTATTTAATTTAATAATATTTATTCTGTTCTTCGTACTGAAACTTTTTCATTACTTGAATATATTTTATATTGTATAACAAATGATGGATCGCAGCGCGACTGGATCTTTTCCTTTTAAACCACCTTTTGACATGTCGATCACAATAAATTTGATTTGATTACGGGCTATAAAAAGTTCATCAAGTTTTAATTATTATCGGTTGTTATCAGGAAAATGTTGCTGCCCATCTTCTGTTTTTCCTGTGTCGCTTCCTACGACACCCACGGGAAAATATGGGGTAGTGGATACTCTTACGTCGTCACTACATGGCCATGTCTCATCGAGCAATAACCAGGGAATTTGAACACTTGAGGATTAGGATAGCCACTACCCATAGATGATTTAGTAAATGATCCTCCTTCATTGGTATCATATTAACCAAAATAGTTACAGTCACAAGGGCGAACCTAATGACTTTTGGGCTTTTGGCATTATCTGCCAATCATCAATTATTGGCACAACCTAACAAATTTTGCATTTTGGTAAAATTAAAAAATTTGTACAACCGCTTTCAATATAAATAAAAAGAGAACATCATCAATGAATTCGAAGTCAATTAAATACTTTTTAATTATTAAGGATTACTCAAAAACTACTGTCAGACTTTGGTCAAATGGGACCACATGAGAAGCACCAGCTTTCAAATAAAAAAAACCGATTTAGAAAAGAGTTATGAGGTAATAACACACATAAAAAAATACAGTCGAATTGGGCACCTCCTCTTTTTTGAAGTCGGTTAAAAGTAAAGTACAGTATCTATACGTCTATTTGACCGCATCCAACAGGATATGGTTAACAGCATATTCTTCATATTATCAACTCAAAATAATATAGTTAAAAAACTGTGATTGCCGATCTGCCTTAAGTGTGGCAACTATGGCAAATATCCTACGCTCCTATGAGGCAATCTATGAGGAAGGCCTGTTTTCAGCAGTGGACTTTTGATAGGCTATAATCAATGAGGTAACTTCCGCATCCAACGTAATCAACGTGAATCATCTACCACCAAGTTATTCTGATCGGTTAGATTAATCGGCCTTGCAAAGAGACATTGTATCTCTGCATTATTTTAAACTATTTGCCACGGGGAGCGCTTCGAGAACTGGTTCTGAGAAAAGAAACTGTGGATACGCCATGTTTCACTATCGTTTACTGCGCGATATAATTCTAAATTGCATCCATGTTGATACGATTAGTTGGATCAATCACCTTGCGTTTTTTAAGAATTTTCGGCCGCGCACGAACTCGCACTTTGTGGAATTTAATGTCACCAGCCAAGAGCGAAAAAAATTCTACTCATCAATATGATTAATAGAATTTTGTTTTACACATTTTTTGTTATATTTCAAGCGCAGCCCTAGTAGGACTAGCCTTTTTAACGTCCAAAAATATCTAGTTTTCGTGTATTAAACATAAGCTGAATGATTTATATAGGATAGATATAGGCGGGTTGTTTAACAAAAACAAGCAACAATTTCTTACAAATAATGGCTGAATGTCGTTAACTGAATATTTAAAATAACAGGCTCTTTGATTATTAACAGGGACGGGTTGTTTCATAAAAAATAAGTTGAGATTTCTTATAAATTATGGTTGTAACATATTGATACCTAAATATTTTTCATAGCTTTTTTGGTGAGATTACTTAAAAATAGATGAAAATTTGTTTACAGTTTATTTGAGGGTTATTAGTAAATTTTTCTTCTGCTTCTTTAATTTATATAATTCTGGCAATCTCAAGTTAGTAGTGGGAGTGACACATAAATCATAATTATTTTAAGAGGTTATTTATCAATTTTGCAGGAGACTATTTGACGTTACGACTATTCGATGTCTTTCTATCTATTTGTTCCGGCTAATCTCCTAAATGGCTCGATCGATTTAGACGGGACTTTCACTGGCAGATAGCTGATGTTATAAGGAGTAACTTAGGCTACTTATATTTTAGAAAGAGAATTAGAGTATCGCGTGAAATAATTAAGTCACACGCGGCACACAGCTAGTTGATTACTAATTTAACAGTTTAATATTGTTAATACGAATAAAATCACACATAATACAATAGGCGCTCGGTAATCCGGCGGCCGGCGCTCACTAATCCGACACGTCCAATAGTACGGTGTTTCCAACTTAGGGGGCGTTACATGAAACGTTTTTGGGGGTTGAGTGGCTCAAGCTGAACCTCACCTAACCTCATGTGGGGGATGGGGGGGGGGTCTCAGCAAATATCGGACAAAAATGTTAAATATGTAACTCTGACTTTTAACTAAAAAAATGTAAATTTTACGAAAGTTGGCCTACTAAAGTACCTACTAATACGAGTACTAATAACTACTAACTAGTAAAGACGTTTTTACTTTGCAAAACTGTGTTAAAATAATTTCTTATTAGCTGGCTGACATTTTCTATAGAAATCCAATAATCCTCCTAAATATATTGGATTGGATAATTGGAGAAAAAACTTGTGTCGGATTACCGAGCGCCTACTGAATTTGCAAAGGGAGTATCTTAGAGTATTTATAAACATAGCATGCTTATAAATATGGGAGTATACATTAGGGACAGCAAATATAGGAAATTTACAGGACGCGGGAAGTAGTTGGGCAGGGCTCCCGATCGTGTGACTTCTTTAAAAATAATTGAGTTCGTTTGCCGGTGCTAGAGCCGGAGGATTTTTAAGGAGGTACTAATAATCTCGACTAGTGTTAGGTCAGAGGCTTAACGCTCGTAAATTTTACAGTAAGCGAGTAACCCGGGTGCGATCCTCGCTGGAACCAATGAAATTGTTAAATGCAATCTAAAGTACTGATTCACCTCGTGCTCGGGAGTGTAGGAAAACATCGTGAGGAAACCTGCATGTCTGAGAAATAAAAGAAATATTTCGAAGACGTGAAAAGTCAGCTAACACGCATTGAGGCAGCGCGGTGGATGTTTCCTTGCCGTAAAACCGTCTCTGAAGTGAGAGGTCTGTGCCCAACAGTAGGACGTTATAATATAGGCTGTAACTTCACTTTACTTTTACTAATAATTGTTCATCGATGAAGTAAACATTGTGTGGAAACCTACTAGTTAAAGAAATAAAAATATATTATAGGAACTTTCTCATAACAAAACAACATGTTTATGCGTAACTATTTATATATAGTCTATTTCTTTTGTCACCGCGACATTGAATCGTGTTATATGCGAAATTGCAGATTCCACTGTCTCATAAATAGAAACAAAAGCGACACGCCAACCAAGCGGTGAAACAATTGCGACAATAAACCGAGGCAGATCATTGCTCTTTTGTTATAACATCGCTGAGCGATATATATAGAAATATATATACACGTTGTTAAGAGCCTGTAAATCATGACGATTGTTGGTGTGCTTTGCGAGTCCAACATCTAGGCTGGAATGTGTATAATATGTTACAGTCAAAATTCATAACCGGTCAAAATCTCTTTTAACTGCAAAAATCAGGCATAAATGGTTTTGACCGATGCCCTTAGTCAAAAACAGTTTTGACTGATTTTTGTAGTCAAAAGCGGTTCTGACCAACGTTCTTTGTCAAAAGTAATTTTGCCTGATTTAATGTTCAGACTATCGGTCAAAACTCGCAATATCAGTGACAGTAGGTTAACGTGCGGCTGGGTGGCCCCTGGGCCAACCTTAAGTCGCGTACAATATCTTTATATATAAAAATTACGTGTCACGTTGTTTGCCCACGATGAACTCCTAAACTACTGAACTGATATCAATGAAATTTTGCACACTGTGTGCAGTTTGGTCCAACTTGAGAGATAGGATAGTTTTTATCCCGATAAGTGACCCTCAATTTTTTATTGCTAACCTCAGGAGTTTATTTTAGGAAAGTAAATGGTCGTCAGAAAGGGCAGAACAACGTCTGCCTGGTCAGCTAGTAATAATATAAAAAATAAAATTAAAAAAAAATCTTCAATATTATCTTTTGATTGCATCGTATTGTCATCGCATCATATTGTAGGGCATCGGTCAAAATAATTTTTGCCTGATTCTTGCAGTTAAGTGGTTTTGACGGGTTATGAGTTTTGACTGTGACATATATTCATAACGTGGTATAAATTCAATTTAAGATTGATTTATGTTGTTGTTGCGCATTGTCCACGCTGACTTTAGAATATTACCGATAGTTGTCGCTTGTGTATACTTTATTTCAGCACGTGTAGTCGTAAATATAGACAAACTCACGCGTAGGTACTGTTGTACTATAAATAATATCCGATATCCGATGTAACGATTCTGGTATGCCATCGGAATCAAGCTCCTTAACAATATTACATGTTTTAATAGTGTAAGGATAATCAAACATGCACACAGTCCTCCTGTTGGATAACGGATGCTGGAGCTCACAGCTACACCAACACCCATCCTTGATGAAGAAACAAAACTCAGATGTGCTGTCACCCTTGAGGACTAAGAAGAAATGTCTTACTCATTAAATATCAATTTTAATCTTATTATTTAATTTAATAATATTTATTCTGTTCTTCGTACTGAAACTTTTTCATTACTTGAATATATTTTATATTGTATAACAAATGATGGATCGCAGCGCGACTGGATCTTTTCCTTTTAAACCACCTTTTGACATGTCGATCACAATAAATTTGATTTGATTACGGGCTATAAAAAGTTCATCAAGTTTTAATTATTATCGGTTGTTATCAGGAAAATGTTGCTGCCCATCTTCTGTTTTTCCTGTGTCGCTTCCTACGACACCCACGGGAAAATATGGGGTAGTGGATACTCTTACGTCGTCACTACATGGCCATGTCTCATCGAGCAATAACCAGGGAATTTGAACACTTGAGGATTAGGATAGCCACTACCCATAGATGATTTAGTAAATGATCCTCCTTCATTGGTATCATATTAACCAAAATAGTTACAGTCACAAGGGCGAACCTAATGACTTTTGGGCTTTTGGCATTATCTGCCAATCATCAATTATTGGCACAACCTAACAAATTTTGCATTTTGGTAAAATTAAAAAATTTGTACAACCGCTTTCAATATAAATAAAAAGAGAACATCATCAATGAATTCGAAGTCAATTAAATACTTTTTAATTATTAAGGATTACTCAAAAACTACTGTCAGACTTTGGTCAAATGGGACCACATGAGAAGCACCAGCTTTCAAATAAAAAAAACCGATTTAGAAAAGAGTTATGAGGTAATAACACACATAAAAAAATACAGTCGAATTGGGCACCTCCTCTTTTTTGAAGTCGGTTAAAAGTAAAGTACAGTATCTATACGTCTATTTGACCGCATCCAACAGGATATGGTTAACAGCATATTCTTCATATTATCAACTCAAAATAATATAGTTAAAAAACTGTGATTGCCGATCTGCCTTAAGTGTGGCAACTATGGCAAATATCCTACGCTCCTATGAGGCAATCTATGAGGAAGGCCTGTTTTCAGCAGTGGACTTTTGATAGGCTATAATCAATGAGGTAACTTCCGCATCCAACGTAATCAACGTGAATCATCTACCACCAAGTTATTCTGATCGGTTAGATTAATCGGCCTTGCAAAGAGACATTGTATCTCTGCATTATTTTAAACTATTTGCCACGGGGAGCGCTTCGAGAACTGGTTCTGAGAAAAGAAACTGTGGATACGCCATGTTTCACTATCGTTTACTGCGCGATATAATTCTAAATTGCATCCATGTTGATACGATTAGTTGGATCAATCACCTTGCGTTTTTTAAGAATTTTCGGCCGCGCACGAACTCGCACTTTGTGGAATTTAATGTCACCAGCCAAGAGCGAAAAAAATTCTACTCATCAATATGATTAATAGAATTTTGTTTTACACATTTTTTGTTATATTTCAAGCGCAGCCCTAGTAGGACTAGCCTTTTTAACGTCCAAAAATATCTAGTTTTCGTGTATTAAACATAAGCTGAATGATTTATATAGGATAGATATAGGCGGGTTGTTTAACAAAAACAAGCAACAATTTCTTACAAATAATGGCTGAATGTCGTTAACTGAATATTTAAAATAACAGGCTCTTTGATTATTAACAGGGACGGGTTGTTTCATAAAAAATAAGTTGAGATTTCTTATAAATTATGGTTGTAACATATTGATACCTAAATATTTTTCATAGCTTTTTTGGTGAGATTACTTAAAAATAGATGAAAATTTGTTTACAGTTTATTTGAGGGTTATTAGTAAATTTTTCTTCTGCTTCTTTAATTTATATAATTCTGGCAATCTCAAGTTAGTAGTGGGAGTGACACATAAATCATAATTATTTTAAGAGGTTATTTATCAATTTTGCAGGAGACTATTTGACGTTACGACTATTCGATGTAGGTATGTAAATGTATCCGGTGTTTTTTTAGGCCACTGTTAATGTTTGTTTGTTTTTGGTGTTTGTCGTGATAATGTTATCCAGACAACAAATTTGTATTCTAGGCGTATTTTATTATAGGCGTTACCAAAATGACGGCTAATAATAGTTCGTTAATCAGATGTCGCTAGTTGGGATTGAGGTGAAGTGTTTTGTTAGACATAGACGTGCATTTGTTCAGCAACTTACACACTCATACAGTGTAAGTTGTAGTGTTATATAAATAAGAAGTTGCGTTTAAATTAAATATTATCGGGTTTCCAGATTTAGATACACAAAGCAAAGCCAGTAGTTTCTTACTAGTTGTTCACATTTTTTAATTTTTCTATTTTTTATAGGATAAGGGTTTTTTTGTATATCAATGATTAAGGGTGACAAACGAGCACACAATCAACCTGATGATAAGTGTTTGCTGTGGCCCATAGACATCTACATCTATCCTCAATTAAGAATCAAAATGCAGATGCGTCACCCTTGAGAACTAAGATGGAATGCCGCGTTTCCAGTAAAAAGGGTCTCCGTTTCTCTACATTCACAATACGAAAAACTTTTACGCTAATATTCTGTGAGAGTGCGGTCCTTTACCGGTCGAGCCGACCCATTCGTACTACAACTATACATAACTACTAATATAGCTGCAGCATGACTATACCACGTAAAAATTATTCGATGTTTGTCAATCTATAACAAAATCAGATAACAAATTTGTATTCCGTATAACGGAAAGCGGAACATAGGCGTTACTAACATGAGGGAGGGCTAATAAATAATCTTTCGTTTATCAGATGTTGAGACTGAGTGTGAAGTGTTTTCTACCGACTTCAAAAAGGAGGGGGTACTTAATTCGACTGTATGTTTTTTATGTGTGTTACCTCATAACTTTTTTCTAAGTGTACCGATTTCGATGATTCTTTTTTTATTTGAAAGCTGGTGCTTCTCACGTGGTTCCATATAAATTGATCAAGGTCTGACCAATAGTTTTTGAGTTATCCTAAATAATTTATATTGCAGTCGGTTGTGCAAAATTTTTATTTTTTTCATTATGTTTTTTAATTTTGTTTTGTTTTAATTATGTATTTTAATTATGTTAAACAGTGTCATATAATTAAGACGTTGCGTTTAAATAAAATTTTATTGGTTTCCAGATTTAAATACACAAAGCAATGCCACAGTAGACAGTAGGTAGTTTGTTCCTGACTTGTTAGTCACATTTTTTTCCTCTTTTTTTAATTTTCTACGTTTTTATATATATTTTTTATGTTTCTATCTGTGGTTTAGTTTATTTATTTTCAATCTAATTAATATAAAATATAAGTAACTAATATTACAAAAATGAACATTAACCCTTAAATTTTCCTAACAAATTAAATTTTCGCCGCTCTGTGATTTGTCAAATATTTCACCTCGTTCCTAAGCGGCTCCGCCTTGGTGGCAAAAACGTCGTGGATGCCCTCATTTGAGGAGCATCGTCATCATCATCTTGCTCACTCATTCTTTATATTCAATTTATTTTCTTCCCGCGTTGGTCCGGTAGTGAAGCTGGTTAAGCCCGTTAAGAAAATAAACAAATTCATTTCTAACGTCCACTAACCCCTAGCCCGCTAATTTTGGCGTGAAGCCAGCGCTCTCTGGCGCCGGTTGTGCTAATTATTTAATAAGATTTAATTAGCACTGCTTCGATGTGATGCCGACCGATTAGGGCTACCGCATGCTCACGATTTTATCACTTTTCGAAAGAAAAAAATGTCCCAATTTTGAATGCTTACAAAAAACGAAGTAATTGGTAAATTGTGATGATGAAAAGAAATGAAGGTATCTTAATTAAATTATATTATGATTCTTAAACTCTTAGAATGTATTGTTCAAATGGATTCATGTCATACAGATTAAAAATTAAAATGAGATTAATTGAAACTTTTAATTGAATTGGCGAACTGTATTACTATACATTTCGGATAGAAGTTTATGGTCCAATCACATCTCATGACTAAAGTTAAAAATTAAAAAAAAAAATAGCGCATTATGAAATCAACCTTACAATCATTATTCCTTATTTTTGCATTACTTCTACGTTGCCGTAACACAGAAGTGCCTATGTTAATATATGTTACAAAGTGGCAAAATCTACGACTTTCCCCATGTACCCACGTGTAAGGGTTGTCTACTTCCATTAAAAATAGTTGAGGAGGGCAATGGCTAATGTGGCATACGCTTGTGAGCAGGTGCTACTTGTGGGCACTGGCATTTATTTGCTTTAATTTTACATATTTTTTTTGTTTTGTTGTGTAATTTAATAATAGAACATGCTTGATTATCTATGGGTTTACTCCTTTAAGAATATTATATTATTGACCTTTAGAAAAATTACAAAAAAGTGGGTAACTTCGGATTTTCTTTTGCCGCTTCTTGTATGGAGAGAGGAACGTTTTCATTTTGAAACCGTAGTAGATTAAAAAAAAACGTGTTAACGTTGGACAAACGAAAGTTTTTGGACTGTGTGCTCATTTATCTCCCTTATTTTAAATATATTTAAAAAATAAACAACTTAAATATTACGACAAAAACAACGCACTTCACTGACTGTCGTTTAAATATTTTATTACATATTTGTTTACTGTTTACTATTTGACGTTTGGCACAAGACAAACAAACGCTTTGCGATTTACATTAACATGATTTGTCTCAAAACAATGAATAATAGAACAGATGGATTGTTCTTTTATTCATTTCGATTATGGGATACTATAGTTTTAGAAATGTTCAAATGTCGATACTGATGACGTTACTTCGCTAGCTGTCATACGAACCAGCACTTGACGGACTTAAGGCCTTAACAGTGGTTGAAATGCCTAAATCTAGGATATTTAAGTAAAAAAATCTCAATAACTGTTCATTTAATCCACAAAGAAAAAATACAAGGTAACAGAAGAAGATTTGTTAAATGTTTTTAATTTAACAAAATTGTATTTTTGTCAACCCCTTATTAGAAAAAAAATCCCCAAAGAGTACCTATCTTTGTCATATTTTGCAAAATTTCTCCAAAACGGCACAAGCTTTTTAAATAGTTCTTACACTAAAAAAAAGGCCTTAAAAATATTAATATTTTTAATTGAGAGTTTTATTTTTATTACCCGTTTTATAAGAGAATATATCATTTTTCCCTGAAATTGAATATATTTACGCGAGTGCGCATGCTCCGTCGCCATGTAAGCTCTGTCACAGTCCGTTTTTAGTGTTCTGTGGTCCGTTTTCGGACATCGTCGAGGGTGGACCGCACGTCGGTGTTGGAGCGACTTCGTTCAAATATATATTAGTTTTTTAAAAGTTTATACTCAATTATAAATATTTTTATGACTAGAAATACTTAATTTAGTTAATATCTGTACACTGGTAACTGTAAATATTATTTTCTAAATAAATGAATTTTTAAAGTGCCCAAAGAAGAAGAAATTTTTGCGGCGACGTTGATTAGTGAAATTGAAAAATGCATTTTTATATAATTTAGATGTGGAACGACGAACATGCTCTCGTTACTTAGATTTCGATAGTTTTTAATACCCATGTAATTTTATTGTTGCATATTTTTATTAATTAGTTGATAATGAATTTTATAATTATGTATTACAATAAAACGCTGTTTTTATAAGTATGACTTTATAAAATATTATTGGGGAGAGAAATAAAGATACAGATACTTACATTTAGGTACACTGTTATCAAATTAAATCAAACAATTGAAATAAATAAAAGAATGGTGCTTACCTAAGTATAAATAACTATATAAAGATATTCTTGGGTTTATGGTTTTTTTTTTTATGTTAGACAAACTATCATCTAAAAAATGTAAAAATTTTAAATTGGAGAGGGGTTTCTCTACATGATAAAGTTATAAATGCAGGTATTTGCATTAGAATCAGAGTAACTGACATAGCTCTACGGAATATTACAGTGAAATGGCAATGGGCTAGCTATATAACTTGGAAAACATAAAAAATAGGAAGAAAGGTCCTCGAGTGGCAACCTCGTACAGGTAAGCGAATTAGTACTCAACCTTTATTCCTCTTCACGTATTCTCATACACTTTTCTTCACACATACACACACACACACACACACACATACACACACACACACACACACACACAAATAGGTCGCAAATAATACTTAACTAGTACTATTAGGCAAGAGTCAATAGGTTTTTGTTAAGTCATTGCAATTCACCATCTTAGACTACATAACCACTTACCGATGGAATTGTAGTTGCTTTACTACTTGCTGGGTAAAAATAGTAAAAAAAAAATTTACCCTGTGAAAGTTTGCATTTAGATATAATTTTTCTAACCAACCATAAAAATATGATGAGAATATGTATATAAGTATAAAGGTTACCTCACACGGAACAGTAATAATATAATATTATATCTTCCATTATCTCTGAAATCCCAGGTATGTTCATATTAAGAGGCTGAATAGAGCCACATTGAAATGCATGGGGATTGTTTTGTAATTTCACGTCATTATCGAAAAAAAATTGTACGTATTTCAGGTGGCGGTTTGCAAAACACGATTCCACAAAAATTAACTCAATAGAAAATAATTGCAAAGTTGCTTCTAAAAATACTTAAATTTTCAACGTCAATTTTTTTTTACGTGGTGGAGCCATGCTACAGCTATATTTATTAGGTATAGTTGTAGCACGAATGGGTCGGCTCGACCGGGGAAGGGCCACGCTCTCACGGAATAACATGTAAAATAGCAGTTTAACCCTGCTGTGTTTCGTATGGTGAGTGTAGAGAACCGGAGAACCTTTTTACTGGAAACGAGGCATTACATCTTAGTCCTCACGGGTGACAACTCATCTACATTTTGATACGTAATCGAGAATAGATGTAGATGTGTATGGGCCGTAGCAACCACTTACCATCAGGTGGACTGTGTGCTCGTTTGTCACCCTTATTCTATTTAAAAAAAACTTTCTGAGATTTCAGTAAAATAATGTTAGGTATTGTAAGCACTCGTACAATTATGTCTCATGTTAATAAAGCTATTGGGCTATTTTGATTTGTAATAAAGTGATTTTACTTTATAAGTTAAATAATTTATTTACCTTTCTATATCAAGAACCGTTTTTCTGTCACTCCTATTGAATTTGACAGTGCTTGCTGAAATTTAGCATCTATAGATGGATCAGAATCGCCCGCTGATCCGGCTGTTAGATATTGCAAAAATAATCGAAAATATTTATTTTTACTTTCATGCCCAAGACTACCTTGTTTTATTTTATTACGGTCAAATAATATTTATTAGGTTATAAAGCAAGGATTTTTGTAAATGTTTTGTATGTAAATGTAAATGTTTTCATTATTTTGTTATTCTATTGTTTACAGTTATTATCACGTCTTAGCTTTACACCAAGAATTACATTAGAAATTCTTGATGGGATGCGATGTAAGGCGCATACATTATTTTCATCAAGAACTATAATATATATTTGTTTTTTTTACCAGTGGAGTTTCAACAAAATCTTAAAAAAGTTCAATGAATTAAAAAAATGCTAATAATTATATAATTTCAAGTCAGTGTTTTACATTTAAAGATCAGTTATAAAGAGCCAATGTTATTATTTTCATTTTGATTAATTTAATTCGAGACTAAAATAAATGTGAAAGGGCTTTTATCTGCAATAATAATTTTCTTCAAAAATAACATAGACTTATAAAAGTCATATACACGGTCAATCATACTGAAGATTAGCAATTGTACTACAAAATATTTAAAAGACTATTTCCAGTATAATGACATATCATCATTAATGTTTGACTGGCACACTTAAAAGTTTTATCATATGGCTAAATTATTGACTTTTATATTATGATAAGGTCATGCTTTTCTATAAAAAGTTGCAAGAAATTTTAATTCCCGGCCCTATTGGTTTGTTTTACTTTTTACTTAATTAGTGAAAAACAAAATGGACTGATCTAAAAGTTTACTTTCTTGTGTAAAAAGTGCCATTTAGAATTTTATGCAAATGATAATTAAAGTTTCTATGTAAATAAGTGTAACATAGCGGGTATTATATTCAATGGTAGCGGCCATCCGTATTGGCAAAGCCAGCATCATTTTCTGTACAGAAACCGGCAAAGTGTTGCTCAAGGCATTATAAACAAAGCAGCTGATAAAATGTTACACTCATAACTATTAACAAAAACTGTTTTCGCAAATGGTCTTATAGAAAATAATAACTATTCCGCCGTGTTAGGTACAGGAGCTATTATTAGAAGGAGAAGAGGTAAAATTTTGTTTTAGAAATGCGCAATCAATATTGTTTTGTCTGCAATTGAGCATAAAATAAAAAATAACTTCAGCCAAAGAGCATAAAAGGCATTATACTCAGGCCCATCAATTGGTATGGAAAACAATAATTTTACCAGGTCTCAAAAATCAATCAAAATTCAAAAAACATAAATATTAAAATCAAAAAATGTATATATGTATGTCTATACATACATATTATAATTTATGGCCGCTTAGTAACTGACGGTGACTCACTATAACATCCTACAGTCACGCCGAAACTAAGAGGAGAGAATCGCTGTAGAAAAGGTAATAATTTATTGCGGAAATTTTGTGATAAAATTAAAAAAAATATAAACTTATCCAAGTTAATCTAACTTAGTCTAACTTATCCTTATGCGTACAAAAAAACCAAATAATAAAATAGTGAGATGGCGTCAGTTTTTAAGAAGATATAACAAAAATAAACAAAAAAATAAATTTCAATAAAGTTCAGTATTTAATTGATTTTATACCGCAGACACTTAATCACGCTTTTTGAAACCACGCCAGTTGTAAATAATACTTGTGTGAAAAGACAAAATTTCTTTTCAAATTTCCGGTCGAGTTGTAAGTAGAAGGCCAAATAGGTCACGTGTCAATTTTAATTAAATATATTTTATATCTCGTGATCTTGACTACGTTTCATCAATTAACCATTGGTAAAAATTAAAACAGGAATTTTACGATTGTGTTTACAAAAAACATTATTAGTTGAACCTTGCAGCTTGTTCATTATTTTTATTATAAATACCTATAAATGTACAAATGTACAAGTCCCTCTACTGGGCTCAGGACTCTTTTTTTATTTCTGAGAGGGTTTTAGGGCAAGGAAATGCCCGCCGTGCTTCCCCAATGCGTGTTGACGAAAATTGCAATTACAAATTTCATTCGTGCTGTCGGGGATCAAACCCGGTAAAATTTACAGCGAACGCTTTGACGACATATTTTTAATACGACACAAATAAATACGATTTAACATATATAATAAAAAAATTTACGTACTTGAAACTTAAACACTTGATAGCTCGTGATGCCTACCGGACAAAGTTACAGCCCCACACCGTGCAATGTAATTGAAGATGCGTAACCGCGACATAATTCTCAGTGATGCGCAAGCATAACAGGCAGTATGTCACTTATATAATTGTCATCTCTGCAGTCTATTAATCTTTGCACTTTTATAAGTAATACAGAACGTAGTTGCTAGACGGTGTTGACATCGGCTAAAATCTCTGCGATCGCCGTTTCGTCAAGGTCATTCAGGCTAGTTAAAGCCTTAACGAGTGCAAGTTTGTCATGCATTTGAATAATATCACACAATACCAGCGTGAAATGCAATTTGCTACTGTGTTTCATATGGCGAGAGATAAGAACTAGAGTCCATTTTTAATGCTTACTAGGTATTCTACCTTAGACCTCACGGGTGATTACGTGTCTTCATGATTCTTAATCCAGGATAGACTTAGGTGCCTATTGTCCAAATACTCATCTTCATTACAGCCCTTCATAAATCCACTGCTGAACATAGGCCTCCCCCAAGGAATGCCACAAAGCACGGTCCTGAGCTACCTGCATCCATCGGCTTCCTGCATGTCTTACCAGGTCGTCACTATCTAGTGGGGTGTCGCCCTACACTTCACCTACCTCCAAATACTATAATACTATAATTTTAAGACGCCGTTAGTCTAGTGTCGTCTCTATCTATTTAAGTCAAAGTTAAATAATATAAAATTAAAAGTTTTGTACAGCTGACTTCAATATAAGTTATTAAGAATAACTTAAAAACTATTGGTCTGACCTTGATCAAATTCATATGGGACCACACGAGATGTATCAGCTTTCATATAAAAAAAGAATCATCGAAATCGGTTCAACCAGTAAAAAGTTATGAAGTAACACACTTCAAAAAAAAAACAGTCGAATTGAGTACCGTCTGCTTTTTGGAAGTCGGCAGAAAATACACAATGACTGACACTACGAGACTTAACGACATCTTTCAATTGAGTATCGTTTGGGTAATTGGCCATATGGGCAGCAGCACTCCCTATCAAGTGGATTGAATTGACAAGGCAATTAACATAATATATAATTAATAGATTTAGGCGTTACTACGCGGAAGTCCATTATAAATAATTTAAAATTAAAAATTTTTGTACAGTTGACTTCAATATAAGTTATTAAGAATAACTCAATAACAATTGGTCTGACCTTGATCAAATTCATATGGGACGACACGTGATGTATCAGCTTTCATATAGAAAAGAATCATCGAAATCGGTTCACCCAGTAAAAAGTTATGAAGTAACACACATAAAAAAAATACAGTCGAATTGAGTACCGTCTCCTTTTTGGAAGTCGGCAGAAAAGACGTTAAAATTAATTAGCTGAGACCAGCGTAATAAAATATAATGTCTTACCTAGTTTGAAGAGCGTTTACCGCTCTCTCTCTCAATTGCGTACACTATCCTTTTAAGATAAGGGGAATTAACCGAATAAAAGTCCACCTAATTTTAAATGGTTACCGCAGCTCATGAACACCAGCACACAAAGAAGCCAATTTCTTTTTGTATTGAAAATGGGCCCACCACCGTAACCAAGCGTAACTTAATGAAACACATTTCTATTTATTCCTTATAACCAATAGATTACAATAGTAATATTAATTTAATCGCATCTAACGGGAACACTGAGAAATTAATGATTAAAATATAAATATCACAATAACCTAAAAATGAACTAAAAGCGATTGTCTAGTAGTTTTCTCCGGTATTATAAGTTAAAATAGTGCCCTGGTCAATAATTAATACTATAAAACAAAGTTGTAGATACATTCAGCATTTATAGGTACTTTAAGATTGATGGAATTTTTTTTGTAGTTCGTTCGTCTTTATACGCATTTTTTTTTTCATATTACATTAGCCAATTCAAGAATATCAAAACAACTTTTTTTTTTAGATTTTATGATTCCGGTTACAATTTCGTTAAATCTTTAGGCCGTTTACTGTAGTAAATTGGTATCTTTTTTATGTGTAATAAAATTAAGTTACGTTAAATTTTCTAGCGGGCACAAAAATGATTGTCTCCTTTAAAGAGATAAAGCATTGAGCACTAAGATGGAATGCATCTTACCTATAATTATACTGATTCTCCATACTGCTAATCTGTCCACCCCAGAACACAGCAGCGCACGCACTACAGAAGTAGGTCAGAGGGTGGTGCTTTCCCAGGTGGAATCCTGAGCAGAAAAGCAGTCCTACCACCCGTGTGCCCGTTTGTCGCCCTTAATCGCATTTAAAAAATTAATAAGTTCAACAATCATTTATCTTTCTAACAATGTGCTTTTCATATCATTTATGTGTATAATATGATTGCTAGATACGATTTCATGCGATAAACCGTGGGAATCTTAATTTTTAGGCGATAGTAGAACATACCTTGCGCTTTCGCTTAAGGCATGGAATAAAGTCGAGCTCCATTTTGATAGTGCCTGCTACAGTGTATAATTCTATGGGATACCTGCAAACAACTTACAAAGAAGACTACAGAAGAAGACAGAAACGGATGCGCTGTCATCTTTGAGAACTACGTTTTACAGTCTAATTGTACAGGTCCTTTTATTCTTCAAACTAGAACACAACAAATCTATTTCCTCAGCATCCCTAATAGACCATTATTGGTGCTGGGGTTGTGCCTTTTCTATTGAAGGGTTTTCCGCAATCTCAACGCCATTCTATGGTAGATGGTCCGGGAATTTCATTTTATGATCAATAAACAATCATCAATCGAAAGCTATGAAATCGTATTTTTACTCCTCGCAATTTTTTGAAGGCATGCCCTTGCTGAGAGTGAAGACTTTATTTTTGGAATTTTCCGTTTATAACACACATTTGTATTCGCGCCCTGACTATAGCAATAAAATTTTGACAATCCTACGAAATATTCGAATGAATGTAATCCGCGAATGATTTGATCAGTTTCGTCATTGATAATGACGCATCTCAATACTATTATGTGTAGGAAAATTCTTGTAAGTCAGTATTGGCGATAAACAGTCAGTATTTTTTTTTACCTTTTCTTCCGCTTTAAGCAAATTTGATTAAGCTATTAAATGATATAATCATTGTGATGGTTTATAAAGATAATTATTATTATTCGATCGCGCTTAATAAAAATTTATTTTATTTATTTTTAATTGCACCAAATATTTGTGCAAAAGGCGAGCTTAATGCTACAAAAGATTATAATTATAATTAATTAAATTAATCTATAAAACTGACCGAACCGACAACCGATGGGGAAGAAAGGTTCTTGAGTGGCAGCCTCGTACCGGTAGACGAAGTGTAGGGCGACCCCCTACGAGATGGAGTGACGACCTGGTAATTCATGCAGGAAATCGATGGATGCAGGTGGCTCCGGACCGTGCTTTGTGGCATTCCTTGGGGGAGGCCTATGTTCAGCAGTGGACTTGTGAAAGGCTGTAATGATGATGACGATGATGATGAATCTATAAAATTCTCTTGGTTTGTAATCAAAACGAATACTAATTGCTTTTGTAAACAGTAGTAGCAGTGTAAAAATATCCAATACTCCGTATGGTCCCATGGGTGTGGTAAGAGGCGGCAGAGGGAAACTTAAACAGGAGATGGGCAGCAGCATCTTCCTTATAACAACTCAAAATCGTAAGGAAATGCGGTTACCAGCCCGCCTGCTAAACGTGGTGTCTATGGCAGATCCCCTACTACGAGGCAATCTATAGGAATGTTATAGGTTGTAATCATCGATCACTAATAAAAAACTAGATACACAATCAGTGACCAAAATGTCCTTACCGAATGAGCGCCCACTCGAACATTTGGGTGCGCTTTTAATTTGTACGTAGCTTTGTGAATACAACATTAGGCAATGCATTTAAGGTTGAATTTACAAAACAATTGGCGACAGTTTTTAGAGAACTTTCGCATGGGATTGTGTATCTAGTTTTTTTTTTAGTGATCGATGGTTGTAATGGATGGATAATGGAAACAATATTTGTTCTTGTTCATTCTGCTTGCCTTTGTAGCAAGCTTTTGCCACGTTGGTCTATTGGTCGTAAGCGCGACTCCTTATCATGTAGTCCTAGGTCGGCACAAAAATCAGTTATTGGATTATTCTGTCAAGAAAATTTCATTAGCAGCCCACAGTTAAGAAGTAGGTGGTTTTATCGACGTGCCTTGGAAATCATCTAAACCCGTTGGTCCTGCGCTCACTCTGCTCGTGTCGGACTGCCGCCCATCAGACTATGAGAGTGACAGAATAGAGAAAGAGTGCACATTTGCGCACACACTCGTGTTTTATAATTCTGTCCTACGCGGAAGACTAGTATCCGTTGAGACTATCCGCCGTGACCGACATTCAGTCTGGAGGACATTATTTTGTAGCACTTGGTAACAACGCCTACACGTTAAGCACGCGTGTAGGCCCTGTTTCTAAGTGCTACAAGTATTTTTTATAGTGTAAGAGTGACAAGCGAGCACACAGTCCACCTGATGGTAAGCGGTTGCTGTGGCCTATAGACATCTACATCTATCCTCGTTTGCGAATAAAATGCAGATGCATCTTCAGGCGTGAGGACTAAGATGGGATGCCCCTTTTCCAGTAAAATGGATCTCCGGTTCTCTACATTCACCAAACGCAACACAGCAGCATTAAGCTGCTATTTTACGCTGGTATTCTTTAAGAGCGTGGTCCTTCCCCAATCGAGCCGACCCATTCGTGCTACTACTGTGCTATTGATATAGCTGTAGCATGGCTCTACCACGTATGATGTAATGTCAGGAAATATTGACATTTCAAGTTATTATTAAAGTGTTTAATTATTTTACTGAAAAAAGGAAGATTCTTTTTTTTTGTAGTGTTGTTTTACTAAAAAGTGTGTGCCAGCACACTGCGAGCACCTGGTCCTGCTCTCAACATTTCTATAATTATCGAGTTCCTCCGTCACAACATAATATAGATAGCAGAAAACATAATAATGACGTGACTTTTCCATAGGTTTAGATCAAGCATTAAAATATTTTTTCTGAATGTTTTTTTTTAAAGTATAGGTACTATTTTAAATTAAAACGAAAAATAGAGCGCCATACGAAACAAACGGAACAACTTTTCGTTAAGTAGATTTTTACAGCTACTTTTTAAGACACTAAAATATTCATAATAATATTATAAATTCGGTAAAAATCATGATATTATAACAAAATGCTGCGAACACTGTATCATGTTATTCTCACTTCTGCATATTTAATGATGAATATATGAATGCAAATTGAGAGTACAGTTGGATTTATAGTTTAGAACGAAGGTCGACACGTCTTGTTTAAAACCGAGCTCTCGTTTATCGACGATAATATCGTTTGTTTACGGTTTTAATAACCGGTTTGTAATGTATGAGGAAATGCTGATATCATATCAATATTGAAACAATAATAATATTGTTGCTCTTATCGTGTCCGCGTGGTGGCGCCGTAATAGGATTCCTCACCACATTTCGTCCCGTGGGTGTCGTAAGAGATGACAATGGGGAGTGCCAGAAAAGATGTGGCAGTGGCAGTTATAGCTAGCTCGTTTATGCAAGAGTTACCAATTTACCCAGACCGGCGTGGGAACTAATGACAGTGGCGCGAGACATCTGGTACTGAGATGGTCAATTCGCTTGCCAGGTATGACGATGAAGGCAAACCGAACGGGAAAGGCCCTTGTCCAGCTGTGAACTCTTACGGGTCTATAAAGAAACAAGTGGTAAAATAAAAATAAAATTGTACAACCGACTTCAATATAAATTATTAAGGATAACTTCAAAACTACTGGTCAGATCTTGATCTAATTTACATATATGGGATTATGGGACCGTAGGATGTTATGAGGTAACACACATTAAAAAACATACAGTCGAATTGAGTACCTCTTCCTTTTTTAAGTCGATTAAAAAAGAAAGAATAATGTTGTTGAATATATTATTTTTTGACTAGAAGTTACTACACCTGTTTAGGTGACTTGTGATTGCGGCATGAGGTTCCATCTCTCTAACCTTTTTCTCCATGTATTCTTCATCGAACTCCTCAGAGGGTTAGATGTTAACTCAATTATGTCACTCTATTTTTCGTTCATTCCACAATTTCAAAAAACGTTATTGAGTCGATAAACGCCTGTTACTAATTCGAATATGTACTCGCTTAACATCAATGTGCACTACTATATCGTAAGTTACAAACGCCTTAATAAATCCTGCCCTTCATACACGCTCATACTTTTTAAAGACACCGTGTTTTTTACGTCAGTCTTCTGATCATTAACTGGCACGCTTTTATAAGGTATGTGGTAACTTTAAGAATAAATAAAAAAAAAATCGTTCATTTCGACCACAAGGATCATAGATGTTAGTAATACTCGTAATGATTACAGACATTTAACGCGATTTGAAAATACATATTAAGGGTGATAAAGAACGTTTCAAAGTTGGAATGCCCGTATAATACCAACATTTTTTTTTATAATGTTTTGAGTGTGCGAATAGCGAACGCCGCAGGCCTTGGAACTAGCGCCTCTGTTTACGAGCGAGCGTGCCGTTTGTGACCAGTGCGGGTGTGGTACAATTCATAAGTTGTAATCCAAATGATTAATTATTATTTCATTTAAGAAAAAAAAATGTTCATAACAAATACATAAAGTGAGAAAAACTACAGCAACCTATAAGATCCTAACGTTGAGCACAGATCATTTCTGGGAGATTTATGAAGCAATTTCGTCTGCCTGCTCCAGAGCGTTTTGGCGGACTACACATGTTCTTAAAATATTACATTACTTGGACATGCGGGTTCATGCAATGTTTTCCTTCACCGGCGATCATGATCAGTGCTTAAAATTTCAATTAAAACATCAAAAAAAGAGGAGGCTTACAATTCTACTGAATGTTTTTATGTATTGTTACGTACGGGGTGTCAGGGCGTACAGGGTAAAGTATGTTTGCGATATCTTTTCAATTGTAAACTAACCCCTACACCCCTAAGGGTGGCAAAATAGAGGATGAAGTTTTTAACGTAACTATTTAGGCGCCATTGAGATCGTGATAAATGTTAGTCCAGTGTAAAGGGTGAAAAATAAACTTTTAATAAAAAGATAAAAGCTGACTTCAGAAAAGTGTGCTACAAATGAATTAAATTCCCGACTTCAGAATGTAAAATATTATCTTATTCTTTCTAGTTTTTTGAAGTTAGCTTTCACTTTTATTAAAAGTTTTTTTTATATCAAAATCGGTCAAGCCGGATTTTTTATAAAACTAATTGAAGAATTGGCAAACTAACTGAGTTTTATAATTGATAATCTGTACTGTTTACTCATGCATGCATGAATTTTATGATCAGAGCGCTTTAAAACATAATTCTATAATTTTAAATTTAAAATTTTGTACAACCGCCTTCAATGTAAATTATTAAGAATAACTCAAAAACTATTGGTCAGACCTTAATAAAATTCATATGCGACCACATGTGTAGCACCAGCTTTCAAATAAAAAGAATCATCGAAATCGGTTCAGCCAGTAAAAAGTTATGAGGTAACACACATAAGAAAAAAACATACAGTCGAATTGAGTACCGTCTCCTTTTTGAAAACGGTAGAAAAATAGGAAACATGGAGTATGACTCTTTCCCTAATTTTAGTCACTGATCGAACTCATTTTTATCTAAGATATTTTATGCTGATAATAAACATGAATATAGATAATAAACTAATCATCGTTTATTTACTGGTAACCTCCAGCTCGTGGTGTTCCCGCTTCCCGCACCCGCTTCCGCTTAAACCTTGCGCACGTAGCGACTGTATCCGCAAATAGAACTATTAGCATTAATTAAATTAACTCTTAAACTGGCGACTACTCGGTTCAGCAGAGCCATATTTCGTAACAAGTCGCCTGTGTGTTTTGAACTTAACATTTCGCAAATTTAAGGCATTTCTGTTCTGTTTTTTTTTTATGTTTATTAAATAACTTCGTTTACATTAGAAGTTTTGTAGGGCACACTCTATGACACAGTGGCTTATTTGTAGGAATTTCACATATGATGAACGAGCAAGAAGTTGGTAATAATATAATGTTTGTTTAACCCATTCCACCTTTTTTTTCTTACGGCGAAAAAGTCAGCCGGTATTTGTTTATTATGTACGTGTAATAATATGTATGATGGCGGTGACCTGTCAGTGAACTCGTTAAGGCTCCAACTTTAAACCAGCCTGGCAGCCCTTGCCTGAAATCTAGTTGTTATCACATGTTTTGGCACGGCACGAATTTGGCGGATGGGGGCTAGGCGAGAAGAAGTGTAAGATGAAAAATCTTACACTTTCTCGCTTTCGCGTCACGATCCCTTGACTTGATCCCTGACGTAGTGTAGATGGCATTGGCGGCTATAAGGAAGCGAGATGGAATAATATCCATCTCCCTCGCATTTTTTCTTATCTTGCCATGAATGAAATATTATTTTAAATGACGTTTAATTTTAATAGACTCTAGTAATTAATTTATTTGTATTTGTTAATCAATCATATAATACGTTTATCAATAATAATATACTACGAAGAAACTTCGTTCCAACCGAGTGTTCCACGACACTCACGTATGTTTTTATTCTTATTTTAAATATTGTCTTAATACGTATACTGCGTTTTTTTCTTTTTCCTGACATTTTAATACTTCGCGTTTATGTGATTTTGTTTTCTTTCTATTATGACTGCCGTGTACCTTTTATGGAAGTAAAACCGAAATGCTGATGCATTTTCACCCTTGGGAACAAGTTGAAAGGTCTTATTATTATTTAAGAAGGGATCCGATTTCCGTCACTTAGCTTATGAAACTGTAGAATTATGCTGCTTTAATGCTGGTAATTATTTATATACATCGTAATCACCTTGTGTCTTACAATGAACGGACTTGATGCTTTGTGACATTCTCGTTAACCCTGTGAGAATTAGAAAAACGTTGGCAGGTACAGGCTTTGATGAGAAGAAACGAAAGTTGGCCTAGTACTACCACGTCGACTATCCTTTCGTTTGAGCACTTTTGCTGTATAACTGCTGCATTGTGATGGTGACTGTACCACGTTAGTTGATAGGCAGATGATCTGATCGCAGAGCTACTCAGTTGGAAATATTATATTCTCATGTGCATGTTGTGTGCTTTTATATTGTAATTCTCATTTTGTATATCATCATCATTTCAACCACTCGAAAGTCCACTGCTGAACATAGGCCTCTTCCAGCGATTGTCTCTCCTAGGCTGGGATATTTAACATAGTCGCTTGATGGCGGGCTTGCAAGCAATTTTTTTATTTAGCGATTAATAAAAATAAATAAAATAAAAATAAAAAAGTTTTATTCATAAACACGGTCTTACAAATATATATAGCATGATAGACTTCTTCTATTGAACGCATAATGCGCCCGTATCAGAAGTAAGCCCCTCTTCCATATCATACAATTTATTAAAGCAAGAACCGCTTGTACTAAATTTAAAGAAATTAAAAATAGTGTAGTGTTTGTGTGTGTAGTGAATATGTAGTGTGTGTGTAATATGTGTGTAGCGCATGTGCGTGTAATGTGTTGTGTGAAAGTTTTCCTACGTTTCCCTCTGCACAACCCTACGACATAAAAGGTCTTGGCATCAGCGTTAAGCCACTGAGCAGAGGTGGAAGTTACATATACAAGTACACGGAGGTTATGATGTGTGTATGTATGTAATGAATGAGTGATTTACACATAAATATCCTCATATCAAAATTCTAATTTTAACAGGTTTACAACTTCAATAAATTCTAATGTCTTCAGCCATTCAGTGAGTTTTAGTTTACAGTTTCTATAAGTCGTAGGATATATATCTAGTATTTTATTTATTTTATTATTAATTATTTTTGATGACTTATATTTAGTCACTAGCGATCCGCCCGGCTTAGCACGGGTGAATTCTGGATCGCGACAACAGCGCCGCCTGCCGGGTCCAATTGTGAATCTAAACCATCCAGGGATCCAATCAAATGCATAAAATTTTTTATCGAAATCAGTCGAACCATTTTCGACTTTTAGAAACATCTTAGGTTTTAATGAGACTAACGGACAGCAATTTATTTTTATTTAAAGAGATTAAGCAATAATGATCGTATATTTACGTGAATACTAGGTACATATGGAATAAAACTAATTTTAGAGATTTTATCTAGTTTAATGTTAACTTTTTTGATTCTCGACGTTTCGGGCACTTTACAGCACCAATGCTCACAGGGAAAACTGAGGTGTTTGACGGCCTGATGTCATAGTTAACGAAGGGTATCTTTAAATTGTAATTATTAAGATAGTGCTATTAAACAAGATAAAATCCGTAAAATTGGTTTCACTCCAAGCTTTTTTTAAATTATATTGAGCTGTTATCAGGAATATGCTGCTGCCCATACCCTGTTCTACTTCTTTTGTATCGCCTCTTACAACACCCACGGGACGTTGTGAGCTTCTCTTACGCGGTTGCATTAACATTGATGTAGACAGTGTTAGTGATTTTATAGTCTTGTTTTTTAATATTAAATCAAAATTCGTAATTTAGCCTTTTGTGTTGCACTTCGAGACCTATATATTCCGTTATAATAACGCTTAAAATAAAGTGTTTTAGCTTATAATAATGAACGAAACAGTTTTAACAGTGGTAGAGCCACGCGCCAGATTTTCCTGTCGCACGGATGGGCCAGCTCGAACCGGGGTGGTACCACGACCTCACAGAAAACCAGCGTGAAGTAGAGGTTTACCTCTGCGTTTCGCTTGGTGAGTACAGGTGGCCGGAGGCCCTTTTCACTGGAAACGAGGCATTCCATCTTAGTCCTCACGGGTGACTACGCATCTGCATTTTGATTTGCAAACGAGGATAGATGTAGATGTCTATGGGCCGCAGCAACCACTTACCATCAGGTGAACTGTGTGCTAGTTTTTCACCCTTATCCTATTAAAAAAAAACGAAAGTACTAATAATGAAATGAAATAACTCTGACGTATATTTTCGTAAAACGCTGTGGAGGGATTGTCTTCGCTCTAAAAAATTGTTATTAGCAATTATAATTTTGCTTTGTAGTGCACTAAAGATTTCATCTTTCTAACGCCATAATTTTCTGCAAATAATCTGCTAACATCGTTACGATATCGCCCTTGAAAAAACCCTAAAACATAAAGTTTTCGACGCGAGTTTACTACAATACCTCTTAACAATTCCAGACCGAATTTCAATTTTAAATGAGACTAGCCATCTGTGCAGTACATGGTTACTACACGGCCATGTGGTCAACGAGCAAAAATTGTAGAGCGATAATGAGGCCTACGTCCGGTCTGCGTAGCTATCACGACTGATAGTGCCGGTGCCGGAGTGTCGAGGAACACCGAACCTATCTGTGTCGCTATCATCTATTCTTAGATAAATTTTTCACACGTTTAAGATGAGATAATTTTATTATTGCACGCGGCAGGCTCGTGCTGGTGCCATCTCCAATATCAAAGCATAAGTTTACTAACAATAATGTCTTCCAGACCGAATATCAATCATGTCGGTTAGTCTCAACGGACCAGGAATCGCAAAAAAGCGCAAGATAGAATTATTAGAACCGGAGACCCTTTTTACTGGAAACGTGGCATTCCATCTTAGTCCTCACGGGTGACTACGCATCTGCATTTTGATTCTTTATTGAGGCTAAATGTAGATGTGTATGGGTCACCGCAACCACTTACCATCAGGTGGACTGTGTGCTCGTTTGTCATCCTTATCCTATTAAAAAAATACCGTGCACTAGTGTGCGCGCAAGCTGAAGTGCATCTTTATTCCCTCACTCTCATAGTCGGACGAGATGCGGGCGAAATACCGCCAATTTTCTGATTCCGGACTGCAGTTAAGGATAGAACGTGCTTAAATTAAAAAAAAAAAGCTAATACTTAATATTTAACAATATTTTATAACTTAATCATAATAATGATTTTCGTATTGTAAAGTCGTCTGTGTTGAACACTTATTTCACTTTAAGTCTTCTTAAATCCACTGCTGGAGATAGGACTGTAGAATGTGCCAGCTGGTAAGCATTTCTTGGAATGAAAAAGAAATTTATTCAATTCTATAGCAATATTTACGGATACTTCTCAGTGGATGGACATAAAAACCCTTAAATTTAATAAGGAAGTTCTAATGTAGGGTACAAATGTTGCAGTGATATTCTACCGCATTTACTATGCGCCTAAGCGCACAGAACAAGAAAATTCTTCACTCTAAACGACAATTTTCGACGCCATTTTAAGAATATTATTTTATTTCCCTTGAGGAAAATATAAAAATAGAACTTTATGAAAAAGCAAATGATTATATTAACTAAAATAAAATATATATTAAATTTTTGCTAAGTCGGCGAAGCTAAGTGGAACATATTGAATATCTTCAATACTTGTAGTAAATATTTTGTTACATTTATTTACTACAAGTTTTCATAAGGAAACTTCATCATTCATCATTACAGCCTTTCATAAGTCCACTGCTGAACATAGGGCTCCCCCAAGGAATGCCACAAAGCACGGTCCTGAGCCACCTGCATCCATCGACTTCCTGCATGTTTTACCAGGTCGTCACTCCATCTCGTGGGTGATCACCCTACACTTCGCCCACCGGTACGAGGCTGCCACTCAAGAACCTTTGTTCCCCATCGGTTGTCGGTTCTTCGAGCTATATGGACGGCCCACTACCACTTCAGCTTACTAATCCGTTGGGCTATGTCGGTTACACTGGTTCTACTGCAGATATCCTCATTTATAAGTTTATCACGCAGAGAAACCCCGAGCATAGCCCTCTCCATAGCTCGCTGAGCGACCTTGAGCTTCCTCATACGGCCAGCAGTGAAGGACCACGTCTCAGATCCGTAAGTCATCACTGGCAACACGCACTGGTTGTACAATTTCGTTTTAAGGTTTTGAGGTATGTCTAATGAGAAGATGTGTCGTAGTTTCCCGAACACTGCCCAGCCGAGTTGAATCCGTCGATTGACCTCAAGGTCGAAGTTTGACTTACCTGGTCACATTGCGTAATAACATTTTAGGAGACCTATATTATATAAAACAAACGAACAACTAAAATATTTATAATTATATAAGATTATATAAGACCCAAAGGTAATGAATATCCACTATGGGATATCATTCCGCGGGTGTTGTAAGAGCCGACAGAATGAAACAAATCAGGAGAGGGGCTGCAACGTCTTCTTAATAACGACTGATAATAACTGCGGTTGCAAACCCCCTTGCCAAGCGTGGTTACTATGACAAATATCTCCCCTGTAAGGCAAACTATGGGGCCGGCCTATTTTTTTTATAGGAGCACTAAGATGGAATGCCTCGTTTCCAGTAAAAAGGGTCTCCGATTCTCTACACTCACTGCAATTTTATGGTGGTATTTTGTGAGTGTGTGATCCTTCCACGGTCGAACTGAGCCATTCGTCCTATAACTATGCTACTAATATAGCTACAGTATAGCTCTACTACGTGAAGCCTATGTTCAACTGTGGACTTTAATAGCCTGTAACGGTAACGGAACATTTATATACAATGAAAAAAGATTTCATTAAGCTAATGCCATGTTTAAATTACTGTGTAAGATTTTTCTTGATGAGGTTTTTTTAACTACCTCATTTTAAATAAAATGTATATCAGTTTAAATAAAATATTAGCACAATGTTGAATACAATGCGAGAGAAAATGTTGTTTTTAAACAGAAATTAGGTCGCTTAAACAATAAACGCTGGTCGTTTTAAATAAGTGATAAATAAAATTAGTGTTTATTGGACACTGCTTGCGGATTTTGTTTGCTCACCGCCACTCGCCCACTTTGTATTTTACGGTATTTATCATTTTTGAAACCTTGAATTTGAATTTAGAATCACTTGAAAGTACCGTGGCGCAGTGGCTCAGTGGCTCAGTAATGAGTTGCAGCGCTGGGGGTCGCGGGTGCCAATGAAATACTACTGGAACAATAATTGTTCCGGATCTTGATGTGTATCTTTGTGCAATTTATGTATATAAACTACCACGTAGGTACTACGTATTCTTTATGTGGTTTCATAACTTTACACGTAATGTAATACAGTAAAACCTGGATAACTGGGACCTTAAGGGAACTGCAAATTTGCCTCACTTAAAGAGGTATTCCACTTATCCAGTGTCTCAGATATCCAGGTATAAATAAATCTCTGTCTAATTTACAGAGGGTTCCATTAATAGAGGTGGAAATAAGAGGTTATTTCAGTTACAGAGGTGCGATTATTAAATTAAATAACATCTTGTAGGCAAGAGTGGATAGGCTTTTGTTACGCTAAGACAATGCGATTTACCATCTAGGGCTTCATCACCACTTACCACCAGGTGGGATTGTGGTCAAGCACTGGCTTATAATAAGTAAAGAAAAAAACATTATACATGAGTTGCATGTAATCTTTATTAACAATCTAAAAGCATAAACGGATATTAACTTGAGTTTTTCATGTACTGATAAAGACTTAAGCCTTCGCTTCGGCAAACTAAAACTGAAGATAGAATAAGAATTAGTAAACAAAACTGTATACTAAATATAGTCTCAGTAAAAGAGGTATAATATACTCGCTGTCTCAATTATAGAGGTAATTATAACGATGAAATCGAAAGAACTAATCCCAGATATACAGGTTTGTTTTGTCCCACTAACAGAGATAATTCAGTGCTAAAGTGTTGGGACCTAAGCATGAGTTTCAGTTATGGAGGTTTCTCACTTATCCAGGTCTCACTTAACCAAGTTTTACTATATTAGGTCTTTACCTATGAAATTGCCGTTTTATATGAAATAAGTTTTTTTATTTCTATTAAACAAAGTAATCACCCATGCAATCGATGCATCTTTGTCAACGCAGTGACATTTTATTGATGCCCTTCTCGAAGAAATTAGCTGAACGGGAAGCAACTAATTCTTCGAAGGCATTTTGTACTTTCTCGGGCATTGAATTCTTTTCCCACCAAAAAGTTATAAAAATTCTGTAAAAAGAAAAAGTCTGTAGGCGTAAGGTCTCATAAGACCTACGGCGGATGACGGAGAGCTTCCAACACCAGCTCTTGTAACTTGGAGACCGTCACGAACGATTGACCAAAGCTGGTTGGAGACATGCGAGCTTTTCCATCATTGTGTTCAGTTCTTCACAGTACTATCAATACTTCACAGTAATGTTCATCTCGTTTGATAAGAAGCTGTGGGACTAGCGCTAGACCAACAAACAGTGACTATCACTTTTCTAGGGATAAGTTTTCGTTTAGGGTATTATATATTTAGGTGCAGAAACAGGATCCATCCAACCAACTTGCTGAGTGCGATTGTCAAACAGAATCCATTTTTCAAACAAACCTTTGTCAAACAGAATTCGCAGGTAACAATGTGGTGCAAAATTCCTTCGTTTGTGTGCCTATTGAGCAGTGCAAGGCATGTCTAGACGCGTACTTCGCGCTGGCGACCATTGAGTTCGTGGGGCACCATTTGTCACATTTGTCCAGCTTTTATACCTTTTCAATTGGACGCAAATGGACCAATATTGTTTTGATGCTAACGTCGAAAGCTGCTGCTAATACAGCCGTAGTGATCAAATCATCAGCTTCCACAATAACTTTTAATTCGTCATTGTCGACCAAAGTTTTCGGACGACCACGGGCTTCATTTTTCAGGTCGATATTTCCAGAACGGTGGAACGGTCGAAAAGGCGTTTGTTTGTAGTATTCGCTCTGTAAACGTCGTTGATGTTGCGTGCCGGTGGAGCCACGTTGCTGCCTCGGCGGTACTCATATTCTATAATAATTCGCATTTTTAATGTATCCATGATGACGAAAATCATTCAAATGCGATGAAAACATAACGCTAATCAATAAACAAATAACCTATTTTGAAAAAAGAATTCCATGTTTTGAAAAAAAAAAATAACCTGCTAACTAAAACTACGGAAACCTGAATTAAAAATTTATATTTTTACCAAATGAGAGATATACCAGGTGTGGCGACTAGCGGCTGTTATTTAAATTAATCTCATTGCATGAATACTTAATGCCAACTGGTTAAAAGCTTTGATAAAGGGACATAGCATTAGCACGCACACACGCGATATAGATGTCCACCAGATGTTATGTGTACCTGGGACCAATTTTAAACAAAGGAGTTCTTGGATTTTTGATGCCCTTGAAATGTGATGTTATTGATATCACAAGCTATATAAAAAGATTAAACATCTAGACCACCACAGTACATCTGTACTTGAAAATCAACAATTCGTCCCACAAATGCTGGTGTCTCTGGAATTCGAACTATAGGAAACTATAATATTATATAATACGAAATAGTAAAGTCACTCGGTTCAACAACAAAAAAATTCTTCTGCTATCACTGTTTGCTGTTTAAACAATGGATATGAACGCAAATACTTACGATTGTCACCAATCGAAGGCCACCTGAAGCTGAAGGTCAGCATGCGCCAGTCCGTTTGTAATTATCACCTGTTGTTTATATTTGTATGTAAATGTTTTCCTTATTAAATCTAAAACTATACCGTTGGAAATCATAAACATGTCGTCTTGAGTACTTCTTACGAACTACATGAAACGCTACTAAGTTTGCTTAGTAGCGTTTCATGTAGTTTCTTGCCAGCTCTTTCCAAGACAGGCCCCAAAATTACTTTTAATGAAAAAAATATTTAAAAAACAAAAATACTGAAGAAAAGATACAGAAAGTTCAGAATAAGTAATATAAGAAAATTGTAAAGAAAAATTAATTTTACTGCGCATGCACACTTTCCTATGGGTCGATCGGTAGGCAACAACGTTGTTGTCCATAAATCACAATCAATTTGGGATGATTTCAAATAAAATTAGAAGTCTTTCTCAAAGTGGGCGATAACGACCCGTTGTGGGCGTTGGAGACCTAGAGGGGGGCGTTAAGGGGTCTAGAAAAAAATGGGGGGGGGGGGCGTTGGCGTGGTTTACGGGAGATGGTTAATTTGCGATTTCATTTAGATACTTTATATTTCAAAATGTACTAAAATTAAAACCTACCTACTACTCAATATCGAATAATTAGTTTATATTTCTGCCCTGTACGATGCTATATAAACTAGACTAGAAAACGTAATCAAATGCAAAATATTGTATGTAGTTTCACAATATGCACATGATTTTGTGTTATTTATTAGCAATAAAAACATTAAAACACGTGAAAGCTAATATGCAGAAAGTTTTAAATGATATGGTTATGTTGGTGGGTGAAATTGGTTTATCTTCGAGCAAATCTAAATTATGTTTCTTCAGTAGAGGTCGAAGGATGAATTTTCCTTTGGTATGCTTAAACGATCAGCCTTTACTTTCTAGTGACTGCATTAAATATTTAGGTATGTGGTTCTATAGAAGTTTAACTTGGAGTAAGCATATAAATGAAATTATTGCTAAGTGCTCCAAATTGTTAGCATTAAACACCTTAAACACCTACGTAAATTTGTATCTCTCACTAATCAGAAGTCATATAGACTACGGTAGGGAAAGTGAGTTAGTAGTTCCACCACTATTTTTAAGAAGACATTTTTTGGCATATAAATACAGTTTAAAGTCAATTTCTTGGTCCAACAACGTAATGAGCTTCGTCGATTCAAAAGAAATTTTAATTTTGATATTTGAGTAACAGCCATTAATTAACAGTTAAATATGTTGTTAAATTAAACCTAAACAGCGTAAATTCGTGTAAAAATTGTTATTTCTGAACTTAACATAAGGCGTTTGGGGTGGCATAAAATATACTTTGATATTAAGGATACAGGACTAAATTTAAACTAAATGTTGATGTGTCAATAATGATGCTGGACCTCATTGCAATTTTTCAAGCTTTATTATATAAAACAAAATTAATAAAAAATGTTATTTTTTGCAATATCAAAAGTGCTTTGCAGCATACAGCTTAATATGATATTTTGAAATTTATTAATATTTATAATAAACGGAATAATCCGGTAATAGTGCAATGGGTCCCGGGTCATATAGGCCTTAAGGGCAATGAAGAGGCTGATCGCTTATCTAAGCTAGCTGCAATAGAGGGTGACATCATTAATTTTATACCAGATCCGACTTAATATGTTTCAAAATATAAAATTGTATGTTACCAAAATTAGAAAAGCTACTTTGAAGAGAAATCTAAAACGAAAGGCATCTGGTATAGAATTATACAAAGTGAGCCTTATCGTGTACTTTTGTTTAATGATAGTGATCTCAGCAGAAATTTTGCTAAGTTAGCCCTAAGGCTTCATTCTGGTCATATTCCATCAGCAAAGTTCGCTTTCTTAATGGAAAAAAACCTTTACCGAATTGTGATGTATGCAACAAAATTGAAGATGTTTACCATTTGTTGATGGTATGTGTCAAGAAAGAAAAAGATAGACAAACTGTGGTGAAAGAATTTAACGTATATGTTTTGGATGTCGATCTAGTGCAAATGGTTTTATCAAACCCCAAATCAAAGATGTCAAGAGATTTATTCCGGCTGGCTTAACGGCTAGGACGGAATAATTATCTTCTCATTTTCAGTATGTTTCTTTTTAGGTTAGTAATTTAACTAATACTCACAATTATACTTTCTTATTTTGTTCTAGTGTTAGCAGTAATTATTATAAGGTATGATGGGATTGGCATGTCGTTTCGACAAAAATCCCAAAACGAGTTAAAGAGGAAACGAAAAAACCTAGAAATACTTTACATATAGCGTATACAGTACTAATGTTGGCACTCCTTCAATGATTAACACTTTGCTATTTTAATCTGAATATTAAGAATGTTTTCCTTTTTCTATATCACAGCTACACAGATATTGCTAAGATATATAATTACTTATACTAACAATACACATTTATATTTAAAGCGTCAACTATTTTCCTATAAGGGCTGTTTTAAAAATGTGTCCGGACAAATCCGTTAAAATATAACAAAAAGTTAAAGTTATGTGGCTAGATTCTGAGACAAAAATGTGATTTTTAGGTAAGTTTATATGCAAGTTTCTGTCTATTTTAATCAATTCATTAAAGCATATTAAACGTTATTTTATCGTTGTGAAATAGAAGCATCGGTTTTTTTATTTGTGCCAATGACTATACTTCACTTTGCTTGACTACATAATCATTGGCATATATGTCAATCACTATATTTTCTTTTGTCCAAAATCTATTCTTGACACTGCCAATGACTATATCCTTTGAGTAGTGCCAATGATTATGACTGAACTTTTTCATATTTTGAATTGATGAAGAATACTGTTATTAAGAGCGGGCGCTTTAGAAAAATAACTGGCGCACTTACATTTAACATTCCACGCGCGAATTTACAGTTCCCACTAAATAAGTAAAGTCAAAAAAACTAACAAGCTGAAAAGCCGACCTGGTCCTGGCACAGTTTTCGATGTCATAAAAATGTCAATGATGTGAGGTTTTTGAATAAATACCCCATACATACTAAACCGCTTTATAGAGGGAGAATAAAATGTCTATGAAGTGGATCATGTATAATCGAAGTCTTGCATCACTGTTCTTTGGAGTAGACGGTAAAACCTATTATTTTCCCCCTGTACAAAATGTGATCAGACGTTCAAAAGTTAGTGCCTAGAGAGAGGGTTATTTGCTATCTTAAATACGGCGCAACTTTGCCCAAGTCTCGCCATAATACCTATAGCCCTTAACCTGAATGCGACGCGACTATTGCAATCAGCTGATATCACTGCATTTCGGCCCACCAAAGATATGTGGTGTAAACTTGTCTTCGAATGACGGACAAACAATTTGACAAAAAGGTTACTAAAACAGATGCGGGCCTATATTAGCAAGACTTTTACCGTATTGAAATAAATCTACATTATGAAATGGTTTTGATAGATGTGGGTTGTGCCCATTTAGTCCAGACAAAGTGGATTAAACAAAGTGTCCGGTGCCCTTGAAATCACCGTTCCTTGCCATTACGCCGAATTACCTAATATTTTAAGAATAACGACTAATAACGACTGAATTTTAATTTTAACTTTATCAAATTTGCCTTGTATCCTTTCACTTAATAATGGTTTATCAGTACCAGAGCGTATACAACCTGCAGAGATTATTGTTGAGTATCAGAAAGAAAACTAACCCCAGCAAATTTAGAATTTGTTGGAGGTGAATGGGTGATTGATTGAGTTTTTTCCATTGTCAAATACGTATTGCAAAAAGCAGGTAAACTACGCTCTTATTTTGTGCTAACAAGTGAAGATTCGGAAGCAGCGGAGTTAAAAAAATAATGGAAAAATTGGGCACAATTGGAAAATGCAGAATTGAATTAGTCAGCCAAATATAGAAACAAACTGACAAACATAACAAGACGAACGAAGCCAAAAACTCTGATATTATAATACTCTCTAAATGTTTAATCTAAAAAAACCGAAATAAAGTTCGATTTCTACAAAATATCGAGAAAACACAAAGGTTTTACTAAAAAAGCCACATCAAAAATGTATACGAAGAAAGAAAAAAACATGGCAGACCAACGAAACCGCTTTCAGATAAGTGTTATAACAATAAGATGGAGCTTAGAAAGATCTGGGTATAACTTTTTAAGACTTCCAATGGTGCCAATGATTATACTTAATTTAGAGCGCCATTCACTATGCTAAAGTGCCAATGATTGTAACATTCCCTAGAAAAAAGTTTAATTAGATTTTTAACTTAATTAAACATTTCTTTTTAAACGTAATGCGTTATTTTATTTATGACTATCTAAACTAATATCCAACAAAACAATAAGAAATATAACAAATTTGTTTATTTACGAGAATTAACCACATACAAGCAGAAATCCGCTTAAAGTGCCAATCATTATACTGCTTACCCTATTTCGTAGGATTGTAATAAGTTTTTGTTAAATAACGCTATTGATGCAATCCGGTAGCAATCGGCTGGTTCATCGATACTTGTCTTAAATTGCTGAGTACGATTGAGCGTCGCTTCGTCGTCAAAAGAGATAAACGAGTTTGTGAACGAAACTATATAAAAGCTCGTAATAATTTTTATATTTTTATTTGTGGTTTTGGCACGTAATCTTTAAACAAGTATTTAAGTTCAACACTTTATTTATATATTTGTAAAAACAAAGCCATATCGGAAGCAAAAAAGAAGAGACGGCCAAAAAAGAAGTGCAGAATTTATTAAATATGGATTCATAGAAAATTCGACTAATCCATCTTTGCCTTTGTGCCCTATTGGTTCAAAAACATTTTCAAACGATGCGATGAAGCCTTCAAGACTTCAAAATCAATTGAATAAAATGCATCCAGATAAAAAGAACAAAAATATAGCCTATTTTCAAGACCTGGAAAAGAAGCATAATGCTCAGCCAAGTGTATCAAAACTTTTTTCATTGGTTGCTAAACAAGACCATGACTGACTTCGAGCTTCATACAATATCTCTTTGTTAATTGCTCAAACAGGTAAACCACACACCATCGGAGAAACGTTAATTTTGCCGGCAATAAAAGAAGTTATAACTACTATGCTCCATAAACCGACGGCAGACATAATTCGAAAAATTCCTTTGGGCAATAGTTCTGTGCAAAGACGAATTGATGAAATGGCTGAAAACATTGAAGAGTAATTGTGCAATCATCTGAAGACTAGTCAATTTTCAATTCAGTTGGATGAGTCCACTTTATACCAACTAACGAAGCATTGTTGCTGTCTTACGTGAAGTTTATTAAAGATGAAAAAATATGTCAAGAATTATTATTTGCTAGAAGAAATTAGAGACAGACACAAAAGGAGAAAGGAATTCCCTTGAAGAATATTATATCAGCTGCTCCAGCTATGACGGGCTGTCAAAAAGGCTTCATTGCGTACTTAAAAAATAAAATTCCAGATGTGCTTGCTGTACATTGCGTTATACATCGACAACATTTGGTTGCTAGAAATTTAAGTGAACGACTGTTTCAATCATTGCAACATGTCATCATAGCAGTCAAGAAAATCCGATACCACTCTTGACAGATCATTTAATCAGCTTTGTGTTATTAATGATGAAGATTTCAATCAATTGATCTTCCATACAGAAGTGTGTTGGCTATCAAAAGGAAATAGTCTGACTCGATTTTACAATCTGTTTGACTCTGTCGTAGAGTTCTTGGAAAATAAAGGCACAGAATTGCGCGACAACCTCATCACATCAAAGATATCGCATACCTGATAGACCTTTATAAATTGCTTAATTATATGAATCTCCAACTTCAAGGCGATGACTTGAACTTAATAAAAACAAAAAATGTCTCTGCTTTCGTAGATAAGCTGCTCTTACACAAGAAGAATCTCGGCAGACATGAGTTCCATAATTTTCCCAATTTAGCAGTATCCTGCAATAACGACGACTTGCTTGTCTACTGCCAACATTTAGAAAATCTCCACAGTGATTCCATTGAAAGATTCCAGGATATTTTGAAATTAGAAATACCAGACTGGGTGTTAGATCGTTTTTCAAATGTTCACATAACAGTATCACCCCAACTGGAAGAAGAACTTATAGAACTGACAACGAACGAGGAAATAAAAATCAAATTCACAAATGGCTACCAAGAATTTTGGCTACAAAAGTCAATCCCGCAGTTGTACCCTGGATTGTGGTCGACCGTTAAACGATTTTTGATAGCATTCCCATCGTCATATTTGTGTGAACGTGGATTTAGCGCTGTGAAAACGCTGCTTACTAAAAAAAGAAATCGTTTGCATGTTAATGAACGCGGCGACTTACGACTGTTTTTGAGTAAAATCGAACCTGATATCAACAAACTTGTTAATAATCATTAATTTCATCATTGGATTAGTTTTAAAACTAAAATTGATTACCTTTATATTTATTATTTCTTTTAATTTGATTAAAATATATTCTTAATATTAAAAAGTTGCGTTTTAATTGCTCTCACTGGTAATAAATGTCTATTTTAGAATGTATATATGGGATATGGGGTAGTGGATAGTCTTACACAACCACTTCACGATTTTACGCAATAGAATACAGTCTAAAATATTTACCCCATTTATATTACCGGTATCTGTTTAATTGGGCTAATTTACAAACAAAAATAATTACATAGTTATTTTATTTATTGGGATTCGCCTGTGACCTCGTCATTTCGTCGCATTAACCGATCCATATATGTAATAAGATTGGAGATACCTAACTTTAAATGCAGTATGATAGTTAATTTATATTTTACACAAATAATGGTTCCACCTGTTTTGAACCATGTACCTAAAACCTTGGTCCACTGAGAAATGGCCGATTAGTATTTAAAAAAAAAACCTTGCGATTTTAGTTACGATCCGTTTTATTTCGAAGTGCACGTAAAAACTGTTTATATATAACTAACTATACGTTCGGCAACTTTTGTCGACTTAAAATTAAAAAAAAATGTCTAAGTTGATCAGCCAGTATTTATATTTTATATGGTTTTTCAATGCACTTTCTCCACTGTATAATGTCGTAAGTAAAGCGAAACGCTTTCTAAATAATATAGAAAACATGTGATCTATGTGTGTTTATTGACTCTTCAAATCAGTAGCATTATTAAAATTAATTTTATGTTAAATAATAGTCAGATTTCTATATAAATAATTAATTTACATGATACGACGATATACGACGTGATCATTAAAACAATGTAGCGTGGCACGTGTAACGACGTGGTGTAAACTATGAGAGATAGCGGGGCTCTCTATTATTATACTAGCTTTTGCCCGCGGATTGCACGCGTGGAGGTCGGAAAATGATATTAATTCGAACTAAAAGTATACATAAGCAAGCTATGCTTCTATATAAATTTGAATGACCACAGTCAATGTGTTATTTCAAGACTTGAAACAGGAGTGAAAGGAACCATCGTTTGAGAACCTGCATTTCCAAGAAATAAAATATACTCATGGACACGTGACATATCCACTAACCATATCAGAGAAACTGAAACGAGATGAACAGCAGCATCATCCTAATTGCAGCTCAAATAAAAAAAAACTGCGGTGGCTAACCCGCCTGCCGAACGTAGCAACTATGGCAAATTTTCCGCTGTGGGACTATCTATGGGGGAGGTCTATGACCAGATGAAGACTTTTTTTATAGGATAGGGTGACAAACGAGCACACAGTCCACCTGATAGTAAGTGGTTGCTGTGGCCCAAGAACATCTACATCTATCCTCGTTTGCGAATCGAAATGTAGATGCGTTGTCCCCCGTGAGGACTAAGATGGAATGCTTCTTTTCCAGTAAAAAGGCTCTCCGGTTCTCCACACTCACCATACGAAACACAGCAGTGTTAAACTGCTATTTTACGCTGATATTCTGTGAGAGCGTGGTCCTTCCCCGATCGAGCCGACCCATTCGTGCTCCATCTATACTACAAATATAGCTGCAGCATGGCTCTACCACGTGCAAACTTTTAATTGATCGCTATAAATGGGTCAATGAATTTGAAGTCTACAACTACCCACACTACTTAAATTGCTCAATACACATTTTTATGCCTAGTTTTTATCAAAGAACATGGGATGAACCTTTGACATTTCATATAAACCCTTCCCATGCTCCACATTTATAAATATATTCATACGTTAATCATAAATACTTCTATAAAATATTTCTAAGACCTACGTGATATGTTTGCTTTAATAATTTTACCATTTAAAAAAAATTCTAATAAAATTAAGATCATCTCATTAGTTGTTTTTTTTTGCGCCATAATAAGTACACTTTTGTTAAGCTTTTCCGTTTTTAGGGTTCCGTACCTCAAAAGGAAAAAACAGAACCCTTATAGGATCACTTCGTTGTCCGTCTGTCTGTCTGTCAGTCTCTCGTGCCCTTTTTCTCAGGAACGCGTGGAGGTATCAAGCTGAAATTCATATCAAATACTCAAGTCCCTTGGAGCTGTGAAAAAATCAAAAGACAGACGTTTGTGCCGCAAATTTTCGACATTCGCAAAGGAATCAAAACTTACAGGGTACTTCCCGGGAATTCAGAATCGTAAAATTTGGTACGAAGGAACGTATTATGGCACAGATAAAGGAAAAATTGCGAAAAGCATACATTTTTAGTTACATCATATAATAAAAATATTTTTAAAAATTTTAAACTTATATACCTACGGATTTGTGCGGAACCCTCGGTGCGCGAGTCCGACTCCCACTTGGCCGGTTTTTTTTTAACTTTATTGTGCGCTTCTCTTTCTTTTACTTTAACATGTTAAGTTAGCCTTTAAGTATGATGCGTACTAAACTTTAGAATAATCAATTATTTATGTAAAAAAAAATTGCACAATATCATATTGGCTTCTTAATAAATAAATAATTAAAATTTTCTATGATTTAATCCACTCCTTGTATCTATTGAACATTTTAAACTAACTCTCAGTTTACGATTTTAAATAACGCAAATAATAAGATATTTTTATAAATATTAATGAATCAGAATCATTATGATGCGGAAACTGTTCGCAATGAAATATGAATTTGTCTCGTTAAATAATCATTGTATGAGATATAAGATTGTATTCAAAAAGTTTGTTGTTGGGAATACTATTATGTTGTATGTTACTGAATGACTCGTTAGTCTAATTGTCGTAAGCGCCACTGCTGATTATGAGGTCCCGTTTTCGAAGCTCGGGTCGGGCCAAAATAAGTTATTTGGTTTATCTGTCAAGAAATTCTTAGTAGCAGTGCAAAGTCAAGAAATTGGCGGTGTTTCACCCCATGCCTCGGAAAGCACATAAAGCGGTTGACCCTGCGCGTGATCTCCCTTCGACCGCGTCGTATTTTCGTCTTATTGGACTATGTAAGTGGGAGAATAGATTGCACCTGTGTTTGCGCACAAACACATGTGCATTATGATCCTGCCCTGCGCAGATGGCTAGTCTGCGTTGAGACAGGCCGCCGTGACGAATTTGGTCTGGAGGACATAGAGTTATATATATACATGGGAAAAAAAGTGTCGTCGTCGGATGATGCTTTTTGTCATAACCTTTGTAATTTTATCATCGATATCTATAATGTATATTCTATTTCTTTTTCTATACTTATATATATTTAATAAATCTGTAGAAAAAATGTATTCTCACGATTCACGTAAAAACTTCTGGCTTACATGAAATTTGATGTGTAGGCAGTAAATGACCGTGTATAACATATAGGCAACTTTTATCCGCTTACGGAAGATATAAAAAAAGGTTTATATTTTTCCTTTTTTTTAAAGTTGATTGTGATAATGGAAATCTAGAAAAGAAATTGAAGTAATCGTGCCACCAAACTGAAAGGACAGAACAACGTCTGGCGGGCGAGCTGGTAAATAATAAAAATGTTATTTTGTCTTGTCGTAGATTCTACCGTACATCGATGGATTTAACCACGTATCGAAGATCGCGGCCCTGAGCGACGTGGAAGTGAGCCTCGTGCGCGCATGCGTACAGAATCTCGTTTACTACGGCGTCGTGACGATCGTGCCGATCTTCCAGTATTGCGCTGTGAGTATCATCAGGGTACAATAGGGTGTCAACATGGTTAGCAGCACACAGTGAACGCAAATAAAAATGGATGTATTACTTTTAGCGAATTAAGCTTCTGGTTACTGATGATGTTCTGATAGCCTTTTGGCTTTTACAGCTTCATTTAAGCGCGTAGCATGGCACAATATTTTACACACTCATACTTTGAAACTCCATCGCGTATAGAACAGATTATTATAATATTTTATTACAACTTGTGATGCAATCAAAAGCTGACCTTATTTTCCGACAGTATTTGGTTACATTTGCTATACATCATATATTATGTCGCTTACAACTTTATTGAATGACGCCTTTGTGCTCGTCGCCAGGGACATTTTATCACAAAACAAAGAGAGTATTTTTGTAATAAGGCGCAACGCAAATTATAATTAATTGGTGTTATGAATGTGACGGTATTGGAACTACATTTGTTCGTAGCGTAATTGGTAAGCCACGCAGCGTATATGCTTTGGGTCATTTTTGGAGCTAAGACTGCTTCCATGTTTAGTTTGCGTTCACTGATCAACCAAGTCAGAAGAACATGAACAGTCATAAAGTTACGAAAGAGTATGTATGGCTTGGTTCTAAGTGTCAAACTCCACATAGCGAGTGGGTTTTCGACCGGTTGTAGACAATGATACAATGAGAGTGGTTTAATATTTATTTATTTTTTAATAAAAAGTGAAACCTGATTGCAAAAACTTAAAATTAAATACCATAATTTCTACATAAAGCTTCATCCAAACCAAGTGGGAGCGTCGACCGTGCAGCGGATGCCATCCATACCCATACATCCATCCATCCATTACAGTCTATAAAAGTCCATTGTTGAATACAACAACAATTACAACAATTGCCTCACCTAAAGATTGCCTCATAGGTATAATTTTGCCATAGTTGCCACGCTTGGCAGGCGGGTCGTCAACCGCAGTTTTTTATTATTCTGAGTTGTTACCAGGAAGGTACTGCTGGCCATCTTGTTTTTTAATTTCCCTTTGTCGCCTCTTACGACACCCACGGGAAGATATCACGTACATCTTCTGTTATTAAAAATAACAGAGGATGTGCGTGATGGCATGGAGTTTGGAAAGTTGACGGTGTTATTATCGTCATTACAGCCTTTCACAAGTCTACTGCTGACCATAGGCCTCCCCCAAGGAATGCCACAAAGCAGTTTTAATAGATTTATCTAACGTTTTTAATACCGTTGACCATGATATGCTCATCGCCATCTGGTCCTACATAGGTTTTTCCTTATCAGCACGGAATATGGTTGCCTTCTATCTTCGTGGTGGCCAACACGCGGTCCGTGTCGACGATGTGGTGTCCGATTGGTGTGACTTAACCACTGGTGTTCCGCAAGGTGGAATTCTCTCTCCATTACTTTTCTCTATATATTTATTAATATGATTACTTGCAACTGTATGTTCATGCCGATGCTACTAATATAAATAATGCTGTAACCGTGATTAACTCAGATCTTAATTGGATTCTTAATTGGTCAAGAAGATACGGGGTCACTGTTAATCCCAGCAAATGCCAAGCTATATTCTTAGGTAGCGCACGTCAATTAGGTAAACTTAATCATACATCAGTAGATCCACTGATTTATAATGGCGAGGTAATTTCGTACAGCTCTCATGTTAGGGACTTAGGATTAACCTTGGATTGTTGTCTTACTTGGCGCAGTCAGGTCGAGGAAGTTAGCCGTAAAATTTGTACTACTTTGAGACAATTGTACAGATTTAAAAATATATTGCCGCCTTGTACGAAAAAACTTCTAATTCAATTCCTTATTCTTCCTATGTTTGATTATACCGATGTGTGTTACTTAGCTGCAGACAATTACTTGGTCAATAAATTGGATCGACTTCACAACGACTGTATCCGTTTCATTTACTGTCTTCGATTGTATGACCACATCTCTTTCTATCGCTCTCAACTTAAATGGTTAAATATCCCACAACGCAGGAACCTTAGAATTCTTAGTACCCTTTTCACTATCCTTAACGATCTGTTGGCCCCAGTGTATTTGAAATGTAAGTTTCAATATCTGGGTTCTTCCCATAATTGCAATCTTCGCTTTCATAACAATCTCGTACTGCAAATTCCCTCTCACCGTACTGGTTTCCTCTCAAACTCTTTCGCTGTTACAGCTGTACGACTCTGTAATATGCTTCCCTTTACAATAAGAAAATTCAAAAAAAAATCAAGTTGATTTTTAAAACAAAAGTAAAGGAACATTACTTGGGCTCATCTGACACATAAATATCTATAACAAATAATCTGTTATATCCTTATATATGTTTAAATAAATTTGATCTACATGTATGTGTATGTGTGTATATGCCTGTGTGTGTGTGTGTATGTATGGATGTGTATTTGTGTATGCATGAAATTTATCAATTTTAGGTTTTCATCCTAGCCCACTGCAGTACACACATCTCCCACTAACTTTCTTTTTTTTTGCTGGTAGAAAATGCCATATGGCATTAAGTCCGCCGTTTGTACCTTTAGTACAATAAAGTGTATAAATCTATACAAATAAATAAAATTGAAGTGTCTGTTTGTAATGTCAAAATAACAGCTTTTTACTAAATGCATATGAAAATGTTTACGGTACTTATAACAAAAAAAAAACAATTTTTAAAATTTTTGTCTGTCTGTTTGTTCCGGCTAATCTCCGAAACGGCTGGACCGATTTTGACGGGATTTACACTGGCAGATAGCATTAACTACTTTTATTTAAGTAAAAGAATTAGAGTTCCGTGCAAAAAAAATTAAAACCCATGAAATCCGATAGTAACGCGGGCGAAGTCGCCGGGAACACCTAGTAAATAAATAAATATTCAGTAGTGAATATTCTTTCACGATTATCTCCCTACATCATCTACCCGTGATGATATCTTATGGCGCCATGCACCCACGCGACCACAACGTGGGACGGTCGCGTCGATAAAGAGGTACGCATGCGTCTAGTAGCCAAACGTGTATGTACGAGCTAGTCACCTTGCTTGATATTTAATTCCATGATCCATGATAACAGGAGTATGGAAGATAGAGGTACGTAAGACTATCTCTGTGTCCGTCGGTGTCCGTCGAAATGCGTTAAATTAGGGTGGCGCTATAATTAGCAGCCAGGTACTCGTAAATTTTAAAAACAGCAAAAACAAAATGATATAAGAAAAAATTATAAGAATAAATCATAAAAACGTTTGAAAATATTTTTACTGTCGTAAAAAATAGTCTTTTAAAATTGTCAATTTTTAAACGTATATTAATTTGTAACAATAAAATATCTGAATTAACATAAACATTTATGTAATAAATAAAATATAAAAATAGAACAACAAAATATTATACAACAAATATAAACAATACTGCTACATTCATACCATACCCCGTATCTACGCTAGCGCTATTCTGGAAGCTTTTTGAACTGTTATTTATTATATTGTTATATACAGCTGTTAATATATTTTTATTTGCAGATTACAGTTGGACACTTTTTCATCTTGTCCCCCATATTAGATGGTCGTTCTTACCTCTACCCTCCATAAACAGGGTACAGTGAAGTCTATGGAAAAAGTGAGGGGACGTTCTATTTTTGATAATTCGAAAGATCTATAGGGTAAATAGGCTTCTTCATTAGAGTCAAGCTCTGATGAATTATGGGGATAACATAACCACGAAAGCAAGCAAAAACACTAGTCATGCAGGTGTGCACGTCTAGTTTCGTTTCCTACGAGGGTTATTAGTTTTATTATATCTTTTCAAAATAGTGTCCATTTACATCAATACATCGCATGCATCCGATGGAACCACTGAGAAAAGTACTTTACCCACTCGTCCTTAGGGGTCTCTTCGACGGCATATTGAAACGCAGCCACTGCTTCCTCGGCGTCCATAAAACGTTTTCCTCGAAGTTTATCTTTTATTTTCGGAAATAAATAAAAATCGCAAGGTGCGAGGTCGCTCTATATCGGGTGACCCAGTAATTCCACGTCTGATGTCGCCAAGTAGTCGATTGTTTGCTTGGCGGCGTGCGACGAAGCGTTGTCGTGGTGAAGGAGGATCCTACTGCGAGGTCGTTTCTCCCGAACTTTTTCCAAGACAAGTGGCAAACAATTGTTAGTTTACCACTCTGCAGTAACTGTTTTTCGATCCTCTAAAACAATTGCTGCGTAATGACCTGTCCTTCCGAAGAACGAGGCCACCATCTTTTTTCCACGCTTCGACCTCTTTTCACTTTAGTTAGCAACTCCTCGGAAGGAAACACCCAGACAGAAGACTGTCTCTTAGTTTCAGGATCATAACAATAAATCCAGCTTTCATTACCCGTAATCATGTCGAACACAGCATTTGAGTCACCTCCGTTAAATCTTTGAACAATTTCACGACACCTCTGCACGGGCCTCTGTCAAATTATGAGGTATCCAGTGGGCACAAAGCTTCCTGACCGCTAAATGTTCATGGAGGATTTTGTGCACTTGACTCATACCGACGCCTAAGTTTTTCCGAATCTGCTGATAAGTCATTCTTTTGTGAGTCTCTATCATACGCCGCACAACACTGATGTTATCTTCAGTCGTCGCCGTAGAAGGCCGTTCCTCACGCAGATCATCGGTGAGATTAGTGCAACCACGCTTAAACTCATTAAACCAGTTGTAAATAGTGGCACCAAATGGTACTTCATCGTGAAAGGTCAATCGAAGTCTATCATAACTTTCTTGTTGACTTAAATGACATCGAATGTCATAAAAAATCATTGTACGAAAATTTTCTCGCGTTAAATTCATGCTGACGTGACACAGACAATTTAATCTTGCAACTCAATTTTGAAGCAGATATCTTCAATCGATTGAGCTGAAATTTTGTATACACGTTAAGTTTGGATGACAATGCATGGTTAGCTGTGTGATGTCATTCTAAATCGAACATGGCGGAACACCCAAAATGACGGACTAGTTATTTTTAATGTGCTCCTACAATATGGGTATCAAATTAAAGGGCTTGCTTAGGGTAACTCGAAAAATAAAGTGACATCACTCTAAATCCAATATTGCGGACTTGTAAATATGGCGGACTAAGTCTTTTAAGCTTTCCTACAATATGGGTATCAAATGAAAGGACTTGCTGAGAATACGAATCCTAGTTAACTAAAAATAAGATGGTGATCATAAACTCGGTTGCTCCATTCCATCTGAAATTTTGTTGTGCCCCAGCACAACAAAGTTTTTTTGCAGTCCTCGATAATGATATTGAGGTCGAATTGTTCGAGTCTGTAGCATCGGTTGTTATCATCTGTTGTAATCGGTTGGTTAACTTTGACTTGTGTAATTTGGCGAGATAGGCGTCAACAGCATTGGTTTGCAACCTGTCTAGGAGAAGGGTAACTCCAAAATTAAACCTGGAACTGTGTTTCGTAAGGCACAAGTAAGCTTCAAGCTGAAATAAGTAGTGTATTACTCCAAACACCCGTGTCACGGTGAGGCCGTGCCGAGGACTGAGTGGCATCAGGGTGTAACATGATGTCGGTCCGTCTGAAATGTTGGTGTACTGCGACAAGCTTTTATGTCATATAAATTGTGTAATGATGTTATAAGTTGATAGTAAAAGTTTATTTTATTCTTTTTAGCGCATTTGAATAAAAGCTTGTTTTAAAAAAGTTTTTTTACTTTTAATTTATTATTATATCGCTTACAAGTGGCCAGTTCTAAAAACTTTCAGTGTACTGTTTTGGTAACAATGACATTCTTAACCCCAATCTACTTAATAATATTTTGACTTGTTAAATCTAGATAAATTCAAATACTAATTAATCGAGATATTATCGATTCGAAGTTTAGATTTTGGATAAGTGATTAATTTTTATCTTTGATTGGATTGTTGATAGAGAATTCGTTCGTTTCTATGTTTCTATAGAATCCCTTAAGTAGCCGCTAGTAGAAATCTACCAGGACATCATGAACATATTGACCGTGTTCATGAGGTTTGAAAGCATTTAAAGGCATTTAAAAAGTGAAAACTATAATATGACTTCGCGTCCAATAGGAACCGAAAGTTCTTGTCCACTACAAATATTTACATATTTTGTGAATTTTAATTATCTCTTCCTTTGCAGGTCTATAGTGCTACACCTAAACTTCGGCAGCTGACTAGGTGTGCAGGTCTCCAGCGTCAATGCGTGGAGTTTTGTGCCCGATCCCGTAAGTAATTTGATCTCTGTCATAGGCCTCTGCTGAACTGCATGGATCTTTAGCTTCCTTCAAGAACTGTCATAAAACTTGATCCGTTTTCGTGGCTTCGTTAATTGGGAGATTTTTTTAAGAATAACGTTGACAAACGAGCACATAGTCTACTTGATGTTCAGTGGATGCTGTACTATGGGCTACATCTATTCAAAATGCAGATGTGTTGTCATTCCAAAGGACTAAGATAGATGCGTCGTTTCCAGTAAAAAGGGTTCATTAGACAGCGTGTTCCTTCCCCAGTCGAGCCGATCCATTCGTACTACAACTATAATATACCTAGCTGCAGCATGGCTCCACATGTATTTTTTCTTACTTTCCCTATTGTCTCTTACGACATCCGCGGGACGATACGGAGCAGTAGATATTATTATAATATCTAATAAAAGACGTCTAGTATGTAATATTTTTTGTGCAACTACTTTTGAATGCAACTATACTAGAATTATTTTGTCCGTGCAGCTTGGGTCATAAATCATCGGAGTATTTCGCTCTCTCTCCCACTCACGGGCCTTAGGGGCGAGCATAGTGATGCGCATTATTGTTATCGATAAGCGTTATCGATAGTGTATTTAGTTTAGTTTTAGTTAATTAACACTAACTTTTCGGGATCTGTTTTCATTTCAGTCAAAAATGTTAAAACATTGTTGATAACAACACGTGCTTGTGCTGGTATTTGTTGGTGCCAGCAGCCAAAATATTATTTTGAATTAATTCTGCCGTTTTGGTATAAAACAAAGGAGTAGCCATTGTGTCACTAAAAAAAAAAACAGAGAGCGCAAAAACAAATTTTTCTTCGATATATGTACTAAATTATCATTGCACTAATTTGCAGGTATTAGGCGGGGGTAATAATGGAAAACAAATGACTCATAACATAACAATGTCGGACCACCCTTTGTATACCGCACCGCCGCCGTGTACCTGCCTTCGATGATTCATTTGTTGTTATCGATACTGGCGTTGCGCCCGCGCAACATGTTCACCACCCTAGCCAGGCTGAGGCCGAGCTATGATTTATGACCCCAACTACACGGACAAAATAATTTTACTATAGTTTTTTTTTACGAATTTAATCGCGTTTAATTAACAACCTGCATAAAGGAATATATAGCTGATGTTAAGAATCGGGATCCGGAAAGTCTGCAGTCTGTGAGCATGATCAGGATCGCTCCGCCATTACATCAGATTAGGTAGACTACAAATTCACTCAAAAGAACACCAGTTTCCTTTCAATAACCAAATATTGCTAATCAATAAACATCCTTATTTCAACAGAGAAGATGCCTGGGTGCTACAATCTGTATGGAATCCTGTAATTAATAAAATTAAATCACAACCCAAATTTAACACTGTAAGATTTCAAGATACTATAGCTCTTTTTGCGTAGATCGGATCAAAAATTAAGAATTTTAAGTTGAAGGTGTTGTGGTTAACTGACATTGGGACTTTGAACATCTTAGACCTCCCGTGACCGTGGGTACTACAAAGTATTCGAAACGTAAGGAATACAGAATAAGTTAATTAAACGAAATAAAGTCCGTAAAAAAATTATTATCATTCAAGTCTAATCTAATTTAGATTTTAGTGCTTCCGTGTTGTCTTGAATTCAAGGATTGATCGTTACTATAGTATTAGAAACAGGTTAAGGTACATTATTTGCCTTTTAAGCCCTCTCTTCCTCCATTCATTTATGGTCAATTCAATCGATAAAATTCTGTTCTCTTAAGATCTTTCTCCCCTTTTTATTTATTTCTTTTTTGGATTTTCATTCATACAGACTATTATTTATTATTTCTATTTTTTTTAAACGTTACCCCCACACTCTCACTCCTTATCGTGGAGGCAGTTTACAAACATAAATTGCACGAGGACAAATATCCTGACCCGTAACATTTATTTGTAGGCCATACAAATACTTGTTCCCTGCGGATTTCGAACCCGCGGCCCCCAGCGCAACAACTCATTGCTAAGCCACTGCGCCACGAAGCCGTCATTCAAAGACCACTGCTCTAAATAGGTCTCTTCATAGACCACCTCATAACGAGAATATTCGCCTTAGTTCCCACGGTTTGCAAACGCAGTGTTTGAAGTGAAAACTTCTATAGAATCGTTTTCATTTGAAACTCGATGAAACGAAAAATCGAGACTAAAAAGAGATAAACATTTACATCTATAGAATTTAGCCTGCGAGAGAAAAAGATAGAATACAGTATACAGTGTTTCCTTTTATCTCGGTCTTCTTTTCTGAAGGTTTCCCTTCTACTAAAAACAAACTCGTCTGTACTGCACACGTAATTTTTTTCTTTAAGTTGCTATGAGGAAGATGCTGCTGCCCATCTTCTGTTTTATTTCCTTCTGTCGCCTTTAATACACCATTGGACGATATGGGGTAGTGGATTCACTACGCTTGCCTGGAAGACTGCTATAATAGCAATAAAATCGCTTTTCCCCTTCAGTATTAGTATTCTTTATCTACCAGGACATCATGATGATCAATATGTTCATGAACATATTGATAATAATATGTATTTGATGTGGGGTAGTGGATTCTCCCGCCGCTACTGCACTTGTCTGAATGAAACAGCATGCAGCAAAAAAGCAAAAGAAATCAAAACATTTGTATTCTTTGGTGTATTGTGTGTGTTTGTTGAAATCTACCAGGGCGTCATACATCATGAACATATTGAGAATATGTTTTTTATGTAGGCTAGTGGATTCTCTCGCCGCTACCTACACTTGTCTAGAAGAAATTGCAGTATAGCAATAGAAAATTATCAGGGCATCGTGAACATATTCATGATTGTTTTTACTTGGATTTGGCCAGCTCGGCAGCTGCCGAAGGTTAGCGACCTGTTCCGCATGTACGCGGGCATGTCGTACGGCAGCACGGTGCGCGACCTGTGCCTGCGCCTGCGCCCGCAGGAGCTCGCCATCAACGAGCGCAAGCTCGTGTTGTTCGGCGTGCTCGAGGGACTCATACGGAGGGTCTACAAGGTACGCACAACACCTTTTAACTAGTCAATCACCTCTTTTTGTATAATAATATATACTACGAAGGAGCAGCATCAACTTTTTGGGCCTAAAAGGTATGGAGACCGTATATATTTTTATATTTAATATTTTTATATTGATGTTTTTTATTTAAGCTATAATATTTTTTATTGACAAATTGACCGTGTAGTGGCGATGTAAGAATAACCACTACCCTATATCATCCCTGGGGTGTCGTAAGAGAAGACCGAGAAACAAATACCTGGAGATGGACAGCAGCGTCTTCCCAATAACAATTAAAAAAAAACTGCAGTTTCCAAGCATGGTAACTATGGCAAATGTCCCTCCTATGAGACAATCTACGGCCTATGTTCAGCAGTTGAGTTACCTTACCGTCCACCTGATGTTTAGTAGTTAGCACCTGCAGATCATAAACACCTACCAACTTCAAATAAAGAAGGCTACAGTCACGTATTGTAGTGCCTCACAGTATGTGATTATACTGACTCTCTATACCTTTCAGACCGAAACACAGCTATTTGCTGTACTATTTGGCGTCTGCAATAGGTAAGAGATTGGTGTGTACTTGGTGTTTTATACGTGGTAGAGCCATGCTGCAGCTATATTATGGTTGTAGCATGAATGGGTCGGCTCGACCGGGGAAGGACCACGCCCTCACAGAATACCAGCGTAAAATAGCAGCTTAATGCTGCTGTGTTGTATGGTGAGTGTAGAGAACCGGATACCCATTTTACTGGAAAAGAGGCATTCCATCTTAGTCCTCAAGGTTGACAACGCATCTGCATTTTATTCGCAAACGAGGATGGATGTAAATTGTCTATGGGCCACAGCAACCACTTACCATCAGGTGGACTGTGTGCTCGTTTGTCACCCTATTTCTATAAAAAAAAATACCAAGATGGATTCCGAAGTAGAAATGGAGTCCTATCACCCAGTGTTCACCCACCTTGTGGTCTAGTCTAAATTTTAAATAATGTCTGTTGGTAGTAATTCAATCTTATTCCTCATAGAAGTGAACACCATAGACTGCTGTACCCACTAACAATCAGTCGTGAAGGCTGTACATTCAAAATCAAAATATTTTTATTCAATATCAGTTTTTACTAAACATTTTTTAAAGTCAAGAAACCCCCTACCTTGGGACACCTTGTGAAAAGAAGCGGCAAGAAATTCACAAGTAAACTATTTTTTCCACGTTAGAAAGAGTGTTTATTGATAAATGAAATAGTGTTTATTTTGAATTTAATTTTCTCAGTATCCAATAACGCTCAACAACGACGACAACTCATCAGTACGGTCGGACCACAACCAAAACATGGTCCGGACGTACAACGGTCTGGTCTGTCTGGACGAGCTCTGTTGCCAAGGCGGTCTCTCCGCCAGCCAATTAGAGGAGCAGCTAGAACGGGACAACAAAGTTGTGTTCATAGTCAAGTGATTTCGGGTGTTTGTGTGGCAAACTTTCAATGTTGTTATTGTGATTCTGTGTCCGACCGTAAAATTATGAGAATTTATATTAGCTGCATCGCACATTAAGAAATGTATTTGTTTAATGAGTTTGACATGGCAATTTTTATTGCCGAAACGCATGTGTTCAGTTAAAACCAACACAAAATTGTTTTGTAATTACCGTATATAATATAGTACTAATAAGGTTGTACGTGGTAAAACCACGGCCCGGCCTGGGAAGGTCCAAGCTTTCACAGATTACCCGTATAAAATAGCGACATACTATCATTGAACATGTTATTATGTGTTAGTACGTAATATCTCAATGCATACTATGTAATACTTTATTTGTTGGGTGATGAGAGCCAATAATATCTGCGTATTAATTCTAAATCGAAGGTAGATATGGAGATAGGTGTCAAAGCATCCACTTCCCAGTAAATGTGAGGCACACATTCCACCATCAGGTGGACTGTTGTATGCTATGGTAGACTGTGTGCTTGATTGCCACATTTACATGTACAAAATTATAAAGATAAATCTAGGTTATTATTATGTACATGTCACGGACGGACATTAGCTTTAAAAAGTTGTTAAATTACTAAGTACGAATTAATCATAAATTGTTGTTTTATATTCATATACATTTTACACTTAAAACTCGTGATATAAAAAATCTTTTTAAATAAAAAAAGTAATCAATTAAAAAATATGTTTGTGTTTTTGAACAATGCCAAGTTTTTTGAGTTTTATTATTTCTTTATTAAAAGTAGACATTTGTATTCTATCAGTAATTTGTGTATATGTCTGACATTAGGTATATTGTTGTATAAAAAAGTTATTTTAAGATATATAATATTATGTGACTTTAGCCTCGTGAATATAATAATCATGTAATCTTAGAAAGCTAGCACTTTTTACGTCTATGTAATTTTTTTTAATTTTACTGTTTTTTTTTATATTACTGGTTATTTTCTGAGTCACAGATCATATACAGACGACGTTTTCCATCATTACCTAAGGCTTAAAAAAGATTTAGTTAATAATGATATTTACATATAAATGAAAACAAAGGTTACACCAGAGTCAAATACAACTCTTTTGGAAATAGTCATCTTGTTGTGTTGTGATAAGGTTGAAAATCTTATACAGTGTGTAAATTAATGAATTATGACATTCTCGATTGGAATAATAACCGCACGGAATTTAATATATCGGGAGTTTTTAATAAATAACTACTCCACTGTCAATCGCATTTAAGACTGATTCATATTACAACAGATTAAAACTCAATTTTGTTCAATTATCTCACACAAATTGGGGAATTCAAATTTATTTTTTATTTGATAATGCATATGTAAGTACATTAAAAAGAGAAAAATTAATCAGTAAACGATTTATAACACAGACATTTGGGGATCGTTAATTCATTACTTTATACGTTGTATATGCACGTTACTGTACCTTGTTAACTATATCGCAACTGGACCGTGTCATGTAAAAATGTTTCAACTCACAAAACATAAAGTTATTCAGATTTAAAAGATTTATATATTACTGCAGCAGCCCTATTCTTGATAGAAAAGGGCTGCTCATCATGTTATGTATAATATTTAAGATACGGAGTGTGTTCGGTATACACATAACGTATCAAAAATTCTATTCGTCTCGCAACGACGAGACGCCACTATCACCACCACCACCACCACCGCCGCCGCCACCCTCATCATCATAATCATCAACATCATAATAATCATTATACCATCACCACCGTTCCCAGCATCACTGCCACCAAAACCGCCGCCGCCGCCACCATCATTATCATCACGATCATCACCATCATCATCACATCATTAAGGCTCTTAACAAGTCCACTGCTGAAGATAGCACTCTCTCCCCCCCCCCCCCCCCAAGGAATGCCATGAAGTACCTTTCTGAGACACATTTTAAAGAAAATTTAATGGAGATTTGGGATTACTTGTTATTTTTCATAAGGCATTCATACTTTGAAATAAACTGGAAAGAAAAGCTTCTAAATTGTTATTTTGTCTAGTTTGTGGTTTGGATCATATCTACACAACACGGTCGAGTGTATACTAGCCATAGTAGTTTGCTACATTAAAGTAAAATATCGAAGTAAGGACACTTGCAGCCGTTTGTAAATAAACATTTATAATTACAATATGTCTAAATACGTCTAAACCAGTGGTTTTCAAACTAGGAGCGTGCCACCCAGGGAGTCGTGATTCGCAAAGTGGGCGCGTGACATCTGTGTAGTAGGGTACCTGGGCCAAATGTAAGGGACTTAAAATTGGTTTAATTTCCTCAGAGTTATCGCAATTATGTAGTACGCAAAGTACGTAGAGTGCTCACCTTTATGATTGATTTTGTAATTTTGATTTTTTTAAATTGTCCTTGTAATGGCGGCATAAGAGAACCCACTACCCCATATCGTCCCGTGGGTGTCAACAAAAAATGTGCAGCACCATCTTCTTGATAACAACGCAAAATTATAGAAACTGCGGTTGCCAATCCTCGTGCCAAACGTGACAGCTATGACAAATATCCACCTTTGAGCCAATCTATGGTGGAGGCTTATGTTCAGTAATGCAATTTTTATCGACTGTAGTGATGATGATGATGGTGATGGTAAACTTACAAAGTGATGCTTATTCCGGTTTTGAAGGGTGAGTGGGTACGGTGAAAGTACAGACACATGAGACGTTCTATCTTCTCGTCAGTCAGTGCAACTTGGGTCTTCTTTTACTCAAGTAGGAAGTGTTATTGCTGTTATATACAGAGGAATATTATATATATATATATATATATATATATATATATATATATAAGCGAAATACCACTGACTGACTGACTGACTTTGACTTGAAATTTAGTATAGTTACTAATTTCGCAATGTAGACGCTCACTAAGAGCGGATATTACGATAGTCACACCAAAAAAACTAGGTTCTGCATTAAAAAAAAATTATCGTGCTGCGATGTGAGAGGGTATCAGTTAGTTTAATTAATAAAACCCAATACTCAAAAGTAGTGTTAGTAAGTAATACGCGGCAGAGGGAGAACAAAATAACTAAGACCCGAGAGCAAACTGGTTTCTTGACCGTACGATGATACGGTTCAATGCGTGCACCACAACATTATGATGTATGACACAATTATTAGGCATAATAATTAGTATGATATGTTTGTTGATGGCATCGGTATACGGTACAGCTGTATAGCTTATGTTTATACCGTAAAATATCAATTTAAATATTGTCAAATTATTATCAAAAAAAAAAATAGAAAAAAAAATTTGTAGTAGTAGTCTCATTTTCATAGCTTTGAGAACCTCTGGTCTAAACTTTAAGCATTTGTGTTGTACGGTACGGCTTTAAGTGATTAATTAAGTTAACTAAGTAATATCTTATAAATTAATAAATCCGGTATTAATTTATATGACAACTATCTGATGCAAGGAAACTGCTCAATTTGTATATGCGTATTACATTTTTAATAAGTTAACAGTATAAATTTAATGATTTTTTATGTGACATTTTATATACAAAAACTCTTTTGAGGCATTTTTATATAAATGTTTATTCATATACGTAGTTATAAACATTTATTAAGGTGCTGTTATAAAATTTATTGTAAATTTTTATTGTTTATATTATATATATCTACTCGTGTATTTTCTAAGTCGTTTCGATTGTCCCACCGAATTTTATATAAGTATATATTAATTATGGTATAAATATTTACCTACATTTAAAATAAAACTATAGTTTTAAATTTCCTTTATTACAATTATTATAACAAAAAAATAAATGTGAAATATCTTTTTATATTTAATTATTGTGCAAAAAATCTTTAAATTTTGTTAAGTCAATTTCGAGTGGTTAACAGACAATTCTTGTTTTGTGTGTATATTGACTATATTAATGTTTTATGTACAGCGAGTTTTCAATTTTACTATAAAACATACATAATATAAAATAAGCAATTTTTAATGTAATGTTAAATATTATTTTTGTATTATGGCCTAATATGCAATGGTTATATATTTATATATATAAAATCAATAGATTAAAGTTATATCTATATCGCAACGAACAAGCTTAATTAACCTTTCAGTTAACAAAGTAGCCTTTTTACTAAACGGCGCCGTTCGACTAGCGGCCTGAATGATATTCAGCCGATGCGCTTAATACAACAATATTATAATATACAACAATATTGTAATATCAGCAACATTAGGTTGTAGTGCGACTGGGGTGGCCCCTGGACCAGCCTAGAACCGCGTACATTTATGTAATATATACATAGCGCATAATTAGGCACAAGCCAGCGACGTTACATGGCATGGTCACCCTATTAATTTCATTCAACATGAGTCTGAGCTAAACGGTGCCGTTTAGTAAAAAGATAGGATTTTAAATAAAGCTCTAACTAAGCTAGTTGGTTACGACATCTACATTTAGACAACGCACATGTTTGAGTCATCTTATATTTTAATGTTAGGGTATATAATGCGAGGTTTCCACGCTTGCCAAGTCTCGGCAAGCATCCACAAGCACAAGTGTGTAAATAGGGCGTTTGGCTTGGCTTGCGTGAGATTGTGGACGCTTCTCCCCGATCCGGGCTACTGTCGGTTTTTGACACAGATCAAAGGACGCTTGCAGCAAGCGCTCGCAACGCATTCACACGTTGGTGCGCGTTTAGTAGAAATTGTGATTTCGCGACGAGCGCATGTTTAGTTCTTTGTTTAAAATGAATGATTGGTCGAAAGAAGAGAGTTTATCATTTCTGGAATATTACCAGACCGAATCGTCTATCTGGAACCCCAAAGACGTTAATCATAAAAATAAGAAAGTTGCAAATGCTTGGAGTCGTCTTGCCGAGTTAACGGGAAAGGCAGTAAAAGAATTAAAAGCCGAAAATTCCTTGTTTTTGTATTACTTTGCTTGTATTTCAAATAAAAGTATGTTAAACCAAACTCAATAGCCGACACAAGTCCGGTGTCCGCCATGCTTGGGTTTACGTAGCATACTGACGCATAACGCATTCACAAGCATGAAAACGACTTCCAAACGCCAAACGAGATTTGTGGACGCTTGGGGCTTGAAGACGTTTGCCGAGGCTTGGCAAGCATGGAAACCCGGCATAACAATGAACTGTTACGAACTATAAGACATAGACATGTGTCAATCGTGAATGATGCGTGCATTTGAACCGATATATTACATATTGATAATTGCATTTACCTGAACATACGGGATTAAACGATACAAACAAAGAGTATAGTAATGTACGACGATCGACATTACATTATCGAGTCACTGATCACAGAGTATTGAAACTCACAATGATCGATTTGAATGATCGACCCGAATGACCGACCCGAATGACCGACCCGAATGACCCAGTTTTTAAGACTTCATACATTGCTGCTCCATACAAGAAATACATGCAAACAACTTATAAAGTTTGTACTGACAGAATTACATTTTTAATAACTTTGTCTAGTCGCTTGCTTAATGATTTACACGTTAACCAAGTTAACAAAATTTTCAAAATGGCGCTGAGATATAATTTATCTAAAGTCTCGCTTTGACTCAAATGATCTAGTCTAGTTCTTGTTATTTCTAGCTTTAAAAAACAGCGCCAAATTCCACCAATTACGTTACCATGCAATTACGGCAACACTGGTAAATTAAATCTTCTATATAATTTTATTTACATCTTGGCAATACTTTATTTATATGGAATACAGTGATATTAACTTTTTAACATGGAAGCTGCATGTCTTAAATTAAATTCTTAGCAAACATAATTGACAAATTTATCTATTTAACCAATCCGAATCATTATGAATATTTTCAAATGTCAATATCATCTGCGTTAAGGGATGTAATTTCTTTTAAATTTAATAATATTTTAATAAGTAAGTATGATTATTGATTATTTACTTTACGATGCATTACGATCACTTCTAATGAGGGCTAATAATTTTCTGCTCACTAGATGTCGCTAGTTGACACTGAGGTAAAGTTTTTTGTTACACAATGTAAATCAGTTTTTAGAGTATTATATTAATACACAAAACAATGCGTCAGTGGTTTGCTCTTTAATTTTTTGCACTTTATTTAATTATTTTTTTTCTACTTTTATGAATTTTTGTGGTTTGGTTTATTTATTTTTAATGCTATTAATATGAAATAAATAAATATAAAATATACAAAAAGAAACAATAACTTTTACATTTTTCGAACAAATCAACTTCCCTACTATGAAATCTGTCGAATATTATACCTCACTTTCTAGTGGCGCCGCCCAGGTGGCAGAAAAAGTCGTGGGTGCCCTCATTCAATAGTCAATTTTAGAGCACCGGTGGCAACCCTATTCTATCTACTTATTTAAAGAAGCAAGCTACAATCGTGTGTAGTAACATTAAATATTGTTATAGTTTTTCTACTTTGTCATTCTTAATTTTCTTTGTAAATAAAGCTATACTACATGTTATATCAGTTATATTTAAAATAAATTAAAATTTAATATCACTGTATGAAAATACTTTCGCGCCATTTCTATGCTGTTGTATATGGTATGTAAATTAAGATTAAATATGTTTTATTTTAAATGAATCACTTTATATAATAAAGTGATTCATTTTTATTATTATACAGATTATAAGACTTTGTGAAAGAATTCATATATCAAGTTATACAATTTATTGTGTTTGTTACATGTGTATGTCAGAACAATGTTGATGTTATTAGGTATTTAAGTGACCCATTAATATAATGCTTTCAATCATTTGTTGTTTTATTTATGCGATTAAATCACATGAGGTAAAAACCCTACAGAAGGCAAACTCTCTAACGCACTCAAAATCTATACTTACTGCAGCAACTTTTGTATTTGATGAGGTACTATTGATAATCTTATTTAACACTAATTAAATTCAACCTGAGCCTGAACAATTGTTTTTCTTAAGATATCTATTATTTCTTTTTATTGCATGTACAGTCTGAATTGAATAAAAGTTTTTTTAAATTAATTAGAAAGTATTCAAATTTTAAAATCTGCGATTTTTAGTATATCATGTTAGAATTTTTGTGTATTTGACATATTTTTCATCATTTTTAACTATATTTTTTTAATTGCAATAGTACTAATGAACTAATGATGACACCAGCCGTTCTGTTCGCTAACTTAGCTGACATCAAAAATCTAAACGATAGTCACTTTGTGGTACATTGCATCGTACGTTTAATGAGCTGTGGTAGCTCTTACAGAAAAGCTATATATGAGCTATACACAACAATAATTCGTTAATTCAAACACTTAAATTCGGAAATCGAAAAATTAATCAAATAAAGGCGCGTGTCGCTAGTCTATCCAAATAAATAAAATTGAAGTGTCTGTTTGTAATGTCAAAATTACAGTTTTTTACTAAATGCATATCAAAGTAAATACGGTACTTATAACTAAAATACAATTTTTAAAATTTTTGTCTGTCTGTCTGTTTGTCTGTTTGTTCCCGCTAATCTCCGAAACGGCTGCACCGATTTTGACGGGACTTTCACTGGCAGATAGCTGATTTCATAAGGAGTAACTTAAGCTACTTTCATTTTAGAAAAATAATTAGGGTTCCGCGCAAAAACATAAAAACCCTAACACGCGAGCGAAGTCGCGGGGAACAGCAAGTATAACATAATAATTTAGTTACTTTAGCAGTCGCGTTCTGCGCAAAGTTTAATTGTCGTGTAGGGAAAGGGACCGAGCTTAAAGTATTTATGCTAAGTAACTGACGACTGCCGTGTTGTGATGGCGCAAAATAATCAATCGCCCCATTACGTCCCACGGGTGTCGTAAAAGGCGCCTATGGGTAATGCCATTTTATTAATTTGTTAAAATGTTATAAAAATTGATACACAAAAAATAAAAATTTTAGCCCTCCAGCAGAAACCACACACGGTTTAACTCTATCTTCGAAATGGCTGAACCGATTGTAATCCAATTTCAAAAATAGACAGAAAGCATTGAAAGATGTGACCTCGGCTATATTTTAACAGAACAACTTAGACATTTTAAAAAAAATGTATAAAATAAATGATCTTTAATTACCTACCTTAAATTGAAATGTGCTAATCTACTCAGACGAAGCCTACTTATCAATGCCTTACCATATTATACATATTACTGTACTATATATATTACTATACTATATTGTATATGAAATAAAGTTTCTTACGAAAACTTCGTGCTATGTTTGACAAAAACACTTGCGTCATGGTGTGACGTTATTTCAAGGGCCTCAATAGTAAGTACATCAGGCGAATCACAGCGCCAGTTCTCTTTGCTTTGGCTACAAAGAATTAAGGTCACCGAAGTCCAAGTACCTTTTTAAATGGAGTATTCAATTTTTAAGCTTACTGCAGGGCCGCGGCCGTACTTACCTACACCGGTACTTATTGCTTCATCGATGGCGTCAGTTAAGCTGCTATCTCAGTAAATGTGTTTTAAATCATATACGTTACAAGGAAGAGCTTGTATGTCCATAGGTGGGCTGTTTATTTATTTTTAAACTTTAGTTAACAAGAACAGAGAGTTTGTGGCCTAACAATGAACACAACAGTAACGAAAACAGTAAAAATTTAATATGAACTATAATTTTTTCATGATTCATTATTTATTGTGAACTAGCTTTTAAATGTGTTTTATACAAAGAGCTTATGTCTATAGGTGGGCTGTTTATTTATTTAAACCAAGTATGACAGTGAGTTTGTGGTCTAAGAATGAAAAAAATTACAATGAATGAAGTTTTTATCCACCCGATGCTCTGCATCAATTTTAAAAGTTTTACGTGGTAGGGATATGCATCTATAATGTGGCTGCAGTACGAATGGAATAGCGCTGTCACAAAATACCAGCTGCTGTTGTGTTTCGTAGTTAGTCAACCGGAGACTCTTTTTACTGGTAATGAGGCACTCCATCTCCTCAGAGGGTGACACCGCATCATTTTAATTTTTTATGGAGGATAGATGTAGATGTAGACGGTGGGGGGCACAAGCTTTGAAGGTTTATTTCGGAACAATCTTGAAACATAAAAATACATTTTTATAATAGTGCTTCAAAGAGCTTTTTATCTGCCGACTTCCAAAAAGGAGACGGTACTCAATTCGACGCGTATGTTTTTTTTTCTTATGTGTGTTAACCTCATAACTTTTTACTGGGTGGACCGATTTCGATGATTCTTTTTTTATATGAAAGCTGATACTTCTCGTGTCGTCCCATATGAATTTGATCAAGGTAAGACCAATAGTTTTTGAGTTATTTGAGTTATTCTTAATAACTTATATTGAAGTCGGCTGAACAAAATTTTTAATTTTAAATTATTTCTATCCTACACGATCGAATTAAAAAAAAAATATCTTTCATTTTACTTTTAACTCCCAAAAACTAACCCATTCAATCGAAATTAGGAAATTCAACCTAACGTCTGTATTTGGGTTTTATAACTATGCTAAATTTTACCAGTTTACCACGCATTTTGAACTATCGATTTTAAATTTTAATGTTCAATGGTAATTTTCATAAAGAAGCTTTTCTGTACTCACAGAAAAGCTTTTTTATGAAACGAGTTTTGTTTTGTCCATCCGATTGCATATCTTATATTTGGCGAATTTACCACAGAACACCAAAAAAAAAATCTTTACTAAAGTATAGTGACTCAGCAGGAAGTTTGTCAACGGCTACCGGCTCACAGTTTTAGAATTAAAATAGGGCGCGCCTCACTTCACTGCAATGATTGAAGCACTGAATCTAAAGTATTTTATAGCGACGAAGAAGGGCAATAAGCAGTTTTGTTTATAATTTTTTTAGTTCTACTTGTACTAGTACTAGCTTGCAATCCGCCTAATAGGAATGCCATGCAATGAGACAAATTATAAAAAATCCGTTATTAACTAAATCTTTACAAAATAACTCTTATAAGTTATAACACAACATTAAAATAAAAACATAATTATAATCATCTTTCAGACTTAATTTTGGATAGGAACTTCAATGATGAGATCGTAGAAAACTTAATGTACCTAAATACATTTTAAAAAAATATTCAAATCGTCATCGTCATCAGTGTCTATTAAGTATGGATTAACATTTTCTAAATCAATACTAAATTCTTTATTACCATCTCTTGAAAAAGTTATCTCTGAGATATCATTGAAGTCAACATATTCTGCCGGTTCGATATTTTGTTCTTCTTTATCCTTCCTTCTTCCTTTTTATTCTGTTAAAGTATTTTTTTGATTAGTCTTTGGTGTAAAATATTTGATTCTATCTTTCTGTGGTGACGAACTTGTGCCCTTTTCTTTATGTGTACCTTTGGTTTGTTTAGCTTTTCGAATTTTCTCTTCGTTTAGATCTGTTTCATTATTTATTGTCCAAAAGGATTTACCAATTTCTCTCAATTGTCTTTTTGAATCAGCTAGGGGTGTGACCGTTAAAGATTTCTGACATCCGTCTTCCAAGTGATAAAAACCAAGGTATGGCTGCAATTGACAACATGATACAAACAGTTTTTATCAGTACAACTCAGTTTACGAACGGCTACCATAGGAGAATCCAAGTTCCATACTATTTGATGCATTTTCATGCATCCTGGAAAACCTTTCACATTAGGTGGGAAAAGCATGTCATTTTCATTTATGTCATATTCAGAAACTGTTCTCACTTTCACTTTATTTAAGTTTTGGTCCATAATATTTAAAAAATCATCTAGACCCTTTGTCTTGCCCTTGGGCGACAGCTTGATCCGCAATTCTCTTCATAACAGCACCTACTCCGTCTGGGGCTCCCTTTCCATGACCAGATTCACTATAGTTCCACGTAATGGTTTTGATGGAGCTCAGGTATATGTGCAAGCATGAAATTAAATAAAATATCTTTTTGTTACGATACTGACTAGATGGGGAATCAGAAATAAAATGTATAGTGTGAATGCCTGTCTTTGGTTCACCTATATATTCGAGAATTGGTATGATGTGAGCCCATACGGCTGAAATGTCATGGCGCAGGCATTCACTCACCGTACAAAAAGATTGTATTTGCTTTATCTTCTCATCATTCAGAAAATATATTACCGACGTATGTAAAGTTAATTGTATACGACTACCACCGAAATGGTAGGACTGTATTTCTTCAGTACACTTAACTGCATAATTTTCGCTATAATCAATATGAATAATACACTCACCCTCTTGAAGACGTTCTTTTAAGTTTCTGAAAGCTTTTTGTTGAGCAACTATATTACCACAATGCATGAAATACTCATTCAGTGTTGATTCCAATTTTTCGATACACTTCTTAGGTTCTTCTAGTTTTTTTATTTTTTCAGTAGTTCTTATTTTTCTTTCCGTTCCCTGAATCATGTCTTGTTTAGTTTCCCACTGCCAGTACGTAATTTCAATAGAATTATCAAATTCCTGATAACAAACTTCCTTTTTCTTGCACGCTAAACACGTTCAATGCAAACAATCCACATCATACACGTCACAACATAGTAAAACGAGATCTTGGGAGGTCTTAGCTGATAATATCTTCCTCTGATACAATCCTTGCACTATTAAATCCATATTGGTATGCAATTTGCATAAACAAGTATCCCGTGATCGGGAATCAGGAAGCAGCACCCAGAAAGATCTTAGTTTGCAGAATGCTGAATAGCTGATAGTATAATATGAAGTTTTGAGAAACTTTTTATGCAAATTGAGAAGACTATCGCTAAGGTACCGCTTTTGTTTACGTATCTTTTTTCTTACTATAAATTCCTTCTTCCCAGAGCATAGGCGACTATTTTCATCATCTTCATAAAATCCTATGACTTCTTTTATCAGTAGTTCAGGCAAAGATTTTAAATTATGATTCAGTGTTTCATTACTTACTGACTTATTTACTATGCGTTTTATTTTAGGAACTATTTTATTTTGACTAGGCATATCTAAAGCTAAAGGTCCTTCTTTTGTTTTTGCCTTTACTAGCCTATGCAGTTGTTTCCGAAAACGTTCATTTTGTCGCTTCATATTTATTATTATTTTTTTAGATTATTTATCTCTTTATCTTTTATGTAACTTGTGCATCTTACGGCGGAAGTTATAGGTGAAGGACATGAAGGAGATTTATTTGGTGTACGTATTCCTAAGTGAGAAGATAATTCATTGCTCTGTTGAGACATACTGCGCAAAATCCTAGATGGTCCTGGTATAGGCGACTCCGGTTCTCTGCATAAAAAAGGGTTTTCTAAAGGTGACGGATCACAAAAGTTTTCTTGTAAAGCTATCAGTTCAGTATCTGACATAACGCTGGGACTTTGTGGTGGGGTGTTTTGAGCAAGTATGGCAACCGTTCTTTTTGCTTGCTTTTTTCTTAAGTAATATGACTTGTAATTCTTTCTCCATCTTTTTCTTTGTAACCTTTGTTGTCTAGGATTCATTTCGTTTATTGGTAGCTGTTTATTTTCCTCCTTTCTACGAATGTAGTTTTGCTTATTCTTCTCTTGTTTTTCTTTCCATAAGGCATCATTATTTTTTATTCTTTCATATCTCTTTTTTTCTGCTAGCCTCTTTTTTCTAAGCCTTTCTTCTCTTGACTGTTTCTTTGAATTTGCCATTTTAAAATACAGATCTGAAAAAAAGAAAGTGGGATGCAAATACTTAGCTCAATTCGTACCTTTTTAATGTAGTAGACGTTACTTTATAGGCTATAACATGTAGAGCTTAAAGATATTCAAAAAAATCTGGAACACAAAATCACAATTCTGTACCAATTCAATTGATAGGTGGATTGAATCTAATTCATCTGACCCGTTCAAATTCATCTGGTCTTAAGAGCCAGATGAAATCAAACTAATGAGAGCTAGTCAAATGAGGAATTTGAAGAAAATCAAATCCTACTCCTGTATTTATAATCGTAAGAAATGAAAGAGGTAATTAATAGTGATAAATAATCTGATAAGACATTATGTTTTAGTTACAAAACGTAAGCATGTGCACAATATCTATAAACAAAGACTGGTTAATTATACTACTAACCTGACAAATGCCAGATCACGAGATTGTATAGTAGTTTTTAGATATAATAAACGGCGGCACGAATGCAGCGTATGACAGGTCGGGAGTGACTGGCGCGAACAATCACGAGTCGGTATAATTCAATGGAATATTTTGCGACATACGTTAAATGCATGCTCCGACGTATTGAACCAGATGAATGATTACTTTAGTCGCGGACAATTTTTAATGTTATGTTATTTCGAGAATATTTAATTATTTTGGATTTAAATATGAAATCATTAAGAAACAGATATTCAAATATCGATACAACTTACTAATCTTAGTCTATTGCGGAAAGTAATTTCAGAAAATAGTATAGTTCAACAAAAAGCGTCATTTGGACGCGCCAGATTAATTAGATTTTAATGTTTTCTGTTAACTTAAATTAAGTTTATTTTAATTAATTGCATTTACATACATAAGACAAGATAAGAAGGCCTCGATAGACATTTTTGTTTAAAATTAAACTTGAAATGGACGTTTTAATTGGATATTATTTTGATGTGTTCTTCAGTGAAAATCATGTCAAAACTGCGTTTCAAAGAATCACCGATCTACATCTATCCTCTATTACAAATCAAAATGCAGATGCGTTGTCACCCGTGAGGACTAAGATAGAATGCCTCATTTTCAGTAAAAGGGTCTCCGGTTCCCTACACTCTATGAGAGCTATGTACTCTGTGAGAGCGTGGTCCTTCCCTGGTCGAGCCGACCCATTCGTGCTACAACTATACTACTAATATAGCTGCAGCATGGCTCTACCACGTACCACATAGTCTCTTGCCTAGCTGCTCAACTTTACTTAGTAACTCATATAACTATAACAGTAATTCACCATTATAGCTATTATATGTTTCGAAAACTGCACTTAAAATTAGTTAAATAAGTACTATAAAACACGCTCGCGCGAACCCCATGTAAGTATTGTTCTATCAGACTCAGTGAAGTCAAGCCTCTGTCACTCTTGCTTGCTACCTGCGTGAAATAACTACAGTCGCGAGCTGCCCCGGGGGTAGATCGCAGTCGGGGCTAGCGCGCTCTATACATAATAATAATAATAATTTATAATACGATTGTATGTTAAAGTTTTTTTAACGCTGTTTACGTAAATAATTTTTTGTAAATACTTGTTGAAATACTCGTTGAAATAGTTTTTGTTTAGTGTTTAGTATATTTAATTGTAGGATAAAATAGTTGAAAAAGTTTTAATGTAATTTAAGAATAATATATTTGTATATTACCTATGCCGTGTAGTGGCGGTCAAGAATATCCACTACCCCATATCCTCCCGTGGGTGTCGTAAAAGGCGACAAAGGGAAACAGCCAGGAGATGGGCAGCAGCATCTTCCTGATAATAGCCAAATGACAATAAAAAAACTGCGGTTGCCAACCCGCTCGCCAAGCGTGGCAACTATGGCAAATACCCCCCAATGATGAGAGCAACAAAAAAACGGCCCCCAGTCCCCGGCGGCCCCGCTATTCCTGGCTACGGTGGCCATGGTAACGGCGGGGCAGGGGGTGCTAAGAATCTCCGGTGGAGGTTCGGTTGCCACCTTAGACGACTCGACCTGGCAACGTACAACGCACGCACCCTGAGGACTGACGAGAAGATCGTGGAGCTGGAAGAAGAGATAGACAAGTTGCGCTGGCATATTATAGGATTATCTGAAGTCCGAAGAGAGGGGGAGGACACGGTAATCCTCGAATCCGGCAACTTGCTCTATCACCGGGAGGGCGACCATCTGTCCCAAGGAGGTGTCGGATTTATCGTCCACAAGTCTCTCGTTAACAACGTTGTAAAAATCGGGAGTGTGTCGACGAGGGTTGCGTACCTTATACTCAGAATCACCAAACGGTATTCGCTGAAGGTCATACAGGTTTACGCACCAACCTCGGCACACCCCGATGAGGAGGTGGAGGAAATGTATGAGGATATCTCTAGAGCCATGCATTCCTCCAAAACCCAATATACGGTGTTAATGGGAGACTTCAATGCAAAACTAGGCACAAGAGAGAACGGTGAGCTGAAGGTAGGGAAATTTGGAATAGGGCAACGGAACCCAAGGGGCCAGCAGCTGGCCGACTTCATGGAGAAAGAGGGACTCTTTATGATGAACTCTTTCTTCCAGAAGCGGCCCCACAGGAAGTGGACCTGGTCGAGCCCCGACGGTTCCACAAAAAATGAGATTGACTTCATTATGACGACCAGACGACAACTGTTCAGTGATGTCTCCGTGATCGCGAGGGTGAAAACTGGTAGCGATCACCGAATGGTTAGAGGCACACTGAACCTAAACGTTAAGTTGGAGAGGTCTCGTCTAATGAAGTCAACGCTCCGTCCCTCTCGTGCTCTGTTCCAAAGTCCCGAAACCTTTCAGCTCGAGTTACAAAACCGTTTTCAGTGCCTGGAAGACTGCAATGAAGTGGACGATATGAATGACAAGCTCGTGGAAACTGTCCATGCGGTCGGAGCTAAGTTCTGCAAGACCCGCCGCAGAAGAACACAAAAACTCTCCGATCACACTCTTAATCTCATGGCTGTTAGACGGGAGATGAAGCTACATTCTTCAACAGACTTGACAGCATACAGGCATCTGAACAGACAGATCTCCAAATGCATGCGGCGGGACTTACGCAACTTCAATACAGCTCGTATTGAAGAAGCGATCGAGCGGAACCAAGGCTCCAAAGTCTTTACCAGAGATCTGTCTGCCAGAAAGAGCCAACTGTCAAAGCTGAAGACAGAATGTGGCAGCATCGTTTCCGGGACACCTGAGATTTTGAGTGAGATTGAGAGGTTCTATGGGCAGCTGTACACATCATCGTTGGAGCCACACGCAAGTGTGAGTAACGATCCAAGAGCGAGTCTCATCCGACACTATTCCGAAGATATCCCGGATGTCAGTCTGAGCGAGATTAGGATGGCTCTCCAGCACCTTAAAAACGGTAAGGCCCCAGGCGAGGATGGAATTACAGCGGAGCTTCTGAAAGCGGGTGGAAGACCGGTACTTGAAGTCCTTCAGAAGCTCTTTAATTCCGTCCTCCATGGTGGCATTACACCGGAGGCGTGGAGCAGAAGTGCGGTGGTCTTGTTCTTCAAGAAAGGTGACAACGCTCTCTTGAAGAACTACAGACCGATTTCCCTTCTGAGCCGCGTCTACGTGCTGTTTTCGAGAGTCATTACGAATCGTCTCGCGCGCAGACTTGACGACTTCCAGCCTCCCGAACAAGCCGGTTTCCGAAAGGGCTTTAGCACCATAGACCACATACATACCCTTCGGCAAGTTGTACAGAAGTCCGAAGAGTACAATTTGCCACTATGTCTGGCGTATGTGGACTATGAGAAAGCCTTTGATTCCGTCGAAATTTGGGCGGTGCTGCAGTCCCTTCAGCGGTGCCAAGTTGACTGTCGGTATATCGAAGTGTTGAAGTGCTTGTACAGTAGGGCTACGATGGCTATCCGAGTACAGAACCAGAGTACGAAACCTATCCAATTGCAGAGAGGTGTAAGACAGGGTGACGTCATATCCCCGAAACTCTTCACCGCTGCATTGGAAGACGTTTTCAAGCTTCTGGACTGGAAAGGATACGGTATCAACATCAATGGCGAGTACATCACTCACCTTCGATTTGCCGACGATATAGTCCTTATGGCAGAATCGCTGGAGGACCTAAGCACTATGCTCAATGACCTCAATAGTGTTTCCCAACGGATAGGTCTTAAGATGAACATGGACAAAACTAAGATCATGTTTAATGTCCATGTCACACCTATGCCGATAGTTGTTGGGAACACTAAGCTCGAAGTTGTTGACGAGTATGTTTACCTGGGACAAATAGTCCGACTGGGTAAGTCCAACTTCGACCGAGAGGTCAATCGACGGATTCAACTCGGCTGGGCAGCGTTCGGGAAGCTACGACACATCTTCTCGTCAGACATACCTCAAAACCTTAAAACGAAATTGTACAACCAGTGCGTGTTGCCAGTGATGACTTACGGAACTGAGACGTGGTCCTTCACTGCTGGCCGTCTGAGGAAGCTCAAGGTCGCTCAGCGAGCTATGGAGAGGGCTATGCTCGGAGTTTCTCTGCGTGATAAACTTAGGAATGAGGATATCCGCAGTAGAACCAGAGTGACCGACATAGCCCAACGGATTAGTAAGCTGAAGTGGCAGTGGGCCGGCCATATAGCTCGAAGAACCGACAACCGATGGGGAAGAAAGGTTCTCGAGTGGCAGCCTCGTACCGGTAGGCGAAGTGTAGGGCGTCCCCCCACGAGATGGAGTGACGACCTGGTAAGACATGCAGGAAGTCGATGGATGCAGGTGGCTCAGGACCGTGTTTTGTGGCTTTCTTTGGGGGAGGCCTATGTTCAGCAGTGGACTTGTGAAGGGCTGTAATGATGATGATGATGATGATATTACCTATATAGTGTCTTCTGGTTTCAAAACAGTGTTTGCTAGTAGGCAATTTAGCTCCCGTTGTGCATTCCTATATAATTTAATAAATTAAACATATACGACAAAACGTATAAGGAGTGTAAAAACCTTATACTAAAATGGGTGCAGTCGAAAACATATGACGAAACTGAATTTCTGATGGAACGCATTTCATAATTCACTGTTCTTTACGATATATAACATAATAATACTTTCTCTACACACACACATACACACACACACACACACCCATACACACACACACAAATACACACACACACAAATTCACACGCACGTACACACACATACACACACACTCACACAAACACACTTGCATACATGCACACATATACTTTTGTAATTTTTGGTTGTAAAAATAGAATAAATTAGTTTTTGTCATTTTTGGTTTGTTAAAATAGAGTAATTGGTTTGTCATTTTTGGTTTTTAGAATTAAAATGTATGTTTAGATAAGGAAGAGCGGGGTTTCCAAACACAAGCATTACTTGCTTAAATGGAGACCCCAATCAACTATCTAATTAATTTAAGTTTTGTGAAGAAAAATAAATTATTTTATTTTATTTATTTTTATTTATTTATTTTATTTATATTTGATATAAATTATACTGGCAAAACGTCTTTCCTACTATAATTGTTGCGGGGCTGGATGCTTAATGAACAATTAAAAGGATTCAGATATATTATCATGTTTTGAGTTACCGAAGGATAATGAAAGGTGAATTTATTTTATTTTTTTGTTAGATAGGTACTTATAGCGAAAAAATAATTAAGTAATAATTTAACTACAGAAGTAATACCTAAGTACTTTATAACAAAACTTAATTGAAATTTACTTCACTATCCAAGTACCTACTTACATACCTATACTCTTCTTTGTAATTAAAATATTTTAAGTTATAATAGCACAAAATACTGAAATTAAAACTTTGTTTACAAGATTTTCAACTAAGTAGATTACGATCATATTTCTGTTAGGAATCGTATTTCGGGTTTATTTGTTGTTTACGCTATCTACCTATATGAACCAAACATCGCGATTCCCGACGAATGGCCTTGTGAGTTGCATGCGTTGGGAATCACAGAACTCACATAGCAGATACCTAATATGGTCGATTATAGTCAGCATAGGTACTTTACCTAAGTAACTTACCATTTCACAATGTCTTTTTTTTACTCTTTATTAACAGCCCTTAGCAACCACGGAAAGTCCGTTGTGACGTAGTAAGGAGAAAAGATGCAAAGTAATACGGACACTCGTGCGAAGCGATAAAGTTTTATTTAGCTTGCGTGCGCTATTTATCTGATTAATAATAACTATGTAGGCTATTAAAACGTCGGCAAGCAGTCAATATCAAAAGAGTGCAACTTCTGTACTGTTATTGTACTATTATTTATTCTGTGGTGAAGTGCGCTAGCACAAGGTCGGCCTGCCCCCTGCCCCGCAAGGCCTCCACCTTTGTTCTGCACAAGTGCATTCATTTCCCAACTATATCTTTTGTAGTTCCTTAATCTGTGGTATAAGCCAGTAATTTTGTGGTTTTAAGACAATAATTACCAAAGGGCGATAAAAGTTTATTAAATACATAAAGATTATTGTATAATAACATTGATTACAACTATTAATTAAATTAACAAATATTTTATTTAGCACATTGCATCAGTCCATTGTTACCCAGGTTACAGCATGGTTATTTCATGCGTTGGTTCAAGGAGATCCAGTGTATCCGATGTGCGGGTTACAAAGAATCAATTCCCACTTAAAAAAAAAACTTTGAATCTAAAAACTATTGGTGATTTTGACAAATTTGAGATAATATTTTATAATCAACATCTTCATGCAACCAATCAAGTTGTAAAAAATTGTAATCAATCGTCTATAAATATTGCTTTTTGTTGTCTTTAAAAAAAAGGTGATTTACTGTACCCCGCTCTCCCCTATGCAACGTATTTTAACACTTTTTTTGTATGTTAATTTTTGGAATAATTAAATTGTAAATACCTGCAACATCATCATCAATTATCATCATTACAGCCCATCACAAGTCCATTGTTGAACTTAGGCCTCCCACAAGACACGGTCTCGCGAGCCACCTGCATCCATTGACTTCCTGCATGTCTTACCAGGTCGTCACTCCATCTAGTGGAGGACGCCCTACACTTCGCATGCCAGTACGAGGCTGCCAGTCGAGAACCTTTCTTCCCCATTGGTTGTCGGTTCGGTTACGCTGGTTCTACTGCGGATATCTTCGTTTTAAAGTCTATCACGCAGGGAAACCCCGAGCATATTTTTTTTTTGAAAAACGTACCCACCCCACTAGGATTTCCTCCCTATCGTGGGGGCAGTTTACAAACATAAATTGAACAACAATTATTTGTAGGCCATAAAAATACTTGTTCCGTGCGGGATTCGAACACGCGGCCCTTAGTGCTGCAACTCAATGCCACTGCGCCACGGAGCAGTAGATAGCCGCATAGTCCTCTCCATAGCACGCTGAACGACCTTGAACTTCCTCATATGACCAGCACTGGCAACACGCCCTGATTGTTGAACAATCTTGTTTTGAGGTTTACAGGTATGCCTGACAAGAAGTTGTGTCGTAGTTTCCCGAACGCTGCCCAGCCGAGTTGAATCCTTCGAATGACCTCTAGGTCGAAGTTGGACTTACCTAGTCGGACTATTTGTCCCAGGTAAACATACTCGTCAACAACTTCGAGCTTAGTGCCCCCAAGAACTACCGGCATAGGTGTGACATGGACGTTACACATGATTTTTGTTTTCTTAATGTTCATCTTAAGACCTATCCGTTGGAAGACACTATTGAGGTCCTTGAGCATAGTGCTTAGGTCCTTCAGCGATTCTGCCATAAGGGCTATACTAGTATTGTTGGCAAATCTAAGTTGAGTGACGTACTTGCCACTGACGTCAATGCCGTATCCTTTCCAGTCCAGTAGCTTGAAAACGTCTTCCAATGCAGCGGTGAAGAGTTTCGGGGATATAACATCACCCTGTCTTACACCTGTCTGCAGTTGAATAGGTTTCGTACTTTGGTTTTGTACTCGGATAGCCATCGTAGCCCTACTGTACAAATACTTCAGCACTTCGATATACCGACAGTCAACTTGGCACCGCTGAAGGGACTGCAGCACCGCCCAAATTTCGACGGAATCGAAGGTCTTATGTACAATTTGCCGAAGAGTATGTATGTGGTATATAATGCTAAAGCCCTTTCGGAAACCGGCTTGTTCGGGAGGCTAGAAGTCGTCGAATCTGCGTGCGAGACGATTCGTTATGACTCGAAAATATCACGTAGACGCGGCTCAGAAGGGAAATCGGTCTGTAGTTCTTCGACAGAGCATTGTCGCCTTTCTTGATAAACAAGACCACCGCACTTCAGCTCCTCACCTCCGGAGTAGTGCCACCACGGAGGACGAAATTAAAGAGCTTCTGAAGGACTTCAAGCACCGGTTTTCCACCCGCTTTCAAAAGCTCTGCTGTAATTCCATACTCGCCCGGTTGCCGTTTTCAAGGTACTGGAGAGCTATTCTAATCTTGCTCAGACTGACTGTGTTGGATAAGACTTGCTCTTGGATTGTTACTCACACTTGCGTGTAGCTCCAATGATGACGTATACAGCTGCCCATAGAACCTCTATATCTCACTCCAGATCTCAGGTGTCCCGGAAACGATGCTGCCATACTCGGTCTTTAGCTTCGACAGTTGGCTCTTTCTGGCAGGCATACCTCTGGCAAAGACTCTGGAGCCCTGGTTCCGTTCGATTGCTTCTTCTATAGGAGCAGTATCAAAGTTGCGTTAGTACCACCGCATGCATTTCGAGATCTATCTGTTCAGTTGCCTGTATGCTGTCAAATCTGCTGAAGACTGCAGCTTCATTTCCCGTCCAACAGCCATGAGATTAAGAGTGTGATCGAAGAGTTTTTGTGTTCTTCTTCGGCGGGTCTTGCAAAACTTAGCTGGACAGTTTCCACGACCTTGTCATTCATATCGTCCACTTATACGAATGACGAAATATGAATGATGCGTCATTTAAGCGTTCTTACAGGTTTTATACATTATTTACGAGCTTGATCGCGGAATTAGTTAACATACGTGGTCACGATTATTATACTGTAATAGATTTTAATGCCCAATTTATTGCAAGCTTGGCATTTCGTGTTTACATCGATTTACATATTTTATCTATTTATGAATATACACAAATTTACCGCGTAGTGGGCGGTGTAAAAACATTCACTACCCCATATCGTTCCGTGGCTGTCGTAAGAGGCAATAGAGGAAAACAAACCAGAAGATGGGCTCTGGGACACCAACAAAGAAAAAACTGCGGCTGCTTACTCACCCGCCAAGTGTGACAACTACGGAAAATATACCCCTATGAGGCAATCTATAATGGAGACCTATGTTCAGCAGTGGACTTTTGATAGTCTGTAACGGTATAGGTTCATAACTATACTTAAATAAACATTTAAAAAGTAGTGACTGTAATTTCAAGGTTATCGGCGTTGAGCGAGGTCGAGAATGCCATAAACTTGCTCGAAATCATTGTAAGTAGGTAGGTACCTACCATAATTGAAATACATAAATCTTAGCTTGTTTATGTTTCCTCCAAGAGATAAACGCTGACATGTAGGTAGGTAACCTAAACTACCTACTATCGTATAATTTTGCGTCGACAGATTTTTCAAAGTTTCAAGAAAAGTAAATATAAATACAAAATAGATACTTACTATTTTTTATTTTATTTTACGTGCTGTATAAGTAAAAGGGCCAAAAGAATGTTCGAGTCTAATTTGCTGCCGATTGTTATAGACGTAATTATTCGAAATTTCTGCTTGGGTTTGGATGAAACCACTAGAGTTTTTTTTTTTACAGAATTAAGGGTGATAATAGAGCGCATAGTTCACCTCATGGTAAGTGGATGTTGTGACGCACCTGCATCCATCCTCCTTTAAAAATACTTTTCGGATAATCCATCAAAATTTTCAGTCTTCGTGAGTTAGGTCTTTATTTTTTATAGAAATAGGGTGACAAACGAGCACACAGTCCACCAGATAGTAAGTGGTTGCTGAGGCCCATAGACATCTACATCTATCCTCGTTTGCGAATCAGAATGCAGATGCGTTGTCACCCGTGAGGACTAAGATGGAATGCCTCTATTCCAGTAAAAAGGGTCTCCGGTTCTCTACACTCACCATACGACACACAGCAGCATTAAGCTGCTATTTTACGTTGATATTCTGTGAGAGCGTGGTCCTTCCCCGGTCGAGCCAACCCATTCGTGCTACAACTATACTATAAATGTAGCTGCAGCTTGGCTCTACCACGTAATAAAGGTCTTTTATAAGGCGCCAGTTGCTAGCGTTAAGGCATAAGCTATTTGCTTTATTACGATGCAGGCTTATGAGCGTAGTGTCTCTCTGTAATAAAGAAATAACTGCCTTTCTATTGAGCAGAGGGGTCTTTTTGCATGCCATTAAGACATGTAAGTGTAACCATTTTTAAAAAAAATTTTGTCTGTCTCTCTGTCTGTTTGTCTGTCCGGGCTAATTTTCGAAATGGTTGAAGAACAGCAATGCCAGAAGTGATTTAGGCTATATTTCAACTCCTTGAAAACTTGCTGCTTAAACATATGTACGAATATATTTAAACTTGGTAATAGAGAGAGCTTGTATATTTTCTGAGACTTTGTTGTAATAGCGTATACATTGCCCCAAGAATGAATTACTGACTCTGTGGAGTCGAGAGACTGGTATCACTAGCGTGTGTTTGTTCCTAGTGTTTACAGAGTGCGATATATCACTTTTTATCATTATATAACTTTTATGATTTTTTGAGTAAATCACAAACTTTATACAATTACAGATTGTTGCTTTTTATGTAATCTGGTTCCTTTTCTGAGGAATTGCTGTAAGCATTACTGGAACTGGAATCACTACGCCTGTACGAGTGTATCATATTGCGCATTGTATGTGAATTCTTTGGTACTTTGTATTCATGTTGCATAGCAGAAAAATATATTATGATAAAAACATATATTTTTTAGACAAGACAAATAGATACTATAGAAGACTAGCAAACTTTTACGCTTCTTTTGTTGTTCTTAGAGAAGACGGGTAAGGGTTCTTCAATGAGCCTTTAATAATAATTTGGAACGAGCCGCATGTATCTAAACGCATTTTAACTTCTAACTATTATTTATTCTGTGCTTCTAACGTATTATTATATAAGGATATCAAATGAGCACACAATACATCTCATGCTTTATAGTAATAGACCCTATATCTACGAATCTATCTTCGATTACGAATCAAAATGCAGATGCGTTGTCCCCCGTGAGGACTAAGATGGCATGCCTCGTTTCCAGTATAAAGGGTCTTCGGTTCTCTACACTCACTATACGAAACACAGCAGCGTTAAGCTGCTATTTGACGCTGGTATTCTGTGAGAGCGTGGTCCTTACCCGGTCGAGCCGACCCATTCGTGCTACAACCATAATATAGCTGCAGCGTGGCTCTACCATGTATAAATATGCGTTGACACCCCTCTAAACTAAGATGGAATAGCTCGTTACCATTTAAAACGGTTCTCCGGTTCTCGTCGCATTAATACGCTGCTATTTTTTTTATAGGATAAGGGTGACAAACGACCACACAGTCCACCTGATAGTAAGTGGTTGCTGTGGCCCATAGACATCTACATTTATCCTCGTTTGCGAATCAAAATGCAGAAGCGTTGTCACCCGTGAGGACTAAGATGTAATGCCTCTTTTCCAGTAAAAAGGGTCTCCGGTTCTCTGCACTCACCATACGAAACACAGCAGTGTTAAACTGCTATTTTACGCTGATATTCTGTGGCAGGTATCTTACTATCCTAACTATGTAATAAACAATTTATGTTGTTTATAGATAATTACAATTTTTATAGGGAACTGCTCTCCTCTTATATCTGCCTCGAGGGGGCAAGGACGGGCTGTGTTGGCCTTGCACTGATTAATGCGAACCCATCATGCTTCGCCGCATATTGGCAAGTCCACGTAAACGTAATGGGCCCTATACACGATCGGCCATGATGGACAACCACTCAACATTGCTTCACTGTCGAACTGTCTCTTTCACATGCTGCAGCTATTTTACGTTTGTAGCACGAATGGGTCGGCTCGACTGGGGTAGAACGAACAGAACAGAACACCAGCGTAAAATAGCATAGTTAAGGAAAAAGAAGCGTTTATTAAATATAGAAATCTAGCTTAAGAGACGGACCGTAGATATATGCAAAAGCGTTTTTTTTAATACAACAAATGGTGATATACGAGTACACAGGCCACCTAATGTTAAGTGGATGCTGTAGTGTAGCCCATAGTGATCTACATCCATCCTCGATTAAGAATTAAAATGCTGATGCGTTGTCACCTCTGAGGACCTTATGCTTATGCCTCGTTACAGTAAAAAGGGTCCAAAAACCAAGCTAACTAGCGACAGCGCTGCCTTGTGGTCGCTAGTTAGCTAGGGCTTGGTTATCGCTGGTATGTAATACGAATCTGCGATTTATCAGCAATTATTGTTCTAATTTCGCTATCGCTAGCCTTCTGCAAGATATGTAATACGCCTACAGTATTAAGCTGCTGTTTTACGCTAGTCGAGTTGAATCATTTATGCTACAACTAAAATAAAGCATGCAGCGTAGCTTAACCATGTCAATATAGCTGCAGCGTGATCTGTATAAACATAAGTAGACAAACATCCAGATTCGGAACATTTATTTGCTGTCGCGGGAACACTTGCATCATGCGGCTATGAATCCCGTGTGGCAAGTGTTCCCACAGCTCACCGTACTACCGAACCCTCAGTTTTAGTGTCATGAAATGCTTTAATGCAATTTTGCGAGTTCAGCGCTACGAATTTCCATTCACATTCTAAGGAAATGTGCAGGATAAATTTGAAGTAACAAACGTAGAATAAAGGACGTTATAATCAACGTATTTTATCAATTTATACTATATATATTGAGAAAAATCCTATATAATATATATTTTTATAGGATAGGGTGACGAACGAACGAACGAAACGAACACACAGTCCACCTGATGGTAAGTTGCTGTGACTCATAGACATCTACATCCATCCTCGATTACGAATCGAAATGCAGATGCGTTGTCACCCTCGTGAGGACTAAAATGTAATGCCTCAATATGTAATGTAAACGAAAAATATCTATAAATTACTAGCTATCCGCCCCGGCTTCGCAAGGGGGAATTCTGGACCTCGACAACAGCCCCAACTACCGGGTCCAATTGTGAATGTAAACCTTACAGGGATCTACTTCAACACACAAAAAAATCATCAAAATCAGTCGAGCCATTTTCGAGTTTTAGCGAGACTAATTGACATCAATTGATTTTTATATACAGGGTTATTTTGCAATAACCAACGAAATTTGCAGAGAAGCTTCAGAATAAGTAATATTTTTTTTTATAGGAGAGGGGGCAAACGAGCATGCGGCTCACCTGATGGTAAGTGACTACCGCCGCCCATGAACAACTGCAACACCAGGGAGGGAATTGCAGGTGCGTTGCCGGCCTTTTAAAAAGGAGTACGCTCTTTTCTTGAAGGTCCCTAAGTCGTATCGGTCCGGAAAAATCGCTGATGGTAATCGATTCCACAAGGAAGTCGTGCGGGGAAGAAAACAATGGTGAAGAAAAATTAATTAAAAAAATCTCAAACATTCTGTCCTTTTTATATTTTAAGTTCAAAATGCGTGATAATGAAAATAATAATAATAAAATTGTGGTAATAATAAAATTATTTTAATTGATTTTACTGCGCACGCACACATTCGTAAGGGTCGATTGGTAGGCAAAAACGTTGTTGCCCATAAATCACATTCAATTTGGTATAATTTCAAATATTATTTACTCGCACTTTCAAAACCTGCAATAACGGTATAACTTAACGGTATTAACTTCTAGTTTAAAATTGGGCTACTCTTTGAAAAATAACCCTGTATAGAGATGGTAACTAAAAAATTATTCGATATCATTGAACTTGTAAAATTTTATACACTTGTGTACAAGTGTGTGTGTAGGTACATATATTTACAAGTTTGACAAATACGGCCGCGCCCTAATAGTGAAAGTGGTATGCTGGTAGGCTGTATAGTGTTGACCAGTCAATTTTAGCAATCGACTAAATTGTTTGGACAGTTATGAAAAACTACACAACTCAAACACCTCTTTCGATGCTTGTTTACGTTGCTTTCGATAAACCTTGACTTGATTTGTGTGTTGAGAATAACGTATACCAAATTGTATTGAAGGGTATATACTGCTAATACTTGTTGGTCTAGTGGTCGTAAAGGCGCACGCTGAACATGAGGTCCCGGGTTCGAATTCCGGGTCGCGCCAACAGTTATTGGGTTTTATGTTTCGTGTCAAGAAATTCTCAGTAGCATCACAGAATAAATAATAGTATATACAAGAACAGAAGGATCACTCTCTGATAGCAAACTTGCGAGATTAAACCTAGTTACAACGTCGCTAATATTCATAATACTTTGCACGCCTCGGACACGACCTTTGTCAAATTAGCCTACCGATTAAATGGTCGAAAAAAGTCCTTACCTACCTCACCTACGTCCGCGTGCGAGTCTGTATCACTGTCTGTATCAGCCCGTTACGCGCCTTTGTTAAGGCCGCAACTACTGAATGGTTAGGTGTTGTAAGAAAACAAATTGAATCCTTTGATATTAGTTGGTAGTAGAATACACCGGAGGAACATTATTGTTCAGTGTGAGGAAGGTTAATGTGCAACATCGAGAGAAATTAAGATTATAACAAAGTTAACGTCTTTGAAACTCAGATAATTTAATTACTTACTATTTTTAACGACTTCAAAAAAGGAGGAGGTACTCAATTCGACTGTATTTTTAATGCGTGTTACCTCAGAACTTTTTCCTAGGTGAACCGATTTTGATGATTCTTTTTTATTTGAAAGCTGGTGCTTATAATTTATATATCTTATATAAATTTGATCAAGATCTGACCAGTAGTTTTGGAGTTATCCTTAATAATGCGTATTATTATTAAAGTCGATTGTACAAAATTGTTAATTTCATTACTTGTCTATCTTCCTCTCATTTTAAAAAACGTTACCTCCACACTTGGTTTTTCTCTCGTATCGCGGGGGCAGTTTACATACATAGATTTCACAAAGACAAATATCCAGATCCAGAACAATTATTTTTAGGTCATACATATACTTGTTCCGTGCGGGATTCGAACCCGCGGTCTTTAGCGCTTCAACTCATTGCTAAGCCACTGCGCCACAAAGCCGTCACTTGTCTGTTTTACATTTTTTGCTATTTACAAACATGCGACACGCGACAGCAATATTAATGAAAGAGTGGCAATGAGAAGTGCTTCTATTTTCAATCTCTTTCTTTTATCGACCAAGTAAATGTTTAACTAATAGTATGCATTATTATCTATTGTTCTAAAAACTAGTATATACTGATCTTGCATTAGTAAGATGTTACTACTGGGAGGTCTATCTACACTGAAGAAATTTTAAGGTCATTGACATTATACGCGAAAAAATCGGTCGTATATCTAATCAAATAATAAATCTGTAACTACGGCGTCAGTAACTATGTACCTAATTATCTAGATCTGAAAAAATCTGAGTAAAGAATGAAAGGTCGACATTCCTATTGTTATTTAAGCACCCGTATGCTATGCAGCACCTTTTGGCTTATTGACTGGCCATACTTGAATAAAAACTTATAAATAAATATCAAAAGTGCCTAAATACTGATAAGAGAAAAATACTTTTTTGTTAACGTAAGGTGCGCGTCAGCTCGAGCGCGTGCGTGACAACCATCGTTTTCTTAGCCACATTGTCGAAAATAACGTTCGCGGTTTACATATCAAAGAACTATTCTTCTCGGCCGCTAGCAGTCGACTAAATGATTTACGGAGAATTGACCGTAACTTAGTGCGCAATGTATTAAGAGCACAGAGTCCGTCTAGTAGTATAGAAGCCTTTGTATAATATTATAGAAATGACGTTCCAAGCAGTTTTCCATTGATATAATTCTACTCTTTTTTGAAACTTATTTTTTTCTTTTATTACTTGTACATGTAACAGTTTTGGGAATAAGGTTTTTCATGAATTTTTGTTGACGTCGATACCGTGTCTCGAAATAAAACAAAAGAATCATTTATATGTTGTTTATTGCATCACTGAATACTGTTTCTAACACTAACGTACATGCAATATCGAACGAAACTATAAAACCTCTCATGTACACACATCACATTCCAAATAACTATACAGTATACACCAAAACGTTAACTATAAACTTCTACTAAACTTAAACGGACCTTACCAATTATCGATATCGAATAATAGTGATGTGATATTGCACTTCATATAAGTAGCAGCACGAAAGTCTAGTGGTAACCGTTATTGCGTATATTTCGCGCTGATTGGCTCGTGCGTACCGTTCGAACGCGCTGATTGGCTCTCCAGTCGCATTCGTGCAATTCAATTCTTGCGCGTCCCCTCCACGTTTCGTCCAGCGCTAGACTTATGTGCCGCGTCTTGTAGCGGTGCTTTATAGATTTTAGTTTTTTTTTAAATTATAATGACGAATTAAAATGTGCCATTTTAAAATCTAATATGAATATACCGTTAACGCCACAGCCTATTGAAGTTCACTGCTAAACATAGATCTGCCATAGTTGCCACGCTTGGCAAGCGGGTTGAAAACCGCAGTTTTTATATGTTTAGTCGTTATTAGGGAGACACTGCTACCCATCTCCTGATTTGTTTCCCTCGGTCGCCTCTTACGAGACCCACGGGACGATATGGGGTAGATAAATATAGAACACGTACTAGTATTATACTATGATTTAAAGATAAAATACGTTAGCGAATTCATGGCTCAATTGTTTTTTTTTTAAATGAAGCGCCAAACATACTTATAATCCACCTGATGGTAGGTGACTTCTGCAGTCTATGGACACCTGCAGCCAGCTTCAAACAACGAAGGCTAAAGTTGCGTTGTCACCTCTGAGGACTAAGATGGAATGCCTCACAGTTTGTTATCATACCGGCTATCTATATCCTTTACACCGGAACACTGTCGTGCACGCCCTGACATTTGGCGATAGATATAGATAAGAGGATGATCCTACCCAGGTAAGTAACCTTTTTTGCAATTATTTATATGTTATTGAATACAATCGTCCAAACACTACGACATGGCATTTTTCTTTCGTTTCCCTAAAGTGTTTTGTAAGAAAAGCAGGCGGTGTAGTTTCGGAAACTTACTTTCACATCAAACATAAATCACAAACTTTTCCAATATTATCAGGAGTCCCACTATGACAAAATCTAAAATGTCCAGCATTTCAATTATATTTATAACATATCGATAATTGGTGAGGGATTGCAGACCTTTAAAAAGTATAACTTCACCAAAGTTCATTTTCTACGGATTTTAACCAGAATCATATTTGGCAGGAATATCTGAATGAGATTACCAACTTACTTTTGAACCCTGTACAACTAAATACCACAATCAACTTTCATGACCCAGAACATTTTTGTAATACAATAAAATTTATTCATTAAAAATATCGACATATGTGCGAATGAGCACCCTTACTTAAATAAAGCTGGGTAGACACTAGTTTGCGTATACAAATATCTAATAGAAAGGTTAACTTTCGAAATAAATTAAATTTATCGATGAAATAACGTATAACTTAAATTTTAAACTTTAATTTTAATTACAGATAAGCATTTGTTGTCGGTGCTTTCTTTTTTTTTAAAGTCATTTATATCACACAAACTAGTGAGTACATAATGAAATTATATATTACTTTCCCTCTACTAAAATTAAATTTATATTTAAACCATTGCGTAAAAACAAATTAAGAACACCATTTTTCGCGTACCTTTGTATTGCATGTCTAACTCAAGAGTCTAGAGTTAACAATTAATTAATATAAAAATACAATATTTACATTATGCGTGTATACATCAAATCGGTACAGTTTCTGTAAAAAAATATTTACAAATAAAACATTTCGATTATTATTAATAAATCAAATTCAAAATATAAAACAATTTTAATTAATTATATATTGGGGATTAAAAACAAACATTTACTGATACTATATTATTTATAAAATGAGATTTATTTCGTCTTACGGAAACAACTTAATCTATGGAATTTAAATTCTATAACTAAATGTTCAAAAATGTCATGTTTTCAATCTGTAGAGAACCATAATCAAAAGGAATCCTATATTACCCAAGTAAACCGCTGCTAATGTTGCTAAGTTGAAAAATTACAATCGTTAATATATTTGAACTATCACAATATCGGTAGGTACAAAATGCTACATCTAAAATGCGAAAGAGCCGCTTCCACACAACGCCATACTAAAACAAAAACAATATAACATGGTGTACAGGCGGTGTTTTTATACTACAATGCTTATATACTAGAAACTTTTATTTATTGGTAAAAAATTTAATAAACATGTTTGTATACGGACATTATTACAATTCGTCTATAACTTAATAAGATGTCGAATTAATACTACAAAAATGCGTTAAAAATGTGCGTTGCTTTCTAGCGGGCCTAAAGGGCTCACCGCAGTTGGTTGCCAGTACAAAAAATAAATCTCGTGCAAAAGCGAGCGTATCAAAAATGGAATAATATTGTGCCGCGAGTATTGTTCTTGTAAAACTGCTATAAGCTAAAATACATGTATAGAAATTTAAAAAAATGTATATTTTCCATAGAAAAATATCGGGGATCGTTGTTAGTAGAATGGAACGAATATTGGGCGTAAAAATATTAACAATTTCTACGGGTACGACACATTGAAATTTCAATTTTATTTATTTGAGTCTATTTTTAGATGGCAATATTGTTTTCGACATAAACAAGAAAAAATAATTCAAAAAATAGATATAATACAACAGGAAATATAAGGATTCACGATTTTAACATTTATTGTTTATAGAATAAGGGTGACAAGCGAGGACACAGTCCACCTGATGGTAAGTGAATGCTATGAACCATATACATCTATCCTCGATTAAGAATCAAAATGGAGAATGATTTTGTCGCCCGTGAGCAGCAAGATGGATATTTAAAAATTAGTACGCACGTAAAAAAAAATATTTACCGATATTGACGGATCGTTTACGAATTTCACTATAAAATTGAGTATTGAAATTACAGGGGCATTATTAGAACAACGTTTGATAATTTTCTTAGTTAATTAAGCGTGTTTATACTAAACCTAATTTAGGATTACCTATTCTAGTGTAGTACCCGTAAAAATCTACATAGCAGGCACATTCGCTCAAACGACCGTCTCATTCTGTTTGTCGAACATCGCTCGAGTATACTTCGAGATAACGTCGTAAGTAGACTTTAGCAACTCGCAGCGCTCCTCCACTTCGCTATTAGTGGGGGCGACTTTGTACGACGAAGCCTTAGCCCGCCTCGCGGTGTTGCCGTGCGCGAAACAATCGCCCGAATTCAAAGAAAAATCGACCACATTGTCCTCGATATTGTATATAGATATCGATTGGTTTTTGTGCACCATCTCTAGGTCCTTGCGGCGTTTCTTCTTGTCACTGTTCGGGAAGAGGCCGTTCGCGTTGATGGACATGATGGCCTTCTGTACGGGGTTGTACTCCAGCGCGTCGCTGGACTCCGGCTCGTATCATAGGTCCAGCTCCTCCAGGCCCTTGGAGAGGCGGTGCGAGTTGATGCGGCGGCGGTGCGAGCGGCGCACGGCGTCGGCGCGCCGGTACGGCTCGCTGCGCAGCCCGTGCAGGATGTCCTCCAGCGCTCCGTTGTACACTTCGTCTTGGTGAAGGAGTTTCTTTTCGCCGACGGTTTGCGACTTCGTTTTTAATTCGTTGATTACAGCCTCCTGCGGTGGTAAATTGTTTATAAGTTTTTATTTTTAGATTGCACGTATGGTAAACAATTTACTGAATATACTATGGTTAAAAATAAGATATTTCAATATATAAAAAAGAAAACGTAAATTGACGTATCTTACTTTAATTTATTAAGTAACATTAATTTTGAAAAAATTCTTATTTATAAAAAAAACACAGTTCAATTGGAGCTAGTTATGCAGCAATGATCAAAACCACATGTATGAGGAAACTATAACTATAAACTAGCTTTAGCCCAAAATTTGTGAAAATTTCTATTATAACTTTGATATTATTTTCAAATATTATAACGTGTACTGGTAACATTTTTATTTATTAATACCAGGTAAGACTAACGATCAACACTTTGAAACTATGGCAACTGAATTATTTTGCATAATTGGATCCAATTACTTAGTCCATTGTGTTTTATTGTAAAACAGAATTTTTTATTGTTAATAAAATAAATAAATAAATTATACAGTAATTAAAAAGAAACGAACATATTTATTAGCATCAATGTATTGGTAGTCTGCACCTCTATGTAGAGTGTTGACTTGCATGTGAACTGAATTCTGTGGTGTCACTTACTTTAACCAAAAGGGAATTCAAAATGAGTTAACTTTCTAACATGCTTAATTTTTTTCTTTATTTAAGTAGTTTTTTAGTCACACAGTTGGACACAGGATTTATTCTGTTTCGTCGACTCGTAAAAGCCCACAGGTGGACATGTATCTCTCTGGTTCGAAGGAGTATTTACCTTAATCACCACGCCCGGCGGATGGATTGACCATCATAGTACCCGACGTCTAGTCGTGGTGTTTTTACCGACATCCACCGGGAACCATTAGATTTTCTGAAATTTCCTACAGTCTTCTCTTACGACACCCAGAAGAAGGGTGATGGAATGTATTACGCCGCCGATATATGATAGGTCATCGGGCGGGTTTGTCGGCGATTTCAAATGAAAGCTGAAATATTAGTCCATCCTCACCTTGCTTGGCAGATGGGTCGGTAAACGTAAAGCCGATACCGTTACACTGGTAGTGCTCTTTCTTGTTATCGTCTCATCTCATATCGTTATATTATATTATTTTTTAACTTGGACACGATACATTATCGGAAAGCTAAATTAAAATACTATCATCAAATCTTCTAAAATAATGTAAAAAAATTATACTTATTTTATAAAATTCTATTTTATTACTATTGATATGGTAAGAATCTTATAACTACAGTACGTGAGGGTAATATGGTCATCCGGTTAATATGGTCACTTTCTTAACACTCAAAAACTACAGCTTTATTTGCATAGTTGGCTTTGTGATACGATAACTCTTCATCAGTCAATCAAACAATAAAGGGTCAAAAGGGCGCTGCTTTATCGACGCCATTTTGACAGTTGACAATATAGTAAATATTTTAGTCGATTTGTAGTATTGTGTTGTGTAGTGTAGTTAGTTTTTTTATGTTGATTTTTCGAAGTGTTCCTAATTATTGCCAAAGCTTGTTTGCTATTTTTTTCTAAATATATTAGTTATAGTATACGATTTTGTGTTTCTATCCTCTTCGTAGTTTTGGTTTTATAGGGCGGCAAAACTTAAGGTGACCATATCACCCTCATGCACTTACATTTTCTCCAGAGTTAAAAACACAAATCGAATGTGCAAAGCTACCTTTCATTTAATTGTAAACATGTATATTATCTATTTTATACGGATTATTAAAGCGAACTAGCGCATAGTATATCAAATACCAAACTCGTGTATCCCATTAGTATAAACATGCATTATTTTTGAGTTTATTCTTTTTAATCATCATTAAGATTTGACATAATTAATTTGAATTAAATACAGCCTTACGGGTCTTAATTTAATAAATTATTGAATAATTTCAAATATCCCATTATGTTGCGAGTGAACCTCAGTTTCTATAGTAGTATCTCCCCATATGCCCACTATTTGTATTCGGTTTTATGAGTACTTATTGCGATTATTTGGTCTACTTCCGTTTGCATTAGAGTTATTAATATTTCACTGGTTTGGACAAGATTTTTCGTATTTCTTTCTTAAAAGTGATAAAAGAAGGCCTTTTTAAGGCTCAGTTGTTGCAATTATACAATTATTATATGCAATAATAATATTACTCATATTTACCGCGGTATCTCAGGGGTAAGTGCTCGCTCTAAATTTCATAGTACGTGAGCAACACGGGCTCGATCCCCGCTGGCACCCATGAAATTGTCAAATGAAGTATTGCGGTTTCCAGTGCTGATTTACCACGTGTTATTTCTAGATATATATATATATATATATATATAATCTCTCTAGAAATAACTAAGATAATTATAAACATCACAAGGAACCTACATGTCTGAGAAATAAAAATATTACTTACCTATACGTTATAATGTTTATTAATTAAATAAAAATTTTAGACAACTACTAATACTGAGGTAACACAGCGATGTGTTATTTAATATGTTGTAATTACTATAGTCTATACATAAATAAAATAGAAAAAAAAAATAAGAAATATTTTCTACGTAATTGTTATAGTAAAAAAAGTTAAATTAGTATTTTGTCTATTTTCTACAACTATAGCTCAAAGTATCGTCACAAGCAAAAACGACTACAACTATTTTATGTATATTCTATGTTAAATAACCTCAGTTTCAAAAACTTTCAAAGGATTACACGAATTTGACTGTGAAATTTGTAAGTATTGGAAGCGTTAAACAGTAATTGGAAAAAGCGCTACAAGTAAATGGTTAATGATTCATCAATGTGACATTCCCTGTGTTATCCATGCAATGTGCAGCAAGAAGAAAAACATCATTGTCAATGTACACTCGCATCCATAGAGCCAGACGGACAAGGTGAATATACATCAGGTAATGGAGTACAAAATTTACCTAATAAATGAACAAACGTTATAAATTATTCGAATACAGAAAAGTAAATTATTTTATTTTTACTGTTGCTTAAACTGATATTTTTAGAAATTATTATAAAAATATAAATTCACCCATGTCCACAAGAAGTACTGCACATTGAATAAAACTAATGTTACGTATAATATCGCATTAAATGATGGTTTATTTTTAATTATATTTAATTTCGACCGTCTGATATTTTTAATTCAACGTCAATAAATAATAATTTAAAATTTTGTACAGCCGACTTCAATATAAGCGACTTCAATATAAGTTATTTAAGAATAACTCAATAACCATTGGTCTGACCTTGATCAAATTCATATGGGACCACACGAGAACTATCAGCTTTCATATAAAAAAACAATCATCGAAATCGGTTCCCCCAGTACAAAGTTATGAGGTAACACAAATTAAAAAAAAAAACACACTCGAATTGAGTACCGTCTCCTTTTTGGAAGTCGGCAGAAAATAACTCGAAATTAAACGCGATAAAATCCGTAAAATTAGTGTTATCCAATTCACCAATATCTTTAATAATGCAAACGTGGACATAAAACGTAAATAAAATACGTTAAAACCAATTTTTACTCCTGCAGATTGAAACTGAGACAAAAAAATATGTACTATAACCAGTTTAAAAAAAATTTAACTAAAATGTTGGATTACTTATTTCTTCGTTGGTTAGTATTATTAAAAATTTGCGACAATCCTACTTATACGTTTTGTGCGACTATTTTTGATATTTTAATAAAAACACAATATTGTTTTAGTTATAAACATAATATAAGAAATTAACATTTTTTGTCTAGATTGTACCTAAATAAACATCTACTAGCTAAAAATATAATAAGAATAAATGCTACCGTAAAAAAAAAAGAATGTAGAACTCTATTCTTATTCGCTAAACTATTTGGTTTCTTTATCCAAAATTAACTTATCACTATAAAACTTAAAGCCGCTTCCAAAAAAGGTTTACAAGTAAACAACTAAACAAACGAGAATTGATAGATTCATATAGAATATGCGGTATTAGTGAACATATATGTGCTGATATACTTCGATGGATAGGCATTGGCCGTGGGGTCGTGTACCATGCTTCAGAGGCGTGTGTTGTTTAAAAAGCCCGCATTTGATCGTTCACCCGACAGTTCTGATCCCAGACATGCTGATATTGTGTCAACACACCGGCACCAGTCCACTAGAGGCTTCGATGCCAGCAGTCGCACAACTACAAGGGCCTTGAACGGTTCGATACTTGAAGGATATCGCCCTTGAATCTACTTACCTTTAATTGGTGTATATATGTTGAAATCAAAGTACGTTATAAACAAAAAAAAACTATGTACGTAGTATAGTTCGCGTTAATTTTAAACGTTATCACCAAATGGAATTTTATTATTCTGTGATTGCTTTTTACTTTGTCAATTGAAACGTCGTATTTATATATTTTTTTATTACGCCGGCAACAGTTTTAAAATTACATGGCTACAGTATAATAACCAACATACTACTCTATTGCCCAAATAATAAAACTCTGCTCAATTTTAAGATGTCGTAAGTCTCGTGCTGTCTCTATCACTTTAAGTCAAAGTGAGTGTGACACCACGAGACTTAACGACATCTTACAATTGAGTAGCGTTTGAGTATACACCAATTAAATGTAACAATTCCATTCTCATACATGTTAGTACGGTAGTTACACCCCCACACACACACACAAACACACACGCACGCGCACACATCGTGTAAGGCCCCGTTCCGTATCTAACTCCATCGACTTACTCCTAGTCGCGTTAGAGTGGCCTAGACGCTAGAACTAGGTCTAGATCGGGTCTAGACTGTGCCTCAACTGAGACAAGTGTTGCTGCAAAAGGCCAGCGCTGACGGCCGCGTAGTTAAACCTCTGTGAGAATTAATTTTTCTGATGTTACCATCACCATCGCTACTATGTTAAGGGTGCACATGGCAATATTGCGCTTTTAAGCGTTCAATTGTAAATCTATTTAATATCCAAAATTAACGAACTTAAAACCAAAGTATTATTTAGATACGAAAAAATGTCCAAAAATATATCTGCGAGAATTTTTAATATTGCCAATACATCAAACAAATAAACAATATTGCCATATTCGTCACAAAAAAAAAACCATTAGAAGCCATCACCATGTTAAAAAAAATCTTTCACAAAATATCAATCCAATATAATACGACAATATCACAATGTAATGTTTTAATAGGCGACAACATTGGCACTCTCTGTCTACTGAAAACTATGGGGTTAGGCTTACATCAACGTCGGACGGTGATCTGTAGACGGCCCCTCCATCATGGCGGGTCCTTGAATTTATTTAACATAATATATTTATTAACAACAAGTAGTATAATTCACTCTGTTGAATATCATCAAGAGAGAGAAAAAAAGATTTAAAGAAGAGAAACAAGCTAAGTCTTTAATATTCTATTAATGAAATTGAAGTTTAGACATTCTTTGTTTTGTCACCTCTGACGAGTAATAAGGAATGTCTCATGATTATGAGGCCATGTTAGCACGCAGTGGATCATGTTAAAGCATTTTAAAGGTTTTCTACAGTGCCAGAGATTCTTTAAATGCAAACTAAAATAAATAGTAACACAGCACACTGAAATCTGTCGCTAATCGATTACCGATTATACAGGGTTATTTTTCAAAGAGTAGCCAAATTTAAAACTTAAGTTCAAATATATAAATAATGATATAACGTTATTGCTGTTTTTAAAAATACTAGAAAATAAGGCTTCAACTTTTATTTCTAATTATCCCAAACTGAATGTGATTTATGGGCAACAACGTTTTTGCCTATCGAATTATGAATGTGTGCGTGCGCAGTAAACTCAGTTAAAATAATGCATTACCAAGCATTTTCAATTTAAAAGATAAAAAAGACAGAATTTTGAATTTTTTTTTACTTATTATGAACCTTTTGACTATATTACTTATTCTGAACCTTCTCTGCAAATCTGGGCGGTTATTGCATAATAACCCAGTATATACTCATCATCATCATTACAGCCCTTCACAAGTCCACTGCTGAACATAGGCATCCACCAAGGAATGCCACAAAGCACGGTCCTGAGCCACCTGCATCCATCGACTTCCTGCATGTCTTACCAGGTCGTCACTCCATCTCGTGGGGGGTCGCCCTACACTTCGCCTACCGGTACGAGGCTGCCACTCGAGAACCTTTCTTCCCCATTGGTTATCGGTTCTTCGAGCTATATGGCCGGCCCAATACTTCAGTCTACTAATTCGTTGAGCTATGTCGGTCACTCTGGTTCTATTGCGGATATCTTCATTTCTAAGTTTATCACGCAGAGAAACCCCGAGCATAGCACTCTCCATAGCTCGCTGAGTGACCTTGAGCTTCCTCATAGGGCCAGCAGTGAAGGACCACGTCTCAAATCCATAAGTCATCACTGGTAACACGCACTGGTAGTACAATTTCGTTTTCCGGTTTTGAGGTATACCTGACGAGAAGATGTGCCGTAATTTCCCGAACGCTGCCCAACCGAGTTGAATCCGTCGATTGACCTCTCGGTCGAAGTTGGACTTACCTAGTCGGACTATTTGTCCCAGGTAAACATACTCGTCAACAACTTCGAGCTTAGTGCTTCCAACAACTACCGGCATAGGTGTGACATGGACATTAAACATGATCTTTGTTTTGTCCATGTTTATGTTAAGACCTATTTTTTTTTTTTTATAGGAGAGGGGGCAAACGAGCATGCGGCTCACCTGATGGTAAGTGACTACCGCCGCCCATGAACAACCGCAACACCAGGGGAATTGCAGATGCGTTGCCGGCCTTTTAAAAAGGAGTAGGCTCTTTTCTTGAAGGTCCCTAAGTCGTATCGGTCCGGAAAAATCCCTGGTGGTAAACTATTCCGCAAGGAAGTTGTGCGGGGAAGAAAACATCTTCTAAATCGCACAGTGGTGGACCGCCAATCATCCAGATGGTGTGGATGGTATCGGGAGTTCTGCCGCGATGTGCGTTCGTGAAATTTGGCGGCTGGGATTAATCCGAACAATTCCTCAGAGCACTCCCCATGGTAGATGCGAAAGAAAATGCAAAGAGATGCAACATCTCTTCGCAGTGCCAATGAATCGAGCCGATCGGAAAGGGCTCGGTCGTCGACGATTCGAGCCGCTCTGCGCTGGATGCGGTCAAGTGGAAGGAGCTGGCACTGGGGAGCCCCTGCCCAGAGATGGGAACAGTATTCCATGTGAGGCCGAACCTGCGCCTTGTAAAGTTGCAGGCGGTGTGCCGGCATGAAATACTGTCCCGCTCTGCTGAGCACGCCAAGCTTTTTAGAGGCCAATTTGGCCTTCTCTTCCAAGTGACCACGAAACTGCACGTCACTCGATATGTCGACTCCGAGGATACCGATACTGGCTGAGGCAAGAAGGGGAGTGCCTTGAAACTGAGGAGATACGACAAAGGGGTTCTTTTTAGCGGTAAACGCGCAAACTTGTGTCTTCTGAGGATTAAACTGGACTAGATTTAGTCGCCCCCAATCCGAGACTTTGTCCAGCAAAGACTCGACTTCAGACACAAGTTTGTTCCGGTACTCGGCGACGTTTTCCCGAGAAATATTGGCCCGGCCGGTGTATAGAGCATCACCAGTGCTGTCATCCGCATAGCAATGAATGTTACCAGTTAGCAACATATCATTGATATGCAGAAGAAACAGCGTTGGTGATAGCACACAGCCTTGTGGAACACCAGCGTTAATAGGCTTGTAGTCAGAACATGCACCGTCTACAACGACCTTGATGCTCCGATCTGCAAGAAAGCTGGTGATCCAATTGCACAATTTCTCGGGAAGCCCATAGGAAGGCAGCTTTGAAAGAAGCGCTTTGTGCCAAACCCGATCAAAGGCCTTCGCAATGTCCAGACTAACGGCCAACGCCTCCCCCTTGGACTCTACTGCCTCCGCCCATCTATGGGTCAGGTAGACCAGAAGATCACCAGCTGATCGACACCGACGAAAACCGTATTGGCGGTCACTAATCAGCTGGTGATCCTCAAGGTACCGGATGAGCTGGCAGTTAATAATGGATTCCATTATTTTGGAGAACAAGGAGGTGATCGCGATAGGCCTATAGTTGGACGGGTCTGAGCGGTCGCCTTTTTTAGGGATCGGGTGGACAAAAGCTGTCTTCCATGAATTCGGGACTACGCCTTGGGAGTAGGAGTACCGGAAAAGACGCGTTAGGACCGGTGCCAACTCCGGAGCACACGTCCTCAGCACAATTGGGGGGATTCCGTCAGGCCCACTCGACTTCTGGATGTCACATCCGGCATGGAGCACTCACACCGCGGGATGGTCGGCGGTATTTTCCCCCCGTCATCAAGAGTCGAGTTGGACGCAAAAAGGGAGCCTAAAAGGTCGGCTTTGTCTTTTGCGTCTTGGGCCAGTGAGTCGTCCTCCTTGTGCAGAGATGGTAGTGATGGCTTACAGAAATTCCCTTGGACAGCCTTGGCGAGAGACCAGAATGCACGGGTTCCCGAAGGAAGGCCAACTAGTTTCTCGCCAATTCTGCCTATGTGCTCTGACTTTGCCTTGGCAATAACTCTTTTGAAGGACCTGGAGGCGAAGTTATACTTCTTTTTAAGTGTGCTGGTGTTTACATCCCGAGTCACCGAAGCTGCAGCCCAGGCTTGATAACACTCCTGCTTACTGCGCAATGCAGTCTTACAGGAGCGACCAAACCAAGGCTGAGATCTGCCTCCGATGGGTACCACAGATGATGGAATAAATAGTTCCATTCCCTGTAGCACCACATCAGTGACAGAGTCAGCAACAGCACTGGGATCATCCGGCGAGAAGCAAACCCGCCCCCATGGGTAGGATGCAAAGAAAGACCGCATTCCGTCCCAATCCGCCGACCTGTAATGCCAAACACGGCGGCAACCTGCAGAACGCAACCGCGAAGGGAGCGTGAGTGGCACCATACTCCGGATCAGACAATGGTCCGAAGAGCCGAGAGGGGCATCGACGGAAACCTGATATCTGTCCGGATGAGAGGTCAGCAGAAGGTCCAACAGGGAAGGTGTATGATCCTCCACATCTGGAATCCGCGTAGGCGAAGTAACCAGTTGTGTCAGACCATATGCCAAGGCAAAGTCATAAACAGATCTCCCCGCATGATCGGTTAAACGTGAACCGAGCCATTCGGCATGGTGGGCGTTAAAATCGCCAAGGATCACGATCTCTGCGGATGGGACCTGTTGTAGCAAGGAATCTGTAGCCATTTGGACGTGGTCGATGAGTCGGTCTGTTTCGGCATTACCGCTATGGGACCTATAGAGGCACCCGTAGACGCGCGGATGGTCGTCGCTGTCTACGCGTAGCCAAAGGATGGACAGGTCCGAACCTTCAAGACTGCCGAGGCGTCGAGAACAGATGTCCTCTCTAACATACACGCAAACTCCAGCCCGAGGCACAAAGTAGTGCTCCAATTTGTACCCCGGGTAGGAGAGATACGAAATATCAGCCGGAGAGGAAACCTGCGTCTCGGTCAAAAAGAGCAAGGCCGGCTTCGCCGTCTCGAGATGGTAGTGGACGGCGTTTAGGTTAGAGTGAAGTCCCCTGATGTTGCAGAAATTCACGGATAGCGTGGCAGGGGTCGCCTTGGTATTGTTGCTCAGCTTGCCCCGAGCAGTTTTGTTTTTGAGCGGAATTTTGCCCCCCCCAGAATACGCGGGGCAGCCTGAGCACCCACGCTCAGGATTGGAATAACATGGTCGTGGATGCTCAGCGAGGGATTCTCCAGGGGTACTGGTACCCTCCTGGGGTAGTCTATTGTCTAATTCCGCTACCATGTTGATGGGGGGGGGGGGGGGGGGGGGGAATTGGGCTTCCGGCCACCTGCACTCACCAGACGAAACGCAGAAGCAGAGCCTCTACTTCACGCCGGTATTCTGTGAGGTCGTGGTACCAACCCGGCTCGAGCCGGCCCATACGTGCAACAGCAAAAAACTGCTGCAGGGCTCTACCACCGTTAAACCTATCCGTTGGGAGACACTATTGAGGTCATTGAGCATAGTGCTTAGGTCCTCCAGCGATTCTGCCATAAGGACTATATCGTCGGCAAATCGAAGGTGTGTGCTGTACTCGCCAGTGATATTAAATACCGCATCCTTTCGAGTCCAGTCGCTTGAAAACGTCTTCCAATGCAGCGGTGAAGTTTCGGGGATATAACGTCACCCTGTCTTACACCTCTCTTCAGTTGGATAAGTTTCGTACTCTGATTCTGTACTCGGATAGCCATCGCAGCCCTACTGTACAAACACTGCAGCACTTCGATATACCGACAGTCAACTTGGCACCGCTGAAGGGACTGCAGCACATACTACCTACTGAATATACTATCAGTATATTCCGTACTACCTACTGATTATTGATTAACTGTAGAAAAGTAATTGATTTTTACAACTATCGCTTTGTTACAAAGTGTCTGTTTGGATAGCGCGTATTAGTGGTGTAAGAATATCCACTACCTCATATCATCCCGTGGGTTTCGTAACAGGCGACGGAGGGAAACAAATCAGATTAAAATTTAAAAAAAAACTGCGGTTGCCAACCCGCTGCCAAGCGTGGCAACTACGGCACATATTCCTCCTATGAGGCAATCTATGGGGGAGGCCTATGTTCAGCAGCGGACTTTAGTAGGCTGGAACGTAACCGTGTTTGCTTGGAGTCATTTTACTTAGAAACAGTAGTTGGATTATGACTAGCTTTATTTAGGCGTTGCTAAATTAGTAGTAAATGCAAACGTGTATTAATTATCAAAATATAAATTTTTTTATAAACGCCTGTATCCGCTAAATTCTTTCATGGATAACTTTCAACCTTAACTTTGGTATTATACGTTTGGTACAGATGTAAGGCGTTTTCATCATACTAGAATAAAGTGACATTTAATTATCGTTGATACAAACTGTATTGATGGCTGATGGTTTTTTTTAAAAAATATTATAAAACTATCTATTTTTCGTTCAGAAAATAATTAATTGGAACTAAATTACAATCACTTTTATATAAACCAATCCATGGCAAGTACACACAAGATAAACTATACTAAAGCTCCACGAAAAATATTTTGTAGAGGTTCATTATTAGCCTTTTTTTATTTAGTCTACGTTATATAAACGAGTATATGGCACCATGCATTTATCTTGTAAAATTACGTTATGTCTCCGAATAGTAATAAATGTGCGAAATTTATTAATATCTATATTAATAAATCCCAATGTGATAAAAAAAGACTAACACATTCAGATGATTTAACCTTCATCCAACTTCACATTTGGATGATTTTTTTTTGACAACTTATTAAGCCTTCATCATCATCATCATCATTACAGCCCTTCACAAGTCCACTGCTGAACATAGGCCTCCCCCAAAGAATGCCACAAAGCACGGTCCTGAGCCACCTGCATCCATCGACTTCCTGCATATCTTACCAGGTCGTCACTCCATCTAGTGGGGGGACGCCCTACACTTCGCCTGCCGGTACGAGGCTGCCACTCGAGAACCTTTCTTCCCCATCGGTTGTCGGTTCTTCGAGCTATATGGCCGGCCCATTGCCACTTCAGCTTACTAATCCGTTGGGCTATGTCGGTCACTCTAGTTCTACTGCGGATATCCTCATTTCTGAGTTTATCACGCAGAGAAACTCCGAGCATAGCCCTCTCCATAGCTCGCTGAGCGACCTTGAGCTTCCCATGGGGGGTATATTGCCATAGTTGCCACGCTTGGCGAGCGGGTTGGCAACCGCAGTTTTTTTATTGTTATTTTGGCTATTATCAGGAAGATGCTGCTGCCCATCTCCTGCCTGTTTCCCTTTGTCGCCTTTTACGACACCCACGGGAAGATATGGGGTAGTGGATATTCTTAACCGCCACTACACGGCGCCTTAGAAAGGGCTAAATCATTATTGTGCGTTTGATAACACAAACAGGATATTAATTTATATAGCCATACGGGAACGCTCACAAATAAATCAATACGGGAGAAGTCAATATTTTTTACAGTAAAAAAAGTTATTATTGAAAACGTGATGAAAGTGTAAAAATATTTTAAAGAAGATGATATCCAACAGTTTAAAGTATACAGTAAGTATAAAAAGGCAAACAAATTAATAAACAAACATGTATGACATAAAGGGAATATGGGACTAAATTAATACCGCATGAGTTAACGTAAGCCTAACCTAATAAAATTATGTATGTACAATGCGTATACCTTGAAGTAAGCAATTTGTTGTAGGATAATATCAGGAGTCTTGCCTTAAATTTTACAATACGCAAGCAACCAGAGTTCGATTCTCGCCACCACCACCTGTATGTCTAAAAAAACACATGCGTGAAGTCCTTCGACATGCAATGGGGGATCGATGCGAACTCTTCCCTGCTCCAAAATCCTCTCAGAGCTAAGAGGCCTGCGCCTATAATTTTTTACTTTTATTGTATATCTTTGTAATTAAATTTTACCCTGGAGCTCAAGTTTATAGTAACGAATTTATGTGATATTAAAATCAGATTAAAATGAGAAATTAAAAAAAGAGAATAAAAAAAACGGATTAGTAATGTCAAGTGGCAATGGGCCGGCTATAAAGGTCGGAACAACCGATGGAGAAGAAAGGTTCTCGAGTGGTAGCCTTGTACCCGTAAGTGAAGTGTACGGCGGTCCCCCACTAGATGGAGTGACCACTTGGTAAGATACGCAGGAAGTCGATGGATGCCTGTGGCTCAGGAATCGTGTACCCAGGGAAGACAGCACACCCAGATATATAATTTTTTTTCCTAGTTAGGCAACAACCTACAGATTCTACTAAAATTTATTTTATAAATATGTGTTTTTTTCTACAAATAATCGTTCCGGGTCTGGATGTTTGTCCTTGTGCAATTTATGATTGTAAACTGCCCCAACGATACAGGAGAAAATCCTAGTGTGTAGGTTACATTTACTAAAAAAAAAAACAAATAGTTTTAAAAATTGCTCATACAAATAATAATATATTAAGTGGAAAAATACTAAAGATATTGTTGGGTGTGAGGGTAAAAAAACAAATAAAAGGAAACACGAACAAATGTAAGTAGAACTGTAATCACCCACCCGTTCTAGCAGTATAAAGTATCGCGCAGACCGCACGTTGGGGTGTTCTACTAGTGTAGGCAAGACAGATCGTGTTGCTGAGAGGCTGTCCTCTTTGTTACATTGAGACGGGTAGTGGTGCTATTGGTTTGCATACTTTGGTGTTATCATGTAATTGGGTCCTGATAGTAAGCAGGGCTTGTTACCGAGGAGTGTTCTTTTATTAAAATAATTTCTAACATCAGAAGTGGAATACTTTCTTACAATATATTAAAGAACTTATCAAGTGGAATGCGGGAAATAAAGACTGTGTAAGAACCTCCGAAGGAGGCGGTGTTGTAGCCGAAATAAGAACTTTTTTTGATTTTTTTGACCATTTTGACCCCCGGAGTGTAATGAGAAATTTTTGCCCATGACCTCCATGACATCCTCTACATGATAGGCTATTGAAAGTGACTAGGCCTTAAGTTCGAGTTACCCTCCAACTCATTTCTAGTCTTTACTTCCATTACTTCCAAATAGAACCTAAATCATTCGTCAAGTTTTTTATTTTATATCTTTAACAAATTATGATAATTATAAAATTACAAGGCCTGATAACTGGCCCGAGGAAGCATAAGCGTGGTACTTACTTCAAGGTATAACAAAAAATAATAACAAAATAATACATTAAAAATTAGAAAAACTCAAAACATGGCAAGGAATCGGCAATATTTTCAGTGTCAAATAGACGAATGAAAAACATATTGTTTACGTTTTTACCAAACAACACATGAAAATATTCTCGATCAGATTTACTTAAATCGCCTGGTAACAACATGTTAAAAATTAAACGTAATAATGCACTCGTCCTACAAAAAATAATCAGCATGACTCCATTCACCATCGAAGCAATTAAAAATATATTTTAAAGCAAACATTTAAATATGACCTCGCATGATGTCGTATTTACATACAATAGCATCAAATAATTAAAGTTCAAAAATAACGACTATTATATTGCCATTGCGAATAAGGAAACTTCTTTTAATAGTTCTGTTCATAAATCATTTAATTAGGATGATATTACGACAAACCGTTACTATCAAATGATTTTTAAATTAATGACATTAGAATTTACACTTTAATTATTGTATTAACATTAAAACGAACTTTACAATAGCGTAACATACCTGTTGTTTCTTCTGCATGATCTTCGCTTTGTTGGGGTCGACAACGTCGGCTTGTTGTGCGGCTTGCTCGAGTCTACGTCGTTGTTCGTTTTCGGCGTCGGCTTGCTATAATTTCAATATTTTTGAGGAATGCATTGATGGTAGATCGTAAACGTTACCGTTACAGACTATTAAGTCTATTGGTGAACATAAGCCTTCACCATAGATTGCCTCATCTGGTATAGTTTCCATAGCATTGCTGTGGCCCATAGACATCTACATTTATCGTTTGCGAATCAAAATGCAGATTCGTTGTCACCCGTGAGGACTAAGATGGAATGCCCCGTTTCCAGTAAAAAGGGTCTCCGGTTTTCTACACTCACCATACGAAACACAGCAGCGTCAAGCTGCTATTTTACGCTGGTATTCTGTGAGAGCGTGGTTCTTCCCCGGTGGAGCCGACCCATTCGTGCTACAACTATACTACTACTAATATAGCTGCAGCATGGCTCTACCACGAAACTGTAACGGATTATGCTAGTTTTTCTAGTAAGAAATAAGAGTGACAAAAGAGTATACAGTTCACCCTATGGTAAGTGGATGCTGAGGCCCATGGCCACCCATTATCTTTAATTCAAAATGGAGATGCGTTGCCACCCCTGAAGATTAAAACGAAACAACAACAGCAACAATAAATAAAGACTGCAGCATTATGCTGGTATTTCACGCTGATGTTCTGTGCGAGCGTGGTCCTACCCCGGTCGAACTGACCCAATCATGCTGCAACCATAATATAGCTGCAGCGTGCTATATGACGTCCACAATTGCATCGATTTAAATACTACCCTAACAAGTCTCTTGGTGTTGCAGATTGGCGACGGTGATCACATACCACCAGATGAGCCGATGACTCACTTGCCTCCTCTTCCATTAAAAAAAACTACAATAGTATAGTGGATGTATGTGTAGGGATGGCGTATATAATACATCATCATTCATCATCTTGTCCTGCGGTTGTCATATGAGAGAAGTATGGGAGATGACAGATTGGTCGAATGGCCTCTGAACGATGGCATCTCGTCTAGAGGACGGCCAATCGCCTGTCCAGCATGTTGACTATGGCTAAGCAGGGAGGACCTATAACTCAAATTTTCAGCAGTGAGCGTTTACGGTATTTATGGTGTTTGTTGGCATTTATACTCCCTACATTAATTAACTGAGAAGTGTCATTGGATTTAGCCGAAGAGACACAAGCAAATCCTCCTGTCACAAGTGACAGCTTCCAGTTGTTGGACAGCATCTATTTTAATAGAAATTTTTTAAAGGTGAATTCAGTACTAAATATGACAAAAAAAAGAAGAAAGTTGTCAATATTCTAAATTTTCAATATATCTATTTTCTAAAGGCAAAATTTCACTGACGATTTTGGAACTAAGTCCATTTTGATCGATTTTTTCAAACAATACAAAGGCGGTGTTTAGGCCAAACAATTAACATTTGAAATTTGCATTCACACTCGTGTGCGCCCGCTGACTTGTAGAGAGGTTTTTTGTTGAGTCTAGACAAATAGACGCCGGTTTGATTAATTATTTAGAATTAATATTGATTGCGACCAACGTCCGGTTTTTCGATGCGTGTGGAATTTACTATTGGAGTTTTTCGCTTCTAGTTTGCTTATCCTTAGTGCGTGCACGTGATGATGAAACAATAATAATTTGATGGATTAACTTAAATTTGTTGGCAAGTAATTTACGTAACTTGTAGTGATTATAATAATATAATAATAATAATAATAATAATAATAATAATATTCCACAACTATCAAACAACGCCATCTAGTCCCAAGCTAAGCAGAGCTTGTGTTATGGGTACTAGACAACTGATAAACATACTTATATATTTCTAAATACATAAATATTATAGATAAATTACACCCAGACACAGAACAAATGATCGTGCTCATCACACAAACATTTGTCCTGGGTGGGAATCGAACCCACGACCTCCGGCGTAGCAGTCAGGGTCACTAACCACTAGACCAACAGGCCAGTCCAGATTGTCGGTTGAACGCTGAACTTTGTGAATCGTGAAGAGATCGCGTTAGTTCCCTGTCTGTAATTTGGTGAAAAATGAATACGGAATATTGAATGTTGAACTTTGAACTACTGTCCGTTACTCGAGTCGATTATCACGTGTTTGATTCTCCGATGAACGTTGAATTAGTTGCGTTGGAAGTTAGTTAAATGTACAATAAAGTTGATAGACTGAAATAGTGACATGAAGAAAGAAATTAACCGTGGGTGACTCCGCTGGAGTACCACACCTTGGGGCGGCGCCGGAGTAAGAGTTGCTGCCGACTTCAACGGTCCAGTCAGGTCAACCATAATCCACACCACTAAACACTACTATACATGCACCTACACACCTTCAGCCTGACCGAACCTTGGGACAGTCTTCGCCTCAGACCCAGGTACGTACTATTTATTTGACTAGCCTTCTCCCTATAGTGTAGTAGGATAGGACAAGTTTCCATATGGCCATTTGGGCCCCGTCCTAGTTGTTCGTCGAATCTACCGCTGATGGGCCCCGGGATATTTGACCTTTGTAGGAACAGCTAGGTGCCTGAACAGGCGGAATAAGTTTGTAAATTTAATTTTAATTTTTCAATACTTTTACCTACTATGCGTTAGGTAAACAGTACTGTATAAGGCTTTAATTTTTTTCTGCGAAATCAAGTTTATAACTATAATTGTATAATCTACAATATCATACAACGATCTGAAAAAAAAAATTACCTTAAACGCCCTCGTGAATCGGACGAGTAGCGAGAAGAAAGCGTTCGCGTCGCAGCTACGCGGCGCCTCGCCGAAGTACTCCACGCACGACGCGAACGAATCCTGCGCACACAACACACGTTCCTGAGCATTGTAAGAAATCACTAAACATCTTTATCAGGTTCTGAACGTCTCTCATCATATCACATCACAATTTTTTAATTCTTTCCACCTCTGACGTGGGATCTAATATATGAATGGTCCCTAATCCGTACTATATTCTTAACACTAAGAATTACATAATTTAAAATTTAAAATTTTGTACAGCCGACTTCAATATAAGTTATTAAGAATAACTCAAATAACTCAAAAACTATTGGTGTGACCGTGTCATATGGGACGGAAGTATCAGCTTTCATATAAAAAAGAATCATCCAAATCGGTTCACCCAGTAAAAAGTTATGAGGTAACACACATAAAAAACATACGCGTCGAATTGAGTACCGTCTCCTTTTTGGAAGTCGGCAGAAAAGAGCTAATAGTCCAAAAGATGGCAAGTGGCCCAAGAACACCTGACATCCGTAGGTCACTGGTTCATCCGGCTTAAGGGACTAAACAATATAAGGACCCGATGAGTCTACGTGCTGTCGGTGTGTGCACCTGCAAGTGTGTGCGTGCGTGCGTGCTGTCGGTGTGTGTACCTGCAGGTGTGTGCGTGCGTGCGTGCTGTCGGTGTGTGTACCTGCAGGTGTGTGCGTGCGTGCTGTCGGTGTGTGTACCTGCAGGTGTGTGCGTGCGTGCTGTCGGTGTGTGTACCTGCAGGTGTGTGCGTGCGTGCTGTCGGTGTGTGTACCTGCAGGTGTGTGCGTGCGTGCTGTCGGTGTGTGTACCTGCAGGTGTGTGCGTGCGTGCTGTCGGTGTGTGTACCTGCAGATGTGTGCGTGCGTGCTATCGGTGTGTGTACCTGCAGATGTGTGCGTGCGTGCTATCGGTGTGTGTACCTGCAGATGTGTGCGTGCGTGCTATCGGTGTGTGTACCTGCAGATGTGTGCGTGCGTGCTATCGGTGTGTGTACCTGCAGATGTGTGCGTGCGTGCTATCGGTGTGTGTACCTGCAGATGTGTGCGTGCTTGCTATCGGTGTGTGTACCTGCAGATGTGTGCGTGCGTGCTATCGGTGTGTGTACCTGCAGATGTGTGCGTGCGTGCTATCGGTGTGTGTACCTGCAGATGTGTGTGTGCGTGCTATCGGTGTGTGTACCTGCAGATGTGTGCGTGCGTGCTATCGGTGTGTGTACCTGCAGATGTGTGCGTGCGTGCTATCGGTGTGTGTACCTGCAGATGTGTGCGTGCGTGCTATCGGTGTGTGTACCTGCAGATGTGTGCGTGCTTGCTATCGGTGTGTGTACCTGCAGATGTGTGCGTGCGTGCTATCGGTGTGTGTACCTGCAGATGTGTGCGTGCGTGCTATCGGTGTGTGTACCTGCAGATGTGTGTGTGCGTGCTATCGGTGTGTGTACCTGCAGATGTGTGCGTGCGTGCTATCGGTGTGTGTACCTGCAGATGTGTGCGTGCGTGCTATCGGTGTGTGTACCTGCAGATGTGTGCGTGCGTGCTATCGGTGTGTGTACCTGCAGATGTGTGCGTGCGTGCTATCGGTGTGTGTACCTGCAGATGTGTGCGTGCGTGCTATCGGTGTGTGTACCTGCAGATGTGTGCGTGCGTGCTATCGGTGGGTGTACCTGCAGATGTGTGCGTGCGTGCTATCGGTGTGTGTACCTGCAGATGTGTGCGTGCGTGCTATCGGTGTGTGTACCTGCAGATGTGTGCGTGCGTGCTATCGGTGTGTGTACCTGCAGATGTGTGCGTGCGTGCTATCGGTGTGTGTACCTGCAGATGTGTGCGTGCGTGCTATCGGTGGGTGTACCTGCAGATGTGTGCGTGCGTGCTATCGGTGTGTGTACCTGCAGATGTGTGCGTGCGTGCTATCGGTGTGTGTACCTGCAGATGTGTGCGTGCGTGCTATCGGTGTGTGTACCTGCAGATGTGTGCGTGCGTGCTATCGGTGTGTGTACCTGCGCGTGTTTGGTCTCGGCGCGCAAGCGACGCAGTTTGTCGCTCGCGTTGGCGGTGAAGTCGCGCAGCACGTGCGCGTGCGCGCCGCGCGCTTCGGCCTCTCGTCGCACAGCCTCCATTCCGCGCTCAAGTTCACACACGTCCGCTATCACGTTTTCCAGCGACACTAAACACACCAGATTCATTGACTTATACAGGATGTCCAGTAATTATGGATAACCTTGAAATGGCTTACAGCAGAACTGATGATCATTAAAAAAATATAAATTTTAATATTATTTAATTAAAAAAATTATTTAATGAAATATAAAAAATTGCTGTTTAAATAGTGAAAAAAAAAAACATGCTTCTAGTTAGAAGCTATAATTATACTAGTAATATTTTCGTATTTAGTTAATGAACAATTTGTATGCAAGATTGCTGGCTTCATTATAACCACATACTCGGATGCAGCGAGTTTCAGACTTAATTTGCGTGTCTTTACAAATTAAAATGTTCGAAGTCTTTTTGGATTTAATAATATGAAAGGAGCTTAAATTAACACAAAAACACAAAATAGATGGTACAGTGGATAATAATGAACATCAGCTCGAATTTCGGTCACGGCGGCCAGTCTCAACGAAGACTAGCCATCTTACGTAGGACAATAGTGCCCGGGTGCAGCGCAATCACAGGTGCACTCTCTATTCCTTCACTCTCATAGTCCGATGGTAAGGTAATCTGACCCGAACGGAGAGAGATCAAGCGCAGAACCAGCTGCTTTACGTTCTTACGTACTATAGTATAGGGGTAGGTTAGGGTGAAAATTTCCATCTTATGTTTAACTATAATGATTTATTACATTAATGTGAACACGTGATTTTATGGTTTTAATGTCGTTTTTTATATTTCTGACGCGCTTCGAGTACGTTATCTTTTGTAATCAACATTACCTATGGTTGTGGGCGCACTATGGGTGCTATAAAATCTTACACGAAATCTATAAAAATCTATTTTTTCTCGATTACAGTCTAATTCCACCTAGAGAAGATCATAATCATAATAATCATCACTTTCAGTGTGTGTGTCTGTGTTCTGTTTTTCAATTAAAATTACTAAATAAAGACTGACATACATTTAAAGACTAGTAAGTTTATAATCAATTTATCTCCTTAAAGCAATTGTGTGCCAAATAGTCATTTGTATTCATAAAATGACGCTTTAGCTTTAGCTTTGTTCCAACGGAACTGATGTCATTGTAGCCTGTTGCAACTAAGGTTGCCACCTATCATAAATTAAACCTTAATAGACTTCATTCGTGTGGGGGTGGCGTTATGGAATCCATCACTCTATTTCGTGTCGTGCGTATCGTAAAAGCCGGCTAAGGAGTATTCAAAAAAGATCTTGCGGCGTCCGAGAGATGGCTATATAACCATAGTTTTTACGCCAGGCGGAAAATACCAAATGACGGAAAACAGCGAATCCGCCAATCTGCCTGCCAAACGTGACGATTACGGCGAACTTTCTCTACCATAGGAGAGGTCTAGCCGTGGACTTTTGCGGGATAATAAACAAAAAGAAGAACAAGATATATAGGCCGATGCAGCTAGTTAACTGAGGAGCCTACCTTAAATTTTACAATAAAAGAAAAACCCAAATGCGTTTAATGAAATTTTAATTACAATTTTGAGTGCTGATTTACCACGTGTTCTATGATGAAGGAAAACATCGTGTGGAAATGCATCGAGAGGAAAGGGAACCGAAGTGGATTTTTCAATCTTATAAATCCGATCAGAGATGAAAAGCCAAATAGTAGCAATTATTCGGAGGAGGTCCGACCACATTTTTTTAGTTTTGTTTGACAGCGTCCTTGTCGCGACGTATTATAGTAAACATACACGTATTTTTAGTAGGTACGAGCGCATCAGACCATTTCTTCCTTCTACGGAGCTAGGAGCAGACAATAAAATGGCGCCATTAAAATTTTTTTCTTTACATCGAAGTGGGCTGTCGGGGGAACCATCATAAATTTTACTAGTAAAAATACCATTTTGTCGTGAAGGGTTGTGCTAACTACGACAAGAAGCACCATATAAAAATAATGTTATTTCTTATAAACGGTAAGTCGAAAATATATAATTAAATAAACTTGTTGTGTCGTGAAGGGTTGTGCTAACTACGACAAGAAGCACCATATAAAAATAATGTTATTTCTTATAAACGGTAAGTCGAAAATATATAATTAAATAAACTTGCTTGTCATATTAAAATTATCTTGATTTCGAATAGTCTCAACGCGGCAAAGACGAAGCGATACGTTTTTAAGACAGCCCAAACCAATCACGCTGATCACATCGTAGTTCAAAATTCTAATAGATGACAATAGTTATTATGTTACGGAAGACGCGCTAAGATAATGTTCATACTACGCCTAGGAATGCATAATTACACTTTCTAAACACGAAGCAATAGTCGCAACGTTGCCGTAACGTTTTAACGGTGGTAGAGCCACGCAGCAGTTTTTGCTGTTGCACGTATGGGCCGGCTCGAGCCGGGTTGGTACCACGACCTCACAGAATACCGGCGTGAAGTAGAAGCTCTGCTTCTGCGTTTCGTCTGGTGAGTGCAGTTGGCCGGAGGCCCAATTCCCCCCCCCCCCCCCCCCATCAACATGGTAGCGGAATTACACGATAGACTACCCCAGGACGGGTACCCACCCGTACCCCTGGAGAATCCCTCGCTGAGCATCCACGACCATGTTATTCCGATCCTGAGCGTGGGTGCTCAGGCTGCCCCGCGTATTCTAGGGGGGCAAAATTCCACTCTACGCAAACTGAGCAAGAACACCAAGGCGACCCCTGCCACGCTATCCGTGAATTTCTGCAACATCAGGGGACTTCACTCTAACCTAAACGCCGTCCACTACCATCTAGAGACGGCGAAGCCAGCCTTGCTCTTTCTGACCGAGACGCATGTTTCCTCTCCGGCTGATATTTCGTATCTCTCCTACCCGGGGTACAAATTGGAGCATTCCTTTGTGCCTCGGGCTGGAGTTTGCGTGTATGTCAGAGAGGACATCTGTTTTCGACGCCTCGGCAGTCTTGGAAGGTTCGGACCTGTCCATCCTTTGGCTACTCGTAGACAGCGACGACCATCCGCGCGTCTACGGGTGCGTCTATAGGTCTCATAGCGGTAATGCCGAAACAGACCGATTCATCGACCACGTCCAAATGGCTACAGATTCCTTGCTACAACAGGTCCCATCCGCAGAGATCGTGATCCTTGGCGATTTTAACGCCCACCATGCCCAATGACTCGGTTCACGTTTAACCGATCATGCGGGGAGATCTGTTTATGACTTTGCCTTGGCATATTGTCTGACACAACTGGTTACTTCGCCTACGCGGATTCCAGATGTGGAGGATCATACACCTTCCCTGTTGGACCTTCTGCTGACCTCTCATGCGGACGGATATCAGGTTTCCGTCGATGCCCCTCTCGGCTCTTCGGACCATTGTCTGATCCGGAGTACGGTGCCACTCACGCTCCCCTCGCGGTTGCGTTCTGCAGGTTGCCGCCGTGTTTGGCATTACAGGTCGGCGGATTGGGACGGAATGCGGTCTTTCTTTGCATCCTACCCATGGGGGCGGGTTTGCTCCTCGCCGGATGATCCCAGCGCTTTTGCTGACTCTGTCACTGATGTGGTGCTACAGGGAATGGAACTATTTATTTCATCATCTGTGGTACCCATCGGAGGCAGATCTCAGCCTTGCTTTGGTCACTCCTGTAAGACTGCATTACGCAATAAGCAGGAGTGTTATTAAGCCTGGGCTGCGGCTTCGGCGACTCGGGATGTAAACACCAGCACACTTAAAAAGAAGTATAACTTTGCCTCCAGGTCCTTCAAAAGAGTTATTGCCAAGGCAAAGTCAGAGCACATAGGCAGAATTGGCGAGAAACTAGTTCGCTCGGGAACCCTTGCATTCTGATCTGTCGCCAAGGCTGTCCAAGGGAATTTCTGTAAGTCATCACTACCATCTCTGCACAGGGAGGATAACTCACTGGCCCAAGACGCAAAAGATAAAGCCGACCTTTTAGGCTCCCTTTTTGCATCCAACTCGACTCTTGATGACGGGGGGAAAACACCGCCGACCATCCCGCGGTGTGAGTGCTCCATGCCAGATATGCTGTTCTCACAGCGCTCGGTTCGCAAAGCACTGCTCTCCCTGGACATCCAGAAGTCGAGTGTGCCTGACGATATCCCCCCAATTGTGCTGAGGACGTGTGATCCGGAGTTGGCACCGGTCCTAACGCGTCTTTTCCGGTACTCCTACTCCCAAGGCGTAGTCCCGAATTCATGGAAGACAGCTTTTGTCCACCCGATCCCTAAAAAAGGCGACCGCTCAGACCCATGCAACTATAGGCCTATCGCGATCACCTCCTTGTTCTCCAAAATAATGGAATCCATTATTAACTGCTAGCTCATCCGGTACCTTGAGGATCACTAGCTGATTAGTGACCGCCAATACGGTTTTCGTCGGGGTCGATCAGCTGGTGATCTTCTGGTCTACCTGACCCATAGATGGGCGGAGGCAGTAGAATCCAAGGGGGAGGTGTTGGCCGTTAATCTGGACATTGCGAAGGCCTTCGATCGGGTTTGGCACAAAGCGCTTCTTTCGAAACTCCCTTCGTATGGGCTTCCCGAGAAATTGTGCAATTGGATCACCAGCTTCCTTGCAGATCGGAGCATCAAGGTCGTTGTAGACGCTGCATGCTCTGACTACAAGCCTATTAACGCTGGTGTTCCACAAGGCTGTGTTTTATCACCAACGCTGTTTCTTCTGCATATCAATGATATGTTGCTAACTGGTAACATTCATTGCTATGCCGATGACAGCACTGGTGATGCTCTATACACCGGCCGTGTCAATATTTCTCGGGAAAACGTCGCCGAGTACCGGAACAAACTTGTGTCTGAAGTCGAGTCTGTGCTGAACAAAGTCTCGGATTGGGGGCGACTAAATCTAGTCCAGTTTAATCCTCAGAACACAAGTTTGCGCGTTTACCGCTAAAAAGAACCCCTTTGTCGTATCTCCTAAGTTTCAAGGCACTCCCCTTCTTGCCTCAGCCAGTATCGGTATCCTCGGAGTCGACATATCGAGTGACGTGCAGTTTCGTGGTCACTTGGAAGAGAAGGCCAAATTGGCCTCTAAAAAGCTTGGCGTGCTCAGCAGAGCAGGACAGTATTTCATGCCGGCACACCGCCTGCAACTTTACAAGGTGCAGGTTCGATCTCACATGGAATACTGTTCCCATCTCTGGGCAGGGGCTCCCCAGTGCCAGCTCCTTCCACTTGACCGCATCCAGCGCAGAGCGGTTCGAATCGTCGACGACCGAGTCCTTTCCGATCGGCTTGAATCATTGGCACTGCGAAGAGATGTTGCATCCCTTTGCATTTTCTTTCGCATCTACCATGGGGAGTGATCTGAGGAATTGTTCGGATTAATCCCAGCCGCCAAATTTCACGAACGCACATCGCGGCAGAACTCCCGATACCATCTACACCATCTGGATGAATGGCGGTCCACCACTGTGAGATTTAGAAGATGTTTTCTTCTTCGCACGACTTCCTTGTGGAATCGATTACCATCAGCGATTTTTCCGGACCGATACGACTTAGGGACCTTCAAGAAAAGAGCGTACTCCTTTTTAAAAGGCCGGCAACGCATCTGCAATTCCCTCTTTGGTGTTGCAGTTGTACATGGGCGGCGGTAGTCACTTACCATCAGGTGAGCCGCATGCTCGTTTGCCCCCTCTCCTATAAAAAAAAACACGAGTGCCGTACTGCAAGTTTATGTATACAAGAATAACATTAAAAAAAAAACTGGCCAAGTTCGTGACGGGCCACGCACTATATAGAGGCAGGTTTCGGTAGTGTCCGTCACAATACGTGGGCTTTCTTGATAGTGAAAATAATGAGTTCGCGGTTTAACCACTATAACGACTAAAATTGGGTCCAAATAGGAAGATCGTAACTAAAGGACTTATTTTCATATCAGCCTTATAAGAAGTGGTATTAAAAAAAGATTAGAAAACTTCGATTTTGATAATAATACCCTATCTATACCGCAAACGAAAAAGTAAAGCTATATTAGTAATGCATATCAGCCTTATTCTTCATAAAATGTTTATTTTTAAGTCTACAACAACTTTACATAGTTATTAATACAGCTAATTTTAGGTAATTTTCTATGGAGTTGTAACGAAATTTTTACTAATCCAAGTGTATTTTATAAGTTGGTCGACTATTACTCATTAACTTCTTGATTCTCCTTAGCAGTGACAGTTTTCGTTTTAACTTCATTATATATTCTACTATTGTGTATACTTTCACATTTCCAAAAACAGCGGTTTAGTTGGTAGAGGATGAGGACACATGGCTCTAATGAAAAATACCACTTTAAAGCTAAATACCCAGACAAACCCCAGAATCCAAAAATGTTGTTCCACACCCCCAATGCTTTTGAAAGACCTATCTAACGATACCCCACATGATGGAATATACAGGTAAAAAAAATCATCCTCCATTTATTTGTATGGGAAGTACCCAATATAAAAATGTTTTTTAAGATTTTATTTCACAGTTTTTAGGCGTGATCAATATCTATAACTATGCCAAATTACAGATTTATAGCACCTAAGACCTCTGAGGAAAACCGCGGACGGACGGATGGACATGGCGAATCTGTAAGGGTTCCTTGTGGTATAACTATGGAACCCTAAAAACTAGCGTTAACGCAGCAGTGCGGCCTGAAGGCGATATTTGCTTGTATGTAACATGCGGTGCAGTTTTAAACTGACAATTGTTGTATTAGTTTTGAATATATTTAATACAGTTCCCTCCAATGCATATCATATTTCTCAAATAAGCAATGCATATCGAAGTTATTGTTTTAAAACAAACGTCAAAAATAAAAATAAAGTAAAATAAAATAGTTACCTTGCGCAGCCTTATCAATATATAAGAGCTCTGTGTCGAAGTTCAACAGCTCGGGAAAGTTCTGTCGAATGGTCGCGACGATATAGTGCAGCAATGAAACTCTTTTGTCCGTGGACTTCGTATCCATCAGCGTGTCCAAAGACTGCAATTTGAATCCGTAAGCGGGACCTCGCTTGCTGCTGTTTAAATAATTTCCAAAGGCCAGAATTATTTCTAGAACGTTCCGCAACTTTTGCGAAGATTTAACGGACGAGGAACCAGAAATGATGGCATGAATTTGCGGCGTTATTAGATGTATGTTGTCAAAGAAATTTCCCATGTAGCTCATGATAGACAATTTAGCTGATATCCTTTCAACTTTTGCCAGCTGCATTAAGAATTTATCTTCTTCTGTCAACTGGTTTACATTCTTTTTCTCTGCAACGTATTCCTTGTAAGCCTTTTGCTCGGCTTCAGTTGGCACCATTCTTTGGAGTATCTCTACACTCTCTAAAGGTAGCTGTTTGAGATCTAGATTGTTTATTGCCGATATAACTTTTTCAACAGGCGTGTCAAGCTTTCTTCTTGATATCGCTGTATAAATAAGTTTTATTGTTATTTTGATAAACGGTGGTTTATTTGCATAAAGGAATATTTAAAAAAGTTGCAACATTGTAACTTTAAGTTTAGTTATTTTTTAATTTCAAGTTTTATCATTTTTCGTACAAAATTTAAATATTGTTATCGTAATATATAAATTTCAGTTGAGAAAAATTGCATGACAGAAGAAAACCTAGAGCTTACATTAATTATTCCAATTAACCAGATTTCTGGTTTTATTTATAAAAAGCTTTTAAATTGAAAATTAAATCATACATTATAAGCAATTTGCCCTTCGGCTTGCAAGGTGCTCCGTTAGTTTTTCAGATTAAAATATGCAAAGAAATCACAAACTATATGTATACCATACATGAAATCTGTTTTCAATTACGTTTTTCTTACTACAAGGTCTTTTATATATAAAAAGATATCATCAATTAGGTTTTGATCCATTTCGAAAATTAAAAACATCAGGTCTTAAAAATACAGCCACCATAAGTACTTGTACTTTCAATTATATTTATTTTAATGAAGATAAACAGTTTTTGCTCTCTTATATATAGGGAGGTATCATCAATACAATATTGATTTCTTTCGATAGATTTTATTGTGAAACACCAGTCAGAATAAGTCTAGTTTTAAGATAAAATCGCATTATAAAACATCAACCAGTGTAAGTAACTTGCCATTTGGCTTGCAAAATGCTACGATAGTTTTTCAGATTAACAAAATGTAAAGTAAATTCTACGCGTTAATGACAACGCGTTGATAAATTTGTTTTTCTAGGTTTAGTTAATAAACCCTAAATTCTACATTAATCAGAACAGTTAACTGATGCGCAACTCGAGCGTACTGAAATCTAGATCAGATAAACAATCATTAGTGTCGGGCCTGCGGAAACGCTTGATAGCGAGACAAGATTTTTCCGGTATTGGTTTAACCCTTTTAAGCCCTTAGACTGGTTCGATTCCCAATAAGGTTTAGTTTGGTTCTCAGAGACTACACTACTGTTCTACATACAGCAGCGATATACCAACCGATATTTCGAAGACGCGTATGCTCTAGCAGCGAGACGGTATCGGGCCTTCGGAATCGCTTGCTAGGGAAGGAGGCAAGATCTGCTTCACAGGATGCTGCGTGGGGGGCAGCTCCCCCCAGGCGGAACTTCTGTTCGAACTCCGCAAAGTTGATCCTTCGTCGCGGACGCTCCTCATCCAACTCATTGAAAATCGTCCCACGCACCTGAAACAATGCTACACTTATTGCTGTTCTAACCGATTTCAGAAGTTTTGAAGGGAAATTGGGAAGCGTAAGCCTCTGATTTATGATTTAAATATTAATTTAGGGTGATTTAAGATTAAGATTTAAATAACAATTTAGTACGTTAAAGTAGTGCGATTATTGTTGTATTAAATGTTTGATGAAATGAACCATTTGAATAATTAGTGGAAACTGGATATACACCTTAAGTTGCGAGCAATTTCGAGAAATCAAATTCAACAAAAAAGTTTGGACGGTGTAACCGCATATATAGAATGAATTTTTTTACCGTCTGGAAAGTTATATGGTGTTCTGTGTAAGTGGAATAATATGGAAGCTATTCTCGAAAGTATTTGTAATATATAACTGATAGGCAAAATTTCCGAATATCAAAAAATACATAAAAACAATCCTATGGCATTTTCGTAAAACTAAAGGTGATATTAAACGGCGTAGGCTACGAATGAATAAATGAAAGTTCTAATCGCTATAATGAATTTAAGACAGTTTCTAATAATATTTTTATGTCTTCCACCGTATACTGCAACATCATTTAATAGAAATTAACTTATTTACAAACTACACTGATATTTACAAAATTATACCACATTATTGTTATTTACAACAAAAAAATACCTTTTTAGCGGTATCGCAGTAATTGTTCAAAATGTCTACCGTTTCTTTCTAAACATAAACTAGCACGTCTTTGTAAATTGTTTATTAAATTTTGAAGCGCATCTAAATCACTATTTATATATATCATATTAAATGCGTGTATTATGCGCTGCTTTAAATCACTAACATTTTATGCTTCATCTGTGTACAATAATGATTTTAGTCCGGCCCACAAAAAAAAAGTCTAAGAGGTGTTAGGCCTGTAACGCGGAAACATAAACAATACGACGTGACGCCGTGATTAATTTCAGGTGACTGAAAGCTGAAATGAGAGCGCGGGGCGCAGGCGGGTGTGCGCATGCGACACTTGCATACTACTAAAGGAAATCAAAGAGGCCTACCGCGGGTGCATCGAGTGTTGGTTGTTTTCAAAGTATACTATAGTATCGCGTTACAAATTCATTACTATTATTGCACCTCGTAAAGTAGGGTGCGTATGATTAGAATTTAGATAGTTTTTAATTTTTTTTCTTTGTAAGTGATGTTAGCCTATGCGGCTTTTACAGCTTTATCTGACCGTAACCATTGAAGTAAAATGCACTACGCGCAAGAACTGACACTACGAAGGGGCGCGTGGTCGGAGGGAGCACAGAGTACCTTTTTACGGGGTACAGCTTAAGTAAGTTTGAGCCCCTGGGCTCTAGCACGTGCTACAAACAATCAAGTCTCAGCGTCTCTTCTAATACGTAATACATATTATTTCAAACATCGCAACAAAAGTCACTCGACAAGATATAAACGCACTTGATTTGGCTTTAGTGCGATCCAGTTGAGCGTCGGTAGCTTGTATTTGGTCTCGACCTTCCTCTTGATCGTCATCGCATCGGTGTGGTGCGGCGGCTGCATGAGGCCGGGCGCTGGTGGGGCGGGGGGTGCAGGTGGTGCGGGGGGCGCGGGGGGCAGCGGCGGCACGCATGGTGGCGCGGGGGGCGCCGGCGGCGGCGGGGGAGGGAGTGGGGCGGTGGAGGTGGGCGCGGGGGCGAGGCGGGGCGGCGGCGGCGGGGACGGGCCGCGAGAGTTCACCGCACCGTTGGCCAGCGGGGGCGGGGGCGACGGCGAGTGCCCGTTGCTCGTGCCATTGCACAGCGCGTGCGATGATATCGCGCCCACTGTAAATAAATATTATAGTAAAAATATGATCTAATCGAAACATACAAAAAGTGACAGCGTAAGTCTACTACCCAACATCTTCATAAACACTCAAAATATATAAGGCATTCCACGGGTGACGAAGTGTGAGGAAGACTATCTGTCTCGCTCACACCGCGTCAACTGGTCCCCTCCGTTTTACTCAAACTAGAAATTAAAAGACTTGAGGAAAGCCTTAGGGTACACAAAAATCATTTTAGACTGGTAAGGAAAATCAATTTACATTTGTGTTTCTTTAAAAAAAATTCCATAAGTTAACAAAGAATCTTGCAAGTGTTATATCATTTTGGAATCCTTATTACATGTGCCAACTTTTAAAGTTACTTGCCAAACTTGTGTCTTACATTTTTTTTTCAGTACAGTTATTTAAAACTGGGCAAAGAATTAATTTTCAATACTTGGTTGGGAAAAACATTACTTTTCCTTCTGGACTGGAGCAGTTGGCTGTAAATTGTAAGCAACAGTTTTCAAAAGCAATATTCAGAATTACATAATAAAAAGAAAATAAAAAGAAAATTAGCAACAGGAGTCAAAAGAGCACCACAGGTTGTAGATTTTCTCGATCTTTTTAAATTCTGTCTGTAATTTTTAAAGCACATAGCAAATATATTTTTCTGTTAACTATTATGACTTGACCCATCGCCCGATTCCGGCTTGACGTCGAAAATTCGTTTATTCAATTACTTTCTGCAATATATTACTCACTAGAAGCACCTCTCGGCAAGGATTTAGTGAGAGTCTCCAACTCTTGAACCTTGGACTCCAACATGGACTGCCTGTTGCGGGAGTCCTGCTGTGCTCGCCTCAACGTTGAAACCTAAAAATATCTTTAAACGTTACAACCTATACAGAAAATTTAGTTTATAAGCAGCAAATGTACCTACAAACGACGAACTTTGCTACTTTAAAACTAAATTACAGATATATTTCAGTGTACTCCGCAAATAATTAAAGTAGAAATTTTTATTTTTATTATAATGGTAAAAAAGACATGTTTTTACAGAAACAGAAACTTATTTATTCAATATAGATTATAAATTATACTCTTTTGTTTAATTACCACTGGTTTGAAAAAAACCTCTGTCCTGAAGAACCAGCAAGAAACCCAGCGGGACTTTTTTTTAAATAACAGCTTACAATCATGTAATCACAATTAACCACACAAAACAAATTAAGAGATAGCTTGGTAGCGATCACCTCATTCCCAGGGGTTATTATCATCCAAAAATTCCTTAATATTATAATAACCCTTTTTATACAAACTTTGTTTAATAAAGTTTTTGAACTTTGAGCGGGTTAAAATTTCACAGCAGGTTACATTCAGTTGCATTACTCTATGGCAGATAGACTGGCACAGAATGCCAATTCGCCTATATACAGGTTGTCCGGTAAGTAATAGATAACTCCGCAGGTACTAGTGTGGAACCACCTCTACCACTTAATATATCTCAGTATATTCAATATAAAATATATCTTAGTCTAGATTTTTTAAAAGAATGAAATTTGATACCTCCGTTCATATTTTTGTGCATTACGGCTACAAATTTATTAATAACCAATTGATTTTCTGGTAATAACCGTGAATGTTTGGCCTTGCAATCGCGAATTACAAAATATTTCTAGCTGTAACTGTTTCTTTAAACACTAAAAAAATCGATTTTACAATGACGATGTTTTAGCACCAGTGGTACAACTTATAGTAAACTCATTATTTTTGTTGTCAAGTTATTGCTAGTTACATTCGGGAAGGATGATTTTTCACAAAGTTTAATATTCATTAAAATCACAAAAGCCTGCAAAAATTGCGGGCTAAAATAAATTATATTTCGAGTTACTAATTGTGTTCAAATAATGATGGGAATTCGGAAAGGGATGACTGACGGGCAGGCCTCAAGCTTAGGTAGCTGACCTTGAATGGTTTACTACCTTGTGCGTTGGCACACGATCGAGGGGTATCTTATTGTGAGAGAGATAAACAATAGAGTAAGAGCAAAGATACAAAGGAAACTTCCTTAAGTTTCTTCCTTTTTGATTAGTCTGTATTTCGATACTCTCGATATCAGATGTTCTTATTGGCCCCACGTGTCCCCCGGGTGGTGCTAAACGAGCGACAAAGCCGAAACAATAGACTCGGCTCCTCGCCGTATGGTAGCGGCGTAAAATCTACCACCCCTTATGTCGCACCATTAGCTAACAATTAAAAGACATGGCTCCGAGTTCCCGGCGCCCCTTTAATGGGGCAGGGGTGCGAAGAATCTCCGGGAGGAAAACCGGTGACGAGGTTCGCCACCCGTCACGTCCTGTCTCCCGGAGGGGCGAAAAGTGGATTGCGGAGGCCCGTCTGGCTACGCTGAATGTATGTGGAGCAATGAATGATAAGATGGATGAAATATGCGAAATGATGAATGATAGAGGAATAGATGTGTTATGTGTGAATGAGACGAAACGAAAGGGAAGAGATGTCACTGCACATGGCATGTATACCACTCACTGGTCTGGTGTAGACGAGAACGAGCGGGCATGCCAGGGAGTCGGTGTCATCCTTTGAGAAAGAATGGGTCAATGTGTGAAAGAGTATGAATGTGTAAGCCCAAGGCTGCTGTGGATACGAATGAAAGTGGGCTTAATGAAGTTGTTCGTGCTTGGGGTGTACGCCCCGATATGTCTAAGCCCACTTATATCCGAGAGCAGTTTTGGGACATGGTAAGGCTGGTGTAGACGAAGTGTAAGGAAAATGAAAATATTATTATGTTAGGAGATTTTAATGGAAGGGTTGGGGTGAAGAGGTCTGGTTATGAAAGGATATTAGGAGCGTTTGGCGATGAAAGAATAAATGAGAATGGTGAAGACCTATATGTGTGGAAAAGAATATTTTTGTGGCGAACACTTTCTTTCGCCATAAGAGGATTCACATGTATACTTGGGAAAGAGGGGTGATAGAAGCATGATAGATTTCATAATTGTGGATGAAAGAATGAGGAGCGCAGTGGTAGATACAAGGGTTTACCGTGGGTCCAACGTAGGGACGGATCATTACTTGGTCTTATGCCGAATTAATGGTCTATGCAAGCGTTGGCGGCAACGGACATCTGTGTCTACCACTGCGTTACAGCGTATAAGAATAGAGAAGTTACAAGATGAAGGTGTGAAAGAGAAGTATAAATGCAGACTGAGGGAAAATATAAGTGTGTTGAATGAATTATGTATGAATGATTTAGACTTGAAGAATGTATGGAATAAAGTTAAGAAAGTTTTGGTTTATACAGCCACCGAAGTATGTGGTGTAAGTAAGAGAACGAATGAAAGGAAAAATAACACGTTGTGGTGGGATGATGAGGTACGGATGGAAGTTGAAGCAAAGAAGAGAGCATGGCTAGATTTACTAGCAACCAAAGCTGGTAATTCTGGCAGTATGAATGATGAGATTGAAAGAAAAAAGGCAGACTTTAGACGTATAAATAAGAGAGTAAAAGAAGTTGTTGAAAGGAAAAAGTAAGAAAGGATAGATACGAATGATAGAAGAATATCTGATAACTTCCAGGCAAATATTGAAATGTTCTGGAAGCTCGTAAGAACTGCCAGGGGAAATTCAAAACAGCCTAGAATGAATGCTATACGAGACGAGAATGGATGCATGCTGAATGATGGAGTTTCGAATTTAAAGAGATGGAAGGAATACTTTGAAAGCGTGTTTAAGAGTGAAGAGTCGACTGAAGTAAGTGAAATAGAAATTCCGAAAGAAGTGGAGAGAGGTAGGGAGATGAAATAATGAAAGCAATTAAAAGCATGAAAGCAGGTAAGGCAGCCGGATATGATAGAGTATCACTCGAAATGCTATAGGCTGGAGAGGGTGTGGTTGCAGGCCTGCTGTACACCTTGTTTAATTTTAGTCGGGAACTGAAGCGGGTACCGGAAGACTGGTGCAAAGCCGTTATAGTCCCAATATATAAGGGAAAGGGGTCGCAGCAGGACTGTAAAAACTACCGTGGTATCAGCTTGTTTAGCATTGTGGGTAAACTGTATGCTTAGGTGTTAATTGAAAGAGTTATGGAAGAAACTGATGGAAAAATTTGGGATGTGCAAGCTGGATTTAGAAAGGGGATGGGGTGTACGGATCAAGTATTTTCCATGCGCATGATTGCGGAGAAATTTTTGGCCAAAAACCAGAAAGCTTTTTGTGCGTTCATGGACTTGGAAAAGGCTTATGACAGAGTGGATAGGAACATGTTATGGCAAACACTGACCTCATTTGGGTTGAGCGTTGGTCTGATACCGGCATTAAAGTCTCTTTATAGGGACTCTAGTGCTTGTGTCAGGATCAACGGGGCCTACTCGGACTAGTTTGGCATTCAAAAAGGTGTCAGACATGGCTGTGTAGCTTCTCCGTGGCTGTTTAACCTATTTATAGACAGTTTTATTGCAAACTTTGAAAGTTGAAGAATGTGGGTTGAGTATGGGTGAGTTAACCGTCAAATGCCTTTTGTACGCCAATGATCAAGTCATATTTGCATCGTCGGCGGCCGAGTTGCAAATGATGGTTAATTTAATGAACTGGTCATTAAAAGAAAGGGGTATGAAAGTGAACGCAAGTAAGACGAAAGTGATGGTTTTTTGAAAGAGAAGAAAGTAAAACGTTATGTGAAATAAGAATAGAAGGGGAGTTAATTGAGCAAGTGGATGAGTTTGTATATTTGCGTTGTTTATTTAGCAGGGATGGTAGATATGATAAGGATATAGAACGACGAGTGAACGCAGGAAATAGAGTTAATAGGGCTCTACACGCTATTATGAAGAGTCAGAATGTGTCAAAGAAGGCACGTAAGGCAATTCATAATGCTGTGTTAGTCCCTACTTTAATGTACGGTAGTGAAAGTTGGGTATGGCAGAAGAAGCATGAGAGTAGAATAAAGGCTGTAGAAATGCGGTCATTACGGAGTATGCTAGGGCTGAATCTGAATGACAGAGTGAGAAATAGCGTGATAAGAGAAAAGTGTGGTTTGCAAGATGACGTTGTGACTAGGATTAAAAAAGGAATGCTTCGGTGGTTTGGTCACGTAGAAAGAATGAATGAGGAAAGAGTGACAAAGCAAATTTATGTTTCAGAAGTAACGGCAAATTCGGGAAGGGACGCACTAGACGAAGATTTATCGACCAAATCGGCGATACATTGGAAATGGGCCAGATTAGGAGTACCCTTAACCGAAGAGCGTGTATGAGTAAATATATGGATGTAAAGGAGGCGAGAGAGGTGTGTCAGGATCGCGCCAAATGGAAGTCCGTAGTCTCTGCCTACCCCTCTGGGTGACAGGCGTGAGTGTTTGTATTTGTATTTATTATTTCTTACTAGCTGTGCCCGCGGCGTAGCTCGCGTATACAGGTTTTACATAAAGAATTTGTCGTTTAGGTAAGAGAATATAAAACGATTTATTTCATTACTGTATCAATAAGTGGTAACTAAATAAATCATTATCATCAAAGTTCTAAGTCGTTTATGATAGAGCTTCTGTGTAAACGACGTTAGAAGTAGGCTTAGCCGGGGTGTACACAAAAAGGTTACGGGGGCTACTAACGCGGGAAAAAGCAACATAGAGTTGGCCATGTGCAAAACAGTCAGTACTGAGGTATACTCCTACAACGCGTAAAGTTTGACCTTGCGCTTTATTTACGGTCATCGCATAACACACGCTTACTGTAACTGGGAACTGAACGCGCTTAAAACTGAAAGGAAAGTTACTTCTTAATAGAGGGTTTTTGGGCAGTGCTGCCAGATAAAAAAAAACTCATTCAGCTCTAGGACAACACAAAAAGCGCTAGATTTCATGAAAACAGCGCTTTAAAAAAGCCCTAGATTTCGCGCTAAATTAACTACAAACAAACTTTGTGTTTTTTTTATATAATCATAATAAAGAGAAACAACATTAAGTTTTTTTTTGGCAATATTTTTTTGATGTATCAATGCTTCGCAGGACATCGACTTATATTTATGGCAATTGCTGTCAACAGTAGTTAGTACTGTACGAACAATAAAAATGTCATTAATTGTTTTAAAGTGCAATGTATTTCGCAACTTAGTTTCAGATGTCAGCATCTGATTGCGGTTGCTACACAGTTTCTTTGTGTTATAACTTCTAAGTAACTTTTAACTTAGCTGTGCTCTAAGCAACTGACTGAAACTGAATAAAGCAAAATAAATGCGTTGCCAAAACCATGAACGAAAACTTTAATAAAGGGGATTTCCCCGCTTATAGTCGTCGGTAAAAAAATCAAGTTGATCATCCTAAAGGGGAACCCAGGAGATCCATAGCACAGGGTATCCTAGTTTGGACTCGTCTCCCACGCTCTTTGTTTTGTGGAAAAAATATGTTTGAAAAAGATAAACTGCAATGTACTATTTGTGGGAAAAATAATAAAGGTCATTATTATTATTATCGGTAATGTGGACTAACAGAGCTGCTATAAAAGAGTTAGATAGACCGCTAGTCGCTACAATTTTGAAATGTGTGCTAAATACACCAAAAAGCGCTGGATTAAGCGCTAGGTGCTAAAATTTCGAAATGCGCGCTATACATTTCAAAAAAGCGCTAAATCTAGTTCCCGAAGCGCTAAAATAACAGTACTGGTTTTGCGTATATTATAAATACAATATCACGACATTTCGTTGCAAAATTTTTATTTTTGGTCGGGTTCCGTTGTATGGCTTCGATGGATACAAATTTCTTCAGTAAGTCTCAATACGATTCATCGGCGAAAAATCTCAACACAGCAATTCAGAAAAGTTTGTAATTTGTACAATTCCATCCATTACGTCCTTTGTGTGAGAAAACATCCTTTTTAAATCTCTTTTTGTGTTTTAAGTATAAATATATTAATTATTATGGAACGTTTTTTTTACACACAAATCTTTTTATTACTATTTCTGAGATTTTATGGCGCCATTGAACAAATTCGAACCTACATTTCAAAATAATAATATTACTTTCGATAGAATTAACCAATTTTAATAAAACAAAGAGTTAAATGTAACTCGAAGATACGCTTTATGATTTTCTTAACGATTTCTTTGAAAATAAAAGATGTTTAGGTACTTTAGACGTGATGCGTTCATATAATAAGAGACAAATAGACAGACAGACAATTCTAAAAATTATAAAATGTTCTTATTTAATTATTTTCAGTTCCCCATAATGATTTTAGCCACCAAAATATATATACAATGTACAGAAAGAGACACAACATGTTATCATTATTTTTATTATATGTATATATTTAAAGAGAGATGGCGCTGCTAACATCAATTCTAAAAATAAAAGAGATTAATTGACGCGATTGATACATTATATAAAACGCAAGAGAACTTATAAATCAGTGCCTGCACAGTAAGCAAAAAATAAAGTTTGACTCTCGCCAAAACCAACGCAATTGTTAATAGCTCTTTTAAAATTTGATTTACCACATAGAGTACTCGGCGGTAAAGAATAAATTGAGTTTGTCAACACGCAGTAGGGCAGCGAGTAATATAATAAAGATTAGCAGTAAATATGAAAACTCATCTACAGGAAAAAACCACATTGCAATTGCATTACATTTTCACAACACCACCATCTATCGAAGAAATGGGTTAACTATTGTGCTTCAGATTTAGTTAATAAGGTTAATATATTTTTGTATAATATATTTAATACGTTATTTAATACTTTTGTTTACTGCATTTTAGATATACATAATTATATCATTATTTTACATAATTTAACTATGATTTATGATATGATATTAGTTTAAAATGCACTTGATGACTCAAACAAAGCCACCGTTGAGCAAATTCGTACCTATACTTCCCTACCCATACTTCAGAATATTTATCATAACTTTTGATGGAATGAACTGATTTTAATGAAATAAAGACTAAATGTAACCCGAAGATACACTTTATAATTTCCTTAACAATTCTTCTGATATAAATTAGTACATTATACGTGATACGTTAACAAACAAACAGACAGACAGACAGACAGACAGACAGACAGACAGAAAATTCTAAAAATGGTAGAAATGTATTTAATTACTTATTTTTAGTACCCCTCAATCACTTTTATTACAAAAATATAAAATGTACAGACATCTGCTATTTACAGTTTTATTATATGTATAGATTATAGATAAGAATATCTGATATCGGATGACTTATTGTTTTGTCCATTACAATTATATCGTTGTAGGAAGTGTCAAGATGATACTGAAATGGCTCGCATACAATACTCAGCCCAGGAGTATGCTACGAGGGTGCGTTTTTAAGTTCGCGGAATGGGTAGGTAGGTAATAAGTGGGGACGTCGCTGAGTTACGTGCTAATTGAGCAACTCATTATTAGTATAAATACCAGGTTTTATTGTAATTAGATCATTAGTCTTTGAGTTATCGTCAACCAAACAAGTCAATCGGGAAGAAATTGTGAAATATGGAGAAAATCGAGTTCCGTGCCGTCATAAAGTTCCTTATCAAGCGCGGAAAATCAATTCAGACTATACTGGAAGAGATGTCATCCGTTTACGGAGACTCTTGTCCAAGTAAAACTATGGTTTACAAGTGGCATATTGTTTAAACAAGGCAGAGAGTCACTTGAAGACGACCCACGGCCAGCAAGGCCGATCGAGGTGACCACTTCGGAAATTATTCAAAAGTCGAAAAATTAATATAAGAAGAGAGATCTTTAGCCCGCCTAAACAAAATACAGCTTGCAGAAATGGTTGGAGTATCAGATACAACCATTTTCAAAATTCTTCATGACCATCTTGGTATGACTAAAGTCAGCGCAAGATGGGTGCCTACAATGCTCACGCCGCCTCAAAAGCAACAGCGCGTGTAATGTTCTCGTGCATTTTTGGACCTCTTTATGGAAGACGAAGATAGAGTGTTTGCTCAAATTGTTAGAGGTGACGAAACTTGGGTTCACCATTATGAACCTGAGTCCAAACAGGAATCCATGCAGTGGCACAAAAAAGGCACACCATCACTCCAGAAATCGGCACAATCGGCTTGGAAAAATCATGGCGACAGTCTTTTGGGACTCAGAAGGAATCCTATTGATTAATTATAAAGGTAAAGGTGTCTCCATAACCGGAAATTACTACGCTTGAATCCTAGAACAATTGAAGGAAGCCAAAAAGGAGAAAAGAAGGGGAAAATTGACCAAAGGAATTCTTCTGCACGATAACGCGTCTGTTCACAAGTGCCATGTTGCGATGGCTGCCCTGCAGAAAGTGGGCTTCAAAATTTTGCCACACCCACCCTATAGTCCGGACCTGGCCCCCAGTGATTATTATCTATTTCCCAACTTAAAAGAAGAACTTCGTGGGAAAGTTTTTAAGTGATGAAGAAGTGAAAGAAGCAGTTTCGGCGTATTTTTTAGACAAAGATATGGTAGCAGGTGAATATATTAAAAAGGAAAAATAAATTTGGATTTTTATTTCCACTCCTTATTTTTTACATTCCGCGAACTTAAAAACACACCCTCGTAATATGCATTTCATTTATGAGAAGTGTGACAGCATGCCAATGCAGCTGCGGTACTTTATCTGTAGAGATCCAAATGTGCACCACTCTGACCGCCGCGCGTTTATTAGAGTGCACAGCGTCTTCTCTAAATGAAGAATGCCTGGAAATGGTGTCGGTGGTTTCGGCGAAGGAAGACCCCAGCGATGAGGATGCTCAATGCTACTGAGGAAGATCCTTTCATTTCAACCAGGGCAACTTCAACTTCATTCATCATCATCATTACAGCCCTTCACAAGTCCACTGCTGAACATAGGCCTCCCCCAAAGAATGCCACAAAGCACGGTCCTGAGCCACCTGCATCCAAAAGCAACAAACTTCAACTTACCCTTGTGAAAAATTTGGAGCCAAAGAACTATGCCGTAAGATTAAATTTTTGTTGCCAAATGCTGAGCACGATTAAGGCAGATTCAGAGATGTTCGACAAAATATTATGGAGCGGCAAATCATCGGTCAAAAGAGATAGATACCTAAGTCTACACAATTTCCATAGCTGGCAACTAACAAATCCCCACCTACTGCGTGACGACAGATCCCAATATCAATTGAAAATTAATTATTGGAATGGAAAATTCAATGGCCAAATTATAGGCCCATTTGAATTGCTAAAAAATCTAGATGGACCAGTGTATTTGAATGTTTTACAAAGTTATTTACCTGATCATTTAGAAGAAGTGCAAGTAGGTGGTTGCAAAACAATGGATGCACAGCACATTAGGCTACGCCCGTAAGGTGGTATCAGAACGAGCTGTATCCTAACAGATTGGTCAGCCGTTTGGGACCTATTTTGTGACCACCACGATCGCCCGACCTGAACCCACTAGATTAGAAAGTCTTCATAAAACCAATCGCAACAATACAAGAACTGCGTGAACGTGTTTTGGACACGTTTCGAGAAATTGAAGAGCGCAGGTATTCGCGGTCGTATATAAGAAGATGTAGAGACTGTATTAAAGTAGGGAGCATACAATTTGAACATTTATCATAATTAAAATAACCGAAATGGAATTTTGATTTTTATTATCCCCTAACCATCCCATAGAAACACTTCCACAGATTTCCGAAGCAAATGTCTTATTTTTGAAATTTGTTATTATAAGAAAATAAGACTAGAGAAACATAGGTAGTAATAACTCAGTAATGTGACAACAAAAAAATTGAGTTTACCGTTTTAGAATTTGCATGAAGTAGGTTTGTTTCTATTATTATAACATAGTATACTATTATTTATCATATTATATTCTATTGGCCACCCTAGTCACCATACGTTTTCTTATACCACAGGTGCTCAAACTTTGTCATTGTAAAATCGAAAATTCAATTTTTTTAAATATTTAAAACAAAAACAGTTACTTAAACGTCTTTGTACGTTTAAGTAGTGGTAATAGACCGGACATCAGCAATAAAATGGTCATCTTTTACTTTTGTCCCATAGGATATATATCGAATTTATGTAATTTAATCTTAGTGACATCTTCAAAAGGTCAAGGCGCATTGGTTTCCCACATTTAAAAATATTTTTAAAGAAAATATGCCCGATTGTGCATTAAGGTATTGTAAGTCCCGATATGGAGCAAAAACTGAATGTGATTTCGGTTTATTATCGCAAGTATAATTAATGTATATTCACCCAATAATTCTTAAATTTTATTATTTCTGGTAGATTGTTCGAGAACGTTTATCATTATTGTAATAAGCGCCCTCTGTTATCCAGTAACGTCACTATTTATTTACCAAATGAGTTAGTGATTGACAATGTTCATCGATTGGTGTTATCGATAAAAAATACTACACAGGATTTAATCATCTCCAATATTTAAGGAGGTGAAACAGTAAACGATGCTGTATCTATACCAATAAAGAAATCGGGTTAGCTTGTGTCGGGGCACACGTTGGTTTTAAGGTGAAACGTCTATGGCAGCTTGTACAATCAGTCAACGAGATAGCGTTCATTTTAAATATTTTAAAACGATTCTACAACACTAGGAGAATTGCAGATGCGTTGCCGGATTTCCGGAATTCCTCAGAGCACTCCCCGTGGTAAATACGATAGAAAATACAAAGGGATGCAACATTTCTACGCAGCGCCAGTGAATCGAGCCAATCAAAGAGAACTGTGGTCGACATTTCGAACCGCTCTACGCTCTATGCGTTCAAGTAGAAGGAACTTGCACTGGGGAGCCCCAGCCCAGAGATGAGAACAGTATTCTATGTGAAGCCGGATCTGCGCCTTGTAAGGTTGCAAACGGTGTGCCGGTATGAAATACTGTCCCGCTCTACTTAGTACGTCAAGCTTTTTAGAAACTAATTTAGCTTCCTCTTTCAAGTGACCACGATACTGCAGGTCATTCGGTATGTCGACGCCGAAGATTCCGGTACTGGTTGCGACAACAAGGGAAGTGCCCTGAAATTGAGAAGATACGACAAAGGGGTTCTTTTTAGCAGTAAACGCGCAAACTTGTGAATGATTTGCAGTGTCGAAGCTAAAGCTAGGCGACGGCGAAGCTGGGCTTTGAAAAAAGTCGTTTGGGTTTGTTTGAGCGATAAAAAAAAGATATTTACATACGATACAATACATGAACAAAAGAAAAGCATGAACAAAGTACAAACAAACTATGTACAAAATTAAATAAAAAAATTATTTATATTCTAAATCGAATCGTCTCTCTTTCTTAAGGAAACATTTGATTACATCCGCGTAAAATGTTGGTGAACGTTTTAATTATACAAAAAAGCTGTTTATATGGATATGGGCTGTTTTTTCTCAATAAATTTTAAAGATTTTAGCTTTTTGTCGCCGATTAGGACTTTAACACACTTCAATTTATCACAAGAAACACTATTATCCTCCATTTTTACTAAAAATATTAAAAAAAAAAACAAAAATGTTCAACTAATAAGTAAAAATAAAGTAAACGTACAGAGTAAACATTGAAATGTGAAGTGAAGTTGCAAACGTATCGCCCGGGTGCCCCCGCGCTCGACTAACTTCACACCAAAAGCTCGGCTTATGACTCCATAGTAATTGCTATATAAACTGTCATAGTAATATTTCATTATAGAACATTTTGCCATTTCTCGAAAGCCCGGTAAAAAGCTGACGCATGCGAGTGAGACGAATAATCGCTCAACTCAACTCCTTTTTTATGACAGCAGCATAAGCGAAGTAAAGCAATCTGCCAAGTGTTGACGTTACATAATAAGGCTACGAGATGGCGGGCGATGGAGGCATGACCTGTGTAGAACAGAGGAGCGCGCGGGAAATTTGAAATGATTTGAAACAGTTTAGGAGTTATTTTATTACTTGATATTATTAATTGAGCAGTTTGATAGGGCAAGCAGGCTTCTAGGCTTCTATGTAGGCTTCTACGATTTGTATAATGATTTATCGTGTAACGACTTTTAAGTTCAATGCTTTCCTAAAATAAAGTGGTATTTTTGTAAAAGGAATGAATTTCAAAAACATAGAGACGCTCTCTTATTGAATTTGATGTTTCTCGATGAGCCTTCGATGCCGACCGACCAATCATATACGATTATTAATACCGAATAACGTCATCCAAGATACCACCAATGTGACTGATGCTTGAATTGATTCTTATTTACTGGAAACTAGTTATCCATCGCGACTTCGCCCGCGTTGAATTTACCACGATTTCATAGGTTTTAATTTTTTTGCGGTAGCCCCAATTTTTTTTTCTAAAATAAAAGTATCCTAAATTACTCTTTAGAACAACAGCTATCTGTCAGTGAAAGTCCCGCCAAAATCGGTCTAGCCCATTCGGAGATTAGCCGGAACAAACAGACAGACAGACAGACAGAAAGACAGACAAAAACTTTAAAAGTTGTGTTTTTGTTATAAGTACCGTATATACTTTCATATGCATTTAGTAAAAAGCTGTTATTTTAACATAACAAGCAGACACTTCAATTTTATTTATTTGTTTAGATTAAAAATATTTTATTTTTTGACACTAAAATGACGTAGAAAATTTATATGATATTTTTGGTGTGGCGGGAGTGAAAATAAATAAAACAATAAAACAATGCTTATTCCCTACACATTATCGATACTTTGATGTTGAAACGGTAATATTAGTGTCACCTACTGGATAATAGCTGAAATGTTTTCCTAATAAATATTCAGCGTAATTTTGCTATGTTTAGCTAGAGGGCACACCACACACGCGCGAGCTCAGTTTTAGTATGCAAATGTTCCTAATGCCTGCTCTATAGTATATATATATATATATATATATATATATATATATATATATATATATATAATTAGCAGTTACAGCTAGAAATATGTTTTAATACGCGATGGCAAGACAAAACATTCACGTTTATTTCCAGGGTAAATCAATTGGTTATTAATAAATTTGTATTTGTTTACTGTAATACTCAATATTAAGTAGCACTCAATAATGTGAGCGGAGGTATCAAATTACATACTTTTAAAAAAGTATTTTTTTTCCAAACAGCTGCAGATATATTATTTTTGGAGTGGCCGAGGTGCCCCTCAGTAGTATTTATCGGGATTATCCATTACTTACCGCACAACCTGTATATTATATTGTGTTACTAAAGATAGGTAAAAAGAAATAAAGTAACATCATAAATACTACTGTGTCTCAGCTGCTACATGATATACGCCTCGTCTGATTTCTGAGAGGGTTTTGTGGATTTGTCGACAGTTGTTCCAGCGTGAGATGGCGGACACACATACCGTCGAAATATTTTATTTATCAAACATACTTTTTTCTTTGCAATGTTTTACTTCAACACCGAGCACGTGGTGATTCGGCGCTTAAAACGCAATTAAGAATTTCAGTGGTACCGGCAGTTGGATAAGAGAGTATAAAAAATAACCTCTTCGACAACTTGTCTTCTAGCTTCAGCTAATTGGTCCCTTTCTTGCCGGACTTGTGCCAGTTCCGCTTCCATTGTCGCTATTTTAGCTATGGCGTCCCTTTCCAAAGCTGCTAGTCGCTCGTGAGCCTGTGAATAAATACAAATAATTTAGTTTGAATCTTTATTTAATTCCATTCTAGGTTGTACAAAGTACATATAGGTATCATGAAATAACTACTAATACAAAAGTGATGCATTAAGTAAGTTTTACTATACATATGGGAGCACAAAGGGTTATTATTGTATCTTAACGGTTGCTTGCGGTATGAAGTCTAACTGCAAGATTGTTGAAAGTATACAGTAAGTTTAAATATTTAGGTTAGAAATTAAACCCAGCTACGAATTTATGGGTGAGAAAGTAGTAAGTCAATTTGGGAGATTATTGGAGGCATGAAGTAAGTCTAAATGTAAGACTGTTGGAGGCATAAAGTAAGTCAAAGTTTAGGATTGTTGGGAGCATGGAATATGTCTCTGAACCTGTGAAAGATGTAGGAGACTGTAGGAGTTTTTTTCATGGTAAGGAGTAAATCTAACGATATGATTGTAGGGGCAGAAATTAATTTTGATGGAATAAGTTGGCGGCGCTGTCGCCACAAGCGAAACATATTGAAGCCTAAATCACGCTATCAAAATTCCGAAGTAATGTGCTATATATAGAAAAGCTCTACACTAACATATGCAGCGTTGGCCGCTCCCCCGAATACCTCGCCTGGTGGGAGATCTCCCCTTTTCCCTTTCACGACCAAACGTGGCGTCGCTACACCACCACAAGTTGAAATGTTGGAGTTTGTTCATGGCAAGAAGTAAGTGTTAATGAGCATGAAGTAAGCCTTATTGAGGATTGTTGGGGCATGAAGTAAGTCTAACTGTAGGTTCGATAGAGACATGAATTGGATCATTGGAATGTGTGGAGTAGAAACTATACAAAATCATACTTACGTGACCCAACTCTTCTTCCAGTTCGTTGACTTTCTCCAGGGCAGCAGTTTTGGTTTCGCTGTCTTCCATCAGCGCCGCCACGTCGAAAACGTTGTCCAAGTACGCGGATATTTGTACCTGCGAATTGGAAATGAACATTATACATAAATAAATTACAGTAAAATGCGGAAATTGTATCTGCTTAGCATCAGTATAGTCCTCGTTTAGTACATAATTTTAGTTAGATCTAAAAGCCAACCAAGAAATATGCTAGAAAGTAAACTTTATTTCCTGGGAATTTCCATAGTTGACGAATCGATCGAACGATCAGCACACGAATAAAAGAGACAACAATAAAACATAATTTAATTTATTTTACGTAAAAATTTAACTGCGTATTTGTAATTCTAATACAGTAACAGATATATTATTTCAATCTAAGGCGAATAAGTGAAATATTTAAAAATTTAAGTCAATGCAACTTTTATGTTCTGAAAACTAGGATTTATCTGGACTAACGATATAATATGTGATGTTTCTAATCTCTTAAATAAATGTTTCTTCTTTAATTATTCATTCCCATCATGACATTGGTGGTTTATTACTCTATTGGTGGTTTATTATCTATGACTATTGTTGGGCGAAATAAAGGATTTATTATTATTATTATTATTACTGCCTACATACGTCTCATTCCTTGGCACATACCTCTTATATCTTCTAATTAATGTAATTAGTGTAGAAGTGCAATAATTTAATATATCTATTAATTGTTTCCAGTACAAATATATATCTGTCTTGAGCAATGTGGCATTTTACTACAGACATAAAACCTACAAAATTGTATACGTTCTGTAATAATTTATGTTTAGATAACAAAGTTAAATTGTTAAAAAAAGAAAATAAAATAAACCTGCAAGTCCTCGCTCTCGGAAAACCGCAGCCTCTCCAAGTAGTCATCCAACTTAAGCGCCGTGAACTCGTACTGAAGGTGGACCCGGAAATTCATGTCTTCAACGGAATGTACAATGATATTGACGAATTGCATGCACGCCACCTGGAAAGCGATGAAAAATATGTCCTTGACAGATGCGATGCATCATAGCACAACACGGAAAATCGTACGAAAACCTACATAGCCTTGGCCGAATTATTTGTGCCAATATATGCGCCAACATGGAGGCATTCATTAATCTCAACTCCGAAATTGATCTATATAACGTCCAGCGATAAAATCGGAGGTGAACTAGGATGTAGTTTCAGAGACCTGAAGATAATCACAACAAAATCGTACCCGAAATCTATCAATTAATATTTTCTACCGACTTCAAAAAGGGGCTGGTACCTACTCAATTCAACTGTATGTTTTTTTATGTATGTTACCTCATAACTTCTTACTGGGTGAACCGATTTCGATAATTCTTTTTTTTTTAAAGCTGGTGCTTGATCAAGGTTTGACCAATAGTTTTGATTTATTCTTAATAATTTATATTGAAGTCGGTTGTACAAAATTTTTAATTTTTAATTATTACGTGATGGTATTACTCCTTGGTAGAGCCATGTTATAGTGGTAGAACGATTTTGTCGACTCGACGTGGTATAGACATGCTGCAACTATATTAGTAGTATAGTTGTAGCACGAATGGGTCGGCTCGGCCGGGGAAGGACCACGCTCTCACAGGATACCAGCGTTAAATACTAGCTTAATGCTGCTGTTTTGTATAGTGAGTATAGAGAACCGGAGAACATTTTTACTGGAATACGAAGCATTCCATCTTAGTCTCCAGGGGCGACAACGCATTCTGCATTTTGATTCTTAATCGAGGATCGATGTAGGACTGTAGTAACCAGTTGTCATTCAGTAATAAATCTCAGTATTAATCTTACTCGTATAGAAAATAGTCTTTTATTATTCTCTATGCTCACCGCCCTAAACAATCTTTTTAAATAAACACCATAACGAAAGACAACTCACCATGAACTCAATATGGAATGTGTCGTAATTCATGAAATACTCCATGAGCGTGTGAAACCTCCTCGGCTCACCGACGACCTCCTTGAAGTTGTCGAAGGCACTGAGTATGATCTGGTGGCCGCCTTTCACCAAGCAGATGGCGGCCAGCAGCTCCAGCACCAGCGCTTTAGTGCGCAGAGATTGGTGCACGAGAGACAACGCGATGCTGTTGATTGCTTCGCGATGTTGGATAACCATGTTGAAGCCGTACTGTAAATTATGAAAACTATTTTTTTAAATGTATGTGAAGTCTTTGGTAAACGTCAGAAAGATGATGTCCAAAAATAGCGATAGAACCGTTTCCAACCGTTTGCAATATGTAATTTAATACATATCAACTTTAATAATAGTCTATTCTCGAAGAACACTAAAGTGACTTTGAAGTATTTTTCACGAAACTTACTGAAGATTTAGTTATAAAATAAATTATAATAAATAATCAAAAGTATGATAAGGGTTTTTTTTTTTATAGGATAGGGTGACAAACGAGCACACAGTCCACCTGATGGTAAGTGGTTGCTGTGGCCCATAGACATCTACATGTATCTTCTTTTGCGAATCAAAATGCAGATGCGTTGTCACCCGTGAGGACTAGGATGGAAAGCCTCTTTTCCAGTAAAAAGGGTTTAAAGGTAAGGTTCCAGTTAAAAGGTAAACTTGTATATTTAAAGACAGCTTTACAAGAGCTGTTGTAGTTCTTTGGGTTTAAAAACCAGCACTTGCTTTATTTCTTAGCACTAGCAATTTTACAATGAGCCATAAAAATACCATAGAGCCAAGAAGACCTAATCATGTGAAAGAATATGTACTAGCCCTATGTGTCGTAAGAGGCGATAGAGGGAAATGAAACAGGGTATGAGCAGCAGTATCTCTTGATAACAACTCAAAATAATAAAAAAAAAAAACAACGGTTGCCAATCCCATTGCCAAGCGAGACAACTACGTCAAATATATTTCTATGATCCTTATATCTACGGGTAGGCCTATGCAAAGCAGTGGACTTTCGATAGGCTGTAATGATCATGGTAATAGAATAGAATAGAATAATTTTTTATTCAATATACATTACATGTGTAATTCTTATTGAAAGTCATTTTTTACTTTACCACTGGTTCGAAAAAAAAATCCCTCTGTCCTGGAAAGAACCAGCAAGATACACAGTGGGACTTTTTTTTAAAATAAATTTTACAATATAAATAATTACGAACTATTTACAAAATTTATTTTAGAAACTGCTTGGAAGCGACCACCTCATTTCCAGGGGTTATTATCAACCATGTATTCATTTATACTATATTAACCCTTTATATATAGTTTCAGCTTAACAAAACATTTAAACTTGGTAATAGAGAGAGCCTGTATACTTTCCGGGACCTTGCCCCAAGAATGAATTACTGACTCTGTGTAGTCGAGAAACTGGCATCACTAGCTTGTGTTTGATCCTAGTGTTTACAGAATGTATATCACTTTTTTTTTTACTAAAACTACCTTTGCTTTTGTGAACATACATTAAATTTTCGTAAATATACGGAGAGGCCAAAGTTAATATATTTATTTCTTTAAATTTATCTCTAAGAGACTCTCGGTTTTAGATTGTAATGGCCCTCTTCTGTAAAACAAAAACAGTTTCTGAATCAGCCGCATTTCCCCATACCAATATTCCATAAGACATTGTGCTATAGAAATAACTGAAATAAACTAATCTAGCTGTCTCGACACTAGTGAGACCTCTAATCTTTTTTACAGCATAGGCTGCAGAACTTAGTCTGCTTGCTAATTCTGATATATGGGGGCCCCACTGAAGCTTTGCGTCGAGAGTGATGCCAAGAAAAACAGTGGATACAACAGGGTTCAGTTCCTCCCCATTTAAAAACACATTGGTATTCAGATTTTTAACATTCGTTGTTGTAAATTTAACACAATTAGTTTTATTTCCGTTCAAATGCAGATTATTAACGTTAAACCAATGCACTAATTTTGATATAGCATTATTCACTTCGTCACATTTAAATGATTGACGTTTAAGTTTAAAAATCAAGGAAGTATCATCAGCAAATAATACTATATCATGACTATCCCCTACAAGGTGAGGTAAGTCATTAATATACACCAGAAACAGGAATGGGCCGAGAATCGAGCCCTGAGGAACACCCATTAGTACAGGTGACCCGGAAGAACTTTTACCATTGATAATAACCTTCTGTTTTCTATTACTTAAATATGAAATAATAAGTTTAAGCGCTGTGTTCTTGACACCATAGTACTGTAACTTCCTGATTAATGTCTCATGGTGAACACAGTCGAAGGCCTTGGAAAGGTCACAAAATATATCCAAAGCATCCTCTGAATTCTCCAAAAATATGTTTAATAAGCTTAAATCCAGCGTCAGTTGTCGAGCGACCCCTTGTAAAACCGAATTCATTTTTATGTAGCAATTTATTAATAGTAAGAAACTTAACATCTGATCTAAAATAATTTTATCAAAAATTTTACTAAATGTTGGTAGTACAAAAATTGGTCTAAAATTGGCGGGGTCTAATGTACTACCAGATTTAAATATAGGTATGACTTTAATATATTTCATTAAATTAGGAAACACATCAGATTCGACGGTAAAAGAAGTTTACCAAGACGTATTAGATCAGAGCGGACTTTTTCCTGCTCCAAGGTCCTTTTTTGGATGAGTGGATTCCTGTGCTCGGGGGTAAATGTATTAGTTTCTCATTAACAGTTATTTACGTTTTTTCATTTACAGTTTGTTAATTTTTTTCGTTTTTCGTTCACAATTATTTTAGTTTTTCATTTACAGTTCTTTTAGTTTTCCATTTAGTTATTTTAGTTTCTCATTTATAGTTATTTTAGTTTTTCATTTAAAATTTTAGTTGTATCATTAAAATGTTGGTGGCGGTGACATCGAGTGCAAGGCACCTTGTTGTTCATGATGGCGCGCATGCACATGATGCAGACGTGGATGTCGTCGGTGGAGGCGCCCATGTTGAGGCGGGCGGCGTGGCGCGAGCGGCGGCGCGCGGCCGGCCCGGCGCCCGGCTCGGGCTCGCCGTCGGCCGAGCGCGCGCGCCGCCGCCACGCCGCGCCCAGCGTGCTGCCGCCCTCCAGCGCCGCGCTGCACTCCGACGTCGTTGTGTTCGCTGCCCGCACGCACACAATACAATACAATATAATACAATACAATCATTTTCATTCAATATACGTTACAAAAACACTTCTTGAAAGTATTTATTTTAAAGAATAAGAGTGAAAAACGGGCATAGATCCACCTGATGGTAAGTCGAAGCTGAGGCCCATAGTCATCTAGATATATTTCTCCTCGATTAAGAATCAAATGCAGATGCGTTGTCACCCCTCAGAACTAAGATGGAATGTATCGTTTCCAGCAAAAAGGGTTTCCAATTCTAAACACTCACTATACGAAACAGCAGAATTAAGCTGCTATTTTCCGCTTGTATTCTGTGAGAGCGAGATCCTGCTCCGTTGGAGACAACCCATCCGTGCTACAGCCATAACATACTGATTCGGATAAAACCTCTGCCCTGGGAAGAACCAACAAGAAACCCAGCGGGATATTTAAAAAATAATAATATAATATTAATCAAATAAAAAATTCTTAGTAATTATTATTTTAATATATTATTAAAATTTCTTCGTATTTTGTTTGCATAAAATTGAATAAAAATCTCTTTGGCTATAACTATTTCTATCTGACTGCTTTTAATATTAATACATATATGACATTAAAAAAATAAAAATAAAAGGTAAAAAACACTTTAGCGCCATTTTTAAATTATTGTTTTTCTGTCCGCTAAAATGAGTGAATCTAACAAAGAAATTTGATATGTACATTCTGAAATTTTATTACAAAAACGGGAATAATGCGACTCAAACTGCGCAAAATAATTCTGACGTTTGTGGAATGTAGTGTCAGTAAGAGTAGCACAAAGTTAGTTCAAACATTTTCAGTAATTTTGATGTCAAAGATGCAGCTCGCTCTGGTCGCCCTCATACGGATAAAGTCGATGCCATTTTTGAAAAAGAGGAGCAAGATCGGCATATTATTAGTTACAACATAGCCGAGAAATTGAGGATTGACTACAAAACAGTTTTGACCCATTTGCAAAAGTCTGACTATACAAAAAAGCTCGATATTTGGGTACCACACGAGCTCACTGAAAGAAACCTAATAAATCGTGTACTCATTTGCAATTCTCTATTGAAACTACTAACTACGAAAAGAACGTGCGAAAAAGATCATGGTCAAAGGGTAGTCAAGCTCCAAAGACTGTAGCGAAACCCGGATTAACACGCAATAAGGTGATGCTGTGTGTATGGTGGGATTGGAAGGGCATCGTTTATTGTGAGCTTTTACCGCCGGACAAAACCATCGATTCGGATCTCTACTGCCAACAACTAACGAGAATGCGAAAACGATCATGGTCAACATTCATGAATACAGTGGCATGTTGTGGAAACTTTTTTTTCTTTATAAAATTGAAGCCAAAAACGAACTTACCATCAACCGGAAGTTAAGTGGCTACTGCAGCCCATTTACACCTGCAACCAACTTCAAACGAAGAAGGCTAGAAATACGTTGCCACCTCTAAGGACTAAGGCGGAATGCCTCACAGCATGTTCAAATCAATATATACCAGTGCAGGTACTGCTGCTTGCCGGCAGAAATAGGTAAGTGTCAGGTACCCCTCCCCCCCAAACCTGATTTCTAGACAAAAAAGGAGACCTAGCTCCTAAAAGACGTGAGTTAATATTAATGATCAAAACAAAAATATCCTTTAAAACTTCAACAGATAGATATTCTTGTATCAGATATTTATCTATCCAACTAACTCAAATATTTCTACCGCTCTGTAGTGCAGTTTGATGCAAGTTCGAATCCCAATTGTATAGCCTACTAATATTTTTTACTACTACTAATATTCATGTGAAATTTACATTTACATAAATAAATACATGTGTGAAACGCTTCCACAAAAAAAAATCCTATTGTAGAGGTGCCGAAAAGTACCGAAAGCGATAAAGGAATCCGTCGCAGTTAAATGATGATAAGTTACTCGCAAAAATTAAAGTTACCATTAACTTAGATTCTAGTGATATATTAGAGATATGTAGCAGATATAGTCTGTACCTTGATTAATGCCGTCGCTCGACTGGCTTCGAGCCAGCGCGATGCGCTGCTCGTGTCGCATCATGCTGAGCCTGAAGCTTAAGTAGTCTATTAGAACGTCCAGACCCTGGTTCTGTTCGTTCAGAAACTCTCGCACCCATCTGAGAAGTGTTATATATTATTGTATCCAGTAAGTAGTTATTTCGCGTTTTATTAATTACTAGCTGTGCCCGCGGCGTAGCTCGCGAATATAGGTTTTACTTAAAGAATTTGACGTTTAGGGTAAGAGAATATTCAACGATTTATATCATTACTGTATGAATAAGTGGTAACAAAATAAATCGATATGCACAAAGTTCTAAGTCGTTTATGATAGTGCTTCTGTGTAAACGACGATAGAAGTAGACTTAGCCGGGGCGTACAGAAAAAGGTTACGGGGACTACTAACGCGGGAAAAAGCAACATAGAGTTGGCCATGTGCAAAACAATCAGTAGTACTGAGATCCACTCCTGCAACGCGTAAAGTTTGACCTTGCGCTTTATTTACGATCGTCGCATAACACACGCTGAGTGGGAAACACACTTAAAATAGGGATGTTAGATGATCATCGATGCTAAAAATTAAAACTTCGATGTTTTAACATCGATGTTGACATATGTCAAACATCGAAACATCGACGTCAATGTACCCATAATCGATAATTGGGAACTTGCAAACAATGCGAACTCGCGAAATCAATATCAACTAAATCTTGCATCTGCTTTGAAGAATAAAAATTTTGAATAATTCAGAATTTCTGAACGCATCGTTAACCTAAAAAATGTAAGTATGGTGAGTCAAATTTAATTGTCAAGTGTCTCCTGTAATGTCACAATGGTCACTGCTTTCGCTTTATTTTGTAGTGTCGTTATCGGTTGTCGCATAATAACTATTCAACGTAAATTGATATTCAAGTTAATTGTTACTTTTCCCTTGCTGTGTATACCCACATAATTTTGAAACAATGTGTAAGTATCACACATATACAAAAACCATCGATAATGGTCAACATCGATGTTTTGAGTAGCCTAAACATCGAACATCGATGTTGAGATGTCGATGTCATCATCGATGTTATTATCCCTATCTTAAAACTGAAGCCTGAGCCGTGGTAGCTCAGATGGTTAGCGCTCGCTGTAAGCTTCACAGTACTCAAGCAACCCGGGTTCGATCCCCGCCGGCACCAATGAAATTGTTAATTGCAATTTTAAGTGCTGATTTACCACGTGCTCGGCGGTGAAGGAAAACATCGTGAGGAAACCTGCATGTTCGCCAACACGTATTGGGGCAGCGCGGTGGACATTTCCTTGCCCTAAAACCCTCTCAGAAATGAGAGGAGGCCTGTGCCCAGCAGTGGGCCGTAAATAGGCTGCAACTTTACTTTACTTTACTTAAAACTGAAAGGAAAGTTATTTGGTATTAGAGGGATTCTGGGTATAAAACAATATCACTATCACGACATTTATTGCAATTTTGCTACTTTTAGTCGAGTTTTGTAATTTTGTTGAATAATTGAATATTTCAATTTTCAATATCTCTTTTTTCTGGTTTTTGTTTCTGGTGTTTTTTGTTATGAGTTGTTAGTCTACACGACTCTTACAGGCAGGCATAGATTACTCAATTACTGTATATATACCTTACAGGCTTGCAACTTCGTCGGACTCATGGACATAAATTATTTCAGTGAGTCTCAATACGATTCACCTGCGAAAAATCTTAACACCGCAATTCAGAAAAGGTTGTAATTTGTACAACGCCATCTATTACGTTCTTTGTGAGAAAACATCCTTTTTTAATTTAAGGAAAACATGTTTTTTACTGTGTTTTAAGTACTATAATAGAACCATACGAAATATATTATAATAGAACGTTTTTTTTAACACACGAATCTTTTTATTACTATTTCTGAGATTTTGTGGCGCCATTAAACAAATTCGAACCTACATTTCAAAATAATAATCATAACTTTCGATAGAATTAACCAATTTCAATAAAACAAAAATTAAATGAACTTGATATCACATTTGTGCCACACCACCATCTATCGATGAAATTGGTTAACTATTGTACTTTAATTTAGTTTAGATAATTAGGTTAATATATTTTGTATATATTTATTACGTTCTTTATGTAATACTTTTGTTTACTGCCTTTTAGATATAATTATATCATTATAGAACATTATTTTACATCATTTTATTATGATTTATAATATGATATTAATTTTAAAATGTACTTGATGACTCATCCAACGCCACTATTGAACAAATTCGTACCTATACTTAGTACCCATACTTCAGAATATTTGTCATAACTTTTGATGGAATTAACCAATTTTAATGAAATAAAGACTAAATGTAACCTGAATATACACTTAATAATTTCCTTAACTATTCTTATGATATAAATTAGTACTTTATACGTGATACGTTAACAAACAAACAGACAGACAGACAGACAGACAGACAGACAGAAAAATCTAAAAATGGTAGAAATGTATTTGATTACTTATTTTTAGTACCTCTCAATCAATTTTATTACAAAAATATAAAATGTACAGAAATCTGCTATTTACATTTTTATTATATGTATAGATAAAACAAAATATTTTAAAAAAAGGTTGAAGATTCAAAATTACATACGTAAGTAAGGCTTTATTATGTAAATATAGAAAAAAGGGAAGGAATGATCATATTTTCTATGATTATAAAGACCCCGTTTTGAGTTATTTATATTTTTCTAATGATAAATATTATTTATATTTTAGTTACGTAAATGCCTACAAATACTTACTCTATGTGATTGGTCCGTAAAGATATTTCCAAGTCCCTGAGAACCTGAGTGGATGTGGAGTCGCCGACCATTTTTCTTTTCTGTAATAAATTGAAACACCTTCATTATACTTCATTATATATAGGTTGCAAATTAAACATAATCCGTATAAAGACTTGTGCTTCTCTTATCATACTTAATAAGTATAGCCTCTCCGTTGCCTTCTTATTTAAAGTCAACAAGTAATTTTAGTTGTCTCAATATTAATATATTAATTTCGATTTCGAATGTCCCGGCCGTATTTTTTGGAATTTGGGAAACAAATATTGATAAATTAGCATCTAAATTAAATTTTATTTTACAGAATGTATAAATAAAACTTAATTTGATAAGTTGATGATAGGACCCATAGACATCTACATCTTTCCTCGATTAAGAATCAAAATGCAGAATCCGTTGTCCCTTAGGATTAAAATGGAATGTCCCGATTTCAACCTTCCCCGGTCAAGCTAATCCATTCGTGCTGCAATCATAATAAAGCAGCAGAGTGGCTCAACCACGTATAAGGTCTGCAATTTTCTCCATTAGGAGAAAGGACGAAGCAACCGATAAAACCGTCGGTTTGGGAACAACATTCATTTTGCAAAAGCAAGCAATATGGGTAATCCATAACTTGGAACCTCGCTATACGCTACGCGACCTTTTAACCGATTCGTTGCGGCGCCAATTTTCACGAACAAATATTTCGCGACACGCCTGTCGTATCAAGCGCCAATGAAATAAATCTTAAAATTCAGCTAATTGAATTGTAAATTAAATACGCTTATTACAATGTTAAAAGAAACGCAGGAGAAAAATATTTTTTAATATTTATTTAAGCTTATTCTACGTAAAGGGAAAACGTATTACCACCATATTTTGAATGCATCTTAACTACCCTTTTTTAGGACGTTCCATTTTAAACACTGCTACTTGACTTAATTGAACTCTGTTTCTTAGTTTTAAACAATATTTTATGTTTTATTTATGTAATCAGTAAGTATTTTTTTTATTACTCTTTGTATAGTACAGATTAAGTAAAAATAGCATAATAATTAAATAAATTAATTATGCAGTATGTCATTGAGTGCGTACGAGTGAAACGGATTTTCTTAACATTTGACGGTTCTACGATTGGCATCGGCGCAGTCCATTGTTATTGCCAAAGAGAATATAATCAGTTGTTGCGTTTGCGTCTCGTTGTGTATTGTGCAATTTTGTGTGTTTTTCATGGATCATAAAGAATAGAAATATGTAGGGCTACACAAGATTTTTCTCAGTATAATCTGAGAGGAAGTGGTGATAGAACATTAATAAGAGATAAATAAATTAAGTATTTGGTAACGGCAAATCCTAACATAAAGAGCTACATTAATAGTTTTGGGCTTCGTAGCGTTTAAATCGTAAAGATGACTACATGACATTATTTTCTAAAGTTACAGGAAGTTTTTCTACTATACCTTATAACTATACATAAACTTTTACTATCAGGTTTTTAAATGTACGAAAAGTGGGCATGGTTATTTATTTACAATTTGAGTTTGTGAGCGATCGCAATGAGTGCTATTATTTGTTACTTATTAGACTATTTTTCCACAACATGATTTAAAACCCACAAAGTAAAAATAGTACCATGTACACTTTAAAAAATGTTGTCAACCCCTAAAAATTTCAAATTTTCAAAATATCCAGAAACGAAGCTGCATGCATGAACTACTCGCAAAATAATAAATATTTTGTTCTGGATAAATTTTCCAAAAAAGCAATTTGAGCGAGTTATAACGATTTTTAAAAAGACACGAATCGCGTGTCATACGCCACACACAAAAGTAATCGAAGGCACGTCTAGCGTGCCACCCGCACTGAACCGGTTAAAGGAACTAATATGTTGACGCTTCCGTTGTTGTTTATTTTGTAAACTCTATGTACGTACGGATAAATATAAAAAATGTTTATATATAAAATTCCGTCGGCGTGTGTTCGTACTTCTTTTGCTCCTAATGGGCTTGACCGATTTTGATGATAAGTTTTATGGGGTCTTATGGGCTCACCTTGATGGTTCTTAGCTACATTTCGATCGGGTAGTAGACTGTCGATATCCAGTAATCTCCCGTGCAAAGCCGGAACGGATCGTTAGTTTTTTTAATAAAAAGTAGACTGTCTGCTAATGGGTCGAGTACATATGTTAGAGGTTCCTAAATGTAGGTTGCTAAATACCTATTGAGGAAACTGATGTGTGGAAATAATTTTAAATCTGCTCTTGCAAGTCCCCTGGCTGCTGATACTTGTATATTGTTAAGATTGACACAAAAAATTAGTAATAATATAATATTGTATCGATTTTTTTATAATCCATACAAATAAGTGACTGTATAAAAAAGGATCTGTTTGTAATGTCAAAATAATAGCTTTTTACTAAATGCATATCAAAGTATATACTTAAATAACAAAATAAATTTTAAAATGTTTGTCTGTCTGTCTGTCTATCTATCTGTTTGTTCCGGTTAATCGCCAAAGCGGCTGGACCGATTTTGACCGGAATTTCACTGGCAGATAGTTGATGTTATAAAGATAAAACTTAGGTTACTTTTATTTTAGAAAAAGAACTAGGGTTCCGCGCAATAAATTAAAAATCATGAAATCTAATCGCAGTAAATTCCACGTGGACGAAGTCGCGAAAAACAGCTAGTTAGTAAATAAAATTGTAACGTGGTAATTTAAAAAAGGTTCGTCTGCGTGGTCTTGTTTTAGCACCACAAACAACAAGTTTGCACTGGTTACATTTTGACGTTCATAAGTTTTAAACGAGTTAAATTGAACAAGAAAGCTTTGGCGTTGACGTCATTAAGGTCTAAGAGGCGGGTGAGACTTTTATGGGCAATTGCTATTGGCTATAGTAATTGTCCATATATGTATATACTGACTATTTAAATATCTATATCAAGTAACACGAGGAATGTTGTCATTTAAATTTTTCATAAATCTTGTTTTAAGAAAAAAGAAGTCCTTTATATGTGGTAGAGGCCCAGAGGCTGCAGCATGAATGGGTCGGCTTTACATGGGGATTATAATTTTAAATTAAAAATTTTGTACAACCGACTTCAATATAAATTATTAAGAATAACTTAAAAACTATTCGTCAGACCTTGACCAATTATATATGAGGCCACAGGTGACGCACCAGCTTTCAAATAAAAAAAGAATCATCGAAATCGGTTCACCCAGTAAAAAGTTATGAGGTAACACACAGAAAAAAAACATACAGTTGAATTGAGTACCGGCTCCTTTTTGAAGTCGGTAGAAAAGGGCCACGTTCTCACAGAAAACATGTGTAATACTGCTGGTTTTGTTTATGGTAACCAGCCCTTTGTTTACTAGTAACTAGGCATTACATTTTAGTCCTCGTGGATGAAGAAGCATCTATATTTGTATGCTTATTCGATGAAGTATAGATATGAGATATAGGTTTACAGGCCACAGCATCGGCTTACCATCAGTTAAGTTCGATTATAATCTTTTAAGTGGTAGATGTATGTTGATATGTTGCAGTTATTTTATGTTTGTAGCACAAATAGGTCGGCTCGACCGAGGAAAGACACGCTCTCACAGAATACTTGAGTAAAACAGCAGCTGAATGGTGCTGTGTTTCGTATAGTTCGGAGGACCGGAGGCTCTTTTTACTGGAAACGAGGCATTCCATCGTAACCCTCTGGGGTGACAACGCATTTGCATTTGATTCTTAATCGAAGATAGACGTAGAACTCTATGAGTCACAGCATACAATTGCTTGAGCTCAACCCATCATTACTATCAGAAATAAAAATAATACATTAAAAATGCATACGTAGTGCCCTGTTGTAGTCTTTGATTGACATTGGTTTTGACTATGATATTTTTTTAAAACACGAAAAAAAACTGAGGAAATGTCAAATATTGCACATTGTATAAAACTAAATTTATGGATTTTCCTCATCATCGTCATACAGCCATTCACAAGTTTACTGCTGAACATAGACCTCCCCCAATGAATGCCAAAAAGAACGGTCCTTAATAACCTGTATCCATAGAATTCCTGCAGCTCTTATCAGGTCGTCACTCCATCTAATGGCCCTACTTTTCGCTTACCAATATTCGAGAACCTCTCTTCCCCATCGGTTGTCGGTTCTTCGAGCTGCCGTTGGGCTACGTCGATTACTCAAATTCTACTACGGATATCCTCATTTCTAAGTTTATCACGCAGAGACATCCCGAGTATAGCCCTCTCCATAGCTCGCTGAGCGACCTTGAGCTTCCTCATACGCCCAGCAATGAAGGACCACGTATACAGATCCATAAGTCACCACTGGCAACACGCACTGATTGTACAATTTTATTTTCAAGTTTTGAAGTATACGTGAAGAGAAGATGCGTCGTAATCTCTCTAACGCTGCCCAACCGAGTTGAATCCACTGATTGACCCTCTACGGATTTTATAGCGTTAAATTTAACTTATTTTCAATTCCCGACGTTCGAGTGCTTTACAGCACCCATGGTCACGGATGAACTGAGTTGTTTGACGACCTGATATCATAGTCTACCCGATATACCTTAAGCTTATGAATACTAAGTTTTGGTCGGATCTACGAAGAACTAGCGTTTACTATGTTTGAAGTCTTGCAAAGGGCCGAAGTTTGGGTTTGGATATATTTTATTGATCCTAATCCAATTCACCTTCATTTTTGAGATTAACATGTTTTTTTTATTTCATTAGCCTCACGAATCATCCTTCATATCAGAATCATCAGGGTTGTTGTGACTATTTGTGAATACATCAGATTTGATAAATAATCAAAAATAAAGTTAAAACTCCCTATATATTATAGATTGGAAAACTGAAAGAAAATTACAAAGCAATGACGTTTCATGTGGAGTCAAAGAAAATATTAAGCGATGGATTTGAAAAGTAGCCTAAGTTACTCCTTATAACATCAACTATCTGTCAGTGAGTCCCATTCAAATCGGTTCACAGGTTGCGTGATGCGTGTTCAGACAGACGTGTTAGTTTTATTATAGCATATAGATACAATACAATTGTAGATAGATTAACGCTTTATTAACGTTTTATCTATGTACAATACTCTTAACGCTGGTGTTTATTTTAATGTAAGGTTAAGAGGTCAACTATATACCGCTAGTAGTTTAATTACTAAGAATAGTTTGTGGCGAGAATTCATTGTAGAGTTTCGCAACTGCGAATCGTGAGCTCGCGTTGTTAATGCACGGAGATTTGTGATCATGAAATTCAATGAAAACCTTACTTATAGCTATACATATAAATAAAATCTGTCTGTAATATTTAAAAGAAAACTAGATTCTACTAAGCTCAGAGGGTTATTTACATGCTATTAAGAATAACAATTTTAAAATGTTTGTCTGTCTGTCTGTGTGTCCGGACTAATCTTCGGAATGGTTGAACCTATTGCTATGAAACTTACGAACAGGTGCTAGGAAACAAAATATATCAAAACTAGCAAGCAGACTTAGTTCTGCAGCATATGCTGTAAAAAAGATTAGAAGTCTAACCAGTGTTGAAACAGCTAGACTAGTTTAGCTATTTCCATAGCATAATGTCCTGTGGTATTTTGCTATGGGGACACGCAGCTGACACTGAAATTATATTTGTTTTACAGAAGAGGGCCATATGAGCAATTTATGATTTAAAGCCTAAAGAGTCGCTGGGACAAAAATTTAAGAAAATTAATATATTAACTTTGGCCTCTCAATACATTTATGAAAATGTAATGTACGTACACAAAAATAAAAGTAGTTTTACAAAAATAAGTGATATTTATTCTGTAAATACTAGGAACAGACTAGCTAGTAGTACCAGTTACTCGACTCTATCGAGTCAGTAATTCGTTCTTGGGACGAAGTATACGCTTTTACAACAAATTTCCGGAAAATATACAAAATTTGACCTGCTCAAAGTTCAAAAACTTTATTAAACTAAGTTTGTATAAAAAGGGTTATTATAATATTAAAAAATTTATGGATGATAATAACCCCTGGAAATGAGGTGATCGCTACCAAGTTATTTCTAATTTGTTGTGTTGTTAATTTGTGTAACATACATGATTATAAGCTGTTATTTAAAAAAAAAGTCCCGCTGGGTTTCTTGCTGGTTTTTCCCAGGACAGAGGTCTTTTTCCGAACCAGTGGTAATCAAACAAAAGAGTGACTTTCGATAAGTATTATTTATAATCTATATTGAATAAAAAAGTTTCTGTTTCTGTTTCTGTTGGGAAGGATCTAGGCTATATTTTATCCCAAAACTTAAATTAAAAATAAATGCTCTCTGATAATCTTACATTTAAAGACTGCCACTTTAAATGATCCTAAACAAACGAGTGGCAGCCTCGCACCGGCAAGCAGAGCATAGTAAGTACACTAGATATGACAGTCTGATAAGATCGTCTGATGCAGATTCATCCGGACATTGATTTATGGCATTATTTGGGGGAGGCTTATGTTCAGCAGTGGATTACTGAAGCGCTACACTATGATGATGATGATAAAATATAAACAATAATAGCGATATTGTCATGCGGCGGCGGTTTCTTTCTATAGAACATGGGGCAAACGAGCATCAGACACCTGATGGTAAGTGACTATACCGCCGCCCATGAACATCTGCAACACCAAGGGAAATGCAGGTGCGTTGCCGGCCTTTTCAAAAGGGGTAACCTCGTTTCTTGAAGGTCCTTCCCTAGGTCATATCGGTCCGGAAAAGTCGCCGATGGTAAGCAATTCCACAAATAAGTCGTGCGCGGAAGAAGACTATTAGGGAATCCACCACACTATTTCGTTCCGTGCGTAGTGTAGTTGCTAGTTGGAGAAGACAATGCGAAATACCGGAATGATCTCACGGCTTCGATCACTATATAACCATCTCGATTACACTAGACAAGCACTGTCAAAAGTATAAGACATCAGCAGTGTAATCATGGTGGAATCGGCATTCACATTTGGCGTTAATGGGTTTCGCTGTAACGGTTTTAGTAAATATATTATCGGTTTCACACGTATGACGATGTTGACAAAAATGTATTATTTTTATTTATTTAAATAAATTTTGACAGCTGGTTTTTGATCGTCAACTTCAACGCCTGCCAAGCGCCTCCAATCCTTATAAGGGTTATGCCCAAATCCAGCAGTGGACTGTTATGGGCTAACAACGGCTACTTAATGAAGGTAACGTAAACGAAGTACATTGTAACGTTGCTGAATGCGACCTATGTGCACAAAAGTAGAACAGATCGTGACATTATGTAACTCAACAAAAATGACAGCTTGTGATCAGGAACAGACTCAGGCACATTCGTTGACGCTTGACATTAGCTAGGTCACGATTTAAGACGGGCGCGAGCAAGCCCAGGTTTCCCTCCCAATAGCGTGTATTTTATAAACAGCAAAGTCCTTATAAGGTGATCTGACATTCCTTTCCTGCGCTTGTTCCCTGCGTTCTCCCCGCCCATCGCGTATCGTATGTAGTATATCTTATGAACTGACAACAATGAAATAAGAATATCTAAAAACTATTGGTAAATCCAATTATGCACGCCTTCAGCGCATTAAAAAAATTACGTATAACATGACTGTACCTAATTTATTTTAAAGTAGTTTAAATACAAACAAGTTTTCACTAATAAGCTTATTATTAAACTTCCAATTTTCCGATAATTTTATGTCAAACTTCAATTAAAAAAAGTTTGGAAAATCCAAAAGTGTAAAACTCATAATGCTCATACTATGTTCATTATCATCATTCAGGTCACTCCATAGTCCAAGACGTATTTAAGTAAATTTATATATAAACTAGCTTTTTACCCGCGGCTTCGCTCGCGTGGCAAATTTAGCGAAATTAGATCACTTTTAGAGTCACTTCGGTGTCTGTGTCTATGTCTGTCAAAGATTTTTTTTTAAATTCTAAAAGACTATTAGACGTAGATTAAGTATTTGGCATAGATAGGTATAATATGCCACAGGAACACGTGAATATATATGTCTAGAAACACATAGTACGAGGGCGGCACTGAAAATTTCGGGAATCAAGGAAGTGACACAACATTACTATTTAAAAATGTATTTATTGCTTTTCGAAGTATTCTCCGCGAAATTTGACACATTTTTTCCAACGATGGAACCAATCATTGAAGCAACCATTCCATTCGGAAGTTGGGGTCTCCAAAATGGCCGTTTTGTAGGCGTCCACAGCTTTTTCATGTGATGAAAATCTCTGTCCAAGCAATTTATTTTTCATTTTAGGGAAAGTATAGAAATCATTAGAACTTAGGTCGGGGCTGTACGGCGGATGGTCTAATAATTCTATGTTTTTTTGCTCTAAAAACTCTTTTGTTCTGTGTGCGGTGTGAGAACTCGCATTGTCGTGATGGAGGATGATGCGGCGGTTGCAGTTCTCTTTACGGAGTTCAGAAACTACCTGTGGCAAACAAATGCTAGCATACCATTCTGAATTAACCGTTCTTTGTCCCTCAAGAGAGATAGTCGTAACATGGCCGGTTTTGGAGATAAACGTGGCCACCATTTTTTTTGCAACACTCTGTGAACGAACAATTTTTGTTGGCTTTAACTCATTTTCGAACACCCAAACTCGTGACTGGTTTTTTGTTTCGGGTTCGTACGCGTATATCCAGGATTCGTCACCTGATACGGTGTTGTATACAGCATTTGAGGATCCTGCGTGGAATCTTTCGAGAGTTCTGACGCACCAAGTAACGCGAGCCGCTTTTTGCTCTTCACAGAGCGAATGCGGTATCCATCGGGAAAACAACTTTTTTACACCTAATTGTTCATGCAAGATTATTTGTATTTGACTTATGCCAATGTCTAAAGTTGCCTGAATTTGTCAAATGTCACATGTCGATCTTCCTTAATCAGCTTACGCACAGCATCAACGTTTTCTTGGGTGACTGCAGTTTTTCGACGACCTTGACGGGGATCATCACTGAGCTTGACACGTCCACGTTGAAATTCAGCAAACCAGCGATAAATTGTGGTTTTGGATGGGGCTTCATCACCAAATGCAGAAATCATCCGGTCAACACACTGTTTTTGAGTCAAACCACTTCGAAAGTCATAATAAATCATCGCTCTTGAATTTTCTCGAGTCAATTCCATTTTCTCAACGACTAAACAAGTTTGATAAAACCTTGTGGCAAGACCGAGAATCTTTTTTTAAATAAATAAATGGTATTCGATTTTTAAAACCAAGGACTTTTCAATTAAAAAGATTTTAATATGACAGGAACAGTGGAAATATTCTATTCCCGATACTTTTAGTGCAGCCCTCGTATTTTTTATATCGGGCGTGCCTTCGATCTATCCATAAGAAAGGTAAATTGTATCGTAATTAAAATTTATTATTATCTATTATTTACATTTTACTCTTTACATTCATTCATAATTAAAATTAATTTAGTTTTAACACAATAATGATGAGTTTCACGGTCTTCTATCAATTTACGGCATAATGTTTATTTGAGATATTTTATTCATATCTATCATTGGTCCTATTTAATATTTTGATTGGCACCATAAAATAGATCTAGATATTTTTTTTACGTTCGAGTAGACTTCAAAATTTAGTATACAGTATACTACACATGGAATAAAACTAATGTTACGGATTTTATCACGTCTAATTTTAACTTTTTTACGTTAGGTTTTTTTACGCATCTTTGGATGAAAGTTCCATAAAAACCCGCGTAAAAGAACATATAGGTAGTTGATGTGAAACACTGTCGCTCCGGGAAGTCTAAAGTATGTCAACATGTTTAGTATCGTCTCAACCATTATATCGGATCTGATATACAAATCCTTGTAATAGAACACCGATTCCTACCAATGATGATTCGCGGGGCTATTGAAATAAAAAAAAACACATGCTAATTTTAATAGGGAAGATGACTGAGTGGTAAGATTTGCTAAGGGCGCCATAGTTAATAAAATAAAATTCAAACGCAAGCATACTCCTGAATTTATTCTATTACTATTATATTCTATTCTATTTTTATTCTATTCCATTCTAACTATGACGTCAGGTCGTCAAAAACCTCAATCCTACCGTGACCATGGGTGCTGTAAAGTGCCCAAAACATCGGGAATTAAAAAAGTTAAATTTAAACGCGATAATATCCTTAAAATTAGTTTTATTCCTTATAAAGTTTATTCACAGTGAACTTGGGAAGCACTACTCTTATGAACGGGAGTAGAAAAATGTTCGTCTTGATGTGGCGGTGAGACAATGTATGCGGGAGGCCTATGTTTATTTCAGTGGACTTTTTTTAGAGTGAAAACAAAAAGTAACATACCCGAAAATATGAATACAATAAAAAATGCATATATTGCCCCATGAAAAGTAAAAAGTTGCGGCTTAAATACACGTTTTACTACTGGGCAATGGCCGCATAAAGTTTTTGGTTTGGCTGCGCTGATTCCAATGCAGGATGACCTCAACTGGGAAACTTCTCAGATATGCAGGTTTTCCTTAACCGCCGAGAACGTGGTAAATCGACACTTCAAATTGCAATTAATATATAATATGCTGAAATATTTGATAATGCTTACGTACCATGAAATTTAAGTTTTTATCAGTTGGATTACCGCCTTTGACAAATAAAATAAAAAGAACCTTTGTTTAAAGCAGTTTAAGTAAAATTTGATTTAAAAAAAAGAGCCAGTTAATTTACAAATATGTACTCATATGAGCTATGAAACCAAGACTGTCACAAATATCTTAATATGTCCGAAAATATGAAAGCTACCTTAAATTACAAAGTAATTATAAATCTCATTACAGGTAAAAAAGTAAAGTAGCAGCTAATATACGTCTCACTACTGTACACAGGACTCCTCATTACCTATAGTGTTTTGTGGGCAGAAAAATAGAGTACGCTGCAATGTTTTAACATGTAATGTTAACGGTTTTCACATCTCCACGACTATTTTAACTACTCAGATATCTAGAGTTATATTATTATTTTCCCCACGAAGTTATTCTTCACCACTTTAACGGACACGTGTTAAGTCAGCACGTAAAGTTTTCTATAACAGAATCATCCTCGTACACGCTTTCCTCCCGTGCCATGATGAAATCTCACGGCAAGAGCTACACGGTCCTCATATTTGTTTAAATACAATTCATTAAAACTGAAACTAAGTTTTTGCATGATTGTTGACCACATCTACCTAGTAATTACACATCCAACGTTGCCACGAACGAATTTTGAATTATTTACATCGTATATTCAGTAGCATTCTATTATTTAATTATATCAGATACTTACCTTTTTAGTTTGTTTAGTGGTAAGCAGATGGCGCTATTATTAGATTAAATAATGAAAGCCAAAACTATATTATCTAATAATATCAGCAATAGAAGTGAACATTTATTTATTTTACCAATAAGGCATAAAGTGATGACAATTCTGTTAAGTTCTGTTTCTGTTAAAAATATACGCTATCAGCGCCGGTAGCGGTGAAAAACGATTTAATGATATCGTCATATGACCATATCATGAAATAGCAACGTTTCTAGTTAGTAATATCTTCAAACGATTTCTATTCATTGATTTGGTCAAGCTATATCATGAGATGGTCAACAAACAGTGTTAAATATCATGAAATGACCACACCATTTCACAAAATGATAGACTACTTTATATGATCTATTCTACGATCTAGCCACGACATATATAAAAATCTCTTTAATAAAACTATAATGAGATTAGTAATTGAAATAAAATCCTTATCAATTTTTATGTTTTTGATTGATCTTCTATTGAAATTATTACACTTTTAAAATAAAACAACAAAAATACTAAAAAAACTAAACGTTACAGTTTTTAAATAATTTTTAAAATCTTATTATCTTATTATTTAAACATATAAATGCAAGTTACTTATATTATTTAATTTATTAGTAACTGAAGGCAAAATATACTACTTTTTCCATTTGATGATAGATGGCGCTGTTTTCGTAACTAAATCGGTGTGATTTCAAATTATTTTACCAAGTTTATAACTACATTTTATACTCTATTTATAAATATGGTATTTATTTCAAAAACACTCGTCATCTCATCTATAACTAAGATATAATAGAAAATCAACATCTAAAGGATGGAAAATACTTAACCTTCTTTTTTGAAGTTCCGGAATCGGATAAAAAGTAGCCTATAAGTTGCCCCGGGTTACTAACTATCTATATACAAAATTTCATGTAAATCGGTCTAGTAGTTTTTGCGTGAATCCGGAATACACAGACAGACAGACAGACAAAAATTCTAAAAACCACTGATTTGGGTTCAGAACCGTGTATTGTTTTTTCAAGAATATATTAGAATTATTACAGACACGACTTTTCTACAGATTTATTATATGTATAGATTCAACATACTTTTAGCACGTAGTACTATTATTTATTGTGCTTTTAAAATATTGTAATAAAAATCTGTGATTATAATAATAATCAAGTATGTATCAAATTTGATTTTTTGACAGTGATGTTTTTGAGCACGAGTCGCTGCAAACAACCGATACAGTATCCAGTCACAACGGCAGCTGGACCTGAAGTGAGTGAGTGAGGCTAAGGCAGTCTATTTTGTAAAATAAATTATTACAAGGCTGCTCAAAACATCGAAAATTTCGAGATTTCTCAGCCGAAAAAATGTATTATAACTAAACAAAACAAAATTAAACTGCCATTTACATTCCAAGATGAAGAGATTAAAAAAATAGATTGAGTTGAAAAATTGATATTTTCAAAAGTTATCGTGTTTACCCCATGCGGACTTGATAAATCGACACCATAAGCCACTAAATCCAGTTTTTTATGTAAAAATAACAATTAATCGATTTAATTTTTTTTAATAAGTTCAACAATCATTTAGCTTTCTGACAATGTGATTTTTATATAATTTATATGTACAATATGATTCGTATGAAACGTTCTTGACTTTTAGGCCCTAGTAGGATATCCTACGCGCTTCGCACTTAAGGCATGCAAAAGTAAACTTGCTGCTATCAAAATCCCACCGTCACTCACCACCTTCAGCAGGGAAGAGCAATGGGAGATGGGGAAATTCACATAACCTCTAATTTTCTTTTGCGAAATTGTGAAATGCGGGCTACAAAAGACAACGATTTACTAGTGCAGTTTGTTTGCGTAGTTTTACCGAACGCGTGTATGACAAATCGTTGCCGATTATTTCTTTTACGCAGTTCATCGGACGTTTCTACAGTTTTTTCGTTGCGTGTGGATGGCAGCGACGTACGATTGAACTTCATACATTGGTAGGAACCATCCGTAGCAATATAGCCGACAATTTTTTATTAGGACCAATTTCTTGTCGTTGAGGGCCGTGGTAGCTCAGATGGTTAGCGCTCGCTGTAAATTTCAAGGTAACGCGAGCAACACGGGTTCGATCCCCGCTGGCACCAATGAAATTGTTAACTGCAACTTCAAGGGCTGATTTACCACGTGCTCAGAAGTAATAAAGAAGTAATAATAAAATTGTTCGGCGCTTTCTAACCCTGAGTACTTGCATAGGCACAACCTAGTAATCAGGATTCTACACCAGGAGCTCGCTCTGAAATACGGTCTCGTGGGTCGGAAACTGCCTTATTATAAGTACATGCCGGAAGCCGTGCTCGAAAATGACCGCGCCAGGCTCTACTGGGACCGGGCCATCATCACAGAGAGGACAATTCTTGCGAATAAGCCTGATATTGTGCTGATGGCTTGGGCACAGTCAAGGATATTTTTGGTCGACATTACCTTTCCGTATGACAAGAACCTCGTGAGAGCCGAAGCAGATAAGCGTACAAAATATCTGGATCTGGCTCACCAGGTGACCGGCATGTGGGGCGGACTGCCGGCCGAAATTATATCTGTAGTCGTTTCTGCGAACGGGTTAATCCCAGTCAGCCTCTCGGGACATTTGAGGCGACTGGGACTCCGTGACGGACCGCTCCAAGCTCAAATGCAGAAGGCGGTGCTCCTCGACACCGCCCGCATCGTCCGCCGGTTTCTTTCCCTTTCCCCCTAACCCTCGGCCGTTTGGTCTCCCCTGCCTAGAGCTTCCATCTGTTTGGGTTTTTATTTATTTATGTATTTATTTTATTTTGTTGATATTTATGTATGTTTATCATTTTCATTTACAATTATATATTTATACAGCCCAACCAGATGAGAAAACTATATAGATACCTCTCAATAATAATAATAATTCTTTATTTACTTCACAAGGTATTTTAACATATACGTGGCTAGAGCCTCCCTTTAAGCACAGAGCGCCTGTAGAAAAGTGAAGGAAAACATAGTGATGAAAGAGCATGTCTGAGAAATTAAAAAAAAATATTTCGAAGACATGTGACGTTCGGCAGCGCGGTTGGACACTTCCCCCCAGACGCTCTCAGAAATGAGACAACTATTTACCAGGGCGGCCCAGCTGTGGGACGAATATATTATAGGCTGTAACTAATTGCTTGTCTCACAGTGTCCAATTCTTTATAAGCCAAAGGCCTTGTTGTATGTCTTTTCATTCCTTGCATAGTTATGCCAGTCTTAGACACCAGTCTTTTGGAGAGAATATCAACTCATTGAATAAGTTTATGTACTTTCCCTTTTATGAGCTAGTTGTTATACCACACACTATGCGATCTTTCTGTATTATGCACATTATAAAGCCCAAAATTGCAAACACCTATATCATTATATCCAGATGTGACATGCTTCTTCTACTTTTGCAGAGCACTCAGGATCGACGCAGATATTGGTGACGTGTCGAGACACTGTGGGCGTTTGACTTAACTGTACAGACTGAAATCGCTACTATTTATAGTGTGTAACCGCCATTAGACATATAAATTAATTTCTTCTTCTTTTCTGAACCGCCTAGCACGTTAATAATCAGCACTTTAGATCGCAATTAACAATTTCACTGCTTCTAGCGGAGATCGGTCTCGGGTTGCTTATCATTTGATATGTTATTTTTATTACATACGTGTAACATACGAGTACTGTAGTCTTTGAACAATAGAAATATTTTGTTTTAATTTCTAATCTAATATAAGAGATTTCCCCTATGTACCTACTGACTCATCACTATATTCGCCTTCAAGATACACGAGAAAACCCTAGCTAGAGTGGGGGTTGCCCGATTGCCCCAGAAGGAGGGTAATGTTTTTCGAATGTATGTATGTTTGTATGTATGTACTTACATCTATTTCTTTAGAACACTGTAGCGTAAACAACTTGATGGATTTTCACATAAGGGTGTCGTTAGTTTCGTGTTAGTTGTGGAAGTAAGATAGGGTTTATTATATATTATACGTGTACGATAGGGATATTATACGTGGTAGAGCCATGCTGCAGCTATATTAGTAGTATAGTTGTAGCACGAATGGGTCGGCTCGACCGGGGAAGGACCACGCTCTCTCAGAATACCAGGGTCAAATAGCAGCTTAACACTGCTGTGTTTCGTATGGTGAGTGTAGAGAACCGGAGACCCTTTTTACTGGAAAAGAGGCATTCCATCTTAGTCCTCACGGGTGACAACGCTTCTGCATTTTGATTCGCAAACGAGAATAAATGTAGATGTCTATGGGCCACAGCAACCACTCACCATCAGGTGGACTGTGTGCTCGTTTGTCACCCTATCCTATAAAAAAAAGTATGTAATTTTTTTTTCTCTTTTTACTGACCTACGCAGTCTAGTATTTTTTTAAATTACTGCTTTCACCATTGGGCATGTCAAAAAAGAAAAGAGAAAAATTTGAATGATCTTGTAAAACCTACATACATACCACTCGGTAGCAACAAGAACAAGCAAATTGCTCGTGAAATGCACCAAAGGGCAAATTAACCACGACACGTACCAAACATGAGTCAGGGGTTATAATCATTGTGGCACAACGCGAGCGCGACCCGACCTCTGGGCGCGCGGCACAATTGTATGCTGACCTCGTACATTTTAGCATTGTGGCACACGGGACCAAGTGGGCGATGTCAGTGAAATGAACATTTCAAGAACTTACATTTCATCTGTTGGACAAAGCACCTTGGATATCCCATATCAAAACGCAATACTAAGTACCTACCTAATATTAAAAAAATATAAATTTTCATTACATAGTAATTAGTTAAGTACCTAGTAACTGCCACTACGATACAGGAGAAAATCTTAGTGTGTGTGTGTGTGTGTGGGGGGGGGGGGTTTACATTAAAAAGAGAAAAAAATTTCGAACGTGCGTAAAAGATCATGGTCAAAGGGTAGTCAAGCTCCACAGGCTCTAGCAAACCCGGATTAACCACGCAATAAAATGATGTTGTGTGTATGATGGGATTGGAAGGGCTTCGTTTATTATGAGCTTTTATCTCCGGGCAAAACCATCGATTCGGATCTCTACTGCAAACAACTAATGAGACTTAAGCAAGAAATTTAGAAAAAACGGCCGAAATTGATCAACAGAAAAGGAGTGGTCTTTCATCATGATAACGCCAGACCACACACATCTTTGGCCACTCAGCAAAAATTAAGAGAGCTTGGTTGGGAAGTCTTAATGAATCCACCATACAGTCCTGACCTTGCGCGCTCAGATTTTCTCCTGTTTCGTTTTCTTCTAATTCTTTTGGTAGTGTTAGGTTATCACTTTTAAAACTACTTGTCGCATTTTTTGATCAAGAATCCCAAGATTTCTACAGCAACGGGATTATGTCACTACCTACAAAATGGCAACAAGTTACAAACAAAATGGAACGTATATATTATAATTAAATAGAATTAAACTTAGTAAAAATTGTCTTGAATTTGTATATAAAATACGACGAAACTTTTTCCTCGACCTAATAAATGTTAACCATCGGGCCAAAAGTATCCATCAAACTCTTGTAACAGACGCGTTGATGTATGACTCGAGCATTGAAAAATAATTGGAGAGCATGTAGGTTGCCCCAACCTTTCAGAATGGGCCGCTCCCTTAAAGCCTCATCAACCTTTCAAAGACGCCCTAGGGGTAAATAAGCTGGGGTGACAAGTGTTTTTACTACTTACTTCCGCATCCACCGTCAAAACACATGCCTCCATTATTATCTCGAGGGTTCGTGCTAGGGTGCAAAACTACAAGCAACATTTTTTCTATAATTAACTGTTGCACATACATTTTTTTTATTTAATATAATATAATATAATAAAGAAATATTTTCGATGAGCGACAACGTCGTCAAACATAAATGTAACCTTACTTTACTTTGACATTGGCAATGAATCATCGATGACGACAAAGACGATGAAGCCAATTTTTCTAAACAAAGCAAAAGAAGACGCTAAATTGTAACTTCATCGATAAACACTAGTATGAGACTGAATGTGAGTTCTTTCTTTTTATTCAATTATATTTTAAGCTTCCACATCTATTTTAATAGTCAGAAATATAATCTGACAACCGAAAACAACATTTTCCAACTGCGACATGAATAGTAAACTGAATGGGAATGTCGTGATTTGTTGATATCTTTAATAGCGGATTAACGCTTCTGTGTTTCGTATGGTGAGTGTATAGAAACGGAGACCACTTTTTACTGGAACGAGGCATTCCATCTTAGTCCATCTTTCTTCTCATAGATGACAATACCCCTGACGCAGCAGGCGTCTAAGCAGATGATGAAGAGTCGTTTTTCTTAGCCGCCGAGCACTTAAAATTTCACGTGGTAGAGCCATGCTGCAGCTATCTTATGATTGTAGCACGTATGGGTTGGCTCGACTGGTGAAGGACTCCGCTCTCACAGAAAACCAGCGTAATATAGCAGCTAAATGCTGCTGTGTTGCTTGTGGTGAGTGTAGAGAGCTGGATATTCTTTTTACTGGATACGAGGCATTACATCTTAGTCCACAGGGGTGACAACGCATCTGTATTTTGATTCTTAATCGAGGATAAATGCATATATGGGATACAGCATATACTCACCATCAGGTGGACTGTGTACTCGTTTGTCAACCTTTTTCTACACATAAAATATTTCATTCATATAGTTTTCGATTAGCATTAGCAATCGTATAAAATTAACTTAGCTAAGCCCGCTGCTCTAAAACTGCCACAGAAACGACGGTCTGTGCCCAGTCGTGGGCAGGCTGCAACTATACTTGTTTTATTACAAATTTTGTGTGCTTATGAAGTACGTTATCTGCCAAGCGTACGTTGATCAATAAACAAATGACGTAATCTGCATTAACGAGGCCTCATTGAAATGTATGAAATGACTCATACGTGAGAAACATCCTCAAGTGAGGCGCCTTGAGACAAATACGTCGTTTATAGAAGCGTTTATATTATATCATACAAATTTTTAATTTTGATTTGAAGTAATTTTTTTTAAATCAAGATAATTTTTAGGCTTTTAATTCGTGGATCACATTACACGAATTTTACCACAATTAATTTTAACTTCTTATAAATTGTCATAGACAAATTAGTTTTATTTAAATAGTGTTCCCGTTTTTCTGAATAACATGACAAGACATAATATCTATGTCTATCCTCGATTAAGAATCAAAATGCAGATGCGTTGTCAATTCTGAAGATTAAGTTGTAATGTCTCGTTGCCAGTAAAAAGGGTCTCTGGTTCTCTACACTCATCATACGAAACACAGCAGCATTAAGCTGCTATTTTAACCAGATATTCTGTGTAATATATGGAATCATTTAATTTTCAGTCAATAATAATGTTATATTTACATCTTTAATTTTACTATTATAACCATTCTAAGCAGAATGTTGTGGCTTGGTCAGCCACGGTGAATGAAATGGAGCTAACAAGGCTAGCTTGAGGTGGATGGAGCTGCTAAGCCGCAGAGGTGTAGTCAGTCCGGAAAAACCGCTAGCGATAGTAAATTCCATAATGTGGTCAAGCGTGAAGCGTGAGTGTTGAAAATTGCTCATAAAACTTACGGTAGTAGCATATATGTATATGTAACTTCTCTAATTAATAACATTGCTTAGGCATAATATAAATAATTTTTAATTTTGTTAGGCTAAAGACAGAGCAAAGTTTACTTTATTTTTAATTTATTTTTTTAATTTAAAAGCAATCACTTATCCCATGAGTTACCAAAGGTCATTTGTTGGCCAAATTAAACTACAATAATTAAACATTTTATTCTTTTTGAGTGGTCTAAAGAATATCACTAGTTCAAGGCAACAACTACAATGTCATTTAAATAGGTACTACATTAAAATCTTCATCCCCTGTTTTGTCTTCTTTAGAGATGGCATTTTTTTCTTTAAATTCATAGGGGTAGACCACCCCTGAAGTAAATTAATAGAGTATAATCTATTTATTAAAAAAATCATTTAAATCAAATCCGTCGTTTCCGATAAATTGATGAATAATCATTAGAACCTTCTCGTTTTTTGAACTCGTTTAAAAACAATTACTAATAGCAATAAAAGTACCGTTCAGCGCTACAAGCAACAACAATGTACAAAACAATATTAACCTGATCGAAGTACAACGTGTTCAGTTCGCGAGGCATGTAAGCCGACAAACCCGCAAATGCAGAACAAACTTATTACGTACTGCCTGGAGCGCGCCGCTCGTGATATCATCTTTACTAGCGCCTGCTTCTGACTTTATTCGTGCGGTAAGATTTCAATTTCTTTTTAATTTTAGTAAAACTCCACTGCGGAACATTGGCCTCACAGGAGGAATATTTGCAATGCTTGCTACGCTTGATTTTTTTAATTATTTTCTGCTGTTACCAGAAAAATACTGCGGCCTTCTTCTGTTTCATTTCCCTCTATCGTCACTTACGTCACCGACGGGATTATACGGTAAGTAGTCGATTCTCTTTATTATATTAACTATATTTCCTTCCTTGTGTTTGTTATTAACACCAGCCTTTAAATAGCCCACAGCTAGACTTTAGCCTGTCCCTTAGTAGAAAGAGTAAAAAATACCGTAACGTCGCTAAGATCGCGTGGTCTCCAATAGAAGGCGGTGTAGTTATCTCGTATTTTCAAGAAGTAAATAGTCAGAGTGGTAGGTAACCCGACAAGAATAATGTCTAAAGTGCGAGATGCCTAATTGAAGATTAGAAGTTGAATAAAACTACTTTTACGGATTTTATTGCATTTAATATAAACTTTTATTTAATCCTGACCTTTCAGGCACTTTACAGCACACAGTCACGGGGGACTCCTGACGTGACGTAGTTAAAATTTAACGCGATAAAATCAGAAAAATCGGTTTTATTCAATGTGTAGTATTCGCGTAAATATGAGAAATCATTATGTAAACCGGTAAAGATAACAAGCTTGGAAATTTTGACAAATATTTACTATTATAATATAATCCGCCGCCTTTTTGAGAACGTCTTGTATTCGATATCATCCCGTAGCTGTCGTAAGCAGCGACAGAGAGAAACTCAACCAGGAGATAGGTTACAGCATTTTTCTAATAGCAGCTAAAGAAAAATAAAATCTGCGGTTTTCAACCCGCTTCCCAAGCGTGGCAACTATGGCAATATACTATCTTTGAGACAATCTATGGGGGAGGTTTATGTTCAGCCGTGGACTTTTTATAGGCTGTAATGGTAAGAGATTTACACAAGCTTAAATTGAAGAAAGTTTTGACTTTGAAATAGATGGAATGGCTTTGCATTGTAGAAATTTGTTGTGAGATCTTTGTTTACTAGAACTTAGGTTACGTTTAATCTCTAAGCTTCGTTTCATTGCAGAATTGCGAATATGCATGGTGTTTATTGACATCAAAATACAAACTTCTCTACAGACAAACCTAGCCTACTATTGTATGAGCGTAGATACAGATTGGATTTACGAGTATCTCGCTGATCTATCGCCCATTGTTCGTGTAACGGTACCGCGTGTAGGACTCGGTGGCTTATGACGGGACGATGTAGCGCGCCGGCTGTACACGATCGGGTATTATATGTTTACGTTTAAATAACAAAACAAGGTGTGTCTTCATGGTGAAAATTAGAAGTAAAATGGTTAAGAAAAATTATGTTAGATAGGTAAGTAAATTATATTGGAAGAAAAAAATAATTGTATAACCGACTTCAATATAAATTATTAAGAATAACTCAAAAACTATTGCTCTGACCTTTATCATATGGGGCCACATGTGAAGTACCAGCTTTCAAATAAAAAAAGAATCATCGAAATCGGTTCATACAGTAAAAAGTAATGAGGTAACACAAAAAAACATACAGTCGAAATGAGTACCGGCTCCTTTTTGAAGTCGGGAGAAAACAAGTTGTGTCTACTACATGGTGGAAATTAGAAGTAATATGGTTGAGGAAAATTATTTCGAAAATAGAGACACATAAACTATGAGCCGATAGGAATAATCTAATAAATAAAATGATTTGGTAGGTAGGTTTGCAGTTGTGCGCATATCACGGAAAAACTACTTTTATTTTTTAAACACTTGGCCCTTATCTAAAAAAAATTGCGATATCTTCATTTAATATAAATTTAAAGTTTTAAAAAACAACGACTTTTATAAGCACTACGTGTCCAGTGGTGTGTGTATTATTTGTTAATATATCAAGCAACGTAGACTAAGTCGCAGGTACCAGATAGTTAGAAATATATCAAGTCCACAAGGCTTGTAAACACGATAACCTTTGAAAATATCAATTGTTCAACTCAATATATGTTTAAAACTCTTCATTTATCATGTGATAAGCCATTGAATGTAAATGGCAGTTTAATTTTGTTTAGTTTAGTTATAATAAATTTTTTTCGGCTGCGAAATGGCGAAATTTTCGGTGTTTGAGCAGCCTTGCGTGAAATAATTTTAGTAAGTACTGTCTCACTCGGTTATAGGGATGGGCAAGGGAAAAAATATATCGATATATATCGAATCTATATTTTAAACAGTATCAATATATCGATATATCGTCATCATTTGCATGATGTAAAGATAGGGTCTAAAATTTTATTTACTGATGGTTGGACGACGAAAAACACGATACAATATTTTAAAATATATCGAAATTGATACGAATTCAATACTCTAAAATAAATATCGATATGTCGATATATCGCAATTTAAAATATCGACAATATATATATCGATATTTTTATTAAAAAGTATCGATATTTCGATATATCGATATTATTTGCCCAAGCCTATTCGGTTAGTACGGCGTCAACCGGCGTTGTGAGTGGATACTGTATTGGTTGTTTGCAGTGGCTCAAAAAGATACCTGTACAAATAAATACAAAATATTCGAAAAACAAATTTCTTACTACTCGTATTTTAGATTACTTGATTATTATAATAATCAGATATTTTTATTACAATATTTTAAAAGCACATAATAAATAATAGTAGTACGTACTAAAAGTAAGTAGAATGTAATATTTAATCTTAAATACGTCTTGGACTTTATGGAGTGACATGACTGATGATATGATAATCATATGAGCATTATGAGTCGTGCACTTTTGGATTTTCCAAACTTTTTTCAAATTGAAATTTGACATAAAATTATCGAAAAATTGGAAGTATAATAAGGTTATTAGTGAAAACTTGTGTGTATTTAAACTACTTTAAAAAAGTTCCGTATAATCATGTTATACGTAATTTTTTTAATGCGATTAGGTCATGCCCAATTGGATTTACCAATAGTTTATATTTTAATAAATGATCGCATATTAAAACACCATTATTTTACAATCATTAGCCCACAACATTATTTTCTAAGTCAGTAAATGAAATAATAGAATTTACTTAGAAGAAAGAAATAGTATATTTAATTTTGATTAGAAATAATGAGATTCGAACACTTGCTTCTGAAATTGTTTTCAATGTATACTTAAGGTGTTTAAAGTTTCATCTTTTACATTTGATCGGATTTTGCTGCATGTGTATAGCCAGCAGCTGAAAATGCGCGTTCAGAATCCACGCTAGTAGGTGGAACGGACTTAACAAAGTTGTAAGTTGCTTCCAGATACTTTTCCCTCTGTTTCCTCCACATTCAAAAAGACTCATTTCTCGTTTTATTATAAGATTAAGTGATACCGCCGTCTGTTGAGTAGTTGAAGATGGTGTCCCCGCCCCGTACAGAGAGAAATTTCCATTCACTCGTCACTCGACTCACACACAGATACGTACTTCGATTTGGGGATCCCCTATTATCGTGCATTCGTGCCGTACATGATTTTATGCGAATTCAGGCTCGAAAAAAATAAAATCTTGCAAATCTTGCGGATCCTGCAAGTGTTACCCCGCTTTTGTAATCTCGCTAATTTTACGGATCCCGCATTTGCGAGATTGCGGATCCGCGGGATTGCATTCCCTAGTAGGGAGGATTTAATTATCATGCTCGACAAGCGGGAAATACATTCAATACCCGAGAGGTTCAGCTGATTTCTTCAAGAAGGGCATCAATATACTGCTATTGCGTTGGCAAAGATGCATTCATTGCATGGGTGATTACTTTGATTAGCTTATTTCATAAAAAAAACGGCATTTCATAGGTAAATACCTAATATTATAAGTATGTGAACTGTGTAATTTTTTTATTTATCTTGTCATAAGGTGCAGTCAAATAAATAACTTTAAAAGCAAGAACAGTACGCCGACAAAATGAAAGTATAATTAGCCGTATCAAGATAAGGCTTGTAAGATAATCCAGTGCGACAGTAATAAGCGATCGTCCACGGCGGTGCGGCATGAAATTGGATCTGTTCAGTGAGCCCGCTCCAGTTCGCGCAGATCTCAGAGCCGCGCAGACCGCAGTCCCACGACACTGCCCGAAGGTTTCCAGCCAACCGAGTGTGAGCAACCGATAGACATGACTCAATCGAAATACTGGCCTAACATACCTTACAGCGTATTTTACACACAAAATCTAGTTATTGTAAATTACAAAGGTATTGTTATGTTTTAAATAAAGATGTTGTATATAATATATCAGAACATGGTTATACTTTCCCTGCGTACATTGCACTTTTCTGGACCGATTCGACTTAGAGACCTCAAGAAAAAAGTCTACTCCTTTTGAATAGGCTCTTTTCTTGCTTGATCAGGTAAGCCGCATGCTCGTTTGCCCCCACTTATATAAAAAAATTGAATTCTTGTAGACTTTGAGTACAATTTTTTTCATAGGGATAAGAGTGACAAGCGAGCACACAGTCCACCTAATCGTAAATGGTTGCTGTGGCCTATAGGCATCTACATATATCTTTGTTTGCGAATCAAAATGCAGATGCGTAGTCAGCCGTGAGGACTAAGATGAAATGCCTCTTTTCCAGTAAAATTGGTCTCCGGTTCTCTAAACTCACCATACGAAAGACAGCAGTGTTAAGCTGCTATTTTACGCTGGTATTTTGTGAGAGCGTGGTTCTTCCCCGGTGGAGCCGACCCATTCGTGCTACAACTATACTACTACTAATATAGCTGCAGCATGGCTCTACCACGTTAAGCTTAGAACGGTAATAGGAAACTGTTCTGGTCATTCTTCCTTATGCATTAAATTATGTAAGAATGAAAGAGAAAGTTCCTTTGTTTGCGAATAAAAATTATTTAGCTATGACATTACATTTATTACCTAGTTCAGGCAGGTAGCTAATATTATAAACTTGACTTTTCTATTTTTCTTTTGTAGATTCTTCATTATTAAGCTACACATAGTTTTAATTTTATCATAGCATGTTATTTTTGTTAGACTTATTGTTACTATATTAATTGTAATCATATTTGTTCCTGTATGTAAACATGTGTAATTGGAAATGACATAAATATTTATTATTAATTTTTATTATATATATTTTGGAATTTGGAAGTAAGCAGAGGATATCGGTGATGTGATATGTGTCAAGAAGGACATTCATCATTATGATCACAAAATTATCAAAATATGCTCTAATGAAATTCAAAGAACTAATAAAATGGAAAAAGGAAATGTTTTAGGAAATAACAAAGTAATAGTTAATTTATCGAATACTCTTATTTTAAGTAATTATTACTGGTAGAAGATTAATAGCCGGCGATTCGTTTAATCGAAAACCTCGCATAACAATTAATTTTTACAATTTATTTAATAATTATTTGAATATATTTTTTGTGAAATTTTATAAATAGATAAAACATTGTATGACTGCATCCGGCCTGAGCGTCTTTATCGTTTCCGGCTATGCGAAATTAGAATGAGACGATTTGTGAAACTAGACAAGAGGCAAAAGGCGGTAGATCAGAGTACCTATATGAAACCTTAAGTTTTAACAGTAGGTCACAATCGCCGGCGCTCGAAAGTGCAGGACGTATTTGTAAAACTATAGTGTTACGCTGAACTTATATTGTTCATTCGATATGGTGTAAGTAAGCAAGAGAGTATCGTCGTTGGAATTTCAAAAGACTTTTTTCAATAATTATTTTTCTAAGCCTGCGCTTAACTTCAATCCCACCTGATGGTAAGTGGTGCTGTAGCCTAAAATGGTGAAGCGCACTGACTTAACAAAAACGACTCCATAAATTATTATCAGATGCCATATGAGGAAGGCATTCATTTAAGTTCTTTGATGAAACTAGTAAGCAAAAATGAACATCGTCAAATCATAACTTACCCTATGACTCCTCGAGGCCTTGGGGTCGAGGTACGTCCGCAGCTTGTTGAGGTAGTGTGCCGGTGAGTCCTTCGCTTGCACCATGTCTTGATCGCAGATGATCTCCCACTTCTTTTCCAGGTCATAGTTGCGCAGTAGTTTGGCTTTATCGGGGGGAAGGTCCATAGATGCCTGTAAAAGAAGCAAATGATTTATTAGTGTTAAGACCACTGCTGGATACACAAATTTGTACATAAAACAATTTTTTGCATTCAAAAAAAAATTGATGCAAATGTGTGTGGTACGTGTTGTCAAATCAAATAGTACAATAATACACGACTATTTCTGCCACCAGGGCGGCGCCACTTAAAAGTGAGGTATAATATTTGACAGATTATACCTCACTTTTAAGTGGTTAGTGGGGAAGTTTATTTGTTTGGAAAATGTAAAGGTTAATGTTTTTTTCTGTACTATTAGGTATTAGCCAATAAAACATAAATAAACGAAAGCACAGATATTCAAAAAAGTAGAAAAAATTACAAAAAGGTAAAAATGGGCAAAAAATTAAAGAGAAAACCATTAAAGCATTGTTTTGTGAATTAATATAATACTCTAGAAACTGATAAACTATTTTTTTTTTTTTTTTTTTTTTTTTTTTATAGGAGAGGGGGCAAACGAGCATGCGGCTCACCTGATGGTAAGTGACTACCGCCGCCCATGAACAACCGCAACACCAGGGGAATTGCAGATGCGTTGCCGGCCTTTTAAAAAGGAGTAGGCTCTTTTCTTGAAGGTCCCTAAGTCGTATCGGTCCGGAAAAATCCCTGGTGGTAAACTATTCCACAAGGAAGTTGTGCGAGGAAGAAAACATCTTCTAAATCGCACAGTGGTGGACCGCCAATCATCCAGATGGTGTGGATGGTATCGGGAGTTCTGCCGCGATGTGCGTTCGTGAAATTTGGCTTAAAATTATTAAAAACTAACTTCTCGATTAAATGACATTGTGTATCAAAAAAGTTTACCTCAGTGTCAACAAACAAAGTGACATTTGGTGAGTAGAAAATTATTAGCCCTCATTAGGTGAGCATAGTTTTGGCTTGGTTTCGGCAACACTTAAGACGTACGCATCGCTCCGTTTATTTTTTGTTGGTTTAAGCGTAATGGACACAAATGAAATATGCAAAAAGTAAATTAAGATTCTATTGACCAGGAACCATAAATAAACGACGGGCGCAAGCGTGGTTATTTTTTTGCGTTCACCCACCGAGCTAACATGCATATCTTAACGACGATCGGTGCCTACTGGACCAGTTTCCGACATTGGCCCAGCGAGCCTGCTAACGGTAAACAAATCCATACAGCCTAGGGTTACCGATGCACCCAAGAGCCTTAAAAGCTATCGCGCATTATTGGCTGAGATATGAATTTCAATTTTGAAAATGGAATTTTTCTAAAAGGTGCTGTCTAGGTGGTAATACTTCTATTCTGCCTAGAAGTCCGTCTGGGTTTGTGCCACCCTCTTACGTATTTCTGCCACTTTGGTATTTGCACTGATGTTTCGCTGTGAAGAGTATGGAGGCCCAGCATTATTACAGGCTGTGAGGAAAACCATCTTAGTCCTCAGAGATGACATCTGTAATTTTGTTTGTTTGGCTGCTGGTGTACATACTGCTACTGCTACTCAGCATCAGGTGAACTGTAAGTTCGTTTGTCACTTCAGTTTTATAAAATAATGTGCAAATACTATTTTGTTTTGTTACGGGATTCAAAATAAAAAAAGAAAAAATTGAATAGTATGCAAAATAATGTTTTCTTAAGTTAACAGTCTTTCATTAAAATATAGTTTAAAGTTGAAGGGTGCAATGGTGTACAGCATTTTTAATTTCCATGAATTAAGATACTTTTATAATTATCATATCATCATCTTTACAACCGAAGTCCACTTGTAAACATAAGCCTTAACCATAACTCGCCCGAAGTGAAACAATTGCATTTATATTTGGCAGGCGTGTTCGCAAACACAGATTTTTATTTTTTTGAATTGTTATTAAGAAGATGCTGCTGCCTATCTCCTGTTTCCAATTTTCTCTTTATATCCTTTTACGACAACCACAGGATGATATGGGGTAGTGGATATTCTTCTACGCTGCCACTTCACAGCGTTAGAGATGTTATTTTATATTATATAACTGGATTCAAGTAAAACTTTATGTAATGGTGTTTGATGAGTTATAAAATTAAAGATTAACAAGCATTTAGAGCAATAATTTCAAGTAGGTAACATGTATCGCTAACCACTGAGATTTACTGCTCGTGTTAGATATTGTACTATAGTCGTCGAATGACGAAATCGAACCTGTGACGGAAAGTTAAGTAGAACGTTTGAATTATTCATAGAAATCGTATGTGACAACATCTCTTCTTATTTAAACTGTATTGAAAGAATACACCATACTCGTGTACATATTGAATGAACAAGTTAACTTAAATAATTTGTGTCGAATTTCGATCACGGTAACCAATTTCAAAGGAGACTTATCATTATTATTATTAACGCAGGACAGTGGCTTATATTTCCTTACATTTTGATTATATAAGTATGTCTAATATGTAAGTACGGGCATCAGCTTCATGACTCTGCCTACACTTTCAATCCTAAAAATACAGGAATCCGCAAGTCCACTATTTAGCCCCCTGTACAGTTCGCCTTAGGTCCCATCTATTAAAATTCGTGTTTATCATATTTTAGTGTGCACCAGTCACTTTTATATTTCATCACCATCATCGTGATTATTAAAGCCTGCAAAAGTACACTGTTCAACTCAGGCCTCTCCCATAAATTACCTCGAGTTGGCGACAATTTTTTATTTGACTTATTATGAGGAAAATGCTGTTGCTCATACGAGTATCATGTTTCTGTTTCCTTCTATAGCCTCCTACAGAACGATATTCTTTACCTTTTCTTTAAAAAACGTTACCACCACAATAGGATTTTCTCCTGTATCGTGGACAGTTTACAATACTGATGTTTGGATAGCAATTTCGTGATGTGTGATTAGGTCATACATTTACTACTAAAAACCTATATTCCGACAGACACTTTGTAAGGATGATACAGTTCGCAAGAGCGCTCTACTTGAAGCATTGTCCTGAGTTGAAAGTAGCTGGCAGCAGTCCAACACACGTCGTGGTTAGATAATACATGCTTTGAAAGTGTATCGAGCACTCGAGAATACACGCAAACGTGGTTTTACCGTTCATGTTTCGAGTATTATTGTTTAGTTCTTCACTATAAGACATTTCTAATTATGAAACAGCTGAATATTTGATTTACTTATTTCGTCATCATCATTACAGACCTTCACAAGTCTACTTACTGCTGAACATAAGCCTCCCTCAAGGAATGTCACAATACACGGTCCTGAGCCACCTGTATGTCTTAACAGGTCGTCATAGAGGAGCGCCGAACTACATTTCGTCCACCAGTATGAGGCTGCCACTTGAGAACCTCACTTCCCCATAGTTGGTCGGTTTTTCGAGCTATATGGCCGGCCCATTGTCACTTTAGTTTTTAAGTTTTGAGGTATACCTGACGAGAAAATGTGTCGTAATCTCCCGGACGCTGCCCAGCCGAGTTGAATTCGTCGATTGACCTCTCGGTCGAAGTTGGACTTACCTGGTCGGACTATTTGTCCTAAGTAAACATACTCGTAGACAACTGCAAGCTTAGTGCTCCCAACAACTACCGACATAGGCGTGAAATGGACATTATATATGATCTTTGTTTTGTCCATTTTCATCTTAAGACCTATCCTTTGGGAGACACTATTGAGGTCATTGAGAATAGTGCTTATGTGCACCAGTAATTCCGCTATAAGGACTATATCGTCGGTTTATCAAAGGTGAGTATCCTTTCCAGTCTAGTAGCTTGAAAATGTCTTCCAATGCAGCGATGAAGTTTCGGGGATACAACGTCATCCTGTCTTACACCTTTCTGCAGTTGGTTAGGTTTCGAAATCTGGTTCTGTACTCGGATAGCCATCCTAGCCCTACTGTAGAAACACTTCAGCACTTCGATATATGGACAGTCAAAGTCACACCGCTGAAGGGACTGTACACCGCCCAAATTTCGACGGAATCAAAAGCTTTAAGTATTAACTGATTTACTCATACTTGATTGGTTTATCTTTATCACATATCTATACAAATAAATAAAATTGAAGTATCTGTTTGTAATGTTAAAATAATAGCTTACGGTACTTATAACAAAATACACTTTTTAAAATTTTTGTCTGTCTGTCTGTCTGTTTGTTCCGGCTAATCTCCGAAACGGCTGGACCGATTTTGACGGGACTCTCACTGGCAGATAGCTAATGTTATAAGGAGTAACTTAGGATAATTTTATTTTAGAAAAAGAATCAGGCTTCCGAGCAGAAAAATTAAAACCTATGAAATCGTAGTAAATTCCACGCGGGCAAAGTTGCAAGGGACAGCTAGTCTATACAAATAAATAAAATTGAAGTGTCTTTTTGTAATGTCAAAATTACCATTTTTTACTAAATGTACATGAAATTAAATACAGTACCTACCTATAACTAAAATACAATTTTAAAATTTTTGTCTGTCTGTCTGTTTGTTCCGGCTAATCTCCGAAACGGCTGGACCGATTTTGACGGGACTCTCACTGGCAGATAGTTAATTTCTTAAGGAGTAACTTAGGCTACTTTTATTTTAGAAAAATAATTAGGGTTCCGCGCAAAAACATAAAAACCCTTACACGCGAGCGAATTCGCAGGGAACAGCTAGTCAGTATATAAAAGTCCACAGCTGAGAATGGGCAATTTCCATTGTAAGGAGGATTTGTCTTAATTATGACGATTAGCAAGCGGATCGAAGATAACAGTACCACGTTTGAAGCTGCTTCCCTTCGCCGATCTAGGTATTTACGCCTGGCGTAATAGATATGGTTATATCACTCTATTGAAAGATATTAGATCTTTTTGGCTATCGCATAATCGTCCGTTACGGCACCCATGCGACAAAATAGGGTGATTGATTTTTAGGGCGCCTTTTAAAATGCAGATTTTTTTTCCTTAGATCAAACTTTTCATAAAATATTAGTGTTTTTTAACTTTCTAACCAGGCTCTGTCGAAATGAATTTTGATTTAATTTTAAGTAGAACGCGTTATCGTAAATGTAAATAATATACTAAAACGTCAAGTTAGAGAAACACTTTTCAACACTTTATTTAATAATTTTCGAAGAAAAAACAGAGATGTAGGTATCTTGCAGTAATCGCAATCGGTCTTTTGACACATTTCATGAAACCCATTTTACGGTTTCTGGAATTCAGTTTAAGCTTACATCAATCAAGTCAATCGTTTAATACGTCGGAAATAAAAAATAATTTAAAAATTAACGTGAATCGATATTTACGCCAGTTTATCAACAACTACAATATGTATTCTATTCATAATGATTTCTTATATTTACGCGAGCACTACACATTGAAATTGAATAAAACTACATTTACCAAGGGTGCTGGAAAGCACCCGAAATTTCAGGTGCTTTCCAGCACCCTTGGTCACGGGGGACTGAGGTAATTGACGTCCCGATGTCAGTTAACCCGGAGTACCTTTAGCTTTTTTAATTATTAATTTTGGTCCGATCTACGCAGAATGAAACGTCGGGAAATAAGAAAAACAAGTTAATTAAACGCGATAAAATCCGTAAAATTAGTTTTATTCAATATGTATTCTATTCGATAAAAATACTCTATAATTTTTCTAAATTACTAGGTTAAAATAAAACTTCGGTTAATTTATAAATGTGAATTGAACGGCAGTTCATTTTTTTTAAGATACAGTATGAGTTATGCCCCAGAAAGTAAATCATCCATTAATTAATACCCATTCAACACACCCTCATAAATTAACTACCAACCTCTTATTACGCACATTATGAGAAGCAATTATTAATACGTAAGGACCGTAACTATTTGCTAACGTAATTATTGGCAACATAGGGTAATAACTGTTTAACACGTGGCTTTTTAGGCAATAGCAACGCCCGCATTAACGTAGATCAGCATAGATCGTCCGTCCAATTATGATGCTGCGGTGCGATCCCACGCGTTCTACTATTTTGGGTGTGGTGCAAGTCATAAGACTGTAAAAATGTTCGTGATCATATTCCATTAATTTAGATTCGTAATAAGTGAGAATGTAATCGTTAATGGTAATACTTTTTAATAATATTTTTATATAAAACTGAAGTGACAATCGAACTTATCCTTCACCTGATGTTAAGTGGCTACTGCTGTCCATGGACAACTGCAGACAACTACAAACAAAGAAGGCCACAGAAGGGTTGTCACCTCTCACGACTACGTAATATTAAATATTTTTATCCTACATAATATGCTATCTAAAGGATTTTCAATCTTAACTAATACAACAAGAGGTCTAACATATAGCATAATAATTAAATTACACTATGCGTAGTTCTAAATAGTTATCTTTCTTTGGCTGTATAACAGAAGGCGTGGGCCTGAGATATAACATACACGACTGGAAAAAAATATTCATTTAGTTCAGTGAACAAACTTAAAAGTATATTCATGAGCCTGTAAACAGTTGAATGGGCATCCTTTTTCAGTTTAAGAGGCATTCTTAAAAGACAAGCTAACGAATAATGATGTGCTCATTATTAGTTACATATCACGAAATATCACGCATTCTTGGACAGTTAGAGGGATGTGTATTTATTTTGCGACGGATGTTAAAAAGCAAATAAAAACTAAGCTCTTCACTTGCACCATACAACATATTATGTAAAAACTGTGCTTGATGAAGGTTAACGACCCGCGCGTACGCGTTAAGTGCAAATATTGATCTTGAGCAATCACTTATTGATTCACAACCGTATCGCCCACACTTCTATTGCGACCGAGTCCACTTTACTTCTTGCACCGTCCAGTTTTAAGTAAATATTAAATAAGTTCATTACTTATATCTCTTTCAACACTCTACGGTACAGAAAAAATGTCAATGACAAATAAACCAATGCAGTGATTGTGGCACTTCGATTTAAACTTCATTAACCCTGAAGGTTATTATTACCTTCGCAGTATTTTTTTTTAACGAAACGATCTTTGTTTGAAGTAATTTGTTATAGTGTATTGAAATCAATACTTTTAGTATGAAAATAATTGTTGATCGAGTACATACACTGCCTGTTACCGTGTAGTGGCGGTGACAGAGGGAAACAAGTCAGATGGGCTGCAGCGTTTTCCTAATAACGACTAAAAATGAAAAAAAAAAACAACTGTGGTTGCCAACCCGGTTTCCAAGCGTGGCAACTATGGCAGATATCCCCCCTATGAGGCAATCTCTGCGGGAGGCCTATGTTGTGTTCAGCAGTGGACTTTAATAGGCTGTAACAGTAACGGTATACACGTGTATATAAAAACAAAATATACCTACTCTAAAACAAAACGAATGGGATGGGAAGGACGACATCAATACCTGCATCCTAATTTTCAAATAACCACTTTTTTGTCATTCTACTTTAAATCAAATCAAATCAAATAAAAAAAAAACAGTGCAATTTTAAGCAGATAAAATGATGAAATCTTCAGGATGTTGGCCAAAAACGGTAGAAATATGACACACAGAAGACGCCTCTTACTCTTATCTACGTCAAACTTCGGAATGATTAATTTATTACAGTAGTTCTCGGACACAACATAAGCAAGCTAGGTATATATACATTAATAATAAAATATTAAATAATATTTAATTGAAACGGAATATGAACGTCAAAGCCCGATTCTTTACGTCATTTCAGATAGCCCAGTTTAATGAATGATGCATACACCAAGATCTTTTTTAAAAGCTGCATTTCTCGATGGATCAATATACTGATGTTTATGTAATGCGTTGTTGGTCTCTCGTTTTATGAAAACTGTGTGAATTAAAAAGAAACAGTTTATTTTTACGCAGTAATTTCAAAATGAAAAAAAATAAGTGATATATTACGTATTTTTATGAGATGTTGATGATTTCAGTCCACATAACATGGTTAGTGCACCATATTATTGAATGTTATGTTGTTGTTCAGCGGCGTGTGACTACCGCCACCATCAGGTGAGCCGCATGCTAGTTTGTCTCCTATATCATAAGAAAAAATTGCGAATGTGGACGGCATAATTCGTCGTTGACGCCCCATAGGGGCGAACCTCAATTTTTCAAAAATTACGGAAGCGACAAGAAAACACTTGTTATTCCCCGATTACAAGCTTTTTTTCATCAGAAAATTAAATATATTAGGCTTAATGGAAAACTACAAATAAGATTAATTTTCTGATGAAAAAAAAGTTGACAATCGGAGAAAAATGTTTTCTTGCTCTCCTGTAATTTTTTGAAAAATTGAGGTTCACCAGTTTGCGGCGTCAACGATGAATTATAGGAATATATATATATATATATATATATATATATATATATATATATATATATATATATACATATATATATATATATATATATATATATAATATATCATACTTCTCTCTGTGCGTGAAGTAGTTTGCTAGTAAAAGAAAGGCTACCGATTTATGGAGTATATAACCACATCTTATTTATACCCGATATAGTATCCCCAGACCGTCAAGAAGCAGCAGCAAAGGTGCAAGATACTTGTTACCGCGATCGAGCTCAAAGCGCCTAATTCGAAAGTGTCGAAGATAATTACGCACGGAATGTTGACACCTCGTCACTCATAACGGTCGCAAATTTCTCGGGTTAACGCCAACAAAAGTTACTCGTTACACTCACAATATTGTAACGAAAAAATAATGTATAGAATTCTATAAAGAAAAAGAACAACCCAATTCATCCGTAACTTCAAAACTAGAAATATATTATTAAAAAGTGTTTCAGAAAACAGATTCAAACACTGTGTGTATTATTGGTTGCGGAATAGTAAAAGTTCATTTGTGCATTTTCATCAATAACAATATATATTATTTTCCTCTAAGTCCATAAGTGTATTATGTTACCCAATTCGCCTTAGTGAAACTGTCGATAAGTAACGAACAAATAGCTCTCGACAAATTATTTAAAGTACCCGCAAACTTTCTTCCGATGCATTGCTAATAGAGGTAAACAATACTCTAGGGTCAGATAATAAATACGATAACTCTCCTTCCTTCAGTCGATACTTAACTGCGGGGTTTTCTTAGAACAATGTTTTACCACGATCAGGGTCATCGAGGTCTTGTACCTTATACATACACTCTTCGTTTTAACCTAAAACATTGCACAGCTATGCCAATAAAACTAAGTAATATACATAATAGGTTCCATTATCTTCTTAGGTTTAACAAGCATTATTTCTTATAATATTTCAACTTTCGAAAAATTACTCTTTTTAATAAATATTTATAATAAAACTTTTTAATTTCGGTGAAATTAATTTTTGGGTAAGAAGTGGGTTTCCGAGTCAGAATTCATCTTAACTAAGGGATCTTGTTTTAACGACTTTCAATTATAAGGAAGAATAAGTCAGAAGTACAATATCCAGGCCGGTGGAATTGCGATCGTCAATCCGACTAACAAGCGTGAAGTTGAGCAGTGAAATTTTATGGGCTGATCTAGCAGAAGAAATATAAAAAAACGTAACGTATCGCCATGCCCACACAATGTCGCCTCCGCAAGTCTCTCAAATGATGAAATTAATGTACCTACATATATTCTATTTCATTTAATTTAGTGACGAAATATTAAAAATATCTATTATAATTCAACGAAATTTAGCGCTTGTGCCACTACATCATCCCCCTGCTCAGAACAAGGTCGATGGTGCAGTCTAGTTGTCGACGAATGTGCAAGTGCCAGGGATTGCCATGTAGTCTGCGGTGAGTCGAGAAGAAGGCAAGTAATCTGCGAGAGTGCCGTGAAACATAGGCGAGTAATAAGGCTCAGAGCCGCACCGAACACTGTAGCGCAGAAAGTAGCTTCAAGGAACAGGAATCATCATTCCAGGGATACGATGAACCTTGTAAAGTTATATGGCTTACAGGATCTGAAGACTGCAGAGAATATCTGGAATACTTAAAGACGATGATGAAAGCTTGAAGTTGAGGATTCCGAATATTGCAACTTGCAATGTTACGTGTTCAAATCACATCGGGGTTACGAATTTGACCGTGAAAAGAATTTTTTTTTTTTTTTTTCTGAATGAGTGTGCTGTTGGCCCTGCGGCCTTGACAGCTTCGTCTAATTAGGTTCGTAAGTGAGTACTTACGAACTATCGAGTGCAACGATTCTGCCGTCGGCGAGGCGGCGCGAAGCGCCGCTTCGCCGACAGCAGTCCCGAGGCACCCCGACCCCTGCTTTCGGAGTGAGGCTCCTCGAGCTAGGGGGGGGCTCGATGCGATTCAAGGGCCCCTCAGATGGAGGTACGAACCTCGGCTTGAATCGCTATCGCAATTTTATTAACGAGTCGCAAAAGTTAGAAACGCCCCGTATCACGGGTGTTAAACCTCGTGTACGGAGTGTGTCTGTGACGTCGCATTCGCCGGCGATTGCGGTGTGCCCTAGTGTTCTGTACGCCCTAGTGTTCTGTACTTGTGCCCTAGTGTTCTGTACTTCCGTGAAAAGAAAAGGGTTTGTTCTATATATAGTGCAGCACTTAGGAACTTTAATAGTGTGATTTAGGCTTCAGTGCGATGCGCGACGATAGCGCCGCCACAGGACGAATTGAATATGATAATAGTACTCTTTGCTATCTATAGAGCTAGAGATATAATAAGGAGCCGTGGTAGGTCAGATGGTTAGCGATCGCTGTAAATTTTACAGTACGCGAGCAACCCGGGTTCGATCCCCGCCGGCACCAATGTAATTGTTAATTGCAATTTTTAGTTAAAAGAACACGGTATGTCTGCCAAATATGAAAAAAAGAAATTGAAAACATGTAAAGTTCGCCAACACGCATTGGGGCAGCGCGGCGCACATTTCCTTACCCTAAAGGAGAGCCCAGTGCCTAGCAGTTGGACGTATATAGGCTGTAACGGGACCTTAAAGCGAAGGTAGTTTCAGTGGAAGTTTAAAAGGACTTTAAAGGGCTGACAATGTATAAAAAAAAGTTAAAATTTATAGGAGGTAGAGCTACGCTGCAGCTATACTATAGTTGCATCACGAATGGGTCAGCACGACGGAGGGAAGGACCAAGCTCTCACAGAATACCAGCGTGAAATAGCAGCTTAGTTCTGCTGTTTCGTTCGTGACAATCGACAGTGCGAAAGTGACAAAGTTCGTGGCATCAACATTTTGATTCTTATTGAGGATAGATGTAGATGTCCACTTACCACTAGGTGAATTGTGTGCTCGTTTGTCACACTTATGCCCGAATATTCAAACGCTGCTCATTTTTAAGATGTCGTTGAGTCTCGTGCAGGCAGCAATGTCTATCAATTTAAGTCAAAGTGACTGTGACATCACGAGACTTAACAACATTTTAAAATTGACTAACGGTTTAGTATTTTACCAATATTCTATAAAAAGAGAAGGTGTTTAGAAACGGAACAAAAACTATAAGAAATCGCATTCAAAATAACTAGACACATTATCACATTAGCGATGACTGTGTCATTTATTCATTTGTAGTGACCCGATCATTCAAGTATCAGTCATTCGGATCGATTATTCAAAAGGATCATTTTGAGATTCAGTACTCTGTGATCTATAAGATCCGCTCGATAATGTCGGTCGTCGAATATTACTACTATACTCTTTGGTCGTAGTTTTTGTCAATCGTTTGATCCGGAACGTTCAAAAAATGTAATATAATCATCAATACTCTGATGCGTCCCGATTCACGATTGACATATGTCCATATCATATTATAATTTAAACAAACACTTATTTTATTTACATATTCAAATTATATCGTTAAAACATTAAAAATTATAAAAGTGCGACAGTAAATAAGTCGTCATTCCCTAACGGTTTTGTTCACGACGCGATGTCAACTGTGACATTAAGATACTGTTGATTAATTTCATGGTTTTTGTTAACTAAAAATAAACAAAACATGGCTCCAAGTTGAATTATGCATGTATGCCCTATCTGGTTACTCGAAGTACTGTTTGATTGATGCGCCTCGTTAACCTCATGAATACTGCATTAGAAAATATACGGAAAAATTTAAATGCACGAGTGAGAAAGGTATTTTATATAAATAATCGTATTGACTTAGTAGCGGTCAGAATTTGATTATAAGTTGTGGGTTTTGAGATTCCACGTTCCACATTATTGATTTATGGAGCTCAGACGGCATTAATACACGACAACACTGACACTCGACACAAATGTCGACATTGTGCATTGCTAACACTAAAAGACAACACAGTTACACGTGCAAGTTGGTATCGTGATCCCCTAATGTGACCGACCATTTTATGTTTTTACGCGTCATGGGTCAGGAGCCGTTCGGGAGGTCGCGCGATACCGGTAGGCGCTAATGTAAACAATGATATCTTTTTAATTTTGTATGCCAGCTATATATAAAACTTATACGCATCGATTCGTTATCTTTTTGTTCGTTTTATCTTTTTTTCTTTTATTTTTATAAAAAACGTTACCTCCACACTAGGATTTTCTCCTGTATCGCGGGGGCAGTTTACATACATAGATTTCACAAGGATAAACATCCAGACCCAGAACAATTATTTGTAGGCCATACAAATAATTGTTCCGTGCGGGATTCGAACCCGCGGCCCTTAGCGCTGCAACTCATTGCTAATCCACTGCGCCACGGAGCCGTCGTTATGAATCAAGATATTTGATTCTACTTTATAAATATTAAATTCTATATTTAAAATATTATCAATCTCGGTATATATGTATACGTAATTTTGTCGGTTTCTTGTACGATCCGTTAAAGCTTTAAGGTTAATGCCAGGTGTAACGAATGAAGTCCATAATACCCTTTTTAACCGACTTCAAAAAAGGAGAAGGTTCTCAATTCGACTGTATTTTTATGTGTGTTATCTCAGAACTTTTTCTAGGTGAACCGATTTTGATGATTCTTTTTTATTTGAAAACTGATGCTTTTCATGAGGTCCCAAATAAATTTGACCAAGATCTGACCAGTTTATGAGCTATCTTTAAGAATGCGTATTTAATTGACTTCGACTACATTGATGATGTTCTCATATTATTTAGATTGAATTCAGTTTTTTTTTTTTATTTTACCACTTGTTTAAACACAATTCCAAATCAGCTGTTTATGTACCGTTTAATGCTTTTTCATATTAAGTCATCCTAAGTTGCTAAATCAATAGTTTGTAATCTTAACTGTTTTTACATGCACCTCATCTATCTGTTTGTAATTTTGACCGACCGAAAATTCGACCGATTTTGACTGGACTTTTACTGACAGATAGCTGATGTTATAAGGAGTAACTTAGGATAATTTTATTTTAGAAAAAGAATTAGGGTTCCGCGCAAAAAATTAAAACCTATTTAATCGTAGTAAATTACACGCGGGCGAAGTTGCGAGCTACAGATAGTATGTAATAAAACGGATCGTTACGGAGAACGAAACTTTTCTTGTATATAGGAATCAGGCATAAGTCACAAATAGACCTGCAAAGATCCGTAATCATAAGTACAGTAAGTATTTTTTTGTCAACGTGAAGTTCTATATTTACCTTTGGAATCCTAATTTTAACGCCTCATTCGGAGTAAGCGGATACAATTAGCTGGTGCTCGGAGAATCAATGAAAGGTTAACTCTGAGTGGTAGGTGAAAATGTATGCTTCAAAAATATTACCACCTTGGGTGACATGCAGGAAATCGATGGATGCAGGTTACTCAGGACTGATGTTCTTATGAAAGGCTGTAATGGTGATGACAAGTCCAATGCTGAACATAAATCTCCCGCAAGGAATGCCACAAAGCACGGTCCTGAGCCACCTGCATCCATCGACTTCTTGCATGTCTTACCAGGTCGTCACTCCATCTAGTGGGGGTCGCCCTACACTTCCGGTACGAGGCTGCCACTCCAGAACCTTTCTTCCCCATCGGTTGTCGGTTCTTCGATCTATATGGCCGGCCCACTGCCACTTCAGCTTAATAATCCGTTGGGCTATGTCGGTTAATCTGGTTCTACTGTGGATATCCTCATTTCTAAGTTTATCACGGAGAGAAACCCCGAGCATAGCCCTCGCCATAGCTCACTGAGCGACCTTGAGCTTCCTCATACGGTCTCAGATCCGTAAGTCATCACTGGCAACATGCACTGGTTGTACAGTTTCGTTTTCAGGTTTTGAGGTATGTCTAACGAGAAGATGTGTCATAGTTTCCCGAACGCTGCCCAGCCGAGTTGAATCCGCCGATTGACCTCTCGGTCGAAGTTGGCCTTACCTAGTCGGACTATTTGTCCCAGGTAAACATACTCGTCAACAACTTCGAGCCTAGTGTTCCCAACCACTACCGGCATAGTGTGACATGGACGTTAAACATGACTTTTGTTTTGTCCATGTTCATCTTAAGACCTATCCGTTGGGAGACACTATTGAGGTCATTGAGCATAGTGCTTAGGTTCTCCAGCGATTCTGCCATAAGGACTATATCGTCGGCAAACTTAAGGTGAGTGACTTGTAAAGGGCTGTAATGATGATGATGATGATAGGTGACAAGTGACACAAGTCGGGAATGTAACAATTTTTTGCCGGCAAACTTTTAACCTATTTCTTTTTGGCGGCAAAAACAGGTAAGATCACATATTTTTTTTATAGGATAAGGGTGACAAACCAGCACACAGTCCACCTGATGGTAAGTGCTTGCTGCGGCCCATAAACATATACATCTATCCTCTATTACAAATCAAAATGCAGATTCGTTGTCACCCGTGAGGACTAAGATGGAATGCCTCATTTCCAGTAAAAAGGGTCTCCGGTTCTCTACAGTCACCATACGAAACACAGCAGCGTTAAGCTGCTATTTTACGCTGGTTTTCTGTGAGAGCGTGTTCGTTCCCCGGTCGAGCCGACCCATTCGTGCTAAAACTACACTACTAATATAGCTGTGGCGTGGCTCTACCACGCAAACGTAGTAAAAAAAAAGTTTTTGCGATAATATTAAGAATGGTGTTACATGGTTTTCTCCATAGGTATCTCATATTATTTCGATGTTATTAACAAAATAACTTTAATTTTACGTTAATAACCTTTATACATACGTAATATGATATATATAAAAAAAATATTAAACGTCAATCGGACTGTGTTGTGCAGAAATGTTAAAACCCACGAAAACATAAAGTTATTCAGATTTGAAACATAAATGCATTTTCATTGAGGCAGAAGACCTTGTAAGGAAAATTTCTCAAAGTGAAAACAATGAATAAATATTATAAATTTTGAGTATCTATTTTTTATCATGGTTCACTATTTTGTTTAAATCACAAAGTTAATGAGAAAATAATTTTAGAAACGGTACTTTGAAAATTTTATGCCGATATAATACGCTCAGTTGTATCCTTAAAAACTCGGCTGCAATATTGCCCGCTGCTTTTGTTTCTGTGAAAATGTTTACAGCACCTATTCCCTTGCTTAATTATAGACTTCGGGGTCAGGGAGTCAAATGGGAAGTGACAAAATGTTCAAACAATAAAAGTAACTTGTACCAGGCGCCCGAACAATACTAAACAAAGGCCGGAAGACGCCTCGATATCAAGAGCAGTCAAGACACACAATATACTCACATATGTTATCAACTTTCCATTGTCTCCGTAATGCAGACGCCACCCAAACTATCACACGCGGTGCCTCATTTCATTGATATGATGATTATATTCTACTAGTTGACCAGGGAGACGTTGTTCTGTCCTTTCCGATGACCCTTCCTATTTAGTTAGTTAGATTAGTTTACGACGGGTCGTTTTCCGCAACTCCACTGTCTAAGAGCGTATTTTGCGTGTGGAATATTGTGATTATTCCAGCCATGGAATCTCCCCGAAGAAATTCAACAGTCCTTTGATGTTGCGAGCAACTTCGGGGAGTGATCCCGGCATGCCGAGATGTTTAGCCCTATATGTAGCAAACTCCGGACATGCCAGCAACACGTGAGCCGTCGTGTCCTCCTCTATATGTAACACCTATAGTAAATATGTAAATGTTTGTTAAAGGAGCCATGTCCTGTAATAGCACTTGTTGCTGTCCTGATCTGTGGCTTGTTTAATCTCATTAAGACCTTAATTATACGACCGTTTATTTCTGGAAAGGCCTCCCTAGCCTGCCTACAGTCCACTAGATTTTTCAAATCCCTTCCTATCTCTCTAGTTGGACCAAAGTGCACACAGTATGCAAAATTTTATTGAAATCAGTTCAGTAATGTAGAGAGTACATCGCGGACAAACAATGTGACACGTAATATATATATATATATATACTAGCTGGCCAGGCAGACGTTGTTCTGCCCTTTCTGAACGACCAATTGCTTTCCTAAAAAAACTCCTGAAATTAGCAATAAAAAAATTGAGGGTCACTTATCGGGATAAAAACTATGCTATCTCTCAAGTTGGACCAAATTGCACACAGTGTGCAAAATTTCATTGAAATCAGTTCAGTACTTTAGGAGATCATCGCGGACAAACTATGTGATACGTAATTTTTATATATAAAGATATACTAGCTGACCAAGCAGACGTTGTTCTGCCCTCTCCGACGACCCTGAGTCCTATAAAAATTCTTAAATTCGTAATAAAAAAAATTGAGGGTCACTTATCGGGATAAAAACTATCCTATCTCTCAAGTTGGACCAAACTGCACATAGTGTGCAAAATTTCATTGCAGTTTAGTACTTTAGGAGTTTATCGCGGACAAACAATGTGACACATAATTTTTATATATAAAGGTAATACTTCAAATTCCGATAAAAGTGGGTATCTATTGGAACAAGGTCCAGCGAGCATGGTGGGTGTCTGAGACAGTCCAATTGCAGCTCCACAAATTTAGCGACCGTCTGTTGTGCAGTTTGTGGTCTAGCGTTGTTCTGAAGTAGCAGTGGCTTAGACCAGTCTCGGTTGTTTAACGGCTAGCTTTTCCATCATCGTCATCCTTCATGCTACACTTTACTACACTTTTTCCGGATATACTGTCACTAGGCTTACGTCAGCTCTAAGGTCTAGTGAATTATAGCACACAAAGTAACCAGATTTCAAGCGCAAGCTCTGTCATAATTGCTATGTGTTTAAGTTGAAGGAAAATGTAAAGAAACCTAAATGTTCAAAAGTAAAGTAGAGTAGAGTAACAGCCTAATACATATTATATATACAATAAATATGCTCCCAATGCTGGGCCCTGCTCATTTTTGCGAAGATTTTTGGAGTAGCAAGGAAATAGAATCCGCCGCGGTGTTCAATGCTTGTTGGTGGATTTTACATATCCTCGAAATGTTCGTTTGAATTTCTTAGACATGTACATTTTTTCAATATAACAAGTATTTGTTAAAAGTTTCTAAAAGCAACAAAAATTATACATGAGAATAAATCAAGTCAAGTAAAAAATACTTTTTAGCTTAGAAATATACTTTTTGCGAGGAAATGAAGTGGCAACCCTAACTACGAAGTTTAACGTACTGTGAATTTTTAAGGCGATAATAACAAGTACAGGTAATTTTCATCAAAGCCAAATTCAAGGCGGACAATGTCGCCGCGGCTCACAAAGAAAAACGTCGACAGAATTCTAAATGAATCGAGCTTGTAGCGATAATCTTGAGAGAACTGTACTTGCTATCAGGATCAGCGACACACAACACAACCAGTGTGGTTATATTTCACATTATGTTAGAGCGAACTTCACAACCATCAGATGGAAACATAAAATGCGTTTAAATTAACCCACCAAGCCTAGTAAGGTTCCCCTTTGGCTTTAGCGGTTCTTAAACCTCTTAATACGTTATACGAAGTTCAACTACAGTTTACGACTTGCGCAGAATTCCGACGAAGATTGAATGGCAGCTATAAATGTGCACTTCAATTTCAAATGTGCATAATGTTGGAGTACATCTGTAATATATAGCAATAGTGAGCCTTTCTACGAGCAACATTTTTGGATTCCCTTCATGAGAAACAGCATATTCATATTAAGTGCCTTGTTTGCATTAACCTGTCCCTGACTGCCTTAGTAGTGAATTGAAATGATCAGTATTTTTTTACAAATTTGCAATACTAAAAAATATTAATATAAAAGAACCGGAAGGAAGTTAGCGTAGAATATTTTTTTAAACAGTATGCCAATTAACTGATCCTTAAATGCTCCCTTAGAATCGTGCGGGTTATTTGCACATTAACACAAGACAGTACCTATAAGGCAGATGTTTCGATATTACAGACACTTCAATTTTATTCAACTCTATACAATAAAGAAAACAATTGTTAAAATAGTTGTAGTATTTGTATTTTGTACTGCAATTTTAGGAAAGATCTGTAAGATTGACTAGTAAGTACACCGCCGACGTTGATTAAATAACCAACATAACGTACACAAATAAAATGAAACATAAATTTATTTATATATGATAAAAGTAAACATTTACACATTACTTTATTATCTCAGACATAATAGGTTAATGTTTACAAAAGTCACGAAAACACACACGAACTAATAAAATATAAAATTAGAAATGCTATAAAACTAAAATAAGCAGTCCACAGCCCCTACGCCCATTGAGTCACGGTCGGCGTTTTATTTTTAGTATCGCCCAACTGAATGAATTCATATGGCTTTCCTATTCCTTAAGTTAATGAATTTAATTTAATCTGTTTGAAACAAGAAACACGATTTAAATTGATTGTCAAAGTAATTTTATACACTTTAACAGGTTGAACGATTTTTTAATACGTAGGTATATCATGTGCATTGTTTTTTTTAATGGAACACAATCGATACGTATTTTAGTCCATCGGACGGTATTAGCCTACAGTAGCCTATATACTTCCAAGTCCAGACTAGAAAGGCTACTGGTGCGTAGTCGCCTCAAAGAACTAAAATGAAATGATTCACAGCATAAAATAATTATACTGTATATTATATCCTACAAACTGGAACGCAGCAGTGATAGTACTGCTGTTTGGCGGCAGAAGAAGGTTAAAGAGTGGTACCTACCCAGACGTGCACCAAAAGAGTCCTACCAATCCCACCTAAGTTAGAAAGACTAGCAGCCACTCACGACATACAGACGGCAACTACAGTCGCAATACTGGGCTTTAACCATCGTAAACGCTGCTCTCCGTGATTGGACCGTGACATTTTTAAAACGGCTATTTCGCCATTTTTCAGATGTCACGATATTTTTCTGGAACATTCTTCAGCCAATTCAAACACATACAGTATGTGATTAGGAAACAGAAGCCGATACTGGATCAAACAACGTTTAGATAAGTAGAAAAACTACCTATGCCTATATAAACACAAGTGGCAGAACTCCACCCGCGACTGTATTGCATTAATGACGCATGCCAAGAAAACAACGAGGTAACCAAACGCCGTCGGAATGATAATGTCCGCTGTTGGCCAGCAATTACTCGATGTCACCACCGGTTTACAATGAACACATGTGATACGATACGTTGTAATCGCACATATACCTATTATTTTAAAACTAATTATTATGGGTTATCTATATAGTTTTCTCATCTGGTTGGGCTCTATAAATATATAATTGTAAACGAAAGATATAAATATACATAAATATCTATAAAGTAAAATAAATATATAAAAAATACGTAAATAAATGAAAACCCAACCAGATGGAAGCCGTCGGTAGGGGAGACCAAACGGCCGAGGGTTAGGAGGAAAGGAGAAAGAAACCGGCGGAAGATACGGGCGGTATCGGGGAGTACCGCCTTCTGCATTTGAGCCTGGAGCGGTCCGACACGGAGTCCCAGTCGCCTCAGATGATCTGAGAGGCCGGCCGGGATTAGCTCGTTTGCAGAAACGACCACAGGAATAATTTCGGTCGGCAGACCACCCCACATGTCGGTCACCTCGTGAGCCAGGTCCAGATATTTTGTCAGCTTATCTGTTTCGGCTTTCACGAGGTACTCGTCATACGGAATGGTAATGTCGATCAAAATATCCTTGAATGTGCCTGGTCCATCAGCACAATATCAGGCTTATTCGCAATGATGGTCCTGTCTGTGAAGACGGCCCGGTTCCGGTAGAGCCAGGCGCGGTCATTTTCGAGCACGGCTTCCGGCAAGTACTTATAATATGGCAGTTTCCGATCCGCGAGACCGTATTTCAGAGCGAGCTTATTAGCTTTTATTCTTATTAATACAATAGCGATCCGCCCCGGCCTCGCACGGTTGATTACTGGATCTCGACAACAGCGCCACCTACCGAGTCTTATGAATATATAATGTGAATCTAAACAATCATTCATATACATAACTCATTCAAACACAATCAAAAAATTTCATCAAATTCGGTCGAGCCGTTTTCGAGTTTTAGCGAGACGAACGGACATCAATTGATTTTTATAATAGAGATTTACGTTTTTTTAATATTTGTTTAATTGCTAATATCCCAACATTATAATAGCAACATATAGTCTTTTATAAGTTCAGTGCTGGACCCTGTGAAAAATGCGCCAGCCAACAGGGATTTATTTGCTTATGCTTACTCACGCAGCTTGGTGAGCGAAAAGCTGACACCTCTTATTGGTTATTCAAATCAGATTCAGTCAGTAAAAGTTGGAGTCACAGGTTTAGATGGATTTTCCAATATGAAACGTCTGTCCGTCTTTCAGCTGACTGGTTAAAGCAGATCAGTCTTCAGTAGGTTGGCATGTAAATATTTATATAATCGTTGGTGCCTCTGTTAGTGATCTTGTAACTTCTGAACGACTTGGATGATTGAGGCCAGCTATGCTAGGATCTGGTAGGTGGCGCTATAGTCGAGTATAAAACAAATTCTATATTTATGGACCAAAATAAATCATATCCACAATGTGTAGTTTCTTTAAAAGACAGAGGTTTAGTATTTTATATTAAAACTGTAAAAATAAAAGTAAGCAATGAATGGGAGTAAAACTCCTCGCGCCACCTACCGGAAAGGATTCTTGGTGTTGTTTACTGTCCTCCTTCTGTCGATTACTTCTCCAGTCTTGAAACGATTCTGGAATCCTTGGGGTCCGAATACTCACATCACATTATCATGGGCGATTTTAATACAGACCTCCTGACACCGCACTCATCCCGTTCCTCTAAGCTCCTTCACATTGTCGAGTCGGTTGGCCTCCACATTTTACCTTTACAAGCCACTCACCACAATATTGATGTAGAGGATACCTGGCTTGACTTAATCCTTACCTCTGCTCCTTCTCTTGTCTTCTCCCACGGTCAGCACTTTGCACCTGCTTTCTCCTATCATGACCTCATATTCATTTCTTACGTCCTAAAACCTCCTAAACCTCCAGCTAAAACTCTTCACATGCGTTGTTTTGGTCGCTTAGACGTTGAAAAACTTTGTATGGATGCATCCAAAATAAACTGGAACAGCGTGGTTTCTGCATCCACTGTGGACGAAAAGATAGAGGCTTTGAATGAAGCTATCCTTAGGCTATATGATGTACATGCTCCGATTAAAAAAGTGAAGCTCAAGCGTCCACCTGCGCCATGGATGACGATTGGGGTTCGAATTGCGATGAGACGTAGGGATCGGGCTTTTGGCAAATTTAGAAAAGATCGATGTGATGAGAACTGGACTCTTTATAAAGTTGCAAGGAACCGGTGCAATCAGATGATACGCAACGCCAAACGCCGATTTATTCTTAGTAACATCTCATCTTCTTCCCCTGCTAATATCTGGAAGTTCCTTGGAACCTTAGGTATCGGTAAACGACAACGTTGTGAGTTTCAGAAGACGATTGGTCTGGATGATATTAATTTTCATTTTGTCTCCAACAGTCCTCTTGATCACCAGACCAAGCGTCTTACTATTGAACACTTAAAGGGTTTACCTCGTCCCGATATTGATCTCTTTCAATTTTCTCCAGTAGCTATGGATGAGATCAAGAAGACAATCCTATCCATTAAATCTAATGCTGTAGGTTGCGACAACATCAGCCGACGGATGATTATCTTTATACTTGACCATATCCTCCCTGTTATCTCGCACATCATTAACTTCTCCTTGGATTCTGGTAACTTTCCTTCTTTGTGGCGTAAGGCTTACGTTATTCCATTACAAAAGATCACAAATCCCACTCTACCCAATCATTTCCGACCTATATCCATCCTTCCCTTCTTATCCAAGGTCCTTGAGGCCTGTGTCCACAAGCAACTTTCGCAGTTTATCTCCTGTCATAACTTACTAAGTCCCTTGCAGTCTGGCTTTAGGCCCGGTCATAGCACCGTTTCCGCACTCCTGAAAGTAACTGGTGATATTAGGGCAGGCATAGAGGATACTAAAGTCACTGTGTTGGTATTAGTTGACTTCTCGAACGCCTTTAATACCATCAGTCATGACCTTCTAATTTCCATCCTTTCCCTTTCAATGGTCTCACCCGAAGCACTGGATTGGTTTTCATCATATCTTCGAGGTCGCCAGCAGTCGGTTCGCATCGATGAGCTATCATCTAGCTGGCTTGACTTGACTTATGCTGGTGTTCCTCAAGGCGGCATATTATCTCCTTTGTTGTTTTCTATATTTATTAATCTCATTACCCTAGACCTTCAGTCTGCGTATCATCTGTATGCCGATGACTTGCAACTGTACACACAAGCGAGTATTGACAATATTTCTACAGCGGTGGACATAATTAACAGGGACCTTGAGTATATTAAGAACTGGTCTGACAGGTTTGGCCTAATGGTCAACCCTTCGAAGTGTCAGGCCATAATAATTGGTAGCCGTCGGATGATTCATAGATTGAAAACGGTAGCTTTACCTCCTATCTTTTTTAATAGTACTGAGATCCAACTGTGTTCTACTGTGAAGGATCTAGGTTTATTAATTGATTCTACTTTGAGTTGGAAAGACCAAGCAACGACCGTTAGCCAGAAAGTTACCGGTACCCTGCGTTCTCTCTATCGCCTAAAATATTTTCTGCCATCTGCAACCAAAGCAATGCTTGTGCAAAGCTTAATTTTTCCCCTAATCGACTATGGTGATGTGTGTTATTTCGACCTGAATGCAGATCTTCTCAATAAATATGTCCGTCTTCTGAATAACTGCATTCGATTCATTTTCAATCTTCGAAAGTATGACCATGTATCCACGTATCGATCTCAATTAAAATGGTTACCTATTCGTCAACGCCGTAGTTTGCGTGCACTCACTACCCTTTATTCTATCCTGATGTCTCCAACTTCCTGTTCCTACTTATCTCCATACTTTCAGTTGCTTAGCGCTAGTCATGAGAGAAACCTCCGCTCTACGAACAACCTTCTTCTCCTATGTCCCTCCCATAGCTCTGGACTTGTTCATTCTTCTTTCCACATTCAATCTATTCTCCTTTGGAACGCACTACCTCTCGAAATCAGGACGGCTAGCAATCGTTATGCTTTCAAGATGAAGGTTCGGCAATACTTAACTAATAAATTGGCAGATTCATCATAGTAATAGTTTATATACATTTTATATATAAATATATATATTTTATTTGATTATGTCTATAATTGTATATCTTCATGAGTTTACATACATCTGACGTTTTAATATGTACTTAAGTAATATACATTTTTATTATCTTATTATATATATATATTATATATATATATATTATATTTTTTTATTAACATTTATATCTTATGTATTTTATTTCGATGTGCTACAATTTTTTTTGTTATTTTAGTTTAGTATTAACATATTACCTTTTTATTACTCCTACTTCATTATATATCTGCATCATCCCAAGGTAGACTGGTAGAGAATGCCTTAGGCATTAAGTCCGCCTATATACCACATGTGTATATGAAGTTTTAAATAAATAAATAAATAAATAACGGCTGCCAGGTCAGCTAGTGCAATATAAGATGAAGTTATGGTCAATTTCTATGACAGGTGCTGCTTTTGGGAGCTGGACTGGTTAGGTTTTCTTATGTACTCCACTGCTGGACATGGGCCTCTCCTGTTAAAGCTGGTTTGACCTTATCCCGTTTTGCATGTGCATTGACGATCCTAGTATCAAACGTCTAACACTTTTGATGTTATTCCACGTCGCCAGTACGGGTATTTCATGTTTGGCGTACATATTTACATCTAATTTGCTCTAAAATAGAGCTGCAATAGAATATATTCCAAACTAATTTAATTCCACGCTTAGCTGCACAAATTAACTTCTGGTTAAGTTTTCTTTAAAATTGTATTGTGCTTTTTTCAAAACAAAAACCTCACTTCATATTAGTCAACAATTGGCAAACATACCGGTTTATCAAAAACAAAAATAAATCTTTTCTCCGGTACTCGATTCGACTGTGTTTTTGTGTGTTACCTCATAACTTTTTACTGGGTGAACCGATTTCGATGACTTTTTTTTATTTGAAAGCTGGTGCTACCTTAATTTGATTAAGGTCTGACGAATAGATTTTGAGTTATTCTTAATAATTTATATTGAAGTCAGTTGTATAAAATTTTTAATTTTAAATTATGTTATTATCATATTAGAATTAGTGTAGTTCCATGTCAATTTGCGACTTATATGTCTATAACAAAAAAGAATGAGAAGAATGTGCCAACAGAGTAACTTGCCAAGCATGTCGTAAAAGCCGATTAATGGGATATTGGGTTTGCGATTGTGTAGGCGATAGGCTAACCCACCTTTCACTTCTTTCACAATTTTACATGTAAACCCATAATTTATTTGGCTAAACGTAGCCCGAATAGCTTGCCGCTCTTTGGAGTCTGGATAGCCACACATTAGGATATTAGGCATGATATGAGCATATACGAGTATGTATGTAATTAGCATAATTTTTCATACATTATCATGGAAAACTTTATATAAGTAGAACTAAATTACTTATCATTTCATGTAGTTGGTGCATATCCCTATCAACATTGGCCTTGAACTCGATGCGTGATAAGCGAGTCCACGCAGATAGCGCGATATCGTATATAAAATAATTTATATATTCAAAGCGTTTATACTGAGCTTTAGACGTGTTACGCGTTAACACATTGACGTATTTCGGGTCGTGATTTATTACGAATTGTTTTGTAATATCAAGTTGTGTATTTTTTTTATAAAACTGAAGTGATTAACGAACTCACCGCCCACCTGGTCTGATGGCTACTGCAGTCCATAGACTTCTGCAACTAAAGTCGAACAAAGAAGGCTACAGAGGCGTTGTCTTCTCTAAGGGCTAAGATGAAATATCTCACAGCCAGTAATTATATTGGCTCTCCATAACATTAAAGTTAATATGAAATTATGCATTAAATTAAACTGAAATTAAACACCTACTTCTAGGCAGAAAAAGAGTCCTATCACTAATGATGAATCGTCAATGATAGTTGTATGTGTGAACGGGTCTTTATGGGTGTCTAGATAACCTAAAAGTAGATTGACAATATTTCTGTTAATAGATGTATGGTCTGTTTTTTTTACAATCATTAAGTATCATAGGCGTCCACTTCTTGTAAATGTTTTTTTTTTAATAGGATAGGGTGACAAACGAGCACACAGTGAACCTGATGGTAAGTAGTTGCTGTAACCCATAGACATCCACATCTATCCTCAATAAAGAATCAAAATGCAGATGCGTTGTCACCCGTGAGAACTAAGATGGAATGCCTCTTTTCCAGTAAAAAGGGTCTCCCGATTCTCTTCACTCACCATACGAAATACAGCAGTGTTAAGCTACTATTTTACGCTGGTATTCTGTGAGAGCTTGGTCCTTTCCCGGTCGAGCCGACACATTCGTGCTACAACTATACTACTAATATAGCTGCAGCATGGCTCTACCATGTCTAAAACATGAGAACTTTTAATTAATTCAACGAGTTTATCATAAGACAATTAAAAATTACTAACGATACCAGCACTACCTACCTGCGCTAACGGCAATAACAGCATCAACTGAGAGCAAGAAGAAGACGCGCGGAATAGGAGGGTACCGTAAAATTGGGTGAATAGAATTCGCGGGGTGAATAGACACAAGTCTGGTTTTTTGATAAAGTTGTCTCTAGGTTTGTCAGCTGTTGTACAGCTCGGGAACGTCTGTTTATTACTACTGTTTATTATTTGCCAACATTTTACCTTTATTTTGGTAACCTTTAAATTAGTGTCAATTTTGATGACAGTAAAGAAAAGGGCGGTTATTATAAACGTGTGAGTACAAGTGGTTTTATGCTGTGTAAAACTTTTAGTTAAACATCAAGTTCTTCAGTGTTTCCTTGTTACAAATATTTTTTTAGGGAGTTTAGTTTCTCATCTATTGTTAATACAAATACGAATGTCGATATTGAACGATTTTATTCTTTTAAATAGTAAAATCAGGACACTGGTATTTTTTCTCGAATTCGAGGTGAATAGATACGACTGAGAGGTGAATAAAAACGCCTTTGGGGTTAATAGAAACGAAGAAGGGGGTGAATAGATACAAAGGAGGGGGAAACGTAAAAGGGGTTAATAGAAACATGATTTTTAGGGTTGTCAAAAACCGTTTGCAACATTTACTTACTACATAAATTAATTTAAGTAGCTAGTTGAAACTAAAATTAAAAAAAACACGTTTAAACCATATTAAAGGTATTTAAAAGTCTTCTATTATAAATGTAAAATTTTGATATTTGTTATATATTAAAATTCCAAATTCTTGAGGTTTTAACATTACACCAGATAGAAGTTCCTGCAGTAAATATACTTAGTGTGCTCATATGATTTAGTTCTATCTAGTAGGTAAATACATCATTCATTATATTTGTATTTTATTGTTTAACAGAGACGCTCGGTACTTATACGAGTTAAAAAAGTATCTAAGCAGTGCGGAATAGGTGTGACGCGAGTTATTAGCTTCAAGTCCCGATATTATGTCAATTTACATTTATGTTTAGATACGTATGTATCTAAACATAAATGTAAATTGTGTATATACATAAACACTCACGCCTGTCACCCAGAGGGGTAGGCAGAGATTATGGACTTCCATTTGACACGATCCTGACACACCTCTCTCGCTTCCTCCACATCCATATACCTACGCATACACGCTCGTCGGTTAAAGGTACTCTTGATTTGGCCCATTTTTAATATATCGCCAATTTGGTCGATAAACTTTCGCCTAGGGCGACCCTTCCCGACTATGCCGTTCACCTCTGCAACATAAATTGGCTTTGTCGCTCTTTCCTCATTCATTCTTTCTACATGGCCAAACCACCGAAGCATTCCTTTCTTAATCCTGGTCACATCATCTTGCAAACCACACACTTCTCTTATTAAACAATTTCTCACTCTGTCATTCAGCTTCATGAATTATGTTTAGTGCTTACATAATTTTATAAATAAGTAATAGTGATTAATAATCTCGTCTTGTTACCTACAACTTAAAATAACCAAAGGTTATTAATCAAAACACGTAGTATTATAATTAATGTTATATAGTTTAACAAACTTTGAAACATTATTTTTATTTTTATTTTCATTACTTAAAAAATATGTTCAAAACTATGTAAGCAGTTATTTATCTAATGGCTTTATGTCGGAAATGCTTACGCTGCAAAGCAGTTAAATTACATTACTCTGATATTTTAATTTATATTGTATGGAATAGTATAAATATCAGATTTATTAACTAATTATTTTTTATAATGACAATTTTGATGTAGTTGTGTTTTCTTTCATTTGACTCCCAAGCTCACAAGATGTATACAACTACCACAACAAAAGCAAATTTGACAACCCTAGCGTTTTTTCTCTATTCACCCCTATGTCGTATCTATTAACCCCAGTTTCCCGGTATATAGAAACAGACTACTTTTTTCTAAAATACAACGAATTTGTATGTTTTTACTCGTTTGAAGCATTAGTGTTCGATAAACTACAACAAAACTCACAACATTAAAGTGTTTTTTTTTTTAATAAAAACAATAACCCCCACACTAGGATTTTCTCCTGTATCGTGGAGGCAGTTTACAAACACAAATTTCACAAGGACAAACATCCAGACCCGGAACAATCCTTCACAATCTAAAGCAATCGATCACATCACGCAAATATACATTTGACTATCTATTTCCTTCATTTATCCTATCAGTAGTTGCGGTGTAAGAATATCTACTACTCCATCGTCCCGTGTGAGTCGTGACAGCGACATAGGGAAACTGAATAGGAGATGGTCAGCATCATCTCCTGACAAAAACTCAATATTAAAAAAAAAACTGTGGTTGAAAACGCGCCTGCTTACCGTGGCAACTATGTCGAAATCCACGCCTATAGCATATAAGGCAATCTACTGGGAGGCCTATTTTGACTTTTATATCCTATAAAAATGGATGGAATACTAAGTCACTTCAGTCAATAGTTAATCTTGCTGCTATTTCTAAATTGAAAGACTATAATAAAAACAGTACAAAGGCAAAAAGAGGATAACCCAGACGTCTAGCCTGAGGTCCGACACATTACACCACATTATCAACACCATCGTTTAAGAAATAAAATAAAGATAATTTTTTTTTAATTTTTAATTATTTTGAAAAAAAAAATCGTTTTTATTAATGTACATGTTTTCCATCAGGTCGCATTTGGTGTTGTTTGCATATAAAGCAGATGGTACAGAGGAAGAGGTGGTTGTGGCCACTACTCGTGTGGAGACCATGCTGGGGGACATGGCTGTTGCTGTTCATCCCCAGGATACTAGGTGTGTGATGTAATTGTGCATACTCAGACCAATAGAGAAAGATAGATGAAGCGCTGCATACATCTCAATTGACGCAGTAACCGTTGACTCAGTTTATTAAAAATATGAAATATATACAGTGGTGGTCGTATAATTAGAAACACTACCTTGACATTATGTAAGATACTTCACCGCAATCGTTTTTATTTTGAAATTAAACAATAAATAGGACAACAATATGTTCAACGATTTTTCATTTATTAGAAAAACAATGCAATAAACAATGCAGTTTCAATATTAGTTTTAAGGTATGAACAATAATGGTCAACTACCGAGTACCGGAACAAACTTGTGTCTGAAGTCGAGTCTTTGCTGGACAAAGTCTCGGATTGGGGGCGACTAAATCTAGTCCAGTTTAATCCTCAGAAGACACAAGTTTGCGCGTTTACCGCTAAAAAGAACCCCTTTGTCGTATCTCCTCAGTTTCAAGGTACTCCCCTTGTTGCCTCAGCCAGTATCGGAATCCTTGGCGTCGACATATCGAGTAGCGTGCAGTTTCGTGGTCACTTGGAAGAAAAGGCCAAATTGGCCTCTAAAAAGCTTGGCGTGCTCAGCAGAGCGGGACAGTATTTCATGCCGGCTCAACGCCTGCAACTTTACAAGGCGCAGGTTCGGCCTCACATGGAATACTGTTCCCATCTCTGGGCTGGGGCTCCCCAGTGCCAGCTTCTTCCACTTGACCGCATCCAGCGCAGAGCGGCTCGAATCGTCGACGACCGAGTCCTTTCCGATCGGCTCGACTCATTGGCACTGCGAAGAGATGTTGCATCTCTTAGCATTTTCTTTCGCATTTACCATGGGGAGTGCTCTGAGGAATTGTTCGGATTAATCCCAGCCGCCAAATTTCACGAACGCACATCGCGGCAGAACTCACGATACCATCCACACCATCTGGATGATTGGCGGTCCACCACTGTGCGATTTAGAAGATGTTTTCTTCCTCGCACAACTTCCTTGTGGAATAGTTTACCACCAGCGATTTTTCCGGACCGATACGACTTAGGGACCTTCAAGAAAAGAGCCTACTCCTTTTTAAAAGGCCGGCAACGCATCTGCAATTCCCCTGGTGTTGCGGTTGTTCATGGGCGGCGGTAGTCACTTACCATCAGGTGAGCCGCATGCTCGTTTGCCCCCTCTCCTATAAAAAAAAAAAAAAACAAAACTAATAAGAAACAACAAAAATAAAGTATAAAAAACAATATTTTTTAAGTATTAGTAATTAGTATTGTTATTTACGAAATAGCTACTATCCACAGCCTACCAATAACATTTGTAACACAAAATAAAAAGACCCATTTTACTAATACAACCATTCCATCTTAGTCCTCGGAGGCGACCAGCATCTTTATTTTGATTCTTAATCGAATATAGATTTAGATGTCTGTGTGATAGCATCCACTTACTATCAGGTAGATAGTGTACAGTTTGCTCGTTTGTCACCCTTACTCCCGTAAAAGGCGTTTTATACACATAAATATACATACCGCTATTATCATGGCCACGCTTAGTAGGCGGTTTGGTAAGCACAGTTTTTTTTAAGTTATTATTAGGAAGGCGCTGCTGCCCATCTCCTGGTTTGTTTTCCTCTTACGACACCCACTGAACGGTATGCAGTGGATATTCTTATAACGCCATTACACGGATAATGAGTAAAAATTATTTCTCACAAAACACTATAGTCAGTCACTGTCTAATCGGTCTATAGATTTTACTGAAAGTTACGTCAGTCCGAAAAAAGATTCCGAGTAACCCTGAACAAGTTTTACTTCTAAAATACATATAAGATCAATCAGCTCGGTTATTTATAAGAAACATGAAAAAATAAATAAAAACGACGTGCTATTTCTTCAGAACGGAAGCGATTGCGCGATTTACTTTCACACTCTGTTATCCGTCAGAGCGTATCATTTCATTTATAGAATTGTTGTATTGTTAACATTATTACGTGGGTAAAACAATTGGCTTAGAACCGGTTTCTCAATGGTCAGATAATATTTATTTATACAATAAAATGCAACATAAACAGATTAAAAATTACAGTTGCATGAAAAAAATCAATCAATTATTGTTAGGTTATCAATTATTTGACGAATTTTTTTTCTGACGATTGAAAAACAGCCCATAAAAAATAAATAGTAGTCATAAAAATCGACGTCAATTTAAAAAATGCTTACAGTTGTTCTTTCTCTTTTCACTAAATGAAAATTAAAAGACAAGATAAATTTTAACGTGGAATCAAACCAAGAGTAGGGCAGCAGCGTCTTTCTAATAATCTGTAACGTATATCTACGTGTACGTCGCTTACTTAGGTATTGATTATTAACTCCTTATCTTCTTTTTTATAGGATAGGGTGACAAACGCGCACACAGTCCACCTGATGGTAAGTGGTTGCTGCGGCCCATAGACATCTACATCTATCCTCTGTTACAAATCAAAATGTAGATGCGTTGTCACCCGTGAGGACTAAGATGGAATGCTTCTTCTCCAGTAAAAAGGGTCTCCGGTTCTCTACACTCACCATACGAAACACAGCAGCGTTAAGCTGCTATTTTACGCTGGTATTCTGGGCGAGCGTGGTCCTTCCCCGGTCGAGCCGACCCATTAGTGCTACAACTATACTACTAATATAGCTACAGCATGGCTCTACCATGTTCAGTTGTTATCAGGAAGATGCTTGTTGAACATCACCTCTTTCATTTTCCTTCTGCCGCCTCTTACGACACCTTCGGGACCATATGGCGTAGTGGATATTCTTACACCGCCACTACACCGTCAGACAATCCATGGTATTGTTATTTTATACGTGGTACAGCTGAATTATAGCTGTAATACCAATTTATTGGCTCGCCAGGGATACGCTCTCACAGAATAATAGTTTAAACTATTATTCTGTGAGAATTAATATTCAGTTACTAGTAGAGCTACCGAGACTTTGTATACTTCAGTTGAATTATTGACACATATTAAGGTACACGTGGTAAGGTTACTATTATCGAGGCATTCCATTTTAGTTCTCGAGGTGCCAACGCCTCTGAATTTTGATTCTCTAACGAGGATAGAATTCAGGTGGACTGTGTGCTGGTTGGACATCCTTATTTGTATAAAAAAATACTATTTATGTATATTTGAAAACACGCAATATTACAAATAATCGAGAGTGACTCACTCGAGCTGAGTGTGCACACAAATAGCTTATGACCTTCGACTGAGTCAACAGGCCGATTTAATACGATAAAGGGACAGAGATTATTGCGTCCATAATACAACCCCAAAATCAAGGACAGTGATACCACTGTCCCTTCGTGATATTGTGGAAGACAATATCTATAAATTTAAATACGAGGTTCTTTTACAACAACAACTGGCGACGCGTTTTTTTTAGTTTATAGTCTACAACAAAATTAATGAAAGTCAAGAAGGACATTTTTAATCCAATCTCGAATTTCCTACTAACGCAGGAAACCTATTTCATTCATTTATTTATAGTGCTGATATTTTCGGTAGGGTGGATGCCCCTAATACCAGCCATGCCCCTAATTCCAGCCTTTTCGCCTTTTTACTTCGTAAATAAGATTTCTATTAGTTTTAACTACAAATATTGTCACTTAAAAAATTCTTCGTAACTAGAGGAAAGCATATTTCAAATATTACGTCACAGTTTTAAACCTAACAGTGTTAAATTAAAAATCAAAACACGTACGCGACGAAAAACGCTCATTTTCCTAATTTCTTGACAAGTAATGATCCCAGTAAAATTATGCTTATTTTACATTATATAGGTTTTTTGATTTGTATGAATATGACTATAGACATATAGACTATAACAATAAAAAGAATGGGCATATAAGCTGATGCTAATAATGAAATATAAGTTGTAGCTATACTTTTTACAGGACAAATTGTAAATAACAGAATAGTGTCCTTTACATACAAATATCTATAAAGGATAACGTCTAATGATTAACATAATTAACCTATACCCAGTCTCATGTATGGCACACAATTATTGTCTTACTATTGACTCTTAAAACCGGGTAGTAAACGTGTTAAGCCGTGAGTCAGTCTACGCGGAGTGCAGTAAAAAACGAATCAAGCCTTCATCTTGCTATACCACTACGAAATTTAACCACAAATTTAGTCACAGCGTTCCTCGATTGTCAACTTGGTATCTTTATTTAGCTACACCAGCCCGTTCCAGTACACGGCTAGCCATGGCCTCTCTCACTGGAAGGACTTGACTTAATCACCAAAATTGACAGACGGATTGGCGATTGGTACCTACTAGATGTCTCGCACCATTGACGCTGCTCCACGCCGCAGATCAGATATTTTTCGTGATAGTATGTACCGCCATCTACCAAGGTCACAATTCTGTCATTACCCGTACCTGCCTGTCACGACCTGCACAGGAAAAACTAAACTGTTTTGTTTTCTGACGTCTTTCCGACACGGTAATATCCTAAACCTTGATATTCGACGGATTATGATGGTGATTTTAAAGAATCAGTTCTTACTTTGCTTACTTAGGTCACCTTCACCTGAGGATACTTCGTGTAGAGGCGAAACACGTGTCGCATTATCGAGGGTGGCGTGCCTTTCGTAGTGTGGTAGTGTTTGGAGTGGTGGTGCTGGGATTGGTGGTAACAGGGACAGTGCACGCAATTGAGAGAGGATGGGAGGTGCTCTTAAAACTGGTCAGGACACACCATTCTATTTCATTACACGGAAATAAGCAAATTAAGTTCTAACAACTTTAAGACGATGATTTTGTTTTGGCTATTTTTGCACAATTATTAACTCCCGCTGTGATTCGAACCCAGGATTCGGAGACTTGACAGGATTTGGATTCTGGATTATGGAAGAGACGATCTACCGAGGTCATATTTCTAGCATTTCCAGTACCTGCCCTCCTACGACCCCCACAGGAGGAACTAGAATGTTGGATTCTCTTTCGTCGCCACATGGAAAAATACAATCAATAGATTATGAGAATAATGTTTCGACTGATTTTCGATAATTACCGTCGCTGTGATTCGAACCTTGGGCTTGGAGACCTGACAGAATTGGGATTCTGGGTTATGAAAAGGATATACTACCATTTGTCAGTCAGCACAATTTGTTGCGTAACTTGGCAGAGTACGCTAAGGAACATGAATTTGGTATTTGAAGTAGTTATTCTCTCCTCGATTGAAGATTACATTGCATTAATACCACCTCCAGCTGGGAATCGACGACACAGTATTTTAGTAGCACAGCGATTGGCCAACCCCTGAGCCATGCGATTGTAAGCTGTAACAACTCACTGCTAACATGCAATCTGACTAATATTATGCTTAATGTCATCATCGTGCAGTAATTAATATTTAATAGGGATTGCGTGCAACATAGCCAGAGAAAATATTCAAGTTTTTATACATACGACCCGTCGCGTGACCGTTCCATTCATGATCGTTTCAATGTTATGCTTTAATGTTAACCTAACTGATTCAGGTTCTATTATAAACGTTTATCGAAGGGTAACCAGGTATTAAAAAATGGCAGAAGTAATGACAGGATTTTATTTATCATTTTTCAAAATTTCTGTCTGTCTGTTATATCGAAATAACTGCCTTTTATTGATATGAATAACCATTTTAAATTTTTTTGTCTGTCTGTCAGTCTCTTTATCCGGGCTACTATTCGGTAGTTAATGGCTGTGTACGGCTGAGCCTATTGTAATGAAATAGGACGAACAGATTGAGAGCAGGGATACCAGGAGATCTAGGCTATAATTTAAAGAAATTTTGAGAAATCAAAAAATATATAACTAATATGTTATTAAATATATAGTTAATATTACTTAACAATAATTACTGGTGCACAATCACATTATCTCACTACGCTCAGGGTTGAATGGGAGAAAATGTCTAAAGACAATAAGTCCGCCGTATGTTTAATTGTTCTGCAGACTTCAAAAAGAAGCCGGTACTCGATTCGACCTACCTTACCTTACCTTACCTCATAAGTTTTTACTGGGTGAACCGATTTCGATGATTCTTTTTTTATTTGAAAGCTGGTGCTTCACATGTGGTCCCATATAAATTTAATCAAGGTCTGACCAAGAGTTTTTGAGTTATTCTTAATAATTTATATTGAAGTCAGTTGTACAAAATTTTTAATTTTTAATTATTATTTATAAATTTTTAAATAACAAAACAGCTTTTCACAAGATCGTTTAGATTTATAAGGGTACCGTGCCAAATTCAGCAAAACAGGATGTGTCCTGATCGGTACACCTGGGTTATTCCAAGAGTTCTGTGGAACTCTTGGAATAACCCAGGTGTCTGTCTGTCTGTCTCGGAGATTTTTGAGAATGATCTCCAAAAATATATGATGCGAATTTCGGATAGTTATAAAATATGATTATCCAAATCGACGTAGTTATACAAAAACGTTCCAACCCACAAGTCATTCAAAAATGAGTTAAATATACAGATCTACTTATTTTGATGTTTTCGCGAAGATGTCAAAATAAGTAGATCTGTATATTTAACTTAGTTTTGATTGTCCCTCCCATGACTGACTTAACATTGGCAGAATTCTTTTAAGAGAAGCCAAAAAATTAAGAAAAAGAAGAAGAAGAAGAACTCAATTTTGAATGACTTGTGGGTTGGAACGTTTGTGTATAACTACGTCCAAATATAAAGGTGAGGTTGGCCGAGACGTGAAACTTAAAATTTCTATTTAAGGGACCTAGGATTTGTGGTAAAGTTTTCTAGTTCTGAGGGGTAAAAATCACTATATTATATAATAATTGCAATGTCCTCCTGACTGAATTTCGGTCATGGCAGCCAGACTACAGATAATAGGCATCTGCACAGACAGCACTATAGTGCCGAGGTGTATGCGTCAGCACAAATGTACTCTCCATCCCGGGATCTCATAATCCGATAGAACGACAAGCTGATACGAGCGTAGTAAGATTATCTGCAGGGCCAACGGCTTTACGTGCTTTTTAAGGCACGAGTGTGAAACACCGCCAACTTCCTGACTCCAGGCTGCTAATGACTTTTCACGACAGAAAAACTCAATTAGTGATTTGCTAAGCAGTCGCGTTAACAATCACTATATCAGAGAGATAGTGATACATACATATACATTAAATAAAACTAATTTGTACAGACATTGGTGAGAATGGTCTATCGCAATTTGTAAGCAAGGGTGCTGCGAAGCATTCGATCGCCGTGTCGTGAATTTAGAATGAATAAATTTAAACGCGATAAAATCGATACTAAATGTTTAGTTTATACTTTACTTAAGTGTTTTAAATAGTTGGAATGTAAAGGTCACCATAAATTACCATACCTATTGTCACATATAAAAGACGTCGCTGATTTAAATTCACCCAAGCGCTGTAACAAGACTCCACATGATGTTTTGCCGATTCAATAATAAACCAGCCACTCGCGTGGTACAAACAACTTTCTCTATAAAAATTCTTTTATAAATATATTATAAGAAGCTCAATTTATTACTCGGCTACTTAATTGTAAAGCATGAACACTTTATATAATTATGTCCGCCATATAAATACAAAAGATAATTAGAATTTGGTATATGCATAAGATAACATAAATTAAATGAAAATTAATAAAGAAAATTGTGTAATTATCGAAACAAAATGTATATGTATACGATTGCAATTTTTTTTTACGTTGGCTTCAAAAGCGTAAACTGCGCGGACAGTGTTTTAGTGATAGGACGGAAATTCGACACGATCGGTCCCAGATCAAGCGCAGGAACATGACCGACAGCTTTACGTGCTTTCCGAGGTACTGGGGTGAAACACCACCAACTTTCTGACACCGTGTTGCTACTGAGAAGTTCTTATCAGAAAAAACTCAATAACTGATTTTAGCCTAACCTGAAATTCGAACATGGGACCTCATGATAAAAAGACGCGCTTACGACCACTAGCCATATATTCGCGCAATAACTATTGCAGTCAGTTCTATTTGTAATATTGCACACAGGTGACATTAAGCGCCGACATCCTAATCTACCTGCTAACCGATAACGAATATGCGAATAGATCCAAGGTAGGCTTGAATTCAATTTGAGTTTTGTCTAAATGAGTATTCAACAGTTAATCTAATCATTAGGCCTCGAATTATTCACACTAATTACTGTACAAAATATGAAAATAATACTTCGGACCCTCACAGACCTTCCGTATAACATATTACAGTCAGTATACAGTACAAATCTTTCATAATATAACTAAACAGGTTCTATTAATACTCTAGTGCGTTTCTGATAGCTCACTCGTCTTTGCTCAGAGCTGAGCCGGTTCTGCAGTGGCCATAAAGATTGCTTATCAATAAATAATTATAGCGACCGGTTAACTTGATTATATAAAATTAATCATTACTTTAAAGCATAAATCGTTCCATACTGCATTACGGTAATCCGCGATTCAATACTTTGAAATAGCAAACATAATTTTTTTTTTATAAACAGAAAACAGACTAATAAATAGAAAACAGTAGGCGATGTAAGTCGCAATTTCAAATCACATAGACTTTTTTTTTTATATGTATATTTGTAAAGATGTAGATTTCGGATCCGGTTGTTTTGTGTCTCCCTTAATAAGTAATAATTGGTGCAAGAGATAAATGTTCACCAAAAATATGATAGTACGCGATCAAAGCAAGTTCGATTCTCATTGGTACCAAATTAATTTGATGATCTGACTGATGTGTAACCGAATCAAACAAATTAAATTGCTTAATGCAATTTAAAGTATTGGTATAAAAAATTACAAAAAATCGGCGATTTGCGATGCCTCCTGCAAACGCAGCGGGGCGACGCGATGGACATTTCTTTATTCTAAAACACTGCTCATGTAACCGCATGACTGATTATTGGTTTGATGTTTAACTGTCAGCTTTCCTAGGTAATTAGGCTTTACCTTTCTAGCTTACGTGGTAGAGCCATGTTGCAGCTATATTAGTAGTATAGTTGTAGCACGAATGAGTCGGCTCGACCAGAGAAGGACCACGCTCTCACAGGATACCAGCGTAAAATAGCAGCTTAATGCTGCTGTATTTCGTAAGGTGAGTGTAGAGAACTGGAGACACCTTTTACTGGAAACAAGGCATTCCATCTTAGTCGTCATAGGCGACAACGCATCTGCATTTTGATTTGTAATAGACGATATATGTAGACGTTTATGGGCCGTAACAACCACTTACCATTAGGTTGGCTGTGTGCTCGTTTGTCACCCTTATCTTATAAAAAAGCTAGCTAACTAGCGATGTTCATGCAAAATATTATATATCGATGTTGTTTTCCGATGTGATGAATGGAAACATTGCATCGATGTTTAACGATGCGTCGTATAAGACAAGAAAGTACAAAAGTAATACAAAACCCAAGTTATCCAGTTACTCGTATTTGATGTATATCATCTTCTTAACATAACAACTCCTTACCTATTACTGTGGCAAATCAGGGAGGCAGCGTGGATTCATTGTTGTGCTCGATTTCAAGCGTATATATAACGTGATAGGGTAATAAATAATTAATGTATACAGGTATACACTATCATTACAGGATATAAAGGCATTCCCTCTTTAATCAAAAATGGTAACAAACTTACGGTTATCTTTGCTAGAGTTGACTGCGGGTGACCATAGATTGCAATGACCATTTACCATCAGGTGGATTGCAATCTAAATTGTCACTGTAACTGTAATGTTATATATAAAACTAGCTAGCCTGGCAGACGTTATTTTGCTTTTTCCTGTAGATGGCTCAGTGAGATTCACTCGGAAAACAATCTGGACTTTTTAAAATATTAACATAGAATGTATAACTCGAACAAAGCAATTAGGCGGGTCCATATTTTGTGATTTTATTGATTGGCACTAAACTAACATAATATTATTGTATCATATTCACAATGAGTCATATTGGTCCATAAATTTAGAATTTGTTAATAACTTGACTACAACGCCACCTACCATCAGATAAGCCTAGCATAGCAATGAGTCATTGTCTCTACAAAACAAATTTACTGCGTGAATATGACCTCAATCGGTCAACTCATTCAGAACTGATACGTTCATTCACATAAAGAACAATATTATGACGTGTTCGTTAGTATAAATAGGTACATTATTGAAGAAAAGCGATTGTTATGAAAGCGACAGTATCCAAGATTAAGAACGGGAGTGCAGAACCAAAAATAGTCGTAACTTCAAAAATTTTTGTTAACTGATTCTAGCATGGGCTTATTTGGATTGTTTCATATTATGTTAATAGCGTTGCTATTACATTAACCTCTCAGACCTTGACATTTTATTGGACATATTTAGTTAGAACTATGGTCAAGCCAAAGAGTATAGTAGGTCAGGCCAGACGATTTTTTAAAAAAATGGTAAAAATAACTTAGAGTCATTACTATGTTCATATCCAAAAATAAAAAATTATCAACAATTAAAATATCGAATTTTTTATATGAAGGTCAAGTGAGCGCTAGAGTGACGACGATTGCAAGACGATTTGTCGATAAATGAAATGTTTCGAGAAATTATCAATTACTGTGTAGTGGCGGTGTATGAATATTCATACTATTCCGTGGGTTTCGTAAGAGGCGACTGATCCACTGTTCAATACAACAAGGTACGTGTACCGTGGAACAAAACGTGGCAACTATGACAAGTATACCCTCTATGAGGAATATAGTGGAGGCCTATGTTCATTGGGGGTTTTTATAGGATGTAACGGTCCATCACCAGCAGTGGAATGAAACTGTAAGGAGAGGGAGGGATTAATTTTATTATTTAAAAAAATATCTTTGTGTTTTTTTTTTATAGAAGAGGGGCATGCGGCTCACCTGATGGTGAGTGACTACCGCCGCCCATGAACAACCGCAACACCAGGGGAATTGCAGATGCATTGCCGGCCGTTTAGAAAGGTGTAAGCTCTTTTCTTGAAGGTCCCTAAGTCGTATCGGTCCGGAAAATCCGCCGGTGGTAAACAATTATGTGTAAAAAAGTCATCAAACAGCATCAAACAATTTATTAAACAAAAGTTGCGTAAACAAGTTCAATGGTTAAAACAATATTAAATAACAAAACCAAACAATTCTACTGAAAAGAAAAAAAAGTAAATATTATTTCACTTTTACAACTAAGGCAAATCTAACGAATCGCTATATTATGTTAAAATTCAATATATATACATATATATATATATATATATATATATATATATATATATATATATATATATATATATGTTAAAATCGAATAAATATTATGAAGAAAGAAACAAGGACATAGAAACACTTGATTTTCATAAAGAAAAGAAATATATAATATAATTATATCGATAAACTCAGTAGAAGCCTCAAAAAAAATTAAATCACAGGTATATACTTCATTACGCTATCTTTGAGCAACGCCATTTTTCTAACGACTTCAAACAGGAGAAGGAAGTCGACTGTGTTTTTTTATGTGTGTTACCTCATAACCTTCTGGGTGAACTGATTTCGATGATTCTTTTTTTATTTGAAAGCTGGTGCTTCACATTCACATTTTTATTTTTAGTTATTGTTGAAAACAACTTCGCCATAATGTTCACTATATATCGAAATTATAACATAAAACGTAATTTTCGCGCATTGGACTTTGTGGGATATGAAAATTTGTGTTTATTACATGATTTATTGTGATAACTCACACTTTTTATTTACTTTTCAGTTAATTCTGGCTATTAAATATAGTGATACGTGAACGACACAGTATTTGAAATGGCAATTTTATAAAATATATGAAATTGTTACGAAGCAAAATATAAGGAATTAAATTTTAAAACAGTGTAATTACTTACCATTTGTATAAAAACTAACAAAAAACTTTCTATTGTACCCACTTAATTTTTTGTAAAATTTCTAGTTGCCTCTTACACTCACGCGGCGAAGGATATAAGACTAAAGTATGTGACGTAAACGCGACGCGAGGCGGAAACTCGTCATTTGAAGTAAATTCTGTTAATTTAAAGAAGCGTAATTTAATAACGAAACTAATTCTAATAAAATTTTAGTTTTATAGTTCATCTAAATAACATTTAAAAAATAATTGTTATGAGCACAATAACTATGGTTCTGACTAAACGTAGTGTAGTGATCATATACTCTTTGGTTCTGAGGAGTCCTTTCTAAATATTACCATACTCTTTGGAGCGTTCTACAAAGTTGACCTTGGATTGCCTCATGTGTACTTCAAAGGCTTGACAGATTAAATAAAAACCGGCCACGTGCGAGTCGGACTCGCGCATAAAGGGTTCCGTAGCAAACGTACAAGATTTAATACTATGTAGGTAAAAACACGTTAGTAGCTCCCTTTAATTTTCAATTTATATTTATTATTATTTGTTATTGTAGCGGCAACAGAAATTCACATTCTGTGAAAATTTTAAGTCTACCTATTATGGATCATGTGATACAGCCCACTGACAGACAGACGGACGGAAGGAGACTTAGCAATACGGTTCAATTGGTTACGCTTTAACCTTAAAAATGATTAAACTCATCGTTCATCGCCTACATACCATAGATCATATTATTTAGACACGTGTGGGTGTAATTACATAACTACAATACTTTACATCGTACTGCACATCGTCACATCAATTACAATGTGTTTTAAGCCAACGGATCTATTAAAAGCTTATCCATGTATGTTGCCAGTTACTTTCTTTCTTAAGACTTGCCCGATACTCAGCACGCTGGACGAGTACGTTGGTGAGCACAGCAACGATACCAGAGTGCCAGTATCACTGCTCCTTCATCGACTGCTTAGTTGGTCTAGTGGCCGTAAGCGCAACTGCTGATTATCAGGTACCGAGTTCGAATCCAAGGTCGGGCCAAAAATTAGTTAGTGGATTTTTTATCACGAAATTCTCAGTAGCAGGTAGAAGACAGGAAGTAGGCAGTGTTTCACCACTGTGCTTCAGAAAGTACGTTAAACCGCTGGTCTCGCGCCTGATCTCTTTCTCTCTCTAGTCATATCGGCCATTGTCAATCTCATCGGCATAATAGTGTTAGGGAAAAGAGAGTTTAAATATGCTTGCGCACACACACGTGCACTATAATCCTATCCTGTGTATGTGACTAGTCTCCGTTTAGGTTGGTTGCCGTGACCGAAACTGAACTGGTCTCCCAGTCCCCAGAGCCTCGGTAGTCAATCATCAGGATGCATCGCGTGCAAGTGAGGTTGACATTTGGAGAAAACTTTACATATTCCTTAAAAGACTACGAACTAGGTGAAACCATTTTTTTCTTTATTAAAGAAGGCAAGCGAAGGAGTAGCTCCTCTGATGGTAAATTAACGCCGGCATGAACATTGGTAACACTAGAGGAAACGCAAGAGTGTTTACGGCCTTTTATTTTTGGGCGTGGAAGGAAAATGGAAAATCTCTCGCCGGGCAAGGTGTTCAGCCCAAGGAGTGGCCAATGCTCCCTGTGTTATTCCGGAGCTTGTTCTATATATAGCGCGGTAACTTCGGAACTTTGATAGCGCGATTCAGGTTTCGGTGCGTTTCGTTTGTGGCGCGATGGCAGCACCGCCACATACTTTTAATTTTTTTTATTAATCAGATCACTGTAGAAAATTTATGATCATGGTTAATAAGAATTGTTTACTTAACGGCTAATTCAAATGAAAAAACACAAAAAAAAAACTTTTAAGAAAATCGCGCAAATTCTGATTACTATTTCAGTTTCGAAGTGCAGTAAATGTATAGTTGTGTAAGACTTAGCAAAATTAACCTAGTAAGGTAAGCAGCAATCCACGCACTTCTGCATGGGTCGCCGGTGGGCGACAACTCGAAGCTAATAGCGCCGTGTTAATATGACGACATTGTTTTCTGTTACACAAGAGTCTTTCTCTTTATTGCTCGGACTATAGGCTTGCATAGAGCAATTCGATATCGACAGCGTAACCGCTAACGCCAGTCAGTCCATTGCTTCCACGGATCATGGTGTTCGAATCTAATCGATGTCAATACTTTTGCAACAGCATTAAGCATTACAGATATGATTAGAATAGCTGTTCCCCGCGACTTCGCCCGCGTGTTATTTGGGGTTTTAATTCTTTTGCGCGGAACCATAATTCTTTTTCTAAAATAAAAGTAGCCTAAGTTACTCCTCGTGACATTAGCTATCTGCCAGTGAGAATCTCGTCAAAATAAGTCCAGCCGTTTCGGGGATTAGCCGAAACAAACAGACAGAACCTTTAATTAATTGTATATTTGTTTTTAGTATCGTATATACTTTCATATGCATTTAGTAAAAAGCTGTAATTTTGACATTACAAACAGACACTTCAATTTTATTTATTAGTATAGATGTTAGTTTTTATTGACTGTCCCATCTACTTTTTATAGAGTACGAGCTTCGATGGTCTCAAATGCCTGTTAAAGTAGGTATGTTAATAGTGCATGAAATTTTATCATGTAAACACTGTTATAAAAGTGCAAGTATATTCGTCTCCTGCGGGTTAGACTCTTGGCTATAATTATATAATAATACAAGCAATCGTGAATTTCCGCGATTGTTTTCTTTTTATAGATTAGGGTGACAAACGAGCACACAGTCCACCTGATTGTAAGTGGATCCTGTGGCCCATAGGCATCTACATCTATCCTCGATTACGAATCAAAATACAGATGCGTTGTCACCCGTGAGGACTAAGATGGAATGCCTAGTTTCCAGTAAAAAGGGTCTCCGGTCCTCTACACTCACCATACGAAACACAGCAGCGTTAAGCTGCTATTTTACGCTGGTAGTCTGTGAGAGCGTGGTCCTCCCCGGTCGAGCTAATCCAATCGTGCTACAACTATAATATAGCTGCAGCGTGGCTCTACCACGTATAATTACAGTCAATATAACACTAGCCACAAGCAATATTTACTACGTACGTAGTTACATTTATACGCCAATGATAAGCATGACTTAACGTTCAGATTATTATTTAATTATTTTTTAAGAGAACTATGAACACTGTGATGTGATATGTGATTGATGTCGTTAATCTGTGAACTTGAAGACGCTCGCTAACAAATTTGTTTTTGGCGGGAACTTAACCGCCGGGGGATCGCTGCTCCTGTATTATTGTTTAAATAATGGTTTAAAGTTAGTTTTGATATGTAAAAGTGGTGCGTTTTCTCATGTGAACTATCAGTGGAAACGGGGAAGCAAGTGCTCCGATGGTGATGTGAATCTCAAGATAAGGTGTCTGTCTGCTTAGGCCCCTTGAGATACCATCGCAAACTGTCTGCTGGCTCAAGTCGCCGTCAAAATCTCCCAAAAACTACGCAATGTGACGCATCGACATATTGTGAACCGTTGTGCTATAAAGGATTGGTTATCACTTGATACTGAGATAAACGAAGACAAGGCTTAAAGGACCAGCATCCAAGTCAAAAATCTTTATTTAGTATTCGGATATCGTACGGGACCAAGACTATACTGAGTAGTTATGATAACTTTGACAGAGTTATGCGAATCCTTATATAGAGGATACGACGTAATAGGCGTAGGCAGCTAATTTCCAAATTTCAGATTTATACGGCTAGCGGTTTAGGCTGTACGTTAGATAAGTTAGTCACTCAGGGCATCATTCTTTTATACAATATACTAGCGATCCTCCCCGACTTCGCACTGGTGATTATCTGGATCTTGATAACAGCGTCACCTACCGGATCCAATTGTGAATCTAAACAATCCAGGGACCCACTCAAACACACAAAAAAATAATCAAAATTGGTTCAGTGACAAACAGGCGTACAGAAGAATTATATACATAAGGATGTAGATCCAATTGTTTGTCCAAAGTTTGACTAGTATTAATAAATGGCAAAACCTTACTTTTATATTTACCAAATCAATTGTAACACATAAAAATGTTTCATTGATTTACTTTTGATAAATATAATTTTAAAAAAATCGCGACTTATAAAAGGCGAGCTTCCATTTTAATCCGTAACCACCGACTCGGTATCGGTAAATGGTTAAAAACAAGCGATATTTATTCGTCGCGCCTTTAGTGACGTCACATCGAATCGTACCAAAACACTTGCAGTAAAGTTGCGGATGGCCAGCTCGAACTCGAAGGTCATTAAGGCACCGCGACAGACAACAATAAGTCTTTCGGAGGACGTCCGCTATGACTTCACACCGCTGTTTTTTTGGGTACCGCAGTGCATACAAATTTGTATTTGTGTCTGGAATTAAAAAAAAAACACCGTCAAAGGGAACACATGTTGATGTATGTACGCTCGTGTTTTTTTTATGAGAACGGGAAAGACGTTTTTTTGTTTTTACTAAGGAGTTTTAAGGAGTAACAACGAGAACGCCAACTCATCATTTAAAAGCTATGCTATAAAAAAGACTATGTGCAGCATCAGACAGAGGTATTCACTAAGTAACCCTTCTTTCTACGAAGGTTAACTCCGAGTGGAATTCAAACGTAGGACCCGCGACACCGACACACGACCCGTGACCAGGTACTTTGTACATAGGACACGTGATTTACGCCCACGAGTTTTGATATTAAAGAAATAAAAATAAAAAATTTAAAACTCAATGCAAATAGGTACTTTTTTGCATTTTACGATTGTTTCTTTGTTCTGCGACTTCTTTTCGGTTGGCTGATCAGGCGCCGGAATCACACATGTTACACTTTTTGATGGTTACGAGTACAATGAATACGATTGATACCTATATGCACAAAAATACTTTTTCGAATGAAATTACTTTTTATGTAATAATAACTCAATAATCACCTTTAATAAACTTTAATAACCTATGTGGGAGGCCTATGTTCAGCAGTGGACTTTAATAAGCTGTAAAGGTAAGGTAAGGTAAGGTAATAATAACTAGCTGACCTGGCAGACGTGTTCTGCACTTGCGGGGTTGTGGCCTGAGCACGGTATTACGTTCGTATTTCCTATTTAATGACCACAGCGCCATCAGATTTTGTGATTTCCTTTTTTTTGCACTATAATATCAATCCAAAACATAAATATATTAAGGTTGTTAAGTGTTTTGTAAATGACATCACAAAATCTTGAGAATTTCTGTAATATCGAAATATTTAAATGCCTTAATTATATGTAAATAGCTTAATAGTCATTAGGACATAGATATAACCATTTTTAAATTTTTTGTCTGTTTGTCTGTATGGGCAAATCTTCGGAATGGCTGAACCGATTGTGATATAACTTAATGAATAGATAGAACAATGTCAGAAGTGATCAAACTATATTTTATCCAAGGAGATTAAAAAAAAAACAATAAATATAGATAATAATATGGATAATATAATAAATTACCTTTCATTATCTTAAATTTAAATAACATCACATTATAAGATTGTTAAATCCTACCCATGAAAAGCCAGGGAGTATGGCTAGCAAACTTTTTTTATAGGATAGGGTGACAAAGGAGCACACAGTCCACTTGATGGTAAGTGGTTGCTGTGACCCATAGACATCTACATCTATCCTCAATAATCAAACTGCAGATGCGTTGTCAGCCGTGAGTACTAAGATGGAATGCCTCTTTTCCAGGAAAATGGGTCTCCGATTTTCTACACTCACCATACGAAACAGCAGCATTAAGCTGGTATTTTACGCTGGTATTCCGTGAGAGCTTGGTCCTTCCCCGGTAGAGCCGACCCATTCGTGCTACAACTATACTACTAATATAGCTGCAGCATGGCTCTACTACGTGTCTAATAATTTATATTAATAAATACTCAAAAAAATGTGAGCTTAAGACCGCATTTTTTTTTCATCTCATATAACACCCACGGGACGAATGTGATAATATTCTGTTACACCGCGACTACACAGCGAGGCTCATATAAAAACATATTAACATATAGATGTTGTATATTGTATATACAACATCTATATGTTAATATAGACATATATTAATATATGTTAATAGAGACGGCGGAGACGGCCTTGCTCTTTCTGACCGAGACGCAGGTTTCCTCTCCGGCTGATATTTCGTATCTCTCCTACCCGGGGTACAAATTGGAGCATTCCTTTGTGCCTCGGGCTGGAGTTTGCGTGTATGTCAGAGAGGACATCTGTTCTCGACGCCTCGGCAGTCTTGAAGGTTCGGACCTGTCCATCCTTTGGCTACGCGTAGACAGCGACGACCATCCGCGCGTCTACGGGTGCCTCTATAGGTCCCATAGCGGTAATGCCGAAACAGACCGACTCATCGACCACGTCCAAATGGCTACAGATTTCTTGCTACAACAGGTCCCATCCGCAGAGATCGTGATCCTTGGCGATTTTAACGCCCACCATGCCGAATGGCTCGGTTCACGTCTAACCGATCATGCGGGGAGATCTGTTTATGACTTTGCCTTGGCATATGGTCTGACACAACTGGTTACTTCGCCTACGCGGATTCCAGATGTGGAGGATCATACACCTTCCCTGTTGGACCTTCTGCTGACCTCTCATCCGGATGGATATCTGGTTTCCGTAGATGCCCCTCTCGGCTCTTCGGACCATTGTCTGATCCGGAGTGTGGTGCTACTCACGCTCCCTTCGCGGTTGCGTTCTGCAGGTTGCCGCCGTGTTTGGCATTACAGGTCGGCGGATTGGGACGGAATGCGGAACTTCTTTGCATCCTACCCATGGGGGCGGGTTTGCTTCTCGCCGGATGATCCCAGCGCTGTTGCTGACTCTGTCACTGATGTGGTGCTACAGGGAATGGAACTATTTATTCCATCATCTGTGGTACCCATCGGAGGCAGATCTCAGCCTTGGTTTGGTCGCTCCTGTAAGACTGCATTACGCAGTAAGCAGGAGTGTTATCAAGCCTGGGCTGCGGCTTCGGCGACTCGGGATGTAAATACCAGCACACTTAAAAAGAAGTATAACTTCGCCTCCAGGTCCTTCAAAAGGGTTATTGCCAAGGCAAAGTCAGAGCACATAGGCAGAATTGGCGAGAAACTAGTTCGCCTTCCTTCGGGAACCCGTGCATTCTGGTCTCTCGCCAAGGCTGTCCAAGGGAATTTCTGTAAGCCATCACTACCATCTCTGCACAGGGAGGATGACTCACTGGCCCATGACGCAAAAGACAAAGCCGACCTTTTAGGCTCCCTTTTTGCGTCCAACTCGACTCTTGATGACGGGGGGAAAACACCGCCGACCATCCCGCGGTGTGAGTGCTCCATGCCGGATGTGCTGTTCTCACAGCGCTCGGTTCGCAAAGCACTGCTCTCCCTGGACATCCAGAAGTCGAGTGGGCCTGACGGAATCCCCCCAATTGTGCTGAGGACGTGTGCTCCGGAGTTGGCACCGGTCCTAACGCGTCTTTTCCGGTACTCCTACTCCCAAGGCGTAGTCCCGAATTCATGGAAGACAGCTTTTGTCCATCCGATCCCTAAAAAAGGCGACCGCTCAGACCCATCCAACTATAGGCCTATCGCGATCACCTCCTTGTTCTCCAAAATAATGGAATCCATTATTAACTGCCAGCTCATCCGGTACCTTGAGGATCACCAGCTGATTAGTGACCGCCAATACGGTTTTCGTCGGGGTCGATCAGCTGGTGATCTTCTGGTCTACCTGACCCATAGATGGGCGGAGGCAGTAGAGTCCAAGGGGGAGGCGTTGGCCGTTAGTCTGGACATTGCGAAGGCCTTCGATCGGGTTTGGCACAAAGCGCTTCTTTCGAAGCTCCCTTCCTATGGGCTTCCCGAGAAATTGTGCAATTGGATCACCAGCTTCCTTGTAGATCGGAGCATCAAGGTCGTTGTATGCGGTGCATGCTCTGACTACAAGCCTATTAACGCTGGTGTTCCACAAGGCTGTGTGCTATCACCAACGCTGTTTCTTCTGCATATCAATGATATGTTGCTAACTGGTAACATTCATTGCTATGCGGATGACAGCACTGGTGATGCTCTATACACCGGCCGTGCCAATATTTCTCGGGAAAACGTCGCTGAGTACCGGAACAAACTTGTGTCTGAAGTCGAGTCTTTGCTGAACAAAGTCTCGGATTGGGGGCGACTAAATCTAGTCCAATTTAATCCTCAGAAGACACAAGTTTGCGCGTTTACCGCTAAAAAGAACCCCTTTGTCGTATCTCCTCAGTTTCAAGGCACTCCCCTTCTTGCCTCAGCCAGTATCGGTATCCTCGGAGTCGACATATCGAGTGACGTGCAGTTTCGTGGTCACTTGGAAGGGAAGGCCAAATTGGCCTCTAAAAAGCTTGGCGTGCTCAGCAGAGCGGGACAGTATTTCATGCCGGCACACCGCCTGCTACTTTACAAGGCGCAAGTTCGGCCTCACATGGAATACTGTTCCCATCTCTGGGCAGGGGCTCCCCAGTGCCAGCTCCTTCCACTTGACCGCATCCAACGCAGAGCGGCTCGAATTGTCGACGACCGAGCCCTTTCCGATCGGCTCGATTCATTGGCACTGCGAAGAGATGTTGCATCCCTTTGCATTTTCTTTCGCATCTACCATGGGGAGTGCTCTGAGGAATTGTTCGGATTAATCCCAGCCGCCAAATTTCACGAACGCACATCGCGGCAGAACTCCCGATACCATCCACACCATCTGGATGATTGGCGGTCCACCACTGTGCGATTTAGAAGATGTTTTCTTCCTCGCACGACCTCCTTGTGGAATCGATTACCATCAGCGATTTTTCCGGACCGATACGACTTAGGGACCTTCAAGAAAAGAGCGTACTCCTTTTTAAAAGGCCGGCAACGCATCTGCGATTCCCCTGGTGTTGCAGTTGTTCATGGGCGGCGGTAGTCACTTACCATCAGGTGAGCCGCATGCTCGTTTGCCCCCTCTCCTATAAAAAAAAAAAAAATACTTACATCCGTAAGAAAATCTATGCACTTAATAACAACAGCCAGTAATAGGGGTTTTGGCGGGAACTTGACCGCGGCGGTTTGCTGCTCCTGTATTATTGTTTAAATAATGGTTTGAAGTGGACTTTGATATGTAAAAGTGAAACAAGTGCTCTGATAGTGATGTGATTTTAAAAATAAGGTGTCTGTCTGCTTAGGCACCTTGAGATACCATCGCCAACCGTCAGCTGTCTGCTGGCTCAAGTTGCCGTCAAAATCTCCCAAGGGCTGCACAATGTGACGCATCAACATATTGTGAAGCAGCATACTATGAAGGATAATTATTATAATATATTGTTAACTTCAGGCTCAGAAGGGCTAGGTCCCAGAGCCGTAAAGCCAGTTATTAAGAAGAAGACAGCCAGTAATACGATGCAGTCTGCGGCCGTAATAACATAACGCGAACGCGGCCGGAAGTACAAGAGACATGCGGGCGCGTCGCGAGTTCGATGCCCGTATCAATATGTTTTTTAGCTTATTGACGTTCATTTTCTAATATTTACATACTGCTTGTTAAATGACATACTACACATACTCTATTCCATTATTCTATCCATTACAGCCTATAAAAGTCCACTGCTGAATATAGGCCTCCCCCATAGATTGCCTCGTAGGGGGGATTTTGCCATATTTGTCACGCTTGGCATGTGGGTAGGCAACAAAGTTTTTTATTATTTTAAGGTCTCATCAGGAAGATGCTACTGTCCATCTCCTGTTTCAGTTTCCCTCTGTTGCCTCTTATTACACCCGCGCGACGATATGGGGTAGTATATGTTCTAACACCGCCACTACAAGGTGGTACGTACTATTAAATATCACTAATTCAATCATAAAACGAAAGGTAATTCACAGTAAACAGAAAAAGTAACATAAACAAATTAAACAATACATTTGTATGAATATAATTTAAAATTAAAAATTTTGTACCACCGACTTCCTGATATATGTTATTAAGGATAACTCAAAAACTACTAGTCAGAACTTGATCAAATTTATATGGGACTACATGACAAGCACCAGCTTTCAAATAAAAAAGAAACATCGAATTCGGTTCACGTAGAACAAAGTTATGATGTAACACACATTAAAAAAACATACAGTCGAATTGAATACCTCCTCCTATTTGAAGTCGGTGGAGAATAATTCAATTGTATAACTTTTATATTCAATGAGGTTATAATTTATATAAAGGATGACTTTTATGTGACGATTGAAAACTCAGCCAAAACATTGCTAAAATATTTTTTATCCGTGGTAGAGTTATGCGTATAATAACTGCAGCACCTCGACCCGAAAAGGGTTACACTTGCACAAAGTACCAGCGTAAAATAACGGCACAATGCTGCTGTGTTTTATAAATTGAGTGACAAGAGATGGGGACTAAATTTTTTTTGTGTAAAAACACTCCCTTAGTCCTTTTACAACACACACGGGACAAAATAAGATGATGGATTCTCTACACCGCCTTTACACGGTATACTCGATAGAACTAAACATCCGAATATAATGTACAAATACTCAAACGCTGCTCAATTTTAAGATGCCGTTCAGTCTCGTGCTGTCTCTATCACTTTAAGTCAAAGCGACAGCGACATCACGAGACTTAAGGACATCTTAAAATTGAAGATGTCGTTGAGTCTCGTGCTGTCTCTATCACTTTAAGTCAAAATGACTGTGACACCACGAGACTTAACGTGATTTTAAAATTGAGTAGCGTTTGAGTATTTGGCTATACGAGACTTATTTTAGTCCACAGCTGAACCCAAAGCACTAAGCGACCTGTATCTATTGACTCCATGCATATCTTACGAGATCCCCACTGCATCAAGAGAGGTGTCGACCCACACATTACATACCGGTAAGAGGCTGCCACTCGAGAACCTTTCTTCGCTATTAGTAACAAATATCGAATAACAAATTTCTCCCAGGTGAATAAAACACGATTCTTCGGCGGTGGCGACATGCACGTAGGTGCGGTTCGACGCCCGTGCCGTTCCTCGTATGGACATAATGAGGTACTCGCCGCTCGCCGCCGCGTCACTCGCCCACCTACATGTAAAGCACGTTGTAGTACATGGGCAGGTCCAAATATACTTCCGGAGAATCTCTATATTATCATAATTTTCCTATATGGTATAAATATATCATTATTTTTATTACGTAATTAAACCTATCATGTTTAATGAAAGACTTAAAAAATATTTCGTTTTTAAATTATTATAGATACATAATATATATACTATTTTATATCTGAGTTTCGTGTGTGCGACTTGGGAGGTCCACACCAAAAATAATCCCAATAGGAAGTGACAAAAATTAGCAAATCTTTAATTTAAACCTTTGTCATAATAAAAATGTTCTGAAGATATAGAGAACTTACATGAGTAAATAGTACTTACCTATTAATAATTGTAAAATTCGCTTCGTTCGCCATTTTCTTAGTTAATTTATATATCACTAAAAAAAGAGTGATTGTGAAACAGAGAGTGACTAGTAGACTGAAGACTGTTGTGGATACCTAAGTAGTAAGAATGAGTAAAATAAGGCACGTATGACAAATTCACAATGCTGTTTTAGTCCTTACCTCAATGTATGGTAGTAAGTGTTTGGTGTGGCAGAAAGAGCATGAGACTTAAATTAAATATAAAGGCGGTCATTAGGATACATATTTTAGGGTTGACTCAGAACTATATAATTAATATATATGTAAATAATTTTTCTATTTTGGACTATTTTTGGAAAAGCTAATCCCTGGAAAGTTTAAAAGACAGATTCTTGAAAGTTTGTCTCGTAATATTGCGTTATTATTTTCAACATTTATTATTTTATTTTATTTCTTTGTTTTATTCTTCTGTTAATCAATGATTGATGTTAGTTAATAATCGTCTGGCCGAGTTTTGTCCGAGTAAAATATTGTTTTAACAGTGACATACTTCATAAATTATGAGAGAGCGTTCGCTGCAATTCTTCCCAGCTTGATTCGTTAATAATAATGTTCAGTTCCTACAAGAGAGGAGATTTTGAATACAAACTGTTCCTGGTTCGAGCTGCTGACTATAACATTGAAAATCGTATGCAAATTTAGAGAACCCTTTTACTGGAAACGAGGCATTCCATCTTAGTCCTCACGGGTGACAACGCACCTGCATTTTGATTTTTAATCGAGGATAAATGTAAATGTCTATGGGCTACAGCATCTGGTGGTCTGTGTGCTCGTTTGTCACCCTTATTCTATTAAAAAAAAATCGTTTAGTGGTTCTCAAGATTAGCTATGCGAAATGTTAAATTTAAAAAAGCTCGGACTTTGGAAATTCGGATCTACTACAGTAACCTCCTAGTAGAAAATTAATATTTACTATAGGTAGTGTACCATGTAGTGGCGCTGAAAGAATATTCTCTACCGTATATCGTCCAGTGGGTGTCGTAAGAAGCGACAGAAGGAAACAAAAACCTGATTCCTGATAACAACCCAAAACAATGAAAAAAACTGCGCTCGCCAAGCGTGGCAACTATGGCAAAATCCTTTTTATAAGGCAATCTATGGGAGAGGCCTATGTTCAGCAGTGGACTTTTATAGGCTGTAATGGATAGTTTTTTTTTATAGATTAGTGTGACAAACGAGCACACAGTCCACCTGATGGTAAGTGGTTGCTGTGGCCCATAGACATCTACATCTATCTTCGTTTGCAAATTAAAATGCAGATGGGTTGTCAGCCGTGAGGACTAAGATAGAATGCCTCTTTTCCAGTAAAATGGGCTCCGGTTCTCTACACACGGTTCGAAACACAGCAGCATTAAGCTGTTATTTTACGCTGGTATTCTGTGAGAGCGTGGTCCTTCCCCGATCGAGCCGACCCATTCGTGCTTCAACTAAACTATTAATACTGCAGCATGGCTCTACCACGTAAAAATGTTAATTAGTTAAATTGTTTTATAACCTACTTTGTACTCGCGCCAGACGGCTCTAGTGCCGACGATATAACATTGTACAGTGTTGTGCAACTGTTCACACATCCGGTTAACATTTGTGACATTTATTAATTAAAAACAAGCGGTCCATCCCAGCTTTCCGTGGGTGATTTCTGGATCTCGCCAACAGCGCCTACATATCCAGTCCAAATGTGAATCTAAACCATCTAGTGACCCATTCAAACACTTCATCAAAATCAGTCGAGCCGTTTTTTAGCTTTAGCGAGACTAACGGACAGCAATTGATTTTTATTTTTTTAATATATTTTTACATGCTCAACGTTTATAGTTGGTGTCCGAATATTTCAACAGAGAAATAAAAATTTTCTACACGTAGGTTCAGGATTCCTTAAAATGCGCGTCTTTTTTATGGGATCCTCAAACGCATCTAAAATCCAAACAAATCTCGCGGCTTGATAGTACCGTAGAGAATTAACTATGTATATAATGTGATAGATCATCTATCCCAGAAATTACAGGTAAGGTAAGAATGGAACATTACTTATACTATTTGATAACAAAGTAGTAACTACAAGGGCTCCGATTTTTTCTTTCGATTTGAGGAACCCCTTAAAAGTGTCGCCTAGGAAAATCAAGGAAAAACAAATAAGCGCTTCATTACATAGATAACGAGGATAGACAGAATCTTTTCTTTCTTTATTTTATGCATTTAATTATTGTTAACATTTTTCGGTAAAAGCAATAAAAATTACTGTGTCTTGTCTTCAAACATGTGTTTAAAAATAATCGTATACGTTGAGATTCGGAATAGCCTGATTAAGCAATCTAATATATATAATATGGCTCGACATACTAATTATTTTAACTCTATATTTTACGGAAACAATTCTACCTACTTGTATATAGTACCCGTAAAATGCAAAACAGAAATTTTGTCACAGCGCAACTTATACGTATGAATACAATAGACGATAGTGATACTCTATACTTTTTAAAGGAAGAGCTCAAAACTTTACACTCTAAGCGAAAAGAAAAGAAATGTCGCTTATAATAAAAAAATAAGTCTACTGGGAGCATTTCAGAAGTAATTTTGCGTTAGTAGTCTTTATTTACAAGTTTGCATGTTTACCGCTAAAAAGAACCCCTTTGTCGTATCTCCTCAGTTTCAAGGCACTCCCCTTGCTGCCTCAGCTAGTATCGGAATCCTTGGCGTCGACATATCGAATAGTGTGCAGTTTCGTGGTCACTTGGAAGGGAAGGCCAAATTGGCCCCTAAAAAGCTTGCGTGCTCAGCAGAGCGAGACAGTATTTCATGCCGGCACATCGCTTGCAACTTTACAAAACGCAATTTCGGCCCCACATGGAATACTGTTCTCATCTCTGGGCCGGGGCACCCCAGTGCCAGCTCCTTCCACTTGACCGCATCCAGCGCAGAGCGGTTCGAATCGTCGACGACCGAGTTCTTTCTGATCGGCTCGATACACTGGCACTGCGTAGAGATGTTGCATCTCTTTTTTTTTCTCTCTCTTTATTTGATCTACAAAACAGAACACAATTTCAACATGCTAACAGGTATTATATAAAACAAAGATTTCAAAAATTGTATTCTAATACATATACACAGCTTGCACATAATGTAAAACATGTGATTAACAATAAAGTTTGGTACTTAAAGTTATGTTATAATCATGCTAAATTAAATACCAAATTAAATTAAAATCTGTTTGCGTATTTTATCGCATCTATCACGGGGAGTGCTCTGAGGAATTGTTCGGACTAATTCCAGCCGCTCAATTTCACCATCGCACATCGCGACAAAACTCGCGTTACCATCCATACCATCTGGATGATTGGCGGTCCACCACTGTGCGATTTAGAAGAAGTTTTCTCCCTCGCACAACTTCCTTGTGGAATCAATTACCACCAGCGAATTTTCCGGACCGATACAACTTAGGAACCTTCAAGAAAAGAGCCTTTCTAAAAGGCCGGCAACGCATCTGCAATTCCCCTGGTGTTGCGGTTGTTCATGGGCGGCGCTAGTCACTTACCATCAGGTGAGCCGCATGCTCGATTGCCCCCTCTTTTATAAAAAAAAAATTGTTTAATGTGTCTTGCAGAACTCATCCCGAATGCTTTATTTATTTACTTTTATACGAATGAAATCTTGAGTACATCATTTTTTTATGGCATACAAGCACACAGTCCACCGGATGGTAAATGATTACTGTGGTCATAGACATCAACATCATCATCATCATCATTACAGCCCTTCACAAATCCACTGCTGAACGTAGGCCACCCCCAAGGAATACCACACAGCACGGTCCTGAGCCACCTGCATCCATCGACTTCCTGCATGTCTTACCATATCGTCACTCCATCTAGTGGAGTGCATCGAGTGGGACGCCCTACGCTTAGTGCTCCCAACAACTACCGGCATAGGTGTGACATGGACATTATACATGATCTTTGTTTTGTCCATGTTCATCTTAATCCGTTGGGAGGCACTATTGAGGTCACTGATTGGCAAAAAGCGTTTGTTAGATTAAAAATTTTTGTACTGACGATTTTGTATTGTGGGTAGGAAGCAAACTAAAATATATCAACCACCTTACAAACTAGTTATTAAACCACCTATCCACCCATCCCATGGTTTCGTACTCTGGTTCTGTACTCGGATAGCCATCGTAGCCCTACTGTACAAACACTTCAGCACTTCAATATACCGGACAGTCAACTTGGCACCGCTGAAGGGACTGCAGCACCGTCCAAATTTCGACAGAATCAAAGGCTAGTTCACAATAGCCAGAAATAGTGGCAAATCGTACTCCTCGGACTTCTGCACAATTTGCCGAAGGGTATGTACGTGGCCTATCGTACACCATTTACAACACTCTTGTCAAACCACACCTTATGTACCTTATAGAAGGTGCCTTATATAGGAAGCGCTACCAAAACTAGACTAGCTAACCTACGTCGCTCAAAATAAAGTCATAAAAATACTCTTCCAATATCCTTTTCGAAAATCCACCTCAAAAATCTATAGTGAAACAAAAATTATGACCATACAACAGTTATACATTTATCACTTATGTCTTTTAATCCGGAAAATTACTGACAAAAACATTCATTCCAGTATCACTTTCACTAAAGCAAAACACCTCAGACAACGAAGAACGAACGAAGAGCCAGCTTTCTTGTCCTACCTAAAACTAGAACGTCCTATGGTAGAAAAACATTAACATATGAAGGAGCGCAGCTCTACAATAACATACCTGCACACATTAAAATGTACACTCATTTGACACATTCAAAATAAAATTAGCAGAATACGTTTTAAAAAATTACACAAATTAACAATGACCACCATAACGAATCAAAATTTTGTTATTCTTTTTTTATTTTCTCATGTAAGTGACTAATGTAAGTCTTTATGAGAATAAATGTCTTTAAACCTAACCTAAATAATAAAAAATCTGCGGTTGCTAACCCGCCTGCCAAGCGAGACAACTGTGGTAAGGATATTTACACCTTGTTGCCTGAGGAATAAATACTTATGGCCCTATATTCAACAGTGAACTTTGATATACTGTAATGATATTGATGATAATACTTTTATTGGACTATGGATTTTTTATGGGGTCAAGGTCTATTGCAAGGCTAAATTGAAGAATATGATATTTATTATACGGATAGTAAAATACGGCAACAGTAATAAAATTAAAATGTTTTAGTGTCAATATAAGTAAATTTATGTGCATATATTATGCAAGTCGTAGTCCGATAGTTAGAATTAGCCAGATCGTAATCTGTCTGGGCATTTTATGATACGTCGTCTATAGCACGTCTCTAGTAAATAATATCAGCGACAGTAGGTTAAGGAGCAGCTGGGGTGACTCTTGGGCCACCTCAAAGCCGCGTACATTTATATATTACGAGTATATAAATGAGCCACAAAGTGCTATGCCGGTTTGTCATCGGCGAAATCAGAAAACAATATGCCTAACTCTACGATTGGACTACGACATATACAACTAATATATTTCAAAACATCAACATAATACAGCAATTGAAATTCGACTCCAGCATTCCGTATTTATTAACCACTATGTTACAAACAGCGATAAACAAAACACGACGTGACGAATCTATTCAAGAATGAAAATATCGCACATCCACACTTGACTCACAACCGCTCGTTTGCCACACGATGCCCGGTGTGCAATGCACGTGTTTACTATAAACATAAACAATATCATACCTTGTTTTCGATAGATGCTTTATCATATTCTTATACTTTATTAATTCTTATCCAATTTTTACACCCTAGCCGCACCTCAACTTACTGTCGCTGATATTATTTGACAGATGCTTTTGTATTTTCGACAAAGTAAGATAATAGAAAGCATGGTCATTTTAATGATTATACGGACTTGACTGTATCTGTTTATCCAGAAAGCCAACGATCACACCTAGTTTTAGCCATGAATGAATCGAATACACCTAGGTTTAACCAATTGCATTCGCCTGAACCTTGTTGTTGCCGGCTAAACCTAAGTATAACCGTTCTTCGGCTTTTAGCCCTAACATACTAACATTATACAATATAACATATGTAACTAACATTGTAGAGTTAAATAATATTAGTACATCGCGGCTAAATGCCGAAGTGCTGTTACACATAGGTTTAGCAGCCGATGGCGGTAATAGTAATGAAAACATTACTCGAAAAAAAAATCTAATTAAACGTATCTAAAAATCATTTTATCATCGTCATCATTACAGCTCTTCATAAGTCCACTGCTGAACATAGGCCTCCCTCAAGTAATGCCACAAAGCACGGTCCCGAGCCACCTGCACCCATGGACTTCCTGCATGTCTTACCAGGTCGTCACAGAGGGTGGCCGCGAACTAGTTACATTTGCTGAATTTTTAATTTTGTCAAATAAAAAAAAACTAACAACGCAATTAACATTACAAATATTTCCATTATCTCTCCAAGTCATCTTAAAAGGCTTATGCCAGGAGTGGATCACGGCAGTGGCGAGTTAAATGGCGGATTCGAACTCACGAATTTTAAGTTTTCGGTCTTTAACTACTCGTATTAGGCTATTATCACTAAAATTTTATTTCTTTTAAACGTAACTAGTTTCGAAATGACCCAGTGAACACTTTTAACGATCAAAGGATAAGGGGGATATTATATAATCCGATTCCGACCGGATCACCGAAGTCACAGCAGTCAGTCTCAACGGAGATAAGCGATCTGCGCTGGACATGATTATAGTGCACGAGTGTGTGCACAAGCACAAATGCACTCTCTTATTCCCTCACTCTCACAGCATGATGAGAGAGACACCTAAAGGGACCGAGAAGATCAGACGCAGGAAGAAAGGCTTTACGTGATTTCCGGGGCATGGATATAACACTGCCAACTTCCTGATTCCGGGATGTCACTGAGAATTTATTGACATAAATAACAATAACAGATGTTTTGCCCGACTGGAGATTCGTCTTCGGGACCACGTTTTTTTTTTTATAGGATAGGGTGACAAACGAGCACACAGTCCACCTGATGGTAAGTGGTCACTGTGACCCATAGACTTCTATCCTCAATAAAGACCCAAGATGCAGACACGTTGTAACCCTTGAGGACTAAGATGGAATGCCTCTTTGTCAGTAAAAAGGGTCTCCGGTTCTCTACACTCACCATACAAAACACAGCAGCGTTAAGCTGCTATTTTACGCTGGTTTTCTGTGAGAGCGTGGTCCTTCCCCGGTCGAGCGGAGCCATTCGTGCTACAACTATACTACTAATATAGCTGCAGCATAGCTCTACCACGTAAAAAACGCTCTACCACGTGATCAAAAGTATCGCTTACGACCACTAGACCTATGAAGCAGTGATAAGAAGATGTACAATAATTACAAACTATTATAAGTCACGTTATTCAGCCATTGCATGACAATAAGTATAATATAATTAACTAGCGGTCCGCCCCGGCTTCGCACGAGTGATTCCTGGATCTCGACAACAGCGCCACCCACCGCGTCCAATTGTGAATCTAAACCATTTAGGGACCCACCCAAATACACACAATTGTTTTTATCAAAATCAGTTCAGCCGTTTTTGAGTTGTATCGAGACTAACAGACAGCAATTGATTTTTATATATAGATTTTTATTAAATTTTAACGCCCCCGCACATCTCTTTGTGGATGGAATTTCGTCATTCTACTCGGCGAAAGGAATATTCATACCAAAATTCAAATCTTTAAGCCATATGGTTCCAGAGATATAGGTAATGAGTCAGTACAATGATATTTGTACATAAGAGTATAAAATAATTGAAGTACCTGTCTGTAAAATCCAAATAACTGCATGCTGTTTAATTCATTGCATGCCATTAAGACATGAGTAACCATTTCTTTGTCTGCCTTTTGTCTGCCTGCCTGTGTGTTTGTCTGATGTAGGCTATATTCTTTTCAAGAAAACAAAGTAATTTTTGTGAAATCGAAAAAGTGATTAAAATAAATGGTTTTTAATGACTATCCCATAAACTAAAAGAGATACAAAACCTTTTTTGGTTTTCAATTTTACACAAAAAAAGGTCCTTAGGCTTTATCTATCCGAACAAAAACAGTTTCACTGTAAAGCATCGCGCCAAGTACCATTTCAACTATAGTTACAAAAATAATGATTACATTTTTACAAAAAATTATAAAATAAAAAGAAACCAAGTACATACCCGTTTTAGATTCGAAACAAAATTTTGCTGTAAAAAGTAATAATAAAAAAATGGTGCACTTGGTGTGCATGATTAAGAGTATCGATCACCAAACTTGACATTGGAAGTCGTTTTTTTATAACTTTTTTGAGTTATGCTCGTACTATAAAGTATAATGCACACCAAGTACATAATTTTTTATTATTACTTTTTTCAGCAAAATTTTGTTTCGAATCTAAAACGGGTATGTACTTGGTTTCTTTTTATTTTATAATTTTTTGTAAAAATGTAATCATTATTTTTGTAACTATAGTTGAAATTGTACTTGGCGCGATGCTTTACAGTGAAACTGTTTTTGTTCGGATTTCATATCTTTTTGTAAAGTACGCAATTTCTTTTTTTTTTCAAATATCGCACACCTCATAGCGCAAAGCGGTTGAGTTTGTGCTTTACTCTCAACACGTCAAGGTCAAGAAATTTTTTGCTCTTTAACTACCTCTACAACTGATTTGCACTCATAAGATAATATGAGTAGATTTTTTTCAAGAAAATTTAATCAATCTATCTCATATTTTGTATAAATCAATTTTATTTTGCTATTTTTACAAAACTGTAAAAAATGTTCGTGGACGTCTGGATTTTTTTTTGCATGATCACGATAACTCTCGAAAAATTTAACGTATCGAGACCGGGTATTGTTTATTTTTTTAAGAATTATTTAAGAATTATATTAACTAGGTACTTATTTCATAACAATACTGATGTTTTTTATATAAAAAAGTCTCCATTCATTATACAGTCAACTTAGGTATAAAACTTTAACTTTGAATTTCAATATAACTCTGAATAAAGCTCTACTAACAATTAAATATAGCTGTGCAATGTGACGCGTCAACAAACTGTAAAGCTGTGTACTATAAAGGATTATAATCATTTGATACCGAGATAAATGAAAACATGGCTTAAAAGACAAGCATCCCAGTTAACAGTCTTTAAAAAGATAAATAATTCGGCCGAAATTATTAAAATCTTTTTATGGAGTGTAGAGTAGAAGGAGAACCCTTATAAAGTGCGAAAGTTGAAAAAGTGTCTCACTATATACTGAAAATAGAGGTTCCAAAACCTACCACAATAGCGCTGGCTTCTGAAAACCTACCATATGAGTATAGCTGTTGTAGACGGAGTGAAGTCAGCTGAATTCAAATATTTATAAAATTTCATGATTAGAGTAGTTAGTAAAATGCCAGTATACAAAACCTTAAGTATTTACGTAGTACAAAACCTAGCAGATTGGTCGGTCCTTGTTTATTTCTCCATCTTATTCTAATAAATTTTGGCACTTTTTTTTAAATTTATCCTATGCTACTGCAGCGTCACCATTATTGGACGCGTTTTTAGGGACACTTTTCATATATAGAGATGGTCCTCCTTGTACTCTACACTCCATAAATCTTTCGTGGAATCTAAGGAGTGTAGAGTAGAAGGAGAACCATCTTATAAGGTGCGAAAGTTGAAAAAGTGTCCCATTATATACTGAAAATAGAGATTCCAAAACCTACCACAATAGCGCTGGCGTCTTAAAAACTACGATATGAATATAGCTGTTGTAGACGGAGTGATGTCAGCTGAATTTAAATATTTAAAAAATTTCATGACTAGAGTAGTTAGTAAAATGCCAGTATACAAAACCTCAACTATTTACGTAGACCAAGCGGATTGGTCGGTCCTTGTTTATTTCTCCATCTTATTCTAATTAATTTTGGCGCTTTTTTTTAAATTATAGGATAAATTTAGTGCTAGTGCAGCTAGCTAGTGCAGCGCCACCCTTATTGGACGCGTTTTAGGGACACTTTTTATATAGAGATAGTCCTCCTACTACCCTAAACTCCATAGTAGAATCTTTTTAGTGTTATATGGAATCAATTGATAAACAAAATGATAAATGGCTGTATAAAGTGTTGACGTTTCGTTAATAATCAAATATATGAAGTTAAAAATTAGGTGAGGTTATGTTGTCATCTGTTACCTTGGTGTTTTTAAAATCGATATTTCACTTTAGAAAATATCGAGGTTCTAATATCGCTTTTTTATGAGCGATGTTGCATCCCTACCGCCATACCAATATTCTCAAGATAGAACATGCCTACGCGGGTTGCGCTTACAGCATCCAATAAGGATGTTGAACGTGTACTTGGCGAGAGACACTACAGTGTTTCCGGATGTCTTCAAAATGATTATTTATTCGATATCTATATTTATATGGTGATAAAAAACATCAAAAATATCGATATATTTTTCATATACTTTGATGTTTTTAGAATAGAATAGAATATTTTTTTATTCAATATACATTACTTGAGTAATTCTTATTGAAAATCATTTTTTACTTTACCACTGGTTCGAAAAAAACCCTCTGTCCTAGGAAGAAACAACTAGAAACCCAGCGGTACTTTTTTTAAATAAATTTTACAATACAAAATGATTACAAACTGTTTACAAAATTTATTTTGAAACTGCTTGGAAGCGACCACCTCATTCCCAGAGGTTTTTATCAACCATGTATTCATTTATACTATAATAACCCTTTTTTTAAATCGATGTTTCACTTTCGAAAATATCAAGGTTCTAATATCGCTTTTATATGAGCGATGTTGCATTCCTACCGCCATACCAATATTCTCAAGATAAGGTGTCTATCTGCTTAGACGCCTTGAGATAATATTGCCAACTATCTGCTGGCTCAAGTTGCCGTCGAAATCGCCAAAGGACTGCGCAATGTGACGCATCAACATATTGTAAAGCAGTGTATTATAAAAGATTATAATCATTTAATGCTGGGATAAATGAAAACATGGCTTAAAAGACAAGCATCCAAGCCAAAAATCTTGAAAATAAATAAATGAAAACATGGCTTAATAGACAAGCATTCAAGCAACAGTCTTTAAAAAGATAAAAAATTCCACCGAAATTAATAAAATCTTTTGTGGAATCAAAAAGTGCGCAAACAAAAATTTGAGATATTGAAAAGTATAAAATAATTGATAGATAGAAATAATTTTTAGTGTTATATGGAAACAATTGATAAACAAAATGATAAATGACTGTATAAAGTGTTGACGTTTCGTTAATAATTAAATATATGAAGTTAAAAATTTGGTGAGGTTATGTTGACATCTGATTCGAGAATATATACACTGTAGTCTCACGTCTACACGTATATGTTGAACGTGTACTTGGCGTGAGACACTACAGTGTCTCCAGATAATTGTATTAAACTAAGTAAAGTAAAAATACACATTTAAATGCTATATTTTTATTAATTTTATATATTTATATATTTTTCGTTGGTTTGAATGCAATGCAATCGCCATGCTAATCAATGCCTTGTTTAATACGCAAAATAGAGGCTACATGTTTGTTTATATCTAAATCTGTTTCGTGTTTTTGCACTAATTAAATTTATTTAAAGGAATATTTTTTTAGGGAAGAGGGGGCAAACGAGCATGCAGCTCACCTGATGGTAAGTGACTACCGCCGCCCATGAACAACCGCTTTACCAGGGGAATCACAGGTGCGTTGCCGGCCTTTTAGAAAGGTGTAAGCTCTTTTCTTGAAGGTCCCTAAATCGTATCGGTCCGGAAAAATCGTATACATTACATGCGTAATTCTTATTGAAAGTCATTTTTTACTTTACCACTGGTTCGAAAAAAACCTCTGTCCTGGGAAGAACCAGCAAGAAACCCAGGGGGGCTTTTTTAATAAATTTTACGATACAAAATGATTACAAAATATTTACAAAATTTATTTTAGAAACTGCTTGGAAGCGACCATCTCATTCCCAGGGTTTATTATCAACCATGTATTCATTTATACTATAATAACCCTTTTTTAAAATCGATGTTTCACTTTCGAAAATATCGAGGTTCTAATATCGCTTTTTTATGAGCGATGTTGCATCCCTACCGCCATACCAATATTTTCAAGATACGGTGTCTATCTGCTTAGACGCCTTGAGATAATATTGCCAACTATCTGCTGGCTTAGGTTGCCGTCGAAATTGCTAAAGGGCTGCGCAATGTGACGCTCAACATATTGTAAAGCAGTGTAGTATTATAAAGGATTATAATTATTTAATGCTGAGATAAATGAAAACATGGCTTAAGTGACAAGCATCCAAGCCAAAAATCTTGAAAATAAATAAATGAAACATGGCTTAAAAGACAAGCATTCAAGTCAACAATCTTTAAAAAAAATAAAAAATTCCATCGAAATTAATAAAATCTTTTGTAGAATCGGAAAAGTGAGCAAGCAAAAATTTGAGATCTTGAAAAGTATGAAATAATTGATAGATAGAAATAATTTTTAGTGTTATAAGGAAACAATTGATAAACAAAATGATATATGACTGTATAAAGTGTTGACGTTTCGTTAATAATTAAATATATGAAGTTAAAAATTTGGTGAGGTTATGTTGACATATGATTCGAGAATATATACACAGCCTCACAGTTCTTACAGTATGTTGAACGTGTACTTGGCGTGAGACACTACAGTGTCTCCGGATTATCTCTACTTCAATACAAAATTGATACTTTTTCACTTTCAACACCATTTTACAACAAAACTACGTGTTAAATAAGTTGATTATACCTTATTTACGTAAACATAATAGATCTTCAATTACTAAACATTTTTCCATAATGCTAGTTTTCGAATACATGAAAAAAAACCAAGTATGTACAAAGAGGTTTTTCTTGATTAATCTACTTGCCCAAAAACATTATAAATCTGCAGGTATTTTTGTTCTACGCAGAAAGTTAAGTTAAAAATAAATTAAAATTTAACGCGATATAATTCGATTCGCGTTTATATACTAAACATTAAGTTATTGTTTTGTTAAATAGTGCTAAGTGGGTAAACACGTTATACAAGAAAATAGGTACTCTTACCTATTTTCTCCAACCATCAACGATCCCTTTATACCATTCATTATATGTCCGTCAGAAACAATTGATTGCTCCACTATGACTGGATTGTGTTTCTAAGTGATTAACGGAAAGCGATTAACGCAGACACGAAGTCGGTTATCAATTCGACTGCATGTTTTTTGTATGTATTTTACCAATTCCAATCAAAACCAATTCTGATTAACATTATTTCGTCAATGGCAGTCCTTTATGAATTTGGAAAACAATTCTTATTGCTGACAAAATAGAGGTTCATGTTTTTAGACAACATTGAAATTGTGATATTTCCTTAGTCCTCTCAAAATAATTTCGCATACAGAAGTCGGGGCTATAATTCTTCTATAAAATAAAAGAAGAATAAAGTGTGAAAATATTACATTCTTCTTTTATTTTTTATTAAGTTTTTTTTTTTGCTTTTTATAAATAGGCCAAATTTCGACGAAGATCCCAACGATGTTGAATATTATCGTTATTTAATACCGTTTAATCGAGGATGCTTAACACGAAGGCCAAGAAATTGCCTAATTATTGTTGCCTCGAAAGGTTTTACGTGGTAGAGCCACGTAAAACCATTACAATTTATACAATTCTTCTTACATTATGGTTGTAGCACGAATGGGTCGGCTCGATCGGAGTAGGACCACGCTCTCACAGAATAGCTGCTGTGTTTCGTATGGTGAGAGAAGAGAACCGGAGACCTTTACACTGGAAACGAGGCATTTCATCTTAGTCCTTACGGGTGACAACGCATCTGCATTTTGATTTGTAATCGAAGATAGATGTAGATGTCTATGGGCCACAGCAACCACTTACCATCAGGTGGACTGTGTGCTCGTACGTCACTTCCATTCTATAAAAAAGGCATAAGTAGGTACAGGAGGTGGGTACTCTCTATTCCTTCACTCTCATAGTTCGATGGAACGTTAATTCGACACGATCGGAGCGAGATCAACATAACCAACGGTTTCTTGGACACGGGGATGAGGCACCCCTAAACGCAAGTGCAATTATGCAGTGTCACGAATAAATATTTAAAGAAATTGTAATGTGTCCTTACGTCTTAATTTTGTAAGTTCTTGTTTAAATTTTAGGAATAAAGATTGTAGGCTTAACTTATTAATAAGATTAAGCTAGAGTTGTTTTATATATAGGCCCAATATACGTTTTTATTTTCTTAATTAACATATTATGTTTTCTTAATTAATATATTATGTTTTTTAATATTATGTTTTCTTCGATGTTTTTCACATTTACAATATCAACGACTTTCATTGGCTATGTTTCATGTACTACACATACTTTTAACAACTGTAAATAATTGTAATAAATTAAAACCACAATACAACCTATCAATTTTAAGTCAGGCAATGAGCACCGAAATTCATATCATTATGTCAATATACAAGTTCCATCGTATTCATCAATAATTTTTACGTGTAATTTAAGACCGTAGGTATTTCGTAATACCGACCGCGTAAAACAGTGTTCAATGCTTTTTACGCCGTACAACAGGTTCTAAAATAAGCACCTGTAAATGCTCTTTATACCTATTTACCACAACTTAAACTTTGTGATAAACAGAGATGGTAAAAACTCACGCATACTTATGAAATTTATATTAAGTTTTATTTTTTTGTAAATGACATTCATAATTCAGATTGCGTTGAGAGTTTATATCCTCACGAAAAGGTTCTTTCATTATTGTATGCATGGAAATATGAAAATATGCGCATATATTTACATATTACGAGCATGGAGAATTATTATTTATAATTTAAAAAATCAAAGGATTCATTTAAAAGTAAAATATATTTTTTCTAAACCATTAATTTATCTACACATATTACATATTTGTTTTCTTATATTTACGCGAAGACTAAAAATTAAATAAAACAATTTTTACGGATTTTATCGCCAAGATCCCAAGCAGATGGCAGCACCCATCCATCTTCTCTATTGAAATTAGGATGTTTTTTAATTTCAATAGCCTCGCGAATCCTCCTTGGTAGGAATCGGTGTTCTTTTGCGAGGATTTGTGGTCTATCAAATCTAATGTAATGGCGGGGACGATCTTGATGATGTTCACAAACTGCAGACTTCCCGGAACGTCGGTGCTTCAAGTCAGCTATATATTCTTTTACGCGGGTTTTTATAGATCTTTTTGTTTGTCCTATGTAAGAGAGACCACATTCACAATCCAGCTTGTGCACTCCTGCATCTTGTAGAGGGATATGAAACTTGACGGATGGTAAAAATTGACTAATCCTCTTCGGCGGCTTGAAGTATGTATTAATAGAAGCTCGCTTCAAGATGTAGCCAACCCTAAAGCTATATCATTGCAACCCATCACAAGCCTGTTACTGATCATAGGTCTTTCCCACAAGCTACCACAAAGCACGATTTCATTTTGGTCTGTCTTGTTAAAAACCCTTTCTTTAACTTGTAATCTAATCCATAAAGATTTATGATGAGAGGATCAGAAGGTCTTGCACTTACACACACAAGGTTTAACGATACCGTTTCTACTTAAGTCTGTCACTTAGCCCAACCATGAACGTAGTAAAGGAAGCCCTCTAGGGGTCGTCGCCCCGTGAAGTGGGCGCGCCAGCTGAAAACCAAGCTTTCAGAGCGGCAACACCAATGCTCCAACTCGTCTATTTTTTATTACGCCAGAACTGTTTAAAGTTACTCGTCATCTTTAAAAAAACTTTCTATAATAATATAAAATTAAAAATTTTGTACAACAGACTTTAATATAAATTATTAAGAATAAATCAAAAACTATTGGTCAGCTCTTGATCAAATTTATATGGGACCACATGAGAATCGCCAGCTTTCAAATAAAAAAAGAATCATCGAAATTGGTTCACCCAGAAAAAGGTTATGAAGTAACACACCTAAGAAAAAAAAACAAAAACATACAGTCGAATTGAAGTCGGTAGAAAAGTAAAATACGACTTCAAAGAACTAAAAGGAGTAAAAAAGTGTGTGTCAGCTCCGACACACGACTGGAGTTTACTCCTTGCGCACGATTATTTATTTATACGATTATTTCTTTAGATAAGTTGCGCACGATATTACGTAATCATGGAAACATGAATACATAACGTAACGCAAGAGGTAACGTTTGACTTTACTCCCCATATACATTTTCATAACCCGGGCTTATATATGAAAATCGATTCTTAAGGAATAAAGTCCAATAATTCTACATTAAGAAGACTAAGACATAGTGTATGTAGGAATTACAATAATACATAAATACAAAAAAAATACAGTCTAATTTAAGACTCTTTCTTTGAAGTCGGCTAATTTGGTGACATACTTTAACTTTTTTATGCGTCGCTTGAACATATTCAATGGTACTCTAAATTGAAATGACATAAAAACCTATTAAGTATATTAAACATTTATATTAGACTTAAAAAAAAACCTAAACAACACGCATCGATCCTAAGCTCATTATTTATTTTATCCAGGTGATCCTGATCAGGATACTAGGATAAAGTTATTAAAATTATTGTGTTGTCATCGGTCCGTGATACAAGTTGGTGAAAATTACATAATAAGATTTCGTTACATAGATATATAGATAACGTTACTGTTACTATTAGAGCCTACTAAAGTCCACTGCTAAACACACGCCTCCCCCAAAGATTGCCTAATAGGGGGGATATTTGCTATAGTTCTCACGCTGGGCAAACAGTTTGACAACCGCAATTTTTTAAGTCATTTTTGTTTCCCTGATAATTTGGGATAGTGGTTATTCTTACACTGCCACTACACGGTTCGATAGATAGATACACGTGAAGATAATACGTGTTGATAAATAAACGTCGTTCTGATGTTAAATGTAGAAATATGATGAACATTTGGAAAAAAGGGTTCCGTACTATCAATTGTGTGGTCGCACGTGTGGTGGTGGCGTGGTGCATTATAGTCCTCAGGGGCGACAACGCATCTGCATTTTGATTTGTAAATCGAGGATAAATATAGATGTCTATGGGCCACAGCATCCACTTAGTATCAGGTGGACTGTGTGCTCGTTTGTCTTTGATTGATCACACTTCGTAAAGAACGTCTAGCCTTCGCCTAAGAGGAGTTTTGCGAAATACCATAAATATCTTATGGCTTCCTACATGGCGGTGTAATAATGTCGTTTACATCAAGTTTTATGGGTCACAGTAACCACTTACTATCAGGTTGACTGTGTGCTCGTTTGTCACCTTATCCTATTAAAAAAAAGTTCTACTATATAGAAACTTCATTTTTCCAACTATTGTTCCAGCGCGTCTTTTCTACATAATGCTCAAGCAAACGGTCCCATGGCGTAGTGGCTTAATAATTGAGTTGCAGCGCTAAGGGCCGCGGGTTCGAATCCCGCACGGAACAAGTATTTGCATGGCCTACAAATAATTAATTGTTGCTGGTCTGGATGTTTGTCCTTGTGCAATTTATGTTTGTAAACGGCCCTCACGATACAGGAGAAAATCTTAGTATGGAGGTTACGTTTTTTAAAAAAAAAACACTAAAGAAGCTTAGTCTTCTAAGCTTAAACCGTTTTAAATAAAAATAGCTTTTACCTAAAATACTGTGTCCTTAACTACCAATTTCCAAGTCGTCAGACGGCGAAGCAATTAAGTTAAAGCGATCCGGCAGTAATGTTCTGTTTTAATGCGGCTATTAAAATTTTTATATATTCACGCTAAACTGTAATTAGGAGGTTAAGGGTCGCGTGAGAGCCAATAGGGCGTGCCTACTATCCTCATAGCAATACTTGTTGGCACACATCACATGAGCACTCTTGAACCGTCATTAATAACTGCGAGGTGCGCCTCTGTGGTAGGGACAACTTTACGATCCGATAGCAAATATGACATTTTATTTCCAACTTTTTTTTTTATAAAGTTACTTACTATTTTTATTAAAAAAGTAAATTAATATAGTGAGTAGTGACGTTTTGTTCGATATTTTGAAACTTAATTATTTCTAAACAAAAATTAAAAATATAAACCTATAATTTATTTCACATGATAAGTATCTTATGGTCAGCCGGAATTTTCAAGCAACAAGAAAAGAGTGAACATAAACATGAATAAATGCACAGTTGTCACATGTGTGTTAAGTGTAAGAGTCCAACAATGGACTTAAAGCGACATTTTTTAAATTTGAACCTCTGTAAATGTACTAAAATGTAATAATTGCAAGAAAAAATATCTATTCAAATATATAATATAATGTATCTGTTTGTAATATCAAAATAACAGCTTTTTACTAGATGCATATGAAAGTATATACGGTACTTATAACAAAAAAAAAAACACTTTTTACAATTTTTGTATGTCTAGCTGTCTGCCTTTTTACTCCGGCTAATCTCCGAAATGACTGGACCTATTTTGATGGGACTTTCACTGGCAGATTTTGTAAGGAGTAATTTATATTAGGCTACATTATTTTAGAAAAAGAGTTAGGGTTCCGCGCAAAAAATTAAAACCCATGTAATCCAATCGTAATAAATTCCACGCGGACGAAGTCGCGGGGAACAGCTTTTTTGAAAGCTGAATATACGAACAAGCACTCCCCGTGGTAAATGCGAAAGAAAATGCAAAGGGATGCAACATCTCTTCGCAGTGCCAATGAATCGAGCCGATCGGAAAGGACTCGGTCGTCGACGATTCGAGCCGCTCTGTGCTGGATGCGGTCAAGTGGAAGGAGCTGGCACTATGAAGCCCCTGCCCAGAGATGTGAACAGTATTCCATGTGAGGCCGAACTGCGTCTTGCAAAGTTGCAGGCGGTGTGCCGGCATAAAATACTGTCCCGCTCTGCTGAGCACGCCAAGCTTTTTAGAGGCCAATTTGGCCTTCTCTTTCCAGTGACCACGAAACTGCACGTCACTCGATATGTCGACGCCGAGGATTCCGATACTGGCTGAGGCAACAAGGGGAGTACCTTGAAACTGAGGAGATACGACAAAAGGGGTTCTTTTCAGCGGTAAACGCGCAAACTTGTATCTTCTGAGGATTAAACTGCACTAGATTTAGTCGACCCCAGTCTGAGACTTTGTTCAACAAAGTCTCGAGTTCAAGTTCAAGTTTGTTCCGGTATTCCACGACGTTTTCCCGAGAAATATTGGCACGGCCGGTGTATAGAGCATCACCAGTGCTGTCATCCGCATAGCAATGAATGTTACCAGTTTGCAACATATCATTGATATGCAGAAGAAACAGCGTTAGTGATAGCACACAGCCTTGTGGAACACCAGCGTTAATAGGCTTGTAGTCGGAGCATGCACCGTCTACAGCGACCTTGATGCTTCAATCTGCAAGGAAGCTGGTTATCCAATTGCACATTTTCTCGGGAAGCCCATAGGAAGGGAGCTTCGAAAGAAGCGTTTTGTGCCAAACCCTATCGAAGGCCTTCGCAATGTCCAATCTAACGGCCAACGCCTCCCCCTTGGACTCTACTGCCTCCGCCTGTCTATGAATCAGGTAGACCAGAAGATCACCAGCTGATCGACCCCGACGAAAACCGTATTGGCGGTCACTAATCAGCTGGTGATCCTCCTGGTCGGCGGTGTGTTCCCCCGTCATCAAGAGTCGAGTTGGACGCAAAAAGGGAGCCTAAAAGGTCGGCTTTCTCTTTTGCGGCGTGGGCCAGTGAGTCGTCCTCCTTTTGCAGAGATGGTAGTGATGGCTTACAGAAATTCCCTTGGACAGCCTTGGCGAGAGACCAGAATGCATGGGTTCCCGAAGGAAGGCGATCTAGTTTCTCGCCAAGTCTGCCTATGTGCTCTGACATTTGTAAGAAAATATCCGAGCCTTACGGAATCCCACATTCACTCAACATCGCCATCTTGGACCCGTCGCTGCAAAAAACATGTTGCTTGCATTGGAATGAAATTTTGCTTTAGAATAGCTTACTCACAAATAAAATGATCCTTTCTTTATGATTGGGTACAGTACCTGCAACAAAGAATAAATGAAACAATTAATTGTTAACAAAAAGGGGGGTGCATTTTTTCATACCAAGCTACGACTGTTCTTTCAATTTGCAATTAAATTGTGAAAAATAACGGTTTAAACCTTTTTTTACACAATAAATTAAATAAAAATGATATTATTAGACTGTACATTTTGTGACTGCAACCGTGTCACTACATCATATTATAAAATGGATGAATCTAGTTGCTCTTGCTTTTTGTAGCAATTGATGATACATTATTAACCCCTAATATTATTCGGATGATGTCGCAATAGATGCTATGTGTTTCTTCGTTATTAATATATCGTTGATATAATTTTATAAATTCTTTCTTTCAGCGCAGCGCAATGGAATTTAATAAGCTTTCATCTGTATTAGTTATTGAACTATTTTCTATTAGATAGAAATCTGTAAAAAAACTAATAAACTGAGAGTATTTCACTCACAGCGACTAGCATGACTCAAACTGCGAGCTTCTTTGTCTCCCGGCATCGGCAGTTCATATTGTGTTTTCTTTTTGTTATTGTTTTTGTGTTTAATGTTTTTTTTTTTGTACGTAGTTTAAGCAATGCCAGCACTACTTTAAATTTGCATAAATTAAGATAAAAGTAATATGTGGAGGTTTGTAATTAGCAATTCTTATCACCATTTTGTAACTTTACTAAAATATTAGTCCGTAAGCCTTCTTAAAATGAGTCAATAGATAAATAATAAATTAAAATTAATAAATTATAGCTGATGTAAATAATCGACGCTCCAAGAAGTCTGCAGTATGTAGACATGCAGACTTCTTGGAGCTCGCCCCTACCGCCCCTACCATTACATCAGATTTGATAGATAACAAAACCTCGCACCAATCTTACAAAGGTGATCGCGAGGTTACTGAAATCAAGAAATCTCCTAATTTTAATAGAGAAGAAAACTGGGTGATAACATTTGCTTGAGATCGCAAAATGCATACTAGGTAGGTACTGCTAGATTTAAAGATACGTTCTGCGTAGATCAACTAATAATTCATTCTTTAAGGCTTAAGGTATCCCGGGTTAACCATGACATCAGGACGTCAAACCTCCGTAATCATCGTTATTTAAAATTTTCAAATGAAACGCGAAAGCATCAGTAAATATCTGCATATAATGTAAATTTCATTACTATACGAAACAATCTCATAGACATTTATATTCATGGTGGATACTATGCGCCATTAAATGTCGCTTTCCGCCATTGCAGCAGGCTGAGAACTTTATAAACGGATGATAAATCAAAACAACATGGCGTGAGTGCACGGCGCGGCGCCTCTGGTAAACAAAGGAATAAAAGCAATGGCATAATAAATTCACGTTCTGTAAGCAACTGGGTCAACATCGCCCCCGAAATGGCAAAGCGGTTTTAACCGAGATGCCACAGACTTAGGGTCACCACAAAATCAGCATTTCATCAGGACAGTCGGATACAGTGCAAAGCGTGAAATACGTTGATAAATGTTGGCATGTATGTTAAGCCGCGTATCCACCAAATATTTTGACAACAGTTATGTTTACAACTGTTTTCAACAAGCGTCTCCATCGAGGGAACAAATGTTGGCAACAAGCGGCAACAAGCGTATTCCTTTGATGTTGACTCCGAAAATGGAAACAAGTTTTGTTGGCAACTGTTGTGTTGGCAACAAAACTTTGGTGGAGACGCGGCTTTATATGATAATAATTTAATGTTGCCAACATTTACCTCCTTCACTTTTAAAAATTAGTCTACGAAATAAACGAAGCTTCTTCAATTTATTCTTTAAATAAGCATAATATACTCAAGTAGATAAAATAAATTAATTTGAAGAATCACAAATCAAACTGTACGCACAACGTGCTTCCTATTATTGAGAGAAATAATCTGCACATCGGATTTCTTGATGGAAAACCCAATAACTGATTTTGGCTCAACTCAGGATTGGATGCCAAGTCGTCATGCACCTTTTGATCACTCACTGATTACTGTAAATAGAAGACGAAACAAATAGTTACTTGAGTCTTGTTTTACTCTCGGACAAGTTTAGTCACTCTACACTTATCTTGTGTTTTTATACAGTCGCATAATCCCGAATATCATTATCGAATTAAAATATTTTTTGTAAATCTTTAGTTAATTGAATTTTTTCGTACCTACCGCGAACTAACTTGTTTTAATTGACTATAACGGTACAAACTCATATACTAAGTTTTTAATATCCGAAAAAAAATTGCATATAATATACTTCATGCACCGATGTTATTTATATATTGTTATATACAGGCTGTCCCAGTAATGGTGGATAATCCGGTACCTACGCGTGAGGGCGGAGGGGAGGTGGCCTCGGTTCCCTAAAAAAAAATTCTACCCCGAACGGTTCGCACTCTACGCCATGTTTTATAAAATTCCGAAAATTCGTACTTCTGCTCACATTTGTGGTCATCACGTCCACAGTTTAATGCCTAGATCGGATTTTTTTCTTTTAATGTGTTCCCTAATAATGATGTGAAATCTGTCGCCCTTGAAAATTTTACTTTACTATCTGCTCGCCATGTTTGAACTAATTCTAAGCTGTGTGAGCGAGACAAACAGTGAAACTTGACATGTTCTGTTATGTACAGTTGTGAAACTATGGTTTGTACTGTTTTCCATTTGTTAAGGATGCTTAAATTAATGAAAAGACATGAGTTATATCCAATTTTTTTTTTTACTTAAAATCATTTACAGAAAATGCTCGAACTGGCCTCCTCCTGCCCTTATGCAGGCTCTACATCTTTTTACAAACGGTCTTTCTAAAAAGTCTTTGATAATTTTTGGTTGAAATAACGTTCATCGATTGCTCCAATTGTTTTTTTATAAACTTGGTCCTTTAGGCAGCCTCAATATAAAAAATCTAATGGGTTAAGATCAGGTGATCTTTGTGGCCACAATAACGGCCCCATTCGGCCGATCCATCGATCAAGATGGGCTTCATTTATGTAACTCCTTACTTGGACGGCGTAATGTGGCGGACAACCATCATTATGGAGCCCGGATGGCTAGTGGCTCATCTTCTAATAAATGGGGCAGCTCATATTACAGAAATTCTAAATAATTGGCCCCATTCAGGTTACCCGGCAATTCATAGGGGCCTATGATTCTTCCGTTTAGTATTCCTGTCCAATAATTTATTTTAAACTGGTATTGCGACCTATCTTCTTTTTTGCTGGCTGTCAAGTGTCAACTGTGAAGATTATGCAAGTTAAGGTACCCGTCTCTTTTACACGTTGACTCGTCGCTCCACAATTTTTTTCTAAAAAACCCAGGATCTTCATCCATTCGCCTCAGCATTTCTCTACAAAAAGGTGCTGTGTTCGCGACGGCCAAACAACGTTAAGAAACAAAGTGATGCAAGAATATTGTTTTTGTATTAAAAGTGAAATTACCAACGAAATCGAGTAAATAGTTTGTTAATATAGTTTTACAGCATGTTTATAACTCTTAATATATTTGTATAGAAATGTCGTTTTGATAATAGTTAATATAAACAACTTTAATTGTATAAGAAAAAATCGACCAATCACAGCGCGTCGTATCGTAGAACTTTTTGGAAGTTTTAATTAACTGCGTAATAGTTAATACTGAAAATAATGAAAATAATTTTATGTTCCGAAAGAGTTATAAATATGATATTGAATTAGCATAAGGTATATAGATTAAGGAAGTGAAGGAATATTTTGTATAATTAATCGCATTTGGTAGTTATAGAAAAATTAAAGAATTAATGTACCCATAGATTATGAAAATTTGGGACATTTCGTTTAATAACTTTTTTAAATGTTAATGTATTGAATAACCTTTATCATATACTAATAAAGGACCAAAATGCCGCTTTAATGATGTATAGCATGTTAGTGTAGAATTTAATCTACCAGTGACAATCAGTAGTATCCGGTAGCAGCTGAAGTGACTAGTAGCAGTATATAGTGAACAGTGAAAGTGAAAGTGTTAGCTAGCCGAAAAAGGCTTGCAGAATGTGAAGACTGCAGACAATATCTGCTCGGGAGCCAATGAATGGGGTACTTGAGGATGAAGACGAAGGTTTGAAGTTGTAGTTTCCGAAGGTTATTGGTTGCGTGTTCATATCACGTCGGGTGGTCACCACTATGGCGGGTAGAAGGAAAAGGGGAGATCTCCCGCCGGGCAAGGTGTTCTGCCCGGGGAGTGGCCAACGCTCCGAGTTGTAGTTCAGAGCTATTCTATATATGCTGCTTTAACTTTGTTAGTGCGATTTAGGCTTCGATGTGTTTCCCTTGTGGCGCGACCACAGCGGCGCCACATAGTGAAAGTGTTAGCTAGCCGAAAAAAGTGGTAATTGAAATTCGCAATTATATATAGTGAAAAAGGGTTAGCTAGCCGAAAAAAGTGGTAACTGAAATTCGCAGTTACAAAAAAATGTCTTTTAGTTCTATCATAAAAGTAAGAGTAGAACGAATTAAACGAACCCTATTACACTGCACTATTACTAAGTACTAACTATAAAAGAGTATCGATGTTAGAGTAATTAAAAATGCGTAACTTACGCGTGACACATAAACGTCGGTTTATCAAAGCTTCGCATAATTAAACTCGAGAAAACGATAAGGCAAGCCGCGGGCCATTACCAGATAACATATAAGGGATTAATTGCTATGTGTCAAGGTTAATTTACATTATGCCCTGATTTAGATTAGCTTTTTTAATAAATTACTTGAACACTATTTAATGAAAATGTACAAAGATAGACGTGGTGAGTTATTTTTTTTCTATGGGTGACGAAACGAGCACTAGTTCATCCGATGGTAAGTAGTAGGTTCTGTGGCCGATAGATCTATCCCAAATTAAGAGTCAAAATGCAGAAGCATTGGCATCTCTAAAAACTAAGATGGAATGTCTCGTTATCAGTAAAGGGATCTCTGGTTCTCTACACTCAGCCTAAGAAGCAGGAATGTATTCTGAGTATGGTAGTTCCCCGGACGAGCCGACCTATTAGATAAGAAAGTATATACAACAGTGCGTGAATTTCTTTACACATTACAATATCCTTACAATGCGGGTGATACAACGCACGGTGTGCTAGCCGCAGTGAATAATCGTTTGATTGAGGCGCCGAGGGATCGATTCCGGAACGGGATAAGTTTAGTATTTGTAATGACTAGAAATAAGTGACTAATATAGGTGTGTGTTCATGTCTAATTTATATTTTTATAAAGCGGATAAACATATTTCTATAATAATAAAAAAAGTTAAATCTCAGTTCAGTTAAATAAAGTGGTACGTTTCTTAAAAAGGAACACCACACTATGATGATCTCAATTTTATTCTTTTTATTCTTATTATTCAAATTCATTTTACTTATTCGTTTGCGATATATGGATTACAATAGGTCTTAATAATTTAACAAAAATACAGCCATATTTCACCTTTCGGTGTGCAAACTACTTAAATACATTTTTTTATTGTTAAAATGGAAAATTCTGATTATTACATTAACATAATATAGTCCTATTTGTATATTTGCACTACTAACATATTAATAATTCACAAAATAATAATATAATAAATGTAATAATTGAAATTATAATGTCAAAACGAGTGTAAATTATTATGTCTCAAAATTAATAACATAGATAAAGTATTGTGTTTCATTCAATTGTCAAACAAATAATCGTCAATATGCTTTATTGATTAAAATATGTTTAGTTGTTTCTTAAAAATGTGAAGGCTCTCTGATATATTTAGGTAAATGGTTATACAGACGAGGACCCATGCAGAATACGCTTTGTTTAAACAAAACAATCTTACTATTGGGATGGCTCAATTAATCTGTATGACGCTGGACATTTAGAATTTTGTAAAGACTTAAGTTTTGACGTACTAATTTGAAATTAATGAAGTACGGCTTACAACTCTCACTTTGGTTAATTTCACAAATGGCTCGAAAGCAAATTTTCTGAGCTTTATATACTGTTTCTTTGTCCGTACAATTAGCCCAGAACATAATATCATATCTAAGTGTAGCCATAACATAAGCATGATGCCATTACGGCGGATGTGTCTACAACTTTCCAAGCATATAACGCATAGGAAAAATTATTTAACTTCATACACACACTGCTAACATGAGACCGCCAGTTCAAATTACATTTCTTCAGTTCTAATCTACATTTATACCCAAAAATTTTATATTTTCTGTGGTATTGATTTCTTGTCCTAGATAGTTGATATTTAAATTATTTATTTTATTACGTTTTTGATAAAATATCATTAGTTTTATTTTTTCAGTTAAGCCAATTCATGATTCTCTCTAAGGCACAATGTTTTAAGGTTATTTTGATATTAAATCGAAAATTCAATATTTTATTCTGTGTCTGTAGTTGGGTAACCGCATTTCAATTACGATGCCAAACTTCAGTCATCAAAGTGAAAAAATAAAATTAAAAAAAAAACCTCTGTGAGAGACAAAAATTCACAGAGTGTATTTCATAAGTGTTCAGTTTTGTTGCATTTAACTTTGGCACGGAGTAATAAAAAGCAAAGATACTTAAGTGTAGCGTTAGTTTTCTTGGCTACTTGACAACTTGCGCGGTTCCTTGTTCACACGTTACAGTGACCACTTATCATGTGGTACCTCGTTACGTGTAACACGTAATGATACTGCATAAGAAGCATCGATCAACTTTATGTCAAAGATACCTCGTTTACTACATCGAGTGTACATGCAGCAGCGTGGGTTTTTACCCATGTCAACCCGATTTGGAAGGCTACACTAAGAGGATGAACGTGTTTAAGTATAATGCGGGGAAACTTGCGGCTTAGCATTCCTCTGGTACGAGTAACCACGGAAAGAAATTCACTAATTAATACGAATGATGGAACTAAATTTCTTGTTCTTACAAAACATTAAATACTTGATTACGAAACTGGAGTATACGCAGGAAAAAATTAGCAATGTCTTCCAGTTCATCATATAATCGATGTAGTAGTATGTGGTATTGTTATATGCGCACCACTGTACAAATAAAGGATTTTGTTGGATATACTAACAAAACAAGATTATTAAGCACTAGCTGTTCCCCGCGACTTCGCCCGTGTGTTATTTGGAGTTTTAATTTTTTTGCGCAGAACCCCAATTCTTTTTCTATAATAAAAGTAGCCTAAGTTACTCCTTGTGACATCAGCTATCTGCCAGTGAAAATCCCGTCAAAATCGGTCCAGCCGTTTCGGAGGTTAGCCGGAACAAACAGATAGACAGACAAAAACTTTAAAAATTGCATTTTTGTTATACGTACTTACATATGCATTTATTAAAAAGCTGTAATTTTGACATTACAAACAGACACTTCAATTTTATTTATTTCTGTAGATTTAAAAAAAAAACTATAGACTAAACTTAAGACAATTAAAAAAATCGTTGCACCGTAAATGTTACATTTTTTATTATTTTCACATTTTTTTCTTTGTATTTACATTGTGTTGTGATAACATCGTGAGTAATCTTGTTTATAAATAGTTGATATTTTTTAATTTACATTATAATATTAACAATTTGTTTCTTGTGTGTCTTTGGTTAATTTGTATTCTCATTGCAATTTAATTTTGTTTATAATATGTTAAATATTTATTAAAACTGTGTAAACGTGCCAAATAATTATGTCTTCATTCTATTGTCAATGTTAACCATTTGACAAATTATATTGTTATAGTATAGTTATACATCATTAAACTATACACTCTATTTTTATTTTAACATGAAAACACTGGACCTATCAAAGTAAACTTTAGTAAAAAAATCACGTAGTAGAAATAAACTATTATTAAATATATTATTAAAATTTAATTACACAAAATGTAATTTACGAATGAAACCTAATCAAAAAGAACATTTACAAATTAAAGCGCCTTTTATTTATAAAAATTCATTGGAATAAAGATAAGAAAAAAACATCCTGTTATGTTCACACCGTGCATTGTGTGAAGCACGTTCAACATAAAAATATCATCGCCAGACGCCGCTGACGAATTTACAACGCTGTCACGCTGATAGGCGATAGCGGATAAGACATTGGAAATTTTTTAATAACACTGAAGTGACAAACGAACTGACAGTCTACCTGATGGTAAGAGGCTACGGAAGTTCATGGACACCGGTAACCAACTTCAAACAAAGAAGACTACGAGTACATATAAATAAATAAATCTTTATTGATATAGCGGTTTAACAAATCTACGCAAGAACAGATGAGCTAAACAATGTAATAGAAAAGACATACAAATATTTTCCATTGTACATCAAACTATGATATACCTGTATTTTGACGTTCGACGCGTTATCACCTCAAGATAACAGTGACAAACGACCACACAGTCCACCTGATGGTAAGTGGTTGCTGTGGCCCATAGACATCTACATCTATCTTCGATTACGAATCAAAATGGAGATGCGTTGTCACCCGTGAGGACTAAGATGGAATGCCTCTTTTCCAGTAAAAAAGGTCTCCGGTTCTCTACACTCACCATACGAAACACAGCAGCACTTAGATACTATTTTACGCCGGTATTAGGTATATTTGATCCATCCCCAGTCGTGCCGACCCATTCGTGCTACAACCATTATTATAGCTGCAGCATGGCTTTACCACGTTAAAGATTAAGATAGAATACCTCACGGCTTGTAATAACACTGGCACTCTATACGCTAAAGACCGGAACTCGGCAGTGTAGGGACTTTTTTTTGGCGGTAGAAATAGGTAAGAGGGTGACACCTACCCCGACGGACTCCTAGATAGGAAACGATTAATTTTTGATTATACTTTTTAATCTATTTAAGATTCCGAACAAGATAATTTGTACATTAAATACATATGACAAAAAGTTGGCCATTATAAGCTGCCGTATGCCATGTATCGAGCCATGTATCGAGAACGATCTAGTTTTTGTAATTATAAGCAAGTGCTTGGCTTATCCCACCAGGTGGTAAGTGTTGGTAAGATGGGCTCAAAGAGAAGAAGTATCGTAGTTCCAGCCTCTAAACCTATTCCTACCGCTAAAACAGTGTATACTTTGTTGTGTGCGGGATGGAAAGGTATTAAAATCCAGTGTAATTATTCACATTTCATCTTCCTAGAGTTAACTATACATCTGAAGTCTTCTTTGGTTTCAAGGCTAAATAATTAAACAAAATAATTTCTTGTCATTTGCAAAAGTAAAAAAAAAGGAATTGACAATCAAACATAACAAAAACGCATTTAAGATTTATATTTTGAAATAATTAAGCAATTAGTTAGCATATATGTACCTATAATACCTATATATGCTATAAGTACATAAATTTGAATTTAGTGCCTGTTAATTACATATTATACTTTAGCTAATAAGTAACTATTAATAATACATTATGACATTGACATTATGACTCATGGGACAATTCTAACGTCAGTTAATACTAAATCTATGTAGGAAAACATGTTATTATTCATGTATTTATAGTTTAAAGGAAAAACACGTTGCGTATTTTTGTTTGCCGTAAATACCTGAATACAATTAAAGTAAACAAATGAAGACAAACAGAAAAAACATAATCCTGCAATATAGCAAAAAGAAAATCGTATTCGAAAACAAACTGGCGAATATTTTTATATTTGGGAAATATACGAATTGATAGTTACACTAAGAAAATGCTAAAAGAGAGTGCTTAACACTTTCACTGTCCGGTTTGCAGACACAATATTAAGACAATTGCAATGACCTATATGTAGTGCACGGGATAGCGAAAGGGTTAAGTCAACTAATCTTCATTTGAAAATCATTTAGCAGTGTACCCTTAGCCTTGTAGCTGCAACGTGAGAGAATCACTCACTTCTCTTATCCTATTAGTGTGATACTAAACTAAGATAATCCTCCCGAACGTGAGAGACGTCTCTTGAGTAGTTTTTTAGAAAGCGGATACTGACACTACCCATTATATCCATTACATAGACATCTATGTACATCTATCCCCTATAAATAATCAGAATACAGATTCATCTCTTCATTAAGGACTTAGATGGAATGTATCTTTACTAGTAAAAAGTGTATGAAACGCAGCATCATTATGCTGGAAGGACTAGGCCATACTGGTCCTTCTCAAGTCGATCCGATTTATTCGTGTTGCAGCTACTGAAACGTGGTTCTGCCATGTATACAATATACATGGATAAAAAAATGTGTCTTTAAATTCTTAGATAAATTGTAGTCCAGTAAAACCTATGTACGTCCTATTACTGACACAAAACTCTCAATTGTGAGAGTATTTTAGAACATGGAAATATCCGCAGCGCATACCCAATGCGTGTCGGCGGACATCACATGATTTCGAGTGCAGTAATATGACACACAAGCTGCGACACCCTATTTCATCCCAACAGAGGTTGAATTTTCTAAAATCCATTCTTAGTAGGTGTCTACATAAAGAAAGAAGTATATAATATGCCAAATTTCAAGTCAATCGGGAGTATAGTTTTGGAGATATCGTGATGAGTGAGTCAGTGGTATTTCGCTTATATAGATTTTATCTATCCCTCGTGTTTAATAATAATATACAATCCCTTTGAAGGTTCAGACTGTACAACAAGATAGTGTTTAATGAACAACGCGACTGTTTACAGTATAAACGTGGAAACACTAAAACAGCTGGGTAAACGCAGGTCGCATGAGCAGTCGCGGCACGGCGCGGCGCCCGCTTCCTTCCCGTCTTCTCGGAATCAAAGTCGCGTTAAAGCTTTGAACCGAACGAAAGAAATAATCAATTGTTGTGTTAGGGACTGACTTACAATGCAAGACACACCTTCAATTTTTTTATTTATTTATTCATTACAGCACATTAATGTCCACTGTTTATTTATTTGTCTGTTTTATTCCGAACACCTACAGCTTTGATATATTTTACTTATAACAATATTTTAAATCTATATAGCTATTGAAAGTTTTTTATAGTATACATGGGTGAAAAACGAGCACACAGTCCTGATGGTAGGTGGATGCTGTGGCCCATAGACATCTACATTTATCCTCGATTAAGAATCAAAATGCAGATACATTCTCATCCCTAAGGACTATAATGGAATACCTCGCGTTTCGTCGTAAAATGGTTTCTGGTAGTATTCTGTGAGAGCGTGATCGTCTACCCCGGTAGAGCCAACCCATCCGTGCTACATCCGTATTATAGCTGCAGCATGGCACTAACACGTATTCATGTGGTAGAGCGATGCTGCAGCTACATTATGGTTGTAGCACGAATGGGTCGGCTCGACCGGTGAAGGATCACGCTCTCACAGAATACCAGCGTAAAATAGCAGCTTAACGCTGCTGTGTTTCGTATGATGAGTGTAGAGAACCGGAGACCCTTTTTACTGGAAACGAGGCATTCCATCTTAGTTCTCACGGGTGACAACGCATCTGCATTTTGATTCGTAATTGAAGATAGATGTAGATGTCTATGGGCCACAGCAACCACTTACCATCAGGTGGACTGTGTGCTCGTCAGCCTTATCCTATAAAAAAAAACGTATGTAAGAAAATGGTAGGTAGTAGGTATTCGCATATGGAAATCAAAATGTATATAAAGCACACAGGCTGTTGAACAAAGGCCACCCTATATGTTGCTAAATAGAGAAAATATTTGCCATAGCCGCCACGCCTGCCAGGCGGGTTGGCAAACGCAATTTTTTTCACTAACCGAGCTGTTGCAGGAAAATGGAGTTTCTCTCTGTCACCTCTCACGACACTTAAGGGATGATAAAAGACAGTAGTCCATTACGCCGAAACAAAACATACTCAAAAATTTAGCGCACCGAAGATCATTATCAAAGGTGTAAGTGATTACTGTGCGACTATTGTTCCATAGTCCGCACACCAAATTTCACTTATGCTTAGGAGCGTCCAGCAGTGAAGTATTAATGAATTGATAATAGTGATAACGCTAAAACATAAATCGTTTCATTATTTTTTAAACACCATCAACTTAATTACTAAAATATTACCAGGACTGCATATACTTATTTCGCAGATTCGAGACTGTCAATGTTAATAACATAAATATAGTAAACATTTATTAAAAATCTATCTATTGATATATCTTACTCAAGGCGTACATTCTATTTATTAAAGCAATGCAAACAAACAGCAGTTGTATACGTATAGATGCAAAGATCATGAGACGGTCGTTTCGCAAGTACTGCACTCGATTATTCACACACCGTTCCCTCGTTTGTATCTCGATACTTTACATAGTTACATATTAATATTTTAAATAGGTATATAATAATTACAATTTATTAAATTGATTGGAAAGAAAGGTTCTCGACTGGCAACCTAGTACTGGCAATCGCAGTTGAACATGTGTTTATTGTCTTCGAATTTTTTTTATTTCTCAGACATGCACATTTCCACACGATGTTTTCCTTCACCACCGAACACGTGGAAAATCAGCAATTAAAAGTGCAGTAAACAATTTCATTTGTGTCGGCGGGGATTGAATTCGGCTTGCTCGCGTACTGTCAAATTTACAGCGAGCGCTCTGTCACTGAGCTACCACTTTACATAGTTAAATTGTCATATTTTAAATAGGTACATAAATATTGCTATTTATTACATTTTGTAAATAATTTAAAAAAAATTGTAAAGAAAGATTCTGGACTGGCAACCTAGTACAGGCAAGTGGAGCGTTGGGCGACACCCCACTGCTAGATGGAGTGACGACCTGATGAAACGTACTACTACTACAGCCCAATTCAAGTCAACTTCTGAACATATACCTCCACCATCGATGGCTGCAACGTACGGTACTGAGCCACTTGCATCAACCATAATACAACTGCAGTGTGGCTCTACCACTTTGCTCTCCCTATTCTCAATTGAGTGTTTGTAGATATCTATGGCCCACGACATAAATTTACCACGAGGTGGACTGTGTTTGTCAACCTCACTTCCATACAAAACCCAAGGTTTAAAGTGTAAACAATTTTAGATTATAGCCGAATAGGTACGAGTGTTGTACGAGTCATAGTACTGACTTCGTTAATGCTTACTATGACTATGACATCAACCAATCAAGCAACTGAGTCAACAAGGCATTCAAATCGCAGAAATATTATTGCATTGTTCTAATTGAATGTTACTGGCGCCGTATCGATCAACGATCGCGGAGCTATTGATTACGTGGTTACAATGAAAGGTATTACATTGGTTTATTTTTAGCAAGTTGGTTCCATAAATCTTATCAAGCAAAGTACAGGGCACATAATTATTTCTCATTAGTTTGGTCTTAGTAGACGTGGGAAGAAATGCCATATTTGTGTCAACATTTTTAATGTATATTGGATAGATATTTACGTATCGAAACGAAATTATCTACTAAAAATCTACAACGGCAGGCCGACTTTGTTAACAACCACCGTTTTTTTTTTTGCCGCCAAGCAGGAGTCAATACAATAACGGGTTATGTAAGGCATTTTATCATAGTAATGAAGGTTAGCACATTTATTTGATTGAAGTTAAGTTGTTTTTTCTCCTTTTTTGTTTGAAGTTAGTGATAGCTCGTGTGTCACTTTTATTTTTATTATAAAAAGATTCAATCTTCATTATCGTTTTGATAATCACCACGATAGACAGTTTTATATAAAACAAAACGTGAACTTATTTTTCAAATTAACCTAACTTATCTTTTTGTCTATTACTATTAAGATTTTGTGCATTATGTATTATATCATAATATATTAATTATATCCTTGTAATGTATGCTCGGTTGCCCTGGTACCTATAGTATCCTGATATTACCGAGCTTTGGTAGGCGTTAGTAAATAATAATTTTCTTAGTGATGACGCTAACCTATATATAAACTTGAATAGTAAAATATTATTTAAAAACAAAATTTCATCCAAATTGTTAGAGCCGTTTCTCTAATGGACAATGGTTATTGTAATTAAATACGAGTATAAATAATAAACACAAGTTAGGTTAGCAAAGAACCGTTCACTAGGGCGCGGCGCTTCGTTTTAAAATGCCAAGTTCTCCTGCGGGTGTACGCGGCGGTGCACTTGACAAGATGCGGCACGTGCCAAGGCGGCGCGACACAAAGGCGACCGTATCTAAGCGAACACACTATACTTCACATCTAGCGTAATCGAGATGGTTACCCTATCTTCTATCGGAAAAAAAATTCCTGCATTTTGAAGTGAAACTTCTTTGTCTACGTAGTGAAAAAATTTAGTACGGTATTAAATTTTTAATGTATAATACGTTTCAACTCCGGGGCTGCATGAGTAGGTATACTATATTATTTAACCTACTTATGTAAAATATAAAATATAAGGAGAATGATACGTCGTAAAGAAGTTTCAGTTCTTACGTGTGTACACAATTACACGCACAATTTCTTCCTATAGTAGCTTCTTACGAGAACCACGGGACGAAATGTGGTGGTGGGTTCTCTTACGTCACCACCACACAACTGCTACGTTTAATAAATTATAATTATTTTATGCACGGCACATTTGCACACAATCGATCTACATTGCACACGTTACGTCATGCGCGATCTATTTGAACGGGGAACCCGTACTGTTCCACTTTGTAGATTACTTCGAAACGGTTTTATCTCCACCTCGTCCGGCTAGGCGAAGGACTTTGTCGGCGTGACCATTGAGATCCGCACAGCTACATCCTGCTTAGAAGCAATCAGTCGCAATGTGTTGCAGTTTGTTCTATCTGGTTAGTAGAGCGACGTTGCGTGATTGACAGTAGGAAGGGAACATATTACGAGTATGTATACAAATCTTTGGTCACAAACATTTGCAAAATATTCAAAGTTTATTTCACAAAGAATAAAGAAAAGGAACAAACGCAAGAATAACCCTCAAATCATAGGCTTCATCTCACTCGCCCTTCATTTGATTGAAACATCAGTTATCGGCTATTAACTCGATTAACATTAAATCCGAAATAACGTTGATTAACTTTAAAGTAATTAAGTAATTCTAGTATAATTTTAACTGGGGAAATAAGGTTTTGGACTGGTAGCCTCGTACCGGTAGGCGAATTGTAGAGATACCCCCTACTAGATGGTGTGACGACCTGGTAAAACACGCAGGAAGTTGATGGATACAGGTGGCTCAGGATCGTGCTTTGTGACATTTTTTGGGGGAGGCTTATGTTCAGCAGTGGACTAGTGAAGGGCTGTAATGATGATGATAATAACTATAATTTTTAATGAACGAGGTAGCATTTGGGAATGTTATAAAAGATACGTCTTTATTTTCTTGGCGAAAGAAGATATATTCGGGCGATACGATTCGGTGTAATGAAATACGCCAAAAACAGTAAGCGACATTCCCTAATATCGTCCTCATCATCATCATCATTAGCGGCTTCTCAAAAGTTCACTACTAAACATAGGCCATACCCAAGGAATGCAACAAAGCACTATCCTGAGCAATCTGCATTCATCGACTATCAACTTATGTAAGAATATCCACTACCCATATTGTTACTCGGGTGTCGTAAAAGGCGACAGAGGGAAATTGATACAGGAGGTAGGCATCAGTATCTTCTTGATAACAAATCGAAATTAAAAAAAAACTGCGGTGGCCAACTCGCCTGCCAAGCGTGCCAACTATAGCAAAGGCAATCTATAGAGGAGGTAATAGATGAATGGATTGATAAGATCTTAAAGTTAATATAACGCAACACGTTTACAAAGGCTACATTGTATACTACAGTCCACGGAGACCTGCTAGGCTAGGCAGTAAAGCAGTATAACCTAGAAAATTATCACCCCAGTCATTTTTTCCGGCAAACTGGTGCAATTCCCCGGCGTGACAAATCCACGGTGTGCCGCATGATAATGGCTGATCCATCCGCGGTGACTCACAGCATCGCAACACCGTCACGCTACACGTATCAACTACAATAGGAGCATGTTGCAATTGGAAAGCTAACATTGTTGTAATCGGTCAAAGACAATGGTGTCTGTTAAACAAAACATCATCTAAAACATACTTTAACAAACTAGTCATTACCCGTAAAAGGAGGAAAAATACTTTTCGTGGGTGTGTAAACCGGGAAAAATCTCTAGTGGATAGTCCATCACTTCAAAGGAAATGCCAGAGTATGGAATGCAAAGTACAGCTAAATCTTTGACAACTGGCCCCTAGTTCGTATTTTAGGTATTTCGTGAGTTTTTGTTTCCGAAGCACAATTTTCAAAATTATTTGACACCATAACGAGGGATAGCATTAGGAAATTGAGATTACTTATAAACACTTTTAGCAGTTAAGATTCGTTTTCGAAATAGGAAATTCCCAATAGCTGGCCTTCATTCTGCCATACATAACATACACACTGACGCCTGTTACTCAAAGGGGTAGACAGAGACTACGGACTCCCATTTAGGATGATCCTGACCCATTTTTTTTACCTTTACATCCATATACCTCGCACATGCTCGTTGGTTAAAGGTACTCATAATCTGGCCCATGTTCAATATATCGCCAATTTGGTCGATAAACTTTCGTCTAGGGCGTCCCTTCCCGACTCTGCATTCCACTTCTGCAACATAAATTTGCTTTGTCACTCTTTCCTCGTTCATTCTTTCCACGTGACAATCTGTGTATGTGGCAATCGTGAATGATTCGTTCACTTGACCCGAGTCACATCAAAGTATTGATGATTGCAATTGCATTTTTGAACATTATCGATCAAACGATTGAACTACAACCAAAGAGTATAGTAATGTCCCACGATCGATATTATCGAGCGGGTCTCACAGATCACAGAGTACTGCAACTCGAAATGATCCTTTTTAATCATTCAACCACATCAACCGGATTGACTCGGTTCGTAAGACGATACAATACTTGTGTATGAATGAATGACACCTGTCTAATGCCAATCCCCGCCGCCAGTCTGGTTATTTAACATCTGGAATATGATATACGAATGTGTCGCCGCTTTTAACGCTCTAAACACTTACCCTGACGCCAATGTAACAAGATGAGGTGAACTAAGCCGGCGCTATTGTAAACATACTTTTTACATTATATAAAAAAAACTCACAGCTTGAGCATTTAGTTGAAAGATAGGTACTAAAAATACGTAACGTTTTGATTACAATAGCCAATGTCAAGCAAAGCATCGTTACAAGACAATGGGAACCTTATAACCCATTGTATCGTTAATAAGCCATAGGTTTGTCATATTAATTTATAAATACTGCTCTACCATACCACCACCGCCTCAAATTCAAATACTTTCTTCAGTTTTATTGCGAAATAAATACGTAAGACGTTATTTCTACAACCCTCATGTTCCCTGTTACTATTACAATTATAGTAGGAATTTCTCTATGACAAGGAATAATACTAATTTGACAAATTTTGAGCCCAGGGACCACGAAGGCTGCAAAGCGTTCGAAACGTTATTGAGTGAGGGTAGAAAACTATTAAGCTTATAAATGAACTTTAAGTTTCCCCATTTGTTCAAAGAGTAAAAAATACTGCGCAGGCCTCAATCATTGTGGTTTTAAGTATGTCGTGGTAATTTTTAGTACAAGCAAAGAAGGCGATGTTGCAGAGAAGCTGCCCTGTGTGGCATCGTGATGGGCGATGTTACTGTTGGTTTGCATACTTCATTTATTTTGGTGATATATTGTATTTACTTCCAACTGTTAACTGTGTTCAATGAATGTTTCACGAGAAGAGTTGACCGCGTAGTGGAGGTGGTGGAATATTCACTACTTCATATCGTCCTGTGGGTATCTTAAGAGACAACAGAGAGAAACAAACCAGTAGATGGGCAGCTGCGTCTTTCTAATAATAACTAAAAATAAAAAATAAAACATGAGTTGTTTGCCACAGTCGCCCTTAACGACACCGGTTTTTAATAAAAATGTAGTATCCCATTAAAATATTTTCCAATTCGTAAAATATTTTGTTGATTAGAACTTTTAAACATTTCAGTTTATTAACGAGTAAGTATAAGAATGTTTTTAAACAAATAAAGCACCGTCGATCGGCGTATTAAAACTGCATGCTGCTTGCTGCTTAAAGCTCAAATAACCAGCGCAAACAACGCATACTTCTGTTCACGAAAGTGAACGAAGGTCGTCGCTTTTTTGCAACGATCCATATATGGAGCGCTGTGCGAACGGGTCCCGATGTTCGTATAAAGCGTTGAGGAGCGTCGAGCATACAAATTGTCCGCTATACTCTACTTTCAACACTCGTAAGAAAGCAGAACACTAATCTATTCATGTAACTTTGCCATCACATGCCTTCCACAAATGCCAAGTTCAAGACTGTGTTATTGTCGCGCCTTTCCAAAATTTGTTGCTGATTAAACACGTTGACCTTGGTCTTATATATAAAAGCATAACTCTCTGAATAACCTTGTCGTGGCGGAGGGCTTAATCACCCGCGGTGAAAGTGTTAAGAAGAATGGGGTGGAGGACGGGTCAAAGGTAGTTGCGAGTAGGTTTAGCGAGCTTACTCTTGATGCGTATTGATAAACTGCAGGGAGTGTACTCTCTCCCTGCCCTCCACAAACTAGTTGGAATCGCTAGATAAGAGGAGTGTGGTATAAAGTTGAGCCGTAGATCCTATCTATCATGACTCCGACGACGCCGCACTAGTACTTATAAATAATATTTATCACAAAATAATTATATAATATGTTTAAAAGTTGCTCCAAAAGTTTTTGTATGCGTTGAACTTGCAACCTTTTGAACCTAACGTCTGCGTTTGTGTAATCGCCTATTAACTATGCTGAATATAATTTAATCTATGTGAAATACTTTGTAAATTATATTACGGATAAGCAGAAACCAAAATGATATGACAGTTTTGGTAATTTTGACAAAGAACACCATGAATTATAGCATTTCATTTGTATTATCTTTCCTTGGAGGCAGAGCCTATGTTCAGTAGTGGACTTGAGATGGGCTGTAATGATGATGATAATGATGTTTTTGATGTTGTCCACATTTTAATTTATTTTTATAGGATGCATAAGAAATGCCAGCCGTTATTGATTTGTTATTATTGAAATCAAGGATTACGATTTCAACAGCGTAAAGCAGCATTATTCCTCGATCAAAATCCGCAACGCGAACAGAATACATGGGGAACAAAAAAACGCACGAACACGTTATGAATGTGAAAGATAACTCGCGTGTGTTCACTCGCTGGGAACGCTTTGAGCTTTGTGATATAGGCTGCACTTCAAATGGCTCTCCCAACAAAGAATGGGAGGAAGCAGAAATAAAGGCTTAGATACATGAGCAAATTCGTTCTAATTTAATGTAAAATGTTAAATAATTCTTTGAAACTAATTATTAATCCCATTTCCTTGAAAACGTGATTAAAAAAATGCTGTGCATCGTTGTATATTTCTACGGCTATTTTTATATTAAAATCATGAAATTATCTATAATTTTACCTTGGCTCTCTCCTAACTGTTAAACAATTTTTTCGTATTATAAAAACATTGGATGACTGTGTTCTACTTCAAGATGACATGGATCGTTTATCTTCCTATTGTCTTGAAAACAAACTAATTCTTAGCCTACCTAAATGTAAATCTATCACATTCACTAAAAAAAGCAATATAATTAAATTCACATATTCTCTCTCTAATAATCCTCTTGAGAACGTCTCGCTTATTAAAGACCTTGGCGTGTTCTTTGATTCTAAACTTCATTTTGATTACCACATTAACCACATTATCAACAAAGCTTTGCAACTTTACGGTTTTGTCATGAGAACTTGTAAGCCATTAAAAAAATCTGGCACTTATCTGAAGTACTAATAAATCTCTCTCTCTCTCTCTCACTGCTAATAAATCTCTTATAAGACCTCAATTGGAACATGCCACACAAGTTTGGAATCCCTTTTACCAAAGGTATCGTGATTTACTAGAATCGGTTCAAAGTAAATATTTACGCTCTGTAAACTATGGATGTTACCGTTCTTGGTCCTTTTATGATAACCTCTTGCATAATTATTCTTTAACAACTTTAAGTAATAGGCGATTACTGCTTGATTGTATTTTTCTTTACAAAATTTGTCGAAATTTTTACGATTGTCCTCAATTTGTCAATTGTATATATCTTCGTGTACCAAGTCGCTCTCAAAGAATACGAAACACTCACGTGCATCGTTTGGTTTTCCTTAATCTGTGTAAAACAAATGTGGGCAAGCGTGGGCCTTTGCGTCGCATAATGGAACTGTATGACAACAGCTTCTCCGATGTAGACTTATTTACCATGTCACTACCTCAATTTAGAAAAGCTATAACGCTTGTATTGAATAGCTTGTAATTTTTCTTTTTCTTTTCTTCTAATGTTATAACTTTAATCAAAATTGTTTTTTTTTTCTTTTCTAGTAATACATGTAACATTCATGATTTTGCTGTTAACGGCTAGGTATGCATTTTTGCCTCTTGTTTTATTTTTGTGTTATATTATGTGCCTCTTAGCGTTTTAATTACTACGGTATTTTTGTGGATAACGGTGTTAGTTGTGTAATTAGCAAATCTATTTATATAAGATTTGAATTATAATTTTTATTATACAACTGTTTGTTGTCCTTAATAAAACAAAAAAAAAACAATTTAGTGACTCTCACAATCCATGGTCTTTGGATTTTGCATCTATCTATCTCCTTTCTCATCTCGTAGCGTAAAATAAACTAGTTTTCGTCGAGTTTACTGGCAAGCCTGCATAAATTTGTAAACCTTTGTCATCTTAAGTCGGTCCCTTGCTCTTCCACTTGGGATTACTCGTACTTTGTTTTTTTTCAATATTATTTGTCAATATTATAGTATTCGAATTTGTGTGTTTTTCAATTAAAATAACCGTGTGTCGCAGACCTAAGAGGTCGCGGCTGGCGACCACATGTGTCAGTGACGTCACCGAGCGGCCGTCAGTCAGCTGGTAATGCAGCGGCGCATTATTTGTAACTGACGGTGCTTAGGGCAGATTAAAATAGACAACCGAAAGACTATTTTTGGTTGATTTATCAGTTACGTTAATGTAACACGGCGAAGTACAGCTAGATAAAATATTTTTGTATTTATAACTGTACGAATAAGGTTTCTTTTTTATAAAGAAGATGGGGCAAACGATCATGCGGCTCACCTGATGGTATGTGACTGTAGCTGCACATGACCAACTACTACACCAGGGTAATCGGTCGGTGTGGCGGCCTTTTAAAAGAAGTAGGCTCTTTTCTTAAAATTACCTATCGTATGAGGCCAGAAAATTGCTGGCGGTAGCCAAAATCCCTAGTATCGCACCGTGGTGGACCACCAAGCACCCAGACGTTGTGGATGATAACGTGAATCTTGTCACGATGTGCGTTGGCAAAATTTGGCGGCTGGAATTAATCCGAAAATTTCCTCTGAGCACTACCACCTCTGAACACTAGTGTAGAGGAGGCATAACTATGGTATTATGCGATAGTTATGCCTTCTCGAAATAACTTCGATGAAGTGCTCGTTGAAGTCGATTGCAGTCCGAAGAACGTGACTACACACTCGTGCTACTTCGCGAAGAGCTCAGTCATCTTAAGTCTCCCGCACCCTTAACATGAATAACGTTCAAGAGGCAGCTGCTATAGGTACCTAATTGTGTGAACAGTATGACGTCAATGCGTTAAATAAATAATAATGTATAAAGCTACATATTCAATATTTATAATTATAAAAAAAATATATAACTGGCGTACGCCGAGTAGTGTAGTGAGACGCTTTGTGCAACTTCGGGGTACTTCGCGAAGTTCTTTGACTCTGGCGCAAAATACCGACAGCGATCGGAAGTCGCCTGAGGGGAAGCGAGGTTGTACGAAGCGAATCGAAGTACCTCTCTACCCTATTCTCCTCGCCCAACTTCGATCTACTTCACGAGTAGTGTAGAGGAGGCATTTAAATGCAATATAAAAAATGTAAAACGGCAGTCCTTGTGGCTCCATATACTACTTCTTAAACCAAAGCTTCTCTTGCTTCTTTATAGCCTAACGAGACCACTGCTGTTCATGACCCTATTATTATTCGTGGTTTTGGTAACACAGCGTTTATAAGACGGATTAGCGATCGCGGCATTCAGATGTTTCTCACCTTTAGCACTGATTCTCGCGCAAACTTCTATGTATTTTAGATGTGGGATATAAGAGATAGTATACCGCCATTTATCAGAGGCCTTTAAAACGATGTGGTATTTCCCATCAGCCCCTTGCGAAACATACGGAATCAATATTTTTTTTCTATAATAAGAGTGACAAACGAGCACACTGTCCATCTGATGGTAAGTGCATACTGCGGTCCATAGATATCTACATCAATCCTCGATAAATAATCTAAATGCAGATGCGTTGTCATGCCTGAGGACCAAGATGGAATCGTTTCCATTAAAAAGGGTCTCCGTTTCTCTACAGCCATCATACGAAACACAGCACCATTAAGCTGCTATTTTACGCTGATATTCTGTGAGAGCGTGGTTCTTCCCCGGCCGAGCCGACACCTTCACGTTGCAACCATAAAATAGCTGCAGCATAGCTGTACTTCATGCTCTACCGCGTACATATAGTATACGTGGTAGAGCACACATGCCATGTAAAGTAATGGATTTTCTTACGCCACCATCACATGGCAATAACATAAATATAAGTAGCGGCACGAAAGTCTAGCGGTGACCGTTATTGCGCATAAGTCGCGCTGATTGGCTCAGGCATATCGTTCGCACGCGTTGATTGGCTCTGCAGTCGCATTCGTGCAATTCAATTCGTGCGCGTCCCCTCCATGTTTCGTTCAGCGCTAGACTTACGTGCCGCGACTTGTACCATCATATAATTTTTGTTAGTGCTTAGTAAAGTTATTTTTAACTATTATAAGGCAGTGCTTGACTACTATCTTACATGATAGTAAGTGGTGATGCCACCGATGATAGTAAAGCGTATTGCCTTAGTTACTAACAAAAGCCTATTCACTCTTACCATGAAAATACTCATATTATAATCGGATGGAAAGACAGATTCTGGCAAATTTTTCTAGTTCTTTGCTGTAGGCATAAAAATCTACGAAGCAAATTTTTACCCTACTAAGATATTTATTGAACTATTCTTACGGAGACATAACGTTCAACTACTTATTTATAATGCGATTTGCGACAAAATACAAGATCCGCTAAGACATTTGCGGAAAGGCGGGAAGGTAAAACGATTATGTGACATTTCTTAAAGAATTGACACAAATGTGTACAGAGCATAAAAAGCGACAGCGCCCCTGCATGGGTACCTAACTACCCACAACGCGCCCAGTGCGACTTTCACCATAACACGCCTTGATTTCCGGGGAAATAATGCTATTCAACAAACAATCTCCGAGAAATACAAAAGTACAGCACTTTGTGAAGATCCAGGAAAAGTTACGAAGGACTTTTCATTTTAACATGAAACTATAAAACATTTTCATTGACCGAATAATACAGCTTTTTTTTAATTAAAACCCTCAGTAGAAGCCGAGTAACCGACATAACCCAACAGACCAGTAAGCTGAACCGACCATATAGCTCCAAGAAGCGACATCCGAGGACACTCGGGTGGGAGCCTCGTATTGGTAAGCGAAGTGCAGAGCGGCCACCCACTAGATGGAATGACGAAATCTTAAGGGATGCAGCAAGTCAATCGATGCAGGTGGCTCAGCACCGGGGCTAAACTTTGCTTTCTCCGAGGTTGCCACTCAATAACCTTTCTTCCCCGTCGATTTTCAGTTCTTCGAGCTCTAAGGTCGGAGTATTGCTTCTTCAGCTTACTAATCTGTTGGGCTATATCAGTTATTTTTGTAATTTAATTCAAACATCCTAAATTAATGACCATAATCGACCATGAATCGACTGCTATCACTTGAACAAGAACATTTCGGCAATTACGGACCGAAAATCGAATCATTTACAAGCACATTATTAAGTATCAATCAAACGGGCCTCGTTTAAGCCGTAACCGAATAAAAACAGGCGGCGGTCAGCGAGGTCTCTGCCTAATCACGTCGACGATGCGGACGAGTCAACGACCCGTTTCAAGCCAACACTCCCACAGCATATTATAAAAAGTTGAACGCAATGATCTGTGTATCGATCGAAATCAACGAAATGTATATATACACATGTACATAATATTAACTCCTTATATACGTTACCTACAAAAGTATCGATAAAAAAGGTAAATATGAAGTAAGCATTGCCTGTTTAAAACAATCGTGAGCATAAACATAGGGAAAGTTCAAGATCTTTTTGCATCCAATAGATGACAATATAAAATCTTGTATAATATGCCAGATCTAAAAATATCCTAAATCTACGACCGTAGCAGCGTCAACGACACGAAATATCTGGAACTACTTCCGCCTGCAAAGCGTGTCGATGACGGCAATTCCTTCCATACTCATTAAAGGTTACCACTAGCATTTCTTACTTCAAATTATAACAACAAACTACATGAGGTAATTTCATATATGTGGTAGAATGGCTTGCCTAGACAGAATACCAGCGTGAAAGATCATCTTAATGCTGCTAGGTTTCGTATGGTGAGTGTAAAGGACCGGAGAGCCGTTTTACTGGAAACGAGGCATTCCATCTTAGTCCTCACGGATGACAATGCATCTGCATTTGGAATCTTAATGGAGGATAGATGTAGGTGTCTATAGGCCTCAGCATTCCTACTCACCACTAGGTGGACTGTGTGCTCGTTTGTAACCCCAATTTATATAAAAAGTAGAGTTAATGGCCGTAATTAAATCCCATCAATTATGGCTTACTTATAGTTAAATTAAACAAAATGTTTTAAAACCATACTTAACTTACTTATTATCTCTTAAGTGTAAGCAGAACTTAAGTCCGTCTATAGAAAACTTAAAATAATCTTAGAAGTGGTATCCGCGTCAATAGTCGTCATATCTTGAACTTCTTATCTTCTGCCTAAAATAAAGCGGCAGTTTCGGCATCGTTATCGTTGTTGACGTTCACCACTTCCTCACTTAACTCCCTTCTAATGTTTTTATGACACGGATGTTTGAAGACACACTAAGTCTGAGGATCTATAGGCCGTACTTTGACTTTGCTCAATCTTTACTTTCGAGCTAAGATAATGTCGGTATTTATCATGTATTTTAGAACTAACTTCTAAGTCGTGATGAGTGCGCGCTTAACAAACCCTAAGTCAACGAAATCGAAAACTTAGATAAAACTCAGAATATTATCTAAAACCAGCGTATTAATTTTAAATTGTTGTTTTTTATGTTACTGTAATTATTTATAATAATAAATATGTAGTTTAAGGCCGTCGTCTCATTTTAAATAGCATTAATCCATTGTCTATTAACGTAAAATCAAACTTATTTCGAATTTCTAAAAACCTCTTTTTCTTTTTTTTCCGAATTTGCACTCTTCTCATCCGTTCCCGTTCTAACGCCCGTTTTCTATTTCATTTAATAATAACTTATTTATGGAAATACAATTTGTATGAAGCATCCAATATTTTTTGACTGTCTGGGCCTTAGCATAACCTTAGCTTAATCTTAACCCGATATATTACACATATATATATATATATATATATCATCATCATTACAGCCCTTCACAAGTCCACCGCTGAACATAGGCCTCCCCCAAAGAATGCCACAAAGCACGGTCCCGAGCCACCTGCATCCATCGACTTCCTGCATGTCTTACCAGGTCGTCACTCCATCTCGTGGGGGGACGCCCTACACTTCGCCTACCGGCACGAGGCTGCCACTCGAGAACCTTTCTTCCCCATCGGTTGTCGGTTCTTCGAGCTATATGGCCGGCCCACTGCCACTTCAGCTTACTAATCCGTTGGGCTATGTCGGTTACTCTGGTTCTACTGCGGATATCCTCATTCCTAAGTTTATCACGCAGAGAAACCCCGAGCATAGCCCTCTCCATAGCTCGCTGAGCGACCTTGAGCTTCCTCATACGGCCAGCAGTGAAGGACCACGTCTCAGTTCCATAAGTCATTACTGGCAACACGCACTGGTTGTACAATTTCGTTTTCAGGTTTTGAGGTATGTCTGACGAGAAGATGTGTCGTAGCTTCCCGAACGCTGCCCAGCCGAGTTGAATCCGTCGATTGACCTCTCGGTCGAAGTTGGACTTACCTAGTCGGACTATTTGTCCCAGGTAAACATACTCGTCAACAACTTCGAGCTTAGTGTTCCCAACAACTACCGGCATAGATGTGACATGGACATTAAACATGATCTTTGTTTTGTCCATGTTCATCTTAAGACCTATCCGTTGGGAAACACTATCGAGGTCATTGAGCATAGTGCTTAGGTCCTCCAGCGATTCTGCCATAAGGACTATATCGTCGGCAAATCGAAGGTGAGTGATGTACTCGCCATTGATGTTGATACCGTATCCTTTCCAGTCCAGAAGCTTGAAAACGTCTTCCAATGCAGCGGTGAAGAGTTTCGGGGATATGACGTCACCCTGTCTTACACCTCTCTGCAATTGGATAGGTTTCGTACTCTGGTTCTGTACTCGGATAGCCATCGTAGCCCTACTGTACAAGCACTTCAACACTTCGATATACCGACAGTCAACTTGGCACCGCTGAAGGGACTGCAGCACCGCCCAAATTTCGACGGAATCAAAGGCTTTCTCATAGTCCACATACGCCAGACATAGTGGCAAATTGTACTCTTCGGACTTCTGTACAATTTGCCGAAGGGTATGTATGTGGTCTACGGTGCTAAAGCCCTTTCGGAAACCGGCTTGTTCGGGAGGCTGGAAGTCGTCAAGTCTGCGCGCGAGACGATTCGTAATGACTCTCGAAAACAGCACGTAGACGCGGCTCAGAAGGGAAATCGGTCTGTAGTTCTTCAAGAGAGCGTTGTCACCTTTCTTGAAGAACAAGACCACCGCACTTCTGCTCCACGCCTCCGGTGTAATGCCACCATGGAGGACGGAATTAAAGAGCTTCTGAAGGACTTCAAGTACCGGTCTTCCACCCGCTTTCAGAAGCTCCGCTGTAATTCCATCCTCGCCTGGTGCCTTACCGTTTTTAAGGTGCTGGAGAGCCATTCTAATCTCGCTCAGACTGACGTCCGGGATATCTTCGGAATAGTGTCGGATGAGACTCGCTCTTGGATCGTTACTCACACTTGCGTGTGGCTCCAACGATGACGTGTACAGCTGCCCATAGAACCTCTCAATCTCACTCAAAATCTCAGGTGTCCCGGAAACGATGCTGCCACATTCTGTCTTCAGCTTTGACAGTTGGCTCTTTCTGGCAGACAGATCTCTGGCAAAGACTTTGGAGCCTTGGTTCTGCTCGATCGCTTCTTCAATACGAGCTGTATTGAAGTTGCGTAAGTCCCGCCGCATGCATTTGGAGATCTGTCTGTTCAGATGCCTGTATGCTGTCAAGTCTGTTGAAGAATGTAGCTTCATCTCCCGTCTAACAGCCATGAGATTAAGAGTGTGATCGGAGAGTTTTTGTGTTCTTCTGCGGCGGGTCTTGCAGAACTTAGCTCCGACCGCATGGACAGTTTCCACGAGCTTGTCATTCATATCGTCCACTTCATTGCAGTCTTCTAGGCACTGAAAACGGTTTTGTAACTCGAGCTGAAAGGTCTCGGGACTTTGGAACAGAGCACGAGGGGGACGGAGCGTTGACTTCATTAGACGAGACCTCTCCAACTTAACGTTTAGGTTCAGTGTGCCTCTAACCATTCGGTGATCGCTACCAGTTTTCACCCTCGCGATCACGGAGACATCACTGAACAGTTGTCGTCTGGTCATCATAATGAAGTCAATCTCATTTTTTGTCGAACCGTCGGGGCTCGACCAGGTCCACTTCCTGTGGGGCCGCTTCTGGAAGAAAGAGTTCATCATAAAGAGTCCCTCTTTCTCCATGAAGTCGACCAGCTGCTGGCCGACTTCATGGATATATTATAAATTCAGAACCAAAGATTATGCTGAGCATATACTCAGTTATGTTTTTCGTAAGTAAAGTCTGAGCAAAGTCCAAGTACGGTCTATAGATCTCAGCCATTGTGTCTTGTAAACTACTCACACGCTTCTACATCACCAAGCCTAAGTTCTGAAGACCGTGTCTTACAGAGCGTGCAGATGTGTGGACCGTTTGGCATACATCCGGAACGGCCGCCACACCACGAACCTAAGACACTACGTACGAAAGCTTGTTTGTGATGCACACCGAACACTCCGGGCATGCCCCTCTTCCTGCTATTCACTGAATTCCTATAACGCGTGTAGATACTAAGACCTTATACTTAGAGTACTGCTTCGTAAAAAAGACTTTCAGTAAATAAATTTACGATTAATATTTTAAGTCAATGATCTTCGTTATAGAATAAGGGTGAAAAACGAGCTCACAGTCCACCTGATGGTAAGTGGTAAGCTGCTATTTTACATTCGTATTCCGTGAGAGCGTGGTCCTCCCCGGTCGAGCCGACCCATTCGTGCTACAACAATAATATAGCTGCAGCGTGGCTCTTATAAACAATTCGTTAGTCTAAAGACGTGTAATCGCGTATCTACTATTCGTAAAATTGATCACCGGAGCGGAAAGCATTCATCCGAGATTCCATTAAACAAGATATTTCTCACCGACACGCTGCACAGTTTCAAGAACAACAAACGTCACTTACAACTGTTACGTAATACGGTAGTACGGGTAGCACGCTGCTCAACTATTTATTTACTACTAGCGAACCGCCCTGGCTTCGCACAGGTGGTTTCTGGGTCTCGGCAACAGCGCCACCAACTGGTTCTAATTATGAATCTAAACCTCAATCCTTAATCTAACTCAGACACAAACAAAAAATTGCATCAGAGTCGGTCCAGCTTTTTAGGAGGTATTGCGTGATAAACACACGTACAGAAAAAATATTACCATAAACACTAAAAGCAGAAGCAAAGGAAAATTGAATGAACTATTAAAATATTTTATAACTGCTTTTATTAAATCGTTACAACATATAATCATTGGTCCCAGGTTCAAGTCTCGGGTCGGGCCAAAAAGGATTTTTAGCCAAATTCCGTCTAGAGGTCTATCAAAAGACTATTGCTGAACATAGAGGCCTATCCTAAGTCCGACAGCCCAAGGCTAACTATGAATATGCAACCCCGCCACCTCACCGGCCTGTTTCTGTCTGTGTCTGCCCATCCCACGAATATATTTACTAGATTTTTATATTTTACTATATTTCTAAGTAAGTGTCAACAACTGCTACACCAGGAAAATTGCAGGTGCGTTGTCTGTCTTTTTAAAATGAAATGATGATTCCACAAAGAAGTCCTGCGAGGATGAAAGAACTCTGTCGTCAACGATTCGAGCCACTCTTCGCTGGATATGGTTAAGTGAAAGGAGCTGGAACTGGGGTACACCGGTATAGAGATGAGATATACTCCATGTGAGGGCGGATGAAATTGCGCCTTGTAAATTTGTCAACGGTGTGCTGGCATGATATACTGTCCCGCTCTGCTGAGCACGCCAAGCTTTTTAGAGGCCAATTTATCCTTCCCGTCCAAGTGACCGCGGAACTGTACGTCATTTGATATGTCGATGCCAAGGATTCCGATGCTGGCAGAGGCAGCATCGCATGGGGAGTGCTCTAAAATTGAGGAGATACGACAAAGAGATGGAACAGATGGCTGAAAGAAGTTCCCTTGGCAAAGCCTTGTCAAAACACCTTAATAAAATTAGAGGTAGAGAAGAAAATTTCAGCAGGTATTAAAATCTTTGAATCACGTCTAGTCAGTCACAGAATGACGGAAAGGTACCAAATAATAATTCGCGGTCTTTATTTTTACAGTCTATTTATTTGTTTTGTACTAAAAATAAAGCAAGAGCAACAGAAAATGCTTGCGACACTTACTCTATTATTTAAGTAATATATATAAGTTTTTTTTTAAATAGCATAGGGTGACAAACGAGCACACAGTCCACCTGATGGCAAGTGGTTACTGTGACCCATAGACATCTACATCTATCCCCAATAAAGACTCAAGATGCAGATGCGTTGTCACCCGTGAGGACTAAGATGGAATGCCTCTTTTCCAGTAAAAAGGGTCTCCGGTTCTTTACACTCACCATACGAAACACAGCAGCGTTGATCTGCTATTTTACGCTGGTTTTCTGTGAGAGCGTGGTCCTTCCCCGGTCGAGCCGACCCATTCGTGCTACAACTATCAACTAATATAGCTGCAGCATGGCTCTACCACGTAAAAAAGTAAGTGGTGCTTGCAAAGGCAAGCTCCGGTCAAGCTCAAGAACCTTGCGCCCTAGGCTCCAGCCTACTTACCCTGTGGGTAAATCAGGCCCTGATTCTAAAGATTCCCTCGTAAGGGGAAAATTTGCCATAATACCACACGTGCAGGCAGATCGACTACCGCAGTTTTTTTAATAATTTTAGTTGTTGTGAATAAGAGGCTGCTGCCCATCCCTATACGGGAAGATATGCCTTAGTTGATTCTCTCACACGGCAACATGTTATGACCACGCCCAATTCTCTAAATGCTGAAGGAATCAATTACTATTTTAATTTATTTTTAGACCTACCCCAAGGAATGATACAAAACACGGTCCAGAGCCACCTGGATCTAGAAACTTTCTGCATGTCTTATCGGGTCGTCCATCGAATGCAGGGTTTTCCTAAACACCTCTTACCGGTAAGGCTGTAAGGTTATCAAGTACCTTTCTCCCTCATCGGCTCTCAAATATTTTAACTACATGACCGGAACTTGCCAGTTCATTTAACTTATTCATTGGGCTACGTTACACTGATGTTACTGTTTATATCGTCGTTATACATTTATCACGTAGACAAACTTTGACAATTCTCTTGCCAAGTGACTCATGATCAAATACTCAATCGCTACCTACTCAATTTTAAAATGTCGTCAAATATCGTGGTGTCACACTCACTATGACTTAAAGTGACAGAGACAGCACGAGACTTAACGGTATCTTCAATTGAGCAGCGTTAGAGTATTTTAGGGCATAAAAGCTTCCTGATACCGGCAAGCAGTGCCAAATATTTAATTGTTAATATTTGGCACTTTTACACAATTATTTTAATTATTTCTTGTTCTTTTTATTAATTGTTTTCTTGAATCATTACATCGTCCGATATCGGTTTCGTTACAATACCCTAGACATGTTAATTTTAAACTATAGTTATTCAGTACATTAATGTACAAAGTAACATATAAGATACATCAAAGACCAACGCCTGCGATAAAAGGAAGCAGCGAATGCATTTCCGTTCGCAGACGCCTGTACGCAGTGCACATCAAGAACTCGTCAGTAGATAATCTTAGCGGAAATTTATTATAGATGGTAAGGTAATAACGTTATTCTGCTAGTTCCGTATTAGATGTTATGTGGGAAGACATCATCAGATCGAAAATGTGAATAATGGCTACATAAACAAATTTTTAATACATAAGATTTATTATTATGTTACATCTTGGTAAGATTACCCGCTTCTAGATTAATTTGATAATTTGATTACGGTATTGCTATTTAGAATTTTTATATCAAAATCTTATCACCTACGGTTTACCATACCAACCACTTTCTTTTCCCAACCATCGGGATAGTGATAGAAAAAAGTGTCCGCTCAGTTCAAGCGTGCAGCGACGGAAGGCTTTCGACGAGGGTAATCAACATTTAGGTACTAAATGCACACCACGCCTACAGTTTTGCGATAAGAACGGTACTAATATCTATAAAAATCAAGTGCTGCCCATTAGTCTCGCTAAAACTCAAAACGGCTTGACCGGTTACGATGAAATTTTTATGTGTTTTTTATAACAGCAGCGTTATGCTGCTATTTTACGATGGTATTCTGTGGGAGCGTGTTCCTTCCCCGTTCGAGCCGACCCATTCCTGCTACAACTATACCCGTAATATAGCTGCAGCATGGCTCTACCACGTAAATGTGTGTTTGAGGTTTGAGTTTGTTGGTTAGTTTTTGGTTAGGTGGCGCTGTTGTCGAGATCCAGAAAACCCTCGTGTGAAGTCATGGCGGTTCGCTAGTCTAGTGTAAAACTAGCTGACTTGCTGCTGTCATGCTGTTGACTGGTTGTGAGGCATTTCATTTTAGTCCATAAGGGAGAGAAGCATCGGTAATTTTCACTTTAAAAGTTACGAGTAAGTAGTTTCAGTGCGATTGTGTAACTGGTAGACATGGTGGTTGCTGTGGCCCATAGACATCTACATCTATCCTCGTTTGTGAATCAAAATACAGATGCGTTGTCACCCGTGAGGACTAAGATGGAATGCCTCCTTTCCAGTAAAAAGGGTCTTCGGTTCTCTACACTCACCATACGAAACACAGCCGTATTAAGCTGCTATTTTACACTGGTATTCTGTGAGAGCGTGGTCCTTCCCCGGTCGAGCCGACCCATTCGTGCTATAACTATACTACTAATATAGTTGCAGCATAGCTCTACCACGTAAAATACTGAAAAAAAAATAGACTGTAAGTTAGTTTGTCACTTTTACTTTATAAAAAACCACGATCCTGCATACAGCGCCTAAAACGGCAGCATCCGAACAGTCGTTAACTTCTCGCACGCTCTCTACTCAGGCCTTACCAACGTAACCTTGCTCATCTCCATCAAGCTATAAACATAATTTCCGTGAAAACAAAACGTTTAACACTCACGTTAACAATGCAACGTATCCAAGACCGTGCCGACCTTCGCATGACCCAGGCCGTCACGGCGCCTGACCACCGCCCGGTATATGTTACCGTTCCACTGCGCTCATTACCGTACTTAATAGCTGTGGGAAATATATCTCGATCTCTATCCACGTGTTAAGATACGATTCGTTTCCTTATGACGGGTTGCTATTGTTTAACCTTGCATATTTTATTTTTATTTTCAGTGTTTTGCTACAATTACTTGAAAGGGTTTTAAGAGCCACAAATTTTGGGTAGGGGACGGAAATACTTCTTGAATGTTTTTTTTTAATAGAATGGTGGTGACAAACGAGCAATCGATTAAGAATAAAAATGCAGATGCGTTGTCACCCCTGACGACTAAGATGGAATAGGTACCTGGAAACTTCCTGTAAAAACGGTCTCCGGTTATCTACACCACGAAGCAAATACAAAGAGATGGCATAAGCAACTGTGCACTGTGATTCTAACTAGGTCCTGACGTCATCACAGTGGGCGTGGCTTTACTTAGTATACTGTCAGCGTTCGTCCTGTGCGCTTATGTGTCGAAAATCGCTAATCGGTGTATTTTCGTAGTATTAAAAAGAAAAGGATGAAGTATTGCGTTTTATCGTGTAAAAACTAGTCAGATAGACGCTCTGATGCTATGGATGGCATCACATTTAATTTGTAAGTAATTTTATACCTAATTTATTAAAAAGGTTCTAGAAAAATCTCTGCGTCGGCTTTCAGATGTAATTAAATATATTCGACACTAGATGGCGATACTTTGTGTCATGGGAACTAAAAATATCGTACGCAGGTGTTGAAATTTGTTTTGCATTCAGTCCTAAAGAATTTTTAATCGCCAAAATATTCTTTTTATAGTTTTTATAATTATTTAGTGAACAGGCCGCCATCTATCGTCTAAGTAGCTAAACTACATTGCAAAATCGATATGGAACGAGTAGTTTTACTATTTATCGGTAGATGGAAAATGGTAAAGTGGGCTTAACATCCCCTCACCCCGCAAATTGTCACGCGTTGTTACATAGTGAAATCTAATTACAACACCTCCTCTTTGTATTTGCTCCGTGATCTACACTCACCATACGAAACACAGCAGCGTTAAGCTGTAATTTTACGCTGGTATATTGTGAGACCGTAGTCTTTCCCCGGTCGAGCCGACCCATTCGTGATACAACCATAATATAGCTGCAGCATGGCTCTACCACTTAGTCTCTTCAGGCCGATTTTTAACGAAGCCGACAACTTCGAAACGATAGGAGCTATAACATATGTAAGAAATATCATAGTGTATATAAACGCAGAAAATAATAATTAAAAAGTTATATATCGTGTGTCTATCTTATCCGTTAATATGTAGTATATTCCCATAAATATAATATGTTCTTCTTTTTTTTTAGGAGGCTAGGGTGACAAACGAACACATAGTTTACCTGATAGCAAGTGGATGATGTGGCCTATCAACACCTCCATTCATGATTATGAATCAAAATGCAGCAGCGTTATCAGCCCTGAGGAGTAAGATAGAATGCCTTATTATTAGAAAAAAGGGTCCTCCGGTTCTCGCCACTTACCACACTAAACACAGCTGCATCGTGTTGCTATTTAATGCTGGTATACTTACTGTGCGATCGTAAACCTTCCTAGAGCCGACTCATTCGTGTCGCTACCTGTAATTCCTTGCAACATGGATCTACCACCTTACAATGCAATTAAATACTAACGTTTACTATGTAATCCATAAAATTAACCACTAAACTTATAAGGTAGCATTGAGAAATCGAGAACAGCTCCACCGCACTTTAACAGTAGTGATAACTTTGGAAACGACAAGACCATCCATTAACAGCGCTAATTCAACTCTCGCGCATGAACTTCAAATCAATTCGCGACGCGAATCGGCTGCCTTTTCTGCGCAACTAATCGTCTAATTAACTATCAGCGTACATACATTAATATGGGATGCTAGTAGCGGGATTTTAATGCCGCATTAATGCAAAAGTGAACGAAGGTATTTTTATTTGTTTTCTGATTCGAATGTTACCGCTTGATTCTTAGCAGGATAGATATAGTAAGATTCCTTGTAAATGTTTATATAAGTATATGTTTTCGGATTTTTATTTTTAAAAAAACTAGCGGTTGTTAGCAACTTCGTCCGCATTGAATTTATTACGATTGGATTTCATGGATATTAATGTTTTTGGGCGGTACCCTAATTCTTCTTCTAAAATAAAAGTAGCCTAAGTTACTCGTAATAACATCAGCTATCTGCAAGTGAACGTCCCGTCAAAATCGGTCCAGCCATTTCAGAGATTAGCCGGAGCAAACAGACAGAAGGAAGGCAAACGAACATTTAAAAAACTGTGTTTTTGTAATAAGTAGCGTATATACTTTGATATGCATTTATTAAAAAGTTGTTATTTTAACATTACAAGCAGACACTTCAATTTTATTTATTTGAATAGATTAGTCAGTAGTAGTATCTATATCTATAATAAATTTCACGCGGGCGAAGTCGCGGGGAACAGCTAGTTATGAAAATATTTTTAAGCAGTTCATAGCAGTGTACGCGGCACATGCTTCCTAAATTTCTTTGAAACAAAGCACTTACCTACGTCAATTATTATACCTACCTATAATTTTTGGTCATCCTATTAGAGATTTCTTCTTGTTATGATTTGTAGCGGTAACCTAAGCCTGAGTCTAGACCTAGGCGTTAGACGCAGGCGGCGCGTTTCCCATACAACTGGAGAGCGCGCCACTCAGGACACTAATAAACCTGTGTTTGCAAAGTCGCCACGCAGTACGCCCCGCCAAATGTTCCCCCATTGAGGTTTTACTGTAAGGTGTACAGACTCTTTCTATCATTATACCAGACCATTGTCTAGAAGGAGGCTACTGAGGGGCATCGAGATTTTAAATAAAGTAAAATAAGATACCACGGCCTTAACTATCATTCCGCTATTAAAACATCAGAATGGGTCGGACATCGCCTTGGGTAAGTCGCATTTAATTTATTCTTTAATATGCTTCCTCGACGAGTCAGTCAATTCCGAAGAACCTTGAGTAGACCTCGGCACTATTCATTACTGAGCCAATAATTAATGGCCCAAGAACTTCTAGCGGCCATTCTAATACGGAATGCACGCACCTGCTACGAGAGTGGGAGCAAATCTACATCTCATTTGCACCTGTCGATATCTGTAAGATTGTAAGCTTGTAACTACCAGATTTAGTACCCACAAAAATACTAAGGTACTGCATTGATTGAAACACAAAAAGTAAATAATAAAAACAGTATTTGGGACTCTATAACATAGGGAAGTTGAAGCATGAGATTAGCAGATGTATCTTCCCTAATAACAACTGAAAAAAAGTAAAAAAAAAAAGTGCTATTGCCAACTTGCTTGCCAGCGTGCCAACTACGGTGAAACTTCATATCAGACAAATCTAACGGGAGGTCTGTTCATAAATGAATGAATATGAAACTGTTAATAAAGCAGTAGCAGTACGAGACAACTTGCGATTTTCATGTAAGAGGGAGCTAACGAGCATGCGGCTCACCTGATGGTAAGTGACTACCGCCGCCAATGAACAACTGCAACACCAGGGGAATTACAGATGCGTTGCCGGCCTATTAAAAACAGTAGGCTAAAAGAGCCTTGAAGGTCCCTAAGTCGTTTCTGAAAAAAATCGGAGGTGGCAGATTCCGGCGATTCCACAAGGAAGTTGTGCGAGGAAGAAAACTTCTAGTAAATCACACAGTGGCGGAACGCCAATCATCCAGATGGTATGGACGGTACCTCGAGTGTTGCGATGTGCAGCTGGAATTAGTTCGAACAATTCCTCTGAGCACTCCCCGTGGTAGATGCGATAGAATACACAAAGAGATGCAACATCTGACTACAAATTGCGATATATTTCCGTAAAATCGTCTTCTTCAAAATATTTAATAATATTATTTATATATTTGAGTGACAAACGAGTCAACAGTGGCTGTTGTTAAGAAGATGCATTGTCACCACAGGGCACTAAGAATGTAAAATTATACCCCTTGGGTAATTTGCGAGTTTTTAAATCACATATTCACTTAACCATCAACGTCGGTAAATCGTATAATTTGATTTTCCATAGTCACGCTGGGATAAAACTACAGTGTCATGCGATCGATCATCAAAAGAAAAGGAGTCGCTAACTGTACCTACTCGCATACGTTCCGTGCACTCAAACCAATTACATAGTAAACCTGTATCTTTTAATTAGATCTTGAACAACGTCTGTTATAGTTGAATAAGATGTAACGGTTTGCTTTTTGTCAACAATAGTGCTAAAATGTCCGGTTATGGTTGGTCTACACTAGATCTCTAGGTTTTTGTAAAATACTGAAAATAACATAACATGCATTAAATAAAATGCAAAAATTTGCAAAGCGTTCAACAAACGGCTTTGCTCGTGTATACAATATGTTTTTTTATTTCAATCCACTCGGGATAACTGTCTACAAAGATCGAGAATATGAAATTTCTAGCGCTCAAACAGGCAGTATTTTTATAACAAACTCCATTTATAAAAGAAAAGAAACAAATGGGAAATTCAATAACTTAAACATGGAATATTTCTATTAGGTAAGTAACTCTAATTGTCACTTTGAGAAATAAAATTTATTTACGGAACATAATTTTATATGAATAAAAAACTAAAATTAAACGAGGACACGCAGCCAACCTTCTTGGCACTATGCTTCCCGGAAACAGTGAGGCTATATTATAGTGTATAATTTTAGTGTTCAGTTTTTTACATATAACTAACTACCTGAGAAGATAGATATGTTACACGTAAATTTAAATCAGATACATGGCAGAACATAAAGCCAAAATACTCAATACTTTAACGATCTTGTTCGTCCGTTATGCACCGATGTGCCACCACCCTAACCTCCAATCGTTATCGGACGTGAATTTCACAAGCGACTCAATCAAGCGACACAGTCGGCATCACGCCAATATTGTCTGTAACATATCATTATAATTTATACTCAACTATGTAATCTATTCAGTTACACTTGTAAGTACATAATAGCTGCCCGTTAAACGCGACAATTGTTTAGTTGGAAAATTTCAGTAAACAGTGAAAATTAATTAACCAGAGTTTAATTTTTCGGTAACTAAAGTTAATATTGCAACACGCAGTTGACATAGATATCAATTAAAATACATTTTTACCAAAGTGTCTTTTGTACAAGGATTGTTTCGGTATACAAGTAAAACATCTCATTGTTTCCTATAGTCAAATCTTCCTCTTCTAATCTTGAATGTATATTTTTACGAGACTACGACTAAATTAGAAAGTATGAGACAATACTAAAAGTAGCAGATTCTAAATATATCTTATAGAATATTAGCTGGTGCCCGGCGCATTGCTGCTGCAAAAGAAATAATCGTGGTAATATAGTTTTACAGGAAGAGTTATATTTTTAATTAGAAATGATAATACCATCATTGAAATTCAATGATCTATAACTCAAATAAATTACTCGGTGCGATGCGCGCGCCACCTAGTATAATTTAATTGTACTATAACCTTCGCGCAAGTGCAAGCAAAAAGTTAACAAAGTTTTACCGCAATCTGATAAACGGTATGGCAGCGCGGTATGAACAAACAAATATTAATTTTCATATATCAGATTAATAATACTGCTCGAAGCTGGGAAGTTGTTCATAAATTTATAATATGCTAAACTTACAAGCTTTGAGAGATTTTATCCCCCAGGAGTATCACTCCTGTTCGCATTCCACGCATCTACGTTTGAAGTTCGGGTTCCAGGAGCTTCTTACCATCAGGTAGACTGTTAGCCCCGTTTTCTTATTCTTCTTTATTAGCCTTCTTCGTTCTTTATTTTTACGTGGTAGAGCCATGCTGCAGCTATATTAGTAGTATAGTTGTAGCACGAATGGGTCGGCTCGACCGGGAAAGGACCACGCTCTCACAGAATACCAGCGTAAAATAGCAGCTTAATGCTGCTGTGTTTCGTATGGTGAGTGTAGAGAACCGGAGACCCTTTTTACTGGAAACGAGGCATTCCATCTTAGTCCTCACGGGTGACAACGCATCTGCATTCTGATTCGTAATCGAAGATAGATGTAGGTGTCTATGGGCCACAGTAAGTACTTACCATCAGGTTGACTGTGTACTCGTTTGTCACCCTTATCCTATAAAAAATAAGCCCGTAATGGACCACAACTGGACATGGGCCCCTAAATCTCTACTTAATATTATAAATACGAAAGTGTTCGATAGTTTGTCCTTGCTTCACGCAGCAAGTCATCGGATCGACATGAATTTTTTGCACAGAGATATTTTATGGGCCAGAGTATGCCATAGGCTTTTTGTCCTGTAAAAATGCTCAGTTCCTGTGAGATAGATCTGGAGCGTAATTCTGTAATTATCTTTTTATGTTTTCTTAGGTCTTGAACTTGATACTGGTAAGGGCCCATCCTTTAACCATGTGAGACTTTTTAGGCCACTTTTATTAATAAAAAAAAATTGAATTATACCGTATGGTAGTCAAAGTTGGTTAATTTCTTTCGTTCGTTCGTTGATTAAGGCAATGCTGGCTGTGAGCAAAGGTTCGCTGAACTAAGATGGAATGCTTCGCAGCCTGTAAATATAACAGAAGAAAAACAGCAGTTATTTTGTTCAGAGGCGTAATAAAACCGAGGTTGACTACATTTTCTACCGACTTCAAAAAGGAGACGGTACTCAATTCGACTGTATGTTTTTATTTTTTTTTATTATGTGAGTTACCTCATAATAACCTTTTTCTGGGTGAACCGATTTCAATGATTCTTTTTTTATTTGGAAGCTGGTGCTTTTTTATTTGATCAAGGTATGACCAATCGTTTATGAGTTATTCTTAATAATTTATATTAAGTCGGTTGTACAAAATGTTTTATTTTAAATAATATTTATTTATTGATAATATAGTGGTTGTAAGCGCGACTGCCGACTAGAGTGGATTCAAATTCTCCCGTTTGGGTCAAAATCGGTCATTGGTTTCAACAAAAAAATCAACATTATTTTACATCGCTTATTTTTTGAAATGTTATTTAAGCTCATCTTCTTACATTTTATATAGTAAATATATCAGCTTAAATAAATAAGCGTCAGCCATTTCACAGGAATGAACAAAACATTTCAAGGACATAAGAAGTCTACTAAAACGGTGTTAGTCTAATAAAACGGAAGTGACAAACGACCCTACAGTCCACCTAAGTGGGCTGCTGCAGTCAATGGACACCCGCAGTCAACTTCAAAAAGAGAACCACAGAAGCGTCATCACCTCTGAGGACTAAGATGGAACAATTCACATCTCGTAATTATACTGGCCCTCCCTGTACCCTTCAGAACGGAACCCAGCAGTACAAACGCTGCTATTTGGAGGCACACATGACTAAACTGTGCCGCCTACCCAGACTGACTCCTCGGCACAAAAAGAGCTCTACCACCAATACATAAAAAGTAATACCTATAAAACATGCACACATTTTTTTATATGATAGGGTGACAAACGAGCACACAGTCCACCTGATGGTGAGTGGTTGCTGTGGCCCATAGACACCTACATTTATCCTCGCATTATCCTCGGCATTAATTCTGCCCTATTCTTTTATTTTAAGGAATGCAATAAAGAATAAATAAATAAATAAATAAAACTATATTGATAACACTCTTTATTTCAGATATCGTATTGGACGTCCACCATAGGACATAGGATAAAGTACTCGCAACATGAAACGCATCAGTAATGCAGCAGCGACGCCGATCGATTCACCGCGTAGACAATGGCGGTGCGCGATTGGAAACGGCCGCAACCATATCATTATTCATTTGTCATGCTGTCTTTTCAGCTGGACTTTACCAACGGTATCGTACTCCCACGTTATACGCACGCGTCTAGTTTTGTTAGACTGTCGATATCTTAGCAAAGTGAGATATTTATCACCATCATTACAGCCCTTCACAAGTCCACTGCTGAACTTAGGCCTCCCCCATGGAATGCTATAAAGCACGGTCACGAGTCACCTGCATCCATTGACTTCCTGCATGTCTTACCAGGTCGGTGGGATGAGTGGGATATTACAATGGATTAAAGGTTATTAAATCTTAACATTTATTTTTAATGATCAAAAAAAAATTCATTCAAAAAATGTTCTCCCGGCCATTTGAGGAAGCTTAAGGTAGCTGAGCGTGCTATGGATAGGGCTATGCCCGAAATTACTCATTTTTATAGAATTCGTAATGAATATGTTTGCAGCAGAACCACAACTCAACTGAAGTGGCAATGGGCCGGACATAATTAAGCTCGACGGATCCACAACGTGTGGAGCCGAAAGGTTTTCGAGTGGCAGCTTCGTACAGGTAAGGGATGTGTAGGGCGGTACCCCTCTAGATGGAATGACGTAAGACATGCAGGACAACTATTTCTGGACTGCAGCACGAAGAGAAGAACTCACTTTCAAAGAGTAACAGCATAAAATAGCAGCACAGTGCCTGACCGTGTAGTGGCGGTGTAAGAATATTTACCCCATATCGTCCCGCTGGGTGTCGCAAGAAGTGGCAGAGGATAATGAAACAGGATATGGGCAGAAGCATCTTCCTGATAACTATAATAATAAAAAGCGGCAACAACCCGCACGCCCAGCGTGGCACCTATAGCCATAACAAATCCCCTATATGATACAATCTAAGGGGAAGCCTATGTTCAGCAGTGGACTTTCGATAGCCTGTAATCAATGAATGAATGTTGTAATAAACTAGCGATCAGCCCCGGTTCCGCACGGTTGATTTCTGGATCTCGACAATAATACCACCTACCGGGTTCAATTGTAAATCTAAACCATTCTTTAATCAACTTAAATCACACACAAAATTTCATCAAAATCGATCCAGCCGCTTAGGAGGAGTTTAGTCACATACTCACGGACAGAAGAATTATATAATAATATAATATGCATGTATTATATGAACCTTCCTCTAGAATCAGTCAGTCTACTGATGAAACCGCATCAAAATCCGTTGCGTAGTTAAAAAGATCTAAGCGTACAGACGGCGGAAAGCGACTTTGTTGTATAGGTACTATGTAAGAATAAGAAAGAGATATTATTCTTATTGCGTGCACAAATAAGCTATTGCAAGAGTTTATACTACCCACATTCCTACTGTATGTAGTAATGCTTGCATTTTTGTACAATATTTTACGTTAAAAGATGTTTTAATTACGAACGTAATTATTTTAATCACGAAGCGCGTGCGAAGTAAATAATCCAGGTGTAATTTCACTAACCCGTCTTACGTAAAAAGAGTAAAATAGTTGTAAATATTTTTTGAAAGTATGTACGTAATAACAGACAGCCCTATCTGTTCCGCGATCGATCGGACGCGCTCCAGTCGAGTCGCATAGGTGTCGAGGAATGCAGCCGCGACCGGTAGGTGCTCTGTGACTGCATAAAGTGACCATGAAACTTAATGAGGACTATCGAATTTGTTGCGGCATTACTTTTACCACATTGATAATAAATAACATGAATAAAGTTCTATAAATATTTTTTTAAACGCAACGATAAGGAATCCTTACGTCATATTAAACTGAAGCAACGGTTTTCATATTTTATATATGTTTATAAATTTAAACATCTTGTATTCTTCTCAAACAGTATCACAATTTTTCTACCATGAAATCACCATACATTACCATTAAACCATCATACATCACCATTAAAACATCATACTCGTTCTCTACGAAGATCTACCTTAAAAATGTAAATAACCAGACAGATGGTGTAATTAACCTTACAATAATACATATACCGAATCTTAATATTATACTGACAAAATTACTATTAAACGAAAAGATAAGCTGAAAAATAAACATATATATGCAAGTAGCGACTAACGGGCCAATGGTGGCGATTATTCTATGGTTATAATTTATTAAAAGAACCCAGGTATAACTTTATATATATAAACTAGCTGTTCCCCGCGACTTCGCCCGCGTGTTTTTGGGGTTTTAATTTTTTTGCGCGGAACCCTAGTTATTTTTCTAAAACAAAAGTAGCCTTAGTTACTACTTGTGACATGAGCTATCTGCCAGTGAAAATCTCGTCAAAATCGGTCCAGCCGTTTCTGAGATTAGTCGGAACAAACAGACAGAGAGACAGACAGACAAAAATTTAAATAATTGTGTTTTTGTTATAAGTATCGTATATACTTTCATATGCATTTAGTAATAAGCCGTAATTTTGACATTACAAACAGACACTTCAATTTTATTTATTTGTATAGATAAATATTATTATGTAGCTAATGAATATGTATAAATGTTAGAGTTGGACTATCCATGAATGAATTAAAAGATGGTCACTCTCAACGTATTACACTGGTCACTAGTGAGACTAGAATAAAGACCTGTGGAGCAACGCGTGGCGCAATATTACAGGTAATTAAATGGGTCTGACACGACCCACGATGGGAAGTACGCCCGACTACTTCTGGAACGTACGTCTAAATAACTATTGGTTTATCGATAAGTATTCATACATTCATTCATTACAGCCCATCGAAAGTTGAACACAGGCCTTCCCCATAGACCATGGATAGTCTCAATTGGGAGGTTCTAGTCATAATTGCCACGCTTGGCAAACAGTATGCCAAACGCAGTTCTTTTTGAGTTGATATAGAGGAAAATGCTGCTGCCCATCTTATGTTTGAGTTTCCCTCTGTCACATCGTACCGCTGAATATTACCTAACTAGCTGTTCCCCGCGACTTCGCCCGCGTGTAATTTAGGGTTTTAATTATTAACCCTACTTATTTTTGTAAAATATAAGTAGCTTAAGTTACTCCTTATAACATCAGCTACTTTCCAGTGAAAGTCCCATCGAAATAGGTCCAGCCGTTTCGGAGATTAGCCGGAACAAACAGACAGACAGACCGACAGACAGACAAAAATGTTCAAAGTTGTGTTTTTGTTATAGGTACCCTATATACTTTCATATGCATTTAGTAAAAATCTGTTATTTTGACATTACAAACAGACACTTCAATTTTATTTATTTGTATGATATGAATATGAATGTATAGATTGTTGATTGCGACCATTATTTTCCCACTATAAACGAATATGTATCCTGTAGTAGTCCACATTACGGGATAAAATGATTAGGCAATATATTATGTATATCGTTGTCGTTGGTCATGGGGGGATGTTTGCCATAGTTGCCACGCTTGACGAGCGAGTTAGCAGCTGCGCTTTTTTATTGTAATATTGCTGTTATCAGAAATATGCTGCTAACTATCTCCTGCCTTTTTTCCCTCTGTTGCCTTTTACGACACCCACGGGAAGATTTGGGGTAGTGGTATTTTTATTATACGTGGTAGAGCCATGACGTAGTTATATTAGTAGTATTGTTGTACCTCGAAAGGGTCGGCTCGATCGTGGAAGGACGACGCTCTTACAGAATAGCAGCTTAAATTTTATTATATATATATATATATATATATATATATATATATATATATATATATATATATATATATTAAAATAACAGCTTAACACTGCTTTGTTTCGCATGGTTAGTGTAAAGAACCGGAGACCATTTTTACTAAAAAAGAGGCATTCCATCTTAGTCCGGGTGACGCTTCTGCATTTTGATTATTGAGGATTTGGTCACAGCAACCACTTACCATTAGGTGGACTGTGTGCTCGTTTGTCACCCTATCCTATAAAAAACAGAAGTGGATATTCGTACACCGCCACTACACGGTACATTATTATCAGGACAGCTTTGTGACATTGCTTGGGGAAGGGCTATGTTCAGCAGTGAAGGGCTGTAATGTTGATGATGATAGTAAAATTCTGTATTTATTTTGTGCGAGTTGCAGCCGCGGTGCAACATATTATGCTTGCAACCAGCAGTACAAACGGGACAGCTCAACCGGGGAAGGACCTAGCTTATCTGGATACCAACATAATATTACTGTTTCGTATGGTTAGTAACGGGGACCCGACAACATAACATGTACAACATAATTTTTAATCGAGGATATTTGTCTATATATATATATATATATATATATATATATATATATATATATATATATATATATAGATCTGACATTATATAATCTAGAAACATTGTACTTCTCACACGTGAATGTTTCATATTGATGTTTACTTAACCCGTCGAGCACGTGGCCTGTTAATTAAGCACTTAAAATTCCAATTAACAATTTCATTGGTGTCGGTGTACAATACACAATGTAAGTGTACCACGTATGTCTTAAACACGGGTGCTGATCTTGAGATCTCGGGTTCGAATCCAGGGTCGGGCCAAAATCAATAATTGGGATTTTTCGTACAAAAAATTCTCAAAATCCGCCCGGAGTCGGGAAGTTGGCGGTGTTTTACCCCCGTGCCTCAAAAAGCACGTAAAGTCGTGGGTTCCCATTTGACTATGAGAGTTGAGGGAATAGAGAGTGCATCTGTGTTCTCGCATACACACGAGTAGGTAGGTACTATAATGCTGTTCTCCTAGACTACGTTGAGACAGGCCGCCGTGACCGAAATTCGGTCTGGAGGACATTATTAAGTTTGCCACATCAAGTTGAAATGATATACTAAATAATTGACTGAATATGGTTATTGGGATCAAGGCTTTAAATTGGTCTCATTGCAAGACAACGGGTCAGCGGGCAGTGACGCAGCGCCGCGGCAGCTCCAACGTTATAACTTGTAATTTACTTATTAAACCCGCCGCGGCCTTGACGGGATGACCATTTTCCTGTTTTTAATGACACGCTTGAGTCCGCACCGAATTTAGGCGCTTGCGTAATTTATTGCATCTTATAGTGGATATTCCTTAAAAGGAAAATAATAATACACTTATATATTACTATATATACTATAAGTGTATTATTAGATATATAATATATAGATTACCCATCGTTGCCACGCCTGACAGGAGGGGTTGGCAAACGCAGTTTTTATTATTTTTATTCGGTTGTTATCAAGAAGATGCTGCTTCTCATCTTCTGTTTCTTTTCCCTATGTAATTATATAATAATGGATATTCTTGAAACGCCACTTTAGTATATAAAAATCGTCACTTTCAGTGGCTCTGTGCCATAACCGTGTGGTGCTGGTAATGGCGGTGTAAAGGAAGCCGCTATCCTATATCATCCTATGGGTGTCGTAGAAGGTGACCGAGGGAAACTAAAACTAATGTAATGTAATTAACTAATATAATTTTTTTATAGGATTAAGGTGACACACAAGCACACAGTCCACCTGATGGTAAGTGGTGCTGTGGACCTTAGACATCTACATCTATCTTCGTATATCTTATTTATTTTACGCAGGTATTCTGTGAGAGCCTGGTCCTGCCCCGGTCGAGCCGAACCATTCTTACTACAACTATACTACTAATATCGCTGCATCATGGCTCTACCACGTATAAATTATATAAAATTAAAGTAATGTAACAAGTAAGAAAACTTGCAGTTGATGTTTTTATGTTAATTTTATTACTCACCTACTGAGAATAAGCAAAGGTTTGAAGGCGATGACAGCAATTAATTATTTCTCTTTAATTGAATGATTTAAATGATTTAAGTTACAGTCTATATACACGTCTATCCTTGATTAAGAAGCAAAATATGTTGTCACTCCTTAGGACTAAGATGCAATGCCTCGTTACCAGTAAAAAAGGTGTCCGGTTCTCTACACTCACCATACGGAACACAACAGCGTTAAGATGCTATTTTACGCTGGTATTCTGTGAGAGCGTGGTCCTACCCCGGTCGAGCCGACCCATTCGTGCTACAACTATACTACTAATTTAACTGCAGCATGGCTCTACCACGTATAAATTATATAAAACTAAAGTAATGTAATGTAAATAACAAGCAAGAAAAATTGCAGTTGATGTTTTTATGTTAATTTTATTACTCACCTACTGAGAATAAGCAAAGGTTTGATGGCAATGAGAGCAATTATTATTGCTCTTTAATTTAATGATTTAAAAGATTTAAGTTACAGTCTATATGCACGTCTATCCTTGATTAAAAATCAAAATGCAGATGGGTTGTCACCCCTTAGAACTACGATGGAATGCCTCGTTTGCGGTAAAAAGGGTCTCCGGTTCTCTACACTCACCATACGAAACACGGCAGCGTTAAGCTGCTATTTTAGTATCTAGTACGTGTTCACGAAGTCCGTCATCAACGTCCTAGAAATAAATTATTCCTCAGATATGCAGGTTTAATTACAATGTATTCCCGATTCACCTTAGTGCAGACGAGGCGGGAATCGAACTCTGTTTGGACGCGTTTAATGCAATAATACGGTGAGCGAAAGGCTACCTACAAGTGCGTTGTCACCTCTGAGGACTAATTACTGGCTCTCTATAACTTTCACAACGGAACACATCGTAGCAGGCACTGCTATTAGCGCCAGAATTAGGTAACGACGACGACGACCACGACGAATAAAAGGATTCTTAAAACTAAGAATAATACAAAAATATCTGAAAAAAAGGTTGACCCTGCAGGCCATCATAAAATCTAATCAGCTCGAAGTCTCAATGAACACTTTCGAACGCCGTGTCGCCCATCTCGATCGGTTGGTCCGTTCTAAAGATATCGTAATTATCGTACGACAAAATCTTATTTACACACTCGCGCACGCACGCACGCACGCATTTAACTAATAATTAATTACGCATGGAATTAATAAGTCAGTAAGTTAATATTTATATCAATATTCAGAATGGAAAAAGAAATCAATATTATGAGTAGCAAAAACGTTAGTGGGCCATAGATGATTCTGTCATTAACTACATACTGATATAAACTACTGTCATAAACTCATATTAATTCAAATGTAACTATAAAATGGCTTCAAAGCACTGTTATTTTATTCAACAAAATATGCTGAAATCTACATCATAGACTGACAAGTTGAGGAAAATCTGTTTACTATATAAGTAATATGTGTACATAATATTAAACAACAACAGACTATAAGAATAACAAACAATAAAGATCTTGAACATTCCATGATTACATTTGAAACAATGAACAAACCATCTCGTCAAATCCTCCTGGGTTAGTTATAATATAATTTATTAAAAGACTGAATTATCATTAAATTATTAATTTTTCAACCATCTTCAAAAAAGGAGGAATTTTTTTTTTATGTATGTTCACCGATTACTCGAAGACACCTGAACCGATTTGGATAATTCTTTTTTTGTTTCAAAGGGTTATATTGCCCAGGTTCCATTTAAATTTTATCGAAATCAGTAGAGCGGTTTTAAAAAATCATAATAACACTAATCAAATAAATGATTTATATTGAAGTTGGTTGTACAAAATTTTAATTTTATCACTAGTTAATTTTTCATAGGGAGAGGAATAAGAGACAAAATTAACAAAAAATGTTGGCAGCATGTGACATATTTATCTATAAATTACTTGGCTATGAAGAATAGGAAATTATACTATTACATATATTTAAACAAAAAATGCTTTACATTTTTTTTATGTAGTTAAAACTTTGTAAGCCCATATGAACACAAAATGAGCAACCAGTTTAAAAATAGCCTGAATACAATGTTATCAAGTGCTGGCACATTAAGCCACTACATGCAATAGCAAGCAACTCAAATGTGTATATCTCAGTTGATTTCAATGTAACATGTCATATATTTATAAAATAACTATGTTTAAAAATTAATCATTTAGAATTCATATGTACATTCCCATAATTATGTTAACTACCACACCACACATTCATGTTTCATAATGTGTTCTCATAACACAACAAAATTACACATGTAAAGAAAGGAAGCCTGTTCTGTGTAATGTGAATTTTATGATCAAGATTTTAACAGTTTTGGATGAGGTAGCTATGTGTATAAAAATCTTTAGCACATAATTATCATAAAGTCATTAACAACCGTAGGTGGACATAAGCCTCTTCCATCAGGGTGGCATTGCCTTAACTGTCAGACCTGGCAGGTGGATAGGCAATTGCAGAACCAGGCATCTTGTACTTTTGATGCTGCACCATCTGTAAGCCCTGTTTCTGTCGCTAGTCGGGGTTATTTACAACCCTGACGAAAACATGAGGTGTGTTATAAGTTTGTAGTGTGTATCTGTGTGTCTGTCTTTGGCATCATAGCTCCTGAACATTTGAACAGATGTTCATTAAGTTTTTTTGTTTGAAAGGTGTCTTAATCAAATGTATTAGCTGTTTCAAGAAAATCTGTTCAGCCGTTTGAACGTCATCAGCTCTTTTTGTTGCAGGGTTTTTATAAGGTTTGTAAAATAGTATGCATAATATAAATTAAATGTCATAAAATTCTTAAAAATAGTTTTATTCAATGATGACGAGTTTCAATTTATATTTAAATTTATAGAATTTGATTGAAAAAATCATTAATATATAATTTCAAAACAATTCCTTCCTCCAATAAATTATTATTACTAACATTATACACATTTGTGAGGATATGTATAATCAAATATTGTTAGGATATGTGCTCACTCGCTTCCTGTGTCATCATTTCCAACTAAGAAATAACTCACACTGCCCTACACTGTTGATACATGAATAACATGAATAGATAATGAACAGGAAATGAAACATTTGGTTGTCTTATCAATCTGAAATGTGCAACAAGAACACTATGATAGTTTGTAGGAGCCAGATAACCATTGTGAATGAGTGTAAGAGTAAGTAATTGATGTGATTTTCATAAAATGCAAGCTGTAGTCGTAATATTTTACCTAATGGTATATTAAAAATTAAAATATATTTAATAAATCAATTTCGAGGAAAACAAAACAAATCAAGAAATGGGTAGCAGTGTCTCCCTAGTAACGACTAAAAATAAAAACCGCAGTTGCCAACTTGCTTGCCAAGTGTAGCAACTATGACAAATATCCCCCTTTGAGGCAATCTATGCAGGAGGCCTATGTTCAGCAGTTTATGTTGCAATTAAGGCTGCTATTATTGAAAAAATTATTTTGGCCAGTAAAAAGTAAAATTTGAATATTTCAAAGTGCTTTAACAAACTTAATTTTATTAAATTGCAATAAAAAATGTAATTACTTAAAAAATTCTTAATACTTTTCAAACATTTTATGCCTAGAAGTAAAATTGCGGATGAGAGCACTGGTGATGCTCTATACACCGGCCGTGCCAATATTTCTCGGGAAAACGTCGCCGAGTACTGGAACAAACTTGTGTCTGAAGTCGAGTCTTTGCTGAACAAAGTCTCGGATTGGGGGCGACTAAATCTAGTTCAGCTTAATCCTCAGAAGACACAAGTTTGTGCATTTACCACTAAAAAGAACCCCTTTGTTGTATCTCCTCAGTTTCAAGGCACTCCCCTTCTTGCCTCAGCCAGTATCGGTATCCTCGGAGTCGACATATCGAGTGACGTGCAGTTTCGTGGTCACTTGGAAGGGAAGGCCAAATTGGCCTCTAAAAAGCTTGGCGTGCTCAGCAGAGCGGGACAGTATTTCATGCCGGCACACCGCCTGCTACTTTACAAGGCGCAAGTTCGGCCTCACATGGAATACTGTTCCCATCTCTGGGCAGGGGCTCCCCAGTGCCAGCTCCTTCCACTTGACCGCATCCAGCGCAGAGCGGCTCGAATCGTCGACGACCGAGCCCTTTCCGATTGGCTCGATTCATTGGCACTGCGAAGAGATGTTGCATCCCTTTGCATTTTCTTTCGCATCTACCATGGGGAGTGCTCTGAGGAATTGTTCGGATTAATCCCAGCCCCTAAATTTCACGAACGCACATCGCGGCAGAACTCCCGATACCATCCACACCATCTGGATGATTGGCGGTCCACCACTGTGCGATTTAGAAGATGTTTTCTTCCTCGCACCACTTCCTTGTGGAATCGATTACCATCAGTGATTTTTCCGGACCGATACGACTTAGGGATCTTCAAGAAAAGAGCGTACTCCTTTTTAAGAGGCCGGCAATGCATCTGCAATTCTCTCCCTGGTGTTGCAGTTGTTCATGGGTGGCGTTAGTCACTTACCATCAGGTGAGCCGCATGCCCGTTTGCCCCCTCTCCTATAAAAAAAAAACAACCTGGCTTGAGCCGGCCCATACGTGCAACAGCAAAAACTGCTGCGTGACTCTACCACCGTGAAGAGATTGAATGGTAAAACAGCCAGGTACAAATTACAGAGGATACAATTCATGTGGCACTCTTTGTTTAAAGTGGATACAGGTATCCATGGGCTACAATAATCACTTACATGAGTAGACCATTGTTAATTCATATGTCACTCTAACATTATTCAAAAAAATATTAAATTGAAGTGTTGACCTTGAGTGTTTATTAAGCATCTTACTTTAAGTAGTTTAAAAGATTATTTTAATGAAACCTTTTATGATCATGCTTTAATTATAATTAATGAATAACAAAAGGTGGACCTTTTATGCATAGCCATAATATATTTTTTTAACTTGCAATACGTATAAAAAGAAAGTCAGGAGTTTTTATACACCACAAGGACAAAATTTACCTTCAGTAAAGGTTGTTTAAATATATACAGAAATAAATATTTAAAATGCATCCCATAGTGAACAGAACTACTAACTATATGCAGATGGCTCAGGATATGTAACAATCTATTGGGAGCCCTATTAGCATTTGCAAATTTGTGATGAACTGAAATAATCTGCCTACTGTATTTTCTGTTCATTTTAGTATACCATTAAAGTACATAGTATCAATTATTTTTCTGGATGATAACATTTCAAGCAAGTGAATCTGGTATCCTGTGTGGTAACTTTACCTTTAGAAAATTTGATATACAAGGTGCAACAAGTTATTTTTTTTAAAAATAACGTCTAGCACATCAAATATGTTGGATCCGATAGGAATTTGTGTTCATACCCAAGAGGAAGACAAAGCTTGGTTTTAAACAATATGGGTACACAATGAAACCAAAGTTCTCACTATTTATGTTTTCTTTAAATCTTCCATATTAGCTGGCCTTTAATAGGACACAACTGATTGTGGACTTATTGTACAAAGGTTTAACAGGCTGATTTAATATGTCAAAAAGTATTAAATATATTTATGATAAAGAAAATAAAAGAAACAAAACAGGGAAGTCAGTACCAATTAAAACTTCATTCATAACGTAAAATTGCAACTAATGTTTTATTTAATATTGTAGTTAGTTGGCAATACTTTATGAAAATTATATCCTAATAAGTACAAATATTTTCGAGCTGCACATCAAATAGATACTTTTATAAAATTGTCAGAAAAGCGAAACGCGAGTAATTGTTACAGTGTAAACAAAAATTACAGTGTTTGTAAACAAAAATGCCGGTGGCAAATGTTAACTCACCAGCACTTTAATGAAACGGTTCTCCAGCTCATCTCGGTCCGGCATTGGAGGCTTAGTACGGTTCCTTGTCGACGGCTGCCGTACATGGTGACTCTTCGTAGACACGGCTGGTCCGTCAAGCATTGTCTGCTCCCTCGAAGTAATTAAACCCATTTTACACTGATCACTTAAACAACCACTAAACACATACTCCATCAGGTCATTTTATATCACAGAAAGTCACTAAATCACAGTGATTAATATATCAAGTCACATTAGGCGGGGTAGGGGCTTGATATGTTTCGACTAAACTGTAAACGAACGAATGCAAAAAGCGAGACAAGAGACGAGTACGACCGCGAAGTTTAATATTGAAGTGAACACAGATTACTGTATAGAAGTGAAGTTTGAGTTTTTTTTTTTTTGGAGTTTATGGCCTGGCATCTAGACCTTTAGGCCATTTGAGTTTGTTTGTTAGTGACAGTGCTGCCAACGCTGAAAATGTTTTCCATAAAATGTGATCTTAGGGAAATATTCGAAAATATAAACAATATTTTTTATAACTATACTGTGAAATTTATAAATTTTAAAATTAATGTAATTTAAATATTTTTAAACTTTTTTTAATTACTTTCCCTATTTTGTAATTATTTCATATATTATTTTAATATATAGTATTAATTCAGAAAATAAATATTTATTCCAATAGCGATATTTTTATCATTAATTTGTATTTAAATTTAAGAAACTATGATGTGGTTAAGGGATACCAGATATCATACATGGCATTTAAGGCTGTGATTGGCAATCATCTTCACTATATCGGAAATTATTTCTTTTATTTTTCAAAGCTCTAATAAAACTCTTAAGCATTTTTGAACCTTACGATGGTGATATTATTTTACCTCTAAATTCGGGAAAATCCTCTGTGCTGGCTTCACTAGTAGGCGCCATTTCCCCTTCATTTGCCGCATACAAATGACAGTAGAGATGGGCAAAGGGAAAAAATATATCGATATATATCGAAACTTTATTTTTAAACAGAATCGATATATATCGCGTGATAAATATGGATTAATCGATATATCGCCATCATTTGAATGATGTAAAGATAAGTGTAGTGTTTGCTTATATGTAGTATACAGTAAATATTGTTATTTGTTTTATTTACTAATAATTTACCATGCACAAATACACAAACATACATTTATATATAAGTCACTGTCTCGAGCGCACCGCGTCAGTTACACGAGAGCTTCGGGCGAGAGTGGACGTGTCGTTTAGTTAAAGTGCGTGCCGAGCCTGTGTTACACTACAGTGGTTAGAGAAGATAGCAGACATTACAAGTGGCGACGAGGAAAAAGATAAGTACCTATTTAGTATAAAGATATAATCAAAAATAGGTTAGCAATGTGCAACTATTAGCATTGCAATTGTAAATTAATTCCTAGAGTACCCGCGGAAAAAAAACTGTGGATTATGAATTATGATTTATTGTTTTTAACCCTGTTCTGATCATTTTAATAATTTATATAAAATATATGTTCGCATTTGACCACGCTTATGGTGTGCTAAAATTTATTTTCTTTATGTAGCAATGATAAAATAATGATTTATTTTAACATATGTCTATTAGCACAACTTTTATATAAAAAGATTTTTGATGGAAAAATAGTAGATGTTACTAAAAACTCCTCTCGATTCGAACCGAAATACAATGTCGTTAGCTAAATTTTAGTGGCATTTAACATGTAGGTGTGATATTTATTGCCTTTAATGAAAATACTATTATACTGCTTTCATGACATATATAAGTCTTACAAAAAATCGTGGACACTTCACGACTTCTGTACATTGCAAAGTAGGTAACTAGTAATACTGTTTATTAATTTATTTGCTTTTTAAGGGAAACGTACAGTGCAATAATAAATTACATAATAAGACATATAAAAGTAATCCTAAAAACCAATGAAGTTTCCACAGATATCTAATACATAATAAAAACAAACCACAATATTATGTTGTATAAAATTAAAAATATAAAAGAATAAAACAAGCTAAATGGTATTCATAAATTAAAACATTAAGTAGTAAGTAGTTAAAAGTAACATTATATATACAACTCAAAGTGATACTACCAATTATATATTAAGTTTTACAATATTTTCTTTGTAACTATCATATTCAAGGTGAAAAATATCTAATATTTACAATATTTTAAGTTAAACTTTTGCATGTACGAGATACAAAATTATTTGAGGCATTTTTTTGTTTTAACTTTAGGTAATGCAAAAAGTGGTTTATTTCGTGTACCTAACCTGTGACACGCAAGATTCACCTTGCCTAAAAGTAGGGGAGAGTGATGATATTATGAAGCAATTTGTACAACAACATTTGATCTCTTATATCACGGCGTTTCTCGATGGTATTGCTGTCTAAGTTATCAATAATGGTAAATGCGCAATATAGGTATTGAATTTACCCAAAGCCTAAATGGCACAGCGATGGAAGTAGTCGGTATAACAAATAAACCGAAAGAGAAGGGCGAGTGTTATGGAACATATTATTATCATGAAACTGAGTTTGGGTATCAAGATACCAATCATTAAATTGAGTTGGGTACTAAGATACCATCATTAAATTGAGTTGGGTACTAAGATACCATCATTAAATTGAGTTGGGTACTAAGATACCATCATTAAATTGAGTTGGGTACTAAGATACCATCATTAAATTGAGTTGGGTACTAAGATACCATCATTAAATTGAGTTGGGTACTAAGATACCACCATTAAATTGGAACTTGGGTACTAAGGTAGGTACCACCATTAAATTGGAGCTTGGGTACTAAGGTAGGTACCACCATTAAATTGGACTTTGGGTATTAAAATACCAGCATTAAATTGGAAAAAAAAAGAAACTGTTTCAGTTTGCCCCTAAAATAATAATAATAATGATACCGTTATCAGCTTTAATGTGATAGCACACCTATGGCTATAAGGTGTGGAAAATGGAAAAGGTCTCTACTAATCTATCTGGACGTAGCTGAAGTTATATCAGCACTCGAGAAACGAGCTACGCTATTGCATTTTGGTGGCTCTGGGATGAAAAAAACCGTTGATGTATTTTAAGTAGCCATAAAAAAAAAACTCTACGAGTATTTTCAACCTAAACGGAGCAAAGTTTATGAGCGGCATGTTTTTCGATTGCTACAACAGAAAAAAGGAGAGACATTTGAGAAGTTTTTGATAAGATTGCGTCAACAAGCCGAAAAGTGTGCATTCGAAAAGCAAGATGATCATTTCATAGATCAAATAGTGGAAAAATGTAATTCGAAATTGCGCAAGAACCTTATATCTTACTAAACGTGGGAAGAGTTAAAAAGCAAAAAAGTATATGCTTTTAATCAAATGTAAAGACCAGACAAGACATTATTAGCATATGGTAGTAACTCTCCTTTGGCAATAGAGGGTTCATTTGAAACTATACTCGAAGTCGATGGACGAAAGGAACATACAACCATTTACGTGATTTCGGGGGGTACTAGAAACCTGTTAGGTAAGAACACAGCAGTCCGACTGGGTGTCTTAAAACTTGGTATCAGGATAAATCAAGTGGAGAGTAAAAGCAAGCCGATCCCCTTTAAAGAGAAGGTTGCAATCAAAATTAAGGAATCACTAAACAGTGATATAATTGAAGAAGTGCAAGGCCCGTCTAAATGGGTTTCACCAATGTTCCAATCATGAAAGAAAATGGTGAATTACGTTTGTGCGTAGATATGAGATGTACGAACGCCGTTATATTGCAAGAAATCCACCCCCTGCCTACTATAGACCATTTTTGCCTAAAATGAAGAAAGCTAAATATTTTAACAAATTAAGACATAAAAAAATGCCTTCCATCAAGTGGAAATTCACTCTGAATCCAGACACATAACGACTTTTATAACCCCCAAAAGATTATATAGATAGAAAAGAATAATGCTTGGAATTACCTGCGCTTCCGAGATTTTTCAGAAGATCATTGAAAGGATGCTGATAAACTGTGAAGGGGTCGTCAATTTTATTGATGATATCCTGGTATTCGGGAACAGTGAAGAAGAACATGACGCATGACTAAAGAAAGTTCTACAGATACTTAGTAAAAACAACGCCGTGCTGAATAGCAATAAATACATATATGAAACGCAGGATGTGAATTTTCTGGGACACAGGCTTACACATGAAGGAGTAAACCCTTCAACAAGTACGTTGAGAGCATTATGAACTTTAGGGTTCCAAAGACCATACTACATAAACAAATGGATACCTAACTTGGCCGCCATGACAGAACTTCTGAAGCACCTGTTAAGACAGAAGATGAGCAAAAGGGAGAGCTTGGAAAAACAATGGTCTGGAGAACAAGATAAAGCATTCCAAAAACTCAAACGGATGTTCACGGAAATACAGATTTTAGGTATTATGACGTCAGAGATGCAAGACAGGTGATAGCAGATGCTAGCCCTGTCGGACTTGGTGCTGTCCTTGTACAAAATGATACAAATGGCCCTAGAATTATTGCCTATGGTAATCGAGCTTTGACAGACTGAGAGCGCAGGTATAGCCAAACGGAAAAAAAGGCACTAGCATTAGTTTGGGGGGTCGAACATTTTAATATTTTTATTTGGAAAGCCTTTTGATTTAGTCACTGACTACGAGCCGCTAGAGATATTGTTCGGGTCTAAGTCAAAACCATGTGCGAGGATTGAACGATGGATACTGAGGCTACAGTCTTATTCATTCAAGGTTATATGCAAGCCAGGAAAAACAAATATAGCTGCTCCCTTGTCACGATTATGTAACTATCCTGATAACCCACCAAAAGGAAAAGACCAGCATGTGTACCAAATAGTGGAAAATTCTAGACCAGTTGCTATACCAATGAGTTCCATTGTAGCATATTCAGAAAAAGAACAAGAGATTTACAAAGTGAAAAAAGGTGTCTATCAGAACGACTGGGACGATTCGATTAAGAGTTACAAATTTTTTGAAAACGAGTTGTGTTTCCATGATAGCATTCTACTTCGTAGAAATTAAATTGTAATACCACAGCAACTCTGCAAGAGTGTATTAGATGCTGCATACGAGGGTCATCCAGGTATCGTAGCGATGAAGGGACGCTGGAGATCAAAGGTATGGTGGCCCCGTATCGATAAAGACGTAGAACAATTAGTAAAGGCTTGTAAAGGTTGTACGTTAGTGGGTTTGCCAAACCCAACTGCACCAATGAAGAGACGAGAGTTGCCTGCAACTCCATGGATAGATGTCACAATGGATCTAATGGAACCATTGCCAAGTAACGAGTATCTGTTAGTAGTGGTCGACTACTATAGTCGATACAAAGAAGTAAACAATTACAAAAACATCACAAGCTTACAGATTATTAAAATGGTAAAAGAAATGTTCAGTAGACTTGGTTATCCTATTTCTATCACCGCAGACAATGGCAAGCAGTTCATGAGTGAAGAGTTTCGATCCTTCTGCAAAGAATGTAACATTAAGTTATTTAGTACTGTACTATATTGGCCTCAAATGATCGGCGAAGTTGAAAGACAAAACAGAGATATTTTGAAACGTCTTCGTATCAACCATATCGAGAGGAAGGATTTAAAAGAAATGTTTATGGGAGTATCTTCTAATGTATAACAGCAACCCTCCTTACAGTTACCGGGAAGTTAGCGTCTGAACTGTTTTTTCACCGAAAAAGTAGGGATAAAATTCCATCAATAGGTGAAATAAATTATAGACAATCATTTAGATTCAGATATCAGGGATAGAGACAAAATACAAAAAAGAAAAAGGAAAAGAGTATGTATATAGGAAACGCAGAGCAACTCGCTCAGATATAATACAGGGAGATACGGTTTACGTAAAAGCAGTGGAAAATAATTAATACAGACAATACATGCTGCTTTGTGATTGTTATGAGTTATAATGAAAAAAAGAAAAAAATCTTGATAAGAAAGAGATGTAGTGTTTGCTTATATGTAGTATACAGTAAATATTGTTATTTGTTTTATTTACTAATAATTTACCATGCACAAATACACAAACATACATTTATATATAAGTCACTGTCTCGAGCGCACCGCGTCAGTTACACGAGAGCCTCGGGCGAGAGTGGACGTGTCGTTTAGTTAAAGTGCGTGCCGAGCCTGTGTTACACTACAGTGGTTAGAGAAGATAGCAGACATTACAATAAGGTCCAAAATTTTATGTACTGACGGTTGGACGACGAAAAACACGATACAACATTTTAAAATATATCCAAATTGATACGAATTCGATACTCTAAAATAAATATCGATATGTCGATATATCGTGATTTAAAATATCGACGATATATATCTATCGGAGATATACAACAGAGGATCCCAGTTTTGATCTCTGAAATACACCAGGATAGCGTTAATTGTTAAAAATAATAAAAGTGTGAGAGCGGATGTTCAACTTGCTCTCTTGCTTACGCAGTTTAATCATTATCAGTAATAAGACAACGTAACGCACTATACATTCAGTATAGTGAAATTACAGTTCGACCACACCGTAACACGTCTCCGCCACAATCACACACCAGTGTAACGTGAGGTACGTAATTACATGATAACACCAAAATATGTACAGCAACAGCAACACTACTTATCTCAATGTAACACAGGGCAGCCTCTCAGCAACACCAATCCTTCTTGTCTGCACTAGAGGAATTACAACAACGAACAGAACCACGAAACTATCTTAGCACTAGTAGAATGACCACACTCGTTGAATGACTGAAGCGGACTCTCTCGCGCACGGCACCTACAGTGAACTTTATACTACAGACACAAGAGGGGGTTTCTCGATATACCCTCCATTCTACCTCGATCCAACCGGGTATTTTATAGACGCTCCGACATGTCGATATTTTTATTATGACATATCGATATATCGATATTTTTTGCCCAAGCCTAAATGACAGCTAGCGAACCAATCAGAATGTTGTCGTTCGGATACTTGACCAGCACGTCCAAAAATCAATTCATTTAATATGTAAAATTAAACAAAAAGGTATTAAAGGGTAGTGATTTAAAAGGTATAGTCATTGTTTATAAGCCGTTAAATCCAATCTACTGACAACAAAGTTAAAGCTGTTTGGACAGTTTCTTCCCCCATCGGTTATCGGATCTTCGAGATACATGGCCGGTCAATTGCCACTTCAGCTTATACTAATCCGTTGAGGTATGTCGGTTACTTTGGTTCTAATGCAGTTATCCCCATTATTTTTAATTCTATCTGACAGAAAAACACCAAGCATTAATAAAAAAATAAATAAAAAGCAATTAAAGCAAAGCCCTCTCCATAACTCGCTGAGCGACCTTGAGCTTCCTCATAGATTCATACAGCCAGCAGTGCAGGGCCTCAAAAAATTATTATGAAGGATAATTTCATAATACTTGAGACTGACAAAAGTAGCAACATTGTAGTCAAAGAAAAGAAAATAAATTCTTCTACTATTTTTTTAAACCTGTCATTTATAGGCGAACAGCTGATTACGATGGGACTGAAGAGACAAGAAAGTAATATTATAGTGATTACTCGAATAGAAAAGAATTACAAGACCAATGAAATTCTCAAACGTGTATTCAATATAATAATACTGTTCGCGCCACTTTTGTACTACCGCCTAACTCTTATGTATTGTGATTCGTTAATTATTATCCAATAAGAGTACTGCAAATAGTCCATTTTCGGGTTCCCTATCTACTCCCCTTTATGGATTTAGCATGCAGCATATAGCATACTTTAAGAGCCTCAAACCTAGGATGGCAGCTTGCGCGTACATTGTAGACAATGACATAAAAATAGTTTATTCTTAATCTTCCCCTTCATAATCAAAATGTCTTTTTTACGTCGTCTTCTGACTTCTTTGAACTGTCTGCCAATATAATTTTCCTCGGCTATTTCTCTCGCTGTTACAAGGGATGACTGAAAACCATTTTCTCGATAATTATCGAGCTAATTTGTGAATTCGTCTAGGTGCTGTATAGCCACATCTAAGTGCATGTTTTCGCTTTGCCACATTTTACTTATAACATTTATCTTTGTAAGAATGTCATATCATATGACAAGTGAAACTACAAATTCGTAGGTAGTTATTTCCTTTTCTATAGACTGGCATTCACTGACCAACTGACAATCTGTTGTATTTTCTGATAAATCCTTTAAAACATCACATATATCGCTTAGTTGGTATTTAACGGCCTTCACCGATGCTACCCTGCACTCCCATCTAGTTTCAGAGAGTGGTTTTAGCGATAACGACTTTACATGATCATTTAAAATAGCCCACCTCTGACTTGAGCCGGCAAACAGAGTGTACAACCTAGTTGAGTGTAGCAAACCAAAAAAAGATTTTGTTAGGACACAAGACGATGCTGCATCTCTTAGGATGAGATTCTAGCTATGACTCCCACAAGGTAAAAAATACGCAAGTGGATTAATTTCAAGAATAAATCTTTGGACACCACTTTTTTCACCACGCATAATTGGCACCATTATTATATCCTTCGCCTCTGCAGTTTTGCAATGATACACCTAACTGTTCTAATTCTGTGATTATATAATTAGTCAAACTCTCAGTTGTAGTTTTTTCGACGGCTAAGAAACCAATAAAATGTTCTTCAATTTCAGCTGTATTTGTATTAAAAAATCTTATAATATTGCTCAATACGAGAAACGTCGCGAGTACAATCAAGAATAATCGAGTAATATTTATTATTTATTATTTTTTCAATAATCTGAGTCTTCACGTGACTTGCCATTAATTGTATGAGCTCATTTTGAATACTTTTTTGATATAGTGGTCATTAATCGTCTTATCGTTTACTTCTTTTAGGTGAAGTCTCAGCACGGGATCAAATCGGGCTATTAACTTTACTAAATCTATAGAGTTGCCGCTTGTCTCACTCGAATCTTAGTCAGCTGTCAACTTCTCTCTATGACCTCTGTAGGCCAAATTGCGAGATGCTCAAAAATTTACAATTGCGAGCTATCGTTGTATAATATCTCTCCAACGTTGTCTTTTCTTGTTCAATTTGTGAGTGGGCCAATTGAACAAGAAAAGACAACGTTGGAGATTCAATTCAATAGTGGATCAGGTTTTTAAACCATTCTCTAAATGAATCCATTTCAACATACAATCTTTATGCTGTCGATCGGATTTGTGAGACTTTAGGTAATCACTCAAGTGTTTCCAATTACACACTCCTTCACTTGATCCAATCTTTGTATTTTCTAGCCCGAAGATTTGACACGGAAAGCAGTAAACGGCATCCTTTGTTTGTGAATATATCATCCAGCGCCTGTCAAGCATTTCACCATTAACTATATATCTTATTATAATGATATTCGATGAATCGCCGTCCATTATCATTTACGGGAAATAAATCAACTTTAACACGGATTGGACCTTTTAATACAATCTCAGTTTGGTGTACATCAGTTAATTGTTATGAGCCACAAACCGGGATTATTTTGAGGATTCAGATTTTCCATTCCAGCAGTCATGGATAGAGATATAGACTCGGGTTCAGATTCGTGTTCTTAATTGAATAGCGTTAACGGAGGCACCGGTGACCTAAGAGACAATTATGTAGTTAATTCATCATCACCCTCGCTGTTTTTACTTAATGTCTGCGGCGGCACCCATGATAATGTGGTAGGGATGTTTTCAGCTGGATCAGGATTAGTAATTACTTGGTGACTCAATACAACTATAAATACCAATTTTCAACCAGATCGGTTCATTAACTTTGAGATATGGATAAACAAGTAAATCGGGAAGTGAACACTACCTATGGAGAAAATTTAGTTTCGTGCCGTGATGAAGCTCCCCACTAAGCAAGGAAAAACGCCACATAACATGTTTCACTATGGAAGAGATGTTATCTATTTACGGGGGGACTCTTGCCCTGTAAAAACGATGATTAATAAGTGACATAGCCTTTCAAGCAAAGACAATTAAGTAGTACCTAGTAGTAATAGACCGGACGTCAGCAGCAAAATTGTCGTCTGTAACTTATGTCCTATAGGATATATCTCAGATTTTTATCTTTTATTTAGTCTTAGTGACATCGTCAAAAAGTCAAGACGCATTCGTTTCATATATTTGAAAATTTTTTTAAAGAAAATATGCCCGGTTGTGCATTAAGATATTGTAAGTCACGATATGGAGCAAAATGAACGTGATTTCGGTTTATTATCGTAAATATAACATATATTTACCGAATAATCTCTAAATTTTATTATCTCTAATAGATTGTTCTAGAACATCTATTTTTATTGTAATAAGCGCCCCGGATATCCTCATTTCTAAGTTTATCACGCAGAGACATCCCGAGCATAGCCCTCTCCATAGCTCGCTGAGCGACCTTGAGCTTTCTCATACGGCCAGCAGTGGTGGACCACGTCTCAGATCCGTAAATCATCACTGGCAACACCCACTGGTTGTACAATTTCGTTTTAAGGTTTTGAGGTATGTCTGACGAGAAGATGGTCGTAGTTTCCCGAACGCTGCCCAGCCGAGTTGAATCCGTCGATTGACTGTGTTATTTTATATACTAGTAAAATTTGTATATATCTTAGTTATTTATATGTTATCTTATTTTTATTGTATACTGCTACACCCACTTTAAATTCAAACCTGGTAGAGAATGCCTCAAGACATAAGTTGGCCCTTTGTATTCTTTTATATTAAGGAATGCAATAAAGAATAAATAAATTATTTTTATGATCTACTACCTACTACTAAATGAACGGCTGGTCTACAACAAAATTCACGAAAAATGTGTCCCGAGTCAACCTATATAAACTTATTAATATATATATATATATTAAATATTAATAGTACTTATCGAAAATATATATAAATATAAATAGTTTTGCTCGTTTTGTGATACAGTACGGTATTATGGAGTGTATTATCGGTCGACAAAACGAAGACTGGCGCGCAATTGCAACTCTTTTGACTCGGACACTTTCTGAGCTCAGATCCGAGGTCCATTTAGTAGTAGGTCAATATTTATGATATTATTTTAAATGATTTTAATATTAAAAAATCATGCATCACAATAAAAATACTTGCATATGGAATATATAACTCCATCTTTTATTAATTTTTTTACATTTTTTTTTACATTATTTACTTAGGAACCTCTTGATTGGTGCTTGATAGTTAATTTTTTTTAACGGTGGTAGAGCCACGCAACAGTTTTTGCTGTTGCACGTATGGGTCGGCTCGAGCCGGGTTGGTACCACGACCTCACAGAATACCGGCGTGAAGTAGAAGCTCTGCTTCTGCGTTTCGTCTGGTGAGTGCAGGTGGCCGAAGGCCCAATCCCCCCCCCCCTCTATCAACATGGTAGCGGAATTACACAATAGACTACCCCAGGAGGGTACCAGTACCCCTGGAGCATCCCTCGCTGAGCATCCACGACCATGTTATACCAATCCTGAGCGTGGGTGCTCAGGCTGCCCCGCGTATTCTGGGGGGCAAAATTCCGCTCAAAAACATAACTGCTCGGGGCAAACTGAGCAACAATACCAAGGCGACCCCTGCCACGCTATCCGTGAATTTCTGCAACATCAGGGGACTTCACTCTAACCTAAACGCCATCCACTACCATCTCGAGACGGCGAAGCTGGCCTTGCTCTTTCTGACCGAGACGCAGGTTTTCTCTACGGCTGATATTTCGTATCTCTCCTACCCGGGGTACAAATTGGAGCACTCCTTTGTGCCTCGGGCTGGAGTTTGCGTGTATGTCAGAGAGGACATCTGTTCTCGACGCCTCGGTAGTCTTGAAGGTTCCGACCTGTCCATCCTTTGGTTACGCGTAGACAGCGACGCCCATCCGCGCGTCTACGGGTGCCTCTCTATAGGTCCCATAGCGGTAATGCCGAAACAGACCGACTCATCGACCACGTCCAAATGGCTACAGATTCCTTGCTACAACAGGTCCCATCCGCAGAGATCGTGATTCTTGGCGATTTTAACGCCCACCACGCCGAATGGCTCGGTTCACGTTTTACCGATCATGCGGGGAGATCTGTTTATGACTTTGCCTTGGCATATGGTCTGACACAAATCGCCTACGCGGATTCCAGATGTGGAGGATCATACACCTTCCCTGTTGGACCTTCTGCTGACCTCTCATCCGGACGGATATCAGGTTTCCGTCGATGCCCCTCTCGGCTCTTCGGACCATTGTCTGATCCGGAGTGTGGTGCCACTCACGCTCCCCTCGCGGTTGCGTTCTGCAGGTTGCCGCCGTGTTTGGCATTACAGGTCGGCGGATTGGGACGGAATGCGGTCTTTCTTTGCATCCTACCCATGGGGGCGGGTTTGCTTCTCGCCGGATGATCCCAGCGCTGTTGCTGACTCTGTCACTGATGTGGTGCTACAGGGAATGGAACTATTTATTCCATCATCTGTGGTACCCATCGGAGGCAGTACTCAGCCTTGGTTTGGTCGCTCCTGTAAGACTGCATTACGCAGTTATTGCCAAGACAAAGTCAGAGCACATAGGCAGAATTGGCGAGAAACTAGTTCGCCTTCCTTCGGGAACCCGTGCATTCTTGTCTCTCGCCAAGGCTGTCCAAGGGAATTTCTGTAAGCCATCACTACCATCTCTGCACAGGGAGGACGACACACTGGCCCAAGACGCAAAAGACAAAGCTGACCTTTTAGGCTCTCTTTTTGCGTCCAACTCGACTCTTGGTGACGGGAGGAAAACACGGCCGACCATCCCACGGTGTGAGTGCTCCATGCCGGATGTGCTGTTCTCTCAGCGCTCGGTTCGCAAAGCTTTTCTCTCCCTGGACATCCAGAAGTCGAGTGGGCCTGACGGGATCCCCCCAATTGTGCTGAGGACGTGTGCTCCGGAGTTGGCACTGGTCCTAACGCGTCTTTTCCGGTACTCCTACTCCCAAGGCGTAGTCCCGAACTCATGGAAGACAGCTTTTGTCCACCCGATCCCTAAAAAAGGCGACCGCTCAGACCCCTCCAACTATAGGCCTATCGCGATCACCTCCTTGTTCTCCAAAATAATGGAATCCATTATTAACTGCCAGCTCATCCGGTACCTTGAGGATCACCAGCTGATTAGTGACCGCCAATACGGTTTTCGTCGGGGTCGATCAGCTGGTGATCTTCTGGTCTACCTGACCCATAGATGGGCGGAGGCAGTAGAGTCCAAGGGGGAGGCGTTGGCCGTTAGTCTGGACATTGCGAAGGCCTTCGATCGGGTTTGGCACAAAGCGCTTCTTTCGAAGCTCCCTTCCTATGGGCCTCCCGAGAAATCATGCAATTGGATCACCAGCTTCCTTGCAGATCGGAGCATCAAGGTTGTTGTAGACGGTGCATGTTCTGACTACAAGCCTATTAACGCTGGTGTTCCACAAGGCTGTGTGCTATCACCAACGCTATTTCTTCTGCATATCAATGATATGTTGCTAACTGGTAACATTCATTGCTATGCGGACGACGGCACTGGTGATGCTCTATACACCGGCCGTGCCAATATTTCTCGGGAAAACGTCGCCGAGTACCGGAACAAACTTGTGTCTGAAGTCGAGTCTTTGCTGAACAAAGTCTCGGATTGGGGGCGACTAAATCTAGTCCAGTTTAATCCTCAGAAGACACAAGTTTGCGCGTTTACCGCTAAAAAGAACCCCTTTGTCGTATCTCCTCAGTTTCAAGGCACTCCCCTTCTCGCCTCAGCCAGTATCGGTATCCTCGGAGTCGACATATCGAGTGACGTGCAGTTTCGTGGTCACTTGGAAGAGAAGGCCAAATTGGCCTCTAAAAAGCTTGGCGTTCTCAGCAGAGCGGGACAGTATTTCATGCCGGCACACCACCTGCAACTTTACAAGGCGCAGGTTCAGCCTCACATGGAATACTGTTTCCATCTCTGGGCAGGGGCTCCCCAGTGCCAGCTCCTTCCACTTGACCGCATCCAGCGCAGAGCGGCTCGATTCGTCGACGAACGAGCCCTTTCCGATCGGCTCGATTTATTGGCACTGCGAAGAGATGTTGCATCCCTTTGCATTTTCTTTCGCATCTATCATGGGGAGTGCTCTGAGGAATTGTTCGGATTAATCCCAACCGCCAAATTTCACGAACGCACATCGCGGCAGAACTCTCGATACCATCCACACCATCTGGATGATTGGCGGTCCACCACTGTGCGATTTAGAAGATGTTTTCGTCCTCGCACGACTTCCTTGTGGAATCGATTACCATCAGCGATTTTTCCGGACTGATACGACTTAGGGACCTTCAAGAAAAGAGCGTACTCCTTTTTAAAAGGCCGGCAACGCATCTGCAATTCCCTCCCTGATGTTGCAGTTGTTCATGGGCGGCGGTAGTCACTTACCATCAGGTGAGCCGCAAGCTCGTTTGCCCCCTCTCCTATAAAAAAAAAGTTCGTAATTTCTTGCTGGATCGAGATTTCATTTATTCACTCATGTCATTGAAACAGAATTTTAAAGATGCCCTTTTTTCACCCTCCAGTGGGTTGAATTATTTTATAAAAAGCGGCCGAGTGCGAGTCGGACTCGCCCATGAAGGGTTCCGTGACAGCAAGTAACATTATTTACTTGTAGGCACCTTTTAAAGTTTTATTATTAGAAAATAATGGTACGCGGTTTATGCATAAGGTTTATGTTTATGAAATTAAATGTTTTTATTTTTATATTTGAGTTCATTGAATGAAAGGTAAATTGCGGTTTACGATTTATGACGTATTAAAAAAAAATACTTACCAGATCTCGTTCAAACCAATTTTCGGTGAAAATTTACATGTACATCATATATTTTTTTAGTATTATCATTCTCTTATTTTAGAAGTTACAGGGTACAGGGAGGATTTTACCACTTTGGAAGTGTCTCTCGCGCAAACTATTCAGTTTAGAAAAAAAGTGATATTAGAAACCACAATATCATTTTTGAAGACCTATCCATAAATATCCCACACGTATGGGTTTGATGAAAGAAATTTTTTTTGAGTTTCAGTTCTATGTATGGGGAACCCCCAAAATTTATTGTTTTTTTTTTTCTATTTTTGTGTGAAAATCTTAATGCGGTTCACAGAATACATCTACTAACCAAGTTTCAACAGCATAGTTCTTATAGTTTCGAAAAAAGTGGCTGTGACTTACGGACGGACAGACAGACAGACAGACATGACGAATCCATAAGGGTTCCATTTTTTGCCATTTGGCTACGGAACCTTAAAAAGTAAGGGTGACAAACGAGTATTTATACAGTCCACTTGAAGGCAATTGGCCGCTGGAACCCATCATACATAACCTCTATTAAGAATCAAAATGACCAGATGGAAGTTAGCGTAGAACATTCTTTTTTTTTAATTAAACTTTTTTAATTAAAGTTGCGTGCGACATCAAACAGAGTGGACGTGTTATCGGTTGTAATTACAAAAATAATAAAATACGCTTATACGAACTTGATTCTTAAGTTAATTAAGTGCATAAAGTAAATCGGCATACACTGCCCTACGCTATTGTAACATTGCACTGTTGAGTACGCCGCGAGTGAATATACTTGCCACGGATCAATATGATGCCAATACGCTCACCTACTAGAAGCGGTATAGGCTCTGGACTTAGTGGTTCACAACCTAATTTATTTACGGGAGATTCAGCCACAGACGTTTCTACGGCAACGCAAGTTGCATTTCGTAGCAAGCGCAAACATACTAGTGACCAGGATATTAAAGATGAACTGAGTGAAATACGAAAGGGAATGGCAGAAATGATGCAAATTTTAACATCGATTAACAAGACTCAAACAGAAACTATAAACAAGATATCGGAAGATGTCAGTTTACTAAAGGAACATGTAAAAGATCTTAAGATCGAGATGGATAGTCTTCGATTCATAAATGAAAAAATGAAGCGTAACATAGATAACTTGATCAGTAAATATAATGAAAATGACAAACAAATGGGAAAGTTAGACTCTGAAATTAAAAACCTCCAAAGTACAAAACTAATAGCTCCAGTTACCACAACAACTATTAGTAACACAATAGAAGAAACTGTAATGTCAGAACTTTCCGATCGATTGGTTAGAAGCAAAAACATAATAATAACTGGATTAATGGAAACAAAAACATCTGATTACAAAGAAAGAAAAGAGACTGAAAAGAGAGAAGTACTTAGTTTATTAAGAAAGATCTCCAATGATTGTACGGAACCAAAAAGTATTACACGCCTGGGAAAGTATGCGCCAGATAAACAAAGGCCACTCAAAGTGTGTTTCTCAACATCAGAAGAAGCTGTTTTTGTATTAGGTTCTAAAAGTAATGAAAAACTGAATCCCATTAAAATTTTCCCAGATCAAACGCCTCGACAACAATCTTATTACAAAAAACTAAAAGAAGAGTTGAAATATCGAAAGGACAATGGAGAGATAAACCTAACTATCAAATACAATAAAGGTATACCTAAAATAGTTGAAATTGCGCCAAAAAACTAACAAAATTTCATGATAGTCAAATCCCAACCTTTAAAACTATCTCTCACCAACTTGCTTCTCAGTATGAGAATATTATAATGACAAAAGACTCCTTAAAATGTTTTATATCAATGCACGCAGTATAGTTAAAGCAGGCAAATTTGAAGAGCTTAAATGTATTTTGAAATCTTTTCAATTTACAATACATTTAATTTTAATTACGGAAACTTGGATAAAGTGTGAAGAGGAAGCTAAACGATTTCAAATATGTGGTTATACTCATTACTATAACGTAAGACCCAGTAGCAGAGGTGGTGGAGTATCAATCTTCGCTCACAACAACTTGAAACATAATCTTATAGAAGAACAATGTCTTGATGATAATCATTATCTATGGATTCACGTTGACAAGTGTTCGCTGGATGTGGGTGTAATCTACAGAAAGCCCGACAACAGCAATATTAATAAATTCATAGAAACAACCAACAAAATTAGAATCGCGCAGAAGGGCAGTGGTATTTGGTGACTACAATATAGATCTATCATCCCATGAACGTAATACTTCTATGTATATGGAAATGCTGGAACAGTGTGGCTACAAATTGTTAAATAAAATTGATTCAAAATACTCTACCCGTGTAACTCCTTCTTCGAATACTGTTATTGATCACGTTAGCACGAGTCTCAAAGAACATCAATTTCACCTTGCTATAATAGAATCATCTATGTCTGATCATAGACAGATCTATTTTGAGATCAAGAAGTATAAGCAAGATGTTTTATCAAAATATGAATATAAAGCAATAAACTATTTTATGTACTAGATTATGTAAAACTGGAAGAAAAAATTCTATCTAGCATAAATAAAAGCAAAAACACTAAGATCAAAGTTCTCAATCTACCACGAAGGGATTGGATTAATAAAGATATCTTAAACGAAATAAACGCAAGAAATAAATTATGGCATAAATATAAAACTAATTCAAGTAATGAAAGTACAAGAGATAATTTCGTGAAGAAAAGAAGTGAAGTAAGCAATCTAATACAAAAAACTAAAAGCAAATACTATTATAAGGCGTTTATAGATTGTAAACACAAACCAGCAAAAATGTGGAAACTAATTAATAATCTATCTAATAATAAGATCAAAGAAACTACTGCTCCGAATAAACTAGTCACGCACGAGGGTTATATTATTAGTGATAGTAGAGCTATCTGTGAATGTTTTAATGATTTTTTTTCGAATATCGGTTCGATCCTGGCAAATCAGATATCTAAAGTTAACCAAACAGTATTAGACAAAATAACTAACAAAACTGGAAGTGATGCTGTTTTCTATTGGACACCTGCAATTATACACGAGATCAGTAAAATTATAGACGACTTAAATCCTAACACTAGTGCTGGATTAGACGGGGTAACTACAAAATCTATAAAATGCATCAAGGACATATTTGTTGAAGAGTTTGTAAATTGCATTAATAACTGCTTTGAACAAGGCGTATTTCCAGACAGTTTAAAAGTTGCAAAAGTAACTCCGATATATAAAACAGGAACTAAATCAGATCCCGGAAATTACAGACCAATCTCAGTTTTATCAGTACTATCTAAAGTTTTCGAACGTGCGTTATACAATCGTCTTGCATACTACTTAAATTCTAAAAAAATACTATACGATAAACAATACGGTTTTAGACCGGAATCGAATACTCTTTCGGCAACATTATATTTAGTCGCAAAAATCAAAGTTAGCATAGACAAAAAACAATTAGCACTAGGTATTTTTATAGACCTTAAGAAAGCGTTTGATACGGTTAGTCATGAACTGTTACTGAGTAAATTAAAATATATTGGTATCTCTGGTTCTGCTTTGGATATTTTTGCATCATTCTTATCCAATAGATATCAAGTTGTAAAAATTGGTTCTAATCAAAGCAAACCAAAATTAATAACTTTTGGAGTACCCCAAGGTTCTATATTAGGGCCGTTGCTTTTTCTGACTTATATCAATAATATTAAGGGTATAAGATTAAAAGGTAACATAACGTTATATGCAGACGACACATGTTTGTTTTACTACGGATATTCGATTGATGTATTGATTGCCGATGCTCAATCAGATCTTAATATATTGAATACTTGGTTTCAATCTAACCATCTTACTATAAATATTACCAAAACACACTACGTAATTTTTACATCAAAAAATAAAAAAATTGGTAACTATCAGCCTTTGACAATAAATAGTGAACTAATTTCTAAGGTAGATCATGACAAATACCTTGGTCTGTTGTTGGATAACCATATGACATTTAAGTCTCATCATCATCATCATTACAGCCCTTCACAAGTCCACTGCTGAACATAGGCCTCCCCCAAAGAATGCCACAAAGCACGGTCCTGAGCCACCTGCATCCATCGACTTCCTGCATGTCTTACCAGGTCGTCACTCCATCTCGTGGGGGGCCGCCCTACACTTCGCCTACCGGTACGAGGCTGCCACTCGAGAACCTTTCTTCCCCATCGGTTGTCGGTTCTTCGAGCTATATGGCCGGCCCACTGCCACTTCAGCTTACTAATCCGTTGGGCTATGTCGGTCACTCTGGTTCTACTGCGGATATCCTCATTCCTAAGTTTATCACGCAGAGAAACTCCGAGCATAGCCCTCTCCATAGCTCGCTGAGCGACCTTGAGCTTCCTCATACGGCCAGCAGTGAAGGACCACGTCTCAGTTCCGTAAGTCATCACTGGCAACCAGTGGGTGGTTGTACAATTTCGTTTTAAGGTTTTGAGGTATGTCTGACGAGAAGATGTGTCGTAGCTTCCCGAACGCTGCCCAGCCGAGTTGAATCCGTCGATTGACCTCTCGGTCGAAGTTGGACTTACCTAGTCGGACTATTTGTCCCAGGTAAACATACTCGTCAACAACTTCGAGCTTAGTGCTCCCAACAACTACCGGCATAGGTGTGACATGGACATTAAACATGATCTTTGTTTTGTCCATGTTCATCTTAAGACCTATCCGTTGGGAAACACTATTGAGGTCATTGAGCATAGTGCTTAGGTCCTCCAGCGATTCTGCCATAAGGACTATATCGTCGGCAAATCGAAGGTGAGTGATGTACTCGCCATTGATGTTGATTAAGTCTCATATAAATAAAATTAAATCTAAATTGGTTTCTCTTACTGGTGCACTGCGAAATATAGTGAAATGTTTCCCACGTGACGTGCGTTACACTATTTATAATTAGTTAGTCAAACCACACATTGAATACCTATATAATAAATGCTCCAGCAGAATCTGAAATTGCTCCACCTCTATTGTTATTAGTTAATTTAAAATTAATTTAAAAAAAATTTAAGTATCGAAAATTTAATTTTGGTATAAAATATAAAATATCTGCTTTTTAAAATTAAACTGTATGCCAATTAATTGCTCCTTAAATGCTCCAGTAGAACCCGTAATTTTTCTGTCTATTGCTATTAGTTAATTTATAATTAATTTTGAGATAGAGTGATCCTATTTGAGTAATAGCGCCATTATCAATATAATGTATTAACATTCTATAGTTAAAGTCATTTTATCGAACAAAAATTGATTGACTCTCAAGGTGGTACGTAGAATATATGCCTAATGGCATAAAACGTTGTCAAGCTTGAAGACGGAATGCCTCTCTGATTTTCTGCACTCACTTTACGAAAAGCAGCAGCATTATGCTGCTATTTTACGCCCGTAATCCCCGAGTGTGTGGTCGTTTCCCATTGCAACCGACCGGTTCGCAGATTGTAATAATGCAAGTTAGGGTAAAAATAAAATAAAAGATCTTGATGTGTACAATTTATTTATTAATTAAAATTGGTTTTATGTGTAGGTACAGAAATACAGCGGTAACGAGAATATATTATTGCCCGTAGCCGATTACATAGGAATATTACGATACACCAATATTCGTGTTAGCACCATTTTTTTTTTGTTTTTTATTTTTTTTTACAAACATACCACATAACCTTAGATAGCTATCAATGTGAAATAACAAAAGTTTATGGTCTTTTTAACATTCTTCATATACGTAAACTAATGCTTAAATAATATTAGCTTTATTATTTGATATTATATTGATCACACAACATTCTATAACTAATTGAAAGAACTTACAATATTCACTGACGAAGTGTGTCGCAGGTTTCCAACTTACCCGACATAATATACAGAGTTCGAAAGTATGGGAGCTGGAAACGTAACACACGATAATTTGGTCCGGCTTCAACAATATCAAGTTAATATTTTGTTAATAATTTAAACGAAGTCTCCACATGATACAGTCTTTGGTTAGGACAGAGAAGATCGGAAACAACGAACTTAAATTTAAAATAATATCACAAGCATAAACAAAATAATTCCACATAAGACATCAGTCAAACCTTATATGTTGATAAAATAACTGTTAAATTCAAAAGACATCTGCGTGTGGAACTCAATATTCTACAATGGGTACGTATAATAGCATTTTAAAAACAATCTACAACGCTTTCATTATTAGATAAATTTACAGTATATACTCGGTAATTTGAAAAAGAAGCGAAGGTTTAAAAAAGGAAGCCTTATGCAAAGCTATTTAAAAAAGGCAAGTCTTAATCAAACTGGTAAAAATTACCATCACTGGGACAGTAAAGACAAAGTGTTAGCCTTAAATGATGGCAAAAGACTAAGTTAGAATTGACAAAGGATACAATGCACGAAGTACTATGCGAAGGTCGTACAGTAATGTACATCGTTAATTTGTCCACAACTATTTATTTTACACGTACAGTTTAATACTTCCGAGGCATATCTCGCTCATAAAACTATAATAATGCACCTTAAACTAAGTAATTAAATACATTTCCATTAATGTGTCTTTGTGTAAGCGAAATGTTGGCTGATACTATGATAAGCTACATAAAAGTTGCGTTAAATATACGTCGACATTAAACGAAATGGTTAGTTTTATACTAATGTCCAACCAACACAAATATTAATCACTTTACGCAAAAATACTTCGCTGGCCTGTGTGCAGTCCTGAGCATAACTCGACAAATGTCTCTCTAAAACGTAGCTCAGAAAATCAACAAGAATTTCAGAATCCATAGTTGAACCAACATTTGGCTCCAAACGACTTAAGATCGATATGTACAATCAATTACTGTCAATGTGTCCTTTAATAATTAAAAGCAATTTTACCTCGACATAATAATTGCCTTGCACATATTGACCTTATATACCTTAATGATAAAAATATTTTTTTTATAGCCAAATACAACGAAAATGTACAACCAATACAACACAAAGGCACGCTTAATGAGCTTATGGCCAGTTTACGCCTACTACGTTTTAGTTACATCGACATTAGACAACTAACGCGACACTACTAACATCACAACAGAAAAAGTCAAACGAAACCAAACACTCGATAAGAAATGCTTGTAACTTTTGTATACTAAATAACTAACCTATAGGCGCAACAACTACATTAGAAACCACTACCCTTCCTCTAATGCAATATTTCTGGAGTCGTACAAATCACTTTAAAAGTAAAAAACTTAAGGAACTTCCGTAACAATTACAACAGTTAATTACCGTTGTAATCGAATGACACGACTGAACAGTATCTGTTTAATTAAGGTTACAACGATAAGTTTATATAGTGTACTCTTCTAAATATGATAATATTTATAACATTTTATTAGCGGATCATGCAGTCGTCCTTCTTAGGCTTACTACTTGTATACATCTAGATTTTCTATGCATTGAATAATTATCTTATTGTCTAAGATACATAACTACTGTTATGTCAACAATAATTAAAAGTAACAAAACATTAGATGATTTAGATATGTTAGCTGTTCAGAAAGGTCTATTACGCAAGTTGTCAGTAGAATTTTATCTATGATTATGCATATAAGATATTAAAGACCTTAGGTCATTATATTTTCTAGATATTTATACAAAAAAAATGTATAAAACCTACACGAAAGTTACACTTCCTAAAACTTTTCTTTATTAAAAATAATTGCGTACTATGTAAGCCACAAAATTCTTTATATAGCATTGTTTGGAAAAGCTAAATTGGTAAATCGAGTTATTATAAGGAGTGAGTGTAAGAAGTGTTTGTGTTAGTTAAATAACTTTAATATGTGTGAGTGCATTTAAATACATGTGACTTATGATTTGATTATCCTAGTATAGTCCTCCTTATATTATATAGTATCTGTTATATAGACGGGGCTTAGAACATAAACGTCAAGTTCTACTGACCAAAGATTTTTACACGATTACACGTGATACAATGAGACATATTACATCATCATGTATAAGTGCAATTATCTGTTATTATTATCGTACAATGCAACGTCTCTTTGCGTTATCATTTTTGCCAATGCTATGTAGCTTTATCTTGTCATTTTTGCGACTATACGCTACACAATTTAAAAGACATATTACAGCATCACGTGTAAGTATACCTATCTGATGTTATCATTGCACAATGCTGCGTCTCTGTGTTTTTGTTGGCCATTTTGTCAACTCTAACACCACGGAAGAAGTATTCTGTAGCACGAGTAGAGCGGTACAGTGTACTCACCGCGCAGAGGGGGCAGAGGGGTCAGAGGGGGCAGAGCGGGCGCGCTACTTAGAGGAAGGGTAGTAGTAGAGCACCGCGCAGCCGGGCAGCTGCCAGCGCGAGGCGTGCAGCTCGATGAGCTGCAGCAGCGTGCGGCGGATGGACGGCGCGGCGGCCGGGTTGAGGAACGCGTCGCGCACCGCCGCCAGCAGCCGCTCCAGCTCGCCCGGCAGCTGCGCCTCCAGGTCGCGCCCGATGTACGTCAGCACGAAGAACAGGTTCTCCGTCTGCGACAACACCGTTTCATTGCTACTTTACATTTAAATCAATAAACAAAACTATTATAATTATTCTTTTTGTAACAACATTTTTATATTATACAAATAAGTCATTTGGATTAAAAAATGCACCTCGTACGTTTCAAATATTAATATTTCGTATTTTTATTAATTTTTTTTTGTTTGATTAGAATATTGAATCTTGTATCACGGTATGACATACATTGGAAATACCCAATGAAATCTAAACAACAATTTATTGCAAACACTGATATTATAAAGTTACTATTACAATTTAATGAATCAAAACTGCATCTTAAAATAGTCAAGTTTTTAAAAAAGTAAGATCTGTTTTAAGCAATATTATCGATTAAACTCCAGTAATTTTTCTATTAATAGTTGTAAATTCTAAACACTAGAACAATAAATTACTTTTGGATGGAATGACCATCGCATCGCATTTCGAACTAACATATGATTTTGTCGACAACAGCATTTGTTCACATTTCCTTAGGTTCTTTTAAAGAAGACATAACGCTTCTAAAATTATTACTGGCTTATTGTGTTTATTATAATCGCTCTCGTGGATATTCTTATACCGCTGCTACAAGGCACTTTGAGCATTATATTTTCGAAATAATTTCAATATTTTTTTAAATTTTGAAATGTATTATGGGACTGTTTTGATTTTAGGACTTATTGCAAAAACTATATGAGGAAACATGTATTTTGGTGTTTTCGATGTTGTTTTTTTTAAAGAAAAAGCTTAACTACAAGCAAGTAAGGCCAACTAATAGACCAAAAGTTTTTAAGTACTCCAATATTATTTTATGGGAAATTCCTAAGAAACTTAGCGTTTGCTTAACGATTACATCATGGGTGATACGGGGATATAACACGTTTTACAGATAATCACAAATCCTAAGATTAGATTTGGGTTTGATCTCGCCCCAGGAAGAATAATTAAAGAGGCATTTCCTATAATATATGGGCCTATGTTCAACAGTGAAGTTTAGGGCAATAGGCTGGAGCGGAGTTGAGTCCGAATGGCTAGGCAGGATGTGTATGTAGGAGTAGTGAGGAAGAGGCTCACGTCTGAGGGCGAGGGCACGGGCTGGCGGATGCAGTCCTCGCAGCACTTGGCGATGAGCGTGAGCAGCACGTGGCCGGGCTGCGCGCTGGCGCCGCGGCGCTGGATGGCGCGGCGCCGCAGCTGGCAGTACATCTCCAGCAGGAACGACAGGAACGCCATCAGCCGCGGCCGCCCGCCGCCCACCACCGCGCCCAGCAGCTGCACACACACACCACACCACACGTGCTTCACTCAACAAATATCTACTACGTGCGCAAGTATGTTATACTTCACTGACATATATTTAATATTATTAGCGACCCGCCACAAATTATTAATAGCTTATATTGATGTCACATTAAGTATAAGTATATATAATTTACACATAATGTGTAACAAATTAACCCGAATAATAATAACGTAACATAAGGTGTTATTGCTTCCGATAGATAGCAATAAAACCATCTCCCCAATTTACTTGTCTACGCCAGACTACAGAATAAGTAATGTCCAGCGCAGATTGGCCGCCGTGACCAAAATTCGATCTGGATGACATTATTGTCATATCCTATAATAATATTTCACGACAACCTCGGAACAAAATACGCTACAGGACCGCGGGTTCAAATCCCGCATGGAACATGTATTTACATGATCTACAAATAATCGTTCCCGATCTGTAATGTGTGTTCTTATGCTATTCCTCAGCCTCCACGATACAGGAAAAAATCTTACAATGGGGGTTGTACTGAAGTTACACTTCTTTAATGTTTGACTACTCGCCGATGTTATAATAGTCTACATAATTATTATTTATTTGATAGATCACGCACGCTAGCTAAATCAAATTTTATCGCTGCACACTGTGTCGCTGTGTCCGTTTGGCTTCGCATTTTTTTCCCTTCTTACTTCACGAACGATATTCTGTGGTTATTCTGTGGTTTCTGTGTTAAATCCTAGGCTTTCAACAAAAAGTAAAAAAAAAAACACAATACGTTTAGTATCTTTTACATATTTATTCCATTTACAACTGTTTTACTTTAATATAATGTCTTATATTTTTTATTCTTTTATCTATAAAATAACGGTTTCTATATTTAGGAGTGGAAAACTATTGCCTGAGTTAATTAAATTATTTAATAGAAAGGTAAACATGGACACGGGGTGATGAAGTTAATATTCTTTAACAATTGCAGTAAATTATTTGATGGTTTTTTTTTTCATTATTATTTTTTCAAATTTTTATAATGAATTAATTTTCTATAACATACATATAGATTAATCTCAAACTTATACAACTAATTTATTCTATAAAGTAATATACTAAACAATAAACAAAACATAAACAAGTATTTACAAAAATTCTTTTTACGTAAACTGTTAAAAAACTGAAATTCACTAGAACATCACTCGCTTAAAACGCGATAGCACTGACTGCGTAAACATGAGGTTTCGCGCGATTTTAGGCTTTTACGTCGCGCAACTAGCAAGAGTGACAGCCCTCTGGCTAAACAAACTACCCAGATCAGCAACGCGGAGAAAAGGCCATTTATTTTATAAATTTTTCATTTTTAATACTAAATCAAATTTAAGAAATACCTTTAGACGTTAATCATTCCGCAATAAGTTTGTCCAAGCCTACTCATACGATTTAAAATAAATTTTGACGTATATCCAAAGAATTATGAAGTCACGAATTCAAAATCGAATCTTTCAAACAAAGCAAATTATAAAAAAAACAACCAGAATCAACATTTTTGCTTGACGTTGCGTTTTTTCAATGATATATCCTTATCCACCTTACCGTAATGATTGAATTACTCAAATTCATGCTAAATCAAATAATCGGTAAAATATTCACATAATCGAACTTTTAAATTTATTAATTTATTATGTGTTTATTTAAATTTTTATTCGTCGAGCTGCATAAATTATATGAACCATGAATTAAACAAGTAATTTTTTTTGTAGTTTCTGTGAATACCATTGTGGCAAAGAGTCATTGAGAACCTTTGGAAAGGGAATTGGCTTATGGGTATTGACTATTGGCGATACAAAAAACTTGACAAACGCAAAATAATTATTTATAGAAATGAACGCAAAAAAACTTACTACACTGGTGATCGCTTACTGGGCGAAAGTGATGGAGGAAGAAAAGAAAATTGTTATGGACGACTGTCCATAACAATTTTCTTTAACTAAAAATAAATGTCTCTTTCATAGTCATAAAAGAGACATTTATTTTTAGTGCCTTATCGAAAATCAAATAATAATTAATATAAACATTGATGATAAAGACGACATCACAACTTGTTGTAGTGAAAGTGATTAAATAAATTTGATTTTAATCTAGTGCAGTCTTTAATTTATATAACTTTATCTCTAGAAATTAATTAGCAGTTATCTATGCCTACATACATACAAATAAATAAAATTTAGGTATCTGTTTGTAGTGTCAAGATAATAGTTTTTTACTAAATGCATATGAAAGTATAAGTATATAGAAGTATATACAATACTTATAACAAAAAGGCAATTTATAAAATTTTTGTCGGTCTGTTTGTTCTTCGAAATGGCTGGGTCAATTTTGACGGGCCTTTAATTCGTAGATAGTTGATATTATAAGGAGTAACTTAGGTTACTTTTATTTTAGAAAAAAAAAATAGTTTCACGCGGGCGAAGTCGCGGGTGGAACAGCTAGTCAATAAATATGAAAAAAACTGATAAATTTTATGTTTTGAGTTATTTGTTTCTATATAAGATATAGGAATAAAATAAAAGATATAAGAATCGATATCGATATATCTTAAGAATCTTATATTGTAAATACCGATTTTTCAGTTGGAATACCTAGTCCAATAAATGTGACAGCTGTCGAAAGGTATTTCTTAGATTTGGTGGAGTATAATAAAAGCTCATAATACTTGACACTGCCAAAAGTATAACACCACAGTCCGAGTCTAGTACCATAGAAAATATCCATGTGCAAAATGTGCGTGAGTGCAAGTGCATTTGCCTTGTCGCAGTGTACTTCCTCATGAACGCTACGTGTGTGTAGGTCGGTATGCGTGTGGCGTGTGAGCGTGCGCGGGTACCTTGTCGCGGTCGTGGTAGCACTGCTGGCAGGTGTTGAGCAGCGACTCGAGGAAGGTCTCGGCGTGCTCGCGCTCGACGACGGCGATGCAGCGGCGCGCGGCCGGCAGCGCGTAGCGCGGCGACTCCACCGCGCGCGCCACCAGGTGCCCCACCGCCTCCATCAGCGTGCGCGCCGCCACCGAGTTCGGATCTATCGGGTTCAACGACAACTCGATCAGCGTCTTACGTTTCCTTTGGGCTCATTCCGGGAAAACATATTTTGCATTTTTTTTTCTAGATGTTATTTTGCATAAAGTATGCAAGCAATCCGAGTTCGTTCCTCGTCGGCCCAAATAATAGTGTTATTTGCAGTTTTTAGTGGTGATTCCTGTCACGTGCTCGGCGGAAATTAAAAAAATATTTCGGAAGACGAAGTCCGCCAACTCGTATTTAGGCAGCGCGGTGGACATTTCCTTACCCTAAAACCCTCTCAGAAATTAGAGGACAACTGCGACCACGAGTGGAATGTGTATAGGATAGGCTGTACCTATACTTTAGACTACATGAGGAATAAAGATGAAAGTAGTAGTCTCTATCCAGTAAATGAAGTGTAGGAGGCCCTCTTGGCCGATTTCGATGGCAGCGGCAACTTACATAAAGTTTAGGAGGCTACCAACTACGCTGGGGATAAACGTGTACACACATGAAGCCGCACCACGCTAACGTTACTACATTTAAATGTACACTATGATTCTGAATCAGTGTCAGCTTGAACGCCTTTCACGAAGTTGGCTTCTGCGTTGATTTATTTTCAGTCTCCACTCGAATTTCGTTTGTTTTCATAAAAAAAGCCGGCATTACATTGTATCAGACTAGTTAGCGTTACACCGACATGAAAATAGTTTCTACTATAGCATATTTCTATGTCAATATATTCTCTAGTTTATAGACAAAAAAGCCGTAATAATTTTGCAAGCATGTTAAGTGTGCGACGCATATAGTAACACGAGTACTAATATAACAGTAAGCAGTTTTGAACGATAATTTTATTGATAATTCTCCAATCAACTGGTATGGCTAAATCGAAAATCTAAATGAAGGAACTTTAGACTTTTAGCTAAACTTACCGTCCAATGCCTTATCAATGCACTCCTGTATCTCTGGCGGGAATGTACCCAGGTCCCCGGCGTCCGCAGCGAGGCCGAGTGCAGCCATGCCACTGGCGAGCGTGTCTGCGGACGTCAGCGACTTGGAGCGCTTGAGGCCAGGCGTGAACGACTGCGGACGGATACTCTTGCCATTGCCGTTAGTCAGCGACGACGGCGGCGACTTTTTCTTCTCACCCAGTTGCTGCGGTTGAAGTTTGAAATGCACACGGGGGCCACTCTGTAAAATTACGATTTTGGCTTTATTAATGGAATACATTTATTTTATTAAAATTTTAGAAGTATATTTTAAAATAGTAAGCATACTATCCTAACGAAAAAACCTGCTGCGTGTAACATCGCAAGTTTAAAAATTCACAATAAAACTGTGAAATACATGTATATCTTTTACACAGGACATTTTAAATGTAACAACTCATTCAAAGAAAGCTTAGATATTACCAAAGTTACGCAAATGTATGAGCCTATGACCATGCAACAATATTATTATAATACAGAAGAGCTCCGTTGTAAAAAAGCATTCTGATAACATTCTGAACATCTCGCCCGTGTTTTCGTCAGATTTTACATCCGACACATGAGAATTGGTTAATATAATAGTACCCCCTATGATGAGAGATACAAAGCTTCCCTAGTAAAAAATTTCTCGAAGTGCTGGACGAACATGGGGTCTAAGGCATTGTTTTAAATATTTTATAGCTTAGACACGAGAGGCACTTAAATATCGGAAAATTTTTATGAAAAATTATGTTACAAATAATGGCTGGAGCGTAAGAGAATTTATTTTTTCTCCCAGGCACCTTCATTGATTGTCACAATTAAAATAACTAGACTTACAGGAAATATCGTCTAAAGATACTGTAATCCCATGACCGAGAGCAAATTCTCCTTTTTTATAGGATAGGGTAACAAACGAGCACACAAACACAGTCCACCTGATGGTAAGTGGTTGCTGTGACTCATAGACTCATCTTCTATCCTCGTTTGCAAATCAAAATGCAGATGCGATGTCAGCCGTGAGGACTAAGATGAAATGCCTCTTTTCCGGTTAAAAGGGTTTCCGGTTCTCTACACTCACCATACGAAACAGAGCAGTGTTAAGCTGCTGTTTTACGCTGATATTCTGTGAGAGCGTGGTCCTTCCCCGGTCGAGCCGATCCATTCGTATATATAGCTGCAACATGGCTCTACCACGTATAAATAGGCCACGTATAACTAATTTTAAATAGGCCATTTTTACCATGTAGTGGTGGGGTAAGAATATTCGCTAGTCCATATCGTTCCATGGGTACACTGTGAGGATTAAGATGGACTGCCTTACAGCCTCTAATTATACAGACTCTCTATACCCTTCAGAGCAGAACACAGCAGTACAGGCACTGTTACATGCCAGCAAAATAAGGTAAGAGGGTGGTACCTGCCCAGATTAGACTCCTAAACAGGAAAGGAGAAAGAAGGAGAATCTTTTCACCTAGTATAGGTACGTTTCCTGTCGCCAATTAAATTCTTCTGCAATTGCATTGCAATATTAAGTGTCGATTTACACGGTACAGGAAAACTAAATGCTGAAACGTCAATCTGTTTCTGTCAAATCTGTCAATATGTCAATACTATTCCTGTAATGTAGTGTTAGTCTAAGAGTCAGTGAGTGGTAGAATTACGGTATTTCAATAAGCTTCACGTATGTTTCAGTTAATCCCCTATACCTAAGGTACATGAAATGGGGACTCTTTAAGTCTGCCGCTTTGATATCTTGAAATATTCAATAAATGTTACTGAAAAATAACATTATATACATAATTTACGTTATTATATATGTTGTTGATAATATTATTTAACATATTATATATTTTGCATGGCAGACATAAATTGATGTTATATTACTCAAGCAGACAACGAACTTCAGTGGCGTCCATAAGCGTGTACTAACTGATACACACCTGAAACTTATTGGAAATACCGTAGGTCTGCCGCTTACTGGTTCTTAGACCATGTTGTAGCCCACACGACATAATTATATATTAGAGTTAAGTAAAGAATAAGGAGTAATTAAAGTCATAGAACACAGGCACACTGAACCTAAACGTTAAGTTGGAGAGGTCTCGTCTAATGAAGTCAACGCTCCGTCCCCCTCGTGCTCTGTTCCAAAGTCCCGAAACCTTTCAGCTCGAGTTACAAAACCGTTTTCAGTGCCTAGAAGACTGCAATGAAGTGGACGATTTGTTTTACGGCCTACGGCTGCTCCAGCAAGGATCAAATCCTCAGGGGCCCATTCAGCAGAAGACTTCACGAGCAGACGTAGGTCGGGCCTCAATATGGCCGCGTGGAATATGTTCTCACAATAAACTATTGACACGCAAATCAATCTAACTAAGATGCCCAATTACTTTCAAAGAATTTACTTAAACCGTAAAATCGCATAAAGGCCTCTGGTACGGGAACCTAAATCCTAGACCACCAAATCCGAGGCGGATTTCCCGAAACCCAATTACGTAGCGAAGCCGCGCCCAAACCCAAATTCTAGACCATAATCACTCGAAACCGGTCTCGCGCAACTTCCGCAGCGGTAGCCGAAACACTCGGCCTTACCGGGTCGCTGATCCTAAGCTACTCTCGTCACCACTGTCTCGCCCGACCGCCAAGACGCTGGGAAGCTCCCTTCCGCTGCCCCCTCTTCGACACACGCGTGACACCTGGTACGATCGGGCGATTGGCAAAGTCGAACGTGATTGGGTAACGTCCCAACATAACCAAATTTGGGCATAAACAATATGAATGACAAGCTTGTGGAAACTGTCCATGCGGTCGGAGCTAAGTTCTGCAAGACCCGCCGCAGAAGAACACAAAAAATCTCCGATCACACTCTTGATCTCATGGCTGTTAGACGGGAGATGAAGCTACATTCTTCAACAAATTTGACAGCATACAGGCAACTGAACAGACAGATCTCCAAATGCATGCGTCGGGACTTACGCAACTTCTATACATCTTGTATTGAAGAAGCGATCGAGCGGAACCAAGGCTCCAAAGTCTTTTCCAGAGATCTGTTTGCCAGAAAGAGCCAACTGTCAAAGCTGAAGACCGAGTGTGGCAGCATCGTTTCCGGGACACCTGAGATTTTGAGTGAGATTGAGAGGTTCTATGGACAGCTGTACATGGACGGCATCGTTGGAGTCACACGCAAGTGTGAGTAACGATCCAAGAGCGAGTCTTATCCGACACTATTCAGAAGATATCCCGGACGTCAGTTTAGACGTCAGATTAGAATGGCTCTCCAGTATCTTAAAAACGGCAAGGCCCCAGGCGAGGATGGAATTACAGCGGAGCTTCTGAAAGCGGGTGGAAAACCGGTACTGGAAGTCCTTCAGAGGCTCTTTAATTCCGTCTTCCGTGGTGGCATTACACCGGAGGCGTGGAGCAGAAGTGCGGTGGTCTTGTTTTTCAAGAATGGTGACAACAATGCTCTCTTGATGAACTACAGACCGATTTCCCTTCTGAGCCGCGTCTACGTGCTGTTTTCGAGAGTCATTACGAATCGTCTCGCACGCAGACTTGACGACTTCCAGCCTCCCGAACAAGCCGGTTTCCGAAAGTGCTTTAGCACCATAGACCACATACATACCCTTCGGCAAGTTGTGCAAAAGTCCGAGGAATACAATTTTCCACTATGCCTGGCGTATGTGGACTATGAAAAGCCTTTGATTCCGTCGAAATTTGGGCGGTGCTGCAGTCCCTTCAGCGGTGCCAAGTTGACTGTCGGTATATCGAAGTGCTGAAGTGCTTGTACAGTAGGGCTACGATGGCTATCCGAGTACAGAACCAGAGTACGAAACCTATCCAATTGCAGAGAGGTGTAAGACAGGGTGACGATATATCCCCGAAACTCTTCACTGCTGCATTGAAAGACGTTTTCCAGCTTCTGGACTGGAAAAGATACGGTATTAACATCAATGGCGAGTACATCACTCACCTTCGATTTGCCGACGATATAGTCCTTATGGCAGAATCGCTGGAAGCCCTAAGCACTATGCTCAATGACCTCAATATTGTCTCCCAACGGATAGGTCTTAAGATGAACATGGACAAAACAAAAATTATGTTTAATGCCCATGTCACACCTATGCCGGTAGTTGTTGGGAGCACTAAGCCCGAAGTTATTGACGAGTATGTTTACCTGGGACAAATAGTCCGACTAGGTAAGTCCAACTTCGACCGAGAGGTCAATCGACGGATTCAACTCAGCTGGGCAGCGTTCGGGAAGCTACGACACATCTTCGTCAGACATACCTCAAAACCTTAAAACGAAATTATACAAACAGTGCGTGTTGCCAGTGATGACTTACGGAACTGAGACGTGGTCCTTCACTGCTGGCCGTATGAGGAAGCTCAAGGTCGCTCAGCGAGCTATGGAGGGCTATGCTCGGAGTTTCTCCGCGTGATAAACTTAGGAATGAGGATATCTGCAGTAGAACCAGAGTAACCGACATAGCCCAACGGATTAGTAAGCTGAAGTGGCAGTGGGCCGGCCATATAGCTCGAAGAACCGACAACCGATGGGGAAGAAAGGTTCTTGAGTGGCAGCCTCGTACCGGTAGGCGAAGTGTAGGGCGACCCCCCACGAGATGGAGTGACGACCTGGTAAGACATGCAGGAAGTCGATGGATGCAGGTGGCTCAGGACCGTGCTTTGTGGCATTCCTTGGGGGAGGCCTATGTTCAGCAGTGGACTTATGAAAGGCTGTAATGATGATAATTATGATGATGAAAGTCATAGCACCAACAACACTCCTCTCTCTCTCTCCCTCTCAAAGACACCCTTTCCTACAACATTACATGGCGACCCTGCCAGGACACTCCTCATTATAAACTTAACTCTAATTTATAATTCCGTCGTGTGGGCTAAAAACATTATATTACATCTAATGGTAACACTGACCGTGGCGTGCGGCACATTGCCGCTGGAGGTGCTGTTGAGCAGTGCGTGTGGCGGCAGCACGGGCCGGTAGTGCGGTGGCACCTGTGCGTGCAGCACCGCGGACCGCGAGTGTTGCAAGCCCACGCCCGCGTACCCCATGCCCATCGCTGACCTGCAATACGTAGCACACAAGTTACGCACCTACATAAAATTATTTAAATAGTAACTTTCAAAATTGGTCATCGCAGAGTCTATTTCACCTGATGGTGCCTCGATTAGAGGGGAAACATATGTATCTTCCTAGTGTAGTGGTGTTGGGTGAAGTGGTGACAGGAATAGTTAGTGCGGTTTGAGGGAGGACGGGAGGTGCTCATCAAATTAAGTAAGACACATAATTTATATTTTAGTTTTTACGCAGACCTTTACTAATTTATCCTTCACATTTTATTTTAAATAGTTTAATCAAGGACGGAAAAAAATAAACTTTCACAGCCTATATACTTGCTACCCCTGGGCCTTCCCTTAGCCCACTCCTTCTGTTATTTATGAGAAGGTTCGGGAGTCAAGGATGTTATCATTGAAAAATCAGTGTAATAGTAGAAGTAAGCAATTTGTTATCCATATTTCTACTCACTGGACAATTACGTGTCTGGGCGGTTCTCACCACTCAAATCGATCTAAAGACAACAGTTATACCGTCAGAGTAGTGTAGTATATCTTTTTCGGAGGGCTTTTATAACGCATACATATATACAAGTAGGACGTCGTACTTAAGTCTCAACGATCAGACACATACTGTTCATCATCATCGGTCACCCTTTTTAAAGAAGCTCTGAAAGCGTCTCCGACCTACGAGCACTAACATCGCCAAAAACACTGGGCCGTTACAACTTACAACCTTAACGGCCCAGAAACCCCTTGCTGAAAAACAAAATGATGGACTATAAATATTGCGTTTTCCAATCAGGGACGCATGTCATATTTACTAATATACTGACAAAAGTATAGATACATAACATGATGTTCACTTACATATTACATATACACAACAAAGTATAATTACACAGACAAATACTGAATCATCTACATATTTATGCAACCGTGAACGATGAGTTACGAGTGCCGAACGCCTATAACTATTTGACACGATAACATCGATCGACATGTTAAATGCGACTTAATATGCTGGAGGGCATAGATTAATGATAAGTCATCGCGATCTATGGAGGGTAAAAGTGCAATTATTGCAGTTTCCTAAAATATCCGACAGCAGTATACTCGAAGCAAATCAAAGCCAAATATGACTGTTCGTTGTTATGGTACAGGAGGATGCTGTACATAACAACTAACAGTCATATTTGACTACGGAAGTTACAAAGATAATGAGTAACTTGCATAAATAGATGATCCTTCCCCCCCCCCCCCCAAAAGAAACTTCGAGATTCGCTCCACCTTCTCGTTGAACGAAATTAATAAGGTGGACATGCCATGTAATGAGCTTCATTTGCACCTTAACCTACTGTCGCTGATATTACAAGATAGGTACAATATTGTATTAGACGCATCGGGTGAATATCATCCTGGCCCCTAGTTAGACGGTGCCGTTTAGTAAAAAGGCAAGTCTGTTAACTGAAAAGCTAATTAAGCTAGTTGACTGCCACATATGCATAAAATTACAGAATCTATGTACATCATTTATGTCATTAGTATCAGTTTGGTCATTGGTATTCTAAATAATTTTAAGACAACGTTTGCCAATTTAACATGTCTAATGATGACAACGAACTATTTTCATAGTAATGTGCTTATTATTCATCCATTTTATGCTGATTTATTCATGAGCCGGACACAATACTAGCTACTACCCATACACATCTACAGGATCTTTTGAATCGTTAATTCTGCGAAGGTCTATGTATGTATGTTGACTGCTCAATTATAAATGATCTAACGAACTTCCGCGATATGAAGTTCGATCATTATTATATGAATAGCTTCACTCGAAGATATGAATTTTCAGACTTACAATTAACTAATTTAAAGTTAACTTCCGATCCACCCCTTCCCTTCACCACCGTCTAGATAGTTGTTCATTTATTACAGAAATGTAATTATAATTATATATTCTTTAATTGGGCAAGTCGAGACTAAAAAGCATAATTTTCAACAATAATTACTTTTAATCTATGTCAGATTAAAATTGTTCTAAACTAGCTGATACCCGGCGCGTTGCTGCCACAGAAGAAATAATTGTGGAAATATCGTTTTAAATTTGGAAGAGTTATATTCTTTGATTAGGAATGGTAATACAATCATCGAAATTAAATTATCTATAACTTTCAAATAAATTGTTAGCACGATACGCACGCCACCTAGTACAAGTTAATTCTACTATGCATCTAACCTGCGCGCAAGTGCAAGCAATAAGTTGACAAAGTTTTATCGCAATCTGATAAACGGTATGGCAGCGCATAAAGTACGAACAAACAAATATAATTTTTTATATATTACAATTAAAATCATTATATTTATTTACAAGAATATCAAAAGTTATTGTGGTGCAAATACATTTCCATAATACATATTTTAATTCATCCATTTAATACATATTATTTGTCATTTTACATGCCAAACTTGCGTTCATCAATTAATATATAACTATAACTAATTATCCATAATACAATGTACCTAAACAACCTTCGACGACTGGCATTCACACACGACCAAGATTATTATCAATAGGGACTGTCTAATGCCGATCACATATTGTTTATCCAGATTTGGGCATGGAACCCTGCACGGCGCATTGTTACATACGATTTTATTAGTCGGTATATATCGGAAGCGTCGGACTCGATGACTCAATTATCCATGGTGATTGTATTCAGGCGTTGGTCTAATAATAAACTAAGCATTTAGTATAATATCATAACTTTCAAACGAATATTTTCATATTATTATGAAGAGCCGTGGTATCTCAGATGGTTAGCGCTCGCTGTAAGTTTCACAGTACGCGAGCAACCCGGGTGCGATCCCCGCCGACACCAATGAAAATTAAGTGCTGATTTACCACGTGATCGACGGCAAAGAAAAACATCGTGAAGAAAACTTGCATGTATGAGAAATAAAAAATAAAATTAAAAAATTTTGTACAGCCGACTTCAATATGTATTAATTAAGAATTACTTAAAAACTATTGGTCAGACCTTGATCAAATTTATATGGGACCACATGAGAAGCACCAGCTTTCAAATAAAAAAGAATCATTGAAATCGGTTCACCCAAAAAAAGTTATGAGGTAACACATAAATATACAGTCGAATTGAATACCTCCTCCTTTTTGAGTCGGTAGAAAATTGTGGCTAGATAAGATGCTACTGTATCTGTTATAGATGCAATAACTTTAACGGAGATCCCCCATAAGTCTGGCGTTTCCTTAACATCAATAATTTTAAAATATTTAACGATATCTTTTGGCAATCCTCTACAGAATTTAAAAGTATTTGAACAAGTCTTTACATTTTGTTTGAGCAATGATTCGGCGACAGTAGGAGAAGAATTTAATGATTTTGTTGTCAAAAAAGGAACAGCAGTAAAATGTTTCTCAAAAACCATAGGAACTTCTTGATCAGATTGAGTTAAATTATTGTTAATATTCGATTGAAAATCCGAGTTGCGTAGTTTTACATTGCCCGTTTCCCTATTAATAATTAATCATCAGTCATTTTAATTTTATCGGATGCAGTTTTAATTTTGTTTAAGCCTTAACTGTGGAGCATACTTCTTTTTTATTTAAGAATATGTTTTTACATACTCTCTAAATATAACAGTACTTATGATTATATATATATGATTATATATATATACGTATAACTTTCGCCTACTTTTATAAATTCCTACTGTCGCCCATTCATTAAATGATTTGCGACTGTTTATAGAGAAAATTTTAGAAGTAAATATTCTATTAAATTCAAAAGTTATAATTTTAAATAATGCACCATACAAATAATCAGCACTATTTTAAATGAAAGTGATGGAAGTACTTTTACTATGTTACTTCTAAATCCTTCCAAATGATATTCATTTATTGGAACAAACACAACTTTCTCATTTTTCTGTTTTTTGTGTATGTAAGACAATGAAACCAACTGTCCACAGTGGTCTGAACTTAAATTTTGAATGATTGATTTATGCATCTGTAAAAATGTTATCTATACAGGTCGCACTAGGCGCAGCAATACGTGTCGGTTCTAACGATAAATTAACAAGATTATACGATTTAAATAATGAGCTAAACTTAATACTAATGGAAGAAATTTCAAGTATATTGATGTTAAAGTCTCCAAATATTACTACAGACTTGTTCTGTTTACTAAGTTTGAGCATAACTTCTTCCACAATCTTTTCAAAATATTCGTAAGTAGCACATGGGGGTCTGTTAACACTTAAAACAATGAGGTGCTCGAGCTCGACACAAGCCATTTCTACAGTTCGCTCAATAGAGAGGCTCACAATATCCTTACATTATTTATATAATAATGATTTATCAGCTAATTTTAAAGAACCACCATGTAAACTTTTTTCTCTATTGAAGGAACTGACCACCTGGTAAATTCTGAAATTAAACATTAAATTATAATCTTTTAGCCAATGTTCTACTCAATGCAACTTCCAATTCTTTGCCCATCATGCCTTGTAAGTTTGATGCACCAGGTGTAAACAATGTTTATTACTTATTTGTGGGCTGTATTAAAAATTAATTAAATTCTTATTATTGCTAGAGATTGCCTCTATTGTCGGATTCACTAATTTAAATTAGTCTGATTCTAAATTAAATGTCAAATGATTATACTGCTCAATAGGTGCAGTCTTGGTAGCTAAATTAACCCTTTCGCTGTTCCGTGCACTACACATAGGTCATTGCTATTGTCTTACTATTGTGTCTGAAAACCGGACAGTGAAAGTGTTAAAATGTAAATAATAAGATTATTAAATTAAAATGTAAGAATAAGATAGCACATTTGCTACCAGTCTTAAATTATATTTGGATAGGTAATACCTATTTTTTGTCCAAAACTTCTTAATTAATATTTATTTCAATTAAATGAAATTTGTCATTATCATCTTTACAATTATATGTCAAATTTAAATTATTAATACATATAAAACTTTTCATTTGTAAATTTAAGTTATGTCTTAGATTATTTTCCTGTGGCAATCCCTGTATATAAGGCAGTGTGAACAAGGCAATTTTGTGTACATTTAAGTTATTAAGTTGTTTAATATCTGTTTGTTGTTTACACTGTCTCTTCTATCAACAAAAATTATTATTGTACTATAATTTTATTTAGGATGTCACTAAAAGATGCTCCAGGCATGAACAATTTATAATTTTTTGGCCCTTTAAAGCGTTATTCTTTTCCAGAAACATTAATTGCAATGACCCACATGTGGGTCACGGGACAGTAAATCGTGATTCTATCTGGCGTTTGGCAGTAAATTGTAAGTGGCTGGATAACTGAGTGCCGCTTGCATATATCGCTAAGCCGAGCCGTCGCGACGTGACACTGTGAAGCAGGTCAGGAATGAGGACAACTGGCAGTGTCCTGTTAGATACTCTGCCTTTATGCCATACTCCAAGCAAGTAAGTACATATTGTAAAAATGGTCTAGATGTTTCATAGCTTGACATCTAAAATAATTATTAAATTTAGTAAACTACATCTGAAAGAATTTCCAATTGTTTATATAAAGGTATTATATATATATATATGTGTTTAAAGAATTTTCAGGTTAGACGTACACGGGAATAACACTTCCTTTTCTACCGACTTCAAAAAGGAGGAGGTACTCAATTCGACTGTATGTTCTTTTATTTTTATGTATGTTACTTCATAATTTTTTTTTAGGTCAACCGATTTCGATGGTTCTTTTTTCTTTGAAAGCGGGTGCTTCTCATGTGGTTCTATATAAATTTGACCAAGCCCTGACCAACAGTTTTTGAGTTATCCTTAATAATTTATATTGAAGTCGGTTGTACAAAATGTTTAATTTTAATTATATATTGTTTAATGTTACTGTGGAGAAAAGTACCGCAGGGTTTCTTGTTGGTGCTTCCTAGGACAGAGGTTTTCTTTCTAACCAGTGGTCATAGTAAAAAATGCCTTTCAATAAGAATTATTTACAATCGTGTTTTCAAAATGTGCCGCGACTACGACGAGATTAAGCGTAGTAACGTACATCTAAATAGAATAATCTAATCAATCATCAATCTAATAGAATTTAAAGAAATTTACGTGTTTCTCTTAATATAAATATTATTACAAGTATATGTACTTTTTAATCTTGTATACTTTTTGCTACGACTAAGTCTCTACTGCAATTATTATGCTGTGTACATTTTCTACCGACTTTAAAAAGGAGACGGTACTCAATTCGACTGTATTTTTTATGTGTGTTACCTTATAACTTCTTACTGGTTGAACCGATTTCGATGATTCTTTTTTTATTTGAAAGCTGGTGCTTCACATGTGGTCCCAAATAAATTTGATTAAGGCCTGACTAATAGTTTTTGAGTTATTCGTAAAAATTTATATTGAAGTCGGTTGTACAAAGTTTTTAATTATTTTGGATTGTAGTTTAGATCAACACCATCACAATTTTAATTTTAGAACTGTATATAACTGCTGTCTGTTTGTGTATATTATTCAGTTATATAAAATAAAAATAAAATTGTTGATTACAAAATAAAACATTCTTATTATTAACATATGCTTTCAATTCGGCCGGTAATTCCATTTGCTGATCCCTACAAGCCTTGACCCATTTTCTTAGCTTGTTGCCATGACCTTATATTTTGTTGTCGGAATAAATACCATTACATATCATACATTTCTTGCAAGCCGTTTCAATTGTAAAATATATTTTTATTCAGTTTTTCGGTACTTAGTTTTCAGGTAATTACTTTTAAGTGCATGTTGTTGGTGTTGTGATAGTCAACTAAAAAAGCTTTTAAATTAAATTTAAATATACTAAATATGCTTTTAAATTAAAGAAACCATTTTCCCACAGAATATATCTACAAAAAGCAAACCAAACCATTTGAAAATGTGATGTTTTTGTTGTAGATTGTGAATCCCCTTGTAAAATTACGTGGTAGAGCCATGCTGCAGCTATATTAATAGTATAATTGTAGCACGAATGGATCGGCTCGATCGGGGTAGGACCACGCTCACACAAAATACCGGCGTAAAATAGAAGCTTAATGTTCCTGTTATTAAAATTATTTTACACCTATTTAGAAAACTTGATTTAATGAATACTCCTTTTTAGTAAAACTTGTAATGTAAAACATTATCTATGGTTAAATTCCATCCAAATCATTGCCCCCAAAGCCACCCCCGTGGGCTCTACTGCCTCCTCCCATCCGCTATGAGTCAGATAAACTAAAGACCACCCAGTTGAGTGATACCAATGGAAACCGTATTGGCGGTTACTTAAGGTACCTCAAGGTACCTCATGAGCTGGCAGTTTATGTTGTGTTGGCGATAGGCCTATAGCTGGATGGATCTGAGCGATTGCATTTTTTAGGGATCGGGTGCAGCTGTCTTCCGAAGTTGTCTTAAGTTCGGAATTCGTGAGATATCGTAAGGGGCAACAGCAGTAGACTAAATCAGGAAATCGGCAGCAGCAGCACCCTGAAAATACTGCGGTATCCAACCTTTACGCCAAGACTCGCAACTACGACAAATATCTTCCCTAGTGGGCAATCTATAGGGTAGGCCTCTGTTCAGCATCACCAATGAATATATTTACAAAATAACTAAGTTACATCAAATAATATCTTGCGGAAAAATATTGATTCATATATTTAATCTATACAAATAAATAAAATTGAAGTGTCTGTTTGTAATGTCAAAATAATAGCTTTTTACTACATGCATATGAAAGTAAATACGGTAGGTACTTATAGTTAAAATACAATTTTTAAAATTTTTGTCTGTCTGTCCGTCTGTCTATCTGTCTGCTTGTTCCGGCTAATCTCCGAAACGGCTGGATCGATTTTGACGGGACTTTCACTGGCAGATAGCTGATGTCATAAGGTTACTTAGGCTACTTTTATTTTAGAAAAGAATTAGGGCCCTCGCAAAAAAAATAAAAACCCTAACACGCGGGCGAAGTCGCGGGGAACAGCTAGTTCTGATATAAAAAAACCTCCTTTGACTAGGCTCCTTCCTATGACTCCTTTTTTTCAACATAGTAATAAATTGTGATCTTCATCGGATTATACGCAATAATTATGTAAAATAATATTAATGTAGGAACAGTACAGTTCTTTATTTTTTATTTACGTGATATCGTCCCGTGCGCGTCTTAAGGGGCGTCAGAGGGAAACAAACCTAGAGATGGGCAGCAGCGTCTTCTAATAACGACTTAAAAAAGGAAACTGCGGTTGCCAACCCGCTTGGCAAGCGTGGCAATTAGTAGCAAATAGTATTATGTAAGTAATGTAACTGTAAATAATTTACAATTTCTTATTATTTTTGACATCTTTGTAATGTATTGGTTTTTGAAACGCATTTAAGATTGAAGTTCCTATAATATCTGGAATTGCGTGAAAATCGAGATGCAAGATTTGTTTACATACTACAAGGTTATGTGGTGGCGGCGTTAGAATACTTCACAAGTATATCTTACATAATCCCTACTATTTTTTTGCTTTGTCCTTCCTTCGCACAGCAATAAGGCAACGGATCAACATGATTTTTCCCATAGAGATAGTGACAGGAGAGTGACATAGGCTTCTTACCCCGGAAACAGCCACAGTTTTGAGATAGATCTAAAGTGTAATATTGTAATTACCTCATTATACTGTCTTAGGTTTTGGTGTGTACACAATGACTGATTTTTTTTCGAAATGATTGTTCTAAATGATTTGTTGAAAAATGTTGTGCAAAGCTATTACGTAATATTTACATCTTGCAGCAGTTCGTCGCCTACGCCGCAAACGGTCAAAAATGAGTTAAATATACAGAATTGCTCCATTGTTCGAAATCTATGTCGTCTCAATCGGGCTAAACTCTAAGTACAAAAATAAGAATTTAAAGTGAAGGCGTATGCCAAAAACACTGCGTGTGAGATTTTACGATAAGACGAAACTCGTAGATCGCCTTTGCGCAGTGACACACCTTAATAACAACATAGGACCTAACTAAGCATGCGCCTTTTTGTTGCGACTCGTAATCATTTGTTAACAAAATAATATTACACACAACAAAGAAAATCATACCCAAAAAGTCTAATAGTGCATACTGTAGTGTACCAAATTGTAAAGAGAAAAATCGTCATTGTTAACGTTTTATACATAGATATTGACCGCAAAATTATTTACACCGAATTTCAAGGTACATGTGATATGTCTTTAGAAAAAAAAAGAGTTTATTTTACGACACATTACTGAATGTGAGCCAAAACAGCGAACGCTTCTACCGGGAGTCAAAAATTTAAGGCGTAAAAGATCACTTAAATATTACCTATCTCTTGAAGGCTAAAAATACCAGGTGTGCAAGTACTTTCTTTTTGAGCACATTTGCTGTCTGAAAATTTTGTTCGTATTGTTTTGGTTATGTCTAGTCAGTCAGGAATCATGCGTTAAGATAATTGAGGTGGTCGTGTAGGAATTCTCAAATACAGATACTTTTACGTGGTAGAGTCACGCTGTAACTATATTATGGTTGCAGCACGAATTTGGCCGACTCAACCGGAATAGGACCACGCTTTCACCGAATACTAGAGTAAAATATCAGCTTAATAGTGCTTGCTGTGTTTCGTACGGTAAGTGTAGATAACCGAAAGTTTACTGGAAACGAGGCATTCCACCTTAATCTTTAGGCGTGACAACACATGTGTGTTTTAATTCCTGATCAAGGATAGATGTAGAAGTATATGGGCCACAGCATCCATTTACCATCACGTGGACTGTTATTGTTTCACGTGGCCCGAAATAGAAAGCAGACATAGGTCGACAGAAATTGCCATAGCTGTATATATCTTCTTAAATAAGCATGACGTAGAGACTACTAAATCAATCATCTTGTAAAGTAACGAATGTGCGAGATGAAATAAAAAATCTAGTGTCGCTTCTGTTTAACTATACTGTATTGATAATGTGACATACTTGCAAAACGTCCCTCTTAGATTATTTATATCTATATTATATTAGATCAGAATGAAGGTAACTGCGCATAGTGCCATAAGTCATTCCATCTCAGTAGTATCACATTATTCAAATGGCAAGATCTTCACGCCCGTACATTTTTCAACCATTACAATACTTCGAATTTGAAGACTACAAAGAGTTATCTGAAAAAAGATACTACGGTCTACGAAAACACAATGAATCTAGTATTTCCATTAACTGGACAAAAGTAGAAGAGTTTAGAGGAGATAAAGAAACAAAGATAAAACATTACGCCGATGCTTCGTGGTGCAGGTATATGACAGTCAAGAGAACGCATGCTAAATTCTTGAAGGAACCTTTAAATCCATTCAATAATTCTCTGATTAAGATACCTAATGTCCTCCAAACCGAATTTCGGTCTAGCCATCGGCACAGGACAGTATTATAGTGCCCAAGTATATGCGCAAGCACAGGTGCACTCTCTATTCCCTCACTCTCATTATCAGAGATCAGACGTAGGACAAATGACTTCATGTGCTTTCGAAGGCACGGGGATGAGACACCGCCAACTTCCTGACTCCTGTCAGCTAATGAGAATTTCTTGACGGAAAAACACATTAACTGATTTTTTTGGACCATTCGAACCCAGGATCTCATGATCACCGGTCGCACTAAGCCTAAATATGACGACTTTAGTAATCACGTATTAACATTTTAATGCCAAAGTTACAATTTATATTATTCTATATGTCGATACTAGTAAGTCAGTAAAAGGGCGTTACTCTAAGAAAACACTAGATAAAAAGAGAGAATGTGCAAAACGAAACGCGAAGATAAGGTGTATATTTTTTCAGAGCTTATTTATAATAATTTCAGGACTCTAATACATTAAAGCTGTATTCCTTGTCTAGTTCTATTATCATACAATAGGTTGTATTTGTAGTTTTCCATTAAATTTAATATTATAAATTTTCTGATGAAAAAAATCGGAAAAAAATAAACGTTTTTGCTCTCCTGCAATTTTTTAAAAATTGAGGTTTGCCCTTTTGCGGCGCAGGCGACCAATTGTGCTAAAAGAACTAACTAAACACGAAGTAGTCAAGACATATAATTTCGATCACCAAAAATGTCTTGGAAGCTAGAAAAATAGAGAAATGGAGTCGCTACTCTATCGCTCTATTTTTGTAGAGTAGAGATTGTATTAAATACAAATAATAATTTATTTAAATTTAGTTCAGGGTTGTTAATGGAAAGAGGAAGTTTTGTTTGGTAAAACCATATTTTTTTTTGATAATCGTTGTCCAACGAATTTGCCAATGTTTAAATCTATTCTATATACCTACTATACATACTATACAAATAAATAAAATTGAAGTATCTGTTTGTAATATCAAAATAACAGCTTTTTACTAAATGCATATGAAAGTATATACGGTACTTACAACAAAAACACAATCTTTTTAAAAAAAAATCTGTCTGTTTGTTCCGGCTAATCTCCGAGACGGCTGGACCGATTTCGACGGGACTTTCACTGACAGATAGCTGGTGTTATAAGGAGTAACTTAGGCTTTTTATATTTTAGAATAAAAATTAGGGTTCCTCGCAACATAATAAAATCCTAAATTACACGCGGGCCAAGTCGCGGGGAACATCTAGTTGGTAAATAAATCTAGGCTTTATATTAGTCATCACAATGAACATCATACACAGTTTCTAGACGTCAGGAGATTCGCCCAAGGACTTCAGTGCACGCGAGAAATACAACACCGACCACTCATGTAACTGATGCCGACGTAATGCCTCTGAATCACCCGAGAACGCTGCGGAAATTGTCAGAGAGCAAGGAATTAATATTAGGCGATGAAAACATTTTTAGACACCAGTAATGAACGCTTAGCTTAGGAGAATTGTAAAATTAATAGTAAATAATAGTTTTACTTATTAATTTGTGACATCATTTGCTTCTCTGACAAGCATCGTCATTTTTTTATAGGATAGGGTGACGAACGAGCACAAAGTCCACCTGATGGTAAGTGGTTGCTGTGGCCCATAGACATCAACATCAATCCTCGATTGCGAATCAAAATGCAGATGCGTTGTCACCCGTGAGGACTAAGATGGAATGCCTCTTTTTCGTAAAAAGGGTCTCCGGTTCTCTATACTCACCATACGAAACACAGCAGCGTTAAGCTGATATTTTACGCTGGTATTCTGTGAGAGCGTGGTCCTTTCCCGGTCGAGCCGACCCATTCGTGCTACAACTATCCTACTAATATAGCTGCAGCATGCCTCTACCACGTATAAAATACTTTGACAGACCCAACAACTTTGTCTCTCTGGATATTCGTCATCCTTCAGTCCCTCTCCCTCTGTTTTGTGTAGTCATGGAAGGCATTTTTTCACTACATGACTATCGGCTCTTCGCACAACTTGCTCACGTTAGCCAGGACTACCGAAAGTTTCTCAATGATAAGCGTTGACTTTAATAACTTACGAAAAATTAAACTACAGGCTATGAGGCATTCTATCTCAGTCCTCAGAGATGACAACGCTTCTGTAGCATAAACTACAGTTAGCACTTACCATCAGGTGAACTATATTCATTTTTAACTTCAGTTTTATTAAAAAAATCGTAGGCAATGGAACAAATTACTTAATATTTGAATTTCATTAAATCTATACATCTATACATATAAATAAAATTGAAGTGCTTGTAATATCGGGCTTTTAAAATATCGGGGTTAATTTGCATGTCATTCATTAAGCGAGAATAATGATTTAAAAATTTTTGTCTGCCTGTTTGTCTGTCCGAGTCTATCTCCGGAATGATTTATCCGATTGTGATGAAAGTTAGAGAGCAATGCAAAGAGGGATCTTGGCTATATTTTAACCGAAAAAATTGAAGGTTTTTTTCAAAAACGTAATATAGATAAAATAAATTCAGTTTTATTATCTTAAATCTATATAACGCCGTATTAATAGATCCTATTCAGGCGAAAAGCCCGGGGCGGGTCGCTAGTCATTAATAAAATTCACGCCCGTCTCAATACATGGTATTTTTAAAGCTTACATCAACGCTTCAGTTACAAAATAACATTTTCAATGGGACGGACACAAGTTTCTATGTAGCGCAATTAAAGCCTGTTAAAAACACATAGCTGACAAAGGGAAGCAATTAGTGAAACCGCCAAAATTTATTCGTCACTCATTGAAGAGGAAATATATGTTTCCATCATTGTCTTACAGGACATTCATTGGCTTAACAAAAACTTGTATGTTTTATACCTGTTTCTACTGACAATGAGGCAGTTTTGCATATTAATTCTATGGACTACAGTATCCACTTACTTTCATGTGTACTGAGAGCCCATTTGCCCCATTTACTAGCATAACTAATTTCTATAATTTTCTTTTATAGTTTCATACGTGGTAGAGCCATGCTGCAGCTATATTAGTAATGTACTATAGCACGAATAGGTCGGCTCGACCGGGGAATGACCACGCTCTCACAGAATACCAGCGTAAAATAGCAGCCTAACACTGCTGTGTTTCGTATGGTGAGTTTAGAGAACCGGAGATCTTTTTTACTGGAAAGGAGGTATTCCATCTTAGTCCTCACGGGTGACAACGCATCTGCATTTTGATTCGTAGTCGAGAATATATATATAGATGTCTATGGGTCACAGCAACCACTTACCATCATCAGGTGGACTGTGTGCTCGTTTGTCACCCTATACTATAAAAAAACTTATAAAAAAACTTTGCTGTATAATTATCTAAGGGACACATATGTAGATAAATTTGGAAAGTAAAACATTATATAAATACAAAATTTCATCCGAATTTTAAGAGGCTTTTGGGAGAAACCAATTACATATAAACTTATATACGAGAATCCAATGTAGCTGGGCTGCGTTTGCGACAAATCTTGTCTGATAAACCTAAACAATAAGATGGAAGTGTACAAAAAGTGACTTACGGTACTGAAAGCTGACCGTACGAGTAATCTCAAAGTCACAGCGTGTGATGAAAAGGACTATGCTTGTAATTTCTCTGTTGGATAAAATCCCAAGAATAACGAGAGTAGCTGATATTGCCCAGCGTTTCAGTAAGCTCAAGTGGCACTAGGCCGGCTATTTTGCTCCAAGAACTGACCACCGATAGGGAAGAACGGTTACCGATAAAGGTTGACGTACTAAAAACGCGTGTTAGGCGATACCCACTAGGTACCTACGAGTTACGACCTGATGAAACACGCAGGTTTTAGATGGATGCTGTAGTGTGGCTTAGGACTTTTTTGCAATTTATGAAAGAAGCCTATGCTCAGAAGTAGATTTGTGAATGTAATTTAGTAATAATAAAAAATTGTTCACTAATATTATAGGATGTTCCTGTGACAGTTTTTGGAAACGACGAAAATTTTTGAATATCATCAAAGGTATGATATAAATATTTCGTAATATGTCACGACGGCTAAAGATCGAAACACGGTACGATACTACAACACCTAGGTATAGTCGGCTACAACAAGATGCAGTCGATTGCGCTTAGTCAAACTTAGATGTATTCGACATATTCATGGTTAAAACTAATTGTGGCCAGTTGCTTCCGGGTAAAACTAGATATAATAAAGTCCGAATGAAAAAAGTAAAGTAAAGTTGCAGCCTATTTACGTCCCACTGCTGGGCACAGGCCTCCTTTCATTTCTGAGAGGGTTTTAGGGCAAGGACATGTCTGTCGCGCTGCTGCAATGCGTGTTGGCGAACTTCACATGTCTTCGAAATAATTTTTTTGCTTATTTCATGCAGGTTTCCTCACGATGTTTTCTTCACCGCCGAGCACGTGGTAAATCAGCACAAAATTGCAATTAACAATTTCATTGGTGCCGGCGGGGATCGAACCCGGGTTGCTCGAGTATTGTGAAGCTTACAGCGAGCGCTAACCATCTGAGCTACTCCGAATAATAATAAAAATTACTATGCCTTACTTTGGCAAAAATACGAAAGCTATTCCATATCGGCGATAATAGGTTAATAAATAAATATGACTTCTAAAATCGAATAAATTTGTCAAAAATACACACAGGTCAAGTAAAATGAGTGACAGTAGGTTAACTTTTAACACGCCTTCCCAGCATAACTGGATCATTCAAATTCACTAAATGAAACAAGGAATTCTGTATCATAATTATCAATAATACAATGCAATACAAACACTCACGCCTGTCACCCAGAGGGGTAGGTTTGGCGCGATCCTGACACACCTCTCTCGCCTCCTCTACATCCATATATTTACGCATACATGCTCGTCGATTAAGGGTACTTCCTAATCTGGCCCATTTTCATTGTATCGCCGATTTGGTCGATAAATCTTCGTCTAGGGCGTCCCGTCTCGACTTTGCCGTTACTTCTGAAACATAAATTTGCTTTCTCACTCTTTCCTCGTTCATTCTTTCTACGTGACCAAACCACCGAAGCATTCCTTTTTTAATCCTAGTCACAACGTCATCTTGCAAACCACACTTCTCTTATCACACTATTTCTCACCCTGTCATTTGATTCAGCCCTAGCATACTCCGTAATGACCGCATTTCTACAGCCTTTATTCTACTCTCATGCTTCTTCTGCCAGACCCAATTTTCATTACCAAACATTAAAGTAGGGACTAACACAGCATTATAAATTGCCATACGTGCCTTCTTTGACACATTCTGACTCTTCATAATAGCGTCTAGAGCCTATTAAAAATCATTACTAAACACAGACCGTCCCCATTGATTGCCACGTAGGAGAGATTATAGTATTTGTATGGCCTACAAATAATGAATGTTTGTCCTTGTGAAATCTATGTATGTAAACTGCCCTCGCGCTACGGGAGAAAATCCTAGTGCGGAGGTAACGTTTTATTTGGAAAGCCTAGTTTTTTTTTTATTATTTTGTGTTTTATTAGGAAGATGCTGCTGCCCATGTGCTGTTTCATTTCCCCCAGTCATCTCTTTGAAAACCTACGAGATGATATGAGGTAGTAGATATTCTTACGTTGTTACTACTGCATTATAATTCTGTATAAATTTTATGATATCTATGTAACACATTTATTTTAACACAAGCCATCACATAATATAATAAGTAGCATGAGCGTACTCAAGTTAAGTTCCACCTTTTTATACTCGTTAACTTGAGGATGTCGTTCAAATCAAGCACACAAGAGAAATTGCAGACTTCCTGCATTACATATATAATAGACTATTTAGTGGAATTGAAGCAGCACGTTTAAACGCCTTAAATAAGCCAGTTAAGCTAGTTAAGCTATTTAATGCTACAAGAGTATTTGGATCAACGGTATTAAAATCGTTGTACCATCATGGACGTGGAAACATGTACCCAGTGTAAGCAAAATACTAACTTTACATGGTAGAGCCATGCTGCTGCTATATTATGGTTGTAGCAAGAAATAGGTCCGGTCGACCGTAGAAGGACCACGTTCTCACATATACCAGCGTAAAACTGCAGCCCAATGCTACTGTATTTCGTATGGTGAGTGTAGAGAACCGGAGACCCTTTTTTTACTGGAAACGAGGTATTCCATCTTAGTCCTCACGGGTGACAACGCATCTGCATCTTGATGCGTAATCAAGGATAGATGTAAATGTTTATGGGCCACAGCAACCACTTACCATCAAATGGACTGTGTGCTCGTTTGTCACTCTTATTCTATAAAAAAGTACATGGAATCTACAAGGCTTTAAATAACATTGCCTTGTAGACTACGTGTTTGTTGGTTCCAAGGCATGATTACATACACAAGACATACTAGCGAGAGTTGTGTAGGTCGGGTTTTATTTGGTGATAGGACTCCAATTTGCCTAGGATTGGCACCTAGGGTAGGCACTACCTTCTTATCTATTTCCTCCGCCAAAAGGCAGTGCTTGCTGCTTTAACTGCTGTATTCCGTTCGGAAGGGTATTGAGAACAAGTATAATACAGGCTGTGCAGCATTCCACTTTAGTCCACAGAAGTGACAACTTTCTTTGAAGTAAGGCGTAGGTGTCCATGGCCTGTAGAGTAGCCGCTTACCATAAAGTGGTCACTTCAGTTTTATGAAAAACGGTACCCGCACCAAGCACGGTCTTGGTACATGCATGGGGACATCCTACAAAAAGTCACGTGACATATTTGACGTCGTGCTAACAGATTTACAAGTACAACTATATTTGATTAAAAAAACTCAACTGTTAGCAATAATTTAACCTTGTTCAAGTTATGGAAATTAATATACTAAAATTACTGAATTTCCTATTTAAGTCAAATAAAAGATTTCAAAGAATTGATCATCATTATCATTACAGCCCTTCACAAGTCCACTGCTGAACATAGGCCTCCCCCAAAGAATGCCACAAAGCACGGTCCTGAGCCACCTGCATCCATCGACTTCCTGCATATCTTACCAGGTCGTCACTCCATCTAGTGGGGGGACGCCCTACACTTCGCCTGCCGGTACGAGGCTGCCACTCGAGAACCTTTCTTCCCCATCGGTTGTCGGTTCTTCGAGCTATATGGCCGGCCCATTGCCACTTCAGCTTACTAATCCGTTGGGCTATGTCGGTCACTCTAGTTCTACTGCGGATATCCTCATTTCTGAGTTTATCACGCAGAGAAACTCCGAGCATAGCCCTCTCCATAGCTCGCTGAGCGAACTTGAGCTTCCTCATCCGGCCAGCAGTGAAGGACCACGTCTCAGTTCCGTATGTCATCACTGGCAACACGCACTGGGTGTACAGTCTCGTTTTCAAGTTTTGAGGTATACCTGACGAGAAGATGTGCCGTAATTTCCCGAACGCTGCCCAACCGAGTTGAATCCGTCGATTGACCTCTCGGTCGAAGTTGGACTTACCTAGTCGGACTATTTGTCCCAGGTAAACATACTCGTCAACAACTTCGAGCTTAGTGTTCCCAACAGCTACCGGCATAGGTGTGACATGGACATTAAACATGATCTTTGTTTTGTCCATGTTCATCTTAAGACCTATCCGCTGGGAAACACTATTGAGGTCATTGAGCATAGTGCTTAGGTCCTCCAGCGATTCTGCCATAAGGACTATATCGTCGGCAAATCGAAGGTGATATGAGCAGAAAAATTAACCAATATTTCTGACAAACGCAACCAATAAAGTTTTAGCGTCGCTGAAATATTGCGATATGTAAGCACTTTCGTTATATTATTCCATTTGTTGCTTCCTTCTCTCAGTCCGAGCTACTCTTGTCTATTTTAATCGATGTAGAAATTAAGCTATGTACGGTCAGTTACCTCAAGTCTCTTGCTTTTTATCAACAGCAGACAATAATGGCTCTTAAATGTATTGATATAATAACTAAGTAGTCGGTGAACTAGACAATACATAATTATGCACAGGAAGTTTACCCATCAAAAGTTTTTGTTGCCATTTATAGAAGCGGAAACTACCTAATATGTAATTGAGGTCCACTCATACAATTAAAGGTTTGAAAAGCTATTCTTATGCTTTATCCATCAGCAGTGTAGCTACTCACACATCTGAAGTGGAGAATCTTCCTCGGACCATCCTTAATGACAAAGCAATTCAAGAGATTCAACAAAACACAGTATCTGCACCAAAGCCTTTGCTTGTCACAATATCAACTAATGTTTAATTTTTATTTAGATAAACGCACTATTTTACTATTTAATTTTATCACTGCATTCGTTAAGTGAATCCCTCCGCAAACTTGGCAATCTGTCGCTGTAAAATTACGTTCCATTTCATGTCATAGAATCGTAATTTTATTAATAGAATGCGGTCTGGGCCAAGTAAACATACTAAACGTGGTTTCCACCTAACAAAAAGCAATGCATAGATGATTGAACGTGGGCGATACGTGGACGTTACACTTGAAATGCAAAAAATTCGGTTCGTTCGGTCGCGTTCGAATTGGTTTCGATTGAGGAGCGTTCGGGAGCTGTGCACGTCTCCGTGCGCGTCCGCGGAGTGCGTCTGCGCACAACGTAAACTTACTCCGCCAGTTTTGGCGCGGGCGTGTACGCGTCACCGAGCCCGACAGCTAAATGATAATAACATAACAACAATTCTACAAATGATGCGTTAACTATCTCGCAGATTCTCTGTTTTGTCTGCATTGGTACCGTGCCAACGGCGTTCACTACCGCCCCGGACGTGAAATAATTTTCACCACAAGGTCATGTGCGTAAAAACAACGATTATAATAATTATAGGACCACTTGGAGAGGATACTCCTACAACATCTTGCTAAAGACAAAGCTTTTTCCTATCTATATACTTCGACATCAGAGTCTGCATTCCTATCCGTTCTCCTCTAAACTAGGTTTGATATAATATCATCATCATCTTCATTACAACCCATCAAGTTCACTGCTTAACATAGGCCTCGTCCAATAAACCTCATACTTCAAAATCCGCACAAAGAAACAGACTAACAGACTAACATACACCATACATGCACCAATACCAAAAAAGTAAAAAGTATCCCCTCTCTGAAGCAATTGGTTAAAACAATTCATCCATGACCACCTTAAAAAAAGGCCGGGAAAATGTTATTCACACTCGTCAATGTAACTAAAAATAATCAATGGCTTCACGCCATACTTCCTCAACTCATTGAGCTTACGTGCCGGCATCCATTCCAGAATATACTTTACGTCCTAATAAAACAATATTATAAATATTATACACTCGTAGGCAGTTTATTTTAAAAATGAATTAGCATTTTAAAAAATCGATTCAGTTTTTGCACTGTTCCTTGTGATTGAGGTGATTAAAAATCTCATCAGGCCTATAACTGCAAATTTTCTTACAACTACGCTACGTTGCGCGCTCTATATAGAGCATTATCCTCAGATCATAGTTTCTATGATCTGAGGCATTATCTATAGAGAGCGACAAACATTAATGTAACAAATAGGTAGGTAGTATTGTATAGAGATCATTTAGCGTTTTTTTACTCCTGGAATATGTTGTTAAATGTAGCAAATAAGTTTTTTTTTACTCCTGGGAATTATCGTTAAGTGTAGCAAATAAGTAATTTTCGATTAAAAAATTGTTTCAATGCGTTTCTCTCCATCATATTTTTAATAATACATTTAACTGACCAGCTTTGTAGAGTACTGTTTTGTAAACTAACTATTTTTTTAACTAATTTTTTAAATTTACAGACCTTGGACTATTAACTGGCAATAACTGACTTGCAAACTTCAAATTCAGTCTTAAATATCAATATAGCATGGGGTTGCCATCTCTGAAATCTACCAAAAAGACAAACAGTGTGAAAACCTCGGATTTTGGAGCTTTAAACCCGGACATATCGATAGTGTTTTTTTACGTTACTTAGTAAAATAAAATAGTTTTAATTGTTATACAGGGTTATTTTGCAATAACCAGCCAAATTGGCAGAGAAGATTCGGAATAAGTAATATAGGCAAATGGTGAAGAAAAATTAATTAAAAAAAATCTTAAACATTGTTCTTTTTATCTTTTAAATTCAAACTGCGTGGTAGTGCATTATTTTAACTAATTTTACTGCGCACACACACATTCGTAAGGGTCGATCGGTAGACGAAAATATTGTTGCCCATAATTGACATTCAATTTGGGATAATTTCGAATAAAAGTAGAAGGCTTATTTACTCGTATTTTCAAAAAGTGCAATAACAGTGTATCATTATTTATATATTTGAACTAAAGCTTAAAATTTGTCTACTCTTTGAAAAATAACTCTGTATATCAAGTGTTTATTTATTTTCATACCATTTTAAACTAAATTTAGTTTTCTAAAGAAACAAAACAGAATATTCCTAAAGTTTAAACAAACATGTAGCCATCCTGCGTTTTTATTTCGCTAAACTAAAGAAAAAACATTTTTCGGCCGCTTATTTTATGGTATTTCTGATAGGTTTTCAGCAATCTAAAAAACGGACTACAATTGAAACCCCGCCCGGACGCTCCCCGGACGCCCTCTAACTCTAAGCTAGGACAAATCCGTGGAAGCCCGGGCGGATGGCAAGCCTAATATAGCATTAAGACTACTTGAAATTAACTTAAGCGTGTTTTATCTGAAGAATACTCTATACTTACTCCTCATTATTATTTTATTGAAACAACTTAACCTTAAATTTAAGTAATTTTTATTTAAATTTTATTGTGTTTCCTGTATAAAGTTATAATGGGTATAGATTATAACGGGCGGGTTTGGTTAAATGATGAATAAATCATTTCAAGTCCAAAACCGGCATAAAATTTTTATTTTCATCGGATTAATGAATAATTGAAATAGAGAAAGAACTACTTACTAATAATAACTTATAAATTATAAAATTAAATCAGACCACTCACCTATTATGCAGGTCGACGGGCTTGGCCATGGTGAATTCCTTAGCGTGGACATTTAGCTTGTTGCCGGCCGTCGCAGTGGTGCCCGTTGTCGCCCCGGTGCTGTTGGCAGCCGTCGTCGGTGCCGCCACGCCGTCTGTGCGGACGCCTGGTGGTCAACGGTGGTCGTCAAGAGAAGAGGTGATAGGAAAGAGGGTTGTGGATTTTAGATGTGTGAGTGAAGGAGTGCTTTAGATAAAAGATGATGTGACGTTATGAAAAGGCATTGTGACGAAAATGAAATATCAATGTTTTGTACTTATACAATGTGTAGTGAAGTGTGTAAAGTGCAACCCCGAAAGGGGGTGAAACTAAAACAAATATATATATATTTTACTTTTTATTGACGAATTAAGATTTTTATATCTACTAGAATTAATATTTTTAGACTCTATGTACAAAAAATAACGTCGTGGGTCGATTACTTTAAAATATAATAATTTAAAATTTTGTACAGCCGACTTCAATATAAGTTATTAAGAATAACTCAAAAACTATTGGTCTGACCTTGATCAAATTACACGAGAAGTACCAGCTTTCAAATAAAAAAGAATCATCGAAATCGGTTCACCCAGTAAAAAGCTATGAGGAAACACATAAAAACAGTCTAATTGAGTACCGTCTCCTTTTTGGAAGTCGGCAGAAAAATAAAAATTATAGCACGTACTTTGTGGTTAGGATAAAATAACAATTAACTCGCAAAAAAGTGGCATAATGTCGAGACTTTAACTTTGCTTTTCGTGAAAAAAATTCCTTATATTTATACCTAGAACCCTCCTGGCATTGCTGTCTATCTGATCGTAAAGTTTCATCACAATAGGTTCAGCCATTCTGAAGATTAGCCCAGACAGACAAAAATTTTAAAATTGATTATTTGTCTTAATGGTATGCGAATAACCCCCTCAGCTCAATATATTCGATATAACAGGCAGACATTTCAATTTCATTTATATGTACAGATGTATAGATAAGTTTAAACATTATTTTCTCAAAAGAAATACCATATTTCACTTTATGACTTATCAAGAACTGGAAACCTAATTAAGGTCCCAGGTTATATTATTTACTTCTCCTACAGATAGTACAAACATTGCATTTTATACGTATCGTGGATTATTACGAATCGTTTTCATTATTTAGTGGATTCTGAATAGTCAGCAATCGTGAAAAATACGAATTGGTCCGTATAATTGTGAATGCTACAAATATACGTTTTTTTTTACAGGAATGAGTGAGAAACGAACACACATTTCAGCTATTGGTAAGTGGATGCTGTCGCCCATAGGGAACTACATTTATCCTCCATTAGGAAATAAAATCTGAAGACTGAGATAGAATGACTTGTTACCAGTAAAAACGTAAATGAAGTATAACTTTTTTTCAATGAACTCTCACTCATTTAGTTCAGTACTTCATTTAGTCCAATTGGCAGACGAGTGAGACATGTGACGAATAACGCATTTGAGATTTGTGCGCGATGTCAGTTATTGGGTAAATAAAAAGTCCTAAAAATGTTATAATTTGCAGGCATAAACTGTCTACATTCTATACCTTGATTTTCTTATTTTAGATCTTTCATATTTTACAGACTTTATGAACCATGAAAACTAACCATAAAAATTAAAACGTAGATTTTTCTATGACTTCCTTAAATCAAGTGTTATCATAGGTACATCTACTGGTTGGTGGTGGACTGATGTCAATGTATCTAACTGCTCGGACGATCGGGCTACTTTTAACCGACTTCAAAAAAGAGGGGATACTCAATTCGACTTACGTTTTTTTTTTTGTGTGTTATCTCATAACTTTTTCTGAGTGAAACGATTTTGATGATTCTTATTTTATTTGAAAGCTGGTGCTTCTCATGTGGTCCCATATAAATTTGATCAAGGTTTGACCGGCAGTTTTTGAATTATCCTTAATAATTTATATTGAAGTCGGTTGTATAAAATTTTTAATTTTACCACTTGTTCTTAATTAAAAGTATAATCTTTAGGCTGAACTGAAAGACATAGAGACACATTTGCATTCACTTGTTCGCGAACTAGCCATACGTATAAGCTTAGGAACAGTTAATATGAATAGTTCGTAAGTAATAAAAATTAGCACGATTTCAATTAACAGAAAAATTCAATTTATTTTTAGTTAGTAAAAATTTCCCAAGCTTATTTCTTTCCCAGTATCCAGTTAATTGGTAGTAAATCATAAAGCAAAGTGCAAAATAGTCTACCAACGCGCGTGCGCGAATCGTCGCGCTCAAATTCACAAACTTTCAAACTGCCTGAGATTTACAGCTAATTAATTAAAATGGCGTAATGCCATAACGATGGACTCTGAGTGGAGCTACATACAGAAAAAATATAAACAACAATTAGAAATTTACTCAACATCCGAAGATTTTGGTATAATGACTTCTTACCTACTTATTTTAATGAAGTCTTTACGAAACGAATCTCCTGAAAAAATTACAGCTTATAGGTGTATTATCTGTCGATATCTACTTAGGATAAACTTTCATGCAAGGATAATTGTGTGTCAATATGGAAATGCTACAGCTAAACCTAGTCGACATTTTATTTTCTAGATATTATTAGGAAGATACCACTGCCCCTCTTCTGGCTTTTTTGTTCCACGGGCGATATGGGGTAGTGGCTATTCTTACATCGCCACAACACGGAAAAAGGAATAGCAAGAAGATATCGACTCTAATCCAATTTTGTTCAAAACATAAATGCATAATGAGCAGCCGATTAACTTTTCATCACATTTGATTTACCATGCTATTTACAATGAGGAACACAAAATTGCAAATAATCACCAAATTGATAGTTGATAGTGTGATCAGACCTAATCGTGTGCACTTTACTTTACTTATACTCAAGATAAACCAAAATAACACGAACTTAATATATTTTCAGCGTTTAGGCAAAAAAATGAAATAAAGTTTACAAAACGGAGCTAAACTTTACTAAAGGGTTAATAATACTTATCAAAAACTTAAATGGATAATGTGGACAATGATGATTTATATACGGAAATGATTCCCATTGCTTCTTTACATGCGGTACAAGTTACTTTTTTCAATAAAATATACCTAAGTGATAAGAAGCCAAGATTTAATCATATGTTATATTGATCTTAGTTTTTGTTCATGCCCCACTGATTTCGTCAATATTTTTTAATAACGAGTCATTCCATATTTGTTCGCTACGCAAGTAACCTATATTAATTACTATATTATTTTTTTGTTAAAAAAATGCAAACGTATTTGGACTCAGACCACAGAAAATTTACAATAGAAATAAATCTATGTTTTACGAGTAAGTTCTGACGTATGGATGTACCAGGCTGAATTTGTTTCAACAGATTTTGACATTGTCATTAACCGCAGCTCTATGCTATCGTAAACCAAAGTATAAAAACGTTTACATGAATTGACTGCTAATTTCTTATCATATACTTCTGGTAAAAAATCATACTGCTTCCTAAAAGGATTTAAGTTATAGTCATTTGAAAGCACTTCGGAGAGAGCAACCATTTAAAACATTCGTGATATAATGTTAATACGTTAGTGTTACGATTGTATCAACTAGAACCATATAAAAAATAAATAACAAAGTCAAGCCTACATAAAGATAAATAAGCAAAATAAACCTGAACTTTCTGTGACTACGGTTGAAGCTTCAGCCGGTACAACGGATACCGTAGGCACTGTGACCGAAGAAACAGGGGATACTTGAGACACTGGCACATCCAGCATTGGCTGAGTCAACGATTGTTTCACTATACACCTCGACATTTCGTATTTTTCATACACATTGAAATAATACGCGTCGACATTCGCGTTCCACTGACACAAACATAGGACTGTCGACGCGTTCCAAATATGAAGTTTTGTTTATTTTTAATTTTGGCGCCAATTTTACTTGGCAACGCTTGCCAGCTAACACTTCCCACAAGCTAATGTAAATTCACATCCCGATAAAATGTGCAATAATATTATTAATCTAAAAAAATCACCTTCCAAATTTAATTGATTTTGTTTAATTGGACAACAGTAACTCGTGTAACAATTTTTAACTTCAACAAATATTATTTGTCATATAAAAACAGTAACAAATTAGGATCCCCCTTCATACAAACGATAATAATAGATTTAAATATTAGTACTGTAAATGTAAGGAAAATTAGGACATAGGAGTGTTGTGTTACAATAGCACCAAAACAAAGTTTGTTTCCCAAACTAACCCGGAGGCCTGTAGATCTCAAGCGTAGGCTTTCCCTTGGCATTAGTCAGGATCATACTCCGCCGTTTCCCATTGTGTGGAAACTGTAACAAAGAAACAAAGAACAATCATAAATAAAATTCATTTTATTAACAAATTGTAATTTAAGTTAATTCGGAATTCATCTAATAGCAAATTGCTACGATGCGAAGGGTCTAATTATTTTTTTCTCTAGTAAATCTTATTTATATTTTTTTATAGGATAGGGTGACAAACGAGCACACAGTCCAATTGATGGTAAGTGGTTGCTGTGGCCCATAGACATCTATCCTGGTTTGCAAATCAAAATGCATATGCGTTGTCACCCGTGAGGACTAAGATGGAATGCCTCTTTTCCAGTAAAAAGGGTTTCCGGTTCACTACACTCACCATACGAAACACAGCAGCGTTAAGCTGCTATTTTACGTTGGTATTCTGTGAGAGCGTGGTCCTTCCCCGGTCGAGCCAACCCATTCGTGCTACAACTATACTACCAATATAGCTGCAGCATGGCTCTACCACGTAAAAAATATCTCTACAAATAACTTATTTATTGATCTTTCAGAAACTTTTTCACTTTTGAGTATTGATATAAGTAATTTCTGTAGTCAATTAATACAATCAGGCGTTACTTTGCGGAAATCCATTATATTAAATTTTTTTTAAACGGATGTACGCGAGGTAACTTTCTAAAAACTTTAGTTTCTGTAGTTGCCAACTCCTTTTGCCAAGTATGGCAAACATACTCCCTATGGAGGGAAGGGGAGGGCTGTAATAAACAGTAGACTTTTGACTTTTGATTAACGATCAAAATGCAGATGCGTTATCAGCCCCTAAGGACTATGATGGAATTCTCACAACTATTAAGGATTTTTAGTTCTCGTCACATCACAGACCATACGAAAAACTACAGCATTATGCTGCTATTAAACGTGTCCGTCACGTATAAAGCCAATTGCTTTCATTACGTGGCAGCAGCGTGTGCAGCGGTAGTCTGTTTACGAGCATTTATAAAAAGAAAGTAAATGGCATATATGATAGTTTAGCAGTAAACAGCACATCATGATAATGATCAGTAGAACTAGAAGAAAGAACATAGAACCAGAAGAAGTGCCATGACTGAACGCTTGCTGCGTCAAGATAGTAGGAAAGTTAAAAAGGTTACCAAGAAGGAGAACATCATTGAGTTATATGTACTACGTACTAGAGAAGCCATTCCAAACAAAAATTGTGTGCTACTCTATGTCTTCGCGCATGCGCGGGAGTAGTAGTCGCGCATGTGCGAAGACTTTAATTTAATATAAAATAAGATATAAATATAAAATAAATATAAGAATTTAATATAAAATATCCTAATTTAATCTAAACAAACATATTTCTAAATGTAATAATAATTATTTTATGGAATTCACATATCTTCAATTTACGCAAAATTTAATTTGTATGGATTGCACTACAGGTCAGTTGAACTTATGTCAATGTTCGGAATGGCTTCTCTAGTACGTAGTACATATAACTCAACGGAGAACATAAGTTAAATAAAAGAGAAAGAAGAGAATAAAATTTGTGAGTGAAATAGCGATGTTTCCGCCGATTACAGCGCAGCTCTTAAATTTAAAGAATAAAAACAAGATACAATAGCATTTTCGGTGTCAGAGCTTACTATCACCTAACTTTCTCAATGACCTACGGGAAGGAATACAGAACGTTATTGTTGCTTCAGGATCACATAGAGCAAAACTGAGATTTTAATTCCTTGAAATCAAACAGCATGTAACAACTGATTCGTACATTAGCCAATAATTTCATTTTCTTTGGAGCGTATCATTTATTAGGTTATATATCAAAATATATCATATTTATAGACTGTTCATCATTGTACACACATATAAATGATACAACACAGATAAACCCTAGCGGTTTTCGTGTTGTACCAATTCCTTTTGACTGTTGTTGCGCTCAAATAAAAAAAAGCATAGATTTAGATTTATGGTGCATATTATCTGATACATAAAGACGTGAGTTTGTATACAGAATATGAATCATGAAATATTTACACAATCTTGAAGATACGCATGATTCAAGCTCACTTGATGGACTGTCATGGTTTATTTTTGCCCGCATACGCTGAATAAGATGACTCCTGCCTGCTAGTCTCATCGACTCACATAAAACTGAGCGATGATTTATATTTTATTTATTAATTTATTAAATTAAAATAGCAAGCATCGTGTAATATTTCATGTAGTGGCGGTATAAAGGAATCTAATTCTTTGACTAGTATTTAGTTATCTGTGATCTAATATAGATAATTAAAAAGTAGATAACATGTCTCTAGAGTAATTACGAGAATAGAGGTAATCTTAAAATAAGAACAAAATTCTTGTAATTGAACTGTTTATCCATATAACATTTATATGGTACAAAATAAGATTATTTTCACCTTTTTTCTTTTTTAAGGTTGTTGCCCTTTTTTCATTCCATAGGCAATGCAGTTGATGTGCCATTAGCGAAACAAAAACGTTGTCGATAAATTCATTTAATCTATGACTTAGTAAAATTAAGAATTTTAATTAATCCAGTTCATATAATAAATAAATAAATCAATGAACGTTAATTGAAGCTTGATCTGACATCTTACAACAAAAATGTAGATGAATAATGCGAAATTTCACAATATTTTGGTAAGTTAAAATATGTCGTTGAAAAAGTAATCATGAAATCTACTTAATCAGTCGGTATGTTTCTGCCAAATTATCACTAGCCTTAATATGGGTTTCACGGGATATATTAACTTTAAAAATCTAATGATTTCTTATATTTACGTGAATAAATATCTTATATTCTGTAAACATGATCGTTTCCGTCATTACATCATATTTGACAGACCACGAATCCTCGCAAAGGAACACCGATTCTTGCCATGATTGATGCGCGATGCTATTGAAATTAAAACACATCCTAATTTCAATATAGAAGATGGATGGATGGTGCCATCTGCATGGGATCCTATAATTAACAAAATTAAATCAAAACCCAAACATACCTTTGCAAGACTTCAATATACTATAAGATCGTTCTGCGTAGATCCGACCAAAAAGCTAGGGCTAACTATAACATCGGTCCACCCCGTGACCGTAGGTGCTGTAAAGCACCAGGAACGTCATGAATTAAAAAAACGGCCAAGTGCGAGTTGGACTCGCCCATGAAGGGTTCCGTAGCAGCAAGTAACATAATTTACGATTTATGACGTATTAAAAAAAACTACTTACTAGATCTCTTCCAAACCAATTTTCGGTGGAAGTTTACATGGTAATGTACATCACATATTTTTTTTAGTTTTATCATTCTCTTATTTTAGATACAGTGGGGGGGGGGGGGGGCAGGGACACACATTTTATTACTTTGGAAGTGTTTCTCGCGCAAACTATTCAGTTTAGAAAAAAATTATATAAGAAACCTCAATATCATTTTTGAAGACCTATTTCAGTTCTATGTATGGGGAACCCCCAAAATTTATTGTTTTTTTTTTCTATTGTTGTGTGAAAATCTTAATGCGGTTTACAGAATACATGTACTTACCAAGTTTCAACAGCACAGTTCTTATAGTTTCGGAAAAAAGTGGCTGTGACATACGGACGGACAGACAGACAGACAGACATGACGAATCCATAAGGGTTCCGTTTTTTGCCATTTGGCTTCGGAACCCTAAAAAGTAAATTAAACGCGATAAAATCCATAAAAATGGTTTAATTTAATTTAAACATGTAACCAAGTACCTCATTGGCAATTTTATTTTTTTATGTTTGTCTAATTGACACAGGGTTTGCTTCACGGAACTTACTTCAAAGGGCATTTCTACGATTGTAAAAATACCGCGGCACGACTGCGATCAGTGTTCCTCATTTCTCGGTCCACCACAACTACCTATAAATCAATTGCGAACATATTACCCGTTTTTCCTCTGCGCCCACAAAATATTATTCATCATTCATTCATTCATTACAGCCTATTAAAAGTCCACCATCAAGACGAAGATCCTGCCTTCAATTCGTGATTTCGAAATATTTTCATCCAAGCAGATATAGTTTCCTCGGTGGTTTTATTTTCCGCTAGGTAAGTGGTAAATCAACATAAAAATTGGGATCTAACTCGCTTATGTGACGTGTGACTGACTTTTTAAAGTTTGCGACACGAATATTTGCAATGTAATGTACTTATCATCAGTTGATTTAATAACTTAAATTAAAAAATTAAAAAATACCCGAAACAAAAAAAAAACTGATGATCTTCAAACGGCTGAACAGATTTTCTTGAAACATGTCTAAGAAAAATCTCGATTAAGAAACCTTTCGAACGAAAAAACTAAATCAAAATGGGTTCATCCTTTCAGGAGCTATGACGCTACAGACAGACAGACAGATACACACTAGAAATCTATAACACTTCTCTGTTCTCGTCGGGGTTAAAAAACAATTCACTTGATCGCTCGAATAATAAACCCGTTAATGCCTGGTCCTATTTTCTTTATCTTTTTGTACATATAACGAAGTAATTTTATTTTACTTTATTTATAATGAAGTAATAAAAAAAAACATAAATAATTACATCGATGTCGATTGTTGTTAACATTGAGTACGAAATCACTATAGATGAAAGACGTCATGTATTGTGAAATAACATCATACATAATACTACTAATATAAGGATGCCATTTTCCTAGTAAATCAGAAGATACGAGTGTACTTACTCTCATATTTGGCATAGTATTCATAGATCAAAGATGTGACTTGTCATTTCAGCTTATGAGCCGATTTCAATGATTATTCTGTATTAAATAGAGCGTACTTCAGGGGTGGTCCTATACAAATGGGGAAAAAATCCATTCCTAAGGGTGGAAATATAGGAGGATGAAGATTTTAATGTAACTATTTAGGCAAGATTCTCGTTGCTAACATGACCTTGTGATATTCATTAGATCACTCAAAAGTGTGAGAAACAAACTTTTATTAAATAGTAAAACCCGACTCCAAAGAAAACTAAATAATAGGTGATAAAGTTTAGTATGGTGGAAATTTTTCCTTAAAGTTTTCCGAGAAATCAGTTAACATTCATAAAAAACACACGCGCGGAAGATAGAGCCTATTCGTTTTGCAATCACTTAAAAATAGTAATTGACATTCTACGATAGCATTACATATTATGGCTTTATCACTTGTTATATTTATAATTGTTATATTTGCTTGTTATATTTATAATTTCATCACAATTCGATGCCGTTTTGAAAATCTCTCTTTTGCAATTTGAAGAGTTGTATTATAATAATTTGCTAAGAAATCATTTTGTTAATATTAATATGGACTATGTTAAGGTAATCATGTTCTATTAGTTGTCGACGTAGGTTGTGTTGTATTGCGCACATCGCCTACACGTTTCTTGCAATGTCAAAACGCATTCTAATTAGCGTCTTCATATTGCATGCTGATTGGTGTATATTGATAAAACTAAACACTAAATATGATTTTTATGAACGTGGCAACAGTCAACTTGATGGAAAGTGGCTATTGATTGTTGTAGCACATGGAGCGTTACAATCACTTTCAAGCAAATAAAACCATAGACTATACGCGTTGTTATCCCTAAAGACTGAGATGCAATACCTTGTAATCTGTAATATTAGCTCTCTATCTCCAAACGGGAACCCAATACTACATGCATAGACGTTCTACATCCAAATTAAGATGGTGCTGGCCCAGACAGAATCGTTGGCAGTAAAGGAGGCTACGAAAAATATAATAGAATCTAGACAGTTTTAGGTTTTCTATTCATGTGATTGGAGTCACCGATTTCGATACCGTTACAGCCTATTAAAATCCACTGCTGAACCTGAACACCACTGAAAACCTTCCCTATAGATTGCCTCATAGGGAGTAAATTGGCTATAGTTGCCAAGCTTGGCAAGCGGGTTGGCAACCGCAGATTTCTATTTTAAGTCGTTAGTAGAAAGACCCTGCTGCCTATCTGATTTGTTACCCTCTGTCGCCTCTTACGACACCCACGGGATGATATTGGGTAGTGGATTTACAACGCCACTAAACGGTACTTGGACGGACTTACACGGTGATTGGAGTTATAAAAAGGAATAAATTATTAATTTTAATTTTAATTCTAATCCTATAGTACAAATAATTATTGAAATTACCTGGTTGTGATGCATATTATGATGAGACTGCGGGCGAATGAAGCTTCGCTCCCTCATAATGACGCCAGGCGATGTGAAATCCTGCATTCTGTAGCTCCTTTGCAACTCGCCCCCTACTCCCATTTGGGTCTGCATTTTGATGTCAGTTCCCTTTTTTATAGCGGACTTTTTTGAGAGTTGGCTATTCTGGACGGTTATTTAACGCTTGTATTTTCTTTGGTTATTCAAGCTTTTTTTATTTAGCGTTTTGTTTTTTACTATTTAACAACAATATTTCTTTCTAATAAAGTTCTTTAAATAATAATACAACTTTTATAATGTCTACAATAATAAGATTATAAATAAAATAAATACACTAGATGAATGACTAGTATTATAGTTACGATCGAAGAATGACAATATATTTTCCGTTAAATTTATTTTATATTTACAAAAATTACGTATAAAAGTGTTCAAAGCGGGCAATATACACATTCAAATGCGTGTAATAAAGAACAAAGCATTAAAATTAAAATTTAAAGTTAATCACAATGCTGTATTGTGACGTCACGTTAGAGATCAATAAATATTCAATTTATATATGCATATATAAATCTATAAACACCGAAACCCCATCTGTCGTGGCCACTGATAGAGGGATTTCTGAACGACTTTTTCGAGAATTTTTCGTTTTCTAAATACGACTTATAAAGAGCGGTGCAGGGTTGCTGGGTGCCTGACAGTCACAGAGCGATTTTTATAATATTACGAGGGGCAAAGAAGCAGCGGCTTCTTCGGCACCAAGCTCGAATCGTTTCGTCGAAAGGCTTCTTGGAACCCTAATCTGTAACAAAAAAAAATATGATTAAAAATGTTGTCATATCTATATATGTATGTATATTGTATGGCAATACATGTTTATACAATATATATGTATGTATATTGTATAAACATAACAAATTGCCTGTTTGTTTCAAAAAAAATATTATAGAAATCTTTAAAAGTAGATTATATCAATTTCTTTTAAATAAATGCTATTACCCTATAAATTACTTCTTAAATGATACATTTGACGTGAATTGTAATTATTGAAATTAATCTTGACTTAATTTATTAATATGTTATGACTAAAAAATATTATGAATTAATTAATTGACATTTTTGTTTTTATATAGATGCTACTTGGTTTCCTTAAGTATAGCTGTAAGTATATTTATATTCTATAATAATGAATGTCTTGGTTTTCTGTTAAATTGTAACATAATCTGTCTGAAAATATTTGTACGCAGGAAACTGCAGAATATTTAGGATCTGAATTATTCTGTAACAACTTAAATGTACCATATTCTAACAAATAAATTATTTCATCTTATCTATAAAACGCAATTTAAAAAATAAGTCGATTTTGAGGTTCATTCGATGGATCAGTTTTTTATTGAATTTTTTTTAAATTTCTAATTATAATAATTTATTTACATGACATTGTAAAATATATACAATATTAAAAAAAACTATTATAAAATTATAGAAAATTATATTACTGAATTAAATAAAAAATTAAGAAAATTTTATTTTTATAGGTATCAATTTTAAAATCTTTAAAACAAATCAAATATCTGTTATTATTTACAGATCTATTGTTTCCAAAGAACATCAGTCTCAAATATTAATATATAAATATGTAGTGCATGAGAATGTTTAAAATCTACGAAATGTATCATGTATTCAGTCAATGGGAATATTACTTATTGCACTGTGCGCATAGCACGTTCGCGGACATTATCGTCAAACCGGAAAATTTAAAGTTGCAAAAAATAGATGTCTGTGCCTTTTTGATGTTGTTTTTTATACAAACTAATTTACCACAGATAACTTTATATTAGTCAGAGATGTTTTACTAAAACATAGTGATTATATACTATTTGTGTTTAACCTTGATCGATGACGTTTCAACTTTCAATACCTACGTGGTTATCCGTAAGGCCTAAACATTTTGCATCTAGCAGATTCGGTAGAATCTACTAGTTAGTCTGTGGGCCTAAAGTAAAAAAGATATTGAAGAAATTAGCTCACTTAAAATTATCCTACTTATCTTAAAATTATCCTGTGAGCATAATGTTGTTCGATGACGGTGTGTGTCTATTTATATTATTATTTACGTATGACTTTGCCAATCTTGATTATTTGAAATCTGGCTAAACATAAATTCAGTATCAAAAAATACACAGAATAGTACAAATGTAAGAACAGAACGGAAATTATAAAGAGAATGCCATAAAGTTTGAAGGATGATGTGCTTTAACTTCTTTTTTTTAATACAAAGGGATTTCTTACAAGCAAACAGATAACGGTAAATTATTTCATGAAAAAAGTAGAAGAATACACTAAACTATGGAGGGATAGATTAACAGTGGCACGAAGAATTGCGGGAGAGAAAAATTTACTCAAACATATCTTTGACTAACGTAACGTGGCGTAACATGATTGTAAAGACCACAGTTAAAGCATCCCTGCAAGGCTATATAATTATATTTAAAACGAAGTGTCTAGTCAAAATTCATCCGATTAGTGGACGAATAAAATAATTTTGTGGTCCGATTAGCAGACGACTAGCATCGTCCTATTTAAACCACATTGTGAATACACTTTTTTTAGAATAAACGAGACAAAGGAGCACACAGTCCACCTGATTTTAAGTGGATACTATTGACCATAGACATCTACATCTATCCTCAATCAAAAACCAAAATGCAGATGCTTTCTCACCTCTGAAAACTAATCTATACAAATAAATAAAATTGAAGTGTCCGTTTATAATATCAAAATAACAGCTTTTTTACGAAATGCATATGAAAGTTTATACGGTACTTGTAACACAAAAACTATTTTTAAAATTTCTGTGTGTCTGTCTGTTTGTTCTGGCTAATCTCCGAAACAGCTGGACTGATTTTGATGGGCCTTACACTGACAGATAGTTAATATTATAAGGAGTAATTTAGACTACTTTTATTTTTGAAATAGAATTAGGATCACGCGTAAAAAAATTAAAACCCATTAAATTCAGCCCAGGCGAAATCGCGGGGAACAGCTAGCAGCAGTATAATGAAAAAAGGCTGAAATAATTTATATTATCAAAGATACGAAAGAAAGAAGATATAAAGTGTATGTAAGGTACGTGAGGGTAATATGTACCTTACGCTTTGCCGCCTTAAGCTTTGCCGCCTTATAAAACCAAAACTAGGAGGAGGACAGAGACAAATACACAATGTCGTATACTATAACTAATATAGAAAAAAATAACAAACAAGCCTTGGCAATAATTAGCAACACTTCGAAAAATCAACTTAAAAAAAACTAACTATAGTACGTGAGGGTAATATGGTCATCCGGTTAATATGGTCACTTTCTTATAACTCAAAAACTACAGCGTCGTTTGTATAGAACGCTCTGTGATACGATAGCTCTTAATCAGTCAATCAAATAATAAAGGATTAAAAAGGAGCTCCTTTATCGACGCTATTTTGAAAGTTGACATTATTGTAAATATTTTAGTCGATTTTAGTATTGTGTAGTGTAGTTAGTATTTTTAAGTTGATTTTTCGAAGTGTTCCTAATTATTTCCAAAGCTTGTTTGCTATTTTTTTCTTAATATATTAGTTATAGTATATGATTTTGTGGTTTTGTTGCTGTTCTCCTCAAAATTTTGGTTTTATAGGGCGATAAAGCATAAGGTGATAATATTACCCTCACGTACTTACTATAATATCAACTGTCAAAATGGCGTCGATAAAGTGGCGGCCTTTTGACCCTTTATTATTGGAATGACTGATGAAGAGCTATCGTATTACAAAGCCATCTATGCAAATTAGGCTTTAGTTTTTGAGTTATAAGAAAGTGACCATATTAACCGGATGACCATATTACCCTCACGTACTCTAGATAGCGTTTAAAATCTACTCATTCGAAATATTGTTTACCATGAGTAAGTTTTCAATTAATTTAGTGTGGTTATGTCGGTATTGCGTTTTTCAGACTTACAAGGTCTCACTCGCTACCAAGTTTCATTTTACAAAGTGTTACACTCAAACCGGTTTGCAAAATATAGCTGCGTTGGGTTTAAAAAAGGAAACAAGCATGTAAGTTTGTACGCGAGAGTTAGTACAGGTTGAAATGCATATTTACATCATCATTATCATCACAAGTCCACTGCTGAACATAGGTTTCCTCAAGGGAAAACCACAAAGCACAGTCGTGAGCCACTTGCATCCATTGACTTACTGCATGTCTTACCAGGTCGTCACTCCTGCTATTGGAGGGCCGCCCTACATTACGCTTACTGGTAAGAGGACTCGAGGATCTTTCTGGCATTTGCCATATTTTATATTGCATTGAAAGGCATATTTGAATGAAATGAATTTGATTGAAAACAAGTGAGTAGAATTAAAACAGAGGCAGAAAGAATCAGGTGGACTGTGTGCCCCTTTGTCTCGTTTATTCTAAAAAAAGTGTATTCACAATGTGGTTTAAATAGGACGATGCTAGTCGTCTGCCAATCGGACCACAAATTATTTTATTCGTCCAGATTTCAATAAAGTCTATACTCTCGGTTTGTATTAATCGTTTTTTTTTCCTAAAGAATAATGACGACACACGAGTTACAATCCTTCTGATGGTAACTGAATGCTTCGGCTCATAGACATCTACATCGATCGATTAAGAATCAAAATGCAGATACATTATCACCATTGAGGACTAAGATGGAATGCCTCGTTATCAGTAAAAAGGTTTCCCGGTACTCACCACACTCACCATGCGAAAAACAGCAACAATACACTGCTATTTCTTAGGCTGGTATTCTGTGAGAGCATGATCTTCTTCGTGTCTGCAATACAACTGCAGTATAGCTAGCTTCATTACGAATAAACGCAATATTGTTAGCTTTAATTCATGCTTTACATCAAATTTGACGTGGTAGACCCATGCTGCAGCTATAATAGTAGTATAGATGTAGCACGAATTGGTCGGCTCGACCGGGGAAGGACCACGCTCTCACAGAATACCAGCGTAAAATAGCAGCTTAATGCTGCTGTGTTTCGTATGGTTAGTGTAGAGAACCGGAGACCCCTTTTTACTGTAAGAGCTATTCCACCTCAGACTTAACAGACCTGAACGCATCTGCATTTTGATTCGCAAACAAAGATAGATGTAGATGTCTATGGGCCACAGCAACCACTTACTCAGGTGGACTGTGTGCTCGCTTGTCACCCTTATCCTATAAAAATATGTCCTCCAGACCGAATTTGGGTCACGGTGGCTAGTTATATGCCAGTACCTCATGGTCAGAAATTGCATTCACGACCACTACACCAACGATGCAGTTAAAGCCAAGGAAGCCAGTACGCAGCAGAAGGACGAGTGTATCTATAGGTTGTATCTTATCTTTACTTATTCTTCATAAAGTCAATAGCCTCTTTAATCGGTCTCTACTTAATGACGTGTCTACACAAATGGCTATCATTTTACGACAGTATGTGACCAGCCCATTGTTACTTCAGTTTGCAAGCACCGAAGGCGATATTAGTTATTTTGGTTCTCTAGCAGATTTAATACTTATAAATCATATCTGCTAGCGGGAATTCTTATCAAAACTCCTTCCATTGCTTGCTGAGCGATTTTTTTGAAGAGTAGCTGTATCGACAGTGTATAGTGTCTATTTTTCAGCGTCGGTATCTCAAGTAAAAAGGTATCTTTATACAGAAGTAGCGATCCGCTCCGGCTTCGCACGGGTGATTTCTGGATCTCGACAACGGCATCACCTACCGGGTCCAATTGTGAATCGCTTAGATCATCCAGAGACCCACTCAAAAACACACAGAAAATTTCATCAAAATCGATCTAGCCATTTTGGAGTTTTTGCGAGACTAACGGACATCAATTAAATTTTATATATAGAGATATTTGCCGTGTAGTAGCTGCGGAAAAGATTCCACTATATAGGAGATGGGGAGAATCATCTTCGTGATAATAGCTCAAAATAATTGAGAAAACTTCCAAATATCGCTACTGTGACAAATATCCTCTTTATGGGGCAATTTATAGGGGAAGCTTATGTTCAACAATAGACGTTTAATAGTTTGTAACGATTTTTTTTATAGGATAGGGTGACAAACGAGCACACAGTCTATCCACTCTATCCTTAATAAAGAATCAAAATGCAGATGCGTCGTCACCCGTGAGGACTAAGATGGAATGCCACTTTTCTAGTAAAAATGGTCTCCGGTTCTCTACACTCACCATACAAAACACAGCAGTGTTAAGCTGCTATTCTACGCTAGCATTCTGTGAGAGCGGGTTTCATCCCCGGTCGAGCCGACCCATTCGTGCTACAAATATACTACGGTATACATATATATATATATATATATGCCTGTATAGAATAAGGTAAACAGGCAGGATGCTAAAGACTTTCGTCTACAGACGAGATTCCTAAATATTCTACAGTAATTACAGTATATACCTTCATACGACTTCGATACTTTGATTGACGTTACAGATCTATTGTATAATATGACGTTATTACGAGTATATACAAAATACTGCTCAAAACTCAGAACAATAACTAAAATTGTTCTAATGGTCAAGATAAATAACTATACTGCAAATGTCACAGAGTAAGTACAAGCATATGTAAGTGTTTTACCTACTGTAAACCAGTGTTTGACTACTATCCGATCTAATCCTATCTAATATCCGGTAAGTGGTAATGCAACCGAAGATGATAAAGCACACTGACTTAGGCTTTTCGCACTCGCAACCTGCGGTTGAAGAACCGTTGCGATTTGCGGTCATATCGATTTATTTTAAAGATGGACGAGGAAGAAGTTCCAGCTATGTATTACATTTACACACGTTACGTAAATAAGAACAACATTTTTTTCTTCTTTTATCAATTCCGTACCGTGATAAATGTGTACCAACTCTTCCCATACTCTTTGTTTTAAAATTTTATAGCATTGAGTTATATGTACTACGTACTAGAGAAACCATTCCAAACAAAAATTGTGTCCTACTCTATGTGTTCGCGTATGCGCGGGAGTAGTAGTCGCGCATGCGCGAAGACTTTAATATAAAATAAGATATTAATATAAAATAAATATAAGAATTCAATATAAAATATCTTAATTTAATCTAAACAAACATATTTCTAAATAAAATGTAATAATAATTATTTTATGGAATTCACAAATCTTCAATTTACGCAATATTTAGTTTGTATGGATTGCACTACAGTTCAGTTGAACATAGTCAATGTTCGGAATGGCTTCTCTAGTACGTAGTACATATAACTTAATGTTTTATAGGTATATTCTGGCAATGGATGGAATGGACGGGATATACCCACATAGTACGAAAGAGCTCTAAGGCCCAATAAAAATCATAAATAACAATAAGAAACAAGTGCGAGTCGGAGTCGCGTGTAGAGAATTCCGTACATCGTAATACACGTTTCTAGTAGGGGAGTCTCTTTTAATTTTTAATTAATTTAAATTTTTATTATTTGTAGTTATAGCGACAACAGAAATACACATTCTTCTAACAAATACATTATATAAAACATTCATTGCTTACGTTAATACTACCAATGTCAAACACTTAATAATCTATGGTCAAATAATCGCATAGTGTAGAGCTTGTGGCCAAAGAATTTTAAAATATTGTCGATAAATAATTACTGACATTGATTGAATGGACTATGAATTTTGTGTGATTTCAAATGTTCCTCCATATTCCTTTTTCAATGTGTATGACAAGAATAAAGGCGTATATTTTGTATATAGAATAAGGGTGACAAACGAGCACACAGTCCACCTGCTGGCAACTAGATGCTGTTGCCCATAGACAACTACATTTATCTTCAATTAAGAATCAAAATGCAGATTCGTTGTTACACCTGAGGACTAAGATGGAATGCTTCGTTTCCTTTAAAAAAAGGGTCTCCGGTACTCTACACTCACCATACGAAACACAACAACAAACTTGCTATTTTTCGCTGATATTCTGTGCGAGCGTGGTTCTACCCCGGTCGAGCCGATCCTGAAATATTTGATATTTGTGTTTTATTAATTATAAATTCAAGACTAAAAGTGAAATATATATATTATACAAACCTAAAAATTTAATGAACTGAAGTATTGTATTAACCTATGTTCTTAAAATACATAGGCCGTTATAATTCTCTCAGATCCCAGTCAAGCCCGCGCGTACTGTGATAAATTAATGTTTTATTCGCAGTATTTTTTTATAATTATAATTATTTATCATTAAATACTTTACTGTTTACATGATTATAAATATTTTTATTAGTATAATTTGATTTATTGTTCCGAAATTTGTTGGCGTAGTGTTAGTTACAACGCTGAGGGCCGCGTATTCAAATCCCGCACGAAACAAGTATTTGTAAGGCCTACAAATAATTGTTCCGGGTCTGCATGTTTGTCCTCTTGCAATTTATGTTTGTAAACTGCCTCCACGATACAGGAGAAAATCCTAGTCTTGGGCGAATAAAAAAGAAATCTCTACATAGTATACAACAAAGTCGTTTCCCGCCGTCTGTACGCTTAGATCTTTTAAACTAAGCAACGGATTTTGATTCGGTTTCATCAGTAGACGGAACAATTCAAGGGGAACATTTATATGTATATTTAGTACATGCATATTATATTTTATATAATTCTTCTGTCCGTGTGTATGTGACTGAACTTCTACTAAACGGCTCGACCGATTTTGACGAAATTTTGTGTGTGTGATAAAGTTGATTACAGAATGCTTTAGATTGACAATTGGACCCGGTAGGTGGCGTCATTATCGAAAATCAACCGTGCGAAGCCGGGGCGGGTTGCTATTATTTTATAATTGTCTCAGTTTTATATTTCCAATCACTATTATAATTTTTTTCCATATATAAATGTATAAAATATAGCATAAATGTTTTCCTAAATGCTCCGAAAAATAGCGGCGTAAATAACATGTAGGTAATGGAGACCGTGCGTGATAATAAAACTGGAATTGCAATCGTTACGTGAGCACTCGCCGGAAACGACGATAAATTATATTTCTAGCTTTCATTCGTAGTATATGAACTACACTAACGCTACCATTAGTAACGTGTGGATAGCATAGATATATACGAATACGAGTATAAAATATTTGGCTGCTTTCATATCGGCGAGTAAATAGTTTTCAAGGACTTTCTACAGTCCGACACAGAGAACACTAACAACAGAATTTGTGACCGGAAAACAACTGGAAAAGTATGCAAAATTACCTAAATATAACCAAGATGACTTCTATTTTTCAACCGACTTCAAAAAGGAGGAGGTTCTCAATTGGAGCGTATGGTTTTTTTGTATGTATGTTATACGATATCTTCGCAGATTGTGACCAATTTTGATGATTCTTTTTTTATTAAATAGTTTACACTTCAAGGGTAGTCCCATATAAATTTGGAGAAGAAAATTCCACCCCTAAGGGTAGTAAATAAATAACTTGTTTTTTTAGCAATTTGAAGTCGGGTTTTTACTTTTTTTAAAGGTTGTAATTATTATTAATAATTTTGTCTAACTACGAGTATCTGTCTTTATGTCCGGGCTAATCTTCGAGTGGAGTGGCTGAACTGATTTAAATGAAACTTCGTAAACAGATAGAAAGCAATGCAAAGAGTGGTCTAAATATGTTATGCGATTTTAAAAGAAAAAAACAAATATTGGTAAAATAAATGACTTTTTACAGTTTTATTAAATGCATTAAATCTTAATAACGCCATGTTTATAGATCTTACTCAGACGAAGTAAAGTCGAGTCCGCTAGTACAATAATAACAAATGGTAAAATTAAAAATTTTGTACAACCGACTTCAACATACATTACTAAAGATAACTGAAAAACTACCTGTCCTTCTTCAAATTTATATGGAACCACACGAGAAATACCAGCTTTCAAATAAAAAAGGGTCATCAAAATCGGTTCATCTGAAAAAAGTTCTGAGGTAATAACACACATAAAAAAATATAGTCAAATTGAGAACCTCCTCCTTATTTTGAAGTCTGTTGAAAATTAAAATAAAACCTAAAGACTATATACGTATTATATGAATGTTAACTTTATTAATTTGCAATTTTTCAGTAGAATTGCGAGACAACATCGAACATTTTTTGGAAGCCTGCTCGGAGACGCCATCTGTCATTAAACAATGTAAACTATGACCCAGAAACACTATGATCAATATTATTTGGCTCATTCTCATCATCATCATTACATACAGGACTTACTAGGTCGTCTAGTTGGGGGGCGCCCCACACTTTGCTTACGGGTACGAGGCTGCAGTAAAAAGGGTTTACAGTTCTCTACACACACCATATAAAACACAGCAGCATCAAGCTGCTATTTCACATTGTTATTCTGTGAGAGCGTGGTTTTCATTCGAGCCGATCCATTCCAACTACAACCATAGCTCTACCACGTTATTAACGGAATTACTTCACTCGAGACGTCCTGCTTGTGTGTGTCCTGTGTGGTTGATAGTCCAGCTATATAGAAGTAAATTGTAACTATAGATAGCCTTTTGTATGTAGAAATGCTAAGAAGTGGCGAATGGGAAACCATTATCATGATATTAATAAACAACTACAGCTGACTTATGAACATACACTAAACCACCGGGCTTAGAAACTTGTATAGTGTACAGAAGTTCCTATAACAGAGGCAACCACACAGGAATTTTTAAGTACCCTAAAGGTTTTTAGGGTGGTATGAAATCTTTAGAAACTCAAAAACATTCAAGGTTTATAAATCATACACACGGACACAATATGCTCACTACGCACACAAATGACATATTTGTGAGTATACATGAGCGACCAAGCTTTGGTCGGCTATAGAAAAAAAATTTCTTTAGGGATGACACCCATCTAGATAAACTTCAAAAGTAAACTAGCATCTTTCATCCAAATCGTTTTTTTTTTTCCCGAAAAAACAATTACATAATATATAATATAAACATATACATACCAGAACTGCTCTCCTATAATTTTTTTTATGGAATAGTGGTGAGAAACGAGCACACAGTCCGCGTGATGTTAAGTGGATACTGTGGCCCACAGACATCCATATTTATTCTCAATTATGAATCGAAAACCAGAGCGTCGTCTTTCCCGGTCGAGCCGACCCATTCGTGCTACAAGCTTAAGCTTATTATTATAGTAGCAGCATGGCTCAACCACATATGTATATTATATAGTATAGAATAACACCTATGAAAACGTGACCGTAAACAGATACCAGTTTTTACACCGATACTAGTACCTACACATAAAATATCATAGGCATACATATAATGTTTGAGGTTGATAAGTAATGTCTGAAATTAAATATCTAGAAGACGATTCGTTTTCCTTAACGACACATTCTAGATTTCAGAAAATGTATGACAAGCCCACACTGGTTAAACAACTTTTGATGCCTTAAAGTCGTTTAATTTTAACGCGTAAGTTATCGTATACATTATCCTCATCATCATTCCAACCCATTATAAGTCCATTGCTGAACATAGGCCTTCTTATACTGATTATGAAGCTATCGTGTCGTTGTATATGTCATCAGGTCGTCATTCTATGACACCTAACACTGCTCTTGCTGAACGACTAATTTGTAATAAACATTTTTTATACACTTCATATATAATAAAACGCTTTAAAATTAAAAAGGAACCGTTTCGTGAATATAAAAATTGAATATTAGTCATAATCCGGGGCTGTTTTGCGTATTGTCAACTCATTGTCAATTTCCAACACACGAACTATCGGTTACGTTAGCTCCGTTATAAAATAAAATATATCTATAGTACGTGAGGGTAATATGGTCACTTTCTTATAACTCAAAAACTACAGCTTTCTTTGCATAAATGGCTTTGTGATACGATAGCTCTTCATCAGTCAATCAAACAATAGCTTTATCGACGCCATTTTGACAGTTGAAATTATTGTAAATATTTTAGTCGATTTTAGTATTGTCTAGTATAGTTATTTCTTTTGAAGTTGATTTTTCGAAGTGTTCCTAATTATTGTCAAAGCTTGTATTTTATTTTTTTTCTTAATATATTAGTTATAGTATACTATAGGACTTTGTTTTTTTGTCTTTGTCCTCCTCACTCTACAAATTGTATAAAATATTACTAGTCCTAGTTTTGGTTTTATAGGGTGACAAAGCTTAAGGTGACCATATTACCCTCACCTACCTTATGGCGAGACAAAATTAAGATTTTATCTCGCCTTATATTATAAAAAATTAATATATTATATTATAAAATTTTAATCATTAGGATGATTAAAATTTTATACAATTTGTAGAGTCGACCGTAAGTCAAGTTTGCAATTAATTCTGTACCACGCCTTTGAAAGGTATGACCAACTATGATCTCAATGTCAAAGCGCGTGCATCTATTAATAAATGTAGGATTATTTGGGTGCGCGAGTTCAAGAATTTGTCGGCCGAGAACCGATACGCAATCATTCAAACAAACATTTTTTTTGTAACACTTTCTCTACAGTAGATAAAGATATTAATTAATACACCAAAAGTCATTCAGTGTTTAGTTTTTACAGTACAAACTTATGTTAAAATACCAGTGACGCCAACACTTTTAAAAACAAATTGCTGGATTCTGAGCCCGAACGAATACCTTAGTCTACGTGTCTAAAACGTAGACCAACGAAAGTAAAAGTGAAATTGCATCCAAGTTTGCCTCCGATCTTCGCGTAGGCGTAAAGTACATCAGATAAAAGATCTATTAGTACTAGTTACTGCTTCAATGTTTGCAACACTTGGCAACCCTAGGCAACACTAGGTATTAAGCGTATTACCTTTCAACAGTTTTCAAAATTAGGAATCAAGAGAGTACTATTATGGAGAAGAACTTTATCTTAATTAAAGTATGTAAAATTAAATCATATTATGTGTGAAAAAATTATATTTTATGCATTGACTTATTTCACGAAAAATTTAAGACCCTAGAAAATAAACTTATATATAATAAATGGAATAAAACAAACTTTACGGGTTTTATCGCGTTTAATTTTAACTTTTTTGATTCCCGACGTTTCGGGCACTTTACTGCACCCATGATCCATGGTCTTGGGGGAGACTGGGGTGTTTGACGTCCCGATGTCATAGATAAGGCTAAGGCTAACTTCAACTTTAAATTATTAATTTTTGGTCCGATCTACGTACAACGAGCTTACACTATCTTGAAGTCTTACAATAGTAATATGTTTGGGTTGAGATTAATTATGGAATCAGAAGCAGATGGTAGCATCCAGCCATCTTTTCTATTGAAATTAGGATGTTTTTTTTATTTCATTAGCCTCGCGAATCATTCTTGGTAGGAATCGATGTCCTTTTGCGAGGATTTGTCGTTTATCAAATCTTATAAAATGGTTGGGACGATGCTGAACATGTTGACATACTGCAGACTTCCCGCAGCGTCGGTGGTTCACATTAGCGATATGTTCTTTCACGCAGGTTTTTATGGATCTTTTTGTTTGTCCTATGTAAGAGAGACAACATTCACAATCAAACTTGTACACTCCTGCATCGTGTAGAGCAGTTATTCCCAACTAGTAGTTCGCGTACCACCAATGGTCCTACACTGTAGAGGGATATTACACTTTGACGGATAGTAAGAACTGACTAATCTTCTTAGGCAGCTTGTAGTATGTTCTTATGGAAGCCCGCTTCAAGATGTAGCAAATCTTGTCTGTGATTCCTCTGCAAACTGTGAAACGCGATAAAATCCGTAAAGTTGGTTTTATTCCATATGTGGTATTCGCGTACGTGTAAGAAATCAAACATTATCTTTTTATTTTCTTGTTAATTTATAGCTACAAAGATGAAGGAACACGTAATTACGAGGACGACACTGAAAGTTTTTAGAACTGGCCACTTGTAAACGATATAATAAAAAAATAAGTTCAAATTTTGAAAATGGAACTCTTTTGCAATATTATTGTGTATCTTGTCATTTGTTTACGCTTTGGCGGCAAATTGTAAATAGTCTGCGTCACGTCAGCATGAATTTAAGGCGAGTAATTTTTCGTACGGGATTTTTTATGAATTTGGATGTCATTTAAGTCGACAAGAAGGTTATGATAGACATCAATTGGCCTTTCACGATGAAGCCCCATCTCGTGCCACTGTTTACAACTGGTTTAATGAGCTTAAACGTGTTCGCACTAATCTCACATCAGATCTACATGAGGGACGGCCTTCTACGGCAACGATTGAAGATAACATCAGTGTTGTGCGAAGTATGATAGAGACTGACAAAAGAGTAACTTATCAGCAGATTCGGACAAGCTTAGGCATCGATACGAGTCAAGTGCATAAAATCCTCCATAAATATTCAGCGGTCAGGAAGCTTAATTCCCGGTGGATACCTCATAATTTGACAGAGGCCCAAAACCTCCGTCGTGTTGATTGGTGTCGTGAAATGGTTCAAAGATTTAACGGACCTCCGTTTAAATCACCTGATTTAAATGCTGTGTTCGACATACTTACGAGTGACGAAAGCTGGATTTATTGTTATGATCCTGAAACTAAGAAACAGTCTGCAGTCTGGGTGTTCCCTTCCGAGGAGTTGCCAAGAAGAGAGGTCGAAGCGTGGGAAAAAAGATGGTGGCCTCGTTCTCCGGAAGGATAGGTCATTACGCAACAATTGTTTTAGAGGATCGTAAAACAGTTACTGCAGAGTGGCACACTAACAATTGTTTGCCACTTGTCTTGGAAAAAGTTCGGGAGAAATAACTTCGCAGTAGTTCACATCCTCCTTCACCACAACAACGCCTTGTCGCAAGCCACCAAGCAAACAACCGATTACTTGGCGACGTCAGACGTGGAATTACTGGGTCACCTGCCCTATAGTCCCAACCTCGCACCTTTCGATTTTTCTTTATTTCCGAAAATAAAAGAATAACTTCGAGGAAAACGTTTTATGGACGCCGAGGAAGCAGTGGCTGCGTATCAAAATGCCGTCGAAGAGACCCCTAAGGGCGAGTAAGCAAAGTGCTTTTCTCATTGGTTCCATCGGATGCAGCGATGTATTGATGTAAATGGACACTATTTTGAAAAGATATAATAAAACTAAGAACTTGTTAGTTTGTTCAGTTTTTGATTTTCTAAGAACTTTCAGTGTCACCCTCGTAACTAGTGATTATGATGCCGAAAATAATAAAAGAAAGCCTGAAACAAATTGTAGGCCATATAAACACTTGTTATTTGCGGGATTCGAACTCACCGATATACAGCTAAACGGTTTACCCATTGTTTTACAGACGTCCGATTCTAATTTAAAGACGTCTTTCATTATTTTTTTATCTTCACAAATGTAATTCCTTTATCTATCGGCACATCACGAAAAATGTAGGTAAAATTAGCGACTGGACCACATTAGTAAAGAATGCAACTGCACAGCAAAAACTAGGGTTAGGCTCATACGTTCACCGCAGTAATAATATATAGTTCAATCAAACTAATTAAAACGGGTTATACGTCAGTTTTATTTATGTTGTTTCAGCAAATTGTAATAACAAGTCACATAGTTAATTTCTGTAGGTTCGGCTTCTGGTAGTGGTGAACTGGTGAACTGGCCACAAAAATCGCAATAATTTACGTCTTATAGTAGGAATAAACAGATCGCAACGCAACAAAATAAACACGCATAAAAAGTTTATTGTAATAGTAATTTAGACTTAGAAATTACTAAGTTTATTGAAGAATACTAGATAAGTACACGTTGTATTTGCATAATTATTAGTATTTCGTGCAACGAATCTCCAATTTAAATTATTAAAGTGTGTTTTTATTAAATTGGGTTATCTACTAAATACATTTGAACCTCTTTTAAAGGTGTTAAAATGTGCAGTATATTAGTCGCCTTAAAAATCCATCCACACATTCATTACAGCCTATTAAAGTCCACCGCTGAACCGCTGAAGCTTGTCGCAGTTTTTTTTTAAATTATTTTGAGTTGTTACCAGGAAGATGCTGCTGCCCATCATCTGTTTAATTTGTTATAAATAACAGAAACAGAACCTTTTTTTCAATATAGATTATAAACAATACTTATTGAAAGGCGCTCTTTTGTTTAATTACCACTGGTTCGACAAAAAACCTCTGTCCTGGGAAGAACCAGCAAGAAACCCAGCGGGACTTTTTTTTTAAATAACAGCTTACAATCATGTAATCACAATTAACCACACAAAACAAATTAGAAATAGCTTGGTAGCGATCACCTCATTCCCAGGGGTTATTATCATCCATAAATTCCTTAATATTATAATAACCCTTTTTATACAAACTTTTTTTAATAAAGTTTTCGAACTTGAAGAAGGTTAAATTTTGTATACTTAATCTATTAATTTAATAATTTATTAAATTACTCAACTAAAATAAATCTGTGATGACAAAAACGAGGGTGTGGCGGATTTCGGAAGCATTCAACTGCGGAGGATATATCAGTGTCAATCAAAGCAAAATACTGTATTAATGCAAAGATTTAGTTCATGAACGTCCACGAATGGTACATATCTAACAGCATAGTGACTCACCGCTCTCTCGTTGTGCGCCGTCTGTCGTCGTGCTCTGCACTCGAGACTCGTTCACTTTACTCGTATTTGATTCACTGTGAACATCGAAAAATATACCTTAAATTTAAGATTAAACTACAATTAAATACAGTACAATACTTTTAACAGTATACACGAAAAAAATATATAACAAAATATTTACAAATATTGAAAAATATTGAAGAAAACACATTTGGACACGGTTCCCATTATTAATAACTTGATCGAATATTAGTCTCGACGAGTGCTCTCAAAAATTATGATAGTATTTTTGAGATGCTTGTTCCGTCATGCATTAGGAGTAAAAGTAAATCTTTAATGCGTATTGTGTTTGTGACTTGTGGTCCTTCATAGACACTATTTATGACACTCAAGTGTCGAAATTAGATGAAGAAGCTGAAGTGGCTACAGCTTTTAAAAAGAATAATCACTCTTTGATCGTAATACTACAGCACGTTACTTTCATAATGCCTACTTGCGTCACGATAATTTAAATATAATATATTATTGAGGCCTTTTTTGTATCCTAATAAGATGCAACACTTTTAGTTAACCTTTATTAGATTCTAGACGCCGGAAGTAATCAATAACATAACTGTACTAATCACGTCTAATGTGTTACCCGTATTAGACATTGTTATACCGACTTCAGAGTTGGAGAAATTTAAAAAAAAATGAAGAGGGTACAATTTTGGGTGACCGAAACCTGAATAAGTGTGGCAAACAGCACACAGTCCACCTAATGGTAAGTGGATACTTTGGCCCATAGACACCTACATTCCACGGTTAAGAATCAAATTGCACATGCATTGTCACCCCAGAGGACTAAGATGGAATGGCTCGTAACCAGTAAATAGGGTCTCTAGTTCTCTACACTCACCATACGAAACATAGCAGCAAGTAGACTGCTATTTTACGCTGGTATTCTGGGAGAACGTAGTCGTTCCCGGTCGAGACAACCCATTCGTGCTACATCCAAAATATAGCTGCAGCGGGGCTCTACCACGTACAAACTAATATTGAATTGTATGTTACGACCGATAAATAGTATAATAGATTAAAAATAACTTTTTAACGTTGACTGTGGAAACTACCAGGAAGATTTCATGGCTTCCTGTAGGTAGTGGTATAGCCAACTTATATGATAGCCTAACTGTTCCCCACGACTTCGACGGCATGGAACTTATTACAATTGAATTTCATAGGTTTTCATTTTTTTTACGCGGAACCCTAATTCTTTTTCTAAAATAAGAGTAGCCTAAATTACTCGTTATAACATCAGCTATCTGCTAGTGAAAGTCCCGTAAAAATCGGTCCAACCGTTTCGGAGATTAGCCGGAACAAACAAACAGACGGACAGGCAGACGGACAGGCAGACAGATAGACTAAAATTTTAATACTTTCATATTATGCATTTAGTGAAAAAACCAGCCAAGTGCGAGTAGGACTTGCACATGAAGGGTTCCGTACCATCGTAAAACACGTTTTTAGTAGGGGAGCCCTCTTTAATTACTTATTTTTTTATTTTATTCTTTTTTGTTATAGCGGTAACAGAAATAAACATTCTGTGAAAAAATTCAACTATCTTCCCATTACGGATCATGAGATACAGCCCGCTGAAAGACATGGACGGACAGCGGATGGTTAGTAATAGGGTCCCGTTGGTTACCCTTCGGGTACGGAACCTCAAGAAGCTGTTATTTTGACATTACAAATAGACACTTCAATTTCATTTATTTGTATAGATGTATAGATATACTTAATAGAATCAGGCGTTACTTTGCGGAAATCCATTATAATGGGGTTGTTATAAACTAATTTGCCTAATTCCGCGTAAGGAAAGAAAATAATGTGTCCTGTCCAGTTTTAAGGGGCCCTCCCTCAATTGCGCGCACTATACCCGTCACCGTCAATCCCAGCACTACCACCCCCAGTACCACTACACTAGCCACGACACACCACTCTCGAAAATACGACACGTGTTTCGCCTCTACACGAGGCATCCTCAGGTGAAGTAAACTCTGCGGAGCCTTTTTCTTTCCATACGCGTAATTAAGCAAATTAGTTTATGCAACCCCAGTATCGATATACAGCAGTCCGGCGACAAAGTATAGAGTCAATGTTGCAAGACATATGTTACAGCTAACACTAATCCACCTTCCAAGCATGGCGGTTATGGCAAATCCTCCCTCTTACTGTGGAAGACGCTCAAGTCCAACTGTTTTTAGGCTGTCCAGCAAGGGTCATGTAAGATATGACCTTGAAAAGCCTTATAATACAATTACTTATATCATGTTCTTCAATAGTTCTGCATAATACTAAACACCGTTCTCAGGCACAGTGAATGACATTAGAAACTGGGTTTTTATGCATGGTTTGTTTAACAAGCAAGTGAATTAATTATCTGGCTGTAATTAGCGGCTCGTTTCACTGATATCAAATTAGGCCTTACGTAAAAGAATGCCTAAACGTTGAGCTCAAACACTTTATGTTATAAGAAACAAGTTTATGTATAATTTTTTTATATAGGTATCACGTTTTTAGAACAGAATAAAAAGTATAATTTTTTCATATTCCAAATCTAGGAGAAACGAAATTTTAAATTGTAAAGGAGATTGTAGAAAGATCTGGGTGATTGATTATTAATGATTGGTTAGGAAAGAATAATAATAATTTAGATACTGCTATTATGAAATATTTAGGTAAGACAGATACAGTAACTAATATATACTCAAATTTTCCTAAATCCTTTACAGAGGTAATTGGTAAAATAAAACATTACTGTGATTGTAAATTTGTGAACCCGAGTAACGTTTCCGTTATCAAGCAGTATCATCGAACGAATTTGAAAAAAATACTGATAAATTAGGCTGTAATAAATTTTTAGCAGGGATGGTAGATATGATAAGGATATAGAACGACGAGTGAATGCAGGAAATAGAGTGAATGGGGCTCTACACGCTATTATGAGGAGTCAGAATGTGTCAACTAAGGCACGTATGACAATTCATAATGCTGTGTTAGTCCCTACTTTAACGTATGGTAGTGAAAGTTGGGTCTGGCAGAAGAAGCATGAGAGTAGAATAAATGCTGTAGAAATGCGTTCCTTAAGGAGTATGCTAGGGCTGAATCTGAATGACAGGGTGAGAAATAGTGTGATAAGAGAAAAGTGTGGTTTGCAAGATGACGTTGTGACAAGGATTAAGAAAGGAATGCTTCGGTGGTTTGGTCATGTAGAAAGAATGAACGAGGAAAGAGTGACAAAGCAAATTTATGTTGTAGAAGTGAACGGCAGGGTCGGGAAGGAACGCCCTAGACGAAGGTTTATCGACCAAATCGGCGATACATTAAAAATGGGCCAGATTAGGAGTACCCTTAACCGACGAGCGTGTATGCGTAGATATATGGATGTAAAAGAGGCGAGAGAGGTGTGTCAGGATCGCGCCAAATGGAAGTCCGTAGTCTCTGCCTACCCCTCTGGTTGACAGGCGTGAGTGTTTATGTATGTATGTATGTAATAAATCACCGGGTGTAGATGAAATAAGAGTAAAGGATTTAAAGTATGTGAACAAAGAGATCAGCCCGTTGCTTGCGAAAGTGAATATGTGTGTGCAAAACGCTATATATCCAAATTACTTAAAAAATGCAATTATACGGCCAATATTTAAACAAGGTAATCACTTAGAATATTCCAATTATATGCCAATTGCTATATTGGCAATCATAAATAAAGTAGTTGAAAAAATAATTGTTAAGCAAATTCGTATGTTTCTGAAAAAAAAAACATATAATATCTAAAGCATAGCATGAATTTAGAAAAACGTACAGTACGTCTAACGCACTAGCACGATTTGCCGATGATAATGATGAATTAAACAGTAAAAATTATGTCGTTATATTGTTCATTGATTTCAAAAAAGCATTCGATACCATTGAGCTATTATGTACTGTACATATTACTTCAATGTTCGATACGGTGGATCACGATATACTTGTTGAAGTATTTCAAGAGTGTGGGATTCGAGGTCCAATGAACAAATGATTCCGCATTTACTTGAAGAATCGAAAACTACGCACTATGATCAATGGAACGACTGGGGAAGGAGCCGATGTAACACTGGGTGTGCCAACCGGCTCCGTATTCGGACCTGTCGGGTACATCATGCACGTGAATAGCATTAATAACGTTGTAAAACATTGTTCCACCTACTATATGTACGCTGATGACACGTGCCTAATGTACGCCGACAGGGACGTTAAAGTTATAGAGGAGAGAGTGCAGGCTGATTTCATTAGTATACTAAAATGGACACATGACAACGGCATTATACTTAACGTATCCAAGACAAAGTATATGCTTCTACACTCTTCATATATGAGAAAATCTAGTGAAGAAATTAACATCTTTGGTCATTCGTACGAGTGCTTACATAACAAAATGGAACAATGCACAATCATAGAATTTGTGAATAGTTACAAGTACTTAGGACTAACAATAGACTGTAGTTTTAGTTGAAAACTGCATATTGACATTGTCTGTGATTGATTAAGATCCATATTATCTAGGCTTGATAACTTAAAACTTATAGTTAGCAGGTAATCTTAGAAATGCTTTATTATGCACTAGCCGATTCAGCCCTGAGTATATGACGTATTTTTTTCAAACATAAACAGATAAAATTCTTAAGCTGCAAGTTAGGTTAATAAATTTGTTTATTGATAAAAAAAAACAAAGGAAAAAATTTAGAACATTACCTTGTACATGTAAAACTTAAGTACTTAATTGCAATAGATCAATTTAAGCCTCTAGAGCTTAAAACAGCTCGAACATTTAGCAAAAATATTCGAACTACTTCTCGAAACAGATACCTTGAGCATTTGAGGGTTAACAATGATTACGGCAAGAGGACGAGCTAACCACGTATTTTTAATGAGATATTTTCTGAAGACGAATGTAAAAATAAAGAAATATTTATAAGGAAGTTAAAAGCGTGGTTGCTGGAAACGTGTTAGTTAATACTGTCTAAATTAAAAATACTAGTCATCATCATCATCATTACAGCCCTTCACAAGTCCACTGCTGAACATAGGCCTCCCCCATGGAATGCCACAAAGCCCGTGCTTTGTGGCTCAGGACCGTTCCTGAGCCAACTACATCCATCGACTTCCATCACTCCATCTAGTGGGGGGACGCCCTACACTTCGTCCGCCGGTACGAGGCCGCCACTCGAGAACCTTTTTTCCCCATCGGTTGTCGGTTCTTCGTGCTATATGGCCGGCTCATTGCCACTTCAGATTACTTATGCGTTGGGCTATGTCGGTCACTCTGGTTCTACTGCGGATACCCTCATTTCTAAGTTTATCACTCCATAGCTCGCTGAGAGACCTTGAGCTTCCTCATACGGCCAGCAGTTAAGGACCACGTCTCAGTTCCATAGGTCATCACTAGCAACACACACTGGTTGTACAGTCTCGTTTTCAAGTGTCGAGGTATACTTGACGAGAAGATGTGTATTAATTTCCCGAACGCTGCCCAGCCGAGTTGAATCCGTCGATTGACCTCTCGGTCGAAGTTGGACTTACCTAGTCGGACTGCTTTTTCCCAGGTAAACATAGTCGTCGATAACTTCGAGCTTAGTGCTCCCAACAACTACCGGCATAGATGTGACAAGGACGTTAAACATGATCTTTGTTTTGTCCATGTTAATCTTAAGACCTATCCGTTGGGAGGCACTATTGAGGTCATTGAGCATAGTGCTTAAGTCCTCCAGCGATTCTGCCATAAGGACTATATCGTCGGCAAATCAAAGGTGAGTGATGTACTTGCCGCTGATGTTAATACCGTATCATTTACAGTCCAGTAGCTTGAAAACGTCTTCCAATGCAGCGGTGAAGAGTTTCGGGGATATTAACGTCACCCTGCCTTACACCTCTCTGCAGTTGGATAGGTTTCGTACTCTGGTTCTGTACTCGGATAGCCATCGTAGCCCTACTGCACAAACACTTCATCACTTCAATATACCGACGGTCAACTTAGCACCGCTGAAGGGACTGCAGCACCGCCCAATTCTCGACGGAATCAAAGGCTTTCTCATAGTCCACATACGCCAGACATAGTGGTAAATTGTACTCCTCGGACTTCTGTACAATTTGCCGAAGGGTATGTATGTGGTCTATATAGTGCTAAAGCCTTTTCGGAAACCGGCTTGTTCGGGAGGCTGGAAGTCGTTGAGTCTGCATGCGAAACGATTCGTAATGACTCTCGAAAACAGCACGTAGACGCGGCTCAGAAGGGAAATCGGTCTGTAGTTCTTCAAGAGAGCGTTGTCGCCTTTCTTAAAGAACAAGACCACCGTACTTCTGCTCCATGCCTCCATGGTAAACGGAATTAAAGAGCTTTTGAAGGACTTCAAGTACCGGTTTTCCACCCGCTTTCAGAAGCTCCGCTGTAATTCCATCCTCGCCCGCGGATTTGCCGTTTTCAAGGTGCTGGAGAGCCATTCTAATCTCGCTCAGCCTGACATCCAGGATATCATTGGAATAGTGTCGGATAAGACTTGCTGTTAGATCGTTACTCACACTTGCGTGTGGCTCCAATGATGACGTGTACAGCTGCCCATAGAACCTCTCAATCTCACTCCAAATCTCAGGTGTCCCGGAAACGACGCTGCCACACAGCAAAATAATAGTGTTTATTAATATTTATATGTGTAATTATTCACAAGTTTAAATATAATTAGATATATAAATAACACTGCTAAGTTTAAATTTAATAGCATAGGTACACAGAATGTAAGTGGGTGAACTATTCGCCCACAAACGGCAGTTTGTTGCAAACGTTTAAATATTAAGGAGCTTCGAATCTATTTGCTATTTTGAATAATGTAAATCATGAAAATTCGTTTACAATTGAAGAAGATGTCGCGTTACTCCTTATTAAGTCGGCAAAATATTGAAGAAAATCATCTAGGTACATTTATGTATGTAGTTTGTAGTTAGAAGCCAATTTTTTTGTACTTTCGTCTTCAATATTTTCATAGCAACAAGTTTTTATTGTTGTTGTAATATAATAATATGTATATTGTAGTGATTAAATATATAAGAATTAAATAAAATCCGTAAAATTAGTTTTATTTAAAAATGTGTAGTGTTCGCGTAAATATAAGAAATCATTATATATAAGAATTTTCTTAGACTAATTAAATACATTTGTATGCAAATTACTCTGAGATTATTTGCATTGTGGAGCTTGGTAGAGCTACGATTTCTTTACTCATGTAGTATAGTAAGTACAGTTAAATGCCTTTTAAACTTAATGAGATATTCTTAAAATATCAAACAGTAAATATCTTATTTAACCCCTCATACACAGTTAATTGAATGAGCGTCAATCATGTTCTACATACATTTCCTTCCGACTAACGGGTCTCAGCCAATGCACGCAAACATCACAAGCACAACATAGATTGCTTGAAATTGGATCACAGTCACAGCTACCCAATTAATTATTAAATTTTTTCATAATACATATTCCGTTACTTTATTTAATGATTTCTCGCTTATATTGATACTTTACAGATAAGTAGCTGATAATTTTTGCAGCATTTTGTTTATTTCTAAAATTTTCTACCGACTTCCAAAAAGGAGACGGTACTCAATTCGACTGTATGTTTTTTTATGTGTGTTACCTCATAACTTTTTACTGGGTGAACCGATTTCGAAGATTCTTTTTTTATTTGAAAGTTGTTAACTTTTAATGTGGTCCCATATGAGTTGAACAAAGTCAGACCAATAGTTTTTGAGTTATTCTTAATAACTTATATTAAAGTCGGCTCTACAAAATTTTTAATTATAAATTATTATTAATACATTTTTCGAATAGATGATATCAATCACTTTTTTAATTATACCGTGACCGTAACAGCCTATCAAAATCAATTCACGTACGTAGGCCTCCCCCCTATAGACTGGCCATATTTCGAAATGTATATCCGCCGTATTCGCCACAGTTGCTACGTTTGTTAAATTATAGTCAATATCTACTAAAGCTTGACTAGGGGGCTTCTCTCTATGTTTTCATCGTAGCAGAATCCGTGTCAGAGCCAGTATTCGTGGACTAAAAATGATTCCTTTTTGTTTGAATGTCTGTGTTTCTTAAACAGCATCAAAGCCTACCAGTGATCTAATCAGATGCCTCCCTTCCCATAGACCAGATCCGCTGCTGTAGGGTGGTGTTTTTAAATGCTCAATTTTCCTGGCTCCACGACATTCTCGTAGCGGACTCCGAGAATCTGTTACGCAGGTGGTGATGGAGGCCGTGTAGGAAGACACACCTTGTGTTCCACGCTTTGGGACTAGCGCTGGTAGGACCGGGAATGTGTGCGAAATAGTTCCTATGGCTCTGCCAATATGCGGCGAAGATTTTAGTCAGTATGAGTAACAACCTGTCCTTGTGCCTCGAGCTCGGTATGTGTAACTATTTGAAGAATTAAAAAAAGTTAGAACCTGTGCACGACTTTGTGTACGCGCGTAATTTTTGAACACTATAACGTCCTGTACAGTTGAAATCCTCTGACTCCGGTACTTGACGCTGTAGTGTAGAAACAATAGTTTTTTAGTTAAAGAATCGTCGTAAAGATACAAACAAATGCCCAACTACGACGCAACGACAGTTGAACACACCCATAGCATTGGACCATGAACAAAATCGCCAATAGCATCGCAAACTCCGGCAAAATCATCTGAGCGTCACCGCATGACATCACCATGTTTACACCGCTCTGCCGTCGTCCCTTACGCAACTCCGCACATATCGTGACATACACGAGAATCACAACAAGCCAATTCCAACTTAATTACAATGTTAAAACTGTTCATATTTTTGTAGCAGAATTTGTGTATCGTTCCACATCTATGTACACACGGAATCTGTTCGGGTTCTAGGTCAGTAGGCACGAGCCGCGGTCTTTTGTTTCGCATTTTTAATAATCTACTTTAAATTCAACGAGCTGCAATCGATCATGTATCGATTACACATCCATGGTAGAGAATAAAGTATTTTCCATATAAAGTCTGACAGTCTCAGACAGACACAATTACGAGATTATATAGGTGCTTATGTAAACTGTCTGTAATGAGTGAGGTAAATACGTTGATTTAAAAATGTGTCATAATATATACTCGTAATTCAATGGGTAAATTCATTTTTTTAAATAATTATAAGAAAAAGAACTCCAGAAATAAGAAAGGCCTTTTCTAAAAACTTCAACCATATTCTTAATGAGTTATTCTGTGTCGATTTTTCATACATGTAAGTGTGATTAGCGAGCCAACTGATGGTAAGTGGATACGGTGGCCACTCTTCTTATGTCTAGCCTCTTAAGAATCAAAAGCAATATGCGTTGTCATTAATATTATTTTATCTGCCGACTTCCAAAAAGGAGACAGTACTCAATTCGACTGTATGTTTTTTTTGTGTGTTACCTCATAACTTTGTACTGGGGGAACCGATTTCGATGATTCTTTTTTTATTTGAAAGCTGATACTTCTCGTGTGGTTCCATATGAATTTGATCAAGGTCAGACAAATAGTTTTTGAGTTATTCTTAATAACTTATATTGAAGTCGGCTGTACAAAATTTTTAATTTTAAATTATTTTCTAAAAGTAAAAATTTAAAAAAAAAGTAAAGAAATAGCCTACATAATATTCTTCATATTTATCACCACTAAGCAGAGGCCTCCTGATAATTCTTGGAGCAGAAAAGAGTTTACCACCACCAGTTTGTTTGAGATTCCTAATGATAATGTTTTTTTAATTTCTCAGATTTCCTTACTATTTTTCATTTTTTAGCACGTGATGGTGTGAAATTTAGTAAATATTTTTTTTAGGTGTTAGTGCTCCTATGACGCCCACGTATTAGGTAGGTACCCTCTCCGATCTATTTCTGCCACCAAGCAGTAGTGCATTACAAAAAGGTTTGAAATATATCAAAATTATCAAGATTAATAATACACATACATATACTGTTTTTTAGAATACAATTATTATAATGGTATCTTAAAATTATGGAACACTAGAGATCCATCCCGGCTTCGCACGGGTGATTTATGGATCTGTACAACAGCGCCACCTACCGGGTCCAAATGTGAATCTAAGGTAAATCACACACACAAATTAATCACACACACAAAATTTATTGTATGCATGTATTGTATATAAACTTTTCTCTTGAATAATTCTGTCTATTGATGAAAACGGCATCAAAATCCTTTGCGTAGTTTAAAAGATCTAAGCGTACAGACGGCGGGAAGCGACTTTACCATGTAGAGAAGAGATACCTTTTAATAGGTAAGAGTAAAAGGCTGCTTCATAATCATCGAGGAACAAACCACGGCCCTGAGCCATCTGCACTAATTGATTTCTTCAACTCGTAGAAGTCCACAGAAGAAGTGAGCCTCTCCCGTTAAGGAGAATTTTCCTTAATCGCTCCTGTTAGCAGCTGGGTTGGCGATCGCAATACAAACCTTGTCGCATCTTTAACTACGTGCATATTCTATTACGTCATCTGATGCTACCACTGACATTTAAAAATAAACTCTATCTAGAAGTTTCCGAAATCATTTTGGCATAGATTGCGTTTTTATCCAAATGTACATAGTTGATTGTATCATTATTTAGTGACTTTTCCTCAAGATAATTAGCATCTATGCAACTATTCGGCTGGCTCACTGACATTATTACTAAGAGATGAACATAAATATACACTTTATGTATTACAATCTTTTACATTTTAATTTTTGTTAAAATATTATGTTTAAAGAAAGAGATAGGTATAGTTTGTACAATTATTTTTAATTTATTTATGAGTAAGTCGCATTTCGTACATGCAAATCTTGCTACGTATATAGTTCACATACGCAAGAAATTGGAAGATTATACTCTTCGGTTTTCTGTACAATTTGTTGAAGGCAAAGTAAGTGATCTGTACCTAAGCCTTTGCGGAAGCTGGCTGGTTTGGAAGGGTGGAAGTCATCGAGACTGTGACAATAACTTAAATAAAACTACAATAAGAAAATAACTATCTTATAACTCACTCTAAACATTGTACACCTAAATTGACGTAGCAAAGTTCAAATTTAAATTGAGTGTTGAACACTGGCTCTGAGAGTCTTGCCTATATTAAGTTACATAAAACATGGGTCCGTGACGCGTCGAACAAAAACTTAAGAATGACTCAATGTCATTTCAATAATAAAAGGCCTTTGCCCGGTACCTCTATCTTATTACCGTTTTGGAAGTAACTTTGCTTCTAGTTTTTATATTATAAAAGTGACGAACAGTCCTGCGGGATTAGACACGTTGACTTTTTTAACCGTTAATGATATTAGAATATCTACAAAAAATGAATGAAACCAATGTACCACTAAGCACATGACAGTCACGTAACTTTTATTGAGAAATATTATCATTCCTGTATATTATTTTATAGAATAAGGGTGACAAACTAGCACACAGTCCACCCGATAAGTAGATAATGTGGCCCGTAGACATTCACATCTGTCCTTGATTAAGAATCAAAATGCAGATGCGTTATCACCCCTGAGGACTAAGATGAAATACCTAGTTTCCAGTAAAACGGGTCTCCGGATCACTACACTGTACACTCACCATACGAAACACAGCAGCAATAAGCTGCATTTTACGCTGGTATTCTGTGACAGCTTGGTCTTTCCCCAATCGAGCTGACCCGTTCGTGCTACAACCATAATATAGCTGAAGCATGGCTCTATCACTTATAAAATTCATAACATACACAATAATACATACATGTTGTATGATCTAAATGGCAATTTTACACTTTAGAAAATAATGAAAAAATAGAAAATAACGTGTTTATAAATGTATATGACAAACTCTCTCTTGGTTATTGTCCTTTCACTAATCATTACGTGAGAGCTTAAGGTTTTTTGAAGATTGGGACTTATTAGCTTTTTATGTTACATTTACGTCACGAACGAAATATAACTTTATGGCTTTCTTTCTGCAGTGAAACTTTATGGAGAAATTTATGATAGGGGAAGGTGGGGTAAGTTAAGATGGTTGCCAAGTATGATAAGAACTCATGCCATTTCAATGTTAAATAAAATTTTCGTTGATACTACTATCATCGTACCCTTACAGCGAGTTTTGTAGTAAGCCGATTGCTCGAAATCTGGAAGTGCATGTTGTAATTGTGTGCGTAAAAAAATAATGTTTTAATATTGTTTAATGTACTCCAGACAAAATTTTGGTAACGGCGGCAGTCTCAACGGAGACCATCCATCTGGTCAGGACAATGTTATCGTGTCCAAGTGTATGTATGCCCAAGCACAGGTGCACTCTCTATTCCCTTACTCTCATATACGTGGTAGAGCCATGCTGCAGCTATATTAGTAATATAGTTGTAGCTCGAATGGGTCGGCTCGACCGGGGAATGACCACGCTCTCACGGAATACTAGCGTAAAATGGCAGCTTGACACTGTGCTGTGTTTCGTATGGTGAGTGTAGAGAACCGGAGACCCTTTTTACTGGAAAAGAATGACGTATATATATATATATATATATATATATATTAATATTAGTGTTATATTGAGCCCGTCAATTTTGTTTTATAACCTAAAATTAATGACAATTTTCAGAAAGAAACTGAAACAAACAAGAGGAAGCGATCCAAAACAGGCATGATGAAAATAATAAAAATATTAAGAGTGACTCCGTGTCACACACTATGTAAACTGAATTTATTCCCAAAGTATTGTATTCACAGCTTAACAAAAGATCACTTGCTGGGGCTGTGGACTATGTACTGCCTGTAGTTGTGCCTGTGAAGAAAATGAAGACACCGAGTCCATTCGTATTTGTCACTTTTAAGAAAATTATGAGGACTAAAGAAGAATAATTCAAAATTTAAAATTTTGTACAACCGACTTCAATATAAATTATTAAGAATAACTCAAAAACTAAAAAAAGAACCATCGAAATCGCTTCACCCAATAAAAAGTTATGAGGTAACACACAAAAAAAACATACAGTCGAATTGAGTACCGGCTACCGGCTCCTTTTTGAAGTCGGGAGAAAAAGTAATGGAGACTGTCTTTACTATGTCTCGTGCCAAGCGATGCCCCATCTTACTCTCAGAGTAGGGATGTTGTAGGGCAAAACATAATTTGAGTAAAAGGTAACGGTTTTTTATATTTACTCGAACACTACAAATTTAAATAAAACTAGCTTTTGCGGATTTTATCGCGTATATTAACTTATTTTTAGTTTACGACCGAAACAGGATTTTCAACCGAAACCGAAACCGAACCTTCGGTCTGGGTGTTAGTTTCGGCCGAAACCGAAACCGAAACCGAGCCTTCGGTCGGTCACTGCTTATTTTATATTTCCGACATTTCGAGCAATTTACAGCACCTATGGCACGTATGAGGGGCGGGGGGGGCGGGGGTTTAATGGGGATGAACACTTCAGTCCTCAGGTTTTTTTTTCGTTTGTTTATCAAGTGTATGCTGTTAATATTTGATTAAAGTGAACCAGTTATTCTAATAACATTTTATGTTGTATTAAATGAAAAACCTTAAAGGCCCTGTTTCACCCCACCTTCCCCTACTTTCATTGTTTACTACCCTCTACCACAGATTAAATAATCTTACTACGTAACCACTACGTTACCGCAAAATAAATTATTAGCGTGCATGTACATTGCACGACAGTAAAAAGGAGCAAGTATACCGAGTTAAATTTGTTTTTAGAAAATAATATTTTTTAAGTGCCTAATGATGTTGCGGTCCCAATTAACGTTATCTAAAAACGTGACAGTTGGAAGCACTAAGCTCGAAGTTCTTGACGAGTATGTTTACCTGGGACAAATAGTTCGACTAGGTAAGTCCACTTCGACCGAGAGGTCAGTCGACGGATTCAACTCGGCTGGGCAGCGTTCGGTAAATTACGGCACATCTTCTCGTCAGGTACACCTCAAAACTTGAAAACGAGACGTACAACCTGTGCGTGTTGCCAGTGATGACCTATGAAACTGAGACGTGGTCCTTCACTGCTGGCCGGATAAGGAATCTCAAGGTCGCTCAGCAAGCTATGGAGAGGGCTATGCTCAGAGTTCCTCTGCGTAATAAACTTAGAAATGAGGATATCCGCAGTAAAACTAGAGTGACCGACATAGTTCAACGGATTAGTAAGCTGAAGTGGCAATGGGCCGGCCATATAGCTCGAAGAACCGACAAACGATGGGGCAAAAAGTTTCTCGAGTGGCGGCCTCGTACCGGCGGACGAAGTGTAGGTCGTCCCCCCACTAGATGGAGTGACGACCTAGTAAGACATGCAGGAAGTCGATGGATGCAGGTGGCTCAGGACCGTGCTTTGTGATATTCCTTGGGGGAGGCCTATGTTCAGCAGTGGACTTGTGAAGGGCTGTATCATGATGATGATGATGAGTGGGAAAACGATTGCAGAATTATTGTACCTTTATATATCATTTCGCGTATAAATCTAGTAATATGATTATTAGAAGAAATACCTCGTAATAATATTTAGAATAATAGACGACGGCTTCGCAGGTGGATTGCATTGTACCGTCATGGCCGCGCCAGTCTCGCGCCTTTTTTGCAGCCCACACAATACGCCCGCGCGCGTGCAGCTGAATTATTATTGCTTTATAAATATTCTATTCCATAGGTCCGTCACGGGTTTTGACAAGCTTTTATCTAACTTACTTTCAACGTATGTCTTTCCGGGTCGTAAGCACTTTCTGATATCAGAGCTCATCTGATAATGTACCCGGGTGCTGGCTTGGCAACGATTGTGAAATTTGTCTTAAATAGATTTTATGTATTTATTGCTACATATCCATAGAGCAACACGGGCCACCAGTGATCGGGGGGCGTAGCCATACGCAGGCGTTCATCTTTGTAAAAGTATAAATCCACGCGGTCATATGCATACAACAAAACTAGTTGCAGCCGCACTATTTATTAATTAGCCAAGATCCGCGTGAAAATTAAAAAAATATGTGTCACACTTAATTCGAAGAGCACCTACTGCCTTCACCACTAACCCCAACACCACTAGCCCAAACGCCCTTACACTAGGAAAGACGTGTTTCGCCTCTTAACAAGACATCATCAGCAGAAATAGACTCAGGGATGCCTGACCGCTAAGTGAAGTAAGCGATACACGTGTCGTATTAATTGACAGTCATGTGGCTTTCCTAGTGCAGTTGTATTCGAGGTAGTAGTGTTGGGATTAGTAGTGACGGTGATAGTGCACGCAATGAGGGCTAATAATTTTCTGCTCACCAGATGTCGCTAGTCGACAATGAGGTAAAGTTTTTTGTTATACAATTTAATTTAATTGAGAAGTTGGTTTTTAATAAAAGTTTATCAGCTTCTAGAGTATTAAATTAATACACAAAACAATGCGTCAGTGGTTTCTTCTTTAATTTTTTTTGCACATTTTTAACTTTTTTTAATTTTTCTACTTGTATGAATATCTGTGGTTTGGTTTATTTATTTTTAACCTTATTTATACAAAATATAGCTAATAGTGCAGAAAGAAACAATAACCTTTACATTTTCCGAACAAATTAACTTCCCCGCTATGAAATCTGTCAAATATTATACCTCACTTTCTAGTGGCGCCGCCCTGGTGGCAGAAAAAGTCGTGGATTGAGTAATTGAGGTAAGGCGTTCTGCAAACTAGGTAAGACACATAATTTTTATTCCTCACGCAGATCTAGGCTAATTAATTTTAACATCTTTAATGATTAGTATTTCAACCTAAACCTTGCTGCACAATGGCCAGGTGTTTTGCTCACTAGCCTAGCCCAGCCCAGACCTAACCGTCGAATGTTTATTTATTTATTTCCACATACATGTAGTATGTATGTGGAAATAAATAAACTGTCTAAACACTAGAAGTTTATAACCAAATGCATGCAGTGCATGCTAATTTGAAACAACTTATTATTAATATAAATAAATTTAATAATAAGTTGTTTTAAAATTTTAAGAAAACCCCAAAGAACAAACAGAAGTACGAACAACAAATGACAAACTAAGTAGCCCTTGTAAATTCATTCAGAGTGCAACATACTTTAAAATTAAAATTTTTGTACAACCGACTTCAATATAATTTATTATTATTAAGAATAATTCAAAAATTATTGGTCAGACCTTGATCAAATTTATATAGGACCATATGAGAAGCACCAGCTTTAAAATAGGTCCACCCGATCCGACAATTATTGATTCAGAAGAATGTTAGGAGGTTTATTAGAATTATTAAAATTTCAGATCATAAGAATGTACTTAAAGCCCTTTTTCTACCGACTTCAAAAAGGAGGAGGTACTCAATCCGACTCTATGTTCTTTTTTTATGTGTGTTACCTCATAACTTTTCTGTGAGTGAACCGATTTTGATGTTTCTTTTTTTTTGAAAGCTGGTGCTGCTCATGTGGTCCCGTATAAATTTGATCAAGATCTGACCAGCAGTTTTTGAGTTATCCCGAATGATTTAATTTTAATTATTAAAATATAATATTAGACAAATCTTTGTGTATGCATATTGCAATACATTTTAATGTATTCGATTAAATAGCATTAGGCTACGTCGCTATACTTATTTGAAAGTACCGGTGACCGTATTCCCTAAGGGTATTACCGTAGACCGTATTAACAGTGGTAGAGCCACGCGGCAGCTTTTGCTGTCGCACGGATGGGCCGGCTCGAACCGGGGTGGTACCATGACCTCACAGAATACCAGCGTGAAGTAGAGGTTTATCTCTGCGTTTCGCTTGGTGAGTGCAGGTGGCCGGAGGCCCTTTTTACTGGAAATGAGGCATTCCATCTTAGTCCTCACGGGTGGCAACGCATCTGCATTTTGATTCACAAACGAGGATAGATGTAGATGTCTATGGGCTGCAGCAACCACTTACCATCAGTTGGACTGTGTGCTCGTTTGTCACCCTTATCCTATAAAAAAAAATAAAAAAAAGGATCCACATGCACAACTTTCGAATGATCTAATGCGTTCGAAGTTTTTATGTGCTCTTTTAAATTAAAAATAGCTATATGAACCTATAGAACAGGTCTTTCATTCTAACACATTTATATTTTATTTTTTACATTATATTTCGGTATTATATGTGGTAGAGCCATGCTGCAGCTATATTAGTAGTATAGTTGTAGCACAAATGGGTCGGCTCGACTGGGGAAGGACCACGCTCTCACAGAATACCAGCGTAAAATAGCAGCTTGATACTGCTGTGTTTCGTATGGTGAGTGTAGAGAACCGGAGAGCCATTTTACTGGAACAGAAGCATTTCATCTTAGTCCTCACGGGTGACAACGCATCTGCATTTTGATTATTTATTGAGGATAGATGTAGATGTCTATGAGTCACAGCAAACACTTACCATCAGGTGGAATGTGTGCTCGTTTGTCACCCTATCCTATAAAAAAAAACCTAAGCAACCGAACTTTGCACGGCGTTAAAGAAAAAACAATTCTCAAGGATGAAACCCTCCTAAACTTGGAAAGCAAAACTTAATCTAAATACAAAACTTCATGTAAATTGTTAGTGCCGCTACGTATATTGTAAGAAACTATTTCATACAATATACGTACAAGATTTGACTAGTGCATATAGTAAAATATTTAATCAAAATATTTAACATTACAAAATTCTATTTTAAATCCATCGTGGAAGAGTTTAATGCTGCTGTGTTTTGTATGCTAACTGTAGCTAACCGGGGACTCTTTTTACTGCAAAAAAAGATATTCTATCTAAGACCTCTGGGGTGACAACTCATCTGCATTTCGTTTTTTATTAAAGAATAGATGTTGGTGACTATGGGTCACAACATCCACTTTCCATCATGTAGACTGTGTGCTCGATTGTCCATTATGTTATTAAACAATTAAAACTTTTAACAAAATGTAAAAATCGATATTTTAAATTGCAAAAAAAATATTTTTTCTCCAATATTTATATGGGACCATCCTTGAATCTGTTTAATAAAAAAAGAATCATCAAAATTGGTGAGTAGAAATGGAAATATAACATAGCAAACGCAACATACATATAACTTTAAGTTCAAATGTGTATTCTAACTTCGAATTTTGTTTAATACTAGCGACCCACCCCCAGCTTCGCCTGGACTATTAATGTTGCGTTATTTAGATTTATAAAATACCAATTATTTTATCAATTTATCGTTTTTGAAAAAAAAATCTTGAAGTTTTTCGGATAAAATATAGCCCAGATATCGTATCTGTTCTTAAAGTTTACAAACAGACAAATTAAAAAAAAAAATATTATGTCTCAATATCATGGAAATAATCGCTTGAGCTTAATATAAGCCAGTTCGTTCAATGTTACAGATAGACACTTCAGCTTTATTTATATGTACAGATTGAATAAATTTTAAGTTTTTAAATCTATGTTGGATGTACTATAAAAATGAAAAGTAAAGACCTGCTCGCGTTTCTGGGAGAGATACATACTCATTTCAAATAAAAAAATGTTGTATTATGAATAATACTAGTATTAATTTAATAATATTTAGTATGTTTTAATTACAAGTTATTGTTTTATTATTGTTACATAATATTAATTTATAAAAAAAAAACTAACAGAAACCGAAGCGGCACTTGAAAATAGGAAACAGAAAAAAATTAATAGTATGATCTACACAGATTGTAAAATCAAATGGCAGGTAGGCAGGTAATTCAGCACAGATTCAACACGCGATTGCTGTAATTCTGTCTGCCGATCGCAGGCTCAGTTTAAGGGGTGAGTGACCTCGCTCAATGGCCTGTATCCATTCGCTAGGTATCACTCGTCGCCTAACCAAGACAACATTGCTTCTTGAAAATAGTTACTTTAATTTTATTATTCAGGCTTTGCAAATAATTGTACGCATTGATATTTTGACCATTATCTGTACCGCACAAATGATTAGAAAACAAAATATGTTATAGCAGTGACAATGATATTTTCAACTGCAATGTACAAAAAGTTTTCTTAATGTTTTTCCAATTTGTAGAGCTTGGCCAAATAAATTCCGCATCTAGATGAGTAAACTCTACCAGACAAATACTTTTCTCTCCTTTACTGACTTGGTCTTTGATACGTTTAATTAGAAACTACAATTGAGTCATATTGATTAGGTTTAAGTGAACTAGGTATAATATTCACGTTAGAATTATATTTTCAGGCTTTAATATCTGTATTGATTACTTTTTTTGATGATTGTAGCTTATAAAATAATAGAAAAAGCATAAATATCTAAATAATTAACTTATATTAAAAGTATGTAAACAGGTTAATAAACATAGATGGATTACAATGTCATAAATAAGAGAAGACACACGTGAGTAAATGGATTTTCTTTTTGCGCCGCGTCATAAGTAGTGAGTTGATGTTAAGACTCAATGGTATTTAGGGCACAAGCAGTACGTCCATCGCAAACTGTACAGTAGATTAAAAAAAATCTATTTTGTACAGCTTCGAAGCAATTAGTCAATAGAAATCCGTGTGAGTTAACAGTGTAGGCGCGTCGGAACAATGCTGCTCCCAGCCACTTTCATTTCGATCGCCGGTCATCTTGTCTTAGTGAAATTCACTGCTGAAATTACCCCGCGTCTCAATTTTTAGGTCAAATGTGGATCCGTAGTGAAAACTATAACTAGTAGGAGGAAACGCATAAACCTCTCCCTCGATGCAGCGGCCGAAAATATGTGCGCACTATATATAGAAGCGTCTTACGGAACATGTTTCGATCGACGGTGATTTTTTGGTGATATAAATGTTTGTTACTCACCAGAATCGTGCGCTCGCGTTTTCAAAGCGTTCGTTGGCGTATCCGCGGTATATTTCACTGAAATTATATTGATCGCGTCGCCTTTCGCTAGCGCAGATCCCGGTCGTGTGGCGCCCGCCCGGGCGGTGTGCCGACTGACGCTGCGCGCGCGCACACATACATCCGTCACTTTTCCAGTGCAACATTCAGCTCACTGTGCCTTCAGATACCTATACATTTGGGCCAATGTTGGAATTTACAGACAAAAACTAAATGTGCATTTACTGTGAATAATAGCTTTTACCACTCTATTTAATACTGTGGTATCAGAGCTATTTCAGATAATAATTTCTAGACACACTAGCAGCTGTATCTTCTGGATTTTTCTCCGCGATTATGTAGGTAGATGATCAAACATAATATGTACACATTTCAGAAACTTGATACCAATATAATTTGCAATACATTTCCCTTGTACAGTGCTATGATTAATTTATTTAATTTAATGCACTGAGCAAAGTAATATAGACTCTATTTTTATCACAGCCATAATCCTGTGGAACTGTAACATAGAGTAAATTTTGAACAAAATTTTACGATAACGTGGACTATTTTCGATTCTACGTTTTTTGTAGACTAATTTTGCGTATTCGTCCAAACATTATTGAATTTGAACACTGTTAAACACACACAGTATCGTCAGTTGGAAAACTTCGCGGTCCATTGAATTGTTGAATCATTGTTTGCTCTACATCGTGCAATTGCACGGTGCCCGCTTTCAAAGCGGCGAGAGTCCGGCCGTTGTCTTCATTGAATTCAACGCGTTAGTGTTAATTATTAAATTAGTAATATACGGTATGAGTGTATATATGTTTTATTAGCTTTTTTCTACTACTCTGCTCTTAAAAGTTAAAGTTTAAAGTTAGAGCCTATATGCGGCAAGGAAATGTCCACCGCGCTACCCCAATGCGTGTTGGCGAACTGTCACATGTCTTCGAAATATTTTTTTTATTTCTCAGACATGCAGGTTTCCTTACAATGTTTTCCTTCACCTCCGAGCACGTGCTAAATCAGCACTTAAGATTGCAATTAACAATTTCATTGGTGCCGGCGGAGATCGAACCCGGGTTGCTCGCGTAATGTGAAACTTACAGCGAGCGCTAACCATCTGAGCTACCACGGCTCGACCTACTCTTCCTTCCTATGAATTGATAATTTCTAAACATTGACTTGCCGTTTAATGGCGAAAGAAAGGAACCCATTTGCCAGATGGTCAGCATTCGTCTGGATTCTCCCGACATTTCAAATGATCTCCAGACTCCCGACAAAACTCAAATTCGCCGCAAACAGCTTCTCTTCACGTCACAGCTGCCTTTGATTTAATAAAAGCTGAGTTATTAATTAGACTGAACTTGGAAGTGTTTGAATTTTAAATCTTTTCTGATTACTAGTATTCTAAATTGTTCGACTCAGTAAAGTCCAATGCCAAATAAATGTGGCAACCTAAAAATGTTGTGTACTGAAACATTTAAATTAATTTTTATACGTGGTAGAGCCATGCTGCAGCTATATTAGTAGTATATTTGTAGCACGAATGAGTCGGCTCGACCGGGGAAGGACCACGCTCTGACAGAATACCCGCGTAAAATAGCAGCTTAACACTGTTGTTTCGTATGGTGAGTGTAGAGAACCGGAGACCCTTTTTACTGGAAAAGAGGCAATCCATCCTAGTCCTCACGGCTGACAACGCATTTACATTTCATTCGCAAACGAGGATATATATTATATAGATGTCTATGGGCTACAGCAACCACTTACCTTTAGGTGGGCTGTGTGCTCGCTTGTCACCCTTATCCTACAAACAGAAGATTGTGGACGCTGATGATACTCAGTCTACGGCTGAATTAGCAGCAGCTTTCAACGTTAGCATTTATATGGCCTACAAATGATTGTTCTGTGTCTGGATGTGTGTCCTTGTGAAATTAATGTATGTAAATTGCCACCACACTACAGGAGAAAATCCTAGAGTGGAGGTATAGAAGAGAGTCGTCGATCATGGGTGTCAATCAGTTTCTGTTTGACATCCTTTGTTCATCGGAGACTTTGACTTTCTTTAATTCATTTCACCGTTCTACAATTGGATTGGGCTTCTTGAATAGTTAAGATTCTACCAGCAAATTATACACATATAAGCAGTAAATTCGGGGCCCTTTCTTTTATATGGTTTGAAATCGCAGATTTGTCATCTTCATCATCGTTATCATTTTTCGGTGTTCTTTTATCTATAAGTACAAATAAATAAAATTGAAGTGTCTCTTTGTAATATCAAAATAACAGCTTTTTACTAAATACATATGAAAGTGTATACGGTACTTATAACAAAAACACAATTTTAATATTTTTATCTGTCTATCTGTCTGTCTATTTGTTCCGGCTAATCTTCGAAATGGCTGGACCGATTTCGACGGGACTTACACTGGCAGATAGCTGATGGTATAAGGAGTAATTTAGGAAACCTTTATTTTAGAAAAAGAATCAGGGTTCCGAGCAAAAAAATTAAAACCCTAAATTGATCGCGGGCGAAGTCGCGGGGAACAGGTCCCTCAACCTATTGTGCATCCAATATATTTTTTGCAAATAATGTGACGTCCACCTGCTTATGATCCATATGATGTCCGAAATATCCTCTAGTTTACGGCAGATGTAAAATATGCAGACCAGCGACAGACAACAGTATTGAAATTACTTTAGTAGTGACAAATTCTTCCTTTCGGTAAAATATTTCCGACAAAAGAAGCTAAGCCTAGCAGTAGACTTCTACCGGCTGATAATGGAGAACATATTTTAATAATTTGTTTTATAACAGTTGAATATCTATCGGTGTAGGTGAATAGTCGCATTATAAAAAAATATTATCATATAATAATTGATCTTATTTAAAGCAAGAATAATTTGTTTTGTTTTCTTAAAATATATAATTTTTGAGCATTTAAATGTAAATGTTTATCTGTGTTATTAATACAAAGTCTTCTAATAAATAATTTGCTGATTTAATTTGTCACATTATATTTATTACAAACCCCTTAGTCCTGTTACTTTCGACCCACAACGTGTTACTTTCGACCTGCCCAAGTGGTCGAAAGTAACAACTGACGATTTTTTTTTGAAGTCTCTATGATTCATATAAAAAACACAATAATAAGGTAAATCAAGATAGTAATGTAAAGAACATAAACGGAATGTATATATGGCTATATTAATTTCATTAAAATGATTACACCTAACCAGAAACCAAGGTAAAAGTACAAAATGTTACTTTTGTACCCGGTCTCCCCTATATTGTCGCAGTGAGTTTAATTAGCCACTAACTGGACGGCTTGCCTGTCCTTGTAACAGCAAGGAACAGCTTAACAGCTAAACGTCAACATTCACCCTAAAAAAAGAACCTGCAGCTTTATTATAGTTGTAGCATAAATGGGTCAGTTCGACCGGAGAAGACCACACTCTCTCAGAATACTAGCGTAAAATAACAGCTTAAGGCTACTGTTGTGCTTCGCTTAGTGAGCGTAGAGAACCGAAGACACTTTTTTTCTGGAAACGAGGCATTGCATCTGCATCTTGATTCTTAACCGAGGATATATGTAGATGTCTATGGGCTACAACATCCACTTACCAATGGTCGACTGTGTTATCATTTTTCACCCTTATTCTATAAAAAACTAAATAGCTTTTTTTATAGGAGAGGGGGCAAACGAGCATGCGGCTCACCTGATGGTAAGTGACTACCGCCGCCCATGAACAACTGCAACACCAGAGAGGGAATTGCAGATGCGTTGCCGGCCTTTTAAAAAGGAGTACGCTCTTTTCTTGAAGGTCCCTAACTCGTATCGGTCCGAAAAAATCGCTGATGGTAATCGATTCCACAAGGAAGTCGTGCGAGGAAGAAAACATCTTCTAAATCGCACAGTGGTGGACCGCCAATCATCCAGATGGTGTGGATGGTATCGGGAGTTCTGCCGCGATGTGCGTTCGTGAAATTTGGCGGCTGGGATTAATCCGAACAATTCCTCAGAGCACTCCCCATGGTAGATGCGAAAGAAAATGCAAAGGGATGCAACATCTCTTCGCAGTGCCAATGAATCGAGCCGATCGGAAAGGGCTCGGTCGTCGACGATTCGAACCGCTCTGCGCTGGATGCGGTCAAGTGGAAGGAGCTGGCACTGGGGAGCCCCTGCCCAGAGATGGGAACAGTATTCCATGTGAGGCCGAACCTGCGCCTTGTAAAGTTGCAGGCGGTGTGCCGGCATGAAATACTGTCCCGCTCTGCTGAGCACGCCAAGCTTTTTAGAGGCCAATTTGGCCTTCTCTTCCAAGTGACCACGAAACTGCACGTCACTTGATATGTCGACTCCGAGGATTCCGATACTGGCTGAGGCAAGAAGAGGAGTGCCTTGAAACTGAGGAGATACGACAAAGGGGTTCTTTTTAGCGGTAAACGCGCAAACTTGTGTCCTCTGAGAATTAAACTGGACTAGATTTAGTCGCCCCCAATCCGAGACTTTGTTCAGCAAAGACTCGACTTCAGACACAAGTTTGTTGCGGTACTCGGCGATGTTTTCCCGAGAAATATTGGCACGGCCGGTGTATAGAGCATCACCAGTGCTGTCATCCGCATAGCAATGAACGTTACCAGTTGTGTACCAGTGTGATCGCACACAGCCTTGTGGAACACCAGCGTTAATAGGCTTGATCCTCCGATCTGCAAGGAAGCTGGTGATCCAATTGCACAATTTCTCGGGAAGCCCATAGGAAGGGAGCTTCGAAAGCTTTGTGCCAAACCCGATCGAAGGCCTTCGCAATGTCCAGAGTAACGGCCAACGCCTCCCCCTTGGACTCTACTGCCTCCACCCATCTATGGGTCAGGTAGACCAGAAGATCACCAGCTGATCGACCTCGACGAAAACCGTATTGGCGGTCACTAATCAGTTGGTGATCCTCAAGGTACCGGATGAGCTGGTGGTTAATAATGGATTCCATTATTTTGGAGAACAAGGAGGTGATCGCGATAGGCCTATAGTTGGACGGGTCTGAGCGGTCGCTTTTTTTAGGAATCGGGTGGACAAAAGCTGTCTTCCATGAATTCGGGACTATGCCTTGGGAGTAGGAGTACCGGAAAAGACGCGTTAGGGCCGGTGCCAACTCCGGAGCACACGTCCTCGGCACAATTGGGGGGATTCCGTCAGGCCCACTCGACTTCTGGATGTCCAGGGAGAGAAGTGCTTTGCGAACCGAGCGCTAAAAGCATATCCGGCATGGAGCACTCACACCGCGGGATGGTCGGCGGTGTTTCCCCCCCGTCATCAAGAGTCGAGTTGGACGCAAAAAGGAAGCCTAAAAGGTCGGCTTTGTCTTTTGCGGCTTGGGCCAGTGATTCGTCCTCCCTGTGCAAAGATGGTAGTGATGGCTTATAGAAATTCCCTTGGACAGCCTTGGCGAGAGACCAGAATGCACGGGTTCCCGAAGGAAGGCGAACTAGTTTCTCCGTTTCTCGCCAATTCTGCCTATGTGCTCTGACTTTGCCTAGGCAATAACTCTTTTGAAGGACCTGGAGGCGAAGCTATACTTCTTTTTAAGTGTGCTGGTGTTTACATCCCGAGTCGCCGAATCCGCAGCCCAGGCTTGATAACACTCCTGCTTACTGCGTAATGCAGTCTTACAGGAGCGACCAAACCAAGGCTGAGATCTGCCTCCGATGGGTACCACAGATGATGGAATAAATAGTTCCATTCCCTGTAGCACCACATCAGTGACAGAGTCAGCAACAGCACTGGGATCATCCGGCGAGAAGCAAACCCGCCCCCATGGGTAGGATGCAAAGAAAGACCGCATTCAATCCCAATCCGCCGACCTGTAATGCCAAACACGGCGGCAACCTGCAGAACGCAACCGCGAAGGGAGCTTAGTGGCTATACAGCTTAACTTAACGTTCAACAAAATCTTTGCCAATACTTAGCCATCGAATGAAATTAATTTGCAAGAATGATAAAGAAATTGTAAGTTTTAGTTCAAAATTATATTTAAATACCTTTTTCGTAGTACGCGAGCAACCGGGTTTTGATCCCCTTCGACAACCATGAAATTGTTAATTGCAATTTTAACTACTTATTTACCACGTGCTTAGTGGTAAAGAAAAACACCGTGCCGTCCCGTCTGTGAGCGCAGGCCCTAAACCTGAATATCCAAAAATAAAATATTTTAAGTACATGTGAAGTCCGCGAACGTATATATTACGCTTGCACTTTCTCTCCGATTATCTGTAAGCCTGTATTTTTCTATTGTCATTTAGTGAAGAGAGCCAGAGAAACTAAGCATTTTTTTTACATCGATTTTTATTAGCAAGGCCGTTGTTTCTTTTGAAGTGTGGTTTTTGTTATTAATTTCAGTCTACCAAATCCTCCCAAACCCAATTTAAAAATAATACTTGTACTTCCCTACAAAAACATATTCTATCTACATCTTAGCTTAAAATAAACGATACCATGACACCTTAGATGATTTACTCTTAAGGAGTAAATAATCTAAGTGTTCGTGGAGAGAAGAGAAGTGCAGCAGCAGGAGACAGTCCGTGGTGACCCCGACGTGATAAATCTATATATTGCTAACACAAAGTAACACAACCCGCATGAAGGCAATTAAAGTTCATTAGCTCATTACACGAGATGTACACTTATCTTGTCTTGTCTGTACCCTTACGAATTCTCCTTCTTTGTGAGTACATAATAATCTCGTGTTGGACATTGGTCTCTCGCATCGTTTAACTGTTTACACACCAGCGGACTTTAGATTGCGGACTTATACTTTACATTTGGCATCTGGCGAGGAATAATATTGCGAGATGTTAAAATTGGGTAAAAATTACATTGCCTATATCCGCTCAATGAAATAAAAATAAAATTATGTATCTTACCTAGTTTGAAGAGCACCTCCCGCTCCCGCCCTCCCTCAATTATAGCGTGTCAAGTCGTCAAGGCAATGTAAAGGCATGCCTCGTGTATATGCGAAACACGTGTCATATTAGTGTTACCGACGGTGGTATCTTTTCTAGTGCATTTACTAGTGTAGTCGTATTGGGAGAAGTGGTGTTAAGAGTAGTGATGTTGAGAGTAGTGGTGCTGGGAGTAGTGGTGTTGGGAGTAGTGATGTTGAGAGTAGAAATGTTGAGAGTAGAAATGTTGAGAGTAGTGGTGTTGAGAGTGGTGATGTTGGGAGTGGTGATGTTGAGTAGTAATGCCGAGAGTAGTGGTGTTGAGAGTAGGGGTGTTGAGAGTGGTGTTGTTGGGACTTGTGATCTGAGAGTAGTCATGCCGAGAGTAGTGGTGTTGAGAGTGGTGATGTTGAGAGTAGTAATGCCGGGAGTAGTGGTGTTGAGAGTGGTGATGTTGGGAGCGGTGATGTTGAGAGTAGTAATGCCGAGAGTAGTGGTGTTGAGAGTGGTGATGTTAGGAGCGGTGATGTTGAGAGTGGTAATGCCGAGAGCAATGGTTTTGAGAGTAGTGGTGTTGGGAGTGGTGATGTTGGGAGCAATGGAGTTGAAAGTAGTGTTGTCGAGAATAGTGGTGTTGAGAGTGGTGTAGTTGTGAGTGGTGGTGTTGGGAGTGGTGGTGTTGAGAGTAGTGATGTTGAGAGTGGTGGTATTGATAGTAGTGGTGTTGGGAGTGGTAATGCCGAGAGTAGTGGTGTTGAGAGTGGTGGTGTTTGGAGGGGTGGTGTTGGGAGAGGTGGTGTTGAGAGTAATGGTGCATAGAGTAGTGGTGTTGATAGTAGTGGTTTGAGAGTGGCTATGTTGGGAGTAATGGTATTGAGAGTACTGGTTATTGGAGTAGTAGTGTTGAGAGTGGTGGTGTTGAGAGTGGTGGTGTTGAAAGTAGTGTATATGGAAGTAGTAATGTTGAGAGTAGCGGTGCTGAGAGTGGTGGTGTGTGGAGGGGTGGTGTTGGGAGAGGTGGTGTTTAGAGTAATGGTGCATAGAGTAGTGGTGTTTATAGTAGTGGTTATTAGAGTAGTAGTGTTTAGAGTGGTGGTGTTGGGAGTAATGTTGTTGGAAGTAGTGGTGTTGAGAGTGGTGGTGATGGTAGTAGTAGTGTTGAGAGTAGTGGTGTAGAGAGTCGTGGTGTTGGGAGTGGGGGTGTTGAGTAGTGGTGTTGAGAGTGGTGGTGTTGAAAGTAGTGTAGTTGGAGTAGTGATGTTGAGAGTAGTAATATTGTGAGTAGTGGTGTTGAGAGTAGTGGTGTTGAGAGTAGTGGTGTCGAGAGTGGTGGTGTTGGGAGTAATGGTGTTGAGAGTAGTTGTGCTGGGAATAGTGGTGACGGGGATAGTGCACACAATTGAAAGAGGACGATAGGTGCTCTTCTAACTAGGAAACACACATCATTTTATTTCATTGAGCGGATATAGGCAAGTTCATTTTTACCATCTTTAGTTAGATAATGGATTTCTGCAAAGTAACGCCTGATTCTATTAATTATTGCGATTTGCGAGACTTCTAGTTCCTCTTTCTCCAGTTTAATAATTGCTTGGGTTTAAATTCATCGTCAGTACAGAAGCAGAACCAACGGCTTTATGTGCTTTTTGACAGGGATGAAACATCGCCATCTAAAATTAAAAAAACCAATAACATATTTTCGTTCGACTCTGGAACCTTATATACACTGGACCAACGGGGCAACCGCATTTTTATTATTTAGTTCTTATCAGGAGGTGCTACTCTGGTTGCTGCGATGGAGAAACATTACCATGTTACAAAGAGAAAATTACGACAGTATCCTGACGATTTTTTGTATAGGATAGGATAGTTTGTCAACGAGCACTCAGTCCATCTGATGGTAAGTGTTGCTGTGGCCCATAGACATCTACATCTATCCTTGTTTGCGAATCATAATGCAGATGCGTTGTCACCCGTGAGGACTAAGACGGAATGCCTCTTTTCCAGTAAAATGAGTCTCTGGTTCTCTACACTCACCATACGAAACACAGCAGTGTTAAGCTGCTATTTTATGCTGGTATTCTGTGAGAGCGTGGTCCTTCCCCGGTCGAGCCGGCCCATGCGTGCTAAAACTATACCAGTAATATAGCTGCAGCATGCCTCTACCACGTAAAAAAAATATTTATGATTATTCGATTACTACAGTATTTCAATAGCGCATTCTATTTATTTCATGAGTTACTACGTTTTGTAAATGATAGAATGAGAAAAAGAGACATAATACATATAAATCACATTCAGTTTGGGATAATTTCAAATAAAAGTTTTAGTTAAGCCTTATTTATGTACTCGTATTTTCAAAAACTGCAATAACTGTATATCATTATTAAATAATGATATACCGTTACTACTAAAGTGCAAATATATACATTTTATATATTTGAACTTTAGTTTAAAATTTGGTTATTCTTTTAAAAATAACCCTGTATACCAGTTACTAATATAACAAAGTCAGATTAGAAATGTGAGGTGCACGTTTAATATGACTGAACTAAACAACATTTTACCTTTATAAGAAATCGGTGAACATAGATAAAAAAATATAAGCGTCGAATATAAGACCTCGTTTTTGAACTTTGTTATTAAAAATACAAATGGATGGGAATATGAAATAAAACAAATCTTAAAGAAACCTTTTTGATTTACTTTTTATTTATGTTGTAGTGTCTTCTGCTCTCCCCTTCACCTCAACGAAATCTGTCGTTTTACATTAAAACGTTTAAATTGTAGAGAAACGAATGTATTTTTTAATTCATTTCTTTTCAACATTATTATGAGTCCCTGAAACAAATTAATATAAATGTTCTGGTAAATCAAATCAGTTCAAGTAATACAACTGATCATGACGATGGAATTTTTTTTCAATATCTTTAATCAATTTAAGTTGACACAAAGCACTGTGTACAATCATTTCACATTTAACCACATCGTTTTCTTTTGTATACTAAATTAATTATATACTATTAATTTAATTTTTATGGTTATTGTATTTCCAAAATCGTTTTAGAAAATTCGTCATAAATGTGTTTATTTCTACTTACAACTAAAACTCAATACTAATGCGTTTGGATGATCCTCTCTGCGGAATGTCTATACTAAAGTAAATAAAAAAATGAACTACTTAAAAAAAGAGGAATTTTCCTAAAAATAAATACCTTACTAAAATAACTTATAATAAATAAAATCACTAAGTTATGTCACTTTGGTGGTTTATTTAGTGAAGAACTGTTATACAAAATACGTCAATGTGCCTGTACACTCACTGTGATATGAGATCTATAAATACATCTAACAATATCCAAAACAAGTTAGTAAACAGGTAGCTTTTTATTAAAGGGAAGAATCTTGATTCCAATTCAAATTTTCATTTTAGTAATATTATCCATATTTTAAAAGCAATTACTAATAATGTTACACAGACTTAAATTATATTGTTTCTAAGACATAATATATAGATTTCAGATCACAACACCAACATCAATGTTCTTGGTCATATAAAATACAATAGAACCGAACACAGAACAGAATAGCAAGGCAGTTTGTCATCAACTTTATATTTTAGTGAGACACAAGTAATAACATAGACAGTAAAAATTTTACATTTCTTTATCTAATTTTAACAGTTCTAACAGTTGTAGTGGTTATCAACATTTCTGTATATTAATTTATAACTTTACTCTAAAAATTAAAATTAGAACCCTCAAATAAGTTACAATTTGACCTGTGCCACTTCACTCACTCGATAATTTATGTCACGTCAAATATTCCTAAATATTGTAAAATATCAGTATGCTGGGCATAGACCTGGGATATTATTAACCTGAAAAATAGTGTTACATTGTTGTTTATAATTTCTCCATTAAATACAATTCCTAAATCTTTGTTTTCTTTAAATGGAAGAAAATAATAGCTGATAAGATATTTAAAAATACATGGCAATATATAAACTTGTTAAACAATTTATTCTTTTACATTTTTTTACTTGAACAAAACAACTAGCTCAAGTCAGTTGAATCACCTGCTGTGTGAGTTAAATTTTAATTGTACAGGCCGCTGTGATTGATTATTTCTGACAAGATATTTAAGAAAAAAAAAAAACAGAGCTACATGTTTATATAAAGAAATTTTAATAATAATTTAAAAAATCTATATTTTAAAGTATTTAGAGACAGAAGTAAATAATCATTTTTCAAGTGTATTCTGTTAGTTTGAATTGCCTTTATTTTTAATTTAAGTATAAAACATGTTAACAAAATGAATGATTTTCTCTTTTGAAGATGACGCCAAGTTTTCGGGGGGTCAACTAGACATTCCATGTCCATGGGTATTGAGCAAAAAGGAAAGGGGGACCAGTGTTAAAGTCCAGTGTCTGAAGGCACTGTTTGTGAAATAAAAATATATTACAATTTATTTTTAATTTAAATAAATCAAAGCTTTGTTGAAATGAATTTAATACATCCAAATCATTGTGACTGAACTTTAACTAGATAATATTAACATTTACCTTTTTCCAATTAAAATGTTTCACTCAGTATGTAATTTCTTTGTCCAAATGGGCCTACTGTATTGTGCTAAAATGATCTAACCCACAAACTGGCCAAAATAATGATCCAAAGGCTCTATTTTCAGTTTATGAAAACAAAACATACCCAAAATCTACATTCAACTTTCTTTAAAATTATATACTAAGTATATAAATTGATATAATATGGCTTCCGCCACAATAAAAATGCATTCATTTTTCAAATGTGAATTATTTTTGCGCAACACTACTCCAGTAATTTTTTAAAATTATTTTTGATTTTTTGTACAGCTTCAGTTTTAGCCCGAATTAGATAGTTCTCCTTGTATACTACAGCTATGGGGTTAATTTGAAGCCCAATCATTAACCAAAGAAAGGACCAGTTATTCCTTTTTATTCTGATGGCTGGTGATTATTGGTGCAAGTATTTTTTGGCAAAATATGATAAAGGTTAGTGTAAACCCTGTCCCAGAGCATAAGAGTTTCGTACAATGACCAGTCATTAATTGTCTTTGTTGCTCAAGCATAAATGTTTTGCCCATCGCGCTAGCTAATATCCTTTGATCACCATCATCAGATATTGTAAACCTTTTACCCATAACAATAAGGTTAGTTCTTCTGCACTTGTTCTTTGGTTTGTCTTGAGAATGTTATTCATTTTTAAACTAGCTTTAACATCATTTCGACTCAGGTAAATAGTTTTTGAGGTTCAGAATATTGTGTTAGTTTGTTAATCTCTATTATTATTACTGTTATATACCAGTTTCGACTACCTTACGTCCATTCAAGCAGTTTGTATCTCCGCGGAAGAAATATACATTACATAAATGTACATTACCTATACAATAACAAGCATAATTTATATATTTATTTTCTTCTCTTGCAACATTTTACAGATCAAAATATAAAATGTTTTGACCACTTGGCAGCCAGCACAAAGGTCATTGTACGAAATTCTTCGTGCCTGGCGTCCAGACTTTAACTGACAATAATTTAATCACTACAAATACCATTTAGAGTAAAAATGCCATTTTTCTGTCTCCCTATCATTTGTTCTTCTTGTCATTCAATTTCATAGTACTATAATCACTTAAATGTAGTTTATAAATATCACAAAAAGCAGTTAATAGTTAGTATCAGGTTTAAGTTGTAACAAGACTGGCTGTTATATTTGTGTTATTAAATATATATAATAAATATCTATAATTTATACATTTTTGATAAATCTCTATTAAAAAAGAGATATTTTATAAATACAGTACAGATTTCCACCATTTTTTGAGGTATCTGAAGCTTCATTTTTTTTAAAGTCAATTTACATGCAAATACATCTTTATTTAATGTAAATCAATGTAGTCAAATTAATAAAATCAAGGCAACAAGACAGCAGTCTTAATGTTAATTTATGAAAACTGATGTCAAATGGTGTGTGTGAAAACCATCTGAATCATCATCAAACACTAATGGCGTTTTTTTTTTTTATTATCAGTACTTACTTATTTTGTCTTTGCAAAAGATATTATTAACAAAATGCTTTAGAAAACGGCCAATTTATGCTTTAAGAAAATTAAGACCACTGGCAATATTTTTGTCCCCTATCCACAAGCAAATATTCGGATATTGCACAAAATTTAGGTAATTGGTAAGATTATATTGCTAAAGTTATAAAGTATTTGTATTCCATACCTTTATTAATGTTCCATTTAAAACTTTCTGATATTCAAAATTCAACATAACTCCACATTTCAAAAGATCAAATACTAAAATGTTTTAAAAGAATGTAATGTGTGTTTGTTCCTGTATAAGTTAGTAAACTTTTTTATACTTGCATATCTTGAAAAGAAAGGATGATTTTTGTCTTCAATCCAATTTCATTCTACACTTTACTGTACAATGAATACCTGATTAAATTTTGTAAAAAATCTGTTGTGAAGTTATTTTAAGAATCTAAAAAGTACAAAATGAAAAGTATATTGTGAGGGCAGAACAATGTACACTCACACTCATTTCTTACTTTTTAGAATTTATCAGCAAATTTATGATTGCAGACTACATGCACTATATGTTTTGTGAATTATATAGGCTATTGATCAATATCATGTGGCGTGTGTACCAAAATGCTCCAATTTAGTTACATTAAATGATTTACAGTGACATATAAACCAATACACTATATATTTCAGTATGTTATACATTGATATCGAAATATAAGCTCTGAAAATCTTGAGAAACAAACTCATGAAATACAACCAGAAATCATTACCTTTTGCAAAATAAATGAATCTTTTAAGTGGGTTACATGTAACTCAAGAGTGAGTTGGATCCAGAGGAAACTCTTTTGTACACTCCCACAAATTAATTTATCAACACTTCATAGTTACACTCTTAAACATTAATATGTATCACTCAATGGACAGTTTTCTTTCCGAAACGTCACATCACACATTTTATAGATCACATAATATATACATACTATTGGTCTTCAACTTCAAGTCACATTTGGGCAAAAATGTCTCACAAACAACACTTAATCAATTACAATAACATCTGTGTCAATGACAATGACATCAGGATCGTTGGCCAACAGTCATTTGTTGGGTGAAGTGAGACCAAGCGCAGCTGAGAGGAGCCTCACTACATTCTTCTGTTCAGTCGCCTCATTTTCTAAAAAAAAAAACACGAATTATTTACAAGGTTCTCATCATAATCATCATCAAAGTTTACAGCCCATCACAAATCCACGACGTATGGTTCTAAGCCATCTGCATTCATCAACTTCCATTCATTAGGTCATCACTCCATCTAGTGGAGGGTTGCCAGCATGTGGCTGCCACTAGATAACGATTTTTCCCCATCGGTAGACAGTACTTCAAGCTATATGGCTGGCAAATTACTACTTTAACTTATAGAGATATAATATTATTAAGATTTTCAAATGGTCAGAATTGACTATGGCTACATTTTACCATCACACAACAATAATAAGTCTAAAAACAAGAATAAGTAAAAATTGTTTGTCAGTTAGAAGCTATTGAGAACATGTTCTACAATGGTTGAAAGTTCTATGAGGTATGTGAAACCTTTGAGCTATAGTGGCTTACTTAATTTTATTTTCCTTACTCAAGATCTACAGTGAATACCCTCATCACAGATGACAATAAAAATCTTGGTAATATATATACATTATAATAATGGTATTATTATAATAATGGTAATATATATATAGTTTTAATTTGTACATACCATCGGCGCCAGTGACATGTTTTTCCAAATTAAGTTTTTCCTGTGCCACCTGGTAAATACCCTCTTCTATTGTTCCAGCACTTAGTAACCGGTATATTGTTACTGGTCTTGTTTGACCCATTCTGTGACATCTGTAAGACCAACATACAATTATGACAGATAATAATCAAGGGCTGTATCATAAATAATGATGGTGAAGGCCATGTTTGTTAAGACCCAAAATGGTTCCCTACCAAACAGACTGAACTCAACTTTTACCTAAATACATATGTATATGAATTAAAACATATATAAGTCTAGTTTCTGTGATGTTAATATTGTTAGCTCTCTTAGCTCTATGGGATAGATTAGGCCTCGCGGACGCGAGCTATAAAATGGGGGAGATTATTTATTTCAGTACCCCAATTTTATTCAATAATTTTGGTATTGTGTTTTGTGATCAAATAACATGACATGGATGAGTTATCTAACCACCGTCCGAACAAGGGTGTCGGGCCCGGCTCTGAAGACTAAATCTTATCGTTCGATGAAAATAAATATAAAGTACATGCAAACATATATGAATATAATATAGGTACTCAGTGGCGGCTTTATGGAGGGGCAACCCTGACGGTCACCTGGGGTGTCAGTGTCAAGGGGACACTGTGACCCGTGAATTAACCTGATGCCATAGCCAGGTTACAAAGAAGTAAATCTTATCACCGCTTAACACCAGGTAGGATTTTCATCAATTATAAGTCTATTATTGGTAAATAATAACTACACAGTATAGTGAATAAATATAAATACAATATATAAGAAATATTTATAAAATTTTTCAGATGTTCTTCCTGTTAATAATGTTTTCAGAACTTACCTGTCCTCTGCCTGTTTATCATTATATGGATTGAAATCGATGTCATGGATGATTACTGTATCGGCAGCTGTCAGGTTAATACCCAGGCCTCCGGCGCGAGTGGACAGTAGAAATACGAAGATATCCTCTGTGTTGTATTGGTCTATTAAATCTTGCCTGCAAAATATAAAGTATTATGTATAAATTTATATGTAAATTAAGTATGAATATTCATAGTCGGCAATCTATTGACAAATTAAATAAATTTTCAAGGTAACACCTGCTGTGAAATAAACCAGAAGTGGGCTTGTAAAGTTGTTTGTAACCAACATCAACATCATTACAATCCTTCACAAGTCTACTGCTGAACATCCCCCAAGGTATGCCACAAAACACTGTACTGAGCCATTTAACTCCGATCCATAGAATTGGGGGTTGCTTTGCAGTAATCCATAATGTTAAAGATGTTACAATTAATTAACAGTCGCGAGTCCCTTCGTGCAAGTCTCACCAGATCGGCACTCCATCTAGTGGGAGGCCACCACATATGCGATTCAAGACTGCCACCCAATAACCTTTCACTCCCATTGGTTGTCCATTCTTTGAGTTATATGGCCAGCCCATTGCCACTTCAAGTTACTAATCCATATGTTTATGATATCCATTATCTTTGAAATGCTCAGAATAAAGTTTGTTACATGTGCATTGTGCACTTTGTGGTTAGTTTCCAAAATTACTAATGTTACTCCATGATGTGCTTAGACAGATCCAATAATCTTTCATTCCTGATGACACGTAAAATACGCGCATAAACTTGAAAACCAGTTGTTTAAATAATCATCAATCAATCAAAAGTATTATGTAACACCTTATTGTACTTAGTCAGGTCACAAGTTCTGTCAAAAACTTATAAAATTAATGATGCACTTTTTGATAATTATATAGAAATTATATACGAAATGAAAGGTAATTTAATTTATAATAAAATTTTGTTTACATTATTCAAAATGCCGACCCCTATTTTGAATACATGCCCTTAATCGATGCGGCCAGACATCAATCGCAGCATGCACCACACTCATATCTATTTCTGCAACTGCTGTAGTCAAAGATGCTCGGAGAGATTCCAAATTCTGATGAGGTTTAGCGCTTTCTCCTTCAAATGTTGCCGTATCTTATAATCCAGTGGGCTTAAATCTGGATTAGAAGAGGGCCAATCTATATATCCGATAAAGTCAATTCCATGGGCGGTCAACCAGTTATGCGTGCTTCGTGCCCTATAAGCTGGTGCAGAGTCCTGTTGGAATATCCAATGCCTGTTTTTGGACATTGTTTGAGAAAGAGGTTAGGACTATGTATCATCATCATCATTACAGCCTTTCACAAGTCCACTGCTGAACATAGGCCTCCCCTAAAGAATGCCACAAAGCACGGTCCTGAGCCACCTGCATCCATCGACTTCCTGCATATCTTACCAGGTCGTCACTCCATCTAGTGGGGGGACGCCCTACACTTCGCCTGCCGGTACGAGGCTGCCACTCGAGAAACTTTCTACCCCATCGGTTGTCGGTTCTTCGAGCTATATGGCCGGCCCATTGCCACTTCAGCTTACTAATCCGTTGAGTTATGTCGATCACTCTGGTTCTACTGCGGATATCCTCATTTCTGAGTTTATCACGCAGAGAAACTCCGAGCATAGCCCTCTCCATAGCTCGCTGAGCGACCTTGAGCTTCCTCATCCGGCCAGCAGTGAAGGACCACGTCTCAGTTCCGTATGTCATCACTGGCAACACGCACTGGGTGTACAGTCTCGTTTACAAGTTTTGAGGTATACCTGACGAGAAGATGTGCCGTAATTTCCCGAAGGCTGCCCAACCGAGTTGAATCCGTCGATTGACCTCTCGGTCGAAGTTGGACTTACCTAGTCGGACTATTTGTCCCAGGTAAACATACTCGTCAACAACTTCGAGCTTAGTGCTCCCAACAACTACCGGCATAGGTGTGACATGGACATTAAACATGATCTTTGTTTTGTCCATGTTCATCTTAAGACCTATCCGTTGGGAAACACTATTGAGGTCATTGAGCATAGTGCTTAGGTCCTCTAGCGATTCTGCCATAAGGACTATATCGTCGGCAAATCTAAGGTGAGTGATGTACTCGCCATTGATGTTGATACCGTATCCTTTCCAGTCCAGAAGCTTGAAAACATCTTCCAATGCAGCGGTAAAGAGTTTCGGGGATATGACGTCACCCTGTCTTACACCTCTCTGCAATTGGATAGGTTTCGTACTCTGGTTCTGTACTCGGATAGCCATCGTAGCCCTACTGTACAAGCACTTCAACACTTCGATATACCGACAGTCAACTTGGCACCGCTGAAGGGACTGCAGAACCGCCCAAATTTCGACGGAATCAAAGGCTTTCTCATAGTCCACATACGCCAGACATAAGGGCAAATTGTACTCTTCGGACTTCTGTACAATTTGCCGAAGGGTATGTATGTGGTCTATGGTGCTAAAGCCTTTTCGGAAACCGGCTTGTTCGGGAGGCTGGAAGTCATCAAGTCTGCGCGCGAGACGATTCGTAATGACTCTCGAAAACAGCACGTAGACGCGGCTCAGAAGGGAAATCGGTCTAGTTCTTCAAGAGAGCGTTGTCACCTTTCTTGAAGAACAAGACCACCGCACTTCTGCTCCACGCCTCCGGTGTAATGCCACCATGGAGGACGGAATTAAAGAGCTTCTGAAGGACTTCAAGTACCGGTTTTCCACCCGCTTTCAAAAGCTCCGCTGTAATTCCATCCTCGCCTGGGGCCTTGCCGTTTTTAAGGTGCTGGAGACCCATTCTAATCTCGCTCAGACTGAAGTCCGGGATATCATCGGAATAATGTCGGATAAGACTCGCTCTTGGGTCGTTACTCACACTTGCGTGCGGCTCCAACGATGACGTGTACAGCTGCCCATAGAACCTCTCAATCTCACTCAAAATCTCAGGTGCCCCGGAAACGATGTTGCCACATTCGGTCTTCAGCTTTGACAGTTGGCTCTTTCTGGCAGACAGATCTCTGGCAAAGACTTTGGAGCCTTGGTTCCGCTCGATCGCTTCTTCAAAACGAGCTGTATTGAAGTTGCGTAAGTCCCGCCGCATGCATTTGGAGATCTGTCTGTTCAGTTGCCTGTATGCTGTCAAATCTGTTGAAGAATGTAGCTTCATCTCCCGTCTAACAGACATGAGATTAAGAGTGTGATCGGAGAGTTTTTGTGTTCTTCTGCGGCGGATCTTGGAGAACTTAGCTCCGACCGCATGGACAGTTTCCACGAGCTTGTCATTCAAATCGTCCACTTCATTGCAGTCTTCTAGGCACTGAAAACGGTTTTGTAACTCGAGCTGAAAGGTTTCGGGACTTTGGATTAGAGCATGAGGGGGACGGAGCGTTGACTTCATTAGACGAGACCTCTCCAACTTAACGTTTAGGTTCAGTGTGCCTCTAAACATTCGGTGATCGCTGCCGGTTTTCACCCTCGCGATCACTGAGACATCACTGAACAGTTGTCGTCTGGTCATCATAATGAAGTCAATCTCATTTTTTGTCGAACCTTCGGGCTCGACCAGGTCCACTTCCTGTGGGGCCGCTTCTGGAAGAAAGACTTCATCATAAAGAGTTCCTCTTTCTCCATGAAGTCGGCCAGCTGCTGGCCCCTTGGGTTCCGTTGCCCTATTCCAAATTTCCCCACTTTCAGCTCACCGTTCTCTCTTGTGCCTAGTTTTGCATAGGACTATGTTTGTTAGGACGGTATTTTGGTGGTACACCTCAGCACTGGTTTTTACACCTTTTTCACAGAAAAACACCTCAGTTAGCCTGAATATGAGACTCCAAGCCATACCATGAGTGACGAAGGATAATATACTCGTTAAACCCTCGGAATACGCGTGCTGGCTTCTTCACTGCTGTGGGCACCTTATCATTTTGTTTATTATAACTTCATCCGAAAATAAAATTTCGCGGCATTTTTTTCCCTACAAATCGCGGGATCTATCCAGTCTAATTTTTTTCAAACGCTCGTTCAAAAAATGTCCAATCTTCTTACAATAAGCTCATAGTCCTAGGTCTTCATTGATCACTCATTTGACCGTGGTTCTGCTTAGGCCCATCTGAAGAGCTAAGGTTTTTGTTTACGAACATGATTTCGTTGGATTCGCGCCTTCACTGCTTTGATGATCGCGGGTGTCCTAACTGTACGAGGTCGGCCGGTCCTCTTACGATCTTCGAAGCTTGAATCTTCAGTGAATCGTTTGGTAGTGTGATAAACAAATCGTAGGGTGCAACGCGATAACTGCTACTTTATCCTCTTTCTTCAACCACTCCATATTTGAATATGAATTGCCTTTTTTATTTTCGACAAGCGCAAAAGTTATATTTTTAAAATTAGTAAATTTCATCTAGCCAGTATTCAAAATTTTTAAATAATAAAGTTTTGACAGACATTATGACCCGACTAAGTATAAATGTATTCTAAATTACATTAAAAGATAAGTTTATGCAGTACCTGGTTGTCATACCCTTAATCGACGAGCATGTATGTGTAGGTATATGAATGTAAAGGAGGCGAAGTGTGTCAGTGTCGTGCCAAATGCCCTCTGGTTAACATGCGTGTGTTTATGTATGTATGTACCTGTCTGTTACAGCGGTGCTACCATCTAGACGCAGGAACCGGTAGCGACGTATCGCGAGATAGGGCTCTAGGATGTCCAGCATCATGGTGAATTGGCTGAACACCAACACTCGATGACCATCCGCTTGCAGCCGCGGCAGCATCTCATCCAGTTTTTGGAACTTGCCCGAGTCCAGTATCAAGTGATCAGGCACGGAATACGACCTTATACTCTGCAGGTGAATAATAATATTAACCTTGAATTATTGTTTCGTTACAAATTTAACAGTAGTCTCACATGATGCAGGTACATGTAGAACTCATAAGTATTATTATATGAAAGTTTACATTCTAAGTTATACACTTATACAAGTCAGTTCCTAACTAAAAATCTTAGCGTAACGAAAGCCTATTCACTCTTGCCTAGACACTACATTGTTATCAGACAGCAAGAGATGCCGGCAAGTTATCCCATTCTTACATATATTGTTACATAATGATTTCTTATATAGAGCAAACAAAAATAACAATAAAAACCACTTCAGTCAATCACTTCAGTCCCCCCCGTGACATGGCCGCTGCAAACCACCCAAAACGTCGGGAATTAAAAATAAGTAAATTGAACAAGATAAAATCCGTAAAAATAGTTTTATTCAATCATATATATTCAATTGTTTGACCGCATATTGATTATTGCAATAATTTGTATATTTATTATGTAATAAATAATTGACACTACAAAAATTAATTCTAAAAACATTTGTCTGGGTTTGATCAAATAACCTTCGCACTCAACCAACCAACTGAAATGAAGGTATGAAGGATGTGTATCTAATAAAGTAAAGAAATCTGAAATGAGCTATGAAAAACATTGACAGAAACGACCCAGTTATATAAGTAATCAATATTTGATCAACTGGGGTTACTAAAAATTAATGATTAACGCATGACTATTATCATGTTAATTTCGGCTGTATTTTACTGCCCGGCTCTGCAATGATTTACTTAATTCGTGTTTTCTTTAATTATATATGGGTATAATGTTATGGTTAAAAACAATAAAACATAATAAAAATGTTTTTGTCATCTAAATTTTTGCGATGGAAATGAGAGTGAGACACATAACATGAATAATAGTAATTTCCAGTAATTTCTAGAACAATATTGACGCAATGGATGACGGTTAATGACGATAGATATTTGACACATAGCCGAGATGGATAAATTTACTGCCCAGAGAATAAAATTAAATTAGGCGCTCTCTCACATTTTAGATATTTACTGTGATTACTTCTAGTAGTGGTGAAACTATATTAACCTCTCAGACCTTGACATTTTATTGGACATACTTAGTCAGAACTATGGTCAAGCCAAAGAGTATAGTAGGTCAGGCCAAAGACAATTTTTTTAAAAGATGGTAAATATAACTTAAGAGTCATTACTATGTTCTTATCCAAAAATAAAAAATATCAAAAAATAAAATATCGAATTATTTGTATTAAGATCAAGTGAGCGCTAGAGTAACGACGATTGCAAGACAATGTGTCGATAAATGAAATGTTTCGAGAAATTACCAATTCATATCATTCCGTGGGTTTCGTAAGAGGAGACTGATGCACTGTTCAGTTCCACGGTACACGTACCTTTATACTGTGTAACAGTAACAAGGTATGTATACCGTGGAAAAGAACGTGGCAACTATAACAAGTATACCCTCTATGAGGAATATAGTGGCGGCCTATGTTCAGTGGGTTTTTTTTGAGAATGTAACGGTGTTTGTTGTAATAGTGATAAGAAAAAAATGTGAGAGGAAAAAATGGCGAACGTTTTTTTTCTAAATTTAATTTTGGTGGAACGCGGATACTCCATGCGATGTTTAGGGCAGCGTCGCAAAGGTGGGTGATATTTGTGGCAGTAAAATTCTGCGCTCCCCTTTATTTCCATGGCCCATGACCAACAGTGAAAGGAAACTGTAAGGAGAGGGAGGGAATAATTTTATTATTTGAAAAAATATTTTTGTGTGTAAAGAAAGTCATCAAACATCATCAAATAATTTATTAAACAAAAGTTGTGTAAACAAGTTCAATGTCTAGAACAGTAATAAATAACAAAACCAAACAATTACACTGAAAAGAAAAAAAATTATATATTATGTCACTTCTACAACTAAGGCAAATCTAACAAATCGCCATATGTCAAAATTCAATATCTATAAGTTAAAATCAAATAAATACTATGAAAAAAAAACAAGGACGTAGAAACACTCGATTTTCATAAAGAAAAGAATTATATAATATAACTAGATGACCAGGCAGACGTTGTTCTGCCCTTTCCGATGACCATGTGTCCTAAAAAAATCATTAAATTCACAATAAAAAATTTGAGGGCATTTATCAGGATAAAACTATCCTATCTCTCAAGTTGGACCAAACAGCACACATTGTGAAACATTTCATTGAAATCAGTTCAGTAGTTTAGAAGTTCATCGCGGACAAACAACGTGACACGTAATTTTTATATATAAAGATTATATCGATATACTCAGTAGGAGCCTCAAAAAAAATTAAATCATAGGTATATACTTTATTATGCTATCTTTGAGCAACGTCATTTTTCTACCGACTTCAAACAGTAGGAGGTACTCAAGTCGACTCTATATTTTTTTTATGTGTGTTACCTCATAACTTCCTTCTGGGTGAACTGATTTCGATGATTCTTTTTTTATTTGAAAGCTGGTACTTCACATGTGGTCCCATATAAATTTGAATAAGGTATAACTAATCTGGGAGCACGGCCGTGCCCCCGCCAAGTCGATCAAAAAAGCGGCACGGCCGTACCATCCTTTTCTCGAAGCAATTCAGGTCATTTTCGACCCCCTATAAATTCGTTGTGGATAGAACTAGAAGCCTGAATTTTCAGTAACCAGGCAGGCATTATATGAACACGGTATATTTCACAAATTTCATTAAATGTGAACCAGTAATTTAAGAATTATAATTAATCAAAGTTTCTTAATTTTGTCACTCACTGACTGACCGATCATCAAAACTCTAAGGCACTTCTAGCAGACTTAGAAGCTTCAAATTTAGAATACAAGTAGTATTTAGTGAATAAATTAAAATATTTTGTAATTTTGGTTCAGTTTTCTAGATAAAATTCAAAGATAAATAACTTTGTAATCCTATATAAATATATAGGATTACAAAGTTAAATTTGCAGTGAATGAATCAGTGTACTTGTATATTTACAATATAATGGAATAATAGGTGTAGATAGGTATAATTATGTTCAAAAGTAACTTGTAAAATGGTCAATGGAATGAGAAAGCAAGAATGGGACATCCAAAATCAAAATGCAATCGCACTAAATAATGTAATTTAATATAATAATTATGTATTACTTGTGAGATACATTGTGTTTTCATGCGATGGCCAAGTCAATCTATTTATTTAAAACATAAAATATTTTTAATATTGATATGGTCACTATGAGACGTTGTTAGGTTAGCTAATTATGTAATAACTTGAGACAGAAGGACCCTTAAGTAGGGACTGAATAAATTAACCGACTTGGTATTACGTGGATCTCACAACTTTTTACGGAAAAAGAACTGAGTTGCGAGATTTGTTGTTATTTTTATAAGTTATGTTTTTGATGGCATAATGTTATTCTTAATAATTTATATTAAAGTCGGTTGAACAATATTTTTAATTTTTAATTATTGTTGAAAACAACTTCGCCATAATGTTCACTATATATCGAAATTATAACATAAAACGCAATTTTTGCACATTTGATTTTGTGAAATATGAAAATTTGTGTTAAATACGCATGATTTATAGTGATAATTCACACTTTATATTTAATTTTCAGTTAATTCTGGCTATTAAATATAATGATACGTGAACGACACAGTATTTGAAATGGCAATTTTATAAAGTGTATAAAATTATTACGAAGCAAAATATAAGGAATTAACTTTTAAAAACAGTGTAATTACTTACCTTTTATATAAAAACTAACAAAAAACTTTCTATTGTACCCACTTATTTTTTTTTTAAATTTGTAGTTGCCTCTTACACTCACGCGGCGAAGGAAATAAGACTAAAGTATGTGACGTAAACACGACGCGTAGGTAAAGGCGGAAACTCGTAATCTGAAGTAAATTCTGTTACTTTAAAGAAGCGTAATTTAGTAACGAAACTAATTCTAATAATATATTAATTTTAAAATTCATATAAATAACATTTAAAAAATAATTGTTCTGAGCACTCTTTAACTATAGTTCTGATTAAACGTAGTGATCGTATACTCTTTGGTTCTGAGTGGTCGTTTCTAAATATTACCATACTCTTTGGAGCGTTCTAAAAATGTGACATTTGATTGCCCCATGTGTACTTCAAAGATTTGAAAGATTAAATTAAATTACTTAATTAAATTAAATCTTAAGTTCCTTTATTTTCTAACATATAATAATATTCATTTATTTTTATAATATTCCACAACTATCACACAACGCCATCTAGTCCCAAGCTAAGCAGAGCTTGTGTTATGGGTACTAGACAACTGATAAACATACTTATATATTTCTAAATACATAAATATTATAGATAAATTACACCCAGACACAGAACAAATGATCGTGCTCATCACACAAACATTTGTCCTGGGTGGGAATCGAACCCACGACCTCCGGCGTAGCAGTCAGGGTCACTAACCACTACACCAACAGGCCAGTCAAAGTTTCAATATGAATTGAAAATATCCGTACAAGGCAATCTGTGGGGAAGGCCTTTTGGGGGAGAGGAGTAGACTTTTGATAGACTGTAATGTAGGAATGAATTAATTAATACACAACAATTACTTACAGGATACTCTAACGTTAGCTTATGTATCTGGAAATCAGACAAGCACAGGAGGTCCTCAAATGCGTACTGTTCATTTTTTTCTTTGTAGCCAGGTTCCTTAACTAGGAGCGAAGCTATCTTCCTAACTGTGGCCTCATCGTAATGGTACCGCAGTAGTAGTGGATGATTGGCCAGTTTACGCATGTCCATCATCATTGATATACCACTCTGTTCTGTTGTCGCGTGTATCTGAAAAGTGTTTACAAAACCTTTAATTTCACAGTGATAACAAGTCTCTGTTCAGACTTCTCCCTAAATGATCTATTTTTCTCACAACTAATTTCGCAAGTAGATTGACATACCCTAGTAAATAAAAGTAGTTACATAATGATTTCTTATATTTACGCGAAGACTACACATTAAATAACTAATTTTCTTTTTACGGATTTTATCGCGTTTAATTTAACTTTAATTCCCGACGTTTCGGGTGCTATATACCCGTGGTCACGGGGGGACCGAGGTGTTTGACGTCCCGATGTCATAGTTAGCCTGGCTACCTTCAGTTTTTGAATATTAATTTTTGGTCCGATCTACGCAAAACGAGCTTACAGTATCTTGAAGTCTTGCAGTGGTATGCTTGGGTTTGGATTTAATTTTATTAATTATAGGATCTTCTCTATTGAAATTAGGATGTTTATTAATTTCAATAGCCTCGCGAATCATCCTTGGTAGGTATCGGTGTTCTTTTGCGAGGATTTGTGGTCTATCAAATCTAATGTAATAGCAGGGACGAACTAGAACATGTTCACACACTGCAGACTTCCTGGAAAGTCGGTGCTTCAAGTCAGCTATATGTCCTTTCACGCGGGTGACCACGGGTGCTGTCAAACGCCCGAAACGTCGGGAATTAAAAAGTTAAATTAAACGCGATAGAATCCGTAAAAATTAGTTTCATTTAAAAGTAGTTACGACTATCATCGTAATCGGGCTGTAAATAACCCACTGGACGTGGGCACCTTGCATAGTATTGAAAACTTGCTGTAATGTCATTCACATAATTAACAATACTCCCAGATAGTAGCATATATGTTAATATATGGTTATATTATTCATATATCAAAAGCCATATGATCTTTTCTTGTTTTGATTTTCTTTTTCTTTTAATTCACTAAATAGTTACCAAAATTACTACACTCGACAAACAAGTTAGTGTTAATAATGCCAGACTTTCACACCATATTATCTCGTGGGTGTCGTAAGAGGCAACAGGGGGAAACAAAACAGCAGATGAGCAGTAGTGTCATCCTAATAATCCACTTGCCAAGTGTGGCAACTATGACAAATATCTCCCCTATGAGGTAATCTATGTGCTAAGCCTATGTTCATCAGAAGACTTTAATAGACTGTAACGGTAATGGTAACTTTCACACCATGAAGCTCGCTTAGTATATTTGGTCTAGCCTCCGAGGATTTGCTTAATTATCACATTTGGCAGGCAGATAGATAATTGCAGTACAGTTTTCTAGTATTTTCCATAGATGCATCTTACGACACCCACAGTACGAAATGAGTATATAATAAAAATATAGAGAATGACATATTTTTTTTTATATGAGAACAACTGCAACACCAGGGGAATTGCAGATGCGTTGCCGGCCTTTTAAAAAAGAGTAGGCTCTTTTCTTGTAGGTCCCTAAGTCGTACTGGTCCACAAAAATTGCTGGTGGTATTCGATTCCACAAAGAAGTTGTCCGAGGAAAAAAGCTGATGTGATTAAATATTTACCGTGCCATCTTTAGCAGAGAAGCCTGCAATTAAGTTCTTGTACAAGTTCTGCTGTCTCTCTGACATGGAGCAAAGCTCTGTGTGATTAGTTTTCTTGGGTAAGTCCTGAAGGACATCCCGCTTTAGCCTCCGTAGTACGAAGGGCTTCATGATCCTCTTTGCCTGTGTTATCTGACTTTGTTCAAATGCTGGTACTTCATCTTCCACACTACTGTCGGTGCCGTTAGTTTTCTTAGTTGCTTTTACTTTCTGGAAAAAAAAAAGGAAAAATATACAATAGTTGGTCTTTGTTTAGAAACCCTGTTGGTGCCAATATTGTGAACAGCAAAAATTATTGGTTTTATCAGGTCTGATTGAGTTCCAACTGTCCCCATTTCTCTGAATTTGTATCCTAACCTTCCTGCCATCAAACTGCTTAATCTATCTTTTTTACCTTGTTCATAGGTTCAAATAAAGATTAAAATTACAGTCTGTTATAATTACAGTCTGTTCAGCGCAGTCACTCCTGGGAAATTGACAGATTTCAACAGTTATCAGAAGTTATCGCCGTGGTCAAAATCAGCAAAAACAACACCACAGCTAATGTGACAACAAAACTCATTCTTCAGTCATTCATTTTTACTCTTTCTCGGAATCAAGACCAATAGAAAAGGAATATATTAATGGACAGCCTGACTTACCACATAGCAATGTCAGAAGTTTAAGTTAATTAAGTAATAAAATATATCTATCTCTTTGAAAATTAAAATGTAATAGTATTAATTAAATCAAAATATATAAATTGGATAGCACTGTAGTCTGTAGAATTTAAGCCATTTTTATCCTCAATTAGTTACTTACTGAGTTCTTTTGGAACAAACTCCTGAGATCGTCGGTTTTTCCTGAGAACATATGGGGCATCACAAAGCAGAGTAGTGACATAAGCTCCAGGAGATTGTTTTGTAATGGCGTCCCTGTCAGCAGCAATCTGTGTTTGGACTGAAATAATAATTATTGTGTAAGTAAGAGGTCGCCGTATAGTGGCGGTATAAGAATATCCACTAACCCATAGCACTTCGTGGGCGTCGTAAAAGCGACAGAAGATAATGAAACGGGAGATGTAAAGCAGCATCTTTCTGATGACAACTCAAAATAATAAAAAATCTTAAGTTAAAATACCCCCTCTATGAGGCAATTAGGGTGACCTTTGTCCAGCAGAGAACTTTTGATAGGGTGCAATGGTAATGAATGATAGTAACAGGAGCAACATATAAATATTAAAAGAAACCTATTTCGTCCTAAAGTTAAGTTTTCCCTTAAATTTTGACGTTGTATTAAAGTCAAGGACACAGACATACAAACTCCTATACTACCCGTGCGGTTAAAGAATGTGATTGAAAATGGCGTTGCCGCCATTCACTTCTCGCTCGCACACAGTCGCTATCTATTCTCACACCTACCGGTAAAGACTGCAAAAAACTATGTTGCGATATGCGTTTTTCGTACGTTCTTTAACTTCAGTCCAACTTGTCATTAAAATAATAATAATAACATATTTATTCATTGACCAAAAGTAACAAAACATTTAAAAGCTAAACTAATACAAAATTAATATTTTAAGAATCAATGATTAGTGATAAAATGCCATAAATTAGAAAAAATAATTCAGTACGGGTTTTGAGCGTTTTTATTTATTGTTTACCTTTATAATTATTGTTGATTTTGTTTGTTAACATTTTTGTATAAAATATTTTTTTAAATTTCGATTGTCTGTCTGTCTGAGCTTATCTTCGGAATGGCTGAACTGATTTTAATGAAACTTTACGAAGAATACTAGGAATAATCTACACTAATTGTTATCCGAAATATTAAGAAATATTATTAAAAAGAAATATTGATAAAATAAAATAAATGGTATTTAATGATTATCTTGAGTCCAGATAACGCCACATTAATTCATCCCGCCCAGACGAAGCCGGGGCGGGTCGCTACTTGTTAGTTATAAATGTTATTTTAAAATTAATGTACCTACTTGCGGATACAATTCTTTTCACACGTTTTTCAATCAACCGAATGATATAACATTATAACGATATACCGTTATTAGCGGGTTTTCGCTATTGATTCTGTACATGTTGACGGTACGGACTTGATGAGCCGCCATTTCTAATCCCATTCTTTATCCGTACGGACTGTACAGTGTTCTTATATCATGGCGAATTTGCTTAATCAATACATAAAAAAGTTATTGACAATTTCAATTATCGCTCATCAAATTTTTAATTACTTTCCAAAGGATCCTTCTTCTCATTAAAAAGGACTCAAAAACTTAAATAACTCATACTGTGTAACCAATTTGCTTTCTTTTTTTTTTCTTGATCAGTCCATAAAATCTGGGTATTGTACTTCTGGCATAAACAAGATGGTTATCCACCATCTATTGAATGCCATAAGATTTTTTCAACATTTTCCATAGTTCATACACACCCACGGGACGAAAGGGAGTGATGGATTACGTCGCCATTATATGGCGGTTTAATTCTTAATCAAGGCTGTATGGTTTCACCCTTCCTTTTCTAAAACAAAGACAAATTCGCGGAGGTTCATCATTGTTTTTTTTTTAATATAGAATAAGGGTGACATACGAGGACACAGTCCACCTGATGATAAGTGGATGCTGTGGCCCATAAACGTCTACATTTAGCTTCGATTAAGAATCAAAATGCAGATACGTTGTCATCCCTGAGGACATTAATAGAATGCCACATTTCCAGTAAAAATGGTCTCCGGTTCTCTACACTCACCACACAAAACACAGCAGTATTAAGCTGCATTTTACGCTGATATTCTGTGAGAGCGTGGTCCTACGCCGTTCGAGTCGACCCATTCGTACTACAGTCATAATATAGCTGCAGCGTAACTCTATTACGAAATAAAATTTTACTTTTAGCAAGTGATGAATGTGTACATTAAAAAATTGAACAAGTTCATACCTTAATTTTCAGTAAGTTATCATATCGTTGAGTAGACATATTCTTCAGCATATGCGCTTCGTCGTAAATAACATAGTGCATTGGTGTTATGCGGAACATCTTACGTTCTTCGGGGCAACTGCTCACCATGGTGTAACTAAGAAAGAAAAAAAATTTGTACCACAAAGCAAATGTAATACATTGGTTTATTAAGCAATAGAAACCAACTCACGTAGTAAGGACTACATCAATGGAGTCTAACCCTCGTGCATATTCTACTCGCAGCTGTCGCCTCTCCTCAGGGTGTCCATAGTACTTGCTGACACGCAGTGACGGACACCAGCGTTCTAGCTCACCACTCCAATTATCTACAAATGTTCACCAATTAATGTACTAACTGTGCCCGATCGTAAACGCTAAAACCCTTAGACTGGAAACAAAGGCAACTCTACCAGTGCAAGGTGCAAACCAAGTCGCTTGTCCAAGGAACATGTTGGAGTGAAGTTTTAAAAAAAAGCATGTGCTTCTGAATTATAAAATATTAGGACACGATGGGTGTGACTAGAACACTTGGTTGCAATTTCAAATTATCATGATTTTTGTAGTGTTAACTAAGCAGACATATCCCATGGGTGTAAAATAGAATAGAATAGAATAATTTTTTATTCAATATAGATTACATGTAATTCTTCTTAAGTCATTTTTTTACTTTCACCACTGGTTCGGAAAAAAACATATGTCCTGGGAAGAACCAGCAAGAAACCCAGCGGGACTATGTCATAAAACGCGATAGGGAAAAATAAAACAGAAGATCAGCAGCATCTTCCTGATAACAACTCAAAATAATAAAAAACTGCAGTTGCCAATCCACCTGCAACATGGCAGCGTGGCAACGATGGCAAATATACCCAATGGCGCCATCTATGGAGGTGTCCTATGTTTAGTAATGGACTTTTGATAGGCTATAATGAATGAAGCACACCCAGTATGTGGTATTATTCACATAAACCTAGATTATTCATAAGCTAGAAAATAAACTTATACTTTTCCTTGACAATAAATTCCTTAATCTATGTTTTTTAATTAAATGCTTAGCATTTAATCAGCCATTTAATCTCCAAATTTGAATGTGGTGGGACAACACCCTAAATAGGTTATGAGGTCTTTTTTTTATACTCGAAGATGTTTAGCCTCTTTTATAATTCATGCAAATATCACTTTAATCCTGAGGTGAGACAACACATCTGCATTTTGATTCTTAATTGAGATAGATACCATCAGGTGGACTGTGTTATTGTTTATAACCAAAAATTTAAAAATGAACTCTGGCCACAGACCATGTCCTTGACATTGACATGGAATACTTATTATTACAGGAAAATCAATACAATGGCAGTTCCCACGTGAAATTATTCAAAAACTGTTTTCTAAGTTTGGTAATAAATAAATAGGTAAAACATCAATACTTTGATTTTGTGTGTAACCCATCCAGTTGTGTATTGTATCAAAGTGATACCAGTTAAATTTTTCTAGATAAAACCTTACCTAAGGTAGAAGCTGGTACAACAATCAAATGCGTGCCTTTAGCCTGTCCTGTCTCCTTGAGATGCGCAAGAAAAGCGATAACTTGCACAGTCTTTCCGAGACCCATTTCATCAGCAAGTATACCAGACACACCCTGTTTATGTAGAACAGCTAGCCAGTTGAGGCCTACCAACTGATATGGAGCCAGCTTCAAACTGGAATCATTCAGAGTACAAATTGTCATTCTAAATGGTAATATCAAATAGTAATTAGTAAAGACAGTATTTTTATCCATTCAGTATGGCCTATTCAGAAGGGCTGTGATGATGATGATGATGATGAGTATGGCCTATTGAAAATTCACTGCTGATCATAGTCCTCTCTATATTTATTTCCATAATTTGAAATAGGTGCCACATTAGGCAGGCACGGCAACCTCTTTTTATATATTTTTTTATTATTTTAATGGTATCAGGGCAGCTTTTCATATACAATATAGGTATAATATATATACACTCTCATTACAAAGTGTGGTTAATTGATAATCTCGGTCTAAAATTATATAGTTTAAGAAATCTTCCTAACAAGAGAAGTCCCTTAGCCACGGAGACATTTGTTGTCAAATTCCATACTATTTATTTTAGTTTAAATATTTATACGTAACTACAATATTGATAAGATTTATTGATTAAGTTTCAGCTATAACAGATTACAGCTTTAACTCGAAATTAATTATGAACTACTTTTTGTAAAAAGACAGACATGGTTTTAAATTAGAAAATATTGAAATACAAGACAAAGCATTGTTTACTATTAAAACAATACATATCGTATTTTAGATGACGATTACACGATTTTGGACGCTCGAGAATTGATACTTTTTAAACAGTATATGTTCAGAAAAAAATATGCGCAAACATGAAATACAATACCCGTCGCCGTAAATCCCAGCACTACCACCCCCAGCACCACCATTGGATTCACGGCGACAGGTATAGTGCGCACGATTGAGGGAGGATGTGAGGTCCCCTTAAAACTGGGCAGAACACATCATTTTCTTTCTTTACGTGGAATTAAGCAAATTAGTTTATAACAACCCCATTATAATGGATTTCCACAAGTAACGCCTGATTTTATTAATTATCTTAATAACTTTTGTCCACCGAATGTCGCACGCTTACTTCGTGCTAGACAAATATGCGTTCAGGGGAGAGGGAACCGCTAAAAGTATTTTAACGTCGGGAATCCTCGCCTTAACATTCAAAATTTGTAATCACTGTTTTACTTGAACAATCACAACTTTTTTAAATTGTAAACTAACCTTGAGTCCAATATGCTTGGTTGCTGAAGCCTACCAGCGCCAGCCGCAACTGCCGCTTCCAGCTGTTGCGCTAGACCCACACACTTTTTCATCAACCGCTGAATATTGTTCCTTGTACTTAATAACTCTTGTGTTGAATTCAATAATTCAGTGCTAAGCGCTTTGCTACTGTTGAATTTTTCCACCTGAAATTAGATTTAGCCATGGTGTTGATAAGTTAAAATATCTGTATTTTTTTAATTGTATACGTTTTTGATTTCCTGAAATGTATTTCTTCAAATTTCTATTAAACAACTTTGAAAATGACTATACTGTTTGTTAAAATAATAAATACTTTTTTATTTTTCCTGTTTGGTGGCAGGATATTAAATGTTTATATATGTATGTTTTTGTTGTAGATTTGGAAGCCTCAAAAGTAAGCTACAAGATAAGATTTCATTTAACTTCTCTGATGTCACTCCCTGACTTGACATATACAGAATTCTATTAAGAGATAAAATAAAGAAGAAAAAGATGATTTTTTTTTAAAATCACTATTAAGTTAACAAATTAGTTAATGTATCACAAATCTCATACAAAATTCATGTTTTCGAAAAGTCAAATATTGTTATTTAAAAGCTTAAGATTTTGGAGAATTAAAATCATTACATACATAACATTAGGATCTATTTTTTTTAAATCTATAGTTTAAAATTATATAACTCTAAAAATATGTAAATTTTCTCTCATAATATTCCTTTAAGGGGGAGGCCCTTTCATTAAATTATATTACTTACCATATCTAACCAGCCCTTAAATGGCCTTAGGGCAATAATAGCCTCTGCTTTCTTCTGTGAGCAACCACTGAGTAGCGACAGCTCGTTCATGTTGCTTGTGTTGAGGAACTCAAACACTTTCCTCTTATCACCCACTAAATCATCAGTTATTTCATTATCTGAATCATCACTGAAAGAAAAACAGGAAAACTAGGACAATTTAAAAACACCCATGCATAGATTAAATTTTAAGAGATTTTTTTTATTTTACCGATTTTATCTGAACATAGAACAGAATACAATCATTTTTATTCAATTTAGATTACAAGAACACTTATTGAAAGTCATTTAAGTTTTGCCACTGGTTCAGAAAAAAAAAACCTCTGTCCTGGGAAGAACCAGCAAAAAACCCAGCAAGACTTTTTTTTAAACATTATTTTAGATTAAATTATTTTATTCTTTAATTTTCCTTTTTATATGTGGTATAGTTGAAGCACGAGTGGGTTGGCTTGACCGGGGAAGGACCACACTCTCACAGAATACCAGCGTAAAATAGCAGCTTAACATTGCTGTTTCGTATGGTGAGTGTACAGAACTGGAGACCCTTTTTACTGGAAATGAGGCATTCTATCTTAGTCCTTACGGGTGACAACGCATCTGCATTTTGATTCGTAATCGAGGATAGATGTAGATGTCTATGGGCCACAGTAACGACTTACCATCAGGTGGATTGTGTGCTCGTTTGTCACACCTATCCTATAAAAAAAATTCAATTAAGTATGGAAACATATAGAAACAGTATGGTAGCAATCACCTCATTCCTAGGGGTTATTATCAATCTTGTACTCTATAGAAGTATAATAATTAATAACCATTATTAAACAATTTCTACTTAATAAAAAATTTAAGCCTTTTCATAGTTAAGTCCTGCATATTTTTTGGGACTTTGTTGTTATAGTCCAGGGTACACTGTGCTAATCAATGTAAACGGCTCTGTGGATTTTGAAAAGGTCTCCACCCCTTATTGTCAACAGTCCATGCATTCAAAATGGTTATCCTAGTTGTTTGTAATGTGAACAGCAAAGGAACAGAATAGTTTGCCTGCATTTGCATTTCCCTCTGATTCTTATATGTCTTCTAAAGGCAAGAGTAAACTTACCCCCAGGTAAAAAAAATCATCAATTTCTGAACCATGACATAGGTAATCATCAAATCAAAATCAAATCATCTATAAAAAGATGCTGAATAAAAAAGTCTATATACCTGTCATAAACCCTATCATCTTTCCCTTTCCTAACTCCATAGTCGTCATCCTCACTGCCACTACTCCCTCTTCTTGCTCTCCCACCTTTAGCTGCAAGTGGTTTTCTCACTATGACAGTGGGACCACTAGTCACCCTTACAATACCCATATTCCCATTAGAACGGGACAACTGTCCTGAGATACTAGGTCTAGGGGTAATAATGGTAGAGGGAGTGGCTTTCTCGTCACTCTCAGGGTCATATTTTAAAAGTTCATCTCTGGTTCGCTCCTCATTCCATCCTTGTTTTACCAATACATTTTTTATGAGCTGCAAAAAAGAAATAATGCTATAAAATAATATATCACTTTAACATAGCTCTATACTTGATACTTTTATACTTTCAATCACCTAATTTCTAATTTTTAAGGAACTAATTAATTATCCATTTTCTTTATGTAAAATAAGCTTAAATCTTTGCTTCAGTCTTCTAGGTAATTGTAACATAATGTGTAACAACTGTATTGAACAATATGGAAAATTACTGCCATAATATTATAGATTAGAATAATTTTTATTCAATATCAATATTTTAAGAGTTATGTGTAAAATATTAAAAATGTTGTCTGCTTCATCCATACAATTTACAAAATTGTTTCACATCATTAGCCAAGTATGCTGCTAATCTAAAATTACATAAGGTGGTAGATTTGTTTCAACATAATTACAGCCCATCAGATGTCCACTGTTGAACATTTCTTCACCACAGATTCCTACAAAACATAGTCCTAAGCCACCTGCATCCATTAACTTACTGTATTTTTCACCATGTCATCACTCCACCTAGTTGAACCCCTAATGCATGGAAGTCATCCAACACTGAACTCGCCACTAAAAGCTGCTGCACTCAATACCCATTCTTATCCATTAGCTTAAAATTCTTAAAGATACTGGTGTCATTGAATCTTCAGCCTATTGACCCGTTTTTATATACAACATCATAAATGGCAAAACATTACACTACTAAAACAAGTATATCTATACACAACTTATTTGTCTGATTAATTTTAGAAAAAACTAAGTTTATAAAGTTTGAACAATGAGATTAAAATTTTAGATTTTACTTTTCCTACATAACAATTGGGGCCGTGGTAGCTCAGATGGTTAGCATTTGCTGTAAATTTCACAGTATGCGAGCACCACGGGTTCGATCACCGCCGGCACCAATGAAAATATTAATTGCAATTTTAAGTGCTGATTTACCACATGATGAAGGAAAACATCTTGAGGAAACCGGCATGTCTAAGAAATAAAAAATAATATTTCGAAGACATGTTGTGAAGTTCGCCAACACACATTGGGGCACTGCGGCTCACACATCCTTGCCCTAAAACCCTCTCAGAAGTGAGAGGAGGCCTGTGCCCAGAAGTGGAATGTATAAAGGCTGTAACTTTAACATAAATAATTTTTATTGACTATGAACATTTTTAATTGTGGTGTATAATACGAGGGTGGATTGAAAAGTACTCGGCCTAACACAGATCCATTCAATTCTAAAAATCAAATCTACCGACATTATTTAGTTCAGTTCAGACTAGTTCATTGTGTGAAGTTCGAAACGTGTGCGATAATTAGTTGTGATTTTATAAATTTATTAACAAAGTAATCGGACATAATTTCCGCGAATGGAGCAAATCGAGCAGCGTGCCGTCATTATGTACCTCCATAAGAAGGGGCTATCATCAAAAGCCATCCATGATGACATGGTCAGTACATTAGGCGATTGTGCTCTGTCATATTCATCCGTCAAAAAATGGATAGCAGAATTTAAGCGTGGTAGAGAGAGTGTGAAAGATGAACCCCGCTCTGGAAGGCCTTCGACGTCAACTACTGACGAAAATATTAAAAAAGTACTTGATTTAATAATGGGAGACCGCAGATTAAAAATTAGAGAGATAGCCGAGATTATAGGCATCTCTTATGAACGAACTCAAAACATCATTGTCAACGAGTTGGGTTTCCACAAGGTGTCTGCGAGGTGGGTTCCGCGACTGCTTTCAGTTGAACAAAAAAGGACACAATTGACTATTTCACGCGACTGTTTGGAGTTATTTGAAGCCGATGCAGATGATTTTTTGAATCGTTTTGTTACTATGGACGAAACATGGGTTCATTACTGTACACCGGAAACAAAACAACAATCAAAACAGTGGAGAAGACCTGGTTCACCACCCCCTAAAAAGGCTAAGTCGATTTTGTCGGCAAATAAGGTGATGGCTTCAGTATTCTGGGACTCGAAAGGTGTGATTATGATTGATTATCTTGAAAGGGGTCAGAATATAAACTCTGATTACTACTGCACCTTACTACGTCGTTTACGAGAGGAAATAAAAGAAAAACGTCAAGGAATGCTCAGAAGAAAAGTCCTGTTTCATCAAGATAACGCCCGTGTTCACACGTCAGTACAGTCAATGGCTAAAATTCACAACTGTGGCTTTGAACTGTTACCGCATCCGCGGTATTCACCTGATCTGGCACCATCAGGCTTCTTTCTGTTCCCTAACCTAAAAAAGCACTTGGGAGGTCAAAGATTTTCGACAAACGACGAGGTCAAAGCAGCTGTAGATGCATATTTTGACTCTAAGGAAGAATCATTTTTTTTCAACGGTCTAAATGCTTGGAAGGGGAGGTGGCAAAAGTGTATTGAACTTGATGGTGATTATGTAGAAAAATAAAAATATAACTGATTTAGTATGTGTTTATTTTCTTGGTTAGGCCGAGTACTTTTCAATCCACCCTCGTACAAACAGAAAACAAAAACAATTCCCATAAAATCCAAGCGTACTCAAGTTATGTAACATGTAAAAATAAAACCATTTTGTAACTTGCCATAGGAGATATTTCTGGGAACATTTCCAGCATGTTCCGAAACCTTCTCTCCTTTACAGCTGTAGTGAGCTCTACTGGTTTACTGGCAGGCTTTTTAGCTGGTGATGCAGAATCATCAGAATCAGAATCAAGTATTCTAATCCTCTTGTAGACAATTGGCCCATTTTTACCAACAGCATTGGGAGCAGGCATTCTAATTTGAGGTTCTGAAGAAATTAAACACAAATATCAATTTATTTATAAAATATCATGCCCTAATTGCATTATCTATATCAGCTGCCTTCAAAATATGGAGGTTTAAAATTTCTCTGTATGTTTTTTCTATTGTTTTTATTGATTAAGGGTAAAAAACTAACACACATTCTACTTGATGTTAAATGGTTGCTGTGGCCCATAGATACACATCTAAATGTATCCTCAATTAATAATCATAATGTAATATGAAACAGCAACATTTAGCTGTTATTTCATGCTGGTATTATATAAGAGTTGGTCCTTCCTTGGTCAAGCCAACCTATCTGTGCTACAACCTTAATATCAAATGCACATATTATTTTATGCAATATCTTCATCAATTGTGATGATTCTTTTTTATTTTAAGTAGGAGTAAGGTACAATATGGATTTAATGTAACTGTTTAGACAACATTGAGTTTGTGATAATCCGTTAAATTTTGAAGTCAGCTTTAACACTTCAATACAAGTGTATTAGCATCAACTAAAATGTGAAATTATGTAAACATTTTTTGGGTACAAGCAAAACCTTGTTTCTTTGTTGTTAATACAAGTTACTAAACAGTTTTTTTGTGTTTCAAAAGCTTTATATGCCGTAAAATAAATTGGTACTTTCATGTGAGTTATAAAGTATGCACAAGTATTAAACACCAGAGAAAAAAACAATTCCACCTCTCTTTCCTTCCTAAACAACTCCTTTATTATACAATCAAAAATCTTAACAATAATTGAACATTTTAAATAACTAAAATTTTAATAAAAAGTGAAAGCAGAAGTTAGTGGAGGTATTTTACGCTTTTGAGAGGACTAAAGAATATCACAATGAAGTACTTCATCCCATATTACCACAATTTACTTGGAAAGTCTTTAAAATCTAAATTATTTAATAAATTTAGTTAAAATGGTAAATTGTAACATAACACACATTATATTGAACAATGAATGATTACAAATTATATACAGCTTTTATTTGTCTTACTCATTTGCATTTCTAGGATTTATAATTTTTTTAAATAATATTAAATTACAGAAAAAATAATCTTGTGTTAGTTCTCATATCTTGCAATTTAATTTATGCACTTTATTATAATCTGTTCAGTATATTTCTTTTACTATGTTTTGTTTAGAAAATCAATAAAATAATTCAACAACTATCATTAATGAGATTTCAATAAAAACATAATTTCTCTGTTATTACTAGTATATTTTAAATTTCACGTGGTGCAACTCGCACAATAAATTGTTACACTTGCGATTATAAATTTACACAAATTCTTGAAAAAACACGCTTACAAATTAGAAATATTTACTTTAAAGAAACGTCTGAATTTTACCTAATCATATTATATTACTATTTACAAAACCCAGAACCTTGAAAAAGTCATGTTTCGATGGGGTCACAATTCAAAAACGTGGTTAGTGATCAGAACAGCCGGAATTTAGTATAGTTTTACTACCAGTTTCGCAAAAAAGACCATTACTTACGAGAGTTTGAAGATGATGCCGCAATAGCTACTGAACCGCTAGTTCCAGAAGCGTTTGGTTTTCTTTGAAACCTGTACTGTCTTAGAAAACTCAATACGCTAGGGCTGGTACTTTCAGACATCTCTACAGTTATACTTTAGGTAATTGCACTGGTTGAATAAGTAACTGCAAATTCTTTAATTAATTCTATAAAATTACGAAAATATAATATCGCATTCGCATCACCAAGTGTAAGCATTAAGACAACACTGCGGCCTTACTGCGGCCATTTTTGTCCGCGAGACTAGAAGTACAACTCGGTATGTCAACCTAGAATCGTTAAGCCGAAAATCGATGTTTTAGCTATAGAAAACCTAAAGCGCCTTATTCACGGCACGGTCCATACAAAACAACAATGAGTAAGATTGACGTACGTCAATAATTACGTACGTCAAGTCTACACATTATCGTTTTGAGTCGTGCGCACAAAAGTGACCATACTCTAGAAAGAGATAAAGCGGCTATGCGGCCAATACCTGTCTCTTTCCTGCAAGCTTGATTGGCCCACGTCCTGCAAGGCAATGACGTGAACCAATCAGAATTTCACGTGGATCAATCAGAATTCTAGAAAGAGGCTACCACTGGCCGCACATTCACTTTGTCTTTCTCCCTCTTTACGGTCTGTATTCACTGCACAACTGAATACGGAACGCACTGTCCATACTCTTTATGTCTATGGTCGTGCATGACCTAGGCGGGACGTACAGCAAGATGGACCGTGAATAAGGCGCTTTAACTCGATCACGTACATTCAACTATAGAACTCTGGTGGGAATAGCGGTTTGCTCCGTCGAAACGTTGGTGGTTTGACTTTATTACCGTTGAATTGTGTATTAACAACAATTATAAACCATTTTACCCAAAGTGTAAAAGAAAGCCCTATTATTATCACTCTACTGTCTAGTAGGCGTTGGTGGAAGAAGTCTGGTAGTAATCAGTGACCTAAGACTTATCGTAACAGAAAGATTAAGCCCCGACTTCAGAATGTGAAGTTATTGATTCTTATTAGTTTTTTTGAAGATGGCTTTAACATTTTATTTCAGGTTCATTTTTTACCTTAACGAGTGACAAAATGGCAATTTGCGTGATTAGACACTCTTAAAATAGGGTTCTTACGTAAAGCTCGATTTTCGTTATATAACATGGTTTATTGATATTCTCGGATTTAAATTACGGTTCATTTCCATACTTTGTATGTGTATGATACTTCATCCAAGCTCTAATCTTTTGTTCGCATGTTTACCCTTGACTTCTTTCGTAAAACAAATTCTGGTTTAAACCAAAAAGAGAACTTTGTTTTAAATATTTTGTTGGTGACACGAATAGTATTAAATTTGCATTCCTTAAATGATAACAGATACACTCTAAAAATCAAATTTTAGGGTAAGTGGTGCATACATACATCAAAAACATTTGTCAAGTTACCATACACTTTTGCATTTGCCTATAAAAAAGTTTCGGTAGTAATACATTTAATCATAAAGCAACACGGGCCGCTGACGTACCGGAGGGGATTAGCTATACGCAGACGTTCCCCTGTGTCAAAATATAAGTCCACACATTCCTATACGTACAATAAAAGTACTTACAACGACACTGCTCAGTAGACTAAATTTAGTTTCGCGACTTAATCGACGTCCTACAAAAATGCCGAACTGTACTGTTTTTTCTTTTTTGCTGCGAAAAGAGATCTGCCACGTCAAATTTACAAAAAGATGGCGTTGCCATTCATATGTAAGTGATTCATAATAACATTGGTACTTTTTACTTCATTTAAATCTTAAAAGTTACAATAATAAAAGTTTTTTTTACCAACACAGACCGCTCGCCCTCACCCCTCATACAATATGCGGTTCAGTAGAGGGAGCGATTGATCCGATTCTGTATCCGAGTTGTCTCTGTCACCGAGCGATATTTTTGATCTATCGGATTATAGATAGTTATCGATATAAATGGCAAAGGCATATGGTCTATACAGCCATATATTTCGTGCATATAGCTTAGGTAGTCATTTCTGAGATTAGGTTTTCTGATTTATTTAATATATATTGTGAGCTTTATTATAATATAGTTTAATATTAAAATTTCATCAAATTAAATATAATACAATACTTAAGAGTATTAATATTAAAATTACTAAATGTGAACTATATATTACAGGTTTCCTAAAGATCAGGATTTAAGATGAAGAGATATATGGACAAATTTTCGTAATAATAGGCTTACCAGGATTCCCATAAGAAGTAATGTCATTTACTTAGATCATTTCCAGAGCTCTGATTTTCAAGTGATTGCAAACAATAGAAGGCAATTGGTCGAGGGCACCAAAAAGTGTATTTTTTCCATAAGCTTTTTTATATCATGGAGAAGACAAACTAGCGTACAGTCAACCTGATGGTTAGTTGGTTAGTGGCCCAAGGACATTTACGATCTCAAGTCCAACAAACAGCTTGAGATAGCAAATGCGTCGTCAACCCTGAAAACTAAGATGTAATACCTCGTGCCAAATGTAAAATGTTGAATATGTAGTACAGTATAGTGTGTCGTTAGTAATAGTTGTGACGCTCTGATTTATCAACTTAAAAAATGAACAATGTTAAATCTAATTTTCTCGAGCCATCAATTATTATTTACTTTACCAGATGACGTACTATCATCTTAAGATGCTATTAGTGCCACTCTTATTATTCCTGATTCGTTGACAACATCATTTCCTCCACGTGAGAGTTTCATTTTAATAGTTTATTGAGGTTGGATTTAGAATCGTTTGGTAGGAATTTGGAAGAGCAAGGTGTTATATTTGGTAGAGGTTTGGTCCCAGATTAAAACAATACCTCTCGCATCCGTAAAGGGTAATGCTCTTTCAAGAAAATAAAAAAAAACGAATATAACCTAAAAATGGGTAAAACATGGAAAAACAAATGAAATATTACTGTGAAAGCTGGATAGTATACATAATTTTGTGTAAGTGCGACAAGGACGTAAGACCATGTCAAAGACTAGTATCACATTATTATACTTCTATGGTATTTTTATTGTTCTGTGGTCTATACTCTCAAAACAAATTATGTTTACAAACAATAAAGAAATCATTATTACATACTTTACACCAAGAAATCCTTTCAGTTGAGTTAGGTTAGAGCGCTGCGCTTAGCTCCCGCCAGCCTTCGTAGTTATTTTTTTACTGCCCAGTAATACTTGAGCACTCAGAAATCCTTTCAGTTGAATCAGGTTAGAAGGCTGTGGCGGGAGCTGAACTGCGCTTCGCTCGCTCCTCAGCCTTCGTAGTTATATTTTTTTACCGACCAGAAATACCTTGTTATCTTTCTTTTAGCATTGGAAAGACATTGAAACTTTAGCGTTTCATAAAACAGTGAGAGACAGAAGGTCTTATGAGCAAGAAGATATTAACAAGGATACAACAGAGATATCAAGTGACCTTTGTGAAGGCGGCTTTGACGATATCAACCTAATAGTATGATTCAACATTTTGTGTTTACCTGATTTCCAATGTAGAACAACTAAGTAGTTTATTTTCAAATTATATTATTAATTAAAATAGCTCTTCTGCATTTTTATTTACTTATTGACCGGTTGTTATTGCATAACATAGACCATCACCACAGAATGACGAAGTTTCAAATCCCGCTATTTCACAAAGCTCAGTTCCAAATGCCCCTATATCGCTGATCTCTATATATGGACTGGCTTTAACCGTGACATAATAAGGCGATTTGATTTTCGCCATTTTGGGCCCGACAGCAGAAGTGAACGTCTACGAAACTAATAATAGAGATAAGATACCGTGAAAAAATATATCGATAAGAATTCTATACCCAGGCCTAACCGTAATATCCATTCTATTTATGTATCATATTAATATAAATCCATATAATAAACGGATTAGTAAGCTGAAGTGGCAGTGGGCCGGCCATATAGCTCGAAGAACCGACAACCGATGGGGAAGAAAGGTTCTCGAGTGGCGGCCTCGTACCGGTAGGCGAAGTGTAGGGCGTCCCCCCACGAGATGGAGTGACGACCTGGTAAGACATGCAGGAAGTTGATGGATGCAGGTGGCTCAGGACCGTGCTTTGTGGCATTCTTTGGGGGAGGCCTATATTCAGCAGTGGACTTGTGAAGGGCTGTAATGATGATACAATAAATAAATGTATCAATTAATAAATAGGCCTTAGACACAAGCTTTATACTTCATTTAAAACAAGAATCGACGCTGCGTTGATCTATCAACGTTTTTATTCACAACTACAGAACGAATTTTGTTTGGGGTTTCAAATGAGAAAATGCCTATCTGCATTGCGGAGGCAAGAACGGATTATGTCGGACTTGTACCTACTAAAACCAGCGAGGACCCCTCCTTATTTGAGGACTTCCCTAACCCGATATGTGGAGGCCATGGAGCCAAGAAAAAACGAGCACTCGGAAGCACCAAGTGGTATAGTCCCGCCAAAGTCGCGGAGAATAGTCGAGTGGCGCATTGCCATACCAACAATCCTCTTCTTTTGCGACACCACCTCGGCTGCAGCGATATAGCGAGAGGACTTTCCTCTAGCCGCAGCTCACTAACACACATCCAAGGGCTCGACAAGCTCACTGAGAGTACCCACCTTGGGCCAGGCCTTCACTTCGAGCCAGAAGGACATTAATAATTTTGCAGTTCCAATATAAATTTATTCCCTTGATACAATAAATTGGTCATAATAATTATACAGATTTAACAACCTTACGTCTTGTAAACACAAAGTCATCATCAGGCGACTTTTCTACACTTGGCTATGGCCCTTGAGTCTGGGAGAAAATAAGGAGAAAATAAGGAGAGAATAAATAAAAAATATTCGAAATAATAATCTAATACTTTTATACTTACTGGTACTGGTACTACCAGAAAATATTGTGGGTATACTGCACTTTTTCAAAGCGTTTCTCATGTCCAATAAAACAGTCGTATGTGAAGTGTTGAGAACAAAGATAATCATTTTGTTTCGAACTCCAATACACAGTTTTTGTGCTTTTTATCCATAATTTTAGTATAGGTTCTAGTTCTAGGTAGGTTGGTTGTGGATAGATATGGGTAGAAAAGAATATCGATAAGTATTATAGACAAGGAACTCAACAACCCTATTGAATTTTATTGTTTATCAAAACTCAGTAATATAAAGACAAACATGTTGGTAATTACGATATTAAGATTAGTAACAAATTTTTAAGTACCTATATTATCAAATAGTTTTAATTTGCTTAGTATTAGCTGCAAATTCACTTACTTGTGGAATGTTATCCCACTTTCCTTTTGGTAACGTGTTTTACATATTACGCACACTCTCATTATTACTAAAAATAATTCTTATTATGTAACTAAAATCAAACATAATCAAACCACATAAAATACTTTCATTTTTTAGTTTATAAATTCAAAACACAGAGATATGATATAAATAATACAACAGACTTTGTCATATTATGTCAATTTTAGTTCCCGGTAAGGACAAGAAGGGCGCTTCAAATCGTCTTAAGCATTTTGTATGGCATAGAAGTTCCCACGTACTTGTATATATAGAGGTCAGTGCCCCATATTGAGTTAAAGCATGATGTGGGTGACAGCTTACAGTTTAGTGTGTCTAGAGATAGAACAATCTTACAGAGATTTAAAAAAGGCGATTAACGATACATAAGGCAAAGATTATCGATTAGCTATCGATAAAAAAAAATTAAAACCGGAACATATTATTTCAGTTGTGTCTCGCTAGCAACGCAAAATGAGGAATTTGCATTAAGAAGTGCCAAGTTTAAATATTAGGTGCCCTAAAATTTTCACCGCAACGAACGGTTGCATTGCTGGCAAAACGTATAGCTAGCAACGTAGTGACGTCATTAGATACACGATAAATATTAATAACAAGGAATTAAGTGCGGCTTTTATAAAATCAACAATAAATTATTTATATTGAAGTCGGTTGCAGATTTTTTTCAAATTTTACCACTCGTATCATAATAAAGCGCTCAGAGAAGATGCATGGAGAGAACTATGCGAATGCGACAGTTGCAAGTACACAACCGATATCCAAGATGAACGATCAAACACCGTAACGGCTGCCGCGCGTGCCAGGCGTGCTTAACTGATACACTTCGAATATTTGAAACGTGTTCCGCGGAACGTACTGCTCAACGCGTTCATTCATGGCGCGTGCGCCAGGAGCGCGTAGTCAATACGCGGCTTAAAATGTAATATTTATATTGTCATTAAAACTAATAAAATGGCTGTGTGAAAAATAGTGATTTTCAGTAAGACGTTCACTACACCTGCAGCTTTTCAAAGTACTATTGCTAACTAGGGTTGTTCAAAAAGTATCGATATATCGAATATATCGATATTTTCTCATAAAAATATCGTATACTGATATACTCTCTATGCATTCTGCCCTGTCGGAATTAATAACGTTATATAGTATACATATAAAATAAAATATATAGTAAAATTATTTTGTCCAAGCAGTTGGGGTCATAAATCATAGTATGGCCTCAGCCCAGCTAGGGCGGTGAGCATGTTGCGCGGGCGCAACGCCGTTAGTAATCGAAGGCAGGTACACGGCGGCGGTACGATATACAAAGAATGGTGCGACATTGTGATGTTATGAGTCATTTGTTTTCCATTAATACCCCCGCCTAATAGCTGCAAATTAGTACAATGATAATGTAGTACATATATCGAAGAGAAATTTGTTTTTGTGCATTCACTCTCTGAATTTCTTTAGTGACACAATAGCTACTCCTTTATTTTGTAACAAAACGGCAGAACTTATTCAAAATAATATTTGCCTGTTGGCACAAATATACCAGCACAAGCATGTGTTGTTATCAACAACGTTTCAATATTTTTCACTGAAATGAAAATAGATCCCGAAAAGTTACAAAGTGTTAATTTCTGCCGTTCTCGTGAACTTGCTATGGCGATATGTGGTGTGAGTGTTAGAGCGGTCGACAAAATTAAAAAAGAGAGTATTAAGGGAGAAGTTAGCTCTCCGCGAGAAAGCGTCTATCGGTCTTGTACAGTAACTAACTAACAAGACCGATAGACGCTTTCTCGCGTGTAATTAAAATTAAAATAACCCACATAATGACAAAACTAAATACACTATCGATAACGCTTATCGACAACAATAATGCACATCACTATGCTCGCCCCTAAGGCCCGTGAGTGGAAGAGAGAGCGAAATACTGCGATGATTTATGACCCAAACTGCATGGACAAAATAATTCTAGTATGGTCGTAAAATGATCATTCCTTTAAAAAATTCTTTGACAATATAGCTTTGATCAAGGTTCACTTTGATATCGTTTGACGTACATAGTTGACTTGGATCAGTTTGTTCGTTTTTACCGTCCTTTGAGAGTAACAACACCTATAAAAATATGTCTGACTAGACAGATTTGTTACTAGACAGTGTAGAAATTATCCCAGACTTGTTAATACCAGAGTTAAAACGAGTAAAGAAAAGAAAAACCCGCAAAAGTAGATTTTGGACTCACTCCTTTATTCTAGGTTGCAATAAATGAACTATTATTATATATATATATATATATATATATATATATATATATATATATATATATATATATATATATATATAACATCTAATATTATTTTTTCAATGTTTTTGGGTGTATGTCGTTCGAATATTGTTAATTTTGCTGTTAACCTCTTCTATAGTAACACAGTCCATCTCAAGATTTCTCAAAATGCGCTGTAATGCCGCGTTTCTGGTATCATTGTTCATGTATTCTCTGAGCCTCACGTCCCAAGGAACTACTTCTTCCTCATATAATTCTACGAATTTGAGAGTATACTGCTAGCCCCACTGTCTTTTATTGCGAGATGCCATTGTTTTTACATTTAACGCCATTTTGTTTCGTTTTTTGACATCAAAGTTGGCTTGAAAAGTAGAACACAGTCCAAGTCCACTTTGATTAACGCCCACATCAAAGTGCGCTTTGATTGCTAGTTTACGCGATCAAAGTAGCGTCAAAGAAGTCATCAAACTACTTTATCAAAGCAGACTTTGATAATGTCAACGCGGCTTCGCTTAAGTAATAACCATAGAGTAGAGTAATATATACCGGAATATATAATAACTATGAAATCACAGAGTACCTTTATATATACTGATATATGTAACTAAATTTGCAATTAGTTTTTGGCACAGAGTACCTACCACAAACTATATAGAAACACTACGCGTTGGTTGGTACCAGGCTGGTGCAACTTCCATAGTAAAAATTATATGTACTACAGGGGTCAAATTTTAATGACGGTTATCTCTTCTTTCTGCTTTTCATAATATGTCTATAAACGACATTGTCAAATCAAATAAGTTCAAATGTCAAATCAAACAATTATATTTGTATATATTTTATTTATTAAGATTGCTTTTAATTTAGCTATAGAAGCCGTTGTTCATTTACAGAATTGATAAAAAATTAAATATGCATTATAAAACTTTCTAATTAAATGGTGCAAGAAGCGGAAAAAATTATAACAAGAAAAGGCTATTTGTAGCAATATTTCCCTTAGATGATGAAAGGTATGTGGTGATTTCAACTTTAATAGTAATATGATATTTAACGCAAGTACATTTTAGGACTAGCCATCTACGTAGGACAGGTTTTTAATGTGTACGATTGTGTGCACAATACAAACACACTATTTCCTAAATCTGATAGTTCGATGACAATCCGAAACGAACTAGGTATACTTAGAAACTACACAGTCAATTGTGACTGCTAACATTCTATTTGTTCAATTAAAATGTGATTTTATTTATATTATTTTTTCAGATGCAAGCAATGGGTGAAACAGCTGGCACATGCACCAATTGAAAAGATTCACATGTTAAAATATATTTGTGGTAAACATTGCATTTGAACACAACTAAAACGTACTGTTATTTCATCAGTGGACTTAATTTAAACTTCGACAATTATGTGTATGTTAATTAGGTTTTATTTATATGTAGCAAAAGATTCTCAAAGTTATTTGTAATTACCTGGTTATAAATATTTTTTTATAGATTCATCTACAAACATTAGCTATAATGAGCACTCATTTTGAAAGCGACAATTAATAAACAATATCTGCGAATAGTATGTACATAGGTACCTTGAAAACAAGCATCCAGACGCAGACTATTTACTTTACAGCATAGCAACACTTGTTCTGTGCGGGAACGAATCCTCGGTCCTGCAATGCCGCAGCCAAACGCTTAGCCATTAAGCTGCAGAGTCGTCGTTTATTTTTTACTTAACTAATTACTAGTATAATAGTTCGTTTTTTATTTTATATTTTCTTTATACATATTTTTGTACCTAATTGTAGAGATATAATTACAAATTGCTGTGTGTAAAATAAATTGATTTCTTATCCTCATCGGCATTTTTACTCAAACCCCACTTTAAAAAACTTATTTCTCATAAATAATTTAGTATAGAGATCTAACTTTTATTATGTAAAAATATCGATAAATAATATATCGATAAAGGTTATATCGATAAAATTATTACGGGACAGACATTACAGCACTATTGTAATTCGTCAATGTTGTCAACACTGTATATCAAAACTAAATGTCATATCTTGATGTAGGTAGAGTAGCTTGGCGTAATGCCATGCATTTACTTTTACTATTGAAGTCCCGCCTCTTAAACGTAGTGGTTATATTCTCTTTGGTTGGTACCTACGTTTTATAAACCGGAAGTTTGTGGGCTACTGGGCAATGAATAAAGAGTATTAATATTAAGTTTGTTTGTTTACCTATTGTATAATTACCAATGTATATGGAGGGTAAAGGTAGCTTTACTTAACTTCCATACATTGTATAAGTATCTGTTGTCTATAATAAATAATAAAATTGAGATTTCCGTATTACTCTTTGCTGGTTTTCTATTTTTATTTAACAAGAGAGACGTTTATAGGTTAACTTCTTACACATCTTCTATCTATATAAATAAAATGATAGATGTTTTCGGTTGTGCGGGCATCGCGGAAAAACTACTGTATAGATTTTTATTAGGTCTTCTAAGTTTTATTTCTTAGACATTTGACCCCTACCTAAAAAAATATTGCGATATCTTTATTTAATATAAAGTTATTAAAGTTTAAGAACGCGGACGAAGTCGTGGTTATCAGCTAGTTTTCCAATAAAAAATGATCTGCGTAAACTTGCTACTAATGAGGCCAATAAAGAAAACCTCGAAAGATAAAAATCCTATACTAAAAATTTCTACGCCGCGCATGCTCCAATGCCCCATGTGCATTCGACACTTATCATTTTAACGGTGGTGGTTATATTCAAGCAGGATGCAGTTTTTTTTCATATCGTAAAAAGTACCCAATTCTCATTAGACGTTATAAGGTGAGCAATCTTTAACTATTTTTATTTCTAAACTACATGGATGCAGTTTATATAATTAATATTTTGGAGATGGAGATTTGACTACGACTACGTCAGTCAGTATTTTTTTTAATATAATTACTCCAAATTTGTAGGCTGAAGTAGTGGTGTAGTCGATACTTATGGTTTTATTAACTTTTTGCACTTTATTGCATTTTATGCATTTTAACGATGGTGCAATAATATTAAAGAAGGATGCAGTTATTTTTTATATAGAAAAAAGTACCCAGTTTTCATTATTTGAAGTAATATCGACGTTATAAAGTGAGCGATCTTTAACAATTTTTTATTTCTAAACTAAATCGGTGCAGTTTATATAATTAATATTTTTGAGATGTGCTATTTGAACTACGTCTGTCAGTATTTTTTATATATATACTCTAAATTCGTAGGCTGGGGTAGGGGGGGGGGGGTTAGTTGTTTGGTAGTAATGGCAGCTTTTTTTTTCATTTTGTTATATATGTTTTTCTTGTTGCCATGATGGCAAATGAAAATCATCTAATAGCTTCTGTTTCAGACTTTTTTCATATCTGCAAAATTTTATTGAATCGTTTTTGAGGAATTTGCAACTATAAAACGACTGAAACGTGTTTGACCGTTGCGTACGTAGGTATGAGAGAGATAACATCAAACCATGAGCACGCGAAATCTTGGGAATTTGAAAAAGCGCACCGAACTTCTCGTAGTAACAAATTCGATATTACTGCATGTATTGAAGTGAAATAAAAACTAGTGGGTTTACTTAAATAATAATAAATAAATAAATAAATAAATTTTATTTCGTTTTTAAAAAGTAAATGCCTTAAAAACTAGTAGATTAATATAAACAAAGTCTTGTAATATATAAATATTTGAATGCAAAATGTCTACCTACTTGTCAGGCTCATTCTACATAAATCGAGCCAATATATTTCTCTTGTTTTTTTAAATAAGGCAAAACGAGAAACGTTTTGAAAGATGTTGCGTGTAATTTATGCGAAGAGCTTTTATGATAAGCGGTCATCTTTGGTCTCTTTTTACTATGAAACTAATAGAAATAGTCTGTGCGTTTAACAATACATGAAACAACACACAGTAAAAACTTATTAAATTACAGTTATTACATCAACACTACGTTTCTCAAACCCATGTCGGAAGACGAAGTTAGAAAAGAGACAATGTCATTAAAAACATTGAGTTATAAGTATATTATAACTCAATGATTAAAAATACTAGTTCTGCAGGTTATGACGACATAAGTACAAAAATAGTTTTATCGAAATAATCATATAATATATGAATCATGACTCATTTAATAAATCTATCTTTTTCGTGTGGAAATTTTCCAGATGCGTTAAAGTTATCCATTGTTAAACCACTTGTTACGGATGGCGAAAGGGGCCGTCGCCCCGTCGCCCCTTCATACCCCGTTGCGCCCCGCGCACCCCGCACACCGACAGCAGATCACGCGATGTCGCCGACCAATCAGCGCGCGGCATCGCCTCACGACGCTACTCACATACCGAGACACTCTCTTGCGGGATATAGGAAGGGCGTTTTGGTCTGTGAGGCGTTCATTTCGAAAGCGGCACTCGAAGACAACAAGAGAAGAAACCTCAAGAGAAACCATCAAGAGAGAAGAATTTATACTCCATTGACGACTCCCCTCTGTGTATATAGTTAATTAGTGAAAGCCGCAGCCGTTTAATACAGTATAGTTCTACAGTACTTACAGTATCTTTTCTTTAAGTAGTCCCTAGTGTAATCAGTCAATCATACAGTCCACTTGCAATAGTAAATTCATACAGTCCACTTCAGTCCCTTATACCACTGTTTAAAAAGGGAGAGAAATATATCGTCAATAAGTATGGCCCAATAACGTTGATACATATTATGCCCAAAATTTATGAAAAGTGTATGTACAAAAGAATTAGGTATCGAATTCTGAAATAAATTTAGGTAATATTATTGTAGCAGCCAGGCTAATCAACCCTAAACCGTTATAAATAATGTTACCCGGGTGCTACTATAACGCAAAAGGTGAAGGTCTAAAGAAAACATTTATTTAATTACCCCCGGCTACTGAGATACTGCGGGCTGCATATCGATGCGAGATAATTTGACGTGTATATTTACCGTTCTAATATAGAAACAAGAAACAGCCGCAAATATCATCAGCACCGCATCGTCTTCACACGCCGGCTATCTTCACGCATCTGTCGACCATTTTCGAGCCGTTTCTTCAACGCCGCAGCTTCGCTTCTTCTTGCTGTTCCGGAGATGAGTCCCACGCCGCCGCCGCTCGCCGATTACGCGCGCGCGCCGATCTGCATCACTTTTATAGCTACGTCCAGCAACGCAGCTACGAGAAACGATCCACGAGTCTAACGCCGGCAAACGGAGCGCGACATACAAATAATATTTTTTTTTGTGCGCCCAGAAGCAATTGGAAAAGGGCTACCCATTACGTAGGGAGGCGGACAATGCATTTATGCATACCACGACAGCCGGTCTGTCGTGGTTATGCGGGACTCACTGAATCTACCTACGGGGGACCTAAGTGATACCCGCTAAAAACCGCCTTTGGGGACTGATAATTGGCCGATTATGCCGCTTCGTTGGATCGGACGCAACCCTCTTTTGGGAGAAGAGGGCGCAGGCGGCTACAGAGAGCCGCTAAGGAAGAGCCTACTTAGGCAAATTTAAGAAGAATCGGCCTGAGCCGCCAGGAGGCAGTTCAGGTCGGTTGATGATGAGATTTTATTTGGCGGGTCCGAGAGAGTGTTTCTCGGCCTGCGGACTCGATAGCGATAGGGCGGTGGGGCTGCATAAGTAGCTGTCTCACGAATAAAATAATTGGAATGCGACTCTGAGGCTTTGAAGAAGGTCTCAGAGAGTTTTTTAAGGAATTGTTGGATTGTAGGGAGCTCTAAGTCCCGATGAAGGTCGGCATTACGGACGTACCAAGGTGCGTTCGTAGCTCGACGACAGAAGAGGTTTTGAACTACTTGGAGTTCATTAATAATTTTAGGGTCAGCGTGGGCAAAAATGGGGCCCGCGTAGGACATGACTGGTCGTATACAGACCTTATAAAGGGTACGCTTGTTTCTGACGGACATTTTACTGTGACGGCCCAACATACTGTTGAGCCTACTCAGGTAAAAACGTGCGTGACGGGTTACTCTTTTGACGTGGGGCCTGAAAGTGAGCCTCGTGTCAAGGGTGACGCCTAAATATTTGGCAGTCGTATGCCAGGGGACAGGGGTCCCTAGCATACGTACTGGTGGAGTGTTTTTGAGTCGGCGTCGTTTATAATCGAAGTGAACGGCGGAGCTCTTCTCCGGGTTCACATCGATGCGCCATTTCTTGAACCAAGCTCCTCAACTGTTCATCAACTGACTTTTGGATCTTCTTCCGTATGAAAGGTAGCGAGGTACCTTTACAGTATAGGGCAGTGTCATCTGCGAAGATGGAGAGCTGAACACCTTTCGACGGGATGGGAATGTCGTTGGTGAACAAAATGTACAGGAGAGGAGCAAGTACTGAGCCCTGAGGGACACCAGCTTTGATGGGGCGTTGGGAAGATAGCGTGCCTTCGTGTCTAAAACGAAAGTTACGATGCTTTAGATAAGAGGCCACGAGACGTACTAGACGATCGGGGAGACCTATTTTATATAATTTGTAGATAAGGCCTTCATGCCAGACTCTATCAAATGCTTTGGCTATGTCGAAAAAGACCGCGATGGTCTTATGACCTTAACACGGTTTACGCCGCTATAAGGAACATCGACATCGGAGAGATCGCGATTTTAGCACGCAAATTGCGCGCTGCGAGGTCCCCTCAGGACCGTCTCCTCGCTCTTGTAGAGCATAACAATCTTTTGAGCTCGTTGTAAGTTAAGTTAACTTAACTTAACTCTACAATGACAGAGCAGTCTGCTCTACCAAAGTCTCACGGTCGTATCAAACCTAAGGGTTTATCGCTTGTTTCCTTTAATATTCGCGGTTTGCGAAATAACCTCCCAGAGCTTAAGCTCTTTCTTCGAAATCGTGAAGCCGATTTCCTCCTCCTACAGGAAACTAATCTCAAAACTAAGGACACTAAATACCTTTCTATTAAAAACTTTTCCCTTCTTCTTAATGACAGGCCCGACCGCCGAGGCGGCGGTACGGCCATTTATTACAAGAAGACACTCCATTGCTCTCCCATTTCTACTCCGCAGCTTACCAATATGGAAGCCACGGTATGCAGGCTAGCTATGACTAGACATCAGTCCATTCTCATAGCCTCCTGTTGCATCCCTTCTGAAACCCTTCCCCTCAAAAGAGATTTTGAGGCTATTTTATCTTTAGGTAACCCAGTCATTATGTTTGGTGATTTTAACTCCAAGCATACTGAATGGACATGCCATAATACCTCCCGTAGTGTCAGGATACTGCTTGATATCACGCAGTCTCTTGACCTTACCGTTCACAGTCCCCTCGGTTCTACTCACTATCCCGATGTCACCGACTACGCCCCAAACGTGCTAGATTTTGCACTATTCAAAAGTGTTTCCCTCAACCTCAGGGCAATCGAGACACTAGACGATCTAGGATCCGACCACCGACCGGTCTCCCTCATTCTTGGCCATCAGCCACCCCCCTCAACACCCTCTACTAAAACCTTCACAAATTGGAAGGGCTTCAAGGAGTCCCTAGCGAAAGCTCTGGACTCACAGGACTCTCCCATCTCCCTATCGTCGGACTTAGACAGTCCCGAAAAAATCGACACCGCGGTCGATTCACTCTCCACCCTTATTAAAACCTCCCTTAAGGAGAATGAAAGGGTAGCCCCGGTCGCTAATAATAGTGGGCTTCCCCTACATATTAGCAACCTATTAAAAGCCAAGAAAGCTGCTTTCCGGAGAGCAGCAAAATATCCCACGCCCGAATATAGGCGCACGGCCAATCGTCTTCAACGAGAACTCCATTCCAAACAGGGACCGCATGCATAAAAACGTCAAACGCAATCCAAATAACATGATACTGGAAAAAAACCTATAAACGTTACAGAAATTTTTGTACCAATCTTGTTAAAAATCTCAAGAGAAACTACGAGAGATCTGAATTTGCTAATGCTAAGAAAAGTCCTAAAAAAACATGGGAGATCATTAAAAACGTTACTTATACAAATAAAGTAACCAATCCACCATTAGAACTTTTAAATTTGCACGATAATGCTAAAGTATCTGTTGATGCCGTAAATTCATTTTTCGCAAATATAGGGAAAGAACTTGCAAATAAAATTAAATCAAATTTAAAATTAACTGACTTACCATCTAACTTCTTGCACTCTCCATCACATTCTATGGTTATCCTCGAAATTGATGAAGACGAAGTAAATGATACTATTATGAGCCTACGAAATGATACTGCTGTCGGGTGGGATGGTATACCATCCCAAATATTTAAATCAAGCCCAGTTCTTACACCTATCATTACCCACCTATGTAACTTGGCGGTATCCTTTGGGAAGTTTCCTATCGCCTTGAAAAAGGCAATTGTACATCCCATTTATAAAAGTGGGGACAGAGGCAGTGTCACAAATTATCGTCCAATTTCTGTATTGCCAACTCTGTCTAAAGTATTTGAACGTATACTAAATCGCCATTTAGTTCGCTTTCTCGAATCAAATAGCTTAATCTCAAAAAATCAATTCGGCTTTAGAAGGTCTAGGTCTACCGAGGATGCTGTTGCTTCCCTAGTTGGGCATGTAGTCACCGAACTAGACGAAGGTAGGAAATGTCTGGGTATTTTCCTTGACCTTTCTAAGGCATTCAACACTGTCTCTGTCCCACTACTGTTAAATAAGTTAGAAACGCTGGGTGTTAGGGGTCGTATCCTAGAAATATTTTCTGATTACTTATCAGGTCGGACGCAGTGCACAAAAATAGGTTCTTTCGTCAGCAAACAAGAATCCCTTGAATTTGGTGTCCCTCAAGGTAGCATTTTAGGGCCCACGTTATTCCTGTGCTACATAAACGAGCTTTGTGACTTACCTCTATCTCATTGCCGCATTGTTACTTATGATGATGACACGGCCCTTATTGTTTCTGGGAACAACTGGTCCGAAACAATTAACATAGCAGAGAATAATTTTAGTATTATTATGACATGGCTAAGTCGTAATCTCCTAACCTTAAATATAGATAAGACTAAATTAATAACCTTCTCTATAAAACCCTCTGCACAACCATCAAGCGAGTTTTTCGATATGCGTGCTCACAATTGCTCCAGTGGGACTTCTCGCTGTAATTGTCCAAAATTGCAAAGAACCCATACCATTAAATAGGTACTTGGGTATTCAAATGGATAATTGTTTGAACTGGTATAGTCAAGTAGAATCCGTTGCAGGTCGGTTACGCAACCTAATCTATATCTTTAAAACTTTACGTAGCTCTGCGGATGCCGACATCCTGTCATCTGTGTACACCGCCCTTTGTGAATCAATCATAACATATTGCATCCCGATATGGGGTTGTGCCTCCAAGACTACCTTCATTAAAATTGAGCGCGCACAGAGAGCAGTGCTAAAGGTTATGCATAGGTGGCCTTGGAGATACCCGACCACACAACTTTATATGGATTGTAATGTACCTACAGTTAGGCAACTTTACATCCTTCGCACCATTCTGCGTCTACATTCAACTGTACCTCTAAATAGTTCTTCCACGCCATGGAGGCGTCAAAAAGCCGCATGTCCTGTCAAAATATGTAGGACTTCTTTTGCTAAAAAGCAATTTTCCTTCTCAAGCTCGCGGTTATACAATAAACTCGACAAAAAGTTACAGATAAATAAGTTCAATGCCTATGAAGTTAAAAAAAGGTAATTTCGTACCTTAATGAATTAAATTATAATGCCACTGAAGCTTTAATATCCTAAACCTATAAACTGTACCCACTATCACGCACACAAGACACGCAATCACTTTCACACATACACACAAACACACACAAACACACACACACATACACACACACACACACCCTCTCTCTCTCACACACACACGCGCGCACACACAAACACACACATATTATCCCATACATATTCATCACTGAACTATTATTTTTCTTTAACTGCCTGTTCTTAAACTTATTACCATAATGTAATCACCAATTAAATCAACTCGCTATGCTGTTTTAAAAATATCTTATAAAGAGCCGAACCACCGACTTTCATAACATAGGTTACCCTAGCATGAAAGTCAGGGGATCAACTTATTTCTATGTCACTTAGGCTAGCCATCTTGTTACAATTTATCTACAATTACATTGTATTAAGTTTAAGGCTTTATTTGCCAATAAAAAATTATTATTATTATTATTATTATTATTATTTCCGCCTCTCCGAATTTCGAGACCTCGAAAAGAGTAAACTCATGGAGAATATCTCTCCCTCTCATACAGCGTACTATCGGATGGCAAGAGCCCTCCGCATAGACGCTATCACCCACACTCCCCCTATCTCCCGTCCCGACGGTACGGTAGCCTTTGAGGACGAGGAAAAGGCTGAGTGTTTTGCAGTCAGCATTGCCGCTCAATGCTTTCCTAGCTCTCAACCCGTCGACCCTTGACACGTCCAGGCAGTGGAGGACGAGGTCCGCCGCCGTAACTCACCCCCTACAGCCTCCGAACCTATCTCTGTGTCCAATGATGAGATTTCATCCCTCATCAAAGGACTTAAGCCCAAAAAGGCCCCGGGTTCGGATGGCATCTCCAGCCAAGCCCTTAAACACTTTCCTGAGCAGGTGTTAACCTTTTTAACTATTATCTTTAACGCCTGCTTCAACCTTAGTTATTTTCCCACTACGTGGAAAGAGTGATTGGTATCCCCAAGCCAGGAAAGCCTCTCAACCTCCCCTCCAGTCATCGTCCCATTAGCCTTCTCAAGGCCATGGGCAAGCTCTTCGAAAGAGTCATTCTTACTCGCATGAGGCTCCATCTGTTTCCCACAAACGGTGACCCTCTTGTCATCCCCCATCAATTTGGTTTCCGAGCGAAACACTCTTGTCCTCAACAAGTTCACCGTATTGTGGAATATATTCTCAGCGGTTTTTATCCTCGTCGTCATAAGACCATCGCGGTCTTTTTCGACATAGCCAAAGCATTTGATAGAGTCTGGCATGAAGGCCTTATCTACAAATTACATAAAATAGGTCTCCCCGATCGTTTAGTACGTCTCGTGGCCTCCTATCTAAAGCATCGTACCTTTCGTTTTAGACACGAAGACACGCTATCTTCCTAACGCCCCATCAAAGCTGGTGTCCCTCAGGGCTCAGTTCTTGCTCCTCTCCTGTACATTTTGTTCACCAACGACATTCCCATCCCGTCGAAAGGTGTTCAGCTCTCCCTCTTCGCAGATGACACTGCCCTATACTGTAAAGGTATCTCGCTACCTTCTATACGGAACAAGATCCAAAAGTCAGTTGATGACCTAGGAGCTTGGTTCAATAAATGGCGTATCGATGTGAACCCGGAGAAGAGCTCCGCCGTTCACTTCGATTATAAACGACGCCGACTCAAAAACACTCCACCAATACGTATGCTAGGGACCCCTGTCCCCTGGCATACGACTGCCAAATATTTAGGCGTCACCCTAGACACGAGGCTCACTTTCAGGCCCCACGTCAAAAGAGTAACCCGTCACGCACGTTTTTACCTGAGTAGGCTCAGCAGCATGTTGGGCCGTCACAGTAAAATGTCCCTCAGAAACAAGCGTACCCTTTATAAGGTCTGTATACGACCAGTCATGTCCTACGCGGGCCCCAATTTTGACAATTTTATCATGCAGAGAAACTCCGAGCATAGCCCTTTCCATAGCTCGCTGAGCGACCCTGAGCTTCCTCATACGGCCAGCAGTGAAGGACCAGGTCTCAGTTCCGTATGTCATCACTGGCAACACGCACTGGTTGTACAGTCTCGTTTTCAAGTTTTGAGGTATACCTGACGAGAAGATGTGCCGTAATTTCCCGAACGCTGCCCAACCGAGTTGAATCCGTCGATTGACCTCTCGGTCGAAGTCGGACCTACCTTTTTTTTTTTTACATGGTGTAATGCCTACGCATACCCGCCTCGCGGGGGCAAGGACGGGTTATGTCGGACTCGCACCGACTAAAACCCCATGGTGTTCCACCCTCGTCGCATATTGGCAGGGCCACGGGAACGCTTTCGCACACTTCCGCGGCCCCACCTGCGCTGGCCACTCCATGGCGGCTCCTCCTCAGGAGAGGACTACTCTTCCCCCATCTCCTTATCAGGTAATGCGCACCAGAACACATGGCGCGGCCTCCTCCTCGGCCTCCAATTTCCAATGCGCAACAGACGCCCCCGAGTCCGATGCGCGAAGGCCATGGGGCCAGGAAAAACTAGCACTCAGAAGCACCGGCTTTCCTGGCCCCAGCGGCGGATCTGGTCTATGGCTCCGCCGCCAACCAAGATTCGGCTGCGCAGGGTAGGGAGAGCGGCGACTCGCAATACCGACACTCCTCTCCCCCCGCAGCCCCACCACCACCGCATCATTAACGGTGCGGCCCCGTCAGAGTCGCGGAGCATAGGGCGAGTGGCGCATCGCCATACCAACACTCCTCTTCCTCCGCGACTCCACCTCAGCTGCAGCGGTAGAGGGTGCGGACTCCCCTCTCACCGCAGCCCCCCGACACACATCCGAAGAGGGCTCGCCAAGCCCACTCGGAGTGGCCACCTCGGGCCGGCCCTACACCACGGGCCAGCCAAGGGGTTCCTCTTTGTTCACCGTGGGTGACCAAGCCACGGCTACTAAGCCCCCCCGCCACGACAAGGCGGGAACCCGTTCGGGGGGGAAGTTGGACCTACCTAGTCGGACTATTTGTCCCAGGTAAGCATACTCGTCAACAACTTCAAGCTTAGTGCTCCCAACAACTACCGGCATTGGTGTGACATGGACATTAAACATGATCTTTGTTTTGTCCATGTTCATCTTAAGACCTATCCGTTGGGAAGCACTATTGAGGTCATTGAGCATAGTGCTTAGGTCCTCCAGCGATTCTGCCATAGGGACTATATCGTCGGCAAATCGAAGGTGAGTGATGTACTCGCCATTGATGTTGATACCGTATCCTTTCCAGTCCAGAAGCTTGAAAACGTCTTCCAATGCAGCGGTGAAGAGTTTCGGGGATATGACGTCACCCTGTCTTACACTTCTCTGCAATTGGATATGTTTCGTAATCTGGTTCTGTACTCGGATAGCCATCGTAGCCCTACTGTAAAAACACTTCAGCACTTCGATATACCGACAGTCAACTTGGCACCGCTGAAGGGACTGCAGCACCGCCCAAATTTCGACGGAATCAAAGGCTTTCTCATAGTCCACATACGCCACACATAGTGGCAAATTGTACTCCTCTAACTTCTGTACAATTACAAGATATACCCCTTGTTGATTCAAATACATAGGTATATTGCAAAATTCTTCCTTTAACTACCACTAATTCCATTAACCAAACATCCCTTATTGTACCCAAATACCCCTACCTTCTGATGAAAGGGTTGAAAGCACTGTCACTTCTTCACCCGTGTAAAGAAATTGATGACTTACTGTTCCTGTGTGAAGAGGATTATTCATCCATGTTAATTAAAGATAATTGTGTTACCAGCCTAATGAGTTTTGCAGCTAACACCACCCAATGCCGGCCCCTATTGGTAGAGTTTGATGATGTAAAGATAATAAAAATAGAAACCGATCGATGGATGTTCTATTCAAAAATTACAGTATTACTTACCAAAAAATATGGAAATGAAATATCATACTATAATTTAATTGGGACATATATAATCTCAGCCAACGATAACTGCGAAGCTAAAATTAAGGGATTCAGTCTGAAAAGGCATCATGAAAATATAGAGAGATACCCGTTAACTCCCTTACCAATAATAAATCTTCCGGAAACATTACATCTGTTAATAAAGACATCTTCAAATCCAGCAGCAGTAAACCTGGATGACGTGGACCTGACCAATCTACAGCAGTTAAGCCATATATTAACCAGTGATAGTGTAAAAAGTGAGTAAAGTGAAAGTGTCATAAATATGAAGAACATAAGTACGTCGGGACATTAATTTTATATGTAATTTTAGTTATAATAATTGTAATCCTTTGTAAAAAATATTTGTATCGAAATTATCGGACTCGGAAAACTTCGCCCGGTAATTTCGAATCTAAGGGGGGAAGAGTTATGCATTCCGGTATTCCCGGAACTGCACCGGAGACCATCACAATTCAAGCGTAAGCGTAGGCGTAGATTGCTGAATTGCGTCTGGAAGACGGGTGGTCTTTCGTATGAATACTGATAACTACTCTTTAGCTTAAAGATCTAGAATAAGAAAGGATAGTCATAGTTAGGCTCTCACATGTATCGGACATGTAGATTTACGTTAGAATCCATCGCGGATTAATTAAGTAGTATATAAGTAATGTATCGCACATTAATAGTAATAAGTTTAAAATAAAGTCTTTTTAAAAACGTCCTGAGTCAATTTCGAATCTTGACTAGATTATCAGTCATGTCATACACCACATTTTCTATAGAGCGTAGAACATTGTAGACATTTTTATAGGTATTTATAATAAAAATAATGAACAAGCTGCAAGGTTCAACTAATAATGTTTCTTGTAAACACAATTGTAAAATTCCTGTTTTAATTTTTACCAATGGTTAATTGATGAAACGTAGTCAAAATCACTTCATATTAAATATATTTAATTAAAATTGACACATGACCTATTTGGTCTTCTACTTACAACTCGGCGGAAATTTAAAAAGAAGATTTTGTCTGTTCTTAATTGTCTTGTGTACACCATTTTTTACACAAGTATTGTTTACAACTGGCGTGGTTTCGAAAAGCGTGATTAAGTGTCAGCGGTATATAATCAATTAAATACTGGACTTTTTTGAAATTTATTTTCTTGTTTATTTTTGTTATATCTTCTTAAAAACTGACGCCATTTCACGATTTTATTATTTGCTTTTTTTTTGTATCGCATATGGATAAGTTAGACTAGCTGATACCCACGACTTCGTCCGTGTTCTTAAACTTTAATAACTTTATATTAAATAAAGATAATGCGATATCTTTATTTAATTTTTTTAGGTAAGGTTCAAATGTTTATAAGAAATAAAACTTAGAAGACCTAATAAAAATCTATCCAGTAGTTTTTCCGCGATGCCAGCACAACCGAAAACCTCTATCATTTTATTTATATAGATAGAAGATGTGTAAGAAGTTAACCTATAAACGTCTCTCTTGTTAAATAAAAATAGAAAACCAGCAAAGAGTAATACGGAAATCTCAATTTTATTATTTATTATAGACAACAGATACTTATACAATGTATGGAAGTTAAGTAAAGCTACCTTTACCCTCCATATACATTGGTAATTATACAATAGGTAAACAAACAAACTTAATATTAATACTCTTTATTCATTGCCCAGTAGCCCACAAACTTCCGGTTTATAAAACGTAGGTACCAACCAAAGAGAATATAACCACTACGTTTAGTAGGATGTTATCAAAGAGCATATAACCACTACGTTTAAGAGGCGGGAAGTACGCCAAGCTACTTTACGGCGGCTCTTCACGTTGGCCAACACACTGGCCAATGTGTTGGCCAACAACGATGGCCATCGTGTAGAGCGGGTGTTGGTACGTTTGGAACGATGGCCCACAAGTTGGCGCGAGATCCGTCTGGTGTCGGTTTTTTACAAAAGATCAAAGGGTTGTGGCAGAGTATTGGCCGCCGCGTCCACACGTTGGCCGCACGTTCAGTTTGCTACGAGCTCCCAGAGTGAATGCACGCACCTGATTTAAATTTTATATGCACGCAATAGTGTCTACATAACGGCAGTAACAATGACCAATGAAAAAACTTTTCGCTTTATAGAGCCCTACCAAGCCGAAAATTGTCTTTTTTTTAAAAAATATTATTATACACTAGGATTTTCTCCTGTATCGTGGAGGCAGTTTAGAAACATAAATTGCATAAGGACAAACATCCAGACCCGGAGAAATTATGTGCAGGCTATACAAATACTTGTTCCGTGCGGGATTCGAACCCGCGGCCCCCAGGGCAGCAACTCATTGCTAAGCCACTACGCCACGGAGCCGTCAAGAAGTAAAATTTATTTTTTCCATTTCTTTTTGATCATCCTTATCTTATACACATTCACGTTGTAGTGATTGATTTATTAAATATCTTAAAATCTATAATATATATTAAAATCGAATTTAAACGTAGGATACTAAAATCATGTTTTTACTGTCTTTATTATTCCCTATAAGTTACTTTATTTCGTTAATAATACTGTAATTTTTAGCTATGGAAGAGCGAAGTCACCTGTTACAGGCATTATTTTGCTTACTAGGTGACCTCGATCACTGATCATATAATGTAACTTTAATGTTTGACGAAATAAATTACTTATTATTATTATTAAGTTCGCCATATGTACTACTTTGTGCATGAAAGTGTAAATAAATAAATATATTCTATAATTATATAATAATTCTTTTTAAAAAAATTTTGTTTAATAAAAGTTATACAACAGTTTCATAGACAGGCTTCGAATATTTTCCAGGCCTTAGTTAATTATACCTATGCCTAGGTGTGTTAATGTTTATATAGTTTACTTATCTGTATAACGTTAGTGTATAATAAAGAAATATTAAAAATATTAAATATTAAAAATAGTGTAAATTAAATAAAGAAATAGTGGTATGCTGTGAATAAATAAACCGCAGCAGCCGTTAGCGCATCAATAATCATTTTAATAAATTCGTCCGCACATTGGCCTGAACCGAAGCAAACTGAACGACCTTCCAACGTGTGGACGCGATCCCAATTTCTTGGCCAATAACTCTGCCAACACATTCGCCACTGTGTTGGCCAACGTGAAGAGGGGCCATTAGCAACATCAAGATATGACATTTAGTATTGATATACAGTGTTGACAACATTGACGAATTACAATAGTGCTGTAATGTCTGTCCCGTAATAATTTTATCGATATAACCTTTATCGATATATTATTTATCGATATTTTTACATAATAAAAGTTAGATCTCTATACTGAATTATTTATGAGAAATAAATTTTTTAACGTGGGGATTGAGTAAAAATGCCGATGAGGATTAGAAATCAATGTATTTTACACACAGCAATTTGTAATTATATCTCTACAATTAGGTACAAAAATATGTATAAAGAAAATATAAAATAAAAAACGAACTATTATACTAGTAATTAGTTAAGTAAAAAATAAACGACGACTCTGCAGCTTAATGGCTAAGCGTTTGACTGCGGCATTGCAGGACCGAGGCTTCGTTCCCGCACAGAACAAGTGTTGCTATGCTGTAAAATAAATAGTCTGCGTCTGGATGCTTGTTTTCAAGGTACCTATGTACATACTATTCGCAGATATTGTTTATTAATTGTCGCTTTCAAAATGAGTGCTCATTATAGCTAATGTTTGTAGATGAATCTATAAAAAAATATTTATAACCAGGTAATTACAAATAACTTTGAGTTTATTTATATAATCGAATTCTTACTAAAATGTGACTTTAGAGGGATATTATCTTTTGCTACATATGAATAAAACCTAATTAACATACACATAATTGTCGAAGTTTAAATTAAGTCCACTGATGCAATAACAGTACGTTTTAGTTGTGTTCAAATGCAATGTTTGCCACAAATATATTTTAACATGTGAATCTTTTCAATTGGTGCATGTGCCAGCTGTTTCACCCATTGCTTGCATCTGAAAAAATAATATAAATAAAATCACATTTTAATTGAACAAATAGAATGTTAGCAGTCACAATTGACTGTGTAGTTTCTAAGTATACCTAGTTCGTTTCGGATTGTCATCGAACTATCAGATTTAGGAAATTGTGTGTTTGTATTGTGCACACAATCGTACACATTAAAAACCTGTCCTACGTAGATGGCTAGTCCTAAAATGTACTCGCGTTAAATATCATATTACTATTAAAGTTGAAATCACCACATACCTTTCATCATCTAAGGGAAATATTGCTACAAATAACCTTTTCTTGTTATCTTTTTTTCCGCTTCTTGCACCATTTAATTGGAAAGTTTTGAACAATTGGAAAGTTAATTGGAAAGAATGAACAACGGCTTCTATAGCTAAATTAAAAGCAATCTTAATAAATAAAATATATACAAATATAATTGTTTGATTTGACATTTGAACTTATTTGATTTGACAATGTCGTTTATAGACATATTATGAAAAGCAGAAAGAAGAGATAACCGTCATTAAAATTTGACCCCTGTAGTACATATAATTTTTACTATAGAAGTTGCACCAGCCTGGATGTTATACTGAGTCACCGCAGTGCTGCCAACCGTACGATTTAAATCGTATTCATACGATCTCTTTGGCCTTAGTACGATGTACGATCATGTATACGAAATCGTACGCAAAATATACGATTTTTTCAAATCTTATAATCTTTATAACAAAATAAATATGATAATTGATTAAGTTCATTTTATCGATATGAAAAATCAATAACAAAAATTTAACGAGCTCTAAACTTTTCTTTGTTTTTTTTTTATGAACGTATTCAATCCAATAATTTTTTAAACTCTCTATCCCACTCGCGCTTTAGAAATACGCAGCGTACTAGCACTTCTTATTAGTTTGTGGTATTATACTATTCCGTCAACTCGCCGCCGAATAAGGAATTCTCTGCGTACCGCGCAGTTTAACCGCCTTTCTTCGAGTTTGTTTTACGTCATTCTATTCGTCCTAATCCAAATAATATTACACTACGGAGATAATCATATATTTGTTATTTTTATTGATATATTTTTGTAATAGAGGGCAGATTGGACATAGTCCGAGCCCCTTTTTTTTAATAAAAAAAAGTCGTAGTAAAGTATAGTGTCAGATTCTTAAATATTATATATATATTCTAAATGTAAAATTTTGCTTAGACGTTATAATAATATTATTTTTGTATTTTTTACCAATATTTTATTGAAATATTGATACATACTATCTTTTCTTTTGAGTTCTTAGCAAAATACGATCTTTTCTAGTTTATGGTACGATCTCCTAAAAAATAAAGTTGGCAACCCTGAGTCACTGTCAGTTACTAAGCGGCCATAAATCATTATATGTATGTATAGACATTTTTCACGCCCAAACGTTGGTTTCAAGACTTGACGCTGGAGGGCGCTCGGCTCGATACGGCGCGTTCATAACCGGTAGAAGTGTGGGCGGTTAACGGGAGTTATTGTTGCCACGACGAGGTCAGTTGCTAGAATACAGTGCTGTCGAGAGCACGTCGTGAAGTCGCCCGGGAAACCTCCATTTTGGTAGCAGGGAGCGTTGGTTGGATTGGTTTAATTTGTATCTACAATCACGCCCGGCCTAATACATAATAATAAAATTATTTTCCTTTGTTGCTTCCTTTTTTGTTTGTTAGCGGGTAGATTGGAAAGCCGCGCCCGTAAGTTGAGCAAGCGGGAGTTTTGTTAAGGCGAGGTACTTACCGTAGTTTGTTAAGGCTAGGTACTTTGACTACGTAGATAAGGTTATCACGTATTCGGATAATTTTGTTGATCGACTGTGGTGTGTACCTTTATTTGTATTTAACTTGATTTGATCGGAACTGTATTTGTTATTTGTTAATTTGATTTATATTGAGCCGCGTATTAATTGTATCTAGTAGTGATGCCATTGCACAAGCTACTGATTCGTTGCCTGCGGACTGAGCTGCGCTGGGCTACCAGCGTACATGCCTTGATAGGTCGACCGGATAGAGCCTATAACTTGAGGAAGCGGCTCGAGCAGGTCGATGCTCGAAAAGCCGCAGTGGAGGAGGCTTACGCTGAGCTCAAGGATTCGGATGTGGAAAAGGGAGTCCTGGACTCCTGCTTCGCGGACTACGAGCACTTCTTTTCGCTCACGGACGAGTTGATCGAGGCTGAAGGCAGGAATGCTGAGGAGGCGCGTGAAGCTCGGATGAGTGGCCTGCCCAAGTCCTCTCGGAAGCAGCCTCAGCCGGAGCTGTTGGGACGACTCCCAACTTTGGACCTGCCAAGGTTCTCCGGGATGCTTTCCGAATGGCTGACCTACGTTGGTCTTTTCGATAGCCTAGTGGACGCCCGGAGGGACTTGACCCCGAGCCAGAAGATGGCGTACCTCCTGGCCTCAGTGGAGGGGGAGGCCCTGGGCGTCGTCTGTCACTTGAGATTGTCGGACGACGCCTACCAGACTGCTCGGGACCTCCTAGCCGGAAGATACGCCAACGTCCGGCGAATTGCGGACGAACATTTTAAACAGCTTCTAAGCCTCCAGCTGCTTAGTGACCGGGCCAGACTACGTCCGGACCTGGTGGATCCAGTTTTGGTGGCCTGTAATGCGTTGAGGCGGCTGGATTTACCAGTGAACGAATGGTCTTTTTTGTTGCTCCACATCGTGCTGTCCCGTCTACCTCTCAACCTTCGGACACATTTTGAGGAGAAGTACGGCGAGGACGGGGCCTCCTATTCCGCCCTCCAATGACCTGCTGCGGTTCTTAGAGGAGCAGTGCCGGCAGATTGAGAACGCGGCGGGCACCGTTGACGACTTACGAGCAGTGCCCAGTGAGAGGCGGAATCCGCCGGGCAAGTCGTCGTCAACCCCCCCCCCCCCAGGCCTATCGGAGCTCCCGCGGGAGGGCGTCGCTCCCTACCATCTTACAGTGGCCTAGCGGCCAGGGAGGCGCCCCCATGCTCCTATTTTCGAGCATCTGATCATCGGTTAACGTCGTGCCCGAAATTATTAAATAAGCCGGCTCCGGCGAGGCGAACTATCACCAGGGAGCGCCGCTGGTGCTACTCGTGTCTGGAGGGGCACCTCCAACGAGACTGTCCGCACCAGCGGCCCTGTCCGCATTGCCGGGGTTGTCACCATGCAGTTTTGTGCCTAAGTGCGAACGGCGTCTCCTTTCGGGGCTCTGCCCGACCCTAGACCCCCACGGGCGGCGGCGCTCAGCCACGCCCTCTGACGGGCGACGCTCGGCGCTCGCCGGCCGGCCACCGGGCCCCTAGGTTTGAAAGGGGTCCCTCCCCCGACCAGTCGGGGGGGTAATTCCGCCAGGAGCGGGGGTGTCATCGCCCCCCCTCAGCGTGTGGAGAGGAACTTCACGGCCACTCAGCAGTCCGCTAGACCCTTCTCACCCCCGTTAGCTGAGTGGCCGAGACTGGTGTACCACCGTCCCCCCTTTGAAGGAGGCAGCCCTAACTAGCTGCCGCCTTAGCTCCCACCATGGCCACCTCCACTGAGCCTTTGAGCCGTCAACAGTCCACTTGTCAAACTGTTCTATTGCCGACGGTCCCAGTAAAGGCGTACAATCCAAGTGGCGACTGTTAGCGGTTTGCGCTCTATGGGATTCGGGTTCACGCGGTGTGGCCTTCACTTGGTGGTGGGAAGATTAGGGCTCCCATGGAGCGTTGAATCACGTTGTCGAGGAGTATTAGATTTGGTTTGGTCGAGCACTTGGTTAAAAATTCCTTAAATTAAAATTAAAATGCTTTGGGTTTTCCGCGAAATGTTTTATATTATGGCGGTTGTGATTAAATAAGGGTGAATTTAATATGCTCCTTGAATACGTGTGCATATGTTTTGTAAATATATTTGATCATTAGGTTTGCTTTGTTGAAAAGAAAATTGAAATTAAGTAACACTGTTTGTGCCGAAAGAAATAAAAATCAACCCTCTCTTTGTTTTCATATTTTTGTTGGCATTGTCGAAGGTATTTATTTTGAAAAAAAAAAACTTTTTGGCTATCTCTTATGTTGGTCGTTTTGCTTAGTTCGTCTGTTTTGACCTATGCGCATCAAGAAATAAATTTATTACAGTTTATTTTCAAGTTCTACATAGTAGATTGAGTATTAATGCTCTTGAAATTTGGTTGAAATATAAGCATAGGACTACATATCTAAAAGGCTAGCTAGTTGAGATATTATCAGATTGAAATCAGCTACTGCACAATTAAGTAAATAGTTATATAGTAGATGGCTTGATTATGCCTACTGTTTGAAAATCTATACTAAAGACTATCTGTGCGTTTCGTTTGGTTCTCCACAGACGACGTTCATGTGTTCATCATGATACATTAATCAGGAAACTACAACATTACGGTGTAAAAAATTTGGCGCTTAGACTTATTACTTCATATTTAAGTAACAGAACTCAAAAAGTCGTCATCAATGGTAAATGTTCCTCCAGATCGGTAGTATCAATGGGCGTTCCTCAAGGCTCGATTCTTGGCCCATTCCTGTTCTTAATCTATATTAATGACTTACCTTATCTTGTAGGGGACAATCACGATATAGTATTATTTGCTGACGATACATCTTTAATTTTCAAACTGAAACGGCAGTCAATTAAATATGACGATGTAAATAATGCTCTATCGAAACTAGTACATTGGTTTAACGCCAACAATTTGCTCTTAAACGGCAATAAGACAAAATGTATTAAATGTACAATACCTAATGTAAAACATTCGAAAACCAATGTGCTCTTAAATGGGGAGGAGTTGAGTCTTGTGGATACCACTATTTTTCTCGGTATTACTATTGACGCGAAACTTCAATGGGGCCCCCATATATCTAAATTAGCAAGCAGACTTAGTTCTGCAGCATATGCTGTAAGAAAGATTAGAAGTCTCACAGATGTTGAGACAGCTAGGTTAGTGTATTTTAGTTACTTTCATAGCGTAATGTCTTATGGAATTCTGCTATGGGGTAATGCGACTGATATTGAAGCTATTATTGTTTTGCAAAAGAGAGCCGTACGGGCGATTTATAATCTAAATTGTAAAGAGTCCCTCAGAGAAAAATTTAAAGAAATAAACATATTAACTTTGGCATCACAATATATTTATGAAAATGTAATGTATGTACATAAAAACATAAATAGCTTTAATAAGAATAAGGATGTTCATACCTTAAACACAACAACATAAGCTTGTAATGCCACTTACTAGACTGCACAGAATTAGTAATTCATTTATGGGGCAATGTATACGCTTTTATAACAAAATCCCAGAACATGTTCAAAGTTTGTCAATAAACAAGTTTAAAAGTTTTATTAAAGAAAAACTGTACAAAAAGGGTTATTATAATATCAAGGAATACATGAATGAAAATAACCCCTGGGAATAAGTTGATCGCCGCCATGCTGGATCACTGGACACCATCTATGAAAATTCATTTAAAATTGTATAAACAAAATTATTGTTAAGTGAAATTATGTTTAAAAAAAAAGTCCCGCTGGGTTTCTTGCTGGTTCTTCCCAGGACAGAGGTATTTTCCGAACCAGTGGTAAATAAAATAATGACTTACAATAAGTATTATGTAATAATCCATATTGAATAAAAATCATTCTATTCTATTCTATTCTATGGAATTTGTGGGGGCTCTTTGCACTGAAGCTTAGGAGGCCACGCTGGGCCGCTTCGTATCGCGTCGCTGTTTGAGGACCTGATCCGGTCGGATTGCGGAGCGAATCATAGGGGCGCAGATAGGTGTTTGAAGGAGGTCGTCGGACTGCTGTCCAGGAATAGGACTTATTTATGTGCTGCGATGTCCAGAAAGGGCATCCAGTTGAAGCTCAACCCTCCGGCTTGCCCACGTTGGGGCTGTAATTTTGAGGCGGTGGTTAAGGTTGCAAGATCTGATGGGGTTCCTAAGGTAGCCTTGTTTGGTTGTAGGTTCGGTCTTGCAACTTGTCGTCGCGACCCTGTCCCGTTTGCCGGTTGCTCGCGGACATAAATCCTTACGTCCGGGACGGGGGTTTGTTCACGCCCAAACGTTGGTTTCAAGACTTGACGCCGGAGGGCGCTCGACTCGATACGGCCCGTTCATAACCGGTAGAAGTGTGGGCGGTTACCGGTAGTAATTGTTGCCACGACGAGGTCAGTTGCTAGAATACAGTGCTGTCGAGAGCACGTCGTGAAGTCGCCCGGGAAACCTCCATTTTTAGAGTAGGTTTTGTTAGCAAATTGTTGCCACGACGCGGGTTTTTTGTTAAGTCTAGAATTAGAAGCCGGGCTAACAAATTGTTAGGAAGTTAACATTGATTGCGATCAACGTCTGAATTGTTCTAGAAATAATTGTTGCCACGCGAAACGGAAGTGACCTTTGATCCGAACATTCGGTATTCGTGTTGTGTGTTACGCTTTATAATAAACGAGTGTTAGTGGCGTCTGGAAGTTAGTTAATTGTACGGTATAGTTAATAGACTGACATAGTGAAGAAGAAAGAAAGTGACTGTGGGTGACGCCGCTGGAGATTACCACAATTTGGAGCGGTGCCGAAATCCGGGCTGCTGCCGATTTCAACGGTCCAGTCAGGTCTATCACACCACAAAAACACCACTACACTCAACACATACACACCTCCGGCCTGACCGAGCCCTGAGACAGCAGTCACCTCATATACAGGTAAGTAATCTCTATATGACTAGCCTCCCCATTAAATTGTAGTAGGATAAAACATTTTTCCATATAGCTTAGAAATATAGGAAATTCTTCCATATAGCCACTCGGGCTCGAACCTGCGGCTGCTCGTTGAATCTTCCGCTCATGGGCCCCGGATATTGAAACTTTGCAGGAGCAGCTGCGGGCCTTAACAGACATACATATATACATTTTTTGATTTTTATATTTATGTTTTTTTGAAATTTTATTGATTTTTGAAACCTGGTAAAATTATTTTTTTCCATACCAATTGATGGGCCTGAGTATAATGCCAGTTATGCTCTATGGCTGAAGTTATTTTTTATTTTATGCTCAATTGCAGACAAAACAATATTGATTGCGCATCTCTAAAACAAAATTTTACCTCTTCTCCTTCTAATAATAGCTCCTGCACCTAACACCATTTGCAGAAAACGTTTTGTTTTGAAACAGTTATGAGTGTAACATTTTTATCAGCTGCGTTGTTTATAGTGCCTTCAGCAACACTTTGCCGGTTTCTGTACAGAAAATGACGCTGGCTTTGCAAATATGGATGGCCGCTATCATTGAATATAATACCCGCTATATTACACTTATTTACATAGAAACTTTAATTATCATTTACATAAAATTCTAAATTCTAGTCAATCATTTAGCCATGTGATAAAACTTTTAAGTGTGCCAGTAAACATTAATGATGATATTCGGGTCATTATACTAGAAATAGTATTTTAAATATTTTGTATTACAATTGATAATCTTCAGTATGATTGACCATGTATATGACTTTTATAAGTCTATGTTATTTTTGATGAAAATTATTATTGCAGATAAAAGCCCTTTCACATTTATTTTAGTCTCCAATTAAATTAATCAAAATGAAAATAAGAACTTTGGCTCTTTATAACTGATCTTTAAATATAAAACACTGACTTGAAATTATATAATTATCGGCATTTTTTTAATTCATTGCACTTTTTTAAGATTGTGTTGAAACTCTACTGGTAAAAAAAAACAAATATATATATTGTTACAAATATATATGTTCTTGATGAAAATAAAGTATGCGCGTTACATCGCATCCCATCAAGAATTCCTAATGTAATTCTTGGTGTTAAGCTAAGACGTGATAATAACTGTAAACAATAGAATAACAAAATAATGAAAACATTTGTAAATACTTGCTTTACAACCTAATAAATATTATTTGACCGTAATGAAATAAAACAAGGTAGTCTTCGGCATGAAAGTAAAAATAAATATTTTCGATTATTTTTGCAATATCAGCAGCAACAGCCGGATCAGCGCGCGATTCTGATCCATCTAAAGATGCTAAATTTCAACAAGCACTGTCAAATTCAATAGGAGTGACAGAAAAACGGTTCTTGATATAGAAGGGTAAATAAATTATTTAACCTATAAAGTAAAATCACTTTATTAAAAATCAAAATAGCCCAATAGCTTTATTAACATGAGACACATAATTGTACGAGTGCTTACAATACTTAACATTATTTTACTGAAATCTCAGAAAGTTTTTTTTTAATAGAATAAGGGTGACAAACGAGCACACAGTCCACTTGAGGGTAAGTGGTTGCTACGGCCCATAGACATCTACATCTATTCTCAATTACGTATCAAAATGTATATGCGTTGTCACCCGTGAGAACTAAGATGTAATGCCTCGTTTCCAGTAAAAAGGTTCTCCGGTTCTCTGCACTCACCATATGAAACACAGCAGGGTTAAACTGCTATTTTACATGGTATTCTGTGACAGCGTGGCCCTTCCCCGGTCGAGCTGACCCATTCGTGCTACAACTATACCTACTACTAATATAGCTACAGCATGGCTCTACCACGTTAGAAAAAATTGACGTTGAAAATTTAAGTATTTTCAGAAGCAACTTTGCAATTATTTTCTATTGAGTGAATTTTTGTGGAATCGTGTTTTGCAAACTGCCTCCTGAAATACGTACAATTTTTTTCGATAACGACTGTGGCTCTATTCAGCCTCTTAATATGGACATACCTCGGGATTTAGAGATTTTAAAAGATTTCATGCGTAGATAATGGAAGATATAATATTATATTATTACTGTCCCGTGTGAGGCAATATTTATATTTTCATCATATTTTTATGGTTGGTTAGAAAAATTATATCTAAATGCAAACTTTCACAGGGTAAATTTTTTTTTCACTATTTTTACCATCGATCACTAATAAAAAACTAGATGCAGAATTCCATTCAAAAGTTCTTTAAAAACTGTCGGATAATGTTGTAACGTAATTCTAGTTGAAATAAATATACATTCTCGCTGGTCAACCTATAATAAAACAAATTCAATCTTACGCGCATTGTTTAAAGTCAAAATTACAAAGTGTCAATAAAAAGCCATAAAATTTTACGACCCAGGCTCGTCGCTTGGATAAGGAGAGTGGAGTCGAACTGCACAATATTTTTTGTTACTATAATTTTAATTTTATAATTTTGTTAAACTTGTTTTAAATAATTGGTCTACTTAATAAAACATATTCTATTTTATTCTATGGTGTATATGTGTAATGGTTATATTATTACCTAAATGTAAATATGCTTTTGGATAGGGCACCACATTCAGTTAGTAATGAAAGTAATTGAAACAGTAATAATTATTTATTTATATTTATACATTTGTTAAATTTACTAAATATAAAAAATAAATACAGAAAGTTCTTGCAAAATAAAAGAATATCATTGTATAAATTTTTGTGTTCTAGATAATAGAATAGAATATAATATTGATTTATTTGCATCGAATTTAGGTAATAACAATAAGGTGTTGACAGAGTACATAGAAGATCCGTACATTCTACCATTTTGGCATGCAAATATTAAATTAAATTTATTTCTATGTAATACTAGTAATTAATTATAAATAGATTTAAAATTATAATTATAAGTATAAATAGTTATTACATTATTATAATATATATATATATATATATATATATATATATATATATATATATATATATATATATATATATATATATATTCAAAATTTATATTGTTGAAATTTTATTGCAGTTAGCATAACACATAAATTATTAATACAAACAACATATTATAAACAATTAATTAACTGAAACGTTAATTAAATATTGGTATCATTTAAGAAGTCTGATAATGAGTAATAGTATCTTTCCAATAACAAAGAAGTAAGACTCTTTTTAAATATTCTAATGGGTTGATTTTTTACAAAATTTGGGATTTTGTTGTATATGACAGGTGCCATGCTCATAGCACTTTTTTTTAATAAAGCTGTTTGAAATCTTCCTGTATACCATGGAGTATAGAGTATACTCTATACTCCATGCTGTATACCGTAAATATTTATATTGCGTTCTCATAGATACGGCTCGTACTCGAGTTTCATTTAAGGTAGGAAATAAATGATGATTAATTTTAACATATATCATAATATCATATCATAATCATAATATTTAAAATATACAGACACGGAAAATTTAATAATTTATGGGCTTTGAAAATAGGGACACAACTATCTGTTATCTTTAAATTGAAGATTGCTTTTATGCAGCGCTTTTGGGCTTTGAAAATGCTTTCTTTATCGTCACAGTTGCATCAAAATATAATACCGTATCTTAAAATGGAAACTACCAGGCCATGGTAAGCTACTAGCACCGTTTTGACACTGACATTTTTTGCTAAATTATATGTGTGCATATGCAGAAACACTTAGTTTTTTACAGACATCATCTGCTTGGCTGTCTATTGAAATAACTAAAAATTTTGCGACATCTTCTCTTTCAATTATTTGACAATTGTAATTTATATTTAGATCTTCAGTGTGAATTTTCTGATGTAAAAGCATTATTTTAGTTTTTTTTTTAATATTGATCAGTAAATTATTTTAATTCAGCCAGTTAATTATAGTTTTAATCGTAGTGTTTATATCATTTTCATAAAAATCATGCCTAGAAAATGAAGACGAGCTATGAGATCCCATCTTATAACTTTCTGATTGGCATCCTTTTTTATCTTTTTGGACTCAAATGTGTTACGCATAAGTTTAACCATGTGACATGCATCTAGAAACACAGTCACTTCGTAGTTGCCTGAAGGGTGTTTGAAATGAGTTTTCATGTTCAAACAATCGTCAATGTTACAACCGAGGATTTTCATACAAGAAATATTTGTTTTACAACCATCAAAAGTCAACGATATCAGTTTTACGCCAACTGAATGGTATTTTTCTAAAGCAATTTTAAGTAAATTGGCCTTTACTTCAGCTGTCAGACTTAAAATGAAAAAATAAGCTACAGGTATTTTAAATGATTTGTTTACAGTGTAAAACTTTACACCTACTAACATAATGACATATACTTGACTGGCAATATCATTTCTGTCGTCAGTGTTGCCAAGTCCCATGTCAATTAAACCCTCATAACGTTTACCAGTCCATATTTTCTGTTGTCGTATTGACATTTCGTCAGCAATTATAGCACCTATGACTTCCTTTTTGGCTTTAGCTGTTTTCTCTTTCAGTCTGTCAAATGCTTCTCCTGTAAAACGAGGCTCTGCATTTATACTTCTGTACCATTTGCATAAAGTATTCGGGTGAGGTAGGAAAGTGTCAAACATTTTTCGTATGTACTTATACGCAGCTGGTGAATAGAAGTGTAGTGTGATAGCGAATTTTCTGGCACCTGGTGGATATCGAGAAAATGGTCGTTTTCTGCCTTTTACATTCTTTAAATAAATAGCATTAAGTGTGTCTGTAAATTCTATATGTTTAGATAGGTCATAAAGTAATGACTAATCTACTGTTTAACGATATACCTCGAACAATGATGACTTATTTTATTACGACTTAATTTAAAAAATACTTTTACGATGATTTTTTGACAAAATATCAGTATTTACAATACAGTGATAACAATTAAATCATGTTAATATTAATACTTACCGAAAATATGAAATTCCATCCTTTTTTAGCGTTCTGGATGTGTGATTTTTACACTTTTTAAACGAGCACTGAGGCATATTTACCGTCCGAGCATTCGAATGCCACTAGATTAAATGTGCACCCATATGTTCGAGTGGGTGCACATTCGGTTACACCATTTTTTGTCACTGATAGTGTATCTAGTTTTTTATTAGTGATCGATGATTTTTACCCAGAAAGTAGTAAAGCAACTGTAGCCTAAGATCGTGAATTGCACTGACTTAAAAAAACCTATACACTCTTGCCTAGTGTGTGTGTGTGTGTGTGTGTGTGTGTGTGTGTGTGTGTGTGTGTGTGTGTGTATGTGTGAAGAAAAGCGTATGACAATACGTGAAGAGGAATAAACTTTGAGTACTACTTCGCTTACCTGTACGAGGTTGCCACTCTAGAACCTTCCTTCCTATTTTTATCGGTTTTCCAAGTTATATAGCCAGCCCATGCCATTTCACTTTAATATTCCGTTGGGCTATGTCAGTTACTCTGGTTCTACTGCAAATATCTTCATTTATAACTTTATCACGTAGAGAAACCCCTCTACAATTTAAATTAAAATTTAAAAAAATTTACATTTTTAGGTGATAGTTTGTCCAACATTAAAAAAATATCATAAACCCAATAATGTCTTTATATAGTTATTTATACTTAGGGAAGCATCATTTTTTTATTTATTTAAATTGTTTGATTTAATTTGATAACAGTGTACCTAATTGTAAGTATCTGTATCTATATTCCCTCCCCAATAATATTTTATAAAGTCATACTCATAAAAACAGCGTTTTATTGTAATACATAATTATAAAATTCAGTATCAACTAATTAATAAAAATATGCAACAATAAAATTACATAGGTATTAAAAACTATCGAAATCTAAGTAACGAGAGCATGTTTGTCGTTCCACATCTAAATTATATAAAAATGCATTTTTCAATTTCACTAATCAACGTCGCTGCGAAAATTTCTTCTTCTTTGGGCACTTTAAAAATTAATTTATTTAGGAAATAATATTTACAGTTACCAGTGTACAGATATTAACTAAATTAAGTATTTATAGTCATAAAAATATATATAATTGAGTATAAACTTTTAAAGTCGCAGTCGCTTCAACACCGACGCGCGGTCCACCCTCGACGATGTACGAAAACGGACTGCGACAGGGCGACAGAGCATGCGCGCTCGCGTAAATATATTCAATTTCAGGGAAAAATGATATATTCTCTTTTAAAAAGGGGAATAAAAATAAAACTCTCAATTAAAAATATTAATATTTTTAAGACCTTTTTTTTAGTGTAAGAACTATTTAAAAAGCTTGTGCCGTTTTGGAGAAATTTTGCAAAATATGACAAAGATAGGTACTCTTTGGGGATTTTTTTTTCTAATAAGGGGTTGACAAAAATAGAATATTGTTCAATTAAAAACATTTACCAAATCCTCTTCTGTTACCCTGTATTTTTTCTTTGTGGATTAAATGAACAGTTATTGAGTTTTTTTTTTAAAAAAACGTTACCCCCACACTAGGATTTTCTCCTGTGTCGTGGAGGCAGTTTACAAACATAAATTGCACAAGGACAAACATCCAGACCCGGAACAATTATTTGTAGGCCGTACAATTATTTGTTCCGTGCGGGATTCGAACCCGCGGCCCCCAGCGCAACAACGGATTGCTAAGCCACTGCGCCACGGAGCCGTTTTACTTAAATATCCAAGATTTAGGCATTTCAACCACTGTTAAGGCCTTAAGGATAACTCCAAAACTACTACTGGTTTTTTTTTTGCAAAAAATTATAAATATTGCGGCTGCAAGTTGTCAACAAAAATGTTTCTCAAATTGTCGACGACATGTTTCAATTCGGTGCGAAAACATCGGAACAAAAGTTGGTAACTTTTATAGAATTGGAAACAGCTGGAAACATAAATGTTGTCAACATTTTCGGTGGATACGCGGCTTTACAAAGATAATACTACTTTTTTGGTACTCTATATTATATGCTCTTTGTCTTTGTTTGTCAGTTTGCCACACAGTTTTCTATCTGTCATACTTGGTCATACTAATAGGCGCGGCCATGTTGGTCTATAGTGAATAAAGCGAAATAATTTGCTTTTTGAGAAACAAAAATTGGCACAATATGCCCAAATGCGACCTCAAGACCAGATACATCCCTGCGACTTTCGCCTGGACATTGCTTTTGGGCACGACATCTCTGTTTTTTTATTTTCCGTAAGTATACATCATGTCGATCGAATACGAATTTACACATAGGGTTGACAACTTTCACATATGAATAAAGAATTATTTCTAAATAAATCTTATGGTAAAAGTTACTAGTGGTTTATTTGGTTTATATTATGTGTTCTTTGTCTTCGCTTGTCTACCATGAGAACTGTGCACATACATTACTTGTAGGCCGTACTATTAGAAGACATTTATTTACATAAAAAAAACTTATTGAAATTCGGTGTACTATACATTTTATTCCTGTAGCTGTAACTGTGATATTTGTAACCAAATAATTAAATAGAATGCCAATTGTAAATGCCAAAATAAGATAGGACACACACACAATATGACTTGTATTTTTCAACCAATATATATTACCAAAATATAAATGCACTCCCAAAATAAAGTTATTTATAATAAATATTGCTAAAATGTGTTTATATTTAATCACTTGTAATTTAAGTCAGCAATGATAAATATAAATTCTAAATGGCATTGTTCACATCTGCTTTTCCAGTTCTGAAGTTAAGATTATATTTTACTTTCAAATTATTACAAATGAATTTTATAATATATAAATAATATATGCGTGTAACTTAAAAAAAGCACCTAGGTTTAAAGTTGATTCTCCATAGGATTTTGCTTTTATTATTAGCATAATGTTATTAATTCATATTAAATGTTGTAACATAAGGAAAACTATCTTTGTCTTTGTCCTGTGGGTGTTCTCTTCTATTTTTTTTTACCACTGGTTTGGAAAATACTTCTGTCCTGAGAGCTGTCCATCTAGAAACTGAATAGAATAACATAATATGTACAATTTTTAAATAGCAATCAGCTCATTTCCAAGGTTTATCTGTAACCAAGATTATATGTTGTAAATTTGTGGCAAATGTTTTCAGTTTAGTTCGTAGAATGTATTAGATGAAATATCTTTTATTTCTATTATTATTCATATATTACTGTAATGGTACACATCTAGTTTGCATCTGGGTTAGCTTTCTAATCTAATAAGCATTGGGTTTAGCAAGTAATTTATGAATAAAATAATTTTTATGGTCTTGATACTAACCTAGTAGAAAAAGTTGCCACTTTTAATTAAGTAGCATGTTACTTATTAATAAGAAAAATATACTTCTGCAATTTTTATGTAAATAATTATTGTGCATTGGCTTGCTATATATAATCAACTCAAATGTCACATACATATTATGCTTGCAGTTTTTCATTTTAACAATATAGGCAGAGATTTTCTTTTAACACAACAAGTGTACAATGATGTTGTCTAAACTCGCTAAGCTTCTTCAAGGCGGTCCTTTATATGCAGATGTTGTAGGTTGATTTCTTTTTAGTTGCTTTTTATAGAATACAGATGACAAACAAGCACACAGTCCATCTGATGATTAGTGGATGCTGTGGTCCATAGACATCTACATTTATCCTTGATTGAGAACTAAATGCAGGTGCATTGGCACCCTTGATAATTAAAAAAAAATCTTTTTATTCACTTCTTTCACACATTAAATACTATGAGAGTCAAAGTAAACAAACAGCACAAGAGTATAGTCTGTGAGTAGTGGTACCTTCCGTAAACTAGCTTCTGTAAGCAAACTAACAAACTAAAAGAAAGACCAGTTGTGAACTGTTAAACACAAGACTACAATGGATATGTTTGAGTAACCAAATATTCTGAATGTCATAGTCGTAACCATAAGACATTATCTACTTTATTCATTGTTATTAATGCAACTAATGTTAGTAAGTGTGATAAAGAGTAGTTTAATAATTGTCACTGTGGTAAAAAGTGTCAGTATGTTACTTTGTGTTAATTGTTTGACAGATATTTGTTCACACACATAAAACGGTACAGTAGCAGTAGGTCTATATTACGGTGGGTCATAAATGTTAGTTTTTTTTAAAATTTAAATTCAGTTTTGTACACAAATAGACTTATGGGCTGCCATACACATTTAATCATAATTGCAATCAGAGGCCCACAATCTTCATTACAAAATATCTAGATATTTTGTATCAATCTATCAAACAACTTCATACACAGTCAATCTGGATTGCTATCATTGATTCTGATCATAGATCACAATCTAGATTGACTGTTTATAGGCACATATTATCTTTTAAAGTTTTATACAATGTCTAGTGCTCGTTTTTAGTGGACTAGGAGTGCCAATTTTTGATGAGTAACTCTTAATCTTTATTGCAGGTGCCAGTATTATCTTCACAAGCACCCATGGGTTCCTGCATACCAAGGTGTCATAACATTTTTTGTTTTGGCCAATTTTACACTGGCCACTTTCATGGACCCGGGGGTGATACCAAAAGGTTGGTTTAAAGTAATATTCATTATAAACATAAAAAATTACTTATGTATGTACATGGGACATGTTAGTCTGGAAAGAATGTGTCAACTGTGTTACCTAGTATGTCCTTAATGGTGACTAATGGAATATTTACAATTTTTGAATGTTAACCCATATTTTTGTGACTAAATGGGATAAGTAACTCGCTGCTCTTTAGACTTTGCCTATTTGATGATATGCTTACCAGACATGATATTAAAAAAAGGTTGTCAACCCCTAAAAGTTTCAAATTTTCAAAATATCCAGAAACGAAGCTGTACGCATAAACTACTTGCAAAATAATGAATATTTTGTTCTGGATAAATTTTCAAAAAACGCAATTTGAGGCGAGTTATAACGATTTAAAAAAGACACGACTCGCGTGTCATACGCCACACACAAAAGTAATTCCGACGGCACGCCTGGCGTGTCATCCGCACTAAACCGGTTAAGTAAATTTGATTGTAAAAGTTTTAGCTATATAGTAGGGTTTTTATTTCATTTATTACTCCTTATTCTGTGGGTGTTCTCTATAAGTGGGTTTCTTTTTTCTGTGGGTTATGTGGTTTGCAAAAGTCATCTCAAACAGGTCAAACTTCAAAAATGTTATGTTACTAATTACTATACATTACTTAAGGCAGAAATTGTCTGGTATAATGATTGCTGATGTATTTGTGATTAAAATAGGTTTTTGTTATCATTATTATCTATTAAAATTTTAGGCAATAGAAACATTTAACCTTTATATAACTTCAATAGAATTGTTATCTTAGAAAAATTATAATTATAAACAGTTTAAATTAAATTGTTGTTTTTCTTCTATTGGTGGAGACGTGACGAAATGAGAATTTAATCACTCCATCACCATTTGTGTTTGCAAGCTCTGAGTTCGTTGAAGCTGTTATAGCCGCATAGGCTAACAGCATTAACATCATAGAAACTAGACCATTTATGAGTCCATTCTGATAATAGCCTGCAATATCGCCTAACCTCTTTGACAACAACAGAGAGCTCTATTGTTGGTGCTACCATGATCAGCTTATACTATCATATTAATCAATATAACAATAATGTTAATAAATATGACACCTTTTCCATGTCGATAGATTGTGAATTACTTGTTCTTCTTTTAGCCCATAAAAGTACTCACTGGCTGGACATGGAGCTCTCCCGTTGCAAAGAGAATTTGCCTTAGTTGTCACCCATTGCAGTACGATTGAGTTTACCGGACATCTCGCACCTTTGACACTACTGCCTGTTGCTGGTCTGAGGGTTTTACATTTTCTAATAAAGGAAATGGCTATACCGCCATCTATTTGACACCATATTATTGTTCTGGAATTTTCCATAATTACTTCTTACCACAGTGTTAATTACTTAGCCGAAACTAATTATAATGACAATTTAATTAAACATATTAGTAGTATGTAATTATATTGTGCAATTTTTTTTTTAATGGAATAATGGTGACAAACGAGCTCATAGTCCACCTGATGGTAAGTGGTTGCTGTGACCCATAGACATCTACATCTATCTTCATTTGCGAATTAAAATGCAGATGCGTTGTCACCCGTGAGGACTAAGATAGAATGCCTCTTTCCCAGTAAAAAGGGTCTCCGGTTCTCTACACTCACCATACGAAACACAGCAGCATTGAGCTGCTAATTTACGCTGGTATTCTGTGAGAGCGTGGTCCTTCCCCGGTCGAGCCGACCAATTCGTGCTACAACTATACTATTAACATAGCTGCAGCATGGCTCTACCTCATTCAAAAATTGTAATTATATTGTACACAGCAGTGGAAGTTTGATAGGCTGTATCAAACTTCCACTGCTGAACAATAGGCCACTGCCATATATTGCCTTATAGTGAGATATTTGTCATAGTTCCTATGCTTGGCAGACAGATTGCTCCCCCCCCCTCCCTTTTTTGTTATTATAAAGATGTTTGCTGCCCATTTTCAGGTTTGTTTTCCCTCTGTCGCCTCTTATGACACTCGTGTGACGATATGGGATAGTGGATATTCTTACACCGCCACTACGTGGTTGAAAGTAGAGTTAATTATTTATATACTGACCTTATAAAAGACAACTGGTAAGTCAGGTCAATCGCTGCTCACCAGCATCATTGAAATTATATTCACAATTGTAAATACTGATTTACCTGTTAGATAAAACATTTTAGGATTAATCAATGTTGATACTATTGTCTCAGCTCCACCTGACGAGGACCGCGAGGACGACTTTCGTGCACCTCTATACCGCAGCGTGGAGATCAATGGGATCACCGTGCGCATGAAGTGGTGTGTCACGTGCAAGTTCTACAGGCCGCCGCGTTGCTCGCACTGCTCCGTATGCAACCACTGCATAGAGGTGAATTTTGATTGACAGTATGTCAGTGGCATAGTAAGGGGCGTGGAGCGGGGCCATACAGCAAGTTTTAGGGCCTGCCTTAAATTTATTAATTGTATATTTGAGTATATTGATAATTTGATCCCAGACTCTTCAAGAGTAATTTTCGAACATGTAATATGCATAAATAGAAAGACTTACCTATTTTATATGTTTAAGACAGATGTGAATATGAGGGAAGAGCAAAGAGGGGAAGGGTTAGGGGCGGCATTTATTGCTCTCGCGGCTTCAGGCGGCAGAAACTCATGCTACGCTACTGTTGGATATTGATTTATGTGGTAGTGTGCACACTGTGCACTGTCTTAAAAATTGAATGACTTATTTCATTTTGTGGCATGCTGATCCTAATAAATTGAGTTTTGTTTCTCGTTTTGTAAAATAAATTAATAATATTTTCCTTTTATTCCCCAGACATTTGACCACCACTGCCCGTGGGTAAACAATTGCATAGGAAGACGGAACTACCGCTTCTTTTTCTTCTTTCTGATATCACTTTCGATTCACATGCTGAGTATATTTGGGCTAAGCCTGTACTTCGTTATGAATAACAAGACGCTCACGCAGGTTGAGCCTATAGTCTCGTATCCTTTTTAATATTTGTATTAAGTAAATATTTAAGTAAAATTTAATCCTAATATCCTATTGCTGGCCCTGATTCTGATGGCCTGGTTTGTAAGAGTAGTCATCTATGTACATGGGAAATTCAATATTATTAAATTAATATTCTCAGAGTGGGGGCAAAGGTAACTACCCCCTCTTGCTTTATCCAGTATCTTTGTTATACCCCAATATTAACACAATTTTTTTTCAGTTTCTTGCCATAGAGCTTTGTGTTAATATTATTAGTTACATCTTTTGAGAAGTAAATGGGTTTGCAGCATATCTGATGATAAATGCAAGCCATGGACATCTAAAATAACTCCAAACAAAACAAGCTGCACACATCCTCATACAATGTACTTTACGTGGCAGCAGTTGTATTAATAGTATAGTTGTAGCACGAATGGGATGGTTCGACCGGGGAAGGACCACGCTCTCACAGAATACCAGCGTAACGCTGCTGTGTTTCGTATGGTGAGTGTTGAGAACTGGAGACCCTTTTTACTGGAAATAAGTAATTCCATCTTAGTCCTCACGGGTGACAACGCATCTGCATTTTGATTCGTAATCGAGGATAGATGTAGATGTCTATGAGCCGCAGCAACCACTTACCACCAGGAGGACTGTCTGCTCGTTTGTCACTTTTATCCTATATAAATGAACATTATACCGGTACTATACATTGTTGCTTTGCAAGACATAACCTTAGCAATATTTGACCAGAATGGTAATAATGGGCATAATAGCTCTATTAGCGATCCCAATCTTCGGGCTGACGGGGTTCCATATGGTGCTCGTGTCCCGCGGGCGCACCACCAACGAGCAGGTGACGGGGAAGTTCACTGGTGGGTACAACCCCTTCTCAAAGGGGTGCTGGAACAATTGTTGCTATACGCAGTTCGGACCACAGTATCCTAGGTGAGAGAATACTCCTTTATTATAGATTATTTTTTTCTTTAAATTGTGTGTATCCTTGTTGGCTATTTTTGTGTGACTATAAAATAGTAGTAAGTTTACATGTGAAGGACTCGTATGCTACTTCTTCAACTCGTCAAGAGTCTATTGGACATGAGTCCCTCCCATGGAATAAAGGAACAATTATGTAGGTAATTAAAAAATCTGTCAATAGAAGTTCATTATTAAGGACAGATAATCAATGAAGTTCGACCACTTTTTATTAAAGTCGGCCCACACGGCGCTGACATACACCGTGCAGACAATAAGTTTAGAAGATTTAAGGACAAGTCACTGTTATTAGATCTTCTAAAGAACAACTGACTTATCTGTACCGAGTGGATACATTCGTTTGGATCTGTTATTGGCTAGAGATGGTGATTAGAGTGGGATTATTTTCATTTACTGACTGAAGAGATCATCATCATCTTTGTTACATTTTGTATTAACTACCAGCCTCAAAAGTCAGTTATATACCATCGTCCACCACTTAACATTGGTCAATAAACGCTTGAATTTTATATGTTAGCACAATTTTTTTTTCAAATCGCAATTTGCGAGTATTAATGTTTTTATGGTGTAAGACAGGGTGATGTTATATCCCCGAAACTCTTCACCGCTGCATTGGAAGACGTTTTCAAGCTTCTGGACTGGAAAGGTTACGCTATTAACATCAATGGCGAGTACATCACTCACCTTCGATTTGCCGACGATATAGTCCTTAAGGCAGAATCGCTGGAGGTAGGTCCTCCAGTACCATGCTCAATGACCTCAATAGTATCTCCCAACGAATAGGTCTTAGGATGAACATGGACAAAACAAAGATCATGTTTAATGTCCATGTCACACCTATGCCGGTAGTTGTTGGGAGCACTAAGCTCGAAGTTGTTGACGAGTATGTTTACCTGGGACAAATAGTCCGACTAGGTAAGTCCAACTTCGACCGAGAGGTCACTCGACGGATTCAACTCGGCTGGGCAGCGTTCGGGAAACTACGACACATCTTCTCGTCAGACACCTCAAAATCTTAAAACGAAATTGTACAACCAGTGCGTGTTGCCAGTGATGACTTACGGATCTGAGACGTGGTCCTTCACTGCTGGCCGTATGAGGAAGCTCAAGGTCGCTCAGCGAGCTATGGAGAGGGCTATGCTCGGGGTTTCTCTGCGTGATAAACTTAGAAATGAGTATATCTCATTTGATTTTGTTCTCGTTATGAAAAGAAACAAAATAAAATTGCAGTTTGGTCCGGCCATCGAAATACATCTACAAGGGCGGCAAGAAGCGACGCGACACGGGCATCGTGGGACAGTCCGCGTCGGCGATCTCCACGATCGCGACCGACACGCACCAGGTAAAGACGTACACGGCGGACAACGGCAGCGCGCACCGGCCCCTAGGCGCGCACGCGCACTACAACAAGGTGAGAGCCAGACGCTTGCTGTCATGCGCCCGCGTGGGCTGGCCTTGAGCGAGTCCGCCTCGACCGACCAATTGCACTTTGAACGGATAATTCACTTGCTTAGTTTGTTGACGACTAATTTTATGATAAATAAGTAAATTCAAATCAATATTAATATATATAATAAATCTTAGTCACATATTATCAGAAAAACGTGTACAATTTTAACAGCAATTGCTTTATTTTGTGTAGTAAGATGAAGTAGTATTGATATTAAAATAAATGTCTTTAAAATGTGATTCGCTCAATGCTGTCCTACAAAGATCTCGTTTATAATATATATATTTATTTTATTGACAAATAACAAGAGCTAGACGAAAAATTATGTTTAAATTCTCCTGTTCATATTTTTATATACTAATAATTTTTATTTTACATATACTTGAATCAAAATTTTTAAAATTGAAATAGTTACTTAAAATACAAGTTAATAATATATTTTTTAACTTATTGTTATTTTAAAAAGTATCTAAAATTCTTAAACAATCTTTGTTATGTAAGTTTATTTTATTTTGTGTTTTATAAAATGATAAAGTTGGTTGTTTGCTATAATATCTTCCTCCATTGGTTTTTTCATACAACAGTTAATTTAACCTAATTCACTGCTTTATTAGAGTTTTAAATGGCTTGACTTTGTAGAAAGTTCCATTTAGTTTTCATGCTTGTAGAGCGAACAATAACATACCTTCAATTCACTTTATAAATTATATTTTTTTTTTTGCACAAGCACTTTTTTAAATATTTATTGCTGTTATGTTAAGTGAATTGAAGACATGAATATGTCTGGCTCTCTAATGTAATTTTTTATATAATTAGTTTTTAAAGGGAAAAGGTTTAACAAGTAGAATACGTCTTTCAAAGCTTAGAATTGCCTTGCACAATTACATTACTTAATGTTCAGCATTGGAGGATTCATTTACCTCTATGCAGTTATTTTAATCGATATTAAACCGGTTTTACTTACATCATTGTTAAGCCCAAACTGCAGTTTTAGTCCAAACAATATGAAGATATTTATTAATAAGTTATAATTATAAAGACATACTTAATAAACATAAACAGGGTATATTAATTGAAAGAAAGGTCAAACACTGTATGGGATTTATTAATAAATAAAGAAATAAAGAATTGCAGTAAGAATACTTCAACCAATAACTAATTAAGATAGAGTGCCGTCAGATGGCACCATTCGCTATTATAAATTATATCATAACACTGTATTCAGTTTGATTTCGTATATTTGCTGTTTATCCGGCTCAATATAGTCATATAATGTGCAACATTTTTTTTCTCTCTTCTTTTTAATAATATATTTATTTTATATATATATATATATATATATATATATATATATATATATATATATATATATATATATAATATATTTATTTTATATATATAATAACCATATTTTCAAACTTCATGTATTACATTTAATTTCAGTAAGAAGAGTTCAACCAATAACTAATTAAGATAGAGTGCCGTCAGATGGCACCATTCGCAATTATAAATTATGTCATAACACTGTTTTCAGTATGATTTCTTATCTGTTTATCCGGCACAATATAGTCATATAATGTGCAACATTTTCATTTCTCTCTTTTTAATAATATAGCGAAATACAGTTTATTACTTTGTAATATAAGTTCTACTAATGCTTTTACACTTTATAAGTTCACGCAGTGTTTTCTAAATAAGCATGTTTTCAAACTTCATGTATTATATTTAATTTTCATATACATTTAATTTACTAATTATAGCTCTTAACTAACACTTCATTGCTGTTGTTGACACTTATAGCAATATGTGAACAGATAACATTAAACAATAATACTATATGGGTTAATTTAGCATCATATTTTTCTTTCATGCATTACAGCCTATTGAAAGACCACTGCTGACCATAGTTTAGCTTAGCTTCCTAACAGATTTACAAAATTAAAAATGTCAGAATTAGCTTTTTTTGGGAATTTAAAATAAGTTTCATCATCATAATCATCCTCATTACGGCCCTTCATGAGTCCATTTCTGAACGTAGATTTTCTCCAAGCAATGCAACAAAGCATGGTCGTAAGTCACCTGCATCTATCGACTTGCGTCCCTTAGGTCGGGTCGCCTCCCCCACTAGGAGTATTTTCAAACGTGGGGGAGGGCAGCCTCACACTCGAGAACCTTCCTTCTCCATTGCTTGTCTGTTCTTCGAGCTATATGGCCAGTCCATTGCCAGCTTACTGATCCCTTAGGCTATGTCGGTTACTCTGGTTCTACTACGGATATCTTTATATCTCTAAGTATGGCCTTCTCTATAGCTCGCTTACTGACCTTGAGCTTACTCATACGGCTCATACTGGTAACACACACTGACTATTCTACTGGTTTATTTATATAATGTAATAAGTGAAGGCCTGTTTCTTTTTTATAAGCATTGTGAACCCCTCTTGATGAGATTTTAGAAAATCTCTTATACAATGACCCTTATAATTTTGTTCTGTTCACAGGTTCTAATTTTTTACATTAATATTTCATTATATAATGCAGAACCAAAATAATATCAGGTTATGTGGATTCTATCATAGTCCTTTTTTGTTCGGTTGCAGGTTGTATGGGTTGTTAGCTTAAATTTAATTAATATAATTGTATGATGTTGTATTTTATATGGCCAGCAGGTTTGTTTGGATATATTTCTATCATCATGATATACAGCCCTCTACAAGTTCACTGCTGAACATAGGCCTCCGCCAAGGAATGCCACAAAGAACGGTCCAGAGGTATACCTGACGAGAAGATGTGCCGTAATTTCCCTAAGGCTACCCAGTCGAGTTGAATCCGTCGATTGACCTCTCGGTCGAAGTTGGACTTACCTAGTCGGACGATCTTTGTTTTGTCCATGTTCATCTTAAGACTTATCCGTTGGTAGGCACTATTGAGGCCATTGAGCATAGTGCTTAGGTCCTCCAGCGATTCTGCCATAAGGACTATATCTTCGGCAAATCGAAGGTGAGTGATGTACTCGCCGTTGATGTTAATACCGTATCCGTTCCAGTCCAGAAGCTTGAAAACGTCTTCCAATGCAGCGGTAAAGAGTTTCAGGGATATAACTTCACCCTGTCTTACACCTCTCTGCAGTTGGATAGGTTTCGTACTCTGGTTCTGTACTCGGATAGTCATCGTAGCCCTACTGTACAAACATTTCAGCACTTCGATACCAACAGCTAACTTGGAACCGCTGGAGGGACTGCAGCACCGCCCAAATTTTGACGGAATCAAAGGCATTCTCGTAGTCCACATACGCCAGACATAGTGACAAAGTGTACTCCTCGGACTTCTGTACAATTTGCCGAAGGGTATGTATGTGGTCTATGGTGCTAAAGCCTTTTCGGAAACCGGCTTGTTCGGGAGGCTGGTAGTCGTCGAGTTTTCATGCGAGACGGTTCGTATTGACTCTCGAAAACAGCACGTAGACGCGGCTCAGAAGGGAAATCGGTCTGTAGTTCTTCAAGAGAGCGTTGTCGCCTTTCTTGAAGAACAAGACCACCGTACTTCTGCTCCACGCCTCCGGTGTAGTGCCACCATGTAGGACGGAAAAAGAGCTTCTGAAGGACTTCAAGTACCGGTTTGCCACTCCGCTTTCAGAAGCTCCGCTGTAATTCCATCCTCGCCTGGGGCCTTGCTGTTTTTAAGGTGCTGGAGACCCATTCTAATCTCGCTCAGATTGACGTCCGGGATATCATCGGAATAGTGTCGGATAAGACTCACTCGCACTTACGTGTGGTTCCAATGATGTTGTGTACAGCTGCCCATAGAACCTCTCAATCTCACTCAAAATCTTAGGTGTCCGGTAGGCGTATTACGTATCTTGCAGAAGGCTCGCGATAGCAAAATTATAACAATAATTGCTGATAAATCGCAGATACGTATTTTTCGACCAGCGATAACCAAGCCCTAGCTAACTAGCGACTACAAGGCAGCGCTGTCGCTAGTTAGCTTGGTTATCGCTGATACATAATACGAATCTGCGATTTATCAGCAATTATTGCTCTAATTTCGCTATCGCTAGCCTTCTCCAAGATACTTAATACGCCTACCGGAAACGACGCTGCCACACTCGGTCTTCAGCTACGACAGTTGGCTCTTTCTGGCAGACAGATCTCTAGCAAAGACTTTGGAGCCCTGGTTCCGCTCGATCGCTTCTTCAATACGAACAGTATTAAAGTTGCGTAAGTCCCGCCGCATGCATTTGGAGACATCTGTTCAGTTGCCTGTATGCTATCAAATCTACTGAAGACTGCAGCTTCATTTCCTGTCTAACAGCCATGAGATTAAGAGTGTGATCGGAGAATTTTTGTGTTTATCTGCGGAGGGTCTTGCAAAATTTTGCTCCGACCGCATGGACAGCTTCCACGAGCTTGTCATTCATAACGTCCATTGCATTGCAATCTTCTTGACACTGAAAACGGTTTTGTAGCTCAAGATGAAAGGTTTCGTGACTTTGGATTAGAGCATGAGGGGGACGGACTTTATTAGACGTGACCTCTTACTTAACGTTTAGGTTCAGTGTGCCTCTCACCCATGAAGCTAATACAAAGGGGAGACGGCATAAGCAACTGTGCACTGTGATTCTAAGTAGGTCCTGACGTCATCATAGTGGGCGTGGCTTTAGTTAGTATACTGTCAGCATTCGTCCTGTGCGCTCATGTGTTGAAAAAATCGCAAATCGATGTATTTTCGTAGTATTAAGAAGAAAAGGATGAAGTGTTGTGTTTTATTGTGTAAAAACTACTCAGATAGATGCTTTGATGTTATGGATGGCATCACATTTAATTTGTAACTAATTTTACACCTAATTTATTAAAATAGTTCTAGAAAAATCTCTTTGCGTTGGCTTTCAAATATAATTAAATATATTCGACACTAGATGGCGACACTTTGTGTCATGTGAACTAAAAATATAAAGGTCCGTAGAGCTCAGTATTGGTAAAATAAACATACGAAGGTGCTGAAATTTGTTTTGAATTCAGATATAAAGTAATTTTAATCGCAAAATATTATTTTTATAGTTTATAACATTTTGTGGATATGCCGCCATCTACCGTCAAGGTAGCTAAGCTACATTGCAACATTGATATGGAAAGATTCGAGTAGTTTTACTATTTATCGGTAGATGTAGATAGTGTAGTGGGCGGGGCTTTGCATCCCCTCACCCCGCAAATTGTCACGCGTTGTTTCATAGTGAAATTGAATTACAACGTCTCCTCTTTGTATTTGCTTCATGCTCTCACCATTCAGTGATTGCTGCCGGTTTTCACCCTCGCGATTACTGAGACATGACTAAACAGTTTTCGTCTGGTCGGCATAATAAAGTCAATCTCATTTTTTGTCGAACTGGCAGAGCTCGTCCAGGACCACTTCCTGTAGGGCCACTTTTCGAAGAAAGAGTTAATCATAAGAAGTCCCTTTCTCCATGAAGTCGGCCAGCTGCTGGCCCCTTGGCCCCTTCCGTTGCCCTATTCCAAATGTCCATACCTTCAGGTCACCGTTCTCTCTTGTGCCTAGTTTTGCGTTTGTTATATTTCTATAGGTCGCAATAATGACGATGATGGTGATCTCAATGATCATGGTTATGGAATCTTTATATTGGGATGTCGAATCTTATACAATCCATTTTTAAATAAAAAAATAGCAAAAACTTATTTGCTTTTGTTTTCAAATCGCAATCGTTGGCAAATGATGGCACTCCTTTGTTGTACGAATTATTTCGCGTTAGAACCGCCATTTGTGAATTACTGAAATATTATATATATTATATATTAATGAAATATTTTATACATGTTAGAGCTATGTTGCAGCTACATTATGGTTGTAGCATGAATGGGTCGGCTTGACAGGGACCTTGATGCTATGTTCGTATGGTGACTGGTGAGTGTAAAGAACTAGAGACTCTGTTTACTGGATACAAGCTATTCTAAGTTATTCAACCATTAGCATTTTGAATTTTGATTGAGGATAAATGTACATTTTTATCTATACCACAGTATTCACTTACCATTGCTTGGACTGTGAGTTAGTTTGTCATCTCTATACCATAAATAAAATTAGTATTAATGGGTCGTTATAATGCACGCATTGCGAGCAGTTGGGTAATGTATGTGTGGGGGGGGTAATATATGTGTGTGTTGCGAAGCTATCGCCTGGTCGCGAGGAGCACGAGGGTGAGCTGGAGGGGCCGGGCGCGTCGCAGAGCGCGGACTGCGAGCCGACGCCGCCGCCGCTGCAACGCCGCGGCTCCGCGGCCAACCTGTTCCCGCCGCCCGACCGCCAGCCGCGCGCGCACCACTACCCGCGCCTCAGCCCGCTGCCCAGGAGCACCGGGTGAGTGTGCACACCGCGCCCCCGCCCCCGCCCCCGCCCCCCGGCCAACCTGTTCCCGCCGCCCGACCGCCAGCCGCGCGCGCACCACTACCCGCGCCTCAGCCCGCTGCCCAGGAGCACCGGGTGAGTGTGCACACCGCGCCCCCGCCCCCGCCCCCGCCCCCCGGCCTACCTGTTCCCGCCGCCCGACCGCCAGCCGCGCGCGCACCACTACCCGCGCCTCAGCCCGCTGCCCAGGAGCACCGGGTGAGTGTGCACACCGCGCCCCCGCCCCCGCCCCCGCCCCCCGGCCTACCTGTTCCCGCCGCCCGACCGCCAGCCGCGCGCGCACCACTACCCGCGCCTCAGCCCGCTGCCCAGGAGCACCGGGTGAGTGTGCACACCGCGCCCCCGCCCCCGCCCCCGCCCCCCGGCCAACCTGTTCCCGCCGCCCGACCGCCAGCCGCGCGCGCACCACTACCCGCGCCTCAGCCCGCTGCCCAGGAGCACCGGGTGAGTGTGCACACCGCGCCCCCGCCCCCGCCCCCGCCCCCCGGCCTACCTGTTCCCGCCGCCCGACCGCCAGCCGCGCGCGCACCACTACCCGCGCCTCAGCCCGCTGCCCAGGAGCACCGGGTGAGTGTGCACACCGCGCCCCCGCCCCCGCCCCCCGGCCAACCTGTTCCCACCGCCAGCCGCGCGCGCACCACTACCCGCGCCTCAGCCCGCTGCCCAGGAGCACCGGGTGAGTGTGCACACCGCGCCCCCGCCCCCGCCCCCGCCCCCCGGCCTACCTGTTCCCGCCGCCCGACCGCCAGCCGCGCGCGCACCACTACCCGCGCCTCAGCCCGCTGCCCAGGAGCACCGGGTGAGTGTGCACACCGCGCCCCCGCCCCCGCCCCCCGGCCAACCTGTTCCCGCCGCCCGACCGCCAGCCGCGCGCGCACCACTACCCGCGCCTCAGCCCGCTGCCCAGGAGCACCGGGTGAGTGTGCACACCGCGCCCCCGCCCCCGCCCCCGCCCCCCGGCCAACCTGTTCCCGCCGCCCGACCGCCAGCCGCGCGCGCACCACTACCCGCGCCTCAGCCCGCTGCCCAGGAGCACCGGGTGAGTGTGCACACCGCGCCCCCGCCCCCGCCCCCCGGCCAACCTGTTCCCGCCGCCCGACCGCCAGCCGCGCGCGCACCACTACCCGCGCCTCAGCCCGCTGCCCAGGAGCACCGGGTGAGTGTGCACACCGCGCCCCCGCCCCCGCCCCCCGGCCAACCTGTTCCCGCCGCCCGACCGCCAGCCGCGCGCGCACCACTACCCGCGCCTCAGCCCGCTGCCCAGGAGCACCGGGTGAGTGTGCACACCGCGCCCCCGCCCCCGCCCCCCGGCCAACCTGTTCCCGCCGCCCGACCGCCAGCCGCGCGCGCACCACTACCCGCGCCTCAGCCCGCTGCCCAGGAGCACCGGGTGAGTGTGCACACCGCGCCCCCGCCCCCGCCCCCGCCCCCCGGCCAACCTGTTCCCGCCGCCCGACCGCCAGCCGCGCGCGCACCACTACCCGCGCCTCAGCCCGCTGCCCAGGAGCACCGGGTGAGTGTGCACACCGCGCCCCCGCCCCCGCCCCCGCCCCCCGGCCAACCTGTTCCCGCCGCCCGACCGCCAGCCGCGCGCGCACCACTACCCGCGCCTCAGCCCGCTGCCCAGGAGCACCGGGTGAGTGTGCACACCGCGCCCCCGCCCCCGCCCCCGCCCCCCGGCCAACCTGTTCCCGCCGCCCGACCGCCAGCCGCGCGCGCACCACTACCCGCGCCTCAGCCCGCTGCCCAGGAGCACCGGGTGAGTGTGCACACCGCGCCCTCGCCCCCGCCCCCGCCCCCCGGCCAACCTGTTCCCGCCGCCCGACCGCCAGCCGCGCGCGCACCACTACCCGCGCCTCAGCCCGCTGCCCAGGAGCACCGGGTGAGTGTGCACACCGCGCCCCCGCCCCCGCCCCCGCCCCCCGGCCAACCTGTTCCCGCCGCCCGACCGCCAGCCGCGCGCGCACCACTACCCGCGCCTCAGCCCGCTGCCCAGGAGCACCGGGTGAGTGTGCACACCGCGCCCCCGCCCCCGCCCCCGCCCCCCGGCCAACCTGTTCCCGCCGCCCGACCGCCAGCCGCGCGCGCACCACTACCCGCGCCTCAGCCCGCTGCCCAGGAGCACCGGGTGAGTGTGCACACCGCGCCCCCGCCCCCGCCCCCGCCCCCCGGCCAACCTGTTCCCGCCGCCCGACCGCCAGCCGCGCGCGCACCACTACCCGCGCCTCAGCCCGCTGCCCAGGAGCACCGGGTGAGTGTGCACACCGCGCCCTCGCCCCCGCCCCCGCCCCCCGGCCAACCTGTTCCCGCCGCCCGACCGCCAGCCGCGCGCGCACCACTACCCGCGCCTCAGCCCGCTGCCCAGGAGCACCGGGTGAGTGTGCACACCGCGCCCCCGCCCCCGCCCCCGCCCCCCGGCCAACCTGTTCCCGCCGCCCGACCGCCAGCCGCGCGCGCACCACTACCCGCGCCTCAGCCCGCTGCCCAGGAGCACCGGGTGAGTGTGCACACCGCGCCCCCGCCCCCGCCCCCCGGCCAACCTGTTCCCGCCGCCCGACCGCCAGCCGCGCGCGCACCACTACCCGCGCCTCAGCCCGCTGCCCAGGAGCACCGGGTGAGTGTGCACACCGCGCCCCCGCCCCCGCCCCCCGGCCAACCTGTTCCCGCCGCCCGACCGCCAGCCGCGCGCGCACCACTACCCGCGCCTCAGCCCGCTGCCCAGGAGCACCGGGTGAGTGTGCACACCGCGCCCCCGCCCCCGCCCCCCGGCCAACCTGTTCCCGCCGCCCGACCGCCAGCCGCGCGCGCACCACTACCCGCGCCTCAGCCCGCTGCCCAGGAGCACCGGGTGAGTGTGCACACCGCGCCCCCGCCCCCGCCCCCGCCCCCCGGCCAACCTGTTCCCGCCGCCCGACCGCCAGCCGCGCGCGCACCACTACCCGCGCCTCAGCCCGCTGCCCAGGAGCACCGGGTGAGTGTGCACACCGCGCCCCCGCCCCCGCCCCCGCCCCCCGGCCAACCTGTTCCCGCCGCCCGACCGCCAGCCGCGCGCGCACCACTACCCGCGCCTCAGCCCGCTGCCCAGGAGCACCGGGTGAGTGTGCACACCGCGCCCCCGCCCCCGCCCCCGCCCCCCGGCCAACCTGTTCCCGCCGCCCGACCGCCAGCCGCGCGCGCACCACTACCCGCGCCTCAGCCCGCTGCCCAGGAGCACCGGGTGAGTGTGCACACCGCGCCCTCGCCCCCGCCCCCGCCCCCCGGCCAACCTGTTCCCGCCGCCCGACCGCCAGCCGCGCGCGCACCACTACCCGCGCCTCAGCCCGCTGCCCAGGAGCACCGGGTGAGTGTGCACACCGCGCCCCCGCCCCCGCCCCCGCCCCCCGGCCAACCTGTTCCCGCCGCCCGACCGCCAGCCGCGCGCGCACCACTACCCGCGCCTCAGCCCGCTGCCCAGGAGCACCGGGTGAGTGTGCACAGCGCGCCCCCGCCCCCGCCCCCCGGCCCCCGGCCAACCTGTTCCCGCCGCCCGACCGCCAGCCGCGCGCGCACCACTACCCGCGCCTCAGCCCGCTGCCCAGGAGCACCGGGTGAGTGTGCACACCGCGCCCCCGCCCCCGCCCCCGCCCCCCGGCCAACCTGTTCCCGCCGCCCGACCGCCAGCCGCGCGCGCACCACTACCCGCGCCTCAGCCCGCTGCCCAGGAGCACCGGGTGAGTGTGCACACCGCGCCCCCGCCCCCGCCCCCGCCCCCCGGCCTACCTGTTCCCGCCACCCGACCGCCAGCCGCGCGCGCACCACTACCCGCGCCTCAGCCCGCTGCCCAGGAGCACCGGGTGAGTGTGCACACCGCGCCCCCGCCCCCGCCCCCGCCCCCCGGCCAACCTGTTCCCGCCGCCCGACCGCCAGCCGCGCGCGCACCACTACCCGCGCCTCAGCCCGCTGCCCAGGAGCACCGGGTGAGTGTGCACACCGCGCCCCCGCCCCCGCCCCCGCCCCCCGGCCAACCTGTTCCCGCCGCCCGACCGCCAGCCGCGCGCGCACCACTACCCGCGCCTCAGCCCGCTGCCCAGGAGCACCGGGTGAGTGTGCACACCGCGCCCCCGCCCCCGCCCCCGCCCCCCGGCCAACCTGTTCCCGCCGCCCGACCGCCAGCCGCGCGCGCACCACTACCCGCGCCTCAGCCCGCTGCCCAGGAGCACCGGGTGAGTGTGCACACCGCGCCCCCGCCCCCGCCCCCGCCCCCCGGCCAACCTGTTCCCGCCGCCCGACCGCCAGCCGCGCGCGCACCACTACCCGCGCCTCAGCCCGCTGCCCAGGAGCACCGGGTGAGTGTGCACACCGCGCCCCCGCCCCCCCGGCCTACCTGTTCCCGCCGCCCGACCGCCAGCCGCGCGCGCACCACTACCCGCGCCTCAGCCCGCTGCCCAGGAGCACCGGGTGAGTGTGCACACCGCGCCCCCGCCCCCGCCCCCGCCCCCCGGCCAACCTGTTCCCGCCGCCCGACCGCCAGCCGCGCGCGCACCACTACCCGCGCCTCAGCCCGCTGCCCAGGAGCACCGGGTGAGTGTGCACACCGCGCCCCCGCCCCCGCCCCCGCCCCCCGGCCAACCTGTTCCCGCCGCCCGACCGCCAGCCGCGCGCGCACCACTACCCGCGCCTCAGCCCGCTGCCCAGGAGCACCGGGTGAGTGTGCACACCGCGCCCTCGCCCCCGCCCCCGCCCCCCGGCCAACCTGTTCCCGCCGCCCGACCGCCAGCCGCGCGCGCACCACTACCCGCGCCTCAGCCCGCTGCCCAGGAGCACCGGGTGAGTGTGCACACCGCGCCCCCGCCCCCGCCCCCCGGCCAACCTGTTCCCGCCGCCCGACCGCCAGCCGCGCGCGCACCACTACCCGCGCCTCAGCCCGCTGCCCAGGAGCACCGGGTGAGTGTGCACAGCGCGCCCCCGCCCCCGCCCCCCGGCCCCCGGCCAACCTGTTCCCGCCGCCCGACCGCCAGCCGCGCGCGCACCACTACCCGCGCCTCAGCCCGCTGCCCAGGAGCACCGGGTGAGTGTGCACACCGCGCCCCCGCCCCCGCCCCCGCCCCCCGGCCAACCTGTTCCCGCCGCCCGACCGCCAGCCGCGCGCGCACCACTACCCGCGCCTCAGCCCGCTGCCCAGGAGCACCGGGTGAGTGTGCACACCGCGCCCCCGCCCCCGCCCCCGCCCCCCGGCCTACCTGTTCCCGCCGCCCGACCGCCAGCCGCGCGCGCACCACTACCCGCGCCTCAGCCCGCTGCCCAGGAGCACCGGGTGAGTGTGCACACCGCGCCCCCGCCCCCGCCCCCGCCCCCCGGCCAACCTGTTCCCGCCGCCCGACCGCCAGCCGCGCGCGCACCACTACCCGCGCCTCAGCCCGCTGCCCAGGAGCACCGGGTGAGTGTGCACACCGCGCCCCCGCCCCCGCCCCCGCCCCCCGGCCAACCTGTTCCCGCCGCCCGACCGCCAGCCGCGCGCGCACCACTACCCGCGCCTCAGCCCGCTGCCCAGGAGCACCGGGTGAGTGTGCACACCGCGCCCCCGCCCCCGCCCCCGCCCCCCGGCCAACCTGTTCCCGCCGCCCGACCGCCAGCCGCGCGCGCACCACTACCCGCGCCTCAGCCCGCTGCCCAGGAGCACCGGGTGAGTGTGCACACCGCGCCCCCGCCCCCGCCCCCGCCCCCCGGCCAACCTGTTCCCGCCGCCCGACCGCCAGCCGCGCGCGCACCACTACCCGCGCCTCAGCCCGCTGCCCAGGAGCACCGGGTGAGTGTGCACACCGCGCCCCCGCCCCCGCCCCCGCCCCCCGGCCTACCTGTTCCCGCCGCCCGACCGCCAGCCGCGCGCGCACCACTACCCGCGCCTCAGCCCGCTGCCCAGGAGCACCGGGTGAGTGTGCACACCGCGCCCCCGCCCCCGCCCCCGCCCCCCGGCCAACCTGTTCCCGCCGCCCGACCGCCAGCCGCGCGCGCACCACTACCCGCGCCTCAGCCCGCTGCCCAGGAGCACCGGGTGAGTGTGCACACCGCGCCCCCGCCCCCGCCCCCGCCCCCCGGCCAACCTGTTCCCGCCGCCCGACCGCCAGCCGCGCGCGCACCACTACCCGCGCCTCAGCCCGCTGCCCAGGAGCACCGGGTGAGTGTGCACACCGCGCCCCCGCCCCCGCCCCCGCCCCCCGGCCAACCTGTTCCCGCCGCCCGACCGCCAGCCGCGCGCGCACCACTACCCGCGCCTCAGCCCGCTGCCCAGGAGCACCGGGTGAGTGTGCACACCGCGCCCCCGCCCCCGCCCCCGCCCCCCGGCCAACCTGTTCCCGCCGCCCGACCGCCAGCCGCGCGCGCACCACTACCCGCGCCTCAGCCCGCTGCCCAGGAGCACCGGGTGAGTGTGCACACCGCGCCCCCGCCCCCGCCCCCGCCCCCCGGCCAACCTGTTCCCGCCGCCCGACCGCCAGCCGCGCGCGCACCACTACCCGCGCCTCAGCCCGCTGCCCAGGAGCACCGGGTGAGTGTGCACACCGCGCCCCCGCCCCCGCCCCCGCCCCCCGGCCAACCTGTTCCCGCCGCCCGACCGCCAGCCGCGCGCGCACCACTACCCGCGCCTCAGCCCGCTGCCCAGGAGCACCGGGTGAGTGTGCACACCGCGCCCCCGCCCCCGCCCCCGCCCCCGCCCCCCGGCCAACCTGTTCCCGCCGCCCGACCGCCAGCCGCGCGCGCACCACTACCCGCGCCTCAGCCCGCTGCCCAGGAGCACCGGGTGAGTGTGCACACCGCGCCCCCGCCCCCGCCCCCGCCCCCCGGCCAACCTGTTCCCGCCGCCCGACCGCCAGCCGCGCGCGCACCACTACCCGCGCCTCAGCCCGCTGCCCAGGAGCACCGGGTGAGTGTGCACACCGCGCCCCCGCCCCCGCCCCCGCCCCCCGGCCAACCTGTTCCCGCCGCCCGACCGCCAGCCGCGCGCGCACCACTACCCGCGCCTCAGCCCGCTGCCCAGGAGCACCGGGTGAGTGTGCACACCGCGCCCCCGCCCCCGCCCCCGCCCCCCGGCCAACCTGTTCCCGCCGCCCGACCGCCAGCCGCGCGCGCACCACTACCCGCGCCTCAGCCCGCTGCCCAGGAGCACCGGGTGAGTGTGCACACCGCGCCCCCGCCCCCGCCCCCGCCCCCCGGCCAACCTGTTCCCGCCGCCCGACCGCCAGCCGCGCGCGCACCACTACCCGCGCCTCAGCCCGCTGCCCAGGAGCACCGGGTGAGTGTGCACACCGCGCCCCCGCCCCCGCCCCCGCCCCCCGGCCAACCTGTTCCCGCCGCCCGACCGCCAGCCGCGCGCGCACCACTACCCGCGCCTCAGCCCGCTGCCCAGGAGCACCGGCTGAGTGTCACACCGCGCCCCCGCCGCCCTAACTGCCCTAGAACACTGACCCCCTCTGCAGAACACAGGAACACTAGGTGAGTATTTTCGCTCTCTTCCCTCTTCCCGGTCCTCCTCATGAGCACGTACCACATCACACGCACCGTTACCCGTACCTCAGCCCACTGCTTAGGCACACTGGGTAAGTATTTCCGCCCCTCCCCCGGACCGAGTACTACCCAGGGCACAATCCGCTGCCCAGAAACACTGAACGCAGTAACAGATTTAATAATATCGACCGCTGTAATCCGTCGCCAGTTTTGTTATTTTACATTAGACATATTATACTACATTCTTATAACGCCATCTATCGGAGGCCTCTCACGACACCAACATGACAAAATGGAGTTATGGGTTATCTTACACCGCATACACATGGTAATTATTGCATGCCTTAAGCGAAAGCGCAAGGTATTCTACTATCGCCTAAAAATTAAGATTCCAACGTTTTATCGAATGAAATCGTATCTAGCAATAATATTATACATATAAATGATATAAAAAACAAATTTTTAGAAAGATAAATGATTGTTGAACTTATTAATATTTTTTTTTAAATCAATTAATTGCTATTTTTAAATAAAAAAAGGGGTTTTAGTGGCTTATGGTGTGGATTTATCAAATCCGCAAGGCTTGTAAACACGATAACTTTTGAAAATATCAATTCTTTAACTCAATCTATTGTTTTATATTATTCTTATAGGATTAAAAGCATAAACATACGTTTTAACTAATCTATACATAATATCATGATTTCAGTCACGGCACGACGACTTCGGGCTATCGGGTGGTGATGGAGCCACTCCGCTACGAGTCCGGAGCGAACGGAGCTCGGCCGTCGCCTACGATGCAGCAACGCATCAAAGCCTTAGGCGTTCCCACGCCGCTGGCTATCAGCAGTCCTGTGCGAAGGTACACCCCTGCTTTATATCTCGCCTCGCTCTCTTGAACGGACGCTGATTTTTGATATTGTAATAATATCGGACTCTCGAACTAAGAGTGTATCTTAATTTTAAAGAAATAAGGTTTAATTTAGTACTTGGTTCTCGAACTACTTATTTTACGTAGTTTCACTTAAAATGAAAGGTTTTCTTGAAATCGTATAAACAAAACTATGTAAACATAACATTCAGTATCACTATCAATTATCAATAAAAGTAAATAAAATGGATGTTTCCGTTGTCCAAATGGATATGGATTGTATAATTCGTCACTTATAGCATTTATTTTTAAATGAAAAAAATTTAACTTATAGCATTGTCTGTTTCCTAATGCTTGCTGGTTTACAAAATACCGAAGAGACGTTCATGTAACATTTATATATTATATAGATGTCCACGGCTTTTGGCAGCAACACCACAACTTGCTAGTTCTGATAGAATAGAAGAAAATAGAATGATTTTTATTAAATTTAGACTACCTACATGTAATTCTTATTTAAAAATCATTTTTTACTTTTACCACTGGTTTGTATAAAGCCTTATACAGGTTTATTTTGCAATAACTGGCAAAATTTGCAGAGAAGGTTCAGAATAAGTAATATTGGCTCAGACACTATCCTTTTTATCTTTTAAATTCAAAATGCGTGGTAAAGCATTATTTTAAGTGATTTTACTGCGCACGCACACATTCGTAAGGGTTGATCAATAGGCAAAAATGTTGTTGCCCATAAATCACATTCAATTTGTGATTATTTCTAATAAATGTAGAAGCCTTATTTACTCGTATTTTCGAAAACTGTAATAACGGTATAACATTATTTATATATTTGAACTTTTAACTGGAAAAGAGGCATTGCATCTTAGTCCTCACGGGGACAACGCATCTGCATTTTGATTCGCAAACGAGGATAGATGTAGATGTCTATGGGCTACAGCAACCACTTCCCATCAGGTGGACTGTGTGCTCGTTTGTCACCCATTCCTATAAAAAAAAACTTTAGCTTAAAAATTGGCTAATTTTTGAAAAATAACTGTATAGAAACATAAACCTAGATATTACTTGATAGGTGATTTTGTATTTTCGACAAAGTTAACAAAAGTCATAGTTATAAACTATCGGCCTAAGTATGCTATCGGACTTCGATAGTAAATTATGAAAGGCGTTTGAATTGTCATTTGTGTTTCATTGATATTTATAAAATGATGAAACTATAAGCTCGAATGATTCAAAACTGATGGGAAAGAAAAGTTGCCTAGTACATTACAGTAGCCATGCAGGAAGTCGATGGATCCAGGTGGTTAAGAACCATGCTTTGTGGCATACCTTGAGGGAGGCCTATGTTCAGCAGTGGACTTGTGAAGGGTAATGATGATAACGTTTAAGCAACTAAGCAAGTGTTTGCAAACAGACGATGCTTTTTTCTTAATGGCGAATCATACCATCTGCCGACGGTAGATATAAATGTTTTAGATAGTTTCACATATTTTGCAATGGCTATACAGATAACTGAAAAATTAACGTCAACGAAGTCTTAGCGTGTCTTATGCAATGTGTAATATAATGAACACACTCAGAACCTAAAACTTGTAGGATATCGATATAACCATTAATGCAAGTGTTAACTTCGACTTATTGAAATGAGATAAAACTCCCAAAAATGTTATATTTAAGGAGCGATCAGTTGTGTGACAAAATCAGTTTAACGGTGCGTACACATTATATAACATAATATGTTGTATCAGTAATGTGGTGGCTGAATGTTACAAAACGTGTTATATATAAAAAATGTTATATAACTCGAACGGAAGCACGACAAACGACAATGTCGTATAACATGTCTAATGTGTACAGTATTGTTATATGTCGCAATGTTGAAAAACAATGTTACATAATGAGTTAAAGTTAAACAACATGTTACTTGATCTGTACGCACCCTAATACTACAACCGTAAAAAAAAACTACAAGAAATGAAGCAATAACGGTCGTCGATATTTTATCTTAACAGGCGCATAGTTAATACTACATATTTCCGTAAGCTATATACGTCCTACTGGGCACTGGCCATCTTTCATTTTTGTGAGGGTTTTAAGGCAAGGTAATGTCCAACTGCGCTATTGGTGAACTTCACGTCTTCGAAATATTTTTTTATCTTATTTCTCAGACATTTTGGGTTCCTCGCGATGTTTTCCTTCACCGCCGACTACGTGGTAAATCAGCACTTAAAATTGCCATTTAACAGTTCAACAGGGTCGGTGGGGATCGAAACCAGGTTGCCCCCGTACTGTGAAATTTACTTAACCCCGGACTTACCAGCCTACCATGGCTTTTCTTCGCGTAATAACCTCCAGTTTTTTATATAGTATACGAGTGTCAAACAAAGACACAGTCCACCTGATTAAGTGGATGCTGTAGCCCAAAAAATGTAAAATTTGTTGGTGAACCAGCAGTTATTCAATTAATAAATATATACACAACATTAATGAAAAATCAATTCTGTAATAATTTGAAATTAATACTTTTAAATTGTTAATTTATTATGTTACACATTGTATAGCATAAAGGTTATCTAAAAACTGTGTTTATGTATGGATAGCACATGTTAATTGCAAACTTCTTTTTCCAATTTGATATTTGAATATGAAAATTATTGACTGATATATTTCTCGTTCATAGTAGATAAATATATACAACGTGTCCCAAAATTCAACGATAAGCCAACACCGGAGGATAGACCTGCCCCGGACTAATCGGGTAAAAAAAGAAAAAAAAATATATCCTAATTATATTTTAAGTTATATATAAAAAATGAAATTCTTCAGAAATTGAGACCGTTTATGATATTTTTCACTACCATGACCACAATTTTTTAAATATTTTTTTCTTTTTTTTTTATAGGCAACCTGAATAGTACTGCTATCTACCACAATTCTTAAAAACTCCAGAATAACTCTTGTTTTATCACGAAAATTAATGAAACTTATTTTATTCCCTAAATTTTTTGAAGACTTTTACTTTTAACCAAATTTAACTTATCGTGGTGTAAAAAAAAAGTATGAACACTAGTATGGCAAGTTTTTTTAAAAATTGACGCAACTAACCAATATTCCAAAATGGTATAATACTCTAGGAAAACAAGTTATAAAAAAATATGGGCCTATTATTTCTTAACAGGGGCCAAATGACGGTCGGGTGTAATAAAAGTATTATTTCCTGAAAAATGTTTAATATTTCAAAACAAATGGTACAAACAGTTTCACGTGTAATTTATTAAGTTATTAACATTATAGCAAATGTTCGAACTGTTTGCCACCAGCATTAATACATGCACGACATCGCCTTAAAAATGATCGTTTTATTTGTCCTGCATATCTTCTGCTATTAATGTAATCAGCAGCCTGAGTGATATTTCGACGAAGCTCGTCCAATGTCACAATGGGTTTTGAGTAGACTCTGTTTTTAAGACAACCCCAATAGAAGAAGTCCAGGGGGTTCAAATCGGGTGAACGGGGTGGCCATAAGATAGGACCAAGTCGCCCGATCCAACGCCCTGGATACTCTTGATTTAAATATTCTCGCACAGGACGGGCATAATGTGCTGGGCAACCATCATTTTGGAACCACATGTTTTGAAGATCACTTAAGGGCACGTCGTTTAACAATTCTTGCAAGTCATTTTGTAAAAAGTTTAAATAACTATTGCCATCTAAGTTTCCTTGTAACTCAAAGGGCCCAATTACTTTTCCATTTAATATGCCGGTCCATAGGTTAACCTTGAATTGATATTGGGATTTGTCTTGTCTCATCAAGTGTGGATTTTCATTACTCCAACTATGTAGATTGTGAAGATTTAAATACCCATCTTTCTTGCACGTTGTTTCATCCGACCATAGAATTTTGTCTAGGAAGTGGGGATCTTCACTGTGCCTTTGCAGCATTACACGGCAAAATGTGACCCGTAGCGGATAGTCCCGCGGTAATAACGTCTGCACACGCCTGTAGTGATATGGGTGAAGCTTGTGACGTTTTAATATTCGATGTGCAGAACTTTTCGGGATTCCTGTAGCTTCTTCTATGGCACGTACCGAAGTAGTCGAGTCATTTTCTATCTCCTTGAGAACTTCTTCATCACGATCCAATCTAGGTCTTCCAGCGCTGCTCCTATTGGATGGCATACGACCCTCCGAAAACGCTTGATGCACATTAATAAACACTCGATAATCAGGATATCTTTGAGCATTTGGGTATCTTTCTGGATACAGTCTGCTAGCAGCGTTAGCATTACATCGGCATTCTCCATAGATTAAATGCATATTAGCGTATTCCTGTGGTGTGTACGGTTGCGGCATGTTAAACGCCAAACAGTCCAAAATGCGCCAGAACTCTAAATCACAAAACACACAATCGTAGTCCAAGATAATGCCAGGTTAGTTCAGTTTGCAGATCACTTCCAGTCCAAATAATGCCAGGTCAGTTAAGTTTGCAGGTCGATTCCAGTCCAAAAAGCCAAGCCAAAAGTCGATAGTATGTACGAGGGCCACGTAAGTTGAATTGGGTACGGTGCGCAGTAAACAAAGGAGCAGAGCGTACTGAACCGACTTGCTGAGAATAATAACAGCTTCTCTACCTGCCCTGTTGTTGTCTCTTTTTAACGTAAATATCTCTATCTATCTATCTCTCTCTAACATCTAAGGTATTAATGCCCCATTCGAATTCCTAGAAATTGTAACAGGAACCCATTTTGGGCATGTAGTAAAAGTGATTACTGACAATTACAATTTAAGGAATTTGGCCCCTGTTAAGAAATAATAGGCCCATATTTTTTTATAACTTGTTTTCCTAGAGTATTATACCATTTTGGAATATTGGTTAGTTGCGTCAATTTTTAAAAAAACTTGCCATACTAGTGTTCATACTTTTTTTTTACACCACGATAAGTTAAATTTGGTTAAAAGTAAAAGTCTTCAAAAAATTTAGGGAATAAAATAAGTTTCATTAATTTTCGTGATAAAACAAGAGTTATTCTGGAGTTTTTAAGAATTGTGGTAGATAGCAGTACTATTCAGGTTGCCTATAAAAAAAAAAAGAAAAAAATATTTAAAAAATTGTGGTCATGGTAGTGAAAAATATCATAAACGGTCTCAATTTCTGAAGAATTTCATTTTTTTATATAACTTAAAATATAATTGGGATATATTTTTTTTTTCTTTTTTTACCCGATTAGTCCGGGGCAGGTCTATCCTCCGGTGTTGGCTTATCGTTGAATTTTGGGACACGTTGTATATGCAGCGACCGTTCAAGACAAAAAGTTAAACCCTGATAAATGTCAGAACAAGATGCTTTTGAACTAGTAAATGAATGTTAATTTTCCACATGTTCAATGCAACACTTGACACTATACAGTGCTTATGTTGTTAGCTGAAATTGAAAGGGAAAATTGGCGAAATTTACCAAGAAGATACAATATTTCCCAAATTCACATAGGTATTTATATATGTAATTTCCCATTGTATCATGGCCTATTCCCATCGTATCAACTAATATCTTGATAAACATAATGATCCCTTTCCAAGAAATGCATCGCTTCTGTTTTGATTATGTTAATAAATGTTTAGTTTTTTTTATTTGCATGTAAAATGGTTTGCGTCATATGTTTAGCGGTGATATATTTTATTTGGGAACACTGACAGTGCATTATATATTTTTTGCCGTCGAATTTAAATGCTTATTTAAAAAAAAAGTAAAGTCCATGGTTATATGGTATTATTTGGTTAATAGGACTTGTAATGCAAACTCTATTCTAGATTACAGTTTAATTTTGTTTAGATATAAATCTAATAAACATATAAAATCATAAAACATGAACATGGAATTTGCTTATAAAATTTTGTTTACACTTTTGTCATCGTAATTTTGGGTTCAACGCATTAATCAGTATAATGCCAAGTAATTTTTTGGATTCTCTATGAAAAAAAAAACCAACAAAAATCTAACATCAGGCTCGGAGGACCAAGTGTGAACAAATCCGCAATTCTGTTATAAGAGGTGTTTGAATAGCAAATGGTAAGCTTTTAATAAATGTACACTAAAGTTGGTTATTCATTGTACACTAAAGTTGGTTTATACAACACCAGTTTTTTTTTTTAAATTAATTCACATCATATATGCATTCAAGCACTTCGTCGATTTAATAACCTGCAAATGCTAATCGATATTATTCTTACACTGCATTCAAAGTCGGTCTAAGGGTCCTACCATAAATTTGCTTTTTATTATCGAATCACGGAAATTACCTCTTTATATTTTTACATATTATACACTAACTTACATACAAATAAATAAAGTTAGTATTTGCTTTTTAATAATGAATTAATTTCTTCAACAAACATCGTCCGAGCCAACTAACATTCATTTACTCATAATTTGTTAATTTTGATCGACTGTGGTGTTTATTTTTGAATAGACCGACAAGGGAGGCAGTGTTTATATTGCTACCCGCAAATATAAGTATTTTAGTGCATTTTAATATATCAGTTTTAGTCAACTTTACTCTCTCCACTCCCCTCTTCATCCACTGTGCCCTATTTGGTCCAGTTGAAAATTATCTATATCATTACGTACATTTTGACTATGGAAGGTTGTATGTTTGAATGTGTTCCGCTCAATTAGACTTAAAGTGCTAATGATATAGCTCTGAATAGTTGTATATATAATATGAGATACTTATATTTGTGGTATTGTTGTGGGTAAGCTGGAAAGTGATAAAGTGACCGTTTACCGCTTACCACACGCGGCAGGTGGACCTAACGCATAGAGCCGACGTGTCGAGGGTAAATCGCAAAAACATTGTCTATGTTTGGTTTTCTGTGTGTTGTCGTTCCATAGTGGAATTTTGTTAATTATTTCGAGAGCTCTTTTGTTACATTATTTCGAGTTTCATCGAAGAGCCATTCTTCAATCAAAAGCTCAATGAAAATTTCATTTGAAAACTACATGCTCAAAAGAGATACAAACAAAACATTAAGAAAAAGTAAAATAAAATTCAGCCTATAATATTTGTGAGAACGATTGTAAAAATAACACGCAGTTATTTTTTTTAATACTATTTCTTGCTTACTGCTTGGCGCGAAATAACATAGAAATTATTCAGGTCTCTTATAATATTTAATTTAAACAAATAAATAAAAAAATTATTCGCGTCAACAAAATTCCACTATATTAATTTTATGTTGCTGCACTGTAGGTTGATTTAGCTAAATATGAAATATGAAATATTATTGAATGTTTTTTTATATTTTTTGCAGGAATGTATTTTTTTTTTTCAAAATAATATTTTTTACCGATTTTATTTATTTTTGTTTACATACCAACAAATGCAATGTTTTTGTGCTTTGTTTAAAAAATAAATTCCTCAAGTGCAAGAACCATTGCTTTGTATAAAAAAAAAATATTTTGTGTACATATAATATGTACTTTTTGTAAACACGAAATTAACTGTGATAATACCATCTTTATAATTATGTGACACCATAATTATGGTATTTTTTTTGCATGGACAACAAAGAATTGTGCATGCGTTTGCGTAGATGGTATTATTAACTATATTTAGATATAAGTTCTGTTTTATCAAAATAACTAATAGTATTTCAAAAAAAAGTAAATCTTAACTTTGTTGTGACTATAAGAATTTTAACTCATAGTTTTATTTATGATGAAAGAAGCAGAACTTATGACTTTATGCAACCTGGTATAAAACCAAGGAGTAATACTCCATGTATAAAACACAAAATGTGACACTAGTGAAACGTAATGGGATTTTAAAGAAAACTTTAGGTCAGATCTTATTCAAACTTCAGAAACTAATAGATTGTATTTCCTTTAACTTTAGTATGTTACACTAGTGTATTTATAACTATATCTTGATGAACGGAAACGTAATCAATAAAAAAACATTCCTTTGACCAATTGTCATAAATAGATTTGTGTCTAGTGTTTGCACTCAGTATCTAAATGAATAATGCAATTTTTTATAAATTTCAAATTAAATTATATGGATGAACGACACTCAAAAATTATTTCAAACCATGAGGTTTATTTTGATAAATTCAAAAGTTCGTTGCGTATTTTTTTTTAAATAAATTTTTGGTTTAAAACTTAATATGGGAATTATAAATTGTTGTACATGCAAAAAGTTCTTATAACTTGTAAATTGTATATAGTAATGATTATATGTTCATCAGGGTAGAGATTTTTAGTTTGCCATAGTGTAGTGTATGATAGTGCATAATTTGTATAGAAGCATGTAGCGTTGCATGTTCCGGCCCGCTGTTGTCGCGTTCAGAAACTGCTCTCGTACTGTTGCTGTGCCAAGTATAGATGACATCTTTAGTACTGTTAAATTATCTATCATATATGTTCTTACATTTTATGTTCAAATATGAAATAATTTTGTTAACTTTTTATTTCAGTAGAGTAGGCTGCTAAAAGTGACTCACAAAACGGTCACCTATACATTGGTATTTGAAAAGTTAATAGACAGTTCAATCCACGAATACGTGCTCCTCTCTATCACAACAATGCTCGTGTGTGTTTTAATTGTTGCTTTTATCACCACGCACTTATTCATGTATATAGTGATGTATTTATGATTAGGCCTGCAAGGCCTGGACTAAGTACAGCTAACTTTTGAAAAAGTGACAATTGTTAAATATAGATTTGGATTGGAGTATGAAAACGAGTAATTTTAATTCGCGTTTTATAATGTAAAAGATGTTACAAAGAGTAGAATTGTTTTTCATAAAATAAATAACAATAAAGGCAGAGAAATTATTTAAAATTATATTTTTTTTTAATATACACTTTTCAAATCTTACATTGTAATCCGATTCTTAGCTATGTTTAAAATTTCAAGTCTCTCTAGCTTATCGGGAAGTTACTTTAAAATGAATTACTAAATTCGATCCGATAAAACTTGCATGAAAGCTAGTTAAACTTAAATACACGAAAACGTGGTAAAAATTGTAACATTGAGCCGGGCGACATTCAACAAAAATCAAAAAGAATGCACTAAATAAGGGTGCGTGTTCGTAGATTGAACTATACAACAGTAACAGTAGCGAAACCGGCTCTGAACGGCTGCCGCGGCGGCGCTCCCCGCATCTCCCGTCTCCTTCTGTCCGTAGGCCGTACGATAACGGCAGCCCGCGCTCGGACGAGCTCGCGCGTTTAAACCCCTGACGTGAGCGCCGCGCACAGGTCCAACCCGGGCACGCCGACGCAGCCGCGCCGCCCGGACTTCGCGGCGGCCGCGCGCGCCGCCTCGCCGCAGCGCCGCTTCCTGTCCGAGGGCGAGCTGCTGCGCGCCGAGCCGCCCGCGCACCGCCCCACCGCCGACGACATCCGCGACCTGGCCGCCGAGCCGCCGCGCGCCTACATGTGGCCCGAGCGCCCGCCCGCGCCCCTCGCGCCTCACGCCCCGCACGCCCCGCACGCGCCCCACGCGCAGCCCTCGCCGCTGGCGCGCCGCCGCACGCCCGCGCCGCACCCCCCGCCGCATCCCCCGCCGCGCCCCGCGCGCCCCCTGTCCTTCGTGCGCGCGCTCGAGGTGCAGGATCAGCTGGAGCGCGCGCCCCCCGCCGACCCCCCAGACCGCGCCTCCGTCTACGACTGCAACTACGAGATCTCCGTCTGAACGTCGGATACGAACGTTTAACGCACAATTGACGCGTCGATCGAACGATAGTACAGTGGTGTTATAGAATGTTGTTGGTGTTCAGTGATCGCGAGTTGTAAAAGTTTTATATGTATGTATATTTGTGAGTATTGTATTCGTTGAATATTAATCGGTGGAGTTGCTGACTGTAAATAATATCCCCCGCCCCACAGTGTTGTGAATCGGATTTGTCAAGTTGACGCCGTTAAACGTATCGAGTGCGTGAATATAAGCATTTTGAATATTAAAATAGACCATTATTGTGTATTGTACAGGATAAGTTTATAATTGACCTAAGAAAATGCTTATAGCCTCGGACTAAAAACTATATTAACACAGTCTCAAGAAATATGTTATATAGTATTTATATATCAGCACTTTGAAGCTGACAAATGTATGTTTTAAAATAGATCGCAAGTGTCGGGCCACACTGTTAAGGAATTGACTGTCTGAAAAATCTGCCTCAATTTTGTTTTAGTCAGAAACTTACCTGCAAGTGCAGAGATTGAGAGCTTGCTGTGTTGAGAATTTTCTACTTCATTTTAATTGTATTAAAGTTAACGAAAGGGAATAATAACAATATTCAATACATTTATTCGCTATTGTATTTTACAATATATATGTATGTAAACATTACAGAATGCTATAAATATAAAAAAATATTTGAAATGAAGTAGAAAATGACAACCCGAAAAAATTGTGCCAAATATTCTGTAGATGGAGGTTAGATTAGGGGTGTGTTACATCTCAGTTCCTAAAATGAGTGACTCCCAACTCCCCTTTCCATTGACAAAGATAAAAGCATTTATGTGTGCTCCTATTAATTTAGCATTTATAATTAATTTTATTGACAAAAAAAACTGATTAACAATTTAAAGGAATGTTAATTAATAAAACAATGAAAATTTTAAGCTCGCGACAGTTATTATTACCATCGCAGATAAAGAGTGGGATTATAAATGGGTGTCGCCATTATTCACTCTCACACCTGTCAGTGACTACCCCAAAATCACATGTTGAGATAAGCGTAGATTGGAAATCTCTTACACAAAAACACTTATTAATTATACAAGATAAGATTTCATTTGCGTTCTCTGTTGTCACAGTGACTGATTTGACATTGGTAGAATTCTATTAAGAGAAGCCATAAAAAGTAAAGAAAATGATCTTGGTGCAAACCTGAATAACAGAACACACTTCAATTCAATAAACTTTTATTTTGAAGTACTAAATATTAAATAGTGGTGACAATGATTATTCATTAATTTTATTTGTAACACGTCATAAGTCCACAGTTGAACATAGGCCTATACCAAAGATTTTCTCATAGGGATATTTGCCCGTTGCCACGCTTGGTTAGGTGGGTTGCCAACTGTAGTTTTTTAATTAGTTTTATTTCATGAAGATCTGATGACAACTAAAATTAATAAAACTGCCACTGTCTGCCCATTTACTGCATTATTTCCCTCAATTGCCTCATATGATAGATGAATTCTCATGTATTCTAGATGATAGCAGATTCTTTTAAGCCGCAACTACATGGCAAAAAATTATCATCACTCTCAATTGTTAAATTTGTAAATGAATACTCTTCCTATTATATTAATCAGTTTATCATTTAATCGCTTAATTAAAATGGTTTTAATATATTAATAACATTTCCAAATAAACTAATATAATGTTTTATTCAATATAATATTTATATTTGATAGACATAAAGTGTATGCTTAATAGACCACTATTTCTAATCCCATTCTTTATCTGCTAGTATGTGTACTTTGACGTATTTCCTTCTGAAATTGAAATTTGTAAATATTCTTTCCTTTAAAAGGTTTATTTTGGCATAGTTTTATAAATTAAAAAAATGTGTTATAAATTGAAAAAAAAAACACAAGTTTGTATTATTGACGAAGGTTCTGATTTTAAATATAGGTATGGTACAGATTAAACTTAAAGGTTGTAAATGGTATTTTTGATAATTTATTGTTTAGCTTATGTATGAGAAAATGGATGTATAATGGATTTTTTGTCTAAATTTGACTAAGGCTCCAAAATAGAAAAATTATTTTAGTTTGATTTAAAATCTCCTGAGATCTCATCTTTCCGAATTTTTTTCCAATGGTCCACAAGAAAAGTACTTAGGCTGTTTAATGTTTAGTTGTTACAAATTTGACAGTGTACTTTCATTTGACTTGTGAGTGCCTGCCTCCATTTGTGACTACATTTTTTGTACCCATTTAATAAAATATAAGAAATTGACTTGGTCACTAATGATTACTGAGATTGTGTACATTAAAATTATTCTCGCGTTTTTTATTAAAATATATCAAACTATTTATCAAACAACCTGTAAATAAAATAATTATAGAATTTTAAATATATTACTGACTCCCTTCATTTTAATAGTTTGTGACATATAGGATAGGCATAATTTTATCAGATAATGCATAGTTAAATTTTTTTCTTTGTGTTTGATATATTTTATTAAAGAACAATGTGTTTTGTCTTCTATGCGCCAAGTATAATAATGTAAATATTCCGCAATATATAGTGAGTTATTTAAAAAATAAAGTTGTATAGATTGTGTATTAGCAGTTGTTATGGATGTTACTATTTGTATATTGACGTTATTTTCACGTGTATTTATTTTTGGTGCCAGTAAACAGTTGATCGCAAGTTTTCCTCAACAGACATATCAGTAGCGCGGTTTGCTTACTAATCTATTAGTTTAATTTTTGCCGTTCATAAGGCTTTTTCACACTGGGAAATTTTATAGCACATAGTGAGATTCATTAAAATATCAAAAGCCTAAGTATAATATGTTCAAGTTTTGGCATAAAGTCAGAAATTGTTTTGTTATTTTCATTACCTCAGATTACGGACATAAAATAGCAGATATATAACGTAAAATTGCTATTTTATGGTGGTAATTGTGATAAAACAATAAAATCATTCACAGTAATCAAGGATGTTGTATAGGTGTCTATGCTCCAGAAGCCACAGCACTAACTTCCTGTTGTGGTGCTCGTTTGTCACTATTACTTGCAAAACAATGTTGCTGGCCTGTGTGACTGACTGGTGATAATTTTAGTTCCAAACCACCATTTATCTAACTTTACGGTGTCTAAGTAAGCTATCGGCATTTCCAAAATAACGATATCTCAATTTAAGATTCTAAAGTTCATTAGCTAAGATCAAAGTTAAAAAATGATGTTTCTTACCTAGTTTAAGGAGCATCACTATCCCTGTCTCCACTAATACCAACACAATACCACTACACTAGGAAAGACAGACACATAATAGAATGTTGTACACATGTATGTTGTGTATATGTGTTACAGTCAATACTCATCACCGGTTGAAACACCTTTACACCGATGCCCTTAGTCAAAAACAGTTTTGACTGATTTTTGTAGTCAAAAGTGGTTTTTACCAACGTTCTCCGTTATAAGTGGTCTCACCAACGTTCTAGTTCATTTCTTTTAATATTATATTTTAATTTATTTATGGTTAACGATTATATCATTATAATGTAAGTGGCTTTAGCCGCACCTTAACCTACTTTCACTGATATTGCAAGATTGGTGTAATGTTTTATTAGACGCAAATAGCCTAATCATACGAGTAAGTATCAGATTATTTAAAATATATATATAGTAAAAATTAGTTTTGACCAAAACCCTTAGTTAAAACTACTTATCTGATTTTTGCAGTCAAAATTCATTTTGACTGGTTATGAATTTTGACTGTAACATATACATGTATTGTATTATCGACGTTGGTTTGTCTTTCTTAGTGTAATGGTGTTAGGATTAGTTGTGACGGGGATAGTGCATGCAATTGCGGGAAGGCGGGAAGGTGCTCTTCCAACTAGGTGAGACACATCATTTTTTACTAGGGTCTTACCTTATGGATTTCAATCTTTTAACATAATGGATTTCAGCAAAGCATTGCCTGATTCCCTTATCTTTAAACACTGATTAAAAAATTTGGACCGCTACAAAACTTCGAATGTGATTGATTGCGCATGCGGCCTATGACTGAGCATCAAACATTATGCAATATACCTCAATTTTGTTTTGAAATGTGACGCCATATTTCCACACATTCCGAATTTTAAGACTTCCTTCGTTGTCTGCTAGTCTATCACTTCGTTTGTATATCACGCGTACTTAATTTTATATTGAAATTCTCCAATCATGACAGATATAGTAGCCCACCATTGCAGAATGTGTTTTCTCATTTCTTACAAGTATTTCGTAATTCTCTATTGTATCAAAATTGCTTACAATAAAAATGCTAATTTAAAAATTTGATTGATCTAATAAAATACAAGGAGCAGACAAAGATTAGTGTTTTTATTGTGGCTAACCTAAAACATTACTGCTTGTGTAATAAGTATTTTATTCATAAAACAGCAATTATTTTATTATTTATAATAAATTCCTGTTGCAATATAAAAACATTAATATGATAGATGTTGTAATTCAAAATGTTATTTTCTTATTCAGAGAATGATATCATTGTAAGATAAGTTGTCCAATGTAAGTGTTAAAACATAGCGTTAGACCTCACATTATTCATAGCTCAAAGTGTGTTTGGAGGAATATACAATTCTGAAATTCAACCGTGCTGCGTCACATAGTTACCTAAGACAATGTATATATTTATAGTACCTCTTCAGAAAATCGTTATTACCTATGTGTATGTGACAGTGTTTTATTTTTGTATTTTGATAAAATTTGTGTAAATAATTTTCTTATTTTATTGATATTAAACTCAATTAATCAAGCATTGTTTGATTTAATTACAATTTACTGTGTAGTGGCGGTGTAAGAACATCCACCGCCCAATATCGTCCCGTGGGTGTCGTAAGACGTCGTCGTAAGAGGCGACAGTGGTAGAGCCACGCGGCAGCTTTAGCTGTCGCACGGATGGGCCGGCTCGAACCGGGGTGGTACCACGACCTCACAGAAAACCAGCGTGAAGTAGAGGTTTACCTCTGCGTTTCGCTTGGTGAGTGCAGGTGGCCGGAGGCCCTTTTTACTGGAAATGAGGCATTCCATCTTAGTCCTCACGGGTGACAACGCATCTACATTTTTATTTGTAATAGAGGATAGATGTAGATGTCTATGGGCCGCAGCAACCATTTACAATCAGGTGGACTGTGTGCTCGTTTGTCACCCTTATCCTATAAAAAAAAGATGGAAACGACGTTTTTTACGTGGTAGAGCCATGCTGCAGCTATATTAGTAGTATAGTTGTAGCACGAATGGGTCGGCTCGACCGGGGAAGGACCACCCTTCACAGAATACCAGCGTCAAATAGCAGCTTAACACTGCTGTGTTTCATATGGTAGGTGTAGAGAACCGGAGACCCTTTTTAATGGAAAAGAGACATTCCATCTTAGTTCTCACGGGTGACAACGCATCTGCATTTTGATTTTTTATCGAGGATAGATGTAGATGTCAATGGGCCGCAGCAACCACTTACCATCAGGTGGACTGTGTGCTCGTTTGTTACCCTTATCCTATAAAAAAACAAATCAAGAGACGGGCAGTAGAGTCTTCCCAATAACGACTAAAAATAAAAACTGCACTAGATAACTCGCTTCCCAAGCGTAGCATCTATGGAAAATATTCCCCCTGTGAAGCAATCTATGGGTGAGGCCAATGTTCAGCACGGAACTTTAATAGGCTGCAACCTTAGATCACTGATAAAAAACGATACACAATCAGTGACAAAAAAATGTCCTTACGGAATGAGCGCCCACTCGAACATTTAGATTCTCCAGTATTATATATTAGTCTATGATTTAGATGCGCTTTTAATTTGTACGTAGCTTTGTGAATACCACCTAGGCAATACATAATTTAAGGTTGAATTTACATTAATGTATATTTATTTCAACTATATAGAATTACGTCAAAACAATTAATTGGCGAAAGTTTTTTGAGAACTATTGCATGGGATGTGTATCTAGTTTTATATTAGTGATCGATGGCTGCAACGGTTTAATACTATTCTCATGTATTAATTCATTACAGGCCAGTCAGGTCATAAGTTCTGGCAAAAACTTTTTTAAAATTAAATGAAACACTTTTTGTTAATTATATAGAAATTATATACGAAATGAAAGGTAATTTAATTTAGAATACAATTTTATTTACATTATTCAAAACGCCCTCCCCTGTTATGAATCATCATAGATAAATCTATATGTAGCAAGCAGGTTATGAATACATGCCCTTAATCGACGCGGCCAATCATCAATCGCAGCATGCACCACACTCATATCTTTTTTTGGAGTTTATGGCCTGGCATCTAGACCTTTAGGCCAACCACACTCATATCTATTTCTGCCAGTGTTGCCAAGTCTAGACCGTTCCGAGTCGCTTAAAATTAAAAAAAAGTAGCCTTAATTCGCCTAAAATTTTTTTCTGTAATGTAGCCTAAGATCGCCTTCTGAATGAGGGCAACCACGACTTTTTCTACCAATAGGGCGGCGCCACTTAAAAGTGAGGTATACCAGTTGACATATTTCATAGCAGGAAGATAATTTGTTCGAAAAATGTAAAGGTTAATGTTTCTTTCTGCACTGTTAGCTATATTTTATATTAATAAGATTAAAAATAAATAAACTAAATCACAGACATTCATAAAAGTAGTTTAAAAAAAAAAGTTAGAAATGCGCAAAAAATAAAGAGCAATCCACTTAAGAATTATATAGTGTAATAATATAATACTCTCGAAACTGATAAACTATTATTAAAAACTAACCTCTCAATTAAATAACACTGTATAACAAAAAACATTAACTCAGTGTCAACTAGCGACATCTGGTGAGCAGAAAGTTATTAGCCCTCATTAACAGTTAGCCTGTAAAGCCTATTTTTAAACGTAGATCCCATATTTATAATTTTAAGCACTTTATCGTAAACGTGAAAGACAAGATCAACATAAAGTACTTATATGTATTTTATCTGTTTATCATTATTAATATTTCAGAAATTGAAACGAAATATTTTATTTACAATCAAAGAGATTAACGAATATGTATATGTGTAATATAGCTCTAAGAAAGACCTCTTTTTCTTAGCTCATCGATACCTTCAAATCTAGTCTTCTTTGATTTTTTTTTATAGGAGAGGGGGCAAACGAGCATGCGGCTCACCTGATGGTAAGTGACTACCGCCGCCCATGAACAGCTGCAACACCAGGGAGGGAATCGCAGATGCGTTGCCGGCCTTTTAAAAAGGAGTACGCTCTTTTCTTGAAGGTCCCTAAGTCGTATCGGTCCGGAAAAATCGCTGATGGTAATTTCTCTGTGTTAAAAATATGTTTCATTACACGCATTTTTATTATATATCCTAAGTGAGTTACTTAATAAGAGAGAGAATTATATAGCCGAAAAGCGCCTTTGTTTTTTTCCGAAGTAGCCTAAATGGCGACCAGTCGCCAATCGCAATTTTTGGTCGCCCCGACACCCTTCGAGATAGCCTAAAAGGCGAAAAATCGCCTAACTTGGCACCACTGATTTCTGCCGCTGCTTTAGCCAAAGATGCTCGGAGAGATTTCAAATTCTGATGAGGTTTAGCAGACTTTCTCCTCCAAATGTTGCCATATCTTATAATCCAGTGCGCTTAAATGTGGACTAGAAGAGGGCCAGTCTTCATGTCCGGTAAAGCCAATTTTTTTTATATTTTATTATAATTCCATGGGCGGTCAACCAGTTTTGCGTGCTTCGTGCATTGAACATTGTTTGAGAAAGAGGTTCCACTATGTTTGTTAGGACGGTATTTTGGTACACCTCGGCACTGGTTTTACCACCTTTTTCACAGAAGAACACCTCAATTAAGCCTGAATATGAGACTCCAAGCCAAAACATGAGTGACGAAGGATAATGTACTCGTTAGACTCTCGGAATACGCGTGTTGGCTTCTTCACTGCTGTGGGCATACACCTTATCATTTTGTTTATTATAACTTTCTTCGATGTTAAAAATGTTTTCATCCGAAAACAAAATTTTGCGGTATTATTTTTTTATAGGATTGGGTGACCAAAGAGCACACAGTCCACCAGATGGTAAGTGTTTGCTGTGGCTCATAGACATCTACATTTATCCTAGTTTGCGAATCAAAATGCAGATGCGTTGTCACCCGTGAGGACTAAGATGGAATGCTTCTTTTCCAGTAAATAGGGTCTCCGGTTCTCTAGACATACCATACACAACACAGCAGTGTTAAGCTGCTATTTGACGCTGGTATTCTGTGAGAGCGTGGTCCTTCCCCGGTCGAGCCGACCCATTCGTGCTACAACTATACTATTAATATAGATGCAGCATGGCTCTACCACGTACCACCGTAACAAAGCGCGGGATCTATCCACAGACTAACCAGTAGATTCTACACGAATCAGACAGACATCTCACCAAACTTACTCGACTTAGCTTCTGCATCCTGATTGGTAGTAGCAAAATGATATATGACATTTTTTTTAATTTGAAGGAGCTATATCAGGCAAAGGATGTTTCAAATAAGCTTATTTATTAATTACTTGCAAAATTTATTTTAAAATATTGAAAATAAAATAAGGTAAAAAAAATGAAAAGGATGAAATTTAATATTTTTTTTATTAGTTATTAATTTTTACTTTAGAATAATTTTGTTTACAAATTTAATAATTTATTAATATATACAATATTAAAAAAATATAATAAAAAAAAACAAATTAATTACTTAATTATCATAGAGTCCTCATTTTAACTTTACAATAATTTTGTTCACAAATTTAATAATTTATTAATATATACAATATTAAAAAATTATAGTCTAAACAGATCTCTACAGCACTTAAGTTTTTTTATTACATAGCTTCATATTAACTTGGAATGTGCTGTGCCCCACATCCTTACCTGAAACATAATCATTTACAGCCTTAATAAAAAGCATTTTGCTCCATATGTTCATAATCAAGATTTGTTCCATATTGGTAAAACTTGTATGTAACTACATAAAAATTGAAAATTGTATGTAGTTATTAAGCTTTGGCAGCTGACAACGGCTGATCATAACTATTTTCCTGTAGAAATGAATATGTATTGTCTGAAATCAAAAAATTATACCATCAAAAACATAACTTGTAAAAAAACCAAGTCTCGCAACTCATTTCTTCTACCGTAAAAAGTTGAGAGATCCATGTAATACCAAGTCGGTTAATTTATTCAGTCCCTACTTAAGGGTCCTTCTGTCTTAAGTTATTACGTAGTTAGCTAACCTAACAACATCTTATAGTAACCACATCAATACTAAAATCTTTTATATTTTCAATAAATAGATTGACTTTGCAATCGCATGAAAACACAATGTATCTAATCAAGTAATATATATTATATTAACCAATTCGTTGCGGCACCAATTTTCGACAACTTATTTCACGCCACAGCCTTTGATGACACGCCTATTGTGCCATCAGCCATGTGTAAAAGTAATGTTCTTTTTTGTTTTTTTTTTTACTTGCTTAGACCTAATTAAGTTTATTTGACATCAAACATCAGTTACAAACGGAAGGATACTTGTTTTTAGTGGGTAACTACGTGTTTTTTACGTGTTTTCTTTGAAATTGAGAGTAAGTGACTTTTTTATGCAGAGATTACAAACCTTTTGTACTATTTTTTTGTTTTATAAAAAAATCATTTATATAAGTAGGTACAGCTAAATCACCCTGGAAAACCTTGGTCCTTATTAAATTAAATTTTTACCTAATAATAACATTTTTAAATATGAAACAATCAAGATCCTCAATTTGGAAAAAAATAAGGTTCATGATTTATTGATATTTACAAATGTTAAATATTATTTAATTTTATACAAATGTAAAAGTAAAGTCGATCTGAAAACGTCTAATTAGTAAGAATAGCAAAACAAGTGTTTTCAAATGGAAAAAAACGTCGGTGCTATACGGCGGCGGATTGACAAAAGACTATTTATTAGCGAACTTTTTTTATGCATGAACGGTTTCGAACTATTTCAAGCAAAAATAAACCTTATACCATATCATAAGAGCACATGGTACTTCGTAGGTCTATTCGGCCATATGATAGTAATAAGACGGCAGTTCAACCATTTTAAGCATAGTTAAACAATAAGACAAACGCATTGATTTTTTTAACAGGAGACTTGTTTTCCAGAAATTTATTTACAACTTGAGTTTGTGAGCGATCGCAATGAGTGCTATTTTTTGTTACTTATTAGACAATTTTTCCATAACATGATTTAAAACCCACAAAGTAAAAATAGTACCATGTACACGTTAAAAAAGGTTGTCAACCCCTAAAAATTTCAAATTTTCAAAATATCCAGAAATGAACTACTTGCAAAATAATGAATATTTTGTTCTGGATAAATTTTACAAAAAAGCAATTTGAGCGAGTTATAACGATTTAAAAAAAAGACACGACTCGCGTGTCATACGCCACACACAAAAGTAATCGATGATGGCACGCCTGGCGTGCCATCCGCACTGAACCGGTAAAACATAGGCATTTAGTGCGATTGCCAAGTCAATTTATTCATTTAAAACATAAAAAAAAATTAATATTGATATGGTCACTATAAGATGTTGTTACTATAAGGTTAGCTAACTACGTAATAACTTAAGGGGCTACTCCATGCGAACGACCTTGAGCATTTCGCCGGCGGCGCGCCGCTCGCTTCATTTTCAACATCAATAAACTAATTTATGGAAATACACACAGCGTACAACGATAAATGTATTTTAATTTTTTTATTCGGTATATTAGTTGCATTATATTAGAATTATGTATATTCATATATTATCTAATTATGAAATTTTATAATTAATTATATATTAAAAATGAAGCATTGAAAATTGTGAGTTTAAAAGATACCTATTCACTGTAGGTAAATAAATAGATAGCTCGCCTTTTGTACAAATATTTGGTGCAATAAAGAATAAATAAATAAATAGGATGTTTCGTAGATGTGTTTTTGATTATTGTTAATTTTTACGTGTCACGTATTGAAAAGTAGCGTACCTACCTACCTACAAATTTTTTAACTGAGCACCTTGTAACTTAGCCTGCTTATTACTTATGCTGGCAGACATTATCCTCGTCCCAATGATTGATGAGGATGAAAATCAATTTTATTTCTACATACGTAATTATATTTATTTATACATAAGGGTAACTTTAATAAAGGTAATACAAAAATCAACAAGAACTATAAGGGTTCAATCTTTCAATTTCAATTGTAAAAAAACGTTACCCCCACACTAGGATTTTCTCCTGTGTCGTGGAGGCAGTTTACAAACATAAATTGCACAAGGACAAACATCCAGACCCGGAACAATTATTTGTAGGCCATACAAATACTTGTTCCGTGCGAGATTCGAACCCGCGGCCCCCAACGCAACAACTGATTGCTAAGCTACTGCGCCACGGAGCCGTCGCTGGGTTATAGCTAAAGTGACCATACGTCCCGTTTTGAACGGGACTGTCCCTTTTCTCGGTCACCTGTCCCATTGTCCCCAAACAAAGCTCCGGGACACAAAATTGTCCCGTAACTCGTTGGATGGAAGTATTCAAAGTCAACAATCTTCAACATAATGTTTTTTAATCGAATATATTTTATGTCTACCTGGTACGAATGCTCCGGTAGAAAGAGTATTTTTTTATTTTGAATAAATTGTGGACGTCTGAAAGAAACACTCACGGTTCCAGAGTTCTAAAGGCGATGTTGTTAACAAAGATAACAATAAAAAAGCTTGAGCAGAATTTTATTCTTATTTAAAATCATCACCAACTTTATTAAAGCAAATTTAATCCACTGACAAATGTAATTAATAATTAAAAAAAATATGTTGCATTTAATAATTACCGTCTATACCGAATATAATTTTATAGTGAACACTAATTGTATAAAGTTATAGTTTTTAGAGTATAAATAAACCCATGTCCTGTTTTGAGTTAAAAAATAAATGGTCAGTTTAGTCTTTTTAGTTAAATTTAGTTTTAAAAATTTTTAGTAAAAAGTAGGTATATTAGTACCTACTTAGATACTTTTTACCGAATTATAAGTATAGAACACCTTATGTACTCAATTATTTTTTGAAAAAGAAGAAAAAACAAGCAATAAATAATATACTATATTTTAGCAAAAAACTATAACTTAGTAATACTAATTATAACTTAGAACATAAATGAAAAACTCATAACTGACTTTTTGGCCCGACCCAGGATTCGAACCTCATGATCAGCAGTCGCACTACTACAACCACTAGACCAACGAGGCAGTACTATACCTAATAAGATATTGTGGTTGGGTGATAATATTGAATTAGCCTTTTAGAGTGTAAATTATAATATTTGTCGAAATTTTAATTATGGATTCAAACCTTACATGCTAATGGTGCTTCATTTTTTTATTTGCATTTACTTCAAAGAAAATACACGCAAAAAGCTTCATCGCGCAGTAAAAAACACAACAAATATATGTATAACTAATACGAAAAATTATACCCAAAACAAACAAATAATACTACCTATAAATAACCTAATAAGTAATAATATTATCGACTGATATGACGTGGCGTATGCGCTGGTCGACGCTCTAACGACACGGGCTTCACGTCGAAGAGCTCAGGGCTCACTGACTTCAGCAAGCCCGTGAGCAGTGAATACGCCCAGATTTTAAAATAATTTCTTAATAAAATCAAATTTTGGTCTTTTGAAAAAAAAATTACTATAGAAATGTTCATTAATAAATTGCCTATCCATTGGTGTAAATCGCAAAATAAAATAATACTTACTTTACGAGGAGATGCATGTTATCAATAATAATTTCAGATTTATGTGGTTTCGTTGTAAGGAGATTATATTAATATTTATTCCTTTAAAAAAAATTGGATATAGCTTTTATGGAATCAAGATTATGTAGAAATATAATGTGTTTTTTATTTATTGATATATCTTTTAAATAAAAAGTAGATAGCTCCTAAAAATCGCACAAATAACGACTAGCGCGACATTTTGCTCAACCTGCGCCTTAAGACAGAAAGACCCTTAAGTAGGGACTGAATAAATTAACCGACTTGGTATTACATGGATCTCTCAACTTTTTACGGTAGAAGAACTGAGTTGCGAGACTTGGTTTTTTTACATGTTATGTTTTTGATGGTATCTCATTTCTTTTTGTAGATAGTTATATATACATTTTTTAACAGTGGTAGAGCCACGCGGAAGCTTTTGCTGTCGCACGGATGGGCCGGCTCGAACCGGGGTGGTACCACGACCTCACAGAAAACCAGCGTGAAGTAGAGGTTTACTTCTGCGTTTCGCTTGGTGAGTGCAGGTGGCCGGAGGCCCTTTTTACTGGAAATGAGGCATTCCATCTTAGTCCTCACGGGTGACAACGCATCTACATTTTGATTTGTAATTGAGGATAGATGTAGATGTCTATGGGCCTCAGCAACCACTTACCATCAGGTGGACTGTGTGCTCGTTTGTCACCCTTATCATATAAAAAAAAAACATAACCTATCTACACCTATTATTCCATTATATTATACATATATAGGTACACTGATTCATTCACTGCAAATGTAACTTTGTAATCCTATATATTTATATGGGATTACAAGTTATTTATGCAGTTAATGTATCTCGAAAACTGGACTAAAATTGTAAAATATTTTAATTTTTTCTTGATTTATATACTACACAATAATTGTATTCCAAATTTCAAGCTTCTACATCTGCTAGAAGTGCCTTAGAGTTTTTATGATTCGTCAGTCAGTGAGTGACAAAATTAAGAAACATTGACTAGTTATAATTCTTAATCTACTGGTTCAAATTTAATGAAATTTGAAATATACTGAGCTTATATAGTTCCTAATTGGTTACTTAAAATTCAGGCTTCTAATTTTATTCACAACGAAGTTATAGGGTTCCGAAAATGGCCTGAAATGCTTCGAGGAAAGGATGGTACGGCCGTGCCGCTTTTTTGCTCGACTTGGCGGGGGCACTGCCGTGCCCCCAGATTACTATTATAACTGTCTTATATATTTATTGATCTTTTTATTGTAACTATTATATTTTTATTTACATAATTTAATAAAATTTCTTATTAATATAAACAATAAAATGCAAAATTTAATAGAAGTAAGAGGGTTTTATGAAGTAACCAAAATAACTATATATTACTATATATAATACAAGTTTTTGCATTTTTTAAACAATAAGGGTGTTAAACGAGCAAACAGTTCACTTGAGTTCACCTATATAATGGTAAGTAGGTTTTATGGCCCATAGATTTCCACATATTACATCCTTGATTAAGAATCAAAATCTAGCTGTGTTGTCACCCATGAATTATTTCTAATAAAAGGGGCCATGGTTATCTACACTCTCCATACGAAACAGCAGCATTAAACTACTGTTACATGTTGGTATTCTATAAGTACGTGTGGTCTCTCCCGGTTGAGTCGATCCATTCGTATTCAGTCGTATACGGCCATAATATAGCTGTAGCGTGGCTCCATCACCACGTAAATGACTATTGACTTTTATACTACTGCTCTTATCATGATAATGATGATGATGAAACCAAGTCTTATTTAACTGTAATAATAAAAGTCACTGTTCTGCAATTATCGCCGCGTACGCAGCTACGATTTCCTTTTCAAAACTACGGACATGTACAGAAGTTCAACTTTTTTGTGCCCTCAACGCCACGACTTCATTAGAAATCAAATATATCACTGTAAGAATGTATGGTATGTATCAAAATAACTGAATATCCTTGATTGATGAGATCTGTTTTCTGATATTATTTAAGAAATTTATGCAGAATACGTTCTCTCAGTGATTTGAATGTTTCAGCACGTTGAGTTATAAGTACTATGTATTAGAAAAGCTATTCCAAATAAAAACATGTCGCACCTTTAAGACAGCGGTGGCCTGCGTGGAGCGAGTAGAATAACTTAAAGTAATTACATGCGATGCACACATATGTGTATGTAATTATTCTAAGTTGTTCTACTTTAACTAATAAAAAGATAAAGATATTTATCTGCCGACTTCCAAAAAGGAGACGGTACTCAATTCGACTGTGTTTTCTTTTATGTGTGTTACCTCATAACTTTTTACTGGGTGAACCGATTTCGATGATTTTTTATTTATTTGAAAGCTGATACTTCTCGTGTGGTCCCATATGAATTTGATCAAGGTCAGACCAATAATTTTTGAGTTATTCTTAACAACTTATATTGAATTCCGCTATACAAAATTTTAAATTTTAAATTATGTGCATTAAATTTATAAACATACGCGTCGAATATAAAACCTTCGCGTTTCTTTGAATTCCGCAAAAAACAGATTAAAGAAAGAAAAACTTAAGAGATATGAACAATAAGGGGATCTCTTTAAAGAAGATAATTTAAAATTAAAAATTTTGTACAGCCGACTTCAATATAAGTTATTAAGAATAACTCAAAAACTATTGGTCTTGCCTTGATCAAATTCATATGGGACCACACGAGAAGTATCAGCTTTCAAATAAAAAATGAATCATCGAAAGCGGTTTACCCAGTAAAAAATTATGATGTAACACACAAAAACACATACAGTCAAATTGAGTACCGTCTCCTTTTTGGAATTCGGCAGAAAAGTATTCTGCAATGGGAAGGGGTGTTTAATAAAGTTACATGCTAATTTATACATATAAATAAAATTGAAGAACCTGTCTGTAATATTGAAATAACTGTCTTATATTAAGTTGAGATGTTTGCATGCTATTAAGACATAAACAAGCTGATACCGTGTAGTGGCGGTTAAGAATATCCACTACCCCATATCTTCCCGTGGGTGTCGTAAAAGGCGACAAAGGGAAACAGGCAGGAGATGGGCAGCAGCATCTTCCTGGTAACGACAAAATACAATAAAAAACTGCGGTTGCCAACCCGCTCGCCAAGCGTGGCAACTATGGCAATATACCCCCCATAATGAAAGTTACGAAGAGACGGCCCCCAGTCCCCGGCGGCCCCGCTATTCCTGGCTACGGTGGCGACCATGGTAACGGCGGGGCAGGGGGTGCTAAGAATCTCCGGTGGAGGTTCGGTTGCCACCTACAACGACTCGACCTGGCAACATACAACGCACGCACCCTGAGGACTGACGAGAAGATTGTGGAGCTGGAAGAAGAGATAGACAAGTTACGCTGGCATATTATAGGATTATCCGAAGTCCGAAGAGAGGGGGAGGACACGGTAATCCTCGAATCCGGCAACTTGCTCTATCACCGGGAGGGCGACCATCTGTCCCAAGGAGGTGTCGGATTTATCGTCCACAAGTCTCTCGTTAACAACGTTGTAAAGATTGAGAGTGTGTCGACGAGGGTTGCGTACCTTATACTCAGAATCACCAAACGGTATTCGCTGAAGGTCATACAGGTTTACGCACCAACCTCGGCACACCCCGATCAGGAGGTGGAGGAAATGTATGAGGATATCTCTAGAGCCATGCATTCCTCCAAAACCCAATATACGGTGTTAATGGGAGACTTCAATGCAAAACTAGGCACAAGAGAGAACGGTGAGCTGAAAGTGGGGAAATTTGGAATAGGGCAACGGAACCCAAGGGGCCAGCAGTTGGCCGACTTCATGGAGAAAGAGGGACTCTTTATGATGAACTCTTTCTTCCAGAAGCGGCCCCACAGGAAGTGGACCTGGTCGAGCCCCGACGGTTCGACAAAAAATGAGATTGACTTCATTATGACGACCAGACGACAACTGTTCAGTGATGTCTCAGTGATCGCGAGGGTGAAAACCGGCAGCGATCACCGAATGGTTAGAGGCACACTGAACCTAAACGTTAAGTTGGAGAGGTCTCGTCTAATGAAGTCAACGCTCCGTCCCCCTCGTGCTCTAATCCAAAGTCCCGAAACCTTTCAGCTCGAGTTGCAAAACCGTTTTCAGTGCCTAGAAGACTGCAATGAAGTGGACGATTTGAATGACAAGCTCGTGGAAACTGTCCATGCGGTCGGAGCTAAGTTCTGCAAGACCCGCCGCAGAAGAACACAAAAACTCTCCGATCACACTCTTAATCTCATGGCTGTTAGACGGGAGATGAAGCTACATTCTTCAACAGATTTGACAGCATACAGGCAACTGAACAGACAGATCTCCAAATGCATGCGGCGGGATTTACGCAACTACAATACAGCTCGTATTGAAGAAGCGATCGAGCGGAACCAAGGCTCCAAAGTCTTTGCCAGAGATCTGTCTGCCAGAAAGAGCCAACTGTCAAAGCTGAAGACCGAATGTGGCAGCATCGTTTCCGGGGCACCTGAGATTTTGAGTGAGATTGAGAGGTTCTATGGGCAGCTGTACACGTCATCGTTGGAGCCACACGCAAGTGTGAGTAACGATCCAAGAGCGAGTCTTATCCGGCATTATTCCGATGATATCCCGGACGTCAGTCTGAGCGAGATTAGAATGGCTCTCCAGCACCTTAAAAACGGCAAGGCCCCAGGCCAGGATGGAATTACAGCGGAGCTTCTGAAAGCGGGTGGAAAACCGGTACTTGAAGTCCTTCAGAAGCTCTTTCATTCCGTCCTCCATGGTGGCATTACACCGGAGGCGTGGAGCAGAAGTGCGGTGGTCTTGTTCTTCAAGAAAGGCGACAACGCTCTCTTGAAGAACTACAGACCGATTTCCCTTCTGAGCCGCGTCTACGTGCTGTTTTCGAGAGTCATTACGAATCGTCTCGCGCGCAGACTTGACGACTTCCAGCCTCCCGAACAAGCCGGTTTCCGAAAAGGCTTTAGCACCATAGACCACATACATACCCTTCGGCAAATTGTACAGAAGTCCGAGGAGTACAATTTGCCACTATGTCTGGCGTATGTGGACTATGAGAAAGCCTTTGATTCCGTTGAAATTTGGGCGGTGCTGCAGTCCCTTCAGCGATGCCAAGTTGACTGTCGGTATATCGAAGTGTTGAAGTGCTTGTACAGTAGGGCTACGATGGCTATCCGAGTACAGAACCAGAGTACGAAACCTATCCAATTGCAGAGAGGTGTAAGACAGGGTGACGTCATATCCCCGAAACTCTTCACCGCTGCATTGGAAGATGTTTTCAAGCTTCTGGACTGGAAAGGATACGGTATCAACATCAATGGCGAGTACATCACTCACCTTCGATTTGCCGACGATATAGTCCTTATGGCAGAATCGCTGGAGGACCTAAGCACTATGCTCAATGACCTCAATAGTGTTTCCCAACGGATAGGTCTTAAGATGAACATGGACAAAACAAAGATCATGTTTAATGTCCATGTCACACCTATGCCGGTAGTTGTTGGGAACACTAAGCTCGAAGTTGTTGACGAGTATGTTTACCTGGGACAAATAGTCCGACTAGGTAAGTCCAACTTCGACCGAGAGGTCAATCGACGGATTCAACTCGGTTGGGCAGCGTTCGGGAAATTACGGCACATCTTCTCGTCAGGTATACCTCAAAACTTGAAAACGAGACTGTACACCCAGTGCGTGTTGCCAGTGATGACATACGGAACTGAGACGTGGTCCTTCACTGCTGGCCGGATGAGGAAGCTCAAGGTCGCTCAGCGAGCTATGGAGAGGGCTATGCTCGGAGTTTCTCTGCGTGATAAACTCAGAAATGAGGATATCCGCAGTAGAACCAGAGTGACCGACATAGCCCAACGGATTAGTAAGCTGAAGTGGCAATGGGCTGGCCATATAGCTCGAAGAACCGACAACCGATGGGGAAGAAAGGTTCTCGAGTGGCAGCCTCGTACCGGCAGGCGAAGTGTAGGGCGTCCCCCCACTAGATGGAGTGACGACCTGGTAAGATTTGCAGGAAGTCGATGGATGCAGGTGGCTCAGGACCGTGCTTTGTGGCATTCTTTGGGGGAGGCCTATGTTCAGCAGTGGACTTGTGAAGGGCTGTAATGATGATGATGATGAAGCTGATACTTCTCGTGTGGTCCCATATGAATTTGACCAAGGTCAGACCAATAGTTTTTGAGTTATTCTTAACAACTTATATTGAATTCGGCTGTACAAAATTTTTAATTTTAAATTATTTTGTAAAACATGAGTAAAAAATATAAGAGACAGCGAGCGACATTTCTCTAATGCTCCTAAGATTGCATTAGAGAAGTGTCGTAATTCAATATTTAGCTTTAAAAAAATCAAACGTTTAAGAAATCAGGCAAGCTGTAACATTATTATTATTATATTATATTAGCAGGCAGGCAGTTGAGACAACTGATAATGTCTGTATCCTGTTTTTGTCCACTAGTTACTCTTTTTGCAGTTCAGAAAGCGATTATTTAATCTATTTTTGAATTGGTTCACGTTTTGGGCTGAAACTACGTTCTCTGGCAGCTTATTCCACTCGGTGACTACACGGTTACAAATGAAGTGCTTGTGAGGGTTGTTGTTTGAAAATCTGGTTACATAGCTTAAGATGGTGGCCCTTAAGGTGAGTGTTTTCATTACGAATAAACAATTTGTCAAACTCCTCAATGTCGTAATGCCCATTTAAGATCTTAAAGGTCTCGATTAGATCTCATAGGTCCCTGCGGCTTTTTAATATTGTAAGTTTTAAAACTTTTAAACGTTCTTCATAAGACTGTCATTTCAATAGCCGTGGTACTCTAGTGAAGCTACGCTGTACTTTTTCCAAAGCTTCAATGTCCTTGATAAAGTAGGGATTCCAGACTTGAATGCGTATTCTAATATTGGCCTGATAAATGTTTTGTGAATCTTAAGCATCATTTCCGGTGTTAGGACAGCGAATGCTTTTCTCATGAGCTAGATTAGTTCCCTAGCTTTCTTGACAATTGTTGATATATGCTCTTCCCACTTTAAGTCTTCTGCAAGTTTTACTCCCAAATCTATTGGTATTTTAACATCTGTAAGTGACGCGCCGCCCAGTTTATAGACAAATGTACGATACGAAGGTTACGGTTTCCTATGTGTAATATTCTAAATTTTGAATCATTGAGATTTATGAGCCATTCCTTGGACCAAATATCTATTTTATTTAGATCATCCTGAAGGCGGTCGTAGTCTATCAGTGGATTTGCAAATATTTTAGTATTATCTGCAAATATGCTGACATTACACTGTAGACAAAGAGGAAGGTCAAAAGTATAAATAATAATGTACAATAAAGGAACTAGAACGGAACCCTGTGGCACTCCACTATGTATTTCTATATGATCAGACTTCGTTTCACCGATTCTTACTTGTAGCGTTCTCCCATGCAAAAAATACTCGACCCAAGCTAGTAATTTTACCACGTATTCCTACGCATTCCAGTTTCTGAAGGAGTCTTCTCGTAAGGACTTTATCGAAGGCCTTTTCGTAGTCGAGATAAATTACGTCAATAGGCTCTCTCTCGTTAAAGTGTTTGGTCCATGATGATAGGTATAATAATAAATTGGAATTCGTGGAACGATGTGGACAAAAACTATATTGCTGTTTAGGGATAACTTTGTGGTTGAAGAAGAACTTTCTAATATGATTGAATATAATTTTCTCAATAACCTTGCAGATCACACTGGTCAAACTGATGGGTCTGTAATTGGATGGTTCCAGTTTGCTACCTTTATTAAATATGGGTGTCACCAATGCTGTTTTCCATAAGTCTGGTAAGGTGCTTGTCTCGTACGATGTTGGCATTATAGTTGTTAAATAGTGAGATAGGTTGCATTTTTTCAATATAGCTACTGGTATATAGTCTAGTCACGGAGATTAATCTGTTTTCATTTCTGAAATGCCTCGGTCTGACGTGAACAGAATTTCTTCAATGGAATACTCTACTCGAAGTGTCGGGTCTAATGTAGGCAGTTGGTCATGTGATGGTGCTTGGAGAACACTCGCAAATTGGTCCGCAAATACCCTAGCAATTTCGTGAGGTTGGGTTACAGTCTGTCCTTGCTTTCGCAAAATAGTAGGAATGCTTACTTTTGATGTTATTTGTTGTCTTATATAGGAATAAAACTTTTTGGTCTTGCACGCAGTATTTCTTGTTCGTAGATTATTCGGGCTTTTCTATTTTCATTTAGTAATTGGTTGTTCGTGTTTCTGTAGTCTCTATAATGTTGTTTTAGTCCAGTCAGCATATATCTGTTCCATAAGGCTATTTTGTTATTGATGAGGTTTTTAGTTTTGTTTCTAACCCAGGGCTTTTTTTGTTATTTAGACGGGTATCCAACCGTGGTACATACAAATTTATAGCTTCCATTAGTGCCCCATGAAAGGTTTCAAATTGAGATTTCACACACCTTTTGTCTGCCATATTTTCGGTTAACATTGATAACTTTTAAACGTGGTAGAGTCATGCTGCAGCCGTATTAGTAGTATAGTTGTAGCACGAATGGGTCGGCTCGACCGGGGAAAGACCACGCTCTCACAGAATACCAGCGTCAAATAGTAGCTTAATACTGCTGTGTTTCGTATGGTGAGTGTAGAGAACCGTAGACCCTTTTTACTGGAAAAGAGGCATTCCATCTTAGTCCTCACGGGTGACAACGCATCAGCATTTTGATTCGCAAACGAAGATAAATGTAGATGTCTATGGGCCACAGCAACCACTTACCATCAGGTGGACTGTGTGCTCGTTTGTCACCCTATCTTATAAAAAAAACAATTTAGTGTTTATTTCGTCGTAATCGGCTTTGTTAAAATTTAGTCTGATTTTATGTTGCGTTTGTTGGTTCTACGTTTGCAACTCTAGCCAATAAGCAGGTATGATCGCTTTTACCAATAGGGGTCTGGTGATCGATACTGGCTATAAGTGAATTCTCATTTGTTAATACAAGATCCAAATACTCATACGAAGGTTGACGATACCTAGTGTGTCTATCTATTAACTGTTGGAGGTTACTGTTTCTGTACCATTGTATGAAGTTATTTTCTATTGGTGTAAGATATCCGCTGTCACTGGCCACTTCACTCCGCCATAGTTGAAGTCACCCATTATTGTCACAGTATTAGACTTGGATACACGATGAAGATGATTGAGTAAGCTGTAAGCTGTTATCTTGGTCTATTGAAGAGTCATATCCTCTATATAGTCCACATAATAGGAACTTCTTATTTCCGATTTTAACGTCAAGCCATAAACCTTCGGAAGTTTCATATTTCTTGTTGTAAGTGGTATTATGTTTTATTGTCAAGACGTCAATTTCTTTTGAGGCATAAATTCCGACTCCTCCACTACGTATGCCTATCCTGTCATCTCGGTATTAGTAATATCGGTATAAGTATTCTCTTTGCAAGGGAGTCAGGTTCGAAGTAATGTTCGAGGACTTACTGAGTTTGTTTCTATGACGGAGGACTTCCAGTGCACCGATCTTAGTGTGAAGGATATTGCTTTCAGTGGCCTCGGCCTGGCACCTGCATGTTATTTGGGAGCACCAAGACAAATAACCTTAATTCCATTGCAGTTGACTTTGTTTGTGATAGTGTTTATCATAGCTACACATTCGCCTATGTCGTTTTCCTTCCTCTTGTCGGCTATATCACTCGTTGATTCGGGTACATCATAAATAATAAGATTGTTTGCTTTGTTAGCTCTTTCTGTCATCTCCTGAATTGCTGATTCAATTGCAAGCATACTTTGACGCATACGCAGTTGCTTTACTTCTTCAGAAAGCTCATTTAGTTTTTTTATTATCATTGGCAGTTGATTCATGGCCGATTTGCAATCTCATGGCCGATTTGCAATCAAATTTATAACATTTGGCTTTAAGATATTTTTAACATGTAACTTAAAAAGTATAGTAGGCATTTGTTTGATGGGTTTAGGGATTTTATTATATACAAGCTGTTCCCCGCGACTTCACCCGCGTGTTATTTGGGGTTTTAATTTGCGCGAAACCCTAATTCTTTTTTTGAAATATAAGCCTAAGTTACTCCTTGTGACATCAGCTATCTGCTAGTGAAAACCCCGTCAAAATCGGTCTAGCCGTTTTGGAGATTAGCCGGAACAAACAAACAGACAAACGGACAGACAGACAGACAAACAAAATTTTTAAAAATTGTATTTTTGTTATTAGTACCGTATATACTTTCATGTGTATTTAGTAAAAAGCTGTTATTTTGACATTACAAACAGACACTTCAATTTTATTTCTTTATTTAGATTTAGATTATTGGCGCCAGGCAGAAAATACTTTTGTGCATCAATGCTGTTCCTGATAAAATTGCGCATAACCTGGTACTATCCCGGCGATTGCAAATTATAACGTCTAATAGTTTGTTAAACAATTTAGGGTTACTTGGAACGAAGTTTTCTACTTCATATATAAATAAGGAGGGTAAGCTTAAAATTTTGTAATCAATAAAATATGGTTTGCAGATATCAGTAATTTTATGACCGAACATAGCCCTAATGCACCTCTTTTGAGACTCAACAATACTGTGGTAAGCCGTGAGAAGCGCATCGGTACGTACGACGGATGCGAGTTTATAGAGCGCATAAGCAGAAAAACTAATTCTCTTGTTTAGTTCTTCTGTGTGCGCTTTTCAGTTCAGACTTTTATCAATAGTTACACCTAGAAATTTTGTTGTCTACTCGGTTGATTTCTGTCCCTTGGTAATTAACGTTAAGGGGCTACTCCATGCGAACGACCTTGAGCATTTCGCCGCCGGCGCGCCGCTCGCTTCATTTTCAACATCAATAAACTAATTTATGGAAATACACACAGCGTACAACGATAAATGTTTTTTAATTTTTTTATTCGGTATATTAGTTGCATTATATTAGAATTATGTATATTCATATATTATCTAATTATGAAATTTTATAATTAATTATATATTAAAAATGAAGCATTGAAAATTGTGAGTTTAAAAGATACCTATTCACTGTAGGTAAATAAATAGATAGCTCGCCTTTTGTACAAAAATTTGGTGCAATAAAGAATAAATAAATAAATAGGATGTTTCGTAGATGTGTTTTTGATTATTGTTAATTTTTACGTGTCACGTATTGAAAAGTAGCGTACCTACCTACCTACAAATTTTTTAACTGAGCACCTTGTAACTTAGCCTGCTTATTACTTATGCTGGCAGACATTATCCTCGTCCCAATGATTGATGAGGATGAAAATCAATTTTATTTCTACATACGTAATTATATTTATTTATACATAAGGGTAACTTTAATAAAGGTAATACAAAAATCAACAAGAACTATAAGGGTTCAATCTTTCAATTTCAATTGTAAAAAAACGTTACCCCCACACTAGGATTTTCTCCTGTGTCGTGGAGGCAGTTTACAAACATAAATTGCACAAGGACAAACATCCAGACCCGGAACAATTATTTGTAGGCCATACAAATACTTGTTCCGTGCGAGATTCGAACCCGCGACCCCCAACGCAACAACTGATTGCTAAGCTACTGCGCCAAGGAGCCGTCGCTGGGTTATAGCTAAAGTGACCATACGTCCCGTTTTGAACGGGACTGTCCCTTTTCACGGTCACCTGTCCCATTGTCCCCAAACAAAGCTCCGGGACACAAAATTGTCCCGTAACTCGTTGGATGGAAGTATTCAAAGTCAACAATCTTCAACATAATGTTTTTTAATCGAATATATTTTATGTCTACCTGGTACGAATGCTCCGGTAGAAAGAGTATTTTTTTATTTTGAATAAATTGTGGACGTCTGAAAGAAACACTCACGGTTCCAGAGTTCTAAAGGCGATGTTGTTAACAAAGATAACAATAAAAAAGCTTGAGCAGAATTTTATTCTTATTTAAAATCATCACCAACTTTATTAAAGCAAATTTAATCCACTGACAAATGTAATTAATAATTAAAAAAAATATGTTGCATTTAATGATTACCGTCTATCTTTTATTATGTGGTTGGGTGATAATAACGGTGGTAGAGCCTTGCAGCAGCTTTTGCTGTTGCACGTATGGGCCGGCTCGAGCCGTGTTAGTACCACGACCTCACAGAATACCGGCGTGAAGTGGAAGCTCTGCTTCCGCGTTTCGTCTGGTGAGTGCAGGTGACCGGATGCCCAATTCCCCCCCCCCCCATCAACATGGTAGCGGAATTACGTCATAAACTATCCCAGGAGGGTACCAGTACCCCTGGAGAATCCCTCGCTGAGCATCCACGACCATGCTATTCCACTCCTGAGCGTGGGTGCTCAGGCTGCCCCGCGTATTCTGGGGGGGGGGGGGGCAAAATTCCGCTCAACACAATAACTGCTCGGGGCAAACTGAGCAACAAGACCAAGGCGACCCCTGCCACGCTATCCGTGAATTTCTGCAACATCAGGGGACTTCACTCGAACCTAAACGCCGTCCACTACCATCTTGAGACGGCGAAGCTGGCCTTGCTCTTTCTGACCGAGACGCAGGTGTCCTCTCCGGCTGATACTTCGTATCTCTCCTGCCCGGGGTACAAATTGGAGCACTCCTTTGTGCCTCGGGCTGGAGTTTGCGTGTATGTCAGAGAGGACATCTGTTCTCGACGCCTCGGCAGTCTTGAAGGTTCGGACCTGTCCATCCTTTGACTACGCGTAGACAGCGACGACCATCCGCGCGTCTACGTGTGCCTCTATAGGTCCCATAGCGGTAATGCCGAAACAGACCGACTCATCGACCACGTCCAAATGGCTACAGATTCCTTGCTACAACAGGTCCCATCCGCAGAGATCGTGATCCTTGGCGATTTTAACGCCCACCACGCCGAATGGCTCGGTTCACGTTTAATCGATCATGCGGGGAGATCTGTTTATGACTTTGCCTTGGCATATGGTCTGACACAACTGGTTACATCGCCTACGCGGATTCCAGATGTTGAGGATCATACACCTTCCCTGTTGGACCTTCTGCTGACCTCTCATCCGGACGGATATCAGGTTTCCGTCGATGCCCCTCTTGGCTCTTCGGACCATTGTCTGATCCGGAGTGTGGTGCCACTCACGCTCCCCTCGCGGTTGCGTTCTGCAGGTTGCCGCCGTGTTTGGCATTACAGGTCGGCGGATTGGGACGGAATGCGGTCTTTCTTTGCTTCCTACCCATGGGGGCGGGTTTGCTTCTCGCCGGATGATCCCAGCGCTGTTACTGACTCTGTCACTGATGTAGTGCTACAGGGAATGGAACTATTTATTCCATCATCTGTGGTACCCATCGGAGGCAGATCTCAGCCTTGTTTTGGTCGCTCCTGTAAGACTGCATTACGCAGTAAGCAGGAGTGTTATCAAGCCTGGGCTGCGGCTTCGGTGACTCGGGATGTAAACACCAGCACACTCAAAAAGAAGTATAACTTCGCCTCCAGGTCCTTCAAAAGAGTTATTGCCAAGGCAAAGTCAGAGCACATAGGCAGAATTGGCGAGAAACTAGTTCGCCTTCCTTCGGGAACCCGTGCATTCTGGTCTCTCGCCAAGGCTGTCCAAGGGAATTTCTGTAAGCCATCACTACCATCTCTGCACAGGGAGGACGACTCACTGGCCCACGACGCAAAAGAGAAGGCCGACCTTTTAGGCTCCTTTTTTGCGTCCAACTCGACTGTTGATGACGGGGGGAACACACCGCCGACCATCCCACGGTGTGAGTGCTCCATGCCGGATGTGCGATTCTCACAGCGCTCGGTTCGCAGAGCACTCCTCTCCCTTGACATCCACAAGTCGAGTGGGCCTGACGCAATCCCCCCAATTGTGCTGAGGACGTGTGCTCCGGAGTTGGCACCGGTTCTAACGCGTCTTTTCCGGTACTCCTACTCCTTAGGCGTAGTCCCGAAATCATGGAAGACAGCTTTTGTCCACCCGATCCCTAAAAAAGGCGACCGCTCAGATCCGTCCAACTACAGGCCTATCGCCATCACCCCCTTGTTCTCCAAAATAATGGAATCCGTTGTAAACTGCCACCTCATGCGGTACCTTGAGGATCACCAGCTGATTAGTGACCGCCAGTACGGTTTTCGTCGGGGTCGATCAGCTGGTGATCTTCTGGTCTACTTAACTCATAGATGGGCGTTAGCAGTAGAGTCCAAGGGGGAGGCACTGGCCGTTAGTTTGGACATTGCGAAGGCCTTCGATCGGGTTTGGCACAAAGCGCTTCTTTCGAAGCTCCCTTCCTATGGGCTTCCCGAGAAATTATGCAATTGGATCACCAGCTTTCTTGCAGATCGGAGCATCAAGGTCGTTGTAGACGGTGCATGCTCCGACTACAAGCCTATTAACGCTGGTGTTCCACAAGGCTGCGTGCTATCACCAACGCTGTTTCTTCTGCATATCAATGATATTGTTACGAGCTTGGGGTTCAAGACAATTAAAAACTGCCGATTAAATTACCAAAATTGACACTTTAATTACGCAACACTAATTACAATCTAAAATCACACTAATAATAAAACACAGTTCGCCGTTATTTCGCTTCGAAGTATTCTCTTGTATCGCCAATTCAATACTGCCCCGGTCGTGGTCTATACCGGCCTTATATAGGGCCTCAGATAGTTTCCAGAACCTTCTACTGTAGCGACATCTAGAATGTTCGAGTACATATCGGTCCCGAAATTTCTGGAAGGATCTCGACTCTCCTAGTTCTGCTACTCGACACTAGAGGGCGCTAGTGTAACTAGTGTTGCCATGTACAAGACATTAATAGTGGCGCGCAATACTTTCATTTACTCGACACTAGGGGGCGCTAGTGTAACTAGTGTTGCCATGTACAAGACATTAATAGTGGCGCGTAACACTGCCCCCTCCTAAGACATGCTCGTCCCGAGCATTATTGGCCCCATAATAACGCGCCAGTCGATCCACATGGACAATCTTAGGAGTACCTCTGGCACCTTTCTGTATCCGGTAGGTTACATCATTGATCCTTGTCACAATCCGGTACGGTCCGTCCCATTTAGCTTGAAGCTTAGGAGATTTCCCTTTGCTGCGAACTGGATTGTGTAACCACACTAGTGAACCTTCATCAAAGCCCTTGTTGTTCATTTTGCGGTCATACCGTGTTTTCATCTTCTCAGACGTTTGCTGGCCCGTCTGTCTGACGTGCTCATAAATGTCATTCATTTTGTTCCGCAAGTCATTTGCATAATCGGTTATACTGCGTGGGGCATCAGGTGGTATTCCAGTGATCAGGTCTGCAGGCAGCCGCAATTCTCTCCCAAAGTTTACGAAAGCTGGTGTCACTGATGTACTTTCGTGAACAGCGCTTCGATATGACAACAAAAACGGTTGTATGTGCCTGTCCCAGTCTCGTTGCCGTTTTTCCACAACTTTTGCTAGGTACCTCTCCAATGTCTGATTAAATCTTTCTACCATTCCATCAGATTGTGGGTGGTAAGAAGTTGTTCGTGTTTTCTGAGTACCCATAACTCGGCAAGTTTCCTGGAATATTTGAGACTCAAAATTCCTTCCTTGATCGCTGTGAATCTCTAAAGGTACTCCAAAACGACAGAAGACTTCATGAACTAGTTTATCTGCAACGGTTGAAGCTTCTTGATTTGGAATGGCGAAGACTTCTGGCCACTTAGTGAAGTAATCCATCACGACCATGAAATACTTGTTACCACTTTCAGTTTCTGGAAACGGCCCCGCAACGTCAATGGCTATCCTCTCCCATGGTGCACCAACATTGTACAATTTCAATGCGCCTCTACTACGAATTTGAGGTCCCTTTACAGCCGCACAACTTGTACATTTGCGGCACCAGTCCTCGACATCGTCACGACAGTGGACCCAGTAAAACCGTTCTCGGATCTTCAGGAGAGTTCGTTTAACTCCCAGGTGGCCTCCTGAACAACTACTATGGTACAGCTGTAGAATATCCGGCACTTTACATTAGGAACAACCATTTGAAAATGACACCTGTCTCCCCGACCATTTTCCCATTTACGGCACAGGACTCCATCCTGAATCAGCAAGCTGTCCCATTGGGCCCAATAGCTTTTTGTGGTCGAACTCATTGCTGAGACGTCGCTCCACTTGGGCTTAGGAGCACTGGCCTTCATCCATTCCAGAATCGGCTTAATGTCCGAATCTTCCTGCTGTGCATGCTGTAGGCTGTCCTTCCACTCATTGCTGAGCTGGTCTGTCCTGAGCATTCTCACAGATACCACTTCCTTACCCTCTTGCCTAGTACAATGCTTGCAATCTTCAGGGCAAGGTCTTCTTGACAATGCATCTGCATTGCCATGAGATTTCCCGCTGCGATGTTCGATCACAAAGTCGTATTCCTGCAGTAGTTCTATCCATCTCGCAACTTGTCCTTCCGGATTTTTGAACTGCAATAGCCATTTCAGTGCAGCATGGTCAGTCCGTAAGTGGAATTTCCGCCCTAGAAGATATTTGCTAAAATGCTGCAAGGACTTTACCACAGCAAGCAATTCCCGTCTTGTGACACAATAGTTCCTTTCCGGCTTTGACAACGACTTGCTGAAGTACGCTATCACAATCTCTTGATCACCATTCCGTTGAGACAACACACCGCCAAGTCCTATATCACTTGCGTCTGTGTCAACTATGAATTCCTTGCCCGCATCAGGGTACCCCAAAATAGGTGTTTTGCACAGGCGGTTCTTGAGCTCCTGGAATGCAATATCGCAACTTTCATCCCAGCAGAATTGTCGCTTTTCCTCGGTTAGCTTGTGCAGAGGTTTGGCTATATCTGCAAAGTTCTTCACAAATCGCCGATAATAAGAGCATAAACCCAAAAATGCTCTAACCTGTGTCTTGTCTTTTGGGACCGGCCACTCCTTGACAGCAGCAATTTTCTCTGGATCCGTGCGGATACCTTCTTCCGACACTACATACCCCAAAAAACTAACTTGCCGTTTGAATAGTGAGCACTTCTTTGGACTCAACTTGAGGTTGGCACTCTGGATCTTCATGAGCACGCGTTCCAGGTTTTGAAGGTGTTCCTCAAACGTACGGCCTACGATGATGATGTCATCCAAATAGACCAGACAGGCATCTCCAATTAGCCCGGTAAGTACAAGTTCCATCAATCTTTCAAACGTTGCTGGAGCATTGCACAATCCAAACGGCATAACTTTAAATTGCCACAGACCCTTTCCTGTGGAAAATGCAGTTTTCTCCTTGTCCTTAGGGTCAATTTCAACCTGCCAGTAGCCACTTTTCAGGTCCAGCGTACTAAACCACTTTACGCCTGTGAGCATGTCCAGCGTGTCATCAATTCTAGGCAAGGGATAGCTGTCTTTCTTCGTAACGTCGTTCAGGCGGCGGTAGTCAACACAAAACCGCATGCTGCCGTCCTTCTTCTTTACCAGCACCACAGGTGAACACCATGGACTAGATGAAGGTTCAATAACACCATCCTTCACCATTCCCTCAATCATGGTTTCCACTTCCTTTTCACGTGCTACAGGCAATCTTCTTGGCCGCTGACGAATAGGCAATTCTTGTCCTGTGTTTATTTTGTGTTGAACTAAGCCAGTCTTTCCTATGTCAGCTTCGTTTGACGAGAAAACATTGGCGTACTTGAGTAACAACTTCTTCGCCTTGACCATTTCATTCGGGGAGAGAACGCTGCGACAGTCTTCTAAAAGTGTGGTCACTCTCGTTTGTCCATCCTTGCTAGGGGTCCCGGTCGATAGATATTCGCACCGACGCAACCAATCCACTTCCTCACTAGTACCAACCAATGTGCCTTTTTCTATAATCTGTTCCTGATCACAAAGGTTCAACACACGTACTCCTGAGATGTCGGTGGTTCTGACCAAGGTTCGAGCCACTTTCCATGGAAGGTCATTGTCTACCCTTTCCACGAGTACACAACGATGAGCTTGCCCAGGACTCCGAGGAAGACTAACCGGCACAATCGTTTCCGATTTCGGCGGAAGAACAATCTTCTTAAGGCTGTACACATTCCCTGGTAACGCCCCTTCCATGAAAAGTTCTTCTTGTCCACATTTCAAAACACCTTGCTTAACGTCGATCTCACAACAATTCTTCCTTATAAAGTCTAGGCCCAGGATGCAGTCGTCCATTATATCAGCCACGATGACATTATGCAGGTAGATCATGTTGCCTAGCTTCAACTCCATCTCCTTCTCTCCACGGACGGGTATGCGCTGACCAGTGGCTGTCACCAAATTAATGCGTTCTCGGTTGTATGCGGAGTCACCAAGGAACCGACTTATAAGTTGGGAACTGACAACCGTGCGAGAGGCTCCAGTGTCTATGGTCAGTTTACATGGCGTTCCGTTGACTTCGCCCTTGATGATTAGGCTGTTCCCATCATGAGTTTGTGAGATCGAAATCCTTGGGGCTCTTTTAACATCAGCCAGCACCCGCCAGTTTCCCTGCTGCTGCTGGGCGGTGCTATTATCCGCACTACCCTCTCGAGATCGATCACCTTCCCTTCCTACAGTTCGCTTAGGGCAGCTGGATCGAAGATGGCCCCTTTCTCCACAGCCGTAGCACCTAGGGCTGTAGCTTTTATTGCGGTCCTGAACTTTAGCTGTTGCAACCTCCCTGACGCGGTGGGAACGATGATCCTGCCGCACGGCTTCCACCTCCAGTGCATGGGTCAAGGCGTCCTTAAGCGTCTCGTGGTGCCCGAGCCTCACAGCAGCTCTGACTTCAAGGTCACGGATGCCGTCGATGAATGTCTGCACCAGGTTCCCTACAATAAGCGCAGGTACAGACTGGTACGCTTTTCGAACCAGCTTCTCCACCTCAAGGGCCCACTGCTGCAGGTTTTCGTTACTGCGTTGCACGCGATCTTTGAGCTGCGCACGAAAGACGTGTTCCAGGTGAGCGTCGCCATATCTCGCCTCCAATGCCTCAAGGAGCTGCTCGTAAGTCACTTCCTTACCGAGAGCTTCCAGAACAGTTAATGCCTGGTCGCGCAGGCCTAGGGTGAGAGCAGTCATGGCCTGACTTTTATTCCAGCCGTTCGCTTTCATGACAGCCTCGAACTGGATTTTATAGGCCGACCAGGAAGAAGTCCCGTCGAACGGCGGCACTTTGAATCCACGTAGCGAAGGTGTTGTAGCTACCACGGGAGCTCTAACTCCATCCCCAAGTTTGAGGTCGTCCAGCGTTTTCTTCACATCAGCCATCACGTTGTCAACCCGATTGTTCACTTGGTCGATTCGGGTTTCAGCTTCCGACAGGCGGTTGTCATGTTGAGCAACCCTATCCTTCACCTCCTTTATCTCTTTCCCGAAGGTAGCGTGAAGATCCTTCCTGAGGAGCATCTGTTCTTCCATACTGCGCTGCAGCTGCTCTTCCAGCCGACGGGTCTGTTCCTCCTGTCGGCGGGCCTGTTCCTCCTGTCGGCGGGCCTGTTCCTCCTGTCGGCGAGCCTGATCCTGCAGCATCATCATCAGAGCACCTAAGTCAGGTGCTGCAGATGCAGGAGCTGCTGACGGGCCAGCCTCCGTGGTTAGCAACTGGCCCTCCGACGTTTGCGGCGTTGCATTACCAAATCGTCTCTGGTCCGTCTCCTGTTGGCGTTGACTTCGGGTACGGATACCCTCCGTGTCGTCTTTAGGTAAAATCGGCATATTTGATCCCACTTCTGACACCAATTGTTACGAACTTGGGGTTCGAGACAATTAAAAACTGCCGATTAAATTACCAAAATTGACACTTTAATTACGCAACACTAATTACAATCTAAAATCACACTAATAATAAAACACAGTTCGCCGTTATTTCGCTTCGAAGTATTCTCTTGTATCGCCAATTCAATACTGCCCCGGTCGTGGTCTATACCGGCCTTATATAGGGCCTCAGATAGTTTCCAGAACCTTCTACTGTAGCGACATCTAGAATGTTCGAGTACATATCGGTCCCGAAATTTCTGGAAGGATCTCGACTCTCCTAGTTCTGCTACTCGACACTAGAGGGCGCTAGTGTAACTAGTGTTGCCATGTACAAGACATTAATAGTGGCGCGCAATACTTTCATTTACTCGACACTAGGGGGCGCTAGTGTAACTAGTGTTGCCATGTACAAGACATTAATAGTGGCGCGTAACAATATGTTGCAAGCTGGTAGCATTCATTGCTATGCAGATGACAGCACTGGTGATGCTCTATACACCGGCCGTGCCAATATTTCTCGGGAAAACGTCACAGAGTACCGGAACAAACTTGTGTCTGAAGTCGAGTCTTTGCTGGACAAAGTCTCGGATTGGGGGCGACTAAATCTAGTCCAGTTTAATCCTCAGAAGACACAAGTTTGCGCGTTTACCGCTAAAAAGAACCCCTTTGTCGTATCTCCTCAGTTTCAAGGTACTCCCCTTGTTGCCTCAGCCAGTATCGGAATCCTCGGCGTCGACATATCGAGTAGCGTGCAGTTTCGTGGTCACTTGGAAGAGAAGGCCAAATTGGCCTCTAAAAAGCTTGGCGTGCTCAGCAGAGCGGGACAGTATTTCATGCCGGCTCAACGCCTGCAACTTTACAAGGCGCAGGTTCGGCCTCACATGGAATACTGTTCCCATCTCTGGGCTGGGGCTCCCCAGTGCCAGCTTCTTCCACTTGACCGCATCCAGCGCAGAGCGGCTTGAATCGTCGACGACCGAGTCCTTTCCGATCGGCTCGACTCATTGGCACTGCGAAGAAATGTTGCATCTCTTAGCATTTTCTTTCGCATTTACCATGGGGAGTGCTCTGAGGAATTGTTCGGATTAATCCCAGCCGCCAAATTTCACGAACGCACATCGCGGCAAAACTCCCGATACCATCCACACCATCTGGATGATTGGCGGTCCACCACTGTGCGATTTAGAAGATGTTTTCTTCCTCGCACAACTTCCTTGTGGAATAGTTTACCACCAGCGATTTTTCCGGACCGATACGACTTAGGGACCTTCAAGAAAAGAGCCCACTCCTTTTTAAAAGGCCGGCAACGCATCTGCAATTCCCCTGGTGTTGCAGTTGTTCATGGGCGGCGGTAGTCACTTACCATCAGGTGAGCCGCATGCTCGTTTGCCCCTCTCCTATAAAAAAAATAAATATTGAATTGGCCTTTTATAGTGTAAATTATAATATTTGTCGAAATTTTAATTATGGATTCGAACCTTACATGCTAATAGTGCTTCATTTTTTTATTTGCATTTACTTCAAAGAAAATACACGCAAAAAGCTTCATCGCACAGTAAAAAACACATCAAATATATGTATAACTAATACGAAAAATTATACCCAAAACAAACAAATAATACTACCTATAAATAACCTAATAAGTAATAATATTATCGACTGATATGACGTGGCGTATGCGCTGGTTGACGCTCTAACGACACGGGCTTCACGTCGAAGAGCTCAGGGCTCACTGACTTCAGCAAGCCCGTGAGCAGTGAATACGCCCAGATTTTAAAATAATTTCTTAATAAAATCAAATTTTGGTCTTTTGAAAAAAAAGTTACTATAGAAATGTTCATTAATAAATTGCCTATCCATTGGTGTAAATCGCAAAATAAAATAATACTTACTTTACGAGGAGATGCAATAATAATTTCACATTTATGTGGTTTCGTTGTAAGGAGATTATATTAATATTTATTCCTTTTTAAAAAAAATTGGATATAGCTTTTATGGAATCAAGATTATGTAGAAATATAATGTGTTTTTTATTTGTTGATATGTCTTTTAAATAAAAAGTAGATAGCTTCTAAAAACCGCACAAATAACGACTAGCGCGACATTTTGCTCAACCTGCGCCTTAATATTTGGTGTTGCTAAGCGTTGACTGAAGTACATAATTTTTGTTTTTTGAATATTTATTTTTAAACTAGCAGTTCCCGGTGACTTCGCCCAGGTGTTATTTAGGGTTTTAACTTTTTTGCGCGGAACCCTAATTCTTTTTCAATAATAAAAGTAGCCTAGTATACTTCTTGTGACATCAGCTATCTGCCAGTGAAAATCCCGTCAAAGTTGGTCCAGCTGTTTCGGAGATTAGCCGCAACAAACAGACAGACAGACGGACAAAAACTTTAAAAATTGTATTTTTGTTATTAGTACGGTATATGCTTTCATCTGCATTAAGTAAAAAGCTGTAATTTTTACATTGCAATCAGACACTTTAATTTTATTTATTTGTATAAATTATTATTATTTAACCAGTTGATTATTAAATTGATTGTATCACTGTCATATTAATGTCACTTTCAAATGTATCCTTATTGATGGCGTTTATTTTGACCGTACTGTCATCGGAAAAGAGCGATATTGGATATTTTGTAATTGAACAACAAAACCCAATACACTCCCTTGTTGTACACCATATTTGACTATTTGTTTGTTTGATGTGCATGTTTCTTCTTTTTTTGGTGTTAATGTTTATTCTAGAAATTTCGGTATATTGCTTTCCATTTTTAAGATAGGATTCCATGATATTTAATAAGTTTCCTCTGATGCCATAGGCTTTTAATTTACTGAGCATAATGTCATTGTCAACATAATCGGTAGCCTGAATCATGTCGCAGTAGATCACGCATACCGATGCCTTTTTGTCAACATTCATCATCACTCTATTTATAAATCAAAAATAGCCATATTTATGGTTTTGTTTTTGTGGAATTCTTTTTGGTCTTCTATAAGAATGTTTAATTTTTCTATAGATCGGCCGTTCAGAGAATGCGTTCCTGACACGTCGCGATTGAACTGACGACGTAACTTTGTAATGGCGTTGCAGTTACGATAAAAATATATTTGCTGGTTGTTTACCGTTTTAACAATTGATGAGTATTAAGACAACATTATTATATCAATAATCAATGAATGTTATAATTTTGTGCCAAACTGAGTGTCAAATAACTTGATAAACAATATTTTTCTAAATCTATACTGCGCTATTACAAGGTTATGTCAGCGCTTTATATTTGTAGTGCTGTGCTAACAATAACAGGCAATAACAGTATCGAAATCTGTTCTTATACAGTTATACTTTATAAAATAATACGTTTTGTTTTTCTTTTTAAGAATTTGAAAATAATGGACTATAAGATAACTTTTATTAAATATAAAAATAAAACTACGACCAAACCGAACGCACGAAAGAAAGTAGCATTTTTATATTTAGGTTGAAAATGGTAACCCCAAAATGGCCTTATGGGCCGCCATTTTGTGACGTTAAAACAGTCGTCTGTTGTCGTTTCGTGCGCATAGACCACGTTCTTCAAGTGTTTTCGATCTGTTTTTATTTGATTACCCGGCTTTCGTTTAATGGACTGTTTCTGCTTTTCAAACTGACATCGGCGCTAAATCGGATTTCGATTGTGTTTTGTATTGCGTTCTTTTTACTTTTGGTGCATAATAAAGCCTAAACGTGGACAAACATTGAAAAGTGGAGCCCGTGAGTTAATCATCAAGCTGCAAGATTACTTTGAGCGGGAGCGGCAAAATGGCGGACCCCTGTTACCTGTCGAACAAGTACAAGAACGCGTCTCTCAGGCGCTTGGAGTTAGCAAACGAACGACAACAAATATTAATAAAGAAAAGTTCGGCTCTACTGGCACGGAAGATAATATTTTACGTACTCCGAAGAAGAAACGTAGAACTAAACCCGTGACAGATATTGACCTTTGACGCCGATGCAATCAGAAATCATATATATGGTTACTATTCCAGAAATGAATATCTCAACAGGAAGAAGCTTTTGGCATCGTTAAGAGAAGCTGGACTGTTTAGCGGGGGTAAAACTGCTTTAACCAAAATCTTAAAAGATATTGGTTTTTCGTATAAAAAAACAGACAATAGAAAAATTTTATAAGAACGATACGACATAATTTTAAAACGGATAAGTTTTTTGGGAGAAGCAAAAGATATTGATAACTGGGATAATGTCGTGTTCATTGACGAGACATGGTTAAACGCCAATCACACGGTTTCCCGTTCTTGGATGGATGATACACAAGCGTCGACGTCGAAAATACTAAAGGGGCCCGTCTGATAATATGCCACGCAGGTTCTGCAAAATACGGCTTTGTGGAGAACGCGTTACTGGCATTTCAATCAAAAACCACAAATGACTACCACGAGGAAATGAATGCCACTACATTTAAAGAGTGGTTCCAGAACGTGCTTTTGCCCAGCCTACCAGAGCCTTCTGTAATATTCATGGATAATGCCTCCTATCACTCGGTTCAAATACAGAAACCACCTACCCAAGCTAATAAAAAAGAAGAAATGGTGGCTTGGTTACAAGCAAAAGGCATTGACGCAAATATGCAGATGCTAAAACCAGAGCTAATTAAATTAGTTAAAGAAAATAAATCGGCAAATGTGCTATACGAAATCGATGAACTGGCTCTGGAGTACGGTCATCGCGTTCTAAGAATTCCACCGTATCATTGCCAATATAACGCGATTGAGCTAATCTGGGCTCAAATAAAAGGTTACGCCGCCCGCCACAATACTTCCCCGCCATTCAGCACGAAAAAGATGATGACCCTATTAAAAGAAGCCTGCGGGGAAGTCACAAGAGATGACTGGGCAAAGGTTGTTGAGAAGACTAAAAACCTGATTGTGGAACATTTTGACCGAGATATCAGGATTGATTCTGTTATTGATAATAATATAATTATACATGTAGGCAAAGATGATGATGAAGACACCACCTTCTCAAGCGAATCGGAGTCTGATTAATATTCTGTACGCACATTCAATTCAATGTACTTTATTGCATAGAAATACAGATTGTAACTTTGTAACAAAGAATAAATAAAACAATTTTATTATATTAATATTACCTTTTTTTGCTTTCCACTTAAATTACTAAAATATAAATTTTAAATGATTCCGCCAATATAAAACGAAAATAATCTTAAAAATAACGCGGCGGTTCATTTTGGAGGAACGGTAACGAACTCAAATGTTATGTTGTGCCCATCACTAGTCGTGACTAACTGATAGGTGTCAGGAACGCATTCTCTGAACGGCTGAACTATAAAAAGTTATAAATTTCTAAATATATATACTAATGTCATATTAATAAAATTAGAAAGAACATTAAATTACAAAATTTGATATCTTAAATTAATTTTATTAAAATTAATATATTTATTAAATATAACTTCAAATTTTAAATATATTATTATTTTATTAAATATATATATTTGATAAAAACGTCACTCCCACACTAGGATTTTCTCCTGTGTCGTGGAGGCAGTTTACAAACATAAATTACACAAGGACAAACATCCAGACCCTAACAATTATTTGTAGACCATACCATTTCATTCGGGATCTTCGTCCATGTGAGCACTTGTTTCACTGTTTCCACTAATAGTTCACATGCGCATTCATTTAATACACAAAATCGCACCACTTGTATATATTAGAATACACTTCAAACCATTATTTAAACAATAATTCAGGATCAGCAATCCGTCGCCGGTCTATACCACAGACTATACCTGATACACTGAAAACACTTGTTTGACATTCTTTACCATAAACTATAAAGTATTTAATTTCTCTACATTTTTGTTATCTGTGAACTATAAGATTTTAACTGTCTTTTTTTGTCGACAGGTCTATGGGAATGTGAGTTTCATGAATTTTCTAAATTAAATCTTGAGAAATCTCTACGAAGAAGTATTATTTACTTTTATAATTTGTGTCACAGGAATATTTATAAATTTATAAATACCATTTGAGTTTGATTTTGTCGAATTCTAGTTAAATATAATAGTAAATATCATAGTGAAAATTGTGTTTTAGTAACAGTAATGTTCATGTTTATTCTATTATATGGATTAAACTTTAGAATATAATTCTTAGTAATAGTGAATATTTTATGGAAACAGTGGCAGTAGTTTGTATTTATTGGTGTTATTTGAAGGTTAGTTCTCGTGTCTTTCAGATCCATCCAAGATGGGTAAGATTATGAAGCCAGGGAAGGTCGTGCTGGTCCTTAGTGGCCGATATGCAGGCCGGAAAGCTATCGTGGTGAAGAACTACGATGAGGGTACTGCCGAAAAGCCTTACGGTCACGCTTTCGTTGCCGGCATTGACAGATATCCACGCAAAGTTCACAAGAGGATGGGCAAAAACAAAATACACAAACGCTCCAAGATAAAGCCTTTCGTCAAGGTAAGCTCATTGTCAAAATAATAGAATATAAATATAAATTTAGGTGGTTGATATTGCAATTTAAACTTTGTTGAAATATTTGAAAAATGATATCAACATTACGTGAAATCCAAAAATTAAGTACACAACGGAGGGAATCTAACTTCTTAAGAGTATTGAGTCAATGACATATCTGTTATTGACTCAAGACTCCAGTGCTAGTGAAGTAGTAGTTCATATTATTATGGCAGAAGGGGTTAGTAAGATTTATCAAATACCAAAATATTAAAATGCGGAAATCCATATTTATTGAGGTACAATTTTTTGAAATATTAAAAAAAATTATAAAAAATGTTATAACAAATGTTGAAATGGCAAAATGTTTCTTGTACGTATTTTATTAGTTTAAATTTCCGCATTAATGTTATTCCGTAGAAGTGAGAAGCGACCATTGTCAGCATAAACTGCATAAATGCGAAAAGTATGGTGTTAGCCAAATAAAACATGACAGGTTCTAGTCTGCCATCACTGGTTGTTAAATAAAAAGGAATTGCATGCCTTGGGTGGTAAGTACAGAAATAATGATATTCTGCCACAAGTTATCAACTAATAGCAGCCTCTTCATGTAGGCTTCAGAGTAAAGCAAACATCGCGCTGCACTCCAATGAGCAAAGTATATTTGTAAAAGCAATAAGCAGAAACAGCACTTTCTTGTGTATGTTCATATTCAGTAAAGAATGCTAGTGTTGTCAATTCAGTTGGATATGCAGTCTAAAATCAGCTTCTACCCATCAAAAGTGTGTATGAAACTGTGATCTCAATCTCCATGATTGAGATCTAACGTGGGACTCTTCACTTTGCAGGCAGGCTACTACCAACTATGCTTCAAACTGTCAAAACTAGTGAGAGAAGAATAAATCACAAGCATTAATATAGCTCTTCCTATTCTTATATCATATTGTCTTGTCACAATATAGCTAGCCTAGCTACTATAAAACCTGAAATAGCAATTACAGCAGTTATAAATGTGCCCATTGTGGTAAACAACCTTTATGACCTACTCAGGCACATTTGCCAGGGAATTGATGTGCAAGCCAACCAAAAAGCACTTTTATAAGTAAAAAATTATAAGCTTTTATTGTGCTGTAGACTCTGTGTGAAAGCCGCTATTCACAGTGGGTATAGTTAATATAGTGGCAGATTAACAGAAAAAGCTATTCTGGCACAAGTTCATAGTTATTGGAATCTGATGCTTAGTATTTTGGTGTACATATTCTAACATGTATGAAATACCCAAAAATTGTTTAATAGTGCTTTAAAAAAAATCTGCCAGCTTACTAATACTATTCATTTTGTAGGGGTTCTTGTTAGAGATGCTGTGAATGCTTGCTATTATTTGGTACTTGGTATTGTTCATCATTTTTTTGTTATTAATTGAATATGAAATAATAGATAGTATTATTCGACATTCGGTGAATAATTGTCTAAAATAAATTTTTAATTAATAAAAAAAATAATCAAACTTAAATTTTTTTTAAAGCAAAAAGCACTGTATTAATTATTATCATTAATATAAAAAGTTATATTAGTTAGTTCTATTACATTTTATAAATGTTTATATTATATTAATATAAATATTTATAAAATGCATGGGGCCCAAGTTAAACAAGCAAAATCATTGAGCAGGAAATATACAGTATTAAATGCTGGGTTATACAAAAGAAGGTATTCCCTGTAAAATGGGTACAAGAAAAGACTTCCCCAGCAATAATCATGTAAAATCAGTATAATATGAGACTGATTTCTTTAACTTCATTGTTTTCTTTCCTCATAACCTTAGAATAATTTTAAATTACAATAACAAATAAGTGACTGCTAAGTTCAAGATGTGCAAGGAGGATATTATTATCTGATAAGAAATAAATTATTTCTTATATTCCTTTTTTATTTCAAATAATAATGGTGAGTTATTTGACTATTAGCCATTGGTAATGGAGATAATCAGTATTCAACTATTCACTATAACAACTATTTGTGGCATCTCGCATGTGTGTAAGATATATTGAAGTGGCATCTGCATATTTTTTAGACTTAATTTATGTAATCCCAACAGAGAAATTTACTGAGCTCAAAAATTTAAGTATTTAAATAAGTATATCCGTATAAGCCTAAAAAAGAAAAAAAAATAAGCCTTCTCGAAATAACAAATAAGACATCATTATTTAAATTATTAAACATTATAAAAAGAGAAAATAATAAAAAAAGTGCACTACTCACTTATTATTTATAAACATAGCACAATGTTAACCGGTTCAGTGCGGGTGACACGCCAGGCGTGCCATCGATTACTTTTGTGTGTGGCGTATGACACGCGAGTCGTGTCTTTTTTTAAATCTTTATAACTCGCTCAAATTGCTTTTTTGGAAAATGTATCCACAACAAAATATTCATTATTTTGCGAGTAGTAGTTCATGCATGCAGCTTCGTTTCTGGATATTTTGAATATTTGAAATTTTTAGGGGTTGACAACCTTACTATTTTTACTTTGTGGGTTTTAAATCATGTTATGGAAAAATTGTCTAATAAGTAACAAATAATAGCACTCATTGTGATCGCTCACAAACTCAAGTTGTAAATAAATTTCTGGAAAACAAGTCTCCTGTTAAAAAAAACAATGACTTTGTCTTATTTAAATCAAATCAAATCAATCAAATCTGTTTATTTTGTGAACATAGGTTAGTTTACAGATCTCGATGTACATAATAAATATTAGGTAGGTTCTCTATGTCCCGCCAGTAGGCATACAAAATATAAAATTAATAAATGCATCATTAATTAGTAACATTTATAAATAAAAATTCGTCTGATAATGACATAATGAAATTATTCTTCTTATTGTTTAATTTTGCTTAAAATGGTTGAACTGCCGTCTTATTACTATCATATGGCTGAATAGATCTACGAATTACCATGTGCTCTTGTGATATGGTGTAAGGTTTATTTTTGCTTGAAACAATTCGAAACCGTTCATGCATAAAAAAAGTTCGTTAGGAAGTTTTCAGATCGACTTTACTTTTACATTTGTATAAAATTAAATAATATTTAACATTTGTAAATATCAATGAATCATGAACCTTATTTTTTTCCAAATTGAGGATCTTGATTGTTTCATATTTACAAATGTTATTATTAGGCGAAAATTTAATTTAATAAGGACCAAGGTTTTCCAGGGTGATTTAGCTGTACCTACTTATATAAATGATTTTTTTTATAAAACAAAAAAATTGTACAAAAGGTTTGTAATCTCTGCATAAAAAAAGTCACTTACCTCTCAATTTCAAAGAAAACACGTAGAGAAACACGTAGTTACCCACTAAAAACAAGTATCCTGCCGTTTGTAACTGATGTTTGATGTCAAATAAATTTAATTAGGTCTAAACAAGTAAAAAAACCATAAATAAGAACATTACTTTTACACATGGCTGATGGCACCACAATAGGCGTGTCATCAAAGTCTGTGGCGTGAAATAAAAGTTGTCGAAAATTGGTGCCGCAACGAATCTGTTAAACTGGAACGAATCGAGTTTGGTGCCTATAAAGTATAAAAAAATTTAAACACACAATACCTCAAGTTAGTTTAACACTAATATTAAAACATGTTTTACAATTTTATATCTGAAGTTACAATCTGTTCTATTAAAATATGACAAATAAATGGACATACAGATTGAACCTCTGGGGAAAGTGACATGGTTAAATATGGTCTAACCACCATGAACATACATTTCTTTAGCTGCACCTGAATTTTTTCCATTTAAGGCAAGGTTTCCTATTATTGCCATGTGTGGCAAGCAGATATTGGATCAGATATTGGACATATTATAAGATGTCCTAACCATTAATTGGGCACTTTACATCTGGTGTTAGGTTATATTGCCATCTGTTAGAGGCAATTGAGTCTGGGGCGTTTTCCACCAGTTGTTCAGAACTATATTCTGTAGCAATCTGGCCCTAAATAGATTGCTACAGATTATGATTTTGAACAACTTGTAACATTTGTCTACTTGATTAATCAAGGGGTAAATAAAATATTCTTCCATCTTTTTTAGGTTGTAAACTACAATCACCTAATGCCAACCCGGTATTCAGTAGACTTCAGCTTTGAAAAGTTCAGCGCCAAGGACCTGAAGGACCCGGCAAAGCGCAAGAAGCTCCGTTTCAACACACGCGTCCGATTTGAGGAGAGATACAAGAGTGGCAAGAACAAATGGTTCTTCCAGAAGCTTAGGTTCTAAGGTGTACATTTACATTAAAAAAAATCATTACTTATGTAATGCAAGTTTTTGTTTTAATTACTACCCTGTGACTTTCGTCGTGTAGTAGTTCATATCATCCTGTGGATATCGTAAGAGGCAAGAGAGGTAATTAAAACAGGAGATGTGCAGTAACGTCTTCCTGATAACGACTCATAATAATAAAGAACTGTGTGCAAACCACTTGCAAAGAATTGCAACTACCTCAATTATGAGGCAATAATTTTTTTAAACTGAAAAGATTAAACAACTACACTCCTGCACCCAACTTCAAAGAAGACTGCAGCTGAGGACTGGGATAGAATCCCCTCCCAACCTGTAATTACACTGGTTTGCTATAGTACCCTTCAGACTGAAACAGTAGTGCAAGCATTGCTATGAGGCGACTGAAATAGGTAGGGTGGGATACCAAACCATTTTATGAGGCGGCGAGTTTTTATAGAATAAGAGTGACAAACGAGCATGTCACTCTTTAGGACATGCTCGTCCTAAAGAGTGAGTGTCTTATACGTGGTAGAGCCATGCTGCAGCTATATTATGGTTGTAGCACGAATGGGTCGGCTCGACCGGGGCAGGACCGCGCTCTCACAATACCAGCGTAAAATAGCAGCTTTATGCTGCCGTGTTTACCCTTATCCTATAAAAAAAAAACAGTCTACCATCAGTATAGGGATCCTGTAGCCAATAGACATCTACATTTATCCTCTATTAAAAATCAATATTGACGACGTCGTGCCAATATGTCATATCTATACATATAATAAAACTGTAAATAGCAGATGTCTGTACATTTTATAATTTTGTAATAAAAGTGATTGAGGGGTACTAAAAATAAGTAATTAAATACATTTCTACCATTTTTAGAATTTTCTGTCTGTCTGTCTTTCTGTCTGTCTGTCTGTTTGTTTGTTAACGTATCACGTTTAAAGTACTAATTTATAAGAATTGTTAAGGAAATTCTAAAGTGTACCTTCGGGTTACATTTAGTCTTTATTTCATTAAAATCGGTTCATTCCATCAAAAGTTATGATAAATATTCTGAAGTATGGGTAGGGAATTTGCTCAACGGTGGCTATGTTTGAGTCATCAAGTTGATGTTAGCAGCGCCATCTCTCTTTAATTAAATATATACATATAATAAAAATGATGATAACATGTTGTGTCTCTTTCTGTACATTGTATATATATTTTGGTGACTAAAATCATTATGGGGAACTAAAAATAATTAAATGAGTACATTTTTATAATTTTTAGAATTATCTGTCTGTCTGTTTGTCTGTTTTTATATGAAGGCATCACGTCTAAAGTAAACATCTTTTTTTTTTCAAAGAAATCGTTAAGAAAATCATAAAGCGTATCTTCAAGTTACATTTAATCTTTGTTTTATTAAAATTGGTTAATTCTATCGAAAGTAATGATTATTATTTTAAAATGTAGGTTCTAATTTGTTCAATGGCGCCATAAAAATCTCAGAAATAGTAATAAAAAGATTTGTGTGTAAAAAAAACGTTCCATAATAATTAACATATTTATACTTAAAACATAAAAAGAGATTTAAAAAAGGATGTTTTCTCACACAAAGGACGTAATAGATGGAGTTGTACAAATTACAAACTTTTCTGATATGCTGTGTTGAGATTTTTCTCCGATGAATCGTATTGAGACTTACTGAAGAAATTTGTATCTATCGAAGCCATACAACGGAACCCGAACAAAAATAACAAAATTGCAACGAAATGTCGTGATATTGTATTTATAATATACGCAAAATCAGTACTGCCATTTTAGCGCTTTGGGAACTAGATTTAGCGCTTTTTTGGAATGTAAGTATAGCGTGCATTTCGAAATTTTAGCACCTAGCACTTAATCCAGCGCTTTTTGGTGTATTTAGCACACATTTCAAAATTGTAGCGACTAGCGGGTTATCAACTCTTTTATAGCAGCACTGTTAGTCCACATTACCGATAATAATAATAATGACCTTTATTATTTTTTTCCACAAATAGTGCATTGCAGTTTATCTTTTTCAAACATATTTTTTCCACAAAACAAAGACCATGGGAAACGAGTCCAAACTAGGATACCCTGTGCTATGGATCTCCCGGCTTCCCCTTTAGGATGATCAACTTGATTTTTTTTATCGACGACTATAAGCGGGGAAATCCCCTTCATTAAAGTTTTCGTTCATGGTTTTGGCAACGCATTTATTTTGTTTTATTCAGTTTTAGTCAGTTGTTTAGAGCACAGCTAAGTTAAAAGTTACTTAGAGTAATACTAACTACTGTTGACAGCAATTGCCATAATTATAAGTCGATGTCCTGCGAAGTATTGATACATCAAAAAATATTGCCAGAAAAAAACTTAATGTTGTTTTCTTTATTATGATTATATTTTCTTGAATTATAAATTATAATAAAAAACACAAACTTTGTTTGTAGTTAATTTAGCGCGAAATCTAGGGCTTTTTTAAAGCGCTGTTTTCATGAAATCTAGCGCTTTTTGTGTTGTCCTAGCGCTGAATGAGTTTTTTTGATCTGGCAGCACTGCCAAAAAACCCTCTATTAAGAAGTAACTTTCCTTTCAGTTTTAAGCGCGTTCAGTTCCCAGTTACAGTCAGTGTGTGTTATGCGATGACCGTAAATATAGCGCAAGGTCAAAATTTACGCGTTGTAAGAGTGGACCTCAGTACTGACTGTTTTGCACATGGCCAACTCTATGTTGCTTTTTCCCGCGTTAGTAGCCCCCGTAACCTTTTTGTGTACACCCCGTCTAAGTCTACTTCTAACGTCGTTTACACCGAAGCTCTATCATATACTACTTAGAACTTTGATGATAATGATTTATTTAGTTACCACTTATTGATACAGTAATGATATAAATCGTTTAATATTCTCTTACCTAAACGACAAATTCTTTATGTAAAATCAATATACGCGAGCTACGCCGCGGGCACAGCTAGTCTTAAATATAAAAGTTTTACAGGAAGTAAAAGTTTTTTTATAGTGGTAGAGCTACGCGGCAGCTTTTGCTGTCGCACGGATAGGCCGGGTCGAACCGGGGTAGTACCACGACCTCATAGAAAACCAGCGTGAAGTAGAGGCTTACCTCTGCGTTTCGCTTGGTGAGTGCAGGTGGCCGGAGGCCCTTTTTACTGGAAATGAGGCATTCCATCTTAGTCCTCACGGGTGACAACGCATCTACATTTTGATTTGTAACAGAGGATAGATGTAGATGTCTATGGGCCGCAGCAACCGCTTACCATCAGGTGGACTGTGTGCTCGTTTGTCACCCTTATCGTATAAAAAAAAAGCGAAAAAAACTTCTCATAATGTTATTTTTTATTTTGATTTCATCTGATAAATTCACTTTATTTTTTAATGTAAATACGGCCTGATAATTGTTTTTGCTTAGTTACATTTTGGTAAATCGAGAGGACAATAGGAGCAAATAATAAAAGTAAAATAATATAAATAAGTAGCTTTTTATTACAAATGAAAGATGAAAGAAGATTTACAAAAAAATATACTTACTTCAAGTGTTTTTAATGTCTTGGTTGTCTAAAGTGCTTATTTGGATATTATTATAAACAAGAAAAAAAAATTAGTAGTAACTTAAATATTATAACTTTACGACAACAAAAATTAACTTCTAACAACTCAGACATTTTCATGAACGAAACTTTAAATTATGGAATATTAGGTTCTTATCGCCTATAAATAAAAAATAAACAACATCATCATCATCATTATTACAGCCCTTCACAAGTCCACTGCTGAACATAGGCCTTTCCCAAGGAACGCCACAAAGCACGGTCCTGAGCCACGCGCATCCATCGACTTCCTGCATGTCTTACCAGGTCGTCACTCCATCTAGTGGGGGGACGCCCTACACTTCGTCCGCCGGTACGATGCCGCCACTCGAGAATCTTTTTTCCCCAACGGTTGTCGGTTCTTCGAGCTATATGGCCGGCCCATTGCCACTTCAGCTTACTAATCCGTTGGGCTATGTCGGTCACTCTGGTTCTACTGCGGATATCCTCATTTCTAAGTTTATCACGCAGAGAAACTCCAAGCATAGCCCTCTCCATAGCTCGCTGAGTGACCTTGAGCTTCCTCATCCGGCCAGCAGTGAAGGACCACGTCTGTGTTCCATAAGTCATCACTGGCAACACGTACTGGTTTTAAAGCCTCGTTTTTAAGTTTTGAGTCGATTGACCTCTCGGTCGAAGTTAGACTTACCTAGTTGGAGTATTAGTCCCAGGTACACATACTCGTCAACAACTTCGAGCTTAGTGCTTCCAACAACTACCGGCATAGGTGCAACATTTAAACATGATCTTTGTTTTGTCCATGTTCATCTTATGACCAATCCGTAGGGAGACACTATTTTGAGGTCATTGAGCATAGTGCTTAGGTCCTCCAGCGATTCTGCCATAAGGACTATATCGTCGGCAAATCGAAGATGAGTGATGTACTCACCATTGATGTTAATACCGTATCCTTTCCAGTCCAGAAGCTACAAAACGTCTTCCAATGCAGCGGTGAAGAGTTTCGGGGATATAACGTCACCCTGTCTTACACCTCTCTGCAATTGGATAGGTTTCGTATTCTGGTTCTGTACTCGGATAGCCATCGTAGTTCGTAGCCCTACTGTACAAGCACTTCAGCACTTCGATATACCGACAATCAACTTGGCACCGCAGAAGGGACTGCAGCACCGCCCAAATTTCGACGGAATCAAAGGCTTTCTTACTGTCCACATACGCCAGACATAGTACAATTTGCCGAAGGGTATGTATGTGGTCTGTGGTGCTAAAGCCTTTTCGGAAAGCAGCTTGTTCGGGAGGCTGGAAGTCGACAAGTTTGCGCGCGAGACGATTCGTAATGACTCGAAACCAGCACGTAGACGCGGCTCAGAAGGGAAATCGGTCTGTAGTTCTTCAAGAGAGCGTTGTCACCTTTCTTGAAGAACAAGACCACCGCACTTCCGGTGTAATGCTACCATGGAGGACGGAATTTAAGAGCCTCTGAAGGACTTCGATTACCAGTTTTCCACCCTCTTCCAGAAGCTCCGCTGTAATTCCATCCTCGCCTGGGGCCTTGCCCTTTTTAAGGTGCGAGAGCCATTCTAATCTCGTTTAGACTGACGTCCGGTATATCAACGGAATATAACATCAACCTGGTACAATATAAAGTTATTAATAGCAATGAGATCAAAAAAATTCTAACATCTTTAACTATGACAATCACTGGGTAATACTTAAGACTTAAGTTGCTGCAGATGGATGGGTATTTGCTCTTATTTTATGCATAAAATAATATAGAAGGTAATTCTTTTGTAAAGTTTGGATTTATTTCCAGCAAAATTTTAGAATAATTTTGTCAACTTAAAATAGCAGTTATTTCTATTAGTATTTTAAAGCATAAATAATTAAATAATGTTGTAGGAGATTTTGTTACTACGTGCAAGATATTATTTTACGTCGATCTGCATTAAAATCTGAAAATCGCTAAAAACGAAGATAGGAGGTATTGGTACTTCGTCGATATGCAGATGCGTTGTCATCCCTGAGAACTAAGATGGAATACCTAATTTCGATAAAAACGTCTGGTTCTCTACACTCACCGTACAAAACACAGCACCATTAAGTTGATATTTTATGCTGGTATTCTGTGAGAATCGTAACTTGAATGAAAAGATGAATCCCTTTATAGGTCCCACAGCAGTAATGCAGAGACAAACCGACTCATTCACCACGTCCAAATGGCTGCAGATTATTGCTACAACTGATCCCATCCGCAGTTCTATTTACGACTTTGCCTTGCCATATGGTCTGACACAATTGTCACTTCGCCCACGCGGATTCCAGATATGAAAAATCACGCACCTTCACTGTTGGATCTTCTACTGACCTCTAATCTGGACAGATATCTGGTCTCTGTCTACGCCCCTCTTGGCTCTTCGGATCACTGCCTGATCTGAAATCCAAACCATTTGACTGTCGCGGATGTGGTGCTTCAGGGTAATGAATTTTCATTCAGTCATCTGTAGTGACCATCAGCGGCTGATCCTACGGATGTGACATTGAGTGAAAAAAATCGATTAATAAAAAAATCGATTTTTTGCTTTGTGATAATAATCGATTTAAGAAAAATCGATTTTTTTATTAAAAAATAATCGATTTTTGCGAAAAAAAAATATTTTATTCGAAAAATAATCTTCTGGTTTTAGAAATAAACTACAGAACAATTTTTTAACATATAACTTTGAACAATAAAAAACTAAAAATAATTACTGCCACAAATGTTCAGTGCCATTTAACAATTTATTACAACGGAAATAAACAGAAACGATAAATTAAACTAAGTTTTACTGATTTTATCGCATTTAATTTAACTTTTTAATTCCCGACATTTCAGGTGCTTTACAGCACGCATGGTCACAGAGGGGACTGAGGTGTTTGGCGTCCCAATGTCATAGTTGAACCACAAATCCTCGCAAAAGAACACCGATTCCTACCAAGGATGATTCGCGAGGCTATCGAAATTAAAAAACATTCTAATTTCAATAGAGAAGATGGATGGGTGCTGCCATCTGCTTGGCATCCTATAATTAATAAAATTAAATCCAAACCCAAGCATACCACTGTAAGACTTCAAAATACTGTAAGCTCATTCTGCGTAGATCGGACCAAAAATTAATATTCAAAAACTGAATTTAGCCAGGCTAACTATGACATCTGGACGTCAAAGACCTCAGTTCCCCCCGTGACCATGGGTGCTGTGAAGCACCCGAAACGTCAGGAATTAAAAAGTTAAATTAAGCGTGATCAAATCCGTAAAAATTAATATCATTTAATGTGTAGTCTTCACGTAAATATAAGAAATCATTAAGAAACCATAATTTTAGTAAACGATAGTTTTTTTTAAACTAAGTTTCAACAAACAAAAAGTCTAAATATCATTATGCCACTAATGTTCAGTATCATTTACATTGGATTAGAATGAAAATAAAATTAAAATATAATTATAAATAATCCGACGACAACCTTTTGATCTCAAAACTAAAATACAAGACAAATCTTTTTTTAAACTTGTATAAACAAAAAAAGTAAAAAAAATATTGCCATGAATTTTCAGTTAAAGACTTTAAAAACAATCATTTCACCAAAATTCTTCTTCGTCTCTTTCCCAAAATACGGTTTCGTTTTTTCCTGACAATATTTCCCGCTTTCAAAAATAATCTTTCGGCTGGCGCGGAACTGGCCATCACTGAGAGGTGTTTAAAAGCCAATTCGGTTAGTTTAGGGAAAGTTCCTTCAGAGTTTCTCCATATATTGAGGGCATCTGCCTTGAGATTTGATAGTGGTGCCGCAATATATAGATCCAATTCAGTATTCTTGCCTATTGACGTGTTCGCCGCTATCATTTTTTCATTATAAAATACTTCTGTCAGTCACTTTTATGCGTTTCACAAGACATTTTTATTGTTTATATATAATTGTTTACACTAACCAAAGAAAGAAAGAAAACCACAGAATACTTTTACTCCTAGCGGAGGAAGAAACCTGTTGAAAACATACGAAAAGCGAAACTGTTTTACATACATAGAGATACATAAAAGTGGCGCCGTCTTTTGATTAACTTATTCATGTTATTGAACTTACTTCACGTTTTTACATCCATCGCACAGATGACTCTGATTACAAAAATCGATTGAAACGCGTAATTTACATAAAAATCGATTTTTATTATAAAAAAAATCGACTTCGAAAAATCGATTATAAGAAAAAAATAATCGATTAATATGAAAATCGATTATTTTTTCACATCCCTAGCTGATCCCCCAACCTTGGTTTGATCGCTCCTGCAAAATTGCTTCGCTGCAAAAGCAGGAGTGTTACAAGGCCTGGGCCGACGCATCGGCATCCCTGATGCAAACACTAGCGCAGTTTAAAAAAAAGTACAACTCTGCCTCCAAGTCCTTCTTATGAGTTATCGTTAAGGCAAAGTCTAATATAATAAAAAATGTGCCTTCCTCCGGGAATTCGTGCATTCGCCAAGGTTGCCCAAGAGAATTTCTGCAAGCGATCATTATCATTCCTGAGCAGGGAGGATGACTCGCTGGTCTACGCCGCAAAGAAGAAAGTCGAAATTTCAGGTTCTCTTTTTGCATCCAACTTGACACTCGACGACAGGGGCAAACTACCGCCGAACATCCCGCAGTGTTTATGCCCAAAGCAGGATGTTCGGTTCACACAGTGCTTATTGCGTAAAGCACTATTAGTCCCTGGACGTTCATAAGTGGATTGGACCTGATGGAATCCTCCAATTGTGCTGAAGACGTGTGCATTAGCACCGGTTCTTACGCCTTTAGCGGTTCTCTTGCTCTTTAGGCATAGGTCCAATCTCATGAAAGACAGCTTCGGTACACCCGATCGTTAAAAAAGTAGGCCGCTCCTACCCGTCCAACAGGCCTATCGCCATCACCTCCTTGTTCTCCAAGATAATGGAATCCATTATTAACTGCCAGATCATGAGATACCTTGAAGAGCATCAGCTGATTGGTGACCGTCAATACGGTTTCTGTCGAGGTCGCTCAGCTGGTGATCTTGTTTACCGGACTCACCGATGGGTGGAGGCAGTCGAGACCAAGTGGAAGGTCCTGGCGGTTAACTTGCACATAACGAAGGCCTTCGATTGAATTTGGCACAAAGCGCTTGTTTCAAAGCTTTCCTCTAATGGGTTTCCTGAGATATTATGCAATTAGGTCACTAGTTTTCATACTTCGACTACAAGCGTGTTGGTGTTCCACAAGACTGCGTGCTATCGCCTACCCTGTTCCTTCACAGGCATATCAATGATATATTGCATACCATTAAAATACATTGTTAAGCAGGCGGCAGCATTGGCGATGCCTTATACACCGCCCGTTCTAATATTTTGTGCTCATATTCACATTTCCTCTCGTTTAGGATTCGACACGGAAAGTTTTTCGAATGGCAATGGGAGTGTACTAAGTGCAAATATTGAAGTAATTATATGGGAATACGTCATATAGATAATTCCAATTAATTTATGTTACCCACCTCATACTTATAAAAGCTTATTAATCTCTTTTCAAGTTATCGCCAGTCTCAGAGCTCTCGTAGTTTCCGATGGGAACTGTTACAATTCCCGAAAAAGAATGTCTAATTTATCCGAACGTCGAATGTGAATAGCGTTTATTGGTTTCCGTGCGAGAAGATATTGAATCAGAGTCGATTTCCCTTTCCGAGACGATTGTCCAGGGCACTCCTCTCGTTGCCTCAGCCAGCATCGGAATCCTCGTCCTTGACATTTCGAGAAACATACAGTACAGTATTCAACGCAGAGCGGCCCCAGTCGTCGACAGCGAATTTCTTCCCGATCGGCTTGATCCAACTGGCCTTGCAAAGAGACGTTGCATCTCCTACCGCATATGCCACAAGGAGTGTTCAGAGGAATTGTTATGATTAATTCCAGCTGCTGAATTTCACCATTTTACACTGCAATAGAACTCTAAATTCTATTATCATCATCTCGATGGCTAGCAATCATCATCTCGATGGATGTGGAATTTACGTCCCCACGCACCCCTTTGTAACTTTGCGCCCCTAGGCACGTGCCTAGTCTGCCTTTAGGATAATCCGCTACTGTTGACAGCACTCTTGAGAGAACCCTAAAAAAGGCGACCGATCAGACCCGTCCAACTATAGGCCTATCGCGATCACCTCCTTGTTCTCCAAAATAATGGAATCCATTATTAACTGCCAGCTCATGCGGTACCTTGAGGATCACCAGCTGATTAGTGACCGCCAATACGGTTTTCGTCGGGGTCCATCAGCTGGTGATCTTCTGGTCTACCTGACCCATAGATGGGCAGAGGCAGTAGAGTCCAAGGGGGAGGGAGGCGTTGGCCGTTAGTTTGGACATTGCGAAGGCCTTCGATCGGGTTTGGCACAAAGCGCTTCTTTCGAAGCTCCCTTCCTATGGGCTTCCCGAGAAATTGTGCGATTGGATCACCAGCTTCCTTGCTGATCGGAGCATCAAGGTCATTGTAGACGGTGCATGCTCCGACTACAAGCCTGCTGTTTCTTCTGCATATCAATGATATGTTGCTAACTGGTAACATTCATTGCTATGCGGATGACAGCACTGGTGATGCTCTATACACTGGCCGTGCCAATATTTCTCGGGAAAACGTCGCCGAGTACCGGAACAAACTTGTGTCTGAAGTCGAGTCTGAACAAAGTCTCGCATTGGGGGCGACTAAATCTAGTCCAGTTTCATCCTCAGAAGACACAAGTTTGCGCGCCAAAAGGAACCCCTTTGTCGTATCTCCTCAGTTTCAAGGCACACATCGAGTGACATGCAGTTTCGTGGTCACTTGGAAGAGAAGGCCAAATTGGCCTCTAAAAAGCTTGGCGTGCTCAGCAGAGCGGAACAGTATTTCATGCCGGCACACCGCTTGCAACTTTACAAGGCGCAGGTTCGGCCTTACATGGAATACTGTTCCCATCTCTGGGCAGGGGCTCCCCAGTGCCAGCTCCTTCCACTTGACCGCATCCAGCGCCGAGCGGCTCGAATCGTCGACGACCGAGTCCTTTCCGATCGGCTCGATTCATTGGCACTGCGAAGAGATGTTGCATCCCTTTGCATTTTCTTTCGCATCTACCACGGGGACTGCTCTGAGGAATTGTTCGGATTAATCCCAGCCGCCAAATTTCACGAACGCACATCGCGGCAGAACTCCCGATACCATCCACACCATAGGCGGTCCACCACTGTGCGATTTAGAAGATGTTTTCTTCCTCGCACGACTTCCTTGTGGAATCGATTACCATCAGCGATTTTTCCGGACCGATACGACTTAGGGACCTTCAAGAAAAGAGCGTACTCCTTTTTAAAAGGCCGGCAACGCATCTGCGATTCCCTCCCTGGTGTTGCCGCTGTTCATGGGCGGCGATAGTCACTTACCATCAGGTGAGCCGCATGCTCGTTTGCCCCCTCTCCTATAAAAAAAAAAATAATAGACGGCTTAGCGACACCCTATCATAAGACATTTATAAAGATATGTCAGAAGTGTTTTGGAATATGCTAGTTCAATATGGTCTCCACAGTACAATGTCTACAAAAGCCGCCTTGAGCGTATTCAAAAATATTTATTAATCACCTTAACTTTCGCTGTCGGAATAAAATCGATACTTACACAGACAGTTGCACTGAGCACAATCTCTTATCTCTGGAACACAGGCGCATTTTGCTTGACATGGCTTTGTTATATGATATAATAAACAGTAATATTGACTGTCCATATCTTGTCTCAAGAATCACCTTTCGTACTCCAAAATTCCGTACCCGCAATACTACATTGTTACAGACTCCCTGGCATCATTCAAACTACTGTCGAAACACTGTTCTTTCGCGGCTTGCTCGTACATATAATGAACAATTTGGACACATTGACCTCTTTGCGAAATCTAATCTTACGTTTAAAGATTACATCAAGAAAACTATTACGAAATAGAGCAGTTGAAGTTAAATTCACATACAATCATATATTCTCTCATCTATTTCTTCTATATGTATTTTTGAGGCTACTAATATAAATATAAGTACTTAAGTTATTTTATTTAATATATATTATAATTAATTATTTGTATTATGTTTATATATATATATATATATATATATATATATATATATATATATATATATATATATATATATATAAAGGTAACGTAATATATCATTCTACCTGACTATCTCTCCTGATCTGTAAACTTATGACCACCTTCATTACATTGAATTGCTTATAATTTTGCTTATAATTTATCTATTAGATTGTTCTTTTTTCTTTTCTTCTAACAACAATACACCTACCATCAAACAATATAAGGGAAACCTGTTATTGGCCATACTTTAAGTTTGTTACATTAATGTTAATATTTTCTATATACGCTGTTGGTTTTCTAAATAAATAAATAAATAAATAAATAAATAAATAAAATTAAATTGTCCATCAATCGAACAGCCAACTCCGGTGACGTTAAGCTACTAATCAACTGGTTTTATACAAATTAAAGAACGCATGTGAAGTTAATCCCCTCGTCTCACTCCGCACTCCAAACTGCATTCATTGGGAAGCGCATCTGCCTATCTTACCTGGTTACTTTGATGTCCATATCAGAATTTAAACAAATTTAAGCTCATCTGGAAATTACGTGTAATTTCTTCCGAAGTTTTGTAGTATTTTTAAAGAATAAAACAAAATATCAGCTACACGATTGCTTTATTTTAATATAAATTATACAAGCACTGCACTTATGTTATTGCATATTACGAATTTTGTATTCAATATCAATTGTATTTAGGAGAATGTTAAAGGAATAATTTGTTAGCTAATTGCAATTTAAAAAGTTATTGGTCAAAACCACTGGAATGTGATTGGATTAAAATAATTGACTACTAATTTAATGATTAATAATTTATTATTAATAATAATTTTACCATTTATAATAACAAATTGAAAATTTTAAAAATCCTACCGCGGCTTACAAAACAGCTTATGACCTTGAAACGGCTGAACCGATTTTGATAAAACGTGTCTAAGAACCACCGCTAGAAAACAAGGTCTTAAATAAATAAATAAAAAAAAGAAACAAAATCGGTTCACCCTTTTAAAGAGCTACGGTGCCACAGAAAGACACACACACAGCGGTCAAACTTATAACACCTCTCTTTTTGCGTCGGGGGTTGAAAAAGGCTAGCATCGGTGACTTGCTAGCCTCTGCAATTTACAAGCTTTTCTGATTCATAAATTTCCTAAAAAAGAAACAAATTATAAATATATAATAGCAAAAGAAACTCTATGTTTTACATTAGAACATTTTCTGCACTTATTTTTATAGAATATAATAAGTAGATTGCACACAGCTTAAAGTATTTGAAAATAATACAACTGTAAAGTTTCATAAATCACAATCAAAATTAATGTTCCAACTCTCACAGTGAAATATATACAAACATGACCAAGAAAATTAAAGTGGTTTATTTTTAATAGATACTGACAATTTTGAAATATTGGGAATACAATAAATTGTAATGGTTTTTTTTTTGTTCATTGTATTTATAGCCATTACGTATAGAAATATACAGATATTGTCTGTATATTTCTTTTACCATAAATCAAAGAAATACAAACAAGGCCAAACCTGTGGATATACGAAGTTGTGTGTGTGTGTGCATTGCACCTAACTAAGAGTACATATAATTCTTTACTGGGCTATGTATACTACAGTGTTCTTAAAATCGAAGACAAATAGAATTATATACCTTCATAAACTGGAGTGTGAAATTTTATTCCAAAAATTATATCGTCGTACCATAAACCTATCCCTGAGTTAAATTATTTTCTTTAAAGAAAATAATATTTTAATATTTATAGCAGAGCGTTTATTTCATGGTAGGTTTTAGGGGTAAATGGCATCTATTCGTATTATTTTTTGTTTAAAACTAAAATTCGCTGCAGGAGTTCATAGGCAACAGCAACCACTTAGCATGAGTAGACTGCAATAATATTATAAAAATGAATAAAATATAAATCATTTGGTCATCATAAACATAGAACACATTTTCAGGAATCCAAATTTATGTAATTTTTGCTACAAAAGTTTCAGGCTCCATTTTTAACACACATATCTCCACAATATAAATAATATTTTCTGCTCGTAAGCACAAATAATTTACTAGTAAGAGGCAATTTCTATCTAGACAAGTGTGATATGTTTAAGAAAAACGTAACTGTGCAGTTATCTCTCTCTCTAACTTTTAACAAAAAGTAAAAACCGACTAAAAATTGCAAAAAAAGATGTTATTTATTTGCTACCTTTAGGTGTGGAATTTTGATTCCAAATGTATATGTGACCACTCTTGAATTATAACCTATTTAATTAAAAAAAAAGAATCATCAAAATTGATTTACAATCTGCGAAAATATCGCGTAACATACACATAAAAAACATTCAGTCGGTTTAAAAATGTTAAATTCTATTAGTATTTTAAACAAAGACAAAAAACATAGTTTATTTTTTTAAATAAATATACACACCCGTCATACATAGATGCCTTTATTAGTATTTAATATAATATCAAGCACAATATACCTTAAATATATAAACTATTGGAATCACACTGCGGCTAGTTTTGAGATCCTTTCGTCTAACTTTTTGATCTCTTTCTGTAGACTATCCACATTGTGTGCAAACACCTCCTGGACACCTTGAAGCAATTCCTTGTTGTTTTGGACACCACTCGCCACTGTACTTTGGAGTGTTTCCAGTTCTGTGAGGGACTTCCCAAAGTTGCTCGCTGAAAATAGTATATGTTGTATAAATATCAATTTACAATCATGCAAAAATCAATATACAATATACATACATAAACTAGCACACCTGTCACCCAGTGGGGCAAGCAGAGAATAGAGACCATTTGGTACAATTTCTAACACACCATACATGCCTATGGGTTAACTTCAATATATCGCCAGTTGGGTCGATAAACTAATCTTTAGGATGACCCTTGCCAACTCTGTCATTCACTTCTGCGGTATTGATTTGCTTTGACACTTAAAGTGAGATCTCCCACTGTGGCCGCTTGAAGGAAAAGGGGAAATCTGCCGCCGGGCAAGGTGATCGGCCCGGGGAGCGGCCAGCGCTCCGAGTGGTAGTTCGGAGGAGCTATTCTATATATTATGCTGCTTTTACTTCGGACTTTTATAGCGCGATTTAGGCTTCGATGTATTTTCGCTTGTAGAGCGACGATAGCGCCGCCACAGTGGTCATATACTCATGAGTTGCGCAGTACTGATCCTACGTCGTCTATTAGATCGTACATTAGCTCCAAACCCATATTTGTACAAAAGTACATGTGTTCTGTTTAGATATGTAACAATGGACTGGAAAGTACATTTAAAGTTTTTAAGTAAATTATATTCAAATCGATTCGATCGAAAAAGAGTTATTTTTAACGTTTTACTTCAAACGATCAAGGGCATTTTCATTGCTCGTTAAAGTAAGACGATAACAAGTGGTGATAACTCAAAAACTACTGGTCAGACCTTGATCAAATTCATATGGCACCACATGGGAAGCACCAGCTTTCAAATAAAGAAAGAATCATCGAAGTTGGTATTCAAATCATTAGACTTATCTGGAGTTGGAGTTATTTTTAACGTTTTACTTCAAACGATCAAGGGCATTTTCATTGCTCGTTAAAGTAAGACGATAACAAGTGGTGATAACGCAAAAACTACTGGTCAGACCTTGATCAAATTCATATGGCACCACATGGGAAGCACCAGCTTTCAAATAAAGAAAGAATCATCGAAGTTGGTTTATCGAGAAAAAAGTTATGAGGTAACACACACACAAAAACATAAAATCGAATTGAGTACCTCCTACTTTTAGAAGTCGTTTGAAAAAACCCCAACTCCATAAAAATCCTGTAATTTGTTTTTAAATCCATTAAAACAAACCTTGATTATGCAGAGCTTCCAGCGCCTCCATCCGCTCCAGAATCTCGGAGTGCGATATACCTTCGATTTGTTTCAGCAGTTTGTGCAGTTCATTCACCTGTCGAATACACAGTCAGAATTAAATAGAAATATTGGGAAGCTGTTCAGAATATCCACATTCCCATCTCATTGTAAATTTGTGAACCGTAGTCTATTGATCACAGGACTTGGCCAATAAGCAGTGAGTTTCAATAATCGGCCAGAAAAACATTTGTTCATATTTTTTACAGTTCATGTTGTGTTGCGATTGTCTCAATGGTGTCGAAATTAACTAACTCTGATCTTATGCAATAACATATTGTTGTGCACTACTATTAATGTCTTGTATATGGCAACACTAGTTACCACTAGCGCCCTCTAGTATCGAGTAGCAGAACTAGGAGAGTCGAGATCTACCTTCGGGAAAGAGATAAGGGAGGTGAAAGATATGGTTGCTCAACATGAAAACCGCCTTTCGGAAGCTGAAACCCGAATCGACCAAGTGAACAATCGGGTTGATAACGTGATGGCTGATGTGAAGAAAACGCTGGACGACCTCAAACTTGGGGATGGAATTAAAGCTCCCGTGGTAGCTACAATACTTTCGCTACGTGGGTTCAAAGTGCCACCGTTCGACGGGACTTCTTCCTTGGTCGGCCTATACAATCCAGTTCGAGGCTGTCATGAAAGCGAACGGTTGGAATAAAAGTCAGGCCATGACTGTTCTCACCCTAGGCCTGCGCGACCAGGCCTTAACTGTTCTGGAAGCTCTCGTTAAGGAAGTGACTTACGAGCAGCTCCTTGAGGCATTGGAGGCGAGATATGGCGACGCTCACCTGGAACACGTCTTTCGTGCGCAGTAACGAAAACTCCTTGAGGTGGAGAAGCTGGTTCGAAAAGCATATCAGTCTGTACCTGCGCTCATTGTAGGGAACCTGGTGCACACATTCATCGACGGCATCCGCGACCTTGAAGTCAGAGCTGCTGTGAGGTTCGGGCAACACGAGACGCTTAAGGACGCCTTGACCCATGCACTGGAGATGGAAGCCGTGCGGCAGGATCATCGTTCCCATCGCGTCAGGGAGGCTGCAGCAGCTACAGTTCGCGACCGCAATAAAGGATACAGCCCTAGTTGCTACGGCTGTGGGGAAAGGGGCCATCTTCGATCCAGCTGCCCAACTGTAGAAAGGGGAGGTGACCGATCTCGAGAGGGTAGTGCGGCTAACAGCACCGTCCAACAGCTGCAGGGAAACTGGCGGGGGCTTGCGAGTTATTATGGGGCCAATGATGCTCGGTACGAGCATGTCTTAGGAGGGGGCAGTGTTGTGCGCCACTATTAATGTCTTGTACATGGCAACACTAGTTACCACTAGCGCCCTCTAGTATCGAGTAGCAGAACTAGGAGAGTTAAGATCCTTCTAGAAATATCGGGACCGATATGTACTCGAACATTCTAGATGTTCCTATAGTAGAAGGTTCTGGAAACCTGAGGTCCTATATAAGGCCGGTATAGACCACGACCGAGGCAGTATTGAATTGGCGATACAAGCGAATACTTCAAAGCGATACAACTGCGAACTTAAGTGATCAGTAGAACAATTGTGTTTTATTATTAGGTGATCTTAAGTTGTAATTAGTGTTCTGTAATTAAAGTGTCAATTTTTGTAATTCACTCGGCAGTTTTAGTTGTCTCGAACCCCAAGGTCGTAACAATATAATAAAACTTCGTGTAACAGTGTGTCTACTTTGTGTTAATGTTACATATTTTAAAACAGGACCTGGTGTAACGGTGTGTCTACTTTGTGTTAATGTTACACATTTCAATACAGGGCCCCGTAGTGTATGAACCTTGCGTCGATGTCACATACATATTTTACAGTTCCATAGCGCAATGGCTTAGCATTGAATTGTGGTGTTGAAGACAGAAAGTTTGAATTTTTTCACAGAACAAGCATTAGTATGACATATAAACAATACCGTGTAGTGGCGGTGTAGGAATATCTACTATCCCATATCATTACGTGGGCGTTGTAAGAGGCGACAGATTTGATGGTAAGTGGATGATATGGCCCATAGGCATCTACATTTATCCTCGACTATAGTCTTTGCGTTATAGCATGGTGCGGGTGACAGTTCACGCCTATGAAGTTTCGCATTTTTTTAGATAAACTGTCATAGAGATATTGTTGTACTTCATGGATGGGTACCGCCCACTTACGACAGTGATGTGCCACGCTAAACTATGCCATACCATAATGAACAACCACAGACTATCAAAAATCGGTTTTGAAATAAATCGAATATATGAAAATCACGTAAATATGTATTGGAATTGGAACTAACCGTTCAACAAATTCTGATTTACGGAAACAAAACTCACATAGACGAATATGCAGTGTTTCTGATGCATGGACGATTAATTATCCGTCGGTCAGATCAGGCAAAAAAATAATAGTTTTAAATTAATGCCGACATGAGTTGATAACTCATGCCGGCCAAAATGACTACAAAAAACCTATTTTTTATTTTTATTTCATTAGGTTTATAAACCCAATTCTTGATTATTTTTATCTTCTGTCCAGATATTTTGCTCATTGGACCTGGCAAAACTAATACACATATAGCAAAAGGCGCTAGCACTCGTACCTTGAAAAGCTGCCGGTGCAGTCAACGCCGTACTGAAAATGCTGGCAGCCATTTGTATTTGTTTAAATGTCAATATGAATGTTGCAATCAATATGAAATAGAAGATGATTTTTATTTTCAAATTAATACATAGTATAATCTATACATTGAAGTGTCTGTTTTTAATATCAAAATAATAGCCTTTTACTAAATACATATGAAATGATATACGGTATTTACAACAAAAGACAAAAACAATTTTTACAATGTTTGTCTTACTGTCTGTTTGTTCCGGCTCATAGCTGACACTGACAGATAGCTGATGTTATAAGGACACACGGGTAACACAGGCTTATTTTATTTTAGAAAAAAAATTAGGATTCCGCGCAAAAAAATTAAAACTCATGAAATCCAATCGTAATAAATACCAAGCGGGCGAGGTCCGAGAACAGCTGTTATGTCATAATTTGTATTAAAATTTTACTTAATTTTATATGCATTGTAGTTTATAGAGAAATATATGTTTCGTTTTTCATTTTTATATCGATAGCTCATCGATAATTCGTTAATCGCCTTTTTTAAATCGATGTAACAATGTTCCATCTCTAGACACGCCAAAAGTGTAAACTGTCACCCCGCACCATGCTATAACGCAAAGACTATAAGAATCAATATGTTGATACGTTGTCTCACCCCTTAGGACTAAAATGGAATGCCTCGTTTTCAGTAAAAAGGGTCTCGTAGGGAATCGTGAAGCAGTACCTTTGCGTCGGTGTCCGGGTTGGCGGGCTGCACGGCAGCGCGCAGCGTGTCGAGGTTGGCGAGGCGCGCGTCCGCGGCCTTCAGCTCGGCCGGCGCAGTTACAGGGCTGTATGGTGCAGGAACTTTGCCTGTATTGTTTATGGAATCGTAACGCGATACCTTTGCGTCGGTGTCCGGGTTGGCGGGCTGCACGGCGGCGCGCAGCGTGTCGAGGTTGGCGAGCAGTGCGGCGAGGCGCGCGTCCGCGGCCGCCAGCTCGGCCGGCGCAGTTACTGGGCTGTATGGTGCAGGACCTTTGCCTGTATTGTTTATGGAATCGTAACGCGATACCTTTGCGTCGGTGTCCGGGTTGGCGGGCTGCACGGCGGCGCGTAGCGTGTCGAGGTTGGCGAGCAGCGCTGCGAGGCGCGCGTCCGCGGCCGCCAGCTCGGCCGGCCGCAGCAGCGCCGCGCGCGCCGCCAGCTGAGCCGCCGCGCCCATCAGCGTCGCCTGACGCACAAGTCACAACCGAACATTAACTACTACACGTGTCAATCGCGAATGATTTGCTCATTTGACCCGGGTCACATCAACATATTGACGATTGCAATCACATTGTTTGAACGTTCCGGATCTAACTATTGACAGGACCAACAGGACATTATAGAGCGAGAGTCACAGATCACAGAGTACTGAAACTCGAAAGGATGCTCGGAAGGCTCATCTTACGAACCCGAATGACCCGGTTCGTAAGATGAAGATAAGATCACTAGAAATAAATCAATGACACATGTCTAGCTAGTGTTGTAGAACAATGGAACAGCGACAGTGACGTTGCGGTGGTGCGCACTCAGCACATTAATTTCGCCACCACGCCATTCACGCTAAGAAACCCACCAGCCGATACAATAATAATTGTAAATACCAGGCATTAAAGTCACTAGTGACCCTTACAACTAGTGCTCTCCTATTCGAACTTAATTCATTAAAATTATAAGAGAAGCTTATACAACTAGACCGGCAATTCAAACACAAACTGTGGCACGGTAAATATGCCACACAGTTGCATTTTCATTTACGACAGTTACTATTTTTTAGGCAAATACGAAATAAAGTTACATTGTTCATGCCCTCAGTTGCCCCGACAAGGGTCGACTTTCCTGGGGCCCATCAGCGGAACACTCGACGAGCAACCAAGGGTGGAGCCCAATGGCCTATGGACAATTATTCCTAAACGGCTGATAATCAAACAAAACTTACCGATCTCCGGAGGTAGGGTTGACCATAGGGTACCAGTCAGGTGATAATTGAGGTGTATGTAAAGTGGTGTGCGAAAGTGTGTATAAATGGAACTTGACTCCCCCGAGGTAGTCGGAACGCAGATCCACAGGCGCTGCTTATCTCCAAATGTGCGATCCCCAATTGAAAACTTCTGCTTCGATTTCACTATTTCAGTTTATCAACTTTATCGTACACTATTTCAATCTATCAACTTTATTGTACATTTAATTAACTTCAAATTCAACAAAATCAACGTTCATCGAATTAAAACAAGTGACACACGACGCAAGTAAAGAACAGTCGATCAAAGTTCAATATTCAATGTTCCAGGTTCACTTAGCACAACATTATAAACACGAGAGCGAACGCGGTCTCTTCTCGAGTCACAAAGTTCAGCGTTCCACACGACAAACAAAATTCTTTCGTACGATGTTAAAATGCCACAAACAAAATAAATATTACCAAATGCACTTCAACATGCAATCACTATACAAATTGGCGTAAATTACTGGCAAACGAAGTTAAGTTAATCATTCAAACTCAAGAAAAAACGCCTCGTCGTTACGTAAACGTACTAACACGACACGAATTAGAGGCTTCCTTTTACACGCGACCTCGCAGTTCAACGGAGCAAAACGACAGTAATTAATGTCAATCTAAGTTAAATTAATAACTCAAAACTCAAATTAGGCCTCTTGTCACGTAAAGCTCAAAACAGACACTCAATTCGAGGCGGTCTTAACCGGAACCAAATATTCGATAGTAAATTCAAAACGACGCGCACAATTCTTCACCACACGGACCGCGCCCGACCAACTCACGGTCGCAAACAATACTATACGATGGCCCACGCGTCGACCAACCGTCGTGGCGCTCAACGCCTCGGCAAAACCAGTCCCGTTAATCGCCACATTAGGTGACCGGGCGTGAGCGGGGGAACGCGCGCGGGGAAGAGAGGTCCGGCAGCGACCCCTGTTACCATCGGACGCGAGCGCTCGTAATGCAGTTTTAAAGATTAACATTTAGCGCAAACATACATACTTATCTGAAATAAACTTTAAATCACTTTGACAAAGTAAATATATAAATAATGACAGCGTTTCTTAGTCACATTCAACAAAATTTATTAGATTATTTTGCCGAATTTTAGATTGCCGAAAACAACGCGGTTTACATAACAAAGAACTAGTCTTCTTCCTTGCTCGCAGTCGACTAAAGGAGTTACAGAGAATTGACAATAACTTGGTACGCAACTTATTAAAACCGCAGAGCCCATCTAGTAGTACATACAAGTTTTTGTATAAAGTTTATATAAGGTTTATATATTAAGTAAGCTGTATTTCATTTTCAATCGCAAATTAATATATAAAACACAGATATCTTATATACAAAATATGAAGAAGAAAAAAAACGCCTTCTTTGACACTTTTTTTATAGGAAAGTGGACAAACGAGCATGCGGCTCACCTGATGGTAAGTGTATACCACCGCCCATGAACAACTGCAACACCAGGAGAATTGCAGATGCGATGCCGGCCTTTTAAGAACGAGTAGGCTCTTTTCTTGAGAAAAGTTGCCTGGGAGAATTCACAAGATGCCTTGTTTATTTTCTGTGACCTTTCCAAGGCTTTCGATTGTGTTCATCATGAGACATTAATCAGGAAACTACAACATTACGGTGTAAAAAATTTGGCGCTTTGACTTATTCATATTTAAGTAACAGAACTCAAAAAGTCGTAATCAATGGTAAAGGTTCCTCCGGATCGGTATTGGCCCATTCCTGTTCTTTTAATCTATATTAATGACTTACCTTATCTTGTATGGGACAATCACGATATAGTATTATTTGCTGACGATACCTCTTTAATTTTCAAACTCAAACGGCAGTCAATTTATGACGATGTAAATAATGCTCTATCGAAATTAGTAACTTGGTTTAACGCCAACAATTTGCTCTTAAACGGCAATAAGACAAAATGTATTAAATTTACAATACCTAATGTCAAACATGCGAAAACCAATGTGCTCTTAAATGGAGAGGAGTTGAGTCTTGTATATTACTATTGACGCGAAACTTCAATGGGGCCCCGATATATCTAAATTAGCAAGCAGACTTAGTTCTGCAGCATATGCTGTAAGAAAGATTAGAAGTCTCACAGATGTTGAGACAGCTAGGTTAGTGTATTTTAGTTACTTTCATAGCGTAATGTCTTATGGAATTTTGCTATGGGGTAATGTGACTGATATTGAAGCTATATTTGTTTTGCAAAAGAGAGTTGTACGGGCGATTTATAATCTAAATTGTAATAGTTCCTCAGAGAAAAACTTAAAGAAATAAACATATTAACTTAGGCATCGCATATATTTATGAAAATGTAATGTATGTATGTATGTAATGTATGTTGTAAACATTGAGTGTGTCGACGAGGGTTGCATACCTTATACTCAGAATCACCAAACGGTATTCGCTGAAGGTCATACAGGTTTACGCACCAAACTCGGCACATCCCTATGAGGAGGTGGAGGAAATGTAAGAGAATATCTCTAGAGCCATGCATTCCTCCAAAACCCACTGTTTAGGCCAAACAATTAACATCTGAAATTTGCATTCAACACTCGTGTCCGCCCGCTGACTTTGTAAAGCTCACCGTTGCCCCACTCCCGTTTGCGTCGCTCGGCAGTGGGCATGGGCGCTGAACGCGAGGGCGTTACAGTAGCTTGAGAGCAGCGGTACGGTCGATTAGCGTATTTTGGTGACCGCTGCATATATTTCGCGCGACCAGTTTTTTTGGTTTTGGTCTAGATTTTAAGTATTTGTGCGCGTTTAATTCGCTATTGAATTTGTGGTTTCGTGAAGACCGCCTCGGATTAGTTTGTCTAAGGTTGTGCGTGACAAGAGGCGGATTTTGAATTCTTAATGCGGGCGTAGTATTTAATATCGAACGAAGGAATTTAGTTTGTTGATTGTAACGCTGAACTTTGTGACACTAGAGAAGGTCGCGTTCGGTTCTAGAAATAACTTGTTGCTACGTGAAACAGAAGTGAAATTTGATCCACCGTTTATTAGTCGTGCCGTGTGTTACTTTTTTGATTACGATTAACGGAGATTTAGTTGAGTTTGAAGTTAGTTAAATGTACAATAAAGTTGATAAACTGAAATAGTGAAGTGACGTCAGACTTAAGTTCGGATAAAGTGAACTACCGCTTTTGGAGAGAAGCAGCGCTGGATCTGCGGTCCGACTTCAACGGTTAAGTCAGGTTACACATTGTACACACTACTACACACTACTTACATGCACCTCACTTATCACCTGACTGGTACCACGTGGTCAACCCTACTCCCGGAGATCGGTAACTTCTGCTTGCTTATTTGTCAGCCGTTTTAGAACATGTATCCATAGGCCATTTGGGCCCCGTCCTCTGTTGCCCGTCGATTGGATTACTCATGAGCCCTAGTCCAGTCAACCTTTGTCGGGGCAACTCAGGGCGTGAACACCCACTATACGGTGTTAATGGGAGACTTCAATGCAAAACTAGGCACAAGAGAGAACGGTGAGCTGAAAGTAGGGAAATTTGGAATAGGGCAACGGAACCCAAGCAGCCAGCAGCTGGCCGACTTCATGGAGAAAGAGGGACTCTTTATGATGAACTCTTTCTTCTAGAAGCGGCCCCACAGGAAGTGGACCTGGTCGAGCCCCGACGGTTCGACAAAAAATGAGATTGACTTCATTATGACGACCAGACGACAACTGTTCAGTGATGTCTCCGTGATCGCAAGAGTGAAAACTGGTAGCGATCACCGAATGGTTAGAGGCACACTTAACCTGAACGTTAAGATGGAGAGGCCTCGTCTAATGAAGTCAACGCTCCGCCCCCCTCGTGCTCTGTTCCAAAGTCCCGAAACCTTTCAGCTCGAGTTACAAAACCGTTTTCAGTGCCTAGAAGACTGCAATGAAGTGGACGATATGAATGACAAGCTTGTGGAAACTGTCCATGGGGTCGGAGCTAAGTTTTGCAAGACCCGCCGCAGAAGAACACAAAATCTCGCCGATCATACTCCTAATCTCATGGCTGTCAGACGATGAATGAGATGAAGTTACATTCTTCAACAGATTTGGTAGCTTACAGGCAACTGAACAGACAGATCTCCAAATGCATGCGGCAGGACTTACGCAACTTCAATACAGCTTGTATTGAAGAAGCGATCGAGCGGAACCAAGGCTCCAAAGTCTTTGCCAGGGATCTGTCTGCCAGAAAGAGCCAACTGTCAAAGCTGAAGACCGAATATGGCAGCATCGTATCCGGGACACCTGAGATTTGAGTGAGATTGAGAGGTTCTATGGGCAGCTGTACACGTCATCGTTGAAGCCACACGCAAGTGTGAGTAACGATCCAAGAGCGAGTTTTATCCGACACTATTCCGAAGATATCTCGGGCGTCAGTCTGAGCGGGATTAGAATGGCTCTCCAGCACCTTAAAAACGGCAAGTCCACGGGCGAGGATGGAATGACAGTGGAGCTTCTGAAAGCGGGTGCAAAACATGTACTTGAAGTCCTTCAGAAGCTCTTTAATTTCGTCCTCAATGGTGGCACTACTCCGGAGGCGTGGAGCAGAAGTGCGGTGGTCTTGTTTTTCAAGAAAGGCGACAACACTCTCTTGAAGAACTACAGACCGACTTCCCTTCTGAGCCGCGGCTACGTATTGTTTTCGAGAGTCATTACGAATCGTCTCGCACGCAGACTTGACGACTTCCAGCCTCCCGAACAAGCCGGTTTCCGAAAAGGCTTTAGTACCATAGACCACATACATACCCTGCGGCAGATTGTACAGAAGACAGAGGAGTATAATCTGCCACTTTGCCTTACGTATGTGGACTATGAGAAAGCCTTTGATTCCGTCGAAATTTGGGCGGTGCTGCAGTCCCTTCAGCGGTGCCAAGTTGACTGTCGGTATATCGAAGTGCTGAAGTGTTTGTACAGTAGAGCTACGATGGCTATCCGAGAACAGAATCAGAGTACGAAACCTATCCAACTGCAGAGAGGTGTAAGACAGGGTGACGTTATATCCCCGAAACACTTCACCGCTGCATTGGAAGGCGTTTTCAAGCTACTGGACTGGAAAGGATATGGTATTAACATCAATGGCGAGTACATCACTCACCTTCGATTTGCCGACGATATAGTCGTTATGGCAGAATCGCTGGAGGACCTAAGCACCATGATCAATGACCTGAATAGTGTCTCCCAACGGATAGGTCTTAAGATGAACATGGACAAAACAAAGATCATGTTTAACGTCCATGTCACACCTATGCCGGTAGTTGTTGAGAACACTAAGCTCGAAGTTGTTGACGAGTATGTTTACCTGCGACAAATAGTCCGACTAGGTAAGTCCAACTTCGACCGAGAGGTTAATCGACGAATTCAAATCGGCTGGACAGCGTTCGGGAAACTACGACACATCTTCTCATAAGACATACCACAAAACCTGAAAACGAAACTATACAACCAGTGCGTGCTGCCAGTGATGACATACGGATCTGAGACGTGGTCCTTCACTGTTGGCCGTATGAGGAAGCTCAAGGTCGCTCAGCGATCTATGGAAAGGGCTATGCTGGGGGTTTCTCTGCGTGATAAACTTAGAAATGAGGATATCCGCAGTAGAACCAGAGTAACCGACATAGCCCAACGTATTAGTAAGCTGAAGTGGCAGTGGGCCGGCCATATAGCTCGACGAACCGACAACCGATGGGTAAGAAAGGTTCTCGAGTGGCAGCCTCGTATCGGTAGGCGAAGTGTAGGGCGACCCCCCACTAGATGGAGTGACGACCTGGTAAGACATGCAGGAAGTCGATGGATGCAGGTGGCTCAGGACCGTGCTTTGTGGCATTCCTTGGGGAGGCCTATGTTCAGCAGTGGACTTATGAAAGGCTGTAATGATGATGATGAATGTATGTACATAAAAACATAAATAGCTTTAATAAAAATAAGGATGTTCATACCTTAAACACTATGAACAAACATAAGTTTGTAATGCCAGTTACTAGACTCCACAGAATTAGTAATTCATTTATGGGGCAATGTATACGCTTTTACAACAAAATCTCAGAACATGTTCAAAGTTTGTCAATAAACAAGTTTAAAAGTTTTATTAAAGTAAAACTGTACAAAAAGGGTTATTATAATATCAAGGAATACATGAATGTAAATAACCCCTGGGAATAAGGTGATCGCCACCATGCTGGTTCTATGAATATTCATTTAAAATTGTTTAAAAAAATTATTGTTAGGTGAAATTATGTTTAAAAAAAGTCCCGCTGGGTTTCTTGTTGGTTCTTCCCAGGACAGAGGTACTTTCCGAACCAGAGGTAAATAAAAAATTGCTTTCAATAAGTATTATGTATAATCAATATTGAATAAAAATCATTCTATTCTATTCTTGAAGATCTCTAAGTCGTATCGGTCCGGAAAAATCGCTGGTGTAATCGATTCCACAAGGAAGTTGTGCGATGAAGAAAACTTCTTCTAAATAGCACAGTGTTGGACTGCCAATCATCCAGATGGTATGTAGTTTTGTCGCGATGTGCGATGGTGAAATTGAGCGGCTGGAATTAGTCCGAACAATTCCTCAGAGCACTATCCGTGGTAGATGCGATAAAATACGCAAAGAGATGCAACATCTGTTCGCAGCGCCAGTGAATCGAGCCGATCGGAAAGGACTCGGTCGTCGACTATTCGAGCCGCTCTGCGCTGGATGCGGTCGAACCTGCGCATTGTAGAGTTGCAGGCGATGTGTCCGCATGAAATACCTTCCCGCTCTGCCGAGCACGCCAAGCTTTTTTAATAATAATAATCTTTATTTGCCATGTTATATATATATATATAATCCTGATCAAGAAGTTGCTAAGGCTTTTGAGAAACATTTTACTGATATTCCTTTTTTGACAACAAAATCATTAAATTCTTCTCCTACTGTTGCCGAATCATTGCTCAAACAAAATGTAAAGGCTTGTTCAAATACTTTTAAATTCCATAGAGTACTGCCAAAAGATATCGTTAAATATTTTAAAACTATTGATGTTAAGAAAACGGCAGACTTATGGGGGATTTCCGTTAAAGTTATTTTATCTATAATAGATATATTAGCATCTTATCTAGCCATTATATTTAATATAAGCGTCGAATCTGGCGTGTTTCCTGATTTAATGAAACATAGTAAAGTCATACCTATATTTAAATCTGGTAGTACATTAGACCCCGCCAATTTTAGACCAATTTCTGTACTATCAACATTTAGTAAATTAATATTAAGAAATTGCCATATAAAAATCTATTCGGTTTAACAAGGGGTCGCTCGACAACTGAGTGTGGAGTTGGGCTTATTAAACATATTTTTTGTGCATGGGAGAATTCAGAGGATGCTTTGGGTATATTTTGTGACCTTTCTAAGGCCTTCGACTGGGTTCACCATGGGACATTAAACAGGAAGCTACTATGTACTAGTACTATGGTGTCAAGAACACAGCGCTTAAACTTATTATTTCATATTTAAGTAATAGAAAGCAGAATATTATTATCAATGGTAAAAGTTCTTCCGGGTCACCTGTACTAATGGGTGTCCCTCAGGGCTCGATTCTCGGCCCATTCCTATTTCTGGTGTATATTAATGACTTACCTCACCTTGTAGGGGATAGTCATGATATAGTATTATTTGCTGATGATACTTCCTTGATTTTTAAACTTAAAATCATTTAAATGTGACGAAGTGAATAATGCTATATCAAAAGTAGTGCATTGGTGTAACGTTAATAATACATTTAAACGGTAATAAAAGTAAATGTATTAAATTTACAACAACGAATGTTAAAAATCTGAGTACCAATGTGTTTTTAAACAGGGAAGAACTGAGCCCAGTTGAATCCATTGTTTTTCTTGGCATCACTCTCGACGCAAAGCTTCAGTGGGGCCCCCATATATCCAAATTAGCAAGCAGACTAAGTTCTGCAGCCTATGCTGTAAAAAAGATTAGAGGTCTCACTAGTGTCGAGACAGTTAGATTAGTTTATTGCAATTATTTCCATAGCATAATGTCTTATGGGATTTTGCCGAGAGAGTCTCTTAGAGATAAATTTAAAGAAATAAATATATTAACTTTGGCCTCTCAGTATTTAACAGTGGTAGAGCCACGCGGCAGCTTTTGCTGTCGCACGAATGGGCCGGCTCGAACCGGGGTGGTACCAAGACCTCACAGAAAACCAGCGTAAGTAAGTAGACGTTTACCTCTGCGTTTCGCTTGGTGAGTGCAGGTGGCCGGAGGCTCTTTTTACTGGAAATGAGGCATTCCATCTTAGTCCTTACGGGTGACAACGCATCTACATTTTGATTAATAATAGAGGACAGATGTAGATGTCTATGGGCCGCAGCAACCACTTACCATCAGGTGGACTGTGTGCTCGTTTGTCACCCTTATCTTATAAAAAAAAAGTATATTTACGAACATTTAATGTATGTTCACAAAAACAAAGATGGTTTTAGTAAAAAAAAAGTGATATACATTCTGTAAATACTAGGAACAAACACAACACAACGGCCTTGCTCTTTTTGACCGAGACGCAGGTTTCTTCTCCGACTGATATTTCGTATCTCTCCTGCCCGGGGTACAAATTGGAGCACTCCTTTGTGCCTCGGGCTGGAGTTTGCGTGTATGTTAGAGAGGACATCTGTTCTCGACGCCTCGGCAGTCTTGAAGGTTCGGACCTGTCCATCCTTTGGCTACGCGTAGACAGCGACGACCATCCGCGCGTCTACGGGTGCCTCTATAGGTCCCATAGCGGTAATGCCGAAACAGACCGACTCATCGACCACGTCCAAATGGCTACAGATTCCTTGCTACAACAGGTCCCATCCGCAGAGATCGTGATCCTTGGCGATTTTAACGCCCACCATGCCGAATGGCTCGGTTCACGTTTAACCGATCATGCGGGGAGATCTGTTTATGACTTTGCCTTGGCATATGGTCTGACACAACTGGTTACTTCGCCTACGCGGATTCCAGATGTGGAGGATCATACACCTTCCCTGTTGGACCTTCTGCTGACCTCTCATCCGGACGGATATCAGGTTTCCGTCGATGCCCCTCTCGGCTCTTCGGACCATTGTCTGATCCGGAGTATGGTGCCACTCACGCTCCCTTCGCGGTTGCGTTCTGCAGGTTGCCGCCGTGTTTGGCATTACAGGTCGGCGGATTGGGACGGAATGCGGTCTTTCTTTGCATCCTACCCATGGGGGCGGGTTTGCTTCTCGCCGGATGATCCCAGTGCTGTTGCTAACTCTGTCACTGATGTGGTGCTACAGGGAATGGAACTATTTATTCCATCATCTGTGGTACCCATCGGAGGCAGATCTCAGCCTTGGTTTGGTCGCTCCTGTAAGACTGCATTGCGCAGTAAGCAGGAGTGTTATCAAGCCTGGGCTACAGCTTCGGTGACTCGGGATGTAAACACCAGCACACTTAAAAAGAAGTATAACTTCGCCTCCAGGTCCTTCAAAAGAGTTATTGCCAAGGCAAAGTCAGAGCACATAGGCAGAATTGGCGAGAAACTAGTTCGCCTTCCTTCGGGAACCCGTGCATTCTGGTCTCTCGCCAAGGCTGTCCAAGGGAATTTCTGTAAGCCATCACTACCATCTCTGCACAGGGAGGACGACTCACTGGCCCAAGACGCAAAAGACAAAGCCGACCTTTTAGGCTCCCTTTTTGCGTCCAACTCGACTCTTGATGACGGGGGGAAAATACCGCCGACCATCCCGCGGTGTGAGTGCTCCATGCCGGATGTGCTATTCTCACAGCGCTCAGTTCGCAAAGCACTTCTCTCCCTGGACATCCAGAAGTCGAGTGGGCCTGACGGAATCCCCCCAATTGTGCTGAGGACGTGTGCTCCGGAGTTGGCACCGGTCCTAACGCGTCTTTTCCGGTACTCCTACTCCCAAGGCGTAGTCCCAAATTCATGGAAGACAGCTTTTGTCCACCCGATCCCTAAAAAAGGCGACCGCTCAGACCCGTCCAACTATAGGCCTATCGCGATCACCTCCTTGTTCTCCAAAATAATGGAATCCATTATTAACTGCCAGCTCATCCGGTACCTTGAGGATCACCAGCTGATTAGTGACCGCCAATACGGTTTTCGTCGGTGTCGATCAGCTGGTGATCTTCTGGTCTACCTGACCCATAGATGGGCGGAGGCAGTAGAGTCCAAGGGGGAGGCGTTGGCCGTTAGTCTGGACATAGCGAAGGCCTTTGATCGGGTTTGGCACAAAGCGCTTCTTTCAAAGCTGCCTTCCTATGGGCTTCCCGAGAAATTGTGCAATTGGATCACCAGCTTTCTTGCAGATCGGAGCATCAAGGTCGTTGTAGACGGTGCATGTTCTGACTACAAGCCTATTAACGCTGGTGTTCCACAAGGCTGTGTGCTATCACCAACGCTGTTTCTTCTGCATATCAATGATATGTTGCTAACTGGTAACATTCATTGCTATGCGGATGACAGCACTGGTGATGCTCTATACACCGGCCGGGCCAATATTTCTCGGGAAAACGTCGCCGAGTACCGGAACAAACTTGTGTCTGAAGTCGAGTCTTTGCTGGACAAAGTCTCGGATTGGGGGCGACTAAATCTAGTCCAGTTTAATCCTCAGAAGACACAAGTTTGCGCGTTTACCGCTAAAAAGAACCCCTTTGTCGTATCTCCTCAGTTTCAAGGCACTCCCCTTCTTGCCTCAGCCAGTATCGGTATCCTCGGAGTCGACATTTCGAGTGACGTGCAGTTTCGTGGTCACTTGGAAGAGAAGGCCAAATTGGCCTCTAAAAAGCTTGGCGTGCTCAGCAGAGCGGGACAGTATTTCATGCCGGCACACCGCCTGCAACTTTACAAGGCGCAGGTTCGGCCTCACATGGAATACTGTTCCCATCTCTGGGCAGGGGCTCCCCAGTGCCAGCTCCTTCCACTTGACCGCATCCAGCGCAGAGCGGCTCGAATCGTCGACGACCGAGCCCTTTCCGATCGGCTCGATTCATTGGCACTGCGAAGAGATGTTGCATCTCTTTGCATTTTCTTTCGCATCTACCATGGGGAGTGCTCTGAGGAATTGTTCGGATTAATCCCAGCCGCCAAATTTCACGAACGCACATCGCGGCAGAACTCCCGATACCATCCACACCATCTGGATGATTGGCGGTCCACCACTGTGCGATTTAGAAGATGTTTTCTTCCTCGCACAACTTCCTTGTGGAATAGTTTACCACCAGGGATTTTTCCGGACCGATACGACTTAGGGACCTTCAAGAAAAGAGCCTACTCCTTTTTAAAAGGCCGGCAACGCATCTGCAATTCCCCTGGTGTTGCGGTTGTTCATGGGCGGCGGTAGTCACTTACCATCAGGTGAGCCGCATGCTCGTTTGCCCCCTCTCCTATAAAAAAAAAAAAAAAAAAACAAGCTAGTGATGCTAGTTTCTCGACTCCACAGAGTCAGTAATTAATTCTTGGGGCAATGTATACGCTATAACAACAAGGTCCCGTAAAGTGTACAGGTTCTCTCTATTACCAAGTTTAAATGTTTTATTAAGCTGAAACTGTATAAAAAGGGTTATTATAGTATAAATGAATACATTGTTGATAATAACCCCTGAGAATGAGGTGGTCGCTTCCAAGCAGTTTCTAAAATAAATTTTGTAAATAGTTCGTAATCATTTATATTGTAAATATTATTTAAAAAAAAAAAGTCCCGCTGGGTTTCTTGCTGGTTCGTCCCAGGACAGAGCGTTTTTTTTTCGAACCAGTGGTAAAGTAAAAAATGTCTTTCAATAAGAATTACACATGTATTGTAATAATAATGAAATAAAAATTATTCTATTCTATTCTATATATATATATATACACACACATACATAATATATATACACACACACACACACACACACACACACACACACACACATATATATATATAATATATATCAGTTAACGATATGTCTATTTATAAACTACAATCATCATTACAGCCCTTCACAAGTCCACTGCTGAACATAGGCCTCCCCCAAGGAATGCCACACACAAAGCACGGTCCTGAGCCACCTGCATCCATCGACTTCCTGCATGTCTCGCCAGGTCGTCACTCCATCTAGTGGGGGGTCGCTCTACACTTCGCCTACCGGTACGAGGCTGCCACTCGAGAACCTTTCTTCCCCATTGGTTGTCGGTTCTTCGAGCTAAATGGCCGGCACACTGCCACTTCAGCTTACTAGTCCGTTGGGCTATGTCGGTTACTCTGGTTCTATTGCGGATATCCACATTTCGAAGTTTATCACGCAGAGACACCCCGAGCATAGCCCTCTCCATAGCTCGCTGAGCGACCTTGAGCTTCCTCATACGGCTAGCGAAGGACCACGTCTTGAAAACGTCTTCCAATGCAGCGGTGAAGAGTTTCGGGGATATAACGTCACCCTGTCTTACACCTCTCTGCAGTTAGATAGGATTCGTACTCTGATTCTGTACTCGGATAGTCATCGTAGCTCTATATATATCTGTATGTCCAAACTAACGGCCAATGCCCCCCCTCCCCCCTGGAATCGATCACCTGCGCCCATCTATGCGTTATGTAAACAAGAAGATCACCAGCTGAGCGAACCCGATGGAAACCGTACTGGCGGTCACTAATTAGCTGGGACTCCTCAAGGTACCGCATAAGCTGGCAGTTAATAATGGACTCCATTTCTTTCGAGAACAAGAAGGTGATGGCGATAGGCCTGTAGTTGGATGAATCAGAACGGTTACCTTTTTTAGGGATCGGGTGCACGAAAGCCGTCTTCCATGAATTGGGGACAACGCCTAGGGAGTAGGAGTATCCGAAAAAATGCGTTAGAACCGGTGCCAACTCTGGAGCGCACGTCCTTAGCACAAAGGGTGGCATTCCTTCAGGCTCACTCGACTTATATATGTCCAGGAAGAGGAGTGTTATAAAAGGTCAGCTTTGTCTTTTGCGGCGCGGGCCAGTGAGTCGTCCTCCCTGTGCAGAGATGGTAGTGATGATTACAGAAATTCCCTTGAACAGCCTTGGCGAGAGACCAGAATGTACGGGTTCCCGAAGGAAGGCGAACTAATTTCTCGTTAATTCTGCCAATGTACTCATACGTTGCCTTGGCAATAACTCTTTTGAAGGACCTGGAGGCGAAGTTATACTTCTTTTTAAGCATGCTGGTGCTTACATCCCGAGCCGCCGAAACCTCAGCCTAGGCCTGATAACACTCCTGCTTACTGCGTAATTCAGTAGTTTCATTCCCTGTAGCATCACATCAGTGACAGAGTCAGTAACAGCGCTGGGATCATCCGGCAAAAAGCAAATCCGCCCCCATGGGTAGGATGCAAAGAAAGACCGCATTTTGTCCCAATCCGCCTAACTGTAATGCCAAACACGGCGGCAGCCTGCAGAACACAACCGCGAGGGGACCGTAAGTGGCACCACACTCTGGATCAGACAATGGTTCGAAGAGCCGAGAGGGGCGTCGACAGAAACCTGATATCCGTCCGGATGAGAGGTCAGCTTAGGCGAAGTAACACGGTGCACGCGAACTCTGCGTAGGCGTAACCAGTTGTGTCAGACCATATGCTAAGGCAAAGTCATAAACAGAACTCCCCGCATGAACGGTTAAACGTGAACCGTCGTCATGGTGGGCGTTAAAATTGGCGATTGTCACGATCTCTACGGATGGGATCTGTTGTAGCAGGAAATCTGTAGCCATTTGGACGTCGTCGATGAGGCGGTCTGTGTCGGCATTGCCGCTATGGGACCTATACAGGCACCAGTAGACGCGGGGATGGTCGTCGCTGGTTACGCTCAGCCAAAGTATGGACAGGTCCGTACCTTAATAGAATCGAAAATCTTGAGACACAACATCGAGAACTAAAAGAAAAACTGCAAATTGCTGAAGCTGAAATAAGGAATATTTTATTGAAAAATTCAAAATTAAAACAATTACTATGAAAACAAAAAAAAAGAACAAAAATTTTAGCAGATATATTTAGTCCAAGCTCAAAAAAAAATTACGACTAGAAAACCCAGGAAACGTATAAACAGAACATTTTTGGATTTTCTGGAAGATGTAAAGGAGGAACGCAGCTCCAATTATTTACAACAAATCAGTAGCACGCCATCGAGGACTAAAGCAAAAAGAGCAAGCGCCGGCGATCTAAGCACCCCGAGCCATCAAATCCAAAATAGTTCACCAGTCTCGTCGCTAGATGGCTATGTTAATCAAAAAATATGAGAAAGTCTATTTATCCAAATAAACGGAGATCAACAGGCTAGAGGTCTGGCAGCAAAATTAAAATCATCACGTTCCGGTGATTGCTACAACGTCTCTGGTATGGTAAAACCATTCGCATCGAGCTCGGAAGTACTAAGAAGTGTAGTGTTATGCTACTTACATATCATTTTACATTATTTTAAATTCATTTTTCCATTCTGTTTCGATTTTCTGCATTCACCTCAAAACTGGATATTTTACATCACCTTTATTTCCATAGGATCCTGTAACGATTTTAAACCATAAGAACACAATAACAAATCATTTCTACTTCGTATTTTCACATTATCAGCACTTTTAAATTGGTGTCCTATGGTTGTTCCTATTTCGATAATTCCACATAAATACTCTTTCCTCTTGACCATTTACAAAAAATTTGCGTTTAATTTAAATAATTTTTCCGTTCTCTCTAGAAAGGTATAAAAGCCGAACAATCGGTGAAGAAAGGCAGTCTCGCTTCAGTTCGCGAATTGGAAGTATCTCCTAAAGGCCTTATCCCGGGGCCGCACTGCCCCGGGATCCTGCAAGCCTCCACCTACACGTGAAGTCTTCGGCGAAGCCTTCTTCAAGCGCGGAGCCGCACCACTCCGGAATCCTACAAGCCTCCATCTACCTCGGAAGTCGTCGGCAGTCTACTTCAAGCGCGGGGGCCACACTACTCCGGGCGCTACGACTGCTTACTCCAGGCGCCGAGTGCACCTACCGCCGGCGCTACCTTTGGGCGCTGCAACTGCTGACTCTAAGCGTTGAGCGCACCTACTCCAGGCGCTACGTGCGCCGGCTCCGGACGCTGTGTGTGCTGGCTCCAGGCGCTGCGTGCCGTCGCTGCTAAGAAACCTACCTCTACAATCGCAACGTGTGTCGCTTCGACCTTTAGGCTCTACTACAAACTCTATATTCCCCTATTCTCCTACCTTTATATTTTTTTTTTTGTAATCTAATTGTACTCTCACTTCATTCATCATCATCCTCATTTCATTTTTTTTATAAAATTGTAAATATCTTTAAATTTTGAATATATTTTTGTTTTTGTTGTATTTTTGTTGTTTTGTTGTTCTTAGGTTAGATATATTATTGTCGCTTCACGACAGAAGCTGCAATTATTTACAAGATTCTCTAAACAGTAATAATATACTGATATTATCTGTAGGCTGTAATGACAAAAACCCTTACTTGTTCTTAACTGACCTATGTAATACCTTATGTAACTTAAAGCATTGTAAAATATTTTTGCTAAGTGTACAGCAAAATAACTATTTAAACGTTTATAAATTTAATGCTGAAATCAAACTCTTTGCAAAAAACTATGAAAATTGTACGTTTATTGACATAAACAAATTATTGAATAACTACAATACCGTAAACATGACATCGCCTAAAAATAAAATATGTACTAAATTGAATATAGAAGTAGATTACCTAAAATATGAGCACGATTATATTAAAAATTGGCAAAAATTTAAAAAAAGATCCAAATAAGATCAATTACATTTCAAAAAATAGCATGATCATGCAAGTATCTAAAAAAGGCACAATACCATATTACTTCCCTGTTAAAGCAAAAGAAATACCAAATAAAACAACACATACACCTGAAAACAAAATTCCTGAATTTTTTCGTTCCTAAAAATAATAAAATTAAATTCGTAATCTTACATCAAAATATATACGGTTTATCTTCAAAAAAAAAGAACTTATTGAAGTGACTCTCTCGGAACTAAATATTGAGGAAGAAAATATAAATATACACAATTACGAACTTGCGGCCCACTACTCACGAAACAAAAAAAAAGGGGGTGGAACCTGTATTATGGTTAAAAAAGGTATATACAAATAACCATTTTTGACGAGGCTTTAGCCAACTTTCATTTTGAATGCTGTTCAATAAAAATACCTTATCACAACATAATTATTGTCTGGGTATACTGTTCTTCATCTGCTGCAAAACAAAGGAATTTTGAATGCTTTCTCGATAAACTGGAGCTTGTGCTTAGTAAATATTTGCTTAAGCACTCGAAGCAAAAAATTGTGATTGTGGGAGATATCTACATAAACACTTTAATAAAAAATAATGTGACCAACAACTTACTAGATATTCTCCAAAATTATAATCTCACTCAGCATATCTCGGAACCCACTAGAGACCTATCATGTATTGACCACATATTCAGTAATGTTAAAGATGCAACTGGACTTACCTCCCTCTCTGTTAATCCGACCATGATACTGCGCAAATTCTTAGTTTTACTATTAAATCGAAGGTCCCAAAAACCTTATACACCTATAGGGGGGACTACTCACCTGAAAATATAGAAAAGTTTAAAAGATATATGATGAGCCTTTACTTTTCCGATGTTTACAGCGAAACAGAACCTAACGCTGCCTTTAATAAATTTCAGGATTGGCTATGCCTTCTTTACAAACTCTGCTTCCCTTATAAAAATGCCTACAAAATCCCATTTAAAATGGATATCTAAGGGAATTAGGAATAGCTGTGCGAAAAATAGAGTCCTAAGAAAAAATTACTATCGGAGAAAAACTCCTCAAAACAAACACAAATATAAAACCTACTCAAAACGACTTAAAAATGCATACTATGTTCTAAAAAAAACAACTAATAATAAATATGTGTTAAACAGCAATAATACCTGCAAAGTTACTTGGAAGGTCATACAGGCTGAAATAGATACCAAGCCGCAATATAATAATCACATTGATTTTATTGAATACGACAACGAAGTTATTACTTTTCCTACACAAATCGCAAATATGTACTTTCAAAGTGCGCTTTAGTTACAAATGGCATCAACAGATGTCGCGGCGTAAAGTTACATCGCGATGTCGAAAGACTACTCAAAGAATGGTATTAAACGAACGTGAAGCGATGACAGTAGTTGGCAAAAATTACTATAACGCTTATATCCGCTCGATAAAGCGAATTTTTCAACACACGGTCGAAGTGAATTATGTCACGCGATTCGTGTTATTTAATATTATGTCTTCATTAATAATTAATAAATATAACGCGTTTATATCTCAATTTCATTGTACAATTTTATGGTCAAATTTATTATCTATTTATTTTATTTTAATATAAATATAAATTAAATATGGGTATGATTATTACATTGATATTTTATTTCTTATGGGATATGGTTACGCGAACACTAAACTTTGAATGAAACTTTATTAAATAATAAAACTTATCGCATCTATTTAGCTCCGTAAAATTTGTTTCATTCAATGTTTTAGTTACGTATACCAATTGAAATGTATTAATTAAGATTAATTAATGAATACAATGCAAATAAAATTAAAAATATATTGTGACATGGATTAAAATAGATTTATTTTTAATACGTGCATGATTAATTTGAAATAAATAAAATATGTAATTTTAATAATTTCTTAATTGAATTGACAAATAAAGATATCCAAAATAATATGTAAAATAATAAATCCAATCAAATCCTAAATAATACTATTTATCTAAGCCCTATTGACGAATATCATATAAATAAAGTAATAATGACCTTGAATAATAGTAACTCAGAAGGGTATAACGGCATTTGTACCAAAGTAATTAAGGCCTGCAATAAAGAAATAGGCAGGGTCTTGGTATTTTTAATAAACTTATGAATGGTCTGTGGTATCATCCCTGATAAACTTAAATTCTCTTTGATTAAGCCTTTGTTCAAAAAAGACAAAAAAATCTGTTCGCGCAAAACTCTGTTGTCGGAATCGACACCAGATGTCACTCGGCTCGGCGCGATTCCGGTCTGAAGTTCTTCCGAGCTTGGCAGTGGCGCGCGGGTCGCAAGCGAGTCAGTCATCTGCCAGATGTGCTAATGTTTGCACGCTGTTAATTTTGTGCGGGAACCGCGGAATAGTTAGGGCGTCTAGTAAATATCCTGTCTAGGAATTATAACGCGCATTCCCTGTTTGGATAGCCTTTCCCGGGACTTATTGGGTCCGACTTAGAATCTGTATAAGTGCATTCGACAATATAAGCTAGTGCGGCCTCGGTATTTAGAACTGTTGCCACGCGAAACGGTAGTGACCTTTGACCTAGAAACTCCGGGCGTGTTTTGTGCGGTAACCTTATACCCCGCGATAGTTAGTGGCTTCTGTAAGCTAGTTAATCGTACGATAGAGTTAAGTGACTGGCATCGTGGTGAACCAAGAAAGTGACTGTGGATAACCTCGAAAGGCCCCCTCAAGTTGAAGCGGTGTCGACGCTCGGGCTGTTGCCGACGGCTAAGGTCTAGGTTCAATCACCATCAGTCACACCCAGATACACACCACATCACCATTCTTTCCCTTGCACTACACAACCACATGCGACCTGACCGACTCCGGAGGAACCAGTCGCCTTGGATAGAGGTAAGTGAACCCCGCCAAATTCCTTCCGGTCGACTGGCCGTAGTATAACGCTCCCCCATATATTTAGTGTAATTAGAGAGATTCCACGTGGCCTTAGGAGGCCCGACCTACGTTTGCTCGGGAAGTCTTCTGCTGATGGGCCCCGGGGGATTGGATCCTTTAAGGGAGCAACCGTAGGCCGTAACAAACTGGTAGCAGAGCGCGATTCCGGGTTCGATTCCCGGTCGATCCCGACTATAGTGTTTGATAAACATTAAACAATTTTGGTGGCAGGGAGCGTTGGTGTGATTGGTTTAATTTGCATCTACAATCACGCCCGTCCGTAATACGTAAAAATATTTTTTTTGTACGTAATAATAGAATTATTTTCCTTTGTTGCTTTGTTGCTTGCCTTTTTTTTGGTTAGAGGGTAATTTGAAAAGCCGCGCCCTAGGTTGTGCAAGCGGGAGATTTTCTAGAGATATACGTCATGTAGGTAGATGGTTATTTTTACGTAATCGGTTAATTATCGTTGTCGGAGAGTTGTAGTGGATTACTTATCGAAGGTTCGATTTCCGAGCTAGGCATTTTTTGTTGATCGACCGTGATGTGTATCTTCGTTTATACTGTAAGTTGTATTTGAACTAAATAGTAGTAATTTGTATTTGCGCAATTTGAATTTAACTTGATTCGATCGCACTAGTATTTGTTATTTGTTAATTTGATTTGTGTCTTTTTTGTGCTAACTTGTATTTGGTTGATACGTAGCAATTCGTATTTGTGTAATTTCTATTCAACGCGATTTGATAGGAACTGCATTTATTAACTGTTAATTTTTTGTTGTATTTTTTATTTGTTATCTTTGTAAACTGTGCTCAAGCCGCGTCGTAATTTGCATTTAATAGTGATGACATCGCCCAAGCTACTTATCCGTTGTTTGCGGACTGAGCTACGCTGGGCCACAAGCGCCCATGCTTTGATAGGTCGACCGGATAGGGTCCATAACTTGATGAAGCAGTTCGAGCAGGTGGATGCTCGAAGGGCCGCAGTGGAGGAGGCTTACGCTGAACTCGAGGATTCGGATGTGGAGAAGGGAGTCCTGGACTCCTGCTTTGCGGACTATGAGCAGTTCTTGTGGCTCACGGACGAGTTGATCGAGGCTGAAGGCAGGTATGCCGAGGAGGCGCGTGAAGCTCGGATGAGTAACCTGCCCGAGTCCTCTCTGAAGCAGCTTCAGCCGGAGCTGTTGGGACGACTCCCAACTCTGGACCTGCCAAAGTTCTCCGGGGTCTTTTCCGAATGGCTGACCTTCGTTGGTCTTTTCGACAGCCTAGTGGACGCCCGGAGTGACTTGACCCCGAGACAAAAGATGGCGTACCTCCTGGCCTCACTGGAGGGGGAGGCCCTGGGCGTCGTCGGCCACTTGAAATTGTCGGACGACGCCTACCAGACTGCTCGGGACCTCCTAGCCAGAAGATACGCCAACGTCCGGCGAATTGCAGACGAGCATGTTAAGCAGCTTCTAAGCCTCCCGCTGCTTAGTGACCGGGCCAGACTGCGTCCGGACCTGTTGGATCCAGTCTTGGTGGCCTGTAATACGTTGAGGCGGCTGGGTTTACCAGTGGGCGAATGGGCCTTTTTGTTGTTCCGCATAGTGCTGTCCCGTCTACCTCTCGACCTTCGAATCCATTTTGAGGAGAGGTACGGCGGGGACGAGGCCTCCTATATTCCGCCCTTCTATGACCTGCTGCGGTTTTTAGAGGAGCAGTGCCGGCAGATCGAGAACGCGGCGGGCACCGTTGACGACTTACGAGACGTGCCCAGTGAGAGGCTGAACCCGCCAGGCAAGTCGTCGTCAACCTCCCCCTGCTCCTATTGTCGAGCATCTGATCACCGGGTAACGTTGTGCCCGAAATTATTAGGTAAGCCGGTTCCTGCGAGGCGAACTATCGCCAAGGAGCGCCGCTGGTGCTGGTCATGTCTGGGAGGGCACCTCCAGCGAGACTGTCCGCATCGACGGCCCTGTCTGCATTGCCAGGGCAATCACCATGCCGTTTTGTGCCTGGGTGCGAACGGCGTCTCCTCTCGGGGCTCTGCCAGGCCCTCGACCCCCACGGGCGGGGGCGCTCAGCCACGCCCTCTGCTGGGCGACAATCGGCGCTCGCCGGCCAGCCACCAGGCCCCTAAGTTTGAAAGGGGCCCCTCCCCCAAGCAGTTGGGGGGTAATTCCCCCAGGGGCGGGGGTGTCATCACCCCCCCTCAGCGTGTGGAGAGGAACTTCACGGCCACTCATCGGTCCGCTGGACCCTTCTCACTTCCGTTAGCTGAGTGGCCGCGACTGGTGTACCACTGTTCCCCATTTGATGGAGGCGGCCCTGTCTAGCTGCTGCCTAGTTCCCACCACGGCCGCCTCCACTGAGCCTTAAGCCGTCAACAGTCCACTTGTCAAAATGTTCTGTTGCCGACGGCCTCAGTGAAGGCGTACAACCCGAGTGGCAACTGTTAAAGGTTGTGCTCTATTTATCTCGGGTTCACGCCATGTGGCCTCCCCTTAGTGGTGGGAAGATTAGGGCCCCCTCTGGAGCGTTGAATCACGTTGTCAAGGGGTATTAGATTTGGTTTGGTCGAGCACTTAGTCAAAAAATACTTGAATTAAAATTAAAAATTGCTTTGGGCTTTCCGCGAAATTTTCCTATTTGTAGCGGTTTAAATTAAAAGAATTGAATTTAATCTACTCCTTTAAATGCTACTGCATGTGTTTTGTACATATATTTAATCACTGTATTTGATTGTTGCGTTTGTTTGCTGAAAGGAAAATTTGAATTCATCTGAAATGGAATGGCGCACTATTTGAAAAATTATGTTTATGTTTATGATAGTGTTTAATCATTTTGCTTTGCGAAGAAGTAGGGCTGTCCCTTACGTTATTGTTTTGTTTAATTTTCAAGTTGACCTATGCGCATCGGTGATTAATTTGGTTGAATTAATTCTGTAGTTGAACATTGATGCTTTTGAGAAATTAGTTGAAATATGAGCATAGGACTACTTGCCTAACAGGCTAGCTAGTTTTGGAGATTATCTGATTGAAATCAGCTGCCGCGCTATTTTAGTAAATGATAATATGGTGGGTGGCCTGGCTAGGCCTACTTGTTGAAAATTCATACTAGGGACTATCTGTGCGTTTCGTTTGGCTCTCCACAGACGACGTTCATGTGGAATTTGTGGGTGCGCTCTGCACTGAAGCAACTGCTGGCACAAAATTTGTCGGGGCAGCTTCGTGTAGCGTCGCTGTTTGCAGAGCTGATCCGGTCGGATTGCGGAACTATTCATAGGGGCACAGATAGGTTTTTGAAGGAGGTCGTCGGACTTCTGTCCAGTACAGGACTTGTTAAAGTGCTGCGATGCCCAGGAGGGGCATCCAGTGGAGGCTGACCCTCCGGCTTGCCACATTAGGGCTATTTTTTGAGGCGCTGGTTAGGGTTGCAAGATCTGATGGGATGCCTAAGGTGGCCTAGTTTGGTTGTAGATTCGGTCTTGCAACTTGCCTTCGCGACCTTGTCCCGCTGACCGGTTTGCTCGCGGACCTAAATCCTTATGTCCGGGACGGGGGTTTGTTCGCGCAAAACTCTGTTGTCGGAATCGACACCAGATGTCACTCGGCTCGGCGCGATTCCGGTCTGAAGTTCTTCCGAGCTTGGCAGTGGCGCGCGGGTCGCAAGCGAGTCAGTCATCTGCCAGATGTGCTAATGTTTGCACGCTGTTAATTTTGTGCGGGAACCGCGGAATAGTTAGGGCGTCTAGTAAATATCCTGTCTAGGAATTATAACGCGCATTCCCTGTTTGGATAGCCTTTCCCGGGACTTATTGGGTCCGACTTAGAATCTGTATAAGTGCATTCGACAATATAAGCTAGTGCGGCCTCGGTATTTAGAACTGTTGCCACGCGAAACGGTAGTGACCTTTGACCTAGAAACTCCGGGCGTGTTTTGTGCGGTAACCTTATACCCCGCGATAGTTAGTGGCTTCTGTAAGCTAGTTAATCGTACGATAGAGTTAAGTGACTGGCATCGTGGTGAACCAAGAAAGTGACTGTGGATAACCTCGAAAGGCCCCCTCAAGTTGAAGCGGTGTCGACGCTCGGGCTGTTGCCGACGGCTAAGGTCTAGGTTCAATCACCATCAGTCACACCCAGATACACACCACATCACCATTCTTTCCCTTGCACTACACAACCACATGCGACCTGACCGACTCCGGAGGAACCAGTCGCCTTGGATAGAGGTAAGTGAACCCCGCCAAATTCCTTCCGGTCGACTGGCCGTAGTATAACGCTCCCCCATATATTTAGTGTAATTAGAGAGATTCCACGTGGCCTTAGGAGGCCCGACCTACGTTTGCTCGGGAAGTCTTCTGCTGATGGGCCCCGGGGGATTGGATCCTTTAAGGGAGCAACCGTAGGCCGTAACAAAATCAATTTTGGACAATTACCAAATACCAATTTTGTCAAAAGTATATGAAAAAATTATACATACTAAACTCACATCTTTCTTTGACAAGTATCATGTGCTGAATCCCTGTCAGTATGGGTTCCAGAATCCACAGGGGTAAATCTACTGCACATGCTGTTTTCGATATGGTAAAGGAGACTCTAACATGCCTAAATGCTAATAATTATACAACTACTCTTTTCTTTGACATGTCGAAAGCCTTCGATATTTTATCACATAATTTATTATTGGAAAAATTGGTAAAATGTGGCATTAGAGGCACTGCTTTAAGTTGGATTAAAACCTACTTGCAAAATAGACGACAATCTGTTGAAATAAGCAGACCAGACTGCAATCATGTGGTCCTAAACTACATATTAGATTTTAAAGAAAGCAAATATGGAGTTCCACAGGGCAGCTTTTTGGGGCCACTGTTGTTCTTAGTCTATATAAATAATCTACCGGATGTAACTAACGACAAATGCATTTTATTCGCTGACGACATATCTGTAATAGTGAAAACAGATGGTAAACATTCTCTAAAAGATCATATTAATGACATTAATAGTACAGTAAAAACAATAATAGAATGGCTTAAAAATAATAATCTAATTATAAATCTTAACAAAACTTATTTTATAAATTTCAACGACATATTATACCAGACAATGAACATTAATTTCGAAGGACAAAACCTAAAATATAGCCCAAAAACTAAATTGGAAAAGTTAAGTTGAAAATGTTTGTAAAGAAATTAATAGATTTTCCTACGCACTTTACAAACTACGCAAAGTAGCCACAAAAAATACAGCACTTACTATTTTTTGTGGCTACTTTGCCTATGTGGAATCCGTTTTGCGATACGGACTCATTATATGGGGTAATAGCATAGATGCAAAAAAGGCATTCATTGCCCAAAAAAAATGTATTAGAGCAATATGTGGCACTGCACCTGATGAGCCTTGCAGGCCGTTATTAATATCTCTGAAAATACTACCCCTCCCATGCCTGTACATTTTGGAAATTGCAAAGTTTGTAAAACAAAACATCTATTATTTTAGACAAGCGAAAGAGAATTATACACGAAATACCAAAAATGGTGCTGAAATTATACCCAAGAGTGCTTGATTTAAAAAAAAACTGCTACTGGATGTGTATTCTCATATTTAATAAAATACCCCTAAATATAAAATACTTACCCCTTAATAGATTTAAAGGCGCCTTTTACAGATGGCTAAATGAACATTGTTTTTATAATGTGAATGACTACCTAAATTTGACATGATGTGACACAACAGTAGTTATATATTTTTAATTAAATTTTAATCTTAATTATATTAAATTTGTTTTTTTTTTTATAGGATCAGGTGACAAACGAGCACACAGTCCACCTGATGGTAAGTGGTTACTGTGACCCATAGACATCTACATCTATCCTCAATAAAGACTCAAGATGCAGATGCGTTGTCACCCGTGAGGACTAAGATGGAATGCCTCTATGCCAGTAAAAAGGGTCTCTGGTTCTCTACACTCACCATACGAAACACAGCAGCGTTAAGCTGCTATTTTACGCTGGTTTTCTGTGAGAGCGTGGTCCTTCCCCGGTCGAGCCGACCCATTCGTGCTACAACCATAATATAGCTGCAGCATGGCTCTACCACGTAGAAAGATTGTATGTATTGGTATTGCTAATTTGTAAGCAATGACATGACGTTAAATATTTTAATTGAATTTTTTATATTGTAATATAATAAATTTAATTATAAAAAATGTATTTGTATGCTATCATAGATGGCTGAAAAAGCTGAACTACACTTTATAATAACCACCTAAGTGTACCCGTTTTTCAAAGCAAATAAATCTTCATTTCATTTCATTTCAAGACTGTCGAGGCGTCGAGAACAGATATCCTCTCTGACGTATACGCAAACTCCAGCCCGGGGCACAAAGAAGCGTTCTAATTTATACCCCGGGTCCTCCCCTGTGCGGTAGGTACGAAGTATCGAATAGAATAGAATAATGTTTTATTCAATATAGATCACATGTGTAATTCTTATTGAAAGTCATTTTTTACTTTACCACTGGTTTGAAAAAAACCTCTGTCCTGGGAAGAACCAGCAAGAAACCTAGCGGGACTTTTTTTTTAAAAGCAAATTTTACTTTCATTTCACTAGTATCGAGATAGCTAGATCTCGACACTAGTGAGACCTGTAATCTTTTTTACAGCATAGGCTGCAGAACTTAGTCTGCTTGCTAGTTTGGACATAGGACCCCACTGAAGCTTTGCGTCGAGATTGATGCCAAGAAAAACAGTGGATTCAACAAGGCTCAGTTTTTCCCTATTTAAAACACATTGGTACTCAGATTTTTAACATTCGTTGTTGTAAATTTAATACATTTAGTTTTATTATCGTTTAAATGTAGATTATTAACGTTAAACCAATGCACTAATTTTGATATAGCATTATTTACTTCGTCACATTTAAATGATTGACGTTTAAGTTTAAAAATCAAGGAGTATCATCAGCAAATAATACTATATGATGATTATCCCCTACAAGAGAAGATAAGTCATTAATATACACTAGAAATAGGAATGGGCCGAGAATCGAGCCCTGAGGGACACCCATTAGTACAGGTGACCCGGAAGAACTTTTACCATTGATAATAACCTTCTGCCTTCTATTACTTAAATATGAAATAATAAGTTTAAGCGCTGTGTTCTTGACACCATATGTGTCCATTTCATGGTCCATATTATGGTCTATGTCCAGCATTGGACTTTCATAGGCTGTGATGAATGAATTAGTGAATGAATACAAATACGAAGAAAATATATTTGATCTAAGTAAAAAGCTGGAATATAGACCGAATGGTATTTACCTCACCAGTCGCAGTCTGCAGTCTTCGGAAAGCTTCTTCATCCCTTACCCCAGCAGCTTGTTCGAGTTTATGTAACCTGATGTGAAAAACATTAGGAAGATAATATAATATAAATTACACTAGTTAAAATAAGCCATTTATGCTCAGTGGCGCAGTGGCTTAGCTATGTGTTGTGGCGTCGAGAACCGTGGGTACGAATCGAATTATTTATATGGCCTACATGTATTATTTTATAGGATAGGGTGACAAACGACCACACAGTCCACCTGATGGTAAGTGGTTGCTGTGGCCCATAGACATCTACATCTATCGTAGTTTGCGAATCAAAATGCAGATGCGTTGTCACACCGTTTCTCTTCACCGTTGTACATGTGGTAAATCAGCGCAATTTCATTGTTACCGGTTTACCGGCGGGGATCGAACCCGGCTTGTTCGCATAATGGAATGCAAAGGTTGTTTGGAAGAAATCACTTTCTGAGTGACAAGATCACAAGACCGTAAATGATATTGCTGCTTAATTTGAAAACGTTACCCTAGTGTGGGGGTAACGTTTTTAAAAAATAAACTTAAAAACAAAAAAAAATTAAACTTCTGGTTTCATTCTGTTTTAAGTGTCTATTAAAGAATAAATACGAATAAAATAATTCATTAAATTCCTAGAAAATCACACCAAGATTGTGTGTCACCAAGCAATTTCAATTGCTGACGGGAATTCAACCCAGGTAGCTTACGTGACTGTATGTTTGTCAACTACCATGGCTCTAAATTAATCTGATCATTTGGACAAATTTCTAAATTGGTGTTGATAAAGTTACAAAATAAACATGCCAGTTTCTCGGAAGTTTTATTGTTTGAAACAGACAAATTAATAATCTTGATAAAAAAATTTTTTCATCACTTTTTTATTTTTATCGCATTTTCATAAAACCATATAATTTGATTTAGTTAAGAGCCGTGGTAGCTCAGATGGTTAGCGCTCGCTGTAAATTTCAAGTACAGAGCAAACCGGGTTCGATACCCGCCGGCACCAATGAAATTGTTAATTGCAATTTTAAGTTCTAATTTACTACGTGCTCGGCGGTGAAGGAAAACATCGTTAGGAAACCTGCATGTCTGAGAAATAAGAAAAAAAATATATATTTCGAAGAGATGTGAAGTCCAACAACACGCAGTGAGGCAGCGCGGCGGACATTTCCTTGCCCTAAAACCCTCTCAGAAATGAGAGGAGGCCTGTGCCCAGCAGTGGGACGTATTTATAGGCTGTAACTTTATATAATTTGTTTTATGCATCCCCGTAAATATAAGAAAACACTATGTAAACCCTTGCACCGTCAGCCTGGCTCGATGTAACAATGTAACTGAGCCACAGCAGAGCACTAAAGAAACATGTATGGTTTATCAAGCTCTTTGTTACAATATAAGAGAGTGTGTAGCACTAGATTCTTACTGCTTTTTACTGTGTTCATGTCTTTCTCACACTACAATAGATGACACAGCATGCATATTAACCACGCCCGCCGACGAGTTCGAGAAATCCACTAGTGTGCTCTTAATGGAAAAATATCCAGATAAATTAACTGAAATAAAGATGATACCTGTGCTCTAGCTGAGCTACCCGCGTTGTTTGTGCCAGATTGATCTCCGGTTTCAGCTTTAGATGTGCAGTCACTAATTCTCCATGCTTCTTTTTGCCGTTGGTTGCTAGGTATTCCCTATAAAATAAAAACAAGAATTGAGTAAAAGATTTCACTCAGAAGCCTTTTCATCGTTCTTTTCTTTATCGGCACGTAAAAGTTCACTGATGGACATGGGATTGTATCGCTGTACAATCTTTTTAGAATATCCCAGTAGCCTCTCACATTACTCACGGAACAAAATAGGGTTTTTTTTTATAGGATCGAGTGACAAACAAGCACACAGTCCACCTGATGATAAGTGGTTGCTGTGGCCTGTGTGTTGTTTATCTTCGTTTGCGAATCAAAACGCAGATGCGTTGTCACCTGTGAGGACTAAGATGGAATGCCTCTTTTCCAGTAAAAAGGGTCTCCGGTTCTCTAAACTCACAATACGAAACACAGCAGTGTTAAACTGCCATTTGACGCTGGTATTCTGTGAGAGCGTGGTCTTTCCCCGGTCGAGCCGACCCATTCGTGCTACAACTATACTACTAATATAGCTGCAGCGTGGCTCTACCATAATAGATGATAGAACGTTCCCACTATAGAAGTCAACTTGTGAAAAAATTGTTGAATGTTCATTAATGTCTGGGTATTATTTATATTTTAGAAACATTTTGTAGTTTTTTTTACAGAATAAGAGTGACAAACGAGCACACATTGCACCTGCTGGTAAGTGGATACTGCAGCCCATAGACATCTACATTTAACCTCAATTAAGAATCAAAATGCAGATGCGTTGTCAGCAGCATCGAGCTGCTGTGTTTCTGTGAGAGCGTGATCTAGCACAATACACTTATTTACAACTTAAGCTGCAGCGTGGCTCTACCATGTATAAAAGTGCTGTTACGATCTATTCACAAAGCCACATGATCCAGACAGTCAAATTTCCAAGATTAATATTGTGATTATAGAATAGAATAATTTTTATTCAATATAGATTATTACATAATACTTATTGGATTTTTTTTTTATTTACCAATGGATCTCAGTGTGCCCCTGTATATTTTATATACTGCACAAATTTTTCCAAAAAAAAAAATCAATTAATTAACAGTTGTGACTATGATGTTAAAAAATATCATTTGAGTTTATTTCTTTAACCTGTTATTAAAAAGTTACAAACTTCAATTATTTATAGCGACATATATTATAATCAAAAACAGGTAGCATAGCTCATATTCTCTTTGATGATTATTAAAACAATGTATGTTCAGTTGTCTAAGAGTATTGAGTAAAAAGTTCAGAAAAGTTAAATTAAATCCAACACTCTCTTTTTTATTATATGATTTAAAACTGATAAAGTAAAAAAGTGCGAGGTTCATTTAATTAGAAACCTCACCTAAGTTTTTCAGCTTTAGGATCTATTTGTTCCCCTTCTTCTAATTTCAATTCTTCAAGCAGTTTCTTAGTAGAATTAATCTGAGCTGCCAACTTACTATGTTCTTCCTGTAATTAAAAGAAAATATTTATTTATTGAATGGTCTTGGGTTTGAATTACAGCTGAAACCAATACTAATGCAATACAAAAATTCCCTAAGTATTAACTCTAAAATTGCTAACGCTACTTGTATGTGTATTATTATTTCACAAATATTTTATTTTCCTAGGCCAGGGGTGGCGAACCTTTATGTATTAATGTGTCATTTTTCTAAAGAATGTTTAATGAGGCCATCGACGTGGCGTAAAATAATTTTGACTTCGTGATTACCGCCGCCCCGAGCACCGCGCCCGAGCACTCCGTAGTAGCTGTTATATCATAGATTGTCATAAATAGTTATGAAAGTGGGTACTTGCATAACGTTGTTAAGAAATAATGTTAGTTAAGTCAATCAGTTTGTGATTAGTTTTGCTACCTAGCACAATACACTTATTTATCTAAATTACGGTGTTTTATTGGATCTAACAGTAGCGTAGGATCACTCACATTCGTTCGTAATACAATACTTCATAGTGAACTTTGTGATCGGTGGCGTACCCAAAATATTCTGTTGCGTGCCATTGGTTCGCCGTCCCTATCCTAGGCCATAAACAGGAAGTTGAGAGATGCAGGTGGCTCAGGACCGTGTTTTGTGGCATTTCTTGAAGAAGGTCTATGTTCAGCAGTGGACTTAGCAAAGTCTGTAATAATTATGACGATCAGATGGCAGGGCTTTTTTACCAAGGAGCCAGTCTGAGTTATTACGACAACCTATTTCTCCAGTTTCAGGTGTCTATGGTTGACGTCTATGTGGTCAACATCTCTCTGGCTCTCCGTACCCTGTAAGCTTAGCAGCATAAATTATAATTTTTGGATGTCGTGGGTTTTAATTTTTCGGTGCGGAACCCTAATTCTTATTTAGTTTAATAAAGTGATCTTAATAATAAATAAATTTACACACAGGGACAGTTGACTGATGGAGGTAATTAAAACCATGACAATATACAGTACCTTTTCACTTTCTGAAGCTTTATCTCTCTGTTCTGTAACTTGTTCCAGTAACTCTGAGAACTCACATCTGAGTCTGTTGTATCGCTCGAATGGAGTTTCTGGTTCACCCTCTGCTGCCAATTCCCACTCACCAGCTCTGTGTATTAAATGACTTTTTAACTTACTTATTTTGAATTATTAACAAATATAAGCATCACAAGATAAATATAGCTAAGCATTCTATTTAAGTCTGCAGGGATAATAGTGTATCTACATATTGATTTCTAACAGATGCAGGTATCTTTGGGCCACAGGATTTACTTACCATCAGATGAATGGAAAGCCATGGTAGCTCAGATAGTTAGCGCACGCTGTAAGTTTCACAGTACACAAGCAACCCAGGTTTCATCCCAGCCCACACCAATGAAATTGTTAATTGCAATTTTAGGTGCTGATTTACCACATGCTCGGCGATGAAGGAAAACATTGTGGGGAAACCTGCATGTCTGGGAAATGTGAAAAAAAATATTTTGAAGACATGTGAAGTTTACCAACATGCATTGGGGCAGCGTGGCAGACATTGCCTGGCACAAAACCCTCTCAGAAATGAGTGGAGGCCTATGCCTAACAGTGGGATGTATATAGGCTGTAAGTTTTAGATAGACGGTACTCACTTGTTACACTTATTCTACAAAAAAAAAAACAAAGCATTGGCTAGTACCTCTAGTTGTTAGTTCACTCACATGGGATCAATGAAAAAGATAAATCCAAAAATGACTGTAGAAATATACACATTTCTGTAGGAAGTATAATTTTTGTTGATAAGGCTTCCTAGTCTTTAATAAATGTAATGTAATATATCATTTTCTACATTATGGTCTTAATATTTATCTATAAAACTAACTTGGCAAAGTTACCATACTAGTGATGCCACAATGTGCCAGTTACTTTGCCATGTTTTGCTACAACCAAGGGTTGTCATTTTCAACCTACATTTTTAACAATGATTTAAAGAGAGGTTTCTGTACTTAACATTCTATGTATGTATGTTTGGAGTGATGTTTCTCCATAGCAGCCCATTAGAACAATTTTTACTAAATAAGCTGTCAATCAATTGATCTTTATAAAAAGTGAAGGAAAAGAAAAGAGAAATCTATATTATTTTTACTGTGTTGTATAAATAGATCATTGTGGATGTGAATAGTTGAGCCCATACCTGTATCCGATTCGCGTTTTCCTACTTAATCTGTCCGAAAAATCAACTGTACCAGTCAAAAATTTTCCTTTAAATTTATTAAAGGAGTCTTTGACAGACAGGTGCAATTGTTCAATACTTTCGTTTTCTTCTTCTTCGTAAGGGTCAGGTTGATCAGCTTCAGGTAGGTCACCGGTTTCATACACATCGGGTTGATCGTAAGCCTTAAAGATTATTCAGCAATCATAAAGTTATAAAATTGATTTATCTCAGGAAAGTTAGTTCGATAATACTTACTATACCAGGAAGATTCTCATATTTTGGATCTGCCATATTATTTTAAATCAAATGTCGTGAGAATAATTAAGTAATTAATAATAATACTTGGGTAGGTAAGAATAATTTGGAATTTTATAAAAACTAACACTGTATGTGTATGATCTGTATAAATGACGTCAATTTTTCAAAGAAATTGTCAAATGTCAAAGTCAGGCAATGATTTTTTAACATTTTTGGCGTGAATACTTGTCTTTTAAGCCTTGTCTTCATTTCATTCCCTTTATACAGGAAGTGCTGCCATCAAAATCATATTTTCATAAAAAAAATTGTAGGATAGGGTTATAAACGATCACACAGTCCACTTGATGGTAAGTGGTTACTGTGACCCATAGACATCTACATTTATCCTCAATAAAGAATCAAAATGCAGATGCGTCGTCACACGTGAGGACTAAGATGGAATGCCTCTTTTCCAGTAAAAAGTTATAGTTATATGAAGTCGCGCAGTGTGGGCACCAATATGGTCATGTTTACAGACTTTCTTCTTAATGCAATGGATAATAACCCCCAGGTTGATGTCGTGTACACCGACTTCTCCAAAGCTTTTGACAAAATTAACCATGACATACTTCTAAAAAAGCTTTGGAGATTAGGAGTGTATGAAAGTCATATATACGAAATCGCAGTCAGGCAGTCTGTTTGAATGGTTACTGCTCGTCTTTTCTTGCGGTCCTTTCTGGGGTCCCACAAGGCTCTCATCTGGGCCCTGTGTTTTTTGCCTTGTACAACAAAGACATAGGCGATGTGTTACATAACAGCCATCATCTATTGTATGCAGATGACACCAAACTTTTCAGGACAATAAATTCTATTGAAGATTGCCGCAAACTACAATCGGATATTGAGCGCTTATGTAATTATTGTGAAAGTAATAGCTTGTACCTCAATGCAGATAAATGTTTTATAATAACTTACTCTAGAAAATCAAACCTCTTAACTTATAATTATACTCTTTTTGAGAAGGCTCTTAGTCGTGTTAAAAACATTCGTGACTTGGGCATCAACATGGACGATCAGGTTTCTTTCAATAACCACATAGATTAAGCTATAAAAAGAGCTTTTAGAAGCCTCGATTTCATTAATAGAATAACTAAACCATTCAATAAGACTATCACTCTTAAAATCTTTTTTTTCTCATTTGTAAGATCCATTCTTGACTTCGGCTGTATAGTGTGGTGTCCATTTTATAAAAACCACATTGATAGAATTGAAAAGGTCCAAAAAACATTTATTAATATTTTAAATTACCGCTGCGACCTTTATGGCGAGCTGTATATTAACTCCCTTCATAAACATAAAATGTTGAGTCTCAGTGATCGCCGTAAATATTCCGATATCATTTTCTTGTATAAAATTCTAAATAATAAAATTGACTGCTCTCAACGTGTATTTCAAACATTCGTATCACCTACACTTCGAATAAAATATACACAAAACTGCTTTATCTCCCGTTCGTTAAAATTATACAATAAAGAATTTGTAAATCTCGATCTCTTTAGTTGCTCCTTAAAAATTCTTAAACGAAGTATGTATCTTTAAAAGTTATTCAGATAAATACTTAACAGCGTAACATTCGGTAATCTCTACGATGTATTAATTGTTGTCCCTTATAAATGTATGTTTTTCAACTTTAATTAAGTAACCTATTTTAAGCTTTACTGTACTGTTGTTGTTACATAAAGATAAATTTACTACTCAGCTTCAACTAACGTGGGTAAATATTTCAACAAGCTAAATTGAAATGTTATTCTATGTGTATTTTTTCGGCACTCGTTGTTTGTTAATTATGTAATGTTATAATATTGTATTTTCTTTTTAATGACTGTATGTGTCACAATAAATTAAAAAAAAAGGGTCTCCGGTTCTCTACACTCACAATACGAAACACAGCAGTGTAAAACGTGGTCCTTACCTGGTAGAGCCGACCAATTCGTGCTACAACTATACTACTAATATAGCTGCAGCATGGCTCTACCACGTATAAACGTTAAGGGTTTTTTCATTAATTCATTTATTAAAGCCTCTAAAAACAATAAACAAACAAGGATCACTCCTTAAATAATCCAACAAGGAGGATACTTGCTACAATAACCACGCTTGGCAAGCTTAGTTTTTTATTTTCTAGTTGTTAATAAGAAGATGCAATTACCCATATCCTGTTTTGTCTCCCCTGTTTCGCTTCTTACGAATCCCAAGGGACAATTTGGGGTAGTGTATATTCTTACGCCACCACTACACAGAAAATATTAGTTATTAAATTATAATATTAAGACAAAACGATTCACGTAAGAATCATTAAAATCAGCCCACTCGTTTGGTCTACGCCATATAGGAACAAATAAACATACATATATATGTCTACACGGGAATGTGTTTATCGGTCTATATAGACTGATAAACACATTCCCGTATAGTGGCGGGCAAGAATAGCCACTACCCCATATCTTCCCGTGAGTGTCGTAAGAGGCGACAGAAGGAAACTAAGACAGAAGGTGGGCAGCAGCATCTTTCTGATAACAGCAAAATAACAATAAAAACCTGCGGTTGCCCACCCGCTTACCAAGCGTGGCTACTATAGCAATATACCTCATGATGAAATTTACGAAGAGATGGCTCTCAGTCCCTGGCAGCTCCACTATTCCTGGCTATGGTGTCATGGTAATGGTGGGGCAGTGGGTGCTAAGGATCTGCAGTGGAGGTTCGGTTGCCACCTACGAAGACTCGACCTGGAAACATATAACGCACGCACCTTGAGGACTGACGAGAAGATCCTGGAGCTGGAAGAAGAGATAGGCAAGTAGCGCTGGAATATTATAGGATTATCCAAGATCCGAAGAGAGGGGGAGGACACGGTAATCCTCGAATCCGGCAACTTGTTCTATCACCGGGAGAGCGACCATCTGCCACAAGGAGGTGTCGGATTTATCGTTCACAAATCTCTCATTAACAACGTTGTAAAGATTGGGAGTGTGTCGACGAGGGTTGCATACCTTATAGTCAGAATCACCAACCTCGGCAAAGCCCAATGAGAAGATGGAGGAAATATATGAGGATATATCAAGAGCCATGCATTCTCCAAAACCCACTATACGGTGTTAACAGGAGACTTCAAGGCAAAATTAGGCAAAAGAGAGAACGGTGAGTTGAAGGTAGGGAAATTTTGAATAGGGCGACTGAACCCAAGAGGCTGGCAGCTAGGCGACTTTATGGCGAAAGAGAGACTCTTTACGATGACTTTTGCTGCCAAAAGCGGCCCCACAGAAAGTGGACTTGGACGAGCCCTGACGGTTCGACAAAAAATGAGATTGACTTCATTATGACGCCAGACGACAACTGTTGTGTGATGTCTAAGTGATCGCGAGAGTGAAAACCAGCACCGATCACTGAATGGTAAGAGGCAGACTGAACCTAAACGTTAAGTTAGAGAGGTCACGTCTAATGAAGTCAAGCAGTCTATCCCTCTCGTGCACTAATCCAGTCTTGAAAACATTCAGCATGATTTACAAAATCGTTTTTAGTGCCTGAAAGAGTGCAACGCAGTAGATGATATGAATAACAAGCTCGTGGAAACTGTCCATGCAGTCGGAGCTAAGTTCTGCCAGATACGCCGCAGAAGAATACAAAAACTCTCCGATCACACTTTTAATCTCATGGCAGTTAGACGGGAGACGAAGCTGCAGTCTTTAGCAGATTTGATAGCATACAGGCAACTGAACTGTAATGTAATGATGAGGCAACTGAACAGACAGACCTCCAAATACATGTGATGCGACTTGCGCAACTGTAATACAGATCGTATTGAAGAAGCAATTGAGTGAAACCAGTGGCTCCAAAGTCTTTTCCAGAGATATTTCTGCCAAAAAGAGCCAACTGTCGAAGCTGATGACCGAATGTGGCAGTATCGTTTCCGGAACATCGGGGTTGAATCCACACACAAGTGTGAGTAACGATCCAAGAGCAAATCTTATTCGACACTATTCCGATGATATTCCAGACGTCGGTCTAAACGAGATTAGAATGGTTCTTTTGCACCTTAAAAATGGTAAGTCCCCGGGTTAGGATAGAATTACAACAGAGCTTCTGAAAGCGGGTGGACAACCGGTACTTGAAGTCCTTCAGAAGCCCATCCTCCATGATGATACTACTCTGGAGGCAAGGAGCAGATGTGCTCGTGTGGTCTTCTTCTCTTCAAGAAAGGTTATGACACTCTCTTGAAGAACTATAGACCGATTTCCCTTCTGAGCCGCGTCTACGTGCTGTTTTCGAGAGTCATTACGAATCGTTTCGCTCGCAAACTCAACGACTTTCAGCCTCCCGCACAAGCCGGTTTATGAAAAGGCTTTAGCACCATAGATCACATATAATATATTCTTCAGCAAATTGTACAGAAGACGAAAAGAACAATCAGCCACTTTGTCTTGCGTATGTGGACTATGAGAAAGCAATTGATTCCGTCGAAATTTGGGCGGTGCCGCAGTCCCTACAGTGGTGCCAAGTTGACTGTCGGTATATTGAAGTGCTGACGTGTTTGTAGAATAGGGCTACGATGGTTATCCGAGTACAGAACCAGAGTACGAAACCTATCCAACTGCAGAGAGGTGTAAGTCAGGGTGACGTTATATCCCCGAAACTCTTCACCGCTGCATTCGAAGACGTTTTCAAGCTGCTGGACTGGAAAGGATACGGAATTAACATCAATGGCGAGTAGATCACTCATCTTCGATTTGCCGACGATAAAGTCCTTATGGCAGAATCGCTGGAGGACCTAGTTATGTATCCTATAATGTCCATTTCACTCCTATGCCGTTAGAAGTTGGGAGCACTAAGCTCAAAGTTGTTGATGAGTATCTTTTCGTCAGGTATACGTCAAAATTTGCAACCAGTTTTACAACCAGTGCCTGTTGCCAGTGAAGACTTATGGATCTGAAACGTGGTCCATCACTGCGAACTATGGAGAGGGCTATGCTCGGGGCTACTTTGCATGATAAATTAGAAATGAAGATATCCGTAGTAGAACAAGAGTAACCGGCATAGCCCAACAAAAGCACAAGTGGCAATGGGCTGACCATATTGCTCGAAGAACCATATGGGGAAAGAAGCATGACGGGGAAAGAAGGTTCTCGAGTGGCAGCCTCGTATCGGTAGGCGAAGTGAAGGGCGACCCCTCACTAGACGAAATGAGGACCTGGTAAGAAATGCAGGAAGTCTATGGATGCAGGTGGCTCAGGACCGTGCTTTGTGGCATTCCTTGGGGGAAGCCTATGTTCAGCAGTGGACTTGTGAATGGCTATAATGATGATGATGATGAAACATATTACCCTCCGCAGTCGGGTAAAATCTATAAGATAGTAAAACATTTTGGGAAAATATCAACAAGCTCGTTATGGTTACACCAGCACCACCCATAATACAGATAAAGCATCCATCAGCATAAATACATAAACGCTGAGTATGTAGTAATTTAAGTAGACTGTAAGCATAGGATTAAGGATTGTAAAAGACAATGGTCAGAATAAATTCACATCTATCTCTGTGAACACGTAGTTTGTATTTAGTTTTAAAAAAGCTCTCGGCAGCTCCCGCAACTTGACTAGCTTGTTTTCATTTAGGCTTAATAATAGCACAGAATAAATAATAGTATAAGAACTAACTGATCGCTCTCTGATAGCAAACTTGCGAGTTTAAACCTAGTTACAACGTCTCTTATGTTCATAATACTTTGCACGACTCGGATACGCTTCGTTGGGCGCGCGAACTAAGATTAAGTAAATATGTTAAGAAATTTGTTACAAATTTGTAAAAAAATGTGTATTACTAGTTAGGTATAATGTAATATGCTGTTAATTATTATAGTATATGTAAGCTACTTTAATTTTATGTATTATAATGAGTATGTATTTATTTTAGTGTAAATATGTTATATTATATTTTAATATTTTGTAATATTCATTATTTGTTAGTTTTGTGTAAGTTGTATTAATATTGTATACATTTAACAATTTTTTTGTTCTACTAGGGACCTAATATTGTTGTAGTTTGGTATGAATATATATTGTAATTTACTAATAGTTCACTGTTCCATTATGTAAATTCTATATATTTTTACAAAATCAATAGATTTTGTTTTTAATGTAAAATTTTAATTGTCGCTTAAATGTAATAATGGATTTAGGTTCTTTTATATTTTTTCGGCAGTTTATTATAAAGTTTTGCACTCTTATACAATATGGTTCTTTCAGCGTAATTTGTAAGTTTCACACTTTATTAAATTAATTTCGTGCCTCTTCGAAAATTAACTTTCTTATTTTTGAGCTTTGACAGATATAGTCTTTAATGCGGGCTGGGGACCCTTTATAGACTTGGGGCCCTGGTCTGCAACCCAAAAAGCCCATATAAAGTTCCGCCTTGAGTGCCGGTGAACGACATTAACTATTTGCTTGGACTTGGTGCAGATTGTTAACGTACAACCGCTTTGCCCACTATTTTACTTTTGCATTTTTTTAATATTATTTCCTATTCCTTCATTTCATAATTATAACCTAGTACTCCTTAATGGTTTGTGGATAAGACTATTTAACTACAATTTTCTTATTTCAGTTTTGTTTATTATAATCTGTTCTAACTTTAGCTGTAAAAATAATCATATTTTAATAACACTATTAACATATTATTTAAAGTAATAATCAATTAATTAAATACTGAGAATGCTCAGATTAATCATTTAAAGAAAAACTTGAACAGATCTATGAAGCATCATTAGTATGTGGATCTACGGCATATATGCCTAGCAGTGCCACCTTAATAATTTTGTCACTAGATCTGGTGACTTTTACTTCTTTGGCGATTTATTGCTGTCTTTTTGGAAATTTTTATTTATTTAGCTTTTTTAGCAATATATGAGTCCAACTTATTATCACAGTATAAAGTTTCTATGAAATATTAACTACCGAAAATAAATAATGATTTTAATTTAAAAAATATGAATAATATTTCTTGGTAATGAGGACTAACGATCTTCCCGGACCGAGGTAAAGTTTTTTGTTACACAATGTTATTTCATTGTGTGCATGATAGTGTAATGCTGCAGCTATATTCATTGTATAGCTGTAGCACGAATAGGTCAGCTCTACCCGGGAAGGAACACGTTCTCATAGAATACCAGCGTAAAATAGCGGCTTAATACTGCTGTGTTTCGTATGGTGACCCTTTTTACTGGAAAAGAGGCATTCCATTTTAGTCCTCACGGCTGACAACGCATCATCATCATATTTCACCCCATTCCATAGTTGCACTACCTTGGTGGTAAAAAATTCATGGTTGCTCTCATTATTATATAAGTATCTGTTACTTTGATGTATATTTAATTAAAAAGGGAAGATATTTTTTTTGTTGTTCAACCCTGAAATGACTGAAAATTAAAAAAATCTGATTGTTTGTTTTCATATTTATTTGTTGATTCAATAAAAAAGTGGAATTGAAGTGTTTTGACATAATATATTATAATATAGTTTTTTATACCTAAAATTTAGTGATTCCTGGTGACTTTTCGCATAGATTAATTTAATTCAATCTGGATAATTAACCGGATATAAGAATAAACCGGATGGCCTAAAGGTCTAGATACCAGGCCATATACTCCAAAAAAATCCAGAAGGGAATTTTGGCGGGAACTTGACCGGTGGCGGTTTGCTGCTCCTGTATTATAGTTTGAAGTGGATTTTGATTTGTAAAAGTGGTGCGATTTTATGTATTAACTGTCTACGTATGCAAACTATTAGTGGAAATGGTGAAACAAGTGCTCTGATGGTGATGGATTCTCAAGATAAGCTGTTTGTCTGCGTAGGCGCCTTTAGATATCATCGCCAACTGTCAACTGTCTGCTGGCTCAAGTTGCCGTCGAAATCTCCCAAGGGCTGCACAATGTGACGCATCAATATAATATTGTGAAGCAGTGAACTATGAAGAATAATGGTACGTTTAGGGAAATTATAATAAACCAAATAAAAATACTCAAGACTTGGCCTAAATGTCTAGATACCAGGCCATAAACTCCAAAAAATAAAAACGGAAAGGATGGACACGTCACACGTCAACTATTTGACTTTGCTCTCGGTGAGTCATAGATATTTCGATTTTCAAGTCGGTCAGTAGTAAAGTAATTTCTCGTCATCTTTATTGTAATCCTTTCTTCAGCTAGGCGCTTTTTCTAAAAAGTTAATTAAAGTTATTCAACATGAGTTTGCAGTGGACCATAATTGCGTCATTTCTATACGCCGAAATAGCGTTTGTGCTATTACTTACTTTGCCGATTGCAAGTCCTTCGAAATGGCAGAAATTTTTCAGATCCAAATTTTTAGCGTATATCAGTGGACAAGCATCTATGTACTTCCTTGTGTTGATTGGAGTATTGATTTTATGTTTGCTCGATGCAATTCGGGAAATGCAAAAGTATTCAAACATAGAGACGACTGATCATCAGCATCTTGATGCCGAAATGCAGGGTAATATGCGTTTGTTCCGAGCCCAGAGGAACTTTTACATTTCTGGATTCGCACTGTTCCTACTGATTGTCATTCGGCGATTGATACAATTGATTTCTGAATTGGCGACTGTGCTGGCTACATCTGAAGCTAATTACCGGCAAGCGCAAAGTGCTTCTGTTGCTGCTAAGTCACTTCTTGAGCAACACGGATCTGGTGACGAGAAGACCAAGAAAGAAATTGAAGATCTAAAATCTCAAATTTTACAGCTTGAAAAGGACTTGGCTAGAGAGAAAAAAGACAAAGAAGCTGTTAAATCTCAAGCTGAAAGTCTCAATAGAGAATATGATAGACTTACTGAAGAACACAGTATTCTACAAAAGAAAATTACTGTGGCTGGTGGTGATAAAAAGGATGCATAAATTGTAGTTTATGGGCAGAATACATTGGGCTATCAGCATATAATATCTTATGCATAAAAGACATATTTATCACTAAATTGTAATTGAATGTGAGCATGTAAAAACCTTAACTTAATAGTTGAGCAGATAAGGTATTGTCTTAAGATTCATGCAATACATTATTGCATATTTTTTTCATATAATGCTTTTTGTTCCTACATGTTCTGTCTATTATGTTAACTAGAAGTCTGAAAAAATTGTATTGGTTGAATGTCTTAGTGAGTTTTTGTTACTTTTTTTATGTGTATAGAGTTAGATCTTAAAATGTTTCTGTAATTGAGACTTGTAAAAGTCATTATTTACCCCTTAAGAAGCAATTAACCAATGCATTTTTGTATTTTTATAGCTTTGTTCGTAATTTATATTGCATACTAAGCACGTTTAAGTTTTTGTAGATTATTTATGTAGACATTTTGTTTATATTTGTTGATGTGCAGAGTCCAGTAAATGTGTCTGTAGTCAGTTTGTAAATACAACAGTACAATAATAATTTATACATTTGTTTGTAAATCTGAAATGTGATAAAAAAGTTGTATATACTTTTTTCACAATTATTAAAGCTTAGTTCAGACTTTTAAAATATATGGCACATTATCCATCACCATTTATTTTTATGAACATGTTCACACTATGATAACATATATACTGAGTATAAAATTTAAAGGATTGCTTTGCTTGCACAAGAATCAATAATATGCTATATCCACTGAGCCGTCAAATTCTCTTAAATTCCTGCAAAGCTATTGTCGTGCTCAATTTCTAAATTTATTTACAGTGTTGCCAGTTACATAAGTTATTGACATTTATGGAAGGCTTGTTGATAAATGAAGCCTGATAAGAAATAATTTTTAATCTGTACTTTGTGGACAAATTTTAAGATATTGTTAGTTGAAAATTGTTATTAATTCACACCGCTGGTGAACCAGGTTGTCAAATTCCTGCAAAGGAAGCAACACCTCATTGAATATACTATATAGCAGAATAGTAAAGCTGTGCCTGAACTGAGCTTTAAGTGTTACAAAAGCAATGTGGGCAAATGATACCGCTGTTTTATTTTGCACTAGTCTTTTAACTTATTAAATATTTGTACTTTAAATAAAGCATGGTACTAAACAGTAACTACTCTCTATTTACTAAGATCATTGTACTCATTGTTGTTTTTTAAAATCATCAATCTATCTGGTTGAATTATTGACTCGTTTGTTGTTTTGTATTGCACATGTATAAGTATAGAGCACATATTAATGGTGAACTTTAACATTTGGTGAATATTACTTGCTAATAACTTAATGGTTTGTTAAAGTATTGCATCAGGTTGGGATAAGGATTATATTTATATGGGGGTGTTGTTGTAAATTAAATTTGTATTTTCCATTGAAAATGTTGTTTTATTCCATAACAATTATATTGCATATTTGAATTTAAAATGTCTATTCTTACATAAGAAAGGTCTGAGTGGTAAAACAATTGTCTTTTACCAATACCATAATGTTTACTGACATCAATATTCAAGTCAATGAGTTATTTCTGTTTGGGTGTGTGCTTGCACAAGATTCATTTTGAATCTGTCTGTAGCAAAAACATTAAGCCTGTTATATAAGGCCCACTGTGGCAACTTCTAATTCTGAACCTGAACCTGAAGATGACATTTTAATAGTTTTGAAGGCTATTACAAAGGTTCTGTTTGTCTGTTGAGAGTCTTGTTTTAAATCTTTGATGCTATTTTTTCTCGAGAATCATTTATTAAATTGTTAAGCAATATCTTTCTAACTCAATCTAAATTGTTTAAAGTCTCTCAAAGTATCTTAGGAAAGCTTTAAGCTGTCGCCACCCTGCTGTCCCCCTCACTCTCTACATGGTGAAACACTAGATGAGTAGTTACATACAATATGACAATATCAAACAACATTACAGTTCATCTAGTGAAAAGTGACAGTAATCTTATTGACTTTCTTAACCTTCAAACTAGAACATAGTACTGTTCCATTTCAACGGAAATAATAGATCTTTACCTGTGAAATTGCTGTCCTGCAGTATTGCCCTAAAATAAAATAAAAAATAATTTTTGTTTTTCTAGGAATTCTAATTTCCAATTGATTTTATTTTAAAATCATTGAATTTTTTTTTCAAAATTAGTCATTAAGTTTTTTTGATTAACATTATGTTTTCATTGCATTTGAATATTTTTCGTCATCATGGATATGTTAAAAATTTGAGTAATTATCAAATATGAGTACCATTGTGGCAGCAACGCAGTACAAGTGGCACTTTTTGGTGGTCTAGCGCCGGTGTGATTCATCACACCTTCTTACCAAACGGGATGAGCATTACTGCAGATGTGTACTTTGAAGAACTGAACACAATGATGGAGAAGCTCGCACGTCTCTAACCCGTTTTGGTCAATCGCTCGTCCACGCTGCTCCTTTAACACATCTCCAAGTTACAAGAGTTGGGGTTGGAAGCTCTGTGATCCGCCTTATGTCTACTATAGTCACCACACGTTGCGCCTACAGACTTCTACTTTTTCCAGAATTTGGATAACTTTTTGGCGGGAAAAAAACTCAATACCTGTGAGGCAGTACAAAATGCCTTTGAAGAATTTGTTGCCTCCCGTCCAGCTGATTTTTTCAAGAAGGGCATCAATAAACTGCCACTGCGTTGGCAAAGATGCATCGATTGCATGGGTAATTACTGATTACTTTGATTAATAGAAATAAAAAATTACAAAAAAATTACGTTAAATTATTTCATAAAAAACGGCAATTTCATAGGTAAAGACCTAATAAAGGGATAGTTTCGACCAATACAGACAGAGTTCTAGTTAAAATAGGAGCCCTACTATTGAGGTAATTGTTTTTAACTAAAAATAGAAATTTGATTCAAAGTTTTATCTATCTACAGGAAGTTAACGGTAGGTGTCTCAAGAATAAATTGTTACTATTTTTGTCGCTAGTAGTTATGCCGCGCGCCCTTGTCCCAAGCCTCGCGCGTTGATTTATTAATAACCCTGCTGTCCAATTTTTCCACTTAGTCCGATCTTCAGCTTCATGCATCCACTCACCAGTTGCCTTTCGCAGATAGTCGCTCCATTTAGGCAGGGGTGACGGGGGACCCACATTACGTTTACCTAAGCACGGCTCTTTCTGATACGTCTATTCCAACGATTGTCACTCCTGCGGCAAGCACAATGCCACGTAAGTTTGCGTACACGGTAAACTATGTAGAAGACTGGTGCACCGGCAGATTACGATAAAGACCCGAGAAACTGCGAGTACAGATAGCTCTTTTCATCACTCGCTGAGCTTGTGAAGTAGTTGCACCGTAACCGGCAGGTTGCACTGGTGGAAAATTCGTCTTTTACAGACTTTGCGGTATGGGCAGCGAGAAGATCTGACCAAGCTTCTTGAATGGGGGAAGGGGCATGGTCCCGGCAGATTTTATTTAGGGGTGGGATGTTGGGAAAGAAAAACCAGCTTCCGACTTAACGTTTAAATGATATTGGTAGCACATGCGTGCGTTCGTTCGTTTGTTACAGGCCATCACAAGTCTGTTGCCGAATATAGGCCTCCCAAAAGGAATACCTCAAAGCACTGTCCTGAGCTTCCTGCATTTAAAGACTTTATACTAAAGGCGGCTCTTCACGTTGGCCAACATACTGGCGAATATGTTGGCCAATAACGATGGCCATCGTGTAGAGCGGGTGTTTATGCTTAAAACAGAAATTTTATTTCTTGACGGCTCAGTGGCGTAGTGCTTTAGCAATGAGTTGCTGCGCTGGGGATCGCGGGTACAAATCCCGCACGGAACAAGTATTTGTATGGCCTGCAAATAATTGCTCCGGGTCTGGATGTTTGTCCTTATGCAATTTATGTTTGTAAACTACCTCCACGATACAGAAGAAAATCAAAGTATGGGGGTAACGTTTTTTTTTAAAAAAGACTTGTGTTTCACAAACAATTTTCGGCTTGGTAAGGCTCTATAAAGCGAAAAGTTTTTCCATTGGTCATTGTTACTGCCATTACGTAGACACTAGTTATGATGCGTGCATATAAAATTTAAATCAGGTGCGTGCAATCACTCTGGGAGCTCGTAGCAAACTGAACGTGCGCCCAACGTGTGGACGCGGCGGCCAATACTCTGCCACAACCCTTTGATCTTTTGTAAAAAACCGACACCACACGGATCTCGCGCCAACTTGTGGGTCGTTCCAATACATACCAACGTAAGCATAAACACCCGCTCTACACGATGGCCATCGTTATTGGCCAACATATTCGCCAGTATGTTGGCCAACGTGAAGAGCCGCCTTAATGCGTTGAATAGATTTCATCCACCATCTCTGTTGGCGAGGATTGCGAAGCGTAGAGATTAATTGCGCGAGCAGAGCAGTGTGTGGGCAGAGAGGGCAACATCGCGGCAGAGTGAGGAGCAGCGCGAGAAGCATAGTGTGACTGCGCCATATGACAAGGCCACTAATTAGACTAACGTTTCGTTCCAATTCATGTGCAGTCCATCCAACACGGGAGGATTTAATAAGGCTATTCTTAGATTTCCCTGCAACGGTATGAGATAGATATTTTTAAAGTCATTTTTTGAAATGCATATTATTTACGTTACGGGTATGAGAAATTTTGGCGGAACTTTATGTGCGGTGTTTGGTTGAAAGCCAATATTGTTAGTATCGAGAGCAGGCGCTGACTAGCCAGCCTGTCAATATTCTTTACGATTCCGGAGAGTGTACGCAGACTGGAATTATATATTTTATAGTATAAAGGTGACAAGAAAACATAGTCTACTAGATATTAAATGGTTATTGTAAATGCCTTATCACTCCTGAGGACTAAAAAGAAATCCTCGTTACGAATAAAAAAAGGATCAACGGTTTCGGTCACACTCACCATACGAAACACACGGCATTATTTACGGTTGCTATTTTATGTTGGTATTCAATGAGAGCGTGATCCATCCTATTTCGACTATCGGGTAACCAGCTTGGCGGGTCTCCAGTCTCCATCCCTTCTTTGTCGACATATCATGACATGCTTACAACCAATGCAATGGGTGGAATAATTTACCAGCGTTTGTCTTTCGTTTCGATTACTAGGTGCGCCTAGGTAAGAGTAAATAGGCTTTTCATACAACAGAGTGCGATTTACCATTTAGGGCTTCATTTCTTACTACTAGGTGGGATTGTCGTACAGTACTGGCTTACAATAAGTATGTAATATATCCGCGTCGTTTATACTTTGGTAGTATACATAATTGGATTAAGACGCCGTAATCGAAATCTGTTTGACCAACTAAATATGAAACTGTAAAGCATATTTAGTTCGACCAACGCGCCCCGCCTTTTGTCTAAAATGCAAGTGTGCGTTGTTATAAATAGCTATATCGTCAGACAGTTATCACATAATTATGTATATGATTACGTTATTATGGTTATGATATCTAAATACTTTATAATTGTCTACCTAGCTCCAAAATTTGCTAAGCCTGCAAAAAGCCTCGGTGTTGTGTCTACTATTATTATTACACCAATTTTGTACACTTAGTATCTCCTCTTTGGTTTTTACGTACTATTTTTATTTTTTGTATATATTTTTTCTTTTTATAAAACGTTACCCCCACACTGGGATTTTTTCTTGTATCGTGGAGGCAGGATTCAAAGCTGCGGCCCTCACGCTAAGTCACTGCGCCACGGAATCGTATCAAAATTGTATGGGTGTAAATTGCTGGTCTATTGTTAGATAAATGTTTTGAGTTTCAGTTTGATCAACGATCATTGATCTATCCTAACGGAACAGAAGTATGGAACTATGAACACCTAGTTCTTTATCGTGGTAGAGCCATGCTGCAGCTATCGACCGGGGAATAACCACGCTCTCACAGAACATCAGTGTATATGATGAGTGTAGCTAATCTGAAACAGTATACTGGAAACGGGACATTCCATCTTAGCCTTCTGGGGTAACAACGCATCTGCATTTTGATTTTTAAGTTCTTAACCGAAGATAGATCGGGGAAGGACCACGCTCTCACAGAATACCAGCGTAAATTGGCAGCTTAATGCTGCTGTATTTCGTATGGTGAGTGTGTAGAACCGGAGACCCATTTTACTGGAAAAGAGGCATTCCATCTTAGTCCTCACGGGTGACGATGCATCTACATTTTGATTCTTTGTCGAGGATTAATGTAGATGTCTATGGGTCACAGCAACCATTTACCATCACGTGGACTGTGTGCTTGTTTGTCACCCTATCCTATGAAAAAATGTCGATGGGTCACAGCATTCACTTAAAATCAGATGGACTGTGTGCTCTTTTGTCACCCTGATCCTATAAAAAAAATAGTTTATATAAAAAAGATTTTCGCCAACTTGCTGCTGCTGGTCAAAAGGTCTTTCCTATAGTACTTACGGAGGATTATTTTTTGTCGTTACGCAGTACTTACAATCATTTGCAGTGCAATCCATCAATGAAAAAATAATATGTTTCGTTTTATTCTCTAATTAGCTTGTAAGTTACCTTTTATCTTTTCAACCTTCCCTATAGGTACTTGGATATTAGAAATAATGTTGCTTAACAGGAGTCCGCAAGTGAAGCCGCGGGAAAAGTATATTATAAACATAGATAAAATTATTCTAAAACAAATTTGGTAATGTACACTCTCCAGTAATTAAAGAGCAAGTGAGTAAAGTATGCCTATATATGACCCACCGCTGGGCACAGACTTCCTCTCATTTCTAAGAGGGTCTTAGGGCAAAAAGTGTCCGTCGCCCTGCGCTGCCCCAATGCGTTTTGGCGGAATTCACATGTCTTCGAAATATTTATCTTTTCATTTCTCAAACATGCAGGTTTCCTCACGATGTTTTCCTTCACAGCTAAGCTTGTGGTAAATCAGCACTTAAATTTTTATTGGTGACGGCCGGAATCGAACCCGAGTTGCTCGCGTACTGAAATTTAAAGCGAGTGTTAGCTCCTAAACTACCGTGACTCACGGGCTAAGCAAGCCGTGTCCCGTGCAAGGTGAAAGTGGTGAGTAATGAGTATTCACATTTAATAGATGATGACAATCGACTGATGGATTAATAACCTATTTGCCTCCTCTTCATGAATGTTAACCGATATCATCATGTACTCTTCACGAAACTATCGATTTAAAGATAATAATAATAATAATATCCTCCAGACCAAATTTCGGTCACGGCGGCCAGTCTCAACGGAGACCAGGTATTTGCGCAGGACAGGTTTATAGTGTCCCAAGTGTATGCGCAAGCACACGTGCACTTTCTATTCCCCAACTCTCCTCAGAGATATCAGGCGGGGGACTAACAGCTGTACGTGCTTTCCGAGGCACGGGGGTGAAACGCCGACAATTGCCTGACTCCAGGCTGCTAGGTACTAAATTTTTCTTAACAGAAAAACTCAATAACTGATTTTGCCCCGAACCGGGATTTGAACTCGCGGAACCTCATGATTAGCAATAGCTTTTACGACCACTAGACCAACGAGACAGTTGAAATTCAAAAAGTTCTAATTAAATGCGTAATTTTTTTAAACTGGCTTGACCGGTCTGGATTCTAGCCCTTCTGAGCCTTTAAATGTGTAAAAAATAAGGTAATGAAGATAATAAATAAGGTTTTTATTTTATTAAGAAAGTGTTATCTACAACTACAATTATACAAAATCTATTATTTTGTAAATAAAGTATATAAGTATAAAAGTAAGTAAACAATACATTGCATTAGTTTTTGTTATATAGGATAATATATATAAATCTAAAAGCGAACATTAAGTTGATAGATTACAGTTCATCCTTTATATTACGTTCGTTGAAATTTTCGTTCTCAATAAAACCCAGACTGTCCCAGAATGATCTGTGTCCAAAATCAGAGCTCGTCTTCATCGCGAATTCAGTGGGGGAAGCAATTTCCAAGTAATTCAGTTCTTGGGAACCAGGGACTACTGGCGTCCACTGTGGGCCGTTAGTAATTTTCGGAGTGCTGGAAAAGAAACAAAAATTTAAATCATAAGAGATAATATTAACTTTTTTAAACGTTTTATTAATTACGAAAGCAAAAAACTTGGTTCCATGGACTAACATTTATGACAACGAAAAATTTCCATTTGGCTATTCAACGAATTTCACAAATTTTTACAAATGTAGGTCAACGAATATGTCTCAGTGAGGATGGTTTATTCAGTTCGTTAATTGGAAATCTAGCTCTTTTCTTAAACGCCGGCATTTAACTGAATGACTAGCCTTTTATTTTACAACAATAATTCTACTAGAACCACAGAATAAAGAACAGTGCTAGAACAGACACCGCGAACAAAATCTGTGCAGTAGTGCAAGGCCATTACCATATTACCAACTCGAATTTTTCCATATCCGTAGATTGGTATAAAAATTTCCATAGAAATCTATGCTATTTCAAAATATCCGTTGATCTGCAAACTTCTTAAGTGGATCGAAAATTTTTGTTTTTGTCATAGAATAGATCAACATTTAGGAGAAATTCTTTATGTCATGTAAATTCTTATTGTAAGTTTAATTGTAGTTTAACATCGAATCAAGCTGCACATATAAGAAAAAAGTACCATAGAAAATTGATCAAAAATTAATTGTTTTTTTTTTTAATTAAATTATTTTTAGTAAAGCAAATAAAATAATTAACACTTAAATATATGTGGAGTTATAAATGCATCTTTAAGTATTTGAAAAAAGAATATCTGCCTTTCTTATCTGTCAAATTCATTTTTCCCGCTGAGCTATCGATTTTTAAAATTTTCGATCGTTGGCTGTCGATTAAGTTCACGCTCATGTTAAAAAAATTTTTTTTTGTAGTCTTTAAAAATCTAATTATTCTGAAAGGATTTTGAAGCACAAAAAAAAATAATTAACATGGAAATCATATTCTGTAGATTTCAACTCAAATTCCGTAGACGATGAAAAATTTTCGTAGATCTACGGAAAAATCCGTAGATTTGGCTCCGACCACGCGCCTAGCAGACACAGTACCACCCTTTTGAACAAAATACTAAGTACATTTAGGCCCATAGTCTCTTAACGCGTGTTGCTAACTACCAAATTTTGGCGTCTCTTCTAGTACGTACCTAGTACATATTACTTTAATGTAAGGCTTAGAGTTTTCGTTGATAATAAGCCAGACTTAGAGTATTTACGTGCAAAGTATATTATACTCTAATAAGCTACATCTTTCGATACAGCTATTCAGCTGTCAAGCTGCAAGCCACCAGGACGCTTAATTTTGTTAAAAAGCCATACAAAGTTTCTGATGTCATTGATGGTGGTCCATTGAAGTGGATCAATTGTTATAGTAATTAATGAACCATATTATAAATAAAAATAACTTGTTGCAGACAAATATGTAAAGGTAATAATTATTAGATACATTATTAACATATTTACCCTGTAGCGGCGTAACTGTAGAACAAGTCAAGAAGTTTTTCTCGCATTTGCACATCGGCGGGAGTGTAGGCGTCGAAGAACTTGAAGATGAGAAGTATGTCATCTGCATGACTTACGCCTGAGGGTAAAGATCATAGTAAAGTAGTTCCATATTAGTAGTAAGTTCCATATTATTAAAAAAAAAACAATTAAATGAATAAGTCAATATGAATGAGTAAATATGAATGAGTTAATCAATGGAAGATTTTTGTTGTTGGTGCAATTTTATTCAGTAAATTTTTCATTTTGACATGGGTCTTCCCCCATGGCAGAGAGGAATCGAGGTCGTCGTCACGCTTATACATTGGCGAATTATATAGAGGCTGTATTTTAACTTTGCCAATGACGAGATGATTATACCACATTCATTGGTAATTTGCGGAGCTTACGTGTTTTCAAAATATCAATTAACGTGGTAGAGCAACGCTGCAACTATATTATAGTTGTACCATGAATAGGTCGGTACGACTGGGGTAGACACACGTTCTTAGAGAATTTCATTTCATTACAGTCTCTAAAAGTCCATTGTTAAACATAGGTCTCCCCCATAGATTGCCTCATAGGCGGGATTTTGCCATAGTTGCCACGCTTGACAGGCGGCTTGGCAAACGCAGTTTTTTATTATTTTCAGTTGTTACCAGGAAGATGTTGCTGGCCACCTCCTTTCTCTCTGTCGCCTCATACGAATACCAGCGTATAAAAGCAGCTTAATGCTGCTGTGTTTCGTATGGTGAGTGACAAGAACCGGGAACCCTTTTTATTGGCAACGTAGCATTCTTAATCCAGCATAGACATAAGTGTCTGTGGGCCATAGTAGCAACTTACAGATGGACTGTGTGCCCGTTTGTCACGTATATAAAATATTCTTTCTTAGATATAATAGTTTCCTGATCTCTAAACTTTGTCGCTGTGAAAATAGGTCTTTCGCAAATACGGTTTATATAAGTATGAATTACACATCCAAGGAGTAGAAGATACGGTACGCACGAACATTTTAAAACTAGACTTTGTGCACTAGGAATATAAACATACCTAAGGGAACAACAGAAATAGAGCATACACTGTGACCGTAATACGAGCGAGATGTCTATACGATTATCAGAACAACGAGGCTGTCGAGGTAACAATTAGAATCTTGTCCATGTAGTTTTCCAACTGTCCACACAAGTGTAGAATTTTCGCCTCAAATCTATTGGGTGGTAAAATCGTTCCTGACTGACAGTAGTCCAACACTGCTGTTTAGCGGCAGAAACAGGTAAGAGAGTAGTAGTTTTTTTTTTACTTACTATAAGCCAGTAATTGACCACAACCCACCTGGTCGTAAGTGGTGATGCAGCCCTAGATGGTAAATCGCACTGTCTTATCGTAACAAAAGCCTATTCACTCTTGCCTTGAAGACGCCTAGATTGTATTCGGACGGAAAGATAGACGCCGGCAAAGTAGTACCTACCGAGACAGACTGCTGGACAGAAGGGGAGCCCTACCACCTGGTCGAGCATACGTCCATACATGTACTCTCGTGTGCCGTCATATATGTGAGTAAAACACAAACGTATGTGCCCGTACGTCCCTTCGCTTAGAGCAAATGAAGTGTCTATTAATTCGGCTCATCCGTTTGGGAGCTATGATGCCACATACAGACACACATATACACACGTTAAACATATAACACTACTCTTTTTAGTCGGAGGTTAAAGAGGGAGATATGTATACCTGTGTATACGTTTTTTTTATAGGATGGGTGATAAACGAGCACACAGTCCACCCGATGGTAAGTGGTTGCTGCGCCCCATTGACATCTACATCTATCCTCTATTATAAATCAAAATGCAGATGCGTTGTCACCCGTGAGGAATAAGATGATACCTCATTTCCAGTAAAAAGGGTCTCCGGTTCTCTACACTCACCATACGAAACTTATCAGCGTTAAGCTGCTATTTTACGCTGCTATTCTGTGAGAGCGTGGTCGTTCCCCGACCGAGCCGACCCATTCGTGCTACAATTATACTACTAATATAGCTGCAGCATGGCTCTACCACGTAAATTCGAGCGGAATGAAGTCGGATTGGCGGTAGAGGGTTAATGGGCCATATGTATTCGACTTATGTATTCTGTTGTTAGCTAGCTTTCTTGGTCCAAGTTTGGAAGTACCGTATCTTCCCTTATTTTTTTGAATCTATGGTTATCATCAACATTTTTGTAATTTTTAACGATCCTGTAGTAGGTACCGTATCTTGCCTTGTTTGTTTTCAATCAATAGTTATTACCATAATTCTCGTCGTTCCTGGCGATTCGGTTGGACAGACTTTGTTGACCTCGGTAGCTGTAGCGGTACAGGTAGGTGGGTTGTCCCGAGAGCGCGGCGTGCATCTGCGCGAGCCTGCCCACGTCCGCGGCGAACAGACGGTCACCCAGAGCCTTAATGTAGACAAACAGAAAATCTATATATAATGATTCCTTATATTTACGCGTACACTACACATTGAAGAAAACTACTTTTACGCATTCTATCGCGTTCTATTAACTTGTTTTTATTAATTCCCGACGTCACCCGTGACCATGGGTGCTGTAAAGCACCCGAAACGTCGGGAACCAATAAAAACTAGTTAATTAAACGCGATACAATCCGTAAAAGTAGTTTTATTCAAGAAAATCTATATAAATAAAAATCAATTTTTTTTTTATAGGATGAGGGTGACAAACGAGCACACAGTCCACCTGATGGTAAGTGGTTGCTGCGGCCCATAGACATCTACATCTATCCTCGTTTGCGAATCAAAATGCAGATGCGTTGTCACCCGTGAGGACTAAGATGGAATGCCTCATTTCCAGTAAAAAGGGCCTCCGGCCACCTGCACTCACCAAGCGAAACGCAGAGGTAAACCTCTACTTCACGCTGGTATTCTGTGAGGTCGTGGTACCACCTCGGTTCGAGCCGGCCCATCCGTGCGACAGCAATTCTGCCGCGTGGCTCTACCACTGTTAGTAATTGTTGCATGCATGAAAGATCACTTGAGAACGGCTGGGCTGATTTTGATGAGTTTTTTGTGTGTGTTTCAGTGGGTCCGGTAGGTGGTGCTGTTGTTGTAATCCAGAAATTATTCGTGCGAAGCCGGGGCGGGTCGCTAATATACAATATAACGGTAGGAACCGTGTAGTGCCAGAATATCTACCACCTCATATCATCCCGTAGGAGAGGGGAAACTGAAACAGGAGACGGGCAGTATCTTTTTGATTTTTTTGATTAAAAAAAAACTGCGTTTGCCACGAACCCGATTGAAAAGCATGGCAATAATGGCAAACACACCCCTCTAAGGCAGACACTTGTGTTCAGCAGAGGATCTGATAGGCTGTGATGGAATGGTAATAAAAATTAGAAGAGTAGTGGCGGTTTCGGAATATCCACTACTCCATATCATCCCGTGGGTGTCGCAAGAGACAAAAGAAGGGAACCGAAACAAGAGATGGCAGTAGCTTCCTGATATTAGCCGAAAACCTTACAAAACTATGTTTGCCACACCGCTCCGAAATCCTAGGCAATTTATGGGGGAGGCCTATGTTCAGCAGTGGACTTTAACAGGTAGTTATGAATGAACGAATGAAATCTGTAAGCTATCTTTAAAAAAAGTAATATAAACAATGTTTTATTCACAACCGCAGCTGGCATTATATGCTGGCATATATAACCGCATATGGCCTGGGTAAATCAACAAAAATGCTTGAGTTGACGCAATACCTCAGCCGCATATATTTGTATTGGCACACTGAGGTAACTCATAATAACGCTTTTCGTATGATTAGGTACCCAAACCGGAGATTCATTTGTTATTTATTTATATACACAACTCTCGCCTATTTCCAAGTCACTTCATTTTTCTCTGAAATAGATCAATTTTTGGCACGCGATAATTAAAGAGGTTTTTTTCTAAATGATGTTTTTTTTTTATAGGATAAGGGTGACAAACACACAGTGCACCTGATGGTAAGTGGTTGCTGTGGCCCATAGACATCTACATTATCCTCGATTACGAATCAAAATGCAGATGCGTTGTCACCCGTGAGGACTAAGATGGAATGCATCGTTTCCAGTAAAAAGGGTCTCCGGTTCTCTACACTAACCATACGAAACACAGCAGCATTAAGCTGCTATTTTACGCTGGTATTCTGTACGAGCGTGGTCCTTCCCCGGTCGAGCCGACCCATTCGTGTTACAACTATATCAGAAATATAGATGCAGCATGGCCCTTCCACGTGTAAAACGTTCTTTCTGATCGGCTCTCTACACTGGCGGTGCGTAGGGATTTTGCATCCCATTTACATTTTCTATCGAATCTACCAAGGGGAGTGCTTTGAGGAATTGTTCGGATTAATTCCAGCCGCCAAATTTCACGAACGCACATCGCGTCATAATTCACGATACCATCCTCACCATCTGGATGCTTGGCGATCCACGACTGTGCGTTTTACTAGGAGTTTTCTTCCTCGTACAACTTCTCTGTGGAATTGTTTACCACCGGCGATTTTTTCGTAACGATACGACTTAGGGGCATTCAAGAAAAGAGCTTACACCTTTCTAAAAGGCCGACAACGTATCTGTAATTCCCCTGGTGTTGCGGTTGTTCATGGGCGGCAGTAGTCACTTATCATCGGGTGAGCCGCATGCTCGTTTGCTCCATCTTCTATAAAAAAATTAGATAGACCCCTTCTATGCGCGGCATGTTAAGTGTTAGTGATTTGGACACTCTACCCAGTAAAATTATCACTACGGACTATATGAAGTCCTCTGCTGAACATAAGTCTACCCCACAGATTGCCTTATAGGAGGGATATTTGCTATAATTGCCACCCTTGGCAGGTTGGTTACAGCAGTTTATTTTAGATGTTATTACAAAGATACTGCAGCCCATCTCCTGGTTTGTTTCTCTCTGTTGCCTTTTACCACACCCACGGAACGATATCGGGTAGTGAATATTCTCACACTGCCACTACACAATCGACTCAGTAAATTAAGTTAATAACAATTGAATACGAGCGTAAAATAGCAGCTTAGAGACCCTTTTTACTGGAAACGAGGCATTCCATTTTAGTCCGTACGGGTGACAACGCATCTGCATTTTGATTCGTAATCGAGAATAAATGTAGATGTCTATGAGCCACAGCAACCACTTACCATCAGGTGGACTGTGTGCTCGTTTGTCACCCTAATCCTATAAAAAAAAGTTAATAACACAATAATCGATTGGCGTAGCGCCGTGTTACCCAAATCTAGCTGCATGACTAAGCTGTAAGTTACTTTGTTTTAAGGAAAGTTAAATTTTCTGCGTTTTCTGTTATCGCTGAGTAGTTTGAGTGAGGTATACTTTAAATTTGTATTTTTTTTTAATAGGATATGGTGACAAACGAGCACACAGCCCACCTGATGGTAAGTGGTTGCTGTGACCCATAGACATCTACATCTATCCTAAATAAAGAATCAAAATGCAGATGCGTTGTCACCCGTGACGACTAAGATGGAATGCCTCTTTTCCAGTAAAAAGGGTCTCCGGTTTTCTACACTTATCATTCGAAACACAGCAATGTTAAGCTGCTATTTTACTCTGGTATTCTGTGATAGCGCGGTCGTTCGCCGGTCGAGTCGACCCATTCGTGCTACAACTATACTTCTAATATAGCTGCAGCATAGCTCTACCACGTATAAACTCAGATGAAAATACCTAATAGGTATGTAGAAGCTTATAATTAGTAATTCTTATTAATATACTTGTCTGTGAAATTTACGGCTAGCGCTTAGTCTCTAAGATACTATTTTTTTTTATTTTACTACTATTGGTTTACGTATCATAATATTTGTATTGTATTCGTTTAATATCCAACATGCATACTCGTAGTTTTTAATTATTAACACTAACAATCTACCTTATTTCTACAAACAAAGAAAAGACTACGATTACGTTATCATCTCTAAGGTCTAAGATGGATCTGGATCTACCTCACAGATTGTAATTTTACTAGTTCTCCGATACTCTTCAAACAAGAACACAACAGTGGATACACTGAGGGCATCCACGACTTTTTCTGCCACCAGCGCGGCGCCACTTAAAAGTGAGGTATAATATTTGACAGTTTTAATATTGGGGAAGTGAATTTGCTCCGAAAATATAAAGGTTATTTTATATAAATAAGAATAAAAACAAATAAACCAAACCACTCATGTTCATAAATAGAAATAAAAAAAGTTAAAAATGTGCAAAAAAGTAAAGTGCAAACCACTGAGCCATTGTTTTGTACATTAATATAATACTCGAGAAACTGATAAATTTTTATTAAAAACTAACTTCTCAATTAAATTACATTGTGTAACAAAAATACTTAACCTCGGTGTTAACTAGCGACATCTGGTGAGCAGAAAATTATTAGCCCTCATTCCCCCCGTGGCGGAAATAGGTATAAATGTAGTCGCTACCCAAACGGATCTCTAGGCAGAAGAGGTACCACCTAGTCGTACAGGCGATATACTACTTATTCTTCATCAGTCCGGAAAAGCTCATTGCTGGATAAGGGCTTCTTCCGCTGTAGGTAGGTTTTGCCTTAAATGATACATTTGGCAGCATGATCCACGATCGCAGTACCATTCATCTCGCACAGGTGAAGCATCGTCAAATGTGCGGCACCTTTGACGATGCCTGCCTGTGTGGGTGTTTTACGTTTGGCGTAAACAAGAATGAATTCCATTGTTCTGTCATTTCCCCCCAGTCTTCTCTCACGACACCCATAAGATGAAATGGGAGGATTGAGTCGTTTACGCCGCCCCCACCACCACAGGTATTTTCACGTAGTATAGCAGTGTTGCTGCTATATTATTGTTGTACCACGAATGAGTCAACTTGACCAGGAAGAGGACCATGCTCTTACAGAACACTAGCGTAAAATAGCAGGCTCAATACTGCTGTATTTAGTACGAAGCCGGCGGATTTTACTGGAAACGAGGCATTCCATCTTAGTCCTCAAGGGTGAAAACACATCTGCATTTTGATTCTTAATCGAGGATAGACGTAAACGTCTATGGGCTACAGCATCCACTTACCATCAGGTGGACTAGACTAGTCTTTTTGTCTTTGTTCTTAATAAAGACAGAAAACGCTATAGGACTGGATGTGGTGGTTAGACGAAGCGGTCAGAACCAAATTACACCTTTTTTCTAGTAAAAGTGGAGTATAACTGATTTTTACCTGTACTAGCTGACCGAAGGTATCTTGATCTATATGTTTTTCACCGATGTAATACTTCTTTATCTTAGCGGCCACGGCAGAGCGCTGACTAAGTGGGAGAGTGTCGTTGTACTCGAAGATGTTACTCGCAAGCTGTTCCCACTGGGAGTCCAACTCTTTCAGTAATGATGGATCTGTCTGATAAGCTGAAAAATACAAAAATATTAAGATTGCTTACAAACATTTTTACATGGTAGAGCCATGCTGCAGCTATGTTATAGTTGTAGCACGAATGGGTCGGCTCGACCGGGGAAGGACCACGCTCTCACAGAATACCAGCGTAAAATAGCAGCTTAACGCTGCTGTGTTTCGTATGGTGAGTGTAAAGAACCGGAGATCCTTTTTACTGGAAACGAGGCATTCCATCTTAGTCCTCACGGGTGACAACGCATCTGCATTTTGCTTCGTAATCAAAGATAGATGTAGATGTTTATGGGCTACAGCAACCACTTACCATCAGGTGGACTGTGTGCTCATTTGTTACCCTCTTATCCTATAAAAAAAAGGTGAGTAGAGAAGTAACTTATTTGATACTCCCGAAGCTTTCCAGCACTCTAGCTAGCCTTTTCTATTGAAAGCTATTGAAATTAGAATACCGAATTCGTCTAAATTACTTTCATTTTATTCCAATGTACAGTTTTATTGTGGTTACAGCGCATATGGGTCGACTCGGTCTGGGACGGTCGCACGCTCTCACAAAACACCAGCGTAACATAGGAGTTTAATGCTGCTGTGTTTCGTGTGGTGAATGTAGAGAACCGGAGACAATTTTCACTGCTAACGAGGCATTCTGTCTTTTATTCCTCCAGGGTGACAACGCATCTACATTTTGTTTCTTAATCTAAAATCAAATGGACTAAAAATTGTTTGTCACCGTGATTCTACAAAAGATAGTCTTAACAAAAATTGTCATTAAGTAAGGAAATAGATTTTTAATGGAAAAACGCATCTGCATAGTACCCGACTCGCGAGTACATGCTGTGTCGGACTTGCTCCCACTTCCAATTATAACCCTTTGGTATTCCAACTTTGCCGCATATGGACAGTCCTGCGGGAACGTTTTAGTATACAACCGCGGCCACTCCTTTAACACAACATGCTTCATGGCTTCCATTTCCATCCGTACAACAGACCCCTCCTTCCTCCAGTTCATATCCAATGGGGCCGAGAAACAAGTACTCGTAAACATCAGCTTAGTAATATATAATCATTAGGTTATAGGGCCTATTTCTTTCTTGTCCAGGAGTCACTGGTAGTTAGTCGATGGGATTCAATGTTTAGATTTGTCTTTCAAAAACAACGTAGAAATATAATATAACTTTGAAATGTTGTACCTTCTTGACAGGGGCGTAGCTATCGCCGTATCAGCCGTATCAATGATACGGGGCCCCCGGGCTACAGAGGCCCAGATCGTGTGTAAGCAAAAATTCTAAGGATTTCTATGAGACAGGATGTTGGTTTGAATTGTTTGGGTAGCTTAGTTCCTAGGAGTGTTAATTTTAAGTAATAACTTATAATCAAAATATAATTATTTTAATTCAATGCGAGAATTTTTGTTCCTTTTGTGAAAAATCTTTACCCTTCATTTGGGCCCCCCGACAAATTTTGATATAAGGCACGCCACTCCACTGCTTCTTGACATCATCATCATCATTATCACCATCACAGCCCTTTACATTTCCATTGGTGAACATAGGCCTACATAAAATAATGCTGCCATGTTGTTTTTTGGGTAACAACGTACAAATGATTCTGTGTATCGTCTAAGATAGCCTAGACCTCAGCTTAAGCAACCTGAATTGTGTAGGTATGTTGGTTTCAACAATAACAGGAACTCTCGTTATTTACAACTTATAATAGTTTTGATAGTTCTATTGATAGATAATTAAATAAAGAAAACAAAAAATACCTGCAGCTGGGTACAGCCCTTCCTCGGATGTGACAGATGTGATGAGTGGAAGTTTGTGCATACCACCGGCTTGGACTACGTGGTAGGGGTACTGCGTCAAGAATGGGTTCTTCACGTTTGGTGCCTCATGCGTTGGTGTGAACGGCGTAAACAAATGGACCTTCCACTCCTGGGAAATATAGGAACATTTAATTATTTACTTTATACTTTATATTACTTTCTTATCCTACTTGTTACTCTATATTATAACTTTGACCGAGAGGTCAATCGACGGATTCAACTCGGCTGGGCAGCGTTCGGGAGATTAAGATTTAGAATTCTATTGGTGAACATAGGTCTCCCTAAATAAATCTTAAAGTCTCCCTAAATGTTCTCGTCAGGTGTACCACATAACTTGAAAACGAGACTGTACAACCAGTGCGTATTTGCTAGTGATGACTTATGTTTCTAAGACTTGGTTCTTCACTGCTGGCCGTATGAGGAAGCTTAGGGTCGCTCAGCAAGCTGTGGAGAGGGCTATGTATGGGGTTTCTCTGCGTGATTAACTTAGAAATGAAGATATCCGCAGTAAAATCGGAGTAACTGACAGGATTAGTAAGCTGAAGTGGCAGTGGGCCGGCCATATAGCTCGAAGAACCGACAACCGATGGGGAAGAAAGATTCTCGAGTGGCAGCCTCGTACCGGTAGGCGAGATGTGGGGCAGACCCCCCACAAGATGGAGTGACGACGACTGAATTCGATGGATGCAGGTGGCTCAAGACGGTGCTTTGAGGCATTTCTTGAGGGAGGCCTATCTTCAGCAGTGGACTTGTGAAGAGCTGTAATGATAATGATGAGGATGCTTATATTACTTTATATATACTTTATTAATAGCGTTACTTTGGGTTAAACTTATAGTACAGCCTATTTACGTCCCACTGCTGGGCACAGGCCACCTCTCATTTCTGAGAGGGTTTAAGGGCAAGGAAACGTCTGCCGCACTGCCCCAATGCATGTTGGCGAACTTCACACGTCGTCTACTTCTCAGACATGCAGATTTCCTCATGATGTTTTCCTTCACAGTCGAGCACGTGGTAAATCAGCACTTAAAATTGCAATTAACAATTTCATTGGTGTTGGTGGCGATCGAACCCGGGTTGCTCGCGTATTGTGAAACTTACAGTGAGCGCTTACCATCTGAGTTACCACGGCTCCTTTGGTTAAATTAATTATAATAAAATAACAAATGTAAATTTATTCAATTTAGTATTTTTCATTTTTGATAATCTGTATTGTATCGTAGTGGTTATATAGACATTGATTGATATTATATAAAAAAAAGTTCGAATTGTCGGCAGTTAAAAAATGTTAAATAAAATAAAACCCGATACAATCGGTAAAGTCATATTGATTCAATGTGTATTATTCGTGTAAACATAAGAAATTATTAAATTTCTATCATGTCAATAAAAATCAAGCATATTTCGACCCAGCAAATAAATAGAATTGCCATTTGTTTTACACACATTATCAATTTATCTCTTGACTCTACCAACTCTACCATCTTTACTTCCACACAGCGTAAGGATTTTGTTCTTTCATCCGTCCAATAATTTCTAAAATTTTAGAAGCTATTGTTCATAAACAAGTATCTAATTTTGTTTCTAAATACCAGACAGTCAGATATATCTTTATATAAATAAATAAATCTGATTTTCGTCCAGAATTTAGTACAACGACCTCTTCATATAATTGTAGATGACCTTGGGATGGAATCAAAGACATTTAAGTAGTAGTAGTATACCTATATATTTAAATCTCTTTGGATGGGATGGACTATGGAGGACTAGATTGACGTATTTATCGCACAATTAAAGTCATATTCTTCGCTGATTTTCGGTTGAATGTACAACTTAAGTTTAAATAAATAAATATTGATGATTATTGTGAAAATATTTATAGCTGAATTTCACAACTAAAATTACGAGTCTTAGTATCTGTCTACGGTCTAAAGATTTTATAGTTTTGCGAAGTTTCAGTAATAAAATATACCGTAAAAATAAAACTTTATTGTTACAATACGTGGTCCAAGTTTTAGTTTCTTTTACGTGTCACTAACCATGGTTACTAAATCGTTTAAACTAAAGTAGATAACACTTGTATGGCTGTATGGTGTGGAATCAGTATTGTCGACAAATCTAATTGGTTTTATAAGTAATTAAAAAAGAACGTATAAAGTAGAATCTTTGAAGCTTGAAGCATTTTTTAACCTTTCCAAAAATGCTTTATTTCGTCAGTAATAAATAAATTTAAGACACAGAGGCGTATAGAGCCGTGGTAGCTCAGATGGTTAGCGCTCGCTGTAAGCTTCACAGTAAGCGAGCAACCCGGGTGCGATCCTCGCCGGCACCAATAAAATTGTTAATTGCAATTTTAAGTGCTGATTTACCACGTGCTCGGCGGTGAAGGAAAACATCGTGAGGAAACCTGCATGTCTGAGAAATAAGAAAAAAAATATTTCAAAGACATGTGAAGTTCGCCAACACCAATGCGTGGCGGCGCGGCGGGCATTTCCTTGCCTTAAAACCCTCTCAGAAATGAGAGGAGGCCTGTGCCCAGCAGTTGGACGTAAATAGGGTGCAACTCTACTTTTTTACTTTACAGAGGTGTAGCATGGACTAATATAAACGTGGGCGAAGTCGCAATAGCGAGGCCTCTTTCGAGTACTTTTTGGTTTGTATAATTGATGTCATTTATACGTTGATAAAGAATGCAAATGAATTGAACTCACAAACATCTCGATTTGTGCGTTGACGAGGACTTCAGCCGGCCTGTACTTCAAGCAGTCAGCCATCTCTTTCGTGTTGGCAGTGGGACATCCCACAATGGCGGCGAGGCTGCGCGCCTTCTCCGCTGGCTTCACGGCATGAGTCCACGATGAGAACGCAGAGCCACTGAATGCGATACCCCTGTGGAATGTATCTAAAAGGAAAGGCATAAACCAATGAGAATGAATTACGTAAATTTTGACAGTTTTCACTGGTTTGACTGGTGAGGAAACCAATCCTTTTACTTTTGATATTATTTATTATAACTGTTTGTGTGTGTGTGTGTGTGTGTGTGTGTGTGTGTGTGTGTGTGTGTGTGTTTTTTACCTTTATCTCGTCATGCTACCGTCTTAATTAATGTTTTTGACAAAATATATATAATAAAAAATGCTTTACATGAATTTATTCATTCATTCATTCATTACAGCCTATTAAAGTTTACTGCTAAACATAGGCTTCCTCATAGATAGACTCATAATCAAATCAAAACACGCGATACCATCCATACTATCTGGATGATTGGCGGTCCACCACTGTGCGATTTACAAGAAGTTTTTGCCACAATATCCTTGTGGAATCGATTACCTACCAGCTATTTTTCTGGACGTGTATAACTTAGGGACCTTCAAGAAAAGAGCCTACTCTTTTTAAAAAGGCCGGCAACGCATCTGCAATTCCCCTGGTGTTGCAGTTGTTCATGAACGGCAGAAGTTACATAAGATCAGGTGAACCACATGCTCGTTTGAAGCTTCTTATATAAAAATATTTCCGCTATATTTGCCATAATTGCCATGCTTGGCAGGCGGGTTGGCAACTGCAGTGTATTGGTAATCTCGTGGTTTGTTTCCCTTTGTCTACTCTTACGACACCCACGGGACAATATGAGGTCAAAAGAAAGTGAGATCCATTCCATTCATCATTTACAGCCTTCCAAATATGCCTTCCCATGGATTGTCTGATATGAGGATATTTGCTTTAGTTGCCACGCTTGGCAGGCGGGTGGGCTATTGCAGTTTTTTAGGGTTCCGTAGCCAAATGGCAATTGGTAAGTAGATGTATTCTGTGAACCGCATTAAGATTTTCACACAAAAATAGAAAAAAAAAGCAATAAATTTTGGGGTGCCCCATACTTATAACTGAAACTCAAAAATTTTTTTTCATCGAACCCATACGTGTGGATAGGACACATCTATGGATAGGTCTTCAAAAATGATATTGAGGTTTCTTATATAATTTTTTTTAAACTGAATAGTTTGCGCGAGAGACAATTCCAAAGTGGTAAAATGTGTCCCCCCCCATGTAACTTCTAAAATAAAAGAATGATAAAAATAAAAAAAATATATGATGTATATTACCATGTGAACTTCCACCGAAAATTGGTTTGAACGAGATCTAGTAAGTAGTTTTTTTTTAATACGTCATAAATCGTAAATTATGTTACTTGCTGCTACGGAACCCTTCATGGGCGAGTCCGACTCGCACTTGGCCGCATTTTTATATTATTTTCTAGTTCATCTCCTAGTTCTACATAATAATAAAATCACAAAAATGGTTGTAAGTTATTTTATTTCGGCTTTACTTTACTAATTATTGTCATATAAATTCAGGATAAACATCATTGTAGGTTTTTATGGTCTGACTATAATATATTTCGCAACGGTACGAATTCAGCTGCACACTAACATTAGCGGTGTGGCGGAAATAGACATTAATTAAAGTGTTTTTATTTTAAAAGTTACCTCAACACTAGGATTTTCTCCTGTATTGTGGGGGGGGGGGGGGGGCAGTTTATATAAATAGATTTCACAAGGACAAACATCCAGACCCACAATTTTTTTCTTCACCGTCACGTATATTTACTTAAAATTACAATTTGCAATTCCATTTGCTTTTGTTCAGATCGTGCCCGGATCGGTCCATTTTGTTTTGATCATCTGCGCTCTACATCTATTATTTATTCTGTGGTTGGACTTAGTGGTCGAAATAAAATAAATTAGTTGTTCGAATAAGTAAATAAAGTTCAATTTATTTGGTCCTTTAATTATAGTAATTGTAATAGACTAAATATTTTTTTAGATAATATACCAAACAAAAGTTTTTTTTTTAATTTTAATCGTGAATTAAATGTGCTGTGCAGGCTTACTCCATCCAAAATATTCGAATTCGATCGAATTGTTTTTGATTCGAATATTTCGTTAGGCCTACTACGATCGAGTTCTGAAGTAATCAAATTTTTTTCGAACTCAAGCAATTCCGTACTCCCGAAAGCGAACCCAGCGCTCAATCGAATAGCGGTTCGAATTGGAATTATCAGAATGGAAGCTATCAGCTATCCGCCGCTAGACAGCGCTCGTAGTAGCAAGCGACGGGAATCTTTTTCATTTTATATTATATATTATATATATTGTCCTATTTATGAAATAAAATAATTTGTGCCAAAATAATATAAATAGATTAATTATTTAAAATCCTCTGCTCAAATATTTTTATTACATAAATGGGACAAACTTCTTGAGAAAAGCTCTAGTCGCTTGCTACTATGAGTGCTATCTAACGGCGGGTAGCAAAGACCCCAAACAAGGTATGGGATCTTCAGCAACCCGCTTCAGTAAATGTAAAAACAGATTATGTAGCATTTTTAGCAAATGCTAAAATATCAGCAACGATATTTCTTTAAACTGTCGAATAAAATTCTTATTACGGTTAGAATTTCATTTGATCCATTTTAAGCCATCATTCGATTAAGCGCTAGCTTCGGTTTCAGGAGTACCAATTTGGGCTAACAATTTTATGCTCACCAGATGTCGCTAGTTGACACTGAGGTAAAGTTTTTGTTACGCAATGTCATTTAATTGAGAAGTTAGTTTTTAATAAATAGTTTATCAGTTTCTAGAGCATTATATTAATACAGAAAACAATGCCTCAGTGGTTTGCTCTTTAATTTTTTTCACGTAATTAACTTTCTTTTTTAATTTCTACTTTTATGAATACCTGTGAATTGGTTTATTTATTTTTAATCTTATTGATACAAAATATATATAAATTGTACAGAAAGAAATATTAACCTTTACATTTTCCGAACAAATTAACTTCCCCGCTAAGAAATCTGTCAAATATTTTACCTCACTTTTATGTGGCGTCGCCCTGGTGGCAGAAAAAGTGGTGGATGCCATCATTACCATGAGTTCGAATCAAATTCGATTGATTTAGAACGCGATTTAGTCTGGGTAGGCCTGTGTGAACACAAAACATTTGAGGCTGCTGTCTTAGGTTTTTTTATATCTGATGGAAACGAAATGGTTATACCGCCATCTATCTGAAGCCAAAGGATATTTCTGGCATTGCCTAAAGTCACCATTTACGACACCCACGGTACAAAATGGGGTGATGTGTTATATCTTACAGCGCCATTCAACAGCACGCTACTATCTTTACACTTTTTGTAGAACTAAGACAATGAGGGCTAATAATTTTCTGCTCACCAGATGTCGCTAGCTGACGCTGAGGTAAAGATTTCTGTTACACATAGTGATGGGCTGAATATGTATTTTACCGAATACGAATATTCGGCCAAAAGTTCGGTAAAACTTTTACCGAACCGAATATTCGGTCGAACATTATTCGGCAGGATCACCTCGGTTCCTAACCAATTCATGTCAAAACATGTTTACATCAAACGCGCGGGGTTAGCGCCGGACTCTGCCCCTCGCTCCCCCGCCACACATGATGATGTTATTGCATCATCTAGTACTGAGCAAATTACCGGCACGTGCTTATGTTTTGACTGTTTTTGTGAGAAAGACAGTGTTTCGTTGTGTTATTCTTAGATAAAATTGATAAAATGAAAGGCAGGAGGAGACTTATTTTAGAGAAACTGACGACCAAAGTAAAGTGAAATGTATGATTTGCGAAAAAATACTTTCGCGGGGTGGCAGCGGCAGGAAAGCTTTATCTTCGGCTTTGGGCAATCATTTAAAACTGAAACATACTGCGGAATTTTCTGGTCTGGAAAAACCTGTGCATCAGGTAGGCTCAAATATACAAAGTATTGAAACGACACAGCATGAATCTGAAGTTGCACAGGTCACCCAACTCTCTACCAGAGGTGTTCAATCTACAAATACTAAAACCTGTCCAACTACTCAAACTACACTAGAAGATTCATTTATTTCCAAATGGCGAATCGACGACCCCAGATCACTTCCAATTACGAATTCAATTGCTGAAATGATAGCAAAGCATAACCAGTCAATTTCTATAGTCGAAGATAAAGGCTTTAATCGGCTCATGCAGTTGGTAAGACCCAAATACAACACCGATCCGAAAATATATAGGAGCAACAGTGTTTCCACAACTGTATGAAAAATTAAAAAGCACTATTCAAGGTGAGCTATCTAAGGCCAAATGTCTATCTACTACATCTGATATGTGGACAAACATATTCGCACATTTCAATACAGTGGACACTTTGAATACCACTTTAACGAATGTTCGGTGATTTTCCCGAATATTCGGCCGAATATGAATATTCGGTAAAGCTGCCGAATATGCCGAATACCGAATATGAAACGAATATTCGGCCCATCTCTAGTTACACAGTGTAATTTAATTGAGAATATGGTTTTTAATAAAAGTTTATCAGTTTCTAGAGTATTAAATTAATACACAAATAAAGCGTCAGTGGTTTGCTCCTTAATTTTTTTGCACATTTTTAACTTTGTTTAATTTTTCTACTTGTATGAATATCTGTGGTTTGGTTTATTTATTTTTAACCTTATTAATATAAAATATAGCTAATAGTGTAGAAAGAAACAATAACCTTTACATTTTTCGAACATATTAACTTCCCCGCTATGAAATCTGTCAAATAATATACCTCACTTTCTAGTGGCGCTGACCTGGTGGCAGAAAAAGTCGTGAATGCCATCATTACCATGAGTTCGAATCAAATTCGATTGATTTAGAACGCGATTTAATCTGGGTAGGCCTGAACACAAAGCATTTGAGGCTGCTGTTTAAGTTTTTTTACATCTGATGGAAACGAAATGGTTATACCGCCCTTATTGAGCACAGTCAATCTGATGGTGAAAATTACTGTAGTCCATAGACGTCTATATCTTTGCTCGATTAAGAATAAAATACAGAGGCCTATATTGTGAGGATTAAGACGGAATGCCTCTTTACAGGCGGTCTCCAGGTCTTATCACTCATCATATGAAACACAGAAGTATACTTCTTATTTTAAGGTAACATTGTACGCTAGTGTTGCCCTCCTCCGATTGAGCCGACCTGCTTGTGTTGCGACTATAATACGCTATGTTGTGGCTCCACGTAATAAGTAGGAAGATGAACTATATGTATCCACTTTGATAACATAGGCATAATAATATAAACGTTCCAACAGAACTTTGGTCACGGCGGCCAGTCTCAACGGAGTCTATAGCCATCTACACAGCATATCTACTGTGTTACTACAACCCTGCTGGTACTATAATTCTCTCCTGCAGGGTTAGCATGGGCAGGAGACAATTTTATCGCCGGGGGAAGGAGAAAATGTTTATCCCCTCGCTTCGTTTTATCCACCCTTCGAGCGTGGGCACACCGGTGGATATAATATCCACACTAGATAGAATGAGAGATAGACTTACGACTCAGATAGATTTTTTGTATGAATATAAACTTAAACTCACGTCCAATGAACTAGGATAAAATTGTCCCTTTCAAATGGCAAAAAGTATAATTTTTATTTTTCATTTGGCTCCATGCTACGGACGGGGGATATATGTCTACTCGTTATGTCAAACGGGGATATACTTCCCCCCGTTGCCGTGCTTTAGTATAGGGAAAAGATAATTTTATCTCTTGTCAGTGGATATAATCGGGGGATAAATTTTTTGTCCACAGCCCATGCTGGCATCTCTGGTGTATGTGCGAACACATGTGCACTCTCTATTCCCTCACTCTCGTAGTCCGATGGGACGGTAATCAGAGAGAGATCAATTTTTTAACAGAATAACCAATTTTTTAACAGAAAAACCCAATTGATTTTGGCCCGAGCCGGAATCCGAACCCCTACGCGTACCTACGCTCACTAGATCACTGAGGCAGTCTACATATTTAAATACATATTGTTTAGCCTGGTATGTAAACATTAACACATAATCGCGTCACGAAACGCGTTTGCCGTATGCGTACTTACTACTACATTACTCATACTTGTTTAATGAAATCTAGACAATATTTATCGTCTCTCAGCACTATCTATTGTGGTTTTCTCAGCCTTTGTCCTCGGTTATCGCACTGTGTACCATTTCAACTCAAGTAAATTGCACTTCCATTTATCGTATGACTAAGTTATTGAAATAAGATATGCCACGATGGCCATGAAAAGGATTGCAGGGGCAATAACATTATTAGGGATGTGATTTAGTAAATGTTTTGACATTTCAATACGGCTCTGAAAAATATGCAACCATCGACTCCCTGGGTAATATATTAGAAGTCTATCCAATAAAAGTTGGGTGCAATTTATGTATAACCATTTACATTTTTCATTTCTACGTATTTCAGAAAGAATTAAAAATTAGAAAATTGTCGCAATGGAAAATCTACAAAATTGTAGAATTATAGTAACAATTTCACTTATTATTTCTGTTGAATAAGAGCTTGACAGCAATAATTTACAAATTTGTCCGAAAAACTAGTTTATTCAACGTAGAATTACCGATTAATAAAAATTGCTAAAATGTTAATATATATATATATATATATATATATATATATATATATATATATATATATATATATATATATATATATATAGTTGTAAAACATAATTGTCATCGAAAATGAGTCGTTTTTCTTTTACAATTTTGGAGGTATAAATTTCTTCTTAATCGAATTCAAATTTCGACTATTTCAGTAATTTAATTTTAATTTTGATTTTGGAAGTAAAATCCTTACTTTAAAGTCATTTATAATGAACGGAACAATAATAAAGTTGTAAATACTCATACCCTCGCAATTGTCTTTATTATAATTGTATGAAAATATACTGAACTTACTGGCATAATATGTATGGATGTTATTATTCTACGTGAAATTAGTAATAAAAATACGTTTATTGCAAACAGTTTAACAGTTTATTGTTGTGAAATGATCATAAAAATGTAATAACGGAACGGAAAACACATAAAATTTTGAGATTTCATGATTTAATAAATATAACAAATTCAAATTACATAACGAATTTAATTTAATTTTTGACTGTCGGCATGCCAGCGCAAATAATGAATTAAAATTTTAACTAAAGTTATGATACTAGATACTACTTATGTCTGAGATATATAAAAGGTGTACTTAAAATAAATATAATGTCAACCCGCAATTACACTGAAGAATGAGAGGCTAATAATTTTCTGCTCACCAGATGTCACTAGTTGACATTGAGGTAAAGTTCTTTTCATTACACAATGTAATTTAAGGTGGATCTCCAGGGTGGCCCGCGAAATTCAAATTTTCTTGCGTTTTTTGGAATTTGCAGGTCAGGGTTAGGTTGTATATTTATCTTTTTCTGGAAAAACTCATTCAAAGGGCTAATTTTGTTAAATATACAACCTAACCACATCTAATTCACAGTGGTAGAAGTAGGTCTAACTAGTAGTAATACTAAGTAGGTCTAATTCATAGGGGTATCGCGTATTATTAAACATTAGTGTAATGAACATATTATAATGTCATATGATCTAAGGTAATATGCAATATCTCGTTGGTCTAGTAGTCGATATGACTCGACTTCTGATCATGAGGTCCCGGGTTCAAAGCCCGGGTATTAGGCCAAAAATCATTTGTTGGGTCTATCTGTCAAGAAATTATCCGTAGCTGCACAGAGTTAAGTCGGCGGTGTTTAACCCCTGCGCCTCGGAAAGTAAGTAACGTCGTTGGTGTTGCGCCTGACCTCCCTCCGGTCGTGTCGGATGTTCGGTCGGTCGTGCTTTCCCTTCGGACTACGAGAGTGTGAGAAAGGAGAATGCACCTGTGTTTGCTCACACACTCGTGCACTATGTTCCTATCCTGCGCGGATGGCTAGTCTTCGTTGTGAAGCCGCCGTGATCGAATTTTGGTCTAGAGGACATTATCATTGGTTTTTACCTTTTCCGATACATTTTTCTCTTCTTTTTTAGGATTTGGTATTGTTTTTGAAATTAAATCTATACAAATAAATAAAATTGAAGTGTCTGTTTGTAATGTTAAAATTACGGCTTTTTACTAAATGCATATGAAAGTATATAGGATACTTATAACAAAAACACAATTTTTTAAATTTTTTGTCTGTCTGTCGGTCTGTCTGTCTGTCTGTTTGTTCCGACTAATCTCGGAAACGGCTGGACCGATTTTGACGGGACTTTCACTGGCAGATAGCTGATATCATAAGGAGTAACTTAGGCTACTTTTATTTTAGAAAAAGAATTAGGGTTCCGCGCAAAAAACTAAAACCCCAATTAACACGCGGGCAAAGTCGCGAGGAACAGCAAGTTTATAATATACAAAGTCGTTTTTGCCAAACAAAAATTTAAACCTTCTGACTGTTTTATTTTTATTATCTATTTATATTTCGATGATTTATATTTATATTCGACGGCTCCGTGGCGCAGTGACTTAGCAATGAGTTGCTGCGCTGGGGGGCGCGGGTTCGAATTCCGCACGGAACAAGTATTTGTATGGCCTACAAATGATTGTTCCGGGTCTGGATGTTTGTCCTTGTGAAATTTGTGTTTGTAAACTGCCTCCACGATACAGGAGAAAATCCTAGTGTGGGGGTATCGTTTTTAAAAAAAAAATTCTATACTCTTTTGACGGACAAGTATAATTTCTGAATGGCTGCCACTAGCTCAGAGCTCTACCACTAATTTCCTTAAAAAAAAATATCAAGATGTATACTAACCTTTAGACATCGGTGAGAGGTAATGGTAGTGCACACTAGCGCCACCTGCAGAGCAGCCAGTTAATGTAATACTGTCAGGGTTGCCACCAAACATCATGATGTTGTTCTTCACCCATTGTAATGCAAATGACTGGTCCTTTAAACCAGCATTGCCTGGTATCACTTCGTCTCCCGTGCTTAAGAAACCTGTTGGAGTAAAATTAATATATATACAATTTTTTAATTAAAAACCTTTTGTTGCATAATTTATTTTATATGTTGTTTATTTATTTATTTTATTTCCCATCTTTATTGCATTCCCTACACGAATTATACAAAAGGCGGACTTAATGCTATATGCATTTTCTACCAGTCAACACAAACAAAGGAGTGTGGCGAGAAATAGACGCAGGAGCAGAAATTAAAAAAAATTAAAAGATTACAATATATATATATTATACATAACTTCGACTAACTGAGGATATTTTGATACCCGATGATTCTTCAATTGATGCTCACGAATAAAATTTTTGAAGGAAGTTTGGTTATGAATAACATATAATAATTAATCACGAGCGTAGTAATAAAAACTAATATATTATGCTTATTTAAGAATCTCACAAGATGGAATTATTAAGAGATCGATTATAATAGCTTTGTTTATCTTTTAGAGAAAGGAGTTAGTCCATTGTAATCAGCGCCGGATTTAACCTTTTTTTGGTGTCTGGTTTTACATTTTATATTAGTTGTTTATTTGACGTAAAATTGTTAAAATTTTACAATAAATCAAATCTAAATGCATTTATCAATCAAAATGCAATTAAAACATAAAAGATTTTTAATATTGATATGGTCACTATAAGATGTTGTTAGGTTAACTAATTACATAATAACTTAAGACAGAAGGACCCTTAAGTAGGGATTGAATAAATTAACCGACTTGGTATTACATGGATCTCACAACTTTTTACGATAGAAGAACTGAGTTGCGAGACTTGGTCTTTTTACAAGTTATGTTTTTAATGGCATCTCACTTCTTTTTGTAGAAACTTCTATCTAGGTACCTATCTACACCTATTATTCCATTATATTATACATACACTGGTACACTGATTCATTCACGGCAAATTTAACTTTGTAATCCTATATATTTGTATGGGATTACAAAGTTATTTATGCAGTTGGTGTATCTCGAAAACTGGACCGAAATTGCAAAATATTTTAATTTTTTATTGATTTATATACTAAACAATAATTGTATTCCAAGTTTGAAGCTTCTAAGTCTGCTAGAAGTGCCTTAGAGTTTTGATGACCGGTCAGTCAGTGAGTGACAAAATTAAGAAATTTTATACTGAGTTTATACACTGCCAACTTGGTTACTGAAAATTCAAGCTTCTAGTTTTATCTGCAACGAAGTTATAGGGTTTCGAAAATAGCCTGAACTGCTTCGAGAAAAGGATGGTACGGCCGTGCCGTTTTTTGCTCGACTTGGCGGCAGCACTGCTGTGCCCCCAGATTTCCACTGTTGTTTGTGTAGGCCCACACCCTCACTTAATTAGTTTAGGACAGCTTTCTGACTGGGAGTCTGCCAAGGTAGTTACCACCCTTTTATATTTCTGTCTTCAAACAGCGCATGATTACAGGCTGAGAAGCACTCCACCTTAGTCCTCAGTGATGACGACGCATCTGTAACCTTTCTTTCTTGCAAGTTTGTTGCAGGTGTCTATGGGCTGCAGGGACTTGCCAACAGGTGGACTTAAAATTAATTTAAAAAAAAATGCCACCCATCGCATTAGGAATAAAATTTCCATTAAGTATAATAAAATATATTGTCCTTCAGACCGTATTTCGGTCACGGAAACTAGCCATCTGTGACTCATCCTCGAGCCACGTAAAGCACGTAAAGCCTTTGGTCCTGAGCCCGATCTCTGCGGTCTTGTCGGATTGCTGTCCCATCGGACTGTGATAGTAAGGAAATAGAGACACACTTTTAATATATTCCTGTCGTGTGCAGCTGTTTAGTGTCCTTTGAGACAGACCTTTACGATAGAAGACTATTACGATCTATAAATAATATGTATGTACATCGCCTTCACGATGCATTAGATTTTTTTTTATATTAATTTAATTTCCTACATTGTATGTTAATGTGACAAAAATTATATTATATTCAAGTAAAGTAATTTATTATTATCATTTATTCATACCTAAAGGTCCCAGTCTATAGTTGATTGTGACGACAACCATATCCCGGTCCATCACACGTGTAGCATTGTAGGCTGCTCCGGATCCATACATGAACGCTCCTCCGTGAATGTACACCATCACTGGCAGCAGAGCATCGGCGCTGAGCTTTGGAGTGTCAACGTTCACGTACAAACAGTTCTCGCTACCTGCAAAATATTTTTTATTCATTCATTCATTCATCAGTAAATAGGTTGGGGGGTGATGGGATATTTACCACTGCTACCACGCTTCGCAGAAAGGCGGGCAACCGCAATTTTATTATTATTATTATTTAGTTGTCATCAGGAAGATGCAGCTGCCCCTCTTTTTTGGCTTTATTTCCCTCTGTCACCTCTTTCGGAACCCACTGTTTTTTTTTATAGTTTAGGGTGACAAACTGTGATACATAGACATTTACATTTATCTTTAATAAAGAATCAAAATGCAGATGCGTCGTCACCCGTTAGGACTAAGATGGAATGCCTCTTTTTCAGTAAAATGGGTCTTCGGTTCTCTACAATCACCATACGAAACACAGCAGTACCAAGCTGCCATTTTACGCTGGTATTCTGTGAGAGCGTGGTCCTTCGCCGGTCGAGCCGACCCATTCGTGCTACAACTATATATACACACACATATATATATATATATATATATATATATATATATATATATATATATATATATATATATATATATATATATATATCTATCTATATATAGCTGCAGCATGGCACTACCACATAGATACCACCACCGTTTGATATGGGGTAATGGATTTCCTTACGCCACTACTTCACAGCTAATAAGGAGCTTTATAAGTTTATTATTACCCTACTAGGTCGTAAGATTCCTTTGCCCTAGGAGTCTGTTTAAGTAGGTAGCGCCATCTTACCTATTTCAATACTATTTCTATACTATTCCTCCTATGGTAATACTATTTCTGGCGCCAAGAAGGGTATAAAGAGGCAGTATAATTACATACTGAGCGCTGTTTCCGGTAAAGATGCATTGCAAATGAGGACTAAGAGTCCTAAGTGGTGACGATGCATATTTAGCCGTATATTCTTTGCTGACAGTTAGTTGTTCTCTATGGGTTGCAGGAGCCACTTGCCATGAGGTTGTTGGTTCGCTCGTCATTTCAGTTTTATAACAAAAAAACTTTACCATTTTAAAATTTTTCACAATGCAGAATTTAGCATAAGCTTAATTGAGTACCTCTTATCTTTCTAATACATTAAAGTATTTTCTTAAAATAACCTACCTAATTGGGTATAATTTTCCTTAATTGTCTTCTAATTAAGGATTAAATGCTTCAATTTACTTTGTTTTATTACCTAAATAAATATTGACTTAAGACTTACCCACAATTTGCTTTCCAAATGGGTCGTACTGCAGGCATTCAGACAGTGGTTTACTGGCGTCCCACACTCCTAACCATGGTTTTTGCTCTTTTGGTTCCTATAATAGAATGAAATTATAAGATTATATTCTTTTACGCGTTGTAAGTAACGATTTTTGACAGCCGGTACGAGTGGCAGCTTGTACCGGTAGGCGAAGTGTAGGGCGTCCCCGCACTAGATGGAGTGACGACCTGGTAAGACATGCAGGAAGTCAATGGATGCAGGTGGCTCAGGACCGAGCTTTGTGGCATTCCTTAGGGAAGGCCAATATTCAGCAGTGGATTTGTGAAGTTGTGAATGATGATGATGATGATGATGATGATGATGAAATAGCGATTTTTAAAAAGATTTTTTTGTAAAAGTGAGAGTAGTTAGGAATGTTAGAAAGACTATACATAGCTTTCGATATATAGCGATATAAGAATCTTGTTAACGCTAGACTTAAATAATACTAGATAGGCGACGGTCAACATCACATCAAGGTACGAGACGCCGTTACTACAATCGCCTGCTGAATGAGCGATTTCAATTAGTAAAATTTTGAGTAGATAAGAATGCTAGAAAAATTACTTAGCCTTCGATATATGGCGATATAACAATTTCGTTAACGCTAAACGTAAAATGCTGAAATCTGCGATTGATAGCAGAGTGTAATGTGCGAGACGTCGTTTTTTTTTTATAGTAGAGGGGGCAAATGTGGCCCAGCTGATGGTAAGTGACTACCGCCGCCCATGAACAACTGCAACACCAGGGGAATCAAGAGAATTGCAGATGCGTTGCCGGCCTTTTAAAAAGGAGTAGGCTCTTTTCTTGAAGGTCTCTAAGTCGTATCGGTCCGGAAAAATCGCAGATGGTAATCGATTCCACAAGGAAGTTGTGCGAGGAAGAAAACATCTTCTAAATCGCATAGTGGTGGACCGCCAATCATCCAGATGGTGTGGATGGTATCGGGAGTTCTGCCGCGATGTGCGTTCGTGAAATTTGGCGTTGGGATTAATCCGAACAATTCCTCAGAGCACTCCCTGTGGTAAATGCGAAAGAAAATGCAAAGGGATGCAACATCTCTTCGCAGAATCGAGCCGATCGGAAAGGACTCGTTCGTCGACGATTCGAGCCGTTCTGCGCTGGATGCGGTCAAGTGGAAGGAGCTGACACTGGGGAGCCCCTGCCCAGAGATGGGAACAGTATTCCATGTGAGGCCGAACCTGCGCCTTGTAAAGTTGCAGGCGGTGCTTCGGCATGAAATACTGTCCCGCTCTGCTGAGCACGCCAAGCTATTTAGAGGCCAATTTGGCCTTCTCTTCCAAGTGACCACGAAACTGCACGTCACTCGATATGTCGACTCCGAGGATTCCGATACTGGCTGAGGCAAGAAGGGGAGTGCCTTGAAACTGAGGAGATACGACAAAGGGGTTCTTTTTAGCGGTAAACGCGCAAACTTGTGTCTTCTGAGGATTAAACTGGACTAGATTTTATTTCCATCGGAAACCCGCCTGCCAAGTGAGGCAATTACGGCAAATTCTTTAAAACCCAGGATTTAAGTAGATACATTTCACGGAATATTGAACAAGAAGGAGAGTCCGAGAGGGGAAGCTCGCCCATTAGTATCTATAAGATGTCTTACAATAAAATCAAAATTTGATTCTTGACACCTTAATTACAGCAGTCTATCAAAAGTCCGATAGTAAAAATAGACCTTCCCAATACGAATAGAATATTTGCTACAGTTGCCACACATGGCAGGCTGTTTGGCAATACTATTTACACAAATTTTGATACTGTGGAGTTTGAGTTTATTCTTGAAATTTTCTCTGAATTCCAGTACTGTAAGATATTTATTTTGATTCTGTGAAATATCCTGTTTCCTGTTACTAATTAGCTGTAGCTAATCAGTGACAGGAAACAGGATATGTGTACGTAACGATTGTACGTGCAAAAGGAATTCTTGTACGAGCAGGACCGGAAAAAGGATAAGTAAGCAACTGCTAGCTTAAGATATAAATAAATATTTAATTTAATTTCATTTCCACTGTCTGTTACTATTGGACCTGCGTCGCTTGAAGGCCCCGAGAAACGTGAAAAGGCAGAAAGGCCGAAAATATGTCAATGTCTCGCTTTTCTATCGACTTCAAAAAGGAGATGGTACTCAATTGTATATTGACTGTATGTTTTTTTTATGTGTGTTATCTCATAACTTTTTACTGGGTGAACCGATTTCGATTATTCTTTTTTTTTATTTGAAAGCTGGTGCTTCACATGTGGTCCCATATAAATTTGATCAAGGTCTGACATATAGTTTTTGAGTTATTATTAATAATTTATATTGTAGTCGGTTGGATAAAATTTTTAATTTTAAATTATTAACAGTTCAATATTATGACCTGCGTTTCAACCTGCGATTTCAAGCTATCAAACTTAAAAATTTTCGTTATCTATTATAACGTATGAACTTTATGTAAAACAGAAAAAGGACTTGCGATTGGTTTCTAACCATTAACAGCAATGACAATAATAAAGCTATTTTTGACGCAAACAGCAGTCTGATATGCTGGGGTTAGCTTACACGGTATTCGTATAAAGATCCAGGCTGTGAGGCATTCTATCACCGCCTTTGACACCGGCGCCGGTGACAACGCATCTGTAGTGTTCTTTGTTAGAAGATGTCCATGGGCTACAGCAGCCAACTATCATCAGGTGTACTGTCATTTCAATCATATAAACGTGTCCACACTTAGATTTACAAAGAAAGTCTCAAAGCCGAATTTATTAGAGCAGGGAAGAATTTTGTTTATGTTTGTGCGCTATGGCTATCACGCGGACACACGTCGTTCTCTGTGATTTTGAAATAGTTTGAACGGATATGGTGAGAATTTTTTTATGGTGAAGAAAAATGTTCTCAAGTAGCAACTCGTACAAGTAAGGGCAGCGTAAGACGGCCTGTAACTAGATGTACTGATGACCTGGTAAGACATGCAAGAAGTCGAAGGATGCAGGTGCCTTAGAGCAGTGTTTGCCGTATTTCTTGGGGGATGCCTATGATAAGCAGTGGACTTGTTTATTGATTTCAAAGCAGTGAAGAGAAACATTTTTCACACCAATCTTGTCAGCCTCGAGCATAAGCGCAGAGAATCAAGGTCGCCAATGAGTCTCTTAACACGTTTCTCCACTGAGTCCAACGCTGCCAGGTGGCATTTTGCAGCACCAGCCCATATGTGACAGTAGTACTCCATGCACGATCGGACTTGCGCTTTATATAAGGTAAGAAGCTGTCCCGGCGTGAAGTACCGCCGCACCCTTGCAAGGACACCAAGTTTTCTTGCGGCTGCTTTGGCTCTGGACTCAATGAATCGCCCATAGTTGAGGTTCGGAGTAAATTCAACCCCTAACAACTGAAGGCGGTCAGTGTACTCCAAGGATACATTGCGAAAAGTAGGAGCCAAGGTGGGCTCCTTTTAGCGGTGAAACGACACGCTTGTGATAGGTAATAACGTTTTTGAAGTTGGAGGAGAAATTTGTATATTTTCTGCGATTTTGTTGTATCATCGCCCCGAGAATGAATAACTGATTCTGTGCGGTCGAGTAACTGGTACTGCTAGCTTGTGTCTGTTTTTTTATAACTGGCTTTACGGCTCTGGGTTCTAGCCCTTCTGAGCCTGAAGTTACAATGTATAATTATTCTTCTTAGTACACTGCTTCACAATATGTTGATGCGTCACATTGTGGAGCCCTTGGGATATTTTGATGGTAACTTGAGCGAGCAGACAGCTGACAGTTGGCGATGGTATCTCAAGGCGCCTAAGCAGACAGACACCTTATCTTGAGAACCACATCACCATCAGAGCACTTGTTTCACCGTATTTTTGTGTACATACATTACATTTTCGTAAATGTATTTGAGAGTCCATAGTTAATATATCAATTTCCTTAATTTTTTACATTAGAGTCTTTAGGTTTTAAATCATAGATTGCCTTTTCAAAACAAATATAATTTCATTGACGTATCCCCATAGCAAAATACCTCACGACATTATGCTATAGAAATAGGTAAAGTAAACTAGCTGTTTCAATGCTTGTACAGGCGGTTTATCTGTTTACAGAGTCATTGTCTTGGAGCTATTGAAAAATAAAAGTTTCTATTGTGTTCACATCTGCTCTGCTTGTTTTCTTATTTGTAGTTTTGACGTATTTTCACAGAAATATTAATGATCACACAGACAACTTCTTGGTAAGTGAATGCTATGGTCCATTGATACCTACATCTATCATCGATTAAGAATCAAAATGCGGGCGCGTTGTCAGCTCTTAGGACTATGGAACTCCTCGTTCTATAATAGTAATAGTCTGTTCGTTAGGAAAATGTCGGTACACCCGGAGGCGCAATTATTATTTTGCTTCTATTTTATAATTTTTTACTGTTTGTTAAATAAATGTTTAGAATACTATTTTATTATTATGGTTATTGTAATAAAATACGAATATAAATAATAAAAACAAGTTAGGTAGGAAGGAACCTTTCACTACGGCGCTGAAGTGCCAAATTTTCCTGCGGTTGTACGTCGCGTGCATCATATTGTCCCGTGGGTGTCGTAAAAGGATAACTGAGACAGGAGATGGGCAGCATCACATCCTGATAACCACTCAAAATAATAAAAATGTTGCTAATCGTGCAACAATAGCAAAATCCATATGAGGCAATCTATGTTCAGCAGTGGACTTTTATAGGTTGTAATAGATGGATGGATGAATCAAAGAGTCCAGAACGTTGTGGAAGATATGTAGGTCCTGTTTTTTAAGTTCTGTTGCTTGATTGTGACAGCTGAATATTTCATCATCATCATCATCATCATTACATTCTATCAGTCTACTGCTGGATATAGTCTTCCCCCATAGATTGCCTAACTGTAGTAGCAACGTAAGATAATCTACTTTTCCGTCTCATACCGTACTGTGGGCGTCGTAAGAGGCGGCAGAGGGAAAATGGAACGGGAGATATGTAGCAGCATCTTCCTGATAACAACACAAAATAACAAACAAGATGCAGTTGTTAACGTCCAAAAGGAGGAGGTACTCAATTTGGCCGTATGTTTTTTTATGTGTGTTACTTCATAACGTTTTTTTTTGGTGAACCGATTTTGATGATTTTTCTTTATTTAAAAGCTGCTTCTCATGTGGTCCTATATAAATTTAATCAAGGTCTGACTGATAGTTTTTGAGTTATTCTTTTATATAAGTCGGTTGTACAAAATTTTTAATTTTACCTCTAATCTATACAAATAAATAAAATTGAAGTGTCTGTTTGTAATATTGAAATAACAACTTTTTACTAAATGCATATGAAAGTATATACGGTCCTTATAACAAAAAAACGATTTTTGTAATTTTTGTCTGTCTATCTTTCTGTCTGTCTGTCTGTTTGTTCTGGGTAATCTCCGCAATGGCTGGACTGATTTTGACCGGACTTTCACTGGCAGATAGCTGATGTTATAAGAAGTAACTAAGGCTACTTTTATTTTAGAAAAAGAATTAGGGTTGCGCGCAAAAAATTAAAACCCATGAAATCCAATCGTAATAAAATTACGCGCGGGCGAAGTCGCGAGGAACAGCTAGTATAGAATAAACGTTGGAAACGAACACACAGTCCACCTAATGGTAAGTGGATGCCGTGGCCTGTAGACATCTACATCCTCGATTAAGAAACTGAAGTTGAGTTGTAACCCCTGAGGACTAAGATGGAATGCCTTATTTCTAGTAAAAGGGGTCCCCGGTTCTTTACATTTATAATTTATATATTCAACGTTTGTCATGCGTGGCAACTATAGCCAACATTTCCTTTACGAGGAAATCTAAAACGAGCAATTAGCGTATATTTATTATGTACTCCTGCTACCGAATAGGTAATTAGTTACTGAATCGAACTATTCCAGTAGTAACGGAGAGGACGTCAAACGTTCACTTTGCCTCTGTTGGCACACAATGCATTGTTAATTAATTATCTGTAGTGAATTCACGCTGGAATTGTTTTGTTAATTTGTCCGATGCATTTCAAACGCAGTCAATTATTTCGAATAATTTGAGAAGTTTGACTATCGCGAATTGTGAAATAGCATGGTTAACGACCCGGGGTCACTGGAGCCGAAAATGTAGTCCTCTCCGCCGATTTTCGCAAGCATCTTAGAAATATTAAAAATTTAAATGTTCTTTTTTTTTTTAAATTTATTTAATGAAAAGAAAAATACAATATAATCATAAAAACATCACAAAAACCCTTACGGGTTTGTCTGGATGTTGAGACACTTTTGAGCAATCTGTTGACATTAGTTTACACGTATATTACTTTATAAGAACATAATTATGTGGGCTCCAGCCAGAGGTTGCAAAAAAAAGCAATCTTTATTTAATATATATTTAATTTAAAGTAATTATTACAATTAATTCTTATAACTAAGTGAGGTGACTCTAATTCGATGTTTGAATGTAGAATGGATTCACACGGTAAAATATTAGAACTAGGTAATATAAGACACTAGACACGTTATGCTGATGCGGCGCCTCGTGATCGTCGTAAGCCGATGCAACGCAGCAGATTGCCTGGATTAGGGCTGCGTAACAACATCAAAAATACAATATCTGCAGTTATGTTTACACAGAAGCGGACAATAAGGAACCGGTTATAGATTGCGGCTCGGCGCATGTGGCCGGTCGGCTGTTGCTACTTGAGTTTGTTATATACAGAATGTTGCAATTATCGATATGTTATTACGTTAGGTTCGAACTGATTAAAATTAGGCTAATTGTTATGAAAGTAAAGAATAATAGTATTGTTTATATTTATGTTTACAATTTTTATCCGTTATTTCTAATTGGGTTTTAGTTGGTATGTCATTAATGAGAGTTGGTATTAAATACGCATTTGTTCGTTTTCCGTAATAGTTTCTGACTCTTGGTATTTCTAGTTTTGATTGAACTACTTTCCGTGTCGTTATTTTATGATTGACTATTATTTGTAGTTCTTTGTTAGTAAATTGTTCAATTAATACTCATTTTTATTTTTATATGAATATGTAAGATTTTACAATATTTAAATAAGGGCGATACATCGTCATCGGAGCAGATTGATTTTTTAAATTTTATTAGGTGTTATAATTTTTAAAAACCGAAGTTGAAGGCTGTATATTTTGTTCAAATATGTTTTAAATGTCCTACCTAGTGATCCCATATGAAATTATTGACTCTGCGAGTGCATTATATAGATTTAGTAAATATTTTAAATGGTACTTTGTATTTCAAGATAGCAATTTTAGCTAACATTGCTCTCAGTTTGTCACAAATTGTGTCAATATGATAACCCCAGTTAAGCATGTCATCGACTACTAGTCCTAAGTATTTGTGACGAGGAACCTGCTCTAACAACTCACATTTGCAACCGGTCCTATTTGTTTGCAAAACATGCAAGCACTGGTGACTATGCGCGATTACTTCGATTTTCTTAATAAAATTGAGTAGGTAGTTAGAGCGTACATGAATAATTTTAGTTTTACTAGCATTGAGTACTAGACCAACATCATGAGACCATTTACATAAGTTAGTGAAATCAATTTGGAAACAGTGTTCAGCCTTAGCTAAATCTTTATCAGCTGCTACAAGACATGTATCGTCAGCGTATTGGTATATGGAACAGTGTTTTATTATGTTTTCCATATCATTGACGTACGCTAAATAATGCAAGGGTCCGAGAACAGAGCCTTGTGCTGTTCCAGTAGTTACCAGTATTTCGTCACTGAAGTCATTGCCTATCTTTACCCGGTATTTTCTACCGTTGAGATAATCTTGGCATCATTGTAATAATGGCCCGCGGACACCTGTATTGTCAAGTTTTTTTATAAGAATATCATGCCTAAGAGTATCAAATGCTTTACTAAAGTCGATGAATAGTAATATAAGATGTTTTTTATCATTAAGGTGTTGATTTATTTCGTCCGTGAATTTAGACGGCAAAATAGTAGTAGATTTAGATTGAAAGCCATGTTGAGTATTTGACAATACATCGTGTTTAGTATAAAAATTGTGAATTTTTTGAGATACATATTTTTCAACTACCTTATCTATGACAGTATTGTTATTGGCCTATAGCTATCATAGGCACTATGCGATCCCTTTTTGTAAATTGGTCTTACGATACCGGTTTTCAATTCGGGTGGATATTTTCCTACTGATATGCTAGTGTTTATCAACTTAACTACAACATTAGCTATCTTACCACTTAACATCTTCACGTCAAAACATCGAATTCCATCATTACCAGCCGATTTCTATAGATGTGTATATTATTTAAAATTACCAAAACTGTATAACGTTTTTTTTTCTACTTACCTTCTTTTATTTTGTTTTTAAAAACAATTTTGTAAGTGTGACTTCATTTTCAGAATTGTCTATGATACATTGGTAGCGTGTATGCCTAAGTGGTAATTTTAGCCGACATCAATAAAAGATCTGCAATACGACAGTATGTTTTTTAAGTGAAAACTTCTTTAGCCGCGTCAGGCGATTTTTGGTAGGGGAACATCTTATGGGTTCGCGTCACCGATGACCTCGACGAAGCGCAATATTTCACGAGCATGTCTACCACGCGTCGCTAGTCTGGCTTCGTATACAGAGAAGGGATGAGCAAGGGAAAAAAATATCGATATATATCGAATCGATATTTTTAATCAGTATCGATATATATCTCGTGATAAATATCGATATATCGATATATCGTCAGCATTAGAATGATGGAAAGATACGGTCCAAAATTTTATATTACTGATGGATGGACGACGAAAAAAAACGATAACCACCCACACATGAAGACTTTTGTACCTCCTTTTGTTGTTACAAGTTTTGTAATTTATACAACATTTTAAAATATATCGAAAATGATACGAATTCGATACTCTAAAATAAATATCGATATATCGCGATTTCAAATTACGACCATATATATATCGATATTTTTATTAAAAAATATCGATATATCGATATTTCTTGCCCAAGCCTACTTGGGCCAGACGCGTGGTATGGCGGCCTGTGTAGCCGTATACACATAAATCATTGAGTTTTTCACTTTTGTTGGCAGTCCTTATGAGAGCCTGTTTTTTTTTTGTTTGTATGTTATGCCATCAACTGTGTGTGTTAAGTAAGGTTTACGTCAGGACTGGTCCCATATAAATTATGGAGAAAACGTTGCATCCCTAAAGGTGGTAACATAGGGAATGAAGTTTTATCGTAAACTATTCAGACGACATTGAGATTGTAATATTAAATAATTTTAGTGACAAGTAAAATGGGTTTGGTTAAAAGTAAAATGGGACATAATTCTCTTATACAAGTCTGCACCGATTTCAGATAATGAAATAATTTTATTATTTTTTGTTCTTTAATGTCGGCTTTAAGTTTTAAGTTATTTTTTAATGAAACCTATTCAGTAGGAGCTACTTTTTAGAATTCTCTTCCCAGATTTTTACAGGTAATATTACAAGTAATATTTACAGAGACGGGGAGCTTATAAAAAATAATTCATAATTTTATCTTTTTTCTGACATACCCATACCGAGAATACATTGAAAGCCATCGTAACACACTCTTTTCTTCTATACGAAGTTGTCAGAAGTTTATAACATAGCTCGGCCTAACAAAAATATCGACGAAACTTTCGGTATTTATAAGTATCGTCTGTGACCGGAACATTACGTAGTTACATTTCAAGTACACGAAAACCGTGGTGCTCAACTTATTATAAATAATTTACTCACATAAAAATCATGTTTGCAGTTTGTGCCGCGAAAGCAATAAAATATATTTGTATATGCGATGTACATACATTATCTATGGATGGAAAAATATAACCGATACGACTTAGGGACCTTCAAGAAAAGAGCCTACTCCTTTCTAAATGGCTGGCAACGCACCTGCAATTACGCTGGTGTTGCAGTTGTTCATGGGCGGCGGTAGTCACTTGCCATCAGGTGAGTCGCAAGCTCGTTCGCTACCTCTCCTATAAAAAAAAAGCGCATACACACCATACAATTCGCGCTTACATTTAAAAAATTTTATCATTTTTTATTTAATTTTATCTACAATATTAAAAACTATGATAATAAAAAAAAAAACTAAAACTAGAAACTTAATTATCATATAGTCCTACTCCCCGCGGTATCGTGCCAAGAACGCTGGCTGCGTTTCCCCGCTGAATGGCTATACTTAGCCTTTGAGCGAGGAAAGAACCAGCCCTCTTATCACCAGCAGCAACGACCAGCCGCGGATGGAGTTCCTTTAGGAACTTCACCGCACGTGGACGCCACGGACCGATAGTCTCTACAGCAAATGGCACAAATATGTAGTCATCTCTCAGAGACTCATATTTGCGCCACTTACTCAGCTCAGCTGCCTCTGATGCCGCCCCGGCTTTAAACGAGGTACCCCTGAGATGAGAGGCCGCCAGAGTGTCTACGCAAGTAGCATCCCACACTAGGGCTTTACCTCTCTCCCAAGGGACCAATGTCATACCGTCGGGTCTCTTGCCATCGTCTCTAAATATTCCACAAGGCTCTAAAACCGAGGGAACATTTATAGAGGCAAGAGCCCTTCGGATGACATCGTTCAAAGAACTGTGTCGTGAAAACCTACCAGCGCTTTTCTTACATGAAAGTCCGTGGAGCCCAAACTTGTCGACGCTGCTACCACAGGGGCACTGATGGGGTTGACAAATCGCCGCTCCTAGTCGGATTCCTACGGCAATACGCAAGCTTTCCCTATCAGGTAATGTGCCGAGATTACTTGATGGTAAAGCATGTAACCAGTGACTAGATTCCTTAGTCGAAACAGCTAGAAGGCGTGCCTTATCTTGGTCACTATGGAAATTATGAAACAAATCCTTCTGCACGCCCTGTACCAACGGAATATCCCACTGTTTTTGTTGGTTAACTTCCAGTGGAATATTTTCACCAGGACAGAGCGTTTGCCATGTCTGCCCTGCCTCCGTAGCAAAGCATAGGTCTACTTTATTATTTAAAATTATGTTACATAAGTCACTGACACTATGCACGGAAGCAAGGAAAGCAGGCAATGCAACGCTAGAAAGATTTCTCACACCAATGCCACCAATGTCGTCTAGGTACCAGACATTTAAATAAATACGTACAAATTATACTAACATTATTTTTTATTTAATTTCTGATACACTTTTGAAGGGAAAACATCTTTAGTATCGTTGTGATTTGAAACTCAATGAAATGAAAAAGCGACACTAACAAGAGACAAATATATACTCGTAAATCTATATGAAAGCGAAAGAGGTTTTTTTGTTTGTTTAAACACGCTAATCTCTGGAACTGCTGGTCAAATTTGATATTTTTTATGTATATAATAACCAGATTCACGAGGAATAGTATAGGCCTAGCCTATACTATTCCTCTCAGCTAGCCTTAAATATTGATTTTTGTTAAGCAAGTCGGAAGAAAAAGCGCTCCCGAACGGATTTATCCGCGTGCGCTGGCGTAATGGTTAGTGATACATAAATACTATGTTCTACAAAAATTAACCTTCCCCATCTAAAAAAAAAGTCCGCGATACCATAGACCTATTTGTTATACGTACAATAAGGTATTTTGTGATAAAAAAATATTGAAAATTAAAAAGTGATCTATGAGCGTTATTATCAGTCATGACAATACTTACGAACGAAAGTTACTTCATAATTAACACAATTTTATGAAGAATATGAAGACATCACTTCAGAATATCATTATAATAACGTATTATTGCGATGTTAAAACAATAATGAGAAAATAACAGCACATACAACCACATGCTCTGAGGTATTCCATCTTACTCCTCGAAGGTGAAAAGGCATCATGACATAGCCTTCTGTTTGAATTTGGTTGCAGGTGTTCATGGACTGCAGAAGCCACTCATCAGGTGGACTGTAAGTTCGTTTGTCACTTCAGGTTTATAAAAAAAGACAATAAGACGGCTCCGTGGCGCAGTGGCTTAGCAATGAGTTGCTGCGCTGGGGGCCGCCGGTTCGAATCCCACACGGAACAAGTATTTGTATGGCTTGCAAATAATTGTTCCGGGTCTGGATGTTTGTCCTGTGTTTGTAAACTGCCTCCACGATACAGGAGTAAATTAGGATTTACTCCTGTATCGTGGAGACAGAGGCGTGCAGGCAGCAAACGTCACCCCACACTAGGGTAAGGGGTGACGTTTTTTTTTTAAAAAAACTAAAAAATACTCCGATGCATCAACTTTTTCACTACTACATTTAAGATATTTATATTTTCTTTATATTAATTATATATACAATATTAAAAGCTATAATACGAAAAAAAATAACTAAAACTGGTAACTTAATTATCATACAGTATATTAATTTATATTTTAGAACTAACAAATTTTTCGCTACGAAAATTCTTTGTTATGTTTGCCAAAAATGTAATTTGAAATAACCGCCGACTAAAATAATATTTGAGTATTTTTTTGTTATCTTTTTTTCCATTCTTTTATTATCTTCTTCGTGATAATGGTAATTGAATCATAAATTTTCATTAAGTAACTGTTTCTAAGTTACCTTTACATTAAAGTTAAAAAAGTTATGTCGGGCACAAGCCTAATCTCATTCCTGAGAGGGTTGTGTAGCACTTAGTCGGACCCGCTGCTCCACTGCGTAAGCGTCATGTTACTCTGTGCTCCATTGCGTGTTGGCGAACTTCACTGGTCTTCGAAATATTTTTTTTTCTTATATCTCAGACATGCAGGTTTCCTCACGATGTTTTCCTTCACCGCCAAGCACGTGGGAAATCAGCATTTAAAATTGCAATTAACAATTTCATTGGTGCCGGCGAGGATCGGACCCGGGTTGCTCGAGTACTGTGAAGCTTACAGCGAGCGCTAACCATCTGAGCTACCACGGCTCCTTCGAGTCTTAGTAGCCCCGTAATGTGAACACGCATTTGCATTTAAGATGTAGGTGTCTATAGCCTATAGCATTATTATGGTATAGGCGGACTATGTACTCGCTTTTCACCCTTACTTCTTTACATCTATAAATTGTCAACCTCATCTGGGCGCCGTATGACTTGGCTGATTACATTATATAAAATGTCCAGATTCCGTGTTCAACACAAAACGCAACATTAATTTATCGTGAAGCCAATGTTTATACGTGTGTGAGTGAACACCACGCTCTCGAGTATATTACGTATCGCATTTGCGTTTGTGTGAAATACGCGTGTAATACTAGCGGCACAGAATTACCCCAAAAATTTGGGAGTTTTTAATTATTTTAAGTTTAGTGTAAAGGATAATTTTCATCATTACTGTTGCTAATTTTTAACGTTATTTGCTTTCATTAGTGTAATTTTTCATGTGCAGCCGCTGTGTGGTGTGCTTGTGTAACTATAAGAAAAGTTTGTACATAATCTGTCCTTGGATGATTTATGGATGAGAAGGACTAAATCATCTAGAAATTCCATGTTCACATAACGAACTGGATACAAACTTTCACATTTATAGTATTGGTGGGAAGTAGGGTTTATAATTAAAGTATATTTTTTCCTTACCGCGTACTTTTTGTATAACTTTTGCTAAAACACTTTAACTTTGATTTTCACTTTATAAATGTTTATAATATCTTATTATTAATCGGTTATCGTTGATTTTGAGATTGACCTTTGATATTTCTAACTCTAATTTTCAACATAGCTCCATATATTAAGTTTCGTAGTGAGCTTCTATTGTTTTTATAACTCAAATTATTAAATTAAAAAAAGCCCCGAAACATAAAGAGCTGATGATCTTCAAACGGTTGAAAGGATTTTCTTGAAACACAGCTAAGAAAACTCTCGATTAAATCAACCTTCATACAAAAAAAAAACTTCACCCCCTTGACTATGGGTTGCTGTAAAGCACCAGAAACGTCGGGAATTGAAATAAGTAAACGCGATAAAATCTGTTTTATTCAATGCGTACTGTTCACGTAAATATAAGAAATCATTATGAAAAAAAAAACTAAATCTAAATCGGCTCATCCGTTTGGGAGCTATGATGCCACAGACAGACACACATATACACACGTTAAACATATAACACCACTCTTTTTAGTCGGAGGTTAAAGAGGGAGATATGTATACCTGTGTATACGTTTTTTTTATAGGATAGGGTGACAAACGAGCACACAGTCCACCTATTGCTAAGTGGTTGCTGTGGCCAATAGACATCTAAATCTATCCCCTTTTGCGAATCAAAATGCAGATGCGTTGTCACCCATGAGGCCTGAGACGGAATGCCTCTTTTCCAGTAAAAGGGGTCTCCGGTTCTCTACACTCACCATACGAAACACAGCAATGTTAAGCTGCTATTTAACGCTGGCATTCTGTGAGAGCGTGGTCCTTCTCCGGTCGAGCCGACCCATTCGTGCTACAACTAATATAGCTACAGCATGGCTCTACCAGGTGGTTGTATCTCTAGAAGAAATGATACTTATTTTACCCGACTGCCCCAGAAGTAGGGTTATGTTATTCGAGTACATGTATGCTTGCCTATCTCTTTAGCATGCTCTGTAACCTAAACGGCTCGATGGATTTATGTGTCGTTAAATTTGTCTTAGTTGTGGAAGTGACATATAATACATACATATACATACATAAACACTCACGCCTGTCACCCAGAGGGGTAGGCAGAGATTATGGACTTCCATTTGGCACGATCCTGACACACCTCTCTCGCTTCCTCCACATCCATATACCTACGCATACACGCTCGTCGGTTAAAGGTACTCTTGATTTGGCCCATTTTTAATATATCGCCAATTTGGTCGATAAACTTTCGCCTAGGGCGACCCTTCCCGACTATGCCGTTCACCTCTGCAACATAAATTTGCTTTGTCACTCTTTCCTCATTCATTCTTTCCACATGGCCAAACCACCGAAGCATTCCTTTCTTAATCCTGGTCACAACATCATCTTGCAAACCACACTCTTCTCTTATTAAACAATTTCTCACTCTGTCATTCAGCTTCATCCCTAACATACTCCTTAATGACCGCATTTCTACAGCATTTATTCTACTCTCATGCTTCTTCTGCCACACCCAACTTTCACTACCATACATTAAAGTAGGTACTAACACAGCATTGTGAATTGCCATACGTGCCTTTTTGGACACATTCTGACTTTTCACAATAGAGTGTAGAGCCCCATTCACTCTATTTCCTGCATTCACTCGTCGTTCTATATCCTTATCATATCTACCATCCCTGCTAAACACACATCCCAAATATACAAACTCATCTACTTGCTCTACCAACTCCCCTTCTATTCTTATTTCACATATCGTTTTACTTTCTTCTCTTTCAAAAACCATAACTTTCGTCTTACTTGCGTTCACTTTCATTCCCTTTTCTTTTAATGTCCTGTTCATTAATGTAACCATCATTTGCAACTCGGCTGCCGACGACGCAAGTATGACTTGATCATCGGCGTACAAAAGGCATTTGACGGTTAACTCACCCATTCTTAACCCGCATTCTTCTACTTTCAAATTTTCCAAACAACTGTCCATAAACAGGTTGAACAACCACGGGGAAGCCACACAGCCCTGTCTGACACCTTTATGGATGTCAAACCAGTCCGAGTAGGCCCCGTTGATCCTGACACAAGCACTAGAGTCCCTATATAGAGACTTCAATGCCTGTATCAGACCAGCGCTCAACCCAAATGAGTTCAGTGTTTGCCATAACACATCCCTGTCCACTCTGTCATAAGCCTTCTCCAAGTCCATGAACGCACAAAAAACTTTTTGGTTTTTGGCCAAAAACTTCTCGGCGATCATGCGCATGGAAAAGACCTGATCCGTACATCCCATTCCCTTTCTAAATCCCGCTTGCACATCCCAAATTTTTCCGTCAGTTTCTTTCATAACTCTTTCAATTAGTACCTTAGCATACAGTTTTCCCACAATGCTAAGAAGGCTGATACCACGGTAGTTTTTACAGTCCTGCTGTGATCCTTTTCCCTTATATATTGGGACTATCACGGCTTTGCACCAGTCTCCCGGTACCCGCTTAAGTTCCCAACATAAATTAAACAAGGTGTACAGCAGGTCTGCCACCACTCCTTCTCCAGCCCTTAGCATTTCGAGAGATACTCTATCATAACCAGCTGCCTTACCTACTTTCATACTTTTCATTGCTTTCATTATTTCATCTATACTTATATCTCTATCTATTTCCTCTTCTTTCGGAATTTCTATTTCATTTAATTCAAACGTCTCATCACTCATAAACACGCTTTCAAAGTATTCCTTCCATCTCCTTAAACTCAAAACTTCGTCATTCAGAATACAGCCATTCTGGTCTCGTATAGCATTCATTCTAGGCTGTTGTGAATGTCCCCTGGTAGTTCTTACGAGTTTCCAGAACATTTTAATGTTTTCCTGGAAGTTATCCGATATTCTTCTATCATTCTTATCCATTCTTTCTTGCTTTTTCCTTTCAACTACTTCTTTTACTCTCTTATTTAGGTGTCTAAAAACCGCCTTTTTCCTTTCAATATCATCATTCATACTGCTAGAATTACTAGCCTTGGTTGCTAGTAAATCTAGCCATGCTTTCTTCTTTGCTTCAACTTCCATCCGTACCTCATCATCCCACCATAACGTGTTATTTTTCCTTTCATTTGTTCTCTTGCTTACACCACATACTTCGGTAGCTGCATCCACTAAACCTTTCTTGACATTATACCACACAGTCTCCAAGTCTAAATCATTCATACACAATTCAGCCATACCACTTATATTTTCTCTCAATCTACATTTGAACTTCTCTTTCACACCTTCATCTTGTAGCCTCTCTGTTTTTATACGCTGTAACGCTGTGGTAGACACAGATGTCCGATGCCTCCAACGTCTGAAAAGACCATTAATTCGGCATAAGACCAAGTAATGATCCGTCCCTACGTTAGAGCCCCGGTAAACCCTTGTATCTACCACCGCGCTCCTCATTCTTTCATCAACAATTATGAAATCTATCATACTTCTATCATCACCTCTTTCCCATGTATACGTGTGAATCTTCTTATGACGAAACAAAGTGTTCGTCACAACAAGATTCTTTTCCACGCATACGGCGAGAAGGCTTTCACCATTCTCATTTATACTTTCATCACCAAACGTTCCCAATATCCTTTCATAACCAAGCCTTCTCACCCCAACCCTTCCATTAAAATCGCCTAATATCACAATATTTTCATTAACCTTGCATTTCATTAGCACCATCCTTACCAACTCCCAAAACTGCTCTCGGATATAAGTGGGCTTAGACATGTCTGGGGCGTAGACCCCTAAAACAAACAACTTCTTTAAGCCCACTTTCATTCGTATCCATAGCAGTCTCGGGCTTACACATTCATACTCTTTTACACAATGACCCATTCTTTCTGAAAGGATGATACCGACTCCCTGGCATGCCCGCTCGGTCTCGTCTACACCAGACCAGTACGCGGTATACATGCCATGTGTAGTGGCATCCTTTCCCTTCCGTTTCGTCTCATTCACACATAACACGTCTATTCCTCTATCATACATCATATCGCATACTTCATTCATCTTATCATTCATTCCTCCACATACGTTCAATGTAGCCAGACGGGCTTCCGCAATCCACTTTTCGCCCCTCCGGGGGACAGAACGTGACGGGTGGCGAACCTCGTCGCCGGTTTTCCTCCCGGAGATTCTTCGCACCCCTACCCCATTAAAGGGGCGCCGGGAACTCGGGGCCATTTCTTTAATATTTTGCCTCATGGTGCGAAAGTAAGTTGTGGTATTTTTTTTTTTTTACGCCGCTACCACACGGCGAGGAGCCGAGTCAGTTCTTTCGGCTTTGTCGCTCGTTTAGCACCACCCGGGGGACACGTGTAGGGTGGGCCTAGGATTAGGTGGTCGAAGCCTACGGACGCGAGCCTATGTCACTTCCATATATATATATATATATATATATGGAAGTGACATAGGGTATATTATTTGAATTTTCCTCTTTTTAATAAATGCTAGAAAATGTTTACGCAGTCGGGTATTTTAATAATATTTTTAACAATAACCCCACTTGGTGGCGTTTCATTCGATAGTATGAGTGTATAAATCTCATCTTTCTTTCTTTCCTTTCTTTATTATACAAACATACACACATACACACGCACACACACACACACACACACACACACACACACACACACACACACACACAAAGCGCTCACATGTAAATTAGTTTTTAGTTTTTAAAATTGTTTTTCAATTGTTTATTTTTTTTTTATTCTTTCTCGTTTATTGTAACTTTAATTATAGTTAATAATATTTATAAAACAGAAATTGCAATTACAAATCATATTGTCGCACGAAGTGTACTAAAGTTAAAGGTATGTTGATAAATGTTACATTAAGGGACGAGAGCCTGGTGATTAGTCATACAGGTATTTCCTAGTACTAACACCAGGCTCTCACAAATTAAAATGGTTATACCTCCAATACCTATTATTAAAAGGCAATGTAAACTTGTGAGAGCAAATAAAGTAAACATTATTATATTATAAAATTTCACATTTCCAAATTAGTTAATTTAACGCTTACATGCAGTTAAAGCCCTGATTAAGTTTTAAGTAATGTCGTTAGCGCTATTTCTGATCATCGAGTTAAATATACCAAAACCTTATTTTCACATAGTAAAAACAATAAAAGCAAAAACTGGCAGTCAATAACAAGCAATATATCATACAATTAAAAGCAAGCCATTGTCACTCAATACCAATCACGAGTTCATAAGTCAATATCTCAAAAGCAGCGTTTTGTAGATTGGATCCATTTTGCGTAACTACCTCCTTATCAGATGTTATTAAATGCGAAGGACACACTCAAACTCTCTTAATGTAGTCAGTTACCATACAAAACTACTTACTTATCAAGAAGTTGAAGGTATTATTAAAGATTGATTGTAAATAAACTGCATTAAATTAAAAAAAGATTAGCTGACGTGAATGTTGTTAGTTAAGTATTTTTTGAGTAACTAATAATTACAAAAAAAATTAGAGACTAAACGATAATTATTAGTGATATTATTTTCACATTTATAAGTGCGTCATTTTACTATCAAATATATTATAAGCCTATCAGAATTGTGTGCCTCGTTTTCAAAACAATTTAGAATTTAATTAATATTATGTAGTGTTTTAGATTTCATAGTAAACAATGTTAGCTGAAATGGTGATTTTGGCAGATTTTAGAAGAAACGTAGACAATCCAACTTTTATTTTGAAGGTTTATCAGATCTCCGGGATTTATCATGTCCCGAGATTTGCAAACATTACAGATTTTTCAAACCATAATAGGCATTCACTTGTTCTATTCTACTTGTATCCAGCCTTAAGACAGGTTCACACTTAGTTTCAAATACGTTAATATAATCTTGAAGTGTAATACGGGTATTTGCGTATGTGACTTTGCCATCCATTGACGATTTCCTACGCAAATCTTGGTAAAAAAAGTTTAAAATTTGAGAGGTATGCCAGCTTGGCACGCTTATATAGTTCGGTAGTATCGGAGCAAGTGTAAGTGCCAATAATGGACTGGATTACTGATGGATCCAATTTCTCGAGCTTCTTTAAGTACAGAAGTCAATATGGAATCCGAAGTATTTTAACGATGCATAGCTTAGAGTAAAAATTAATTTATTTGTACTTTTTACTATGGAATGATTTAAAAAAAGTAGTCTTCATACACAGTAGAGATAATTTAAAAAAATATTAAAATGACAAAGAAGCATATAACCCACCATCATGTGGATGTTGAAAGATGGTTTGATCCATGGAATTCTTTCTATCTTCGATTAAGAATGAAAATTGTATTTAAAATAAAACTATACGAACGCATCCGTAGCCTGCAAAACTGAGTTATCTTTTTATATATGTTAATTGCATGTTCTCATTTTATTTAAATTTAAATTTTATCACTTGTTTTAGTTGGGTTTAACATTTTTTGAAGTTAAATTATTTCACTCATTTGAATGGACTTAGCAATATTACAAACTCAAACACAATCTACTAAAAGGATTCATCCTTGTGCTTATTTTAAATAAGAATCATTAAAATCGGTTCAAAAGTTCTTTAATAACTGTCAGAAATGATAAAACTGACATTAACAGCTAAAATTAATTAAGTTATCAAATTTGTAAGCCGTGTAACTAATGTTATAATACGTTGTAATAAACATTTTAAAATAAATATAATATTTTCGTTCTATTCCCACATTTCGATGAACTGTCAATACGTACGTATAGTTTACGGCCATATTAGAACCTCCTCCATTTTTGAAGTGGGCTAAAAATCTTTATATTGTCATCACCGTTTTTAACTTGAGAGTGACAAACAAGACAACTCCACCTCATGGTGAAAAATTGGTAGGATAGCTTCTCAGATTGTCTCGTTGACAGAAAAAGGATTTTGTCACCTATTTATATCTTATACTTAATTATTGTTTATAATTATTCCTCAAAGTTACCAATTCGTGGCCGCATAGAAAATTTGCAATCCCCGTGACAGCTTAAAAATTTATAAATTGGAAATGTTTGTCATCTCTGAAATAGTACACACTGCGGTTGGTGTGTTACGTCTAATATCAATATAATCGAACTGAATTCGCAGATGTGTATAATGTATATCAATCGCACATAGTAGCGAACAATAAAACATATTATGACGAATAAATATTAATGAAATACACTTGAAGAAGTTTGCGAGGCATAGAAGTTGTAGTAGATAGGTATTGGTACAAATTTACTTTTCTTTGTGACGATTGCTTTGTGAACGCCGTATTCGTGGATTATTTGACTTCCATTATTAGTTTCATTCCAAGTAAAATAATCTGAAATATTTTTATGCAGTTATTTATACGTAATAGAGCCGTACTGCAGCTATATTATGGTTGTAGAACGAATGGGTGAACTCAACTGGGGAAGAACTACGCTTTACAGAATACCAGCATGAAGTAGCAGCTTAAATATGCTGTATTTCGTATGGTGAGTGTAGACAACCGGAGACCCTTTTTACTGGAAACGTGGCATTCCATCTTAGTCCTCAGGAGTGACAACGCAGCTCCATTTTATTTTTTTATTTATTCTGTGGTCTCTGTCCTGGTTATTTATTCTGTGGTCCTAGGAAGAGTAAGCAGCAAAAACTTAAAGGTACTTTTTAATTACATAACTGCCACGTCTGTCACTTAGTGGAGGGCAGAGACTACTAAATTCCATTTGGCACAACCCTGACACACCTCTGGCTTCTTTCACATCCATACAAAGATATTTGTATGAGTAGATATATGGCTCGTCGGTGAAGGATACTCTTGATTTCGCTCATCTTCAATATATCGCCAATTTGGTCAATAAACTTCCGTCTTCTGTCAGAGTCGTATTTACTTCTGCGGCATAAATTTGCTTTGTCCCTCTTACCTCTTTCATTCTCTCCGCGTGTTCATGCTACCGAAACATTCATTTCTTGATCTCGGTCACAACATCTTTTAAACCACACTTTTCTCTTATCACACAAATTCTCACCGTATCATTTCGATTGATACCTTTTAATATCCCATTATTTATGTTATATTGTTGTATTGTAAATATAAAATCATTTCGAAGCGGCATAGTAGCGATCACGTCATTACGAGGATTATTATAAATCAAGTATTCTTTATTAATATAACACTCCTTTTTGATTTAACTTTTGCTTAGTAAAAAATTAAGTCCCAGAAAATATGCAAGGGAGAGACACCTTGCATGTATTCTAGGACTTTGCTTTAAAAGCATAAAATTGCCCATAAAACACTTTATGACTCTGAAGTGATTTTCGAGGACTGATATAGCGATTGAACGCCTTATCATGATTATGCTTATATGTGATCTTCATTTGAAAGGACTAACTTAACTGCAGGTTTACTAATTACATCAAAATTTGTATGTGTTCAGGGATAGGTAGAATCTTATGGTTAATAATTAATAATTAATTTTTTTTTTACAACCGACTTCAATATAAATTATTGAGAATATCTCAAAAACTATTGGTCAGACCTTGATCAAATTTATATGGAACTACATGTGAAGCACCTACTTTCAAATAAAAAAGAATCATCGAAATTGGTTCACCCAGTAAAAAGTCGAATTGAGTACCGTCTCCTTTTTGAAGTCGGTAGGAAAAAAATAGTACTATCACCCCAAAAGGCATAAGCAAAGTCTTATATTATTTTTTCAATTCAATTTGTCCGACAATTCCTTCAGTATTTTAAATTTAAATTAATATTAAAAAATAAGGATAGACCTATTACTCCGTCTTCTACCCACAAATATATTATACAAACTGCGAATTATTGAATTAGCATTTTTTTCTAATATATATATTATATCAACCAGAGTACGAAACCTATCCATCAACTGCATATAGCTGGAACAACCGACAACCGATGGGTAAAAAAAGGTTCTCGAGTGGCAGCCTCGTACCGGTAGGCGAAATGTAGGGCGTCTCCCCACTAGATGGAGTGACGACCTGGTAAGACATGCAGGAATTCGATGGATGCAGATGACTCAGGACCGTACTTTGTGGCATTCCTTGGGGGAGGTCTATGTTCAGCAGTGGACGTGTAAAGGGCTGTAATGATGATGATATAATTGATGTGGCCCATCTCACATCCTAACAAATGTAGGTAAATACAACATTAGAGTATACCCAACTATATCAATAAATTTATAAATTTCCAAAACCATTGACTTACCCTGAATCGGTATTTTCCAACCGGTGGGCGAGCGTATGGAATCCCGTGAAAGCTAGCGTAGGTTCTGCCATTGGGGGAGACCCGCCATGCACCTTGGAGCTCGCCATGAGCAATCCTTACAACAGGATTGGACCCTTGTGCCCCACCCAATACGATCGCGAACAAGAAAAAGTAAAACTGTAGTGACGCCATGTTAAGTATATTTATTAACCCACGTGCGCACGCGTCGAGCTTTGGAACGACACTGCAAGTGTCAGTTCTGTAATTGTAGTTAACAATTAGAAAAGTCCAAAATTAAAATGTTGTTATCTAACTAGAGCCCCCGCCCCCGAGTTATCGATACCCAATTGATATTAACTCTCTTATAAACTTATTATACCTCTTTGATGATGTAATTTTCGTATTTCACTTGTATCATTATATTATTATTACCTACTACTACTACTGCTTCGTTCTTCGAGATTAGCAATAGTACAACATACATATGTTGTATCATTTTTATTTATTTTTATTTTTTATAACTGGCTTTACGGCTCTGGGTTCTATCCCTTCTGAGCCTGAAGTTACAATGTATAATTATATAAGTTATAATATACTGCTTCACAATATGTTGATGCGTCATATTATTCAGCCCTTGGGAGATTTTGACGGCAACTTGAGCCAGCAGACAGCTGACAGTTGGTGATGGTATCTCAAGGCGCCTAAGCAGACAGACACCTTATCGTGAGAATCACATCACCATAAGAACATTTGTTTCACCGTTTCCACTAATAGTTCACATGCGTAGACACTTAATACACAAAATCGCACCACTTTTACATATCAAAATCGACTTCAAACCATTATTTAAACAATAAGACTAGAGCAGCTATCCTCCACCGTTCAAGTTCCCGCCAAAACCCCCCGTGGTATCGTGTAGTAAAACGCCGATTATATTACATGTGTTCTATGTTAATCTCTTCTTTCTGGCATGACTGTGTCGGCGAGACCAGGGTCCACGCTCTCACATAATACCAGTTTAAAATAACAGCTAAACGCTGCTGTGCTTCGTATGGTGAGTGTAGAGAACCGGTGACTCTTTTTACTGGAAACGAGATATTCCATCTAAGTCCTCACGGGTGACAACGCATCTGCATTTTGATTCGTAATCGAGGATAGATGTAGATGTCTATGGGCCACAGCAACCTACCACCAGGTGCACTTACCACCAGGTGGACTGTGTGCTCCTTTGCCATCATTATTCTATAAAAAAAAACGAAGGCTTCCTATAAATGTGATCGAAACATACCTGTATGTGAAGTACAGGTGAGTTCGTTTAATTATTAAATATATAGTTTATCAAAAGTAGGCTGCCTAAAGTTAGCCCTGCTAAGCCTGACAGATAGGATAACTTCTAGTCCCAGATGTAAGGTTACAGCCTATATACGTCCCCATGTTAGGAACCGACCTCTTCTCATTTCTGAGACAGTGGATTTAGGGCAGGTATATGGCCATTGACCCATTACGTTCAGGCGGACTTCATTTGTCTTCGATTTTTTTTAATTTCTCATACATGCAGGTTTCCTCACGATGTTTTCCTTTACCGCCGAGCACGTGGTAAATCAGCACTTAAAATTGCAATTAACAATTTCATTAGTGTCGACGGGGATCGAACCCGGATTTCTCGTATGCTGTGAAATACAAATACTCGTATGCTGTGACTACAGCGAACGCTTAGCCCCAGAGCTACCAAGCCTAGTTATACGGTAGAGCAACGTTCAAAATCACCAAGATCATCAGCAGTATCAGCAGTCCCCCTGGATTTCTTGCTGACTCTTTCCAGGACAGCGGTATTTTCCGAACCAGTGGTAAATTACACATAAGAATAACTTTCAATAAGTATTATTTATAATCTATATTGAATAAAAAAATGTTCTATTTCCTAAACAGTCCACCGGTGAACATGGGATTGCCGAATAGTTGGAAGGTTTATACATCTTTTAAATTTTTTATCTAATATGGATTATAATATAGGTATAGGTTATTTTCATAGTATGTATATACATCTTACCGACAAATTTGTTTGAAAGTCATATATCATTCAACTTCAATGAATGTATTATTATTCCTAATTAAACAATGTAACCCATTCAAATTTAAAACGATATTTCCACAATTATTTTTTCGGTGGCAGCAAAGCGCCGGGTAGCAGGATATAAAAATTAATCTTGATTTTATTAACTAAGTGGTGATGTAGCTGAATATGATAATGCACACTGAAATAGCCTAACAAAAGCCTTTTCAACCTTACCTTGAAGACATCTACCTTGTAAACATATTAAAAGACAGTGACTGGCAAATTATTTTACACTATCAGGGTACGCATTACAACCGAGAAGTTGTGTTGAAAACCCTTACGAAACGACTAGAGTTACTGATTCAGCGAGACACCCAAACCCTTTTAGAGAATCTTCATGGGGACCTCTCGCTCGTTCAGTAACTAGTAACTAAGCCATCCTATAATTTTAGCCTAGTTGGCGGGACAGGCTTTCGTGAAGAACTGTAAATACTGGCGGTCGATCAGCGCAGAATCGTGCTGCGGACCAGCCCCTTGTCACGCACATGTGACGTGAGGCGTAAACAGAATAGTTATTACTGGTATTAATTGGAAGCAATGAGGTCGTTCTGGCATAAACAATAGTCGCGATGGAATGAAATCGGTTGACCGTTTCTCTAACGCCGTCATATATAAGTTCTCTCTATTACCAAGTTCAAATATTTTACTAAACAAAAACTGTATAAAAAAGAGTTATTGTAATATAAATGAATGTTGATAATAATTGATAATAACCCCTGAAACTGAGGTGGTTTAAAAGCTGTTTCTAAAATAAATTTTGTAAATAGTTTGCAAAACCACTCATGTTAAATTTACTTTTAAAATAAAGGTCCCGCTGGGTTTCTTGCTGGTTCTTCCCGGGCAGAGTTTTGTTTTTCGAACCAGTGGTAAAGTAAAAAACGACTTTCAATAAAAATTACACATGTGATTTATATTGAATAAAAAATATTCTATTGTATTCTATTCACCACACGGAATAAATGGGTAAGCCCTTTATTACACATAATAATGTTTGTGTAGAACGGATCATCCTATCTCGTCTGGAAGTAAATAAGGGGACAGTACACTTCGTGATTATGCTTGGTGAGTACGTTCAACTTACCACGCCCACCATATCTCCGCGGCAAGTACAGCCTCGCTGCTCACAATCACGGATGTTGCATCCCATTGACTGACGCTTTGCACGTGGTTCACACATGCAACACTATTGTTCAAACCCATCCTCTATATGGCTTCTCCAATTATGCTGAAACACAACAATGTCATTGCGACATGACTTTGCATTGATGTGTGGTAACCGAAACCTACCACCACGAAGTGCTTTCTACCCAGGGGGCACGTGTAGCGAGTCAGTGTTCAAGTATTTCCTTCGGACACAAGCAACCTTATCTCCCAATTTATTTTGATTATTATAACAAAAAATGGTTGCTCTATGATCTTAGTGGCTTCCAATAAATTACAGAGTAATTATCTATTTGTTTCAATCCATTATAAAAATATTTATTGTTATACATCTATCTAACCTAACAATAATAATGATGCCTCCTAGACAGAATTTTAGTCACGGCGGCCAGTCTCAAAGGAGACCAGCCGTATACCCAGGACCGGCTTATAGTGCACGAGTATGTGTGCAAACACAGGTGCGTTCTCTATTCCCCCACTGTCATCAGTCAGATCAGACGCAGGACCAACGGCTTTAAGTGCTTTCCGAAGCACGAATGTGAAACAGAGCCGGCTTCCTGACTTCAGGCTGCTAGTTCTGATAATTTTTTGATAGAAAAACTCAATAACTATTTTTTTCTTGGCCCGACCCAGGATTTGTACTCGGGACCTCATGATCCTCAGTTGAATTTATGACGTACTTTCTCGTTATTTATATTCTCGTTATATATATTCTACGTATTTTCTTTTATTTTATACTCATAATTAGTAGAATTAGGCGTTACTTTGCCGAAATCCATTATATTAACGTTTTTAAAAAGTTACTTTGCGTACATCCATACGATACATCAATACGACACGTGTTTCACCTCTACACGAGGCATCTTCAGGTGATGTAGACTCTGCAGTGGCTGACCGCTAAGTGTCTTTCCTAGTATAGTGGTGTTGGGAGTAGTTGTGCTGGGATTAGTGGTGGGATAGTGCACGCAATTGAGGGAGGGCGGGAGGTGCTCTTCAAACTAGGTAAGACACATAATTTTATTTTATCGAGCGGATGATGTGAAAACAGAATAAGAAAATTCCATTAAAATAATGCATACATATGTACATATCCATGATACAACAGATCAAGTTAATAATAGCGCATTAAAATTAATTATTATCAATAATATATACTTGACAGCGCCTGTAGGTTCCAATTGTGAATCTAAACCACCCAATCCTGGGATTCACTCGAACACACACACAAAAATTCTCATTACAATCGGTCCATCCGTTTAGGAGGAGTTCAGTGACAAACACTATATACCTTTTGTACTTAGGGAGTATATAAGGTATAGATATCGATATGTAGATTTCACTGTACGCAAGCAACCCGGTTCGGATCCCCGCTTGCACCAATGAAATTGTTAATCGCTAATTTACCTCGTGAAGGCGTGAAGGAAGCACTCCTTCACGCCTTCACGAGGAGGCCAAGGAAAACATCGTGAGGAAATCTGCATGTTTGACTAATTAAAAAGTTGTTTCGAAGACATGTATAATCTATAACAGAAATGAGAAGCGGCGTATACGAAAGCAGTGTACCCAAGAGTAAGACCTATATTACAGGCTGCAACATTTATATCGATGTTAACCTAAAACCTCTAGATAAAATTAACTGTCGCCTAAAAAGATTAGGAATAAGATTAGAACAATGTTTTATGACAGAAACCGCTAAAATACGAATTTATGTATTTGCGTAAGTCTATGAACATCTCACTGCGTTGGCACACTTTCATATCAGGAGTCGTGGGTTACTTATCAAGTAAATCACATATGAACTAAAATGGATTCTACAACTAAATTGTTATATTTCAGCCTATACTTTATTTATCTCAGCTGTTTCTGTTTTTTTTTTATACAGTACTGCAGTTAGTAGATGCTCTTCGCCGATTTGCAACCTGATCATAAGATTTGCTTACAAGTAGTAATATAAAAGCTTTTAGAAAAATTTACTTCGTAAATATCCGCGTTATAAAATAAAATGATGTGTCTTACCTAGTATGAAGAGCACCTCCCGCCCTTTAAATAAAGTTATAGAACCGATAAACGGCACATATTGGCCAGTTAAATTAAATTTAGCTTAAACGGAGTTTATCTTACATTGCGATGTTCGGAAACGCACTTTCACAAGTTATCGAACAAATAGCGCTAACGAATAGATAAACTGCCGATAAAAGTACCTCAGAAACCGAGCATAAGACGTGCGAAATACCACTAGGGCTTCATCACCACTTATACCAAGTTGAGCTGTTGTCAAGCACTGGCTTATAAAATCACACAGTTTCAGATCAGGGCTGTGAGGAGAGTGAACCAAAGGGCTAAGCCGTGTGATGTCCAGGAAATCCCTCCTTTTGAGCGCGGAGTGAGTGGGACAGCAGAAGCCCGTAGAGTTCCGTGTTTTGCCGCTTGTTGCTCGTAGCAGTGAACATTTTTTGCAATCATTTGGCATTGATCCTACTAAGATTTTGTAAAGAAATCGACTCAAGCTACTCCGTAAAAGTGAAATAAAACCAGCGATAAAAATCTTGGGTGTCTACGAAGCGACAGTCGGAAATGAAACGGAAATAGGTCTCCCTGATAAAAACTTATAATATTAAAAAACCTATGATTCTCAATGCGCCTGCCAAGCGGGGGACTGTAGCTATGAGGCAATCTACGGAGGAGGCCTATGTACAGCAGTGGACTTCGATAGGCTGTCTTGGATTGAATTGGACTAGACAATATCATGAATTTATAAAAAGTGTTTGGTTATTTAAGAAATAAAGTAAATATGTACTTATAAAATTAAACAAAAATGGTGCACAAATATATGTTATATATTAAATATTAAATTTGCTTATTTTTAAGATATCTTTTTATATCAATATGGCCCTTGGTATTGTGGTTATGTCACAATAATTCTGCCAATGTCCGGTCTTAGGTTTGTCACACCTTGTCTTAAGGCTTATCAAAGGGAAATAAAAGATATCTTATTATTTATTTTTTCGTCAACGTTTGGACGTCAAATTCTTCTCTTTATTTCTCAAAGTTTTGAATTTCCAATATTATTACAATTTACAATAAAATCTTAAAAATAATCCTATAGCAATATTATTTCCATAACAATTACATAACAATAAACAAAGAAAAACTGCGTTATTGTGTATTCTCGTACTCATTTTGTTCTAAGAACACGCACTAACGTACGCAAATGCATCTTAAATCATTTGCAAACGACAACATGGTTTCGGGTGCATATATTATGTATGCATCCATAATTTTGCGGACTGATATTGAAAGAAGAAATATGTGTGCGCGAGTGCGTGTCAAGAAGTTGGCCATGGTTTTTGCTTCACATTGAATGCACGCAGCGCTCCGTTTATCTTTCTATTATGCTACGAGCTTCCATTAACAATGATGTACTACATAGTCGCCTATCACTCCTGTTACTATTTTCCATCGAAAGACAGGTCTATGGCTAGTACCTACCCCTTACGAGATTACAGGCGTTATGCTAGATATGTGATTATTTACTTTCGGTAAGTAACTTGTCCTATTTAATTAAATCAAATCACTTTTTGCAATGTATGTCATTCTTATTTACAACTGGTACACCCTGTTCAATGATGGAGATAGTTTTTACGATCAAATGTTATTTTTATAGGATAAGTGTGACAAACAAGCACACAGTCCACCTGATGGTAAGTGGTTGCTACGGCCCATTGACACATATAAGATGGAATGCCTCATTTCCAGTAAAAAGGGTCTTCGGTTCCGTACACTCACCATACGAAACACAACAGCGTTAAGCTGCTATTTTACGTTGGTATTCTGGGTCTACCACGTAAAAAAATCAAATCACTTTTAGATAGCGGGGAATTCATCACAAGTTTTCGATGCCAAATCGAAAATACTAGTGATGTTAACCAACATTTTAGCAGTATCAAATTTACCCTCATCTGTCTTCCAGCTCAGCGTGGTGAGTACAGCAATATCATAAACATCATAATTACAGGCCATCACAAGTCTATAGGCTGAACATAGGCATCCCACAAGTAATGTCACTAAACAAGTTCTTGAGGCACCTGCATCTATCGACTTTCTGCATCTTTTAACAGGTTGTCATTCCATAGGTAATCCAGTAAACGACCGTAATCGGCGTTATAGTATCGGTAATCGAAGTATATGGCGACCACCCACGTATACTCCGATTACCGGTACGAGGCTCCTACTGGTGAACCTTTCTTTCCATCGGATGTCGATTCTTAGAACTATATCGCCCGCCCATTGCCACTTCAGCTTATAGATCTATTGGGTTACGTCGGTTACTCTTGTTCTGCTGCGGACTTATCATAACTTCTCGAGGTGGATCCATCGAATTTAATATATGCAAATATTTTTATAATACGTGTTAATTGGCGCATTCTCGGAAAAGCCTATATCCTGTATAGATGGCCATCAGACTCTGGAACGACATTCCTCTTGACATTAAAAATCAAGTCCGTAAGCATGTGAAAAAATCTTTGCAAGTTTGAACATATTTGTTCTGACATATATTATTCTAGCTGTCCAGCCAGACGTTGTTCTGCCCTCTCCGACGACCCTGTGTCCTATAATAATTCTTAAATTCGTAATAAAAATATTGAGAGTCACTTTTAGTGATAAAAACTATCCTATCTCTCAACTTGGACCAAGCTGCACACAGTGTGTTGCATGTATAAGTGTGTATATATATATATATATAATTTTTTGCCCTTTCTATTTTGATTACTGCTGCATCGCCTCTTCTTTGTATATCTCTGTTTAGCCTAATGGTTGACTGCCCTATGGCATTAAGTCCGCCATATGTACAACTTTGTGCATGACAGTTTAAATAAATAAATGACTCATTTATTTCATCTCCTTCCTCATTAGTCCGTAAAAACATCAACATCCGACATCAACCTTTCCTACCTCAGGGAGGTTTTGCTTTAATCGTCACTCTTGTCACTTTTCAGGCGCATTCACGATCGCAGTACCAAACGTTTCGCACCTCTGACGTTGCTCCCTGTCGACGGCCTGGGTATTTAACGTTTGGCGTAAACGGCATTGTTGATTGTTGTACTGACATTTCTCTGACGCCATGAGATCTTTATGGTATTTCCTGCATTCGCCTCTTGTAACACTTACGAGATGAAATGGGGCCACGCGATAACCTTATTTGCTTTTTAAGTAAATACATTTTATATCTTTATCAGATTACAAACAAACACTGAGTTAAATAGTAATATCGAAATAATTGCCTTTTATTGAGCTCGGAGGGTTATTTGCATGCCATTAGGCCTCAACAACCACTTGTAAAATCTTTATTTACATGGTAGAGCCATGCAGCAGCTATATTAATAATATAGTTGTAGCACGAATGGGTCAGCTCGACCGGGGAAGGACCACGCTCTCACAGAATACCTGCGTAAAATAGCACCTTAATGCTGTTGTGTTTCGTATGGTGAGTGTAGAGAACCTTTTTACTTGAAAAGAGGCATTCTATCTTAGTCCTTATGGCTGACAACGCATCTGCATTTTGATTCGTAATCGAAGATAGATGTAGATGTCTATGGGCCACAGCAACCACTTACTATCAGGTGGACTGTGTGCTCGTTTGTCAACCTAATTCTATAAAAAAAATCTGAATCTATCTAAATTTTTCCAAAAATTCGGATTTTCGAGAAAAATAAGCAACCATTCACAAATATAAAAAACGTGTCGGTGTAAGAATATCAATTACATCATGTCGTTCGGTGAGTGTCGTAAGAGACGACAGAGGGAAACAAACCAGGAGACAGGTAGCAGCATCTTTTTATTGAAAACTAATTAATTAAAAAAAACTGCAGTTGCCAATCCGCCTACCTAGCTGTGGGGGGGGGGGGGAGGGTCCCTATTGATAGGCTGCAAGGAAAATTTTATTTTACTCGTTTTTATAATCTTATTAGCGATCCGCCCCGGCTTCGTACGTTTTACGTCTGGTTCTCGACAACAACGCCACCCATTGGGTCCAATTGTGAATTTAAACCATTCTCTAATCAATTTAATCACACAACATTTCATCAAGATCGGTCCAGCCGTTTAGGAGGAGTTCAATCACATACACACGAACAGAAGAATTATATAATATATAATATGCATTTATTGTTGCATGTATAGTTTATAACTTTCCTCTTGAATTATTCTGTCTATTGATGAAATTCGCATTAAAATTCGTCGCGCAGTTTAAAGATCTAAGCGCACAGACGGCGGGAAACGAATTTGTTTTATATTGTGTTGAGATTAAGTAGTTTTTAAAGTATAAAATAATAAACGCAATGTTCTGTTCTAAATTAGTTTGAAATCGCAGTTGTATAAAGTTTGAAAAAATCAGCATACAAACATTAATTATTCATCATCATCATCATCATCATTACAGCCCTTCACAAGTCCACTGCTGAACATAGGCCTCCCCCAAAGAATGCCACAAAGCACGGTCTTGAGCCACCTGCATTCATCGACTTCCTGCATATCTTACCAGGTCGTCACTCCATCTAGTGGGGGGACGCCCTACACTTCGCCTGCCGGTACGAGGCTGCCACTCGAGAACCTTTCTTCCCCATCGGTTGTCGGTTCTTCGAGCTATATGGCCGGCCCATTGCCACTTCAGCTTACTAATCCGTTGGGCTATGTCGGTCACTCTAGTTCTACTGCGGATATCCTCATTTCTGAGTCTATCACGCAGAGAAACTCCAAGCATAGCCCTCTCCATAGCTCGCTGAGCGACCTTGAGCTTCCTCACCCGGCCAGCAGTGAAGGACCACGTCTCAGTTCCGTATGTCATCACTGGCAACACGCACTGGGTGTAAAGTCTCGTTTTCAAGTTTTGAGGTATGTCTGACGAGAAGATGTGTCGTAGCTTCCCGAACGCTGCCCAGCCGAGTTGAATCCGTCGATCGACCTCTCGGTCGAAGTTGGACTTACCTAGTCGGACTATTTGTCCCAGGTAAACATACTCGTCAACAACTTCGAGCTTAGTGTTCCCAACAACTACCGGCATAGGTGTGACATGGACATTAAACATGATCTTTGTTTTGTCCATGTTCATCTTAAGACCTATCCGTTGGGAAACACTATTGAGGTCATTGAGCATAGTGCTTAGGTCCTCCAACGATTCTGCCATAAGGATTATATCGTCAGCAAATCGAAGGTGAGTGATGCACTCGCCATTGATGTTGATACCGTATCCTTTCCAGTCCAGAAGCTTGAAAACATCTTCCAATGCAGCGGTAAAGAGTTTCGGGGATATGACGTCACCCTGTCTTACACCTCTCTGCAATTGGATAGGTTTCGTACTCTGGTTCTGTACTCGGATAGCCATCGTAGCCCTACTGTACAAGCACTTCAACACTTCGATATACCGACAGTCAACTTGGCATCGCTGAAGGGACTGCAGCACCGCCCAAATTTCGACGGAATCAAAGGCTTTCTCATAGTCCACATACGCCAGACATAGTGGCAAATTGTACTCCTCGGACTTCTGTACAATTTGCCGAAGGGTATGTATGTGGTCTATGGTGCTAAAGCCTTTTCGGAAACCGGCTTGTTCGGGAGGCTGGAAGTCGTCAAGTCTGCGCGCGAGACGATTCGTAATGACTCTCGAAAACAGCACGTAGACGCGGCTCAGAAGGGAAATCGGTCTGTAGTTCTTCAAGAGAGCGTTGTCGCCTTTCTTGAAGAACAAGACCACCGCACTTCTGCTCCACGCCTCCGGTGTAATGCCACCATGGAGGACGGAATTAAAGAGCTTCTGAAGGACTTCAAGTACCGGTTCCACCCGCTTTCAGAAGCTCCGCTGTAATTCCATCCTCGCCTGGGGCCTTGCCGTTTTTAAGGTGCTGGAGAGCCATTCTAATCTCGCTCAGACTGACGTCCGGGATATCATCGGAATAATGTCGGATAAGACTCGCTCTTGGATCGTTACTCACACTTGCGTGCGGCTCCAACGATGACGTGTACAGATGCCCATAGAACCTCTCAATCTCACTCAAAATCTCAGGTGCCCCGGAAACGATGCTGCCACATTCTGTCTTCAGCTTTGACAGTTGGCGCTTTCTGGCAGACAGATCTCTGGCAAAAACTTTGGAGCCTTGGTTCCGCTCGATCGCTTCTTCAATACGAGCTGTATTGAATTTGCGTAAGTCCCGCCGCATGCATTTGGAGATCTGTCTGTTCAGTTGCCTGTATGCTGTTAAATCTGTTGAAGAATGTAGCTTCATCTCCCGTCTAACAGCCATGAGATTAAGAGTGTGATCGGAGAGTTTTTGTGTTCTTCTGCGGCGGGTCTTGCAGAACTTAGCTCCGACCGCATAGACAGTTTCCACGAGCTTGTCATTCAAATCGTCCACTTCATTGCAGTCTTCTAGGCACTGAAAACGGTTTTGTAACTCGAGCTGAAAGGTTTCGGGACTTTGGATTAGAGCACGAGGGGGACGGACCGTTGACTTCATTAGACGAGACCTCTCCAACTTAACGTTTAGGTTCAGTGTGCCTCTAACCATTCGGTGATCGCTGCCGGTTTTCACCCTCGCGATCACTGAGACATCACTGAACAGTTGTCGTCTGGTCGTCATAATGAAGTCAATCTCATTTTTTGTCGAACCGTCGGGGCTCGACCAGGTCCACTTCCTGTGGGGCCGCTTCTGGAAGAAAGAGTTCATCATAAAGAGTCCCTCTTTCTCCATGAAGTCGGCCAGCTGCTGGCCCCTTGGGTTCCGTTGCCCTATTCCAAATTTCCCTACTTTCAGCTCACCGTTCTCTCTTGTGCCTAGTTTTGCATTGAAGTCTCCCATTAACACCGTATATTGGGTTTTGGAGGAATGCATGGCTCTAGAGATATCCTCATACATTTCCTCCACCTCCTGATCGGGGTGTGCCGAGGTTGGTGCGTAAACCTGTATGACCTTCAGCGAATACCGTTTGGTGATTCTGAGTATAAGGTACGCAACCCTCGTCGACACACTTCGAATCTTTACAACGTTGTTAACGAGAGACTTGTGGACGATAAATCCGATACCTCCTTGGGACAGATGGTCGCCCTCCCGGTAATAGAGCAAGTTGACGGATTCGAGGATTACCGTGTCCTCCCCCTCTCTTCGGACTTCGGATAATCCTATAATATGCCAGCGTAACTTGTCTATCTCTTCTTCCAGCTCCACAATCTTCTCGTCAGTCCTCAGGGTGCGTGCGTTGTATGTTGCCAGGTCGAGTCGTCGTAGGTGGCAACCGAACCTCCACCGGAGATTCTTAGCACCCCCTTTAATTTATTATTATTACCCCATTAATTATTCATTTCCAAAAATATAGGAATATGTTTATAATATGTGATAATACGAGTCATGATTTATGTAACCAATATGTGGTCCTATGCTGCTAATTGTACCTGCGCTAAAGGGTTTTTTGCGTGATAGAATTAGAAAATAAGATATCCGCAGTAAAATTATAGGAAGTAATATAGTTTTTCGATTTTGTAGATAAAGTAGCAATGGACCGACCATAACGAAGAAAAACGGTTGCTGTGTGCAGGGAGCGAAATGCTAGCGGTCAAGCGTCGGGCTATCACAGGTTTTTCTTATTTTGTTTGTATAAAATTGAAGAAAAATCTCTTTGCTTGTACTGTTTATATTTGACTGGGTTTATTATCAATACATATAGGGCATTAAGTATAAGAAAATAAAAAGTAAAAAACTCTTTTCGGTCATTTTTCAATTGTTTTTCTGTCTGCCAAAATGAGTGAATCTAACGAAAAAAATCGATACGTTCTTAAGTTTTATTACAAAAAAAGGGAAAAATGCCACTCAAGTCGCGAAAGTGACGTTTATGAACCTAATGCAGAGTCAATAAGAGTAGCTCAAAGTTGGTTCAAGCGTTTTTAGTCGAAGAATTTTGATGTCAAAAATGCAGCTCGCTCTGGTCGCCCTCATATGGATAAAGTCGATGTCATTTTTGAAAAAGTGGAGCAAGATCAGCATATTAGTACATACGACATAGCCTAGTAATTGAGGATTGACCACAAAACTGGTAGTGACTCATTGGAAAAAGTTTGGCTATACAAAAAAGATCCATATTTGGGTACCACACGAGCTCACTGAAAGAAACCTAATGAATCGTGTACTCATTTGCGATTCTCTATTGAAACGCAATGAAACCAAACAAATACGAGGGCGACACTGAAAGTTTTTAGAATTGGCTACTTGTAAATGATATAATAAAAAATAAGTTCAAATTTTGAAAATGGAACTCTTTGCCAATATTATTGAGTATGCATTTTATTAATTTGTCATTTCTTTACGATTTGGCGACAAATTGAAAATTGTCTGTGTCACGTCAGCATGAATTTAACGCGAGAAAATTTTCGTACAATTATTTTTTATGATTTTCGATGTCATTTAAGACAACAAGAAAGTTATAATAGACTTCGATAGGCCTTTCACGATAAAGCCCCATCTCGTGCCACTGTTTACAACTGGTTTAATGAGTTTAAACGTGGTCACACTAATCTCACAGATGATCTGCGTGAGGGACGGCCTTCTACGGCGACGACTGAAGATAACATCAGTGTTGTGCGGCGTGTGATAGAGACTGACAAAAAGTGACTTATCAGCAGATTCGGACAAGATAAGGCATCGGTATAAGTTAAGTGCACAAAATCCTCCATGAATATTTAGCAGTCAGGAAGCTTTGTGCCCGGTGGATACCTCATAATTTGACAGAGGCCCAAAAACTCCGTCGTGTTGATTGGTGTCGTGAAATGGTTCAAAGATTTAACGGAGGTGACTCAAATGTTGTGTTCGACAAACTTACGCGTGAAGAAAGCTGGACTTATTGTTATGATCCTGAAACTAAGAGACAGTCTGCTGTCTGGGTGTTTTCTTACGGGGAGTTGCCAACTAAAGTGAAGAGAGGTCGAAGCGTGGGAAAAAAGATGGTGGCCCCATTCATCGGAAGGACAAGTCATTATACAACAATTGTTTTAGAGGATCAAAAAACAGTTACTGCAGAGTGGTACACTAACAATTGTTTGCCTCTTGTCATGGAAAAAGTTCGGGAGAAACGACCTCGCAATATGATTTTCCTTCACCACGACAACGCCTCGTCGCACACCGCCAAGCAACAATCGACTACTTGGCGACGTCAGACGTGGAATTACTGAGCCACCCGCCCTATAGCCGTGAACTCGCACTTTGCTATTTTATTTATTTCTGAAAATAAAAGAAAAACTTCGAGCAATACGTTTTATGGACGCCGAGGAAGCAGTGGCTGCATTTCAAAATGCCGTCGAAGAGACCCCTAAGGACTAGTGGGCAAAGTGCTTTTCTTAGTGGCTCCATCGGATGCAGCGATATATTGATGTAAATGGACACTATTTTGAAAAGATATAATAAAACCAATAACTTGCCAGTTTGTTCAGTTTTTAATTTTCTAAGAACTTTCAGTGTCACCCTCGTAATAAACCATGAAATTATTATTTTTAATATAACTACCACTTTTTGGTATTTACTCTTTGGGAATCGTTGCATATAAAGCACATGGTATGAAAAATGATATGTAGTAAAATCAAGCGTTAACAAAAATAGAAGCATTTACGGTTTTCCTCTGCGCAACATACTCGTGCATCTCATAGCGCACCCGGCTCACAAAGTGGCACAAAATGGAAAATATTTAAATTAATGTCGTAGTGTAGTTTCATTTTGTCTAACTTAACCTAACCTAACATTATGTTGTAAGTTCTTTTTTATCACTATTAAAACACTACGCTAAGCACGCAGAAAATATAGCCTCGACACCGACAGGCTAGGTCACATAGTAACAGTAACATGCCCATCTATTTTAGATTACAAAGTATCGAAGGCATTGGAAAAATATAATACTATATCTCACAACAATAACAAAATAGTTTTTAATTAACCTTAAAAAGATAACCTTGTATTTACGTATTATAAAACAAAGTGGCTTCCCACCGTCTGTATGATTAGAACTTTTCTACCGACTTCAAAAAGGAGACGATACGCAATTCGACTGTATGTTTTTTTTATGTGTGTGAAGCGATTTCGATGATTCTTTTTTTATTTGAAAGCTGGTGCTTCTCATGTGGGGTCATATAAATTTGATCAAGGTCTAACCAATAGTTTCTGAGTTGTTCTTAATAATTTGTATTGAAGTCAGTTGTACAAAATTTTTAATTTGTAATTATAAACTTTTTGATACGGTTTTCATCAATAGACAGAATTATTCAAGAGGAAGGTTTATATGTATAATACATGCAATTCTTCTGTTCGTGTGTATGTGACTGAACTCTTCCTAAACGGTCGGAACGATTTTAATGAAATTTTGTTTGTGCTTAAGTTGATTCGAGAATGGATTAGATTCACAATTACACCCAGTAGATCGGTCGGCGCTGTTGTCGAGGTCCAGAAATCATTATAGTATCTATACATATAATAAATGTGTAGAAAAGTCATGCCTGTAATTCTAAGATATTCTTGAAAAGACAAGTCCAGGGGACTAAACAAAAGATTCTGAAGCCAAATTAATGGTTGTTGGAATTTTTGTCTGTCTGTCTGTGTATCCTAAATTCACGCAAAATCTATTGGACAAATTTACATGGAATTTTGTATGTAAATAGTTAGTAACCCGGGGCAACTTATAGGCTATTTTTATCCGATTACTGAACTTCAAAAAAGAAGGTTAAGTATTTTTTGTCCTTTGGATATTAATTTTCTATTATATCTTAGTTATAGGCGGGATGACGAGTGTTTTTCAAATAAATACCATATTTATAAATAAAGTATAAAATATAGTTATAACCTTGGTAAAATAATTTGAAACTACACCGATTTAGTTATCAAAACAGCGCCATCTATCATTAAATGGAAAAAGCAGTATATTTTGCCTTCAGTTAGTTAATATAAAGTTACTAATAAATTAAATAATATAAGTAACTTACATTTATATGGTTAAATAATTATATTTTTAAAATTATTAAAAAGTTATAACGTTTAGTTTTTTAGTATTTTTGTTATTTTATTTTAAAAGTGTAATAATTTTAATAGATAATGATGACGTCTATCAAAAATATGAAATTTGATAAGGTTTTCATTTCAATTATAATCCGCATGTAAACTGATTAAAACTGGTCTGTCTGCATAATTGCAAAAATTTTCATTAACATTATAGTTTAATTAAAAATATTTTTATATATGTCGTGCCAGATCATAGATTTAATCATAATTATATCATAAAGTAGTCTATAATTTCATGATATTTAACACTATTTGTTGACTATGTCATGATATAGCTTGACCAGATCAATGAATAGAAGTCGTTTGAAGATATTAATAGCTAAACAAAACGTTGCTATTTCATGATATGGTCATACGACAATGTCATTAAATTGTTTTTCACCGCTAGCAGCGCTGATAGCGTCTTTTTTAACAGAAATAGAACTTTTAAAAGAATTAACATCACTTTATGCCTTATTGATATAATAAATAAAGGTACGCTTCTATCGCTGATATTACTAGATAGTATAGTTTTGGCTTTCATTATTTTATCTAATAATAGCACCATCTACTTACTTCTAAATAAACTAAAATGGTAAGTCGATGATAAAATTAAATAATGGAATGCTACTGAATGATGAATCGATGTAAATAATTGAAAATTGATTCGTGGCATCGTTGGATGTGTAACATTTTCAACAGGTTCATTTTATTTTGCTTGTCAAAGACGGTAACCAAACTGATTTAAGCTTAAATTCCATAGTACCTAAGCATTATTATATATTTTAACATATATTTTTATTGAAATTCTAAGTGCCGATTTACGTTCTCGGCGGTGAAGGAAAACCTGCATATCTGAGAAGTTTCCCAGTTGAGGTCATCCCGCGTTGCAATCAGCGCAGCGAACACTTTTCTGGCCAAAAACTCTCTGCGGCCTGTGCCCAGTAGTAACATGTATGTAAGCTGCTATTTTTTGTTCATATTTACGGGTATGTTACTTTTTTCACTCTACCGTAAATATTAAGGGTTGCAAAGATGAGTAGAACTCATTATCGTCAGCGTATCAAAAGTCCACTAAAATGAACATAGTCAGGCCTCTTCCATAAATTGTCAAGTAGCTGGATATTTGCTATAGTTGCCACGCTTGACAGGCGGGTTGGCAACCGCAGCTATTTTGATCAGTTATTAGGAAGATGATGCTGCCCATCTCCTGTTTGTTTTACTATGTTGCCTCTTACAAAGGGACAATATGAGGTGGCGGATTCTCTTTCACCGCCACAACAAGGCGCACATTTTTCTACTCCCGTTCATGAGTGTAGTGTTACCCATGTTCACTGTGAATAATGTTAAAAAAATAATTTAAAGGATTTTATCGCGTTTAATTTTAACTTTTTTAATTCCCGATGTTTTGGGCACTTTACAGCACCCATGGTCACGGGAGGTGTTTGACGACCTGATGTCATATTTAGAATAGTATGTTTGGGTTTGAATTTAATTTTTCTTAATTATGGGGTCCTTAGCAAATGGTAGCACTCAGCCATCTTCCCTATTAAAATTATGATGTTTTTTTTTTAAATCTCAATAGCCTCGCAAATCATCATTGGTAGGAATCGGTGTTCTATTGCAAGGATTTCTTGTCTATCAGATCCGATATAATCTTTGGGGACATACTAAACATATAGACATACTTTAGAATTTGCTGGAGTCGGTGCTTCACATCAACGATTTGTTCTTTTACGTGGGTATTTATGAATTTTTCATCCGAAAATGCGTAAAAAACTCCACGTAAAATAAAGATAAAATTAAACGTGATAAAATCCGTAACATTAGTTTTATTCCATGTGTAGTATATATCATAATAGAACTGCATTTATGAAATTTTGAAGTCTACTCGAACGAAAAAAAATTATCTACATCTATTTTATGGTTGCAATCAATATTAAATAGGACCAATGATATGAATAAACTATTTCAACTAAACATTATACCGTAAATTGGTAGAAGACCATGAAACTTATTATTATTTTTTTAAACTAAATTAACTTCAATTATTAATGAATGTAAAGAGTAAAACGTAAATAATAATAATACAATTTGATTTCAAGAGAATTTTCCTTTATGGATACATCGGAAGACACGCCCCATATAAAAGGTGTTTCTAGAAATATATATTCACGTGTTCTTGTAGCACATTATATCTATAACAAATACCAATGATCTACGTCTAATAGTCTCTTAGAATTAAAAAAAATATTTGACAGACATAGAGACAAAGACACCGAGGCGAGATAACTCTAAAAGTGATCGAATTTTGCTAAATTAGGCACGCAACAGAATTTAATGATGTTCCTAAATTCAACCTCCCGCGAGCATATCGCGAGTAAAAAGCTAGTATTAAAAATAAAGTCATACGTTTTACATCAATCGACGTCAGACGTTATATTTTTAAAATTATATATTAATATATTGTTTTAAGTGTTATCACACTTTGAACGTTTTATTCATTGACGAACACATCTGATTAAGGGGCTACTCCATGCGAACGACCTTGAGCATTTGCCGGCGGTGCACGCCGCTCGCTTCAATATATTGCTTATTTAAGACGCCACCTATTATGTAGTATTATTTTTTCAACATCAACAAACTAATTTATGGAAATACACACAGCGTACAACGAAAATGTATTTTAATTTTTTTATTCGGTATATTAGTTGCATTATATTAGAATTATGTATTTTCATATATTATCTAATTATGAAATATTATAATTAATTATATATTAAAAATGAAGCATTGAAAATTGTCAGTTTAAAAGATACCTATTCACTATAGGTAAATAAATAGATAGCTCGCCTTTTGTACAAATATTTGGTGCAATAAAGAATAAATAAATAAATAGGATGTTTCGCAGATGTGTTTTTGATTATTGTTAATTTTTACGTGTCACAAATTTTTGAACTGAGGTCCTTGTAACTTAGCCTGCTTATTACTTATCCTGGCAGACATTATCCTCGCCCCAATGATTGATGAGGATGAAAATCAATTTTATTTCTACATACGTAGTTATATTTATTTATACATAAGAGTAACTTTAATAAAGGTAATACAAAAATCAACAAGAAGTATAAGGGTTCAATCTTTCAATTTCAATTGTAAAAAAACGTTACCTCCCACACTAGGATTTTCTCCTGTATCGTGGAGGCAGTTTACAAACATAAATTGCACAAGGACAAACATCCAGACCCGGAACAATTATTTGTAGGCCATACAAATACTTGTTCCGTGCGAGATTCGAACCCGCGGCCCCCAGCGCAACAACTGATTACTAAGCCACTGCGCCACGGAGCCGTCGCCAGGTTATAGCTAAAGTGACCATACGTCCCGTTTTGAACGGGACTGTCCCTTTTCTCGGTCACCTGTCCCATTGTCCCCAAACAAAGCTCCGGGACACAAAATTGTCCCGTAACTAGTTGGATGGAAGTATTCAAAGTCTTCAACATAATTTTTTTTAATTGAATATATTTTATGTCTACCTGGACGTGCATGCATGAAGAAGATAATGAATCTGAAAGAAGCGAAAGAGGTATGTAAGGATCGTGACACTTGGCGATCTGTTCTCTCTGGCTACCCCGTCAGGGATTGTGCGTGAAGATAAGTATAAGTATAAGTCTACCTGGTACGAATGCTCCGGTAGAAAGAGTATTTTTTTATTTAGAATAAATTGTGGTGGTCTGAAAGAAACACTTACGGTTCCAGAGTTCTAAAGGCGATGTTGTTAACAAAGATAACATTAAAAAAAACTTGAGCAGAATTTTATTTTTATTTAAAATCATCACCAACTTTATTAAAGCAAATTTAATCCACTTACAAATGTAATTAATAATTTAAAAAAATATGTCGCATTTAATAATTACCGTCTATACCGAATATAATTTTACAGTGAACACTAATTGTATAAAGTTATAGTTTTTAGAGTATAAATAAACCCATGTCCTGTTTTGAGTTAAGAAATAAATGGTCAGTTTAGTCTTTTTAAAACAAAAACTAAAAAACTCTTTTCGGTCATTTTTCATTTGTTTTTGTCTGCCAAAATGAGTGAATCTAACGAAAAAAATCGATACGTTCTTAAGTTTTATTACAAAAAAAGGGAAAAATGCCACTCAAGTCGCGAAGGTGACGTTTATGAACCTAATGCAGAGTCAATAAGAGTAGCTCAAAGTTGGTTCAAGTGTTTTTAGTCGAAGAATTTTGATGTCACAGATGCAGCTCGCTCTGGTCGCCCTCATATGGATAAAGTCGATGTCATTTTTCAAAAAGTGGAGCAAGATCAACATATTAGTACATACGACATAGCCTAGGAATTGAGGATTGACCACAAAACAGGTAGTGACTCATTGGAAAAAGTTTGGCTATACAAAAAAGCTCCATATTTGGGTACCACTGAAAGAAATCTAATGAATCGTGTACTCATTTGCGATTCTCTATTGAAACGAAATGAAACCAAACAAATACGAGGGCGACACTGAAAGTTTTTAGAATTGGCCACTTGTAAATGATATAATAAAAAATAAGTTAAAATTTTGAAAATGGAACTATTTGCCAATATTATTGAGTATGCATTTTATTAATTTCTCATTTCTTGACGATTTGGCGAAAAATTGAAAATTGTCTGTCACGTCAGCATGAATTTAACACGAGAAAATTTTCGTACAACAAGAAAGTTATAATAGACTTCGATAGGCCTTTCACGATAAAGCCCCATCTCGTGCCACTGTTTACAACTGGTTGGATGAGTTTAAACGTGGTCGCACTAATCTCACCGATGATCTGCGTGAGGGACGGCCTTCTACGGCGACGACTGAAGATAACATCAGTGTTGTGCAGCGTGTGATAGAGACTGAGAAAAAAGTGACTTATCAGCAGATTCGGACAAGATAAGGCATCGGTATGAGTCAAATGCACAAAATCCTCCATGAATATTTAACAGTCAGGAAGCTTTGTGCCCGGTGGATACCTCATAATTTGACAGAGGCCCAAAAACTCCCTCGTGTTGATTGGTGTCGTGAAATGGTTCAAAGATTTAACGGAGGTGACTCAAATGTTGTGTTCGACATACTTACGGGTGAAGAAAGCTGGACTTATTGTTATGATCCTGAAACTAAGAGACAGTCTGCTGTCTGGGTGTTTTCTTACGGGGAGTTGCCAACTAAAGTGAAGAGAGGTCGAAGCGTGGGAAAAAAGATGGTGGCCCCATTCTTCGGAAGGACAAGTCATTACACAACAATTGTTTTAGAGGATCAAAAAACAGTTACTGCAGAGTGGTACACTAACAATTGTTTGCCTCTCGTCATGGAAAAAGTTCGGGAGAAACGACTTCGCAATAGGATTTTCCTTCACCACGACAACGCCTCGTCGCACACCGTGAAGCAACAATCGACTACTTGGCGACGTCAGACGTGGAATTACTGAGCCATCGCCCTATAGCCGCGAACTCGCATCTTGCTATTTTATTTATTTCCGAAAATAAAAGAAAAACTTCGAGGAATACGTTTTATGGACGCCGAGAAAGCAGTGGCTGCGTTTCAAAATGCAGTCGAAGAGACCCCTAAGGACGAGTGGAAAAAGTGCTTTTCTTAGTGGCTCCATCGGATGCAGCGATATATTGATGTAAATGGACACTATTTTGAAAATATATAATAAAACTAATAACTTGCCAGTTTGTTCAGTTTTTAATTTTCTAAGAACTTTCAGTGTTACCCTCGTAATAAACCATGAAATTATTATTTTTAATATAACTACCAGTTTTTGGTATTTACTCTTTGGGAATCGTTGCATATAAAGCGCACGGTATAAAAAATTATGGGCATTTACGGTTTTCCTCTGCGTAACATACTCGTGCATCTCATAGCGCACCCGGCTCACAAAGTGGCACAAAATGGAAAATATTTAAATTAATGTCGTAGTGTAGTTTCATTTTGTCTAACTTAACCTAACCTAACATTATGTTGTAAGTTCTTTTTTATCACTATTAAAACACTACGCTAAGCACGCAGAAAATATAGCCTCGACACCGACAGGCTAGGTCACATAGTAACAGTAACATGCCCATCTATTTTAGATTACAAAGTATCGAAGGCATTGGAAAAATATAATACTATATCTCACAACAATAACAAAATAGTTTTTAATTAACCTTAAAAAGATAACCTTGTATTTACGTATTATAAAACAAAGTGGCTTCCCACCGTCTGTATGATTAGAACTTTTCTACCGACTTCAAAAAGGAGACGATACGCAATTCGACTGTATGTTTTTTTTATGTGTGTGAAGCGATTTCGATGATTCTTTTTTTATTTGAAAGCTGGTGCTTCTCATGTGGGGTCATATAAATTTGATCAAGGTCTAACCAATAGTTTCTGAGTTGTTCTTAATAATTTGTATTGAAGTCAGTTGTACAAAATTTTTAATTTGTAATTATAAACTTTTTGATACGGTTTTCATCAATAGACAGAATTATTCAAGAGGAAGGTTTATATGTATAATACATGCAATTCTTCTGTTCGTGTGTATGTGACTGAACTCTTCCTAAACGGTCGGAACGATTTTAATGAAATTTTGTTTGTGCTTAAGTTGATTCGAGAATGGATTAGATTCACAATTACACCCAGTAGATCGGTCGGCGCTGTTGTCGAGGTCCAGAAATCATTATAGTATCTATACATATAATAAATGTGTAGAAAAGTCATGCCTGTAATTCTAAGATATTCTTGAAAAGACAAGTCCAGGGGACTAAACAAAAGGTTCTGAAGCCAAATTAATGGTTGTTGGAATTTTTGTCTGTCTGTCTGTGTATCCTAAATTCACGCAAAATCTATTGGACAAATTTACATGGAATTTTGTATGTAAATAGTTAGTAACCCGGGGCAACTTATAGGCTATTTTTATCCGATTACTGAACTTCAAAAAAGAAGGTTAAGTATTTTTTGTCCTTTGGATATTAATTTTCTATTATATCTTAGTTATAGGCGGGATGACGAGTGTTTTTCAAATAAATACCATATTTATAAATAAAGTATAAAATATAGTTATAACCTTGGTAAAATAATTTGAAACTACACCGATTTAGTTATCAAAACAGCGCCATCTATCATTAAATGGAAAAAGCAGTATATTTTGCCTTCAGTTAGTTAATATAAAGTTACTAATAAATTAAATAATATAAGTAACTTACATTTATATGGTTAAATAATTATATTTTTAAAATTATTAAAAAGTTATAACGTTTAGTTTTTTAGTATTTTTGTTATTTTATTTTAAAAGTGTAATAATTTTAATAGATAATGATGACGTCTATCAAAAATATGAAATTTGATAAGGTTTTCATTTCAATTATAATCCGCATGTAAACTGATTAAAACTGGTCTGTCTGCATAATTGCAAAAATTTTCATTAACATTATAGTTTAATTAAAAATATTTTTATATATGTCGTGCCAGATCATAGATTTAATCATAATTATATCATAAAGTAGTCTATAATTTCATGATATTTAACACTATTTGTTGACTATGTCATGATATAGCTTGACCAGATCAATGAATAGAAGTCGTTTGAAGATATTAATAGCTAAACAAAACGTTGCTATTTCATGATATGGTCATACGACAATGTCATTAAATTGTTTTTCACCGCTAGCAGCGCTGATAGCGTCTTTTTTAACAGAAATAGAACTTTTAAAAGAATTAACATCACTTTATGCCTTATTGATATAATAAATAAAGGTACGCTTCTATCGCTGATATTACTAGATAGTATAGTTTTGGCTTTCATTATTTTATCTAATAATAGCACCATCTACTTACTTCTAAATAAACTAAAATGGTAAGTCGATGATAAAATTAAATAATGGAATGCTACTGAATGATGAATCGATGTAAATAATTGAAAATTGATTCGTGGCATCGTTGGATGTGTAACATTTTCAACAGGTTCATTTTATTTTGCTTGTCAAAGACGGTAACCAAACTGATTTAAGCTTAAATTCCATAGTACCTAAGCATTATTATATATTTTAACATATATTTTTATTGAAATTCTAAGTGCCGATTTACGTTCTCGGCGGTGAAGGAAAACCTGCATATCTGAGAAGTTTCCCAGTTGAGGTCATCCCGCGTTGCAATCAGCGCAGCGAACACTTTTCTGGCCAAAAACTCTCTGCGGCCTGTGCCCAGTAGTAACATGTATGTAAGCTGCTATTTTTTGTTCATATTTACGGGTATGTTACTTTTTTCACTCTACCGTAAATATTAAGGGTTGCAAAGATGAGTAGAACTCATTATCGTCAGCGTATCAAAAGTCCACTAAAATGAACATAGTCAGGCCTCTTCCATAAATTGTCAAGTAGCTGGATATTTGCTATAGTTGCCACGCTTGACAGGCGGGTTGGCAACCGCAGCTATTTTGATCAGTTATTAGGAAGATGATGCTGCCCATCTCCTGTTTGTTTTACTATGTTGCCTCTTACAAAGGGACAATATGAGGTGGCGGATTCTCTTTCACCGCCACAACAAGGCGCACATTTTTCTACTCCCGTTCATGAGTGTAGTGTTACCCATGTTCACTGTGAATAATGTTAAAAAAATAATTTAAAGGATTTTATCGCGTTTAATTTTAACTTTTTTAATTCCCGATGTTTTGGGCACTTTACAGCACCCATGGTCACGGGAGGTGTTTGACGACCTGATGTCATATTTAGAATAGTATGTTTGGGTTTGAATTTAATTTTTCTTAATTATGGGGTCCTTAGCAAATGGTAGCACTCAGCCATCTTCCCTATTAAAATTATGATGTTTTTTTTTTAAATCTCAATAGCCTCGCAAATCATCATTGGTAGGAATCGGTGTTCTATTGCAAGGATTTGTTGTCTATCAGATCCGATATAATCTTTGGGGACATACTAAACATATAGACATACTTTAGAATTTGCTGGAGTCGGTGCTTCACATCAACGATTTGTTCTTTTACGTGGGTATTTATGAATTTTTCATCCGAAAATGCGTAAAAAACTCCACGTAAAATAAAGATAAAATTAAACGTGATAAAATCCGTAACATTAGTTTTATTCCATGTGTAGTATATATCATAATAGAACTGCATTTATGAAATTTTGAAGTCTACTCGAACGAAAAAAAATTATCTACATCTATTTTATGGTTGCAATCAATATTAAATAGGACCAATGATATGAATAAACTATTTCAACTAAACATTATACCGTAAATTGGTAGAAGACCATGAAACTTATTATTATTTTTTTAAACTAAATTAACTTCAATTATTAATGAATGTAAAGAGTAAAACGTAAATAATAATAATACAATTTGATTTCAAGAGAATTTTCCTTTATGGATACATCGGAAGACACGCCCCATATAAAAGGTGTTTCTAGAAATATATATTCACGTGTTCTTGTAGCACATTATATCTATAACAAATACCAATGATCTACGTCTAATAGTCTCTTAGAATTAAAAAAAATATTTGACAGACATAGAGACAAAGACACCGAGGCGAGATAACTCTAAAAGTGATCGAATTTTGCTAAATTAGGCACGCAACAGAATTTAATGATGTTCCTAAATTCAACCTCCCGCGAGCATATCGCGAGTAAAAAGCTAGTATTAAAAATAAAGTCATACGTTTTACATCAATCGACGTCAGACGTTATATTTTTAAAATTATATATTAATATATTGTTTTAAGTGTTATCACACTTTGAACGTTTTATTCATTGACGAACACATCTGATTAAGGGGCTACTCCATGCGAACGACCTTGAGCATTTGCCGGCGGTGCACGCCGCTCGCTTCAATATATTGCTTATTTAAGACGCCACCTATTATGTAGTATTATTTTTTCAACATCAACAAACTAATTTATGGAAATACACACAGCGTACAACGAAAATGTATTTTAATTTTTTTATTCGGTATATTAGTTGCATTATATTAGAATTATGTATTTTCATATATTATCTAATTATGAAATATTATAATTAATTATATATTAAAAATGAAGCATTGAAAATTGTCAGTTTAAAAGATACCTATTCACTATAGGTAAATAAATAGATAGCTCGCCTTTTGTACAAATATTTGGTGCAATAAAGAATAAATAAATAAATAGGATGTTTCGCAGATGTGTTTTTGATTATTGTTAATTTTTACGTGTCACAAATTTTTGAACTGAGGTCCTTGTAACTTAGCCTGCTTATTACTTATCCTGGCAGACATTATCCTCGCCCCAATGATTGATGAGGATGAAAATCAATTTTATTTCTACATACGTAGTTATATTTATTTATACATAAGAGTAACTTTAATAAAGGTAATACAAAAATCAACAAGAAGTATAAGGGTTCAATCTTTCAATTTCAATTGTAAAAAAACGTTACCTCCCACACTAGGATTTTCTCCTGTATCGTGGAGGCAGTTTACAAACATAAATTGCACAAGGACAAACATCCAGACCCGGAACAATTATTTGTAGGCCATACAAATACTTGTTCCGTGCGAGATTCGAACCCGCGGCCCCCAGCGCAACAACTGATTACTAAGCCACTGCGCCACGGAGCCGTCGCCAGGTTATAGCTAAAGTGACCATACGTCCCGTTTTGAACGGGACTGTCCCTTTTCTCGGTCACCTGTCCCATTGTCCCCAAACAAAGCTCCGGGACACAAAATTGTCCCGTAACTAGTTGGATGGAAGTATTCAAAGTCTTCAACATAATTTTTTTTAATTGAATATATTTTATGTCTACCTGGACGTGCATGCATGAAGAAGATAATGAATCTGAAAGAAGCGAAAGAGGTATGTAAGGATCGTGACACTTGGCGATCTGTTCTCTCTGGCTACCCCGTCAGGGATTGTGCGTGAAGATAAGTATAAGTATAAGTCTACCTGGTACGAATGCTCCGGTAGAAAGAGTATTTTTTTATTTAGAATAAATTGTGGTGGTCTGAAAGAAACACTTACGGTTCCAGAGTTCTAAAGGCGATGTTGTTAACAAAGATAACATTAAAAAAAACTTGAGCAGAATTTTATTTTTATTTAAAATCATCACCAACTTTATTAAAGCAAATTTAATCCACTTACAAATGTAATTAATAATTTAAAAAAATATGTCGCATTTAATAATTACCGTCTATACCGAATATAATTTTACAGTGAACACTAATTGTATAAAGTTATAGTTTTTAGAGTATAAATAAACCCATGTCCTGTTTTGAGTTAAGAAATAAATGGTCAGTTTAGTCTTTTTAAAACAAAAACTAAAAAACTCTTTTCGGTCATTTTTCATTTGTTTTTGTCTGCCAAAATGAGTGAATCTAACGAAAAAAATCGATACGTTCTTAAGTTTTATTACAAAAAAAGGGAAAAATGCCACTCAAGTCGCGAAGGTGACGTTTATGAACCTAATGCAGAGTCAATAAGAGTAGCTCAAAGTTGGTTCAAGTGTTTTTAGTCGAAGAATTTTGATGTCACAGATGCAGCTCGCTCTGGTCGCCCTCATATGGATAAAGTCGATGTCATTTTTCAAAAAGTGGAGCAAGATCAACATATTAGTACATACGACATAGCCTAGGAATTGAGGATTGACCACAAAACAGGTAGTGACTCATTGGAAAAAGTTTGGCTATACAAAAAAGCTCCATATTTGGGTACCACTGAAAGAAATCTAATGAATCGTGTACTCATTTGCGATTCTCTATTGAAACGAAATGAAACCAAACAAATACGAGGGCGACACTGAAAGTTTTTAGAATTGGCCACTTGTAAATGATATAATAAAAAATAAGTTAAAATTTTGAAAATGGAACTATTTGCCAATATTATTGAGTATGCATTTTATTAATTTCTCATTTCTTGACGATTTGGCGAAAAATTGAAAATTGTCTGTCACGTCAGCATGAATTTAACACGAGAAAATTTTCGTACAACAAGAAAGTTATAATAGACTTCGATAGGCCTTTCACGATAAAGCCCCATCTCGTGCCACTGTTTACAACTGGTTGGATGAGTTTAAACGTGGTCGCACTAATCTCACCGATGATCTGCGTGAGGGACGGCCTTCTACGGCGACGACTGAAGATAACATCAGTGTTGTGCAGCGTGTGATAGAGACTGAGAAAAAAGTGACTTATCAGCAGATTCGGACAAGATAAGGCATCGGTATGAGTCAAATGCACAAAATCCTCCATGAATATTTAACAGTCAGGAAGCTTTGTGCCCGGTGGATACCTCATAATTTGACAGAGGCCCAAAAACTCCCTCGTGTTGATTGGTGTCGTGAAATGGTTCAAAGATTTAACGGAGGTGACTCAAATGTTGTGTTCGACATACTTACGGGTGAAGAAAGCTGGACTTATTGTTATGATCCTGAAACTAAGAGACAGTCTGCTGTCTGGGTGTTTTCTTACGGGGAGTTGCCAACTAAAGTGAAGAGAGGTCGAAGCGTGGGAAAAAAGATGGTGGCCCCATTCTTCGGAAGGACAAGTCATTACACAACAATTGTTTTAGAGGATCAAAAAACAGTTACTGCAGAGTGGTACACTAACAATTGTTTGCCTCTCGTCATGGAAAAAGTTCGGGAGAAACGACTTCGCAATAGGATTTTCCTTCACCACGACAACGCCTCGTCGCACACCGTGAAGCAACAATCGACTACTTGGCGACGTCAGACGTGGAATTACTGAGCCATCGCCCTATAGCCGCGAACTCGCATCTTGCTATTTTATTTATTTCCGAAAATAAAAGAAAAACTTCGAGGAATACGTTTTATGGACGCCGAGAAAGCAGTGGCTGCGTTTCAAAATGCAGTCGAAGAGACCCCTAAGGACGAGTGGAAAAAGTGCTTTTCTTAGTGGCTCCATCGGATGCAGCGATATATTGATGTAAATGGACACTATTTTGAAAATATATAATAAAACTAATAACTTGCCAGTTTGTTCAGTTTTTAATTTTCTAAGAACTTTCAGTGTTACCCTCGTAATAAACCATGAAATTATTATTTTTAATATAACTACCAGTTTTTGGTATTTACTCTTTGGGAATCGTTGCATATAAAGCGCACGGTATAAAAAATTATGGGCATTTACGGTTTTCCTCTGCGTAACATACTCGTGCATCTCATAGCGCACCCGGCTCACAAAGTGGCACAAAATGGAAAATATTTAAATTAATGTCGTAGTGTAGTTTCATTTTGTCTAACCTAACCTAACCTAACATTATGTTGTAAGTTCTTCTTTATCACTATTAAAAACACTACGCTAAGCACGCAGAAAATATAGCCTCGACACCGACAGGCTAGGTCACATAGTAACAGTAACATGCCCATCTATTTTAGATTACAAAGTATCGAAGGCATTGGAAAAATATAATACTATATCTCACAACAATAACAAAATAGTTTTTAATTAACCTTAAAAAGATAACCTTGTATTTACGTATTATAAAACAAAGTGGCTTCCCACCGTCTGTATGATTAGAACTTTTCTACCGACTTCAAAAAGGAGACGGTACTCAATTCGACTGTATGTTTTTTTATGTGTGTGAAGCGATTTTGGTGATTCGTTTTTTATTTGAAAGCTGGTGCTTCTCATGTGGTGCCATATAAATTTGAACAAGGTCTAACCAATAGTTTCTGAGTTATTCTTAATATTTTATATTGAAGTTGGTTGTACAACATTTTTAATTTGTAATTATTAGTTTTTTGATGCGGTTTTCATCAATAGACAGAATTATTCAAGAGGAAGGTTTATATATTTATATAATACATGCATTAAACAACATGTAACAAAAACCCTGTGGTTCCAGTTAAGTGCGTTATCAGAATCAGTATTCATACGTAAAGAAATAACTTTTTTTCAAAAAACTTGAACATTAAAAAATATTTTAATTTAAAAAATAAATCGAATTGTATGAGGTTTTGTTACCTCTGCCTTATCCGGAGAATAAGAGGATTGTGAAAGACCCACCTTCACCGATGCTCGTGTCAGTTAGAAGTAATAAAACCACATACGATTTGCAAATTAATTTTTTAATTACTTCAAAAAAGAAGGCTGTTAAGTATTTTTCGTCCTTTGGATATTCATTTTCTATTATAGCTTAGTTATAGGTGGGATGACGAGTGTTTTTCAAATAAATACCATATTTATAAATAAAGTTTAAAATATAGTTATAACCTTGGAAAAATAATTTGAAACTACACCGATTTAGTTATCCAAACAGAGCCATCTATCATTAAATGAAAAAAGTAGTATATTTTGCTTTCAGTTAATTAATATAAAGTTGCTAAAAAATTAAATAATATAAGTAACTTACATTGATATGTTTAAATAATTATATTTTTAAAATTATTAAAAAGTCATAACGTTTAGTTTTTTTAGTATTTTTGTTATTTTATTTAGTGTAATGTAAACTGAATAAAACTGGTCTGTCTGCATAATTGCAAAATATTTCATTAACATTATAGTTTTATTAAAAATATTTTTATATATTATGTCGTGGCCAGATCATAGAATTAATCATATAATATCATAAGGTAGTCTTTCATGATATTTAACACTGTTTGTTGATCATGTCATGATATAGCTTGACCAGATCAATGAATAGAAGTCGTTTGAAGATATTAATAACTAAACAACACGTTGCTATTTCATGAGATAGTCATAATATGACGATATCATTAAATCGTTTTTCACCGCTAGCAACTCTGATAGTGTATTTTTTAACAGAAACAGAACTTTTAACAGAATTGACTTCACTTTATGCCTTATTGATATAATGAATAAAGGTTCGCTTCTATCGCTGATATAACTAGATAGTATAGTTTTGGCTTTCATTATTTCATTGGGGGTCATTGTAGAAGCGTGCTCGTCGCGACCCCTGCCAGCCCTTTTCAGGGCTGCAATTCTACTAGCTGCGCACCCATGCCAACGAGGGTTAGGGCGTCCCCCCAAGGCGACGCACACCAGCTCGTCTCCGTTGGTGTGGAATGCAGCGTGCAAAGCGGCGATGGGGACCGCCACCCGTCACGCACAGCCCGACACGGCGGAAGGTGGAGGACAGAGTGCAGAGTTGGCACGTGGAATGTTAGAGGAGGCATGAGAGATAAGATGAATGAGTTGATTGAAATAATGAAAGAAATAGAATTAGATGTCGTGTGTATGTCAGAGACCAAACGGAAGGGTAGTGGTACTGAAGAGCTCCCTGGCGGGGCGTTAGCTCTATGGTCCGGAGTCCCGGAGAGCGAGAACGCCTGCCAGGGAGTGGGGGTGCTGCTGTCTTCTCGGTCGATGTTATGACTGAATATAAGGTTGTGAACTCAAGACTTCTCTGGGTTCGCTTTAAATTGGGACTGACGAAGTTATTCCTTTTGGCTGTTTATGCGCCGGTAGCTTCGTCGTCAAGGGCTGAGCTGGAGGAGTTTTGGGAGAATGTAAGAGAAGTTCTAGATTTGGCTAGGGGAAACGAAAGAATTGTTGTATGTGGTGATTTGAATGGATGGGTTGGTACCGCTCGACCAGGGTACGAGTCGGTACTTGGAAAGTTTGGCGATAAAAGGGTTAATGATGCTGGCAAGCTTATACTAGCTGTGTGCAAGGAAAAGGGTCTTCTTGTGACAAACACTATGTTTAATCACAAGAAAATCCATATGTATACTAGAGAACGAAAGAATGAGAGAAGTATGATCGATTTGTTCCTGGTGGATGACCGACTGCGAAAATAGGTGATGGATACGCGAGTGTTCAGGGGTGCTGACCTGGGAACGGATCACTATCTAGTGATTACTAGATTTAGGGGTCTGTTCGCGGGTTGGCGCTACCGGACGGCAGTAACAGAACCACAGTCGGTCTGTCGCATCCGAAGCTGGAAGCTTCAGGAGGCGGATACTAGGGACAAATATCATGCGAGGGTAGCCGAAAAGCTTGACACCATCGATGGCAGAAAAGAATGTGTAGAAAGAACATGGCAGAACCTTAGGGATGGAATGGTAAGTGCAGGGGAAGAAGTGTGTGGAACAATAAAAAGAGGCAGTAGTAAAAGAAGAGATGCATGGTGGAATGATGAAGTGAAAGAAGCTGTAAAGAAGAAGAAGAAAGCATGGTTAGACTACTTGGCCTCTAGTAATGATAAGGATATGAGAGAGAAGATGAAAGAAAGATATAATCTGCAGAAAGTTCACACGAAAGCATTGATTGAGGAAGTGCGTGAAAGGTGTAGAATGGAAGCGGACGAAAGGTTGTCGCACAACTTTAAGGAGAACTCCAAACTCTTCTGGAAAGAGGTTGGAAGGACCCGAAGTGGTGCGACGGCCTTAAGAATGAACAAAGTGCTTTCGAGAACTAATGACATCCTCTCAGAAAAATCGGACGTCATGCAGCGATGGAGCGAATTTTATAGAGAAATGTATGCGTGTGATGATCTTAGTGAGGGATCCGGGGATGACGCCGTGACTGGTACGCCAGACCCGGACCTCGATGACACTGAGGTCATCAGTATGAAAGAGATTGAACGTGCGATTCGAAGTTTGAAATGTGGTAAGGCTGCGGGACTAGACAGAGTTACTGCTGAAATGGTCAAGTATGGTGGGCCTCGCGTCTGGGACAGCTTTCATCTGCTGTGCAATTTGTGCTGGCGGACGGGGGATGTCCCGGATGATTGGCGATCCGCAGTCATTGTGCCTTTATATAAAGGTAAAGGTTCACATTTTGACTGCGGGTGCTATCGGGCGGTCAGCTTGACCAGTTTAGCAAGTAAAGTTTACTCGAAGGTTTTGACACGTAGGATGCAAGAGAAATCGGAAAGATTTCTATGGGAGGCACAATGCGGACTTAGATCTGGAAGAGGATGCACGGATCAAATGTTTTCTCTCCGCATGATCACGGAAAAGCTTCTGGCTGCTAACCAGAAGATTTTCTGTGCTTTTGTGGATCTTGAGAAAGCATTTGATAAGGTTGTAAGGAAGAAAATGTGGGAACTGTTGCCGGGGTATGGTGTGAATGGTCGATTGCTAAGGGCTGTGCAGTCTCTTTACTGTGACTGTAAAGCCTGTGTGCGGGTAGGGCATGACCTGTCACCCATGTTTAACGTCCAAACGGGCGTAAAGCAGGGTTGTGTCATGTCTTCCTGGCTGTTCATACTGTATCTCGACAGCTGTTTACAGAAGCTGAAAGATAGTTGTTTGGGTGTGAAATTGGGTGACATTAAAGTAAATTGTCTGCTGTATGCTGATGATGCAGTGCTTATTGCACCATCAGAGGCAGAACTGCAGGCATTAGTCACGTGTATGAAAGAGGAATGTGAAATTAAAGGTCTCCGTTTGAATGCTAATAAAACTAAGGTTCTGGTATTTGAAAGGGACGAAGAGAGAACGAAGTGTGAAATATGGGTAAATCAGGAATGTCTAGAACAGGTAAACGAAATTGTATACTTGGGGATTGCTTTTAGCCGGGATGGAAGATGTGATTTAGATGTGGACAGGCGTGTCGCTGCCGGGAACAAAGTCAATGGTGCCCTGACTGCGTTAGTCAAAAGGCAAGGCGTAGCGAAGAGTGCACGCCTTGCAATACATAACGCAGTGTTGGTACCGACTTTGTTATATGGCAGCGAAACCTGGGTATGCCAGAAGAAGCATAAAAGTAAGTTGAATGTAGTGGAGATGCGATCTCTTCGTAAAATGTGCGGCGTTACCATGGCCGACCGAAAGCGAAACGAAGATATTCGCAATATGGCAGGTTTGAAAGATGACCTTATCACAAAAATTGATAAGGGCGTGCTTCGGTGGTTTGGGCACGTTGAGCGAATGAGTGAAGACCGAATGGTGAAGAAAATATATAGCGCGAAAGTTAATATTAAAAGGTGTCGAGGTAGACCGAGACTAACTTTCGAAGACCATGTGAGCAAATTGCTCGAAGAGGGTAGGGTCAAAAGTACTCGGATACCTAGACGTGCATGTATGAAGAAGATAATGAATCTGAAAGAAGCGAAAGAGGTCTGTAAGGATCGTGACACTTGGCGATCTGTTCTCTCTGGCTACCCCGTCAGGGATTGTGCGTGAAGATAAGTAAGTAAGTAAGTATTATTTCATCTAATAATAGCGCCATCTACTTACTTCTAAATAAACTAAAATGATAAGTCGCTGATAAAATTAAATAATAGAATGCTACTGAATGATGAAACGATGTACATAATTGAAAATTGATTCGTGGCATCGTTGGATGTGTAATTACTAGGTAGATGAGGTCAACAATTATGCAACAAAGGTTCAACAAACAAAGGTTTGTTGAACCTTTGTTTGTTGACCTACATCTTGCTGACAATGAAACTATGGTCAGTTTTGATATTCAGTCACTATTCACATGCTTACCAATTGAAGACTGCATCTCAATTGTAACTACGAAGCTAGAAGATAACAACGTGCCTACAGAATATGCAGTATTACTCAGAAACTGCCTCACATCTGGTTATCTATTGTGGAAGGAAGAATTCTACAAGCAAGTAGATGGTGTGGCGATGGGCTCGCCTGTATCTCCCGTAGTCGCCGACATATTCATTGAGGACTTCGAGGAGAAAGCCCTTCTTACTGCTCCTGTAAATCCAAGATTCTACAAGCGGTACGTAGACGATACTTTCACAATCTTACCATCTGACAAAGTAACTGCATTTTTAGACCACCTTCATTCCATAAAGTCTAAAATACAATTCACAATTGAGTTAGAGGCAAACAATTCTTTAGCTTTCCTAGATGTTTTAGTTATCCGAAATCCTGATAACACTATTGGTCACACTGTGTATAGAAAAAAGACCCATACCAACCGATATTTAAATGGTGAATCGCACCATCATCCATCACAGTTAGCTACCGAGGGAAAATCTTTGTTTCAGAGAGCACGAGGGATTTTTGACAGAAAACATCTGGCCGCCGAGCTTCAGTACGTCGAGCAAGTATTGCAAGACAACAAGCTTCGGGTCCCGCGCCTATGTCACAGTGACCGAGTGAAGCCGGTCACAGTCGAGCGTGTGCCTGCTGTACTACCCTATGTCAGAGAAGTCACAGACAAGGTTGGCTCCATCTTGAAGCGAGCTTCCATTAAAACATACTTCAAGCCGCCGAAGAAGATTAGTCAATTTTTACCATCCGTCAAGTGTCATATCCCTCTACAAGATGCAGGAGTGTACAAGCTGAATTGTGAATGTGTTCTCTCTTACATAGGACAAACAAAAAGATCTATTAAACCCCGCGTGAAAGAACATATAGCTGACTTGAAGCATCGACGTTCCGGGAAGTCTGCAGTGTGTGAACATGTCCTAGATCGTTCCCGCCATTACATTAGATTTGATAAATCACAAATCCTCGCAAAAGAACACCGATTCCAACCACGGTAAACGGTCTCTCCGGGTCATTGGACTCAGTGGAGAAGCGTGCTAAGAGGCTCTTTGGTGACCTTGATTTGGTCGAAACCAATCTTGTCAGCCTCGAGCACAGGCGCAGAGTAGCCAGTCTCTCGGTATTCTATAGGATGCATTTCGGTGAGTGTGCGCAGGAATTACACGTCTTAATTCCTCCCTCTCCTTTCCACCTTCGGACAAGCAGACGGTCGGCGGGTCTTTATCCCTTTGTTGTCAATATTTCACGCATTAGAACCAAACGGTTTGTTTCGTCTTTTGTAATGCGTACAGCAAAGGAGTGGAATAATTTGCCGGCGTCTATCTTTCCGTCCGAATACAATCTAGGCGTCTTCAAGCTTCAAGGCAAGAGTGAATAGGCTTTTGTTACGATAAGACAGTGCGATTTACCATCTAAGGCTGCATCACCACTTACCACCAGGGATTGTGGTCAAGCACTGGCTTATAATAAGTAAAAAAAAATAAACTTAAATTCCATGGTACCTAAGCATTATTATATATTTTAACATATATTTTAATTGAAATTGTAAGTGCCGATTTACGTTCTCGGCGGTGTAGGAAAACCTGCATATCTGAGAAGTTTTCCAGTTGAGGTCATCCTGCATTGGAATCAACGCAGCGAACACTTTTCTGGCCAAAAATTCTCTGCGACCTGTGCCCAGTAGTAACATGTATGCAAGCTGCTATTTTTTTCATATTTACGGGTATGTTACTTATTTCACTCTACCGTAAATATTAAGGGTTGCAAAGACCAGTATCAAAAAAGATGATGCTGCCCATCTCCTGTTTGTTTTACTATGTTGCCTCTTACGACGGGACAATATGAGGTGGCGGATTCTCTTTTACCGCCACAACAAGGCGAACATTTTTCTACTCCCGTTCATGAGTTTAGTGTTACCCATGTTCACTGTGAATAAAGTTAAAAACTAATTTTAAGGATTTTATCGCGTTTAATTTAACCTTTTTTAATTCCCGATATTTTGGGCACTTTACAGCACCCATAGTCACGGGAGGTGTATGACGACCTGATGTCATAGTTAGAATAGTATGCTTGGGTTTGAATTTAATTTTTCTTGATTATGGGGTCCTTAGCAGATGGTAGCACTCAGCCATCTTCCCTGTTAAAATTAGGATGTTTTTTTTTAAATCTCAATAGCCTCGCGAATCATCATTGGTAGGAATCGGTGTTCTATTGCAAGAATTTGTTGTCTACCAGATCTGATATAATCTTTGGGGCCATACTAAACATATAGACATACTTTAGAATTTCCTGGAGCGTCGGGGCTTCACATCAACGATTTGTTCTTTTACGTGGGTATTTATGAATTTTTCATCCGAAGATGCGTAAAAAACTCCACGTAAAAAAAGATAAAATTAATGGTGATAAAATCCGTAACATTAGTTTTATTCCATTGTAGTATATATCATAATATAACTGCATTTATGAAATTTTGAAGTCTACTCGAACGAATAAAAATTATCTACATCTATTTTATGGTGCCAATCAATATTAAATAGGACCAATGATGTGAATAAAATATCTCAAATAAACATTATACCGTAAATTGATAGAACACCATGAAATTTATCATTATTTTTTTAAACTAAATTAACTTCAATTATTAATGAATGTAAAGAGTAAAACGTAAATAATAATAATACAATTTGATTTCAAGAGAATTTTCCGTTATGGATACATCGGAAGACACGCCCCATATAAAAATAGGTGTTTCTAGAAATATATATTCACATGTTCTTGTAGCACATTATATCTATGACAAATAGCAATGATCTACGTCTAATATTCTCTTAGAATTAAAAAAAAATATTTGACAAATATAGAGACACAGACACCGAGGTGACTCTAAAAGTGATCGAATTTTGCTAAATTTGGCACGCAACAGAATTTAATGATGTTCCTAAATTCAACCTCACGCGAGCGAAGCCGCGAGTAAAAAGCTAGTATTGAAAATAGAGTCATACGTTTTACATAAATCGACGTCAGACGTTATATTTTTAAAATTATATATTAATATATTGTTTTAAGTGCTATCACACTTTGAACGTTTTATTCATTGACGAACACATCTGATTTAACGTGTCGGTCGACTCCGCTTTTAGTATCATTGTAAAAATGAATCTTGTTCGGCTTTGAAATAATATGATGAACCTCATCTTCTTCATCATACGACGACAGGTCACTGATTATTTTATTAGCCTTGGATTTATATCCACTAAAGGTAAGAATTTATCGTAGCAAATTATGGATGAAGCCATCTTCGACATTCCACGCATTCAAACAAAGACGGTTTGCTTCGTCGTTTGTAATGCGTCATCATCATCATCATTACAGCCCTTCACAAGTCCACTGCTGAACATAGGCCTCCCCCAAAGAATGCCACAAAGCACGGTCCTGAGCCACCTGCATCCATCGACTTCCTGCATATCTTACCAGGTCGTCACTCCATCTAGTGGGGGGACGCCCTACACTTCGCCTGCCGGTACGAGGCTGCCACTCGAGAACCTTTCTTCCCCATCGGTTGTCGGTTCTTCGAGCTATATGGCCGGCCCATTGCCACTTCAGCTTACTAATGCGTTGGGCTATGTCGGTCACTCTAGTTCTACTGCGGATATCCTCATTTCTGAGTTTATCATTGTAATGCGTACTGCAAACGATTGGAATAATTTACCAGCATCTGTCTTTCCATCCGATTACAATGCCGATGTATTCAAGGCAAGAACAAATAAGTTTTTGTTAAAACTAAGTCAGTGCGTTTTCATTATTGGCTTTACTACTTACCATCAGGTGATATATTAGTCAAGCGTTGGATTAATAGGTAAGATAACAAGCTTAATGTTGAAAACATCAATTTAAAAAACCCGATTGCGTAAAAACAACACTGAGAAGAGAAAAGTTTTATACCTAATGTCACTTTCACAACTAAGATGAATCTAACGTTACCAATCTAATGTTAAATCTTATTTTAAAATCTATCACTCGTAACTCGCTTAGGCTACAGAGCATGCCGAAAAAGTAGTCATATATACATATATACACAAGAAAAACGTTTCCTTTCCTTCTGGAACAATGGGGTAAAAAAGTAATCCAGAGGCCGGGAACGTATATCGTGTAATATTTCTAGTATTTACAGAATTTTAAGGAGACTTTTATCAAGAGAAAGTTATGTGAATCAGTTATCACAATCATATTTTTTTGCTGCCGTAAATGTTGAGTTCTTTTAATTTAAATCCACTAACAAGCAATCAACAAGCAAGTAGTTTTTTTTCTAGATGTCACATCGCATCTAGCAGGTAATGTGTAGTACAGTCACATATCATATCATTACCCTCAGAGTAAATACTGGCACAGAGAGAATCCAAAACTAAGAACAAAATTCTAGTAGTTGAGCTCTTTATACATATGTGTTACTTTGTACAAAATAAGATAGCTTTATTATTCTTAACTTCTTTCTTTTACAAGGTTGATGCAGTTTTTCTATTCCATAGACACCTCCATTGATGTGCCATTAGCGAAACAAGAAACGTTGTCGATAAATTCATTTTGTGTACTTAGTAAAAGTAAGGATTCGGGTTTGTATAATACTCGTACTTATTTATAGCAATGAACGTTAATAGAAGCTTCATCTGACATTTTACAAGAAAGACGTAGTCGAATAATGCGTAATTTAGTTCTATTGTGGTGATTAAAAATATATCTAGAAAAGGTTACTATGAAATCTACTTAAATCCGGTATATTTCTGCCTTTTTCTTGCCTTTCTTCCTTTTGTCTTTTCTGTAGATTGCCTCATATGGGGAATATTTGCCGTAGTTCCCTGTAAGTGAGTTGGCAACCACATTTTTTTATTATTTTGGGTTGTTATCAGGAAGATACTGCCTTTCTCCTGTTTTATTTCCCACTGTCGCCTTATAGATACTCACAGGAGTGTTCGAGTTCCTAATTAATTAATTAATTAATTAGTAGCGGTGTAATAATTACAAATTAAATATTTGTACAATCGACTTTAATATAAATTATTAAAAATACCTCAAAAACAATTGGTCAGACCTTGATCAAATTTATATGGGACCACATGTGAAGTACCAGCTTTCAATTAAAAGAAGAGTCGAAATCGGTTCACCCAGAAAGAAGTTATGAGGTAATACACACAAAAAAAACATACAGTTGAATTGAGTACCACCTCCAGTTTGAAGTCGGTAGAAAATATCTGCTACCCCATATTATCACGTGGGTGTCGTAACAGGCGACAGAAGAAGACAAATCAGGAGCTGGGCACCAGCGTCTTGCTAATAACGTCTAAAAATATAATTTAAAATTACAAATTTTGTACAGCTGACTTCAATATAAGTTATTAAGAATAACTTAAAAAATATTGATTTGACCTTGATCAAATTTATATAAGACCACACAGAGAAGTACCAGCTTTCAAACAAAAAAAGAATCATCGAAATCGGTTCACCCAGTAAAAACTTATGAGGTAACACACATAACAAAAACAAAAACATACAGTCGAATTGAGTATCGTCTCCGTTTTGAAAGTTGGCAGAAAATGAGATCCATTCTGCATATGTACCGCGTGACTATCCAGACTTAGTATTCATACCTCACTAACTATTAGTTTTTAAAGTTTGCGACACGAAGACGAAAATGTAATATAATCATCATCCCTTGATTTAGAAAATAATTAGTTTTATTGCCCAAATAATAACCCCCGAGTTGTGGTGAGTAAGAATACCCACTACCCCACATCTTCCCGTGGGTGTCGTAAGAGGCGACAGAGGGAAACTGAGACAGAGCATGGGTAGCAGCATCTTACTGATAACAGCAAATTACAATAAAAAACTGCGGTTAACAACCCGCACGCCAGGCGTGGCAACTATCATTATACCCCCCATGACGAGAGTTACAAAAACACGGCTCCCAGTCCCTGGCGGCCCAGCTTTTCCTGGCTACAGTGGTGACCATGGTAATGGCGGGGCAGGGGGTGGTAAGAATCTCCGGTGGAGGTTCGGTTTCCACCTAAGACGACTCGACCAGACAACAGGAGAAGTGAGGACTGACGAGAGCACTGAGGACTGAAGAGAAGATCCTGGAGCTGGAAGAAGAAATACACAAGTTGCACTGAGATATTATAGGATCATCTGAGGTCCGGAGAGAGGGGGAGGACACGGTAATCCTCGAATCCGGCAACTTGTTCTATCACCGGGAGGGCGACCATCTGTCCCAAGGAGGTGTCGGACTTATTGTCCACAAGTCTCTCGTTAACAACGTAGTAAAGATTGTGAGTGTGTCGACGAGGGTAAGGTACGTAACCTTATACTCAGAATCACTAAACGGTAGTCGTTGAAGGTCATACAGGTTTGCGCATCAAGCTCGGCACATCCCGATGAAGAGGTGGAGGAAATGTATAAGGATATCTCTAAAGCCATGTCTTCCACCAAAACCCACTATGCGGAGTTAATGGCAGACTTCAACGCAAAACTAGGCACAAAAGAGAAAGGTGAGCTGACGGTAGGGAAATTTGGAATAGGGCAACGGAACCCAAAGAGCCAGCAGCTGGCCGACTTCATGGAGAAAAAGGGACTCTTTATGATGAACTCTTTCTTTCAGAAGCGGCTCCACAGGAAGTGGACCTGGTCGAGCACCGACGGTTCGACAAAAAACGAGATTGACTTCATTATAACGACTAGATGACAGCTTTTCAATGATGTCTCAGTGATCGCGAGGGTGAAAACTGGTAGCGATCACCGAATGGTTAGAGGCACACTGAACTTAAACGTTAAGTTGGAGAGGTATCGTCTAATAAAGTCAACGCTTTGTCCCCCTCGTGCTCTAATCCAAAGTCCCGAAACATTTCAGTTCGAGTTACAAAACTATTTTCAATGCCTAGCAGATTGCAATGCAGTGGACGATATGAGTGACAAGCTTGTGGAAACTGTCGGATACGGTCAGATTTAAGTTTTGCAAGACCCGTTGCAGAAAAACACAAAAACTCTCCGATCACAATCTTAATCTCATGGCTGTTAGACGGGGAATGAAGTTGCAGTCTTCAGTAGATAGTAGATATATCATCCTCATTGGGGCAGCTGTGAAGGACCACGTCTCAGTTCCATAAATCATCACCAGCAATACGCACTGGTTGTACAGTCTCGTTTTTAAGTTTTGAGGTATACCTGACGAGAAGATGTGTCGTAACTTCCCGAACGCTGCCCAGTCCAGTTGAATCCCTCCTCAATCTAACCTCTCGGTCGAAGTTGGACTTACCTAGTCAGACTATTTGTCCCAGTTAAACATACTCATCAACAACTTCGAGCTTAGTGCTCCCAACAACTAGCTGCATAGGTGTGACATGGACGTAATACATGATCTTTGTTTTGTACATGTTCATCTTAAGGCCATTCCTTTGGGAGACACTATTGAGGTCATTGAGCATAGTGCTAAGGTCCTCCAGCGATTTTGCCATAAGTGCTATATTGTAGGCAAATCAAAGGTGAGTGATGTACTCGCCATTGATGTTTATACCGTATCCTTTCTAGTTCAGTGGCTTGACAACTTCTTCCAATGCAGCGGTGAAGACTTTTGGAGATATAACGCCACCCTGTCTTACACTTCTCTGCAGTTGGATAGGTTTTGTACTCTGGTTCTGTACTCGGAAAGCCATCGTAGCCCTACTGTAAAAACACTTCAGTACTTCGATATACCGACAGTCAACTTAGCACCGCTGAAGGGACTGCAGCACCGCCCAAATTTCGACGGAATCAAAGGCTTTCTCATAGTCCACATACGCCAGACATAGTGGCAAATTGTACTCCTCGGACCTCTGTACAATTTGCCGAAGAGTATGTATGTGATCTATGGTGCTAAAGTCTTTTCGGAAACCAGCTTGTTCGGGTGGTTGGAAGTCGTCGAAACTGCGTGCGAGATGATTCGTAATGACTCTCAAAGGAGTACGTAGATGCGGATACAGCTGCCCATAGAACCTCTCAATCTCACTCAAAATCTCAGGTGTCCCGGAAACTATGCTACCACATTCGGTCTTCAGCTTCGACAGTTGGATATTTCTGGCAGACAGATCTCTGGCAAAGACTTTGGAGCCCTAGTTCCGCTCGACCGTTTCTTCAATACAAGCAGTATTAAATTTGCGTAGGTCCCGCCGTATGCGCCGTGTAGTGGCGGTTAAGAATATCCACTACCCCATATCTTACCGTGGGTATCGTAAAAGGCAACAAAGGTAAACAGGCAGGAGATGGGCAGCAGCATCTTTCTGATAACAGCAAAAATTAGAATAAAAAAACTGCGGTTGCCAACCCGCTCATCAAGCGTGGCAACTATGGCAATATACCCCCCATGAGCAATGACAATAATAAACGGCCCCCAGTCCCCAGTTGCGTACCTTATACTCAGAATCACCAAACGGTATTCGCTGAAGGTCATACAGGTTTACGCACCAACCTCGGCACACGCCGATGAGGAGGTGGAGGAAATGTATGAGGATATCTCTAGAGTCATGCATTCCTCCAACACCCACTCACTATACGGTGTTAATGGGAGACTTCAACGCAAAACTAGGCACGAGAGAGAATGGTGAGCTGAAAGTAGCGAAATTCGGAATAGGGCAACGGAACCCAAGGAACCAGCAGCTGGCCGAATTCATGGAGAACGAGGGACTCTTTATGATGAACTCTTTCTTCCAGAAGCGGCCCCACAGGAAGTGGACCTGGTCGAGCCCCGACGGTTCGACAAAAAATGAGATTGACTTCATTATGACGACCAGACGACAACTGTTCAATGATGTCTCCGTGATCGCGAGGGTGAAAACTGGTAGCGATCACCGAATGGTTAGAGGCACACTGAACCTAAACGTTAAGTTGGAGAGGTCTCGTCTAATGAAGTCAACGCTCCGTCCCCCTCGTGCTCTAATCCAAAGTCCCGAAACCTTTCAGCTCGAGTTACAAAACCGTTTTCAGTGCCTAGAAGACTGCAATGAAGTGAACGATATGAATGACAAGCTCGTGGAAACTGTCTATGCGGTCGGAGCTAAGTTCTGCAAGACCCGCCACAGACGAACACAAAAACTCTCCGATCACACTCTCAATCTCATGGCTGTTAGACTGGAGATGAAGCTACATTCTTCAACAGATTTGACAGCATACAGGCAACTGAACGGACAGATCTCCAAATGCATGTGGCGGGACTTACGCAACTTCAATACAGCTCGTATTGAAGAAGCGATCGAGCGGAACCAAGGCTCCAAAGTCTTTGCAAGAGATCTGTCTGCCAGAAAGAGCCAACTGTTAAAGCTGAAGACCGAATGTGGCAGCATCGTTTCCGGGGCACCTGAGATTTTGAGTGAGATTGAGAGGTTCTATGGGGAGCTGTACACGTCATCGTTGGAGCCACACGCAAGTATGAGTAACGATCCAAGAGCGAGTCTTATCCGACACTATTCCGAAGATATCCCGGACGTCAGTCTGAGCGAGATTAGAATGGCTCTCCAGCACCTTAAAAACGGCAGGACCCCAGGCGAGGATGGAATTACAGTGGAGCTTCTGAAAGCGAGTGGAAAACCGGTACTTGAAGTCCTTCAGAAGCTCTTTAATTTCGTCATTCATGGTGGCGTTTCACCGGAGCCGTGGAGCAAAAGTGCGGTGGTCTTGTTCTTCAAGAAAGGTGACAACGCTCTTTTGAAGGACTACAGACCGATTTCCCTTCTGAGCCGCGTCTACGTGCTGTTTTCAAGAGTCATTATGAATCGTCTCGCGCGCAGGCTTGACGACTTACAGCCTATCGAACAAGCCGGCTTCCGAAAGGGCTTTAGCACCATAGACCACATACATACCCTTCGGCAAATTGTACAGAAGTCCGAGGAGTACAATTTGCCACTATATCTGGCGTATGTGGACTATGAGAAAGCCTTTGATTCCGTCGAAATTTGGGCGGTGCTGCAGTCCCTTCAGCGGTGCCAAGTTGACTGTCGGTATATCGAAGTGCTGAAGTGTTTGTACAGTAGAGCTACGATGACTATCCGAGTACAGAACCAGAGCACGAAACCTATCCAGAGAGGTGTAAGACAGGGTGATGTTATATCCCCGAAACTCTTCACCGCTGCATTGGAAGACGTTATCAAGCTTCTGGACTGGAAAGGATACGGTATTAACATCAATGGCGAGTACATCACTCACAGAATCGCTGGAGGACCTAGGCACCATGCTCAATGACCTCAATAGTGTCTCCCAACGAATAGGTCTTAGGATGAACATGGACAGAACAAAGATCATGTTTAATGTCCATGTCACACCTATGCCGGTAGTTGTTGGGAGCACTAAGCTCGAAGTTGTTGACGAGTATGTTTACCTGGGACAAATAGTCCGACTAGCTAAGCCCAACTTCGACCGAGAGGTCAATTGACGGATTCAACTCGGCTTGGCAGCGTTCGGGAAACTACCACACATCTTCTCGTCAGACATACCTCAAAACCTTAAAACGAAATTGTACAACCAGTGCGTGTTGCCAGTGATGACTTACGGATCTGAGACGTGGTCCTTCACTGTTGGCCGTATGAGGAAGCTCAAGGTCGCTCAGCGAGCTATGGAGAGGGCTATGCTCGGGGTTTCTCTGCGTGATAAACTTAGAAATGAGTATATCCGCAGTAGAACCAGAGTAACCAACATAGCCTAACGGATTAGTAAGTTGAAGTGGCAGTGGGCCGGCCATATAGCTCGAAGAACCGACAACAGATGGGGAAGAAAGGTTCTTGAGTGGCAGCCTCGTACCGGTAGGCGAAGTGTAGGGCGACCCCCCCACGAGGTGGAGTGAAGTCGATGGATGCAGGTGGCTCAGGACCGTGCTATGTGGCATTCCTTGGGGGAGGCCTATGTTCAGCAGTGGACTTATGAAAGGCTGTAATGATGATGATGATGAAGTCCCGCCGTATGCATTTAGAGATATGTCTCTTCAGTTGACTGTATGCTGTCAAATCTTTAACAGTGGTAGAGCCACGCGGCAGCTTTTGCTGTCGCACGGATGGGCCGGCTCGAACCGGGGTAGTACCACGACCTCACAGAAAACCAGCGTGAAGTAGAGATTTACCTCTGCGTTTCGCTTGGTAAGTGCAGGTGGCCGGAGGCCCTTTTTACTGGAAATGAGGCATTCCATCTTAGTCCTCACGGGTGGCAACGCATCTACATTTTGATTTGTAATAGAGGATTGATGTAGATGTCTATGGGCCGCAGCAACCACTTACCATCAGGTGGACTGTGTGCTCGTTTGTCACCCTTATTCTATAAAAAAAATCTTATGAAGACTGCAGCTTCATTCCTCGTCTAACAGTCATATATATGGTAATGTATAAATTTGTCAATGTCGTAATAAGCGATGTTTGTTTCTTTCGTGTTTTAACCCAGCCAGTGTGTATGATCGTCATTATGCAATTGTGCATCCAGAAAGTCATGAATTTCCTAATGGATAAATCTGTTACGAAACAACTTATTGAAATGAGGGCTAATAATTTTCTGCTCACCATATGTCGCTAGTTGACACTGAGGTAAAGTTTTTTGTTACACAATATAATTTAATTGAGAAGTTGTTTTTTAATTAAAGTTTAGCAGTTTCTAGAGTATTATATTAATACACAATACAATGCGTTAGTGGTTTACTCTTTAATTTTTTGCACATTTTAAACTTTTTTTTAATTTTTCTAGTTTTATGAATATCTGTGGTTTGCTTTATTTATTTTTAATGTTATTAATATAAAATATAGCTAATAGTACAAAAAGAAACAATAACTTTTACATTTTCCGAACAAATTAACTTCCCCTCTATGAAATCTGTCAAATATTATACCTCACTTTCTAGTGGCGCCGCCCTGGTGGCAGAAAAAGTTGCGGATGCCCTCATTGAATACTAATTATCTAGGTGCTATTCGGCCGAAAACCGAATACATAATAAGTAAGAGGTTATATTATAGTCAGATAATTGGTGAAATAAAAATATTTATTTTTTTATAATTTTTTTTTGTAATCATTATAATAGACATAGGTACATAATCAACTTCCATTATATTGAAAGATGAAGCTGCAGAAAGACTAATTTTTCTTCATTTTCAGGCAGTAGGTTACTCCTTTCTTCTCGTACCCAGCTTTAGAGAATAAACTCTCTGAAGAATAAACACTACTTCCTTCCCTGCCGAATACTTTTGATAATATTCGGTATTCAACGTGTGGCCGAATATACTATTCGATGGAAGTCTATTTACAATAAATAGCTGATAGGTTTTTATAAGCCTAACAAAACGCTGGCTGCGTTTCCTCGCTGAATGGCTATACTTAGCCTTTGAGCAAGAATAAAACCAGTCCTCTTATCACCAGCAGCAGCAGCATCCACAAATAAATAAAATTAGAATAGCTGTTTGTGATGACAAAATGACATACGTGTACGTGGTAGAGCCATGCTGCAGCTATATTAATTATACAACTATAGCACGAATGGGTCGGCTCGACCGGGAAAAGACCACGCTCTCACAGAATACCAGCGTAAAATAGCCACTTGGTGCTGCTGTGTTTCGTATGGTGAGTGTAGAGAACCGGAGACCCTTTTTACTGGAAACAAGACATTCCATCTTAGTCCTCACGGCCTACAACGCATGTCTATGGGCCTCAGCAACCACTTACCATCAGGTGGACTGTGTGTTCGCTTGTCAACTTTATCCTATAAAAATATTTTTAATAAATGCATATGAAAGTGAATACGGTACTTATAACAAAAAAAAACAATTTTTAAAATTTTTGTCTGTCTGTCTGTCCGTCTGCACGTTCCGGCTAATCTCCGAAACAGCTGGACCGCTTTTGACGGGACTTGCACTGGCAGATAGCCGATGTAATAAGGAGTAAGGCTATTTTATTTTAGAAAAAGAATTGGGGTTCCGCGCAAAAAAAATGAAAACCCATTAAATCCAATTGTAATAAATTCCACGCGGGCAATGTCGCGGGGAAACAGAAACAGAAACTTTTTTACAGGGGAACAGCTAGTTTGTTTATAATTTGTTATTATGGCTTTGTAACATGGTAGTTACCAACTGTCGAGTGTTGGATCAATTCCGCATAATTACTCTGGGTCTGAATGGTTGTTTGTTCATGTGTAATTTACGTTTGTAAAATGCCGACAACTTATGTAGTAGTCATTTCTAAATTAGGACTGGCGTTTATTATCAAAAAAATATGCGAAAAACGAAAATCAAATCAAAACTTCATTATCGTTTATTGCTTTTACTTCAACGAAACAACACATTTTAAATTAAAGGGTAATATTAAAAATATAAACCGTTTACGGATGAAATGTGTCTCATAATATTATCAAACAGAAACTTGTATAAAAACAATATCAGGCTTTCAATGTTGACTAGCCCTGCGGGTAGCCTAACATTAATTAACATAAAACACAAAGGTTTTAAAAAAAATATGCGAAAAATCATTAACCAGGTTTTATAAAGACCGAATGGCATAGAGATCACCACACGTTTAACGTGGTAGGAGGGGGAAAAAAGGTTCTCGAGTGGCAGCCTCCTAGACGATTGATGCAGGTGGTGCTTTGTGGCATTACTTGGGAGAGGCCTATGTACAGCTCCCCCCCCCCCCGAACGGGTTTAGCCTTGTCGTGGCGAGGTCTTAGTAGCCGTGGCTTCGTCACCCGCGTTGAAATAAGAGGTACCCACGTGACTGGCTCGAGGTGTAGGCCCGAGGTGGCCACTCCGAGTGGGCTCGGCAAGCCCACTTCGGATGAGTGTTGGGTGGCTGGTGAGAGGGGTGCCCTCTCCCCACACCGCTGCAGCCGAGGTGGAGTCGCGGAGGAAGAGGAGTATTGGTATGGCGAGGCGCCTGTCTCACTATCCTCCGCACCCGTATCTTGGTTGGGGTGGAGCCATAGACCAGATCCGCCGCTGGCGTCAGGAAGGCTAGTGCTTCTGAGTGCTCATTTTTCCTGGCCCCATGGCCTTCGTGCATTTGACACGAGGGCGTCTGTTGCGCAGCTGAAGTTGGAGGCCGCGCGGGAGGGCGCACCATGTGTAAAGGTACGCCTTACCTGAGAAAGAGAAGGGGAGAAGTAGGCCTCTCCCGAGGAGGGGCCGCCATGGGGCGGCTAGCGCATGTAGGGCCGCGGATGTGTGCGGAAGCGTTCCCGTGGCCCTGCCAATATGCGGAACACCATGGGGTTTTATTCGGTGCGAGTCCAACATAACAAGTAATTGCCCCCGCGAGATGGGTATAAGATGGCCTTTCTCCATGTAAAACAAAAAATAAAGGCCTATGTTCAGCAGTGGACTTGTGAAGGGCTGTATTGATGATAATGATGAAGGAAGTAAATGTATTTCATTTTATTTCAATTCTCACTAAGCTGCTGATTTCATTCTAGTTTTAGAACAAAACAAAATCAAATGACCATAAATTCATCATCATCAAAAACTTACCTTCACGGATGGCGGTCGTCACTTTGACGCTGGTTAAACAGTCTGGGTTCGATTCCCACCGGCGCCAATGAAATTGTTAATTGTAATTTTAAGTGCAGATTCATCATGTCCTCAGCGGTGGAAGAAAACATCGTGAGGAAATCTGCATTTCTGAGATCTTAAAAAGCATATCAAAGACACGTGAAGTCCGCCACGCATTGGGATAGCACGGCGAACACTTCCTTGCTCTCAAACCCTCTCATCAGCATAGAGGAGGCTTTTACTTAATAGACGTTGGTCTGTTTATCATTTCTTCGATGTATGAGGTATTAATTCTGCCATCTTATGGATGCAAGAAGACTCTCAACAATAAGGGAAGTCGTAAGCAGACCTCATATCATCTGCGGGACAAGATACGTCTACAACACGCATATCGAAGGAAAATGTTGGGAAATTTACATGTATAAACGATTGGCTGTCGGTTGTTTGTATAATATATTTCCTCTTAGAAATAATGCTAGCATTGCACTGAAGAGTGCTAGCGAAAGTGAATCCATGACCTCATTTCGTTTGGGTGTTGCAAGAGGCAACTGTGAAAAAGGTCCATAAAATCTCATGGCTTCCGGTAGGTGGGGTTGGTATAACCATTACGTTTAAGATATATACTAATAGCACTATCAGACATAGAGTGTTAAGAAAATACTCATAACAATTGATATTTAAACAGTAAAATTAACCACTATCATTCTATAAACATAACTGGATTCTACCATCTGCTTGGGATTCCATAATTAATCATATTAAATCCAAACTCAAGCATACTACAGAAAGAGTTCAAGATACTTTAAGCTCGCTCTGCGTAGACCGGACCAATAATTAAGTTAAAAATAAACGCGATAAAATTTGTAAAATTAGTTTCATTCGGAGGTCAATTTTCGTATTGCTTTATTAACAATATTTTAAGATTAGCTATCTCCGTAATGGAATGTTTATACAAATAAACGGGTTATCTGACAATAGACCTTCAAAAGAGGAGTTGACACATGATGTTAATTCATTAGTACATTACAACATAAAATTAAATCAACACTGAATTTACTGCCTCGTTGATCCAGTGGTCGTAGCGCGCTCTGATCTCATAAATAAAGGTTAACCAAATATAAACGTATTCGTAAACGAAGTTTAAAGCATAAAGAAGTAATAAAAAAATATATAAAGGAAAATAAACTATGTAATATTAATAAAAGCACTAGACAACTTGATGAATAAGTATAATATAGTAAAAATATTGCATATGTTCCATAATATACAATATTCTCAGTGACAAGAAACGGATGCATATTTTGTGAAACTACATTGTAACTTAGATATGATTATAAGCATGGGTGTCTACCTAAAAGGAAGAAAGCACCAAGAATGAAGAACAAGAAAATTTAATTTAGAATTTTTAATTTTTCCGTGGTAGAGCCATGCTGCAGCTATATTAGTACTATATATATATACTTCATATTCGAGTTTTTGCGAGACTAACGGACAGCAATTGATTTTTATGTATAGATATTAGTCCAGACAAAGCTCGGTCTGTGTTAAAAAACATTAATATTTTTGTTTCATTGGTTTTGTTCCAAATGGAGTGATTTTTATTTTATTATAACACGAGTAAATTTTTAATAGAGAGACTAAAGACGTTTGAGAGTTTCATTGGCTTTATATAAAGTCCTTTAATTTCTGTACTAAGATATAATTTTAGCGTTCAGTCATAACCTAGTAAATGACAGCCTCTTCATAAGTTTTGGCTAATCATCCGGCATTTATCAAACCCTTAATATAACTTTAATGAAGAACATAATATATATTATATTATTAATGAATATAACTGTTGATATCGTAGGCTCACAAATGTATATATCAGGACATTTGCGAACCAGGAAATTTTATTAACGTAATATCCCATTTTAACTGGGCTCCTATGTACTTCGTTCTAGCTGCATGACGGTGATAAAGCCTATCCTTTACCTTAATTACCTCTTACGGCCTCAATGCGTCGATAAATGGGGTGAAATTCTTGAAAAACCACTGCACGACAAATTGTAAAGTAGAAATTAAAGTATATATACAGTCTATTTTCGTTCCATTTGTTGGGAAAGGCCTCTCATTTGTAGGAGGCTTTTAAGGGCAATGAAATGTTCGCCGCGCTGCCTCAGTACGCATGTTGTAGGACTTCACATGTCTATGAGTATTTTTTTTTGACTTGCAGGGATATTCACTATATATTTTATTTCATCGCCGAGCACGTGGTAAATCATCATTTATAATTGCATTTAACAATTTATTTGGTGCCGGCAAGGGTTGGTTGGTACTTTAAAATTTAGAGTGAGCGCTAATTCTCTGAGATACCACGGTTCACGGGTAGACAAAATAAATCAATCAATACATTATTTTTTGTACACCAATACATAACATAATGAAAAAGATATGAAATGAATTACATGGAAGGTACAACAGATAAAATAGGCGGTCTTATCTTTTATTTTTTTACTTATTATAAGTTAGTGCTTGACCACAATCCCACCTGGTGGTAAGTGGTGATGCAGCTTCAGATGGTAAATCGCACTGTCTTATCGTAACAAAAGCTTATTCACTCTTGCCTTGAAGACGCCTAGATTGTATTCGGACGGAAAGATTGACGCCGGCAAATTATTCAACTCCTTTGCTGTACGCATTACAAAAGACGGAGCTAACCGTTTGGTTCAAATGGAGGAATTAAAGCGTGTAATTCCTGCGCACACTCACCGAAATGCATCCTATAGAATACCGAGAGACTGGCTACACTGCACCTGTGCTCGAGGCTGACAAGATTGGTTTCAACCAAATCAAGGTCACCAATGAGCCTCATAGCACGTCTCTCCACTGAGTCCAATGCTTCCAAGTGGCATTTTGCAGCACCAGCCCATATGTGACAGCAGTACTCCATGCACGACCGGACTTGCGCTTTATATAAGGTAAGAAGCTGCCCCGGCTTGAAGTACCGCCACACCCTTCCAAGGACACCAAGTTTCCTTGCGGCTGCTTTGGCTCTGGACTCAATGAACCGCCCATAGTTTAGGTTGGGAGAAAATTCAATCCCTAACAACTGAAGGCGGTCAATGTACTCCAAAGATACATTACGGAAAGTAGGAGCCAGGGTGAACTGGCTCCTTTTAGCGGTAAAAAGACACGCTTGTGTTTTGGAGATGTTAAATCTCACGAGATTGGCATCGCCCCATTCGAAGACTGCCTGTAGTGTAAGACTCACATGCTCAACCATAGCCTCTCTCTCTGACTGGATTTGATTCCGACTGGCCCGGGCACTTGGTTTGTTACTCTCCACAACCATGAATATCATCTGCATACCCATAGATACCGGGAATGAGCAGATCATTTAAATGCAGCAGGAAGAGAGTTGTGGAGAGAACGGACCCCTGAGGAACACCGGCGTTAGCCGTCACAGTACCGGATGAGAAGCCATCGACGACGACCCGAAGAGATCGTTCACTCAAAAAGTCCTTCAGCCACGCAATCAGGCCAGGGAATAAGCCGTACTCTGAAAGCTTGCCCAATAGACTAGCGTGCCAAACCCTGTCAGGGTTCAAAGGCCTTCGAAACATCGAGGAAAACAGCAAGTCTTCACCACTGTTCTCGAGGGCTTCGCCCCATATGTGAGTGGCATACGCTAGAAGGTCCCCAGTTGACCGATTTCGGCGAAACCCGTACTGGCGATCACTGAGAAGATCATTTTGCTCTAGGTATGCCATGAGGTGGGCGTTTAATATACGCTCCATAATCTTGCAGAGTATTGAGGTAATTGAAATTGGCCGATAGATGGCAGGGTCGGTACGGCTTCTTATTTTAGACACAGGCTGCACATTGGCCAACTTCCAAGATTTAGGCACTATTCCAGTCCTGAATGAGAGGCGGAACAAGCGTGTCGTCAACACAAGAGGCAACTCAGGTGCACAAGTTTTTAGAACTATAGCTGGTATACCATGAGGTCCACTAGATTTGTTTACGTCTAGACTTCGCAAGGTTTCAAGAACCTCCTTGTTGGTGATACGGACCTCTGACATGACGCTCTGAAAGAATTTCTTTTAGACAACCTTTTTGCGCAAAGAATTGTTGGATAAATGTACAAATAACCATACATTAATATACTCATATAAGTTTACTCATATAATATGATAATTAGGGTTCATCAGTTCAACCTTCACTTTAGTTATACATTATTTTCGTAATTAATATTAATAATCATTAAAAGAAAACTTCTAAGTTTAATTTTCATAAAAATAATTGTTAAAGAAAATACTGATGATATAAATTGGTGAAATAAAAATATTAAATATGATATTTAGGGTTCATCAGTTCAACCTGCACTCAAGTTATTAAGTAATAAAATTGACAACATAGCTTTATTATTCCAGACTGGTCAATTTTTGGACTTGTTACGTGGTAGAGCCGTGCCGCAGCTATGTATATTAATTGTATAGTTGTAGCACGAACGGGTCGGCTCGACCGGAGAAGGACCACGCCCTCACAGAATACCAGCGTAAAATAGCAGCTTAACACTGCTGTGTTTCGTATGGTGAGTGTAGAGAACCGGCGACCTAATTTACTGGAAAAGAGGTCTTAGTTATTACTACTGAAAATGCATCTCCATTTTAATTCGTAAACGAAGATAGATGTAGATGTCTATGGGCCACAGCAACCACTTACCATCAGGTGGAATATGTGTTCGCTTGTCACCCTTATTCTATAAAAAAAAAAATAATGCGGCGGCCAGTCTCAATGGAGACTAGCCATCGGCGCAGGACAGGATTATAGTGCCCAAGTGTGTGCCCAAGCACAGGTGCACTCTCTATTCCCTCACCCTCATAGTCCGATGGGACGGTAGTCCGACCCGACCGGAGAGAGATCAGGCGCAGGACCCAATGGCTTTACCTGTTTTCCGAGGCACTGGGGTGAGACACCGCCAACTTCCTGACTCCGGGCAGCTACTGAGAATTTCTTGATGGAAAAACTCAATATCTGATTTTTTTTTGGCCCGACTCGGGATTCGAACCCGGGACCTCGTGATTAGCAGTCGCACTACTACAACCACTAGACCAAGAGGCAGTCAAATATAAATATATGACACAATACAATATAATGACCATTATATTACCATTTATTATGGTTTCAAACATTAAAGGCGCTTTCATATAATTTTATATTACACGTAATTTGTACAAAACGTTTACCCTGTCTACTCTTTAACATTATAAGATATTAAACGATAGTCATTAAGGTCAATAAAACTTGCTGTAGGTACTATAAGTTATATTGACGACATTCAATTACTGATCAAATACTAATCCACTACCCCATATTATGATATGGGGTAGTGCATTAGTATTAGGTAGTGGGTAGTGGACGGTATGCGTCGGTATGTGTCATAAGAGACAGACGACAGGGGGAAACAAACCAGGAGTTGGGCAGTCTTCCTAATAACTACTAAAAGTAAAAAAAAAAAACTACGGTTGCCGACCCACTTGTCAAGCGTGGAAACTGTGATAAATATCCCCTCTATGAGGCAATCTATGGGGAGGCCCACAGATATCTAAATTTATTAAGACAATATTTAGATTTCTGTGGCGAGGCCTCTGTTCAGCAGTGGATTCTTAATAGGCTGTGACGATAAATTATTATTAAAAGAAAAACTTGAATGTAGTAATCTGTTAACAATTAATATTAAACTGTTAAATGGGGAGGAGTTGAGTCTTGTGGATACCACTGTTTTTCTCGGTATTACTATTGACGCGAAACTTCAATGGGGCCCCCATATATCTAAATTAGCAAGCAGACTTAGTTCTGCAGCATATGCTGTAAGAAAGATTAGAAGTCTCACAGATGTTGAGACAGCTAGGTTAGTGTATTTTAGTTACTTTCATAGCGTAATGTCTTATGGAATTTTGCTATGGGTTAATGCGACTGATATTGAAGCTATATTTGTTTTCCAAAAGAGAGCCGTTCGGGCGATTTACAACCTAAATTGTAAAGAGTCCCTCAGACGAAAATTTAAAGAAATAAACATATTAAATTTGGCTATATATTTATGAAAATGTAATGTATGTAGATAAAAACATAAATAGCTTTAATAAGAATAAGGATGTGCATACTTTAAACACTAGGAACAAACATAAGCTTGTAATAACAGTTACTAGACTCCACAGAATCAGTAATTCATTTATGGGGCAATGTATACGCTTTTACAAGAAAATCCCAGAACATATTCAAAGTTTGTCAATAAACAAGTTTAAAAGTTTTATTAAAGAAAAACTGTACAAAAAGGGTTATTATAATATCAAGGAATACCTGAATGAAAATAACCCCTGGGAATAAGGTGATCGCCACCATGCTGGTTCTATGAAAAATTATTTAAAAATTGTATAAACGAAATTATGTTTGAAAAAAAAAGTCCCGCTGGGTTTCTTGCTGGTCCTTCCCAGGACAGAGGTATTTTCCGAACCAGTGGTAGATAAAAAATGACTTTCAATAAGAATTATGTAATAATCGATATTGACTAAAAATTATTCTATTCTATTCTATTCTATTACTTAGGGTCGTTTTTTTAATATTAACTTCTAAAATCTTTAGTAGTAACGGCTTTACTTATAATCGTATATTATCGCTTTCTTAAATAAATTATTAATTATTTCTATACCTGTTTCCTTCTATTTACATTTGGTGAAAAAAAAAGAGCAACTTTAAGTATTTCTTATATACGTCGATTTTTATGACTAAGCCGTAGCCGGTATGTCACAGTTTAGAGCCCAAATGTTGTTAGCCCTTCTTATTAGTTGGTGGGTTACACCTAAGTTTAGCCGGCTACAACTAAATGCAGCCAATGAGGGCTAATAAACTTTCCGCTTACCAGATGTCACTAGTTGCGACTGAGGTGAAGTTTTTTTTGTTACACAATGTCACTTAACTGAGAAGTTAGTTTTAAATAAAAATTTTATCAGTTTCCAGTGTATTAACTAGATAAATATACAAAACAAAGATCACTTTAATTTTTATTATATTTTAATTTTAATTTAATTAATTTATAATATAACTAATAATACTGAAAGAAAGATTGATTCTTATATTTTCATAACAAATTAACTTCCTCGCTAAGAAATCTGTAAAATATTTTAGCTTATTTCAAAGTGGCGCCGCCCTGGTGGCAGAACAAATCGTGGACGCTCCCATTAGCAGTCTTGTTCTTATAAGTAAGCAGAGTAGATAACGGTCACTCACTAGATGAAGTGATGACATGGTGAGGCATGCAGGAAGTCTATGGACGCCGGTGGCTTAGGGCCGTGCGTTAATTCATTCCTTGTTAGAGGTCTATTTTTAGCAATGGACTTTTGATGGATTGTAATGATGATGACATTAAAGAGTCTCCTTTAAAATAGATTAAAATAATATAAAGCAACATTACAAAAAATACATAAGCATGTAAGATTTATCTTTATAATGTTGACGTTAATAAATATATATCAAAGGTTATCGCAAAGTTTTTTGACGTATTTCGACAACGCTTGACAATTTTTGCAAATCATGTTCCCAAATGCCTACAACTGTTACGAAAACTTCCGTAAATAACCGGCTATGTGTGGCCCTAGGTGATAAGCCCCATTTCTGTCGTTAGTCAGCAGGGCCCCCACTGTAATATGTCAATTTGAGGGGTCAGCGAACATGATTACGAGTTACAGAGTATTAAAATAAAAATATAAAAATTAAAACATCTTTTTCTTAACTGGCCCGTAAAAGTATACCGCTGGACATCCCGTTGTAGAGAGTACTTGTTCGTCACTTTTGGTAAACGGATTAACGATCGCAGTGCAAGATGTCTCGCGCCTTTGTTTTTTTTATAGACATTACACAAGGATTTTATTCTGTATCATAGAGACAGTTTACATACATAAATTGCACAAGGACAAACATCCAGATCCGTAACAATTACTTGCAGGCCATAGAAATATTTGGTCGGTGCGGGGCTTGAACCCGCGGCCTTTAGAATCGTAACTCATTGCTAAGCCACAGCGCCAAGGAACAGTAAACCCGTCTTTGGTCTGAATACTTTAGGTCTGACGTAAATAACCGTCATCTATCGGAATTCATAACTTTTATGGAATTTTCCACGCTTATTACGACACCTACAGGGGATGGGTTTTATTACACCGCCACGCATTTTCTACTGTACTATTATACTTTTGTTTTAATTAGCCGCGGAGTCATAGACCAGATCCGCCGCTGGGGTCGGGAAAGCTAGTGCTTCCGAGTGCTTGTTTTTCCTAGCCCCATGGTCTCCGCCATTCACACTCGGGGGTGGGGGTGGGGGGGTCCGTTATGAAAGTGAAGTAAGAGTCCGTGGAAGAAGGCGCGCTTTCTGTTACTGGTGCGATTTACTTGAGATGGAAAAGGGGGGGAGAAATCCTTTTAGGGGAGGATTTCCACGGGGCGGTTGGCACTTGTGAGGCTGCGGATGTATGCGAAAGCGTTCCCGTGACTCTGCCAATATGCGGCGAAAATGGAACACCGTATGGTTTTAGTCGGTGCGAGTTTGATATAACCCCTCCTTGCCCCCGCGAGGCAGGTATGCGTAGGCATTTAAAAAACGGGTTAGGTTAGATTTCCCCTGAACGGGTTCCCGTCTTGTCGTGACGGGGGATTAGTAGCTGTGGCTTGGTCACCCGCGGTGAACAAAGAGGAACCCGTTTGGCTAGTCCGAGGTGGAGGGCCTGCCTGAGGTGGCCGCTCCGAGTGGGCATGCCTAGCCCACTCTTGCGCGATGGTGGACTGTGGAGGGATTGGTGTCCTCTCCACCTTTCCGTTGGAGTCCCGGGGTAAGAGGAGTGTTGGTATTGCGATGTGCCACTCGACCTATCCTTCGCGATTCTGACGGAGCCGCACCGTTGATGCGGTGGTAGTGGGGCTGCGGTGGGAGAGGAGTGTCGGTATTGCGGGGCACTGCCCTCCCTGCCCTCCGCAGCCGAATCTTGGTTGGTGACAGAGCCATTGATCAGATCCACTGCTGGGTTCAGGAAGGCTAGTGCTTCTGAGTGTTCGTTTTTTCCTGGCCCCATGGCCTTTGCGCATCGGACACGGGGGTCCGTTGTGCAGGGGAAGTTAGAGGCCGCGGAGGAAGGCACGCAATGTGTTCTGGTGTGCCCTATCTGAGAAAGAGATGGGGAGGAGTAATCCTCTCACGAAGAGGGGTCGCCATGGGTGCGGCCGATGCTGGTGGGGTCGCGGATGTGTGCGAAAGCGTTCCCGTGGCCCTATTAATATGTGACGAAGGTGGAACACCATGGGGTTTTAGTCGGTGCGAGTCCGACATAATCCGTCCTTGGCCCCGTGAGGCTGGTATGCATAGGTATTTCCTCATGTAAAAAAAGTTATTAGGTTAGGTTAGGTACTATATGAATTGTAAGATCGTCAACACTTTTATTTTCAAAAATTAAAATATCTTTACACGCAATTTCCATGGAGTTTTATTTTGAACTCCAATAGTCCATCGATTTTCGTTGCGTGAACACCTGCGTTTGCGTGCGTTTTTTGTCAGAATAATTGTCAGCCGCCATTATGCATCGCAAAATCAGCGCCTCTTACGGTGGGTAATGTAACTATTTTACGATATGATCACTAATGTTTGACCATATCATGAAGTACGAGTAGCCACTGCCGGATTAAGCAAGCGTGGCGGCTGTTGCAAATTTTATCGAGAGGCCCTTGATTTGCTATGGGTTCTTAAGTAAAAATCAATTCAATACTCAATACGTTTATTTGCCATCTATAGGTTACAATTTTGTTGGTGTTTCATAGTACAGTAGATTACTATAGACCCTGTTAGACTCTGACAAGTACAGACAACCAGAGATGAGATTGTTCCGGCAATTTAGAATAATTTTGATATGAAATTAATAATTTAGAGCTGATACTACACAATTGTAAATCTTTTTTAGTACATATTTCAAAGTTTATGTTTATTACTAAGTATATTTTTAGGAACAGCTCATGTTATATTTTCTGCCGACTTTAAAAAGGAGACGGTATTCAATTCGACTGTATGTTTTTTTATGTGGGTTACCTCATAACTTTTTACTGAGTGAACTGATTTCGTTGATTCTTTTTTATGTGAAAGCTGGTACTTCATATATGGTCCCATATGAATTTGATCAAGGTCAGACCAATAGTTTTTGAGTTATTCTTAATAATTTATATTGAAGTCGGCTGTGTAATTTTTTATTTGAAATTATGTCAATGGTGTACTTTAAATTATGTATATATTTTATAATAACTTATCTGTTTCTTTTATTCTTTTTCAAAATGTTAGAAAGTATTTTTTCTAGATTTCATGTCAAAATTTAGAAATAATACTATCCGTATCAATTTCTCTAAGCAAATCATATGCTATATTCATCAGAGAAATAATTAAGGCGTTCTTTACTCATAATGTTCCTTAATTTATTTTTTATACGCTTCAATATTGAAAATGAACGTTCATTACTGCAGTTATTGATGAGAGTCAATAAATGCGCAAAGCAGTTTCTATATTGGGGAAACATGATTCTAATGAATGATCCAGAATTTATAATATTGAAATTCCAGACATTCGACTTTTGTACTGTCAACCGCATCAGCCACATACGTTTCGAGCAGCTCGGCAAACCGCACTAATTCGACGTCTATTCTGTCTTCCGAACCATTTGCATTTGCAGCACAGACTATAATTGAAATTTCTTTCAAAAGCTCTTCTGCTGAATAGAAATTAACTGTCTGAATATTCCAAAAACACTAGTTACATTTTGGTATGCATAGATATCCTGGATTACTAGTTTTTTTTATTTTTTTTATTTTATTTATTGATTTAAGGACTACTAGCAGGTACTACTACAGGTAAATACAGGTAAATATGCAATGTAAATTTCAGTGTAGCGTCCTAGGCCATTAGAGTAAAAATTTAAATTTATTGCATGCCGTAAGCGCCTAAGCGCGTCGGTATGTTTTATTAGGGCTTAAAAATTAAGATTCTAACGTTTTGTCGCATGAAATCGTATCTAGCAATCATATTGTACATATAAGTGATATAAAAAGCACATTGTCAGAAAGATAAATGATTGTTGAACTTATTAATATTTTTTTTAAATCGAAGGTTGGTTGAGTTTCATAGCTCTGAACTCAATCCTCTGCATTAGTGACTCCCTCAGGAAAAGTGGTAAATGCTGCTATAACCGTGTTTTGTCTAAAGATGTACTGTATAAAATGGGCACCGCTAAAAATATTCGGAATTAACGACGAAAGACACTGAACCCCAAATATCGACATCTTCTTTGATTGATTTATTTTAAACTAATGTTTTTTATTCAATAACGTACAGCCACGAGCAATAATATGTAAACAACATAGGACTATATTATATTATATTTATTGTCGACTTTTGTGGCACAAATAGTTTTGTTTCGGAACGCTTCGCGTGACAAAGTTCTATGTTGTTCACATATTATTACTCGTGACTGTACACTGTTAACGTGGTAGAGCCATGCTGCAGCTATATTAGTAGTACCTATAGTTGTAGCACGAATAGGTCGGCTCGACCGGGTAAGGACCACGCTCTCACAGAAAACCAGCGTAAAATAGCAGCTTAACGCTGCTGTGTTTCGTATGGTGAGTGTAGAGAACCAGAGACCCTTTTGACGTGACAACGTCTTATAATTCGATGAAGCTGGCTGCACGCACGAAAAAACATGACTCATGCGGCGTTACCTCGTTCTGAGGCGTTCCATTTAAGGCTTGAAGTGCAAGCGAGAGGGCGGAACGAGCGACAAAGAGGCAAAATCGGCGTTGTCACGTTCAACTATTGTCAGTAAACCGACTTTACAGACTACCGACAACTTTTTTTTTACTGGCAAAGAGACATTCCATCTTAGTCCTCACGGGTGACAACGCATATCTGCATTTGAGTCTTTATTGAGTATAGATGTAGATGTCTATGGGTCACAGTAACCACTTACCATCAGGTGGACTGTGTGCTCGTTTGTCACCCTATCCTATAAAAAAAACAAGACATTTTTATACTCTCTTGTTGGAAATTAGAAATGATTGTCAGAAATTGACATTTTATTGTAATCTACCTACGTACTGTAACATTTAGCTACATCTAGCAACTTTTTGGGGTAAAAAAGCTGGCAATCTAGCAACATTTTGAAAAATGTCTAGCAACTGGGTAAAGCTAGCAGTTGGCAACACTGGCGTCACTCAGTTCGGCGTCAGTCGCCGTCGTGAGTGGACATTGTTTCGGTTGTTTGCAGCGGCTCAAAAAGATCGCTGTACAAATACACAATATTTGAATGATCAACTTGATTATAATAATAATTAGAGATTTTTTATTACAATGTTTTAAAAGCACAGAATAAATAATAGTAGTACGTACTGAAAGTAAGTAGTATAAATTTTTTCATCATGGGTGTCATTTTCATGGTATTCGAGGGTGTTGAAGCCGATAGGGTTTTTGAAATGTAAATTCAAGATGGCGGCTGGAATAAGTATTAATTTTTTTATCAGGAGTTTCATTCTCATGGTTTTCGCGGGTGTTGAAGCCGATAGTGCTGTCGAAAGGTAAACCCAAGGTGGCGGCTGCAATAGGTATCAATTTATTCATCATGGGTGTCATTTTCATGGTTTTCGAGGGTCTTGAAGCCGATAGTGCTGTCGAAATGTATTTAAACTACTTCCGTTCCGTAAAATTACGTATAATCATGTTATACGTAATTTTTTTAATGCGCTTAGGGCATGCCCAATTGGATTTACCAATTTTTTTAAATTTATTTATTCAGCCAAATTTATCACTAACATTATCTAATCATGTAATGCGTTAGTGTAAACATTTTAATTACTATAACATGTAATAAATAATGAAGCCCTTGTGAATTGTGTGGCGCGAGTGTGTGGCGCCTCCCTCGGCTAGCTACTGGCGGTGCGGCAGCCACGGTCGCTGCCTTCGCCGCACGTGCTGCTCTGGGACAGTCAAATATATACACCCCAAGGAATATGGATTGTCTATCTTTCCTCTTATTACTTGGAGAATATATGATACCAGTGCTAGGTCCCGCCTAACACAGAGTTCATTATATATCACCATACCTAAAACGTATAACGTTGGATATTTACGTGGGTAAAAAGGATATACCCAATATTGTTGAATATAGAAACCTTACTTTGTTTTAAATTCTCTCAAGCATGAGAATATATTTAGCTTCATGTGGAGCCCAGATAACCGCGTTGCACTCAAGTTGGCTCCTAACTAATGCTTTATACAATGTTATTATGGCTTTAATGTTAACGAAACAACGAGCCCTGCGCAGTATAACCTAAGTTTAAGCTTTCTTGCATATGTCCTATGCTATATGATTTTGAAAATTAAGCCCTGAGGTGAAACGAACACCCAAAACCTTAACGTCGTTCACTCGTGTCATAGCTACTCCATCCAGTGCAGAACTATAGAGCATTGGATTGCGGGCGCAAGAAAAAGTTAGCATTAGACACTTAGATGTATTAAAATTTTTATTCTCACACCACGGTACCAATCTGTCAATGTCGCGTTGTACTCTCTCACAGACCTCCCGTTCGCTGACCGGCAGATACAGCTTAAAGTCGTCAGTGAACAGCAAGCATTTAACATCAATCTCAACACTGGGCAGATCGTTTGTCATTAATGTAAACTCGAGAGGGCCAAGATTGCTGCCTTGTCTCATACCAGATCGAGTGTAATATGGCTTCGATACGAAACCAGATTATTCCACATATTGGTGCCTGTTCCTCATGTAACTGGCAAACAATAATTGCAGTGGGTGTGGAGTGAAACATTCGCTTGCTAACTTTTTAAGTAGTACATCGTTATCGACCAAGTCGAAAGCTGTTTTGAAATCAAAATAACTGACGTCCATATAGTTCAGGAGGTTGCTTGCGGCATTTCGTCCGGCCGTCTTTGTGTGTATGTGTGTGTGTGTATATGCATGTGGTGTGTGATATATATATAAACTATACGTTCAAATACCTTTTCTTTCCGTTCGTAGTTTAATGATTTAAGCCATTTGATTAAGGGAATTTTTGTCTGTCTTTTAGTTAACGGATATATATTTAATAATTTGTTAGCAAGATTATAAAGGACTGGACCTCTGTAATTGAAAAATCTTCGAGCAGATAATAAATTGGTAACAGGAATTGTGCATACAATATGAGGAAGCCTGAAGATAGTTTTATTACTTTTAAATACGGATATATTTCGCTTTATTAAGTGTTACGAGCATAGCAATTCATTAACTCAATGGATTTCAACAACTGAAAATTATAAAACTTGTTTAGAACTCATCTTCGGAACGTCAAAATCGGTTCTAGTTTTGATGGGACTTAGTAATTAGACATTGCTATACAGTTTATGCTGTGATGCACTCAGTGCCGCGGCCGCATTACTTACATTTACATTTTATCCACAGATGCCTCGAAAATACACAAGGATTTCAATGCAAAGGACTTCGTACAAACAAAAAGCCCTGGCAATTGCTATTCCAAGAATAAAAAACTCCATTATATAACGTTTGTCTCATCTCATTAGATAAAGTTTAGAACTAATTCAGTTTCATGGAAACTTTCATCCCACATTCCTTTTCCTGGTCTAGATTTGCTTTACTTTTTCTGACTTTATGCCCATTTACTAATTTTAATTAACTCTACAAATACGTGCTCATTGAAACACACACTAAATAATCTATAAATTAACTACTTACCTAACTACCTGCTTCGCCATATGCCATTTTGCTAAAATACTTACATCTTCCTCTACTCCTGTATTGCCCCATTGCTATATTGCCGTTTCGCTAGTCCTTACTGTTACATTGTATTTAAAAAATAAAATTTTCTTTCCCAGTAAAAAAAAATCAAATGCATCTTTCCCGTATATTGAGTAATCCCATCTCGTGCCATAACAAAGTGAGAGATCCACAAAATTATTATTTTTTATATCAGGGATGAGATCGGATGCCGCTAACCACAAAATAGATAATCGTTTGGAACATTTATGTATCTCGTGGTTTGTAGATCATAATATTTAAATATGTTTTTGAGCGTTAAATATAGTACAAATCCCTTTTATGGACTTTGTTCTCAAATCAGTAGAACTGGCCTTAAATTTAAGTCCGGTCTTACCCCTTGATGGCAAATTCTTCATCATACATATAAAAAAGTATGTCATGTCTTCGCACACGTTAAAAACAGAAACCATTGAGTTTACAAAAACAAAAGATTATCAAGATCTAAACTACGTTTAATCATTAACGATTTGCGCCATGTTCCAGATATCTGACGTATACGTATGTCGAGAAAATTAAGTTTTTGCCAAACTCTTTCAATTAGTCGAAAATCCGTCCGGTACTACTCCAACGTTCCTTACTCAATTCGAATGTATTTTTTTTTGTGTTACCTCAGTACTTTTTACTAGGTTAATCTGAGCTGGTGCTTCTCATGTGGTCATATAAATTTGATTAAGATCTGACCAGTAGTTTTTGAGTTATCCTTAATTATGCGTATTTAATTGACATCCTCATTTTATTTATATTGAAGTCGTTTGAACAAAATTATTAATTTTACCACTAGCTATAATACATTTTGTCCAGTGTTTTGCATGTCTGTAAGGACTAATTAAGTGAATCTCTTACAAAAGTTTTCCATCTAATTTACCATATTTAATGCAAATAATTGATTTGATTTGTTTTGATACATAATTATCTTTAGCCCGTCTCTTTCATTATATTTAATCTCTTTATTTTTTAATGTAACCCTCATACTAAGATCTTCTCAGTTATCGTGGAGACAGTTTACAAACAATTATTTTAGGTAGGATTCGAACCCGCGGCCCTTAGCGCCGCAACTCGGTGCAGAGTCGCTGCGCCAAGGAGCAGTCTATAAACTAATCTTTTTTTCTTTTTTTTTAAAAACGTTACCCCCACACTAGGGTTTTCTCCTGTGTCGTGGAGGCAGTTTATAAACATAAATTGCACAAGGACAAACATCCAGACCCAGAACAATTATTTGTAGGCCATACAAATACTTGTTCCGTGCGGGATTCGAACCCGCGGCCCCCAGCGCAACAACTGATTGCTAAGCCACTGCGCCACGGAGCTGTCCTCTATCTGACACGCTGTTCGCGGCAGGAGGATTCGTGAGTGCTGTACCAGTTGTCTAGCAACTTTGACGTCAGCGACTATGGTACTACCGCTATCTCATCGTAAGCCATGATATCTTTCTGGCATAGACAATCTTCCAATGGTGTCATTTCCTGTCCATGTCCCATTTTTATACATGGGTGTCGATAAAAATGTGGCAACGTATTTTCACACGGTATTTATTTAGTCTTGTGTATATGTCAGTGTCAGACTTGACGACTTTCAGCCTCCCGAACAAGCCGGTTTCCGAAAAGGCTTTAGCACCATAGACCACATACATACCCTTCGGCAAATTGTACAGAAGTCCGAGGAGTACAATTTGCCACTATGTCTGGCGTATGTGGACTATGAGAAAGCCTTTGATTCCGTCGAAATTTGGGCGGTGCTGCAGTCCCTTCAGCGATGCCAAGTTGACTGTCGGTATATCGAAGTGTTGAAGTGCTTGTACAGTAGGGCTACGATGGCTATCCGAGTACAGAACCAGAGTACGAAACCTATCCAATTGCAGAGAGGTGTAAGACAGGGTGACGTCATATCCCCGAAACTCTTTACCGCTGCATTGGAAGATGTTTTCAAGCTTCTGGACTGGAAAGGATACGGTATCAACATCAATGGCGAGTACATCACTCACCTTCGATTTGCCGACGATATAGTCCTTATGGCAGAATCGCTGGAGGACCTAAGCACTATGCTCAATGACCTCAATAGTGTTTCCCAACGGATAGGTCTTAAGATGAACATGGACAAAACAAAGATCATGTTTAATGTCCATGTCACACCTATGCCGGTAGTTGTTGGGAACACTAAGCTCGAAGTTGTTGACGAGTATGTTTACCTGGGACAAATAGTCCGACTAGGTAAGTCCAACTTCGACCGAGAGGTCAATCGACGGATTCAACTCGGTTGGGCAGCGTTCGGGAAATTACGGCACATCTTCTCGTCAGGTATACCTCAAAACTTGAAAACGAGACTGTACACCCAGTGCGTGTTGCCAGTGATGACATACGGAACTGAGACGTGGTCCTTCACTGCTGGCCGGATGAGGAAGCTCAAGGTCGCTCAGCGAGCTATGGAGAGGGCTATGCTCGGAGTTTCTCTGCGTGATAAACTCAGAAATGAGGATATCCGCAGTAGAACTAGAGTGACCGACATAGCCCAACGGATTAGTAAGCTGAAGTGGCAATGGGCCGGCCATATAGCTCGAAGAACCGACAACCGATGGGGAAGAAAGGTTCTCGAGTGGCAGCCTCGTACCGGCAGGCGAAGTGTAGGGCGTCCCCCCACTAGATGGAGTGACGACCTGGTAAGATATGCAGGAAGTCGATGGATGCAGGTGGCTCAGGACCGTGCTTTGTGGCATTCTTTGGGGGAGGCCTATGTTCAGCAGTGGACTTGTGAAGGGCTGTAATGATGATGATGATGATATGTCAGTGTCAGTTTGGAGTTTAGTATGGATCAGTATACTGCTTATATACGGATTGATTGTTTTAACAAATTTAGTAAGGCATAGTCTTACAGTATTGCCGTCTTAATAAATGGTTGGTTAGCTGCCCCGCGTTTTCTTGGTGTGCAAAGACTTCTATTTATATTGACCCAAAAATTCAGATGCCCCAAGTTGCCTATTTTACTTATTATATATAAGGCAAGGCCAATCTTATGTTTTTCTGAATTAATACGTGGACATTTACGATAATGATTAAAAATTAAAAATTTTCTACAACCGACTTCAAATATTTAGAATAACTCACAAACTATTGGTCAAACCTTGATCAAATTTATATGGACCCATATGTGAAACACCAGCTTTCAAATAAAAAAAGAATCATCGAAATCGGTTCACCCAGAAAGATGTTATGAGGTAACACACATAAAAACACATACAGTCGAATTGAGTACCTCCACCTGTTTGAATTCGGTAGAAAACAAAATGAAATAAAAATACGTGCGATCGTTACTAATACGTTATTTCGTTCGTGCGATATTAATCTATCTTACTTATGAATATGTGTGTAAAATTACTGCATACATTTTTGTAATTTTGATAAACACTTATTTAACAATATTTATTTTTAACCGACTGCAAAAAGGAGGAGGTACTCAATTAGAGTGCATATATTTTTTTGTATGTATGTTACGCGATATTTTCGCAGAGAGAAAAAAAAAGAATCATCAAAATTGGTTCACATTTTGATGATTCTTTTTTTTTACTAAATAGGTTATACTTCTAGAGTGGTCCCATATAAGATTTGAGAAAAAAAATACCACCCCTAAGAATAACTTTCAATTTGAAGTATAGAATAGGGTGACAAACGACCACACAGTCCACTTGATGGTAAGTAGATGCTGTGGCCTATAGACATCTGCATTTATCCTCGATTAAGAATCAAAATGCAGATGCGTTGTCATCCCTGAGTACTAAGATTGAATGCCTCGTTTCCAGTAAAAAGGGTCTCCGGTTCTCTACACTCACCATATGAAACACAGCAGCATTCAGCTGGTATTTTACGCTGGTATTCTGTGATCTGTGAGTGAGTGAGCGTGAGCGGTCGAGCTGACCCATTCGTGCTACAACTATAATATAGCTGCATCGAGGCTCCACCATATATAAAAGTTTTCCTTTAACTCAGGTAAATCAGCACTTAAAATTACAAATGACAATTGCATTGGTTTCGCGTACCGCAAATTTACGGCGAGCGCTTAGACCTTACACCCTCATCTATGACGACTCGATCGCATTATGTATATATTGTACAAGCCTTATAGTAGACTTGACGCATGACTGTTTCGATTTCAGTTAGGAATGTCAGATCGGAAAACCGAAATATATGGACAAGATTTGAAAATGTTCACGACATTTTAGGCGAAATGAATATTATATTACTTATAAATAAAAATGTAAAATCGAAAAGTTATTTTTTAAATTAAGAGGCTACAAAAAGACATAACATTGTTGATATGTAATTAATTTAAGAATACTTATTAATAAATACTTATTAATTTATATTTAAGAACACGTAATTTTTAGGTTCTTTGATCTTTTATTAGTATTCAGAAAAGTTTTAAAATTCAAACAATTTACTTCAAAGTTCAGTCTAATTACTAACTCAGCTTTTATTAAATCAAAGACAGCTCCGATGTGAAGACAAGCTGTTTGTCTGGAGATTTTGAGTTTTATCGGGAGTCTGGAGATCATTTAAAATGACGGAAGACTCCAGATGAATTCCGACCATCTGACAACCCTAATTTCAGTGTAGATATCCTTCATAAAACAAACGATCCAACACTGAAGTGTGACTCTAGATAATCAATTTCCTTTTAGTACCTTTAAATTGAAATGTGTTTTCTTGAAAATAACATGTTATAATTCCGTGTTAACTTCTGCAACTGACGTGTAGATATAACATATCTACACGTCAGTTGAACGTTCCATACTAAATACAGGAACGTTGAATAAACATTTTCATGTTGTTATAAAAATCTCGCATGACAAAGCAGTGATCAAACACATCTGCTAGATCGTTATTTCCTATGAAATTCGAGATCAAAATTGGACGTTGTCATGCAAAATGGATCCAACGCTCTGGTTTATATTAATTTATATTGAGTCGATACTTATTTATAAAATACTTCATTCGCCTGCGTTCGAAATTCGACGATTGAATTGGTTATCTGCCGACTTCCAAAAAGGAGACGGTACTCAATTCGACTGTATATATTTTTTTTTATGTGTGTTACCTCATAACTTTTTCTGGGTAAACCGATTTCAATGATTCTTTTTTTGTTTGAAAGCTGGTACTTCTCGTGTGGTCCCATATTAATTTGATCAATGTCAAGCCAATAGTTTCTGAGTTATTCTTAATAACTTATATTGAAGTCAGCTGTACAAAATTTTTAATTTTGAATTATTACGTTTTGTATGTAAAAAACATATGTGTATGTACACTTTATTTTACCTGTGTTAACGGCAACATAAACATTTTTTCTGCATATTATTATATTTCATCCTACTTTTAATATAATACAAAACAAAATGACTATTTTGGACATTCATGTACTTACTAATAAAATTATTTATATAGTAAGTATATTTTTATTCATTGGAGGTATACCTCAAAATTTAAAACGAGACTATACAACCAGTGCTTGTTGCCAGTGATGACCTATGGAACTGATACGTGGTCCTTCACTGCTGGCCGGATGAGGAAGCTCAAGGTTGCTTAGCGAGCTGTGGAGAGGGCTATGTTCGGAGTTTCTCTGCGTGATAAAACTTAGAAATGAGGATATCCGCATTAGACCGATATAGCCCAACGGATTAGTAAGCTGAAGTGGCAATGGTCCGGTCATATAGCTCGAAGAACTGACAACCGATGGGGAAAAAGGGTTCTCGAGTAGCGGCCTCGTACCGGCGGACGAAGTGTAGAGCATACCCCATAAGACATGCAGGAAGTCGATGGATGCAGGTGGCTCAGGACCGTGTTTTGTGGCATTCCTTGGGGGAGGCCTATGTTCAGCAGTGGACTTGTGAAGGGCTGTAATGATGATGATAATGATTATTATGATTTGATGACGACTCCATGGCGCAGTGGTTTAGCAATGAGTTACAGCGCTAATGGCCACGGGTTCGAATCCCGCACGCAACAAGTATTTGTATGGCGTACAAAAAAATGTTCCGGTTCTGAATGATTGTATGTAAACTGCCCCTACGATTCAGAAGAAAAGTAAAGGTGTGTGAGAGGAAAGTGAAAAGTTTTTTTTTATAGGATAGGGTGACAAACGAGCACACAGTCCACCTGATGGTAAGTGGCCACTGCGACCCATAGACATCTACATCTATCCTCAATAAAGACTCAAGATGCAGATGCGTTGTCACTCGTGAGGACTAAGATGGAATGCCTCTTTGCCAGTAAAAAGGGTCTCCGGTTCTCTACACTCACCATACGAAACACAGCAGCGTTAAGCTGCTATTTTACGCTGGTTTTCTGTGAGAGCGTGGTCCTTCCCCGGTCAAGCCGACCCATTCGTGCTACAACTATACCACTAATATAGCTGCAGCATGGCTCTACCACGTATAAAAACAAGTGTGGAGATAACGTCTTTTTTTTTAAAAAAAGCGAAAATAATGTCCCTTAATTGTTAGTCAACGATCTATTTAAAGTAGGATACTAGTTTCAAGAAAAATGTGATTTTTGATAGGCATTTGATTAACGAATCGGCTGAAAGACCTCACGTGTGTCCCATTGCCCTCTAGGGTAAAAAGTAAAAATACAGCATGCCCCACTATTGGCTACGGTTATCCTTTAATTGTTAAAGTAGGTACAACAAGAAGAGTTTCAAGGTTAAAGTCAATCTTGTTTAATTAAGGTATGCATTCAAGCTTTTATGAGCGTCTAAATTTACGCCGACTCGGAAAACAAGGCTTTCTCAGAGAAGAGCTGGCAAGAAATACAATTTCACTTACAGTTATAACCTACAGTTGTATGCACCAGGGACCGACTAGCATTTTGTGTAGGTTTAAAAGTTATATCTACAAATCATCCTCAATTTCTGTTTTGTTGTTGTTGTTCCATGTTTAACGTAGTGATGCCATGCTGTAGCATTAGATACCCGCAGCAAGAATTTATTGTGTCGAACAGGGGTGGAACACGCTCCCCAGAATTCCGACATAAAGTGGTAGGCAATGATGGTGACGAGGCATGACTCAACAGTTTCGGAGCATCTGCATTTGATTCTTAATCAAACTCGAACCGAGAGTTTATAAAAAAAAAAACTTGTATAATCTACTCCTAAGCAGCGCGACTGCTGTCTTGGACGACAACTCTACTTACCATCTAGTAAATTGATGGTCAAAATACGTTTTACGTGGTAGAGTCATGCCGCATCTATATTAGTAGTATATTTGTAGCACGAATGGATCGGTTCGACCGGGGAAGGACCACGCTCTCCCAGAATACCGGCGTTAAATAGCAGCTTAACACTGCTGTGTTTAGTATGGTGAGTGTAGACAACCGGAGATCCTTTTTACTGGAAAAGAGGCATTCCATCTTAGTCCTCACGGGTGACAACGCATCTGCATATTGATTCGCAAACGAGGACAGATGTATACAGTTGCTGTGGCCCTTAGACATATATAAACCACTTACCATCAGGTGGACTGTGTGCTCGTTTGTCACCCTATCCTATAAAAAATGCCCCGCAGCAAAAATGCACTTGCCAAGGGTAGGAACGAATATTATTAAAAATTCGTTAAATAGTTTTGTTCATTTTTATTATAATAAATATATAGTCTTATACCGATTTTACATGTTTTAGGATATTTGAAACTGAAACGTTAGAATGAAATACTGGATGGTAGGACTTAATTCCTGCCTATGAGATCGTCTGAGTAGGAATCGTCCTCTTATCTATTTTTAGACTGCTAGTTTGTTTCTCATTTTAGTTTTGTAAAAAATAAGGGCGAAAATCGAGGCCTGCATTAGCTCTAGCAGCTCCGAGATAGAGCGACCACGTCAACCACTGAGTTATTTATCAATATCTTCCGACTGCTGCGAATGCCCGATTTAATTTTTATTTTAAACGCTCTTCCCAAAACTTTTTATAAATTGGACTCAGTGGGGAGAGAAGCCGACTAAAAATCTCATTAGTAACCTTGCTTTGGTGAAACCAATCTTGTCAGCCTCGAGCACAGGCGCAGAATAACCAGCCTCTCGGTATTCGACGGGATGTATTTTCGTATAATGTCCGCAGGACTTTACATCACATACCTAAATTGTTCCCTCCCCTCTCGATCATCGGACAATCACGCGGTCTACGAGTCCATTGAGCAAGTATATACTAAACGGTTTGTGTCTTCGTTTTGTTCGCGTCTGTCTTTCCGGCAGATTGCAATCTGCATATCATCAAGGGAAGAGTGAATAAGCTTTTGTTACACTAAGAAAGTTCGATTTATAATCTAGGGCCTCATTACCACTTACTGGCAGGTGGAATAATAGTCCAGCACTGGCTTATAAACTACAAGGTAACTAAAAAGAAACATGCGTGCAGTTCACAAGCGGTAGAAGTGAAAACTTCAGAAAACCAAACTTAAATAGGATATTTGTAAGGTTTATGTAATTAAAGTATAAATAAATTTATAATAAACACTATATACTGTATTCGTGTATGTACACGCTAAATCCTATAGATGTATATGTTTGTCTCTTTTTAGTGTCGCTTTTTCGTTTTATCGAGTTTCAAATTATAACGATTGTAAATAAGTTTTACAGTTTCACTTCACAAATCCTTCACTATCAAGCAAGTGCGTTGCCGGGGATTGAACTGGAATTGTTCGCGTATTATAAGTCTGAATATATATAAAAAAAGTTATTCGAACTGTAAAGAATGGCTTCGCTAAAAGTTTAAGCGGGACGTTGCTTCATACTAGGGATGTTACGGAAGTGGTTATATCGGAACCGAATTCGGAAGCGGAGTTTTTAAATCTTGTTTATCGGAACCGGAATCGGTATCGGTACCGGAACCGAAGGTGGTGGCAGAAAAGAGATGTGTTAAGGGCAGGTCTAATAAAATATAATATAATAAAAAATTAAAAAATTTGTATAACCGACTTAATTTAAATTATTAAAGACATTGATCAAATTTATAATACAAAAAATTGTCCAAAACTGCATGTTCGTCGGATGTATTATTATCATCATCATCACAACTCAATATATTTGATAAGAGCGTTTGGACATTGCTACAATTATTGGTAGATTGACCAAATGCTGGTGATGCCAAGCTTGCCCGTTTTTATGCAGGAACGTCAATATTTTGAACCTCATTTGCAGATTTATTTCCACCATTAAATAAACTCATCAATTCGGACTCAACCTCTTCCTTAATTACTTCGCTGAAAATTTTTCCTTTGTAACGAGGATCCAGATATGTAGCTATTGCAAACAATTTATAAGAATGATGGTCTTCAAATCTTGAATTCATTTGGTCGATAGTACATTTTATTACAGTTTTAAATATTTCATTAGTGTCTGGCTTATTGTCTTCTATTTGTAACGAATGCTTTAATGTATGTATTAACGGAATTACTGATGAGATACTTGTGTTAATGTCGCTCATGTTCCGTGTAATCTCCTCAAAAGAATGAAGTATGGTAAATAGTTTCTTGAGCTGCAGCCATTCTTCAGGAGATATTTGTGGGATATTGTGTTTACTTGCGTAAAAGCAAAGTGAATCCTGTATTTTAATCATTCGTTCCAACATATAAAATGTGCTATTGCACCTATAAAAAAGTAAAATTAAATAAGAATAACAATGTGTTAGTATTGAGCCATAAAAGTTAAATTGATTAAAATAATAATGGTAGTAATTTGAGAGGATTGCGCGATTATTTATTACACAAGATAATTAATTTAATTCTTAACTCTTTTAAATAAAATATAAGTAAATTATATATCAAATTTAATTATAAATATATACTATTTAATGAAAATGCATGTTTAAAACCAAGTTTTATCAAAATTGATTCAGTGGTTTGGCTACAAGGCGTAACAAACGGATAGAATAGATTAGAATAGATTGATTTTTATTCAATATTGATTATTACATAATACTTATTGAAAGTCATTTTTTATTTACCACTGGTTCGGAAAATACCTCTGTCCTGGGAAGAACCAGCAAGAAACCCAGGATAGGTAGGGAACAGGGATAAAAAACAAAAAAAAAATTATTTTAAAACTTACCGCGTATTATACTCCTGCACCACACCTAAAACATCTTGGTTAAGTTGTTCCTTTTGTATTTTATGCAATTCCGATTGAGCAATTTGGGGGTGATTAAATTGCGTCGCATTTTTTTGGCATTTCGTTATTAAGTTTTTGATTTGTTCATCACAATCTAACATAGTTCACACACATAGTTGTAACTGATGTACCGTACAATTGACATCAGGTATAGCGGCGAGTCTCATTGCTCGTAACATATTAGATCCAGAATCTCGAATGAAACAATGAATTTTCTCATTTGTTATGCCCCATTCCATTAACATTTCATAATTTTTTTTCTTGGATTAGGTTTCCCGTATGTTTTTCGTGAAATGTGTGACATTTTAAAATAACTTTTATCCTCTTGAAATCTTCATCTATTCCGTGCGCTGTTGGACTTAATAACGATACATTCAAACTTGGGTTGCTCCAAATATCTGTTGTAAATGAGATTTTCTCAAATTGTTTTAACAAAATCTTTATCTTTTCTGCTAATTTTGTGTATAACTCACAACAAATATATTCGGTAAAAAAATGGCTTCCCCTTAACGGATAATTCGGCGCTATGAAATGCGTAAGCCGTCTGAATCCAATACCTTCCACGAAAGTGAAGGGGAGATCTTGCAAAGAAATCATTTCAGAAATCAATTTCTCTATTTCGATTGATTTAGGGTCAGAACTACACCATTTTTGATTCTTCGTCAAAGTGTCCTTGAGAGTAATTTGTTTTGTTACCTCTTGTACAGGCGTTGAAGTCGAAGGCTGCACTGTATCTTTCTTTTCAGTTTCTAATTTTGCGAATTCTTCCAATTCAGTGGCATGCACAAACTTTAAATGACTTTTTAACGAAGTAGTCGTACCTCCCTTTCGTGAATATATCTTCTGACATAGTTTACACTTTGCCGTATTCCCAGAAACTTCATTGAAATAATTCCAAACGACACTTGATTTTGGCTTCATTGTCTAATTCAAATAAATTTGTCACACGTCTAATATAAAACTACTAAAACTAATCAAAACTCGGATAAGTATAAATGAAGTGCGAACTATAACATGTCAATTGCCAAATACGAAACAAAACATCAAGTTAATGAGTAATCGACCTGCACGGGAGGAGGGTGGTTCCCGGGGTGACAAGTATTAACTTGTTTGTACCCGCTGATTGCGGCCGTCGCCGCCGCTGTGACAGACCTCCGATATAACTTCCGATTAAAATTAACGGAACCGAAATCGGAATCGCAGGTGCGAAATCAATCGGAAGTTCCGAACTTTCGGAATCGGAATCGAACCTCCGTAACATCTCTACTTCATACCTTCATAGAATGGGTATTAACAACGTCCGATTTTCCCGGTAAGCAATTGTTTTTTGACAAACTTTTCAATTGCAAAAGTTTTCCTTCATATTTCAATGGATTTTATGTAATGAATTTAGAAATTTCGTCATGTATAGCTTAAAAAGGCGGAGGTTTTAAGTCGACTGTATGTTTTTTGTATAATAGGTATTTTATACCGCCAGGGCGGCACCACTTTGAGGTTTCATAGTGGTTAAGAAAATGTAAGGGTTAATGTTTCTTTCTGTAATATTGATTATATTTTATATAATTAGATTAGATATGAATAAATAAAACTACAGATATTCCTATAAGAAGAAAAATTTGAAGTGTTAAAAATGTGCAAAAAATTATACAGGCATTTACATAATACTCTAGAAACCTTTATTTAAAACGCAACATCTCAATTATAGGCGCTGCGCAAACATGGACACACTTTGTTACCGACACGGCACACACATCACAAGAAACTGTAGTCGCTGTGTCCGCTAGCGGCAATCGGACACATCGGTTGCTACATCTGGTCACTGGTAACAATTCGTTGCTTGTTTTCCGTCAGTATTCTCCAGTATTATATATTAGTCTATGGTCAGTATCACCTTGGATGTCGATGGAGGAACGTTACCTTGGCTTGTTGAATTGTTATTATTATATTATTGTCAATATTTACAGACAAATCAACCACGTCAATTTCAGCGTCGTAAAATTGTAAGGAAATTTGCTTTGTGTTGCTTGTGTCTTCAACTGACGACTTAAAGTTTCCAGTTACCAATGCCGAATACTTTTTGATTGGCGGTTGGTATGTGACAAGTGGAAGCAACTGGACACAAAAAGTGTCTGGGACTGCGCAAGGAATGGCTGATTTCATATTGATTACATGAAAATAAAATATTCATTGGTAGCTTGTATCCCACACAATACACATATAGTGTCTAAATTTGGGCAGCGCCATTGTGTAACAAAAGAATTTACCTTCAACAACAATCGACAAAAGTATCCTGAAAATGATCGCGAGCAGACTGGACTGCTTGTACATGTGCCACTGTTGTGCCATATCGGGTGGGATAGTGAGAAAATGTCACATATAAATATCGTTTTTTTTTCTTTTTATATTACATTGTAATAAATAATAATTTATCGTGTAGTGGCGGTGTAAGAATATCCACCACCCTATATCACCCCGTGGGTGTGGTAGGAGGCGACACAGGGAAACAAATTAGGAGATGGGTAGCAGCGTCTTCCTAATAACGACAAAAAATAAAAAATAAACTGCTGTTGCCAACCTGTTTGACTATTTTGGCAACTATGGTAAATATCCCCCTATGAGGCAACCTATGGGGAGGCCTATGTAAATTAATAGGCTGTAAACTGTAACGGTAACGGTAATTAATAATTATACCTACTGACTTAGTTAAAAGCTTCAATTATTCTTTTCTTCTCATAAATTAATATTTCATCATCATCGTCATTACAACTCTTCACAAGTCATCTATTGAACATAAGCCTCCTCCAAGGAAAGCCACAAATCAATATTTAATTTCGTTTAATTGTTGAGTCAGCGACGTGGTAGCAAAATGGCGGAGTAGGTACGTCAAGTTATCTATAGATTGCCCCTCAATGTCAGCCGTCGAAATTCCTACCTCACAATTAAAATACCAATCTCATCGTTTATACGGAATGATAATTGGCGTGATAATTTAATAGTGAAATGCTTAAAATTTGAATATTCATCGTGTTATACTAAGGGTTTAGGAAAGGTGATTTTTTATTTAACTCGAAATGCTAATACTTTGTAGAATACATTCTACGTTGGATATTACAACTTACGTGATATATAGATGGAAACCTCTAGTGACTGTAACTGGAACAGCCCTGTTAATTTTCAAAATAATCTCTTCTAAAGAAAAATTCTACAATTTTCCGTACTTCCTCTACATACAAGTTTGTCTCAATTCTGTGTAAAAGTAGCCAAGTATACTTCGATACCTTAGAAATGTTCTTGCCTCTAAAATGAACCATAAATTGTTATCATTTGGATTCCGTCTTTTAGCGAAATAGAATATCCGCAGCAGGCGGATTGTGTCGTTATTGATTGGGTTGTTATTGAAAGTATTTTTTTTTATTTACCACTTACCACTACGCAAGAAACCCAGCGAGATTATATTTTTTTAAATATATTATATAACTTAAGAATAATTTTGTGCATTTTTAATATGAGTTTTAGCATGTTGGCGAACACCTCATTCCCAGGGGTTATTTTCATTCGTGTATTCTTTGATATTATAATAAGCATTTTTGTACAATTTTCCATTAATAAAACTTTTAAACTTATGTTTGTTGGCAAACTTTCAACCTTTTCTGGGATTTTGTTTTAAAAGCGTATACATTGCCCTATTAATGAATTACTAATTCTGTGGAGTTTAGTAACTGGCATTGCAGGCTTATATTTGTTCCTAGTGTTTAAAGTATGAACGTCTTGATTCTCATCAACTTTTTATGTACATACGTTACATTTTCATAAACAAAATTGCGTTGTCAAAGATAATATTACGTTTAAATGTTTCTTTGAGAGAATCTTTACATTTTAAGTTATAAATCGCCCGTATGGCCCTTTTTTGAAAACCAAATATCGTTTCAATGTCAGTCGGGCTACTCATAGCAAAATTCCATAAGACATTACGCTATGAAAGTAACTTAAATAAACTAATCTAGCTGTTTCATCATTGGTGAGACTTCAAATCTTTCTCACAACATATGCTGCAGAAATAAATCTGCTTGCTAATTAAGATATATGGGGGGCCCATTAAAGCTTCACGTCAATAGTAATTCAAAAAAACCAGTGGTGTCCACAATACATGCAATAAAAATAAATGATAAATGCAAATAAAAAATGCAACATGCAACGTAACGCACGCGCTGTTAGCTGTCTAAATTAAAAATAAAGTTGTCGGAAAATAAGAGTTAAATTAGCTAAAAGAAAGTGTTTAAAGTTAAGCCTTGGATTTTAAATATTTAGTGCAATAAAATAGTGAAGTTATAAATCACAACAATTATAGATATTGTGCGAAAATATTTTCTCCAAGAATTTAATAAGTGTTGTCTAGCTGTGTTGACATGAACGCGTAAGCGCCTTCAAATGCACGGCGCTTAAGACCTTTTTTGCGCGACCATAGCAGCTGTATATTGCAAAGCGCGTTGGATGGGCTGAGAAGTAAGCGAATATACCCACTATTAAATTTATATTGAATACAAATTAAACAAGTATATCCGATTAATTTTCAACATTGAAAGTTATATAATTATAACTTTTATGTACAAGTAACATGTCTTGCAATTCATGTAATACGACCCTACTTCAAAAAGATAAGATTAAATGCACAGCCTGTCCGGCATTGTTTCACTATCAATGCGTTGGTTTTACCAGTACGTCTTTTAAGAAGACATCCCTAAGCGTGAAGTCATTTAAATGTTCATTTTGCCAGAGCCGTAACCAAACTGAAAGCTTGATGGCCTCTCCAAATACAAAAAATGATGAAATATATTCTTCTCCTACACAAACGCAGACACCTGTAAATCATACCATAATATCCTTGATACGTGACGAAATAAGTAATATATTAGAGAATTCTGTGAGCCCAGACCTCAAAGCTATTAGGCTGGAAGTAAGTGGAATACAGGAAATTAAAAATAAAATGGATATATTACAATCTATGTACGATAAGCAACAAAAAAAATTAGAAGAAGCAATGCAGGAAATATCGTCCCTTAAAAATGAAAATTCTAAGCTTCGCCAAAATCAAATAAATATAAATTCCAGATTGACTATTATGGAAAAAGAAACAAGAGCAAATAATTTAGAATTTCATTGCATACCTGAATACCGTGGTGAAAACTTAGTCAACACTTTACATCAAATAGGAAAAACTATAGGTAGCTATGTGGAAGATGGTCATATTGTTAAATGCACCCGGATTGCGAAGTGGAATAAGGAGAACAATCGTCCACGAACTGTTTTGGCGAAGTTCGCAACACCCCTATTGAGAGATAAATTCTTAGCTAATATAATAAATTATAATAAAAGCCATCCGTCTGATAAGCTGAACTCTTCACATTTGGGAATAGCAGGTGAAAAAATGCCCGTCTTCGTATGTGAACATCTTACCCCGGAAGCCAAGGCATTACACGCAGCTGCTCGTCGAATTCGTCTGGTCGCGGAATGGTAACATCTACTTAAGAAAAGCGCCGTCCAGTGATGTAATACTTGTTAAGAATTTAGAGTTCCTTAACGAAATTTCTTAAAACCATACCATTTATTAAAAATTTTTTTTTCATTTTTTTTGTTTAAAAATTTAATATATATAATATATTTTTTAACTCAGTTACACTTTCGTTTAGTTGATGAACTGTATAAGCGTCTTTTATCAAAACATTAGAGGTCTTAAAACCAAAACTCATGAGGTATATAGTGCTATTTTAAATTCGGAATTTGACATTATTGTGTTAACTGAAACTTGGTTATGTGAAGGTATATTAAATAACGAAATTATAGATAAACGATACGTGGTTTTTCGACGAGACAGAGAAACTTCTACTTTGCGTACCAAACATGACGGTGGTGGCGTACTTATTGCAGTTACAAAAAAGCTTAAAAGTTATAGAGTTATGAAATGGGAAAGCAACTACGAGGATATGTGGATTAACATTGATTTTAAAGCAGGTAACCCAGATTTTACTCTATCGATTTGCGGTGTTTACTTGCCGTCACCATTAAATTATGAGTGTCTTAAAAGCTTTTGCGATAATGTTTCCTGTGTATCAGTTGAGCAAACTAATACAATATTAATAGGAGATTTTAATTTATCAAATATAATGTGGACTAAACAAACTAGTCAAAAATATCTTATTCCTGTTAGTAATAGTGGCAAGATGAACGAATATTTTATAGATTTCATAGCTGAAAATCGTCTTTACCAGTTTAATCAAGTCCGAAATCCTTTTAACAAAACTCTTGACCTAATATTAAGTAATAAAGAAAGTACATTTATAATCAACGAAGTGAAAGAAAGCCCTTATCCCTTGAGCCATATAGACAGACATCACCCACCCCTAGAAATCAGTATAAATTTTACTCCAGTTTCACACCTAGAAACAAACATAAACGAAAGAATGAATTTTTATAATGCAGATTACAGTGTTATTATCGAGGAGATAGAAAAAATATCTTGGAATGAAATTTTTATTACATGTGGTGATGTTGATGAAATGCTAAAAGTCTTTTATTGTAAGCTCCACGAGATTATAGGTCGGCATATTAGGAAATATAAGAAAGGAAATAGTAAATACCCGCATTGGTTTTCAAAAGACTTAATAAAAAGATTAAAAGAAAAAAATAAATACAGAAACTTATATAATAAGTATAAAAACCCTCTTGATGAAATATCGTTTAAATTACTGCGTAAAAGATGTGAAACCCTAATACACTCATGCTATAAAAATCACATTAAAAATGTAGAAGAAAATATAATTAGTAATCCAAAATATTTTTGGTCATATTTAAAAGAGATTAGAAATAACAAAAGTGAATATCCTTCTTATATGACATTAAATGCACAAAAATTTTCCAATGGTACAGATATATGTAATAGCTTCGCAAAACATTTTTCAAGTATATACACAGATTATCCTGTAGGCAAAAAAAATGAGATTCCTAACATTGAATGCGTTGATATTAATCAAACTTTATCTCATATACATATAAGTGTAGAGGAAGTAGAATCAAAGCTTAAGAAACTTGACAGCAATAAAAGCGCTGGTCCCGACAATATACCGCCATTCTTTGCTAAGAAATGTGCAGCAGCCCTAGCGCGCCCTTTAAGTATCATATATAATGTTTCCTTGAAAGAGGGTTTTTTTCCAAGCGCTTGGAAGGAGGCTAGAGTTGTGCCTGTTTTTAAAAGCGGAGATAGGACCGATATAACAAAATACAGGCCCATATCAATACTATCCGTGTTCCCAAAGGTATTTGAGGCTATTATCTGTCCAATTATAAATTGGCACATGAAATCAATACTAACGGATAGGCAGCATGGATTTTTGAGAGGAAGGTCCACTACGTCAAATCTTTGTGAATATATTGATAATTTATGTGTGTCTGTGGACAATAACCTTCAAGTTGATGCAATTTATAAAGACTTCTCTAAAGCGTTTGACGTAGTGAATCATTCCATACTAATAAAAAAGCTTGAATGTTATGGATTCCACAGCTCCTTTTTAAAATGGTTGTTTTCTTACTTACACAACAGAAAGCTAAAGGTTGTAATAAATGGATTTCAATCTGAGGCATTTATAGCATATTCAGGTGTGCCACAGGGCTCACACTTGGGGCCAACCCTATTCAACATTTTTATAAATGATGTAGTAAATTGTTTCCTGAACAGTGATGTACTTCTCTTTGCAGATGATTTAAAATTGTATAAAGAAATAAAAACCGCTAATGATGGAAACTTACTACAAAATGATATTAATAGGCTAGTCTCCTGGTGCGAGCTTAATAATGTAATCCTTAATCGTGAAAAATGTTACCAAATATCTTTTAATAAAAAAATCCACCCTATTTATAATGAATACAATATTAATGATAATGTCATAAAAAAGACAAATGTTGTTCGTGATTTAGGTATATTAATTGATTGTAAATTAAGTTTCACTACGCATATGGATCAAGTTATAAAAAAATCATTGAAATTTTTAGGATTAATTAAACGGGTAACTAAAACTTTAAAAAATAAAAAAACCAAAATAATTCTTTTTAACTCATTTATTCTTAGTAATCTTGAATATTGTTCTTCTGCCTGGAATCCATATTATCAAACACATATAAATAGGTTAGAATGAGTGCAAAAGAAATTCCTTAAGTACCTTTTTTTCAATAATAATAAAATACACAGGCAATTAACATACACTGAAAGACTACATAATTGTAATATGATTTCATTAAATGATCGAAGAGCGCTTATGGACATGTGCTTGTTACACAAAATCGTTAACAATAAAATTAACTCAAACAATATTTTAGGTAAAATATCATATGTTGTTCCTAGACCTAATTCTAGAATAAGAAATTATAGTTTATTCAAAACTAGGTATTGTAGAACAAATGTCGGATTATCAGCTCCAATTAATAGAACCTTAAAAACTTATAATGTAATTTCTAAATTGGTCTACCTTGACATATTCAACGATTCTTATACCACTTTTAAAAATAAAATTAAAAAACATTTTTATAACAAAATTAAGATCACCTCATGAGTTATTGTAAAAAAAAAACCCTTTTTTTTGTTTCATGCATTAAAATATGTTATTTTGTTATCTTTTCTTCTTCTTTTTTCAACAATAATGTGCGTTACTTATTATTTTACTTTAACATGTTAAGTTAGCCTATAAGTATGATATGTACTAAACTTAAGATTAATCAATAAAATTTGCAAACATTTTTTCATTGTACAATATCATGTTGGCTTCCTAAATAAATAAATAAATAAATAAATAAATAAATAAATACTCAATTCCTCCCCATTTGAGAGCACATCGCTACTCGAATGTTTAACATATATTTTTTTATTGAAACAAAATCTACAGCTTCTACATTTACCGATACATATAAACGAGAGAACATTTTATCTTATATAGAAGCCTTTATAGATTTAATTTTTTTTTTTGCAAAATATTAATTTTTTTTTTCTAGCAATGTTAACAAATAGTTTACAGCGTATAAGCATAAGATAACTTTACCTACGTCGATGTTGTAAGTATTGTATATTGATATTACGAATACTGTTTACTGTATTGTGTATTACATAGTATATTGGGTATTAATGTGATGAGAATGAGAGGAAGTGCGTGTGTGTGTGTGTTAATTTAATAATAATGTATTGTAAATTTAATACATTTTGTCTGATTGCCGTTTAAGAGCAAATTGTTGGCGTTAAACCAACGTACTCATTTCGATAGAGCATTATTTACATCGGCATAATTAATTGACTGCCGTTTGAGTTTGAAAATTAAAGAGGTATCATCAGCAAATAATACTATATCGTGGTTTTCCCTACAAGATGAAGTAAGTAATATACATAGATTAAGAACAGGAATGGGCCAAGAGTCGAGCCCTAAGGAACGCCCACTGACACTACCGATCCGAAGGAATTTTTACCATTGAAAACGACTTTTGAGTTCTGTTACTTAAATATGAAACAATGAGTCTAAGCGCAATATTTCTGATACCGTAATGTTGTAGTCCATGATTAATATCTCATGATGAACCCAGTCGAAAGCCTTGGAAAAATGACAAAAAAACATCTAATATATTTAATAAGCTCAATACTGGCGTCATTTGCCAAGCAACCCCTTGTAAAACCAAATAAATTTTTATGGAGCAATTTATTTGTGTTAATTTTTTTAACAATTGATCAAAAATTATTTTTTCAAAAATTTTACTGAGGGTAACATGGTAGTACCAAAATATGTCTTACATTAGCGGGGTACAATGTACTACCAGATTTAAATAAAGGTATTACTTTAATAATAAATAACATAAGAAATTTTTATTCAGTTTACAAAAAACATACAAATACTGACTTAGTTACTGTTATGTTACATATTTTATAAGTCTCATATTTTATTATTTTATAATTTCAAACAGTATCACTGGGCTCCACACTAGGATTCCTCGTGTCGTGGAGACCAGTCTTCCCATTTATCTAGTACTTAATGATTAGTGGATATTACGAGTGAATTTCTCACACACATAGTTTACAACACAAAAAAGAATAATAAAGTTAAACAAAAGAAAAACACATATTTATGTGTTAGGTGCTCACTTTTATGTTATATTTAACAGTAGCTGTTCCTCACGACTTCTCCCGCGTGTAATTTAGGGTTTTAATTTTTTTTTTTGCGAGGATACCTAATTATTTTTCTAAAATAAAAGTAGCCTTAGTTACTTCTTATAATATCAGCTACCTGCCAGTGAAAGTCCTGTCGGAATCGGTCCAGCCGTTTCGGAGATTAGCCGGAACAAACAGACAAACAGACAGACAGACAAAAATTTTATAAAGTGTATTTTTGTTATAAGCACCGTATATACTGTCATATACATTTAGTAAAACTCTGTAATTTTGACATTACAAACAGACACCTCAATTTTATTTATTTGTATAGATTTTTTAAATACTTCTGTAATATTTAAAAATCTATATTCTCGATTATTTATTCTAAATATGCATTTAGATTATCAGGTTTATTTATTTATTTAAGATGTTATTTACAGTTTAAGTCACAGTGTACGTCTATAGGCTTAATAACAATACAACGTCTATTGTGTCTGGTATACTATCCGCGATTGTTAAGTTTTATTAGTTTAGATAATTTTTTTTTAATAATGCCTCGGTTTCTTCATATTTTGTGTTTTATAAACATTTATGTACCAATAATCTACAACCTGATATGGTCATAATCAAGACTTTATTATTCGTTTTATTTATTTTAGTGTATAGATAAGGACCCATGTAATCGTTTGATCTGCGTGCAAAAGCGATTTTGGCCTTGGGCCGGTCCCATTTAAGTGTTCTGTAAGAAGTGCGTGCCAGCTGTTTAGCTTGTCGGAGAAATAGCAATATTGCCGAAGCTATGTACAGTTGATGAACATAATGTATCTGGCGTTCAGTATAAAGTTTCTCAGTTGGATATCTCCTAGGCTGGCGGTACGCTTTTTGCAAGATGGCTCTCTGGACACGCTCACGTTTGAGTAAGTGCGATTTGCTGGTAGCTATACTGTTATACAATAATTTAGAACTAATTGGCGCAGGCTAAGGTAAATCGTTTTTGTTAGGTCTAACATGGTCGATTTAATCAGGAAACACACCAGATTCGATACTAGCATTAAAAAGGTGCAATAAAATCTATTATGGATGCAGTAGCTGTAAGGGTAATCCCTCATAAATCTGCATTTTTTTTTACATCAAGCGTTTTGAAACATTGTACAATATCTTTAAGTAATACTTTTTGAAATTTAAATTCTTTATATATTTCGTTTGAGTAATGACTCGGCGACAGTTAGAGATGCATTCAATGACTCTGTTGTCAAGATGAATATCAGTGAAATATTTCTTTAATGCTTGTCCTTTCGTAATTTTTTTTGCAGAATTGAATTTGACAAACAAAAACACAGCCCACCGAATGGTAAGTGGATGACAAGGCCATAGACATTTAGATATTGACGGCTCCGTGGCGCAGTGGCTTAGCAATCAGTTGTTGCGCTGGGGGCCGCGGGTTCGGATCCCGCACGGAACAAGTATTTGTATGGCCTACAAATAATTGTTCCGGGTCTGGATGTTTGTCCTTGTGCAATTTATGTTTGTAAACTGCCTCCATGACACAGGAGAAAATCCCAGTGTCGTATCGTTTAAAAAAAAAGAAGAATTCGTTGTTACCCATTAGGACAAAGATGGAATAACTCATTACAAGTAAAAGGGTCTTTTCCTAGGAGAATACGATATTTTTCCAATTTAATGAGATTTGCGACATCTCTTTGGACACTCTTAGTTGTCTTTGTCCGTAAGCAGTTACGATGTATTTGAGATCAAATTACTATAAGCTATATGGCGAGGCGACTAATCTTCATGTCTAGTGTCATTTTTCTACCCTTGGTTTCGTTTAATCTTTGTCTGATAACGTGTCAGTTCCTAGTAATTTTAACAGTCCTCTTTGGTCCTCTCCCAAGAAGATCTCCAATATTGCCGAGCTTATTAAAGCGTTTGATTGCTATAGAAACTAACTGCCTACTAACATCAAGAATATATATAAGGATGCTATCTTACACAACGAACTTACAGTTCACCTGGTGATAAGTGGACCGTAGGAGACACTGAATGCAGGTGTCCTGCAGCCAAATTTAGAGAAAGGAGACTCAGATGTATTGTCACCACTTAGGACCATGATGTATTGCCTAATAATCTGTAATTATACTGGGTCTCTATACATTTCAGACTGGAATACAGCAGTACAAGCACTGCTATTTGGCACCAGAAATAGGGGAAGGCTGGTATATATCCAGACGGAGTCTTTGGTAAAAATGGAGTCCTATCCACCACCCAGTAAATTGCTGGTGTGGTTTGGTTAATTTGGTATTGAAAAACGAGTGAACAGTATGGTAACAGAGGTTGTGGCTCGTCATGCTCTCTGTAAAACATCACCCATTTTCGTCTTATTTTACAATGACTAAATAATATTAGACTTTATGTAGCCAATTCTATTTTCATTCCTTTTTTACGGCACACTAGGATGCTCTAAAGGCGTTTTACATAAAAAAATTGCACATGAAAAAAACAGAAGCCGGACCAATTATTTGTAGTTCAACATTTGTTCCGACAAAGATTCGAACCAGCAACCACAAAGCTAAACGTTTAACCACTGCGGTAACGAGTCGTCGTAGAATAATGTGGCGAAATTAATATTTTCCTTCGCCCTTCCTTTCTTCAAATGCGCAAAATTTATAGGGTTCTAAAGTCCGCGTAAAGTAAATATTACTTTTATGTAGTTTTATTGGAAACGAAAATTGTTCAATTTATCAATTCACTAAGAGAAGTTTTGAGATTTTGTTTATAGTATTTACATAAATATTTATTTATCTACGCCGTTCTTGAATTTGTACAATACTTCTTTCTATGTTGGAATCTTTTCAAGTTATGGTTGGGGAGAAATTGTTTACTTCGACCTAATTGGCGTACTCAACACAGAACGATTTAAATTATGAAACAAACTCCATACGTAGACGATTGTTGATATAATTATGGACGTTTGAATGAGGCGTTTCCTTCGAGTTCAGCGAATAGAGTTAGACTACAGAAAAGAGCATTATTAAATTTTATTATAAAAGAAATATCCGTGTGTGGCGGTGTAAGAATATTCACTATCTTATATCATCTCGTGGCTGTTGTAAGAGGCGACATAGGGAAACTTAAACGGGAGGTGCTTGTACAACCGACTTCAATAAACAAAATGAGAACATCATCAATATAGTCGAAGTCAAATACGCATTATTAACTAAAAACTACTGGTCAGATCTTGATCAAATTTATATGGGACCACATGAGAAGCACCAGATTTCAAATATAACAAGAAATTATCAAAAACGGTTCACCTAGAAAACAGTTCTGAGGTAACACATAAAAAAATAGAGTTGAATTGAGTACCCCATTTTTGAAGTCGGTTAAAAAAGAAAAAAGATGCTGTAGCGGCAATCAAATCTCGTATTTTTACGAGGAGACTCGTACGATTGGCAACCTTGTTCACTCTCTATCTTTACCTTCTATTTCAGACTTGTTTTCCCGTAGCTGTAAAAGTTAGGGATCTTGATGCGGTTATTGCGTATTTACTTCTCTGCCTACTGTGTTTCTGTTTTATTAAGTACATAAAGTCGTTACTGGGGAGAATTCTTTTAATTTTAAGTAAATAATTTATAAGAGTAATCTACAATATTTTTTATTCTGATTATTTTCAAACTAACTTCAAAAATGGGGTGGTTCTCAATTCGTCGGAATCTTCCTTTTTTGTGTATGTTCACAGATTACTCAAAGACGCCTGAACCGATTTGGAAAATTCTTTTTTGTTTCAAAAGGTATACTTCCCAGGTGGTTACATTTAAATTTTATCGAAATCAGTCGCGGGGTTATAAAATACTCAACAATAAATTATATTGATACTGAAGTCGTTTGTACAAAATTTGTTCTTTTTTAAAACGTTACCCCCACACTAGGATTTTCTCCTGTGTCGTGGAGGCAGTTTACAAACATAAATTGCACAAGGACAAACATCCAGACCCGGAACAATTATTTGTAGGCCATACACATACTTGTTCCGTGCGGGATTCGAACCCGCGGCCCCCAGCGCAACAACTGATTGCTAAGCCACTGCGCCACGGAGCCGTCAAATTTAAATTTACCATTTGTATTTAAGAGAGAAATATAAGCTTTGGAATTCGGATTAGGGGGTCATTGTAGAAGCGTGCTCGTCGCGACCCCTACCAGCCCTTTTCAGGGCTGCAATTCTACACAGCTGCGCACCCATGACAACGAGGGTTAGGGCGTCCCCCCAAGGCGACGCACACCAACTCGTCCCCGTTGGTGTGGAATGCAGCGCGCAAAGCGTCGATGGGGACCGTCACCCGACACGCACAGCCCGACACGGCGGAAGGTGGAGGACAGAGTACAAAGTTGGCACGTGGAATGTTAGAGGAGGCATGAGAGATAAGACGAATGGGCTGATCGAAATAATGAAAGAAAGAGAATCAGATGTCGTATGTATGTCGGAGACCAAACGGAAGGGCAGTGGTACTGAAGAGCTCCATGGCGGGACGTTAGCTCTATGGTCCGGAGTCCCGGAGAGCGAGAGCGCCTGCCAAGGAGTGGGGGTGCTGCTGTCGTCTCGGTTGGTCGATGTTATGACTGAATATAAGGTTGTGAACCTTCTCTGGGTTCGCTTTAAATTGGGACTGACGAAGTTATTCCTTTTGGCTGTTTATGCGCCGGTAGCTTCATCGTCCAGGGCTGAGCTGGAGGAGTTTTGGGAGAATGTAAGAGAAGTTCTAGATTTGGTTAGGGGAAACGAAAGAATTGTTGTATGTGGTGATTTGAATGGATGGCTTGGTACCGCTCGACCAGGGTACGAGTCGGTGCTTGGAAAGTTTGGCGATAAAAGGGTTAATGATGCTGGCAAGCTTATACTGACTGTATGCAAGGAAAAGGGTCTTCTTGTGACAAACACTATGTTTAATCACAAGAAAATCCATATGTATACTAGAGAAAGAAAGAATGAGAGAAGTATGATCGATTTGTTCCTGGTGGATGACCGACTGCGAAAACAGGTGATGGATACGCGAGTGTTCAGGGGTGCTGACCTGGGAACGGATCACTATCTAGTGATTACTAGATTTAGGGGTCTGTTCGCGGGTTGGCGCTACCGGACGGCAGTAAAAGAACCACACTCCATTTGTCCCTAGTATCCGCTTCTTCAAGCTTCCAGCTTCGGATGCGACAGAGTTGTGTCATGTCTTCCTGGCTGTTCATACTGTATCTCGACAGCTGTTTACAGAAGCTGAAAGATAGCTGTTTGGGTGTGAAATTGGGTGACATTAAAGTAAATTGTCTGCTGTATGCTGATGATGCAGTGCTTATTGCACCATCAGAGGTAGAACTGCAGGCATTAGTCACGTGTATGAAAGAGGAATGTGAAATTAAAGGTCTCCGTTTGAATGCTAATAAAACTAAGGTTCTAGTATTTGAAAGGGACGAAGAGAGAACGAAGTGTGAAATATGGGTAAATCAGGAATATCTAGAACAGGTAAATGAAATTGTATAGTTTGGGAAGTGCTTTCAGCCGGGATGGAAGATGTGATTTAGATGTGGACAGGCGTGTCGCTGCCGGGAACAGAGTCAATGGTGCCCTGACTGCGTTAGTCAAAAGACATGGCGTAGTGAAGAGTGCACGCCTTGCAATATATAACGCAGTGTTGGTACCGACTTTGTTACATGGCAGCGAAACCTGGGTATGCCAGAACAGCTAGTATTAAATACAAAATTTAACTTAGTTTTCAAAAGCTATTATGTGACAATTATTTTGATTTTTTGAAGTTTTGAAGTCGGTTTTTACTTATGAAGTGATAATTTTTTTTAGATCGTTGTGGTTTGAAAATCGATGATATGAAAAAGCGACATTAAAAAGAGACTAACATAAACATCTATAGGGTTTAGCCTGAGAGAATGAGATGGAATGCAGTATACAGTGATTCCTATTGTCTCGGTCTCACGAAGGTTTCTTTGAAGTACCTTATGTTAGCATAACTGTCTTCTTGTTGTTTATAGACATAACAAATAAAGAACAAGCTTAAGAAAATCGATCCACTGTTAACTGGAATTCACGCTCGGAATTAGCAACAAAGGCTGACTCATCAACAAAGAGAAGACTGTCGACGAAAAGATCCTCGCGGTTTCTTTTTGAATTAAGGAGTGAGATGTTAAACATCTACCCGCCGCGTCGGCTCTCGTGTGTAGATGGATACCCTGTTGGTTGTTGCCAAAACAGTCCTTAATGTAAATGAAAAATATATACCAAAAAAGGTAGGGGTTAAGACGCAAATCGCCAGTTATTCTTCAAGGCCTCTCAAGTGGGCTCTAGGAGCGGTTGCAAATATGTGTGGACACGAGACGGTCGCTATTACGTGCGACGAGATCAGAACACGCAGAATACGATGTGAAATCGACCTTGTCAAGTTTTTTGGCAAACCGGTGGTTTTCTAAACTTGGAGCTTTAGTTTTATATTGTTTTTTTAACTGTTTGCTTAACCCATTTTTTAAACAATTACCGCTTGTAAATTTAGCAAAATTTTACTAAGCAAATTTTAAGACGTCTTCACGTCAAAATTGAGAAGGCTCAGGATTTTAGCCGGACACTCAATGCTCTCTACCGCTGTGTTCAAGGCATCTCTGCTGACCGTATCGAAGGCTTTATTAAAGTCAACGAAAGTTGCGAATAATGGTCTTTTGTTTTCAACACTTGTCATGCAGTTAACGAAGTGTGAAAATCATATTTACTGTGGAATATCCGGAATGGAAACCATACTGTCTCTGAGTAAACTCGGTTAAAAACTGTTATTAAAACCAATAGGCGCCACGGTTTTGTTGTAACTACAGGTATACCTATACTATGCTAATAAAGTTACATAGATGATGTAAGGTAAGTGTAAAATAAATAGAAGTGAGAGATATTACGATAAGGTCGAACTTTATCTGCTTTGTACTGAATGGATAGTGATTTACGCTGTTTTGTTGCTGAAATTTTTTAAAAAGTTACATAAGTCAGAGAGCAAAGTTCAACATTCGCTCTCACAATATTATTAATTTTAGCACTTAACCTCTTTAATGTATTTAAAAAAAAAAGATACTAAATAATATAACATGTAGATTAGTTAATCAACATTGTTTTTAAATGAATGTTATCTAAATACCAAAATAAAGTGTGGCCTAAAGAAGATTTTCGGCTAACCGACGCACTATACACTCATCCATTGCTTAAACCTTAAATGATAGCCTAGTTTCAGATTCCATATACGTAATCGTTGCCTTAGTAATTGGTTTTCAAGTGATCAAAATTTAATTAGACTTTTCGGTATTTACAACCTAATAATCTAATTAGAAAAAGAACTTTAAAAACTATATCTTAGTACAATTTTTTAGTTTAATAAGCTACTCGTAAGTTCAGCGTAAAAAAATATTAAAATTATGTGACTTACTTAGTTTGAAGAGCACCTTCTTGTCCTTCTCAATTGCGTGTGCTATCAACGTCACCATTAACCACAACACCACTAATCCAAGAAAGATACATCACTGACGTTTATATGACACGTGTCTGGCCCCTAATCGAGGGCATCAATGAGACTTCCTCGCTGCTTCGCCTTTTCAAAAATGAGAAGAGGCTTGTGCCTAGTAAAGCTGTTCGAATATATATAGTAATATATGTATGTATAAACTGTCATTTAATTTATATGTATATAATATACTATGTATATGAATGTTAACTGCTGGATATAGGTCTTGTAGGAAATTTTAGGTTCAATAGTCACGCTTGGCAAGCGAATTAACGATCTCACCAGGAGTCTCGCGCATATGACCGTACTGCCTGTCGACGGTCTGGGTATATTTTACGTTTGACGTGAACGAGACGTTTAAATGGTCTTTCGGAAGCCATAAGTTTTTGCTGGTTTTCCCAATATTCACCTCTTAAGGGGCGAAATGGGGGTAATGGATACCTGTATGACGTCACTAAACGGCATTTATACTTAAAACCTTTGAACAATATAATATCGTTATATATTTCTCACGGTATAGTATCAAGAACGCGGGCTGAAAAAAACTAGAGCTCTTGTGTTACCATCGAAGACGATTAGTCGTCAAAACAGTTCGATAATCTTAACTGCAAATGACTCATCTCTTAGATACTCATCTTTGCGCCATTTACTAAAGAGTCGTGATAGCTCAGGGGCTAACCGCTCGCCTTAAATTTCGCAGTATGTGAACAACCCGCATTCAAATCACGCCAACGCAAATAAAATTGTTAATTGCCAACTTAACCGCTAATTTACCACGTGATCGATGGTGATGAATAAAACATGCGTAAGTGTCGTGGAACACTCTGTTAGAACGAAGTTCCTTTCGTAGTATAGTATTATTATTGATAAACGTATTATATTATTGGTTAACAAATATAAATATTTATTTGTGAATGAATTACTACCGTCTATTAGTTTAAAATAAAATAATATTTCTTTCATGGCAAGATAAAAAAAAACATGCGTGAGTGTCGTGGAACACTCAGTTGGAACGAAGTTCCTTTCATAGTATATTATTATTGATAAACGTATTATATTGTTGATTAACAAATATAAATGAATTAATTATTAGCGTCTATTAAAATGAAGCATCATTTATAAATAAAATACACTATGACACAAGGGGTAGTGACGAAATTAAATCTTAAAGTTTTTGTCGCCTAGCTCCCATCCGCCAAACCCGTACCGTCCGATAAGTAACTTCGTTCCAATAATATTTCTTTCATTGCAAGATAAGAAAAAGGGCGAGGGAGATGGATATTATTCCATCTCGCTTCCTTATAGCCGCCAAGGCTGTCTACATTACGTCAGAAGGGGTCGTGACGGAAAAATCTTACACTTTTTTTCGCCTATCCCCCATTCGCCAAATTCGTACCGTCCGATAAGGAACTTCGTTCCAATAATCAACAAAAATCATGAAGGAAATAGCTTGTTTAAGGAATTAAAATATTTCGAAGACGTGTGCAGTCCGCCAGCACGTAGATACTAGAGCAGTGGAACTAATTGCTCAATATCCTTTTCAAAAATGAGAGGCCGGTGCCCAAGAGTGGGATGTACTCGTATATAGGCTGTAACTGTACTTTTCAGTTTACTTATTCCGTCCAAACGCCACTGGTTTCGTCCGGTCCCAAACGAGGTAGGTGCTTCTGAGATGAGTGGTCTGTAAAATATATACGCACGTTGCGTCCTTTAAAAAGGCCTCGGAAAGATCGTATCGGATCTAATGGCGTCGTCATTAAATTTTCTAAAACTGTGCGAAGATTTATACAGACAAAAACCCTCCAATTTTATTTTGATTTAATTTTATGTTTCTCATAGGTCTAATACAATATTTCTTTTTCGTTTGATTGCTATAGCAACTAAATGCCTACTAACATCAAGAATATATATAAGGATACTATCTTACACAACGAACTTACAGTTCACCTGGTGATAAGTGGACCGCAGGAGACACTGAATGCAGGTGTCCTGCAGCCAACTTCAGAGAAAGGAGACTGAGATGTTTTGTCACCTCTTAGGACTATGATGTATTGCCTAATAATCTGTAATTATACTGGCTCTCTATACGTTTCAGACTGGAATACAGCAGTACAAGCACTGCTATTTGGCACCAGAAATAGGGGGAGGCTGGTATATATCCAGACGGACTCCTTGGTAAAAATGGAGTACTATCCACCACCCAGTAAAATGCTGGTGTAGTTTGGTTAATTTGGTATTGAAAAACAAGTGAACAGTATGGTAACAGAGGTTGTGGCTCGTCATGCTCTCTGTAAAACATCACCCATTTTCGTCTTATTTTCTTGATGTAGCCAATTCTATTTTCATTCCTTTTTTACGGCACACTAGGATGCTCTAAAGGCGTTTTACATAAAAAAAATTGCACATGAAAAAAACAGAAGCCGGACCAATTATTTGTAGTTCAACATGTGTTTCGTCAAAGACTCGAACCAGCAACCCCTTTTTTTTTTTTTTTTTTTTACATGGGGAAATGCCTACGCATACCCGCCTCGCGGGGGCAAGGACGGGTTATGTCGGACTCGCACCGACTAAAACCCCATGGTGTTCCACACTCGTCGCATATTGGCAGGGCCACGGGAACGCTTTCGCACACTTCCGCGGCCCCACCTGCGCTGGCCGCCCCATGGCGGCCCCTCCTCGGGAGAGGAACACTCCTCCCCCATCTCCTTCTCAGGTAAGGCGCACCAGAACACATGGTGCGCCCTCCTCCTCGGCCTCCAATTTCCAATGCGCAACCGACACCCCCGTGTCCGATGCGCGAAGGCCATGGGGCCAGGAAAAACCAGCACTCAGAAGCACCAGCCTTCCTGACCCCAGCGGCGGATCTGGTCTATGGCTCCGCCGCCAACCAAGATTCGGCTGCGGAGGGTAGGGAGAGCGGCGCCTCGCAATACCGACACTCCTCTCCCCCCGCAGCCCCACCACCACCGCATCAATTGACGTTGCGGCCCCGTCTGAGTCGCGGAGGATAGGGCGAGTGGCGCATCGCCATACCAACACTCCTCTTCCTCCGCGACTCCACCTCGGCTGCAGCGGTAGAGGGTGCGGACTCCCCTCTCACCGCAGCCCACCAACACACATCCGAAGTGGGCTCCCCAAGCCCACTCGGAGTGGCCACCTCGGGCCGGCCCTACACCTCGGGCCAGCCAAGGGGTTCCTCTTTGTTCACCGTGGTTGACCAAGCCACGGCTACTAAGCCCCCCCGCCACGACAAGGCGGGAACCCGTTCGGGGGGGAACCAGCAACCCCTAAGCTAACCGTTTAACCACTGCGGTAACGAGTTGTCGTAGAATAATGTGGCGAAATTAATATTTTCCTTCGCCTTTCCTTTCTTTGAATACGCAAAATTTATAGGGTTCTAAAGTCCGCGTAAAGTAAATATTACTTTTATGTAGTTTTATTGGAAACGAAAATTGTTCAATTTATCAATTCACTAAGAGAAGTTTTGAGATTTTGTTTATAGTATTTACATAAATATTTATTTATCTACGCCTTTCTTGAATTTGTACAATACTTCTTTCTATGTTGGAATCTTTTCAAGTTATGGTTGGGGAAAAATTGTTTACTTCGACCTAATTGGCGTATTCAAAACAGAACGATTTAAATTATGAAACAAACTCCATACGTAGACGATTGTTGATATAATATGAACGTTTGAATGAGGCTTTTCCTTAGAGTTCAGCGAATAGAGTTAGACTACAGAAAAGAGCATTATTAAATTTTATTATAAAAGAAATATCCGTGTGTGGCGGTGTAAGAATATTCACTATCTTATATCATCTCGTGGCTGTCGTAAGAGGTGACATAGGGAAACTTAAACAGGAGGTGCTTGAACCGACTTCAATAAACAAAATGAGAACATCATCAATATAGTCGAAGTCAAATACGCATTATTAACTAAAAACTACTGGTCAGATCTTGATCAAATTTATATGGGACCACATGAGAAGCACCAGATTTCAAATATAACAAGAAATTATCAAAAACGGTTCACCTAGAAAAAAGTTCTGAGGTAACACATAAAAAAATAGAGTTGAATTGAGTACTCCCTTTTTTGAATTTGGTTAAAAAAGAAAAAAGATGCTGTAGTGTCAATCAAATCTCGTATTTTTACGAGGAGCCTCGTACGATTGGCAACCTTGCTCACTCTCTATCTTTACCTTCTATTTCAGACTTGTTTTCCCGTAGCTGTAAAAGTTAGGGATCTTGAAGCGGTTATTACCTATTTACTTCTCTGCCTACTGTGTTTCTGTTTTATTACGTACATAAAGTCGTTATTGGGAAGTGTTATTTTAATTTTAACTAAATAATTTAAAAGAGTAATGTACAATATTTTTTATTCTGATTTATTTTCAAACGACTTCAAAAAGGGGAGGTTCTCAATTCCACGGAATCTTTCTTATTTGTGTATGTTCACCGATTACTCGAAGACGCCTGAACCGATTTGAAAAATTCTTTTTCTTTTCAAAGGGTATACTTCCCAGGTACATTTAAATTTTATCGAAATCAGTTGAGGGATTTTAAAAAAATCAACAATAAATTATATTGTTATTGAAGTCGTTTGTACAAAATTTAAATTTAACAATTGTATTTTAGAGAGAAATATAAGCTTTGGAATTCGGATAACCTTTTGGTGGGTTATTCGTACGTTCATCAGAGAAATATAGTATGTGGATCATAAGATTTCTTTTGTATTTTGTTTCTTTCTTGATTATACTATATACAAAATTTAACTTCGTTTTCAGAAACTATTATGTGAAAATTATTTTGATCTTTGTAAAAATCAATTAATGTTTTTTTTTTATATAGATTAGGGTGACAAACAAGCACACAGTGGTAGAACCACGCGGCAGCTTTTGCTGTCGCACGGATGGGCCGGCTCAAATCGGGGTGGTACCACGACCTCACAGAATACCAGCGTGAAGTAGAGGTTTACCTCTGCGTATCGCATGGTGAGTGCAGGTGGCCGGAGGCCCTTTTACTGGAAATGAGGCATTCCATCTTAGTCCTCACGGGTGACAACGCATCTACATTTTGATTTGTAATAGAGGATTGATGTAGATGTCTATGGGTCACAGCAACCACTTACCATCAGGTGGACTGTGTGCTCGTTTGTCACCCTTATGCTATAAAAAAATAAAAAGATTTCTCCGAAGTACCTTATGCTAGCATAACTGTCTTCTTGTTGTTTAAAGACATAGCAAATAAAGAACAAGCTTAAGGAAATCGATCCATTTTTAACTGGAATTCACGCTCGGAATTAGCAACAAAGGCTGTCTCATCAGCAAAAAGAGAAAGAAAAGACTGTCGACGAAAAGATCCTCCCGGTTTCTTTTTGAATTAAGGAATGAGATGACACTAACATCTTGCCGTCGCGTCGGCTCTCGTGTGTAGATGGATACCCTGTTGGTTGTTGCCAAAAGCAGTCCTTAATGTAAATGAAAAAAAAATATTTTTATTGGAACGAAGTTCCTTATCGGACGGTACGGTTTTGGCGGATGGGAGCTAGGCGGCAAAAAGTGTAAGATTTTTTCGTTACTACCTCTTGTGTCATAGTGTATTTTATTTTAAATGACGCTTCATTTTAATAGACGCTAATAATTAATTAATTTATATTTGTTAATCAATAATATAATACGTTTATCAATAATAATATACTATGAAAGGAACTTCGTTACAACCGAGTGTTCCACGACACTCACGCATGTTTTTTTTATTTATTTAATCTTTCATGCACAAAGCTGTACATATGGCGGACTTAATGCCATAGGGCATTTTCTCCCAGTCAACCATTAGGCTAAAGAGCGATATACAAACAAGAGGCGGTGCAGCAGTAATCAAAATAGAAAGGGCTAAAAAAATATTGTATATACAGATATACATATAAATATAAATATACACACACACATAGACATATATACTTAAGTACACACAGTATATACATATATAAATACATACATACACATATACATGCATGCACTACATATATACACAATACAAAAAAATATTATCTATGTCAGAACAAATATGAAATATCAAAAATATGAAATATACATATGCAACAATTTTTTCACATGCTTACGGATTTGATTTTTTAAAACAAACTTGTGGGAAGCTATTTTAATATCAAGAGGGATGTTGTTCCAGAGTCTGATGGCCGTGAGGGCAAAAGAGTGAGATAAATAACCAGTACGGTGTAAAGGAGTGAGCAACTTAAGATTAGCCGACGAACGGAGAGAACGATTATGAGAATCTCACAGGTATTGAAATTTGGATTTCAGATACTCGAGAGCACATGAATCGTTCGGAATTGTGAAAAGGGTGCAGAGTATTCTAAAATATCTGCGCTGACGGATAGGCGGCCAATTTAGCTTAGCACGAAAAGAAGATACATGGTCGTATTTACGGAGATCATAAATGTATCTGATACCGTTGTTAAGTAGACGATCCAATGTATTAAGATGATGTTGAGACAGATCTGAGCAACAACATCGACATCGAATCGGTAGGATAAGTGAAAATATATAACATACAGGGTAGGGGTTGAGATGCAAATCGCCAAATAATCTTTAAGGCCCGTCAAGTGGACTCTAGGAGCGGTTGGAAATATGCGTGGTCACGAGACGGTCGCTATTACGTGCGACGAGATCAGAACACAGAGGCATGGAGAATACGATGTGAAATCGATCTTGTCAAGTTTTTTGGCGAACCGGTAGTTGGCTAAACTTGGAGCTTTTGATTTTATATTGTTTTTTAACTGTTTGCTTAACCCATTTTTTTAAACAATTGCCGCTTGTAAATTTAGCAAAATTTTACTAAGCATATTTTAATACGTCTTCACATCAAAATCGAGAAGGCTCAGGCTTTTAGGTGGACACTCAATTATCTCTACCGCTGTGTACAAGGCCTCTCTGCTGACCGTATCGAAGGCTTTATTATGGTCAACGAAAGTTGCGAATAATGGTCTTTTGTTTTCAACACTTGTCCTGCAGTTAACGAAGTGTGAAAATCATATTTACTGTGGAATATCCGGAATGGAAACCATACTGTCTCTGAGTAAACTCGGTTAAAAACTGTTATTAAAGCCAATAGGCACCACGGTGTTGTTGTAACTACAGGTATACCTATACTACGCTAATTAAGTGACATGGATGATGTAAGGTAAGTGTAAAATAAATAGAAGTGAGAGATATTACGATAAGGTCGAACTTTAACTGCTTTGTACTGAATGGATAGTGATTTACGCTGTTTTATTGCTGAAATTTTTTAAAAAGTTACATAAGTCAGAGAGCAAAGTTCAACATTCGCTCTCACAATATTATTATTTTTAGCAATTAACCTCTTTAATGTATTTAAAAAAAGATACTAAATAATATAACGTATAGATTAGTTAATCAACATTGTTTTTAAATGAATGTTATCTAAATACCAAAATAAAGTGCGGCCTAAAAAAGATTTACAGCTAACCGATTCACTTACATATAATTATACTATACTCATCCATTGCTTAAATGATAGCCTAGTTTCAGATTCTATTTACGTAATTGTTGCCTTAGTAATTAGTTTTCAAGAGATCAAAATTTAATTACACTTTTCCGTACTTACAACCTAATTATCTAATTAGAAAAATAACTTTATAAAACAATTACTACAAAACATTATAATTTTATCTTTGTACAATTTTTTAGATGTTAGTTTAATAAGCTAAGTTCAGCGTAGAAAACATTTAAAATAATGTGACTTACTTAGTTTGAAGAGCACCTTCTTGTTTTTCTCAATTGCGTGTGATATCACTGTCACCATTAACCACAACACCACTAATCCAAGAAAGATACATCACTGACGTTTATATGACACGTGTCTGGCCCCTAATCGAGGGCACCAACGAGACTTCCTCGCTGCTTCAAATCTTTTCAAAAATGAGAAGAGGCTTGTGCCTAGTAGTCATTTAATTTATATGTATATAATATACTGTACAGTTTATACCGAACACATTATGTACGCTTAGGCATTTTAGTTTAAAGTTTTTATTTAAGTCAGGACATGTACGGACGCCAACATTGTCTCGTGTGTGCTCACCTATACCCAACATTTGTAAACATTACGAGTATAACAATAATATTATAACAATATAATAAACATTTTGTGCATAAACAGTATTTTAATCTGTTCTATTCTATTTAGTTCTATTTATATGAATGTTAACTGCTGGATATAGGTCTTGTAGGGACATTAATTTCAATAGTCACGCTTGGCAAGCGTGGCTATTGAAACTAATGTTCTGTTTTGAAATGAGGCATTCCATCTTAATCCTCAAAGGTGACAACGCATCTGCATTTTGATTCGTAATCGAGGATAAATGTAGATGTCTATGGGCCAAAGCAACCACTTGCCATCAGGTGGACTGTGTGATCGTTTGTCACCCTATCCTATAAAAAAATTTACAGAACACAGCAGTTGATACATTGCTGCTTGGTGGCAGAAAAAGGTAGTAGTATGGTACAAATCCAAACAACTACTGGGTAGAAAAGGTAAAAAGTAAGGTGTGTTCGTTTGTTATCCTTATCCTCAGCTTATAGAACTGTTGTTTCTATAATCTGAGCCCTTATTCTATAAAAAAAAAAAAAGATTTAAATCATTTTGTAAAAGTTATATGGAAGTAAGTATGCCGGATTTAGAGAGAACAAACAACGGGATTAGGGCTAGACTTGCCGGGATTAGGTAAATTCGGTGGCTGGAGATTTATTTATAAACCTTATTATCATAAAAAGTGCTAATGATACTAGCTAGTGTTTGGGTAAAATTAAGTGCTCCTACACAAAAAAAGCAAATTTTGTGAACTAAGAGAGAGAGAGAGAGAGAGAGAGAGAGAGAGAGAGAGAGAGAGAGAGTCATTTGGATTATAATTTTGAAACAATCGAAAATAAAAATATAGACTTAAAAAATCATTTTGCCTTAGTTATTAAAGGGCTAATTTAGTCTTATTTTGGGTTCCGTACCCAAAGGGTACTTTATATTTTTTATTAAAGAAAAACTGTGTAAAAAGGGTTATGATAAATATATATATAAGTGCATGGTTGATATTTGATAAAAAGTTTTTGGATTTTTTTTATATGAGAGGGTAAACGAGCATACGGCTCAGCTGATGTAAGTGACTACCGCCGCCCATGAACAACTACAACACCAGGGCCGTTGCCGGCCTTTTAAAAAGAGTAGGCTCTTTTCTTGAAGGTCCCTAAGTCGTATCGGTCCGGAAAAATTGCTGGTGATATTCAATTCCACAAGGAAGTTGTGCGAGGAAGAAAACTTCTTCTAAATCGCACAGTGGTGGACCGCCAATCATCCAGATAGTACGAATGGTATCTCGAGTTCTGTCGCGATATGCAATGGTGAAATTGAGCGGCTGGAATTAGTTCGAACAATTCCTCTGAGCACTCCGCGTGGTAGATACGATAGAATACGCAAATTGATGCAATATCTCTTCGCAGCGCCAGTGATTCAAGCCGATCAGAAAGAGCTCGGTCGCCAACGCTTCAAACCGCTCTGCGCTGGATGCGATCAAATTGGAAGGAGCTGGCACTGGTGAGCCCCATCCCAGAGATGGAAGCAGTATTCCATGTGCGCTCAAACCTCCGCCTTGTGTGAATGACGCGATCGCTTCCAAGCTGTTCTTTAATAAGTTTAGTAAATAATTTGTAAACCTTTTTTTTTTTTTTGCGGATGGAAAATCATCAAATGACGCCTTTCGCTCTGGGTGGAGCGGAAGGGAGTGTCAGACTTTTACTGACTAAAAACCATCCGTGTTCCTTCAGTGCCCTTACGTTCCGGAGCCGCGGTATCTCTTTCGAACAGCCCGCAGCCCCGGCAGGCGTCGGCCCTTGCGGGCCCCTTCACTCTGCTGACAGCTCTTTGAGGCGCACGTGGAACAAAACGCGCCGTCGACACGGCCTGTCGTCGTTAGACGGACGGACGACGAGCTACCCATTGCTCGCCGTCCACAGGCCCGCGCCTACGGTGGCCGGGGGCCACGACGTAGCCCCCGACGCCCCGGGCGTCTCCCGCGGCGGCCGGGAAGGAAAGCTGCTGCTCTCTCCTTCTCCCGCTCCGCCACCTCCTTCGCTAGCATCACTGCTTCGCAGAAGGTGGTGACGGCATCCCATTCCGTCTCGCTCCGGACCATGGCTTCGACCAGGGCCGGACGCGAGAGGTCGCCGCCGCCTATCGCCGCTACGAGGACACGGCGGTGCTCCACCCAGGCAGGGCACACCTCCACGGTGTGCTCCACCGTGTCCTCTGGTCGATCCTCGCAGTGGGAGCACCCGGGCGTTTCCTCCCGCCCGATTCGGTGCAGGAACCTCCCGAACACACCGTGTCCGGTGAGGACCTGTGTCAGGCGGAAGGTGAGGACGCCGTGGCGTCTCTCAAGCCACTCCTCAAAGAGGGGTCTTATCGCCGCTATAGTGGCGTGCCCAAAATAATTTGTAAACCTGTGTTTCTTTTTTTGTACAATTTTACTCTGAAAACAAGTACCGCTGGGATATCTTGACGTTTCTTTCGAGGACAGACGTTTTTCCTAATCAGAGGACAAAAAAAAAATTACTTTCAATGAGAATTGTACCTATATTGAAAATAAAATAATTCAATTCTATTATATTCTGTACGAAACATATTATAGTTAAGTTCGACTCGAACTTGGCCAGTTTTTAGTTTTGTAGAAAGACAATAAATAGCGGCCGAAAGGATTAGATGTGTGCACTCGGATACCACCCTCTAAGTTTATTTACAACTCCTATATGTTTTATTTACTACTCTACATCCTTAAGTACAGTATGTACAGTACGGGTAGTGGTTGTTTAATAGTCTCTTATGTTCGAATTCACTCACTCACACACGCATCAACGATCAGCCTTAAACTTTTAAATCAAAGAAGCAGAAAGTTTCACTTTATTGTGCAGACAAGGAAAAATAAGGATTTTACGAAAGTCTTACTGGTTCGGGAATAAAGAGATTATATCTTTTGTTTTATAGGATAAGTGTGCCAAACGAGCGCACAGTCTACCACATGGTAAGTAGTTGCTTTGGCACGTAGACACATCCATTCTCAACTAAGAATCAAAATGCAGATGCGTTATCACCGTGAGAATTAAGATATAATGCCTCGTTTCCAGTAAAAGGGGTCTCCGGTTCTCTACGCTCACCATACAAAACACAGCAGGGCTAAGCTGCTATTGTATGCTGGTATTCTGCAAGAGCGTAGTCTTTCCCCGGTCGAGTTTGCCCTTTCGTGCTACAATAACTGATAATAATAAAATATACTGATATAGCTGCACCATGGCTCTACCACGTATAAAACTTTTTGCTGTAAAGTTGCCGTATTTCCGTAACTATATATATTTGAGACTTATAATTTGGCATGTGACTAGGTAATTTTAATCTCTAAAAGTTATTTTTAGGATTTTTCAAAATTCCGCCTGGATAGGCTGCTTTAAAGCAGCGTTTGTTATCGTATCCAGGGAATTTAGAAATTAAATTTGGGGAATATATTTTATATTTACGTGTTTTCATAGAGTATTATCTTTCAGCAATCAATCAAAGATGAAAATGAGCGCGGGTACACGGGTAGACTGTGTCCTTAGGGAGTAACTATAAACAAAATTGCCCTTATTTTCAATTTCAAGCCAGCGAAGCCGCGGGCGGTCGCTAATAACTAAATAAAGTAAGTTGTTTATTTTTCTCCAACTCATCAACGAAGCGCTTTAACCTTTTTTATAGAAATGGTGACAAAGGGTTATGCTCCTACCCCCAAACTTCTTTTTCCTTTTCCCAAAATGGTAGCTTCCTCTACCAACAATAGCATACCCAAAGAGGGTTGGTGTCAGGCAGGCGGCCGACTGTAAAACTTTTGCCAAATCCCATGCAGTAAATGAATAGTACGAGTTGTGGGACATATGACAGGGATAGGGCGTACCCCGCAGGCGACGCGCAGGGGCAGCACCCGGCTCCTGTGGGAAGTGGGCAAGGGTTGTCGCACCTTACGGAGCGGGTGCGACGTAAGAGGCGAGCCCGGAGAGAGAAGAATGTCAGAGTGAGGTTTGCAAGCTGGAATATAGGTACGATGACTGGAAGAGGAAGAGAGTTAGCAAATGTTTTGAAACGACGAAGAGTGAATGTTGCCTGTTTGCAGGAAACAAAATGGAAGGGCAATAAAGCAAGAGAGATTGGGGAGGGATACAAGTTTTATTATTGTGGAAGTGATGGGAAGCGAAATGGAGTAGGAGTTGTGTTAGATAGTGGAATGAAAGAACGAGTGACAGATGTGAAAAGAGTAAATGACAGAATGATAGTTGTTAAATTAATGATTGAAAACAAAGTAGTGAATGTTGTAAGTGTGTATGCTCCGCAAACAGGCTGTGAAGAGAGTGTGAAAGAGAAGTTTTGGGAGGAATTTGATTGTATGATGATGGGAATACCTGAGCGTGAGGATGTTTATATGGGAGGAGATTTTAATGGACATGTAGGGAGAGTGAATGACGGGTATGAAAGAGTACACGGTGGATGGGGGTACGGAGTGCGGAACCGTGAGGGGGAAGTTCTTCTGCAAGCAGCATGTGCTTTCGACCTGGCTGTAGTAAACACGTGGTTCCAAAAACGAGATCAGCATCTTGTCACTTATAAAAGTGGCCACCACGCGACACAGATCGACTATCTTCTGATAAGACGGAACCAAATCAAGAGTGTAAAAAACTGCAAAGTGCTTCCAGGTGAAGACTTTGTATCCCAGCACCGAATTCTGCTGGCTGACATCTGCTTAACTGTTCGCCTCAACAAACATAAGGATCGTCCCCCACCCAAAATAAAGTGGCATTTGTTGCATAAGGAGCAATTGCATTGCAAATGCAAGTGAATTTAGAGAGCTAGTTGTAAACAAGATGATAGAGATGGGTGATATGGAAGGAATGAGTGTGAATGAGTGCTGGAAGGAAATGGCTGATTGTATCCGAAGTGTGGCAAGGAAGGTGTTAGGAGAAACAAAAGGGAAGCGTATGATAGATAAGGATGGGTGGTAGTGGAGTGAAAGTATTAGAGAAGTTTTGAGAGAAAAGAAAAATGCCTTTAAAGAATGGCAGAGCGTAGAAGACCAGAATGAATCCATAAAAGAAAGTAAGAGAGGGGCGTATAAAGAATGTAAGAAGAGAGCGAAGAAGGAAATTGCTATTTGTAGGGCAGAGGCGCACGATAAATTATATCGGTCCCTTGAAAGCCCCGAAGGTCAAAAACGACTTTTTCAAATTGCAAGAGCGAGAGAAAGGAATGGAAGAGATGTTTCACATGTAAAATGCATAAAAGATGATTCTGGAAGGATTTTGACTGACGATGAAAGTATAAAGAAGCGATGGAAGGAGTATTTTGAGAAATTGATGAATGAGGAGAATGAATGGAATGGTATGCTTGAAAACCCACCAGTGAATATGGGCTTAGTGAGAGAAATTAGTGTGGAAGAAGTAAAAATGGCTGTTAGGAATATGAAGAATGGGAAGGCGGTCGGCCCAGATAGAATACCAGTAGAAGTGTGGAAGTTGCTGAGGGCGGATGGATGGAAGTGGTTGAGTTTAGTTTTCGGTAAATTGTTGCAGGAAGAACAAATACCTGAGGAATGGTGCAGTAGTATACTGGTTCCCATTTTTAAAAACAAAGGATACGTTCAAAACTGCAGCAGTTACCGGGGAATAAAGCTCATGTCACATACGATGAAAGTCTGGGAAAGAATAATAGAGAGAAGAATGAGAGAAGAGTGTGAGATAACACAAAACCAGTTCGGATTCATGCCCGGTCGAGGTACGACAGATGCCATTTTCGCATTACGCCAATTGTGCGAAAAGTACAAGCGCGTGCATAAAGATCTGCACATGGTTTTTGTCGACCCTGAAAAGGCGTACGATAGGGTTCCCCGTGAGGTCTTGTGGTGGGCGTTAAAGATGAAAGGTATGCCTGGGAAGTATGTGAGGTTGGTCCGTGCTATGTACAGAACATCCCGTACATGTGTACGATCTGCCGCGGGAACTACGGGCAGTATCGATGTGGCGGTAGGGCTGCACCAAGGGTCGGCACTGAGCCCTTACCTCTTCCTACTGATTATGGACGCTTTGACGTCGGACCTGCAGGATGAGGCACCCTGGTGCATGCTCTTTGCCGATGACATGGTGCTTGTCGGGGAAGAAGGCATCGAGGTACAGAGCAGACTGACGGGGTGGCAGCGGAGGCTGGAAAGTGTTGGCTTGAAGATCAGCAGATCCAAAACCGAATATCTGTGCTGTGATTTCGGCGGTCTTTCCAGTCCTGTACCCATGTCGTTGGATGGCGCTATACTGCCTATCTGCTCAGATGTCAAGTACCTCGGTTCCCTCATTCAAGGCGACGGCGGAATAGATAGAGCTGTGCAGCATAGGATTAACGCAGGGTGGATGAAATGGCGACAGGTCACAGCCACAACGTGCGATCCCCGAATGCCAATAAGGCTGAAGGGGAAAATTTACAAATCGATCATCCGACCTGTCGTCATGTACGGAAGTGAATGCTGGGCCGTCAAGAAGAAGGATGAAAATAGACTGCATGCGAATGAAATGAGAATGTTACGATGGATGTGTGGTGTGACAAGGATGGATAAGATAAGGAATGAGTATATAAGAGGAAGCTTGAAAGTAGCGCCAGTGGTAGAAAAGGTGAGAGGAAGCAGATTGGCATGGTTTGGGCATGTGATGCGGAGGAATGAAAGTCATGTCACAAAACGAGTGTTGAATATGAATGTGGAGGGACACACGGGCAGAGGAAGGCCGAATAAAAGATGGATCAATTGTGTGAAGAGTGATATGAGAATGAAAGGAGTAAGTATGGAAATGACGGCTGATAGAGAGGAATGGAACAAAAAGATTTACTGCGCCGACCCCAGATAATGGGAAATGGTTTAGAGAATGAATGAATGGTGACAAAGGGTGACAAACAGTGCACCTTATAGTAAGTTGACGCTGCGGCCTACAGTCACCTACACTTATTCTCGATCAGGGATCAAAATGCAGATGCGACTCTAGAGCACCAAGATGGAATGCCTTGTTTACAGTAAAAGGGTCTTCGTTTCTTTTAATGTTTCGTGTTCAATCGTTTCTTCGTTTCGTTTTTTAATATTCATTCATTAATTACCATTCGAAACACAGCAGCATTAAGCTGCTATTTTTGTTATATTCTGTGAGAGCGCTGTCCCTCCTCGGTCGCTCCGACCTATTGTATTTGTGGCTCTATTATATAATGCCATTAACTTTAGAAGAGTAAATAAATAACTGGCCGCAAAAGTGTCCCATTTAAGGACAGTTTGATATCGCAAACACCGCAGTTTATGGCTAGTTCAAAGTAAAACGGAGCTCTTAACTACATTGTATATTTTATTATTTTTAGCACTCCCAGCTACTCTCTATCAAGTCATATCCATCTTATCATAGGAAAAGCATGTCCAAATTAATACGTGGGAATACTCGCCATTTAGCACATAATTAAACAAAAGTGCTAACTTAGGCGGGAATTGTAGTCATTAAAATTGATATAATAATTTATTAGTACCTTTAGCTGCTCAAGTCAAATCAGTGGCAATAATATTTCTTCCCAGATCTGTGATGCGTAGCCTGAGGCCGTTGCACAGTATAAGTGCACAAAGGCTATGCCTCTCCAAAACTGGGATGCCAACTTTAAGCTTATGCAAAGACACGCCCGATAGAATAGAATGAATATAATAGAATGATTTTTATTCAATATAGATGATTACATAATACATAGTGAAATTATTTTTTTATTTACCACTGGTTTGGAAAATACTCTGTCCTAGGAAGAACCAGCAAGAAACCCAGAAGGTTTATATTTTTTTAACATATATAACTTTATATATATAAATAATAAAATTAATAAATAAAATAACTCTACAATAATTTTGTGCAATTTTATATAAGAATTTTAATAGAACCAGCATGGTGGCGATCACCTCCTTCCCAGGGGTTATTTGATAGTATTATTAAAACATTTAAACTTGTTTATTCACATATGTTGTAAAAGTGTATATATTGTCCCATAAATGAATTACTAATTCTGTGGATTCTAGTAACTGGTTTACAAGCTTATGTTTGTTCCTAGTGTTTAAAGTGTGAACATCTTTATGACTTAGTATATTATGTTAACTCGGTAACGGTGTTGAAAACCGACTAGGTAGATAGTACTGTCGTCACTGGTAGAGTATTACACAAGTATTACATCGAATAGTAAATCTTTGAGTCGCCAACTACCACGTTTAATATTTCTTCATTTATTTTACTAGCCGAATAATTTCTTACCGATAGCACTGCCTACTCATATAACCAATTTTTATTATGGATATTATTCAATAAATTTGCGAAAATGTAAGCAATACTGAATCGAAAAATTGGATTAAAAAATTCATGTCAAAATTGAATTTTGCCATCTGCGTCCGTTTAAAGCCATTTCTCTTCAATTTAAAGCAGCTTACTTACATAGACATTACAAAGTTGTACGCGCATGTTGCACGTCAGATGCAGTTTTCCATCTCGGACTACAGTGGCGACGCCTTCAGATATGCGTTCATTTTAACTTATCTTAATAACTGGGAGCGTAGATCTAAAGTCGCCTGTAAGCTGGGAGCAAAACGTCTCCACAACCCATTAAATAGAACCTTATTGGATTTCCTGAAGAGTGCAGGCTGAGGTGAAATGTATCCACCGCTTGCACGACATCGTGCACTCCTTCCACACTCAACTTACACTGATGAAAGAGAGCACGGCAGCCCCTACTTTTGCTGATTGGCACGTTTACGTTTCTTCGTTTATATAGTACATAGAATAAGGGTGACTAACGAGCACACAGTCCATCTGATTTTAAGTGGATGCTGTTGCCCATAGACATCATTATTATCATCAATTAAGAATCAAAACGCTGATGCATTGTTACCCCTGAGGATTATTTTACGCTGGTATTTTGTGAGAGCGTGGTCCATGACCGGTCGATCCGACACATTTGTGCTACAACTATAATATAGCTATAGCGCGACTCTACTACGTACAATATTTAGTGACAATTTGAAAACCGAATGTGTTATACGTCCACAGTTGATCAACGTTGTAACGATGCCCGAAGAAGTTTCAGCCAGGCTATATAGCGGTCCTTGCGAAGTTCGGCCAGCAGTCAGCTCAGCACAAATGTTTTGTATTGTACGGGTACAGGACGTACACCGAGAAAAGAGCGCCTCCCGTCTCCACTATTTATGCTCTGCAGAAGTAAACGTTTCACTATTTTATTCACGTGGATATCTGAGTCCTCGGCGTTGTCGCTGAGCCTCCTTACTGTAATCGTTCCTTGATAAGATCCAAGATTTAAGCGATTAAGGAAACGATTATTTTTAAGCGATTTAAGATTTTTTATATTCTATATACCAATATATCAATTCATATTATATATATATATATATATATATATATATATATATGATTATTTAATCAGTATGCGTATCTAAAAGACTACCAAACATCTCATAATGCGTCCTTGTATTTGTTCCACAACTAGAGAAGAATTATTACAGAGTGTTTAGCATGTATTATATGTCAATATTTCATTCATATCTATCTGTGGATATAGTTTACAATTAGAAATTATATTTATATATTGTACATTTTTCGGAATGATAAGAATATGTTATTTCAGGACCAAGAAAGTCTCTAAAATTTCATCAAAATCCGTGCAGTCATTTTAGTGTGAAGAGGTAATTATAACCATAGAATTACGATCAATACTTAAAAGCTATCCGACACGAACTTTGCCTTTTTCCGAGATGGAAAGTAAAATATGTGTTATTCCGAGACCTTAGACACCTTCATACATAATTTCATCAAAATTCAGATTTCCTTCAGAATTACGCTCCAGATCTATCCCCACAGGAATCGTGCAATATTCCGGGATAGTCACTCTCCGGCCGATTGTTTATGGATATGTATGCAAAATTCATGTTTTTCCATTGCTTCGTTGCTGGGTGAAAGAAGGATAAACTAACGACTATACTTTCGCATTTATAATATTAAAGTAGGGATTGTCACCTTGTATTGACTTTCAAAAGCACTTACGATGTTAGATAATAAGAAAAGAGGCAGATCTAGCTATATATTATTTAAATTGCCCATTGTTTATACGACATAAAAATAAACCTAACTTTAAAACAATTTGGCAGCGCCATATTACATTTGTCAGTTATTTATTGATACTGGATGTTGCATGCAGCCTGCATATATAAACTATAACTACGCCGGATAGTGGCATGACATGATTGAAGTATATAATATGTTGACCCTCGGTTCATTCTCATGACTAAAAGGTAGTATAGATAATAGATAGAGTGTAGATTGGCTCAAATTTATTTTCACTTGCAAAGTGATACGGTAAGATTCTTCAATCATCTACAATATATGTGTATTTATTCTAACTCTGGTATATTTAGAACAGTATATCTCAGTGATTCTGGACACTGTACTATACTTTAAAAACAGGAGATTCTCAATTCGACTATACGTTTTTTTGTATGTATTTACGCGATATCTTCGTGTACCTATTGTCAATCGATTTTAATGTTTCTCTTTTTATTAAATAGGTTATTCTTCAGAGCTGGTTCTATAAAATTTGAAGAAAAAATTCTATCCCTAAGAGTGGATAAAAAGGGGATGAAGTTTTTAATGGAAACTAACATTTTAGACAACATTAAGATTGTGATATTCCTCACTCAAAAGAACAAGACCGAGACCAAGACAAGAACAAGTAAAAAGACCTTAATAAAGAGTGAAAGCAGAGTTCAAAACCTTATTTATATAGAAAAAGGGTGGCAAACATCCGCCTGATGATAAGTGGATGCTGTGGCCCATAGACATCTACTTCTATCTTCGATTAAGAATCAAAATGCAAATGCGTTATCACCCCTGAGGTCTAAGATGGAATGCCTTATTTCCATTAAAAAGGGTCTCCGGTTCTCTACAGTCACATACGCTTTAAGCTGCCATTTCACGTTGGTATCGTGTGAGACCATGGTTCTACCTCGGTTGAGCCAACCCATTCGTGCTACAACCATATTATAGCTGCAGCGTGGCTCTACCATGTATAAAACTAAAAAGAATTAGTAAAAAACATGATATCCTTTAGGCTTTAATTGTTCTCTACACTAAGTCGTAGTACCGACTTTAGAACGTGAAAATATTTCATTATTTTTAGTTTATTGAGAGCCGTGTTAGCTCAGTTGGTTAGCGCTCGCTGTAAGATTTTACTGTATGCGAGTAACTCGGGCTCGATCCCCGCCGGCACCAATGAAATTGTTAATTGCAATTTTAAGTGCTGATTTACCACGTGCTCGGCGGTGAAGGAACACATCGTGAGGAAACCTGCATCTCTGATAAATAAGAATAAAAAATATTTCGCAGACATGTGAAGTGCGCCATCACGCATTGGGGCAGCGCGGCGGACATTTCCTTGCTCTAAAACTACTTCAGAAATGAGGGGTTGCTTGTGCCCAGCAGTGGAACGTATTTGGGCTGTAACTTTAATTATAAAGCACCAACGCGTGCAACCCGAACTCGATCTCGCTGGCAACGTTTTAACTGGTCATAAAGGAAGCCCGCACGTATGAGAAATAAACATTAAAATAATTCCTACATAATAGCTTCTGAAGTTAGTGCTAAGAAATTGTATCGAAGAAGCCCACAAACTCTTATGTCTACTATATGGGAATCATTTATTTTCACCACCGTTAGAAATGCATTTTTTCTTGTTATTGGGACCCTTGAGGTAACCACCTATTAAATAAAAAATCAGAATGATAAATTATCATAACATAAATGCAAAAAAATTGTGCGTGTAATTGTGTACACACGTACGAAGTTAAACTTCTGTCATCATCATCATAACGATCCCTTCACAAGTCCACTGCTGAACATAGCCCCCCTCTCCCCAAGGAATGCCACAAAGCACGTTACTGAACCACCTGCACCCATAAACTTCCTGCATATCTTACCAGGTCGTCACTCCATCTAGTGGGGGGATGCCCTACACTTCGCCTGCCGGTACCTTTCTTCTCCATCGGTTGTCGGTTCTTCGAGTTATATGGCCGGCCCATGGCCACTTCAGCATACTAATTCTTTGGGCTATGTCGGTTACTCTGGTTGTACTGCAGATATCCTCGTTTTTAAGTGTATCAAGCAGAGAAACGCTGAGCATAGTCCTCTCCATACCTCGCTGAGCGTCATTGAGCTTTCTCATACGGCCAGCAGTGAAGGATCACGTCTCAGATCCATAGGTTATCACTGGCAACACGCACTGGTTGTACAGTCTCGTTTTTAAGTTTTGAGGTATACCAGACGAGAAGATGTGCCGTAATTTGCCGAACGCTGACCAACCAAGTTGAATCCGCCGATTGACCTCTCGGTCGAAGTTGGACTTACCTAATCGGACTATTTGTCCCAGGTAAACATACTCGTCAACAACTTCAAGCTTAGTGCTCCCAAAAACTACCGGCATAGGTGTGACATGGACATTAAACATGATCTCTGTTTTGTCCATGTTCATCTTAAGACATATCCGTTGGGAGACACTATTGAGGTCATTGAGCATAGTGCTTAGGTCCTCCAGCGATTCTGCCATAAGGACTATATCGTTGGTAAATCGAAGGAGAGTGATGTACTCGCCATTGACGTTAATACCGTATCCTTTCCAGTCCCGTAGATTGAAAACGTCTTCCAACACAGCGGAAAAAGCGTTTTGGGGATATTACGTCACCCTTTCTTACACCTCTTTGCACTTGGATAGGTTTCGTACTCTGGTTGTGTACTCGGATAGCCATCGTAGCCCTACTGTACAAACACTTCTGCACTTCGATATACCGACAGTCTACTTAGCACCGCTGGAGGGACTGCAGCACCGACCAAATTTCGACGAAATTAAAGGCTTTCTCATCGTCAAAATAAGCAAGACAAAGTGGCAGATTGTACTCTTCGGTCTTCTGCACAATTTGCTGAATGGTATGTATGTGGTCTATAGTGCTAAAGCCATTTCGGAAACCGACTTGTTCGGGAGGCTGAAAGTCGTTGTGTCTGCATGCGAGACGATTCGTAATCACTCTCGAAAACAGCACGTAGATGCGGCTCAGAAGGGAAATCGGTCTGTAGTTCTTCAAGAGAGCGTTGTCGTCTTTCTTGAAGAACAAGACCATCGCACTTCTGCTCCACGCCTCCGGAGTAGTGCCACCATGCCGGACGGAAATGACACTAATAACATTAAAGAGCTTCTGAGGGACTTTAAGTACCGGTTTTCCAACGGCTTTCAGAAACTCCGCTGTAATTCCATCCTCGCCTATGGCCTTGCCGTTTTTAAGGTGCTGGAGAGCCATTCTAATCTCGCTCAGACTGGCGTCCGGAATATGATCGGAAAAGTGTCGGATAAGACTTGCTCTAGGATCGTTACTCACACTTGCATGTGGCTCCAACGATGATGTGTACAGCTGCCCATAGAACCTCTTAATCTCACTCAAAATCTCAGGAGTCCCGGAAACGACGCCGCCACACTTGGTCTTCAGCTTCGACCGTTGACTCTTTCTAGCAGACAGATCTCTGGCAAAGACTTTGGAGCCCTGGTTCCGCTCAATCGCTTCTTCAATATGAGCAGTGTCAAAGTTGCGTAAGTACCGCTGCATGCATTTGGAGATCTGTCTGTTTAGTTGCCTGTATGCTGTCAAATCTACTGAAGACTGCAGCTTCATTTCCCGTCTAACAACCATGACATTAAGTGTATGATCAGAGAGTTTTAGTTTTCTTCTGCGGTGGGTCTTGCTAAACTTAGCTCCGACCACATGGATAGTTTCCACGAGCTTGTCATTCATATCGTCCACTGCATTCTTTTAGGCACTGAAAACGGTTTCTCGAGCTGAAAGGTTTCGGAACTATGAATTAGAGCACGAGGGGGATGGAGCGTTGCCTTTATTAGACGTGACCTCTCCAACTTAACGTTTAGGTTCAGTGTGCCTATCACCACTCGGTAATCACTGCCGGTTTTCACCCTTGCGATCACTGAGATATCACCGAACAGTTGCCGTCTAGTCGTCATAATGAAGTCAATCTCATTTTTTGTGGAACCGTCGGGGCTCGGCCAGGTCCACATCCTGTATGGCCGCTTCTGAAATAACGAGTTCATCATAAAGAGTTCCTCTTTCTCCTTGAAGTCGGCTAGCTGCTGGCCCCTTGGGTTCCGTTGCCCTATTCCAAATTTCCCTACCTTCAGCTAACCGTTCTCTCTTGTGCCTAGTTTTGCGTTGAAGTCTCCCATTAACACCGTATAATGGGTTTTGGAGGAATGCATGGCTCTAGATATATTCTCATATATTTCCTCCACCTCCTCATCGGGATGTGCCGAGGTTAGGGCGTAAAACTATATGACCTTCAGCGAATACTATTTATTCATAGGAGGATTTTTGCCCCCTGCAAACGAGCATGCGGCTCACCTGATGGTAAGTGACTACCGCCGTCCATGAATAACTGCAACGCCAGGGGAGTTGCAGATGCGTTGCCGGCCTTTTAAAAAGGAGTAGGCTCTTTTCTTGAAGGTTCCTAAGTCGTATCGGTCCGGAAAAATCGCTGGTGGTAATCAATTCCACAAGAAAGTTGTGCGAGGGAGAAAACGTCTTCTAAATCGCACAGTGGTGGACTGCCAATCATCCAGATGGTATGAATGGTATCGCGAGTTCTGTCGCAATATGCGATGGTGAAATAGAGTGGCTGCAATCAATCCGAACTATTCCTCTAAGCACTCCCCGTGATAGATGCGATAAAATACGCAAAGAGAAATCACGCAGTGCCAGTGAGTCAAGCCGATCGGAAAGAACTCGGTCATCGACGATTGGAACCGATCTGCGCTGGATGCGGTCAAGTGGAAGGAGCTGGCTTTGGGGAGCCCCTGCCCAGAGATGGGAAGAGTATTCGGCATTAAATACTGTCCCGCTCTGCTTAGCACGCCAATTTTTTTAGAGGCCAATTTTGCCTTTTCGTCCAAGTGACCACGAAACTGCACGTCACTCGATATGGTATGTATGTATATGTATATATCGTATACTATTTGGTGATTCTGAGTATAAGGTACGCAACCCTCGTCGACACACTCTCAATCTTTACAAGGTTGTTAACGAGACTTGTGGACGATAAATCCAACACCTCCTTGGGACATATGGTCGCCCTCCCGGCGATAGCAAAAGTTGCCGGATTTGAGGATTACCGTGTCCTCCCCTCTCTTTGGACCTCAGATAATCCTATAATATTCCAGCGCAACTTGTCTATCTCATCTTCTAGCTGCAGGATCTTCTCGTTAGTTCTCATGGTGCGTGCGTTATAAGTTGCCAGGCCGAGTCGTCTTAGGTGGCAATCGAACTTCCACCGGTGATTCTTAGTACCCCCTGCCTCGCCGTTACCATGGTTGACACCGTATCCAGGAATAGCGGGGCCGCCGGGGACTGGAGGTCGTCTCTTCGTTACTTTATTCATTCATGGTAGGTATATTGCCATAGTTGCCACACTTTGCGAGCGGGTTAGCAACCGCAGTTTTTTTATTGTAGTTTCATGTTATCAGAAGATGCTGTTGCACATCTTCTGCCTCAGTTTCCCTCTGTCGCCTCTTACGACACCCGAATATATAGAATACCGAATAAATAGGATAAAAATTAGGCGATTAGGTCAAATACCGAATAATATCCGGATCCAATAGCAAGTTTAATTTTTACCCCATAACTTTTTTCTGGGTGAACCGATTTCGATGATTCTTTTTCATTTCAAAGCTGGTGCTTCTCATGTGGTCCCATATAAGTTTAGTCTGACCAATAGTTTTTGAGTTTTTCTTAATAATTTATATTGAAGTCGGTTGTACAAAATTTTTAATTTTAAATTATGTCGTTTATTCTTCAATAGCCCGTAGCAGTCCATATCAGTATTCCGTAGCGTTAGCTCCATATAAGCCAATTAGCTTTGTATTATATATTAAATTCATAAAACTGACCGTCAAATTACGTGCTAATCCAACGTATGTTCATTATTTCTAACACAGAATACCGTGTATAAAACCCGAGACTTTTTACTGGTAACGTAAAGGCATTCTATCTTACCTCAGGGTTGACTGCATTTGCATTTTGATTCTTTATCAAGGATGAATGTTGGTGTCTATTCACTTACCATCTCAGGTGGAGGTGCTCTCGTTTGTTAAGCTTATTCTATAAAAATTATTCACTTTTATAATATAATAAGTCTAACTGCTGTATTATGAGTGGAATACGAATGGGTGGGTCAGCTCGACCGGGGAAGGTCCTCGTTCTCAGAGATTATTAGCGTGAAATAGCATTATAATGCTGCTAAGTTTTGTATGTAGAGTGACAAAATCTGGAGACCCTTCACTTGAACTGTGTATACGTTACTTTATTGCTCTTGTTGGACGATAAATAATAATCTATAAAATACCATTTCTCTCAGTTGCCTCGCCTGGCAGGCGAAGAGGTGAATGGCGAGTCCCACACCTTCGTTGTTGGTAAAATACCCACATTTCACAAGTTGATAATAAAGGATCTGTCCATCCATCCATCTATCGGAAGTCTTAAGATCTTCCTTTCATTTTAATATACATTTTTTTTAAATTATGATATAGGTACATGATATAGGAGTGTGAAAAGCTTGGTCAGATTTGTCCAGGCGCATTCTTAAGTAAATAAAAAATTTAACCAATAAAAAGCTAATCTTAATAATCATAGTTTTTTAGTTCTTGAATAAAAGATAAATTTACAATATTATTGAAAACCGTCAACGCCCTTAAAGCCTTAACAAACGAAATCTGTGAAAATAAATTACAGCGTGTTCTTGCACGATACACAGCCTGTAGGCTGAACTTGGACTTGACCTATTTGCAAAGTAAACAGCTTTTAAAAAGATTTCTGATACCATCCGCGAAGGGAACATTTTTTATACTCATCGTAAAGTTAGTTGGTCTTAGGCGTATTTAATTACCTACATACCTTGGTTATATATAAAAATGGATAACTAGATAAATAAGTCCTAGTCCGAACCGATAATTAAAATAATTATGTTCGAATTGCCTAAAACTATATTCAATTTAAAGTTTTTTTATATATTTTAAACTAATTTTATTCCGGAAAAATACACGGTATGTGGGAGATAACTACATGGCATTTCACATCATTCCACAAGTATAATTCCCGCTTAACACAAAAATGGCTGAACGGAACTTTAAAAAAATAGGAGAGATTTTCTAGGTCATGAAATAACATTTACCTTTTATCCCAAAAAATACACAATTCCTACAGGTTTTTAATTAGGAGAAATATAAATCGATTTTTATGTTTGTGTGTTTATTATACCTATATCTACAGGTAGATATGTAATAATGAGATTTTCAATGCAAACGATTCAGTAATCCTCTCCAGTTGTAGGATAAATAAAAGGGCGTATTATGAGAAGATGTAGCGCATAGAAGTCTACAAGGCATTAATAATTAATTAGTCCTAATACGAGTACGTGATGAACGAGCACATAGTCCATTGATGCTAGTAAGTGGATGCTATGGCCCATCGTCATCATCCTCGATTAATAATTAAATTGTAGATGTGTTATTACCCCAAGGCATAAGATGGCATGCTTTGTTTCCAGTAAAAAAGCCCTCTGGTTCTTTACACTTACCATATGAAATCTAGCTGCATTAAGCTGCTATTTTACGCTGGTATTCAATGAGTGCGTGGTCTTTTTTTTCGTACAACCATAAATATAGCTGCAGGCGGCTCTTTCACGTGTAAATTAAAATTTATATTCGAAATGTCTGATATGCACTAGGAAAGAATAAATAAATATGTATTTATGTCACGTCTAAAGTATATAATTAACAATATATCATTTAATTTTTTTTCTAGGTGGTATTAAAAAAACGGTATAGTTTCAAAATGATTGAAGGCTAAATGTTGCGTATCTTGTATGAAAATTGTGATGACAGGGCTAGGTTACCAGTAGCTTTATCATAACGTTAGCTATATTCATAGCGCCTATGAAAACGTGGCTCCATTGAGCAAGCAGTTTTGCCCTGGCGTTCTTGTCAGGCGCTCGTGTAAACGAAATGAATTTAACGTCAGTTCATGTTTACGATTTAATGTGCGGCAATAAAATATGATTTCTGTGAATTAAACATGCAAATATATAATCAGTTTTAGTATTATTTAAGTAAATCGTACAGTATTGAAAAAGATCGTGCAATCTTAGTGAAAATGTGTAAAATGTTAAACATTCACGAAGACAACGCTACATAGAAAATAAATTGAAAACGGCAGAGCGAAAATTATCAGGTAAGAGTTGTTACCCTTAAACACTTTTAAATTAATGTAAACGAGAGTATGTGATCGTAAAATGTTTTATACATATTGACGGAGTAAATTTATATAATTACATTATAATAAGTTGTTGAAAATGTACTTACTTTAAAATAATTATACATTATTATTTTTTATTTATTTAATCATTAAACACTACAAACTCCTACAAAAATAGTACCGGATTAAAAGGCGGAATTAATGCTAAACGCATTATCTGCCACTCAACCTTAGGGCTGTTATAATAATAAATTAAAATTTAAAATTTTGTACAACCGACTTCAATATAAATTATTAAGAATAACTCAAAAACTATTGGTCAGACCTTGATCATTTATATGGGACCACAAGTGAAGCACCAGCTTTCAAATAAAAAAAGAATCATCGAAATCGGTTTACCCAGTAAAAAGTTATGACGTACAAAAAAATGTACAGTCGAATTGAGTACTGTCTCCTTTTTGAAGTCGGTAGAAAATAAGACTGATACAGAGTATAGTAAATATAATTAAATGTATACTAACACGTACATATCTAAACAATACATAAAATTATAAAACTGATAATATATATACAACATCATCATTATTACAACACATCACAATATAGGCTTCCCCTAAGGAATGTCATAAAGCACGATCCTGGGCCACCTGCATCCATCGACTTCCTGCATCTAGTAACAGTTCGTCACCTCATATAGCAGATGGCTGCCCAAGCCCTACGCTTTGATTTCCGGTACGAGGCTGCCACTACACATAAATAAACACACACACTTACAAATATATAGATTCTACGAAGGTACATAATATACAGATTACACGAAGAAATAGATAACAATAATGATAACTGAGCTTAGTAATTTTGAACCATCTTTAGAATATGAGACCGAACGTTTTTCACAAATTATAAGGATAATTTTTGTTTCTTTTAAATCAAAGTGCGTGCCCTGCTTTCTTACGGTGTGAAAGGTTTAGAAAGCTAAAATAATTACAGGTTGTGATGCCATTTTAGTCCGCAGTGGTGAAAATGTATCTATTTTCTTTTGTTTGAAGTTGGATGCAAGTGTCCATGGAATGCAGTGGCCACTTACCCTTAGATGGACTGGTAGCTCGTTTGTCACTACAGTTTAATATAAAAAAAAAAATGAATTAACGTGCTGCGCTATAAATAATAAATAATAAACCTAGCAAACTAACAGCATAGCAAAGTGGCGAAACAATCAGCTTTGTAGCGGTTTCTAACGGTTACCGTTGAATAATCAGTTTCAAAATAGGAGGTTCAGATGCCTGGGTGATCCTGAAAACAGAATTTGAAAATTCGAAACTGTTCTCGAGATAATCGTGGGACAGACGGACAGACGGACAGATATCGTGAAATCAATAAGTGACTTCGCAAGCTTCGCCACTTAATAATAAATATTTGATACTCGTAATTACGTCTAATGATTAGCATAAACAAGTTGTTAATTTATGTAAATTAACCGGGTAATACTCGACACGAAGGTGCTAGAGATGACTAAATGCTAATAGATAACCATTACTCACAAAATCTTAAACGAAACAGAAGAAAAAAAGTAATATTTTTTAAAACAACAAAATAGGATTAGTAGTAATAGAGAGTGGAAGACAATTACGTATCAAATAGCGTAAATTGTTTCTCCACTCTCAGTGTGTAATTTATGAAAATTGTGTGAGCAATGTAAAATGTTTGTGAAAAAATTGGACGGTGTAAACTCCAGCGGAAACCAACAAAAAAATAGATAATACAGTTTTCTACGTGGTAGAGACATGCTGCAGCGATATTAATTGTATATTTGTAGCTCGAATAGGTTGACTCGACCGGGGAAGGACCCCGCTCTCACAGAATACCAGGTTCGTATGGCGAGTGTACAGAACCGGAGACCTCTTTTACTGGAAACGAGGCATTCCATCTTAGTGCTCACGGCTGACAACGCATCTTCATTTTGATTCGCAAGGATAGATGTAGATGTCTATGGGTCATAGCAATCACTTACCATGAGGTGGACAGACTTGTCACCCTTATTTTATAAATAATAAGATAATATCGGAAATGATGAGTTTGACTGATCATTTTCAATATTGTTTCGTACATTCGTAGAAAAGGAATTCGGCGTTGATTTGATTGATTCCTGACTAGCCTTGTTGCAACGTTTGCTTAGCTATTACCTAAACGCTTGCTTTTCTTTTAATACAACATTATTTACGTATTCCGTGTGAGAAATAATGCATGTGAATTATAATTAGAATTAATTTTGTGCATATAAAAGTTATATTTTGCAATGTTCTACGTTTGATATTTTATGAATAAAAATTGAGTGAGACTATAGAAAACGTTATAAAGCAACAATTTAAATTAAACTAGAATTTTAAGTTCTGCAAATACCCATACACCACATATTTCTAAATGTTCTGCGAAGCTGCCATACCGATATGTGGAACCTTTTCACACGACGCGGTGGCTCCATCGTATTCGTGTCATGGAACTTTTTTGCGTTAAATTTAGTATGGGGAATGATATTTTGATGAGGCATAGTGACTATACACATATAGACTAATGAATATTTTATTAGACGATAGCGGTCTAGAAGTTACTTGTCTGCTGAGTTGTGTCCTAGGTTAGAGTTTAAAGAAAACATCTTTCCTGGTCTATCACTAGCAATAAATTAGTGATATACTATAACGGTGATTTTTTTTATAGGATAGGGTGACAAACGAGTCAAAACGAAACACAGTCCACCTGATGGTAAATGGTTGCTGCGGCCCATAGACACCTACATTTATCCTCAACAAAGAATCAAAATGCAGATGCGTCATCACCCGTGAGGACTAAGATGGAATGCCTCTTTTCCAGTAAAATGGGTCTCCGGTTCTCTACACTCACCATACGAAACACAGCAGTGTCAAGCTGCTATTTTACGCTGGTATTCTGTGAGAGCGTGGTCCTTTCTCGATCGAGCCGACCCATTCGTGCTACAACTATACTACTAATATAGCTGCAGCATGGCTCTACCACGTAAAAAATTATGATAAAGGTTTGATCTTTATATATAAAAAATACGTGTCACGTTGTTTGTCCGCGATGGACTCCTAAACTACTGAACTGATATCAATGAAATTTTGCACACTGTGTGCAGTTTGGTCCAACTTGAGAGATAAGATAGTTTTTATCCCGCTAAATGACCCTCAAAATTTTTTATTGAGAATTTAAGGATTTTTATAGTAGTATAGTTGTATAATAGAGGTTCGCCGCTAACGGCAGAAAACGTCTGCCTGGCCAGCTAGTATATTATAAAATTCCTTTTCGTAACACTCACCCATGATCGTAGGGGTGTGGGGGGATACTGGGGGTCTTTTAGTCCTTTTAGTCCATGTAAAGAAGGCTACATTTAACTTTTAACTATTTTAAATAGCATAATATTTTTTTTATTTATTATAGAATAAGGATGACAAATTAACGAACACACATTCCGTCTGATAGTTACTGGATGCTTTGGCCTACAGAAATTTACATTTAACATCGATTGGGAATCCAAATGCAGATTACATTGTCATGAACCACCAAGACCAAGATGGAATGCCTCATTTCCAGTCAAAAATGGTCTCCGCTTCTCTAAACTCACCATACGAAATACACCAGCCTTATGCTTCTATTACACGCTAGTATTCTAAGAGAGCGTGGTCCTTCCCCGGTCGAACCGACCCGTACGTGCTAGTGCTACAACCATAATATAGCTGCAGCATGGCTCTACCGCATAAAGTATAGTAGTAACATAATATGTAATATTCGAATCCGCCATGACATGGGTGTTGTAAAGCGCTCGAAATGTCGCTTAAACAGTCATATGTTGAGAGACCAGAATGTACGGGTTCCCGAACGAGGGCGAACTTTACTTTTACAATAACATTTGAACTCTTTTTACTTTGCCTTTACAATAACTCTATTGAAGAACCTGGGGGCGGAGTTATACTTCTTTATAAGGATGTTGGTATTTACATCCCGGGCCGCTGAAGCGCCAGCCCAGGCCTGAAAACACTCCTGCTTACTGCGTGATGCAGTCTTAAAGGAGCGATCAAATCAAGGCTGAGATCTGCCTCCGATGGTTACGACACATGATGGAATAAGCAGTTCCATTCCCTGCAGTACCACATCAGTGACAGAATCAGCTCTGTTGCTGATTCTGTCACTGATGTGGTACTGCAGGGAATGGAACTTATTTAGCGAGAAGCAAACACGCCATGGGTAGGATGCATTGAAATGCTGCATTCCGTCCCTACCTGTAATGTTAAACACGGCAGCGGCTTGCAGAACGCAACCGCGATGGGAGCGTGAATAGCATAACACTCAGGATCAGACAATGGTCCGCAGAGCCGAGAGGGGCGTTGACGGAGATGATATCCGTCCGGATGAGAGATCAACAGAAGGTTCGATATGGAAAGTGCATGATCCTTCACATGTGGAATCCGCGTAGGCGAAGCAACCAGTTGTGTCAGACCATATGCAAAGGCAAAGTCGTAAACAGATCTTCCCGCATGATCGGTTAAACGTGAACCGAGCCATTCGTCGTGGTTTCCGTTTAAATCGCCAAGGATCACGATCTCTGCGGATGGAGTTGTTGTAGCAAGGAATCTGTAGCTATTTAAAATTAAACACGATCAAATTTGTAAAATTGTTTTGTGGATTTGATGTAATCTTGAACAGATCGTAGAATATCATCTTGCAGATATTGTTAACAAAATCCGCAGCTTTTACTTTCGTTAATGAAAATGATCACTGCTGATTAATAACAAGCTACCTCAACTTCTAACTTAATTTGAAGTGAGATAAGGGTCGAAGACGAAACTATATAATAAGCGCAAACAAAATGTATCCCTATTTCGGCTCAAATAACGTTTAATTTTGAACAAATTCAGCCTGTGTGTTAAATGTTATACTAGTTAGAGTTTTCAAGCACTGTATTTCTTAATGAATAAATATGAAAACTTATTAATAATGGGCTGTTAGGGGTAATAACTAATTTCTGAACTGCTAAATTAAAGTATTATTAAGCTAAATTTATAAGCGACAGTAGCATATTGGTAGGGTTTGTTTATATAAGAGAGGGGGCAAACGAGCATGCGGCTCACCTGATGGTAAGTGACTACCGCCGCTCATGAACAACAGCAACACCAGGAGAATTGCGGGTGCGATGCCGGTCTTTTAGAAAGGACTAGGCTCTTTTCTTGAAGGTCCCTAAGTCGTATCGGTCCCGAAAAATCGCCGGTGGTAAGCTATTCCACAGAGAGGTCGTACGCGAAAGAAAACTCCTAGTGAAACGTACAGTGGTGGACTGCCAAGCATCAAGATAGTGTAGATGGTATCGGGAATTTTGCCGACGAACCGCGAACTCAAAGGGTCATGGGTTCGAATCCGATATTCGACTATTTTTGTGGAGAACACAAGCATTTTCATCTTACCAGGAGCGGTTAGAGGGAATATTTATAATATAAATAGCATTGCTAGTATTTTTTATAATAAAAAAAAAACAGGTTACAGTCTCTAGCTAGGCATATATCTCCTTTTATCTACTGACTTCAAAAAGGAGACGGAACTCAATTCGGCTGTTTGTGTTTTTTTTATATGTGTTACCTCATAACTTTTTACTGGGAGAGGTGCGAGGTTTCTGTCACTGAGACAGATTGTCTCGTTCGTCTAGTGGGACTAGTTCGTTAATGGGACTTCTAATTATTTCTTAAGTTTATGCGAACATTACACATTGAATGAAAGTTTTTATGGATTTCGCGTTTTATTAACTTATTTTATATTCCCGACGTTTCGCGTACTTTAGATCACCCAAGGTTACAGCGGTACTCAGGTGTTCGATGTTCCAATGTCATAGTTAACCACGGCACTTTCAACTTGTATAGGATCCCAAGCAGATGGTAGCACCCAGATATTTTCATTATTGAAATTAGGATGTTTTTTGATCTTTTTTTAAGAGGCATTCCGTCTTAAGCCCTCACGGCTGACAACGCGTCTGCATTTTAATTCGCAAACGAAGATAGATGTAGATGTCTATGGGCCACAGCAACCACTTACCATCAGGTGTACTGTGTCCTCGTTTTGTCACGAAGATTTGAGTTCTATCAAATCTAGTGTAGTATCGGGCTATCCTGTACGTGCTTGCAGGCTGCAGACTTCTTTATCCATATCCATCTCATTTCTGGTCGGGAATAGAGAGTAAGCCCGTGCTTGCGCACACACTTGGCACAACTAGTCTTCGTTGAGAATGGCTGCCGTGATAGAAATTCGGTTTGGAGGACGATATTACTACTACTATGGTCAATTTAAACGAAGAAATCTAGCACTTTACACCTGTAATATATATACATCTGAGAGTAAAGATCACGCGAGTTAAGTGCTTTTTCCCCATCCCAAAAGTGACCAACGTGCATAAAGACGTTTTTACTTCAATGAACATTTATCCTATTGTTGTGAAATGTGCATGGTGTTTAAGCGACTTCTTTTTTTAAAGTGTGTCATGCACTAATTGCAATTTCTCGCCGCTCAAACTGTCTGTATCATTCTGGATAAACTTTTTATTAAACCATCGATAAAACTGAGATTCCTCAAGCTAGTTGACCATAGCAGAATATATGTACATCTGTATATATATATGAGCTACAACACACCCTTTTATTTTCGGATTTTTAGATAGTATTTTGCTTAAATGTAAAAATGTAAAGTTACAGCCTATATACGCTGCTGGGCACGGGTCTTCTCTCATTTCCGAGAGCGTTTTAGAGCAAGGAAATGTCCGCCGCGCTGCCCTAATGCATGTTGCCGAACTTCACATGTCTTCGAAATATATTTTTTTTTACTTTTCAGACATGCAGGTTTCCTTACGACGTTTTCCTTCACCACCGAGCACGTGGTAAATCAGCAATTAAAAATTGCAATTAACTATTTCATTGGTGCCGGCGGGTATCGAACCCAGGTTGCTTGCGTACTGTGAAACTTACAACGAGCGCTATCCATCTGAGCTACCACGGCTTAAATGTAACAGCTTATAAAAGTCTCTCGATTGAGCGTGCATTTTGGGCTCCAACAGTCTCCATTGGACTTCTCCAATACGACCCTTGTCTAAAATGTTCCTAAGGTTAGTGTACTTAAGAGGTAAAAAAATTAGGCGTTTAAAAAAATTGGTATATCCAAAAGAGCACACCTCGAACGGGACGGTTTACAATAGTGAAATTCAAAAGGCTTCCTAAGGATTAAAATCTAAAGCTAATAAAAAAAAAATCAAAGTGAAAAGTTCAGTTTTTCGAAAGATATCTTGTTCACATCCATACCGACCAACTGACGTGAAATTATTTTCAATTAACTTTTTTTAAATAATAATAATTATAATCGAAATAAATAAAAATTTTATGACTCGGAAGTATTAGTTGATATCTCCTCTTGCTATTGGTGTCCTTTGATTTGGTGACAATAATTTCTACGTTATCAATAGCATCTGGAGTCGGGCCTTTAATACTTCTATACACTACGTCTTAGGACTGACTACTTTTTTTTTTTTTTTTTTTTTTTATAGGAGAGGGGGCAAACGAGCATGCGGCTCACCTGATGGTAAGTGACTACCGCCGCCCATGAACAACCGCAACACCAGGGGAATTGCAGATGCGTTGCCGGCCTTTTAAAAAGGAGTAGGCTCTTTTCTTGAAGGTCCCTAAGTCGTATCGGTCCGGAAAAATCCCTGGTGGTAAACTATTCCACAAGGAAGTTGTGCGAGGAAGAAAACATCTTCTAAATCGCACAGTGGTGGACCGCCAATCATCCAGATGGTGTGGATGGTATCGGGAGTTCTGCCGCGATGTGCGTTCGTGAAATTTGGCGGCTGGGATTAATCCGAACAATTCCTCAGAGCACTCCCCATGGTAGATGCGAAAGATAATGCAAAGAGATGCAACATCTCTTCGCAGTGCCAATGAATCGAGCCGATCGGAAAGGGCTCGGTCGTCGACGATTCGAGCCGCTCTGCGCTGGATGCGGTCAAGTGGAAGGAGCTGGCACTGGGGAGCCCCTGCCCAGAGATGGGAACAGTATTCCATGTGAGGCCGAACCTGCGCCTTGTAAAGTTGCAGGCGGTGTGCCGGCATGAAATACTGTCCCGCTCTGCTGAGCACGCCAAGCTTTTTAGAGGCCAATTTGGCCTTCTCTTCCAAGTGACCACGAAACTGCACGTCACTCGATATGTCGACTCCGAGGATACCGATACTGGCTGAGGCAAGAAGGGGAGTGCCTTGAAACTGAGGAGATACGACAAAGGGGTTCTTTTTAGCGGTAAACGCGCAAACTTGTGTCTTCTGAGGATTAAACTGGACTAGATTTAGTCGCCCCCAATCCGAGACTTTGTCCAGCAAAGACTCGACTTCAGACACAAGTTTGTTCCGGTACTCGGCGACGTTTTCCCGAGAAATATTGGCCCGGCCGGTGTATAGAGCATCACCAGTGCTGTCATCCGCATAGCAATGAATGTTACCAGTTAGCAACATATCATTGATATGCAGAAGAAACAGCGTTGGTGATAGCACACAGCCTTGTGGAACACCAGCGTTAATAGGCTTGTAGTCAGAACATGCACCGTCTACAACGACCTTGATGCTCCGATCTGCAAGAAAGCTGGTGATCCAATTGCACAATTTCTCGGGAAGCCCATAGGAAGGCAGCTTCGAAAGAAGCGCTTTGTGCCAAACCCGATCAAAGGCCTTCGCAATGTCCAGACTAACGGCCAACGCCTCCCCCTTGGACTCTACTGCCTTCGCCCATCTATGGGTCAGGTAGACCAGAAGATCACCAGCTGATCGACCCCGACGAAAACCGTATTGGCGGTCACTAATCAGCTGGTGATCCTCAAGGTACCGGATGAGCTGGCAGTTAATAATGGATTCCATTATTTTGGAGAACAAGGAGGTGATCGCGATAGGCCTATAGTTGGACGGGTCTGAGCGGTCGCCTTTTTTAGGGATCGGGTGGACAAAAGCTGTCTTCCATGAATTCGGGACTACGCCTTGGGAGTAGGAGTACCGGAAAAGACGCGTTAGGACCGGTGCCAACTCCGGAGCACACGTCCTCAGCACAATTGGGGGGATTCCGTCAGGCCCACTCGACTTCTGGATGTCCAGGGAGAGAAGTGCTTTGCGAACTGAGCGCTGTGAGAATAGCACATCCGGCATGGAGCACTCACACCGCGGGATGGTCGGCGGTATTTTCCCCCCATCACCAAGAGTCGAGTTGGACGCAAAAAGGGAGCCTAAAAGGTCGGCTTTGTCTTTTGCGTCTTGGGCCAGTGAGTCGTCCTCCCTGTGCAGAGATGGTAGTGATGGCTTACAGAAATTCCCTTGGACAGCCTTGGCGAGAGACCAGAATGCACGGGTTCCCGAAGGAAGGCGAACTAGTTTCTCGCCAATTCTGCCTATGTGCTCTGACTTTGCCTTGGCAATAACTCTTTTGAAGGACCTGGAGGCGAAGTTATACTTCTTTTTAAGTGTGCTGGTGTTTACATCCCGAGTCACCGAAGCCGCAGCCCAGGCTTGATAACACTCCTGCTTACTGCGCAATGCAGTCTTACAGGAGCGACCAAACCAAGGCTGAGATCTGCCTCCGATGGGTACCACAGATGATGGAATAAATAGTTCCATGCCCTGTAGCACCACATCAGTGACAGAGTCAGCAACAGCACTGGGATCATCCGGCGAGAAGCAAACCCGTCCCCATGGGTAGGATGCAAAGAAAGACCGCATTCCGTCCCAATCCGCCGACCTGTAATGCCAAACACGGCGGCAACCTGCAGAACGCAACCGCGAAGGGAGCGTGAGTGGCACCATACTCCGGATCAGACAATGGTCCGAAGAGCCGAGAGGGGCATCGACGGAAACCTGATATCCGTCCGGATGAGAGGTCAGCAGAAGGTCCAACAGGGAAGGTGTATGATCCTCCACATCTGGAATCCGCGTAGGCGAAGTAACCAGTTGTGTCAGACCATATGCCAAGGCAAAGTCATAAACAGATCTCCCCGCATGATCGGTTAAACGTGAACCGAGCCATTCGGCATGGTGGGCGTTAAAATCGCCAAGGATCACGATCTCTGCGGATGGGACCTGTTGTAGCAAGGAATCTGTAGCCATTTGGACGTGGTCGATGAGTCGGTCTGTTTCGGCATTACCGCTATGGGACCTATAGAGGCACCCGTAGACGCGCGGATGGTCGTCGCTGTCTACGCGTAGCCAAAGGATGGACAGGTCCGAACCTTGAAGACTGCCGAGGCGTCGAGAACAGATGTCCTCTCTAACATACACGCAAACTCCAGCCCGAGGCACAAAGGAGTGCTCCAATTTGTACCCCGGGTAGGAGAGATACGAAATATCAGTCGGAGAGGAAACCTGCGTCTCGGTCAAAAAGAGCAAGGCCGGCTTCGCCGTCTCGAGATGGTAGTGGACGGCGTTTAGGTTAGAGTGAAGTCCCCTGATGTTGCAGAAATTCACGGATAGCGTGGCAGGGGTCGCCTTGGTATTGTTGCTCAGCTTGCCCCGAGCAGTTTTGTTTTTGAGCGGAATTTTGCCCCCCCCCAGAATACGCGGGGCAGCCTGAGCACCCACGCTCAGGATTGGAATAACATGGTCGTGGATGCTCAGCGAGGGATTCTCCAGGGGTACTGGTACCCTCCTGGGGTAGTCTATTGTCTAATTCCGCTACCATGTTGATGGGGGGGGGGGGGGGGGGGGGGGAATTGGGCCTCCGGCCACCTGCACTCACCAGACGAAACGCAGAGGCAGAGCCTCTACTTCACGCCGGTATTCTGTGATACTACTTCTATTATATGGAAATTATTTAATTCTGTTTGGTTCTTTGTAGTCGCCTTTAACTTTTTATTAAAAAAATCTAATTTTTATAAGCCAGTGTTCAACTAAATAAATAAAAAATACTAATTAAATCCTCAAGACTGCATTTTTTTCACGGCGGTAAGACTAGCCATATGCACAGGAAAGAATTACAGTGCCTAAGTGTAAGCGCAAGCACAAATGCACTCCCTGTTCCCTCACTATAGTAGCCGTGGTTAACTATGACATTGGGACGTCTATCACCTCAGTCCCCCCGTGACCATGAGTGCTGTAAAGTACTCGAAACATCGGGCATATAAAATAAGTTAATTCACGCGATAAAATCCGTAAAATCTAGTTTAAATTCACTGTGTAGTGTTCGCGTAAACATAACAAATCATAGTGCTATTATAGTGCATTGCTGCATTGTGGCATGAAGGGTCAGTATATTTTTTTTTATTCTACTAAGCCAGCGCTTATCTACCATCCCACCTGATCGTAAGTGGTGATGTAGCCTAAGATGGTGAAGCGCACTGACTTAACAAAAGCCTATTCACTCTTGCCTTGAAGACACCCACACTGTAATCGAATGGAAAGACAGATGCTGGCAACTTATTCCACTCCTTTGCTGTACGTATGATGAACGACGTGGCGAACCGTTTGGTTTGAATTCGTGGTAAGTCAACAACTAAAGGATGGAGACTGGCTTAATTACAGATAGTAAGGCTTTCAATCTTAGTCCTGAGCAGTGACAACGCATCTGTACCCTTCGTTTCTGACTTTCAGTTACAGCGAACAGTCACGACGGAGGCTAGCCATTTACGCTGGATAGTACACGAGTGTGTGCGCAAGCACAGGTGCACTCTCTATTCCCTCACACTCATAGTCCGATGGGACGGTAATCCGACACGACCGGAGAGAGGTCAGGCGCAGGAGCAACAGCTTTACGTGCTCTCTAATGCACGGGGGTGAAATACTACCAACTTCCTGACTAAGACTTATTAAGGTTCACATTTGTATGAATTGCAATAATTTGAAATTCTTCCTTCTCCGCGAACACGCCGTAAGCAGTCAACTACAATCCCACCAAGAGCTAAGTAGTAATAAAGGCCTAGATGGTAAATTACGAAGTGCTAGTGCAACAAAATCCTATTCATTCTCGCCTTGAAGACACTCACTTTGTAATTGGACGGAAAAACAGATGCTGGCAAATTATTCCACTCCTTTGCTGTACGCATTACGAAAGACAAAGCAAACCGTTTAGTTCGAATGTTTGGAATGCCGACAACAAAGGGGTGGAGACCCGCCGCGCGTCTGGTTGTCGGGTAGTGGAAAGGGGAAGGAGGAATTAAATCATGCAATTCCTGCGCTCCCGTTCCGGAATGTATTCTATAGAATACCGAGAGGCTGGCTACTCTGTGTCTATTCTCGAGACTGCAATGTTTCAACCAAATCAAGGTCAACCATAAGCCTAATGGCACACCTCTTCGCTGAGTCCAGTGCTGCTAGGTGGCATTCATTCAAGTATCAATTGATGGGTAGGGGAAGCCAATTTATGATATTAGCAATTGCAAGAAATCGGATATTAAAAAGAATATATATGTATATTTTTTTTTTATCTTTGGGTTAACAAATAGATCTCTACATATTCGTAGTATAAAATAAAATCGCTTACCGCCGTCTGTACACTTAGATCTTTTTAACTACGCAACGGATTTTGGTAATTTTTTGTTTTGTTTGAATGAATCCTGGGTGTAAGACAGGGTGACGTCATATCCCCGAAACTCTTTACCGCTGCATTGGAAGACGTTTTCAAGCTACTGGACTGGAAAGGATGCGGTAATAGCATCAATGGCGAGTGCATCACTCACCTTCGATTTGCCGACGATATAGAATCGCTGGAGGACCTAAGCACTATGCTCAATGAACTCAATAGTGTCTCCCAACGGATAGGTCTTAAAGATGAACATGGAAAAAACAAAAATCATGTTTAATGTCCACGTCACGCCTATGCCGGTAGTTGTTGGGAGCACTAAGCTCGAAGTTGTTGACGAGTATGTTTACCTGGGACAAATAATCCGACTAGGTAAGTCCAACTTCGACCGAGTGGTCAATCGACGGATTCAACTCGGCTGGGCAGCGTTCGGGAAACTACGACACATCTTCTCGTCAGACATACCTCAGAACCTTAAAACGAAATTGTACAACCAGTGCGTGTTGCCAGTGATGACTTACGGATCTGAGATGTGGTCCTTCACCGCTGGCCGTATGAGGAAGCTCAAGGTCGCTCAGTGAGCTATGGAGAGGGCTATGCTCGGTGTTCCTCTGCGTGATAAACTTAGAAATGAGGATATCTGCAGTAGAACCAGAGTAACCGACATAGTCCAACGGATTAGTAAGCTGAAGTGGCAGTGGGCCAGCCATATAGCTCGAAGAACCGATAACCGATGGGGAAGAAAGGTTCTCGAGTGGCAGCCTCGTAATGGCAGGCGAAGTGTAGGGCGACCCCCCACTAGATGGAGTAACGACTTGGTAAGACATGCAGGAAGTCGATGGATGCAGGTTGCTCAGGACCGTGCTTTGTGGCATTCCTTGGGGGAGGCCTATGTTCAGCAGTGAACTTGTGAAAGGCTGTAATGATGATGATAATGATGAATGAATCCTTAGATGGTTTAGATTTCGAAATCGCCCGTGCCAAGCCGGGGCGGATCGTTAGTGTATAATAATTATAAAGTGGATAAATCTAAACATAAAAACTGCTTAACTAATTATATATCCAACACCATCACGTATAATTTTTATACGTGGTAGAGCCATGCTGCAGCTATATTAGTAGTATAGTTGTAGCACGAATGGGTCGGCTCGACCGGGGCAGGACCACGCTCTCACAGAATACCAGCGTAAAATAGCAGTTTAACAATGCTGTTTCGTATGGTGAGTGTAGAGAACCGGATACCCTTTTTACTGGAAAAGAGGCATTCCATCTTAGTCCTCACGAGTGACAACGCATGTGCATTTTGATTCAAAACGAGGATAAATGTAGATGTCTATGGGTCTGAGCAACCACTTACCATCAGGTGGACTCTGTGCTCGTTTGTCACCCGATCCTATAAAAAAAAATCACGAAAGAAATACAATATGCTACTTTAATGTGCCTTAGTTACCGTTACCGTTACAGCCTATTAAAGTCGATTGCTGAACATAGGCCTCCCCTATAGATTGCATCATAGGGGGAATATTTGCCATAGTTGCCACGTTTGGCATACGAGTTGGCAACCGCAGTTTTTTATTTTTAGTCGTCATTTGTAAGACGCTGCTGCCGATCTCCTGATTTGTTTCCCTCTGTCGCCTCTTCAACATCCACGGGATGATATGGGGTAGTGGATATTTTTACACCATCACTACACGGTAAAATGTGTTTTTGTCTCTACAATATCTATACATCTATACAAATAAATAAAAATTAAATGTCGGTCTGTAATGTTAAAATAACAGCTTTCCACTAAATGCATATGAAAGTATATACTGCACTTATAACAAAATAAAAATAAAAATTGTTAGTCTGTCTGTCTGCTTATTCCGGCTAATCTCCAAAATGGCTAAACCGATTTTGACGGAATTTTGGCACTGGCAGATAGGTGATGTTATAAGGAGTATCTTGGGCTACCTTTATTTTCTACCGACTTCAAAAAGGAGACGGTACTTAATTCGACTGTATGTTTTTATGTGTTACCTCATAACTTTTTACTGGGTTAACCGATTTCGATGATTCTTTTTTTATTTGAAAGCTGGTGCTTCACATGTGGACCCAATATCGATTTGATCAAGATCTGACTAATAGTTTTTGAGTTATTATTAATAATTTATATCAAAGTCGGTTGTACAAAATTTTTAATTTGAAATTCTTAGAAATAGAATTAGGTTACGCGCATAAAAATTAAAACCCATTAAATCCAATCGTATAAAATCCCACGCGGACGAAGTAGCTGGGAATAGCTAATATATTTATATTTCTGCAAGCTTCCGTGGAATTCGTCTTTGAAAGATGCAACAAATAACATAGATATTATATTAAATATTACAAGTATTTTTAATTTAATTTTTAAATTTTGATTTCCGTAAAGCTACGCCTGATTTTATTAGTTATTATTTAAATATTATATCAATGTGAAATAATCTTTGTGCGATTTCATAATGCAGCGCAAATAAACGCGCTCACCAGCGCTGGTGCGATGTATTTTAGGGGCGAATAGTAACGAAGATAAAATAGAAACAAGTATTAAAAGGAAATATTTTACGACTTAAAAAAAATCAAAAATCAAAGGCACTCTTATAGTCTACAGGCGCAAGAAGAATTGACAGTCAGTCAATCAAAGTTTAGCCATCAGTACAATTTGCTGTATGTACATAGTCTGCACTCTGCACGCGGTATATCCCGCTTATTAACGAATGAGGCGGCAACGACTGGCTATGAGTTTTTTTTTTATAGAATAATGGTGACAAACGAGCACACAGTCCAACTGATGGTAAGTGGTTGCTGTGGCCCATAGACATCTACATCTATCTTCGTTTGTGAATTAAAATGCAGATGCGTTGTCAGCCTAAGATATCAGTCTAACTAAGATGGAATGCCTCTTTTCCAGTAAAAAGGGGTCTCCGGTTCTATACACTTACCATACGAAACACAACAGCATTAAGCTGCTATTTTACATTAGTATTTTTAATATTTTATATTTAATTACATTTATAGAATATTGTATATGTTGCAGGCAGTAAAAGGCGGTTTTTTTTTAATCAAAAAAAAAGTCATGTTTTCTGATCAAAAAACTTGAAATTGTTTACGTTTATGACAAAATCTAAGCTTAGATTAGGTTAGGTTTTTTTTTCTTAACTTTGAAGTTGTCAACGTTCAATGCGATATGCTTGCGGGATACAACAAACGCATTATTATACAGAATGATTATATTTATTTCTTGACTTGTCTGTGTTTTCGTAATAGGTATTAACTGTTTTAGTTTGTCTTAAAAGATTAGATTGATTTTATCATAAATCTAAATCAGTTTTAGTTTTTCGAACAACAAACGGGATTTTTTCAAGTTAATGATAAGATTAAGTAATAACTTTGTCTTCTTCCAGTTCTTGATCAAAAGCCTAGGTTTTTGATCTGACACCCGATTTCACCATAAAACTGCGACATATATATCGTCAGTTTAAAAATATTAATGGGATGAAATACAACAAAAACAAATTAAAAGAACATTATAGGTATGAAACTCTTTCTAAAAAGGAAGTACATATTTAGGTTATATATACCTAACGAACAATACGAAACAATATGCATTGTGCTGTGGACATGAAAATGATAAAAATAAACTTAAGTAAAATTGAAACAAGTCATCTAATGAAGAATACAGATATAACAATGAGAACCTCCTTATTTTTATGGCGGCGATATTTTTTGATGGCATTGACTCATTGGCATGCTTCTTTTTTACATCTCCAAGGGTCCATTGACCTTAGTACTCGATATTAATTTCAACTAATTTTGACGTACGAAACCCTAAAAAAATATGAAAGGAAAATAATATTTTAGTTTATTACGTTGAAAGAACGAATGGAATTCTTTCGTTTTTCACAAAATTCATATAACCCACTCGTAAGTAAAGATCTAATACGTCGGCGGCTGTTCTGTAATCGAGCTCTAATGTGGAACACATCCGCAGTTTCGAACAAGAGATTGTTCTGATGTTAATAGAGAATTGAAGATGAAAGTATCCTGTGTCTTTGTAAACATTACTTAAGGTGTTTACATTCTAAATAATTAATCAAATGAGTGCGTGCGTGATTCAGAACAGTGATTACAAAACCTTAAAAAGTGGCCAAGTGCGAGTCGGACTCGCCCATGAAATGTTCCGTAGCAGCAAGTAACATAATATAAAAGTTCTTGTAGTTCGTTGTAACTTTGATCGATGTTTTAATAATAGTGTATTTCATTTTATTTTTATATTTGAGTTGATTGAATGAGAGGTAATTTGCGGTTTACGATTTATGACGTATGAAAAAAAAAACTACTTACTAGATCTCGTTGAAACCAATTTTCGGTGGAAGTTTACATGGTAGTGTACATTATATATATTTTTTAGGTTTATCATTCTCTTATTTTAGAAGTGACAGGGCGGGGGGGGGGGGGGGACACATTTTACCAATTTGGGAATGTCTCAGGCGCTAAATAGAAACTAGAAAAAAATTTTTCTAAACTGTTCAGTTTAGAAAAAATGATATTAGAAACCTCGATATCATTTTTGAAGACCTAGATACCCCACACTTATGGTTTTGGTGAAAAAATATTTTTTAGTTTCAGTTCTAAGTATGGGGAACTCCCAAAATGTATTTATTTATTTATTTAACAATTTATGTACACACAAAGTAATATTACAATGAAAAATAAAAAAAAACAAGGATATTTTGTACAATTTATTGTTTTTTTTTTCTATTTTTGTGTGAAAATCTTAACGCGGTTCACAGAATACATATTATTATACATACCAAGTTTCAACAGCATAGTTCTTATAGTTTCGAAAAAAGGTGGCTGTGACATACAGACTGACAGACAGACATGACGAATCCATAAGGGTTCCGTTATTTGCCATTTGGCTACGGAACCCTTAAAAATAATTAAATTAATTATTTGCACTTATTAATAAAAATGTTACGTTATAACGTAGACATTTGGTAATATATAATATTATTACCCCATTATACCACACCACTACCCCATTTCATCACATAGGTGTCATAAGAGGCGACAGAGGGTAATAAAACAGGAGATGGCAGCAGCATCTTACTGCAAATAATAAAAAACTCTGTTTGCCAAACCGCTTGCCAAGCGAGGCAACTAAGGCAAATTTAAAAATATAAATATGAGGAAATTTCTGGGGGAGGCCTATATTCTCAATTTTAAGGCGCTGTTAATTCTCATGCTGTCTCTATCACTTTAGGTCAAAGTGACTGTGACACCACGAGACTTAACGGCATCTTAAAATTGAGTAGCGTTTGGGTATTTGGCCATAAGCCGCCTTCATGAAATAGTAGAAATCCCTACTTGTAGCATAATATTGTCTGAAACGTAGTAATTGATAATCTTATATCTTATGTCTTATATACACAGTAAATAGATTTGATAATATTATTTAATTTTGCAATCGTATTTAAGTTTATCTTATGGACTTGATAGGCTGCAATGGTAATGGTAGGTATGATATCTGAAGATTGTTTATAATATGTGTATATAACAGATATAATACTTATTTCTAGGCGGGTTTTGTGAGAAGGAAATTCCGCAATGCGTGTACCTGAGAACTAACAATTTAAATATTTGTAACTAGCGACGCGCTCCGAACACATGAGTAAAGCCGGACTGCGTCTGTGAGGTATCAATTCTATTTCACGATGAAGTTTTGACTTTGGTTGTTGTTAGCCGTGCACATACACATTGTGTTAGTGTGCGTAAGCTGCGGGCGCTCGGGAGTAGCGCCACATGAGTAAAGAAACCGACTACTCTGTGGTAGCGCTCCCAAGGCCTACGCACACTAACACAATGTGTATGTGCACGGCTAACAACAACCAAAGTCAAAACTTCATCGTGAAATAGAATAACTGTATCAATTATTAATGTGGAGTCCTTTAGATTTTTTAAAGTAACAAATTATTAGACTATGAGAAATTCCAGATAGATCTTACGGCTTCCGATATATGGCGCTATAACTACTTTGTTAACGACTAAGGTAAAAATCCCAGAACGGCGACGGGTAGCAGCGGCAAAGCTATATCGTTGCTCTAAAGACATCTGTGATCACTAATCCGCCCGGCTAAGCATCACGATTAAGGCATATCCAGCAGTACAGCAGTAGACTTTTACTTTTACAGACAAACAAAAATTACAAAACTGCTATTGATGTCTTAGGTCATGAAAATAAACTCTTGAGCTGAATAAATAAAACCGGCCAAGTGTGAGTCGGACTCGTGCATGAAGGGTTCCGTACTATCATAATACACGTGTATTATGATAGTACGGAAGTTTCTAGTAGGGAAGCCCCTTTTAATTTTTAATTGATTTTAATTTTTATTATATGTTATTAAAGCAGCAACAGAAATACACATTCTGTGAAAATTACAACTGTCTACCTATTACGGATCATGAGATACAGCCCCCTGACAGACAGACGGACGGACGGACGGACAGACAACAGAAGCTTAATAATAAGATCCCATTGGTTACCCTTTGGGTACGGAACTCTAAAAGCAGTTATTTCGATATTACAGAAGGCCTTTTAGGCCATTAACCTGTGGGACGACCTATGTTCAGCTGTGGACTTGTATAGGCTGTAATGGAATTTCTGGTGTTACTCATACTATTTTATGCTTCAAGTACCACTTGAAAGCGATAAGTGGGGCAGGTAATGATGCAGCGTCAGATATGCGGTGACAGTCACAATGTTACCAGTTACGAAAAAATAACAAATTGCGTTGTACACAATGTAAGCTATAGCGGTGATAAGAAAGGCGCCGTAATAAAAACCATTGAAGCTATTAATATGAAATTTGCAGACGCTTTAGCTTACAAGCCTGGAATAAATTTAGTTTTTGCTTAATTGTTATATCTCAAACGGTTCTGGGCGTTAATTATTCTAAAGTCTGAGTATAGGCGTTACTAGGTGGTATGTCTTCTTTTTTGCCTAGAAGACTGTCTAGGTAGAGAAGTTAAGTTAAGAAAAATGTATACGTGGTAGAGTCATGCTGCAGCTATATTAGTAGTATAGTTGTACCACGAATGGGTCGGCTCGACCGCGGAAGGACCACGCTCTCACAGAATACCAGCGTAAAATAGCAGCCTAACACTGCTATGTTTCGTACGGTGAGTGTAGAGAACCGGAGACCCTTTTTACTGGAAAAGAGGCATTCCATCTCTAGTCCTCACGGGTGACAACGCATCTGCATTCTGATTCGTAAACGAGAATAGATGTAGATGTCTATGGGCCACAGCAACCATTTACCATCAGGTGGACTGTGTGCTCGTTTGTCACCCTATCCTATAAAAATAAGTTAAGTATAGATATATAATTTATGGATGATAATAATCCCTGAGAATGAGGAGATCGCTACCAAGCAATTTAAATTGTTTTGTGTTGTTAATTGTGTAACACACAGAAATATATTTACGTAAGGACTAATTGGGCTCAGGGCGGCAATATTGTGAGGCGGAATTTTTTTTTAATCATTCATAAAAATTAAAAAGCGTTTCATCTAAAATTAGCAGTTAATTTAATAAACATTTTTTCTTTATAAAAATTATGTTATAAAATATTAAAATGAATCTATCTATTATCAACATTTTTCTTAACTGCCCTCAATTACGCTTTTCACCTTTTTAATTTAGGTGACACTTGAACATGAACCCGATTAGAAAATAAACTTACACATTCAGATTATTTATCAGTAAGTAAATCATTTCATTTGTACTTTTTAATATTGACAGTTTCTTAAATTCGGTTTTGAAAAAAATGCCGATTTTAAAAGTTCGCCCTAAAATATTTTTATGATAATTATTGAGTTCAGTTCAACTTCAGATCGCTTAATCTGAAGTTGTGTTTGAAACAAAAATAAGTTCTTAAGTCACATAAATTAATAAACTCAAATTATGAATTTTATTATTACAGATAGACTGTGTTAGTAAATTAGCTAACTTATGAATGCGAGTATTGAAAAAAATAGTAAGACTTAACTTTAAACTTAATATTGTATTACACTAGCTGTTCCCGCGACTTCGCCCGCGTGGAGTAATTTTTCGCAGAACCCTAAAATACTCGTAAAAGCACCCCAAGTTACCCTTATAACATCAGCTATCTGCCAGTGTGTATAAATATTGACAAATATTAACATTAATATTTATACGATATTAACGTCACTCAATTGTTTTGCCTTCCCGGAACCCCTCCACTAACACTTATACGTGGTAGAGCCATGCTGCAGCTATATTAGTAGTATAGTTGTAGCACGAATGGGTCGGCTCGACCGGGGTAGGACCACGCCCTCACAGAATACCAGCGTGAAATAGCAGCTAGGTGCTGTTGTGTTTCATATGGTCAGTGTAGAGAACCGGAGACCCTTTTTACTGGAACGAGGCCTTCCATCTTAGTCCTCACGGGTGACAACGCATCTGCATTTTGATTCTTAATTGAGGATAAATGCAGTCTATGGGCCAAAGTATCTACTTACCATCAGGTGGACTGTGTGCTCGTTTGTCACCCTTATTCTATATAAAAAACTTCAGTTGCCTATGATACCTCTCCGGCTCTAAACCGATGTCAGAGTTAACCCGGAGTACCTTCAGCTTTATTAATTATTAATTTTGGTCTGATCTACGCAGAATGAACTTACTGTGTCTTGAAGTCTTGCAGTGGTATGCTTGGGCTTAGTTTTAATTTTATTAATTACAGGATCCCAAGCAGGTGGTAGTACCCAGCCTCCCTCTCTATTGAAATTAGGATGTTTTTTAATTTCAATAGCCTCACGTATAATCCTTGGCAGGAATCGATGTTCTTTCGCGAATCCCGCACGGAAAAAGTATTTTTATGGCCTACAAGTAAATGTTCCGGGTCTGGATGTTTGCCCTCATGCAATTTATGTTTGTAAACAGCCTCCACGATAAAGGAGAAAATCCTAGTGCGGGGTTAACGGTTTTTAAAAAAGAAAAAATATTAAAAAAATCGGGGCTTGAAGAATGTTCTAATAGAAGCTCGCTTCAAGATGTAGCCAATCTTGTCAGTGACACCTCTGACATATGGTAGTACAGCAGGCACACGCTCGACTGTGGCCGGCTTCACTCGGTCACTGTGACGTAGGCGCGGAACCCGAAGCTTGTTGTCGTACAGAACCTGCTTGACGTACTGAAGCTCGGTGGCCAGGTGTTTGCTGTCACAGATCCCTCGTGCTCTCTGTAACAAAGATTAGCCTACGGTGGCTAACTGTGAAGGATGATGGTGGGATTCGCTGTTTAAATATCGGTTTGTATGGGTCTTTTTTCTATACACAGTGTGACCTATGGTGTTGTTAGGATTTAGAATGACTAACACATCTAGGAAAGCTAAATAACTCCATAGTAAATTGGAATTAAAATGTTCTAAAAATGCAGTTACTTTGTCTGATGGTAAAATTGTGAAAGTATCATCTACGTACCACTTGTGGAACCTTGGGGTTACTGGTGCAGTAAGCAGGGCTTTCTCCTCAAAGTTCTCCATGAACCATGGGTGTTGTAAAGCACCTGAAACGTCGGTAATTAATAAAAATACGTTAATTAAACGCAATAGATTTTTACTTAACTTATTTTTTTATTGTAGACTTTTATTTAACTAAATGCAAAGTGTATTTAATTTTTTGAATATTTAATAAATAATATACTAAATTATTTAATATATTTAAATTATTACTAAGGTATAATTGCGATAGCCAATGCAAATAGGGCGGCCAATTTAAATTAAATAGCCTAGGGCGGCTCTGAAACTAAATATGTCACTAGTAACATAATATCGACGGCCCCTAAGTACATACTGACTAGGAACAGCTGCAAAAATTGAATTTTACAGGAAGGCGGACGCGGCGGTTTGAAACTTAAAAGTAAAATATTTTCTTTGCTATTGAACAGATTTCAATGAAACTTGACAAAGTGGTTTATAATACAATTGTGCAAGTTACGAGTGACCGCTTTTAGCTATAAAGTGTTGTATTTTAGTTTTTTATGTAGTTGTCTTTGTTATTATACAAATGAAAAGTAAAACATCTACCACTTATCCGGTTTCGATGTTTAGCGTTAAAGAATATCGCCATTCCTGTGTTTGTTTTAGCGATAAGTATTTATAAATATAAATTTAGCTCTTAAGTATAGTATAAAACTTTACTGTCGCCTTATGATCGAAATTTACTTAACTTTTCAAATATCTTATTTTCCCGTTGTAATTTTTTGTGCTTATAAGAAGTTACATATGTGCCACTTAAACGTTAGACTGTAGGATGTATAATAAACAAAAACTCAATATAAGGCATATTTAGAATAATATTTATTATTAGTCAAAAAAGACATACACAACTTAATTTAAATATATTAGAAAACAATAAAAAAATGCGTGAGTGTCGTGGAACACTCGGTTGGAACGAAGTACCTTTCGTATTACATTATTATTGATAAACGTATTATATTATTGATTAACATATACAAATAAGTAAATGAATTACTAGCGTCTATTAAAATGAAGCGTCATTTAAAATAAAATAATATTTCTTTCATGGCAAGATAAGAAAAAGTGGGGAGATGGATATTATTCCATTACTCTTCCTCATAGCACAGAATAAATAATAGTACTAACGTACAGAAGTTGATGTTGACTGCTTGCCGACGTTTTAATAGCCTATATAGTTATTCTTAATCAGATAAATCGCGCACGCAAGCTAAATAAAGCTTTATCGCTGCGCGCGAGTATCCGTATTACGTTGCATCTTTTCTCCTCACTACGTCACAACGGACTTTCCGTGGTTGCTAAGGGCTGTTAATAAAGAGTACAAAAATACACTGTGAAATGGTAAGTTACTTAGGTAAAGTTCCTATGCTGACTATCATCGACCATATTATCTACTATGTGAGTTCTGTGATCCCCAACGCATGCAATTTGCAAGGCCATGCGTCGGGAATGCTTGGTTTGTATAGGTAGATATCGTAAACAACAAATAAACCCGAAATACGATTTCTAACAGAAATATGATCGTAATCTACTTAGTTGAAAATCTTGTAAACAAAGTTTTAATTTCATTATTTTGTGCTATTATAACTTAAAATATTTTAATTACAAAGACGAGTATAGGTATGTAAGTAGGTACTTGGGTAGTGAAGTAAGTTTCAACTAAGTTTTGTAATATAGTACTTAGGTATTACTTCTGTAGTTAAATTACTACTTAATTATTTTTTCGCGATAAGTACATATCTAACAAAAAATTAAATAAATTTACCTTTCATTATCCTTCGGTTACTCAAAAAATGATATATCGGAATCCTTTTAATTGTTCATTAAGCATCCATCCCCGCAACAATTATATTAGGAACGACGTTTTGCCATTATAATTTATCAAATAGATAGGTAATATACAGATATATTATTCTTAAATTACATTAAAACTTTTTCAACTATTTTATCCTACAATTAAATATACTAAATACTAAACACAAAGTATATATATTTACAAAAAATTATTTACGTAAAGAGCGTTAAAAAAACTTTAACATTCAATCGTATAGAGCGCGCTAGCCCCGACCCCTATCTACCCCTGGGGCAGCTCGCGTTTGTAGGTAATTATTTCACGCAGGTCGCAAGAGTGACAGAGGCCTGCTTATAGCCGCCAAAGCTGTCGACACTACGTCAGAAGGGGTCGTGACGGAATAATCTTACACTTTTTCTCGCCGAGTCCCCATCCGTTAAATTCTTACCGTTCGATAAGAAACTTCGTTCGTAAGAGAGAAATATCTTTTCAATCAACCTTGCAATCTTGATTGAAAATAAAAATTAACAAAACCTATAATGTTCTTTAATTAAATACGAGTACAACGTGAACAGTTTTAGGATTTATTACACTTATTATGAAAAAAAAAATGATATAATATTAAAAACTTACTGTATCTTCTAAAACTACAAGATAGTTGCGTTTTTTGTCCGAAAAATTAAGCTTACATTTATTGTGACATCCTGGTCGGAGGTTTTTTCCAGGTTATTAATTTCCGTTATTTGATGAGTTTTTCTAACCATTATTTAACAGTATTTTTCTTCTCATATTTTATACAATTATCTTTTAGAACTTGTCTTCTTTTATTGAGTGTCTATTAGTGTCTATTATATGCGTCTTTCTTTTCTTTCTACCGATTCTATTAGATGGTGCAGAGCATTCACTTGACGTTTCGAATGCATCCAATATTTGATGTTGATCCTATACGAAGAGACGATCCACTTTTTAGACTCAAAGGTGCATCCAATATTAAGTCTATATCGGGTTCAGGATTTATCAAACGCAAGTATTTATACTTTTCTCCAGAAAACCACTGATTTTTGTTTGTGTTGGGCCAAAACGATTGTAATGACTGGGGTCTCGATCTTTCCGTAAATAAATTGTTCTTCCTAGGTTGTGAGGGTGTCAATGACTGTCCAACAGATAATTTGTTTAAAAACAGAGCAGAATGTGGCCAATTTGTTTTAAGGGTCGGGGGTGCAATTTAGATCTGGGTTTATTTATAGCATCTCTGCCGTATTGAGCAAGTATTAGAGAGAAATATCGAGCTTATTTCAGATTAATATCATAACGTTTATAATTGTTTACAGACTCAAAGAGATTTTTTTGAAGATATTGATTGTTAGCATCGTCCAATTCTAACATTTCGTGGAGATCATTAAAAATTTTTTTTAGAGTTCGTTCTGTCGCTATCGGATACTTGTTCACCACTTTCAAGCAAATTGTTAGACTGCTCGAGGATTTCCCGATTTTGTACACTCAACAAATATCATAATTATTACAATTAAGTCATTCGATAGGATAACTGTCTGATCCTATAATCAAATATAACATAGACTAACAAAGACAAATTATATCTCGGATAATATAAACGTTTAATCTGATTGAAATGTAGTTATTGTTGATTGGTATTATGCTTAAACTAAATCGTTAAAAAATTATTCATATAAACACTTACCATCTGAGGACTGAGCTATCTTTTTAGTTACATTTATCAAATCCTCAGTGTTCGAAACATTGTTATTTATTGCGTTCTTACTGCTACATTTAATATTTATTTCGTGGACCATACGTTTTTTTTATCATTAACCGATAGTCGATAACATTTAAATCAATTATTTTTAACAAACCATCAAAAATGGACATCGATCGGTCCACTGTTTGTTAAAGGGAGAAAGAGACAAGTGGTAGCTGTCTTTTTAAGTAGAGCGATGGGTGTGCGCCCTCCTTCTGAAAAATCATGCTAGCTGTCTCATTCTATGATCATTTATCTCAATAATTACAGCGGATATCAATTTTTTTTTATTAAATTGGGTTAAAATTTGTTTTATCTAGACACTATTTAGCAAAAACCATTTAAAAAAAAATATAGTTGTTCTTATTTAATTAAGGACCGTCGATTCTGTTCTTCCCAAGACAGAAGTTTTTTCCAAGGTAGTAGTAAAATAAATAATTAAAAATTAAAATTTTTGTACAACCGACTTCAATATAAATTATTAAGAATAACTCAAAAACGATTGGTCAGCCCTTGATCAAATTAATATGGGACTACATGGAAAGCATCAGCTTTCAAATAAAAAAAGAATCATCGAAATCAGTTCACCCAGTAAGAAGTTATGAGGTAACACACTTAAAAAAGACAAACAGTCGAATTGAGTACCGGCTCCTTTTTGAAGTCGGTAGACAAAAGAGTGACTTTCAATAATTATTATTTACGGGCGATCCGCCCCGGTTTCGCAAGGGTGATTTCTAGATCTCGACAGTAGCGCCACCTACCGGGTCCAAATGTGAATCTAAACCATCTAGAGACTAATTCAAACGCTCACAAAAATTTCATCAAAATTGGTCGAGCCGTTTTTGAGTTTTAGCGAGACTAACGGACAGCAATTGATTTTTATATAGTACTAGCTGTCTTTCGCGACTTCGCCCGCGTGTAATTTACTACGATTTCATGGGTTTTAATTTTTTTCGCGGAACCCTAATTATTTTTCTGAAATAAAAGTATCTTAAGTTACTCCTTATAACATCAGCTATCTGCCAGTGACAGTCCCGTCAAAATCGGTCCAGCCATTTCGGAGATTAGCTAGAACAAACACACAGACAGACAGACGAAATTTTAAAAATTTCTTTTTTGTTATTAATACCGTATATATTTTCATATGCATTTAGTAAAAAGCTGTTATTTTAACAGTACAAACAGACACTTCAATTTTATTTATTTGTATAGATAGAGATAGAGATAATCTACGAGTATGTATATTGAATAAAAAAGTTTCTGTTTCTGTTTATATAGATAATAATTTATTGTAACATCAAAACAAAAATTAAGAAAGAAAATAAAATACAATGTTAAAAAGTTTATCGCGCTAGGCAGCTTTTAGCGATAAAGGCGTCTAACCGCTAAATTTTTCTCTAAATTTTTTTCAGACAACCTTACCACCCTCTTACCTATTTTTACCGCCAAATAGCAGTGCTTACGTTGCTATGTTCCGGTCTGAGGGGCATTGAAGACCAGTACCTATAGTTACTGGCTGTGAGGTTTTCCATCTTAGTCCTTAGGGATGATAATCTGTAACCTTTGTTGTATGAAGTTGGCTGCAGGTGTCCATGGACTTCAATAGCCACTTACTATCAGGTGGACTGTAAGTTCGTTTGTCACTTTAACTTTATAAAGAACTAGCTGTTCCCCGCGACTTCGCCCGCGTGGAATTTACTACAATATCATATTGAATAAAACTACTTTTACGGGTTCTATCACGTTTAGTTAAGTTATTTAATTAAACGCGATAGAATTCGTAAAAATAAGTAAATTAAAAAAAATAAGTTAATTAAACGCGATAGAATCCGTAAAAGTAGTTTTATTCAATGTGTAGTGTTCGCGTAAATATAAGAAATCATTATACAATTTCATGTTTTAATTTTTTTGCGCGGAACCCTAATACATTTTCCGAAATAAAAGTATCCTAAGTAACTCCTTATAACATCAGCTATCTGCCAGTGAAAGTCCGGAGTCCATTTTCGGAGATTAGCTGGGACAAACAGACAGATAGACAGACAAAATTTTTAAAAATTGTTTTTTTTTAGTAACGTATATATTTTAATATGCATTTAGTAAAAAGCTGTTATTTCACCATTACAAATAGACACACACAAACAGATTTTTATACGTGGGTTTATATTGATAGAGCCATGCTGCAGCTATAACAACTTAAAGCCATGATGCAGCTAATAGCAACTTAAAGCTGCTGTGTAGCTACAGTGTATGGTGAGTGTAAAGAACCGGAGACCAATTTTACTGGAAACGAGGCATTCCATCTTAGTCCTCACGGGTGAAAACGCATCTGCATTTTGATTCGCAAACGTGGATAGATGTAGATGTCTATGGGGCACAGCAACCACTTACCATCAGGTGGACTGTGTGCTCGTTTGTCATCCTTATACTATAAAAAAAATATAGATAAGAAAAAAAATCAGAATTGAACGAATTTAAAGAATGGGGAGGTTTATAATTAGAATGTGTTTCTTTTTGTTTGTATGTTACGCAATATCTTTGCTAATTGTGAACCGATCTTAATGATTACTACAATTTTACTCGTAAGTGTGGAAAAATAGGGCATGAATTTAACGTAATTTTTGTTACCTTGAGCTTGTTGTATTGCTTTGTCCACTTAGAAGGGTCAAATAATTAAAAATTTTGCATGAAGCAACTGTGTTTTGAAGATTGCGTACTAATTTTGAGCAAGCAGACCTTTAGCACACTTACCAACATTAAATATACAACTTTGTCAAGTAGTTCAACAAATTCTACGTAAAGTTAGTTTGTGAATATGTTATGTGATTGTTGGGAAACGGGATCGTAATATGTTGGTAATATGTGTTCGTGCTCTGGTGCTTAGAAAGCACGATTTTTGTGCAATGGATTCTGGCTGTGTATCTCAGTTGGAACAAACATTTGTGCAAAAACTTTAGATCATCAAAAAAGATGGACATTACGTACATTTCAACTGATGCCGAAACCAAGCCGAAACCATGCTCAACTTATTGCAAGAACAAAGTACTCACGCACACGTATGCATTTGAAACATTTGCAACTAACGAAATGGTTTTAAGTGCAATGTTAGTGCCCAGCAATTGACTTACCTATAGGCTGATATAGAAGAAGGAAGAAAGATGTGTGCGTGAGTGTGCGTCAAGAAGTTGAGAATGGTTTCGGCATCATTGGAAAGGAACGTGTATGTGTTGTTCTATCTATATTTCTTACTTAGTGGAAAGCAGAAACAAAGTGTTTTTTCTTTTCTTTCCGTGTCTGATACAAGACCACTTCCGATCATATCCCTTAGGTTCTGTATGTGATATGGGTAAGCTACAGAGGAAATGTGCACCTGGGCTTGCGTATATACTTCTGGCACTATGTATTCTGCGCAGCTTATAACTAGTTTTAAGGCATTCCATCTTAGTCCTCGGTTGGAAAATACATCAGTTGCCTTCTAAGTAATTTAAAAACAAGTTGGATAGCTACTTTAAAAAAATAAATTATTTATTTTTTATGGGATAAGGGTGACAAACGAGCACACAGCCCACCTGATGGTAAGTGGTTGCTGTGGCCCATAGACATCTACATCTATCTCCGATTAAGAATCAAAAAGCAGATTCGTTGTCACCCGTGAGGACTTAGATGGAATGCCTCGTTTCCAGAATATAGGGTCTCCGGTTCTCTACACTCACTATACGAAACACAGCAGCGTTAAGCTGCTATTTTACGCTGGTATTCTGTGAGAGCGTGGTCCTTCCCCGGTCGAGCCGACCCATTCGTGGTACAACCATAATATAGCTGCAGCATGGCTCTACCACGTTTAAAGTTAGTACTTATAAAAAAAAACATTCTCACTCGGTAGAAGTGAAACCTTCAGAAAAGTAGATAAGAGTTGGGAGGCTGCGAAACACCGCACGAAGAGGAGATCGAGACAATAGGACATACTGTATACTGTATTCTATCTCATTCTCCCGCAGGCTAAATCCTATAGATGTATCTGTTTGTCTCTTTTTAGTGTCACTTTTTCGTTTCATTGAGTTTCAAATCACAACGATTCTAAAGAGACAATAGGACATACTGTATATTGTATTCTATCTCATTATCCCGCAGGCTAAATCCTATAGATGTATCTGTTTGTCTCTTTTTAGTGTCACTTTTTCGTTTCATTGAGTTTCAAATCACAACGATTCTAAAGAGAATATAGGACATACTGTATATTGTATTCTATCTCATTATCCCGCAGGCTAAATTCTATAGATGTATCTGTTTGTCTCTTTTTAGTGTCACTTTTTCGTTTCGTTGAGTTTCAAATCACAACGATTCTAAAGAGACAATAGGACATACTGTATATTGTATTCTATCTCATTATCCCGCAGGCTAAATCCTATAGATGTATCTGTTTGTCTCTTTTTAGTGTCACTTTTTCGTTTCATTGAGTTTCAAATCACAACGATTCTAAAGAGACAATAGGACATACTGTATATTGTATTCTATCTCATTATCCCGCAGGCTAAATCCTATAAATGTATCTGTTTGTCTCTTTTTAGTGTCACTTTTTCGTTTCATTGAGTTTCAAATCACAACGATTCTAAAGAGACAATAGGACATACTGTATATTGTATTCTATCTCATTATCCCGCAGGCTAAATCCTATAGATGTATCTGTTTGTCTCTTTTTAGTGTCACTTTTTCGTTTCATTGAGTTTCAAATCACAACGATTCTAAAGAGACAATAGGACATACTGTATATTGTATTCTATCTCATTATCCCGCAGGCTAAATCCTATAGATGTATCTGTTTGTCTCTTTTTAGTGTCACTTTTTCGTTTCATTGAGTTTCAAATCACAACGATTCTAAAGAGACAATAGGACATACTGTATACTGTATTCTATCTCACTCTCCCGCAGGCTAAATCCTATAGATGTATCTGTTTGTCTCTTTTTAGTGTCACTTTTTCGTTTCATTGAGTTTCAAATCACAACGATTCTAAAGAGACAATAGGACATACTGTATACTGTATTCTATCTCATTCTCCCGCAGGCTAAATCCTATAGATGTATCTGTTTGTCTCTTTTTAGTGTCACTTTTTCGTTTCATTGAGTTTCAAATCACAACGATTCTAAAGAGACAATAGGACATACTGTATACTGTATTCTATCTCATTCTCCCGCAGGCTAAATCCTATAGATGTATCTGTTTGTCTCTTTTTAGTGTCACTTTTTCGTTTCATTGAGTTTCAAATCACAACGATTCTAAAGAAATTTTCACTTCAATTAAGAACAAATGAAGGGCACAGGAAAAGAAGGAGCTCATTAACATTCTCATTGTTTCGAGTAATTAAAGAATTAAACCTAAAATTTCAATTTCTACACTTACAACTCTACTAGAATATGATTTGTACCCATATAAAAAAGGAACAGTATATATTAAACATAATATATTGTTATTTTAAAAGATTGGGTTTAAAAATAAACAACAGTCTGTAATTTAATTACCTAACTCCCAAATGTAAAAGGCAAGAAGGTGCTCATTGTCACAATGATCTCCTTTTTACATTTTACAAATTAATTGGTGATCATAAACAATGTCTAATTACATAAACACACTAATGAAATAAAATACATGTTAATTAGCATGAAATTTATTTGTGGGGTAAGTTAATATATTCGGGTAAAATTAACTTTAAAGATGAAAAAAGAACCGGGGCCCTACGAACAGCAGTAACTATGATAACTATGAACTATTGAAATGTTGGTGCGAGAAGACCTACGAATCACATATACGGACATCGAAAAGATTGTAGGCATTAGTTCGGGCAGCATTCATACCATCCTACATCAACATCTTGAAGTGAGGAAGCTTTGTTGTCGATGGATCCCCCGTTTACTCTCCGAAAGCGAAAAACATACTCCTGTCGATTGGTGCCATGAAATGCGTCTACGTTTTGAAAACGGGGCATCTAGGTGTGTTTCAGAAATCGTTACTGGTGACGAGACATGGATTTATCAATATGATCCGGAAAATAAAAGGCAATCATCGGTATAGGTCTACTCAGAAGGACAGTTACTGACAATACTGCAAAGACCTCGAACGTCGGCAAAAAAATGGTGGCTAGTTTTTTTTCGCGGAGCGGACATTTGTCGACGTCAATGCTATAAAATTGTAGATCAGTCAACTCTGAATGGTTTTTTTATAGGATAAGGGTGACAAACGAGCACAAAGTCCACCTGATGTTAAGTGGCTGCTGTGGCCCATAGACATCTACATCTATCTTGTATTACGAATCAAAATGCAGATACGTTGTCACCCGTGAGGACTAAGATGAAATGCCTCGTTTCCAGTAAAAAGGGTCTCCAGTTCTCTACACTCACGATACGAAACACAGCAGCGTTAAGCTGCTATTTTACGCTGGTATTCTGTGAGAGCGTGGTCCTTCCCCGGTCGAGCCGACCCATTTGTGCTACAACCATTATATAGCTGTAGTATGGCTCTACCACGTATGGTATACTACAGTTGCATTACCCAAAGCGTTTCAAGCTGTGTGGGAGAGAAGACCAAAGACCGGGCTTCGGAGAATCATGCTGCATCACGATAACGCCTCTTCACATACCTCCCTTAGAACAAAAGCATTTATTGAGGAATCTGGTGTTGAAGCCGTGGCTGCCTACGAAGAAGCGATTTCCGACCTGTTAGATCAAGATTGACAAAAGTGTTTTCAGAGTTGACTTAGGCGAATGGAACTTTGTATAGAGCATGATGTAGAATATTTTGAAAAGATGTAAAATAAATATTAATAATATCTAGAATACTTGTCGTATATCTTAAAATTTATCGAGTGTCCTACGTATTATTGTCCATTTTGAGATAAATAAGCAAAAACGTTTAAAAACCTAACGTACACTAAAGGAGTCGTAAAATTTATGCAAGGAAGCTTATCTGGCAGCTGTCATGTGTATGACAAAATAATACAGATGGCCGACTATGAGCGCGTTTTCTATTACAATCGCTGCGATCAGCCCGTTCTAGCGTGGTTTCATAGACAATGGGCACCTTTTTACGCAGTATAGAATGCAATGAGCGCGTTTTATCCTAAAGTACAATTTTTTTCAAATCAATTTACACAAAATCAGCGCCTTTTATCGTGTTTAAAATAACGTGCTCTGATTGGCCATAGAAAACGAAGTAAAATGGTATAGTTCATTCCAAAAACGTACAATTGTCAATGAGCTCCTTTTTTTCCTGTGTCCTTCAAATTCAAGGCTCTTATACGTTTAAGAAAACTATATTTGTTTATTTGAAACGATCTTTGCAAATAGCGTATTATGTTTATTTGAAAGCGTCGGACAAACCAAAAAATCCGTGAGATTTTAGCTAAATTACTTTTTGTTACGAAAGAATATTTGTTGTCGAAGTTTTGTTAGCTTTCTTACTGAGTACTCCGAAAGTTCTGCTATTGGATCGCAAATCTGGGTTTGATGAGACGAGACACTATAAAGACCAAAGTAAGCTTTGCCTTAAATTTAGAGAGATATAACAATGACGTAAATGTAGATTGAAGAAAAATAATGGTGCAACAACGTTGAGTATTTACTTCAACTAAAATTAGAGTTCAATATTTTCAAGAGCCCTTATTTTGCTTTGGAAATGGTTACTTTACACAATCTTTACCCTAAGACCTTACACACCCGAATATAGACATCTATACATAAAGCACACTAAATGTACGAGGGGAGGTTAAAAAGTTCGTGGAATGAAACGGAAAGTGGGTGAAATTAAACATGAAATTATTTTTCCTTTTTGATATATTATCCACTGACCCTAATACTTCTCATACCGTTTAGATAACTTATTTATACCTTCGAAAAAAAATGTTTTGTCAAGGCTTTCAAAATAGCGAGCAAAACCGTGTTCGATCCTCGCCTGCGCCAATTACATAGTTGATTGCAATTTTAAGTGCTATTTCTACGTGTTCGGCGATGATGGAAAACATCGTAATGTAAAAATGCATGTTTAAGAAAAAAAAAATATAATAAAAACGTGCGTGACTATCGTGGAATACTCGATTAGAATGAAGTTACTTTCATAGTATATTATTATTGATAAACGTATTATATTATTGATTAACAAACAAAAATAAATGAATTACCAGCGTCTATTAAAATGAAGCGTCATTTAAAATAAAATATGTCTTTCATGGCAAGATAAGAAAAAGTGCGAGGGAGATGGATATTATTCCATCTCGCTTCCTTATAGCCGCCAAGGCCGTCTACACTACGTCAGAAGGGGTCGTGACGGAAAAATCTTACACTTTTTCTCGCTCCAAAAATTCGTACCGTCCGATAAGAAACTTCGTTCCAAAAAACGAAGAATGATATTATGTAAGTCCCCCAATACGCATCGGAGCGACGAGGCGGGCGGACTAATTACGTCATAATCCTCTCCGAAATGTTCTATTATTAAATTTAACAGTGTAATTTTTTTATATTCTACATACTCGTACACCTACGTCACGTTTTCTACATAATGGCGACTCTTCACGTTGGCCAACATTGTGGCGAATGTTGTGGCAAAGATATTAGCTAAAAGTTTGTGATGGAGTCCACACGTTTGAAGGTCGTTCAGTTTGCTTCGGTTCGGGCCAATGTGCAGACGAATTTATTAAAATGGATATTGAGGCGCTAACTGCTGCTGCGGTAATTTATTAACAGCATACCGCTACTACTACGTGAATGTGTATAAGAAAAAGGTGATCAAAAAGAAATGGAAAAATAAAATTATTTCTTGTGTTCCACAAACCATTTCGGCTTGGTAGAGCTCTATAAAGCGAAAAGTTTCTTTGTTGGTCATTGTTACTGTTATTTTCATGACACTAGTTACGAGTCGTGAATATAAAATTTAAATCAGGTGCGTGCGATCACTCTGGGAGCTCTTAGCAAACTAAACGTGCGCCCAACGTGTGGACGCGGCGGCTAATACTCTGCCACAACCCTTTGATCTTTTGTAAAACACCGACACCACATGGATCTCGCGCCAACTTGTGGGCCATCATTCCAATACATACCACCGTAAGCACAAACACCCGCTCGACCCGATGGCCATTGGTATTGGCCAAAACGTGATGAGCCGCCATTAATTTGTTGGTAAAATAAAACATTTCTTTTTATAGGATAGGGTGAAAAACGGGCACACTGTCTACGTGATGGTAAGTAGTTGCTGTGGCCCATAGATATCTATATCTATCCTCGTTTGCGAATCAAAATGCAGATGCATTGTCAGCCGTGAGGTAGTCCTCATCTTAGTAGATGGAATGCCTTTTTTCCAGTAAAAAAGCTCTCCGGGTCTCTACACTGACCATACGAAACACAGCAGTGTTAAGCTGCTATTTTACCCTGGTATTCTGTTAGAGCGTGGTCCTTCCCCGGTCGAGCCGACCCATTCGTACTACAACTACGCATAAAAACATTTATTATTATTATAAAAAAATTTTATTTTATTAACTACCACTATTAACCAAATATCACACAAATTGTATTTACCGAGAAACCAGTTATTGCCCGCTTCCGAGAAACCAGTATTGTACATATGAAATATACATATTATTATTTTTTCATTTTAATTATTCAACAAAATATTGAATAGTTTTGGTAGTATAATAATAAACAATGATTTTCTGTAAAAAGTAACAGTAATCAAACATTTTTCGACCAAATCTTTGACCTCATGATTAATAATTATAACTTTTAACAAAAAGTAAAAACCGACTTCAAATTGCTAAAAAACCGCATCAACAAAATCGGTCGGGTTGAACTAATATATCGCTTAATAACGGATCAATGCGGACGACGTCACGGGGTATTCATTTGTTCTATACGAAAACCTTCTCCAAAATGTAACAAATACTTTTCTGAAAACCGCATCAAAATTGGTTCAGCCAAACACGAGATAATCGCGTGAAAACATACATACATACGACTCAAAGTGAGAAACTACTTTTTTTTGAAGCCGTTAAATGCTTCGTTTACCGTTACAGCCTAATTACTTCGCTTAATTCAATATATTCTTTTTAGAAAACACTGCCACAACCCTTTGATCTTTTGTAAAAAACCGACACCACACGGATCTCGCGCCAACTTGTGGGTCATCATTCCAATACATACCAAGGTAACGACAAACACCCGCTCTACATGATGGCCATCAGTAATGTACACAACATGCGCCACAATATTGGCCAACGTGAAGAGTCGCCTTAAGTCACATTCGCGTTCACGTCTCGAGTCTTGACTTCCTACCAAGGAATATAGTATTACAACGTTCGTACTATTATTTATTCTGTAGTATTACTTTAGTACTGTACTCTCTGCTCGCATTTGATCGCATTGCGTTTAGTCACGCTAGTACTACTTATTAGTTTGTGGTTTAGAGTAGAGGTCTCGTTTAGGCGCGTGTCTATGGCTCTGTGTCAGTGTGTCGATAAATAATCTAAGTGTGTCCAATCGGAGTAATCGGACGTCTGTATCTATATATGTAGTTGAGATACTGCTTTGGTAATACATATGTTACTGCGACATAGTTAATATATAACTGGTAGGTACCTATATAAAATCTATGAGGGAGGCCTATGTTCAACAGTGGACTTTTATAGGCTGGAATGTAATATAAAATATACCTAAAGCTAGTAAATGTTTGCTGTGGCATATATGATGTACGGTCCAGAGCCACCTGCACGTCTTACCAGGTCGACTTCCTGCATGTTTTACCAGGTCGTCACTCCATCTAATGGGGAGGTCACCCTGCCTAGGTGGCTCAGGATCGTGATTTGTGGCATTCCTAGGGGGAGGCCTATGTTCAGCTGTGGAATTTTGAAGAGTTGTAATGATGATGATGGAATGTACGACTATATTACGTTTTAGCGGTAAAGGATAGTTGAACTTTCTGAACCAAATATGACAGAGGTAAATAGAACAAATCCAATGAAATGAACGCATCTGCTACAAACCTTAAAGTAGGTAAGACTTATATCTAGAATTAAATTCTAAGTAAACCTAGATCCTCTGCGGTATATAGTCAATCGTAAAATAATTTATGGTATCAGTTGTTTAGTTTTATGGTTCAGAATGAATGAATTGCTTTCAATGCTCTAAATGCTGAAAGTGATTTCATTATTTTTTCGATGGGTGTTTTAGCAGTAATATTTTTATAAAAGCAAAGGTAACTCGGTCCACAGTCCACCTGATGGTAAGTGGCTGTTGTGGCAGTTAAACACCTAAATTTATTCCCGATTAAGAATCTAGGACGATTGAGGACTAAGATGGGGCGCCTCCTTAGTAAGTCTTAAGTTCTCATTACTCAGCAAACGAAACACAGCATCATTACATTGTTATTTTACGATCGTATTCTGGGCATGATCTTTCTGCAGTCAGGTCGAAATTATTTAATTTAAGTAACGTAAGTAGCAGAATTTTTAACCATTTTACAGCTGAGGTTAATCATCGCTCGTACTATGGTACTATAGCTTCATTGAATTAAATAAATCATCGGATTTTAATTCACTAACGTACGTAGTACATAATATCTCAATGTTTAAAATGAAGGTGACGAGGTTTCGATCTAAAAAAATGGCAGTGACATTTATTGCTTCAGTGACGTGAAGGAAATTAAAAGTCATGCGCATTTAAAAGCCATTTCGAGATTGTTCATTTTCAATCAAGTTTTTGCTATTTAGAGGTCTTAAAATAAGAGTTGGTATATATATATTTTATAAAATATGAATTTTTCAGTATTATTTAAATAATATCTATTTATTAATAAATAAAGACTAAAAAAAAAACTAAAACTAGTAACTTAATTATCATACAGTCCTACTCCCCGCGGTATCGTGCCAACAACGCTGGCTAAGTTTTCTCGCTGAATATCTTAGCCTTTGAGCGAGAAAAGAACCAGCCCTATTATCACCAGCAGCTACGACCAGCCGCGGATGGAGTTCCTTTAGGAATTTCACCGAAGTTCCTAAAGGAAGTCCTAAAGGAGTTCCTAAAGGAGGAAAAAGTTAAACATAGATTATTCGAACTTTATTAAATCTACAAATGACGTCATAAAGTAGGCAGAATGAAGTGTGGCCAATATCTCGGGATTTAATAACCATTTAAAAACAAGATTGTTTATAAAATATGATATTTTGTGCTTGATTTTTAATTTAGTTAATTCATAATAACCCTTGCGTAGACCATTCCTTTGTTGCGAGTTCTGTCTTCCCAAAAATTTAATTTATTTTAGTTATGCAACAATATGTACGAGGCTACTCTTTCTATTTATATAAAGAATACAACAGTTAGATCTGTGCTAGCTCAGGGGCTAGGCGCTAGCTGTAAATTTCACAGTACGCGAGCAACCCGGGTTTCGATCCCCGCCGGCACCAATGTAATTGTTAATTGCAATTTTAAGAGCTGATTTACCACGTGCTCGGCGGTGAAGGAAAACATTGTGAGAAAACCAACATGTCTGAGAAATAAGAAAAACAAAATATTTTTTCGAAGGCATGTGAAGTTCGCTAATACCCTCTCAGAAATGAGAGGAGGCCTGTGCCCAGCAGTGGGACGTATATATAGACTGCAACTTAACTTTAACTTTTTATATTAAAATATTTCTACGGTAGCGTAAATCACTCAACAGTGATTGTGAATCACTCAACACTGTTGAGTGATTTACGCTACCGTAGAAATATTTTTTACAACATTTTAAATCATCCGCCTTTTTAATTAGACTGTTTGATTGAATTCAGTATCTAATCATAATAAAAAAAAAACTTGAAGATTAATATTTGTCTCATAGAAGTCATCTAAAGGGTAAGTGGAAAATTTTGGTAAGATTATCGTAGCCTAGGCAATTAATTGCTTTATTTGTAATCACGTTAACTCGCATACCTACAGACAAACTGCAATAAAAGTAAGTAATAAATAGAACGGGATAGGTCCATACCCATCAGTTGACTTTTACAGGCAAGTGAAAACGAAGTAGAAGAAAAAAGCTTCCGTATGCTAAAACTAGAGTAAGCTCTCAATTACGCATGAGATATGATACTTTAAATATTGGGATACACACATACGTTATCAACGTATGTGTGTCACAATGTTACCAAACAAGAAAATTAACGAGTTGTGTTGTACAACAGAATAAATAATAGTACATTGTACATAATGCCAGTTATAGTGGTGATTTGGCGTCACAATAAAAATAGCTATTATAAAAAAATGTGCAATAGTTTTAGCTAGCACGCCTGTAATAAATTTAGTTTTTTAACCGACTTCAAAAAACGAGGAGGTACTTAATTCCACCGTATGTTTTTTTATGTGTGTTACCTCAGAACTTTTTTCTAGGGGAACCAATTTTGATGATTCCTTTTTTATTTAAAAGCTGGTGCTTCTCATGTGTTATCTTATAAGTTATCCTTAATAATGCGTATTTAATTGAATTCGACTACATTGACATTTTATTTATATTTTTTTATAGGATAGGGTGATAAACGAGCACACAGTCCACCTGAAGGTAAGTGGTTGCTGTGGCCCATAGATATTTACATCTATCCTCGTTTACGAATCGAAATACAGATACGTTGTCACCCGTGAGGACTAAGATAGAATTACTCTTTTCCAGTAAAACAGGTCTCCGGTTCTCTACACTCGCCATACGAAACACAGCAGTGTTAAGCTGTTATTTTACGCAGGTATTCTGTGAGATCGTGGTCCTTCCCCGATCGAGCTGACCCATTCTGAAGTCGGTTGTACAAAATTTTTAATTTTACCACTTTTTCCTTAATTGTAATATCTCAAACGGTTCTCGGCATTAATTATAAAGTCTAAGTCTAAGGCTTTACTAAGTGTTAGGACTTTTTTCGTTCTAGTAACACTTCTGGGTAGCTAATAGCTAAGGTAGCTTACTTATTTCTGCCGCCAAATAGCAGTGCTTGCATTTTGAAATAAAACTGGTTTTTTCTAGATTTAATCGCGTATATTTACTTATTTTTGATTCCCATGAGATTAAAAATTTATAATTTTAATCAAAATGTAGCTGTGGTTAACCATGACGTTGGGACGTCCAACACCTGGACTGCAATAACCAAGTGGGTTGTATAATCGTTTGACACATCAGTATTAAAAATATTGGTAAATCCAATTGAGCATGCCTTAAGCATATTAAAAAAATTACGTATAACATGATTAAACGTAATTTTTTATAGCAGTTTAATTACACACAAGTTTTCTCTATAAACCTTATAATCATTACTATACCTACTTCAAATTTTCCGATAAATGTCAAATTTTAATTTAAAAAAAACTTAGAAAATCCAAAAAATCACGACTCATAATGCTCATATGATAGTGAAAAAATAACAAAAATATAAATTATTGTTCTATACGTCAAAAAGTTCCAATAGCAGTCATCGAAGTACACTTTCAAGTCACTCTATCAAGTCTAGATGTAAGGTCTCATCATAACTAATAAAACGGGCCCAAACTCGGCACATCTAATTCTCGTCGTCGAGGAGTACCTGTAGCAGTCATCAAAGTACACTTTCAAGTCACTCTATCAAGTCCGGGGTAAGGTCTCATCATAATCTACTAAACGAGCCCAAACTCGGCACATCTAGTTTTCCTCGTCAAGGAGTTTCAGTGGCAGTCCTCAAAGTACACTTTCAAGTCACTCTATCAAGTCCGGATGTAAGGTCTTATCATAATTCACAAAACGAGCCCAAACTCGGCACATCTAGTTCTCCTCGTCAAAGAGTTCCAGTAGCAGTCACCGAAGTACACTTTCAAGTCACTCTATTAAGTCCGGAGGTAAGGTCTCATCATAACTAACAAAACGAGACCAAACTCGGCACATCTAGTTCTCCTCGTCGAGGAGTTCCTGTAGCAGTCATCAAAGTACACTTTCAAGTCACTCTATCAAGTCCGGATGTAAGGTCTTATCATAATCTACTAAACGAGCCCAAACTCGGCACATCTAGTTTTCCTCGTCGAGGAGTTCCAGTGGCAGTCCTCAAAGTACACTTTCAAGTCACTCTATCAAGTCCGGATGTAAGGTCTCATCATAACTAACAAAACGAGCCCAAACTCGGCACACCTAGTTCTCCTCGTCAAAGAGCTCCAGTAGCAGTCACCGAAGTACACTTTCAAGTCACTCTATTAAGTCCGGAGGTAAGGTCTCATCATAACTAACAAAACGAGACCAAACTCGGCACATCTAGTTCTCCTCGTCGAGGAGTTCCTGTAGCAGTCATCAAAGTACACTTTCAAGTCACTCTATCAAGTCCAGATGTAAGGTCTCATCACAATTCACAAAACGAGCCCAAACTCGGCACATCTAGTTCCCCTCGTCGATGAGTTCCAGTGGCAGTCATCAAAGTACACTTTCAAGTCACTCTATCAAGTCCGGAGGTAAGGTCTCATCATAACTAACAAAACGAGGCCAAACTCGGCACATCTAATTCTCCTCGACGAGGAGGTCCAGTAACAGATACCGAAGTACACTTCCAGATCTATAGTCCAAGACGTATCATCATCATCATCATCATTACAGCCCTTCACAAGTCCACTGCTGAACATAGGCCTCCCCCAAAGAATGCCACAAAGCACGGTCCTGAGCCACCTGCATCCATCGACATCCTGCAAATCTTACCAGGTCGTCACTCCATCTAGTGGGGGGACGCCCTACACTTCGCCTGCCGGTACGAGGCTGCCACTCGAGAACCTTTCTTCCCCATCGGTTGTCGGTTCTTCGAGCTATATGGCCGGCCCATTGCCACTTCAGCTTACTAATCCGTTGGGCTATGTCGGTCACTCTGGTTCTACTGCGGATATCCTCATTTCTGAGTTTATCACGCAGAGAAACTCCGAGCATAGCCCTCTCCATAGCTCGCTGAGCGACCTTGAGCTTCCTCATCCGGCCAGCAGTGAAGGACCACGTCTCAGTTCCGTATGTCATCACTGGCAACACGCACTGGGTGTACAGTCTCGTTTTCAAGTTTTGAGGTATACCTGACGAGAAGATGTGCCGTAATTTCCCGAACGCTGCCCAACCGAGTTGAATCCGTCGATTGACCTCTCGGTCGAAGTTGGACTTACCTAGTCGGACTATTTGTCCCAGGTAAACATACTCGTCAACAACTTCGAGCTTAGTGTTCCCAACAACTACCGGCATAGGTGTGACATGGACATTAAACATGATCTTTGTTTTGTCCATGTTCATCTTAAGACCTATCCGTTGGGAAACGCTATTGAGGTCATTCAGCATAGTGCTTAGGTCCTCCAGCGATTCTGCCATAAGGACTATATCGTCGGCAAATCGAAGGTGAGTGATGTACTCGCCATTGATGTTGATACCGTATCCTTTCCAGTCCAGAAGCTTGAAAACATCTTCCAATGCAGCGGTGAAGAGTTTCGGGGATATGACGTCACCCTGTCTTACACCTCTCTGCAATTGGATAGGTTTCGTACTCTGGTTCTGTACTCGGATAGCCATCGTAGCCCTACTGTACAAGCACTTCAACACTTCGATATACCGACAGTCAACTTGGCATCGCTGAAGGGACTGCAGCACCGCCCAAATTTCGACGGAATCAAAGGCTTTCTCATAGTCCACATACGCCAGACATAGTGGCAAATTGTACTCCTCGGACTTCTGTACAATTTGCCGAAGGGTATGTATGTGGTCTATGGTGCTAAAGCCTTTTCGGAAACCGGCTTGTTCGGGAGGCTGGAAGTCGTCAAGTCTGCGCGCGAGACGATTCGTAATGACTCTCGAAAACAGCACGTAGACGCGGCTCAGAAGGGAAATCGGTCTGTAGTTCTTCAAGAGAGCGTTGTCGCCTTTCTTGAAGAACAAGACCACCGCACTTCTGCTCCACGCCTCCGGTGTAATGCCACCATGGAGGACGGAATTAAAGAGCTTCTGAAGGACTTCAAGTACCGGTTTTCCACCCGCTTTCAGAAGCTCCGCTGTAATTCCATCCTGGCCTGGGGCCTTGCCGTTTTTAAGGTGCTGGAGAGCCACTCTAATCTCGCTCAGACTGACGTCCGGGATATCATCGGAATAATGTCGGATAAGACTCGCTCTTGGATCGTTACTCACACTTGCGTGTGGCTCCAACGATGACGTGTACAGCTGCCCATAGAACCTCTCAATCTCACTCAAAATCTCAGGTGCCCCGGAAACGATGCTGCCACATTCGGTCTTCAGCTTTGACAGTTGGCTCTTTCTGGCAGACAGATCTCTGGCAAAGACTTTGGAGCCTTGGTTCCGCTCGATCGCTTCTTCAATACGAGCTGTATTGAAGTTGCGTAAGTCCCGCCGCATGCATTTGGAGATCTGTCTGTTCAGTTGCCTGTATGCTGTCAAATCTGTTGAAGAATGTAGCTTCATCTCCCGTCTAACAGCCATGAGATTAAGGGTGTGATCGGAGAGTTTTTGTGTTCTTCTGCGGCGGGTCTTGCAGAACTTAGCTCCGACCGCATGGACAGTTTCCACGAGCTTGTCATTCAATTCAAGACAATTCAAAAAATTCAAGACGTATAAGTATCTATATATAAATTCTGTGTGCTTTTAGGGAAACAAAATATTGTAATAAAAATCTGTGATTATAAAAATATTAATAATATCTTACCTTGGTCAAGTAAGTATCAAGTTTGGGTTTTTGGAATATTTTTTATTTATACGGCAATCTTATTCGCTGCAAACAAACGATCCAATATCCACTCACAACGACGGCCGAGGCCGGAATGACGAATGACGGTAACGGGTGAAACAGCTAGTGTATTTAGTGATTAGTATTTTTTCATTGGTCATTATTTCTGCCATTATGAGACACTAGTTACGATGCGTGCATATAAAATTAAAATCAGATGCGTGCGATCACTCTGGGAGCTCGTAGCAAACTGAACGTGCGCCCAACGTGTGGACGTGGCGGCCAATACTCGGCCACAACCCTTTGATCTTTTGTAAAAAAACCAACACCAGACGGATCTCGCGCCAACTTGTGGGCCATCGTTCCAATACGTACCAACGTAGCTTAAACACCCGCTCTACACGATGGCCATCGTTGTTGGCCAACACATTCGCCAGTGTGTTGGCCAACGTGAAGAGCCGCCGTCACGCGCCAACTTGTGGACCATCGTTCCAATACGTACCAACGTAGCTTAAACACCCGCTCTACACGATGGCCATCGTTGTTGGCCAACACATTCGCCAGTGTGTTGGCCAACGTGAAGAGCCGCCGTAATACTCTGCCACAACCGTTTCATCTTTTGTGAAAAACCGACACCACACGGAACTCACGCCAACTCGTAGGCCATCATTCCAATACATACCAACGTAAGCACAAACACCCGCTCTACATGATGGCCATTGGTATTGGCCAACACATTCGCCACTATGTTAGCCAACGTGAAGAGCCACCATTAATATGTTGGTAAAGTAAAACATTTTTTTTATAAGATCGGTTGACAAACGACCACAGAGTCCACCTGATGGTAAGTGGTTGCTGTGGCCCATATACATCTACATTTATCCTCGTTTGCGAATCAAAATGCAGATGCATTGTCAGCCGTGAGGACTAAGATGGAATGCCTTTTTTCCAGTAAAAAACCTCTCCGGGTCTCTACACTGATCATACGAAACACAGCAGTCATAACGCAGTTAAGCTGCTATTTTACACTGGTATTCTGTTAGAGCGTGGTCCTTCCCCGGTCGAGCCGACCCATTCGTACTACAACTACGCATAAAAACTTTTATTATTATTATAAAAAAAACTTTTATATTATTAAGTACCACTATTAACCAAATATCACCCAAATTGTATTTACCGAGAAACCAGTTATTGCCCGTTTCCGAGAAACCAGTATTGTACATATGAAATATACATATTATTATTTTTTCATTTTAATTATTCAAAAAAATATTTAATAGTAATAATAAACAATGATTTTCTGTAAAAAGTAACAGTAATCAAACATTTTTCGACCAAATCTTTGACCTCATGATTAATAATTATAACTTTTAACAAAAAATAAAAACCGACTTCAAATTGCTAAAAAACCGCATCAACAAAATAAGTCGGGTTGAACTAATATATCGCTTAATAACGGATCAATGCGGACGACGTCACGGGGTATTTATATTTGTTGTATACGAAAACCTTCTCCAGAATATAACAAATACTTTTCTGAAAAACCGCATCAAAATTGGTTCAGTCAAACACGAGATAATCGCGGAAAAACATACATACATACGGCTCAAAGTGAGAAACTTTTTTTTTTTGATGCCGTTTAATGAGGATAAATGCTTTTTTTACCGTTACAGCCTAAATACTTCGCTTAATTCAATATATTGTTTTTAGAATACACTGCCACAACCCTTTGATCTTTTGAAAAAAAAAACCGCCACCACACGGATCTCGCGCCAACTTGTGGGTCATCATTCCAATACATACCAAGGTAACGACAAACACCCGCTCTAGATGATGGCCATCGGTAATGTACACAACATGCGCCACAATATTGGCCAACGTGAAGAGCCGCCTTAAGTCACATTCGCGTTCACGTCTCGAGTCTTGACTCCCTACCAAGGAATATAGTATTACAACGTTCGTACTATTATTTATTCTGTATTATTACTTTAGTACTGTACTCTCTGCTCGCATTTGATCGCATTGCGTTTAGTCACGCTAGAACTACTTATTAGTTTGTGCTTTAGAGTAGAGGTCTCGTTTAGGCGCGTGTCTATGGCTCTGTGTCAGTGTGTCGATAAATAATCTAAGTGTGTCCAATCGGAGTAATCGGACGTCTGTATCTATATATGTAGTTGAGATACTGCTTTGGTAATACATATGTTATTGCGACATAGTTAATATATAACTGGTAGGTACCTATATAAAATCTATGAGGGAGGCCTATGTTCAACAGTGGACTTTTATAGGCTGGAATGTAACATAAAATATACCTAAAGCTAGTAAATATTTGCTGTGGCATATATGATGTACGGTCCAGAGCCACCTGCACGTCTTACCAGGTCGACTTCCTGCATGTTTTACCAGGTCGTCACTCCATCTAATGGGGAGGTCACCCTGCCTAGGTGGCTCAGGATCGTGATTTGTGGCATTCCTAGGGGGAGGCCTATGTTCAGCTGTGGAATTTTGAAGAGTTGTAATGATGATGATGGAATGTACGACTATATTACGTTTTAGCGGTAAAGGATAGTTGAACTTTCTGAACCAAATATGACAGAGGTAAATAGAACAAATCCAATGAAATGAACGCATCTGCTACAAACCTTAAAGTAGGTAAGACTTATATCTAGAATAAAATTCTAAGTAAACCTAGATCCTCTGCGGTATATAGTCAATCGTAAAATAATTTATGGTATCAGTTGTTTAGTTTTATGGTTCAGAATGAATGAATTCCTTTCAATGCTCTAAATGCTGAAAGTGATTTCATTTTTTTTTGATCGGTGTTTTAGCAGTAATATTTTTATAAAAGCAAAGGTAACTAGGTCCACAGTCCACCTGATAAGTGGCTGTTGTGGCCGTTAAACACCTAAATTTATTCCCGATTAAGAATCTAGGACGATTGAGGACTAAGATGGGGCGCCTCCTTAGTAAGTCTTAAGTTCTCATTACTCAGCAAACGAAACACAGCATCATTACATTGTTATTTTACGATCGTATTCTGGGCATGATATTTCTGCAGTCAGGTCGAAATTATTTAATTTAAGTAACTTAAGTAGCAGAATCTTTAACCATTTTACAGCTGACGTTAATCATCGCTCGTACTATGGGACTATAGCTTCATTGAATTAAATAAATCATCGGATTTTAATTTACTAACGTACTGTGACGCCTTATAATTATTATTAATAAATAATAATTAAATTCATTATGCAGACATTTAAAAATGTCATAGAAATTATAATTTAAACAATTAAATGCAAATAATAAGCATAAAGTTCAAAAATATCCATTTGGAATATTGAATATTATAATATTAGTAAACGCATAAAATGTCTCTAAAAATCTCTAAATTTATTAAAAACCTGCTTAAAATGTTCAAAATGTATCAAATCATATAAATACAAGGCGATTATATTGCAATAACAAAGATAAATAACATTTGTAATATAATAGAAAAAATGGATTAAAATTTTCCAAGTTGATGAAGGTGTTCGTGTAATAATTGGAAAATTTCTAAGTTGATGAACGTGTTCTTGTAATGTTCCCTTATATTGGGGCGTTGTCGGAGACACATACCCAAGGTTGTACATATAGATGGGGTGGTCGGCTGACCGACTGCTAGTACTAAGGTTGCACAATGACTAGTCCTATATTAGGGACTTAATATAGTAAGGTCTGACGAACCAAAGCATTAATATAGAAGGTCTCTATGATGCATAAGCATTATGATAACAGAGTTATGACTTGAAGTCCCATATGAATAAGACATACAGTAGTATGGTCTATGAAATAAAGCAAATATGTGGAAGGTCTCAAATATGTAAAAGCATTATATTGAAAGAAATGGGACTTGAAAAGGATTATTATAGTGGCATGTAGGTTGCTTCGCAGCCTCTGAGACCGAGGTAAACTTGGACTCACTAACCGATGTGTCCTAGACATATCATCTTAGTGCCGGTGGTAAGCGGGTTTGTTGTAGCAATACGACTTGCCCGTGGACATCGCACACCCCTACCGGTTGTGGGCGGCGTCTTAGCGCATAGCGTTATGATACGTCGGCTATCTTTCGGATTAGGGTGAATGTGTTTGGTAGTACTTTTAAGTGCAGCAAGCATACTCAACTTCATGTCTTAGTGCAATAGCGCTATGATACGTGGAGTTTTGGCTACTGACGTCTTAGTACCGTACTACTATGATACGTTGGTGGTATTTTTAGTTAACAACATTATCAAATTTTGTTACCAAAGTCGATAGGGATCATGTGGGTGTGTTGTGAGGGGGCGCCATCATAGTTGCATTGATGCTTACTGCTACTTGCAGTATTGTGTCTTGTGATGGATCTGCGGGTGTGCTGCACCTGATTCGATGCATCTTGTGGTTCTGGTCGATGGAGGTATGCGGGTGGTGATGTCTGCTGGGACTTTATGGGGGACCTTGGGATGGTGTAAGCCCGACGATAGTCGTATTGATGCTTGTTGCATTCTGTAGCATTGCGTCTCTACGATGGTTGTTTGGCGGGTCGCTATTCTCAATGGCGCTCTCTGCGTCTTGGTTTGACTCACAACCTAAGTAGCTTTGCCCAAGTCGGGTCCCTTCATTGCGGGGCTGCAGACTGTCTGCCCTCCATGATGTTTTATATAACAACTTAATAATATATCTCTATAAAGTTCCCACCTTTGAGAGATTGAAGGCAACTTGTTGGTGGGTGAGACAAACATGATCGAAAAATGCAATATTCAACGTCAGTGACACAAACCCTTTCTGATGGCGAATTATTAATATTATCTTATAACTACCTATTGGCTATATCTGCCATTGTATTGGTTGGTGGAGCATATGTGTCGACCTCATGCGGGTGGTAGCTGGAGGGAGAATCTGAGGAGGCTCTCAAGGCTGCGGCCGAAAGCCGCGCAACGTGGGACCCCATTCCCTTGAGGTGAGCGGTAGACTCATGACATGACGCTCTGCGGCCAATTGGCCGTGCTGACCATGCAATTGGTGGTGATGCCTTACACTTACATCACGTCTGCAGGAACGGCGGTCTGGCAGGTGGTGGCGCTCACGGAGGGCTTTCTATGGTCAGTGTGCCGATTGTTGCCTAACCCGTGTGACGTACATTTCACTGTGGCTGGATTTGATCGTATTCTGTATGGCGTTTACACGCATTGACATGCGCGACTTCGGTCGATGTTTGTGCTTACGCACTATCAAGGGGCCAAGTCCTCTTTTACTGGTTCGCCAGTTATTTTGCTGTGGACTACGGTCCAGTTCCCAACTTTGCGTACCCTTCGGGGGAGCGCATTAAAATGGTTGGCGCTCACCGTGCGCGGCGTGTGTGGGGCCGTGTACCTCCTCCACATTTTTTTTTAAATGTGGGAGAGCGAAGCCCTTGTAACTGGTATTTGATATAAATATTGTGAGCCTTTTCCAAGCGGGAAGGGATTAATTAATAAGGAATTGACTGTTGTGAACCAGATACAAGTGGAATAGGGACAATTTATTGTTATTAACCTTTTTGAGCTCTGTCTTCGTGAACGGGGTTCTTTAGCTTATAAGACTCCACCAACAGCTTTCGATTGCTCTCGTGAATATTCACTCTTCCAAGATACACCTAAAAGAACTAAGTTACTATACAAACACAACGTAAAAAAGGATCCTAACTAAGACGATCACGCCATAAATTTATTAAACGGCCTATATTTAAACCTTTAGAAAGATCAAGTTATACTGGTCACGTAAATTAGATATATTTATATATTTTACAGATATAGATTCTAAAGAAATACAAGTATAAGTGGATATATAGGAGAAAAGAAAAAAGATGGGGGGAGGGGTTCGTTACAGTACGTAGTACATAATATCTTAATGTTTAAAATGAAGTTGACGAGGTTTCGATCTAAAAAAATGGCAGTGACATTTATTGCTTCAGTGACGTGAAGGAAATTAAAAGTCATGCGCATTTAAAAGCCATTTCGAGATTGTTCATTTTCAATCAAGTTTTTGCTATTTAGAGGTCTTAAAAGTAGAGTTGGTATATATATATATATATATATATTTTAAAACACGAATTTTTCAGTATTATTTAAATAATATCTATAGATTAATAAATAAAGACTAAAAAAAACTAAAACTAGTAAATTAATTATCATACAGTCCTACTCCCCGCGGTATCGTACCAAGAACGCAGGCTGAGTTTCCTCGCTGAATGTCTATACTTAGCCTTTGAGCGAGAAAAGAACCAGCCCTCTTATCACCAGCAGCTACGACCAGCCGCGGATGGAGTTCCTTTAGGAACTTCGGTGAAGTTCCTAAAGGAAGTCCTAAAGGAGTTCCTAAAGGAGGAAAAAGTTAAACATAGATTATTCGAACTTTGTTAAATCTCCAAATGACGTCATAAAGTAGGCAGAATGAAGTGTGGCCAATATCTCGGGATTTAATAACCATTTAAAAACAAGATTGTTTATAAAATATGATATTTTGTGCTTGATTTTTAATTTAGTTAATTCATAATAACCCTTGCGTAGACCATTCCTTTGTTGCGAGTTCTGTCTTCCCAAAAATTTAATTTATTTTAGTTATGCAACAATATGTACGAGGCTACTCTTTCTATTTATATAAAGAATACAACAGTTAGATCTGTGCTAGCTCAGGGGCTAGGCGCTCGCTGTAAATTTCACAGTACGCGAGCAACCCGGGTTTCGATCCCCGCCGGCATCAATGTAATTGTTAATTGCAATTTTAAGAGCTGATTTACCACATGCTCGGCGGTGAAGGAACGAAGAAACATTGTGAGAAAACCAGCATGTCTGAGAAATAAGAAAAACAAAATATTTTTTCGAAGGCATGTGAAGTTCGCTAATACCCTCTCAGAAATGAGAGGAGGCCTGTGCCCAGCAGTGGGACGTATATATAGACTGCAACTTAACTTTAACTTTTTATATTAAAATATTTCTACGGTAGCGTAAATCACTCAACAGTGATTTACGCTACCGTAGAAATATTTTTTACAACATTTTAAATCATCCGCCTTTTTAATTAGACTGTTTGATTGAATTCAGTATCTAATCATAATAAAAAAAAAACTTGAAGATTAATATTTGTCTCATAGAAGTCATCTAAAGGGTAAGTGGAAAATTTTGGTAAGATTATCGTAGCCTAGGCAATTAATTGCTTTATTTGTAATCACGTTAACTCGCATACCTACAGACAAACTGCAATAAAAGTAAGTAATAAATAGAACGGGATAGGTCCATACCCATCAGTTGACTTTTACAGGCAAGTGAAAACAATGTAGAAGAAAAAAGCTTCCGTATACTAAAACTAAAGTAAGCTCTCAATTACGCATGAGATACGATACTTTAAATATTGGGATACACACATACGTTATCAACGTATGTGTGTCACAATGTTACCAAACAAGAAAATTAACGAGTTGTGTTGTACAACAGAATAAATAATAATACATTGTACATAATGCCAGTTACAGTGGTGATTTGGCGTCACAATAAAAATAGCTATTATAAAAAAAATGTGCAATAGTTTTAGCTAGCAAGCCTGTAATAAATTTAGTTTTTTAACCGACTTCAAAAAACGGGGAGGTATAATTCCACCGTATGTTTTTTTATGTGTGTGACCTCAGAACTTTTTTCTAGGGGAACAAATTTTGATGATTCCTTTTTTATTTAAAAGCTGGTGCTTCTCATGTGTTATCCTATAAGTTATCCTTAATAATGCGTATTTAATTGAATTCGACTACATTGACATTTTATTTATATTTTTTATAGGATAGGGTGATAAACGAGCACACAGTCCACCTTAAGGTAAGTGGTTGCTGTGGCCTATAGACATTTACATCTATCCTCGTTTACGAATCAAAATACAGATACGTTATCACCCGTGAGGACTAAGATAGAATTACTCTTTTCCAGTAAAACAGGTCACCGGTTCTCTACACTCACCATACGAAACACAGCAGTGTTAAGCTGTTATTTTACGCAGGTATTCTGTGAGATCGTGGTCCTTCCCCGATCGAGCTGACCCATTCTGAAGTCGGTTGTACAAAATTTTTAATTTGCCACTTTTTCCTTAATTGTAATATCTCAATCGGTTCTCGGCATTAATTCTAAAGTCTAAGTCTAAGGCTTTACTAAGTGTTGGGACTTTTTTCGTTCTAGTAACACTTCTGGGTAGCTAATAGCTAAGGTAGCTTACTTATTTCTGCCGCCAAATAGCAGTGCTTGCATTTTGAAATAAAACTGTTTTTTTTTAGATTTTATCGCGTATATTTACTTATTTTATATTCCCGTCGTTTCGAGTACTTTCAGTACACAGTACTGAGATTAAAAATTTATAATTTTAATCAGAATGTAGCTGTGGTTAACCGTGACGTTGGGACGTCCAACACCTGGACTGCAATAACCAAGTGGGTTGTATAATCGTTTGACACATCAGTATTAAAAATATTGGTAAATCCAATTGAGCATGCCTTAAGCATATTAAAAAAATTACGTATAACATGATTAAACGTAATTTTTATAGCAGTTTAATTACACACAAGTTTTCTCTAAAAACCTTATAATTATTACTATACCTACTTCAAATTTTCCGATAAATGTCAAATTTTAATTTAAAAAAAACTTAGAAAATCCAAAAAATCACGACTCATAATGCTCATATGATAGTGAAAAAATTAACAAAATGTAAATTATTGTTCTATACGTCAAAAAGTTCCAATAGCAGTCATCGAAGTACACTTTCAAGTCACTATATCAAGTCCAGAGGTAATGTCTCATCATAACTAACGTTTTGTTACTTAAAGGCCAAACTCGGCACATCTAGTTCTCCTCGTCTAGAGTTCCAGTAGCAGTCATCAAAGTACACTTTCAAGTCACTCTATCAAGTCTAGATGTAAGGTCTCATCATAACTAACAAAACGGGCCCAAACTCGGCACATCTAATTCTCGTCGTCGAGGAGTACCTGTAGCAGTCATCAAAGTACACTTTCAAGTCACTCTATCAAGTCCGGGGTAAGGTCTCATCATAATCTACTAAACGAGCCCAAACTCGGCACATCTAGTTTTCCTCGTCGAGGAGTTCCAGTGGCAGTCCTCAAAGTACACTTTCAAGTCACTCTATCAAGTCCGGATGTAAGGTCTTATCATAATTCACAAAACGAGCCCAAACTCGGCACATCTAGTTCTCCTCGTCAAAGAGTTCCAGTAGCAGTCACCGAAGTACACTTTCAAGTCACTCTATTAAGGCCGGAGGTAAGGTCTCATCATAACTAACAAAACGAGACCAAACTCGGCACATCTAGTTCTCCTCGTCGAGGAGTTCCTGTAGCAGTCATCAAAGTACACTTTCAAGTCACTCTATCAAGTCCGGATGTAAGGTCTCATCATAATTCATAAAACGATCCCAAACTCGACACATCTAGTTCCCCTCGTCGAGGAGTTCCAGTGGCAGTCCTCAAAGTACACTTTCAAGTCACTCTATTAAGTCCGGAGGTAAGGTCTCATCATAACTAACGAAACGAGGCCAAACTCGGCACATCTAGTTCTCCTCGACGAGGAGTTCCAGTAACAGATACCGAAGTACACTTCCAGATCTATAGTGCAAGACGTATAAGTATCTATATATAAATCCTGCGTGCTTTTAGGGAAACAAAATATTGTAATAAAAATCTGTGATTATAAAAATATTAATAATATCTTAACCAAGGGGTCAAGTATATATCAAGTTTGGGTTTTTGGAATATTTTGTATTTATACGGCAATCTTATTCGCTGCAAACAAGCGATACAATATCCACTCACAACGACAGCCGAGGCCGGAATGACGAATAACGGTAACGGGTGAAACAGCTAGTGTATTTAGTAAAATAAAATTCATAAAAGGCTAACAAAACACCGATAATTAATAGCCGAAAAAAATAATTTTAACTAAACTAAGCAAAATTAAACTGCCGCTTACATTCCACGGCTTCCCACATGGCAGATGAAGAGTTTTAAAAATAGACTGAGTTGAACAATAGAAAGTTTCAAAAGTTATCCTGTTTACGAAGTCTGCATGACTTTATAAACGCACACCATTAGCCACTAAAACCCCTTTTTTATGTAAAAATAGCAATTAATCGATTTAAAAAAATTATTAATAAGTTGAACAGTCATTTATCTTTCTGAGAATGTGCTTTTGATATCATTTATATGTATGATATGATTGCAAGATACGATTTCATGCGATAAAACGTTGGAATCTTAATTTTTAGGCCCTAGTAGAACATACCTCGCGTATTGCGCTTACGGCATGCAAAAGAGGAAACAAATCAGTTTTGGCCGACTTTAAAAAAGGAGGAGGTTTTCAATTCAAAGAATTTCTCTTTGTATGTATATTACGCGAGATCTTCGCTAATTGTGAAACGATTTTAATTATTATTATAATTTCGTCCGTAAGGTTGGTAAAATAGGGCATGAAGTTTTTAACGTAATTTAGACAACATTGTTACTTTGAGTTTGTGATGTTTCTTTGTTCATAATTATAATTATACTTTAAAAAGGAAAATTGTTTGTTTTTTGTTTATAGGAGAGGAGGCAAACGAGCATGCGGCTCACCTGATGGTAAGTGACTACCACCGCCTTCGAACAACTGCAACACCAGGGGAATTGCAGATGCGTTGCCGGCCTTTTAAAAAGGAGTAGCCTCTTTTCTTGAAGGTTCCTAAGTCGTATCGGTCCGGAAAAATCACTGGTGGTAATCGATACCACAGGAAGTTGTACGAGAGAGAAAACTTCTTCTAAATGCGATAAAATACGCAAAGAGATGCAACATCTCTACGCAGTGCCAGTGAGTCAACCGATCGGGAAGAACTCGGTCGTTGACGATTCGAACCGCTCTGCGCTGGATGCGGTCAAGTGGAAGGAGCTGGCACTGAGGAGCCCCTGCCCGGAAATGGGAACAGTATTCCATGTGAAGCCGAACCTGCGCCTTGTAAAGTTGCAAGCGGTGTGCCGGCATGAAATACTGTCCTGCTCTGCTGAGCACGCCAAGCTTGGCCAAATTTGGCCTTCTCTTCCAAGTGACCATGAAATTCTTTCTATTTCTTTCTTAGAAATGTGTCTTAAGATTTGTTTTCTTTCATAATATCATATATTTCCAATATGTTTTTAGTTCCTTTATTTGCACTATGAACAATTTTCAAGAACGTCTTCATAATAGATTTGAGCAAATTCGTTGCAACTTTGTCTCAACTTTTCGGAATTCAGAGTTTTCAAGCGAAAAATTAAACTTAAACATTGACTAATATTATTATACGAAATGAAGCGCTGTTTTAGATGAACATTCAGGGTATCAAGTATGAGAATAAGGGTTTCTACTTTAAATTTCTCGTTTCCATTCAGTTGGACTGACGCCTAAGTTTTTTGATGGCTCTGCATCAAAAAACTTAAGTGAGCTTCTACGTCTTGTTCTTTGATATAGATCCCTGTAATCAGATTCCAGGTTTCTTTCTTTTGCGGACGATTCAAAGTTATCGAATTTATCCTTGATATTAATAATAAAATCATTAAGTGAAGTAAACAAATCAGTTGCAAGGTACAGTGTTATTGTTCCTTTCTGAAGATAATTACTTGTTTTGTCTATTTTTCCAATATAGAGCTTCAAGTTTCCGATCATCATTATCATCATCATTACAGCCTTTCATAAGTCCACTGCTGAACATAGGCCTCCCCCAAGGAATGCCACAAAGCACGGTCCTGAGCCACCTGCATCCATCAATTTCCTGCATGTCTTACCAGGTCGTTACTCCATCTCGTGGGGGGTCGCCCTACACTTCGCCTACCGGTACGAGGCTGCCACTCAAGAACCTTTCTTCCCCATCGGTTGTCGGTTCTTCGAGCTATATGGCCGGCCCACTGCCATTTCAGCTTACTAATCCGTTGGGCTATGTCGGTCACTCCGGTTCTATTGCGGATGGCCTCATTTCTAAGTTTATCATGCAGAGAAACTCCGAGCATAGCCCTGTCCATAGCTCGCTGAGCGAGCTTGAGCTTCCTCATACGGCCAGCAGTGAAGTCTCAGATCCGTAAGTCATCACTGGCAACACGCACTGCTTGTATAATTTCGTTTTAAGGTTTTGAGGAATGTCTGACGAGAAGATGTGTCGTAGTTTCCCGAACGCTGCCCAGCCGAGTTGAATCCGTCGATTGACCTCTCGGTCGAAGTTGGACTTACCTGGTCGGACAATTTGTCCCAAGTAAACATACTCGTCAACAACTTCGAGCTTAGTGCTCCCAATAACTACCGGCATACGTGTGACATGGACATTAAACATGATCTTTGTTTTGTCCATGTTCATCTTAATACCTATCCGTTGGGAGACACTATTGAGGTCATTGAGCATGGTGCTTAGATCCTCCAGCGATTCTGCCATAAGGACTATATCGTCGGCAAATCGAAGGTGAGTGATGTACTCGCCATTGATGTTAATACCGTATCCTTTCCAGTCCAGAAGCTTGAAAACGTCTTCCAATGCAGCGGTGAAGAGTTTCGGGCATATAACGTCACCCTGTCTTACACCTCTCTGCAATTGGATAGGTTTCGTACTCTGGTTCTGTACTCGGATAGCCATCGTAGCCCTACTGTACAAGCACTTCAGCACTTCGGTATACCGACAGTCAATTTGGCACCGCTGAAGGGACTGCAGCACCGCCTAAATTTCGACGGAATCAAAGGCTTTCTCATAGTCCACATACGCCAGACATAGTGGCAAATTGTACTCCTCGGACTTCTGTACAACTTGCCGAATGGTATGTATGTGGTCTATGGTGCTAAACCTTTTTCGGAACCGGCTTGTTCGGGAGGCTGGAAGTCGTCAAGCCGCGTCTACATGCTGCTGTCGAGATTCGTAATGACTCTCGACAACAGCATGTAGACGCGGCTCAGAAGGGAAATCGGTCTGTAGTTCTTAAAGAGAGCGTTGTCACCTTTCTTGAAGAACAAGACCACCGCACTTCTGCTCCACGCCTCCGGTGTAATGCCACCATGGAGGATGGAATGAAAGAGCTTCTGAAGGATTTCAAGTACCGGTTTTCCACCCGCTTTCAGAAGCTCCGCTGTAATTTCATCCTCGCCTAGGGCCTTGCCGTTTTTAAGATGTTGAAGAGCCATTCTAATCTCGCTCAGGCTGACGTCCGGGATATCATCGGAATAGTGTCGGATAAGACTCGCTCTTGGATCGTTACTCACACTTGCGTGTGGCTCCAACGATGACGTGTACAGCTGCCTAAAGAACCTCTCAATCTCACTTGAAATCTCAGGTGCCCCGGAAACGATGCTGCCACACTTGGTCCTCAGCTTTGACAGTAGGCTCTTTCTGGCAGACAGATCTCTGGCAAAGACTTTGGAGACTTGATTCCGTTCGATCGCTTCTTCAATACATTCTGTATTGAAGTTGCGTAAGTCCCGCCGCATGGATTTGGAAATCTGTCTGTTCAGTTGCCTGTATGCTGTCAAATCTAAAGAATGTAGCTTCATCTCCCGTCTAATAGCCATGAGATTGAGTGTGTGATCGGAGAGTTTTTGTATTCGTCTGCGGCGGGTCTTGCAGAACTTAGCTCCGACCGCATTGACAGTTTCCACGGGCTTGTCATTCATATCGTCCACTTCATTGCAGTCTTCTAGGCACTGAAAACGGTTTTGTAACTCGAGCTGAAAGGTTTCGGGACTTTGGAACAGAGCACGGAGCGTTGACTTCATTAGACGAGACCACTCCAACTTAACGTTTAGGTTCAATGTGCCTCTAACCATTCGGTGATTGCTACCAGTTTTCACCCTCGCGATCACGGAGACAACACTGAACAGTTGTCGTCGGGTCGTCATAATGAAGTCAATCTCATTGTTTGTCGAACCGTCGGGGCTCGACCAGGTCCACTTACTGTGGGGCCGCTTCTGGAAGAAAGAGTTCATCATAAAGAGTCCCTCTTTCTCCATAAAGTCGGCCAGCTGCTGGCCCCTTGGGTTCCGTTGCCCTATTCCGAATTCTCCCGACCTTCAGCTCACCGTTCTCTCTCGTGCCTGGTTTTGCATTGAAGTCTCCCATTAACACCGTTTAGTGGGTGTTGGAGGAATGCATGGCTCTAGAGATATCCTCATACATTTCCTCCACCTCCTCATCGGGTTGTTTGTCCTCGTAAACCTGTATGACCTTCAGCGAATTCCTCTTGGTGATTCTGAGTATAAGGCACGCAACCCTCGTCGACACACTCTCGATCTTTACAACTTTGTTAACGAGAGACTTGTGGACGATAAATCCGATACCTCCTTGGGACAGATGGTCCCCTACCGGTTATAGAGCAAGTTGACGGATTCGAGGATTACCGTGTCCTCCCCCTCTCTTCGGACTTCGGATAATCCTATAATATGCCAGCGTAAATTGTCTATCTCTTCTTCCAGCTCCACGATTTTCTCGTCAGTCCTCAGGGTGCGTGCGTTGTACGTTGCCAGGTCGAGTCGTCTAAGGTGGCAACCGAACCTCCACCGGAGATTCTTAGCACCCCCTGCCCCGCCGTTACCATAGTCGCCACCGTAGCCAGGAATAGCGGGGCCGCCGGGGACTGGGGGCCGTCTCTTTGTTACTCTCTTCATAGGGGGGTATATGCCATAATTGCCACGCTTAGCGAGCGGGTTGGCAAACGCAGTTTTTTTTATTGTGATTTCGGCTACTATCAGGAAGATGCTGTTGCCCATCTCCTGCCTGTTTCCTTTTGTCGCCTTTTACGACACCCACGGGAAGATATGGAGTAGTGGATATTCTGGACCGCTACGACATGGCTAAATTTCCGATAATATAATAAATTATAGGTTTCTAATTTTTCTGGACATACTAAGGGCTTTGTCTCTAGTTATCTAACGGATATTTATTGCCGAAAATACAATATTAATTTCGGTAATAAATACCGGTTATCGTTTAGTAACCTGACAGAAGCTAGGGGGACCTATAGCGGAGCTCTGGGCACGTGCCCAAAGTGCCCAATGTGAGAAACAGGGGCCTGTTTAGCACACTTTCCAACGTTAAATATCCAACTAATGAAGTAATTTAACAAATTATAGGTAAATGCAATTTGTTAATATGTTACTTGAAAATTAAATTATGTTTGTGATTGTTGGGAAACGGTCTTAGTGTTTAGGGAACATGACTTTTATGCCTTGGATTCTGTCTATGAATCCCAGTTAGAACCAAAGTTTGTCCAAAAAGCTCAGACCAAAAAGAAAGATAGAGAGGACACTACCTACCCCCATCATGTGATGCCAAAACTAAGCCGAAACAAACAATGCTCAACACATTGTAAGAGCAACGTACTCACGCACACGTATGCATCTGAAACATTTGCAACTAACAACATGGTTTTTAGTGCATATGTGGACGATCAGCAATGGAATTTTATAGGTTGATAAAGAACAAAGGTGTGTGCGTGAGGGAGTGAAGAAAAACGTGCGTGCCAAGAAATTGAGCTTCAGTATTCAGCTTCAATAGAAACGTCCATGCTACGTGATGAGACAAAAAGTGTTCGGATTCGGATCACAATGTTTTGAGATTATTTTCGCGTCTGAAGCAAGCCTAATTCGAAACCTTAAGCTCTATATCTGATATGAGTAGGTTTCCGCAAAAGTGTGCACTTGGGTTTGCGCATACTTGTGGCACTATATGTCCTACGCAGCTGTTAACTCCCGATTCAGCTGTTCCATGTTTATAATTGACCTGGAGAACGTAATATTTGCGATTTTTAACAAAACACAAGGTAATTATTTGGGGACAATAAGCTAGCATCCGAGAAGAGTTATAAATAATAAATAGCTTTGACCGTCTTCAGCCGTAAAACCTTTATGTGTTGGGTTTTATTTACTAGGATATTTATACTTAAATCCAAAGTATTCTCTTAGAGAAATATTTAAATACATGAATAATACATTAACGTTGGCCTTACATTATATTGACGAAAATTTAATCTAAAATGTATGCACAGAAACAAAAATAGTTTTATTAAAAATATATTGTCATGTTCCATTTAGATTGAGATTCTGTGAATAAAAGGAGCAAGCTTAAACTTGTAATGGGACAAAATTTACGCTTTTTTATAGGATAAGAGTGACAAACGAGCACACAGTCCACCTGACGTCACACATAGACGTCTACATCTATCCTTGACTACGAATCAAAATGCAGATGCGTTGTTAGCCGTGAGGACTAGACGAAATGCCTCGTTTCCAGTAAAAGGGGTCTCCGGTTCTCTACACTCACAATACTAAACACAGGAGCATTAACCTACTATTTTACGCTGGTATTCTGTGAAAGCGTGGACTTTCCCAGGTCAAACCGACCCATTCGCGCTACAATTATACTACTAATATAACTGCAGCATGGCTCTACCACGTATACATAAGTACTTTTACAACAAAGTAATAAAATATGAAAATATGCAGGTTTATCTGTCAAAATTTTTATAAAATGAAGCACACATGTGATTTTTTTTTAAGTAAACTGAAGTGATAACTTACAGTTCAGCTGATGTTAAGTGCCTCAAGCAGTCCATGGACATCTGTAATCAACTTCAAACAAAGAAGACTACCGTCAATTTAAGCGTCAGTAGCCTAATGGCAGGGTGCGGACCGCGAACTCGAAAGGTCGTGCGTTCGAATCCGCCATTCGACTACTGTCGTGAACCACTTCTAACACAAGCATTTTAAGCTTACCAGAAGTGGTTTAAGGGAATATTAGTAATGCTTAATAGCATTACTAGTATTTATTTAAAAAAAAAACTGTGAGAATTAGGATAGAATGCTTCACAGCCTGTAACTAATATTGAATCACTATATCCTTCAAACCGGAACACACCAGTACAAACAAAGCTAATTCGCAGCAAAAGTAGGTAAGAGGGTTGTTCGTACTCACCCAGACGGACTCGAGGCAGACAATGAGCTCTTCCTCCTAGTTTGATGGCATCGTGCTTTTTAAATGAAACTAATTTTTACGGATTTTATCGCGTTTAATTTAACTTTTTAATTCCCGACGTTTCGGGTGCTTTACAGCACCCATGGTCACGGGGGCGACTGAGGTGTTTGACGTTCCGATGTCATAGTTAGCCTTCAGTTTTTGATTATTAATTTTTTGTCCGATCTACGCAGAATGAGCTTACAGTATCTTGATGTCTTGCAGTGGTATGCTTAGGTTTGGATTTAATTTTATTAATTACAGGATCCCAAGCAGATGGCAGCACCAATCCACTTCTCTATTGAAATTAGGATGTTTTATGTTGTTGATGTTCAATAGCCTCGCGATTTATCCTTGGTAGGAATCGGTGTTCTTTTGCGAGGATTTGTGGTCTATCAAATCTAATGTAATGGCGGGGACGATCTTGAACATGTTCACACACTGCAGACTTCAAACACCTCAGTCCCCGTGACCATGGGTGCTGTAAAGCACCCGAAACGTCGGGAATTAAAAAGATAAATTAAACACGATAAAATCCGTAAAAATTAGTTTATTGTGTAGACTTCGCGTAAATATAAGAAATAATCATGCTTTTTTATTAATTTTTATTTTTATTGTCCAACGAGCATGCGGCTCACCTGATGGTAAGTGACTAACAGCGCCTATGAACAACCACAACACCAGGGGAATTGCAGGCGTTGCCGGCCTTCCTACCTTAATGAAAGGAAAAACTCTTTTCTTTAAGATCCCTAAGTCGTATCGGTCCGGAAAAATCGCCGGTGGTAAACAATTCCACAGAGAAGTTGTACAAGGAAGAAAACTCCTAGTAAAACGCACAGTTGTGGACCGCCAAGCATCCAGATGGTGAGGATGGTATCGTGAATATTGACGCGATGTGTGTTCGCGAAATTTGGTGCCAGAAATTAATCCGAACATTTTTTTTTAAAGAATTAGGGTGACAAACGAGCATACAGTCCACCTGATAGTAAGTGGTTGCTGTGGCCCATAGACATCCACATCCATCTTTGTTTGCGAATTAAAATGCAGATGCATTGTCAGCCGTGAGGACTAGAATAGAATGCCTCTTTTCCAGTAATATAGGTCTCCGGTTCTCTACACTCACCATATGAAACACAGCAGCATGAAGCTGCTATTTTACGCTGGTATTCTGTGAGAGCGTGGACTTTACCCGCTCGAGCCGACCCATTTGCGCTACAATTATAATACTAATATAGCTGCAGCATGGCTCTACCACGTATAAGTACTTTTACAACAAAGTACACGAGTTTTTGCCGAATGAGTGGTAAAAGTATAAATGACTTACTATTATTAATACTTGTAATATATATTGAATAAAACTATTCTGTTGTTTACTATTCTGATACCAAATAGTAGGACGCTCTGCTGTGTTCCAACTGCAATAATATGAAAGCGGATACGGATATAAACGTATTTACTTGCAATAATATATCAAAACACACTTCGTCATTTATATTGTGTATTTATTTTAGTTTCTTATTTTTCAATTACTACACCTATGTCAAATTCTCACCACTTCCTTGGGTTGACTGGTAAAGAAAGATTGTAGACATTAAGTCCGTCCTTACAATAAAGATAAAAAAGCCATTATTACTACAGGCTGTATGGATCTCCATTTTAGTCTCCGGTTGGACAACGCATCTGTGGCCTTCTATATCTGACTATTAAATGGTTTACATATAAGTTCGATAAAAGTTACAGCCTATATACGCCCCACAGTTAGATATAGGCTTCCTCTAACTTCTGAGGGGGTTTTAGGGCACACAATTATCTGCCGCGCTGCCCCAACGCGTGTTGCGGACTTCACATGTCTTCGAAATATTTTTTTTATTTCACAGACATGCAGGATTCTTCACAATGTTTTCTTCACTGCCGAGCACGTGGTAAATCAACACTTAAAATTGCAATTAACTATTTCATTCGTCCAGGCAGGGATCGAATCCGGATTGCTCGCGGACTGTGAAATTTACAGCGAGCGCTTACTTGCTTGCTACTTACTACTTATAATAAAGGACGAATTCAAGGTTCTTGTACGTTTAAGAAGACTACGAAACTAAAAACGAAACGATCTTCTCAAATAACGTATTATGTTGATTTGAAAGCGTAGGTCAAATAAAAAAAAAGCCGTGAAATCTTAGCTAAATTAGTTTTTGTTACAAAACAATACTTGCTGTCCAAAGAGATTTAAGTATATAGGCATATGTCTTTGTTGCTGTCGAAGTTTTGTTAGCTTTCTTACCGAGTACTACGAAAGTTCTGCTATAGAATCGAAAATTTGGATTTGATGAGATAAAACACTATAAAGACCAAAGGAAACTTCGCCTTACATCAAAATTTTTTTTCCAAGTAATACATGTAAAATTTATGATTTTGCATTTAACGGCTAGGATACATTTTTGCCTTTTGTTTTATTTTTGTGTTATATGTGCCTTTTAACTTTTTAATTACTACGGTATTTTTGTGGTTAACGGTGTTGGTTGTGTAATTAGCTAATCTGTTTATATATGATTTGAATTGTAATTTTTATTATACAACTGTTTGTTGTCCTTGATAAAAAATAAATAAAAGTAATACATTTAGAGCGAAATTTTCATTAACTTCAATGTAGATTGAAAAAAAGGTGCAAAAATATTTAGTATTATGCTTCAACTAAATTTAGTGCTAGAGAGAAATAGAGATTTTTTATATGCGTTTTGTATATTAATGTCTAGTTAAAAGTGAAATATAACTTGCTTAATGTACAAACCTAAATATTTAATGAATTTGTTCGAATTTTGAACACTAGTATTAATTAAAACATTAGTGGTAAAGTATTTAAAACATTGATTTGGGTTCTAGGATACTCAAGTAATAGAACCAAAGTAATTAGTTTACAAGAGAAGATTAGATTAAAGGAAACCAACGAAACTATTTGTTGTTTTAATAAGGTATAACAATAAGTGTGATATTATTGAGCTATTATGTACTTAAGTACATATTACTTCAATGTATCATATATATGATAAGTATAATCATAGAATACAACACATACTACTATATTATGTACAATAAACAGACATACATAATATAGTATTCTATGAGTATTATATGTGTGTGTACCATTTTTAGGTGCCTCACATGGAATACTGTTCCCATCTCTGGGCTGGGGCTCCCCAGTGCCAGCTCCTTCCACTTGACCGCATCCAGCGCAGAGCGGCTCGAATCGTCGACGACCGAGTCCTTTCCGAACGGCTCGACTCATTGGCGCTGCGAAGAGATGTTTCATCTCTTTGCATTTTCTTTCGCATTTACCACGGGGAGTGCTCTGAGGAATTGTTCGGATTAATCCCACCTGCCAAATTTCACGAACGCACATCGAGGCAGAACTCCCGGTACCATCCACACCATTTGGATGATTGGCGGTCCACCACTTTGCGATTTAGAAGATGTTTTCTTCCTCGCACAACTTCGTTGTGGAATAGTTTACCACCAGCGAATTTTCCGGACCGATACGACTTAGGGACCTTTAAGAAAAGAGCCTACTCCTTTTTAAAAGGCCGGCAATGCTTCTGCAATTCCTTCAAAGTAGTCACTTACCATCAGGTGAGCCGCATGCTCGTTTGCCCCCTCTCCTATAAAAAAAAGGTGATAAATCCGAGTTCTATCCCCGCCGGGGCCATTGTAAACGATAATTGCCATTTTTGGTAGTTTATATGTGCTCGGCGGTGAAATTGTAAGGGAACCTGCACGTCTAAGGAAAAAAAAATCAAGGACGTGTAAAGTTTCCCAACACGCATCGGAGCGGCGCGGCAAGCGGACTAATTACACCATAATCCTTTCAGAAATGAAGGCAGGCCCGTGCCTGGCAGCAAGACATACAAGGGCTTATTCTACGTAATGATTTCTTATGTTTACGCGAGCACTACACAATGAATGAAAGTAGTATTTACGTAATTTATCGCGTTTATTAACTTATTTTATGTTCCGACGTTTCGAGTACTTTACAACAGCCATTGTCTCATTGAGACCGAGTTGTTCGATCCATGCAGAAAGAACTTATGGTATTTTGAAATCTTGTGGTGGTATGCTTGGGTGGGTGTTTAATTTTATTAAGTATAGGATTCCAAGCAGATGATAGCACCCAGCCATCTTCTCTAGGATGGTGTTTGATTTAACGGCCACGCGAATCACTCTTAGTAGGAATCGGTGTTCTTTCCTCCAGAAGTCTGCAGTCTACTCTCACACAAACCATTACCTGATGTAATATACCACAAATATTCTTAAAAGAATGTAAGTGTACTTTGTTACAATTTTTTTTATAAATAGTTCTGGGAGAGAGGTAAAGCCCTAGTGTGGGAAGATACTTGCGTAGACACTTTGGCGGCCTCTCATCTCAGGGGTACCTCGTTTAGAGGCGGGGCGGGATCCGAGGCAGCTGAACTGAGTAAGTGGCGTAAATATGAGTTTCTGAGAGATGACTACATTTTTGTGCCATTCACTGTAGAGACTATCGCTCCGTGGAGTCCACGTCAGGTGAAGTTCTTAAAGGAACTCCACGTCAAAGGCACGATACCGCGGGGAGTAGGGCTATATGATAATTACGTTACTAATTTTAGTTTTCTTATTATAGTTTTTAATATTGTATATAATAAAATATTGTATACAATGTTCTATTATTAAATTAGACAATAAAAAAATTCTTATTCTACAAACATCACGTTCGCTTTCGTAACACAAACTTCAAGTAACGACCCGAAACCCGAACATGGAATATAGTATAATAACGTTAGTACCATTATTTATTCTTCGGTATTACTCTGGTGCCTACTTTTCTCTGCCCGCAATTGACTGCATTGCGTTAAGACACGGAATAAATAATAGTACTACGTACTCGTAGTTTAGAGAAGAAGTCTCGTTTCGGCGCGTGTCATTGATTCAGTGTGAGTGCGTCGATTCTGACGTCTGTTTCTCTGTACGGAGTTGAGATACTGCTCTAACTATATATATATATATATATATATATATATATATATATATATATATATATATATATATATATATATATATATATTTACTGTGTACTACAAACATTAAAGTCCATTTCAATGCCTTGAATTCTGTTAGTGATTTCATTCACTTTCGATCGCTGTTTTACCAGTAATTTTTTTATACAAGCTAAATAGTACACAGACCACCATGGTAATTGGTTATTGTGGCCCATAGACACCTTCATTTATACTCGATTAAGAATCAAACTGCAGATGCCTTATCATCCTTGAGGATGAAGATTTAATAACTCGTTATCAGTGAAAAGATATCCAGTTCTCATCACTTAGCAAACGAAACACATACGCTGTTATTCTGGCGTGGTCCTATCTCAGCTGAGTCGAAATTAAAATTCTTTTTAAACTGTACAGCTGACGTTAATGGCACATGGGTCGTACTATGGGACTATGGCTTCCTTCATAAAAAGTATCATAAAAAAATCATTGAATTTTGGTGTACTTTTACGTAGTACATAATATCTTAATGTTAAAAATGCCGGTGTCGTAATCTCGATCTAATAAAAAAATGGGTATCACATTTGTTGCGAAATTAAAAGCCATGCGTATCTAAAAGCAGTTTTGAGATTGTCATTTCCAAACCTTATTTTGCTATTTAGAGGTCTTAAAATTATATAATGGTATTTATTTTATCGTGTATTACATTCTTTCAGAAGTCATAGATTGCCTCATAGTTTGCACCATAATTGCAAAGTTTGGCCGGCGGGCTAGCAACTGCAGTATTTTTTTTAATTTTTCGTTGTTAGAAGGAAGACGCTGTTGCCTATCTCCTGGTTTGTTTCCCTCTGTTGCCTCTTACGATACCCACGGAACGAAAATGGGTAGTGGATATTCTTACACCGCCACTCAACGGTCCATTTATTTTATTTTATCAAAATGTATTAAATTAATTGATCTTTATTATATCTCCCAATGACGTCATAACGTAGGCAGAATGAATTGTGGCCAATAACTCTTGATTTATAAACCATCATAATATGTATGTTGTTACTCTAATGAATGTCTTCCTTGTTAAGTTGTTAAATATTGGCGTCTTATTTTATTTATTATGTTTATAAAGTCTATTATATATGTATAAGTAAATTTTGTGGTTGATTTCTAATTTAGTTGACTCACAAATAACCCTTGCGTTGGGCACTGCTTTGTTACGCGTTTTGTCTTCCTAAAGTTTTAATTTATTTTAATTTTCCACCAGTTTGTGCGAGGTTACTCCGTCAATTTATACAAAGTAAACAACAGTTAGATGCTACGGTAGAAAGATTTTAGCAATTATTTTAAATCGACCGCTTTTTTACTTGTAGTGTGTCTGATTAAATTCAGCAACAAATCATAACCAAAATACTCGAATAACTATGTTTGTCTCATAGGGAGCATCCAAGGGGTAGTAGAAACTTTCGGTAAGATAGCTCAGTTGATTAATTGCTTCATTTATCATATTAACAAGAATACCTATAGACCAAATGACGTAACAGTAAGTTATAATTTCGCATTCGCATATCCAAGAACAAATAAGGAATTAAAAAGTTAATATTTAAAAAAGGAAAATTACTCTTTTCTCTACTGGTTAGTGATAATAAGTGTTTGAGTACATGTAAAACTACTGGTATTAATTACAACGATGTTATTAAAGTAATAAAAAACGAGGAGTACAGAAGTGATTTTCGTAAGGAACCAAATCGGTATTCGTCAAGTCGTTCTCGAGACAAACTCTTGTTTTATTGTATTGTATTTGTGTGCTTATTTATTTGTTTTTCGTTTATTTAAGGGGTTTACTTTTCCTTTCGTTTATAAAATTAATATCTATTCATAATTGACGATGAAATCGCTTTACATACATATAAGAATAACCATACAGTCGAATTGATTACCTATTTCTTTTTAAAATTAGGCTTGATACAAAAATAATTAATATTGGTGTTTGTGAAAATCTAATATATAAATAATGACACCTTTAAAGATTTTCACATAACGAATTGACTAATAAGGAATTTAGAGAAAAATATAGTCTGTTGGTTGCTTCAGTTCCTTATTTAAATTTTAGTAAAATTTAAATAACGACATAGTCAACGGTCGATATGCAGTCTCTTCTAGGAACGACTGGTGTATCCTAGTTTTGACCAAGGGCTTTTGGCAAAACACGAAATAAATTCTAATTTCGGCCTTTGACTTAAGTATTTATAGTCAAACCTAAGAAGTAGCTAACTTTTTAGTCAAACGTCGAAAGTAAAATAATCTGTTTCGGACTTTGCCGCTTTTCCTAGTCGATCCTAGGAGGCGAATTCTGTCAAACGTCATTTCGTATTTACTTGTGTCTAAAGATGAGATTCATACCTAACAAATCGGGTCACAGTGGAGAGCATTTTTTTAAAATAAAACAAATTACCAATATCATAGCAGAGTTTAGGGCAACCTGACTTTATAGATAAGATAGGTTGAATCTCTTCTAAAACCAAATCATCACGTTCCGAGTCCACGTAGTCTTTTCTACTCTACCCCTAGAGTGTTTTTGTAAAGCCGTAGGCGCGTAAGGAGAGCAGCGCCCGCCCGCCGTAGCAAATCGTAGGCGCCTAAGACGACCAATAAGCCAAAGCTACGTAGGTGAGCATGGGTGCCTGCGATTTGCTATGCAAGGGCGAAGGGGCTGCACTTCGCGTAGCACCGAGGCCGTTGCAGAAGTAACTTTGGATCAATATTTCTGTGTAAAAAGAGTGAGGTGAGATCCTTATAATGGTGTCGCTAGTTGTCACGGTTAACATCGAGCTCCGTTATAAATTTATAAAAATTAACAAATAGTGATCTAAATATAGTAAATCAGTGTTTTCCAGATAAAATTAGATACAATAGAGCGGTGGAAATGTTATCTCAGTAAAAACCAGTGTATATTGTGTGAAAATCAATCAGTATTGATAAGACAAATAAAACCGTAATAAAAGTACGAAGTGTTCAAGTGCAAGTGAATTAATAAGTGCCCCAACCTAGTATTTCTACAACTCATGTCGTAAGTGAAAAATTAAACCATAAAAGCTTGAATTTACTATTTTTACTCAACTGGTGAAACGTTTGCTGTTTAAATTTGTAAACACAAGTCAGCTGACCAATCAGCTGATTTTAACTTCTCAAAGTGAATTAGATTCCATTGTAAACAGCCGCCATCTAGCGGTAAAACAAATTCAATAATTGATTGACCACCGACGACAAGATAAAAAGCATGCCTTTGTATAATAATAGTGCAGTTACAATACAATAGATGGCGATAACTAAAAATTAAAAACTATTTTAATTTATTTTACAAAAGGAAGAAAATACTACAAAATGTCGAAAAATTGTTTTAAATGCAGGGAAGAAATAACAAAACGAGACTTTATTGAATGTCCCAAATGTAAGAATTTCTTTCACTTAGACTGCACAAGTATAGGAGAAAAATTTTTCTTCTTACTAGATGTCGAAAAAAGAAAAAAATGCCTATGCGATTATTGTAAATACCAAAAACTGCCAAATTTTGATCAACTAAATATAAATATACCTACAACTAACTCCTTTGATGTACTAGACGTGGATGATGAGTACGCAGAATTTGTAACCTTTCGTCAGAAAAATAAAAAACTACCTGAATCACTACCAGATTTTTCAGACTCATTTATGTCTACTAATACACACTCTCGTTCATTAAATTTACAAAAAACCTCTCGCAGTCTACCAGATGACGACTTAAGAGACTGCTTGATGATACAAGAGTTAAAAGAAGAAGTTTTAAGACTACGAACAGAACTAATCATAGCAAACAAAGAGGTAGATAATTTAAATATTACGATTAGGAAACTTAACAAAAAAATTTTAGAACAAGAAAAAATTATAAAAATTTACAAAACTGTTAGTATCGATGACGTAAAATTGAGAAAACCAGCTAATAATTCATATAACTCAACGCCTTTAAGTAAACCCAAAAAACAAAAAACAAAAAGTTTCAAGCCTGATACACGCCATAGTTCCGGATGTGTTGAACAAATAAAGCTTAAAGAAACATTGCCTGCTACTCAACCTGAAAAAATTGTGAACGATAGAAGCCGTTTTTACGCCGAATCTCTAGCCTCAAAAACTAAGACTAGTGAAGGAACTTGCAAGTACTCTCCGAATAGGAAACTGTGCATCATCAGCAGCATTCGCAGCAATAAAATGGCAGCCACACTAAGAAACCACTTCGAGACGCAAAACATCTGCCACTACCGCATAACAGGAGGTGGTATTAACCAACTATTAAGTGGTCTACAAACAAAACTTGAAGATTACACCCTTAATGACTATTGTATTTTGATTGTAGGTGAAACTGATTTTAATGTTTCCAAAAATTATAATGAATTAGTTTTGAATATAAGAAAAGCCCTTTTAACCGTTCAGCACACAAATATTTTGATATGCCTGCCCACTTTTAAATTTTGTAACCAATCAAATATATATAATAGAAGAATTGAAACCTTTAATAACTTATTATACTCTGATAATATTAATTTTGAATACTGTTACATTTTAGACTCAAATAAAAATTTAGAGTATTCCACTCATATGTTCTCAATATATAATGGAAAATTAAATAAACTCGGATTAAAGACCTATTTGCACGACATTGACGAATTCATAACAATATTTGACGATCTAACATTCAGTGAAAATCGACGAATGGAAAATATCTCTAATCTGGAAGTAATAACGTGTCAAGAAAATAGAACTGACTCACAGAAGTCTTCCTTTCGCCCCTAAATACTACAAAATTATGTATCAAAACATTCAATGTCTTTCCAACAAAATTGACGACTTAAACTTATTATTAATGGAAGTTAATATAGATCTATTAATCGTAAGTGAACATTGGTTATTACCTATTAACTATCATTTTTACACATTAGAGGGCTACGAACTACGTGCGAAGTATTTACGGCAAAAACATATACACGGTGGGGTTGGTATCTTTGTTAGAGAAAATATGAAAACTAAAGAACGTTTAGACATTCAATCATTCACAGTAGAATTTATCATAGAATTGTGTGCGTTGGAGATTACCGAATCCAACTTATTGATTGTGGCCATTTATCGCTGTGAGAGGGAAATAGAAACATTTTTCATTCAAATGCAAGCTTTACTACACCACTTATCTAAAAATTCTCATAACAAAAAAATTATCATAGCGGGTGATATAAATATTGATATTACAAAGAACACAAAAATATCTCGTAGACTTATCAATCTTTTAAAATCATTCGGGTTACGCTGTCTTATAGACACCCCCACACGTGAGACCCAAAACTGTAAATCATGCATTGACCAATTTATAATTTCTAAAAATACATACATGACGGCTTTTGTACAAAACTATGACTTATCAGACCATCACACATTAATTGGACAAATACCAGTAAAAGAGAACATAAATAGAAAAAATATTACTTATAAAATAAACAAACGACTTTTTAATGAAAATAATATGAATAATTTCAGAATTAAACTAAATGAAATTAATTGGAGTAACATAATGACCCGAACGAGTGATATAAATACAAACTATAATAAATTCCAGAACCAAATCACATCTATTTTAGAAGAGCATATTCCACGAAAATTTTATAAATTACAAAATAAAGTGAAGACAAAATGGGCCACAAAAGGCATTAAAAAATGTTGTCATAACAAACGTTTTTTACGTTATCTTACGAACTACCACAATAACGAAGCCTTAAAATCTTATTTAAAAAATTACAGCAAAATATTAAAGAGAATAATAGCCACAGAAAAAAGAAAATCGTACATAAAAAGACTGCAAACGTCACGTAATAAATATAAAACTATGTGGGCTATGATTAATGAAAAAATTAAAAAATGTAAAAGTGTAAAACATGAAAACATTTATTTATGTAATGACGGGTTAAAAACATCTCCTAGTAAAGTTGCAAACATATTTAATAATTATTATATAACCATAAATTCAAAAAACTGCTGCTCTCTAAATAAACAGCCATCTCGAGTATCCTTACCAAATTCACTATATCTGGGTAGTGTTACAGAGGCTGATGTAAAAAGGGCAATAATGCTACTTAAAAGAAACAACTCTTGTGGATATGATGAAATCCCAGCTACCTTACTGATATATTGCGTAGATGAGTTCGTAAAACCCTTAACTTTTCTTATAAATCAATCGTATGAGGATGGCGTTTTTCCGGAAAATCTAAAATTAGCAGTGATAAAACCGGTTTTTAAAAAAGGAGATAGAACTAATGTGTCTAATTATCGCCCCATCGCATTACTGCCTGTAATTTCGAAAATTTTTGAGAGTATAATTTGTAGTACAATATATAATTTTTTTGAAAAATACAACATTTTTAATAGATATCAACATGGTTTCCGAAAAAAACATTCTACCACATCCGCTGTATTTGACATCATCTTAGAAATTCATAATGCTCTAAATGAGGGAAGATGTGCTGTAGCTATTTTTATGGACATGTCCAAAGCATACGATCGCGTTTTGCATGGTCCCTTGCTAGAAAAGCTATATTCTCTAGGAATACGAGGGAAACCGCACGAGTGGCTCTCTTCTTATCTTGCGAATAGAAAACAGTACGTACAGATATCCCATTTAAATGAAAATAGAAGAATAATAAATGAAATAAACTCATACACTACCACAGTAAAAGGATCTATACCACAGGGTAGCGTCCTAGGATGCTTGCTGTTCTCTACATATATTAACGAACTCCCTTCAGTAATACCACATAGAGTCGTTTTGTTTGCAGACGACGCGACAGTTATAATTACTTGTGAACAAAAAAATCTCACTAGTTTACAGGAAAATATAGCTTACTGCCTTAGCAAAATTGTGGATGAATTGGACGTTTTGGGTTTATTGTTAAATTTTGAAAAGACAAAATTAATGCAGTTTCGCCCATATCAGAGACTAGAAGTCCCACTCGCTATATCTTACCAAGGTATAAATATTGAGGAAGTTCGCACGTTTTCGCTCCTAGGGATAACAATAGACTCAACTTTTTCATGGAAAAAGCATATAGAGAGCGTAGTAAGTAAGTTGAGCAGTTTTTGCTATGCCTTGCGCGAGCTGCGTAAAGACACAAACGAGCAGTGTGCGCTTACTGCGTACCACAGCCACGCCGCTGCCTGGATCAGATATGGCATCATATTCTGGGGCAATTCTACCGAGGTGCACGCGGTATCCGTGCTCCAAAAACGTTGCCTTAGAATAATTGCATTCGTAGCTCCAAGAGATTCATGTCGAAAGTTGTTCCCTAAATTCAACTTATTAACTGTGACGTGCATTTATATTTTTGAATTATGCCGCTTTGTTAGGAAAAGTCCTCATTATTTTCAACGAATTGGGGATAGACCCAATCGATATGGCGCACGTCACCGTGGTTATAACCTGGTCGCTCCTACCGCACATCTAACAATATTTAAAAATGGTCCCTACTACATGGCAATAAAGGTTTACAACCATTTACCAAATAATATAAAAGCCCTCCAGTGTCGTAAATTTGAAATAGTACTTAAGAAAATGCTTATTGTAAAAAGCTATTATAACTTAAATGAATATTTTAATGACAAATTATAAATTTAAATTATTTTGACAAAATTTATTATTTCTATTTACTTAAATGACATTACTAATATTTTCATCAAAGTTTTAAATCTTATTTATATGAATTAAAATAACCAATAGTTAAGATGAAATATTTATTGACATTTCATTTTAAATAAATGTGTGTATTATTTATTTAGTTTGATATTTAATAAATTAATTAATAATAATGTATAGATTATGTACCTTAAAAATTGTAATTTAATTTAATTTCATATTAATTAACAATTAAAATAGATCTTAATATGCTACGCCCGTACAGGGTTGTCACATGCTCTGTAGACATATTGTAACAACTTTATACTTTGTGACATGCAATAAATGAATTATGAATTATGAATGTTGAATCAATAAACATTAAATTTAAGAAATGTCCTTTTATTATACCTAATCTGACAAACTAACACATTCCAATACCTAATTGAGCTCTAACTGGTCGAACCCTGATTTCATGAAATTGAGTTTCGGCGCTTGGCTGTTGAAATTAGTTTCTCCTAGGTTAGACAAAAATTCGTGAGTCAATGGCAGGAAAACGTCATTTATGTGGACGTTGACTAAGACTTTATGTCAGACCTGAGGTTTGAATAGTCAAACCTAGGAGGGTCGGAACTTTGACCTTTAACTATAACATATATAATCATAGGCAAGGGACTCTTTTACTTTTGTACAAGAGCGCATTGCACAGATTTTAGTTTAGTTTAGCTCTTAAAAATTAACCGCTAATCATCTCTGGAGCATAGTTAGCAATACTATGCTCAGTAGGCGATTCACAGTAAGCATTCAGTGATTTTCGGTTATTTGAGAAAAGTAAAGATCACGAGGAAATGTAACTGTTTGCTAGCGTATGCATCCTGCGTATTAAGTAGCACATGATGCGTCTTTAGCTAGACCACTCTCAGGATGCGCTGTCACGTATTTTTGACACAAATAATGGCTTCGTAAAACAACGGTAATTATGAAATTTGATAAACCTATTTCATCTACGCCGATGTCTTAACATTAAGTAGTCACTTTAATTTACGCACAATATAATTAAATCTACAAATGATTGAAGTAATAAGTACTACGCACTAGAAATTGTTTGTTTGCAACACGTGTTCTAATTTAAGTAAGTATATATTGTGGCCCGTAGACAGAGTCCACAGGCTCTAACTCAAGTAGTCTGTGCCAGACATTTGCCGCGACGTGACACGTTTGAGGACAATACACAAGCCTAATAAAAATGCCTCTTACGCACTAAGGTGTTGCGTAAACAACTTGAGAAAAAAAGTTAAGGTCACGAACTGACTTTTTGAACTTAAGCTCTCTGTATTATCGATAAAACAAACGAAATTTAATTATATTTATCAACTGTCACTCGTGGCGACACTTCACCGCGCTCGCGGCCATGTTTTGGTAAAATTATAGATTAACTTCTGCTCAGATGTGACACTATCGACGTTGTAATCAAAAATAATAAATACATTTAATACTTTTTAGTAAAAGTTTTGATATACTAACTAATATTATCATTAAAACAATCTGTAATTTTACTAAGTTTTCTTACAGTTATTCGTTAAGCACGATATAAACAGTGCTACAAACTACAAATACACTAATTTTTACTGCCTGTACTTTACCTAGGGTAGGGTTCAATCTAACGGTGCGTGCACATTATATAACATAACATGTTACAAACTGTATTGTTATATAACATGTTTCAGAAATGTCGTGGCTGATTGTCATAAAACGTGTTATATAACGTAACACAAATGTTACATAACTCGAACGGCAGAACGACAAACGACAATGTCATATAACATTGTTAAATTTGATTTGTTATTCTAATGTGTACAGTATTGTTATATGTTGCAATGTTGAAAAACTATGTTACATAACGTGAACGCGTTTTAAAACAAAAGTTACACAACATGTTACTTAATCTGTACGCACCCTACGAATAATCTAAGGTTTCGATTTCACTTCTGAAGAATTTGGCTTGTAATGATATGTACAAACTTTTGATGGCCTCGTTGGTCCAGGGTTCAGGGGCGGCTTTTCCGTTAATAAATTTTCAATAAGATCCGGCAGTCAGGAAGTTTGCAGTATTTCACCGCCGTGCTTCGGAAAGCATGTAAAGTCGTTAGTCTTGCGCCTGATCTCTCACCGATCGTGCTGGATTACCGTCCTATTGAATTACGAGAGTAACGAGTCCACTTTTTTAACCTCTTTCTGTGCAGATGACAAGACAAAAATTCAGTTTGGATGACATTTAGACTCAAAAATCTTTTTACCCTTAGAAAACATTTTATCTATGCTATAAGGCCATACACATATCATTCTGTGGACTGTGTTCTCGTTTGTCACTCTTGCTTCTTTGCAGAGAAGGTTTCGAATTTATCCATCCATCTTAATTTCCTAAGGTCACAACTTATCTGCAACCTTCTTTGTTTGAAGTTGTTTGCACTTTACGTGGCTGCATAACTCACTTACCTTAACTTACCGTCATGTGGAATATAAGTTCGTTTATCACTTCAATGTTTTAAAAGAAAAACAAGTTTTCGTAAAAAGTTGGATTAATAGAATACGGATGACAATCGAGCACACAGTCCATCTGATGGTAAGTGGATAGTGTGGCGCATAGACACCTACATCTGTAGATGTGTTGTCACCCCCGGAGACTAAGTATGCCTCTCCGCCAATAAAAAGGGTCACCGGTTCCTTACACTTAGGTACCATATGAAACACAGCAGCAATAAGCTGCCGCAGTGTAAGATTTCAGAACAAGGTTACAGACTTGCAGACACCGTTATTAAAATTTTTTGTCCTTAGAATTTGTTGCTTTTCGCAATGTCTCAAATTGAGCTGGTTATCTCTTTTAAGGTACATTCGATTTTTGTTATTTTAATACAAATTAATGTGAATATGAAGCTATATTACTATTTCTGCCGCCAAATAGTGCTTGAACTGTTGTGTTCCGGTATGAAGTGTATAGGGAGCCAACGTATTTATAGCCGTCTTTGTTTGTGTCTGGCCGCAGGTGTCTATGGATAGTAGCAGCGTTATGTTTGTGGGTTTACTGTTACTATATTATGCTGAGTCGGATGATTTTTCGTTACTGCAATTCACTATAAAAATAAAATAAAGTGAAGGCTCTAATGACGTAACTGTACACATTTTTGTAAGGGTTACAGAACAATTATGTTGGCAGTTAAGGGGTAGCGCTCGACTCCAATGAGATTATTAATTGCATTTTATAGTAGGTACTATTTCATCACGAGTTCTGTCGTGAAGGAATAAATACATCACAAAATATAAAAAATTTGACCAGCTCAAAGTTCAAAAACTTTATCAAACAAAGTTTGTGTTAAAAGGGTTATTATAATATTATGGAATATTTGGATGACAATAACCCCTGGGAATGATGTGATTGCTACCAAGCTATTTCTAATTTGTTTTGTGTTGGTAAGTGTTTAACATACATGATTATAAATTGTTATTTAAAAAAAATCTAGCTGGGTTTCTGAGAGACTGGGTTACTGACAGTAGGTTTCCGCAAAAGTGTGCACATTGGTTTGCTCATATACTTGTGGCACTATATATTCTACGCAGCTGTTAGCTCCCGACTCACCTGTTCCATGTTTATAATTGACCTGTAGAACGTAATGTTTGCGATCTTTAAAAAAAGCTATGTAGTTATTTGAGGACAATAAGCTAGCATCCGAGAAGAGTTATAAATAATAAATAGCTCTGACCGTCTTCAGCCGTAAAACCTTTATATGTTGGGTTTTATTTACTAGGACAGTTATGCTTAAATCCAAAGTATTCTCTTAGAGAAATATTTAAAGTCATGAATAATACATTAAAGTTGGCCTTACAGTATATTGACGAAAATTTAATCTAAACTGTATACACAGAAACAAAAATAGTTTTATTAAAAATGTATTGTCATGTTCCATTTAGATTAAAATTCTGTGAATACAAGGAGCAAGCTTAAACTAGCAAAGGGGAAAAATATATGCTTTTTGATAGGATAAGAGTGTCAAGCGAGCACACAGTCCACCTGATGGTAGTAGTTGATGTAGCCCATAGACGTCTACATCTATCCTCGACTACGGATCAAAATGCAGATGCGTTATTACCCGTGAGGACTAAGATGGAATGCCTCGATTCCAGTAAAAGTGGTCTCCTGTTCTCTACACTCATAATAGGAAACACAGCAGCGTTAAGTTACTATTTTACGCTGGTATTCTGTGAGAGCGTGGACTTTCCCGGTCGAGCCGACTCATTCGCACTACAATTATACTACTAATATAGCTGCAGCATGGCTCTACCACGTATACATAAGTACTTTTATAACAAAGTACTAAAAATATGAAATAATGCAGGTTTATCTGTTAAACATTTTATAAAATAAAGCACACATGTGATTCTTTTTAGCAAACTGAATTAATAACTTTCAGTTCAGCTGATGTTAAGTGCCTCAGTCCATGGACATCTGCAACCAACTTCAAACAAAGAAGACTACCGTCAACTTAAGCGTCAGTAGCCTAATGGCAGGGTGCGGACCGCCAACTCGAAAGGTCGTGAGTTCGAATCCGCCATTCGACTACTGTCGTGAACCATTTCTAACACAAGCATTTTAAGCTTACCAGAAGTGGTTTAAGGGAATATTAGTAATATTTAATGGCATTACTAGTATTTATTTAAAAAAAATACGTTTCGGGTGCTTTGCAGCACCCATGGACACCTGGGGGACTGAGGTGTTTGGCGTCCCGATGTTATAGTTAGCCCGGCTACCTTCAGTTTTGATTATTAATTTTTGGTCCGATCTACGCAGAATGAGCTCACAGTATCTTGATGTTTTGCAGTGGTATGCTTGGGTTTCGATTTAATTTTATTAATTAGAGGATCCCAAGCAGATGGCAGCACCCATCCACTTCTCTATTGAAATTAGGATGTTTTATGTGGTTGATGATCAATAGCTTTGCGAATTATCCTTGGTGGGAATCGGTGTTCTTTTGTGAGGATTTGTGGTCTATTAAATCTAATATAATGGCGGGGACGACCTTGAACATGTTCACACATTGCAGACTTCAAACACCTCAGTACCCCCGTGAGCATGGTTGCTGTAAAGCACCCGAAACGTCGGGAATTAAAAAGATAAATTAAACACGATAAAATCTGTAAAAAGTAGTTTAAAGCCTTTTGTAGTCTTCGCGTAAATATAAGAAATCATCATGCTTTATTATTAATTTTTATTTTTATTGGCCAACGAGCATGCGGCTCACCTGATGGTAAGTGACTATCACCGGCTATGAACAACCGCAACACTAGGGGAATTGTAGGTGCGTTGCCGGCCTTCCTACCTTAAAGAAAGGAGTATTTTTTTTTATAGATTTAGAGTGACAAACGAGCACACAGTCCACCTGATGGTAAGTGGTTGCTGTGGCCCATAGACACTACATCCATCTTCGTTTGCGAATTAAAATGCAGATGCGTTGTCAGCCATAAGGACTATAATAGAATGCCTCTTTTCCAGTAAAAAGGGTCTCCGGTTCTCTATACTCACCATACGAAACACAGCAGTATTGAGCTGCTATTTTACGCTGGTATTCTGTGAGAGAGTGGTCCTTCCCCGGTCGTGCCAACCCATTCGTGCTACAACTATACTATAATATAGCTGCAGCATAGCTCTACCACGTAAAAGCAATTCCTCAGAGCATTCACATAAATGTTTTTATATTAAAGAAATTCGCTGGGTTTCTTGCTGGTTGTGCAGGACACATATTTTTCCGAACGAGTGGTAAATATATAAATGACTTACTATTATTGATACTTGCAATCTATATTGAATAAAAATTATTCTCTTTTATACTATTCTGACACCAAATAATAGGACGCTCTGCTGTGCTCCCACTCCAATAGTAAGAAATCGGATACGGATATAAATGTATTTACTTGCAATATTATATCAAAATACACTTTGTCATTTATAATGTGTATTTATTTTAGTTTCTTTTTTTTTTCAATTGGTACACAAATCAAATTCTCACCACTTCCTTGGGTTGACTGGTAATGAAAGACTGTAGGCATTAAGTCCGTCCTTACAATAAATATTAAAAAAAGCCATTATTATTACAGGTTTTAAGGCATTCCATTTTAGTCCCCGGTTGACAACGCATCTGTAGCCTTCCTTATCTGACTATTAAATGGTTTACATTTAAGTCCGGAAAAAGTTACAGCCTATATAGGTCCCACAGTTGGACACAGACATCCGCTAACTTCTGAGGGGGTTTTAGGGCATAGAATTATCTGCTGCGCTGTCGCAACGCGTGTTGGCGGACTTCACATGTTTTCGAATTTTTTTTTTATTTCTCATACATGCAGGTTTCTTCACAATGCTTCCTTCGCTGCCGGGCACGGGATAAATCAATACTTAAAATTGCAATTAACTATTTCATTGGTACCGGCGGGGATCGAATCCGGGTTGCTCGCGGTCTGTGAAATTTACAGCGAGCGCTTACTTGCTTGCTACTTATTACTTATAATAAAGGACGAATTGAAGGTTCTTGTACGTTTAAGAAGACTACGAAACGAAAAACGAAACGATCTTCTCAAATAACGTATTATGTTGATTTGAAAGCGTAGGTCAAATTAAAAAAGCCGTGAATTCTTAGCTTAATTAGTTTTTGTTACAAAACAACACTTGCTGTCCAAAGAGATTTAAGTATATAGGTATATGTCTTTGTTGCTGTCGAAGTTTTGTTAGCTTCCTTACCGAGTACTACGAAAGTTCTGCTATAGAAACGAAAATTTGAATTTGATGAGATAAAACGCCATAAACACCACAGGAAGCTTTGCCTTACATCAATTTTTTTTCAAATAGTACATGTAACATTCATGATTTTGCTGTTAACGGCGAGGTATGCATTTTTGCCTCTTGTTTTATTTTTGTGTTATATGTGCCTCTTAGCGTTTTAATTACTAGGGTATTTTTGTGGATAACGGTGTTAGTTGTGTAATTAGCTAATCTGTTTATATAGGATTTGAATTGTAATTTTTATTATACAGTTATTTGTTGTCCTTAATAAAAAATAATACATTTAGAGCGAAATTTTCATGCACTTCAATGTAGATTGAAAAAAAGGTGCAAAAATATTTAGTATTATGCTTCAACTAAAGTTAGTGTTAGAGAGAAATAGAGATCTTTTTATATGCGTTTTATATATTAATGTCTAGTTAAAAGTGAAATACAACTTGCTTAATGTACAAACCTCAATATTTACCGAATTCGTTCGAATTTTGAACACTAGTATTAATTAAAACATTAGTGGTCAAAAGTATTTAAAATATTGATTTGGGTTCTAGGATACTCAAGTAATAGAACCAAAGTAATTAGTTTACAAGAGAAAATTAGATTAAAGGAAACCAACGAAACTATTTGTTGTTTTAATAAGGTATAACAATAAGTGTGATATCATTGAGCTACTATGTACTTAAGTACATATTACTTCCATGTATAATATATATGATAAGTATAATCGTAGAATACAACACATACTACTATATTATGTATAGTAAACAGATATACATAATATAGTATTCTATGAGTATAATATATATATGTGAACCATTTTTACATAAGAAATCCGAGTGCTACCCCCGCTGGGGCCATTTCAAACGTTAATTGCAATTTTAAGTAGTTTATATGTGCTCGGCGTTGAAATTGTGAGGGAACCTGCACGTCTAAGGAAAAAAAATCAAGGACGTGTAGTTTCCCAACACGCATCGGAGCAGCGCGGCAAGCGGACTAATTACACCATAATCCTTTCAGAAATGAAGGGAGGCCCGTGCCTGGCAGCAAGACATACAAAGGCTTACTCTACGTAATGATTTCTTATGTTTACGCGAGCACTACACAATAAATGAAAATAGTATTTACGGAATTTATCGCGTTTATTAACTTATTTTATGTTCCGACGTTTCGAGTACTTTACAACACCCATTGTCTCATCGAGACCGAGTTGTTCGATCCATGCAGAAAGAACTTATGGCATCTTGAAATCTTGTGGTGGTATGCGTGGGTGGGTGTTTAATTTTATTAATTATAGGATTCCAAGCAGATGGTAGCACTCAGCTTCTCTTGGATGGTGTTTGATTTTAACAGCCTCGCGAATTACTTTTAGTAGAAATCGGAGTTCTTTCCTCCAGAAGTCTGCAGTCTACTCTCACACATACCATTACATCAGGACCACAAATATTCGTAAAAGAATGTAAGTCTACTTTGTTATAATTTTTTTATAAATAGTTCTGGGAGAGAGGTAAAGCCCTAGTGTGGGTAGATACTTGCGTAGACACTTTGGCGGCCTCTCATCTCAGGGGTACCTCGTTTAGAGCCGGGGCGCGATCCGAGGCAGCTGAACTGAGTAAGTGGCGTAAATATGAGGTTCTGAGAGATGACTACATATTAGTGCCATTCACTGTAGAGACTATCGCACCGCGGAGTCCACGTCAGGTGAAGTTCTTAAAGAAACTCCAACCGCGACTGGTCGTTGCTGCTGGTGATAAGAAGGCTGGTTCTTTTCTCGCTCAAAGGTTGAGTATAGCCATTCAGCGGGGAAACGCAGTCAGCGTTATTGGCCCGATACCGCGGGGAGTAGGGCTATATGATAATTAGGTTACTAATTTTAGTTTTCTTATTATAGTTTTTAATATTGTATATAATAAAATATTGTATATAATGTTCTATTATTAAATTAGACAATAAAAAAAATCTTATTCTACAAACATCACGTTCGCTTTCGTAACACAAACTTCAAGTAACGACGCGAAACCCGAACATGGAATATAGTATAATAACGTTAGTACCATTATTTATTCTTCGGTATTACTCTGGTACCTACTTTTCTCTGCCCGCAATTGACTGCATTGCGTTAAGACACGGAATAAATAATAGTACTACGTAGTTTAGAGAAGAAGTCTAGATTTGGTGCGTGTCATTGACTCTGTGTAAGTGCGTCGATTCTGACGTCTGTTTCTCTGTACGGAGTTAAGATACTGCTCTAACTATATAAATATATATTTACTGTGTACTACAAACATTAAAGTCCATTTCAATGCCTTGATTTCTGTTAGTGATTCCATTCACTTTCGATCGCTGCTTTACCAGTAATTTTTTTATACAAGCTACTCGTAACTAGTACACAGACCACCATGGTAGTTGGTTATTGTGGCCCATAGACACCTTCATTTATACTCGATTAAGAATCAAACTGCAGATGCCTTATCACCCTTGAGGATGAAGATTTAATAACCCGTTATCAGTGAAAAGATATCCAGTTCTCATCACTTAGCAAACGAAACACATACGCTGTTATTCTGGGCATGGTCCTATCCCAGCTGAGTCGAAATTAAAAAAGTAGCTTCTTTTTAAACTGGACAGCTGACGTTAATGGCACATCGGTCGTACTCTGGGACTATGGCTTCCTTCATAAAAAGTATCATAAAAAAATCATTGAATTTTGGTGTACTTGTACGTAGTACATAATATCTTAATGTTATAAATGCCGGGGTCGTAATCTCGATCTAATAAAAAAATGGGTATCGCATTTGTTGCGAAATTAAAAGCCATGCGTATCTAAAAGCCGTTTTGAGATTTTTCATTTCCAAACCTTATTTTGCTATTTAGAGGTCTTAAAATTATGTAATGGTATTTATTTTATCATGTATTACATCCTTTCATAAATCCACTGCTGAACATAGGCCTCCGCATAGATTGCCTCATAGGGGAATATTTACCATATTTGCAAAGTTTAGCAGGCGGGTTAGCAACTGCAGTTTTTTTATTTTTTCGTTGTTATAAGGAAGACGCTGTTGCTCTCCTGGTTTGTTTCCCTCTGTTGCCTCTTACGATACCCACGGAACGAAAATGGGTAGTGGATATTCTTACACCGCCACTCAACGGTCCATTTATTTTATTTTATCAAAATGTATTAAATTAATTGATCTTTATTATATCTCCCAATGACGTCATAACGTAGGCAGAATGAAGTGTGGCCAATAACTCTTCATTTATAAACCATCATAATATGTATGTTGTTACTCTAATGAAACCATTGTCTTCCTTGTTAAGTTGTTAAATATTGGCGTCTTATTTTATTTATTATGTTTATAAAGTCTATTATATATGTATAAGTAAATTTTGTGGTTGATTTCTAATTTAGTTGATTCACAAATAACCCTTGCGTTGAGCACTGCTTTGTAACGCGTTTTGTCTTCCTAAAGTTTTAATTTATTTTAATTTTCCACCAGTTTGTGCGAGGTTACTCCGTCAATTTATACAAAGTAAACAACAGTTAGATGCTACGGTAGAAAGATTTTAGCAATTATTTTAAATGGACCGCTTTTTTACTTATAGTCTGTCTGATTAAATTCAGCAACAAATCATAACCAAAATACTCGAAAAACTATGTTTGTCTCATAGGGAGCATCCAAGGGGTAGTAGAAACTTTCGGTAAGATAGCTCAGTTGATTAATTGCTTCATTTATCATATTAACAAGAATTCCTGTACACCAAATGACGTAACAGTAAGTTATAATTTCGCATTCGCATATCCAAGAACAAATAAGGAATTAAAAAGTTAATATTTAAAAAAGGAAAATTACTCTTTTCTCTACTGGTTAGTGATAATAAGTGTTTGAGTACATGTAAAACTACTGGTATTAATTAGAACGATGTTTTTAAAGTGATAAAAAACGAGGAGTACAGAAGTGATTTTCGAAAGGAACCAAATCGGTATTCGTCAAGTCGTTCTCGAGAGAAACTCTTGATGAACTTTGTTTTATTGTATTGTATTTGTGTGCTTATTTAATTGTTTTTCGTTTATTTAAGGGGTTTACTTTTTCTTTCGTTTATTAAATTAATATCTATTCATAATTGACGATGAAATAGCCTAACATACATATAAGAAAAACCATACAGTCCAATTGATTACCTATTTCTTTTTATAAGTAGGCTTGATACAAAAATAATTAATATTGGTGTTTGTGAAAATCTAATATATAAAAAATGACACCTTTAAAAATTTTCACATAACGAATTGACTAATAAGGAATTTAGAGAAAAATATAGTCTGTTGGTTGCTTCAGTTATTAAGTTTTAATAAAATTTAAATAAGGATATGTATATATCATAGTCAAAGGTCGATATGCAGTCTCTTCTAGGAACGACTGGTTTATCCTAGTTTTGACCAAGGGCTATCGGCAAAACACGAAATACATTCTAATCTCGGCCTTTGACTTAAGTATTTTTAGTCAAACCTAAGAAGTAGCTAACTTTTTAGTCAAACGTCGAAAGTAAAATAATCTGTTTCGGACTTTGCCGCTTTTCCTAGTCGATCCTACTCGTAGGAAGCGAATTCTGTCAAACGTCATTTCGTATTTACTTGTGTCTAAAGATGAGATTCATACCTAACAAATCGGGTCACAGTGGAGAGCATTTTTTTAAAATAAAACAAATTACCAATATCATAGCAGAGTTTAGGGCAACCTGACTTTATAGATAAGATAGGTTGAATCTCTTCTAAAACCAAATCACCACGTTCCGACTCCACGTAGTCTTTTCTACTCTGCCCCTAGAGTGTTTTTGTAAAGCCGTAGGCGCGTAGGGAGAGCAGCGCCCGCCCGCCGTAGCAAATCGTAGGCGCCTAAGACGACCAATAAGCCAAAGCTACGTAGGTGAGCATGGCTGCCTGCGATTTGCTATGCAAGGGCGAAGGGGCTGCACTTCGCGTAGCACCGAGGCCGTTGCAGAAGTAGCTTTGGATCAATATTTCTGTGTAAAAAAAATTAAGGTGAGATCCTTATAATATTGAATCAATAAACATTAAATTTAAGAAATGTCCTTTTATTATATCTAATCTGACAAACTAACACATTCCAATACCTAATTGAGGTCTAACTGGTCGAACCCTGATTTCATGAAAATGAGTTTCGGCGCTTGACTGTTGAAATTAGTCTCTCCTAGGTTAGACAAAAATTCGTAAGTCAATGGCAGGAAAACGTCATTTATGTGGACTTTGACTAAGACTTTATGTCAGACCTGAGGTTTGAATAGTCAAACCTAGGAGGGTCGGAACTTTGACCTTTAACTATAACATATATAATCATAGGCAAGGGACTCTGTTACTTTTGTACAAGAGCGCATTGCACAGATTTTAGTTTAGTTTAGCTCTTAAAAATTAACCTCTATTCATCTCTGGAGCATAGTTAGCAATACTATGCTCAGTAGGCGATTCACAGTAAGCATTCAGTGATTTTCGGTTATTTGAGAAAAGTAAAGATCACGAGGAAATGTAACTGTTTGCTAGCGTATGCATCCTGCGTATTAAGTAGCACATGATGCGTCTTTAGCTAGACCACTCTCAGGATGCCCTGTCACGTATTTTTGACACAAATAATGGCTTAGTAAAGCAACGGTAATTATGAAATTTGATAAACCTATTTCATCTACGCCGATGTCTTAACATTAAGTAGTCACTTTAATTTACGCACAACATAATTAAATTGAAGTAATAAGTACTACGCACTAGAAATTGTTTGTTTGCAACACGTAGTATAACTTAGGTAAGTATATATTGTGGTCCGTAGACAGGTCCACGGGCTCTAACTCAAGTAGTCTGTGCCAGACATTTGCCGCGACGTGACACGTTTGAGGACAAACACAAGCCTAATAAAAATGCCTCTTACGCACTAAGATGTTGCGTAAACAACTCGAGAAAAAAAAGTTAAGGTCACGAACTGACTTTTTGAACTTAAGCTCTCTGTATTATCGATAAAACAAACGAAATTTAATTATATTTATCAACTGTCACTCGTGGCGACACTTCACCGCGCTCGCGGCCATGTTTCGGTAAAATTATACATTAACTTCTGCTCAGATGTGACACTACCGACGTTGTAATCAAAAATAATAAATACATTTAATATGTTTTAGTAAAAGTTTTGATATATTAACTAATATTATCATTAAAACATTCTGTAATTTTACTAAGTTTTCTTGCAGTAATTCGTTAAGCACAATATAAACAGTGCTACAAACTACAAATACACTAATTTTTACTACCTGTACTTTACCTAGGGTGGGGTTCAATCTAACGGTGCGTACACATTATATACCATAAAATGTTGTTATATAACATATTTCAGTAATGTTGAGGCTGATTGTTATAAAATGTGTTATATAACGTAACACAAATGTTACATAATTCGAACGGCAGAACGGCAAACGACAATGCCATACGACAATGTCATATAACATTGTTATATTGCATTGTTATTCTAATGTGTACAGTATTGTTATATGTTGCAATGTTGAAAAACAATATTACATAATGTGAACGTGTTATAAAAGAAAAGTTACACAACATGTTACTTAAACTGTACGCACCCTAAGAATAATCTAAGGTTTCGATTTAACTTCTGAAGAATTGGGCTTGTAACGATATGTACAAACTTTTGATGGCCTCGATGGTCCAGGGTTTAGGGGCGGCTTTTCCGTTAATAAATTTTCAATAAGATCCGGCAGTCAGGAAGTTTGCAGTATTTCACCGCCGTGCTTCGGAAAGCATGTAAAGTCGTTAGTCTTGCGCCTGATCTCTCACCGATCGTGCTGGATTACCGTCCTATTGAATTACGAGAGTAACGAGTCCACTTGTTTAACCTCTTTCTGTGCAGATGACAAGACAAAAATTCAGTTTGAATGACATTATTTAGACTAAAAATCTTTTTACCCGTAAAAAACGTTTTATCTATGCTTTAAGGCCATACACATATCTGGTGGACTGTGTACTCATTTGTCACTCTTGCTTCTTTGCAGAGAAGGTTTCGAATTTATCCATCCATCTTAATTTCCTAAGGTCACAACTCATCTGCAACCTTCTTTATTTGAAGTTGTTTGCACTTTGCATGGCTGCATAAGTCACTGACCATCACTTACCATCAGATGGAATGTAAGTTTGTCTGTCACTTCAATGTTTAAAAGAAAAACCAGGTTTTCGTAAAAAGTTGAGTTAATAGAATACGGATGACAAACGAGCACACAGTCCACCTGATGGTAAGTGGATGCTGTGGCCCATAGACACCTACATCTATAGATGTGTTGTCACCCCCGAGGACTAAATATGCCTCTCTGCCAATAAAAAGGGTTGCCAGGTTCCTAACACTTACCATTTGAAACACAGCAGCAATAAGTTGCCGCAGTGTACGAATTCAGAACAAGGTTACACACTTGCAGACACCGTTATTAAAATTTTTTGTCCTTAGAATTTGTTGCTTTTCGCAAATTGTCTCAAATTAAGCTGGTAATCGTATTTAAGCTACATTCGATTTTTACTATTTTAATACAAATTAATGTGAATATGGAGCTATATTATTATTTTTGCCACCAAATAGTGCTTGCACTGTTGTGTTCCGGTCTGAAGTGTTGAAGAGAGCCTTAGAGGTGACAACGTCTTTGTTTGAAATTGGCCGCAGGTGTCTATGCATTGTAGTCGCGTTATGTTTGTGGGTTTACTGTTACGATATTATGCTGAGTCGGATGATTTTCTACCGACTTCAAAGAGGAGCCGGTACTCAATTCGACTGTATGTTTTTTATGTATGTTAACTCATAACTTTTTACTGGGTGAACCGATTTCGACGATTCTTTTTTTATTTGAAAGCTGGTACTTTACATGTGAATTTTACATTGATTAAAGTCTGAACAATAGTTTTTGAGTTCTTAATAATTTATATTGAAGTCGGTTGTACAAAATTTTTAATTTTAAATTGTTCGTTGCTGCAATTCAATAAAATATAATAAAAAAAAGAACCCCTTTGTCGTATCTCCTCAGTTTCAAGGCACTCCACTTCTTGCCTCAGCCAGTATCGGTATCCTCGGAGTCGACATATGGAGTGACGTGCAGTTTCGTGGTCACTTGGAAGACAAGGCAAAATTGGCCTCTAAATAGCTTGGCGTGCTCAGCAGAGCGGGACAGTATTTCATGCTGGCACACCGCCTGCAACTTTACAAGGCGCAGGTTCGGCCTCACATGGAATACTGTTCCCATCTCTGGGCAGGGGCTACCCAGTGCCAGCTCCTTCCACTTGACCGCATCCAGCGTAGAGCGGCTCGAATCGTCGACGACCGAGCCCTTTCCGATCGGCTCGACTCATTGGCACTGCGAAGAGATGTTGCATCCCTTTGCATTTTCTTTCGCATCTACCATGGGGAGTGCTCTGACGAATTGTTCGGATTAATCCCAGCCGCCAAATTTCACGATCGCACATCGCGGCTGAATTCCCGATACCATCCACACCATTTGGATGATTGGCGGTCCACCACTGTGCAATTTAGAAGATGTTTTCTTCCTCGCATGACTTCCTTGTGGAATCGATTACCATCAGCGATTTTTCCGGACCGATACGACTTAGGGACCTTCAAGAAAAGGGAGTACTCCTTTTTAAAAGGCCGGCAACGCATCTGCAATTCCCTCCCTGGTGTTGCAGTTGTTCATGGGTGGCGGTAGTCACTTACCATCAGGTGAGCCGCATGCTCGTTTGCCCCCTCTCCTATAAAAAAATAAAAAATAAAATAAAATAAAGTAAAGGCTCTAATGCCGTAACTGTACTCATTTTTGTAAGGGTTATAGAACAGAATAGAATAGAATACAATAGAATATTTTTTTATTCAATATACATTACATGTGTAATTCTTATTGAAAGTCATTTTTTACTTTACCACTGGTTCGAAAAAACCCTCTGTCCTGGGAAGAACCAGCAAGAAATCCAGCGGGACTTTTCTTTTTAAATAAATTTTACAATATAAATGATTACGAACTATTTACAAAATTTATTTTAGAAACTGCTTTGAAGCGATCACCTCATTCCCAGGGGTTATTATCAACCATGTATTCATTTATACTATAATAACCCTTTTTATACAGTTTCAGCTTAATAAAACATTTAAACTTGGTAATAGAGAGAACCTGTACACTTTCCGGGACCTTGTTGTAATAGCGTATACATTGCCCCAAGAATGAATTACTGACTCTGTGGAGTCGAGAAACTGGTATCACTAGCTTGTGTTTGTTCCTAGTGTTTACAGAATGTATATCACTTCTTTTACTAAAACTATCTTTGTTTTTGTGAACATACATTAAATTTTCGTAAATATACTGAGAGGCCAAAGTTAATATATTAATTTATTTAAATTTATCTCTAAGAGACTCTCTCGGTTTTAGATTGTAAATAGCTCTAATGGCCCTCTTTCGTAAAACAAAAATAGTTTCTGAATCAGCCGCATTTCCCCATAGCAAAATCCCATAAGACATTATGCTATGGAAATAACTAAAATAAACTAATCTAGCTGTCTCGACACTAGTGAGACCTCTAATCTTTTTTACAGCATAGGCTGCAGAACTTAGTCTGCTTGCTAATTTGGATATATGGGGGCCCCACTGGAGCTTTGCGTCAAGAGTGATGCCAAGAAAAACAGTGGATACAACAGGGCTCAATTCCTCCCCATTTAAAAACACATTGGTATTCAGATTTTTAACATTCGTTGTTGTAAATTTAACACAATTAGTTTTATTTCCGTTCAAATGCAGATTATTAACGTTAAACCAATGCACTAATTTTGATATAGCATTATTCACTTCGTCACATTTAAATGATTGACGTTTAAGTTTAAAATCAAGGAAGTATCATCAGCAAATAATACTATATCATGACTATCCCCTACAAGGTGAGGTAAGTCATTAATATACACCAGAAACAGGAATGGGCCGAGAATCGAGCCCTGAGGAACACCCATTAGTACAGGTGACCCGGAAGAACTTTTACCATTGATAATAACCTTCTGTTTTCTATTACTTAAATATGAAATAATAAGTTTAAGCGCTGTGTTCTTGACACCATAGTACTGTAGCTTCCTGATTAATATCTCATGGTGAACACAGTCGAAGGCCTTGGAAAGGTCACAAAATATACCCAAAGCATCCTCTGAATTCTCCCATGCACAAAAAATATGTTTAATAAGCTCAACTCCAGCGTCAGTTGTCGAGCGACCCCTAGTAAAACCGAGTTGATTTTTATGTAGCAATTTACTAATATTGAAGAAACTTAACATCTGTTCTAAAATAATTTTTTCAAAAATTTTACTTAATGTTGGTAGTACAGAAATTTGGTCTAAAATTGGCGGGGTCTAATGTACTATCAGATTTAAATATAGGTATGACTTTACTATGTTTCATTAAATCAGGAAACACACCAGATTCGACGCTTATATTAAATATAGAGGCTAGATAAGGTGCTAATGTATCTATTATAGATAAAATAACTTTAATGCAAATCCCCATAAGTCTGCCGTTTTCTTAACATCAATAGTTTTAAAATATTTAACGATATCTTTTGGCAGTACCCTATAGAATTTAAAAGTATTTGAACAAGCCTTTACATTTTGTTTGAGCAATGATTCGGCGACAGTAGGAGAAGAATTTAATGATTTTGTTGTCAAAAAAGAACATGAGTAAAATGTTTCTCAAAATCCATAGCAACTTCTTGATCAGATCGCGTTAAATTATTGTTAATATTTAATTCAAAATCCGAGTTGCGCGGTTTGACCTTGCCCGTTTCACTATTTATTATTCTGCAGGTTATTTTAATTTTGTCGGATGCAGTTTTAATTTTGTTGCTTAAATGTAAAGCCTTAGCAGTGGAGCACACTTTTTTAAATATTTTAGAATATGTTTTTACATAATCTCTAAATATAACACTACTATTATATGATCTTTCATCATAAAGCTCGTATAACCTTCGCCTACTTTTATAAATTCCTACTGTCGCCCATTCATTAAATGATTTGCGACTGTTAAAAGAGAAAGTTTTAGAAGTAAATATTCTACTAAATTCACAACGTATGATTTCAAATAATGTAGTATACAAATAATTAGCACTATTTTTAAACGAAAGTGATGGAAGTCTTTTTATTATATTACTTCTAAACCTCTCCAAGCGATGTTCATTTATTGGAACAAACACAACTTTCTTATTTTTCTGTTTTTTGTGTATGTAAGGTAGTGATACTAACTGTCCACAGTGATCTGAACTTAAATTTTGAATAATTGATTTATGCAAGGGCTTAATATCTGTAAAAATGTTATCTATACAGGTCGCACTAGGCCCAGCAATACGTGTTGGTTCTAAGAATAAATTTACAAGATTATACGATTTAAACAATGAGCGAAACTTAATACTAATGGAAGAAGTTTCAAGGAGATTGATATTAAAGTCTCCACACATTACAACATACTTGTTCTGTTTACTAAGTTTGAGTAAAACTTCTTCCACAATCCTTTCAAAATGGTCATAAGTAGCACATGGGGGTCTGTAAGCACTTACAACAATGAGGTGCTCAAGCTCGACACAAGCCATTTCTACAGTTCGTTCAACAGAGAGGCTCACAATATCCTTACGTTCTTTATATAATAATGATTTATCTGCTAATATTAAGGAGCCACCACGTAAACTTTTTTCTCTATTGAAGGAACTGACCACCTGGTGATTTCTGAAATTAAACATGAAATTATAATCTTTTAGCCAATGTTCAGTAATACAAAGGATGTGTATATTGTTATTATTTAAAAACAATTCAACTTCCAATTCTTTGCCCAACATGCCTTGTATATTTTGATGCACCAGGTGTAAACAATTTTTATTACCTATTTGTGGGCTGTATTCAAAATTAATTAAACTCTTATTATTGTTAGAGATTGCCTCTATTGTCACATTCACTAGTTTAAATTAGTTGGAACTGATTCTAAATTAAATGTCAAATGATTATGCTCAATAAAAGCAGTCTTGGTAGCCAAAAACTTGGCTGAGTTAAAAAGTAAATAATAAGATTAACATTTGCTATCAGTCTTAAATTATATTTGGATAGGTAATACCTATCTTTTGTCCAAAACTTTTTTATTAAATTATTTATGTCAATTACATGAAATTTATGATTATTATCATTAGAATTATATGTCAAATTTAAATTATTATTACATATTAAATTATGCATTTGTATATTTAAATTATGTCTTAAATTATTTTCTTGTGGCAATCCCTGTATATAAGGCAGTGTGAACAAGACAATTTTGTGTACATTTAAGTTATTAAGTTGTTCAAAATATCTTAATAACTGTTTGTTGTTGACACTGCCTCTTCTACCAACAAAAATTATTATTGTACTATTTGGGCAAAATTTAGTAACAATAATTTTATTTAGGATGTCACTAAAAGATGCTCCAGGCATGCAGCAATTTGTAACTTTTTGTCCCTTAAAAGAGTTATTTAAAGTTATGCCTACATTTTTTCCCATAAAATACTTATAATCTATATATAATAAAAAAGTTTCTGTTTCATCTTGGGGATATTTTTGGTCCAAGTTCACGTAAAGTTCACCAACACGCACAAGAGAATCGCGGTGGGCTACTTTTTTCTCTCTCTTTTTTTTAATAAACGTAACAATAATGTATGGCAGTCAAGCGGTAGCGATCGACACCAGTGAGATTATTAATTGCATTTTATAGTAGGTACTGGAAATTTACGAATAGTTCTGCCGTGAAGTAATAAATACATCTTAAAATATACAAAATATGACCTGCTCAATGTTCAAAAACTTTATGAATCAAAGTTTGTATAAAAAGGGTTATTATAATATTAAAGAATTTTTGGATGATAACCCCTGGGAATAAGGTGATCGCTACCAAGCTATTTCTAATTTGTTTTGTGTTGTTAATTGTGTAACATACATGATTGTAAGCTGTTATTAAAAAAAGTCCAGCTGGGTTTATTCCCAGGACAGAGGTTTTTTGGAACCAGTGGTAATCAAACAAAAAAGTGACATTCAATAAGTATTATTTATAATCTATATTGAATAAAAAGTTTCTGTTTCATCTTGGGGATATTTTTGGTCCAAGGTCACGTAAAGTTCACCAACACGCACAAGAGAATCGCGGTGGGCTACTTTTTTCTCTCTTTTTTTTTTAATAAACGTAACCCCCACGCTAGGATTTTCTCCTGTGTCGTGGAGGTAGTTTACCAACATAAATTGCTCGAGGACAAATATCCAGACCCGGAACAATTATTTGTAGGCCATACAAATACTTGTTCCGTGCGGGATTTGAACCCGCGGCCCCCAGCGCAACAACTCATTGCTAAGCCACTGTGCCACGGAGCCGTCGACTTTTTACTCAATATTATCCAATGAAATACATAAATATATATCTACGAGTACTTGTACTTACAGTACATTGTGTTGTCTATGAAAAAAACATTTTCTTCTTTCCTTCATGTCTATTTGATTAATAAGAAACTGTGACCCAATTCACCGATATCCCTATACTTTCTGCAGAAAAAATCTTTTTGGCAGCTCGTAAAAAGTGATTCAATTGACATGAGTATCTCCTACCCTGTTGTCTCTAACCTACTTATCTACACTAGCTATAGAAAGTTGTGCTCCAAAAGGCAATTTTACAGCTCAAAGAATTTATTACATTTTCGATATGAATCTAATAATTCCCTAGTAACGATTTCACACTACATTTATTTCTTTTATTTATTATTTATTTGTTTCTGATCTAATTCTATCCAGTTAAATGAGAATAGGAATCGTGCTGTAGGATATCTACTGACTCTATCTACGACTGGCTGTCGCTGTTAGTGACAAGAGCGTTGGTTCTATTCTCGAAGCAAATAGTAGCCAGAAAGACAAGAAAATGCATTTACCGAGGAGACACAGACAACGTTCCTGACACTATAACGATGGAAGTAGGGCTGTGTGTAATAGTTTTATGTTCAATTGATTATAAATAATACTTACCGAATATCATTCTTAGGTTTGATTTATTTCTTTAAAACTTCATATGCACATGTGGTATATAGGCGGACTTAATGCCTAAGACATTCTCTACCAGTCTACCTTATGATGATGCAGAGATAGAATGAAGTAGGTGTAATAAAAAGTTAATATGCGAATACTAAACTAAAATAACAAAAAGAAATTGGAATACATGGAAATAAATTATTAATTTTTATACGTGGTAGAGCCATGCTGCAGCAATATTAATAGTATAGTTGTAGCACGAATGGGTCGGCTCGACCGAGGAAGGACCAGGTTCTCACAGAATACCAACGTAAAATAGCAGCTTAATGCTGCTGTGTTTCGTATGGTGGGTGTAGAGAACCGGAGACCCTTTTTATATATCATCATAGTAACAGTTAATATATATATATATATATATATATATATATATATATATATATATATATATACCGCCGTGTAGTGGCGGTTAAGAATATCCACTACCCCATATCTTACCGTGGGTGTCGTAAAAGGCAACAAAGGGAAACAGGCAGGAGATGGGCAGCAGCAAATTCCTGATAAAAACAAACTTACAATAAAATACTGCGGTTGCCACCCCGCTCGCCAAGCGTGGCAACTATGGCAAATACCCCCCTATGATGAGAGTAACAAAGAAACGGCCCCCAGTCCCCGGCGGCCCCGCCAATTCCTGGCTACGGTGGCGATCATGGTAACGGCGGGGCAGGGGGTGCTAAGAATCTCCGGTGGAGGTTCGGTTGCCTCCTAAGATGACTCGACCTGGCAACATACAACACACTCACCCTGAGGACTGACGAGAAGATCGTGTAACTGGAAGAAGAGATAGACAAGTTACGCTGGCATATTATAGGAATATCCGAAGTTCGAAGAGAGGGGGAGGACACGGTAATCCTCGAATCCGGCAACTTGTTCTATTACCAGGAGGGCAACCATCAGTCCCAAGGAGGCGTCGGATTTATCGTCCACAAGTCTCTCGTTAATAACGTTGTAAAGATTGAGAGTGTGTCGACGAGGGTTGCGTACCTTATACTCAGAATCACCATACGGTATTCGCTGAATGTCATACAGGTTTACGCACCAACCTCAGCACAACCCGATGTGGAGGTGGAGGAAATATATGAGGATATCTCTAGAGCCATGCATTCCTTCAACACCCACTAAACGGTGTTAATGGGAGACTTCAATGCAAAACCAAGAGAGAACAAGAGAGAACGGTGAGCTGAAGGTCGGGAAATTCGGAATAGGGCAACGGAACCCAAGGGGCCAGCAGCTGGTCGACTTTATGGAGAAAGAGGGACTCTTTATGATGAACACTTTCTTCCAGAAGCGGCTCCACAGTAAGTGGACCTGCTCGAGCCCCGACGGTTCGACAAAAAATGAGATTGACTTCATTATGACGACCAGACGACAACTGTTTAGTGATGTCTCCGTGATAGCGAGGGTGAAAACTGGTAGCAATCACCGAATGGTTAGAAGCACATTGAACCTAAACGTTAAGTTGGAGTGGTCTCGTCTAATGAAGTTAACGCTCCGTCCCCCTCGTGCTCTGTTCCAAAGTCCCGAAACCTTTCAGCTCGAGTTACAAAACCGTTTTCAGTGCCTAGAAGACTGCAATGAAGTGGACGATATGAATGATAAGCCCGTGGAAACTGTCAAAGCGGTCGGAGCTAAGTTCTGCAAGACCCGCCGCAGACGAACACAAAAACTCTCCGATCATGGCTGTTAGACGGGAGATGAAACTACATTCTTTTGATTTGACAGCATACAGGCAACTGAACAGACAGATCTCCAAATTCATGCGGCGGGACTTACGCAACTTCAATACAGCATGTATTGAAGAAGCGATCGAGCGGAACCAAGGCTCCAAAGTCTTTGCCAGAGATCTGTCTGACAGAAAGAGCCAACTGTCAAAGCTGAAGACCGAATGTGGCAGCATCGTTTTCGGGGCACCTAAGATTTTGAGTGAGATTGAGAGGTTCTATGGGCAGCGAGTCTTATCCGACACTATTCCGAAGATATCCCGGATGTCAGTCTGAGCGAGATTAGAATGGCTCTCCAGCACCTTAAAATCGGCAAGGCCCCAAGCGAGGATGGAATTACAGCGGAGCTTATGAAAGCGGGTGGAAAACCGGTACTTGAAGTACTTCAGAAGCTCTTTAATTCCGTCCTCAATGGTGGCGTTACACTGGAGGCGTGGAGCAGAAGTGCGGTGGTCTTGTTCTTCAAGAAAGGTGGCAACGCTCTCTTGAAGAACTACAAACCGATTTCCCTTCTGAGCCGCGTCTACGTGCTGTTGTCGAGAGTCATTACGAATCGTCTCGCGCGCAGACTTGACGACTTCCAGCCTCCCGAACAAGCCGGTTTCCGAAAGGGCTTTAGCACCATAGACTACATACATACCCTTCGGCAAATTATACAGAAGTCCGAGGAGTACAATTTGCCACTATGTCTGGCGTATGTGGACTATGAGAAAGCCTTTGATTCCGTCGAAATTTGGGCGGTGCTGCAGTCCCTTCAGCGGCGCCAGGTTGACTTGAAGTGCTGAAGTGTTTGTACAGTAGAGCTACGATGGCTATCCGAGTACAGAACCAGAGTACGAAACCTATCCAATTGCAGAGAGGTGTAAGACAGGGTGAAGTTATATCCCCGAAACTCTTCACCGCTGCATTGGAAGACGTTTTCAAGCTTCTGGACTGAAAAGGATACGGTATTAAAATCATTGGCGAGTACATCACTCACCTTCAATATGCCGACGATATAGTCCTTATGGCAGAATCGCTGGAGGACCTAAGCACCATGCTCAATGACCTCAATAGTGTCTCCCAACGAATAGGTCTTGGGATGAACATGGACAAAACAAAGATCATGTTTAATGTCCATGTCATACCTATGCCGGTAGTTGTTGGGAGCACTAAGCTCGAAGTTGTTGACGAGTATGTTTACCTTGGACAAATAGTCCGACAACTTCGACCGAGAGGTCTATCGACGGTTTCAACTCGGCTGGGCAGAGTTCGGGAAACTACGACACATCTTCTCATCAGACATACCTCAAAACCTTAAAACGAAATTGTACAACCAGTGCGTGTTGCCAGTGATGACTTACGGAACTGAGACGTGGTCCGTCACTGCTGGCCGTATGAGGAAGCTCAAGGTCGCTCAGCGAGCTATGGAGAGGGCTATGCTCGGGGTTTCGCTGCGTGATAAACTAAGAAATGAGGATATCCACAGTAGAACCAGAGTGACCGATATAGCCCAACGGATTAGTAAGCTGAAGTGGCAGTGGGCCGGCCATATAGCTCGTAGAACCGACAACCGACGGGGAAGAAAGGTTCTTGAGTGGTAGCCTCGTACCGGTAGGCGAAGGGCAACCCCCCCACAAGATGGAGTGACGACCTGGTAAGACGTGCAGGAAGTCAATGGATGCAGGTGGCTCAGGACCGTGCTTTGTGGCATTCCTTGGGGAGGCTCCATATATATATATATATATTTATAAATTAACTGTTACTATGATGATCCTGCTAATTTATTAATTAAGTGTTCACGAACCTTCATCTTAAAGAACGGAGATTTCTCTCACGACTAGCACTAAGATTTGATCTGATTTACCACTGGTTAGGAAAATACCTATGTCTTGGAAATAACCAACAAGAAACACAACGGGACTTTAATAAAAACAGTTAACAGTCATGCAACAATTATTATGCACAATAAAATGCATAAATCATATTAGAAATAGCTTGGCGATCACCTTATTTTTAGGGATTATTATTTTCTTAATATATTATAATAACTATGTTTATACAATCTTTGTTTAATAAAGATTTAGAACTTGTCGGTGGACAAACTTTGTATATTTTCTGGGATATTCGAATTGAATGGAATTGTATTGAAAGGAATTATCAAAATTATAATGCTCAGTAACCGTTACAGCCTCTCAAAATTCCACTACTTCATATAGGCCTCTTCCCTAGATTGCCTTATAGGGGTTACATTTGCCATGGTTGCTACGCTTAGCAAGCGGATTGGCAACGCAGTTTTTTTTTAGTTGTTACCTGCTGTCTATCATTTATATATTCTTGGTTTGTTTCCCACTGTCGCCTCTTAGAACACCCACTGGCCGTAGTGGGGTAGTAGATATTCTGACACCGCCACTACGATATATATAGCTATAACGCTCGAATAATATGTAATCGAAACCATATTGAGGCAGTTTGAAGAGAGCCATAAATGGTTCAGGTTAAGGTTTCAGCAGGGAGCGTTTGACGCGGCACGTTCTTGAGAACGAGCTAACGAGGCTAGATGTAGATGTCTATGGGCCACAATATGTACTTACCATTAGGTGGACTGTGTGCTCATTTATCACCCATGATCTAGCAGACCTGACTGATAGAGGCGGTTCAGGGCCACAAAAGGCAATCAATAAGCCTGTTTTAATTCAGCGGTGAACTTGTGAATCCAAATGCAATTTCACATATTTAAACATTAATAAAAGGCATAATTAAGGTCACCGAGATAGACTTCCGATACGACGATCCGGTCAGTTAGATAGATTTGCAAGCGAAGTGGCAATGAGCAGGTTACACCTTCCACAGAAGCGATAATCGTTGGATTAGACGTGTCATAGAGTGGAGACCGCGTTTAGGTACCATTGGAGGCAGTGTAGGCTGACAGAACTTTGATGACTCGATGGCATATTCAAGAGACCAAAAAGTTCTAGTTCCAGATGGTCTAGCAGAGTTTCACTCCAATATGTTTTATGCGGTTGAGACTTATCTTACTTTCCGTATCGCTTTCTTGTAGAACTTGACCGCCTGTTTGATTCTTCCTTCTTGGAGCTGATATCCAGAGCTTTGCGGTCTCGAGTCAACCCAGGATAGGACCCACTTCATAATTTAATAGCCTCTGGAGTCGGTGTTAAACCATAGTGTATCTTAAACCTAAAGCCACAACTTCAGATGCTGATAAATTAGGTAGCAATTATTTGACCATTTTGAGTGGACCAAATAAAAACAAGATTTCAAAGTGACAACTAGCACGTTGACTGATAAAAATATCAGCCTCTATTTTTCACTACTCTTTGAAGTGGATTTTTTTCCACAAGTGGGAACGCTTAAAGGTATAATTTTTATTTTTTTATTTTAAAATATTTATTTATTAATTTATTTATTTATTCATAGGACACCAGCAGTGCACACATTATTACATTTAATTGAACGTGAACTTAATCTAGGGACTGATGTGTGCACCCTTATAGGTGACACAGCATTACAAAATACTATAAAAATTAAGACAGGGCAGAGCTACAATAGTTTATAAAGAAATAAGTCACAAAAAATACTTAAAGATAATGTATAACCAAGACAATAAAAAATTTATTGCTTTACCTTTGAAAAAAAGGACACAAAGCGTGGACTTAAAGACATTCTCTACCTATCAACCTATGTAGTGGTGTGAATTTGACGTAGGTGCAGCAATTGAAAGAAAAAAAAGAAAAGAAAGGAAACTAACATTAACACACAATAAATGTAACAAAATATAAGTAATATACTTTCTCTATACGGTAAAACATATTAAAATCATTTCATAATCGGCGAAAATATCGTGTAACGAATACACGGAAATTGGTTTTAAAACACTTGAAACTTTATTAAATGGAATATTTTCATCAAACTATTTGAATTGTGACATTGGATTTAAGTTGACATTTCTATCCTCTTTTATTGCAGTTGTATGGCGCTTTGAAGGAACGTAGCAAATATTGGAATAGTACGGAAGAGAGGTTTATTTGCAAAATTCGACCTCATAGATTCTAGTTTTTTATTTATTTTCGCGAACTACTTCAAAGAAGCTTAAACGCTTATTGTGTTATTTGGATCAAAACCAATTTTATCGTACAATGTAACTTTGAAATAGGTGGAAAAATGACTCACATTTACGGTGATATCAACAACAAAAAAATAATACTTTCTATCTCGTATTGTGTGATATTTGCTATGAATTATTGTTGTATACTCTTTTTGTAACCTATTTATCTCATTTATAATTTGACTGGTTGCGAATTTTAAGGACATTTACAAATATATTACACAAAAATTTTACTTTATGTAAAATATAATAGGCTCCTCGCAAAAACAATAACCAATAAAATAAGTTTTAAAACTGAAAATAAATAACATGAAATTAAAATTTTAGCTCATTCATGGCAGCTTTTTTTTAATTTAAAGTAATTTTTTTGAACTCTTTGGGTAGACAATGGAATATGGAATATGGAATATCACACGGTAACAACTAAAGTCCGTTAAATAGTTACATTAAAAACTATCTTAGGAGTGGAATCTTTCCCAAACTTACGTTACCTACATAATATGACCACCAATTTAAGGCTAATTAATTAATTTAATTTAATGATTACTTATATTTACGCGAACACTACACATTGAATAAAACTACTTTTATGGATTTTATCGCGTTTAATTAACTTATTATATTAATTACCGACGTTTCGGGTGCTTTCCAGCACCCCTGGTCGCGGGGCACTGAGGTGATTGACGTCCCGATGTCAGAGTTAACCCGGAGTACTTTCAGCTTTTTTAGTTATTAATTTTGGTCCGATCTACGTAGAATGAACTTAATGTGACTTGAAATCTTGCAGTGGTATGCTTGGGTTGGTAAACCGACCAAAATTGGGGCTGCCAGAGTAGACAAGAGTGTTATACCAAGAGCCTCGCGACGCACGCACCATGTCCGCGTTGACAGTACTAAATGTCGCGTTATTTTATCTGTGTGCTACTGTAGGTGTACCTCGCGCTTGAGTGCGTGCGTTGCGAGACACCTGTATAAGGCTTCTGCACCATTCTGCACTGTCGTTCACGCTGGCGCTGCCACTAGAAATCGGTTCGTGATCGTATAATTAAAAATTAAAAATTTTATACAGCCGAATTCAATATAAGTTATTAAGAATAACTCAAAAACTATTGGTCCGACTTTGATCAAATTCATATGGGACCACAAGAGAAGTACCAGCTTTCAAAGAAAAAAATCATCGAAATCGGTTTACCCAGTAAAAAGTTATGAAGTAACACACATCATATAAGTTATTTAAGAATAACTCAATAACCATTGGTCTGACCTTGATCAAATTCATATGGGACCACACGAAAACTATCAGCTTTCATATAAAAAAAGAATCATCGAAATCGGTTCCCTCAGTACAAAGTTATGAGGTAACACACATAAAAAAAAAACATACAGTCGAATTGAGTACCATCTCCTTTTTGGAAGTCGGCAGAAAAGTATGACGGCGTCTTTTATGTGATCTAGATTAAAATTAAATGTAGTTGTGAAGATCCTATAGCAATTAAATAACTTCTCTTTGTGTTGGCACAACGACGACTCACTCTTTCCCTCATTCTACGCGTTCGAACGTACAAAAGCGGAAGGCGACGCTATCGCCCGTTTAACTAGGCACAGTGTACTAAACGCACAAAGCGTGCCTCGGTGGTTCAGTCAAAAATCATACACTGAGGTTCAGTCTAGATCCGATAGATCACAGACTAGACAGAACACCGGAATCGGTCACGGTGGACAGACGATCGCCGTCAGGGCATCTTGAAATCGGACAAAAATAAAAATAAAATAATAATCTCTCGTATTTACACTCAGATGCGCACGCAGTAAAACAAAATCAATTTTGGCGTATTTTTTAGTACAAGACAAGGACTAGTGCAAGGTATATGCAGTGGAGTAGCTGCAATGATATTAACGATATATTTCATCATCATCATTACAGCCCTTCACAAGTCCACTGCTGAACATAGGCCTCCCCCAAGGAATGCCACAAAGCACGGTGCCGAGCCACCTGCAACCATTGACTTCCTGCATGTCTTACCAGGTCGTCACTCGCACTCGCACGGCATAGGTGTGACATAGACGTTAAGCATGAATTTTTTTCCATGTTCATCTTAAGACCTATCCGTTGGGAGACACTATTGAGGTCATTGAGCATAGTGCTTAGGTCCTCCAGCGATTCTGCCATAAAGACTATATCGTCGGCAAATCAAAGGTGAGTGACGTACTCGCCCTTGACCGTATCCTACGATATATTTACGATTCGATATATTTAATGAAGTTTATTTATTGTTTACGGCTCAAGATTTTCATCGGATCAGAATGTTTAAACATTATATTTTCATTTCGGGTCTTTAGTGTATTATGATTGTCATATTTATATCACGCGAGTGAAGTCGCGGGCATCCGCTAGATTTATCATAACGACTGAAAAATAATCTTTATTAAAAAGCAAAAATCTACATTAAAAGAATTTTCTAGAAACAAGTAGACATTCAGATGAAGAATGAAGATGAAGAAGATAGATTTCAGAATGTTAAATTACTTTATCTTTTAAATTGTTTGAATTCGGCTTTTATTTTTTATTAAATGTGATTTATCCTTTTGGATTGGCTCAGGAATACAACAATGTCAATTTTCTCTAAATAGTTCCATTAAAAACGTCATCCCCTATTTTTCCTCCATTAGCGATTGAGTTTTTCTACAAAATTATATGGGACCATCACCGTAATATAACATGTTTAATAAAGAAGGAATCCTCAAAATATGTTAACAATTGACAAAGATATCACGTCACACCCAAAAGAAAAGACGAATATACAGTAGAAGTGAGAATCCTTTCCTTTAGTGATTTCTTATATTTACTCGAATACTACACATTGAATAAAACTATTTTCGTAAACTAGTTTCGGTTGCTTTACAGTACGGGTGGTCACGGGGGGGGGGGGAACTGAGATGAATAGAATAGAATAGAATAGAATATTTTTTATTCAATATACATTACATGTGTAATTCTTATTGAAAGTCATTTTTTACTTTACCACTGGTTCGAAAAAAACCCTCTGTCCTGGGAAGAACCAGCAAGAAACCCAGCGGGACTTTTTTTTTAAATAAATTTTACAATATAAATGATTACGAACTATTTACAAAATTTATTTTAGAAACTGCTTGGAAGCGATCACCTCATTCCCAGGGGTTATTATCAACCATGTATTCATTTATACTATAATAACCCTTTTTATACAGTTTCAGCTTAATAAAACATTTAAACTTGGTAATAGAGAGAACCTGTACACTTTCCGGGACCTTGTTGTAATAGCGTATACATTGCCCCAAGAATGAATTACTGACTCTGTGGAGTCGAGAAACTGGTATCACTAGCTTGTGTTTGTTCCTAGTGTTTACAGAATGTATATCACTTCTTTTACTAAAACTATCTTTGTTTTTGTGAACATACATTAAATTTTCGTAAATATACTGAGAGGCCAAAGTTAATATATTAATTTCTTTAAATTTATCTCTAAGAGACTCTCTCGGTTTTAGGTTGTAAATAGCTCTAATGGCCCTCTTCTGTAAAACAAAAATAGTTTCTGAATCAGCCGCATTTCCCCATAGCAAAATCCCATAAGACATTATGCTATGAAAATAACTAAAATAAACTAATCTAGCTGTCTCGACACTAGTGAGACCTCTAATATTTTTTACAGAATAGGCTGCAGAACTTAGTCTGCTTGCTAATTTGGATATATGGGGGCCCCACTGGAGCTTTGCGTCAAGAGTGATGCCAAGAAAAACAGTGGATACAACAGGGCTCAATTCCTTCCCATTTAAAAACACATTGGTATTCAGATTTTGAACATTCGTTGTTGTAAATTTAACACAATTAGTTTTATTTCCGTCCAAATGCAGATTATTAACGTTAAACCAATGCACTAATTTTGATATAGCATTATTCATTTCGTCACATTTAAATGATTGACGTTTAAGTTTAAAAATCAAGGAAGTATCATCAGCAAATAATACTATATCATTACTATCCCCTACAAGGTGAGGTAAGTCATTAATATACACCAGAAACAGGAATGGGCCGAGAATCGAGCCCTGAGGTACACCCATTAGTACAGGTGACCCGGAAGAACTTTTACCATTGATAATAAACTTCTGTTTTCTATTACTTAAATATGAAATAATAAGTTTAAGCGCTGTGTTCTTGACTCCATAGTACTGTAGATTCCTGAGTAATGTCTCATGGTGAACACAGTCGAAGGCCTTGGAAAGGTCACAAAATATACCCAAAGCATCCTCTGAATTCTCCCATGCACAAAAAATATGTTTAATAAGCTCAACTCCAGCGTCAGTTGTCGAGCGACCCCTTGTAAAACCGAATTGATTATTATGTAGCAATTTATTAATATTAAAGAAACTTAACATCTGATTTAAAATAATTTTTTCAAAAATTTTACTTAATGTTGGTAGTACAGAAATTGGTCTAAAATTGGCGGGGTCTAATGTACTACCAGATTTAAATATAGGTATGACTTTACTATGTTTCATTAAATCAGGAAACACACCAGATTCGACGCTTATATTAAATATAGTGGCTAGATAAGGTGCTAATGTATCTATTATAGATAAAATAACTTTAACGGAAATCTCTTATATTTACGCGAACACTACACATTTAAATGAAACTAATTTTACGGATTTTATCGCGTATATTAACTTATTTTACATTCCCGAGTTTCAAGCACTTTACAGCACCCATGGTCACGGGGGGGACTCAGTCTACGGACGGACGCGATAAAATCCGTAAAATTAGTTTCATTTAACGGAAATCCCCCATAAGTCTGCCGTTTTCTTAACATCAATAGTTTTAAAATATTTAACGATATCTTTTGTCAGTACCCTATGGAATTTAAAAGTATTTGAACAAGCCTTTACATTTTGTTTGAGCAATGATTCGGCGACAGTAGGAGAAGAATTTAATGATTTTGTTGTCAAAAAAGGAACATCAGTAAAATGTTTCTCAAAAGCCATAGCAACTTGATCAGATCGCGTTAAATTATTGTTAATATTCAATTGAAAATCCGAGTTGCGCGGTTTGACCTTCCCCGTTTCACTATTTATTATTTTCCAGGTCATTTTAATTTTGTCGGATGCAGTTTTAATTTTGTTGCTTAAATGTAAAGCCTTAGCAGTGGAGCACACTTTTTTAAATATTTTAGAATATGTTTTTACATAATCTCTAAATATAACACTACTATTATATGATCTTTCATCATAAAGCTCGTATAACCTTCGCCTACTTTTATAAATTCCTACTGTCGCCCATTCATTAAATGATTTGCGACTGTTAAAAGAGAAAGTTTTAGAAGTAAATATTCTACTAAATTCACAACGCATAATTTCAAATAATGTAGCATACAAATAATTAGCGCTATTTTTAAACGAAAGTAATGGAAGTCTTTTTATTATATTACTTCTAAACCTCTCCAAGCGATGTTCATTTATTGGAACAAACACAACTTTCTTATTTTTCTGTTTTTTGTGTATGTAAGGTAGTGATACTAACTGTCCACAGTGATCTGAACACTGATGTTTGACATCCCGATGTCATAGTTAGCCCGGCTATCTTCAGCCTTAATATTAATTTCTGGTCCGATCTGTACAGTATCTTGAAGTTTTGCAGTGGTATGCTTGGGTTTGGATTTAATTTTATTAATTATAGGATCCCAAGCAGATGGCAGCACCCATCCATCTTCTTTATTGAAATTAGTATGTTTTTTAATTTCAATAGCCTCGCGTATCCTTGGTAGGAATTAGTGTTCTTTGTGCGGATATATGGTATATATCTGATGTAATGGCGGGGACGATCTTTAACATGTTCACAGACAGGAAACTTCACGGAGTGTCGGTGATTCACGTCAGCTATATGTTAGCTGACATGCGCCATCCGAAACGTCGGGAAGTAAAAATAAAAATAAGTTAATTAAACGCGATAAAATCCGTAACAATTGTTTTTTTTTCTTCAACCCCTTTCTTTGTTTGAAATTATTGCTAATGAAATTTGTTCAATTTTAATGGGAAGATATTAGAACCACTTGCCTAAAATTTACTTGAATATGAAGATTTAATCATGGTGTTTAAGCTGGCAATTAAAGGGCAAACATCTCGAGCAAATGTACTAATTGCTGATGAATATGCTAATGTAATGCCCGCATCAGATCGTCTTGTTGTATGCGTGATATATATGTTAATGTATGCGTTACTGGACGACACAATTATTTTTTTTTATAGAATAGGAGTGAGAAACGAGCACATAGTCCACCTCTTGGTTAGTGGATTCTATGGCCCATAGGCATCTACATCCATCCTTGATTAATAATCAAGTTGTCACCCCTGAGGACTAAGACGGAATGCCTCGTTTCCAGTAAAAAGGGTTCTCGGTTCTCTAAACTCACCATACGAAACACAGCAGCATTGAGTTGCTAATTTACGTTGGTATTCTGTGAGGGTGGGTGTCCTTCCCCGGTCTAACCGAGCCATTCGTGCTAGAACCGTAATAGAGCTGCAGCATGACTCTACCACGTAAAACGTAATCGTATTAATCACTTATCTATGGGGCACCAAGCAATATTGAATGGCGTTTTTAATTTAAGTAAACAAGCACTCGACACACCTGAAGGTAAGTGAATGCTTTGGCTCATAGATACTCATATTTCATGCATTCATCTATAACAGCAAAAGTTCACTGCTGAACATAGGTTTCCCCCAAAAGATTGCCTTATAGGAAGAATTTTGCCATATTTGTCATGCTTGGCAGGCGGGTTGCCAACCACAGTTTTTCTTATTTTGCTTTGTTACCAGGAATATCCTTCAGGCCATTTACTGTTTCAGTTACCCTCTGTTGCCTCTTACGACACCCGCGGGATAATATGGGGTAGTGGATATCACACTATACTCATATTAATCCTCGATTAATAACCACTCCAATTTATCCAATAATTCACCTCTGAGGGTTGAAATGGAATGCCTCTTTGAAAGTAAAAAGGATGTCTAGTTCTTTTCGTTCACATTACGAAACACAATAGCATTATACTGCTATTTCACTTTATATAGTACAAATGTGTTCCTTCCCTGTTCAAGCCGACCTTTTGTTGTTGTAGTCATAATACGGTACAGCGTGGTTATGTCGCGTAAAAAAAGTTACTGGCTGAGTACTTATGGCCTTTTTATACAAGGGTATATCCTGTAATAAGGTAAGCTTAGAACATTTAGAAAGTTGTCGAAATGATAACAATAAAAAAATCATTCCCTAATTTCCACCAATTACGCGCAATCTTGTCATTTTACACACATTCGATAATCGATTTTTATGTTTTCGAATCGACTACCATCAGTGATTTTTCCGGGCCGATACGACTTAGGGACTTTCAAGAAAAGAGCCTACTCCTTTTTAAAAGGCTGGCAACGCATCTGCAATTCCCCTGGTTCCCCTGGTGTTGCCGTTGTTCATGGGCGGCGGTAGTCACTTACCATCAAGAGAGCCGCATGCTCGTTTGCCCCCTCTCCTATAAAAAAAACACGTTGCCCGGAACATGTTTATCAATGTATCTCAATTTTTTTAAGATTTCATTATTCTTGTTAGTTTATGTACACTTTATTGTACACCACAAAAAACGATAAAAAAGCAAATTACAAGGAGTAAAACTTAAGAGGTAGGTACAATAAGGCGGTCTTATCGCTAAAAAGCGATCTTTTGCAGACAACCTTAAGATTAGGAGAAAATTATACTATTGGACAGTGGGAGGTGGTGTATATTGTAGTAAACTAAACTACTAATACCTAAATAAACTTAACCGATACATAATAACAAAATATTTAATACATTAATATATATATTCAAAATATAATAGACATACATAAGATTAAATAGGCAAATATACATAAAAATTACATAAATAAATACAGACAGGATACAATAAATACATGTCGCAAATGATGACCAGTAGTTATTGCACTGTTAGGCAGTGGCGTATCGTGCTTTAGATGGGCCCTGTATCAAAATTTGTTGGGGGAAGAGTAAAGATTTCATAAAAGGAACAAGAACAGTTGCATTGAATTGAAATGATTATATATTATTATTACTTACAATTAATACTCCTTGGAACTAAGCTAGCCAAACAATTTAAATCAAATATACACTTTTCTTGCCCATAGAAGTACTTGGATTTTTTGCTTATACACGTTCGGGTTCATTGATACGGCTGATACGGCGGTAGCTACGCCCCTGCTGTTAAGTAGTAATTATTGACGTCAGTTTTACACTTTTCTAGTGTTTTCGCACGACGAATTTGCGGAGGAAGATCATTCCATAAGCAGATGGCCAATTTATTATAATCTTTAGCTCGTACACTGTAATGAATTGTTTTATTTTTTAATATGTAATATAAATAATAAACATTATCATTTGTAGGGGGCCTAAAAAAGAGTTGTCTCCTTTATATGGGACCACGCCTGAAGTGTAATCTATTTAATAGAAAAAAGAAACACTAAAATTTCTTCACAATTTGCGAAGATATCGCGTAACATAGAAAACAAAAAAAAAAACACAAATTATTTCAGTCGCAAAAAGAAACCTCCTTAGTTTCGCTAAAAAGAGGTTACTTTTATTATAATAATAGCTAAAGGCTTACACTCTTGTCTCGTAAAACAAGTTCTTTATTCAAATACGTAAAAAATGATAATAGGATACACAGTCACAATATAAGGCCAACATTGACTCCAAAAGAGTACAAGAGACGTTTTCTCGCTTGAGGGCAAAAAAAAGAATGTACCATACAATATGTTACCAAATATGTTTTACCATTTGATGTGGTTGTACTAAGCTATTCGACATTTATAACAAACAACAGCCGCGACTTCGTGTGCTTAATTTATTTGATTTATTTAAAGAGTTAGATTACGAGTACGTTGTATATCTGTCGCTGTAAGAAGCCGTGATATAATTATATCCCTAGGGATATAGCTATATACCATAATATGACAGGGATCCTAATTATCTTAGTAGGAATATAACTATAATACAAGCATTATCTGGTAATAATCTTACTAGAGTAATCTAGTATTATAATTATGAATTGAATTGTACAGGAGAACACTTGTGTTATTCGTGTAGACGAAAGAATCATGTTATTTGTGGAATAACGTCATGTGGCGAAGGTTACCGATCGCGAAGCTTTTAGTGCAATAATGAAAAAAACATTCAGAACCAAAGAGATAAATCTGCAGACAACTTAAAAACAGATGCTGGAAAAAGCGGCTAGTGCAGTCTATGGACGCTTTCCGCCAACTTTAAGCAAAGATGGCTACAGATGCGTTGTCACCTCTGAGAACTAAGATGAATTTACTGACTCTTTATATACTTCCAACAGAAAAAGGTTCAATGGTGATATCTACCCAGACAGACATGATAGGTTGCTTATCACTGCTGCCTGTAATACTGCATCTTGTGATGGATCTACAGGTGAGCATTAATCGAAGCATCTTGTAATTCCGGTCGATAAAGATATCTGCTGGGTTCGTATGAGAGATCCTTGGATGGCGTATGCCCAGCGATAGTTGAATTGATGCTTGCGAAATTTTATGGCATTGCGTTTCTGGGATGGTTGTTTGGGCTTACCGCTGTTCACAATGGCGTTTTATGCGTCTTGGTTTGATCCATACCTGAGTGGTTTTCTCCCAGTCTGGTTCCTTGATGACGAATCTGCAAGCTGTCTGAACTCCCTAATCTTATATAATATAACAACATAATAAAAGTAAATATCTCTGTGAATTTCCCGCCTTTGACCGAATGAAGGCAACTTGTTGCTGATTATGACAAACACGATCGAAAAATTCATATACTCAACGTCAGTTATAGGTATTCTTTCTGATGTCTGATTAATTATATTTTTGACTGTGGCTATATTTGCCGTTATATTGGTTGGTAGAGTATTTGCCTTCACCTCATGCGGGTGACAGCTGAAAGGAGAAGACTCTCAAGGATACGTCTAAAAGCCGCTCAACTTGGGACCCCATTCCCTTTTGGTGTACAGTGGACTCATTAAGCTTCCTGCGGCTAGAAGCTGTGCTGACCATTCAATTGGTGGTGACACATACATCAAGCGGTGGTCTGGTATATGGTTTTTTTTCTGAACGTGTACGCTGTTGGCCCTGCGGCCTTGACAGCTTCATAGAATTAGGCTCGTAAGCGAGGACCTAGGAGCTATTCAGTGCAACGATTCTGCCGGCGGCGATGCGGTGCGAAATACCGCTTCGCCGACTGCAGTCCCGAGGCGCTCCTGCCTCCTAGCGTGAGGCTCCTCAAGCTAGGAAGGGAGGGGGGGGGGGGGAGCTCAATGCGATTCAAGGGCCCGTCAGAAGGAGGTACGAACCTCGGCTTGAATAACTATCGCAATTTTGTTTACGGGTCGCAATAATTAAAAACGCTCCACAACACGGGTGTTGAACCTCGTGTACGGGGTGTATCTGTGACCTCGCGTTCGCCGGCGAACGCGGTGTGCCCTAGTGTTATGTACTAGAGTGTCTGAGTGTGTGTGTGTGTGTGTGTGTGTGTTAGTGTTAACCAAACGGGTTCCCACTCCTGCGAAGGGGGGGGGGGCGGGATCGACCTATTCTTGGAAGTGATCTCGTCGTCGGGATCAAGAAGAACGTTCTTGGGACGTCTTCTGTGGGGGGCAGCATCCCTCACTGGGGAGTACGCGCCCGCCTCATTCATCAACGTTCAACGCATTTTTATGCTCTTTTATCGAATCGAAATTGATATATGGAGGTGCTTACGGAGGGCTTTTATACGGCCAGTGTGCATATTATTCGACGTGTGCCCAAACCGTGTGACGTAAATTCACTGTGGCTTGATTTGATCGTCTTCTGTATGTATATTTACATGTGTTGACATGCGCGAATTTGCTCGATGTTTACACTTATGCACTACCGGGAGTCATACACTATTTAACATGCCAGTTAGCCAGTTATTATGTTTATTATGTTACTGTGGTCCAGGAGGGAGTGCGTTGTTTGGGTTGGTGCTCACCACACACAGTGTTTGTCTGTATGGAGTCATGTGCCTCCCACACATTTTTAAAAATTGTAGAGAGCCAAATTCTTGTACAGGGTATTTGTATATAAATAATTTGAACCCTTCCCAAGCGGGAAGGTATTAATTTATAAGGAATAGACTTGTGTGAATCTGATCCAAAAAGGGACGAAGTAATGTTCCTTTGTTCTTTCGTGAGAGCTCCTTGTGAACTGGGTATTTAATTAAAATAATTATTAGGCACTACTAACGGCTTTCAATTGTTCTAGTGAATATTCATTCTACTAAGAAACACCTAGAATAACTTAGTTACTAAACAAACACAACGTAATAGGTCCTAATTAAGACGATAATGCCATAAAATAACCATAATATACTTTAACTTACCTTTAGAAAGATTCTTTAGTAAGATCAATATTTATTAGCCTGGTCACAAATAAATTAATAATATTGTATTTAATTAATAATATTGTATAAAAATTAATTAATGTAATAAGTTAATCCGTGTTAATTAATTCGTCTATACAAATAAATAAAATTGAAGTATCAGTTTGTAATGTCAAAATAACAGCCTTTTATTAAATTCATATTATGGAAGTATATACTTACGGTACTTATAACAAAAATACAATAATATAAATAAAAATTTTGTCTGTCTGTCTACTGTTTGATCCGGCTAATCTCCGAAACAGCTGGATCGATTATGACGGAACTTTCACCGGCAGATAGCTGATGGAGAAGTGAGTAAATTAGGCTACTTTTATTTTAGAAAAGAATTAGGGCGCGTTTCGACGACACGCACACGCTACGCGCACGCCACGCGCGTCAGCACTCGCGCCTAACTCGCTTTGAAATTTGTTGCATATAATTTGAGTCTTATGACAAATCAATAAATCTGAAATCGCATTTATCGAAGTTCAACCGCACGCGCCCGCCTCGTTCCCGCTCCGTGTTGATCCCGCGCTCACCGCGCACACGCGCTTTTTATACAATTTCAGATTTATTGATTTGTCATAAGACTCAAACTATATATGCAACAAATTTCAAAACAAGTTAGACGCGGGTGCGAACGCGCGTGGCGTGCTCGTAGCGGGTGCGTGTCGTGAAAACGCCTCGCTTAGGATCCGCGCAAGAAAATTAAAAGCCTTGAAATCTAATCGTGATAAATTCCACGCGGGCGAATTCGCGGGAAACAGGTAGTATAAAATAAGAAAAGCGTGTAGTGGCGGTAGGAATATCCACTAGTCCATATCGTCCCGTTGGTGTCATAAAAGGCGACAGAGGGAAATTCAAATAGATAGTGGGCAGCAGTATTTTCCTATTGACAACCGGAGGTAATAAAAAAAGCGGTTGCCAGCCAACCTGCCAAGCGTGGCAACTATGGAAAACTTCCCCCTTTGAGGCAATGTCTGAGGGAGGATCATCAGCAGTGAAGGTTTAATAGGCTAACGGTAACGCTAAATCTCGGTGGCACTAAAAGAAATATTGATTTGGTCAGAGTGAGAAAAAAAAACTGCCAAAGCAAAAATCAAATCGTTAACAGTTTTTCATATGGAACAAAAACCGTTCAATTCATGTTATCAACACACATAAATCAAATATATAAACTGAAAAACAATATTATGAAAGCTATGAAAGCTGAAAAGTTGAAAACACGATCACACTTCATCGTACAATATTATTTATATGTCATGATTCGAAATATGTAGTAGAGTAAATATATATTATGGCAGATTTTTTTAAATAGTTACTATATGGACAGACTGATTCTTTTTATGCCTATGATTTCGTCTAGGTAGACACCCTCTTTTTTATAGGAGAGAGATTCGGTCTGAGGAGATAGCCAGTATGATTGTAGACTGTGAAGTATTTCATTTCAGTCCTCATTAAATTCTTCTTTGGTTGAAGTTGAGAACCAAGGAAAGTCGGTACCATGCAGTCCATTAGTGACGGGTAGGGTTGCCAGATCGGAAGACCAAAATATCTGGACAAAATTCGAAAATGTCGGGATTTTGGGGTTGTTGTCGGGAGAAATAAATGTTAAAAATAAAAAGGTAAAACAAAAATATTATTTTTTAAATTAATGGGCTACAATACAAATATACTTAACATTGTTGACAGATAATTAATGAAACTACACGTAATTTTGAGGTTGCCACAGGTATTTGGCATTGGACCGTACTGAATCCACCAATTTGGATCCTTTAGTGGTATTCACAAAAGATTTAAAATTTAAACAATTTTCCTCAAAGTTCATTGTAATTAGTAACCCAGCTTTTATTAAATCAATAGTCATACGATTTCTCTCTTTAGTATATAAATTATTTAGTAAACTTAATACCCTTTCAAAATAAGCATTGCTTACAAGAATTGACAACATTTTTCAATTTTAAATTATTATTTTGTATAGAACATTTCGAGGAGCTGTTTGTCTGGAGATTTTGAGTTTTGTCGGGAGTCGGGAGATCATTTAAAATGTCGGGAGAATCCAGACGAATCCCGACCATCTGGCAACCCTAGTGACGGGGCGGGCCGCAACTGCGCGGCGCGAGTATTTTTTCGTACTGCATCCATTAAACAAGACAACCGCATTAGGTGGATTTTTGGTGACAGTCATAGTCACACGTAGTTGTTACAAGTAAGCGTACGTAAATTCGATCAATGGAAAGTTCTGACGAAGAATTATTTTTATTTGATATAGTGTTACGACAGCGAGTTGCTTGTTGAATTACGTTGCACGAGAACGTTCCAGAAGATAAGGGTCATGGCCTCTGTCAAGTTAATAAAATGTGTAGGTATTAAAATAGGCAACGGTCAAACTATGAGCTGATGCAAGCTAACTTAGTGATTTTGGACGACGTAAATATTTGCTATGTGTGTGAAAAATACATTCATTTCTCATCCTAGTCGGCACTTTTACTCATCCCGCACGTAATAATATTTCATGACGTTGATTATGTAATAAATAATAATTGATTTTGTAAGAACATTTTGTGGTGAATCTCATCACTTTTTCTTTAATCTGAAAAAAGATCTGATAAAATTCTTTTGAGAATTATCGAACGTTCACTTACGGGGCGGGTCTTTTAGAAAGTCCGTTTGTCACTTCAATATTATGAAAAACATATATGTAAACTAACCTAGTTATAGTTAAAATATGAAGCAAGCGTCAAATACTGAATTTTTATAAGGCATTGTCTCAGACTGACCTCGCCGGAGGATACATTTTTGGAGCATCCTAAAATAAGTTCAATTCTCTTTGTACGTTGAACTCGTTTACACTTTTTGGAAAGTTCAAAGAGTAGTAGTTTATGTTTTAAGGATTTAAAGGTAAATAATTTATAAGGAAACGTGTTACTTTGCAAACCGTTAAGTTTGTATTTTTTTAACTCTTCAAATTCACGGACGTAGAAATAGTTAATTAAAAGCAGATTTATCATAAAATTTTTGAATTTATTACAGCCTATCAAAAGTTCATCGTTGAAAATAGACCTCCTGTATAGATTATGTCACAGCGAGGCTATCTGCTATAGTCGTCACGCTTAGAGCCATGCTGCAGCTATATTATGGTTGTAGCACGAATGGGTCGGCTCAACCGGGGAAGGACCACGCTCTCACAGAATACCAGCGTAAAATAGCAGCTTAACAATGCTGTGTTTCGTATGCTGAGTGTAGAGAACCGGAGACCCGTTTTACTGTAAAAGAGGCATTCCATCTTAGTCCTCAGGGGTGACAATGCATTTGCATTTTGATTCCTACTTGTACGACTGTATTCTCGTTTGTCACCCTTATTCTATAGAAAATAGGCAGGTTAGCAACCACGGCTTTTTTTTTAGTTGTTATCTCTCTTTCTAACTCTCTCTATTGGTATCATTCCTCTCTATCTCTTATGACATCCAAGTAATGATAATATGGGGTAGTACGTTCTCTTACGGTACAAAGGAAATCTTTATTACTGACCTTAAATGTATAATTATTGACACCAGCGTCAGCATTACAAAGACATTGTATGATACACACTTGGCAGAACCACGCTGCAACTATATTATGGTTTTATCGTGGATCGGCATGACCGAGGAAGGAAGACCCTTATAAAATACTAACGTGGTGAGTGTAGAAAACCAAATCAGATATTTCATCTTAGTCCTCAGGGATGACAACGCATCTGCGTTTAGATTCTTAAATGAGCATAGATGTAGATGTACTCGTATGTGGGCCACAATTTATATCTATCATAAAGTGGACTGTGTGCTCGTTTATCACCCTTATTCTACAAAAAACAGATTTTAGTAAAAATGTAAATAATCTTTCTCAAAATACATTTTTTTTTTGAGAACAATTGTAAGATTTAAAAGTGAAATATAAAAACGCCTTTACGGAGAAAACGAAGCATTTTGGAACATTATTCTTTACTAAAGATAAATTTAGATGTTTTGCTATTTTTTATCAGAAATATTTTTATTCAAATTTGATTAGAAAAAACTATATACCTAATATAAAGTTGTAAAAATTAAAATATTTTTTATATTCATTGACCAAAAATAAATTAAAATAATGAAAATATTTTAACCATTCACAAAGACTACATAATGGACATATTATGATATTTAAAAGAATAAATACAATTTTATTAAGTGCAATGGTGTAGTGGAGGTAGAAGAATATGTTCTTTCCCATATCATCACGTTAGCGACGAGAGACGGAAACTGAAACAGGAGATGGGCAGAAGCATCTTCCTGATCACGGCTCAAATAATTATAAAACTGCGTCTGCCAACCCGCCCAGCGTGGCAATTATGAGGCAATCTATGGAGAAGGCCTATGTTCAGCAGTGGATTTAGATACGTTTTAATGAATTTAAATGAATGTATTGACGGACTTCTTAAAGAAAATGAACATCAGTCGATTAAAGGTTTAATTCCATTATTTACAAAAAAATATTAGCACGGGATTAAATACAATGTATGGCGAATGCTAGGAGATGAGTGAAACAACCGAATGATGAAGTAAGACTGACTATATTATAATAATAAATTGGATAAAATAGCATGATTACACTTGTATGTATACTTCTATTTATTTTCTTACTACGACTACTACACCTTCCATCCAAAAGAAGAAATAAAGTGACATTAGAAGGATAATTTTTTTTAAACATCACACTAATATTTTAAGAATACAATTGTTTTAAACATTGTTATACTTACATTATAGGAATAAATCGTAATAATACATTTTTTAACATTATACTAAGGTTCTAAGGGTACATTTTTTATATCAGTGTCCCAGAAAGAATGGATAATCCTGGAGTCTTTTGTTAAAAATTTAAGTTAATACTTTTGACTGCATTCCTAATAGAATAGTCTGTGAGGAAAAAGAGAACACCAAAAACGCAACGAATTTCATTAATTTGCGGCAATGGTGTACATGAAAGTACAGTAAGGTCAATAAAAAGATATTGTTTTTAAAAGCTTCATATTTTTGGCACCACTTGGAATATATTTTTATTTGAGTGCCTGATACCTGTAATATTAGGCGCTCCAGGATTATACATTATTTCTGGGACACGCTGTATATATAAAGATTTAATGAAATGGATAATATACAATATAACCCAGAGAAAAATAATGTACTAAGACAAAGCATAATATGTTTTATTTATTATTGGATATACAATTTCGTGAGGTTTTTATGCACTAGTTAAGTTTTACAAATATTTAATTATGTCTACGTTTGTTGGCTTATCTTTAACTACTTTATATGGACCAGACTACATATCACCTGGTTTATTACCCGATAAATTTTTTAAGAGTACTGAATCATTCATATTATATTTTATAGGCTTGGTATATTTATCAAATACAATTTTTGTCTTTTCTTTTGACTTTATTAAATTATCTCTTGCCTCATTCTGTGAGAATTGTATGTATTTGAGCTCACATGGATAGTGAACGTAGTTGTAAAGTGTCTCTAAATCTAGTCAAATTACTAGGAGGTAAACATTTCTTACCAAAGACTAGTTCATAAGGAGTGAAATTCGTCTCTGTATGAACTATGGTATTATAGCAAACGACCAAAATGGTAGCCAATTGCTCCACGTTTAGGGGTGATTATCAATTTGAATGCGAAAAAAAGCATTTAAATTTTTATGTGACACTTCCAACGCACCTAGTGATTGCTGGTGGTAAGCAGTCGAGTTTAATTTGAAGTAATTTACGTATCTCTTGGAGCGATGACGCTATGAACTCTTTCCCTCTGTCTGTTGTTATTACTTTCGGTACTCCATACCTAAGAATAAAGCTAGTAACAAAGCTTTTTGGTACCTCGTCTGTTTTTTAGAAATTGAGAAACAAAATTCAATATACTTTCTGAGTTCTCATTGCAGTGTTAAATCATAAAAGTAATTATAATCATCAACTTGAAATAGACCTTTTTTATTGGATCTACTAGGTCTAAATATGTCTTTTTAAATGCTCTGTTAGCTGTCGTTGCTATTTCCAGTATCTCTTTTATGGATAACGAATATTTTTGAAGCTGACATTTGTCACAACGACTAACAAAGTTCTTATTCTTAACATTATTATCTAACCCAGGGCAATAATAGTATTTTTTGAATATTGTTTACCATCCTTCTCATACCTTCATGTCCACTAGGTAGGAGGTGGAAGTCATTTAATATTACTTTCCTATCATCTCTATATCGTTTTTACCTTACTTATTATATGCACACGTGGACCGGTCCTAATATTCATAGATTTAATTTTTTCAACTAATTTCTTAATAAATTCCTTATTTTATCCTTTTTTATTATACATATTTCATTAACATTTAATAACTTGCAAAAATCATCTAGTTCTCTCACATATTCGAGTCGCGTCATTCGTGAGTTAGAGCTTAGATATTTAATATAAATTATCTTTTTATTTTCAACGTAACAAAATGTCTTATTTTCTTTACTAATAACTCTTAATTTCCTGAATTTATTTAAGGATGATGGCATATTATAAAGACGATGGCAAGAGATCCGACGGTATGACATTGGTCCCTTGGGAGAAAGGTAAAGCCCTAGTGTGGGATGCTACTTGCGTAGACACTCTGGCGGCCTCTCATCTCAGAGATCTCGGACATCTCGTTTAGAGCAGAGGCAGCTGAACTGAGTAAGTGACGCAAATATGAGTCTCTGAGAGATGACTACATATTTATGCCATTTGCTGTGGAGACTATCAGTCCGTGGGGTACACGTGCGGTGAAATTCTTAAAGGAGTTCCATCCGCGGCTGGTCAATGTTGCTGGTGATAAGAGGCCTGGTTCTTTTCTCGCTCAAAGGCTAAGTATAGCCATTCAGCGGGGAAACGCAACCAGCCTTCTTGGCACGATACCGCGGGGAGTAGGACTGTATGATAATTAAGTTAGTTTACTAGTTTTTTTTTATATTGTAGTTTTTATAAAAATTGATTAAGAAATATTTATTTAAATCTTATATATTATTAATCATACACAATTCCACTGATTTGGCTAGGTTGACATGATTACTAACGACTTTAGATTAATCAGGACTCAAGTCTGTAAGTATTATGTCCAACGAGGAGGAATCAGGTTTGTTTATCTTTCGCGATTGTGCTCGTGTCATGACTAACAATATTTTTATTTAAATGTTTTAACTCTTTCAAACTCAAACACATTCTAGATAACGCATCTGAAGCTGCATTATCTGAACCTTTTACATATTATACGTCAAAATTATATTCTTCTTAGTTCAAACGAAACTTGATAAGCCTACTCGATGGAACTTTCATGTATATTAAAGGTGAACAGATATGATCGGATCTAATTTTAAAATACTGACCATACAAGTACGTTCTAAAATGTTTGACAGCCCAAACTATTGCTAATAAATCTTTTTCTATAACTGGATAGTTTGATTCGGTCTTATTTAGAGTTCTGCTAGTGAAAGCTACTGGTCTTCCATTTTTATTTGACGAAACTGCTCCAATTGCTTTATTAGATGCATCGGTTTGTAAAATAAAATTATTTTCTTTTGAAAAATCAGAGGTTAATCTACAACTGGTGGAGACATAATACATTTTTGAGTGTTTCAAACAATGATTTCAAAAGTAATATTTAAGTCGATGGTTTCAAAAGATTTGACATTAAATATTCCAAACAAAGAACGATGCTATTCTGTAGCCATTTTGCTGTTTTACGTAATGACTAAGATTAAAATATTATTAAACGAATTAAAAAAAAAACAATATGGCTTAACAAGGTTTACGATCTTGGTAACCCTAAAATCGTGTAATATAATGTTTTATATTACAAAAATTGTACTGCATTAGATGCAACACTGGAATTTAACATCGTAATAATGTGTGTCTCGACCTGACCTTAACTTAATATATTGAGTTAGTTCTGTAATGTGTGCTTGATTCATTTTATAGTTTACATTTATGTCACTGCTGATTTGAAATGGCGGCGTAAGAATATTCACTAACCCATAATATCAACTCATGAGTGGTCTACCATGCTGCAGCGATATTAGTAGTATAGTTGTAGCACGAATGGGTCGGCTCGACCGGGGAAGGACTACGCTCTCACAGAAAACCAGCGTAAAATAGCAGCTTAACGCTGCTGTGTTTCGTATGGTGAGTGTAGAGAACCGGATACCCTTTTTACTGGCATAGAGGCATTCCATCTTAGTCCTCACGGGTGACAACGCATCTGCATCTTGAGTCTTTATTAAGGATAGATGTAGATGTCTATGAGTCACAGTAACCACTTACCATCAGGTGGACTGTGTGCTCGTTTGTCACCCTATCCTATAAAAAAATGAGTGCCGTAAGAGGCGACAGAGGGAAATTGAATCATTCATCAATCATTCAATCATCATTGTGATGATCAACAGCGTTATCCTTATAACAACTGAAAACTGTTTGGCGGCGCGGTCGTCGTGCCGTACCGTACACACCGAAGCTTAGATCGTGCTAAGTTCTGAAGTTAATGCGATATATATAGAACGGCTCCGAAATAAGACACGGAGCGTTAGCCGCTCCCCGGGCAGACCTTGCCCGGCTAGAGATCTCCCCTTTTCTTTAACACGGCCAAAACTGTGGAAACTATGTCCTCGTTTGGAAAAGCCAATGTTCAGGGGATTTTGATAAGCTGTAATGAATGTATAAATGAATAGATATCACTGTATTACCGGCCTTTGTCTCCGACTTGGAAGGGCTTCTTATCTTTGGTTAAACCTAAAGTTTGGAGATCTTTTAAGTGAGAATATTAGTATTGTTAGAAATCACTCTCAATATTGTTCAAAGATAAAGAATCATTTCTCGGTAACAACTTTACTTAATGAAAAGTAAAGTAATTAAAATTAAAGTTGTGGCCTATATGTGTTACAATCCTGGGCACAGGCCTCATTACAGAGAGGGGTTTTAGGGTAAAAAAATATTCGCCGCGCTGCCCCAGTGCGTGTTACGTTGTCATCGTTGCCCCAGTACGTTTTTCAGTCACATGTTTTCTGACAATTGTCGTGAAGCGACAATTAAGAACAAAAAGAATCTAACCTAAGAGCAACAAAACAACAGAAATACAACAAAAACAAATAATATATTTAAGATTCACATTTGCCACCTTAGACGACTCGACCTGGCAACGTACAACGCACGCACCCTGAGGACTGACGAGAAGATCGTGGAGCTGGAAGAAGAGATAGACAAGTTGCGCTGGCATATTATAGGATTATCCGAAGTCCGAAGAGAGGGGGAGGACACGGTAATCCTCGAATCCGGCAACTTGCTCTATCACCGGGAGGGCGACCATCTGTCCCAAGGAGGTGTCGGATTTATCGTCCACAAGTCTCTCGTTAACAACGTTGTAAAGATCGGGAGTGTGTCGACGAGGGTTGCGTACCTTATACTCAGAATCACCAAACGGTATTCGCTGAAGGTCATACAGGTTTACGCACCAACCTCGGCACACCCCGATCAGGAGGTGGAGGAAATGTATGAGGATATCTCTAGAGCCATGCATTCCTCCAAAACCCAATATACGGTGTTAATGGGAGACTTCAATGCAAAACTAGGCACAAGAGAGAACGGTGAGCTGAAAGTAGGGAAATTTGGAATAGGGCAACGGAACCCAAGGGGCCAGCAGCTGGCCGACTTCATGGAGAAAGAGGGACTCTTTATGATGAACTCTTTCTTCCAGAAGCGGCCCCACAGGAAGTGGACCTGGTCGAGCCCCGACAGTTCGACAAAAAATGAGATTGACTTCATTATGACGACCAGACGACAACTGTTCAGTGATGTCTCCGTGATCGCGAGGGTGAAAACTGGTAGCGATCACCGAATGGTTAGAGGCACACTGAACCTAAACGTTAAGTTGGAGAGGTCTCGTCTAATGAAGTCAACGCTCCGTCCCCCTCGAGCTCTGTTCCAAAGTCCCGAAACCTTTCAGCTCGAGTTACAAAACCGATTTCAGTGCCTAGAAGACTGCAATGAAGTGGACGATATAAATGACAAGCTCGTGGAAACTGTCCATGCGGTCGGAGCTAAGTTCTGCAAGACCCGCCGCAGAAGAACACAAAAACTCTCCGATCACACTCTTAATCTCATGGCTGTTAGACGGGAGATGAAGCTACATTCTTCAACAGACTTGACAGCATACAGGCATCTCAACAGACAGATCTCCAAATGCATGCGGCGGGACTTACGCAACTTCAATACAGCTCGTATTGAAGAAGCGATAGAGCGGAACCAAGGCTCCAAAGTCTTTGCCAGAGATCTGTCTGCCAGAAAGAGCCAACTGTCAAAGCTGAAGACGGAATGTGGCAGCATCGTTTCCGGGACACCTGAGATTTTGAGTGAGATTGAGAGGTTCTATGGGCAGCTGTACACGTCACCGCTGGAGCCACACGCAAGTGTGAGTAACGATCCAAGAGCGAGTCTCATCCGACACTATTCCGAAGATATCCCGGACGTCAGTCTGAGCGAGATTAGAATGGCTCTCCAGCACCTTAAAAACGGTAAGGCCCCAGGCGAGGATGGAATTAGAGCGGAGCTTCTGAAAGCGGGTGGAAGACCGGTACTTGAAGTCCTTCAGAAGCTCTTTAATTCCGTCCTCCATGGTGGCATTACACCGGAGGCGTGGAGCAGAAGTGCGGTGGTCTTGTTCTTCAAGAAAGGTGACAACGCTCTCTTGAAGAACTACAGACCGATTTCCCTTCTGAGCCGCGTCTACGTGCTGTTTTCGAGAGTCATTACGAATCGTCTCGCGCGCAGACTTGACGACTTCCAGCCTCCCGAACAAGCCGGTTTCCGAAAGGGCTTTAGCACCATAGACCACATACATACCCTTCGGCAAGTTGTACAGAAGTCCGAAGAGTACAATTTGCCACTATGTCTGGCGTATGTGGACTATGAGAAAGCCTTTGATTCCGTCGAAATTTGGGCGGTGCTGCAGTCCCTTCAGCGGTGCCAAATTGACTGTCGGTATATCGAAGTGTTGAAGTGCTTGTACAGTAGGGCTACGATGGCTATCCGAGTACAGAACCAGAGTACGAAACCTATCCAATTGCAGAGAGGTGTAAGACAGGGTGACGTCATATCCCCGAAACTCTTCACCGCTGCATTGGAAGACGTTTTCAAGCTTCTGGACTGGAAAGGATACGGTATCAACATCAATGGCGAGTACATCACTCACCTTCGATTTGCCGACGATATAGTCCTTATGGCAGAATCGCTGGAGGGCCTAAGCACTATGCTCAATGACCTCAATAGTGTTTCCCAACGGATAGGTCTTAAGATGAACATGGACAAAACAAAGATTATGTTTAATGTCCATGTCACACCTATGCCGGTAGTTGTTGGGAGCACTAAGCTCGAAGTTGTTGACGAGTATGTTTACCTGGGACAAATAGTCCGACTAGGTAAGTCCAACTTCGACCGAGAGGTCAATCGACGGATTCAACTCGGCTGGGCAGCGTTCGGGAAGCTACGACACATCTTCTCGTCAGACATACCTCAAAACCTTAAAACGAAATTGTACAACCAGTGCGTGTTGCCAGTGATGACTTACGGAACTGAGACGTGGTCCGTCACTGCTGGCCGTATGAGGAAGCTCAAGGTCGCTCAGCGAGCTATGGAGAGGGCTATGCTCGGAGTTTCTCTGCGTGATAAACTTAGGAATGAGGATATCCGCAGTAGAACCAGAATAACCGACATAGCCCAACGAATTAGTAAGCTGAAGTGGCAGTGGGCCGGCCATATAGCTCGAAGAACCGACAACCGATGGGGAAGAAAGGTTCTCGAGTGGCAACCTCGTACCGGTAGGCGAAGTGTAGGGCGTCCCCCCACGAGATGGAGTGACGACCTGGTAAGACATGCAGGAAGTCGATGGATGCAGGTGGCTCAGGACCGTGCTTTGTGGCATTCTTTGGGGGAGGCCTATGTTCAGCAGTGGACTTGTGAAGGGCTGTAATGATGATGATGATGATTTAAGATTCAAAAGATATTTACAATTTTATATAACAAAAATGGAGTATGAAGGTGAGGATGGATGATGTGATTTACAAATTATTAAAAAAAGGTAATAAAAAAAGGAGATTAGTATCGAAGCTGAGTCTGAAGATCCAAAGTGTGCTCTCAGCGCCTGGAACGAGCACGCACGGCGTAGGTGAGAAGGCGTGGGCGTCTCTAGGCGACGACCTCAGGTGAATGCGGTGATTGCAGGATCCGGCGATTTCAGGCCAGACAGGGGCTTGCAGGATCCTCAGCGACTTCAGACAGCACAGAGGCCTGCAGGATCCGGTGACTGCAGGCGGGACAGAGGTTTGCAGGTTCCGGTGACTTCAGGCGGAACAGAGGTTTGCAGGTTCCGGCGACTCCAGGTAGGGCAGAGACTTGTAGGATCCCGGCGACTTCAGGTAGAACAAAGGCTTGTAGGATCCGGCGACTTCAGGTAGAGCAGAGGTTCGTAGAGTCCAGTGGCTTCAGGCAGGACAGAGGCTTGCAGGATCCCGGGGCAGTGCGGCCCCGGGATAAGGCCTTTAGGAGATGCTTCCAATTCGAGAACTGAAGCGAGACTGAATTTCTTCACCGATTGTTCGGCTTTTATACCTTTCTAGAGAGAACGGAAAAATTATTTAAATTAAACGCAAATTTTTTGTAAATGGTCAAGAGAAAAGAGTATTTATGTGGAATTATCGAAATAGAAACAACAGACCGGAAGCAAATTTGAATATAATTGCCATAGAGACCAAATAAACAACAATGTCAAAACATGTCAAATTTTGGTTTTAGGCTTGTAATAAAAAAACGGCAAGATTTAAGTGAAAAATGAGATATTATTGATATAGAAAAAAGGTAGCGCAACTGCACGCACAAAGCCCGAAATTGCAGAGTTACGGGAAACTAAATAAAAGATCGAAAAAAGGTAGACTCCATTGACACCAAATTAAAAGTGCTGATAATGTGAAAATACGAAGTAGAAATGATTTGTTATTGTGTTCTTATGGTTTAAAATCGTTACAGGATCCTATGGAAATAAAGGTGATGTAAAATATCCAGTTTTGAGGTGAATGCAGAAAGTCGAAACAGAATGGAAAAATGAATTTAAGATAATGTAAAATGATAAGTAAGTAGCATAACACTACATTTTCCCCCCGACCCTGGAAAATTTTTGACTCAGCAAAAATTTTGATATATACATTCTAAAATAAACCATAAAAACACAGCTTTGCAGAAACAGACATCACCAGGCAAAATCAGATATACTATCTCTTACATTCATCATCTGCCATTCAGGTAAGGGTGGAGTTCACATTCAATGACTACCACTCTAAAAGTGTGTTTTCGAAAGGACATTCAGGCTTATTTAAGGAGTTGTCATCCGCTCCTGCGTGGAAAAAAAAATATTAAGGGAGTAGTCAACCGCTCCCAAGTGAAGATAAAGATAAAGAAACACCTCAAGTAAGCTATAGTCGCTATGACTTAAGTAAAAATTAAGAACGGCCAGAGCGGTAGGGCTCAAAGCCAGAGATCAGCAACATCACCAACGAGATGTGTCTGAAATAAAAATAAAAAGTGACGATTAACCAACGAAAGTTCGAGGTCCTAAAGCAAGATGTGTTGAAGAACACTGGATTATCAAACAAACAAACAAATTAAAAGAAATAAAAATAATAAGGTGAGAATGATGGTGATATTTATACATATATACAAATTAACAGTTAATAAAAGTTAAGAAAATTTATGATTTACATCTTTGATGTGCCACTTGCCTCTAACTCCATTAGGGTCTTCAAGCACATAGACTAGTGGTGACAGTTTAGCTATCACTTTGCACTTGATGAACTTAGGGGCAAGTTTAGCTTTAAAGTATGCGCCGGCATTGCTTAAAACATGGTTTTTACGCCAAACAGTATCTCCCACATTAAATTCTTTAAAAGCCCGGCGAAGATCATAGCGAGCGCTATTTTTAGCGTGCGCTATGTGAAGTTTAGTTTGAACTTTGTGAAAGATAGATGAGAGGAGACCAGTATTAGACGCGTAAATATCACGAGGCATAAATATCAATTCCTCGAGGTTCTAAGTTGGAGTATAGAAGGAACCACAAGGTATTGTTTCCCTACCAAAGACTAAAAAGTTTGGAGTAAAGACAGTAGCTACATTTGTAGCGCTGTTCATTGCGTACTGGATCTTAGTAAGATGGTTGTCCCAGGATCTATGATCGTCTCCTACTAGAGATGCTAGAGCTGTAATAATTGTACTATTAAACTTCTCCGTAGGATTAACCTGAGGACAATATAAAACTGTGTGAAAAATAAAAGGAACGTTATAAGAATTTAAGAATGAGTGGAATTCTCGCGACTGAAATTGAACAGCATTGTCCATTATAATAGTTTGGGGAATGCCATGAACTAGAAAAACTGAATTTTCCAAAACATTAATAATATTAGCTGAAGTAGCACGTTTAAGGGAAAAAATTATAGTATATTTAGTAAAATTGCAGTTAATTACTAGAATATACTGATTTCGTCTTCGAGTCATAGGCAATGGACCCATAAGATCTAAGGATATAGTTTGAAAAGGTCTGGAACAAAGTTTAGGTTTACCCATAAGACCATAGGGAGAATGATTAGGGTGTTTGTAGGTTAAGCAGGTTTCACAAGTTGAAATTAAATTGGCAATGTCTTTAAACATACCAGGCCAATAGTATTTTAAAGATATTTTCTTGAATGTCTTGAAGATACCAAGATGGAGTTCTGGGGAACCATGGTAAACTTCAATAATTGCATGTCTATCTTGAGGTAGTGGAACTTCTTTTCAAATAAAGTCATCGTTTAGACGATCGGGAGAATGGATGCAGCGGTAAAGTTTGTTATCCCTGATAGTGTAGTTGGGATATGCGTCTGGGTTGTTGGAGCATCCGAGAAAAATCTTGTTGTAGTGCTCAAGTTTACGATCAGGTGGTTCTTCAATCGTAATAGGATGTACGCCTTGAAGTGAAATTTCTCGTGTATCAGGACGTTCTTGATTCTTATGTCTTGATAATAAATCTGGAACAACGTTATCCTTTCCTTTTTATGTTTCAGGACAAAGTTAAAGCATGATAAGCGTAAAGTCCAGCGAGCAAGTCTTCCTGATGGATTCGATAAGTTCTGAAACCATTTAAGTGCAGCATGGTCAGTATATATTGTAAATTCTTTACCATTGTCTAGGTAACATCGCCAATGTTCTAACGCAGTTATTACAGCCAATGTTTCTCTTTCAGTAGTTGAGTAGTTCTGTTGATTTTTGTTTAGTGCTTTACTCATGTAAGCAATCACGACTTCTTTGTCATCTTGATGTTGAGTAAGCATTGCTCCTATGCCATAGTTTGATGCATCACAATGTACAGAGAAGGGTAGTTCGAAGTTAGGGCAAGCAAGGACAGGAGCAGTTACCAAAGCTTCTTTAAGTTTCTGGAAAGCAGCTGCAGCTTGTGAATTCCAAAGAAATTTAGGAGCGTTCTTCCCGGAACAGGTTAGTTGATTGAGTGGAGAGGCAATAGTGCTAAAGTTTGGAATGAATCTTCTGAACCAGCTGCAGGTGCCTATGAATCTTCGCACTTCTTTTCTACAAGTAGGTACAGGATATTCTAATATAGCTTTTATTTTATCTGGATCAGCACGTAGACCGTACTCGTCCACTAGAAAACCAAGGTATTTCAGTTCTTTCCTGAAGAATTGACTCTTCTCAAAGTTAATAGTCAGATTAGCATATGAAAGTTTTTCATGGACTTTCATGAGGAGTGATATGTGTTCATCAAAAGTCTCGCTAATGATAACGATGTCGTCCAGATAGCAAAATACCTTGTTCTCAAATTCAGGGGTAAAAAGCATATCCATTAATCTTTGTAGAGTTGCAGGTGAGTTAGAAAGACCAAAAGGCATTACCTTGAATCTAAACATACCTCTTCCAGGTACATAAAATGCAGTTTTATCCTTATCAGCAGGATTCAAGGGAATCTCCCAAAATGGTTTTGCAATGTCGATGCTTGATAAGTATTTGGCATTCCTCAAGTTGTCCAAAATTTCGCTTATTAGTGGCAGACTATAAGCATCACGACGTGTAACTGAGTTAAGCTTCCTGCCGTCTACGCAGAAACGCCATTCACCATTCTTCTTCGGAGTGATGAGAACTGGAGATAACCAAGGACTTTCGCATTGTTCAATGACGTTCCATCGCAGCATCTTGTCAACTTCATTAATTAACGCCTTTTGTTTTTCAGGAGACAGTCTGTAACATCTTTGTTTGATTGGAAGAGAATCACCAGTGTCAATCTTGTGGGTGATTAAGTGTGTGCTTCCCAGGATACCTTTTTCTTCAAAAGAAATTGTCTTGAAGCGTTGGATGATATCATTAGCGATGTTCTTTTGATTAGGAGTTAAATGCTCATAAGGTAAAACTTTAGTATCTTTAGTTTCGATAGCAGAGCATTTAGATTATGTAAAGTTAAGAGAAGATAAAACACTAGGTAAAAGATAAAATTTTTTCCAAAAGTCAATACCTAGTATTAGCGAAGGAAATATTTCAGGGAAAACGTAAGCTTTAATTAAATGAGTTTGATTATTGAAATGAACAGGTAAGTCAAAATAGCCCAAGGAATTAACTTTTTGATTATTAGCAGTAGAGACAGTAATAAGATCTGACCTGAAAAGTTTGCAGCCCAGTTTAAGAATTTCCAAATGAGAATTATTACCCAGAATAGTTACTGAACTGCCAGAATCTAGTAAACCAGATAAAGTTAAGTTATAAATTTTGACATTAACGAATGGACGATTAAGATCTTGTTCTTTGGAGTAGAGTGTAGAAGAGATTTTGTAACAAGAAAAGAAATTGTTTTAATCCAATTAGTCCAATCGTCGTTATCAAAGTTTAAGTTACTTTTCAAGTCAGCAGTTAGTTTTTTTGAACTAGTATTAGGTTTGGGAGAACAAGTAGGGCAATCTGCAGTTTTAAAACCCTTAAGACCACATTTGAAACAAATCACGAATCGTGGTTGAGTACAAGTGTTCAAAGTATGACCTTGTTTACGACAGCGAACACAAAAAGAGCTTTCTTGAGGAGCTTTAGTTTGAGAGAGACTATTAACTTGTCTAGAAGGGTATTTGTAGGATGAAGTGAATTTATTCATGAAGGGAGGAGAAGGTCGTGAGTTATTAGAAGAATTTGGAGAGTCAACTGAACTTGAAGTGGAATGCTTGTAGTTGAATTCAGAAATAAGAGGACTTTGTTGTACATTTGGTTCTTTAAATTGTTTGTCTCTGTCTAGGAACTTTTCATAGTTTTGGCAAGTAGCCAGAAGAGAGTCGATAGAGTCAATATCTTTTAGAGCTACGAAGACTGAATAACATGGGCGAATATTCCTCAAAATAATCTCGAATTGTTCTGTTTCAGAAAGTTTCTTCGAAAGACGAGAAAACATTCCAGACATGATGGAAATATAGATGACGATAGGTTCATCACAACCTTGAGTTCGATTCCTAATCGCTTCTAAAAGTTTATGATCATAATCAAAACCACCAAAGTCTTTGATTAATAAAGAAGAAAGTTCGTTCCAAGTTAAGTTTGGATTCTGATTATATTTAAATCTGAACCAATGAAGAGCATTGTCGGTGAAAATTTCAATCAACAAGTCTTTGGACAAGCCACGAGCTAAGCAGTATTCTTCAAGTTTTTGAAGAAAGGATCTTGGACAGCTTTTACCATTGAAGGTGTGTCTTTTCAGATCTTTGAAGACGTTATTTGGAGAAAAAGATTGAGGTGGTGGTGGAGGATACGGGGTATGGACCTGAATGGAAGTTTGAGAAACAAGAGGGAGTTCCGTGACAGTCGGGTCAACAGGAGGGTCAAGTGATGGATGGTCATTTTCAGTTGAAGCTGGAGTCAAGGATTCAAATTGTTTAGTAATATCGTCAAATTTCATCTTCAAAGTATCGAAAATAGCTTTAAAGTCTAGATATAAGTCGGTATCTATTCGTTCCAATCTGTAAAAGACATGATTAATAAAGGTTTCTATTAGTCGCAAGTATTTGGTTTCACCTTGTAAAAATTTTTTAATTTTACAGTCCAAGTAGGTCAAAGTAGAATCAATTTGAGACAAGTCATCCTCAATCGGAATTGGAGAAGTCAGAATATCTTCAGGGCGAGAATTCGCAACTAAACGCAAAACCTGTTTTTTTAGTAGTAAAACAGTATTAGCTGGTTCCTCATATCTAATCTTCACTTCGTATTCGAGTTCGGCCTTGTTAAGGAATTCGTACTTAATAACCCTTTTCATTGTTATAATTATGTGTAAAGTTAAGTTTAAGAAATAAAAATTTAATTAAAAATTATACCTCTTTAAGTTATCTAGAATAAAAATATTAAAGTGATGAATGTAGGTGAATATTAAAGTGATGAATGTAAGTGAAGTGTTAAATGTAGATCTAAATATAGTCCAGATAAGTTGAAACACTAGATGTAGTGTTGTTTTAGAATTTGGAAGATATGAAAAGGATGAATAAATAAAGAGTTAAGAACGAAAGAGAAAGCAATTAAATCAAAAGGGAATGGAGAAGGCGCAGTAAAGGTGAAGAAAAGAGAAAGAGAACTTTTACGTTGGGCGCCAAAATGTCGTGAAGCGACAATTAAGAACAAAAAGAATCTAACCTAAGAGCAACAAAACAACAGAAATACAACAAAAACAAATAATATATTTAAGATTCAAAAGATATTTACAATTTTATATAACAAAAATGGAGTATGAAGGTGAGGATGGATGATGTGATTTACAAATTATTAAAAAAAGGTAATAAAAAAAGGAGATTAGTATCGAAGCTGAGTCTGAAGATCCAAAGTGTGCTCTCAGCGCCTGGAACGAGCACGCACGGCGTAGATGAGAAGGCGTGGGCGTCTCTAGGCGATGACCTCAGGTGAATGCGGTGATTGCAGGATCCGGCGATTTCAGGCCAGACAGGGGCTTGCAGGATATTCAGCGACTTCAGACAGCACAGAGGCCTGCAGGATCCGGTGACTGCAGGCGGGACAGAGGTTTGCAGGTTCCGTTGACTTCAGGCGGAACAGAGGTTTGCAGGTTCCGGCGACTCCAGGTAGGGCAGAGACTTGTAGGATCCCGGCGACTTCAGGTAGAACAAAGGCTTGTAGGATCCGGCGACTTCAGGTAGAGCAGAGGTTCGTAGAGTCCAGTGGCTTCAGGCAGGACAGAGGCTTGCAGGATCCTGGGGCAGTGCGGCCCCGGGATAAGGCCTTTAGAAGATGCTTCCAATTCGAGAACTGAAGCGAGACTGAATTTCTTCACCGATTGTTCGGCTTTTATACCTTTCTAGAGAGAACGGAAAAATTATTTAAATTAAACGCAAATTTTTTGTAAATGGTCAAGAGAAAAGAGTATTTATGTGGAATTATCGAAATAGAAACAACAGACCGGTAGCAAATTTGAATATAATTGCCATAGAGACCAAATAAACAACAATGTCAAAACATGTCAAATTTTGGTTTTAGGCTTGTAATAAAAAAACGGCAAGATTTAAGTGAAAAATGAGATATTATTGATATAGAAAAAAGGTAGCGCAACTGCACGCACAAAGCCCGAAATTGCAGAGTTACGGGAAACTAAATAAAAGATCGAAAAAAGGTAGACTCCATTGACACCAAATTAAAAGTGCTGATAATGTGAAAATACGAAGTAGAAATGATTTGTTATTGTGTTCTTATGGTTTAAAATCGTTACAGGATCCTATGGAAATAAAGGTGATGTAAAATATCCAGTTTTGAGGTGAATGCAGAAAGTCGAAACAGAATGGAAAAATGAATTTAAGATAATGTAAAATGATAAGTAAGTAGCATAACACTACACAATGTTTTCCTTCACCAAAATGCAAATGGTAAGAAAAACACTAAAACTAAGAAATTCATTGGTGCTGGCAGAGTTAAAACCCGATTTACTCGAACGCGTATATCTACGGCGAACGCTAAGCCCCACAACTACCCCGGTTCTAACTTTATAAAATATTCTGTAAATAAAAGTAATTATGTACAGGATAGGAAGAGCCCTGTTGGTCATAGATATCTACATTTATCCTAGATTAAAAATCAAAATGCGGATGCGTTGTACTACACTTACCATATGAAACACAGCAGCATTAAGCTGCTATTTTACGTTAGTATTCTGTGAGAGCGTGGTTCTACCCCGGTCGAGCCGACCCATTCGTGCTGCAACTATAATAATATAGCCGCGTGGCTAATGCCCGGTTTCTGAAGTTCTCAGTTATATTTCCATTCGTTATTGATTCATTAAACTTATCTATACGATAAACGTCCGTTTACTGTTATTGCGTTTCTGAATACGCAACGAATCATTCAAAAACTATGAAAACAATAACAAGCTTCATAATTTTCCGCTAGATGGCTTTGTTTAAGATATCGAGTTTATAATTCATTTTATTATTTTAACTCTTCATTAATACTAGTTTTATTAAAAACAATATATTTTTCAAGTCTAAATAAGTGAATAAGGACTGCTTTAATAATAAATTATGATAATTCCAAATTTATCAGCGACTGCATTTGAACATCATTGTCAAATTAAAAAAAAGAAAGGGTCACTAATTTTTTTGTTTCGCAATTTCGCACGTGTTATATTTTTCTTAAGCCGGCGCCAGATACAGCTTTAAACATTTGAACACTTGTTTGAAGCTATGTTTGGCAGGGGACTTTGAATTAATGTCAAATAAGCGTGCAAAGACATGCAATTTGCAAAGCGGTCTCGGTTTTTTAGCGCACATAAAAGCGTTCAAAGTCGACAATGTTCAAATGTTTGCGTGGCCTGCCACACTTGCGCAAAGTTCAGTCGCGCGAACGTTGTTGAGCTAGACGGTAGTGTACAGTACGTTTTAAAAATAGGTCCAATCATAAAGACAGTAAAAAAACAATCGAATGAATGTGATTTGTGTGGTCAGTTTTTGTCTAAAAAGTTAAAACCCTTGGATGAAATTGACAGACTAGTACTTATGAATGAAATATATATTCTTGTATTTAAAAATATTTTATTGTTTTGTATTTTATTGTGCTATTTTTGCACATGTAATAAATAATGACATGCACTTAAATAATACAAGCATACTGCATCCACAAAATCATTGTCCATCTCGTTTGTCCTTTATCAACGTACTGTTGAGAGATGTGTTTGCAAAGCATGTCTGACAGATTGCGCCAATAAGTGTTCAAACAAGTGTTCAAAGTCCTTACAATAAGTGTTCAAATGTTGTTCCTATATCAGGCGCCGGCTTTATCATGATGTGTGATGATTTTTTTTTAATTTGAAAGCTGATGCTTCTCATTTGATCCCATCTTAATTTGATCAAGATTTGACTAGTAGTTTTTGAGTTACTCTTAATAATGCGTAATTAATTGACTTCGATTACATAGATGATGTTCTCATTTTATTTATATTGAAGTCGGCTGTATAAAATTTTTAATTTTACCACTTGTTGTTATGACATGTTCTATATCAATGGTAGCAAAACATGTTGTGTTTAGCAATCAATACTGCGATAGCTCTATTAATAAGCAACAATGGAAAACTCGAAGATTTATTTCAACACAATCTTTTCTTGTTATTGTACACAGACGTGACTGAATTACCCGGTAGAACCAATTATTTTAAACCGACTTCAAATAAAAAGAGGAGGTACTCAAATCGACTGTATTTTTTATGTTTACCTCAGAAAAAACACACGGCCTGCCAGGTTGACGTGTTTACACGATTATCGATTACCCAATCTACGATAATAATAAAAATAATGCGCTTTTACAATCGCGCCAACTGTCGGGATGTTTTTAATAAACAATACTCATGGAACAATTTAGAGGAACGTATAAAAGTGTATATAAAACAAAATATTATGGATATTTGTGTCAATTAAGTGTATTAATTTAGATTTGGCCTTTAATTTCTTTCATTGAATATTGCTAACCGTGAAAACACAAACGATCGAATGTCAAAAAGAACAAAATAAAAAAAAAGGAAAAAAGTTATAGGTTTTCTTCCATTGCTCGATATATATATATATATATATATATATATATATATATATATATATATGGATGTTTTCTTTCTTGTAAATATTTTCTCGCACATCTCACATTTTCGTACATAGTATTTAATTATTTTTTTTCAAAAATTCTTAGGAAAGGCTAGTGTTCCAAAGTGTTGCTCCGTCTAGCTCTTCGAACTGCTTCCAGTCTCCTTGGCATACTCTTAATCAAGTTGATTGTCAATTAAATCTTGAGATTGCGTTCCATTCTTCTTGTAATGTGTTTTTAATTTCTCTCAAATTAGCGATTGCAGGATTTTTCTTCCTAATTTGTCTTCCAAGATTATCTTACGCATGATGGGTTTAAGTCGGAGCTTGAGCACCCTGGCTACCCAATAGCAGTGATTTCAACGTCTCGAAGGTATTCGACAACTACGGCCGCAGTTTGGGGGCGTAGATTATCGTGCATAAAAACAAATATATCTCCCATAAAAGGAGCAAATGGCACTACAATTTCTTCTTCTTCTTTCTTTTCCATACCACAGCTAACCCTCCACCATATGTCTCTTTTCCAATTACCTCTCTCCCGGGCGTCTCCACAGTTTAATCCTTTCATCAACCAACCAGGCGTAGCCGAGACGGGTTGCTAGTTCATTTATATATTTTCGCATTTTCTGTACTCCAATATGGAAGATCCGTGTTGAAGTATGTAAGATTATATGATAATATGTCTTTTTCAAAGACAGTTTATGTTATAATAAATAACATTTTCGGTGCTTGGGGAATAATATATTTAAACAAACGGCGACTCACGTACTACTGGTATATCCAGAGGTCGCCACTTACATGGCTAAATATTTCGGCGAGATCGTTTCCGGAGCTCGTCGTTAACATTAAAGGTTTATTGAACTTCTTTGAGGAGATATCGTGGCTCTAATAATTACATTATTCCTGTCCACATGCTCAATGTACGCTTTAGACGTGGAGTTGCGCAAAATAGCCCATTGAAAACTAAACTTAGCTGAATTAAGTTCTTGAATTAAATATGTTAAAAGTTAATCCGCGTAATAAATGAAATGATGTGTCTTTTTGAATAGCACCTCCCGTCTAAGGTTTTTTACGTGGCAGAGCCATGCTGCAGTTATATAAATAGTATAGTTGTAGCACGAATGGGTCAGCTCGAGCTCAAATGTTTTTGTATTACAAAGTCTTGAGTTTAGTGGCGGCCGTTTAAAATATATGCTGTATACGCCGTTTCGCCTAGCGTTCCGCCGAAACAATCGAACACTATAAAGGTTTACTAGGTGGTAAGACTTCTTTTCTGCTTTCCGTTCAGTCTTGCTTGTTTTTTTCAGTCCGCCTTACCATAGATACCATCCTTTTACCTGTTTGTGCCGCCAAATAGCAGTGCTCACACTGCTGTGTTCCATTGCGAACGGTATGGATGCCAGTATTATTAAACTGTAAGGCGTTCCATCTTAGACCTCGAAGGTGCCAACTCATCTGTAGCTTTCGTTGTTTGATGTTGGCAACAGGTGTATATATTATACGTGGTAGAGCCATGCTGCAACTATATTAGTAGTATAGTTGTAGCACGTATGGGCCAGCTCGACCGGAGAAGGACCACGCTCTCACAGAACACCAGCTTAAAATAACAGCTTAACGCTGCTGTGTTTCGTATGATGAATGTGGAAAATCGGAGATCTTTTTTAATGGAAACGACGCATTCCATCTTAGTCCTCAGGTGTGACAACGCATCTGCATTTTGATTCATAATCAAGGATAGATTTAGATGTCTATGGGCCTCAGCATTCACTTACTATCAGGTGGACTTTCAAAAAGAAGACGGTACTCGATTCGACTGTGTTTTTTTTATGTGTATTACCTCATAACTTTTTACTGGATGAACCGATTTCGATAATTCTTTTTTTATTTGAAAGCTCGTACTTCTTGTGTAGTTCCGTATAAATTTGATCAAGGTCTGACCAATAGTTTTTGAGTTATTCTTAATAACTTATATTGAAGTCGGATGTACAAAATTTTTAATTTAAAATTATTTATCATGTTGATTTATTTATTTATTTTAACAGATGCACCATTGGCTTATCACTAGACATTGTGAAATACACAATTGGTTTTGTTCAAAATGATTTGCCTTTAAAGGTATATACAACATTCGCAAAAATAGTGCAGCTACAATAAGACAGTTATTAACTTACTTAACTAGACCAATACTCGTATTATTAATAAATTTATAAGCAATTTCCTTACAATAAAACTTATGATTAACTTGAAGAAGAGCGAAAGAGTTATAAATACTTATTACATAATCTAGCAAATTCTAACACATCCGTATGAAAAATGTCAACATCGCCGTTGGTGGTTATGTGGTTATACGTTTGCATTAACCTATTTATTATTAACCTATTTATTTTACCTAATTTTGTTCTTGATCTAGGCTTATTATTTTTAACAACTTTAACATAATGGGTTCCCGCAAAGTAACGCATGATTCTGTTAAGTTCTTGACATACGAACGTATAAATATAAGTTTAGGGATTCAGGGTTTCTTGACTGAAAAAAAATTTCGTTTGAGATTAAGACTGTATAATGTATTACATAATTCTGATTATTACTCAGAATTATGTTTGGTTTTGTGTTATTTGATTAGTTTATAATTCTGTTTTTTGCATGCCTACTAGTAAAATATGGCTGAACTCACTACCTACATCACCATGTACTGTACCATACCACTGTACCATGTACTGTAGATTGTTTGTTATTTTTTCTGGGTAACATTAATTAGTCTTATTGTTATATGCGAGTACATGATACGCTCTAACATGCATGTCGGTATTTCAGACGTCTTGAAGAAAGCACGATGACCTCTCAACTAACTGAGATAAGACATGACGCTGTTAGTAACGCTTGAGTAACGCAAAAGTAATTGTTTTGTGTAATGTAAACATTTTTTAAGGAAGCTAGAAATTAACGTTATCTCCTTTTCAGCCATTTTACTGCCAGTGGCAACGACCTGTCGCTAATAAATTCCATTCAAAGCCTTCCCGCACGTAGACCCCATACAGAGATGTTCAGAGAATTAATTTGTTTATCTGTATAACAAGAGATCTTTATATCTTGTTATAAAAATAAAACTAGTACAATAGTCTAGTTAGGGTTAGCAATAAATCTCATGTCTAATTAATTTTAAGATAAAAGTCGTACAATGAGTGATCGCGTTCACTGTGTAGTGGCGGTGTAAGAATATACACTACCCCATATCGTCCCGTGGGTGTCGTAAGTGTCGACAGAGCGAAACTGAAACATGACATAGGGAGCAGAATACTTCCGATAAAAACGCACACAATAATAAAAAATACAGTTGCCGAACCGTATGCCAATCGTGGCAACTATAGCAAGATATTCTCTATATGGCAATCTATACGGGAGGGAGGTCTATGTACAGCAGTGGAATTTTGATAGGCTGTAGTGATGACGTCACCTCTGAGGACTAAGGTGTAATGCTTCACAGCGTGTAATTACATTTCTTTATGCCCTTTAGTCCGGAAACCAGGAGTGTAAGCATTGTATTTATACGCAGTTTTTTTTTAAATTACTTTGAGCTGTTGTCAGAAAGATGCTGCCTCCAATTTTCCTGTTTTAGTTAACCTTTAACCGTTTGTACCACTACACTTGTTACCACTATAGCACACGTGACACAGTGACAACGTTTCTTTAGCCTTCTTTGTTCGAAGTTGAAGGTGTCTATGATCTGCACTAGCCAGTCACCATCCTTATTGTAACTATAGAAAAATGCAAGTGGCTCAGAATTGTGTGCTGGCAATTAGGAGGCGGTAAATGTGCACTACTGGACTTGTAATGGACTGTAATGATGATGATGATGTTACTTTATCTTCTTTATCCACTCGTAAAAGTCCACTTTTGAATATGGATCTTAGCAGAAGGTCATTAATATAATTTTGGGAATAGGGTAAAAAAAGGAAATACGAACAAATGAAGGTAGAATGGTAATCTCCCACTTGTTTTTTATATTTTTACCCCTTTCCAAAAAAGTCAAAATAAAATGGTAAAAAAAATATGTAAAAGAGTGGACTTTTTTCAATATTTGGACCATTCATAGGCTTCCGTTTGTAGTTAATTAACCAGTCACATGGATTTTCATGCAGATAATAAACAATGTTTATTGTTTAATTTCTATACAAACTACCCCATCTGTTCCAAAGGAATGTACCGTTACGATTTTGCATTAAATTATCAGTATTTGTCATGTCGTTGTTTTGATTTGAAAGAGACTGTATAAGTTGAACCGAATAGAATAACCTCATTATTTTACGAATAACTCACCGCATTGTTTCAAAACTGCAATTACTACTGTATTTTTATTTCTTTGGAAAATAAAGAATGTTTTTATTTGTTGCTTTATGCACACATAGAATCTAATTATTTCGGAATAATAAATTCAAAACTAGAAAAAGAAAATTACAAATTATGCACATTCAATGACATCTAACAAGTTTACTAACCAATTTTCAGACAATAGAATAGAACAGAGAATTAATAATAATTTACTTTAATCATCTTATTTTAACCTATTAAAAATGTCTTTGATTGGTTTTTTTTTTAATTTGACAATTGGAGTGACAAGGGAATTCAGTTGACCTGATGGTAAGTGGCATCTGCAACCAAATTTTAACGTAAAAATCTACAGATGCGTTGTCACCACTGGGAGTTAAGATGGTACGTCTCAAAGCCTGTATCTATATTTGCCTTTCTACACCCTTTAGACCGGAAAACGGCAGTGTACACTCCGTTCGTCTTGCCGTAGAAAAAGGGCTAGTTGCTTAAATTATAGGATCTACAGGAATGTACAAAGTTCTTGAACTGCTATGGAGCTTGGCACATTCCACAACCGCGAACGTCGTCTGTGTCGAACTCGGCTCCCTTTACACAATCGCGAGAAAATCATTATTTTTAATTTTTTTTAACCTTTTATATAAATAAATGACCTTCGACAATTTTTCTGGCATTTACACTTCACTATACTCTTTTTTAACCGACTTCAAAAAGGAGGAGGTTCTCAATTAGAGTACATATATTTTTTTTGTATGTATGTTACGCGATGTCTTCGCAGATTATGAACCAATTTTGATACTTCTTTCATTATTTAATAGAAGAAAGGACTTCCGCTTAGTTGAAGTGACAATGCATTTGCATTTTGATTTTATTTGATGGTGGACTGTAAGATTTGCAGCCTAATTGCATGCCTTAAGCGAAGCAAGGTATGTTCTACTATCGCCTAAAAATTAAGATTCCAACGTTTTATCGAATGAAATCGTATCTAGCAATCATATTATACATATAAATGTATAATATGATTGCTAGATACGATATAAAAAGCACATTGTTGGAAAGATAAATGATTGTTGAACTTATTAATATATTTTTTTAATTGATTAATTGCTATTTTTAAATAATAAATGGGGTTTTACTGGCTAATGGTGTGAATTTATCAAGGCCCCAAGGCTTGTAAGCACGATAAGTTTTGAAAATATCAATTGTTTAACTCAATCTATTTTTTAATCTCTTTATCTATCATGTGGGAAGCCACTGAATGTAAATGGTAATGTAATTTTGTTTTGTTTAAAAAATGGCGAAATTTTCGTTGACTTGGTAGCCTTCTATGTAAATTATTTCTGTAAACAGGCAGAAGCCGCCGTCGTGAGTAGACTTTGTTTCGGTTGTTTGCAGCGGCTCAAAAAGATCGCTGTACAAATACACAATATTCGAATAACCAAATTTCTTAAATACTTGATAATAATAATAATAAGAGATTTTTTTATTACAATATTTTAAAAGCACAGAATAAATAATAGTAGTACGTACTAAAAGTAAATCAAAGATGGCGGCTGAATTATATACCAAGTTTTTCATCATGGGTGTCATTTTCATGGTTTTCGAGGGTGTTGAAGCCGATAGTGCTGTCGAAATGTAAATCCAAGATGGCGGCTGCAATAGGTATAAATTTTTTCATCATGGGTGTCATTTTCATGGTTTTCGAGGGTGTTGAAATCGATAGGGTTGTCGAAATGTAAATCCAAGATGGCGGCCGCAATAGGTATCAATTTTTTTAATCATGGGTGTCATTTTCATGGTTTTCGAGGGTGTTGAAATCGATAGGGTTGTCGAAATGTAAATCCAAGATGGCGGCCGCAATAGGTATCAATTTTTTTAATCATGGGTGTCATTTTCATGGTTTTCGAGGGTGCTGAAGCCGATAGTGCCGTCGAAATGTAAATCCAAGGTGGCGGCTACAAAAATTGGATTTACCAATATTTTTTCATATACTGATGAAAAAAGTGTAAGTGCAGCGCAGCTTTTTTCTTGCTACCTAGTCTGTACAGTCAATCTACACTTTTTTATAGTATATGGGTGACAAACGAGCACATATTCCACCTGATGGTAAGTGGATACTATGGCCCATAAACATTTAAATTTATGCTCGATTAAGATTCAAAATGCAGATGCGTTGTCACCCCTGAGGACTAAGATGGAATGCCTCATTTCCAGTAAAAGGGGTCTCCGGTTCTATTCGGTGTATTCTGTGAGAGCGTAGTTCTACCCCGGTCGAGCTGACCCATTCGTGCTACAACCATAATATAGCTGCAGCGTGGCTCTACTACTTACAATATATATTCTCCGATATTCAAACCGCCGCCATTAACATATACCCTATCATCGGCATATACAAGTACATATATATGCTACACATCGGCAAATAACGATGAAATGGGAGAAACCAAACAAGGAATTAGCATCATAGTTTGACGTTAGTTTACCTTTACTCACAATATTGAGTCAATTAGGGACTATAAATTAAATATATTACTTTTTAATCCCCTGTTTTAAAAAGAAGGGTGCTATGTGTTTAACGTGTGTATCTGTATGTCTGTCTGTTGCAGCGTAGCTCCCAAACTGAAGAACCGATTTGCATTTAATTATTTTTACGTCAAAGGTGAATTGATCGAGAGTGTTCATAGATATGATTCAAGAAAATCTTTTCAGCCATTTAACGATCATCACTATTATTGTTAACTATGTCACACGGCTGGGCAGAGGCCTCCGCTTATTTTACATGGGGTTATAAAGCAGTTCGTTTACCGCACTGCTCTAATACAAGTTATATATTATTTCTTAGAATGCAACTTTCAAATAACAACTTTTAAACATTTTTTTATTGCATTTTAGTGCACGCACTAAAATTGAAATTAAAAAAGTTGCATTGGTGTCGATGGGGTTTGAAACAAAATTGCACGTGTACTGTAGGAATGGCGATTTTATACGAAAATGATCGACTTTTAAATCGATTCATATCGAAAACGGATGAACCGATTCACTAAAAATAGTGGTTTAAAATATCAATATGTCTAAACTCAATCTTTTTTCGACTTTGTTTTTGACTTTGACTTTGACAACAAGACAGGTTACAAACGCAACTTTTTTATTTCTTTAATTTGTTACGAAGTGGCTAAAGAAAAAGCACATAACCATTTCGCGAGTTCTTCTCAAAACAGAAAAAACCGAGTCTTGATTTTCTAGGACGAGATATCGGTTCACTGGATCGATTCAGTGCTATATACCGATTTAATAATCGAGTTATTTGGAATAATAGATCGATTTTTCGATTAATCGATTTCAGATCGCTTTGCCAAGTGTACTGTGAAATTTACGGTAACCACTTAGCCCATAAGCTCTCGCCTCTTACCATGCATAAAGTTGCAGCTTACGTCCCACTTCTAAGCACAGGCAACTTCTTATTTCTTAGAGGGTTTTAGGGCAAGGAAATATCCGCCGGGCTTCCCCAATGGTTGTTGGCGAACTTCACATGTCTTAGAATTTTTTCTCTTATTTCTCTGCTGTTTTTATTCACCTCGGTGCTGGCAAATCAGCACTTAAAATTGAAATTACAATTTCATTGGCACCGACGGGTATTGAACCCGGGTTGCTCACGTGAAATACAGCGAGCTCTTAGTCCCTTAGCTACCATTCACAATTGGACCCAGTAAGTTGGCGGTGTAGTCGAGATCCAGAAATCACCCGTGCGAAGCCGGGGTGGATCGCTAGTACTAATATAAATCTGTAAACACAAGTAGCTTATTAATACCTGTAAACGGTATAACTGTCATAACCATGCCATCGAACCATTGTTAATGACTGTATCCAATTATATTATGTAAATAATTGAAAGGGCATTTATTACTGTTCTGTATTACGAACGCACCAGCTTTAATGGTTATAAGTTTACTTCTTTAATATTTTAGGGTTTTTATTGCAATAAAATCTCTTATCTATTATATAGAGAAATTTAAGGTGGCACAATTCCGACGCGTTTTTCAACATTTAATCGTTTTTTTTATATTACTCATACATGTATGTTTTGATAAATACACAACGTTTTTCTTTACCGAATTTGAAACTGAGATATGAGCGTGCAACAAGGCGGGGCGTTCGGCGTGCATGATAAACGCTTTTGTATTACAAAGTCTTGAGTTGAGTGGCGGCCATTTAAAATATATGCTGTGTACGCCGTTTCGCCTAAGGTTCTGGCTGAAACAATCGAACAATATAAAGGTTTACTTGGTGGTTACCTGGTCTCGCTTGTTTGTTTCAGTCCGCCTAGGTAGATACCACCCTTATACCTGTTTCTGCCGTCAAATAGCAGTGCTCACACTGCTGTTCCATTGCGTACGGTATGGATGCCAGTATTATTAAACTGTGAGGCATTCTATTTTAGACCTCGGAGGTGTCAACGCATCTGGAGCTTTCTTTGTTTGAAGTTGGCAACATGTGTATATATTATACGTGGTAGAGATATGCTGCAACTATATTAGTAGTATAGTTGTAGCACGTATGGGCCAGCTCGACCGGAGAAGGACCACGCCCTCACAGAATACCAGCGTAAAATAGCAGCTTAACACTGCTGTGTTTCGTATGGTGAGTGTAGAGAACCGGACACCCTTTTTACTGGTAAAGAGGCATTCCATTTTAGTCCTCAAGGGTGACAACGCATCTGCATTTTGATTCATAACCAAGGATAGATTTAGATGTCTATGGGCCTCAGCGTTCACTTACCATCAGGTGGACTGTGTGCTCATCTGTCACCCTTATCCTATATAAAAAAGGTGCTTTTCAAATTAGGTAAGACACATCATTTTCTGCCGACTTTCAAAAAGGAGACGGTACTCAATTCGACTGTGTTTTTTATGTGTGTTACCTCATAACTTTTTACTGGGTGAACCGATTTCGATATTTCTTTTTTTATTTGAAAGCTGGTACTTCTTGTGTAGTTCCGTATAAATTTGATCAAGGTCTGACCAATAGTTTTTGAGTTATTCTTAATAACTTATAATAAAGTCGGCTGTACAAAATTTTTAATTTAAAATTATTTATTATGTTGATTTATTTATTTATTTTAACAGATACACCATTGGCTTTACTAGACATTATGAAATATAACACAATTGGTTTTGTTCAAAATGATTTGCCTTTAAAGGTATATACAACATTCGCAAAAATAGTGCAGCTACCATAAGACAGTAATTAACTTACTTAACTAGACCAATACTCGTATTATTAATAAATTTATAAGCAATTTCCTTACAATAAAACTAATGATTAACTTGAAGAAGAGCGAAAGAGTTATAAATACTTATTACATAATCTAGCAAATTCTAACACATCCGTATGAAAAATGTCCACATCGCCGTTGGTGGTTATGTGGTTATACGTTTGCATTAACCTATTTATTGGGGCTCGTTTATCTAATTTTGTTCTTGATCTAGGCTTATTATTTTTAACATCTTTAACATAATGGGTTCCCGCAAAGTAACGCATGATTCTTTTAAGTTCTTGACAGACGAATGTATAAATATAAGTTTAGGGATTCAGGGTTTCTTGACTGAAAAATTTTTCGTTTGAGATTAAGACTGTATAATGTTAACAATCAGAATTATGTTTGGTTTTGTGTTAGTATAGCGGTTTAGTTTATAATTCTATTTTTTGCATGCCTACTGGTCAAATATGGCTGAACTCACTACCTACATCACCATGTACTGTATCCATATTTGCAAAATAAAATATCTTTATCTTTATCTTTATCCATAAGGCATATACGGAATTCTAAAAAAAGGATTGTTTGTAATTTTTTCTGGGTAACATTTTTTTTATTTTTTTTTAAACGTTACCCCCACACTAGGATTTTCTCCTGTGTCGTGGAGGCAGTTTACAAACATAAATTGCACAAGGACAAACATCCAGACCCGGAACAATTATTTGTAGGCCATACAAATACTTGCTCCGTGCGGGATTCGAACCCGCGGCCCCCAGCGCAACAACTGATTGCTAAGCCACTACGCCACGAAGCCGTCTCGTCATTAATTAGTCTTATTGTTATATGCGAGTACATGATACGCTCTAACATGCATGTCGGTATTTCAGACGTCTTGAAGAAAGCACGATGACCTCTCAACTAACTGAGATAAGACATGACGCTGTTAGTAACGCTTGAGTAACGCAAAAGTAATTGTTTTGTGTAATGTAAACATTTTTTAAGGAAGCTAGAAATTAACGTTATCTCCTTTTCAGCCATTTTACTGCCAGTGGCAACGACCTGTCGCTAATAAATTCCATTCAAAGCCTTCCCGCACGTAGACCCCATACAGCGATCTTCAGAGAATTAATTTGTTTATTTGTATAACAAGACATCTTAATATCTTATTATACAAATAGAACTGGTACAATAGTCTAGTTAGGGTTAGCAATAAATCTCATGTCTAATTAATTTTAAGATAAAAGTCGTACAATGAGTGATCGCGTTCACTGTGTAGTGGCGGTGTAAGAATATCCACTACCCCATATCGTCCCGTGGGTGTCGTAAGTGTCGACAGAGCGAAACTGTAAACATGAGATGGGGAGCAGAATACTTCTGATAACAACGCACATAATAATAAAAAATACAGTTGCCGACCCGTATGCCAATCGTGGCAACTACAGCAAGATCTTCTTTATTTGGCAATCTATAGGGGAGGGGGGTCTATGTACAGCAGTGGAATTTTGATAGGCTGTAGTGATGACGTCACCTCTGAGGACTAAGATGTAATGCTTCACAGCGTGTAATTACATTTCTTTATGCCCTTTAGTCCGGAAATCAGGAGCGTAAGCATTGTATTTATACGCAGTTTTTTTTTAAATTACTTTGAGCTGTTGTCAGAAAGATGCTGCCTCCAATTTTCCTGTTTTAGTTAACCTTTAACCGTTTTTACCACTACACTTGTTACCACTATAGCACACGTAACACAGTGACAACGTTTCTTTAGCCTTCTTTGTTCGAAGTTGAAGGTGTCTATGGTCTGCACTAGCCAGTCACCATCCTTATTATAACTATAGAAAACTGCAAGTGGGTCAGCATTGTGTGCTGGCAATTAGGAGGCGGTAAATATGCACTACTGGACTTGTAATGGACTGTAATGATGATGATGATGTTACTTTATCTTTTTTGTCCACTCGTAAGAGTCCACTTTTGAGTATGGATCTTAGCAGGAGGTCATTAATATAATTTTGAGAATAGGGTATAAAAAAGGAAATACGAACAAATGAAGGTAGAATGGTAATCTCCCACTTGTTTTAGCAGTATAAAGTATCGCACATGCGACTAAGAGGCGTCAGTCTATAATTCTAAGAGTCCCACTGTCGTTACTATGCCTGTTGGTGTATTTTACTAGTGTAGGCAAGGAAGGTCGTGTTTCTGAGAGGTTGCCCTGTGTTACATTGAGACGGGTAGTGATGCTGTTGGTTTGCCTACTTTGGTGTTATCATGTAATTGGGTCCTGATAGTAAGCAGGGTTTGTTACCGAGCAGTGTTCTTTTATTTAAATACTTATGAAAATAATTTCTAACATTAGATGTGGTATAGTTTGTTACAATAATATACTAGCTGTTCCCCCCGACATCGCCCCCCTGGAATCTGTTGCGATTGAATTTCACAGGTTATAATTATTTGCGCGGAACCTTAATTCTTTTTTTAAAAATAAAAGTAACCTAAGTTACTCCTTATAATATCAGTTAACTGCCAGTGAAAGTCCTATCCAAATGGATTCACAGGGTTTTGGGTGATGAGTGTTCAGACAGACGTTTTATTATAGTACAGAAAATTCTATTATTATAGTATAAATAGATAGATATAGATTCCCTAATTACTTAGAAAAAATGCACACTAGTAATGCCAGTTACTAGATTTCATTACGTATACGTTCCCCTTTCCAAAAAAGTCAAAATAAAATGGTAAATAAAATATGTAAAAGAGTGGACTTTTTTCAATATTTGGACCATTCATAGGCTTCCGTTTGTAGTTAATTAACCAGTCACATGGATTTTCATGCAGATAATAAACAATGTTTATTGTTTAATTTCTATACAAACTACCCCATCTGTTCCAAAGGAATGTACCATTACGATTTTGCATTAAATTATCTGTATTTGTCATGTCGTTGTTTTGATTTGAAAGAGACTGTATAAATTGAACCGAATAGAATAAACTCATTATTTTACGAATAACTCACCGCATTGTTCCAAAACTGCAATTACAACTGTATTTTTATTTCTTTGGAAAATAAATAATGTTTTTATTTGTTGCTTTATGCGCACATAGAATCTAATTATTTCGGAATAATAAATACAAAAATAGAAAAAGAAAATTACAAATTATGCACATTCAATGACATCTAACAAGTTTACTAACCAATTTTCAGACAATAGAATAGAACAGAGAATTAATAATAATTTACTTTAATTATCTTATTTTAACCCAATAAAAATGTCTTTGATAGGATTTTTTTTAATTTGACAATTGGAGTGACAAGGGAATTCAGTTGACCTGATGGTAAGTGGCATCTGCAACCAAATTTTAACGTAAAAATCTACAGATGCATTGTCACCACTGGGAGTTAAGATGGTACGCCTCAAAGCCTGTATCTATATTTGCCTTTCTAAAGCCTTTAGACCGGAACATGGCAGTGCACACTCCGTTAGTCTTGCCGTAGAAAAAGGTATAGTTGCTTAAATTCTTGAACTGCTATGGAGCTTGGCACATTCCACAACTGCGAACGTCGTCTGTGCCGAACTCGGCTCCCTTTTCACAATCGCGGGAAAATCATTATTTTTAATTTTTTTAAAACCTTTTATATAAATATATGACCTTCGACAATTTTTCTGGCATTTACACTTCACTATACTCTTTTTTAACCGACTTCAAAAAGGAGGAAGTTCTCAATTAGAGTGCATATATTTTTTTTTTATGTATGTTACGCCAATTTTGATACTTCTTTCATTATTAAATAGAAGAAAGGACTTCCGCTTAGTGGAAGTGACAATGCATTTGCATTTTGATTTTTATTTGATGGTGGACTATAAGATTTGCACCCTTATTGCATGCTTTAAGCGAAGCAAGGTATGTTCTACTATCGCCTAAAAATTGAGATTCCAACATTTTATCGAATGAAATCGTATCTAGCAATCATATTATACATATAAATGATATAAAAAGCACATTGTTGGAAAGATAAATGATTGTTGAACTTATTAATTTTTTAATTGATTAATTGCTATTTTTAAATAAAAAAAGGGGTTTTAGTAGCTAATGGTGTGAATTTATCAAGGCCCCAAGGCTTGTAAACACGATAACTTTTGAAAATGTCAATTGTTTAACTCAATTTTTTTTTAATCTCTTCATCTATCATGTGGGAAGCCAGTGAATGTAAATGGCAGTGTAATTTTGTTTTGTTTAGCTATAATTAATTTTTTTCGGCTCCAAAATGGCGAAATTTTCTTTGATTTGGTAGCCTTGTATGTAAATTATTTCTGTAAACAGGCGGAAGCCGCCGTCGTGAGTGGACTTTGTTTCGGTTGTTTGAAGCGCCTCAATAAGATCGCTGTACAAATACACAATATTCGAAAAATCAAATTTCTTAAATACTTGATTATAATAATAATGAGAGATTTTTTTTAATACAATATTTTAAAATCACAGAATAAATGATATTAGTACGTACCAAAAGTAAGTAGTATCAATTTTTTTTGTCATTGATGACATTTTCATGGTTTTCGAGGGTGTTGAAATCGATAGGGTTGTCGAAATGTAAATCCAAGATGGCGGCCGCAATAGGTATCAATTTTTTCATCATGGGCGTCATTTTCATGGTTTTCGAGGGTGCTGAAGCCGATAGTGCTGTCGAAATGTAAATCCAAGGTGGCGGCTGCAATAGGTATACATTTTTTCATCATGGGTGTCATTTTCATGGTTGTCGAGGGTGTTGAAACCAATAGTGCTGTCGAAATGTAAATCTAAGATGGCGGCTGAATTATGTACCAAGTTTTTCATCATGGGTGTCATTTTCATGGTTTTCGAGGGTGTTGAAGCCGATAGTGCTATCGAAATGTAAATTGAAGATGGCGGCTGCAATAGGTATCAATTTTTTCATCATGGGTATCATTCTCATGGTTTTTGCGGGTGTTGAAGCCGATAGTGCTATCGAAATGTAAATCCAAGATGGCGGCTCCAATAGGTATAAATATTTTCATCATGGGTGTCATTCTCATGGTTTTCGAGGGTGTTGAAGCCGATAGTGCTGTCGAAATGTAAATCCAAGATGGCGGCTGCAATAGATATAAATTTTTTCATCATGGGTGTCATTTTCATGGTTTTGAGGGAGTTGAAGCCGATAGTGCTGTCGAAATGTTAATCCAAGGTGGCGGCTGCAATAGGTATAAATTTTTTCATCATGGGTGTCATTTTCATGGGTTTCGAGGGTTTTGAAGCCGATAGTGCTGTCGAAATGTAAATCCAAGATGGCGGCTGCAATAGATATCAATTTTTTCATCATGGGTGTCATTCTCATGGTTTTCGCGGGTGTTGAAGCCGATAGTGCTGTCGAAATGTAAATCCAAGTTGGCGGCTGCAATAGGTATCAATTTTTCATCATGGGTGTCATTTTCATGGGTTTCGAGGGTGTTGAAGCCGATAGTGCTGTCAAAATGTAAATCCAAGGTGGCGGCTACAATGGGTATAAATTTTTTCATCATGGGTGTCATTTTCATGGGTTTCGAGGGTGTTGAAGCCGATAGTGCTGTCGAAATGTAAATCCAAGATGGCGGCTGAGGTAGGTACCAATTTTTTCATCATGAGTGTCATTTTCATGGTTTTCGAGAATGTTGAAGCCGATAGTGCTGTCGAAATGTATTTAAACTACTTTAAAAAATTCCGTATAATCATGTGTCCGGCTCAGGACCGTGCTTTGTGGCATTTTTTGGGGGAGGCCTATGTTCAGCAGTGGACTTGTGAAGGGCTGTAATGATGGTGATGATGATGATGATGTGTTTTAATACGCTTAAGGCATGCCCAATTTGATTTACCAATACTTTTTCATATACTCATGAAAAAAGTGTCAGTGCAGCGCAGCTTTTTTCCTACTAACTAGTCTGTACAGTCAATCTGGAATTTTTTATAGTATATGGGTGACAAACGAGCACATATTCCACCTGATGGTAAGTGGATACTGTGGCCCATAGACATCTAAATTTATGCTCAATTAAGATTCAAAATGCAGATGCGTTGTCACCCTTGACGACTAAGATGGAATGCCTCATTTCCAGTATAAGGGGTCTCCGGTTCTATTCGGTGTATTCTGTGAGAGCGTGGTCCTACCCCGGTCGAGCTGACCCATTCGTGCTACAACCATAATATAACTGCAGCGTGGCTCTACCACTTACAATATATATTCTCCGATATTCAAATCCGCCGCCATTAACATATACTAGGGTATATTTATATGATAGGTCATCGGCATATACAAGTACATATATATGCGCCACGTCAGCAAATAACGATGAAATGGGAGAAAACAAACAAGGAATTAGCATCATAGTTTGACGTTAGTTTACCTTTACCCACAATATTGAGTCAATTACTATAAATTAAATATATAGCATTTTTTTAATCCCCTGTTTTAAAAAGAAGGGTGCTATATGTTTAACTTGTGTATCTGTGTATCTGTATGTCTGTCTGTTGCAGCGTAGCTCCCAAACTGAACAACCGATTTGCATTTAATTATTTTTATGTCAAAGGTGAATTGATCGAGAGTGTTTATAGATATGATTCAAGAAAATCTTTTCAGCCATTTAACGATCATCACTATTATTGATAACTATGTCACACGGCTGGGCAGAGGCCTCCGCTTATTTCTCATGGGGTTATAAATCAGTTCGGTTACCGCACTGCTCTAATACAAGTTATATATTATTTCTTAGAATGCAACTTTCAAATAACAACTTTTAAACATTTAAAACACTAAAATTGCAATTAAAAGTTGCATTGGTGTCGATGGGGTTCGAAACAAAATTGCACGTGTACTGTAAGGATGGCGATTTTTTTACGAAACATCGACTTTTAAATCGATTCGTATCGAAAACAGATGAACCGATTCACTAAAATTCGAGGTCTAAAATATCAAAATCTCTAAAATCGATGTTTTTTCGACTTTATTTTTTGACTTTGACTTTGACAACGAAACAGGTTACAAACGTAACATTTCTATTTCTTTAATCCATTACGAAGTGGCGAACGAAACAGCATACAACCATTTCGCGAATTCGTAGTAATTAAATTTAAACTGTCATTTCTTTACGTGTTTTTATGGTTCTTCTCAAAACAGAAAAAACCGAGTCTCGATTTTCTAGGACAAGATATCGGTTCACTGGATCGATTCAGTGCTATATACCGATTTAATAATCGAGTTATTTGGAACAATAAATCGATTTTTCGATTAATCGATTTCAGATCGCTTTGCCAAGTGTACTGTGAAATTTACGGCAACCACTTAGCCCATAAGCTTTTGCCTCTTACCATGTATAAAGTTGCAGCTTACGTCCCACTTCTAAGCACAGGCAACTTCTCATTTCTGAGAGGGTTTTAGGGCAAGGAAATGTCCGCCGGGCTTCCCCAATGTGTGTTGGCGAACTTCACTTGTCTTAGAATTTTTTTCTCTTATTTCTCTGCTGTTTTCATTCACCTCGGTGCGGGCAAATCAGCACTTAAAATTGCAATTACAATTTCATTGGCACCGACGGGTATTGAACCCGGGTTGCTCACGTGAAATACAGCGAGCTCTTAGTCCCTTAGCTACCATTCACAATTGGACCCAGTAAGTTGGTGGTGTTGTCGAGATCCAGAAATCACCCGTGCGAAGCCGAGGTGGATCGCTAGTACTAATTTATATTAGTAGTAATGGAGATTTTAGGAAAATATGGACAAATATAAACATGTGGTTGGGTCGAAACAAAACTAGCTTAGATGATATTATTTTAAGGCATTTAGGAAAAACAGATAGTATAAAACAGATTTGTACAAAATTTTCTAAAACATTTACGGATGAAATAAAGGGAGTTAAACATGTATGTAATTTGAAGTTTTTAGATTTTAGATTTAGAAATAATTATGTAAAACCGAGCAAGGTAAGCTATAGATACAGTAGATCTGTAAACACAAGTAGCTTATTAATACCTGTGAACGGTATAACTGTCATAACCATGCCATCGAACCATTGTTAATGACTGTATCCAATTATATTATGTAAATAATTGAAAGGGCATTTATTACTGTTCTGTATTACGAACGCACCAGCTTTAATGGTTATAAGTTTACTTCTTTAATATTTTAGGGTTTTTATTGCAATAAAATCTCTTATCTATTATATAGAGAAATTTAAGGTGGCACAATTCCGACGCGTTTTTCAACATGTAATCGTTTTTTTTAAATTTACTCATACATGTATGTTTTGATAAATACACAACGTTTTCCTTTACCGAATTTGAAACTGAGATATGAGCGTGCAACAAGGCGGGGCGTTTGGCGTGCATGATAAACGCTTTTGTATTATAAAGTCTTGAGTTGAGTGGCGGCCATTTAAAATATATGCTGTGTACGCCGTTTCGCCTAAGGTTCTGGCTGAAACAATCGAACAATATAAAGGTTTACTTGGTGGTTACCTGGTCTTGCTTGTTTGTTTCAGTCCGCCTAGGTAGATAGCATCCTTATACCTGTTTCTGCCGTCAAATAGCAGTGCTCACACTGCTGTATTTCATTGCGAATGGTATGGATGCCAGTATTATTAAATTGTAAGGCATTCTATTTTAGACCTCGGAGGTGTCAACGCATCTGTAGCTTTCTTTGTTTGAAGTTGGCAACAGGTGTGTATATTATACGTGGTAGAGCCATGCTGCAACTATATTAGTAGTATAGTTGTAGCACATATGGGCCAGCACGACCGGAGAAGGACCACGCTCTCACAGATTACCAGCGTAAAATAGCATCGTAACACTGCTGTGTTTCGTATGGTGAGTGTAGAGAACCAGACACCCCTTTTACTGGTAAAGAGGCATTCCATTTTAGTCCTCAAGGGTGACAACGTATCTGCATTTTGAATCTTAATCGAGCATAAATTTTGATGTCTATGGGTTACATCAACCACTTACCATCAGGTGGACTGTTTGCTCGTTTGTCACCCTATCCTTTAAAAAAAAATCGATTTTAGTAGCCGCTTACCATAAAGTGGACTGTAAGGTCGTTGGTAAAAAAAAACTTATTCAGGAACCTCTACAATGATTATCCGAATTCAAATTATAGCGCAATATGATATAAATGTATGCTTGAATAACTAATTTTTGGTATTTCGTTCAATCCAACTTCTGCCGCGCAATTTTACAGCGTATGAAATGTTTTTGAGCTACATTTATAGCGTGTCACATGTTTGTGAGCGTCTAACAATAGTTAAAGTCGCGATGTAGTAACATGAAATTTAAAGAGAGCGCACACTCTACAATTCATCACTGGCGCTTCGGATTACTAATTTTATAAATAGCAATTTCAGCTACCACCGGCGCTTTAAATTTGATTAAAGCAATTTTTATTTACGACTACGAAAATGACCTAATCATTTACAACATCTCTAAATCATATTTAATTATCTTAGGTATACTGAGGTGGTTTATACAATATTACGTGTTTACTTATGAAATTACCGTTTTTTATAAAATAAGTTAATGTTGTTTTTTTCTATATTTTTTATTTCTATGAATCAAAGAAATCACCCATGCAATCGCTGCATCTTTGCTAACAAAGTGGCAGCTTATTGACGCCCTTCTTGAAAAAACCAGCTAGACGGGAGGCAACAAATTCTTCAAAGACATTTTGTATTGCCTCTCGGGTATTGAATTTTTTCCCGCCAAAAATTTAACCAAATTGTGGAAAAAAGTGAAGTCTGTAGGCGCAAGGTCTGTAAGTGCGGCGGATGACGGAGAGATTTCAATTCCAGTTCTCGTAACTTGGAGACCGTCTGTTGTTCAGTAAGAGGTCGCGTGGTGTCGTGGAGGGGGACGAGCGATTGATCAAAACTGGTTGGAGACGTGCAAGCTTCTCTTCTCTATCATTGTGTTGAGTTCTTACAGTTCACACCTGCAGTAATGCTCATCCCGTTTGGTATGAAGTTGTGAAGTATTTACACGAGCTCTAAACTGGAGTGATGGACAAATAGTGTCCATCACTTTTCTAGGGGAAAGTTTTCGTTTAGGGTATTGTTTAGGTGCTGAACCAGGGTCCAACCAACTTGCTGAGAGCTTGCGATTGTCAAACAGGATTCACTTTTTGTAGCAGGTAATAATGAAGTTAAAAATTTCTTAGCACACAAAGTGCCTGTTGAGCGGTGCAAGGCACGTCTCGACGCGTTCTTCGCGCTGCCGATCATTGAGTTCGTGGGGCACCCATTAGTCCAACTTTTTTATCTTGCCTATTTGACGCAATTAGATCAATATTGTTTTGATGCTAATGTCGAAAACTGCTGCTAATTCAGCCTTAGATTGAGTATCATTAACTTCCACAATCGCCTTTAATTCGTCCATTTTTCAGGTCGTTCATTCTTCAGGTCGAAATTTCCAGATCGGAAGAGGACTTACCAATAATAGGTGGTGCGTTCGTTTGTAGTATTCGCTCCGTAAACGTCGTTGATGTTGCTTGCCGCTTGTACCGCGTTGCTGCCATGACGGCACTCATATTCCATAATTACTCGAATTTTTCAACGTAATGACGAAAATTTTTCATATGCGATGAAAACATACTCGTAACGCTGATCAATAAACAAATGACTAACTTTGAAAAATGAATTCCATGTTTTTAAAATAAAATTATTTTGAAATTAGAGTTCTTAGCCAAACAAAAACTATTTTGATCTGAAATGGCCAGTACTGCAGAGCGGTAATTTAATAGGTAAAGACCTATTATTTTTGTATCTGCCGTATATGGTTCGTCAAATTCGAATTCATGTAAGTGTGTAAGTGAGTTACGGTTTAGTAAAATTTTCCAGTATTCTACATTGTGGTGTACATTTTTTTATTAGTTCTAGCCATAGACGCAGTTAAGTCAAACATAGAAAAAATAACTTTTTATAAAAAGCAAAAGCCGTCTTCAAAAACTAAAAATAATAAAATCATTTTATATTCCGAAGTCGATGCTAAGAAATAAAACGAAATGAAATATACATATTATTTATTTCTTCGACGTAAACTAATAAATTTCATTTGTCAAATGTATTTTGTTTTAAATCTACTAAATCTACTGCCATTTATAAATGAGGTTCCTCTGACCGGAGTAGAAACGGCGTAAGAAACTCTGCATAAACTCCGCAAGACAGCGTATATGTATAAGAATTGATGCCCTGATTTCAGAATGTGAAGGCTTTTCTTTTTAGTTTTTTCTATTTTTCTGCCGACTTCCAAAAAGGAGACGGTACTCAATTCAACTGTATGTTTTTTATGTGTGTTACTTCATAACCTTTTACTGGGTGAACCGATTTCGATGATTCTTTTTTTATTTGAAAGCTGGTACTTCTCGTGTGTCCCATATGAGTTTGATCAAGGTCAGACCAATAGTTTTTGAGTTATTCTTAATAACTTATATTGACTACAGCCGACTGGCTGTACAAAATTTTTAATTTTAAATTATTAGAAAAAGTTATTCAATCACAATGTCGTCTAAATAGTTACGTCAGAAACCTCATACCCTATTTATTATCCTTAGAGGTAGAATTTTTCCTCCAAATTTATATGTTACGACCTCTAAAGTTATACTCTATTTAATTAACTTGTGTCTGAAGTCGAGTCTTTGCCGGACAAAGTCTCGGATTTGGGGGACTTAATCTAGTCCAGTTTAATCCTCAGAAGACACAAGTTTGCGCGTTTACCGCTAAAAAGAACCCCTTTGTCGTATCTCCTCAGTTTCAAGGTACTCTCCTTGTTGCCTCAGCCAGTATCGGAATCCTCGGCGTCGACATATCGCGTGACGTGCAGTTTCGTGGTCACTTGGAAGAGAAGGTTAAATTGGCCTCTAAAAAGCTTGTCGTACTTAGCAGAGCGGGACGGTATTTCATGCCGGCCCAACGCCTGCAACTTTACAAGGCGCAGGTTCGACCTGACATGGAATACTGTTCCCATCTCTGGGCTGGGGCTCCCCAGTGCCAGCTCCTTCCACTTGACCGCATCCAGCGCAGAGCGGCTCGAATCGTCGACGACCGAGTCCTTTCCGATCGGCTCGACTCATTGGCGCAGCGAAGAGATGTTGCATATCTTTGCATTTTCTTTCGCATTTACCATGGGGCGTGCTCTGAGGAATTGTTCGGATTAATCCCAGCCGCCAAATTTCACGAACGCACATCGCGGCAGAACTCCCGATACCATCCACACCATTTGGATGATTGGCGGTCCACCACTGTGCGATTTAGAAGATGTTTCTTCCTCGCACGACTTCTTTGTGGAATAGTTTACGACGATACGACTTAGGGACCTTCAAGATAAGAGCCTACTCCTTTTTAAAAGGCCAACAACGCATCTGCAATTCCCCTGGTGTTGCGGTTGTTCATTGGCGGCGGTAGTCACTTACCATCAGGTGAGCCGCATGCTCGTTTACCCCTCTCCTATAAAAAAAAATTAAAACCCCCGTGTATTGGCAGTGTAAGAATATCCACTACTCCATATCATCCCGTGGGTGTCGAGGAAGGCGACCGAGGGAAACAAATCGGGAGATGGGCATCTGATTAATAACGACTATTTAATAAATAAAAAAACTGCGATTGGTAACCGGCTTGCTAGGCGTGGCAATTATAGCAAATATCCTGAATATTAAGCAATTTATGGGGCGGCCTATATTCAGCAGTGGGCTTTACGAGTAATAGGCTGTAACGGTATTATAACATTTTAGTTTAAGTAAAAAAATGTTAAACTAAATAAAATCTATTCAAATTAATGTGAATATTAAACATAAGTCAACAACTATTTGTACAGCGGGTTAATGTCATGTGAAAATGTAATAATTATACATCAATGTCATACAATATTTATGTACCTACTGTATATGGAATTGCTTGTGAATTTTTTATGAATGTTCTTTGTACGAATTGTGTCTGACAAATCTTGTTTAGTATGAATAGATTATATTTTGTACTTGTGCTTCATTCATTCATAGCTATAAAAGGTCACTGCTGATGTTTGTCATTGTTATAGTACATGGTAGAGACACGCAGCAGTTGTATTGTTTGTAGCACGAATGGGTTTGCTCGACCGGGAAAGGACTTGGTTCTAACAGAATACCAGCGTAATATGGCAGCTTAATCTGTTGTATTTTATACGGCGAGTGAAGAGAACCAGAGACCGCTTTATACTGGGAACGATGCATTCCGTCTTTGTACATATGGGTGGCAATGAATCAGCATTTTGCGCCTTAATTGAGGATGATCTTAGATGTCTATGGGCCACAGTATCCACTATTAGATGGACTGTGTGTTCGTTTGTACTGTTTTACAAATAAAGCGTCCTCGCTTGGTGTTGTTACGAGGAAGACGTTGCTGCCCATATCCGGTTGTTTTTTTACCCTCTGTTACCTCCTATGAAAGTTATAAGTACCACGAATGAATGCACCACCACGTCTACACGGTCTAAGTTACTTGCGCTCAAGGTTTGTACATCTCTATATATAAAAATCAATTGCCAATCTATTCTGATGAAATTATTTGTGTGTATTCAGTGGGTCCCTGGTTGGTTTAGATTTACAATTGGACGCGGTAGGTGGCGCTGTTATCAAGATCCAGAAATAACCCGTGCGAAGTCAGGGCAGTTTGCTAGTATTGCATATTGAATTCCTAGCGTAAGTCTTTTAAATTTATAATCTCCTTTTCTTCTTTCTAAATCATTTGCTGGATACAGTTCTCTTTAACTTCTCAGTTAGAGTTAGTTATTGTGATGGGTCGGATTTTCCAAAGACCAAATTTTGACAATATCTTCATGTTTCAAGAGTCTATTTATTTTTTTATTTTATTTATTTATTTATTATATGTTTATTTATTATAGGAGAATGTCTGTACGTGTTTAAGTCGTTCGCGTTTAATTTTCACCAGCATATTGCGAAAATACAAATAAAAATATTGACGTCGGTCTAGTTTCATTCGATGCACAATTATGTAATTAATTAAGTTTTTATTAAAATCGGACCAGTAGTTTTTTGTTATGAATATATTAACTGAGGAAATTGAAAGCTAACATAATTTTAAAATTAATTATCTGTATGATTTATTAAATTTTTTCTTTTTCAAAACTTATACTGGCAATATTTCACACACGCGACTTGAGGTCTTACGCGAGGAGTCTGGAGTTATAAATAGGAGATAGACAAGTTGCGCTGGGATATTATAGGATAATCTAAGGTCCGAAAAAGGGTGAGGACACAGTAATTCTCGAATCCAGCAACTTGTTCTATCGCCATGAACGCGACCATCTGTCCGAAGGAGGTGTCGGATTTATCGTTCACAAGTCTCACGTTAACAACGTTGTAAAGATTGGTAGGGTGTTGACAAGGGTTGCAAACCCTATATACAGAATTACCAATGCCTCTTAGGCACATACTAATGAGAAGGTAGAGGAGATGTATTGAGGATATCTCCAGAGCCATGCATTCCTTTAAAACCAAAGATATAATCTTATAATTAGAAAACATATTAAGGCAGTCGAAGTGGCAATCGAAGTGACGCCCTGCTGCTTGTAGATACGAAAAGAAATGCATCGTGTTTTTCTCCTTGCGTAATGTTCGAAAGTTTATCTCGCACAATAATTGTGAACATTTAATCTCACCGACACAGATATTTCTAAACTTAATAGCGTTCATTAGGAAGGGTCGGTCTTTTAATGACAGTATTTGATGTTTCGTTAGATTCTTATTGGAATCGCTAGGTGAACGCATTCGATAGTTAACATTGCGAAGGACTTTCTTAGCACCTTTTGTACTTTATACTAGCTGTTCCCCGCAACTTTGGCCGCGTGTAATTTAGGGTTTTAATTATGTTGCGCGGAATACTTATTATTTTTCTAACATATAAGTAGCCTAAGTTACTCCTTATAACATCAACTATCTGCCAGTGAATGTCCCGTCGAAATCGGTCAAGCCGTTTCGGAGATTAGCGGGAACAAACAGACAGACATACAGACAAAAATTTAGAAAAATTGTGTTTTTGTTATAAGTATCGTATATATTTTCATGTGCATTTAGTAAAAAGGTGTTATATTAACATTTCAAACAGACACTTCAATTTTATTTATTTGTATAGATGTATAAATTACTAAACTGAGTAGAATGCTAATCATACACGAGACAGATATTCTAAATTGCTTTTTTATCAAGTATTGATAAAAACAGATAAGAGTATTTTAGCAATGAAATAATTTTAACATAATTGTGATAGAACATAAAATTCGGTAGTATAGGTTGTCCAATGTGAGTTTTGTATTATCATATTAAAACCCTAGATTGTAAATGTTGTGTCTAAGCCTAAACAGTGGTAGAGCCAGGCGGCAGCTCTTGCTGTCGCACGGATGGGCCGGCTCGAACCGGGGTGGTACAACGACCTCACAGAATACCAGCGTGAAGTAGAGGTTTACCTCTGCGTTTCGTTTGGTGAGTGCAGGTGGCCAGAGGCCCTTTTTATTGGAAATGAGGCATTCCATCCTAGTCCTTACGGGTGAAAACGCATCTGCATTTTGATTTGTAAAAGAGGATAGATGTAGATGTCTATGGGCCGCAACAACCACTTATCATCAGGTGGACTGTGTGCTGTTTTTTCACCCTTATCCTATAAAAAGCCGAAATTACTGTGCGAAATTACTTTGAGCAACCAATTTTCGAAAACATGGCTTATAATGCTTATTCTCTATTATTAAGCTCTTATATCTCCTGGCTTGGGGATGTTGCCTCAGATAGAAGCCTGATGTAGCACACCTATGAACTCTGTTATCGTTGATTTTTTTTAACATCCGGTTAAACAGAAACATATTATGATGTCTTAATCTTACTCGAAAGATTACTTTTTACAGAATACTAATGGGTTTTTCATAGGAATATGGTGACAAACGAGCATACAGTCCACCTGATAGTATGCTGTAGCACATAGACATCTACATCTATCCTTGATTACAAATCAAAATGCAGATGCGTCGTCACCCGTGAGGACTAAGAATGGAATGTAAGACTGCTGTGCTTGATATGGTGAGTGTAGAGAACCGGAGACCCTTTTTACTGGAAACGACGTATTCCATTTTAGTGCTCATGGGTGACGATGCATCTGCATTTGATTCTTAATTAAGGATAGATGTAGATATTTAAGGGTCACAGCATTCACTTATCATCAGGTGGACTATGTGCTCGTTTGTCACACTTATCCACTTAATCACTTATGACTTATATAACAATATTGTTACAGAGCAAATTTAAAGGGGTTAAGTGGTGCTCGTAAACTTTACAATACGCAAGTAATCCGTGTTTGATCTCTGCCAGCAACAATTAAATGGTTAATTGTTATTTGAAGTGCTCATTGACTACGTGCTCGGCGGTGAAGGAAATCATCGCGATGAAACCTGCTTGTCTGAGTAGTCAAATATTTCGGGGATATTTTAAATCGTCTATCTCAGATATGAGAGGAGGTCTGTATCCACTCGTGAGGCGTACATAAGCTGTGACTATATGTAATAATGTGTGTACTGTTAGCCTATATTACTCACTACTTTTGAGGCAACAAATAACACAATTATAATTTATGATTAAAAATATTGTACAACCGACTTTTTTTTTAATAGGATAGGGTGACAAACGAGCGCACAGTCCACCTGATGGTAAGTGGTTACTGTGACCCATAGACATCTACATCTATCCTCAATAAAGATTCAAGATGCAGACACGTTGTCACCCGTGAGGACTAAGATGGAATGCCTCTTTGCCAAAAAGGTCTTCGGTTAACTTCAATATAAATTATTAAGAATAACTCAAAACTATTGGTCAGACCTTGATCAAATTTAAATGGGACCACACGTGAAGAACCAGCTTTCAAATAAAAGAATCATCGAAATCGGTTCACCCAGTAAGAAGTTAGGAGGAAACGCACATAAAAAACATACAGTCGAATTGAGTACCGTCTCCGTTTTGAAGTCGGTAGAAAAGCAAAACGTACTAGAATTATGTCGACTGTATTTTGTCTAGCTAAAATAAAATGCTATCTTTTCATTTTTAAAGTACTGTATTACACTATACGACCACAACGGTATACTTGTTAATGTATTCTGGAACATTTGGTTTAAATTGCAATGCTGTTGCGTAATAAAGAGTAACAGAGATACTCTTATGAGGTTATGGCGACTGTTGATGGTAAAATAATTCAATTAATTTCAGTGCAATTTTTCCACTGAAATTAATTGAATTAAATGCTCTCCTAAAAACTTTATCAGAATAATAATGCCCTCCTGACTGAATTTTGATCACGGTGGCCATATGAACAAGACAGGATTATAGTGCAAGAGTGTATGCGTAAGCACAGGTGCACTCTCTATACCCTCACTTTCGTTATTTGGATGGACCCGCAATCCAAATAACTAGGCGCAAGATCAACGGCTTTACGCGCTTGCTTATGGAATACGATTACACTTAATGGTGAGTGGATGCTATGGCATAAACTAATTTACATCTGTCATCGATTAAGAATAAATGCGGATACATTGTCACCGCAGAAGACTAAGATGGAATGCCTCGCTACCAGCAAAAATAATCTCCGGTTCTCTACAATCACCATACGGAATGCAGCAGTATTATTCTGCTGTTAATTTAAGTCAAATAAATATTATAGTTAGCTTAAAATACAATATATTCAACTGAGCGCACGTCCCGTAGAGGGCATGGCTATTTAAAAAAAGAATAGTTTTTATTCTAAATACTAAATATTAACTACTACTAAATACCAAATAACATATTTCTTAACATTACTAGTTGTAACATATTATTTTCTATAGTTATTATGCATACATTTACAATTTATTTACATCTTTAAAGAAATAAATTATAATAACTTTTATCAGTTAAGAATGGTTTCAGTTTCTTTATTAAAGAATAAGTGATATCTATGTTATTTGGAACATTATTATATATTTTATTTATCATCGTATTTTTTTCGTATTTTAATTTTGAGTACTGAATATTCAATTAAATTTAAATTCGATTATTTCTTTTGACAGTGTTTACGCTTTACAGGATCGTATAGATTTGAGTGTTTTCTAACGAACTTACAACATTTAATAATGTAAATAGATGTAAGTGTGAGTTTACCAATTTTTCTAAAGCGTGGTCTGCACGAGTCCCATTTTCCTATATTGTCAAGATTCTGATACATTTTTTTTGCAATTTAAAAATATTACTGTTAGTACAGTTACCCCAGATGACTATTCCGTAAGTTAGTATAGACTGAACGTATGAATGATACGCCGAAAGAGTTGTTTTTAAGTCGGTTACTTTTTATTAAATGTATGAGTGCAAATATAAATGAAGATAATTTACATGTTAATTTTTGAATTTGGGGTTTCCAATTTAGATTTGTATCAGTTTCAATACCGAGTAGTGTAGTAGAGTTGACCGTTATATTTAATTTTGTTAAAGTTTCACGCTGGTTTATTTGAGAGCGTAGTCCCACTCCTGTAGAGCCGACCCTTTCATGCTAGAGATGCAACATCTCTACGCAGTGCCAGTGAGTCAAGCCGATCGGAACGAACTCGATCGTCGACGATTCGAACCGCTCTGCGCTGGATGCAGTCAAGTATAAGGAGCTGGCACTGGGGAGCCCCTGCCCAGAGACGGGAACATTATTCCATGTGAGGCCGAACCTGCGCCTTGTAAAGTTGCAAGTGGTGTGCCCGCATGAAATACTGTCCCGCTCTGCTGAGCACGCTAAGCTTTTTAGAGGCCAATTTGGCTTTCTCTTCAAGTGACCACGAAACTGGACGTCACTCGATATGAGGACACCGAGGATACCGATACTGGCTGAGGCAGCAAGGGGAGTGCCTTGAAACTGAGGAGATACGACAAAGGGGTTCTTTTTAACGGTAAACGCGCAAACTTGTGTCTTCTGGGGATTGAACTGGACTAGATTTAGTCGCCCCCAGTCTGAGACTTTGTTCAACAAAGTCTCGACTTCAGACACAAGTTTGTTCCGGTACTCGGCGACGTTTTTCCGAGAAATATTGGCACGGCCGGTGTATAAAACATCACCAGCACTGTCGTCTGCATAGCAATGAATGTTACAGTTTTGCAACATATCATTGATATGCAGAAGAAACCGCGTTCGTGATAGCACGCAGCCTTGTGGAACACCAGTGTTAATGGGCTTGTAATCGGAGCATGCACCGTCTACTACGACCTTGATGCTCCGATCTGCAAGAAAACTGGTGATCCAATTACACAATTTCTCGGGAAGCCCATAGGAAGGCAGCTTCGAAAGAAGCGCTTTGTGCCAAACCCGATCAAAAGCCTTCGCTATGTCCAAACTAACGGCCAACGCCTCCCCCTTGGACTCCACTGCCTCCGCCCATCTATGAATTAGGTAACCCAGAAGATTACCAGCTGAGCGACCTCGATGGAAACCGTGCTGGCGGTCACTAATCAGCTGGTGATCCTCAAGGTACCGCATAAGCTGGCTGTTAATAATATTTATAAAAACAATCTTGATTTTCGAGAAAAAAAAATCGTCAACAATGGTAAAAACACTTAGAACGGCCTTTTCTATTTTAAATCTTTAGGCTATTTCGTTATAATTTTAGAAAATATTTTTGTTTCAAACGTGAGATAAAAGTATCAATAATACATTCACCGTTAATTTTTTTACGATTTAATAATTTGCGTAATTGCGACAGCACCAGCGGTTTCTTAGGTACCAGCTAGTACTCGTATCATAAAAAACGTTGTAATGAACTACGCCGTAGGACTCCTTTTCTAAGAGTTTTTTGCGTAGGTACCACCCTCATCTATCATAGTAACTGTTATATCATACGAGTATCATACATATCATATTTCTGCCGTATAATAATAGCACTACCCACACTGCTCAGTTCCGTTCTGAAGAGAGAGCCAGTATATTTAGTCTGTGAGGCATTCCATCGGTGTACTCAAAAGTGACAAGGTATCAGTAGCCTTCTTTTTTTAAAAATGGTTGCTGGCGTGCATAGTTCCTACGAGTATGTCACTTTTTTTATAAAAATTCACTGATGTTTAATAGGTTTTATAATTTCTATTTTTTATTTAATTTGATTGATCATGTGGTATTAAAACTATTAACCATTATCTTATATAGGGAAACATAATCTACTAACTTACATCCCTTCCCAAGTAAATAAATATCTTAACGTAAAGCGGCCTTCATTTCCAGATTAGCTACGCTTAAAGCTTAACTTACCTTTGTTAAAAAAGGACTACGTATAAGAGGCTTATGTACTCCTAATACAGAAACGGCAATTAAAAGAGGATTGATTTGATTCTGTTGCCATCAGATTTGTTAGAATAAAAGAATGTGACATATGTTTATATAGAAATATGTTTAAAACTACTACCTATTAGTTACTATAAAAATGACTGAAATAAATACTATTCTTGCATCATTCCTTACTTTGATTAGTGTGTAAATTTTCTCTTAAATCTTTAATCTTTTTTTTAAATATATAATTTGTAACTGATCTTGTAAATTCTGAATGATTTGACTGATTGAGCACATATTCACACCATTTATAATATTTTATCCAGACGATATTCGTGGGCGATGGCTAATCTGAAAGGCACTGTAGTTAATTTATTAATAAATTCTTTCTTCATGGTCCAAAATATAACTCATATTTACAATATATGTTGGGTAAGTGCTAAAAAACAAATTCACAAAATTTGAACGCGATATTGAGAGGACCTGTGGGCGAATTATTAATCAATTATATGTATACACTGAAAAAAGTGAAGCTCATCGCGACAACAACCATAAAGGGCGGAACAACGTCTGCCGTACCAGATAGTACATTATATAAAATCTAAGCCGAGCGTTTGACTTGACGCCTACTACGCCTGCCACGCGGCACTACTGAGATTGCAATTTGAAAATTATTCAATATAAACACCCTAGCACCTCATATAAAATAGCTGTATATAAATATAAAAATATATGTATATAATTGTTGGGACGAGATTTAACATCGAAAAATTCTATTAAAAGCATTTAAAAGCTCCGATGACAAAGAATGTTAAAAAGTCTTGACTATATTTGACTAATAAAAATGGTCAAAGAAGCTCTTGATTTTGTAGTTACGTTATATTCCATTCATGTCTAAGTTCATGTCAAGTTGCTTGGCTTCTATTGATAGATCATAGCTCGGGGACTTGAATGTATTTTAGACATTACCAGATTTTTTTCAAACAAAGAACGAATGATTGTATTACGAATGGGCCGGTTCGACCGGGGAAGGACCACGCTTTCACAGAATTCCAGCTTAAATAGCAGCTCAATGCTGCTGTGTTTCGTATGGCAAGTGAGAACCAGTAAACCAATAAAACCAATAAAACTCTTTCCGATCGGCTTGACTCTTTGCGTATTTTATCGCATTTACCACGGGGATCGAGGCATTATTCGGACTAATTCAAGCCGCTCAATTTCACCATCGCACATCGCGCCAAGCTTGCGATACCATCCATACCATCAGGATGACTGGTGGTCCATCACTGTGTGATTTAAAAGAAGTTTTCTTTGTCGCACAACTTCCTTGTGGAATCGACTACCACCAGAGATTTTTCCGGACCGATACGACTTAGGGACCTTCAAGAAGGGAGCGTACTCCTTTTTAAAAGGCCGGCAACGCATCTGCGATTCCCCTGGTGTTGCAGTTGTTCATGAGCGGCGGTAATCACTTACCATCAGGTGAGCCGTATGCTCGTTTGCCCCCTCTCCTATAAAAAATCGATCTTTGTTCTCAGGGGCGGCAATGCAGCAGCATTTTAATTCTTAATCAAGGATATATGTAGATATGTAGGCCACAGCAATTACTTACGATCAGGTGGATTGTGTGTTCATCACATTTATTCTATAAAAAGCGGAATTTTAAATGCTTTCAATTAAAAAGCGGGATTCATTCGATGAAAGCGTAAAAAACTTATTTATCTACTATTAGACAGACTAATAGGTGCCGGCTGATAGACACTTTTAACAGTTGACAGTCACAACCGCCGCCACACCGTCGAGAATCCCCAAAAAGTGGTGAAAAAAAATCTACTAACAATCGGGACATCCCACTGAAAGCAGGACATCTGTTAACGATTGAATGGAACAATGAACCAAATTTCAAGCAGATAAATAATACATCTATGTATTTGAATACTAAATTAAGTAAGTGGATATATTTTGTCAGATACAAAATGTACATAGGAATGAATAGAAGAGATTATTTTTTATTAAACATAGATTACAAGTAATTACTTGCTTCATCATCATCATCATTACAGCGTTTCACAAGCCTGGGCGGATTGCAAATCCATTATATTAACCGCTTTAAGATATTTAATTCAACGTAAATTACGCTGACTACAATTCCATTAAAGCATGTCTTAATGACATTGATTGGCTGTATACTCTGGGCTCACGAAATTATGTAAAGGAAATGGTATCTAGCTTTTATGAAATTTTACAGGAGTGAATAGTAAATCAATAAAATCATTTCCTACTTGGTTTACGTCTGCACTAATTAAGCTTAATAAATGTAAAAATAGTTATGATAAAAAATTAAATTATATAAATTTCCTTGAAAAGTGGAAAGAAGCGCGGATCGTAACTATTTATAAAGGTGAAAATTCCACAAATATTCCAAATTATAGACCTATTTCCATTTTATCTACTTTGTCAAAGGTCTTTGAGAGCTTAGTCTACCAATCTGTTTTCAAAGACTTAGTAAGACGTATCTGCTCGCAACAGCATGGATTCTTCTCGGGTAGATCTACTATTACCAATTTATTTCCATATGTTACCGATTTAGTGGAGAATGTTGACAATAGACTTAAAGTGGATGTTATATATGCAGATTTCTCTAAGGCCTTTGACAAAGTAAATCACGCATTACTTAAAAATAAACTGTGAAAAATTGGAAGTAATGAGACATTGTTGGCCTAGTGGTCATCTTACATTCATGGTAGACCTTCTTCCGTGGTGATAGATGGCCTTATATTACTTATTCCGGAGTACAACGAAGGTCACATTTAGTCCCAGTATTTTTTAAAATATCTTTATAGACTACATTGTCTCGGTCTTTTAGCACTTGAAGGTAGTTTGCAGATAATCGCAAAATATTAAAAAAATTCAAACCACTCTGACGTAGAACTGTTACAAGAAGATTTCAACCGCCTAATCCAATGATGTGGCAACAACCAAATCTTTTATACATACACATGCGATATCACTTATTGTTTTGGCACAATCTGCCACGAAATATGAATTTTTTTTTATCATTTATCATTTTTTTGCTCAAAGTTTAGTTTTATTAAAATTTCTAATATTACTGTCATAATATGTACTATGTAACTAAAGTAAATAATAGAATATGCTCTTTAAAAAGAGGTATAAATTATTTCTTAACTTTTTCATTTCACATTCATTCGGCCATTGAGCGAAATATAAATATTTGTATTTTAGCTAAAAAATTAGCAAAAGTAAGTTTCATCTATCGGCATATATACGTTAAAGAGCGAAGTTACATTCTATCCACTATCTCTCCCTCTCCCGGGTGAGCGTCACTTTTCTGGTCGTTAAATCATTTCAGGAGCGCAATTTCTTCTGACTTACATAACAAAATCAATATTTAAGGTTAGCTGAGAGCTAAAGGCTTTATTATTATTTCGTTTGATCGTCAGCATTCACAATGTGATAAGTGTTGTCAGCCAATTAATAACTTTGACACTCTCTGTATGAATCCACTCTCTGTAGTCCTCCTGAAAATTTATAAATCGAGCATTCGTCAGTTAGGTGGGATTTCACCACACGTACACGTAGGGTCACCTCGGTATTCCCATCTGTGCATTAGCTGCCCATCTGCCCTGTCCCGTTCTTAGTCTGCTCAGCTGAGTCTAGCACCTGCGCGGTAAGTTAAAGCCTTTGGCGCAGCTGCCAATTTCTATAACGATATCAACTTTTGATCTAGTGTTATGCTCTCAGCTTTGAGTCGGTGGACCGATAACCCGATGGGTGTACGAGATTTCAGGCGCAGGTTGTTCGTGATGTGTGGTAGATCTTCGTTGATTTGTAGTTTCTCTTTCATATTCCCTGGCAATTGCAGCTTCTCTACGCAGTTCCGAAGTGGGAATATTTGAAAGAACTGGAAGCCATGACGTGTAGGTCGGTTTTAGAGTACCTGTGATGAGATGGTTTGCACTATTAAGTTCCGTGTCAACCAAATTAGTGTGGTTACTCGCATTCCAGACTTGACAGCAGTACTCGGCCGTACTGTAGATGAGTGCAAGTGCTGAAGTTTGCAGAGATTGTGCGCGACATTTCTAGGTAGTTGACGCCAGTTTAGTCACTAAATTATTTCTTGCGTTTAGCTTCTTTTACAGCTTAAAAATATTGAATAAAACTATTTTTACGGATTTTATCGCGTTTAATTTACTTATTTTATATTCCCGACGTTTCGGTTGCTTTCCAGCAACCGTGGTCACGGGGGACTGAGGTGATTGACGTCCCGATGTCAAAGTTAACCCGGAGTACCTTCAGCTTTTTAATTATTAATTTTGGTCCGATCTACGCAGAATGAACTAACTGTGTCTTGAAGTCTTACAGTGGTATGCTTGGGTTTAGTTTTAATTTTATGAATTACAGGATCCCAAGCAGGTGGTAGTACCCAGCCTCCCTCTCTATTGAAATTAGGATGTTTTTTAATTTCAATAGCCTCACGTATCATCCTTGGCAGGAATCGATGTTCTTTCGCGAGGACTTGTGGTTTATCAAATCTAATGTAATGACGGGGGCCGTCTAGGATATGATCACAAACTGCAGACTTCCCGGAACGTTGGTGCTTCACGTCAGCTATGTGTTCTTTTACGCGGGTTGTCACGTCAGCTGTGTGTTCTTTTACGAAAAATATATATAAAAATATATATAAATAAAAATAAAATCCGTAAAAATAGTTTTATTCAATGTGTAGTGTTCGCGTAAATATAAGAAATCATTAAGCTTAAAAATATGTTCTTTGTAGGTAAGGTTTCTGTCCAATGTTACCCCCAAGTAGACAGGGTGCCAATCATTATTGATATATTTATCGTAGAATTTTATTTTGATCACTTGATTAGCTTGCCTGTTGCTAAGATGAAAAGTGCTGCACACAAGCTTATTCTGGTTTGGTTTTAAGCATCAGGTTTTGAAGAATCTCTCCAGCTGTGTGACATTTGCCTGCAGTTCTTCGGACCTTTGTAAGGTTGGTCCCTGTGCAGTGAGCTTAATGTCATCGGCATACATAAACGACCCACCTTTTGTTTTAGGTATATCGCTGAGATAGATGTCAAAAAGCGTCAAAGCTAGAACGGAGCCCTGTGGGACTCCATTATTCAGTGATCTAGGCATGCTCGCTATACCATTAAGATAGACCTAAAAGATTCGTTTTCATAGAAATGCTTCGAAAAATTTAAGAAGATGTTTACATCTGAAGATTTTCATTAGTTTCAGTTGCAATCCTCGCTTCCATATTGTGTCGAAAGCTGAGCTCTGATCGATAAACACCGCTGCAGTCTTAAGTTTTTGTTGGGATCCAGCCTCTATGTGAGGTGTTATTGACAGCACTTGATCACAGCAGCTATGGTTTTCCGAAAGCCTGCTTGTTTTGGTGACAGCACTTCTTCAATTTTTGGTGAAAGTCTTACAAGGAGAATTCTTTTCAGCAGTTTAAACGACGTACATAGCAGTGATATCGGGCGATAACTTTCAGGCATATCAAGTGATTTTCCTGGCTCCGGAAGTGCGATCACATTAGCTTTTTACCATTGAGGTGGTACGTTACACTGTGTGACCACGCAGGTAAATAAGCACACAGCCAAGACAGAGCCACAAGGCCCAGATTTCTGGTAGAATTCCATCCACTCCAGCTACTTTACCCGTTTTTGTGGACATGAGCGCTGTTACGAGTTCTCCAACAGTGAGAGAAGTTTGGTATTCTTTAGAGGGGAGGGAAGTTTTGCGCAATTCTTGGAGTTCCCGTTTTACGATTCGTCTGACTTTTTTTAAAAGGGTTGGTGTTGCATTATTTTTAAACACAGTGGTTATTTTATTTGGATTCATAGCAGTTTTGAAAAGGTGCTGCTGGGCTGCACCGAGTTTTCGCATTGTACACCACGCTTTCCGACTAGATTTCGCGAAGTCTATCTCCGTTTTAGTCTCCTTCCAGCGCTCCAGTCTCACGTAATCAAGGCGTTCTATTGTTTTTCTGCTATTTCAGCATCTTCTGTTTCTTTCAAAACATGCATCAGTTCATCGCATTCTCGGCCCCATCCAGGAATATATTCCTTTCTGTAGCCTCTTGGAACAACTCTTTTGCCAGCTTTGAGTAACAGTTTGGTGAACCTTTGGTAATTTTCGACAGCAACAGTAATTCTCCCGATCACTTTGTCGACGAAGTTTTTGTAGGCTATTTAGTTGGCTTTTCGTAGATTCCAGCGTTTTACCGGGAAGCTGCGTATTATCGGTATTGTAAAACCTATAGTTATTAGGGACGGTCTATGTTGGCTTTTTGGGAAGCAGGGTATTACAACTTTGCTTGATGGAAGTGGTGTGTTCCTTCTAGTTGATGTGACGAAACACAGATCTGGATAGGTACCGGTTTTCTACCTAGTCGAGCGAAAATATGGTTTTTATTTGCTGTCGTACAGTAGATGAAGGTTGTTTGCGTTTGCTCACATCAGCAGTTCCTCCACTGCGTGGTTATCCAATATTTACATGCAGCCGACAAAATGATTAGAATGCATGTGCTTTAATATGTAGGGTCTCATGTAACAATAAATGCGACTGAATTTCTTATAGCCGTGTAGTGGCGGTCAAGAATATCCACTACCCCATATCTTCCCGTGGGTGTCGTAAAAGGCGACAAAGGGAAACAGGCAGGAGATGGGCAGCAGCATCTTCCTGAAAGTAGCCGAAATTACAATAAAAAAAAACTGCGGTTACCAACCCGCTCATCAAGCGTGGCAACTATGGCAAATACCCCCCTATGAAGAGAGTAACAAAGAGACGGCCCCCAGTCCCCGGCGGCCCCACTATTCTTGGCTACGGTGGCGACCATGGTAACGGCGGGGCAGGGGGTGCTAAGAATCTCCGGTGGAGGTTCGGTTGCCACCTTAGACGACTCGACCTGGCAACGTACAACGCACGTACCCTGAGGACTGACGAGAAGATCATGGAGCTGGAAGAAGAGATAGACAAGTTACGCTGGCATATTATAGGATTATCCGAAGTCCGAAGAGAGGGGGACGACACGGTAATCCTCGAATCCGACAACTTGCTCTATCACCGGGAGGGCGACCATCTGTCCCAAGGAGGTGTCGGATTTATCGTCCACAAGTCTCTCGTTAACAACGTTGTAAAGATTGAGAGTGTGTCGCCGAGGGTTGCGTACCTTATACTCAGAATCACCAAACGATATTCGCTGAAGGTCATACAGGTTTACGCACCAACCTCGGCACACCCTGATGAGGAGGTGGAGGAAATGTATGAGGATATCTCTAACCCAATATACGGTGTTAATGGGAGACTTCAATGCAAAACTAGGCATAAGAGAGAATGGTGAGCTGAAAGTAGGGAAATTTCCAATAAGACAACAGAACCCAAGGGGCCAGCAGCTGGCCGACTTCATGGAGAAAGAGGGACTCTTTATGATGAACTCTTTCTTCCAGAACCGGCCCCACAGAAAGTGGACCTGGTCGAGCCCCGACGGTTGACAAAAAATTAGATTGACTTCATTATGACGACCAGATGACAACTGTTCAGTGATGTCTCAGTGATCGCGAGGGTGAAAACCGGCAGCGATCACCGAATGGTGAGAGGCACACTGAACCTAAACGTTAAGTTGGAGAGGTCTCGTCTAATGAAGTCAATGTTCCGTCCCCCTCGTGCTCTGTTCCAAAGTCCTGAAACCTTTCAGCTCGAGTTACAAAACCGTTTTCAGTGCCTAGAAAACTGCAATGAAGTGGACGATATGAATGACAAGCTCGTGGAAACTGTTCATGCGGTCGGAGCTAAGTTCTGCAAGACCCGCCGCAGAAGAACACAAAAACTCTCCAATCACACTCTTAATCTCATGGCTGTTAGACGAGAGATGAAGCTACATTCTTCAACAGATTTGAAAGAATACAGGAAACTGAACAGACAGATCTCCAAATGCATGCGGCGGGACTTACGCAACTTCAATACAGCTTGTATTGAAGAAGCGATTGAGCGGAACCAAGACTCCAAAGTCTTTGCCAGAGATCTGTCTGCCAGAAAGAGCCGACTGTCAAAGCTGAGGACCGAGTGTGGCAGCATCGTTTCCGGGGCACCTGAGAAATTGAGTGAGATTGAGAGGTTCTATGAGCAGCTGTACACGTCATCGTTGGAGCCACACGCAATTGTGAGTAACGATCCAAGAGCGAGTCATATCCGACACTATTCTCAAGATATCCCATACGTCAGTCTGAGCGAGATTAGAATGGCTCTCCAGCATCTTAAAAACGGCAAGGCCCCAGGCGAGGATGGAATTACAGCGGAGCTTCTGAAAGCGGGTGGAAAACAGGTACTTGAAGTCTTTCAGAAGCTCTTTCATTCCGTCCTCTATGGTGGCATTACACCGGAGGCATGGAGCAGAAGTACGGTAGTCTTGTTCTTCAAGAAAGGTGACAACGCTCTCTTGAAGAACTATAGACCGATTTCCCTTCTGAGCCGCGTCTACGTGCTGTTTTCGAGAGTCATTACGAATCGTCTCGCGCGCAGACTTGACGACTTCCAGCCTCCCGAACAAGCCGGTTTCCAAAAGGGCTTTAGCACCATAGACCACATACATACCCTTCGGCAAATTGTACAGAAGTCCGAGGAGTACAATTTGCCACTATGTCTGGCGTATGTGGAGAAAGCCTTTGATTCCGTCGAAATTTGGGCGGTGCTGCAGTCCCGGTGCCAAGTTGACTGTCGGTATATCGAAGTGCTGAAGTGCTTGTACAGTAGGGCTAAGATGGCTATCCGAGTACAGAACCAGAGTTCTAAACCTATTCAATTGCAGAGAGGTGTAAGACAGGGTGACGTTATATCCCCGAAACTCTTCACCGCTGCATTGGAAGACGTTTTCAAGCTTCTGGACTGGAAAGGATACGGTATTTACATCAACGGCGAGTACATCACTCACCTTCAATTTGCCGACGATATAGTCCTTATGGCAGAATCGCTGGAGGACCTAAGTACTATGCTCAATGACCTCAATAGTGTTTCCCAACGGATAGGTCTTAAGATGAACATGGACAAAACAAAGATCATGTTCAATGTCCATGTTACGCCTATGCCGGTAGTTGTTGGGAGCATTAAGCTCGAAGTTGTTGACGAGTATGTTTACCTGGGACAAATAGTCCGACTAGGTAAGTCCAACTTCGACGGAGAGGTCAATCGACGGATGCAACTCGGCTGGGCAGCTTTCGGGAAACTACGACACATCTTCTCGTCATACATTCCTCAAAACCTTAAAACGAAATTATACAACCAGTGCGTGTTGCCAGTGATGACTTACGGATCTGAGACTTCACTGCTGGCCGTATGAGGAAGCTCAAGGTCGCTCAGCGAGATATGGAGAGGGCTATGCTCGGAGTTTCTCTGCATGATAAACTTAGAAATGAGGATATCCGCAGTAGAACTAGAGTGACCGACATAGCCCAACGGATTAGTAAGCTGAAGTGGCAGTGGGCTGGCCATATAGCTCGAAGAACCGACAACCGATGGGGAAGAAAGGTTCTTGAGTGGCAGCCTCGTACCGGTAGGTGAAGTGTAGGGCGACTCCCCACGAGATGGAGTGACGACCTGGTAAGACATGCAGGAAGTCGATGGATGCAGGTGGCTCAGGACCGTGCTTTGTGGCATTCCTTGGGGGAGGCCTATGTTTAGTAGTGGACGGCTGTATGAAAGGCTGTAATGATGACGATGATGATGATGGATTTCTTATAAGACATTTCTTATATAAGATACAATAAATTTTCTGATAATGCGCAATAGGGCTTATATTTAGATAGTCATAACATAAATAATTAAGTTTATTAAACACTAATTTTCACTTTACAACCTGAGATTTAGCAAATACACGCGGGATTTGTTTGGTTCACGAATGTCGCCAGGCCTATATAGCCTGATAGCGTGTAATTGAATGGTCTAGTCTATCTTTCTCGCTATAACATAGGTGTAAACTATGCTTTTTCTTTATTGAATTACCAATCTATTCTAATGTTAGTTAGTTACTAAATATATACCTGGGAGTGACGTTAGATAATGCGATGAGTCTCCACATCTCGAGTAGCCTCACCCTAAAAGCAATAGTCAGGGTCGTCATCGGCAGTCACAGCTTACACAATAAAGACGGTACATTTAAATATATATTTTTCAACAGATTATATAGAATTTAACTGGGTAAATATTAAACGTCGAGTAGTGCGTCAGTTTTCTTTTTTTATAGGATAAGAGCGAGCATACAGTCCACCTCATGGTAAGTGGTTGCTTTGGCCCATAGACATCTATATTTATTCTCGTTTGCAAATCAAAATACAGATGCGTTGTCAGCCGTGAAGACTAAGTTGGAATTCCTCTTTTCTAATAAAAAGGGTTTCCGGTTCTCTACGCTCACCATACGAAACACAACAGCATTGAGCTGCTATTTTACGCTGATATTCTGTGAGCGTGATCCTACCCCGGTCGAGCCGACACATTCGTGCTACGTAGTTCAACCCCCCCGAACGGACCGTGGAGTCGCGGAGGAAGAGGAGTGTTGGTATTGCGAGGCGCCGCTCTCCCTACCCTCCATAGCCGAATCTTGTTTGATGGCGGAGCCATAGACTAGGTCTGTCACTGGGGCCAGGAGGGCTGGTGCTTCTGAGTGCTAGTTTTTCCTGGCCCCATGGACTTCGCGCATCGGACAGGGGGGCGTCCGCTGCGTATGAAAAATTTAAGGCCGTGGAGGAGGGCGCGCCATGTGTTTTGGCGCACCTTACCTGAGAAGTAAATGGGGGAGGAGTAGTCCTCTCCCGAGGAGAGGCCGCCATATGGCGGCCAGCGCTGGCAGGGCCGCGGATGTGTGCGAAAGCGTTCCCGTGGTCCTGCCATTATGCGACGAAGGTGGAACACCATGGGGCTTTAGTCGGTGCGAGTCCGACATCACCCGTCATGTAAAAAAAGGTCACTCAATAAGTTTTGAGATATACAAAAAGTATTCTAGATACTATTAATATTTATTTTATATCTTTTCAAAATATTCTCCATCATACTCTATACAAAGTTCCATTCGCCTTAACCAAATCTGAAAACACTTTTGCCAGTCTTGATCTGACAGGTTCGGGAATCGCTTCTTCGTAGGCAGCCACGGCTTCTTCGTCGTTTGAAAAATACTAGCCTTTTATTTTTTCTTTAACTCTTGGGAACAAAAAGAAATCACAAGGCGCTAAGTGAGGGCTGTAGGATGGGCGACTTAGAGTTTCAACACCAGATTCCTCAATAAATGCTTTTGTTCTAAAGTATGTGAAGAGCATGGCTTGAAAAGCTTTGGGTAATGCAACTGTAGTATACCATTCATAGTTGACAGACCTACAATTTTCCAGCATTGACGTCGACAAATGTGCGCTCCTCGAAAAAAAAACCAGCCACCATTTTTTTGCCGACGTTGCGAGGTCTTTGCAGTTTTGACGGTAACTGTCCTTCTGAGTAGAGCCATACTGATGATTTCCTTTTATTTTCCGAATAATATTGATAGATCCATGTCTCGTCACCAGAAACGATTTCTGAAACATGCCTAGATGCCCCGTTTTCAAAACGTAGACGCATTTCATAGTACCAATCCACACGAGTCTGTTATTCGCTTTCGGAGAGCGAACGAAGGATCCGTCGACACCAAAGCTTACTCACTCCAAGATGTAGGATGGCATTAATGCTCCCCGAAATAATGCCTACAATCTTTTCGATGTCTGTATATGTGATTCGTGGGTCTTCTCGCACCAACATTTCAGTATTCCATACATTTTCCGCCGTTGCTGCTGTTTGCGGGGCCCCGATTCTTTGGTCATCTTTAAGATTAATTTTACCCTTTTGAATTCAGCAAACCACCTAAAAATTGTTGCGCGTGATGGAGATGAGTCCTCTAATGCTGATTGTAACCATTGTAAACCTAATTGTTCAGTTAAACCAAATTTAAAATCATAATATATCATAACGCGCAAAAATTCACGATTAAAATCCATCGTTTTGAAAGAAAAGCGCGGGAAGCGTTGCAAGAAAATTAATAGAACTTTTTTTTAATATTGGCTAAGGCTTATAGAGTTCTATTTTTAAATAAATTTGCTTAATAAATTTGCTTTTTAGTAACATATAACACGGGAGCGTTCCATTTTTAAATTTCGAGCATCTCAAAACTTATTGAGTGATCTACGTACAACTATACAATTAATATGGCTGCAGCATGACTCTACCACGTTCAAAAGTTGCGTCCCACAGTTGCGAGTGTGAGTGTTGTTTATTTAATGGTACAAATAAAATTATGTATGAACACTTTTGTTATATAAATTTAAGAAAAATCTCAAAGAACCGACAGCCGATGTAGAAAGAGACTTCTTGAGTTGCAATCTCGTACTGGTGAGAGAAGTGTAGGGCGATCTCCACTAGATAGAGTGACGCCCTGGTAAAAGATGCAAGAAGTCGATGGATGCAGGTGGCTCAGGACATGCTGTTTGGTCAACTCTTGGGGAAGTACTATGTTGATAATAATGAAAATGTTGCTGATAACATAAAACCTACTTATTGTTATTAGTTATTGTACCTACATGAGTCAAGAAAGATAATTTTTCCTTTGCTTATATATAACCTAAAATAAAATAAAATAAATATATTTGCACTTTCATCGACTTCACTGTATTTAGAAGTTTGCCCAATTTAATTATATTCTCTTGGAAAAAAAATTAGAAGGCATGATTTTGCTTAAAAACTTTTTATATTTAAGTAGGCAGGTGGTAGGATTCCATTTCTGCCTGTCCAAGTGCGTCTGGATGAGTACCATCCTCTTAACTAAATCTGTCGCTAAATAGCAGTGCCTGCACCGATGTGTTCCGGTCTGAAAGGTTTAAAGAGCCACTTTAATTACAGGCTATAAGGTATTTCATCCTAGTCCTAAGAGGTAACAAAGAATGAATGAATGAAGAATAAAAAAATGAGAATGAACTGCCATTCTCTTTTTTTTATTCTTCATTCATTCTTTGAAAGAAAAGATCCTTTCTACTGGAAACGAGGTCATTCCTTCTTAGTGCTCACGGGTGATCTAAGTTTTGATTCTTAATCGAGAATAGACGTAAATGTCTATGGGCCACAGCATCCGTTTACCATCAGGTAGACTGTGTGGTCGTTTGTCATCCTAATTCTACATACATAAAAAAAGAAATAGAAAGGAAATTAACGATTCAGTACAAGTTTGACATATCAATGGTATAGGTAGCGACATAATTCGTGAGCACAGGCATAAACGTACAGCAAAAGAATTTCACTATCTGACAAAAACGATGCCCGAATGAAAGTTAAATCGCGTAAAGTAACCCTTGCTTCGTGGCAATAAACTTTACCCGCTTCAAATTGTCCCGCTTCAGTGAGGTACATACTATTTCTACAACTTCAGTGAGGCGAACAGAAGTATAAGTTCATTTGTCCTACTTGTATGACGATAATAACTCTAATAATTAATATTCATCTGCTTCATCAGTCCATGACTAGACACGAGATTCTTCCTTTGGAGGAGATATTAGCCTTAATCTCTCACGCTTGGCAAGCGGAGTGACGATCGCAATCGCAATACTACATTCTAAACACTAAACATTCACGCCTGTCACCCAGAGGGGTAGGCAGAGACTACCGACTTCCATTTGGCACGACCTGTCACACCTCTCTCGCTGAAAGGTACATTAAATATGGTCCATCTTCAATATATTGCCAATTCGTTCGATAAACTTCCGTCTTATGACCAGATCTGTCGCAACTTAAATGCTGCTGGCCGTCGCCGGTCTGGTCATACGTCGGACGTAAAAAATATAGCCTCGGATCCAATGTAATCAAAAAAGTAAAAGTAATAATTGTAAACAAATCCAAGGTTTCAAAGGTACATTGTATTCTAAATTGAAACTTATCCAGGTAACAAATTAGATAACAATCAACAAAGCTTGGATCTATTTAAACGATTGACAGTAAGCTATATAATATTTTAATGAAGATAATTCCATTGAAGCTTGTCGTTTTCACGTGAAGCGCGCGTAAGCAGTCTATGGCCTCGAATCGGATGTAATCATAACAACATTACTACTAAACGATTCCAAGGTTTCAAAGATACGTTGTATTCTAAATTAAATACATATCCAGGTAACAGTTTAGAAAACAATTAATAAAGCTTGGGTCTACTTAACCGATTGACAGTAAGATAATTCCATTGAATCCTGTCGTTATCACGCGAAGGGTACGTAAACATTCGGACTGACAAACAATCAGACAAAAATTTTGATATAAAATTGGGATATTAACTACTACTAACACTGCTAATAACAACATCTACTCATTTCCAAAAAATCTTCAACAATAAATCTTTCAAAAAATATATCAATGTACAAACTAACCCCCTATACTGCTTTATTATAAATAATAGATGTAATTCTTTAAGAGCTCTGTATTCATATGGAGCATCCAGCACTTAGATGAATGTGTATTTTGTTATTTGTGAATCTCTATTATGCAATTTTCATTTTCGTAATGGTGTATTTTAGAATAGGATTAGTTAGCAAAACGTTATGGACAGATTGAATAACATCATTATTGGTTATGACATAAAGCAAGCCACTTGCAAGGTAGATGATGTAATAAATTACATGTATAATATACAATATATATCATAAAATAGTTCTATTACTATTCGACAAAGACAAAACAATACAACAAATATTGTAACTGTAGCATATTATGTCGGTAGTTAACACAGACTAATATGATGCTTACGCATGTAGTTAATAATGACGGATTCGACAGCTAGCCTGTTTTGATGGGGTGGGTGAATAAATGGACATTTACGGTTTCGGTGTGTTTAAATAAACCCTTACCGTAATCCCTGAATAGCAAGGATATTACGATAACTAAAACCAAGTTCTTTTCCGTCTTGTTTTTTATAAAACTGAAGTGACAAACGAACTTATATCACATGAGTAATTTTTTACACATTTTGGTAGGGATGGCACAGGAGGATAAAAGTAATTAAAACAAAACTTGTATCAGCATTTTAATAGATACGTAAAATATAATATATTTTATAAACTACGTACTCTAAATGTTTTATTTTATAATTATTGTTCTTCAGCAATTAGTTGTGGTTTTCAATTAAATGTTAAATTCTAAATTTAATGTAAAGTTTCTTTTTTATTAATCTATTGAAAAGCACTGGCATTTCGTAACAAATATAAAATCTTTCAAACGTTTTAATATTTCACTACCAATATTTACAATGTTTCTGGCATACCGTTCTATCACGTTGCGTTAAAACTTAGTCAACTTATTGCTTGCACTTGCGCGAAGGTTATAGGCATAGTACAATTAACTTACGACATTTTCACAATTATTTCTTTTGCGGCAGCAAGGTGCCGTAAAAGTCCCGTGTCAAGATGTTCGTTCACATTATTCTCCGAAACAGCTCAACCGATTGAGAGATAAGATAGTCTATGTCTACTGTCTAGGTGGAGTAAGTTTTATATTTTATTTATTTTAAATATTTGGTGCTTATCGGTGTATAACGAACCCAAGCAGACCAGCCAGTACCTATTTAAAAGTATGACGCATGTGGTAATTATCACCCTCCTTGACTATATTAAAGGGACCTTTAAACCAGAATGAAATACATAAGTCCGTCACACACTGAGATGTATCTCCAAAAAAATCACAATGCTTAAGACTGTTCACTGAACGCACTTGTAATTTCCCATGGGACTTATAATCCTGTCCTAAAACATACTGTGTAGCTACATATTATGTATTCATAATTATTAACGATAAAAAAGACAAAACACAGTTTGGTGTTGAACTGGAATAACACCGTTCCATGCTCCTTTGTCATCAAAATATTCATTTAAATTACGGTGAGCTTTGGAGCATAAACACTTTTAATTTGATTTTAGAATTTCCTTTCGGAAAGGCTTACAATTTTATGTAAAATTTTATTATATATTCATGTTTATTGCCTCATGGCTGACATACTTTTTTGTCTAAAAATAATATTAGTAACCCTTTTATCATTACTAATACTGCCGTTAACTACCGTAAGCTCAAAAGTGCTTGCAGTCCAATTATTTTCACTTAATAATTTAAAATTTAAAATTTTGTACAGTCGATTTAAATATAACTTATTAAGAATAGCTCAAAAATGATTGGTCTGACCTTGATCAAATTCAAACGGGATCACATGTGAAGTACCAGCTTTTAAATAAAATAAGAATCATAGAAATAGGTTCACCCAGTGAAATTTTATGAACACATAAAAAAACATACGGTCGAATTGAGTACCGTCTCCTTTTTGATGTCGGCAGAAAAAGGGGTCAACCTCGGAATGAGAGATATAAGCAATTTTTTTTTATAGGATAAGGGTGACAAAGAGCACACAGTCCACCTGATGGTAAGTGGTTACTGCGGTCCATAGACATCTACATCTATCCTCTGTTACAAATCAAAATGTAGATGCGTTGTCACCCGTGAGGACTAAGATGGAATGCCTCATTTCCAGTAAAAAGGGCCTCCGGCCACCTGCATTCACCAAGCGAAACGCAGAGGTAAACCTCTACTTCACGCTGGTTTTCTGTGAGAATTACACAAAGTACGTAAGTATTATTAAATGAATATATTAAAAATATGTAAAATGTTATTAAATACAATGTATCAACTGATAAATAATGCAAATTATTTTAAATTCAATGATATTCACGGTTGAACTTGCATTACAGTACGTATGGCTGAGCTCTGCGCGCACACCACCCTCTATCACAAAAACGGTTAAGCGCATGAAAAAATGTTTTAAATAATATTTGTCGCAAGTTTACGCTCTACAGTTTTGATAATAGATTTTAACATCACAGGAGCAATAAAAACTGAGATAATTACAAAAAACTCTTTTTTTTTTAACTTTTGATCTTGAATAACTTACGACGCAGACACGAAATTTTATGAGACTATTGAAACAACTTTTAGAACGCCGAAATGAAGGTGTATACGAAAATTCAGCTTATTATCTCTCATTCCGAGGTTAATGGCTAATTTGAATGGACTATTTATTGTGTTAAGAGTGGTTCAACACAGTAGTCTAATGGCCGATTCAATCCAACGATTTTCAGGGTTTGCAGTTCGAACCGTACATTTAGGCCGCGTTCAGACGAAACGCGCCCGCTACGCGTGACACACGTCAGCACCCGCGTCTAACTCGCTTTGAAATTTGTTGAATATAATTTGAGTCGCATATTATACAAATAAATGAAATTTAAGTGTCTGGGCGGAAACTTGTCTGGCGGCGGTTTGCTGCTCCTGTATTATCGTTTAAATAATAGTTTGAAGTGGATTTTAATATGTAAAAGTGGTGCGATTTTGTGTATTAAGTGTCTGCGCATGTGAAATATTAGTCGAAACGGTGAAACAAGTGCTCTGATGGTAATGTGATTCTCAAGTTAAGGTGTCTGTTTGTTTAGGCGTTTTGAGATACCATCGTCAACTATCAGCTGTCTGCTGGCTCAAGTTGCCGCCAAAATCTCCTAAGGGCTGCACAATGTGACACATCAACATATTGTGAAGCAGTATACTATATAATTACTAATACTAATATATTGTAAGTTCAGGCTCAGAAGGGCTAGAACCCAGAGCCGTAAAGCCAGTTATAAAAAAAAATTAAGTGTATGTTTGTAATGTCAAATTAACAGCTTTTTACTAAATGCATATGAAAGTATATACGGTAATTATAACAAAAAAAAAACAATATTTAAAGTTTTTGTCTGTCTGTTTGTTTGTTTCGGCTAATCTCCGAAATGGCTAAACCGATTTTGACGGAACTTTCACTGGCAGATAGCTAATGTTATAAGGAGTAACTTTGATTACTTTTATAATAGTTAGGGTTCCGCGCAAAAATTTTAAACCCATAAAATCCAATCGTAATAAATTCCATGCAAACGAAGTCGTGGAGTCACTTAGTATATCATTTTTTTTTTGAGACAATCATCAGAAATCATCTACTTTTTTAAATTTTTCCTTCATGGATTTCAGATAAAATATATATCCTAGATTGCTTCTGGCATTGTTTTCTATCTGTTCGAGTAGTTTCATCAGAATCTATTCAGCTATTCCAAAAATAGCCCCGACAGACAGATAGACAGACACACTAAAAATTTAAAAATGGTTATTCATATCTTGATAGCATGCCAGTAACCACCTGAGCTTAATAGAACCCAGTTATTTCGATATTACAGACATACACTTCAATTTTATTTATATGTATAAATTATAATTGTAAGTCACATAATGTTACTGATTTAACGAACATAAAGATAACTCTAATGATGACAGAGCTTAGCAATTTTGGAGCATTCTAATAGAAAATTAGAATTTTTTTTGAAATTTGGAAATGGATTTTTTTTATAAACTGGCTTTAAGGCTCTGGCCTTCTGAGCCTTGGAACTAAAAAGATGCCATAACTCTACAGACATGTTATTTCCAGAGGCGCGCAGTTTGAACAGCAAACAAAGAAGATTTTTTTTAATAGAATAAGGTTGACAAACGAGCACACAGACCACCTGATGGTAAGTCGATGCAGTGGCCCATAGACATCTACATCTACCTTCGATTAAGGATCAAAATGCAGATGCGTTGTCATCCCTGAGGACTAAGATGGAATGTCTCGTTTCCTGTAAAAAGGGTCTCCGGTTTTCTACACTCACCATACGATACACAGTACAGCATTGAGCTGCTATGTTACGTTGTTATTGTGTGAAAGCGTCGTCCTATCCCAGTCGACCCGACTATTCGTGCTACAACTATAATATAGCTGCAGCGTGGATCTACCACGTCAAACCAGGAGAGTGGAATAATAATAATAATAATAGTAAGATTGGATTTAGAAAGGGGATGGGGTGTACGGATCAAGTCTTTTCCATGCGTATGATAGCAGAGAAGTTTTTGGCCAAAAACCAGAAAGTTTTTTGTGAGTTCATGGACTTTGAAAAGGCTTATGACAGAGTGGACAGGAATGTGTTATGGCAAACACTGAACTCATTTGGGTTGAGCGCTGGCTTGATACAGGCATTAAGGTCTCTTTATAGGGACTCTAGTGCTTGTGTCAGGATCAACGGGGTCTACTCGGACTGGTTTGGCATTCATAAAGGTGTCAGACAGGGATGTGTGGCTTCCCCGTGGCTGTTTAACCTATTTATGGACAGTTGTTTGCAAACTTTGAAAGTTGAAGAGTGTGGGTTGAGAATGGGTGAGTCAACCGTCAAATGCCTTTTGTACGCCGATGATCAAGTCATATTTGCAACGTCGGCGGCCGAGTTGCAAATGATGGTTACTTTAATGAATTGGTCATTGAAAGAAAGGGGTATGTAAGTGAACGCAAGTAAGACGAAAGTGATGGTTTTTGAAAGAGAAGAAAGTAAAACTTTATGTGAAATAAGAATAGAAGGGGAGTTGATTGAGCAAGTGGATGAGTTTGTATATTTGGGATGTTTATTTAGCAGGGATGGTAGATATGATAAGGATATAGAACGACGAGTGAACGCAGGAAATAGAGTGAATGGGGCTCTACACGCTATTATGAAGAGTCAGAATGTGTCAACTAAGGCACGTATCAATTCATAATTCTGTGTTAGTCCCTACTTTAATGTATGGTAGTGAAAGTTGGGTCTGGCAGAAGAAGCATGAGAGTAGAATAAATGCTGTAGAAATGCGTTCTTTAAGGAGTATGCTAGGGCTGAATCTGAATGACAGGGTGAGAAATAGTGTAATAAGAGAAAAGTGTGGTTTGCAATATGACGTTGTGACAAGGATTAAGAAAGGAATGCTTCGGTGGTTTGGTCATGTAGAAAGAATGAACGAGGAAAGAGTGACAAAGCAAATTTATGTTGCAGAAGTGAACGGCAGGGTCGGGAAGGGACGCCCTAGACGAAGGTTTATCGACCAAATCGGCGATACATTAAAAATGGGCCAGATTAGGAGTACCCTTAACCGACGAGCGTGTATGCGTAGATATATGGATGTAAAAGAGGCGAGAGAGGTGTGTCAGGATCGCGGCAAATGGAAGTCCGTAGTCTCTGCCTACCCCTCTGGGTAACAGGCGTGAGTGTTTCTGTATTATGTAGTAAGAGTCTCCGATAAAACGTAACTGTATATTTTGAGTGTCATGAAGAAACTGAAACTTACGTTTCAAATGATCCGGACAATGATTCTAGACTAAAACAGAAAGAAATTGGAGAAATAATCCTAACGTGTTTTCTTTGACAAATAGCAAGCCATTTTCACCTGGGAGCGAAATGCGGTAACATGGTCAAGGCAAAAGATAAAACGGAAACAGTTGTTGACGAAACAATCCAATTTGTCTAGGAAGACCTCATTATGATCAGGATGACACCCACTGAAATGTTTTGAAAATAGCTGCATAGATATCCTTAACGGAATTTCTTATTACTTTTTATATCATATTGTCTCTTGTTAAACAAAGTATATAATACTATGAGTAATAGCCTTTTTAATATAAACAAACAGAAACTTTTCTAGTTTTATTTACAATAAATTTATCCGTAAAACGGATAAAGAGAATATAGTGATTTCTCATTATTTCTATACTCACCTTAAGTTCTCATTAATATTACATTTGCAACATTTAAAAAAGAAAGGTTAAAAAGGAGTTAATTCATAACCAAAAGTCTTTTTAGGCCGAATGGCTATATGTTTATTGTGTGATAGACTTTTTATTTAACAGATATAAACTGAAATGAGTGTTCTTATACAGTTCCGTTAATTAAGTAGGATGTGCGTTCGACCAAAATATTCCCAAAACAGCAGGGACCTAGCTGAAAACCAGTGCTGAGCATAATGCCCCGCGAATTTTGAGCCTGTTCCCGTTGCCGCATATTGTAACCGTATACTTGTAATAGTAGTTAATTTGTTAATTGTGAATGTTCATTTTTTTTATTGAGTTATTAAGTCTAATTATTTTTTATGTGCACTTACTTTGTGTTAATTTGTAAACTTATTATTGTGTGCCAGTAAATATTTTTATTATTATTTATAATATTTTATCCCGATGTGACCGATTTAGATGAAATTTTTATGGGGTACTTTGGGCTCACCTGGAGTATTGATATAAGTTATACATAGAATTATTTATATAAATGGGTTTTTGTATAAATTATAAGGTCATTATATTTAAGGATAGTAGTGAAATATTGGCTTTGAGTGGTGTGTGTTCATGACATATGAAAAGATAACACCGTATTGGTGGATCGCACCCGTACGAAGCTGCGAGTCGCTAGTAGTAAATATAATGCTAAGAATTATTGACATGTATACCTTCTCCTCATTGATTGACCCCGAGCTACCCCGAAACCAGTGCATAATACTAATTAACAGATTAAAGTGTGTAAGAATGTGCAGAATAATGTAAATTTTCATAGGTTTAGTTTGGCATTGTATTCAAGAAATCTCTTTTCAACTTTGACAAACTTTTTAGACTTTCAAGTTTAAAAGTTTTAGTACTCTTTGAAAATGAAAAGTTTAGTGCAAAACTTCTTCTTAACTAACTATTGATTTGAAAGGAAAGTTGAAAGTAAAATTACTTAGTTTAGTTTTAGCTCTGTACTGCTATGTACCTAAGCCTTGGTAACCTTGGTAGTCGCCATGGAGTGACGGCGTACGAGTATTAACATTTATATCACCTGTAGGTATAGGTAGGTAAGAGGTGACAAAAGAAAACTAAAACAAGAGATAGGCAATAGCATGTTGATAATGCACCTGCCAAGCGTGTCAATTATGACAAATTTGCTCCCCATGAGGCAATCTATACGAGAGGCCTATGTTCAACAGTGGACTTTGATAGGCTGTAACGACGACGATGATGATGATGTTACTTAGATTAGAAGTGCTTTTAAAGTATGCGAAGAGCCAGAGTTTGACCTCCGGCTGGATCAGTATAATTGGGGCAGCGCGATGGTCGACTGTCTCTTCTCGCTCCCAGTGAAGGATGTAACTTTACTTATTTTACTTTTTAAACTGGAATATGCCAGTAGTTGCAGTGTTGCAAATGCAATAAAATATCTATGAATGTTGTGAATGCAGTTATATAACGTTTTGAGATAAAGGAAAAGGAAAACATAGTTTTATTTTAATGGCTTAACTTGTCACCTAGCATTAGATTTAACTTCTTTAAAGGTAAACAGGTAGCAAATTTTCGTCTTTTAGAAAGGAAACCAGCCAAATAATCCGACCTCGGATTTGAACATGTTTATTTTCAACTACATTAATATGTTTAGAAGATCGCAAAAAATTACGTAGGTATTTATATATTATTGCATTGAGTTATGTTGCAATTTGTTGTGAACGTGGATAGCAAGCATTAAGAGTTTCTCTTTCTTTAAATACTATTGTGCAATGTTTTTCGTTTATCGTAAGGGCTTACTTTGACGTATGTTGATGGACTTTGAGAATGCATCTCGTCAGTAGGTATTGTTATCACACCAAAAAAAAGGACAGACCTAGCAAAAAATATTAATTCATTCGGAGCACCAAGAACACTGCTAATATTAAAAGTTTTTACAAAAATTTAAAAGTTTTTACAAAAATTTACTTCGCAAATATCCGTGTTATAAAATAAAATGATGTGTCTTACCTAGTATGAAGAGCACCTCCCGCCCTCCCTCAATTGCGTGCCCTATCTCCGTCACCACAAATCCCAGCACCGCTACTCTCAACACCACTACACTAGGCAAGACACCACTGACGACAATACGACACGTGTTTCGCCTCTACACGAGACATCCTCAGGTGATATAGACTCTACGGTGGCTAACCGCTAAGTGAGCGGCGAGCGAAAACAAGTGCCTTTTATACAAACCGATGATGCAACCGCTCTAATATTGTTTAAGGTGACGGGACATCCTGACACAGGTGTAATATATTTATAGCAAAAATGATATTCAACCAACTTCTTACGTATGTATTGTATGATCTTTAAGAATGAAAACAATCTTTATTTTATTTTTATTTTTAATAATTAAATATTAAAGTAATTTTGTTAAAACAATCAGATGGGCATTCGATCCCAAGATCAAAACAGCAACAATGCACTGATTGCGTAGTCATGTGATTGTTAAATTGACTTAAAAGTATTAAATCAAAAGCACGTTCCTTTAAAAATGACTCATTGTCAAAATCACTTTGATCAATGAATATAATTCAAAGTCAAACGGCATTAAATTACCATTATATAAATTTAACTTTGCAATAAGGTTTTAATCTATTTTCCCCAACTGCGGTAGAACCTAAAAGGAAATTAATTTTATTGCCTGTTATATGTTCGTCAGTTTCTTTGTTCAACCAAATGTAACGTGTTCTCGGATTTTGACAAATGATATCTCAATCGATTTGACATAAATGCGAGGGTAAAAAAGATTAAACTATGATGTCATCATGAAATGAAAAAATGAGTACAATATAAAACATATGATTTTAATGATATCCATAAAAATAATTTGAAGACTCCAGTCAGACTCTATGTTCTATTAAAAAAGAGCTAAATTATTATTCTGTTCTTTCTCTTCTTAGCCAGCATTTAAAAGACCACAAATGGATATGGGCATTCCTCTTTGTTGATAAAATTTGCCTTGTTTGCTTAGCCCTTTAAGTTTCAAAACGTACTTTGTAAAGGTTAATTTTGCATAAAAATGCCAGAGAATTCCAGACGCCCCACACGCTGGACACCGCCAGCTTCGCTGGTTTGCATATTAAACAGCTGACATAAATTAGACGTTGTACCGTCGTCTATCGGTAAGTATACGTGGTAGAGCAAAGCTGCAGTGTATTATATCCCAGCACCACCACTGCACTGATTAAAGTCACAAATGATGTAAGGAAAGTTATGGATGAGAAGAAATTAACAGCGGTAGCACTTGTCGACGTTTATATTGTTTTTAACACTGTTAATCATGATATCCTTTTCTCAATCCTTACAAAAATTACACTTTCGCCCACAGACTTGCAGTGGTTTGCATCTTATCGTCGCTGTTGCCAACAGTTTGGCCGTTTGCGGCAGAAGTTCTTTCCTTGGATTGACACCAGTACGGGCATACCTCAAGGCAGTATAATATCTCCTATAATGTCTACATTTTTTATAAATCTATTACTACAATTGTCAAATTGCTTGTACCATCAATAAAAAATGCTGGTTAAATTTTTTATACAAACCTTTCAACTTTTATTTTTAATGGTATATTACTGCTATTCTTCTTATTCATGTGCTTTATTACTGAAGGTCGTGCTTGTCCTGAAATGCTTTCACCGATGTATCGACTAGATTCCTCCATACCACTCTGTCCTCGGCTTGTCTTAGGGCAGTCGGAATATTAAGTCCCGTTATATTTTGAATCTGGTCGGACCACGTGATCTTCTTCCTTCGATCTTTCCTACTACAACCAATTTATCCAGATTGTCTGGTTGTCTTCGGGCTATAATGCAGGACTATTAAAAACCATAACCTGCCTACGGGCGACAGTATGAACTCCGGGACACAAATTGCCGAAATCAGCGAAAATGTCATGCCAATTTGCGCTCTTTTTAAAATAGGCCACGTAGAAATTTTTACGATACAAAGATTTTTTAAACGAGAGTGGCCAGTTATAATTTATTATAAAAATAAGATTATTAATAAGTAAAAATATGAATATTCCAAATTCAATATCCCTCGACATTTTTGCGACCTAAATTAAAATATCGTGTTTAATGTTTAATTGAAAAATTTTGGCAACATTTTCGCGTGATGTTTTTTCGAGATTGTAAATGTCACCTAAAACGAACCGAATCGTTTGATAGAATTTAAATGACATTAATGAATAAAGGTCCTACTACAGCAAACAATGTGCAGTTGCTATAATAAATGTCAGCAAAGTCAACTAACTTTGATAGACAAAGAAAGAAGTAAAAGTAAAGTAAAATCTACTTTATTGTACACCAAGGAACATATTACAGTATTTGTATATTTAAAGGGACATTGGTACAACAGGCGGCCTTATCGCTAAAACAGCGATCACTTCCAGGCAACCTTAGGGCAGAGGATACTATTTTTAAAAGATAGCGGAAGGGGTGTACAGAATATGATATAGAAAGATAAATAGAAGAACATAAGTGATTAAAAAAAAAGGTCACCGTTTAACGTCGATCACTCCCTTCCATAACAGGAATGAAACATGCTAGATGAGAATTCTTCTATTGAAGACCATAGGCGAATTAGGAAGAGATTCAGCACATATTGCAGTTTGGATCGATGTGTGTATGTATATATAGCTGTACATTATACATATTTACCCGTTTCTTTGTTATCCTTTTCGTATTTTTACAAAGTTGACTGGCAGAGAATGTCACATGGCATTAAGTAAGCCCATTTTAAGACTACGGCGATTACAATAAAAATAAAATGAAAGTTAAAGCTGAGTTTAAATAACTAAAAAAGAAATATTCTAGTCTGTAGCACTATGCCACAGACTAAAGTCGGTGCTCAGACAGTGTAGGTATAAAATAATTGATAAAGATGCTTTAGTAAGCAAAATTATTTTTAGTTCCTTGATGTCGCCTTTTCAGTTTTATTAAAATATTATTGGAACGAAGTTCCTTATCACACGGTACAAATTTTCCATCACGACCCGCTTTCTATAGTGCGACCGAGATGGAATAATATTTATCTCCCTTGCACATTTTCTTATCTTGCCATGAAAGAATAATTTTAAATGACGCTTCATTTTAATAGACGCTAGTAGTAAATTTATTTGTATTTGTTAATTAATATTATAATACGTTTATCAATAATAATATACTACGAAAGGAACTTCGTTCCACCGAGTGTTCCACGACACTCACGCATGTTTTTTTTTACCTTTTTGAGTTGATGAAGGAATATTACAAACTCAAGTAACAACTAGTTTATCGTATAATTAGTAACAATTGACTAAGATGTCGCGTAAAATACATACAAAAAATATACAGTTGAGTTGGGAACGTCTTCCTTTTTTGAAGTTGGTTAAAATATACATTAGTTCTTATGATGGCAGAAAAATTTCTTACAACAGTTTCATGCAAACAAGTATAGTCAGATTTACTCAACAACTATATTAAACACGCTCGATGAGAGATAAATAATGAACTTGGTGAATAAAAATTATAAATATACATATAGATAGAAGTCTTGTCTACGAACAATTAGCAGTCGTGGAACTAAAAGTTTATATCAGCCATATATATCTTTCGGTTTGAAGGAATATCGAATTAGCTTCTTTGAATATAGAGTTTTAAAGTATTTTACTTATTAAGCAAAGGTTATAAATGCAGATTTTATACGTTGTAGAGCCACGCTGCAGCCATAATACTTGTACCACGAATGGGTCGGCTCGGCCGGTATAGGAAAAACCTCTCAAGGATTTCCAGCGTAAAATAGCAGCTTACGGCTGCTGTGTTACGTATGGTGAGTGCAGAGAACAGGAGACCCTTTTCACTGGAAACGAGGCATTCCATCTTAGTTCTCTGCGGTGACAACGCATCTGCATTTTGATTTTTAATCGAGGATAAATGTGTATATACATATATCTAATAAGATGACTAGAGGTCATAGTATCCACTTATCATCAGGTGGACTGTGTACTCGTTTGTCATTCTTATTCTATAAAGAAAGTTCAGTTTACCTGTTAGTTCGTGAATGTTGAGACGCTTAGACACTTAATGTCGAATGTGAATCCAATGTCTTCTCTAACCAAGGTGTTTTGCGCTGGTATTCTGTAAGAGCACAGTCCTTGTCTGCTTAAGTCGACCTATATTTGCTGCAGCCATCCGTCTGGGTAGGTATCACGTGCACTAGTGTGTTTCGGTTTAGAGGATGTAGAGAGGTCAGATTATAGGCTAAAAGGAATTTCATTCTAGTACTCGGAAGTGACAACGCAATTGGATTCTTATTTGTTCTTGGGCTGCAGTAGCCACTTACCACAAACTGGGCTGTAAGTCCGTTGAAGTCCATATTATGAAATAAAAAACATACAATCAAATTGCCGAAATTGCCTTCCCGCTCCCTTCTCTATCTTAGCATTATAATTTTCCCTGCATAGTAAACGCCTCATGACTTTATCAATAAAAGGGTGATAATTGGTTGATAAGTATTGTATTTGTAATGTAATCATATTGTAAAGAAGCTAAACGTCTAAACTCACAAATTCTCTAATTATCATGTGTACTGATATACACGTACCATGTGTCTGTCTCTGAATTCACACCTTCATTCTTTCATTCATCAAATACAACCTATGAAAAGTCGGTGCGTCGGCGGAAACGAGTTTATATTTGACGTCAGGCTTAAATTCAAATCTGTCAAGAAAATTCCAAGGATATATTCAAATTAAAATAAAAAGCATAGAATTTGCTTTTTATTATAATTAGCTATATTAATTACATAGTTGTAGCACGAATGGGTCGGTTCGTCCTGGGTAGGTCCACGCTCTCACAGAATACCCGCGTAAAATAGCAGCTTAAAGCTGCTGTTTTGAATGGTGAGTGTAGAGAACCGGAGACCATTTTAATTGGAAACGAGGCATTCCATCTTAGTCCTTACGGCTGAAAACGCATTTAAATTTTTGATTCGCTAACGAGGATAGATGTAAATGTCTATTGGCTACAGCAAACACTTGCCATCAGGTGGACTGTGTGCTCGCTTGTCACCCTTATTCTATAAAAAAAGTCTGTGGCGCCGCGGCTAATGGACTTCCTTCACAACAAAACCTCTTCTTTAAACTCGAGGATTTCGAATAACATATTATGTAATAAGACAGTTTATGACGTAAGGAAACACTCGGTCCCTGGAATATCTTTACAGAGCGTTTACACAATGTGCATATTATGAAAGGCACGCATAATTTGAAAGAGCTTTCAGCCATTAAAAATAACCGTTTATTTGTAATGAATATTCGCATCACGCGCTCTTCCTGTGAGAGTTTAATTAAATTAAACAAACGTATTTATTATTTTAACGGAGTAAAATATTTAGTCTCTTGAAATTAAATACACAGGTAAATCTTTCTTAATTATTTGTGTGTTAACTTATTATCTGAAATGTTGTCCTGCGCTGCTGGCTGTATGAGAAATGGTTGAAAAGGAAAAACCGTAACGGTATATTTGTAGAAGAACAAGAGTGGGTGACATAAGCGCCCTGTGGTTTATTAAAAGAGTGGCAATGGGCCGGTCATATAGCTTGAAGATACGATAGCCGATGTGGAAGAAAGGCTTGCACTTTAAAGTCGAGTATTTGGCAACCCACCACTTTATGAAGAGACAACCTGATAGATCCCGCAGATACATGGTAGTGTCGTACTGTATCAATGTTAGTGGTATAGTTGTAGCATGAATTGGTCGGCTCTACGCTCTCACAGAACACCAGCAAAAATAGCAGCTTAATGCTGCTGTGTTTCGTATGGTGAGTGTAGAGAACCCGAGACACCTTTTTACTGCAAACGAAGCATTCCATTTTAGTCCTCACGGGTGACAACGCATCTGTATTTTGATTCTAATCAAGGATAGATGTAGATGTTTATGGGCCACATCAACCACATACCATCATGTGAACTGTGTGCTCGTGTATCACCCTTATCCTATAAGAAAGGTACTTTGTGACAGTTTATGGCGGAGGCCTATCCTAGGCCAGTGGACTAGGGATAGGATATACTGATAGCGATAATGATGTATAGTTCCTTGCCTAAAGACCTTCTCAGTAGTAGAAATATGTGTGTCGTATATATGCTGTTTTTGTAATTTTAACCAACTTTTTTTTCCCCGATTTCTCGGAAATAGCTAAACCGGTTTAAGTTATTCATTTTTATATAAAATAGGCTTTTAATTAAAAACGATCCCGTTAAATTCGAAGAAAAAATTTCAAGAGGATGAAGTTTTACTGTAATTATTTATACCTTTTTATTAGGGGTTAAACTTTTTTGTGTTGAGAACTTGAAACATATTTTTTCTAATATATATATAAGGTCTGGCCTTATCATGGAGCAATAATGGCGAAGATCGATTGACGTAAAAAGATTTTTCTTAACTTTTATTAAACATTAACTTTTTTGCTTTTAATTTCACTCAATTTATTTATGTTATCTATACATTTATATTAATATAATTTAATGTCTGTATGTAATATCGAAATGGCGTTAAGAAATGAAATAACAATTTTTTATTTGTCTGTCTGTCTGCCCGGGCTAATGTTTGGAATGGCTGAACCAATTGTAGTGAAACTTCACGACAAGATAGAGAGCAATGCCACGAGTGTGATCTAGACTATATTTTACCTGACAATCATGGATATTCTTTTTTTGTGAAACCAAAAATATTGAAAGATAAATGCTAAATAAGACAACATTCAGATCCTACCTAGGCGAAACCAGGGTAAGTTACCAGTTTATGACAAGTCTGCTCTTTTGTAACACGCATTAAGGAGTCTCGCTCTATTCGTCAATTAAATGGTATACTTACTTCACTCGGATAACTTACTTCACCTTGCTTTGAAGATAGAGAAGATTTTCTAAAGACGCTAACAAATAAACGTAAGTGAACGTGAAGTTTCAAAACATCAGTTATTTGATAATTTTCTCAACTCTGATACCGGGAAAACACAACGAACTCGACAGGGGTCACGTCGCCTTAGTGAGTAATGAGCCGCGGTAGCTCAAGGGCAAATCATTTGCTGTAAATTTCACAGTACGCGAGAAACACGGATTCGTTTCCCATCAGTACCAATGAAATTATAATTGCATTTTTTATAGAATTAGGGTAACAAACGAGCACACAGCCCACTTGATGGTAGGTGGATGCTGTGGCTCATAGACGTCTACGTTGTTACTCCTAAGGACTAAGTTGGAATGCCTCGTACACAGTAAAAAGGGTCTACGATTTTCTACACCCACCATAAGAAACACAGCAGCTTTGATGTACTATTTTACGCTGGTATTCTTTGAGAGCTACAACCATAATATAGCTGTAGCGTGGCTCTACCACTTTGATTATGTCACAACGTACGTCGTAGCACGAACGTAACGTCGTAGCACGGGCATAACGTCGTAGCACGAACGTAACATCGTAGCACGGACGTAACGTCGTAGCACGAACGTAACGTCGTAGCACGAATCGACCCATTCGTGCTACGACTATAATAACATACACCATTGTGAACAAATATTGCTTCGTGAAGTTTCATTACTATTCCGTCATTCCGAAGATTAGCTCGGACAGACAGACAGACATAACTACAACCATAATATATAGCTGTAGCGTGGCTAAAATAGAGCTAAAGAAATAACTACATTATGAAATTCTTCATCAGCCCGTAAAAGTACCCGACGTTTTGCAACTTTGACGTTGCTGCCCGTCGCCGGTCTGGATATTTTATGCCTGCTGTAAACGAGGTTATACCGCCATCTGTCGGAAGCTATAAGAACTTTTCTTTCTTAATTATTATTCATCTATAATGATTTATTATATTTAAGCGAACACTACACATTGAATAAAACTACTTTTACGAATTTTATCGCGTTCAATTATACTTATTTTTAATTCCCAACGTTTCGGGTGGTTTACAGGTCACGGGGGACTGAGGTGATTGACGTACCGATGTCAGAGTTAACCCGAAGTTCCTCCAGATTTTTAATTATTAATTTTGGTTCACTCTACGCAGAATGAACTTACTGTCTTGAAGTCTTGCAGTGGAATTGTTTATGCCCAAAAAAAAAGTCATTTTGAGGCGCACCCAATCACGTTCGACTTCGTGAGTCGCCCGATGGCACCAGGTGTCACACGCATCGCGGGGAGCGATAGGCAGCTTCCCAGCGTGTGACGCTCATGGGCGAGAGATTAGTAGCTCGCTGGCCGCGAGGCGGTGAATCTGCGTATCTCGGTTATCGCGGTAGAAGTTCACGCGACCGGTGTAGGGTCCAGATGGTTAGATTTAGTGCGTGTTACTTCGCTACGTAATGGGTTTCGTGAAAACCGCCTCGGATTAGGTTGTATAGGGTTTAAGTTCTTGACAAGAGGCTTTTATTCTGTTCGACAGATTAAAGTAACTTCTTTGAAAGTAATTGTGCAAATTATACAGTGATTGCGTTTGAAGTGAATTTCGCAATATTTAACTTGCTTGGGTGACGTGGAATTTCGCACGCGCGCGCTGATTAGATATACGGTATAGGATTCGAACCGCGCATTCCTTGTTCGAGAGCGTCTACCGGTTGATTGTCTGGAAATCATTGTAATTATGCCATCGCGTTAAGTGCCCTTTTTTGTGTGTTGGCTGGTTTGTTAGTTTTACGTGTCAACGAGGCATATTTTGAATTCTTATCGCGGCGTGGTGTTTTGATGTCGAGCGAAGGAACTTAGTTGTTTTTAACGCTGAACCGTGTGACTCATGAAGAGATCGCGTTAGTTCCCTATTTATAATTTGGCGATAAGTGAATCCGGGACATTGAGTGTCGAACTTTGAACTACTGTCCGTTAATTTTTCAGAGTGTTTCTTTCTTAATTCTTTCTTAAATTTAGACGTAAAATCGATAATACCTACGTGTGCTAAACCACCGAAGTTGTATGGGTTACCAAAAATACACAAGCCCAATGCTCCACTACGTCCTATAGTGAGCCAAATCAATTCACCAACTTACAGATTGGCTCAACACTTAGCGAATATACTCTCACCGCTCAAGGGACATACAAGAGCATACACAAAGGATTCCTACCATTTTGTCAACGAGATTAAAGACTACATCTGGCAGACAATGAAACCATGGTCAGTTTTGATGTGCAGTCTCTGTTCACATGCCTACCTGTTGAAGACTGCATCTCGAGTGTTAATAGAAGGCTAGAGGAAACAACATGCCCGTAGAATATGCAGTATTTTTCAGACACTGCCTTACACCTGGCTACCTATTGTGGAAGGAGGAGTTTTACAAGCAAGTAGATGGATTGGCGATGGGCTCACCTGTATCTCCCATTGTTGCCAATATATTCATGGAGGACTTTGAGGAGAAAGCCCTGCTTACTTCTCCCATAAACCCAAGATTCTACAAGCGGTACGTAGACGACACTTTCACAATTCTACCTTTACATAAAGTAACTGCATTTTTAGACCATCTTAACTCCTTAAATTCTGAAATTCAGTTCCCAATGGAGTTAGAGGCAAACAATTCTTTAGCTTTTCTAAATGTGTTAGTAATTCGGATTCCTGATAACACCTTGAGCCACACTGTGTATAGAAAAAAGACCCATACAGATAGATATTTAAACGATCATTCTCACCACCATCCTTCACAGTTAGCTACCGTGGGTAAATCTCTGTTTCAGAGAGCACGAGGGATTTGTGACAGTAAACACCTGGCCGCCGAGCTCCAACACGTCAAGCAAGTTTTGCACGACAATAAGCTTCGGGTCCCGTGCCTACGTCACAGTGAACGAGTGAAGCCGGCCACAGTCGAGCGAGTGCCTGCTGTACTGCCATATGTCAGAGGTGTCAATGACAAGATTGGCTACATCTTGAAGCGTGTTTCCATTAAAACATATTTCAAGCCGCCGAAGAAGATTAGTCAGTTTTTACCATCAGTCAAGTGTAATATTCCTCTGCAAGATGCAGGAGTGTACAAGCTGGATTGTGAATGTGGTCTCTCTTATATAGGACAAACTAAAAGATCCATAAAAACCCGCGTTAAAGAACACATAGCTGATGCGTAGAATAGACGCTCCGGGAAGTCTGCAGTCTGTGAACATGTACAGGATCGCCTCCGTCACTACATTAGATTTGATAGACCACAAATCCTCGCTAAAGAACACCGATTCCTTCCAAGGATGATTCGCGAGGCTATTGAAATCTAAAAACATCCTCATTTCAATAGAGAAGATGGCTGGGTGCTACCATCTGCTTGGGATCCCATAATCAATAAAATTAAATCCCAACCCAAGCATACAACTGCAAGACTTCATGATACTGTAAGTTCATACTGCGTAGATCGGAACAAAAATTAATAATTTTTAATCTGGAGGTAGCCGTGGTTAACTATGACATTGGGACGTCATACACCTCAGTCCCCCCCCCCCCGTGACCATGGGTGCTGTAAAGTGCTTGAAACGTCGGAAATGTAAAATAAGTTAATATACGCGATAAAATCCGTAAAATTAGTTTTATTTAAATAATTTTCATTTTAGATTGACCCTTCAGAAGGGAAGATTAGAACTTCATATATAGCTATAATTATTTTACAGTAAGGTATACCTTATAGTCTTATTATAGTCCATTTTCCCAGAGGGCTAAGGCTTAGACTCGTGAAATTGAGTAGATTTTTAGCCGACTTTAAAAAAATGAGGTTTAAAATGCGACTGTATATTTTTTTATATGTATGTTACGAAATACCCACAATTTGGATAGATTTTGATGATTTTTATTTAATATGGTATATTTCAAGGGTCACGCATAAATTTGAAAAAAATTCCAATCCTAAGGGTGCCAAAATAGAGGGTGAAATTTTTGAGGTAACTATTTAGATTATTTGTAGTTTAGAATATATTTTAGATCAAGGTGTTTTTTATTTGTATATTATAATGTACTTAGGTTTACAAACGCCACAGGGTATTACAAAAAGTGTTCATTTGTACAAAAAGTGTTCATTCTTTCATTTTAGGGATCTAAATGGCATCGGTAATGTCTCTGAGGCTTACTAAGTGCTGCGTCAGAAGTAAATGTCGACGCAATGAAATGCTAAGTTGTTTTCTGTGCATAAGACGTTGTATGTTTTAGAAGTTTTGGGCTTTGTTGTCTAAAAAACGTTACATCGCCCTAGAACTTTTCTTCTGTGTATTGGTGGCAGTTTACATACTTAAATTGCACAATAACAAACATCCAGACCCGGTACAATTATTTGGTAGGCCATACAAATACTCGTTTTGTGCGAGATTTGAACCTGCAGCCTTCAGCACCGCAACTCAATGCTAAGCCTTTGAGCCACAGACCTGTCAATACAATCACTGTATAACTTTTACTTTGTTATGTTTGGCTTAATCTAGTAAATAACTACATTTTCTTTCTTTCGAACGAGCGTCATCTATACTGCGTTAGCCGTAATATCTGACATCACGTATCAGCCTGATCTGATGTTAACGATATGAGGTGTTCCATACAGCTCATAGCGATAACATCAGAGATAACATGCGGGTAAATTAAGATAAGTGTCGTTATTCTAGAGCAGCGGTTTTTATGAATGCACACCTTGTCTTCCGGCGCTTCTTGCATGAGTATTGAGGAGTAATAATGTTGCCGTGGCCTTGCCGATGTGCATTGTCCGGATTTTGATGAAGGTGGAACACCAAGGGGTTTTAATTAATGCGATTCTGAATCTACAATATATTTTCCACTATTTGCCGTTACAATATATTTCTCACGCATATGATAACTTTTGAACTGTTCGGATGTTGTTCACGCAGTCGATATGTCGGAAAGTCATCATCATTACATCTCCTAACAATTCCACTGTTAAGCATTGCCTGATTCCAAGGAAAGACACAAACATACATTGAGGCTGCTATGTTCTCTTTCCACGCTTTCTACAGAATCAGAACATTTTTATATTCAATATGGATTATAAATAATACTTATTGAAAGTCATTCTTCTGTTTAATTTACCACTGGTTCAGTAAAACCTCTGCTCTGGGAAGAACCAGCAATAAACCAAGCGGGACTTTAAAAAAATATCAGCTTACAATAATACATGTTAGTTAATTAACAACACAAAATAGTTTAGAACTACGAACTGGTTGTCAGTACTTCGAGCTGTATGACCGGTCAATTTTCAGTTCAGCTTGCGATTCTTTGGGCTATATCGGTTACTTACTCCGAATACATATATACATTACAGATTCTATCACGCAGGTAAATTGATAGCATAACTCTCCCTCATCGCAGCTCGCTAAGCGAATTTAAGTTTCATTATATTTATGTTATGTTACGCGGCTTCGCCTGGTTGGGAATTATTAATATGGTGTTATTTAGGTTTAAGGTAATTGTCAAAGACCATTTATTTCATCCAACTAATTTTTTTGATTAAAAAAAATCTTCAAGATTTGCGAATGGAATATAGCCTGGATCACTCTTTGCATTGTTCTCTATTTGTTTGTGATGATTCACCACAATCAGTACAGCTATTCCGAAGATTAGCTCGAGCAGACAGACATATAGACACACAAAATTAAAAATGAATATTTATGTCTTAACGGCATGCAAATAACTGCCAGATATATATAAATAATAGAAGCCAATTATTTCATATTAAACCATTATAAGAAAACTTGGTAGTTTAAAAGACAACCCATTCTTTTAAGTTGCTAAACGCGATTTAAGGTCATATTGTATTACGGTGTGCAGGTATGAAAATGTTACATCACTTTTGCCCGCCCCACATTTGTCGAGCCCGAAACGGAGAAAATTTCACAACAAGCAACGTGCTTTCACTCCAACTCCTACATCGAAGATGACTTTGACTTGGTGGGCACTGGCCGCGACAGGCTAGTACGTTTAGTTGAGTGTTTAATTTAGTTATTTTTTTTTTCATTTGATAAATTAAAAATGGCTTGATAAAATGTTTTCTCAACGTGACCTAAAAACAGGTTCATTATGGAATCTCTTCAAAGGTACGGTAGCTGTTTAAATAGCGTTTTTGTGTCATGTTTATGACTTATTCATCTAGTCAATTAATAAGATACTATTCTGTGTTTTTACACATCACTTGTACGTATATTCAATTGTTATAAAATGATTTTGTGTTTGCGAAATAATTTTATTTCAGTAGATTAACAAAGATTCAAAAAGTTAAAAAGTACCACAAGACGGCCTTAACTCTTAAATATATCTCTGTGGCTTTAAGATTTTATTAGAACTGCTCCCGCCCGCTTCAAATCTTATCTCAATCACTTGTAAGGTCATCAAATTATCTTTTAACATCACAACAACTCTGTTCATAATTTATTAACCATCTTAATCATTTAAAGATTGCTTAAGTGAAGATAACAGCTTTAAATTACACAACTTAAAATAAGATATAAATAAAGTTATAACGAGCACTTCATGTAGAATATATATATATATATATATATATATATATATATATATATATATATATATATATATATATATATATATATATATATATATAATAGGAGTCAGTTATTTCATTATTACAGACATGAACTTCAGTTTTATTTATTTGTATAGATAGATTATCCTCCACTATCTGGGCGAAGTAGAAAATTTAATTCATCATTATCATCATTACAGCCCTTCACAAGTCCTCTAGTGAACATAGGCCTCCCCCAAGGAATGCCACAAAGCGCGGTCCTGAGCCACCTGCATCCATCGATTTCCTGCATATCTTACCAGGTCGTCACTCCATCTAGTGGGGGGACGCCCTACACTTCGCCTGCCGGTACGAGGCAGCCACTCAGAACCTTTTTTCCCCATCGGTTGTCGGTTCTTCGAGCTATATGGCCGGCCCATTGGCACTTCAGCTTACTAATCCGTTGGTCTATATCGGTCACTCTGGCTCTACTGCGGATATCCTCATTTCTAAGTTTATCACGCAGAGAAACTCCAAGCATAGCCCTCTCCATAGCTCGCTGAGCGACTTTGAGCTCCCTCATCCGGCCAGCAGTGACGTACCACGTCTCAGTTTCATATCTCATCACTGGCAACACGTTGTACAGTCTTATTTTCAAGTTTTGAGGTATACCTGACGAGAAGATGTGCCGTAATTTCCCGAACGCTGCCCAACCGAGTTGAATCCGTCGATTGACCTCTCGGTCGAAGTTGGACTTGCCTAGTCGGACTATTTGTCCCAGGTAAACATACTCGTGGACATTAAACATCATCTCTGTTTTTTCCATGTTCATCTTAAGACCTATCCGTTGGGAAACACTATTGAGGTCATTGAGCATAGTGCTTAGGTCCACCAGCGATTCTGCCATAAGGACTATATCGTCGTCAAATCGAAGGTGCGTGATGTATTCGCCATTGATGTTGATACCGTATCCTTTCCAGTCCAGAAGCTTGAAAACGTCTTCCAATGTAGCGGTGAAGAGTTTCGGGGATATGAGGTCACCCTGTCTTACACCTCTCTGCAATTGGATAGGAATCGTACTCTGGTTCTGTACTCGAATAGCCATCGTAGTCCTACTGTACAAGCACTTCAACACTTCGATATACCGACAGTCAACTTGGCACCGCTGAAGGGACTGCAGCACCGCCCAAATTTCGACGGAATCAAAGGCTTTCTCATAGTCCACATACGCCAGACATAGTGGCAAATTGTATTCCTCGGACTTCTGTACAATTTGCTGAAGGGTATGTATGTGGTCTATGGTGCTAAAGCCTTTTCGGAAACCGCCTTGTTCGGGAGGCTGGAAGTCGTCAAGTCTGCGCGCGAGACGATTCGTAATGACTCTCGAAAACAGCACGTAGACGCGGCTCAGAAGAGAAATCGGTCTGTAGTTCTTAAAGAGAGCGTTGTCACCTTTCTTGAAGAACAAGACCACCGTACTTCTGCTCCACGCCTCCGGTGTAATACCACCATAGAGGACGCAATTAAAGAGCTTCTGAAGGACTTCAAGTACCGGTTTTCCACCCGCTTTCAAAAGCTCCGCTGTAGTTCCATCCTCGCCTGCGGTCTTGCCTTTTTTAAGGTGCTGGAGAGCCATTTTCATCTCGCTCAGACTGAAGTCCGGGATATCATCGGAATAATGTTGGATATGACTCGCTCTTGGATCGTTACTCACACTTGCGTGTGGCTCCAACGATGATGTGTACAGCTACCCATATAACCTCTCAATTTCACTCAAAATCTCAGGTGTCCCGGAAATGACGCTGCCATACTCGGTCTTTAGCATCGATAGTTGGCTCTTTTTGGAAGACAGATCTCTAGCAAAGACTTTGGAGCCCTGGTGCCGCTCGATCGCTTCTTCAATTCGAGCAGTATTAAAAATGCGTAAATCCCGCCGCATGAATTGGAGATCTGTCTGTTCAGTTGCCTGTATGTCAAATCTACTGAAGACTGCAGTTTCATAATTCGTCTAACAGCCATGAGATTAAGAGTGTGATCGGAGAGTTTTTGTGTTCTTCTGCGGCGGGTCTTGCCAAACTTAGCTCCGACCGCATGGACAGTTTCAACGATTTTGTCATTCATATCGTCCACTGTACTGCAATCTTCTAGGCACTGAAAACGGTTTCGTAGCTCGAGTTGAAAGGTTTCGGGACTTTGGATTAGAGCACGGATGGAGCGTTGACTTCATTAGACGAAACCTCTCCAACATAACGTTTAGGTTCAATGTGCCTCTCACCATTCGGTGTTCGCTGCCGGTGCTCACCCTCGCGATCACTGAGACATTACTGAACAGTTGCCTTCTGTCATCCTCTGCCTCAGATTTTATATATATTTTAATTGTATATATATATATATATATATATATATATATATATTCGTATATGAATATTTATGTCTTAATATATATATTAAGACATTAATATTCATCTTTAATTTTGTATGTCTGTCTGCCCGGGATAATGTTTGGTATGACTCAGCCTTTATGATGAAACTTCACAAACAAATAGAGAACAATGCAAAGAGTGATCCAGGCTATATTCCATTCGCAAATCTTGAAGATTTTTTTTTAATCAAAAAAATTAGTTGGATGAAATAAATGGTCTTTGATAATTACCTTAAACCTAAATAACACCACATTAATAGTACCCACCCAGGCGAAGCCGGGTAGCATAACACAAATATAATGACGCTTAAAGTCACTCAATTAACTATTATGAGGGTGACGCTCTTAATTAACCTGCGTGATAGAATCTATAATGTATATAATATCTATTCGCAATCCGACGAAAGTAACCGATATAGCCCAAATAACTAAATGCCCAATGGATAAAACCTCTGTTCTTCCCAGAACAGAGGTTTTATCCAACCAGCGGTAAATTAAACAAAAGAATGACTTTCAATAAGTATTATTTATAATCAACATATTGAATATAAAAAGTCTCTGATTCTGTAGAAAGCATGGAAAGGGAGAAATAGCAGCCTCGATGTATGTAGGTAACTTATAAAGTGTTTTGTGTCTTTCCTTGGGGACGGGCAATGCTTAACAGTGAAATTGTTAGGGGATGTAATAATGATAATGACTTTCTGACCGCTCCGACTGTAAAATTAAAAAAAAATGTTGGAAAGTATTTCTAAACCCCTTACAACATCGTCGACATTTAGTTCTGACGCAGCACTTAGTAAGCCCCAGAGACATTACCGATGCCATTTAGAACCATAAAATGAAAGAAAGAATACATTTTTTTGTACAAATATGCTCTGGCGTTTGTAAATCTAAGTATACAAATAAGAAACACATTGATCAAAAATGTCTTCTAAATAAACTTTAACGAAATATAATTTGAAAAAAAAAAACTTTTAATAAAAAGTAAAGGCAGACTGCAACGAAACAAAAACATCAAAAAAATTACATTCTGAATTTGAAATTTTAATTCTCCTATACAGTAATGTCTATAGGATATAGTGTAAGGCTTTTAAATTGTATAAAGTTATTATTTATCTTTTTGAGTGAACATCCCCGCTTCGAGGCAGTCTATGGGGGATGCCTATGTTCAGCTGTGGACTTTTATATTTTGTATTGGATGGATGGATGATATTGAATAAAACTACTTTTACGCATTTTTCGAAAGATCTGAAAAATTTTTCGGAAAAATCTGATGGTACTCCGGGTTAAATCTGACATCGGGACGTCAATCACCTCAGTCCCCCGTGACCATGGGTGCTGGTAGCATCCGAAACGTCGGTAATTTAAAAATAAGTGTAATTAAGCGCGAAAAAATCCATGAGAGTAGTTTTATTCAATGTGTAGTGTTCGCGTAAATATAAGAAAGCAATATGGTTGGATGATAATTAAGAAAGAAAAGGTCTTATTGCTTCCAACAGATGGCGGTATCACCTCGTTTACAGCAGGCATAAAATAGCCAGACCGGCGACGGGCAGCAACGTCACAGTTGCAAAACGTCTGGTACTTTTACGGGCTGATGAAGAATTTAATAATGTAGTTATTTCCTAAGCTCTATTCTAGCCACGCTAGTGCTATGTTATGGTTGTATTTTGTCTGTCTGTCTGTCCGAGCCAATCTGCGGAATGGCTGAACCGATTGTAATGAAACTTCACGAACCAATATCTGCCCACAATGACGTATGTTATTATAGTCGTAGCACGAATAGATCGACTCGACCAGGTTAGGATCACACGTTCACAGAATACCAGAGTAAAATAGCAACTTATTTCTGCTGTATTTTGTATGGTGAGTGTTGAGAACCGGAGCCCCTTTTTACTGGAAATGAGGCAATCGACATTAGTCCTCAGGGGTAACAACGCATCTGCTTTTTTTGATACATATTCGAAAATAAATGTAGATGTCTATGTGCTACAGCATCCACTTACCTTTAGGTGGACTGTGTTCTCATTTGTCAGTCTTATTGTTTAAAATAATTGTATAGAAAAAATTGAGGGTGGGGGGATTAAAAGTTCCGTCACTAACAACTTCCTTTATAGTAGCAACGTCTGGTGTGAAAAACAACACGATCGCAGTCGAAACAGTAGGCTCTTGATGAGTAGAATCTTTAATTTTTATTAGGCAGCTTGAAAGGCGTTTCATGGGAAGATGTCCGCTCTGGATCGTTTTACTCAACTTATTTCACTAAACATAAAACGTGACAATGCAGCCAGTTTAATGGGCACTTTTGAGTCTGGAACAATTCGGGGTGGCTCCATGACTAAATTTTTGTTATTTTTTTATAATATAAATATTGTATTACTTAAAAATTCTAATTTTTTTATTATTTATAATAATTTTATAAATTACGTTTAGGTATTCTTATTTGTAAATGGTCTGCGGCATAAAGAAAGAACGTGATTTTTTTATTGCATTTTAAAATAAAATGATTTTCAAAGCAATATTAATCAAATTTTCACTATGTAACAAAGCGTCGAACGAAGTTGGTTCGAAGATGATGTCGTCATTTTTCCTTGAGATAGGCGTCACGAAATCACTAACGTGGAAAAGTTCACTAAATTAGGAAAGATCAAACAAATAAAACAACAATATTTTATAGAATAATGCGCTACAAGAATTCCCAACTTCCTTAAAGAAGAAAATCAAAGATAATCAACAACTGAGTGGTTGACCATCTCTACATAGTATAAAACAAAATCGCTTCTCGTCCCCGCCGTCTGTACGCTTAGATCTTTTACACTACGCAACGGATATCAGTAGACCGAATAGATTTCCTCTCGATATTTAAATTATAATTTAGCTTACACTTAAACTTTAAATTCAATTATAATTTAGCAAATGGCAATGGGTATCTGAATAATTTTTGCAATATTCTTATAATTTAAAACAACCGACTTCAATATAAATTATTAAGAATAACTCTTAAACTATTGGTCAGACTCAGTCTCCTTTTTGAAGTCAGTAGAAAAATTGACATCCTTGTCTTGTTCAATAACTTTTTATTATACATTTCCTGTCGCAGTTTGTTTTTAGTTACTAACTTTTAATTTGAGAACACATTATAATACGCATATCATTTTTTAAGAACAGCGTTTTTTCAGCGAATTTATAATAACAAGTATTGAAGTTTATGTATGAACTAAGTGGTGGGACCCTCTTTCTGTCTGGGAGGTCATCTGGGTAGGTATTATCCTCTAGTACCGGTAGAAATATAGGCTGTAAGGCATTACATCTCTGTTCGTAGAGGTGAGAACGACCTGTTTAGTTTGAAGTTAGTTGCAGGTTTTTAATGGCGGGGCTGTAATGATGACGATGTTAAAGATAAAAATCAATGGTAATCGTTTGGTACTCCTCCCAACCACTAAAAAGTTTAAAATAACAACCTAAATGCATCTTACAGCAGGGCAAAGACTTCCTCACTCATTTCTGAAGAGGTTATAGATCAATTAGTCCGCCACGCTTCTCCAATGCGTGTTTTTCCAGACATACAGGTTTCTACACGACGTGTTTCTTAGACGACGATCACTTAAAAGGCGATTATAATTTCACTAGTACCTGCGGGAAACGAATCTGTGTTTTTGTGTACTCTGAAAGGAGATAATCGTTTTTGGGCCCACTAGAAATTTTAACGTAACTTAATTTTAATACAAATAAAAAACATACCAATTTATTATAGTAAACGGCTTAAAGATTTTATGAAAATCTGACCGCATAGATTAATGATAAGTCATCGCGCGCTCTGACTAGATACCGCGCTCCCTGCAAGTAACAGCTCCATGAATGCGGAATCTTAATATTGTAGTGTGTATAAGATAATTTGCATGATGCTAGTGTGCGTGAATAATTGTATATGCCAGCAGCTTAACTATTACCCGATTAACGGGAATATTTATTTTTTGCTATGGCTTAGTAGTTAAGTTCATAGTTATGAATGTATTCCAGAAATACTTAAAAATGAATAGTTTATTAATAACGAATGTATCAATATATTTGTGTATATTATGTAAAGGTTTTTCTTCAGAATAAATGACATAAATGATAAGGCCTCCTTTTTATCAGTTTATTTTTTTTACATGTCTAACTAATATTCACAAATTATTTTGTGTGTATTCAAAATAGTGCTTTCTATTCTACGCGTCAATATGAACAACTTTTACTATAGATCTATCTTCCAAATCGCAAGAAAAATCAGGTCTTCCATACATTTTGAGCAAGTTTGTACGAAATTTTGTATGGAATAACTGACTTTGAGATATTTTTTATAGGATCAGGGTTACAAACGAGCACTCAGTCCACCTGATGGTAAGTGGTTGCTGTCGCCCATAGACATATACATCTATCCTTAAGAATCAAAATGCAGATGCGTTGCAACCCCTGAGGACTAAGATGGAATGCCTCGTTTCCAGTAAAAAGGGTCTCCGGTTCTCTACACTCACCATAGGAAACACAGCCGCGTTAAGCTCCTATTTTACACTGGTATTCTGTGAGAGCGTGGTCCTTCCCCGGTCGAGCTGACCCATTCGTGCTACAACTATACCAGTAATATAGCTGCAGTATGGGTCTATCATGTATAAATTGAAAATTTCGAAGATGATCCCATAGTTAAAAATATTCATATACACTTAGGGAATGATTCTGCCCGTCAGGCAGAATCATTCCCTAAGTTATTAACTACTATTTGGTTACACCTTTAGTTAGTATATAAGACCGGGGAAAAAGTTTATTCGTATATTGTATACAAATTCAAGACGTTTTTGTTTCAATGTTTTATTACATTTAATTATAATATATATATGGGTCCATTCTGTTCGATAATTTGTTACCATCTTGAAGGTAGTGACATAATAAAAAAAAGGTTGCTGTAGAAATCTTGGGATTTTGATTTAAAAAAATGCGACAAGTAGTTTTATTTGATATATTCAATACCAGAGATTTGAAGGAACATGGATTTAGTCATCCCATTTATAATGGAAAAAAAATTATAAACTTAAATATTAAAATCTCCAGAAAGCTTTCTTTTAAAAAACACAAGCAACAAAAGAAAATAATGTTTAAACCAGTTTTAAGTACTCAAGCAAATACTGGATTCTTAGAAATGTTAGTGTGTATTGAAAGTCTCAAACAGATAACTAATCTTGTGAACTTTCAATCGTACCATACGCACAGCATCATTTTATTGCGTGTTAATCCAGGTTTCGCTTTAGTCTGTAAACAAAACACATATCAATACAGAAAAAAATCACGTTTCTTGTTTGATCTTCATACAAGAAACGTGATTTTTTGGGTCCTTTAATATTATACTGGTTTTATTTTTTATTTTATGTTGTTATAGCAGCAATATAAATACACATTCTGTGAAAATTCTACGCATTACGGTTCATAAGATACAGCCTACTGACAGACAGACGGAACGATAGTGGAGACTTGGGTCCCGTTGATACTCTTTGAGTACGGAACCCTAATAAACGGCAATTATGTCATTTGAGCAATACTACAGAAATAAACACTAAATAATATAGAATTAGGTGATATTATAATAAGTTAAATATATTATATTAGTAACAATAAATGCACATATAAAAATCTCAGCCACGGGGAACTTTATTTTTGTAAACTGGTATTTTACTTCGGATTATTAAAAACATTAAAACATTCGGTACGTTCACCTGCCTGCAAAACGCGACTGGCTCAGGTACGCCGATTTCGGCGTAGTATTTGTTGCCCCATTTTACATAAGCGCCGGCGGTATCTAGTCAGAGCGTGCGATGACTTATCATTAATCTATGTGTAACCGGAATCATGAAATCTGGAAAAAAAGTTGTTTTGGTATTCGTATTCCGGCTAATATGAGAAAAAATGCGTGTAACGAAGAACAAACTACTAAAAGGATTTTTCATCAATCTTAAATTACTCATAAATGCTGAATGTACCTAAAACTTTGTTTTATATTATTAATTAGAGACCAGTGCACTATTTTAAATTATAATACCGGTGAAAACTACTAGACAATCGCTTTTAGTTTGTTTTAGGTTATTGTGATATTCATATTTTAATTGTTTATTTCTCAATAATCCCGTTAGATACGGTAAAACTAATATTTATAATTGTAATCTATATATTATAAGAAATAAATCGACATGTATTTGATTAAGTTACGCCACAATTTGTGGTGGGTTCATTTCTCATACAAAAAGAAATTGTCTCTTTTACAGCGAATAATTTGCCCTTGAGCTATCACGGCTCATTGCCTACTAAGGTGACGTAATTGCTATCGCGTTTTTCCCGGTATCAGAGTTGAGAAAATTATCAAATAACTGATTTTTTGAAACTTCACGTTCACTTAAGTTTATTTGTTAGCTTCTTTAGAAAATCTTCTCTAACTTCAAAGTACGGTGAAGTAAGTTATCTAAGTCTTTAAATTTAATTTACGAAGAGAGCGAGACGCCTTAATGCGTGTTATAAAAGAGCAACATAAACAAGCACCCCGCCCTGGCTTCGCTTGGGTATGATCGGAATGTTACGTTATTTATATTTAATATAATCTTTAATTTATTTGGTTTCACAAAAATGTCCATCATTGTCAGATAAAATATAGCCTAGATCACACTCGTGGCATTGAACTCTATCTTTTTGTGAAGTGTCATTGCAATTGGTTCAGCCATTCCAAACATTAGCTCGGACAGACAGACAGACAAATAAACAATTCTTTTTTTTTATAGGATAGGGTGACAAACGAGCACACTGTCCTCCTGAAGGTAAGTGGTTGCTGTGGCCCATAGACATCTACATTTATCCTCGTTTGCGAATCAAAATGCAGATGCGTTGTCACCCGTGAGGACTAAGATGGAATGCCTCTTTTCCAGTAAAAAGGGTCTCCGGTTCTCTACACTCACCATACGAAACACAGCAGTGTTAATCTGCTATTTGACGCTGGTATTCTGTGAGAGCGTGGTGCTTCCCCGGTCGAGCCGACCCATTCGTGCTATAACGATACTACTAATATAGCTGCAGCATGGCTCTACCACGTATAAATACTACCACGTTTTCTTAATGGCATCTTGACTTTACAGTCAGATATTTAATTTAATTTATATTTATGTACAGATAACATTAATAAAATGAGTGACTATTATGTAAAAACAAAGAGTTTAATGCTAAGATCTTTTTACGTTTTGAAGTCGGTTTTTACTTTTAATTAGAAATAATTTCTGGTTTTGTTATTTACTCTATTTATTAATTGTTTTACCCAATTTTAATAGGATAATATATAATTATTTAATAATTGTTTTAATGGATTGTCCATTGTTGAATTAATATTAAACCTGTATTTCCCGAGATTCAACTTAAAAAGAAAACTATAACATTCCAAATTCGAAAACTTTATAAAATTCTATTGTTTGAATATCAATTGCTTTTACATTCAATGTTTGAATTAAACATGAAGACTTCAATAATTAGAGTTATTGTCAAATATAATTCCGATGTGGTTCTAACGCAGTATGTATAATGTACTCGTATGTCTCTACTGTGCTCGCAATATAAATGCTGTGTTTGTAGAGGATACGACTAACATACGCACTATGCGTTTTTGGTTGAACTTCGACGGTGAGGAAAGAGGAGTTTCGGCATTGCAAGGCACCGATCGTTGTAGTATTACAATGCCGCACCAAACTTGTTGGCGACGGAGCCGTAACCCAGATCCGCCGGTGGGATCGGGGAAGGTAATGCTACCGAGTGCTCATTTTTCTCAGGAATCCGTTGATTGATTAATCAGTTGGTGTGAAGTTAGAGCCTTGTGTTCTGATGCGCCTTACCTCAGAATAAGAAGGGAAGGAGATAATCTCTCCTATGGATTTATGTGCCTTGCCATTATACGGCGAAAGTTGAGCACCATGGTGTTTTATATAACCTTTCCTTGCCACCGCGAGGCGCGTATGCATAAGCATTTCTCAAAGTAAAGAAAGGTCAAGGTTTAAAACGATTTTGCACGTAATTGTGACGTATGATGAAAAGTGGATACTCAACGATAATTGCGAGCAAAAAACACAAGGACTTAACCTATATCAAGTACCAAAAAAACGTCTTAAACCTAAGCTTCTTTACGTGGACGATGAACTTTTTTACGTGGTAGAGCCATGCTGCAGCTATATTAATAGTATGGTTCTAGCACGAATGGGTCGGCTCGACTAGGGAAGGACCACGCTCTCACAGAATAACACTGTAAAATAGCAGCTTAATGCTGCGAAACACAGCAGCATTAAGCTGCTTACTCTTACTCTTGTTCTTGCAGATACGAGTATCTCGTTACGGATTTTATCCTGCAGAAAAATTCCTCATACAGCCAGCAGTGCAGGACAACATTTCAGATAATAAATATACACACAATTAAATAAAGATTATTTTTATATTTAATTTATATAGAAACATAATATTTTACTTTAAAAAACAATAAAAACATTTGTTTGCATTCAATTAAACTCTCATAAGAAGAGCGCGTGATTCGAATATTCTATATAAATAAACGCTTATTTTTAATGGGTAAAAGGTCTTTCACATTACGTGTATTTTGACGACTGACGCATTTTATTAGCAACAGTGCGTCTAAGATAGTAATAGTTTTTCAAATATAGCAGTTTATGTATGTAATTTACTAATGATTGTCATGTTTTTGTCACTACCTGCTTACGCATTACACATATCATTGGCTCTCGCATTATATAGACCTTTACCAATTCGGTCTCTGTTATTATTTCAAACTTTGAGATAATCCCCCACAGTGTATGTACCTTTCATACGCACTTTGTGTAAAAATATTCAAGGAGCCGAATGTTTTTTACATCATAAACGGTCTTATTACATATGTTTTTGGAAAGCCTCGGGTTTAAAGAGGAGTGAAAGGGTCGCAGACCGTCGCTAGGCGTCAATCCTTCAACTGAAAGGGTCCAACAGTCAGGGGTTAATCAGTCATTGACGTTCTATCCCACTAAACTTAAATCACACCACGTTGGGTTCGGCAACAATGAGGTGGACGAGACCCTCGTGAAGAAGTGTCACACAAGGACATCTTTACCCTCTCTTAAAAGAAAGGTTAGACAACTAAGATTACGTGTCCCTTTGGAGTGAAACGGCAACTTTATCTTCGTAGTTTCCCGATAAGAGTGCATCGTTGAAACTTTTTCTACTTTTCCTATCACTTACCTATCGCCTTCTTTCTTGCTTTAAACTGTAAACTGGTAGCTGGTCCTGAACGAATTTCCGAGCACGTTATATTCTTCTGCAGGTGCCTAGCACTGCAGGTCTCGGGCCTCGAGGCATTCCCCATTACGCCGATTTTCCTCATCCTGTCCAGATCCTGGGAGCCGTCTTGGTGTTGTTAGTTAAAAAGCAGCGGTCGCGTTTTCGATTCCCCGGTCGCTGCGTAATGGTGTCAAGTAAAATGTCTTGGTTGGTCCATCAGTGACATTGTGGGTTGTTACTTAACTGCCTAATCTATATAGGGAGGAGTTTTCTTGGCAAAGGTCGCCATCCGGTGGCCGGGCGTGTAGCAGCGCAAAGTTGTTCAGGTGTAGATGTGGCCCGTTATCGGCGCGGTTGAACATACCGCGCACCAGCCGGACCACTAATTCTTTAATGGTTTCCATCTTTAGGTTGGCCATTATGATGTCATTCCGGACGTCATAGCGGCTAACCTAAAGATAGAAAAAGCGACCTGCACCGACAATGGTCCGTAATGCTAAGTTCTGCTGGGCCTGCATCGCCTCTGGCGATCGCTCAGAAGTGCGTACCAGGCTGGAGCAGCGTAGGTTAATACTGGTCTTATGTATAATTTGTATATCTTGTCTTTCGTTTTTACAGGTAACTTGGGTGCCAGGACGGGACGGAGCATCGCCCGCGCACATCTGGCGTTGCGGAGGACGAGATTGAATTTCCAAATTACCAGTTTACCATCCTAGTCACGAGCTGTACGCGCCATTTCGACATATCTTAAAATTGATTTTCACCATTGCACCCTTGTATTTTACCCTATATCTTTATTTCTACAAAATATATGGCTACACAATTTTATTTATAAAAAACACATACAAAGTCTTACATCTTTATCACACCTAAACGTATTCGGATATTCAACAAAATACACCTATTTTACAGAACATTTTCGAAGTTAGAAAGCTTAAATATTGTGTTAGATATTTGTATTATTTTATAAATAAGTTTATGAGCTTTGAAGTTTACTGTGCAGGGAAAATTACAGTGCTAGTCCCAGTGGCGTTGACAAGGGAAGGAGGGAGAGAACATTGTCAGCCATTTAATTCTATGTTCTTTATTTTATAATATTGACTTCAACGAACTTACAGCCCAGTTTGTGGTAAGTGGCTACTGCAGCCCAAGAACAGCTACAACCAAGTTCATACAAAGAAGGCTCCAGTTGCGTTACAATTTTTTTCATGTGAAATACGTGTTATTTTAGAAATTCTTTGACTGCTGCAGTTCATGTGCGCTTCATTTATTTCATGATGACGTCACAGTATAATCTTTCTTACCCTCGCATTAATGTCAAATCGATTGAGATATCATTTGTCAAAATCCGAGAACACGTTACATTTGGTTGAACAAAGAAACTGACGAACATATAACAGGCAATAAAATTAATCTCCTTTTAGGTTCTACCGCAGTTGGGGAAAATAGATTAAAACCTTATTGCAAAGTTAAATTTATACAATGGTAATATAATGCCGTTTGACTTTAAATTATATTCATTGATCAAAGTGATTTTGACAACGAGTCATTTTTAAAGGAACGTGCTTTTGATTTAATACTTTTAAGTCAATTTAACAATCGCGTCACTACGCTATCAGTATTAGTGCATTTTTGCTGATTGGATCGTGGTCTCGAATGCCCATCAGATTACCGTTACAGCCGATTAAAGTCCACTGCTGAGCACAGGCCTTCCCAATAAATTGCCTCATAGGGGGGATATTTACCAAAGTTTCCACGCTTGGCAAATGGATTTGCAACCGTAGTTTTTTTATTTTTACTCGTTATTAGGTAGACGGTGCTGTCCATCTCCTGATTTATTTCCCTCTGTCGCCTCTTACGACGCTTATAAATGTGGAGTGGTGGATATTCATACACAGCTACTACACGGATTGTTTTAGCAAACTTGCAATGGTATTGATGTTTTTAATAATTCACTACAATAATCAAAACTAAGTACACAATAAAAATTATTTACATTCTCAAAGATAATACAATACATACGTTGAGTATTCTTTTAATTATAATTATATTACACCGCCCACTTAATCAAAGTTAGCAGTAGTTGGTATGTCCAACTACTGCTAATATTGCTTAAGGTTTTTTGGGGTCTGAGGCACATAAGAATTCCAAGTTTTACTGAGGAAATGCATTCTCAAACGCCATCACCATACGTCAAAGTAAGCCTTTACGACAAACAAAAAACATTACACAATAGTACTTAAAGAAAGAGAAACTCTTAATGCTTGTTATCCGCGTTCAGAACAAATAGCAACGTAGCTCAATACACTATATGAATACCTACGTCTTTTTGTTTGTGATGTTCGAAACATATTAATTTTGTTGAAAATAAATACGCAACAATTCGAAGTCGGATTATTTGGCTGGCTTCCTTTCTAAAAGACGAAATGTTTACCTTTAAAGACGTTAAATCTAATGCTGGTTGACAAGTTAAGCCATTAATATAGAACTATATTTTCCTTTTTCTCTATCTTGATACATTATTTGTATGTGTTTACAACATTCATAGATTGTTTATTATCTCCTATTCCAAGTTTGTTTGCGCTGGTACAAGTCTCTTACTTAATTTTCAGTCTAGCAATACTGCAATTACTAGTATACTCCAGTTTAAAAATAAAAATAAGTAAATTTACAGACTACACCGCTCCATTATAGTGAGCGGGAGTCGTTTCAAAGAGACAGCCGACCAACTAGCTGGTTTTTTTTTCGGCAGGTTGTAGTAGCAATTAACAATTATACGTGGTAGAGCCATGCTGTAGCTATGTAAGTAGTATAGTTGTAGCACGAATGGGTCGTCTCGACCGGGGAAGGACCACGCTCTCACAGAATAACAGCGTAAAATAGCAGCTTAACGCTGCTGTGTTTCGTATGGTGAGTGTAGAGAACCGAAGACCATTTTTACTGGACACGAGGCATTCCTTCTTAGTCCTCACGGGTGACGACGCATCTGCATTTTGATTTGTAATCGAGGATAGATGCAGATGTCTATGGGCCGCAGCAACCACTTAACATCAGGTGGACTGTGTGCTCGTTTGTCACCCTATATCATCATCATCATCATTACAGCCTTTCATAAGTCAACTGCTGAACATAGGCCTCCCCCAAGGAATGCCACAAAGCACGGTCCTGAGCCACCTGCATCCATCGAATTCCTGCATGTCTTACCAGGTCGTCACTCCATCTCGTGGGGGGTCGCCCTACACTTCGCCTACCGGTACGAGGCTGCCACTCGAGAACCTTTCTTCCCCATCGGTTGTCGGTTCTTCGAGTTATATGACCGGCCCACTGCCACTTCAGCTTACTAATCCGTTGGGATATGTCGGTTACTCTGGTTCTACTGCGGATATACTCATTTCTAAGTTTATCACGCAGAGAAACTCCGAGCATAGCCCTCTCCATAGCTCGCTGAGTGACCTTGAGCTTCTTCATACGGCCAGCAGTGAAGGACCACGTCTCAGTTCCGTAAGTCATCACTGGCAACACGCACTGGTTGTACAATTTCGTTTTAAGGTTTTGAGGTATGTCTGACGAGAAGATGTGTCGTAGCTTCCCGAACGCTGCCCAGCCGAGTTGAATCCGTCGATTGACCTCTCGGTCGAAGTTGGACTTACCTAGTCGGACTATTTGTCCCAGGTAAACATACTCGTCAACAACTTCGAGCTTAGTACTCCCAACAACTACCGGCATAGGTGTGACATGGACATTAAACATAATCTTTGTTTTGTCCATGTTCATCTTAAGACCTATCCGTTGGGAGACACTATTGAGGTCATTGAGCATAGTGCTTCGGTCCTCCAGCGATTCTGCCATAAGGACTATATCGTCGGCAAATCGAAGGTGAGTGATGTACTCGCCATTGATGTTAATACCGTATCCTTTCCAGTGCAGAAGTTTGAAAACGTCTTCCAATGCAGCGGTGAAGAGTTTCGGGGATATAACATCACCTTGTCTTATACCTCTCTGCAATTGGATAGGTTTCGTACTCTGGTTCTGTACTCGGATAGCCATCGTAGCTCTACTGTACAAACACTTCAGCACTTCGATATACCGACAGTCAACTTGGCACCGCTGAAGGGACTGCAGCACCGCCTAAATTTCAACGGAATCAAAGGCTTTCCCATAGTCCACATACGCCAGACATAGTGGCAAATTGTACTCTTCGGACTTCTGTACAATTTGCCGAAGGGTATGTATGTGGTCTATGGTGCTAAAGCCCTTTCGGAAACGGGCTTGTTCGGGAGGCTGGAAGTCATCAAGTCTGCGCGCGAGACGATTCGTAATGACTCTCGAAAACAGCACGTAGACGCGGCTCAGAAGGGAAATCGGTCTGTAGTTCTTCAAGAGAGCGTTTGTCACCCTTATCTTATAAAATAAATTATAGTGGTTCAGCCAAGTACTAAGTCTACGTCATCATCATCCATTACAGCCTATTAAAGTCGAATCTAATAATGGTCATGCTTAGCAGGTGGGTTGGCCCCGCAGTTTTTTTTTATTATTTTGAGTTGTTATCAGGAATATGCTGTCGCCATCTTGTTTCAGTTTCCTTTTGTCACCTTTTATTACACCCGCAGGATGGTATGAGTTATAATTAAAAATCTAACGCCGCCACTACACGGCGACTACCAAGACTTACATAGCAATATAGAACCAAAAACTAAATAATCCTTTTTTCAACTTTCGTTTCAAATCAATAGTAAGTTAAGAAGAATTTTTGAACTAAACTTTTCACTTTCAAAGAGTACTAAAGCTTTTAAACTTGAAAGTCTAAAAAGTTTGTCCAAGTTGAAAAGGGATTTCTTGAATACAATAACAAATACAATGCTTTGGCATTGTATTCAAACCTATGTAAATTTACATTCTTCTGCAAATTCTTACACAATTTATTCTGTATATTTGTTTTATGCACTGGTTTCGGGGTGCTCAGGGTCAACCAATTATGAGAAGGAATACATGTCATTAATTATAGGCATTATGTTTGCTCCTAGCGACTTGCCCCGGCTTCGGACGGCGATCCCCCAATGCGGTGCTAATTTATCGCGACCTGACACACACCACTCAACGCCAATATTTTTCTACTATCCTTAAATAAAATGTGAATATAATTTATGGTTCAGTGGTTCAGTGAGAATGGGGCTTGGGCTCTGTAGACTAAGAACGTGTTGGTCGAGTTCACTCCGGTCACTCTACTCTCTTAGCTCAAGCGCACAAATTATGTTAATACACCACGCCTCAAGTACGCTGTACTCTCTAAGTCGTATCAAAAGTCGCGGGGAACAGATAGTTATGTTACAAAAATTTTGCTCTTCTTGTAAAAAATGTTGTGGCTACCTTAAATAGGTTATATATTATTTTTGTGAACATGTATTATTGTAATTACCTCTGGCTGTCTTCAAAAAAATAAAAAATAAGATAAAAATAAAACGGAAGTGTCTCGCGAATCTACAGTCCAACTGATGGCAAATGGCTAATGCAGTCCTGTACCAACGAGTTAGAGGTCTAGTGGCCGTAAACGCGATATTTTCAGAAGATATGCGAGAATTCCAGGTCGGGCCACAAAAATAAGTTATTGAATTTTTCTCTCAAGAAATTCTTAGTTGCAGCCCGGAGTTAGGAGGTTGGGAATTTTGTCTGCCCAAAGAGGTGACTATGGTATAAGCCATATATCCACGCCACGGGCGTCTGTCTTTTCGTCCGAATGCAGTATTCAAGGCAGAGTGAATAGGTGTTTGTTGAGCTAAGACAGCGCGATTTACCATCTAGGACTTCATCACCACTTACCACCAGGTGGGATTGTGGTAAAGCTCTGGGTTATAATAAGTAAAAATAAGTAAAAAAAAAGACAAATAGTTCTAATAGCTTCCGATAGATGGCGGTGTGATAATCTTGTTAATAACAGGCGTTAAATACCCAGAGCGTTGACAGGAAGCAGCGTGTAAGATGCGAATTGTCGCGTACTGTTATTATTATATTTTATTTTAATGTCATTTCAACAGTACAGGATCAAAAGGTAGACTTAATGCTAAAAGCATTCACTACCAGTTAACTTTAAGGCAGTGACACACAATATTATTTTTAACTTGCTTTTACCTGCGACCTCTCTGGAACTTCCCACTATATTCGATCTCAAAACGTTCGACAGATATTCCATCACGAAGTTTTGAACTCTTCGAGCTCAATGCAACGTTTTAATGACGAAATCTAAGTATAATGTATTCAAAAGTTTTTTTTAATAATTTTTGAATTTGCAGCTGAACTTTCTTTGGTTTATAGAAATTTAAATGGTTTTTTACTTTTTAAATTGTCTTGTTAACGTGAATTTGCTGCGTTTTTGTATGGTTTAATATTTTTATTAGGATTTTGTTAGGACTTATTAGCCGATTTTGATAGTTTCCAGTGCTTAACACTTTTTTAGATACAAAACAAGTCCAGTATAACAAATTGTTTCAAAAAGTAAGTGAAATGTTATTTTAGGCAATTTCTTTAAAATTGTCGAATTTAATGCAATTTACAGTCTTAATAAAAAAAATCTGAGGTTATGTAACTGTCTTGAAAATTGTGGGTTAACCGATTTTGATGTTGTTGCCGCATTTAGCGCGATTATTCGATCACAACAATATAATAACTAACTACAAAATCAAAAGTGAAATTTTGAGTTTATGTGAAAGATAAATATTTCTTAAAATTTGCAATCAACGGTGTTTCTCGAACGATTTGAAGGATTTTGATGTGGTTTGCGGCGGCTTACGTGATTTTGTAAGCACAAAAACAATATTTATAAGCTATATAATTACCTGACTTAGCATTTCAAAGTTATGTAAAAATAACAACTTTCTAAAAATTTTGGTGAACGATATGTTTCGAACGAAACTGTTGATTTTCATTTGGTTTGCAGCAGTTGATGCAGTTTTTTTAAGTATTATTACATTATTGATATTACCAAAAATCAGCCCAGATATTCCGAAGGTAGGGCCATAATTAAAGCTATAACCATTTATTTTTTTAAAATTTTTATTTTCCAAAAAATAATAACTCTCCATGGTTTTCAGATAAAATATAGCCTAGATTGCTCCTGGGATTGCTTTATATCTTTTCAAGGAGTTTTATCACAATGGATTATGCCATTCCGAAAACAGCTCGGACAAGACAGCCAGACAGACATACAGAAATTTCAAAAATGGTAATCCATGTCGATAACCACCTGAGCTAGCCAGAATAAGCCAGTTATTTCGTTATTACAGATAGAGACTTTAATTTTATTTATATGTATAGATTATAAGCCATATAACGTTACTAATTTAAACCTACAAAAACCAAACCTAAAAATACTGAACTAAACTGTAATGATGACAGAACTTAGCGATTTCGTACCATTTTAGAAAATTAGCACAACATGTTTCTAGCTGGAACTGGAAATATTTCATAACTTTTCAGAGAGGTTATTCCAGAGGCGCGCAATTTGAACAGCAAACGAAGAATAAGAAACCTTGACAGAGAAAAGTGATAATGAGAGCAAGAGTCTCCGATAAAACCAAGCTGTCTATTTTGTGTGCCATGCAGGAACTCTGAATGAACTGAAACTTACGATTCTAGACTAAACAAGGGGTAAAATTAAAAATTTTGTTCAACCGACTTCAACATGAATAGAATGAGAACATCATAGATATGAGAACATCATAGCAATGCGCTTTATTACGCTTTATTAAGAATAACTCAAAACCTGGTCAAATCTTGAAAAAAAATATATTGGACCACATGAAAAACATCAGCTTTTAAATAAAAAAATCATCAAAATCAGTTCTCCTAGAAAAAAGTACTGACACATAAAAAATACAGTCGAATTGACAACCTCCTGCTTTTTTAAAGTCGGGTAAATAGAATCAAATGGAAAAAGTATCCTAACGTATCTTCGCTGACGAATAGGGACCCATTTTCAACTGAAAGAGGAAACGAAGAATATATGAAATCGGGACGGTACAAATAATAATTAGAGCAAGAGCCTCCAATAAAACGCAGCTACGTTTCAAATTATCCGGCTAGTGGTTCTAGACTAAAATAGAAACAAATTGCAGAAAGTAGTCCAAAGTGTCTTTGCTGAGAAATAGGAAGCCATTTTCAGCTGAGAGCGGAATGAGTAAACATGATCAAACATGCGAACGCGAAAGATAAAACGGAAACAGTTATTGACGACACAATTAATTTGTCCAGGAAGACCTCATTATGATCAGGATGACACCCACTGAAATGTTTTGAAAATAACGGATTTTCTTATTACTTGTTATCTTTTGTTAAACAAAATGTATAATTTAAAAAAAAAAACTGTATTTTTTGAATCATTCTCGATTTTTTTAATTAAATATTCTTAAAAAGAGTGTACATTCTTTAATTTTTTTTTAATTTTGCCAAACTGTAAGCCAGTTTGTCGGCAAACAAAACGATTGTGGACTGCAATGGATCCACGCATGAAAACTTTAGCTTATAAAGCTACTTATGATTTTGGAAAGATTCGTCATCTAATAGATGTGGCCACTGCTAGCTTAGCTTACTTTACTTTAGTTACTTTCACAACAACATTTCTTATAGTATTTCATTGTAGGTACATGCAGCCGACGTGGAGACTATGTTATTTTGCAAAAAATACATGAAATTTATGATCTGAGCTCTCGTTATTCTTTATGGGTACGGTTAAATAAATTATTGTTCTTACTTTTACACCAAAATTGATAATCCAAAATTAAGATTTACTAAGACACTTAACGACAGTAAGTTAAGTGATAGTTGCTTAATAGTATGAATTGAACTGCAAACAACTTAAAAACTGAAAATAATAGATTTGTATGCGCCATTTGCCTACTCTTAACACGAGCACTTTTGAGCTTACTTTGAGTGGGAAACGTCAGTATTAATAATGTTAAAAGTGTTACTAATATTATTTTAGAAAAACCATGTATGTCATTCATGGGACAATAAACATGAATATACCTAAGTTTCATATAATATTTGAAGCCTTTCCGAAAGGAAATTCAAAAACCCCATTAAAATTGTAATTTAAATGAATATTTTCATGACGAAGGAGCATGGACCGGTATTATTCCAGTTCAACACCAAGCTGTGTTTTGTGTCTTATCTATTGTTAATATGAATACATATTATGTAGATACACAGTAGGTTTTAGGAGAGGATTATAAGTCCCATGGGAAATTACAAGTGTGTTCAGTGAACAGTCTTAAGTTTAGTGGTTTTCTTTCTGGAAATACATTTCTATGTGTGACGGACTTGTGTATTTCCAGCTCGCTTACAGGTAGGTCCCTTTAATATGGTCAAATATTAATTTTGATATATCAGATGTAATATTAGATGTATGTAAATATTTTTATTCCTCAAACATGCAGATTTCTTCACGTTATATTCCTTTACCGTAGAGCACGTGGTAGAATACTGTGAACTTTACGGCCAGCGCTAATCCCTCGAGCTATCACAGTTAAGGTTGCTAAGTGCCACTAAGTTGTCAATTAGAAGCTAACTGTGAAGACAACTCCTAACTGGAGATGTAATATTGTGTGTAATGGTGGTTTAAATTTAAAACTAAGTTATGTCTCTTCAACAATTTGTGTATAGAAAGAAAAAGTTTAAATTTAAAATTCTGTTAAGTCTCTGTGCCGTGGAGAAAGATGTTGTTGTTGTTTATTTATTGTTCTATTTCTAAAATAAAGACATTACTAGTATTTATTTTCTTGAAAAATAGAATTTGAAATTGCGGTATCCTATAGTATCGCGGTCGCTTATTTCACTAACCGCCAAACCCGCTTTTGAATATATATTTAATGTCAAAAACATTAAATTACTTTAACTACTTTGGTGGTAGCATTCCTATTGCGCGTAGGACTCCATTTGGATAGATTCCTCTTACCTATTTTTGCCGACAAATAGCAGTGCGTGGACTGGTATGTTCCAGTATGAAGGGAAAGAGAGGTAGTGTAATTACAAGCTGGATTTGATTCTTAATCCACAAAGACGACAACGCACCAATAGTCTTCTTTCTTTAAAGTTGACTGCAGGTGTTCATGGATAGCAGTAGCCAGTTACCATGTAGGGTCATTTGTCACTTCACTTAACTTAACAATGGTAGAGCCAAGCGGTAGCTTTTGCTGTCGCACGGATGGGCCAGCTCGAACCGGGGTGGTACCACGACCTCACAGAATACCAGCGTGAAATAGAGGTTTACCTCTGCGTTGCGCTTGGTGAGTGCAGGTGGCCGGAGGCCCAATTCCCCCCCCCCCCCATCAACATGGTAGTGGAATTAAATACAAGACTACCCCAGGAGGGTACCAGCATCCCTGGAGAATCCCTCGCTGAGCATCCACGAACAAACTACTTCATTCCTGAGCGTGGGTGCTCAGGCTGCCCCGCGTATTCTGGGGGGGGGGGGGGGCAAAATTCCGCTCGTGACTAATGCTGCTCGGGGCAAGCGGAGCAATACAACCAAGGCGACCCCTGTCACGCTATCCGTGAATTTTTGCAACATCAGGGGACTTCATTCCAACCTTAACGCTGTCCATTACCATCTAGAGACGGCGAAGCCGGCCTTGCTCTTTTTAACCGAGACTCAGGTGTCCTCTCCGGCTGATACTTCATATCTCTCCTACCCGGGATACAAATTGGAACACTCCTTTGTGCCCCGGGCTGGAGTTTGTGTATACGTCAGAGAGCACATCTGTTTTCGACGCCTCGGCAGCCTTGAAGGTACGGACCTGTCCATCCTATGGCTGCGCGTAGACAGCGACGACCATCCCCGCGTCTACGGGTGCCTCTATAGGTCCCATAGCGGTAATGCCGACACAGACCGACTCATCGACCACGTCCAAATGGCTGCAGACTCCGTGCTACAACAGGTCCCATCCGCAGAGATCGTGATACTCGGTGATTTCAACGCCCACCACGCTGAATGGCTTGGTTCTCGTTTAACCGATCATGCGGGTAGATCTGTCTACGACTTTGCTTTGGCATATGGTCTAACACAACTGGTTACTTCGCCTACGCGGATCCCAGATGTGGAAGACCATGTACCTTCCCTGTTGGACCTTCTGCTGACCTCTCATCCGGACGGATATCAGGTCTCCGTCGATGCCCCTCTGGGCTCTTCGGACCATTGTCTGATCCGGAGCACGGTGCCACTCACGCTCCAATCGCAGTTGCGATCTACAGCTTGCCGCCGTGTTTGGCACTATGGTCAGCTGATTGGGACGGGATGCGGTCTTTTTTTGCATCCTACCCTTGAGGGCGGCTTTGCTTCTCGCCGGAAGATCCCAGCGTTGTTGCCGATTCTGTTGCTGATGTGGTACTTCAGGGTATGGAACTTTTTATTCCATCCTCTGTAGTGCCCATCGGAGGCAGATCCCAGCCATGGTTTGGTCGCTCCTGTAAAATAGCATCACGCTATAAGCAGGAGTGCTACCGGGCCTGGGCTGACGCATCAACGTCTTGGGATTTAAACACCAGCGCACTTAAAAAGAAGTATAATTCCGCCTCCAGGTCCTTCAAAAGCGTCATTGCCAAGGCAAGGTCTGAGCACATTGGCAGAATTGGCGAGAAGCTAGTTCGCCTTCCTTCGGGAACCCGTGCATTCTGGTCTCTCGCCAAGGCTGTCCAAGGGAACTTCTGTCAGCTATCCCTCCCATCTCTGCACAGAGAGGACGACTCGCTGGCCCATGCCGCAAAAGAGAAAGCCGATCTGTTGTGCTCTCTTTTTGCGTCTAACTCGACTCTAAATGACGGGGGGAACACACCGCCGACCATCCTGCGATGTGAGTGCTCCATGCCGGATGTGCGATTTACACAGCGCTCGGTTCGCAAAGCACTCTTCTCCCTGGACGTCAGCAAGTCGAGTGGGCCCGATGGAGTCCCTCCTATTGTGCTGAAGACGTGTGCTCCGGAGTTGGCACCGGTTTTAACGCGTCTTTTCCGGTACTCCTACTCCCAAGGCGTAGTCCCGAATTCATGGAAGACAGCTTTGGTCCACCCGATCCCTAAAAAAGGCGACCGCTCAGACCCGTCCAACTACAGGCCTATCGCCATCACCTTCTTGTTCTCCAAAATAATGGAATCCATTATAAACTGCCAGCTCATGAGGTACCTTGAGGATCACCAGCTGATCAGTGACCGTCAGTACGGTTTTCGTCGGGGTCGATCAGCTGGTGATCTTCTGGTCTACCTGACCCATAGATGGGCGGAGACAGTAGAGTCCAAGGGGGAGGCATTGGCCGTTAGTTTGGACATAGCGAAGGCCTTCGATCGGGTCTGGCACAAGGCGCTTCTTTCGAAGCTTCCTTCCTATGGGCTTCCCGGGAAATTGTGCAAATGGATCACCAGTTTCCTTGCTGATCGGAGCATCAAGGTCGTAGTAGACGGTGCATGCTCTGATTACAAGCCTATCAACGCTGGTGTTCCACAAGGCTGCGTGCTATCACCAACGCTGTTTCTCCTGCATATCAATGATATGTTGCTAACTGGTAGCATTCATTGCTATGCAGACGACAGCACTGGGGATGCCTTATATACCGGCCGTGCCAATATTTCTCGGGAAAACGTCGCCGAGTACCGGGACAAACTTGTGTCTGAAGTCGAGTCTTTGCTTAACAAAGTCTCGGATTGGGGCCGACTAAATCTAGTCCAATTCAATCCCCAGAAGACACAAGTTTGCGCGTTTACCGCTAAAAAGAACCCCTTTGTCGTATCTCCTCAGTTTCAAGGCACTCCCCTTGCTGCCTCAGCCAGTATCGGAATCCTTGGCGTCGACATATCGAATAGCGTGCAGTTTCGTGGTCACTTGGAAGGGAAGGCCAAATTGGCCTGTAAAAAGCTTGGCGTGCTCAGCAGAGCGAGACAGAATTTCATGCCGGCACATCGCTTGCAACTTTACAAAGCGCAAGTTCGGCCCCACATGGAATACTGTTCTCATCTCTGGGCCGGGGCACCCCAGTGCCAGCTCCTTCCACTTGACCGCATCCAGCGCAGAGCGATTCGAATCGTCGACGACCGAGTTCTTTCCGATCGGCTCGATACACTGGCACTGCGTAGAGATGTTGCATCTCTTTGCGTATTTTATCGCATCTATCACGGGGAGTGCTCTGAGGAATTGTTCGGACTAATTCCAGCCGCTCAATTTCACCATCGCACGTCGCGACAAAACTAGTGTTACCATCCATACCATCTGGATGATTGGCGGTCCACCACTGTGCGATTTAGAAGAAGTTTTCTCCCTCGCACAACTTCTTTGTGGAATCAATTACCACCAGCGAATTTTCCGAACCGTTACGACTTAGGAACCTTCAAGAAAAGAGCTTACACCTTTCTAAAAGGCCGGCAACGCATCTGCAATTCCCCTGGTGTTGCGGTTGTTCATGGGCGGCGGTAGTCACTTACTATCAGGTGAGCCGCATGCTCGTTTGCCCCCTATTCTATAAAGAAAAAAACTTTTATAAAGAAACAAGACGGAAAAGACTTGGTTTAAGTTACCGTAATATCCTTGCTATTCAAGGATTACGGTAAGGGTTTGTTTAAGCACACCGAAACCATAAACGGCCATTTATTCACTAATTCCATCAAAACAGGTTAGCTGTCAAACCGTCATCATTAACTACATGCGTAAGCATCATATTAGTCTGTGTTAACTACCGACATAATATGCTACAGTTACAATATTTGTTTTATTGTTTTGTCTTTGTCGAATAGTAATAGAACTATTTTATGATATATATTGTACATTATACAAGTAATTTATTACGTCATCTATCTTGCAAGTGGCCTGCTTAATGTCATAACCAATAATGATGTTATTCAAACTGTCCACAACATTTTGCTAACTAATCATATTCTAAAATACACCATTAAGAAAATGAAAATTACGTAATAGAGATTTACAAATAACCAAATACACATTTATCTAAGTGCTAGAGGCTCCATATGAATACAGAGCTCTTAAAGGATTACATCTATTATTTATAATAAAGCAGTGTAGGGGGTTAGTTTGTACATTGATATATTTTTTGAAAGATTTATTGTTGAAGATTTTTTGGAAATGAGTAGATGTTGTTATTAGCAGTGTTAGTAGTAGTTAATATCCCAATTTTATATCAAAATTTTTGTCTGATTTTTTGTCACTGTGTGTGTCCGACTGTTTACGTACGCTTCACGTGAAAACGACAAGCTACAATGGAATTATCTTTCTGTCAATCGGTTAAGTAGACCCAAGCTTTATTAATTGTTTTCTAAACTGTTACCTGGATATGTATTTAATTTAGAATACAACGTATCTTTGAAACCTTGGAATTGTTTAGTAGTAATGTTGTTATGATTACATCCGATTCGAGGCTATAAACATCTATTTTACGTTCGAGACCAGATCGATGAAGGTCAGCAGCGTAGAAGGTGCGTTATGTCAGGTCAGAAGACGGAAGTTTATCGACCAATTGGCCATATATTGAAGTTGCACCATATTAAAAGTACCATTCGCCGAGCACGTATGCATAGGTTTATAGATGTAAAGGAAGCGAGAGACGTGTGACAGGATTGTGCCAAATGGAAGTACGTAGTCTCTGCCTACTGGGTGACAAGCGTGAATGTTTAGTGTTTAGAATGTAGTATTTCTATTGCGATCGTCAATCCGCCTGCTAAACGTGAGAGATTAAGGCAAAGGAAGAGGCTCGTGTCTAGCCATGGACTTTTGCTGGTGAAACAGACGAATAATTACTACAAATATTAAGTATTAGAGTTATTATCGTCCTACAAGTAGGGTAAATGAACTTGTACTTCTGTTCGCCTTACTGAAGTTGTACAGATAGCGGGACGAATTTGAAGCTCGAACTTTAACAGCGCAGTTGTCGATTTGTCGATTACTTTGGTAAAGTTTAATGGGCCGAAGCAAGGGTTCCTTTGTGCGATTGATCTTTTATTCAGGCATCGTTTTTTTGTCAGATAGTTGAATTCGCTTGCTGTGCATTTACTGAAAAGTGCGCAAGTTTACCCCCACTGATATCGGTCTGTGCTCACGGATACTGTCGCTACCTATACCAATAATGTATCAAACTTGTACTAGATCGTTGCTTTCTTTTCTATTTCTTTTTTGAATTGAATACTTCTTTAAAATCGTTCTAATTTGAAAATCATTAAACAAAAAAGCAATAGTAAAAAGAGACAAACATATACATCTATATGCATCTCTAGGATATAGCCTGCGAGAGAATAAAATGTAGTGTTTCCTATTATATCTGTTTTCTTCTTTAGTTTCACTTCTACCGCGTGTGAACGGCACACATGTATTTTTATTTATTTATATAGAATAAGAATGACAAACGAGCATCCAATCTACCTCATGGTAAGTAGATGTTAGTGCCCATAGACATTTACATCTATTATATATATGTAAATATAGATGACGTTTACAGTAAAAAGGGATCTTTTCTTTCAAAGGAGACTGCAAGTGCCTTGTCACCTCTTGGGACTAGGATGAAATACCTTTTAGCCTGTAATTAAAGTGGCTTTTTATACATTTGAGACCGGAACACATCAGTGCAGGTACTGGTATTTAGTGACAGAGTTAGTAGTTAAGAGGGTGATACTTATCCAGACGGACTTCTAGACAGAAATGGAATCCTACCACCTGCCTACTTAAATATAAAAACTTTAAAGCAAAATCGTGGCTTGTAATTTAAAATTCATCCAAGAGAACATAATTAAATTGGTCAAGCTTCTAATTACTGCGATGTTGAAGAAATTGAAAATATATATTTTTTATTTTATTTTTGGTTATAAAATAAACAAAGAAAAAATAGCCTTTATTGACTCATGCAGGTACAATAACGTAAACGTTTAAGTAAAATGAAAGTTGGTTTTATATTATGAGCAAAATTTTCATCATCATCAACATAGTACTCCCCCAAGAGTTAACGAAAAGCATGTCCTGAACCATCTGCATCCGTCGACTTCTTGCATCTCTTACCAGGGCGTCACTATATCTAGTGGAGATCACCAGCAGGGGAGGCAGCATCCCCCTCTCCGGAGTACGAACCCGCCTCAACCGCCAACGGATTTATATGCTCTTCAATCGAATCGAAGTATCTTAAGTAAAAAAAAAAAAACTCGAAGTTGCCGAAGAAGTTTTGGAGGGATGTGGGCATAATACACATATTTATATCATAATGGAATGTACGCAGGCTTTGTAAAGATGCAGTTTGTGTGTTAAGGACAGCTTACTGTGTTTATGAGTTGAAGCGAAACGGCGATATATTACAAATTACGCCTATTTTGTAACAGCTTCAATGTGATGAGCAAAATTCATCAATCAAAATGGCAATTGTTAGATGAGTATCATAGGAATATCGCTCACGTAGAGTACGTAGAGAGTCGTGAAGAACACAGAGTCCTGGGGAACTCCTGCTCTGGTGGGTCTGGAGGAGGAGAAGGTCCCCTCGACGCGTACACGAAAAGAACGATTGACCAGAAAGTCCTGTGTGACTTTGACAAGTCTTATAGGCACACCTTTATGGTGGAGCTTACCTTGTCGATGGTCTTAGTCACATCGAAGAATAGAGTACCAGTATAAGCAGTGCGTCTGTACGAATTTGTGGCGTAATCTAAGATGTGCTCTGTGAGGCGGCGCACCTGTTGAACACATGAGTGTTTGGCTCAAAAGCCAAAAATCTACCGACATACAAACCGCCCTCAGTACTTATTATGCTTATGCGTATTCGTGGCTCTGCTACGGGGTTATCATGTGGGGAAATAGCACAGAAATTTCTGATCTTTTAACCCTACAAAAAAAACTAATTCGAATAATATTTAAGATACAAAAAGCTGCAAACAATACGTCGTCACACATAAAATACTTACCTTACCGTGCATATACATTTTGGAAATCTGCAAATTCATTAAAAAATACCCAGAATTCTATATCAAACGAGGAGAAAGCAATACCAAATACCAATTACGCCATAAAGAAATACTGACTCTACCTATATCTCGCCTTAAAATACATTCATCAGGTCCCTTCGTCATGTCTATCAAATTTTTTAACAAACTCGATCGTTTTGGTGTCGAATGAAGGAACTTAGTTGTGTTTAACGCTGAACCGTATGACTCATTAAGAGGTCGCTTTAATTCCCTATTTATAATTTTGTGATAAGTGAATCCGGGACATAGAATGTCGAATTTTGAACTACTGTCCTTACTGTGTCGGGTATCACGTGTTCGATTCTACGGTGAATGTGGAATTAGGCGAGTTTAAGTTAGTTAAATGTACAATGAAGCTAATAGACTGAAATAGTGACAAGGAAGAAAGAAATGGTCCAGCGGTGGAGCCGGCTGGAGCGATGCAGCATTGTGGGGCATCCTGGGACTCGACCGCTGCTGGTCGCCTAAGGTGGTCAAGGTCTCAGACATTTACACATCACTGAACACTACTTGCCATTCACCTTACACCCACTCACGGCCTGACCGAGCCTTGGTGCGAAGTTAGCTTCTGATACTGGTACGTAATATGTGTTTCTAGCATTCTTCCATATAGCTTAGTGTTATAGGAAATTCTTCCATGTGGCCAATCGGGCCGTAATCGGCCGTAATAAAAAATTAAATAAACTCATTCACGTGCTTTCAGACAGTAAAACATAACTTTTTAAAACGCTGTCATCTTTGTATTGAAATTGGAGGGCGTCATTTTGAAAACTTGCTTTATTAAAGAATTAAAATGATTAATTTTTGACAATTTTTTTTGTTATCATACAAAAATAAGCCCAAATAACCTAATGAATAAATAACTAAAATTTGCCGTAGGGACAGCAAAAATAGGTAAAATATCTGAAAACTAAAAATGACAAAAAAGATATGAATTTTTGTAGCCCCACACTGCAGAAAACACTAAAAAAAAATACAAAACAAATTATAACTCGAAAACTACAAAAATCGGATAATATACAAGGGGTTTTTCGGATACCTCTAGGTGTGGGGAATTAAAATTTTTCTTTTGGACGTCACTATTTGGACGAGCATGTATAATAAGTAGTATTTTCAGTAATTACAGCCCAACAAATCTGACTGTCACAAAGTATTTTTTTTTTTACAAAACAGAGACTATACAGCAATGGTTATTATAATATTCTTCTTATTATAATGTGTTTCCGTCCGATAACGATCTGGGTGTCTTCAAGGCAAGAGTGAATAGGCTTTTGTTAGGTTAAAACTGAATGATTTATTTACCATCTAGCGCCTTGAAGAGATTTGAACTAGAGAAAGTTATTTTTAAAGGGAAATTAATAGTACATCTTATTTCATTGTAATAACTTTAATCCAAAAACTCCCACTGTTTGTCTTGTTGTTTAGTAAAGAAGATTTTTGTTAAATAAGAAAACATTGACAATAAGTATAATTGATACGGTCCTGTAGAGGCGGCGTTAGAGAATCCACTACCCCATACCATTCCGTGGGTGTCGTGTGACGACAGTGGGAATAGAAACAAGTACTTAACCAATTTAAAAAAGGAGGAGGTTCTCAATTCGAGTGTATGTTTCTTTTTGTATGCATATCTTCGCATATATGATATATTCGCAGATTGTGAACCAATTTTGATGATTCTTTTTATATTAAATAGTTTATATTTTAAGGGTGGTCGGATATGAATTTTAAGAAAAAGTTTCACGCACAAGGGTAGCAAATAAATAATTTCTTTTTAGCGATTTGAAGTCGGTTTTTAAGTTTTGTTAAAAGTTATAATTATGGTCAGTCAAATCCTCTAGATAACATCTAATTACATCTATAAAATAAATTAATCCTCTAGACAACATCAAATTAATAAAAATATGCTATTGCCAACCTACATATCAAGCGAATCAACTATAACAAATGTCTTTAATAAGGCAATTTATGGGGAAGGCAATGTATGGGGAAGTTTCGCAGTGAGTTGCTAGGCTGTAATGAATGAAAAAAAAAAAACAAAGAATACGTCTGTTGAATGTAAGAAATATTTTTTAAAAACAAATTATATTTAATAGAATCAGGCGTTACTTTGCGGAAATCCATCTATCCAATCTATCCATCAAATCCTCTCTAGAGAGCGGTTGCATCGTCGATTTGTATAAAAGGCACTTGTTTTGGCTCGCCGCTCACTTAGCGGTTAGCCACCGTAGAGTCTATATCACCTGAGGATGCCTCGTGTAGAGGCGAAACACGTGTCGTATTATCGTCAGTGGTGTGTCTTGCCTAGTGTAGTGGTGTTGGGAGTAGCGGTGCTGGGATTAGTGGTGATGAGGATAGTGCACGCTATTGAGGGAGGGCGGGAGGTGCTTCTTCATACTAGGTAAGACACATCATTTTATTTTATAACGCGAATATTTGCGAAGTAAATTTTTGTAAAAACTTTTAAATTATATTTATTTGCAATGTGCTCATGTATATATTTAATACGATACCAAACACTTTTATATTGCCGTCTTTTAGGTCGTAATTTTTGATAGTTCATGTCCGCCGTATTAGTTTTATGCTGACGTATGCTGACATCGATTAAGATTTCATTTTGTAGGCGTTACGGGTGGGCATAGACTTTTAGTATATTTATTAAAGTAGAAAGGGACAGAGAGACTTAGAATATACAGGCGTATAGATCACCTGACAGCCCGAAAACACAGAGTAAAGAGTAAGGCTGAAAACGCATGACTAATTTTGATTTGTAATTGCGTGCGTTAGCACTGTCATATGTTACATTTTACTTACAAGGACTATCGAAATATGATTGTTAAGGAAGCGGTAAAAAGATTTAAAAAAATAGTTTAGTGCACAAAATTGAATAACTTCAAAAATTAACTGAATTTTTACAAATATTCATATAACATGTTCCTGGGAATTATCTGAACCTACCTGCCTTTTGTTGGATTTTAATTCAAATGTAAAAATTTCAGGTGACTATCGATAAACTTAATCGGGGCAGACGCCCCACTAACACGCGACAGTGGCGCTTCAAGAGCATTATTAAATATAGTATATCTAACCACGCTAAAAGTTTTATCATTGCGACATGGGAATATAATCCGAAGCTCCGCGCAACCCCTTGGGGAAAATAGCGTGATGCGTGGTGAAGTAAGGTTACACATTTTTTTGATTGATAAATAGATACTTAGTTGGATTCATAATGGTTTAAATAGGATAATCTCAATATTTTTTGTCTTTAATGTACTACAGTTTTATAATATAAAAACCTATCTCTATTTTTATCTAAAGTTTTGAAAGTTAAATTTTGGAAGTCTTATTATACTCAATATTATACTTACTGGTACAAATAATGTAGAAAGGGCTCCCTGTAATAAAATTATTTCTATTCTCCTTTTTTTATACTTCTCAAGTAAATGTTTGCTGCAAATTGTTAAGTTTTTCTTTTGACTCCAACCCGTCCAATTAACCTTAACCATTTTTTCTAATTATAGAACCCGTAGGTAATCTGTTTGACAACCGGCAAAATAAAATTACATTTATAGAACGCAAACCGAGGATTTATTTTCTTATTCTGTGGACAAGTCTGTCAATTCAATATAAACATTCAAGATAAATATCGACATTAATTTTGATATAATGGAGTCAATTCCTAGCGTACATGTAAAATATTTTGTATAAAAATGTATTTACCAAATTCTTGCAAATTATCAACAACGTGACTTTTTTCTTTGCAAAATATCAAAATTAACAAAATAATTGAAAAATTCTATATTTTAAACAGTATATAACATAAATTTTAACCAAAAAATAAACGCGTCATAACATTGACGACGTTTTGAGAATTTACCTGTGAAATGTGCAATCCATTCCATCCATTACAGCCCTTCACAAGTCCACTGCTGAACATAGGCCTCCCCCAAAGAATGCCACAAAGCACGGTCCTGAGCCACCTGCATCCATCGACTTCCTGCATGTCTTACCAGGTCGTCACTCCATCTCGTGGGGGGACGCCCTACACTTCGCCTACTGGTACGAGGCTGCCACTCGAGAACCTTTCTTCCCCATCGGTTGTCGGTTCTTCGAGCTATATGGCCGGCCCACTGCCACTTCAGCTTACTAATCCGTTGGGCTATGTCGATTACTCTGGTTCTACTGCGGATATCCTCATTCCTAAGTTTATCACGCAGAGAAACTCCGAGCATAGCCCTCTCCATAGCTCGCTGAGCGACCTTGAGCTTTCTCATACGGCCAGCAGTGAAGGACCACGTCTCAGTTCCATAAGTCATCACTGGCAACACGCACTGGTTGTACAATTTCGTTTTAAGGTTTTGAGGTATGTCTGACGAGAAGACGTGTCGTAGCTTCCCGAACGCTGCCCAGCCGAGTTGAATCCGTCGATTGACCTCTCGGTCGAAGTTGGACTTACCTAGTCGGACTATTTGTCCCAGGTAAACATACTTGTCAACAACTTCGAGGTTAGTGTTCCCAACAACTACCGGCATAGGTGTGACATGGACATTAAACATGATCTTTGTTTTGTCCATGTTCATCTTAAGACCTATCCGTTGGGAAACACTATTGAGGTCATTGAGCATAGTGCTTAGGTCCTCCAGCGATTCTGCCATAAGGACTATATCGTTGGCAAATCGAAGGTGAGTGATGTACTCGCCATTGATGTTGATACCGTATCCTTTCCAGTCCAGAAGCTTGAAAACGTCTTCCAATGCAGCGGTGAAGAGTTTCGGGGATATGACGTCACCCTGTCTTACACCTCTCTGCAATTGGATAGGTTTCGTACTCTGGTTCTGTACTCGGATAGTCATCGTAGCCCTACTGTACAAGCACTTCAACACTTCGATATACCGACAGTCAACTTGGCACCGCTGAAGGGACTGCAGCACCGCCCAAATTTCGACGGAATCAAAGGCTTTCTCATAGTCCACATACGCCAGACATAGTGGCAAATTGTACTCTTCGGACTTCTGTACAATTTGCCGAAGGGTATGTATGTGGTCTATGGTGCTAAAGCCCTTTCGGAAACCGGCTTGTTCGGGAGGCTGGAAGTCGTCAAGTCTGCGCGCGAGACGATTCGTAATGACTCTCGAAAACAGCACGTAGACGCGGCTCAGAAGGGAAATCGGTCTGTAGTTCTTCAAGAGAGCGTTGTCACCTTTCTTGAAGAACAAGACCACCGCACTTCTGCTCCACGCCTCCGGTGTAATGCCACCATGGAGGACGGAATTAAAGAACTTCTGAAGGACTTCAAGTACCGGTTTTCCACCCGCTTTCAGAAGCTCCGCTGTAATTCCATCCTCGCCTGGAGCCCTACCGTTTTTAAGGTGCTGGAGAGCCATTCTAATCTCGCTCAGACTGACGTCCGGGATATCTTCGGAATAGTGTCGGATGAGACTCGCTCTTGGATCGTTACTCACACTTGCGTGTGGCTCCAACGATGACGTGTACAGCTGCCCATAGAACCTCTCAATCTCACTCAAAATCTCAGGTGTCCCGGAAACGATGCAGCCACATTCTGTCTTCAGCTTTGACAGTTGGTTCTTTCCGGCAGACAGATCTCTGGCAAAGACTTTGGAGCCTTGGTTCCGCTCGATCGCTTCTTCAATACGAGCTGTATTGAAGTTGCGTAAGGCCCGCCGCATGCATTTGGAGATCTGTCTGTTCAGATGCCTGTATGCTGTCAAGTCTGTTGAAGAATGTAGCTTCATCTCCCGTCTAACAGCCATGAGATTAAGAGTGTGATCGGAGAGTTTTTGTGTTCTTCTGCGGTGGGTCTTGCAGAACTTAGCTCCGACCGCATGGACAGTTTCCACGAGCTTGTCATTCATATCGTCCACTTCATTGCAGTCTTCTAGGCACTGAAAACGGTTTTGTAACTCGAGCTGAAAGGTTTCGGGACTTTGGAACAAAGCACGAGGGGGACGGAGCGTTGACTTCATTAGACGAGACCTCTCCAACTTAACGTTAAATGTGCAATAATCAGGATTATTTCTATTATTAACACCACAGTCGTTCACAGAACAAGTAACCATTTTGGAAAATAGTTACTAAAAATAACCACTATTACACTCTAAAAAATTACAGAATATATACAAGCTCATTTCTTGCGTGCCGACTTGTGCCGATCTGTCATTCAAAATCGGTTATAGGGGCTACACATGATCACTTTTAACTGTCAGTTTTGACTGACCGTGAAAGTGAAAACTGAGTGTGTATACGATGAAAACTGTCAGTTTTTTTTATTATCAGTTAAAACTAATTATAAAGTGTTGATACATATTTTTTAACTGAAATGACGGAACTGATCAGTTAAAACTGTGCGTGTGTAGGCGGTGTTACAGAGTCAAAAGATTTGGTATCCTTTTCTATCTTGTATTTTTGCCATAAGGAATTTTTTTCTCCCTTGCACACTATGTCTATGATCTTTAAAATTATGGGATCTGTCGTAGTCGTAAATCATAATGTTTTCACACATCGATTAAGGACTATATGTTTTCGGGTTTCACACGTTAAGCTAATCTGCTATGAAAACAAGCCAATTAAAATGATTAATTTGTATTAACGTGCTCAGGTAAAATCCCGCCTTTGCCCTAAAATATTTGCTTAATATTTCCCGGCTAAATTAAAGCGTGTTGTATAACATCTATAAACACTTCGAAATATTTTTAATAAAAGGAACGAGATTATGAAAAAGTAATTTATCTAATATATAAAAAATAATTTTTCTATGTTCGTATTTTATGCGCTGTCATGCCGTTCATCAGATTGCGCAAAAATATTGCTTGCACTTGCGAGAAGATTATAGTACAATTGAATTACAGTAGGTGCCTAGATATTTATTTGAACGTCCTAATATGTCATTTAATTTTAATGAATGTAGATCATGACATAGACATATTGGAAACGTAATTTAAAGGCATTAGCACAGGATTATATACTAGGCGGTAGGACTCTTTGTCTGCCTTGAAGTCCTACTAGGCAGGGCTCGGAAACGTTATTAAAAATAAGTCCGTGGGCTGAAATTAATACTTACTAATAAGCGGACAGAAGTAAATTTTTCAACTTGAATTGAATATTTAAAAATCATCACCATTATCATATATCATACACAAGTCCAATTAAACATTGCCTTCTCCCAAGTAATGTCATAAAACACAGTCCAAACATACGTGAATCCATCGACTTCACCGACCCACATCTCTTTCAGATTTAATGAACAGCTTTGACAAAAAAGATCAATGTTTAATTAACACATAATGACTCATTAATACTTTGTCGATATCCGTAACAGGAAGCGATATAAAATAGAATATCCAATTTGATACTAAATAAGCGGAACGTCTTCTTACAAGAAAATTCTACTGATATTATTGCAAATGTAATCATTATTAATATTACCTTGTAAGCGCCTGAATAAACGCAAGATTCATTCATCAGTTTTGCACAGATGTTTGTAGCAGGCGCTCGTGCGTCCAGTTTTAAAAATTACCGTACAACCGTACAATAATGTGCCAGGTACACATGGAGCTAGTGGTGTGCACACATGGCTTCAGTATTTAAGTGTGATTGTGTATCTTGTGTACTATAATGTAGTGAAAGTGTCTGTGGGTGCGTATGTGATTTTAAATGAGAGGATTACAGAAACTATAATCTATCTTACTATTAAAAATTTATCAAGGTAAGTAGCAATTACTAATTAGGCTTAACAAATTGTATTTATTATAGTTCAGTATAATTTTGCATACTATCTTGTTTTATATAAAGGCTAATACCAAGAGTTAACGAAAGAGTTAACTCGTCAACTCTCTCGAACATAGGTTTCCATCATAGCTTTGATTCCTAATTCAGTAGCTAACAAAAGTACTACACAAAAGTTGACATGTGTAAGACACACACATAACTATGGTTTATAAGTTTATGTTCATTTAAATTAAATTCTTAACATAAAAGGGGGGGGGGGGGGGTTATTATCATATTATATTATATAAAAGACAATAGCTATCAATTTAAATAAATGCTAATGTAATGTACCTAGATATTCAAACGATTAGTCAAAGCATTGCATCAGTTCTAGCTCGTTTAAAACAAAATACAATAGTAAATGTAGGGACATGATATATAAAATATATTTTAATGATGTTAAAAATTAATTAGATAAAATTATTTAATAATTTTACTACGCTGATAATTTTTTTTTCAACATTTGCGCAAAGTAGTTTTTACGTGGTAGAGCCAAGCTGTAGCTATATTACTAGTATAGTTGTAGCACGAATGGTTCGGCTCGACCGGGGTAGGACCACGCTCTCACAGAATACCAGCGTAAAATAGCAGCCAAACACTGTTGTGTTTCTTATGGTGACTGTAGAGAACCGGAGACCTTTTTTACTGCAAACGAGGCATTCCATCTCCGTCCTCACGGGTGACAAAGCATCAGCATTTTGATACGTTTTTTTTATAGAATAAGGGTGACAAACGGGCACACAGTTCACCTGATGGTAAGTGGTTGCTGTGGCCCATAGACATCTACATCTATCTTCGTTTGTCACCTTTATCCTATAAAAAAGTAATGCCTGATTTTATTAAATGTAATATATTTTACATACAAGAAGGTTGTTCAAAAGTAAATACCTAAATACGATTAGTACAATGATTATCACATACCTAATAATGAAATGAAAATGAAGAACGGTCAGTGACAGCACAATATGTATTTATTCATTTAACCGTTCATGATCATCACTGTCAATATGCAGGCTCTGCTTATGCCATAGTTACAACTATAACTATAATATTTTTTATGGACGAAGTTATAATATATAGTTTATAATGATATGCTCAATAACTCTTAATCACTTTTTACACAACTAGTATAAGTTAGTGTGACAAATGAGCACACCTGCGTTTTTTTTAAACTGAAGTGACAAACGAACTTGCATTCCACCTGATGGTAAGTGCTTACAGCAGTCCATAGACATCTGCAGGCAACTTCAAACAAAGAAGTCTACTGATGCGATATTATAATACTGGCTCTGTGTACTCTAAAGAACGGAACTGAGCTGTGAAAGCATTACTGTTGAGCAGCAGGTAAGAGTATCTACCCAGAGTGACCCTAGGCAGAAAGAAGTCCTAACACTTAGTAAAATCTATTTTTCTATATTTAACTAACAATAAAGATACGTTGTCACCTCAGAGGGCCCCGTTACCACTAAGAAGGGTCGCCAGTTCTTTTCAGTACCATACGAAACAGCAGTCTACCTGTAATAGCCTACATAAGTTTAATCAGAGGACACAGCCCCTTCATTACTTTTAGGGTTTGAGTGCAAGTAGGAATTCGTCGTACAGTAGGTCATCACGATGATTTCATTTATCGCCACGTGATAAATCAGCTCTTAAAATTGCAATTAACAATTTGATTGATACCGGAGGGAACACAATTCGATTTGCTCGCGTCCGACGATATTTTTTAGAGGAATTAGCTATCAACTTTACTGCCGGATTTATTTCATCGCTTCTTACTTTTAACTTGCAAATATGTCACACGGGTCTACTTGTTCCAATATCCAATATTTCTGTAGAGGCATAGGTCATAAGCAATATTTTCCAGTGACAAAAAACAGAACCTCGCGTTCAACATTCATTAACTTCGCGATTTATTGGTTTGTCATTTATTTACATAATATATATTTTACATAAGTTTTAAGTACACTAATGAATTATATTAAAAGTATCACTTTATTTATATGCATAAACATTACTATTAAAATTTACTTTTTAGTCTAGAGGTAATAATAACATAATGGCGCCTTGTTGTATCAAACATCTCGCTTTATCTGGAGATTAAACTAAATACTGTTAGTATTTTAAACTAACTGCTGTCGTTATTTTATATCTTCTTGTTTATTATTAGCTCCTAAAACACCACAGCTAGAGATGTACCTCTCCCGTTGTGGGAGGTGTTTGCCTTAATCGTCAGCCTGCACGCACGCACCTGGCTTTTTCCGCAGTTCCCTCTTATGACGCCTAAGCGACGAAAACGGGTGATAGATTCTTCTACGCCACCAAAACGCGACAAACTTTTATAAAGGAAGTTTAAGCGCGACTGCTGGCCATGAGGTCTCGGGTTCGAATCCCGGGTCGGGTCAAAATCAGTTGTTGGACTTTTCTGTCAGGAAATTCTCAGAACCGAATAGGCCGTCTTCGTATTACCCCCATGCCTCAGAAAGCACGTAAAGCCGTTGGTCCCGCGCCTGAACTCTCTAAATATATAGGGTGACAAACGAGCACACAGTCCACCTGATGGTAAGTCGTTGTTGTGACCCATAGACATCTACATTTATCCTCAATAAAGAATCAAAATGCAGATGCGTCGTCACCCGTGAGGACTAATATGGAATGCCTCTTTGCCTTTGCCTCGCCTTCCAGTAAAACGGGTCTAGGTTATCTACAATTAACATACGAAATACAGCAGTGTCAAGCTGCCATTTTACGCTGGTATTCTGTGAGAGCGTGGTCCTTCCCCGGTCGAGCCGACCCATTCGTGCTACAACTATACTACTAATACAGCTGCAGCATGGCTCTACCACGGCAAAAAAAAATCTAACTACGAAAGTGAGACAATTAAGTATGCGCCTGTGCTTGCGTACATACTCAGGCACTAGATTCCTGTCATGCGCAGATGGCTAGTCTCCGTTAAGACTGGACGCCGTTACGGAAATTCGGTTTCAAAGTACTAATAAATGTCTATCAGGATATTGGTACTTTGCAACAACAGTGTGGCTACTGGGGCGTGAGGTGTCTGATGTCCCAATTTCATAGTTACCGCGGCTGACTTCAGCTTAAAAATAATGTTATTTCATATAAATGATATGAAAGCCGTGGTAGCACAGATGGTTAGCGCTCGCTGTAAGCTTCACAGTACTCGAGCAACCTGGGTTCGATCCCCGCCGGCACCAATGAGATTGTTAATTGCAATTTTAAGTGCTGATTTACCACGTGCTCTGGTGAAGGAAAACATTGTGAGGAAACCTGCATGTCTGAGAAATAAGAAAAAAATAAATATTATATATAATATTTCGAAGACATGTGAAGTTCTCCAACACGCATTAGGGCAGCGCGGTGGATAATTCCTTGCCCTAAAACCCTTTCAGAAATGAGAGGAGGCCTGTTCCCAGCAGTGGGACGTAAATAGGCTGCAACTTTACTTTACTATATGAATGATAATTTCGAATTACTTTACACTAGCAAAAATTCTTGTAAAAAAACTTTTATTATAAAAACAAGAGGTGACGTCTTCGAATAACAAAGTTAATTAATAATAGAAAGCAGAAAGCACGGCCTTTACAATCGCTTCTAAATTAGGGTTCTCAAGTTCAAATGACACCAATTCGAAAAAAACAAGTTACAATAGAAATAATTCTTAAAGAATCATTCTATAAAGTTTCTCCTCATATTCTTCTTCTAGTAGTTACGCTTTCATATTTTTGTATATCTTCTGTATAAATAAAATGATAGAGGATTGCAATTGTGCGCGCATCACGGAAAAATTAGTGGATAGATCTCAATAAGGTTTACTAAGTTTTATTTCTTAGCACCTGGCCCTTACCTGGCGATATCTTCATTTAATATAAAGTTTTAAATGTTTTAAGAAAAAACGATTACGTGTTCAGTGATGTGAGTAAGCAACGCGGATGAAGTCGCGGGTATCAGACAGTCCGTAAATAAACTGCGGTAAAGAGCTGCTAAAAAATGCAGCAAAACGCAATTTGCACTAATATTATTTAAAAAAAGTGAACAGTGCTCTAAAAATTACGATCCGTCTGTAAATTTGCCTTGTTTATTCACCACGAATGGCAATAAATTGAATGAAAACCCCTCATAAATTAGAGGAGGACAGCTCAGCTGTGGGATGTACGAGTATATAGGCTGTAACTTTATAAACTTTTATGCCTCCTCTACACTACTCGCGAAGTAACTTTGACGAAGTGCTCGTCGAAGTCGATCACAGTCCGAAGAACGTGACTACACACTCGTGCTACTTCGCGAAGAACTCAGTCGTCTTGAGTCTCCCGCACACTTAACATGAATAACGTTCAAGAGGCAGTTGCTATATGTACCTAATTGTGTGAACAGTACGACGTGAATGCATTAACCATAGGTAAATAATTATATAGAAAGGTACATATTTAATATTTATATATAAAAATATTAATATATAACTGACGTATGCTGCGTAGTGTACTGAGACGCTTCGTGTAACTTCGGGGTACTTTGCGAAGTCCTTTGACTCTGGCGCATAAAACCGACAGCGAATGAAAGTCGCCCGAAGCGGAGCGAGGTTGCACGAAACAAATCTAAGTACCTCTCTACACTATTCTCGTCGCCCAACTTCGATCAACTTTGCGAGTAGTGTAAAGGGGCCATTACAATGACTACCCCCAATTCCTATAAGTTTTATTTCCAATATTTTACGCCCGGTCAAAATGAGATAATTATACCGTCATATGTCAGAAGACATAAGATATTTTTGCCATATCTCATATACGGCTCTTACGACATACACAAGACGAAATGGGGTGATTGACTGATGTATGAATGGATGAATTTGATTTACTTGACGCGTGAAACAGTCCAATCTATCCTGGATTTAAATGTGTTGGCATTTTTTTTCAATTTCGTTTTGGGTGACCTGACATACAAAAGGATATGAATGTATGTAAAGGATGTGAAAACTAAAAAATAATATTCCAAAAAATAAACAAGCAGTGTACATTTTCCGTTTAGAGGCGAAGATAAAGGATCTACTAAGCCATGTCGTCTCGTGGGTGTCGTAATAACAGAAATAATTTAAAATTAAGAATTTCGTACAACCGACTTCAATGTAAATTATTCAAAATAACTCAAAAGCTATTGATTAGACCTTAATCAAATTTATATGGGACCACATGTGAAGCACCAGCTTTCAAATAAATAAAGAATTGTCGAAATCGGTTCACTCAGTAAAAAGTTATGAGGTAATACACAAAAAAATATACAGTCGAATTGAGTACGTCTCCTTTTTGAAGTCGGTAGAAAAGTAAAGAAGTGCGGTAGCCAATACGGCCGTCAAGCGGCACAACTACGGCAAGTACGATCTCGAACAAGACCTCTCCTCATAGGGTTACCTCTAGGGTCTCCTATAGGAGTCGTATATATTTATATAGGGAGACGCCTATGTTCAGCAGTGGACTTTAGATAGGCTGAAATGAATGATGCATTAATTAATCTATTTCTTACGCATAAGACATATCTTATAAAGTTACAGCCTATATACGAGTACGTCCCGCTGCTGGGCACAGGCCACCTTTCGCTTTTGAGAGGGTTTAAGGGTAAGGAAGTTTCAGAATGAAGTTTCTAATGCGTGTTGGTGAACTTCAAATGTTTTCGAAATATTTTAATTTTTTATTTCTCAGACATGCACGTTTCCTCACAATGTTTTTCCTTCACCGCTGACCGCTTGGTAAAATTAGCATTTAAAATTACATTAAATGAAACTAATTTTTACGGATTTTATCGCGTTTAATTTAAATTTTTTATTCCCGATGTTTCGGGTGCTTTACAGTACCCATGGTCAATGAGGTGGTTGACGCCCCGATTTCATAGTTAGCCCGGCTACTTTCAGTTTTTGAATATTAATTTTTGGTACGATCTGCGCAGAATGAGCTAACAGTATCATGAAGTCTTGCAGTGGTATGCTTGGGTTTGGATTAAATTTTATTAATTATAGGATCCCAAGCAGATGGCAGCACCCATCCATCTTCTCTATGGAAATTAGGATATTTTTTAATTTCAATAGCCTCGCGAATCATCCTTGGTAGGAATCGCTGTTAATTTGCGAGGATTTGTGGTCTATCACGATTTTGAACATGTTCACATACTGAAGACTTCACGGAACGTCGGTGCTTCAAGTCAGCTATATGCTCTTCGTTATCTCGTGATATCAGCCCTGCGGATTCAATTGCCGCACACAACAAATATTTATTCAATATTCTATTTATATTTCATCCTCCACTTAAGCTAGAAAATGTTACCCTTTGCATATCCAACTTCGCGGACTGCGATACTTTTGATCAGTATTACTCGTACAAGCATAAAGTATACTTATCACAGCCTTTCGGTCTCATTATTACTTTTTGTAACTTATTGTCTTGTAACTTAAGCACCTACTGTTTATAAGGAATCAAATTTATTTTATTAATTTCTCCGATTTTAGTTTATAATTTTTGAATGTGAGGTGTTTGATGAAAAATGTCGAAACTACAAAAAAAGTGAAAAAGGAAAGTTACAGCCTTTATAGTTCCCATAGCTGGGCACAGCTCTTCACATGTAATGAAGCATTTACGGACGTTGACGGACTTCACATATCCTCAAAATATAAAATATACCTCAAACACATACACTAACATTTTCTTTCACCACTGAGCCCGTGGTAAGTCAGCACTACAAATTGCAATATTTCAATTTATGGCAAGCGCCCAGCCCCTGAACTACCCCAGATACAGTAAATGTCTTGTAATAAAAATGTATATGTCTTTTTACAGAATAAGGGTGATAAACGAACGTACAGTCCACCTTATAGTAAAAGGATGCTGTGACCCAAAGCGGCTTACACATATCGTCGATTAAAAATTCAAATGTAGATGCGTTGCCGTAGGACTAAGATAGAATATCGGCTCCGTGGCGCAGTGGTTTAGCAATGAGTTGCTGCGCTGGGGGCCGTGGTTTCGAATCCCGCAGTATTTGTATGGCCTACAAATACGAGTAACTGTTCTGGGTCTGGATGTTTGTCCTTGTACAACTTGTGTTTGTAAACTGCCTCCACAATACATGAGAAAATCCTAATGTGGAGGTAACGTTTTAAAAAAATCGAATATAAGAAAAAAATGTCTCGTCACTAATAAAAAGGATCTCTGGTTCTCTACACTCACGATACGAAACAAAGCAGCATTATGCGGCTATTTAACGCTGGTATCCCGCAAGAAGAGTCCGTCCCTTAAGATGCAAGCCGCAGCTATAACATAACTGCAACGTGGCTCTACAACGTTAAAATTGCTTTAGAAATAAATAACTTGACGATCACTACTGACAGGAAACGAGATCCTTTGGAGAATACGAACGCTGAAAGTGTAATATAAATAACGGTAGCTACAACCGCATAATGCAATTCCGATACGGGTGTCTTGTTATGATACACTTTGTCTAGGGTTACAAAGACGTTACGACTGAACGTATGTTGTTAAATGGTATGAGCAACTTCCTTTTGAAAAGGATAACAATTGCAGGGCAGGACTTGCAGTCTGCAGTATTAGTAAACTTATAAAATATAATAGAATATTTTTTATTCGATATAGATTATAAATAATTGTTATTGAAATTTAACTTTTTCACTAAACTCTATTGACCTCTGATTTCTTTTTTTTGGTGCGGAAAAAAGCCCTGAGCAAAACCAGTAAGAAATCCAACGGGACTTTTTTTCCACAGTAACATTATACAAAATACACAATAAGAAACAGCTTGGAAGCGATCACCTCATTCCCAGGGGTTATTATCGAACATGTAATCATTTATATTATAATAACCTTCTCTATAAAGTCTTTGTTTAATAAAAAAAAGTCAACTTTATAATAGAGACCTTGTATATTTTCTGGAACTTCGTTGTCATAGTGTATACATAGCTCAATTTATGACTCACTGACGCTGTGGAGTCTAGTAACTGGTATAACTAGCTTGTGTTTGTTCCTGGTGTTTACAGAGTGTATGTCACTTTTTATATTATAACTCTGGGGGTGGCGCGGTGAAATTTTTGGCTACACTATCAGGTTACCATCAGTTGGGAAAGTAGTCTAATACAAATGCCTACCATAGGTAAAAAAATGGTGTGTGACCACGAAAGCCCAAAAATAGTTTATACATTACTACGTGGTAGCATATTCCATCTATCCATCCATTACAGCCTATTAAAGTTCATTGTTAAACAAAAGCCTTCTCCATAGAATGCCTCATGATTTTTCCGAAGTTGCCAGGTTTTGCCACGAGTTGTAATCAGGAAGTGTTTCATACCCATGGGATGTTATGTGGTAGTAGAACTTTTTTTATAAAGTTACTAGCGTTCCGCCCCGGCTTTGCACGGTTTTCTGTATCTCGACAACCGCGCCACCTACCGAGTACAATTATGATTCTAAACCATTCTCGAATCAACTTTATCAAAGACACAACATTTCATCAAAATCAGTCCAGCCATTTAGGAGTTCAGTCATACAGAATAATTATATATAAATATTGTGGAAAATTGGCACACAGTCCACCTAATGGTAAGTGGATGCTGTGGCCCATAGACATTTACGTTTATCCTCGATTAAGTAACAATTTACAGATTCGTTGTCGTTCCTGAAGACTAAGATGGCAAGCCTCGTTTCCAGTAAAAATGGTCTCCGGTTCTCTACACTCACCACACGAAACACAGCAGCATTAAGCTGCTATTTTACGCTGGTATTCTGTGAGGGCGTGATCTTTTCCTCGATAGAAACGACACATTCATACTACATCCACAATACAAGTGCAGCATGGCTCTACCACGTACGCGTAATTGTTTACATTTAATCTAAAACTGTTATTTGTACTTCCACAAATAGCATATCGATACGTTTACATATGTAGTAAATGTAATAACCAACGGCTATACGAATTGGACTGTAATTTACTCTCGCCTTTTTGACTTCGGTCTAGAATTTTATTTCTTACTAGCGACCCGCCCTAGCTTTGCCTGGGTGAAATGTATAAATGTGGCGTTATTTGTTTTATTAGATTTAAGGTAATGAAACACCATTTCCTTAAATCAATTTATACGTGGTAGAGCCATGCTAAGCTATGTTAGTAGTATAGTTGTAGCACGAATGGGTTGGCTTGACCGGGGAAGGACCACGCTCTCACAGAATACCAGCGTAAAATAGCAGCTTAACACTGCTGTATTTCGTATGGTGAGTGTAGAGAACCGGAGACCCTCTTTACTGGAAAAGAGGCATTCCATCTTAGTCCGCACGGATGACAACGCATCTGCGTTTTGATTCTTTATTGAGGATAGATGTAGATGTATATGGGTCATAGCAACCACTTACCATCAGTTGGACTGTGTACTCGTCTGTAATATTTTCCAAAAAAAAAAGTCTCTATGTTCTTCAGATAAAATATAGCTTATATCACCCCTAGCATCGCTCTCTACCTGTTAGTGAAGTTTCATTACAATCGGTTCAGCCGTTCAGAAGATTAGCCCGGACAGCCAGACAAGCAGACGAAAATTTTAAAAATGATTATTCATGGCTTAATGTTATTCAAATTACACCCTCAGTTTAATATACGGCAGTTATTTTGATATTACAGATAGACACTTTACACTTTTATTTATATGTTATATGTTATATGTTATATAGATAAGGAAATTCTTTAAATAATTTACTTATACGCAGTGGTTTAGAAATTAAAGGGTTGCGGCATGAGGGTCGTTGGTTCAAATCTCGCACTGAAGAAATATTTTAATGGCCTACAAATAGTTGTTCCGTGTCTGGATGTTTGTCCTTGTGAAATTTTTGTACGTAATCTGCGGAGATAATCTTAGTGTGAGAGTAACGCTTAAAAAATTACGTTAAGTTACCTGCAGTGTTGGTAACGGTATAGACATTGACCATTAATTTTATTGTATTACTACAAGAGTAAATAAAAGGAACATACAGCTTCATACCACCGCGCGAATCGGTTGCACTACTACAAGCACGCGGGGCATGTGTGTGTGACCACTGGTCGCTTGTCGCATACGCGGCGAGACTGGAAAAAACCAGTTACGCTGGCACAGCCAGTGGACAAAAATCTCAGGGTTAGTGCGACTCGCGTTGTTTGTTTTGTTAGTTGCAAGTTTGAATATTTTAAAGTAAAAACGTGGTATTATTAATAATAGTTGTTTATTGTACTGTGTGTATGAATAATATTAAAAAATAAAAATATATCATACTTTAATTATCCCAAGGAGTACAATAGGTAAATAAATATTTGATTATTACTTTTTCAATGTAAAATAAAACTGTACTTACGTTAAGAGTTCTGAACAACCTATAAATATGGGCAAATATTCTCTTTTCAGCCATTACAAGGATTTTAATGATGGTAACGTTCCATTGGGTTTTTTAATTATACCTCCTGATAATTTTATTGCATTTGATGAATTGATCGAGCAATAGTTTCGAGAATATTTAGATATTGAAATAAATATTGTCTATGTTGGCAACGAAATACTTAAACGTTTTAAAAACTGTAAACTTTGATATGCCATGTGAGTGTTTGCCGTTAGATTACTTGAAAATACTTTATCTTAGATTCAGAATTTACCACACGATTAAAAAAACAATAAATTATTGAAAAACACAAACCATAAAAAGAAAATTTTATAGTAAGTAATTTGTAAAGTATTCTATCCTACTGAATAATAAAACTAGTTAATGTTTTGTTTAACTTCACCTATTGTGACAACCCTACCAAAATAGGTAACAATTTTGCACGTTCATAAGGAGTTCTGCCTCTGTTGCGTTTATCTACTCATGTGGTATTACACCACCCCAGATCGTCCGGTAGGTGTTGTAAGAGGATACAAATGAAAACAAAACAGGATGTGGACAGCAACGTCTTCTTTATAATATCAAGAAAAAAAAACTTCGGTTGCTTACCAGCCTGCTAAACGTGGCAACCATGGCAAATAACCAATATGATGCAATCTACGAAGGAGGCTTATGTTCAGCAGTGGAATTTTGATAGGTTGTCATGATGCAGATGATGAGATACATAATGATAGTGAATTAATGGTTAGATAATTTTGTTATAAATTCTTTAAATTTCGATTTGTTTTTGTAGCGGCAGTAGCCTAATGGTTAAGAATGAGGATCGAGAACTCAAAAGTCGTGGGTGCGAAGCCGCTATTCGACTACTGTCGTGAAGCACTCGCTATACAAGCATTTTTACACACACACACACACACACACACACACACACACACACACACACACACACACACGCGCGCGCGCGCGAGCTCGCGCGCGCGCACACACTTACGCACACGTGCACACAAGAAAAAAAACACATAAAAAAAAACTTTGATTAAAAGTGATAATTTGATTAATGTCTAAATAAATTTTTACTTACATTGTTCCGTCACGTTTCAGTATCATTAATATTTCAGCTTTTACCAAGGAATGCCGAATTTATTTCTTTTTTATTATGAAAGCTCGAATAGCGGGCTACAGTGAAACTTAAGTAAATTTGTATTTCATTTTAATCAAGCAACAGTCTTAACCAAAATGGAATAAAATACTTTTATTCTCTGATCTAAGAATTTAAAATGTAGTTTAATTAATAGAATAAGGCGTTACTTTCCTGAAATCCATTATGTTAAGATGTTAAAAATTAATTATCTATGATCCGCGTAATGAAATAAATGAGTCTGTTTTACCTAGTTTGAAGAGTACCTCCCGCCCTCTCTCAATTTTAACCTCTATATAACATGTAATAAAAACCATGTGGTTCCCGTTAAGTAAGTACGTTATCAGGATCAGTGTTCAAACCTATAGAAATATTTTTTTAAAATTTGACCATATTTTATTATCCGATGCTAAAGCTAAGTAAAGCGGAATCTTTAACAATCCTCTTACTCCCCAGACAATGCAGAGGTAATAAAACCACATGCAATTTGCATACAATTTTTTTAAATTAAAATAAAAAAATATTGTTCGACTTTAAAAAAAAAGTTATTTGTATACGTTTGAATAATGATCCTGACAACGTACTTAACGGGAACCACAGGGTTTTTGTTTCATATTGTATATACAAATAAATATAATGTCAAAGTAACATTTTTTTACTAAATACAGATGAAAGTATTTCAATTATTAAAATGTTTGTCGGTCTGGCTGTTTGTTCCGGCTAATCTCCGAAATGGCGGGACCGATTTTGACTGGATTTTCACTAGCAGATAGCTGATGTGATAAGTAGCCTAAGTCACTCAGGCTACTCTTATTTAAAAGTAAAAGAATCAAGATTCCGCGCAAAATAAATTAAAATCCATGCAATTCAATCGTTATAAAACCACGCGAACCCCATCGCGGGGGACAGCCAATCTTTAATCACTTTTACTAGGTTTTCTGCCTAGGATTCCGTCGGGGTAAGTACCACCGTCTTACCTATTTCTGCCGTCAAATAACAGAGCTTGCACTGCTGTGTGCTGGCCTGAAGGGTAGTGATAGAGAACTAGAATAACTACAGGCTGTGTGATATTCCATCATCTTTATCTTTCGTCATCAGTTTTAAGATGTGACAACGAAATTACGCCATATTTATTCGAATTTGGTTGGAGTTACAAGTGTCCAGGAGCTACAGTAGCCACAAACCATCAGGTAATTTCATTCGTCACTTCATTTGTAGGCATTGTAGCACACACGCACACACATACATACACGTGTGCTTGTGTGCACGTGTGCGTAAGTGTGTGCGCGCGCGCGAGCTCGCGCGCGCGCACACACTTATATAAATTCGGCATTCCTTGGTAAAAGCTGAAATATTAATGATACTGAAACGTGACGGAACAATGTAAGTAAAAATTTATTTAGACATTAATCAAATTATCACTTTTAATCAAAGTTTTTTTTTATAGAGTAAGGGCGACAATTGAGCACACATTCCACCTGATGGTAAGTGGATGCTGTGAGCCATAGACATCTACATCTAGTCTCGATTAAGAACCAAACCGCAAATGCTTTGTCACCCCTGAGGACTTGACAACATTTATTCAGCTCCATTCGCGTTTCGCTGGATGATTTTGGTTACACTTATACAGTTCCGCTTCTATTAGCCTCTGTTAGTATCTAAGATTGTAAAAGGCCATCATAGCGTGCTATCTCCGTTGAAATGCTTCTAACTGTCGCGTACGGCGCTGTATGACTGAAAAGCGATTACATATGCTCACGGTAAACTATTTTCATTTAGTATTTTGCACTCAACATGGACAGATCCATGTTTGTTATCGTTACGTTTATTTCAGAAGAATTAGAAACACTGGAACGAAATGGACGCAAACGTAAATAGCGGGGGATCGAGGACCTCTTTACAAAAACAGAAATTTGGTTAAAGAATACGTGACATTGATGCCCGAATTCAAAGATAACAATATTAGATTCAAAGAACATTTTCCGATGAATATTCTATAATTTAACGACATTGCAGTGCTATTGCGACCAGGGTTACAAAAACAAAATACAAAATAATTTCTGTTCACACATTTTGCATTGATTGATACAGATGATTGCGAATTAAATATATCAATCAATGCAAGTCGCAACTTATCTTCGAGGACAGCCCACGTACAGCGACGAACGCGGCGGAACAGCGCTGAACGTGGCAGAACAGCGCTGAACTCTGGTGTTAGCGTGTGATAATAGAAAGACACTACTTGTCCTCATTTTATGTCTGTTTGCCGCGAATGCTGAATATACGCGGAAAGTAGAACGGATGCGTAAGCATCTCAATACAAATCTGGTCTTTTCTATGGACAAAAGCTGAATTGAGCTGAATATGTGTGATTAGAATGCTTGATAGAATGCAAGTAAAATGGGTCTCCGGTTCACTATACTCACCAAACGAAACACAGCAGCATTAACCTTGCTATTTTACGCTGTTATTCTGTAAGAGCGCGGTCCCCGGTCGAGTCGACCTATTCGTGCTACAACCACAATTACTCTATCACGTCACGTCAAAAAGTAAAATATTTTTCCGTTTATTTATCAAATTTGTGAGATATCGCAAATATGCTTGTTTGTATAGTATGTCACAAATTTGATGAACATTTGTCGACATGTTGTCAAAAATTTGGTGCGAACATTTGCAAATAAATATTGATATGTTAAACATGGTGAGAGTTCATTGAACTTTCTTACAGTGTGTTTCTTTTTAAGGTTTTTAGGTTCTAAAGTTCTGAATTCCGCTTACACTGTAAGCAAATATAAGTCATAAACAGGACACAGACCACGTATGACAGGAATGCGGTTTCGGAGTCCGCATTCGCCTCTATTGCCGCGCCTCCCCTATTGACCAATCACCGTTCCGGTTTTCCCTCCCTAGTTCTAATGACGTCTTAAGGTCGCTGTATACGTAGCGTGTTTTATTCCGGCCGGAGCGGGACGTCAAATTTTGGAAATATCGGAACGGGGACGTGGCATGAACGGACAGAGAAAAATATCGTCGGCGACGATGTTTACCCCATCCCGCCCTGTACGCGCCACATCCCGTCCGTGGTACGTATGCACAGCCGCTCCGCCAACTCTTCAAACGAAAAATCCATCTCTCACAACACTAGCACTTTAGTTTCGAGTCACTGTCACGTTGCGTATGCATTAAACTCTCGTCCGTGTGGAGATACTATCACGTTCCATTTCCGTCCCATGCACGTGCTGATTCCGTCCTGTATGCAGTGACCTTTAGCTGACATGCCTAATTGTTTCGAACACGTAGTAGACTTTCAATGACTGCATAAAACATTTCTCAGTTAGTGTGAGGTGTGTGTTTGAGGTCAGCGAGTTTGCTTAATATTTGATTCCTTTTTTAAAAAATAAGTTACAAATAGTTGCCAGTTTTTTATTCATTACTTAACTGTAATAGGTAGCTCAAAGGCAAAGTACTTGCTGCAAATTTCTTAGTAGGCGTGTTTAGTTTTATCCAGGTTTAGTCCCTACCGGCCCTATTGAAATTGTTAACTGTTATGGTATAGGTGTGACAAACTGGCACACAGTCCACCTGATGGTTGCTGTGGCCCATAGACATCTACATCTATACGAATCAAAATGCAGATGGGTCACCTGTGAGGACTAAAATAGATTACCTCTTTTCCAGTAAAAAGGGTTTCTCGTTACTCACCATACGAAACACAGCAACGTTAAGCTGGTATTCTGTGTGAGCGTGATCCTTCCCCGGTCGAAGCGACACATTCGTACTACAACTATAATGTAGCTGTAGCGTGGCTTTAGCATGTAAATAGTGCTGGTTTACCGCAGGCTTGTGGGTGCAAGAAAATATCGTGAGGAAACCTGCGTGTCTGAGGAATACAATAATTAGAGGACAAGATGAAGTCATCCACAGCACAACCGACTAATTGCCACAAAATGCTTTCAGAAACTAGAGGAGGACTTTGCCCAGCAAAGAACGTGTATAGACTGTACGATAAGAGCAACATCTTTAATATTTATTAGTAAACTAGCTTCTGCCTTCAGCTCCGCCCGCGCGAAAATAGAAACGCCTTTACGTGTGTTCATTATCCCCACAAGCAATTTTTGTCGTAGTAAAGGATAATCCACGTTTACGCACGAACTAGGATAACAAACGAGCACACAGTCCATCTGACGGTAAGTGGATACTGTGACCCATAAACATCTTAATATATCCACGATAAAAAATCAAAATACAGATTCGTTGCCATCCCTGAGGACTTGATGGAATGCCTCGTTTTCAGTTAAAAGGGTTTTAAATGTGCGCAAAATTTGATCCTAATCCATTTAACCGCGTAATTGTAAATGACAACGTCCAGCCGTTTCGCTTGCGTGTACTTCAGTTCAAAATTAGCAAAACCTAACAGTTGTAAAATCATCTCGGTTTCTATTTATCTGTTACAGCCGTTTTCTCAGAGCAATTTTTTACCCAAATACTATAAAAAAGTGAGGTTCACGATTTGAGTTCTCGCCTGAAAATGTTAGTTTTGAGAGCTAAATGAGGAAGATAAATAACTTAAGATGTAAATGATGGCTTGTTGAAGTAAAATGTTTAATAGCCTCATGTAAAGTAAGAAAGTAGTCCCTGCTGTGCACAAGCCTCCATTCATTACTGAGAGCACGTGATAAATTAACACTTGGACTGCTCCATGGCGCAGTGGCTTACCAATTGAGTTACGGCGTTGAGCGCCGTGGGATCTAACAATTTTATCTTAGGGGAAATCAAACTCGGTTGGCTCGCGTAGGCACTATAAAATTTTAAGCTAAGCTAAAAAAATCTAGCATCCTTGGATCCGCGACAGCAACAACAGTATTCAGAAAATGCTTGAGAGCCGATTTGACGTACTGGGTGACCGTTGCTTGTTGCATTGTTGTATTTATAGTTATTTATAACTGTAGTGCTATTTATTTAGTTTTAATTTTTTTATTAATTAGTAACACGTTTTTTACTAACAAAGAGCTGGTAGCTCATGGTTTAAGTGCTCGCTGTAAATTTCACAATACACAAGCAATCCTTCGATCCCTGCCGACACTAATGAAATTAATAATTGCAATTTGAAGTGCTGATGTGCTGCTGACCACATGCTTGGCGGTGAAGGAAAATATCGTGAGGAAACGTGCATGTCTGAGAAATAAAATGAATCGTAGACCTGTGAAGTTCGCCAACACGCATTGAGGCAGTGCGGCGGACATTTCCTTGCCTCTCAGAAATGAGAGGGTTTTAGGGCAAGGAAATGTCCGCCGCCTCTTCAGTTGGACGTATATAGGTTCTCTTTTTTTTATAGGAGACGGGGCAAATGAGCATGCGGCTCACCTGATGGTAAGTGACTACCGCCGCCCATGAACAACTGCAACACCAGCGGAATCGCAGATGCGTTGCCGGCCTTTTAAAAAGGAGTACGCTCTTTTCTTGAAGGTCCCTAAGTCGTATCGGTCCGGAAAAATCGCTGATGGTAATCGATTCCACAAGGAAGTCGTGCGAGGAAGAAAAGATCTTCTAAATCGCACAGTGGTGGACCGCCAATCATCCAGAAGGTGTGGATGGTATCGGGAGTTCTGCCGCGATGTGCGTTCGTGAAATTTGGCGGCTGGGATTAATCCGAACAATTCCTCAGAGCACTCCCCATGGTAGATGCGAAAGAAAATGCAAAGGGATGCAACATCTCTTCGCAGTGCTAATGAATCGAGCCGATCGGAAAGGGCTCGGTCGTCGACGATTCGAGCCGCTCTGCGCTGGATGCGGTCAAGTGGAAGGAGCTGGCACTGGGGAGCCCCTGCCCAGAGATGGGAACAGTATTCCATGTGAGGCCGAACCTGCACCTTTTAAAGTTGCAGTCGGTGTGCCGGCATGAAATACTGTCCCGCTCTGCTGAGCACGCCAAGCTTTTTAGAGGCCAATTTGGCCTTCTCTTCCAAGTGACCACGAAATTGCACGTCACTCGATATGTCGACTCCGAGGATGCCGATACTGGCTGAGGCAAGAAGGGGAGTGCCTTGAAACTGAGGAGATACGACAAAGGGGTTCTTTTTAGCGGTAAACGCGCAAACTTGTGTCTTCTGAGGATTAAACTGGACTAGATTTAGTCGCCCCCAATCCGAGACTTTGTTCAGCAAAGACTCGACTCAGACACAAGTTTGTTCCGGTACTCGGCGACGTTTTCCCGAGAAATTTTGGCACGGCCGGTGTATAGAGCATCACCAGTACTGTCATCCGCATAGCAATGAATGTTACCAGTTAGCAACATATCATTGATATGCAGAAGAAACAGCGTTGGTGATAGCACACAGCCTTGTGGAACACCAGCGTTAATAGGCTTGTAGTCATAACATGCACCGTCTACAACGACCTTGATGCTGCGATCTGCAAGGAAGCTGGTGATCCAATTGCACAATTTCTCGGGAAGCCCATAGGAAGGGAGCTTCGGAAGAAGCGCTTTGTGTCAAACCCGATCGAAGGCCTTCGCAATGTCCAGACTAACGGCCAACGCCTCCCACTTGGACTCTACTGCCTCCGCCCATCTATGGGTCAGGTAGACCAGAAGATCACCAGCTGATCGACCCCGACGAAAACCGTATTGACGGTCACTAATCAGCTGGTGATCCTCAAGGTACCGGATGAGCTGGCAGTTAATAATGGATTCCATTATTTTGGAGAATTAGGAGGTGATCGCGATAGGCCTATAGTTGGACGGGTCTGAGCAGTCGCCTTTTTTAGGGATCGGGTGGACAAAAGCTGTCTTCCATGAATTCGGGACTACGCCTTGGAAGTAGGAGTACGGGAAAAGACGCGTTAGGACCGGTGCCAACTCCGGAGTACACGTCCTCAGTACAATTGGAGGGATTCCGTCAGGCCCACTCGACTTCTGGATGTCCAGGGAGAGAAGTGCTTTGCGAACCGAGCGCTGTGAGAACAGCACATCCGGCATGGAGCACTCACACCGCGGGATGGTCGGCGGTGTTTTCCCCCCGTTATCAAGAGTCGAGTTGGACGCAAAAAGGGAGCCTAAAAGGTCAGCTTTGTCCTTTTCGTCTTGGGCCAGTGAGTCGTCCTCCCTGTGCAGAGATGGTAGTGATGGCTTACAGAAATTACCTTGGACAGCCTTGGCGAGAGACCAGAATGCACGGGTTCCCGAAGGAAGGCGAACTAGTTTCTCGCGAATTCTCCCTATGTGCTCTGACTTTTCCCTGGCAATAACTCTTTTGAAGGACCTGGAGGCGAAGTTATACTTCTTTTAAAGTGTGCTGGTGTTTACATCCCGAGTCGCCGAAGCCGCAGCCCAGGCTTGATAACACTCCTGCTTACTGCGTAATGCAGTCTTACAGGAGCGACCAAACCAAGGCTGAGATCTGCCTCAGATGGGTACCACAGATGATGGAATAAATAGTTCCATTCCCTGTAGCATCACATCAGTGACAGAGTCAGCAACAGCGCTGGGATCATTCGGCGAGAAGCGAACCCGCCCCCATGGGTAGGATGCAAAGAAAGATCGCATTCCGTCTCAATCCGCCGACCTGTAATGCCAAACACGGCGGCAACCTGCAGAACGCAACCGCCAAGGGAGCGTGAGTGGCACCACACTCCGGATCAGACAATGGTCCGAAGAGCCGAGAAGGGCATCGACGGAAACCTGATATCCGTCCGGATGAGAGGTCAGCAGAAGGTCCAACAGGGAAAGTGTATGATCCTCCACATCTGGAATCCGCGTAGGCGAAGTAACCAGTTGTGTCAGACCATATGCCAAGGCAATGTCATAAACAGATCTCCCCGCATGATCAGTTAAACGTGAACCGAGCCATTCGGCATGGTAGGCGTTAAAATCGCCAAGGATCACGATCTCTGCGGATGGGACCATGGAAGCATGGTAGCAAGGAATCTGTATCCATTTGAACGTGGGCGATGAGTCGCTCTGTTTCGGCATTACCGCTATGGGACCTATAGAGGCACCCGTAGACGCGCGGATGGTCGTCGCTGTCTACGCGTAGCCAAAGGATGAACAGGTCCGAACCTTCAAGACTGCCGAGGCGTCGAGAACAGATGTCCTCTCTGACATACACGCAAACTCCAGCCCGAGGCACAAAGGAGTGCTCCAATTTGTACCCCGGGTAGGAGAGATACGAAATATCAGCCGGAGAGGAAACCTGCGTCTCAGTCAGAAAGAGCAAGGCCGGCTTCGCCGTCTCGAGATGGTAGTGGACGGCGTTTAGGTTTACCTTTTTTACTAACTTTACCTTTTTTACTCACATAGTCATTCGACTTCCGATGTTACAAACCTCTCATATATTATAAAATAACATACATATAGTACCTAGTATATATTTATTAAAAAATATTTTATTGCTGTTTTACCCATAGCTCTTACCACATTATCAAAGGTTAGCTAAAAGATATCAGGTAAAGCCGTTATTGCATTGAGTTCGCCTTTCTACATAAATATATCTTGTGCAATAAATCATCATCATCATCATTAAAGCCCTTCATAAGTCCACTGCAGAACATAGGCCTCCCCCAAGGATTGCCACATAACACGTTCCTGAGCCACCTGCATCCATCGACTTACTACTACCAAGTCGTCACTCCATCTAGTGGGGGGACGCCCTACACTTCGTCCGCCGGTACGAGGCCGCCACTCGAGAACTTGAAATAAATATTTTCTATTTATTTATCATGATGATGATGAAAAAGATGATTTATCTGATATATCGACTAAGGTATAAATCGAGAGCATTTAGCGGGGCGTGGACATAACAAGTTGTTAATGAAGGCTAATAATCTTCCACTCACCAGATGTCGCTAGTTGTTGTGTAGTTTAAAGTTCACAGTGTCAGTTAATTGAGAAATTAGTTTTAAATAATAGATTATCATTATGTAGAATATTATATTAATACACAACAAAATGCGTCAGTAGTTTGATTTTTAATATTTTGCACTTTATAACTCTTTTTTTAAATCGGATTTTAATTATATTTATAGTTTGTTTTATTCATTTTTAATGTAATTAATATAAAATATAACTAAAAATACAGAAATAAACCTTAAAGATTACATTTTCCTAAGAAATTACCGTCCTCGCTATGAAATCTGTCAAATATTTTGCCTCACTGTAAAGTGGCGCCCCTCTGGTGGCAGAAAAGTCGTGGATGCCCTCATTGCGGTGTTTCACCTCCGGGACCTCATCTGTTTCGGGACTATGAGAGTGTGAGAACAGAGAGAGCACATGTGTTAGCGCACACAGTCGTGCACTGTATTCTGCTGTATCCTGTACTACGTAGATGGCGAGTCTCCGTTGAGGCTGGCCGACGTGCCCGAAATTAGGTCCTTGGGAGATTAAATTAGAATACAAAGGTTGGCTGCACCCTTACACAAAACAGTATCATGTTGGAGAGAGTGCAGAATATATTTATTAGATATTTATATTAAAAAAAATGTATGGAGTATACCCATTTTACCCAAATAAGTATCCTACCTTATTTACCTAAGGTATGGTAGGATACTATGAGCTAAAAGCTAGAAGGAATTTAGCGCTAGTCTCATATATCTTTAAGCTGATGAGGGGAAAAATTCACAATCCAGACGTATTGCAACAAGTGCGCATGTGTGTTCCGGACAGATACGTGTGGCGGCGGCGGCGGCCGCGGCTACTGGCTGTGCCGCGCGGCCGCACTAAATTGGTGAATGACGCGCCGTTTACGCGCGCACTCCATATACTCAACCGTATAGCAGAAGACATTGATCTATTTTGTTGTACTCTGGATGGGTTCATAGCGAGAGCTCTCTTTGAAATAAGTTATGGTCCTACTGTGACATAGATATGGTGTTTGTAATAGAAATAAGTACATATGATCAATATAATAGCTGTGTGATTGTCATTTTAGTTTATAAAAAATAATTGTCTACATTATCGCATTATCTAGTCCAGTTCAATCCCCAGAAGACACAAGTTTGCGCGTTTACCGCTAAAAAGAACCCCATTGTCGTATCTCCTCAGTTTCAAGGTACTCCCCTTGCTGCCTCAGCTAGCATCGGAATTCTCGGCGTCGACATATCGAATAGTGTGCAGTTTCGTGGTCACTTGGAAGGGAAGGCCAAACTGGCCTCTAAAAAGCATGGCGCGCTCACCAGAGCGAGACAGTATTTCATGTCGGCACATCGCTTGCAACTTTACAAAGCGCAAATCCGGCCTCACATGCAATACTGTTCTCATCTCTGGGCCGTGGCACCCCAGTGCCAGCTCCTTCCACTTAACCGCATCCAGCGCAGAGCGGTTCGAATCGTCGACGACCGAGTTCTTTCTGATCGGCTAGATACACAGGCACTGCATAGAGATGTTACATCTCTTTGCGTATTTTATCGCATTTACCACGGGGAGTGTTCTGAGGAAATGTTCGGACTAATTCCAGCCGCTCAATTTCACCATCGCACATCGCGACAAAACTTGCGATACCATCCATACCACCTGGATGATTGGCGGTCCACCACTGTGCGATTTAGAAGATGTTTTCTTCCTCGCACAACTTCCTCGTGGAATCGATTATCACCAGCGATTTTTCCGGACCGATACGACTTAGGGACCTTCAAGAAAAGAGCCTACTCCTTTTTAAAAGGCCGGCAACGCATCTACAATTCCCCTGGTGTTGCGCTTGTTCATGGGCGGCGGTAGTCACTTACCATCAGGTGGGCCGCATGCTCGTTTGCCCCCTCTTCTATACAAAAAAAGGAGATAAACCTGTATTGATAATTGTATAGTTGGAAATAAATAAATAAATAAGTATATAAATAAGTCGTCTTTAACGAAGCCTTCAACTACGTAAATCACGAACAATTTTTCAATTATATTTTACAAGTATACTCCGTCTTGAATTCTTAAAATTCATCAGGATAAACCAGTTAAATTAAAAATACTTAATTGATTCGTATTGCTATTTGTAGTTTTGAAAAGTAAAGTATGTTTGCACGGGTGATTTCTAGATCTCGACAACAGCGCCACCTATCGGTCCAATTGAGTTTTTAAGCCACTCAGACAGCAATATTTTTTATATATTGAAGATTGGCCAAGTTAAGAGCACTATTAACCGACGAACATGTTTTTTTTTTATAGGATAAGGGTGACAAACGAGCACACAGTCCACCTGATGGTAAGTGGTTGCTGCGGCCAATAGACATCTACATCTATCCTCTATTACAAATCAAAATGTAGATGCGTTGTCACCCGTGAGGACTAAGATGGAATGCCTCATTTCCAGTGAAAAGGGCCTCCAGCCACCTGCACTCACCAAGCGAAACGCAGAGGTAAACCTCTACTTCACGCTGGTTTTCTGTGAGGTCGTGGTACCATCCCGGTTCGAGCCGGCCCATCCTTGCGACAGCACAAGCCGCCGCGTGGCTCTACCACTGTTAATGTATACGCAGGTATATGCATGTGAAGGAGCGAGGTGTGTCAGGAATGTGCCAAATGGAAGTCCGTTGTCTCAGCCTATCCGTGTGTTTGACAGGTATTAGAGTTTATGCTATATGCTTATGATTATCATGTCTTTGCTTCCCTTCGGGTATGGTCTCACTAGAAAGCATTTGGCAGAGCGTGCAGCGCGACACAGAAACAGAAATAAATAGGTACCTAATTTTTTATTCAATATAGATCTACACAAATAAATAAAACTGAAGTGTCTGTTTGTAATGTCGAAATAACTGATTTTTACTATATGCATATAAAAATATATACGGTACTTATAACAAAAATACGATTTTTAAATTTTTTGTCTGTCTGTCTTTCTGTCTGTTTATCTGTCTGTTTGATCCGGCTAATCTCCGAAACGGCTAGACCGATTTTGACCGGACTTTCACTGGTACAAAGTTGATGTTATAAGAAATAACTTAGGCTACTATTAGTTTAGAAAAAGAATTAGGGTTCCGCACAAAAAATTAAAACCCATGAAATCCAATCGTAATAAATTACGCGCGGGCGAAGTCGCTGGGAACAGCTAGTTATAAATAATACTTATTGAAAGTCACTCTTTTTTAAATTAAGAAACCCAGCGGTACTTTATTTTTAAATAAAATAAATTTAAAATATATTATTTTATACAATTAGTGTGCGAGGGGACGGTAATCCGATACGACCGTGCTTTCCGAGGCACGAAGGTAAAACGCCGCCACCTTCTTGACTCCGAACTGCTACTGAGAATTTGTTAACTTGATTCGAACATAGGACCACATGACCAGCAGTCAAGTTTACTGCCATTAGATCAACGAGGCAGTCAGCGTTTCCTATAAAAATAGAGCGGCCGCTACTTAGAATATACTAATACAATAACACATGCTATATATGAAAGTCTATCCTATACTCGTTACACGCCCTCTTCTTAGGCCATACTCTTAGACTTGGACATTTTTCGGAACTTTATGTGAGACCTTTACTAATCCCCTAAAAGAATCTTAACTATAACCATTAATATTTATTAATAAACAGTTCGCAGACTGTAACAAAAATAAACATACTTTAGCTTTCCATTCTCTTAGATCAAATCTTAATAAATTATAGAGAATGTTGTTTTGTGAGAGATTTCAAGTGGATACACAAATTTAAGAGTCGACAAGGGTTGTGCAAAACAAAAGTGGCTGCTAAGAGGTATTAAATTTGTTAGATTGTTCAGATTTTGTTTTGCAAATACTTAAGCTGTAATCAATGAACTGACGATCGGCTATCGACGTTGTGTAAGGCCTTACATATATTATGATACTAGCAAATTAAACGCCTAGCGAGATCACCGGCGAGAGATTGCTATCTAGGAGTCGTCATCTGGGTAGGTAACACTCTCTTAACTATTTATGCTTCCAATTAGCAGTGATTGCACTACTGTGTACCAGTCTAAAGGTTATAGAGAGACAGTATTAAAGTCTGTAAGGCATTCCATCTTAGTCCTCAGAGGTGACAACCCTGATATTAGATAGTGGAGTCACGTCAATTATTTTAATATGCTTTTGACATCAACTTGGTTTTGCTCACGTACCGATACATCAAGAAATAAGCAAGGAAGCCAAGATAAAGTAAGGAGGTTTTTAAACGTGGTAAGGCCACGATGTACGACGTCTATCCTCGATTAAGAATTACAATTCGTTGTCACCCCTACGCACTATGCGGTTACACATATTGCGGCAAGTCGTCCGGTTGACCGCAAGCGAAAAATATATTATGTAAAACATGTGTAAAACTTAGTTCTTTTCGCGCTGCGATGTCGCTGCCCGCTAACTAGTTGTGGGTCGTGGAACGTCTTTTGTGCGTATTTCGTTATACGTAGTTTCGTGGGTACGCGTAACTGGTTACAAGCCGCTTACTTGTAAGAGTACAGACATATAGAATACTGTATAAAAGTGTATAATATATATTATATAATATTCTATACGTATATACAATTAAGCGCCATAAGTTTAGCTAGACTAATGGTTGACTGGGAGATAATGTTGAGAATGCCTCTTTATCCAGTAAGAAGGGATTTTCGTTCTCGTCACAGCAGCATGTGATTCTATTTTAGCCTGGTATTTCGAGCGAAAGTGGTACTTTTTTACATAATAAGGGTGACAAACGGACACATAGTCCACCTGATGGTAAGTGGATGCTGTGGACCATAGACGTCTACATTTATCCTCGATTAAGAATCAAAATGCAGATGCGTTGTTGTTAGGGCGTGGTCCTACCCCGGTCGAGCAGACCCATTTGTGCTACAACCATAATATAGTTATATATATATATATATATATATATTACGTGGGAGAGCCACGATGCAGCTATATAATGGTTGTAGCACAAATGGGTCTGCTCGACCGGGGTAGGACCACGCCCTAACAACAACGCATCTGCATTTTGATATAATGGCCGCTCTTACCCTTCAGCTCGGAACGCAGTACTGAGTGCGCCGCTGCGATGCTTGTCGGTAGAAATAGCCAAAGAGAATATAATCATTACGTTTAGAAATAGCTACGAATTTGGTACCAACCGATGCATTCCTAGACTAAACAAATAAATAAAATTTATATGAAGAGATAAAAACTCTTACTAACTAAAAGACATGTAATAATTTAAATTTTTTACTCTTTCTACTGGACTCAAGCTCATAGCAACAACTGGAATGGGCTTAAATAGTTACAGTAAAACTTCATTTTCAAACAATCTACCCCTGGGCGAATGTTCCCCTCAAATTTAAAAGAGGCGTAAAATGACGTAAAAAAAAATATAAAAAAAATAAATTTGCCAATTAATTTAAAAAAAATAATCAATTATATCGGTTCAGCCGTTTTTTGAGAAATCAGTAAGCATACATAAACAATACACGTCAAATATATAGCCTCATGCTTTTTGAAGTAGGTTAAAAGTAACTATACCACCTAATAAAATATTTCATAACCTCCAAACCAAAAGTGTGACATCTAGTGAGCGTTACACGTTTTGTTGTGTGTGTTTAGCTGTGAGACTCCCCCGACAATTTCAAGACTATTCAATAAATAATGAATCATATTTATTTTTCCGCGTGTGTATAAACGAAATGATGTTTGCAAAGGCTTTATAGGTAATAAAATATAAAAGTTTACTAGCGAAAACTCCGCCACTAGGTTGTGTTTACGTCAGAACGTGACAAACAAGTATATTATAGAAGATTTGGAAAGGAAATACAAGCTAACACATGGGGTTATTCTGTTTGAGTATCTGTCACCTTAGGATTGCATTCATGCTTTTTTATATAAGATTAGGGTGACAAACTAGCACACAGTCCACCAGATGGTAAATGGTAGCTGTAGCCCATAGACATCTACATCTATCTTCGATTACGAATCAAAATGCAGACGCGTTGTCATCCGTGAGGACTAAGGTGGAATACCTCGTTTCCAGTAAACAGTGTCTCCGGTTCTCTACACTCACACACACATAGCAGCGTTAAGCTGCTATTTTAAGCTGATATACTGTGAGAGCGTGGTCCTTCCCCGGTCGAGCCGACCTATTCATGCTACAACTATACTCCTATTATAGCTGCAGCATGGCTCTACCACGTCTAAAGCTTCTTCTTCACCAGACTTTTTTATGTATGGGGGAGCAGACGAGCATGCGGCTCACCTGACGGTAAGTCACCCGTCATTCACGAACAACTACAACTCCAGGGGAATTGCAGATGAGTTACCGACCTTTTAAAAAAGAGTCTTTTTCTGAACGTCTTTAAGTCGTATCGATCCGTAGAAATTGTTGGTGGTAGTCGATTCCACAAGGTAGTTGTGTAAGGAAGAAAACTTCTTATAAATCACACAGTGGTGGACCGCCAATTATCCAGATGGTATGGATGGTAGCGCCTTAATAGTGCACAGCTGGACATGGCCATCTTCCGTTGATGTGCCTTAATTGCAACGTTCCAGACGGATTGGCGATAGCAGATCCAGACGTGTTTCGGTCGCGGCGGACTAGGCTAGCTAGGCAGGATAGTAGTGGACAAGCTGTGTAGAGGCGTTATAAGAATATACACTACCATACATCGTCCTGTGGGTATCGTAAGAGGCGATAGAGGGAAACTAAAACTAAATTAAGGGGAGATCCCCGCCGGGCAAGGTGTTCTGCCCGGGCAGCGGCCAACGCTCACAGTGGTAGTTTGGAGCTATTCTATATATACTGCTTTAACTTCGGAACTTTGTTAGCGCGATTTAGGCTTCGATGTGTTTTCGCTTGTGGTGCGACGACAGCGCCGCCACAGCCCGATCTCTCCTCTCTCTCATTCTCATAGTCCGACGGAACGGCAATCCGACATGATCGGATAGGCCAATCGTACCTTAACACTGTTTCCCGTCGCCGATTTGTGTATTACTTCTGGAGTAAACAAGATGGGTTTTATGGATCCAATAGGGTAATATTATTGGCTGATATACGCCCGTTCGGTCGTAACTCCTAATATCGTCGGATTGTGAAAAATTATACCTCAATCCATTTGTTATATGCACGGGTAAGGCATTCACTTACATCATCAGAAAATAGCTAGCGGACATGAACTATCAATAATTTGCGAACTAAAAAAAATAATTAAAACAAATAGTTAAGTTACAGCCTATCCACGCCCCACTCCTGGGCACAAGCGTCCTCGCATTTCTGGGCGGGTTTTAGTGCAAGGAATGGTCGTCACGATGTAACTTTACCTTACTTTAGTTATGTTGTTTGTTTTTAATTTACTTTTAAAAGTTTAATCTGTATGTATAAATGGATGAAATGGAATTTTACATTTATGGTTTCACATAACCTGTAATTAAGCGGACATGTTAAGAACCGACGACAGTACAATAATTTCATGACTATTAATTATTATTATTATAATTAATTATTATTAGCTTGGTAAAATATTATAATATATCGTAAGATTTATTTATAAAAAAACCGTCCACTATTAATACATTATTACATCAAGAAACACGGTATTTAATCCACTTAATGATACGCCTATATTAATTATACAGAAATGACATTGCTCTGTAATTGTATGGAATACAACTTAACGCTATAATTCGTATTGCATTATATCGTTTAACCCATAGAATACTATGATGTATATAGTATTCTATGGTTTAACCGTCCGTAAAATTATGACGTTAATGCTTGTCAAGCACAATATAGTATCGAAAAGCTTGTGAAAATAATATAATAAGTAATAATATACTGCTCTTAACTAAGCTTATATATTTGCAATAGTGATGTGTACCGTACGAAAAATCGTACTCCAGTAATTTATAAGTTGTTTTTCTTTAAAATCGGGGACTTTTCTACGTGGTAGAGCACATAGTAGGGAACATGCTCTCACAGAATACCAGCTTAAAATAGCAGTTTAATGCTGCTGTGTTTCTTATGGTGAGTGTAAAGATACCGACACCCTTTCTACTGTAAACCAGGCATTCCATCTTAGTCCTCAGGGTTGACAACGCATTTGCATTTTGATTCTTAATTGAATATTAATGTAGATGTCTATGGGCCACATTATTCACTTATCATCAGGTAGACTGTCTACTCGTTTGTTATCCTTATACTATAAAAATAAAAAATAAATAAAATTCACCGCTAAAAGGTCAGTTTTAATAAAAGAAGAAATTGATAAAATAACGATTCTGAAATTAAAAACAAATTACACAAAGGAAATTTTTAAACGTTTAATCAAGATAAAAATACACTCACTGAATAATTTATTATTCAAGAAGAAATTAATTTCTGTTTATTTTATTATCTATTTTAATACCCGTTTTAATGTCTAGGTATTATCGACACAATCTTACATGTTACAAAATTAAGACTTAGCTGCGACGTTCGATGACTAATATTGATAAACACACGCCCCTTTTCACCACAAAGATATCCACTAGAAAATATTTTTTTATAGAATAAGGGTGACAAACGGGTACACAGTCGACCTGATGGTAAGTGGTTGCTGTGGCCCATAGACTATATATCTATATATCTACATCTATCTTCGTTTGCGAATTAAAACGCAGATGCGTTGTCAGCCGTGAGGACTAAGACAGAATGCCTCTTTTCAAGTAAAATGGGTTGGTCTGGTTCTCTACACTCACCATACAAAACACAACAGCATTATGCTGCTATTTTACGCTGGCATTCTGTGAGAGCGTGGTCCTTACCTGGTCGAGCCGACCCATTCGTGTTACAACTATACTATTAATATAGCTGCAGCATGGCTCTACCACGTAAAAAATATTAACCAAGACCGGATATACATATAATACAAAAGTACCCAACCCATCACAAAGAAAGTGGTTCAGTGAGTGAGTAGTTCAGTCAGTAGATTTCGAACGTATCGGTCGAGTTCACTCCCGTCACTCCACTCTCTTAGCTCATGCGCAGGTTTAACAATTGTTATACACCGCCTTGCTTTCTTACTTGGTGCTCTGTGTTTGGATGCTGCCTTGGTGTCCTCACTTTGGTGCGCGAAGCACGCTGTCCCGGGAAACAGTGGTCTCACTGTGTTGTGAAATGTATCGGACGCTTGTTGTGGTACAAAGAGTGTTTAGTGCGTAACTCTCCTTCCTGGCTGCCTGGTACTGGTATCGGCAACCGTAAGTAGAATGAAACACACCCACCGCATTAGAGGCGGTGATCGTTTTTTTAAATTTTTGTTGGTTGTTGCATTAGGCAACAGCTTGGTTCACACCCTAGCGTACCTACGCGCTAGGTGTATAGGTGTTTGTTTTAGGCACACACCTCCCCCGCCGAAGTTTTTTGAAACCTAGCCATCGCGATCTTAAAATCGCAAATTACACTTTAGTTAGAAATTATAGGTTGACCAGCCCTAGAGGCGGCACCTTGATCTACTACAAAAGGTCCTTGTACTGCATACCAATCGACGCCCCCCTGTTAACCAGCATAAAAGTTTCTATATGTAAAGTAGCTCTCTCTGGCCATCCGCCACTTATCATCGTATCGGCTTATCTATTGCCACTCAAACCCATATCTGAATCAGACTGCAAAATTATTTAACTTAGGCTGCCACTCAAACCCATATCTGAATCAGACTGCAAAATTATTTAACCTAGGCTCTAGTGTCATAATCGCTGGAGACCTCAACTGTATTTCTCCTGGAACTCGCTTATAAGTAATCCCAATGGTAATGCATTGTTCGATCTCATGCAGTGACCAAACTTCAATGTTTTCGCGCCTGAGACTCCAACCTACTACCCATTCGCTACCAATCACCAACCGGACGTGCTTGACGTAGCGATACTCGAAGATGTCCGTTTGTCGATATTATCAATTGAAACAATATTAGAACTAGACTAGACGGCTCCGTGGCGCATTGGCTTAGCAATCAGTTGTTGCGCTGGGGGCCGCGGGTTCGAATCCCGGACGGAACAAGTATCTGTATGGACTACAAATAATTGTTCCGGGTCTGGATGTTTGTCCTTGTGCAATTTATGTTTGTAAAATGCCTCCACGACACAGGAGAAAATCCTAGTATGGGGGTAACGTAAAAAAAAAAAACTCGACTCGGACCATAGACCAGTCCTATTTCAGTTGGCCCAGCCCGCAGGTGAGGTCTTTCTAACCAAAACCATCGTGGAATGGCGTAAACTCGAGGTCAAACTCGAGTCTACGACCTCCCAGCACTTAGACAAAATCCCGGACAAGATAGACTTGCCTGAGGAAGCCAATGAGACGATTAGCGCTCTAACGGACCACCTCACCTCTACAGTTGAAGAATGCTCTCGTAAGGTTCGGGTGTCGAGCAATCGACACATGAAGCTTCCGAGCCAATACGATCACTATCGTCGATACTATAGATAACAAATTCCGACTGCGCAGCTTCCAAAACGAGGTTAAACAGCGCGTCAAAGAGTTTAGACATGATAATTGGGATAATCTGATGACGGACATCAAGCCATCACAAACTACCTTCTGGCAGTTGACCCGAGCTCTGAAAGAAGAACAATCCTTACCTATGCCGCCTCTCATAAGGCCAGGTAACCCCGATCTCACCTTTGACGACTCTGAAAAGGGAGAATACCTCGCTGACAGTTTAGAGAGCCAACGTACTCCCTCGATCAAACCTACAGATCCCGCTCACTTCGCACAGGTCGAAACAGAGGTCGAGCTTAATACTTCACCACCACCAGCTGGCGACCCCCTAGAACCTATGACTGTTGACGAAGTCACAGAAGTAATCAAAAGCCTTAAAACGAAATCAGTACCCGTCCCCGATGGCATAGTATATGGCATTGTATGCCTCCTAGTAGGCATAATCAAAGCTCTTCTTTCCAGCTGCTCCTTCCTGGATGCATGGAAAGAGACAGACGTAATAGGAATCACGAAACCGGGTAGACCGCGCAACTTAACCTCTAGTTACAGACCAATTAGTCTCCTTAGCATACTGAGGAAAGTTTACGAGCGACTCATATTGAATCGCCTTCGCAAATACGTCTTTACCAACAAACTTATTCCAGACGAACAGTTCGGCTTCTGACCCGAACACTCGTGCACCGATCAGTTACATCACCTCACAGAATACATTTTGAAAGAATTTAGACATCCACAAAATAATCTCAAAACCACCAATACCGGTGCCCTCTTCCTCGATGTTGCAAAAACGTTTGATTAATTATGGCACGACAGCTTGCTTTACAAGCTGTATTAACTCACCATGCCTGATAGGCTCATCCACATCACCAGAGCCTTTCTTGCCAATCGCCTCTTTTGCTATCGAATAGAGAGTACTCGCTCTACATAGCATTCCCTCAAGGCTGGAGTCCCACAAGCCTCCGTCCTCTTCCCAGTACTCTTCACGCTCTTTACGAGTGACATCCCGATGCACCCTGCCCTTTTCGCAGATGACACGGCACTTTTCGTCGCTCATCCCAATAAAAGATACCTCACCAAGATGCTCCAAACAGCCGTCAACCACCTAGGCGATTGGTTCTGCTTATGGAGAATCGAAGTAAATCCTGAGAAAAGTGTAGCAATACGCTTTCAAAGGTTCTCCACTTTTAATCGTCAAATCAGAAACCCTAAGAAAGCTTTAGGTACGATCATCCTGTACGGCCACCAGATCCCCTGGCAACCAACGGCCAAATACCTAGGGATTACATTCGAACAAGGTATGACATTTACGAAGCACATTCATGATGTCCGAAATCGCGCAAAATTCGTCACTAGTCGCCACCACCCGCTAGTTAACAGCAAGAGCAAACTGTCCTTAAGACACAAGCTGACTCTTTACAAAGCATGCGTAAGACCTATCATGTCCTACGCAAGCGTAGTTTTCACGCAACCCAGCCATACTCATTTGTTCGACCTCCAAGTCGTCCAAAATATATCCATTCGCATAGCCACCAGCGAAACTTCGACTTACACAGAGATTGTCAACTTCCGACGATCTCTGAGTATTTCAAGGAAATGTTTCAGCGCTCCTTCGAGAGGGCCGAGACACATCCAAACCAGCTAGCGATAAACGCAGCCACTTACGATCCGGCTTCGATCGAAATGTCGCCGGCCAGTCACACATAAACACTACACACTCACATAGTGCCACAAAAACAGAACAACAACGGATGGGACGCAGCGCGTATACATAAAGAAATCTTCTGTTTCAATAAAATTGAGTTTCTGTTTGTGATATTGAAAAAACTCCCTTTTATTGAGAACTAGCGATTCGCCCCGGCTTTTTTATCTAAATTGTTTGAGCTGTTTTCGAGGTTTAGCGAGACTAACGGACAGCATAATGATTGTGATGATGTAATATAAGTTAATATACGCGATAAAATCCGTAAAACTAGTTTTATTTAACGGACAGCAATTGATTTTTACATATAAAGTATAAAAAATATTTACATGCCATTAAAACAAACTAAAAAAAATTAAAATCATATTTAAAATTTTTGTGTCTGTCTGTGTATCTGCCTGTCCAGACTAATCTTCAGAATTGCTTAAGCTATTGTGATTAATCTTTATGAACAAATAGAGAGCAATGCCAGGAGTGATCTAGACCGAAATGCTTGATTTTTTTTTGAGAAATTTAAAACTTGATAAATTAAATGGTCTTTAATCATTATCTTAAATCGAAATAACGCCACGTTTTTAGATACGTGGTATTTTATACATGGTAGAGCCATTCTGGGAAGGACCATGCCCTCACATAATACCAGCGTAAAATAGCAGTTTGACTCTGCTGTTTTTCGTATGCTGAGTGTAGAGAACCGGAGACCCTTTTTACTGGAAATGAGGCATTCCATTGGCCTTACGAGTGACAATGCATCTGCATTTTGATTCACAAACGAGGATAGGTGTAGATGTAATATGTCTATGGGCCACAGCATCCACTTACCATCAGGTGAACTGTGTGCTCGTTTGTCACGCTATCCTATAAAAATAAAAATAAAATACTACCCACGCGAAGTCGCAGTCGCTGCAGTGGCTAGTCTTCATAAATTTGGTCGAAGTTTGAGATACAACGTCAGAAAGACAAACACAATCATACGTTGAGATCTTCGGCTTCTACTTATTCTTTAACTATTCCTTACAATCTAACAACTGGGAAGGGATCTCTCAAAAGAATCTCAATTACTTGACACTTGGCAGGCGGATAGGCGTTCGCTTTAAAAGAGGTCACGCAAATTTGATATTTCTTTACTCTAGGCATTTACCACCTGGTTTATACTAGATGGGATTGGTATCCCATATCGTATAACCACCCTCAATTCGATTCAGGTCTGATCAATTTATAACTACCACTAGCACTATTATTACTGCCCACTTCTGAACATAGACCTATATATACTCCTATATCTTAGTAGTATTGTTGTAGCACGAATAGGTGGGCTCAACCGGGGAAGGACCAAGATCTCACATTATACCAGCGTAAAATAGCAGCTTAAAGCTGCTCTCTCTCTCTGTGTGTGTGTGTGTGTGTGTGTGTGTGTGTGTGTGTGTGTGTGTGTGTGTATGTGTGTGTGTGTGTGTAGAGAGAACCGGAGACCCTGTTTACTGGAATTGAGGCATTCCACCTTAGTCCTCACGGATGACAACGCGTCTGCATTTTGATTCGTAATCGAAGATAGATGGATATGTCTATGAGCCACAGCTGCCATTTACCATCAGGTGGACTGTGTGCTCGTTTGTCACTCAAATCTCATACAAAAAAGCAGGAATGCAATCTTAAGGTGACAGATTCTCATACAGAATAACCCCATGTGTTAGCTTGAATTTCATTTCCAAATCTTCTATAATATACTTGTTTGTCACGCTCTGATGCAAACACAACCTAGTGGCGGAGTTTTCGCTAGTAAACTTTTATATTTTATTACCTATAAAGCCTTTGCAAACATTATTTCGTTTATACACACGTGGAAAAATAAATATGATTCATTATTTATTGAATAGTCTTGAAATTGTCGGGGGAGTCTCACAGCTAAACACACACAACAAAACGTGTAACGCTCACTAGATGTCACACTTTTGGTTTGGAGGTTAAGAAATATTTTATTAGATGGTATAGTTACTTTTAACCTACTTCAAAAAGGATGAGGCTATATATATTTGACGTGTATTTTTTATAAATGTTTACTGATTTCTCAGAAACGGCTGAACTGATATAAATGATGATTTTTAATTATTTGGTAAATTTAAGTTTTTATTATTTTTTATACGTCAAGTGTGGTCTCATTTAAATTTGAAGGGAACATTCGCCCAGGGGTAGATTGTTAGAAAATGAAGTTTTACTGAACTCTTTAAACCCATTCCAGTTGATGCGATATTGCTAAGTCCACTAAAAAGAGTAAATAAATAAATAAATAAACTTATTTCATATATTTTAGTTAGTAAGAATTTTTTTCCTCTTCATATTTTTTATTTGTTTAGTCTAGGAATACATCGGTTGGTACCCAATTTGTAGCTATTTCTGACGGCAAGCAACGCAGCAGAGCACTCATTACTGCGTTCCGAACTGAAGGCTAAGAACTGCTATTATAGGCTATTATATATATATATATATATATATATATATATAATAGGGGTAGGCCCACACTTTCACAGAATACCAGCGTAAAATAGCAGGTTAACACTGCTGCGTTTTGTATGGTGAGTGCAGAGAACCGGAGACCCTTTTTTACTGGAAACGAGGCATTGCATCTTAGTCCTCATGGGTGACAACGCATCTGCATTTTGATTCTTAATCGAGAATAAATGTAGATGTCTATGGGCCACAGCATTCACTTACCATGAGGAAGACTATGCGCTCGTTTGTCACCCTTATTATGTAAAAAAGTACCACTTTCGCTCAAAATGCCAGGCTAAAATAGAATCACACATCACGAATATTTTTTCTTACTGGATAAAGAGGCATTCTCAACATTCTTTCCCAGTCAACCATTTGTCTAGCTAAACTTATAGCAGGCAGATAGTGTAGCTTAATTGTATAGACATATAGAATATTATATATTATACACTTCTATACAGTATTCTATATGTCTATACAATTAAGCGAAATTACGTATAACCAAATACGCACAAAAGACGTCCCAAGAACTACGACTAATTAGCGGACAGCCACATCGCAGCGCGAAAAGAACTAAGATTTACACATGTTTTATATAATATATTTTTCGCTTGCGGTCAAACGGACGGCTCGACGCAATGTGTGTAACCGCATAGTACATAGGTACATATTTAATGGGATAGGGTGACAAACGAGCACACAGTGCACCTGATGGTAAGTGGTTGCTGTGGCCCATAGACATCTACATCTATCCTAGTTTGCGAATCAAAATGCAGATGCGTTGTCACCCGTGAGGACTAAGATGGAATGCCTCTTTTCCAGTAAAACGGTTTTCCGGTTCTCTACACTCACCATACGGAAAACAGCAGTTTTAAGCTGCTATTTTACGCTGGTATTGTGTGAGAGCGTGATCCTTCCCCGGTCGAGCCGACCCATTCGTGCTACAACTATACTACTAATATAGCTACAGCATGGCTCTACCACGTGTAATAGTGCATTTTAATTCTTATTCGGGGATAGACGTGGTGCATCGTTGCCTTACCACGTTTAAAAACCTCCTTTATCTTGGCTTCCTTGGTTGTTTCTTGGTGTATCAGTAAGTGCGCAAAACCAAGTTGATGTCAAAAGCATAGTAAAATAATCGAAATGACTCCACTATCTAATATCCTACGTTCTGAGGTCCTATGTTCGAATCAAGTCAACAAATTCTGTATGTTAATGTAATGTCTTCAGCAGTCCGGTGGTGGTCAAGGTGGTGGCGTATTACTTTCGTGCCTCGCAAAGCACGGTCGTATTGGATTACCGTCACCTCTGACACTAATTGTATAAAATAATATATTGCAAATTAATTTTATTTAATAATAAAATCCCGCTGGGTTTCTTAATTTAACAAAAGTGTGACTTTCAATAAGTATTATTTATAATCTATTTTGAATAAAAAAAAATATTTTTCTGTTTCTGTGACTGTTATGACGCCACGCTGCATGCTCTGCCAAATGCTTTCTAGTGAGAACTTAACCGAAGGGAAGCGAAGACAAGATAGCCATATGCATAGAGCATAAACTCTAATACCTGTCAAACACAGGGGTAGGCTGAGACAACGGACTTCCATTTGGCATAATCATGACACACCTCACTCCTTCCATATACCTGCGTGTTTAGGCCCAAAAAAGGTAATTGGTACGACATCCAATCACGTTCGACTTCGTGAATCGCCCGATGGTACCGGGTGTCACGCGCATCGCGGGGAGGGGGCATCGGTAGGCAGCTTCCCAGCGTGTGACGCTCGTGGGCGAGAGGATAGTGGCTCGACGGCGGTTGGGCAGTTAACTGGTGTCTTTCGATGCCCGCCGCTGAGGTTTCGCGAGACCGTTTTTTTGGATTAGGGTCTAGAATTTTGGAAATTGTGCGCGAGACTTTGCTACGTAATTGTGTTTCGTGAAAACCGCCTCGTTTTAGGTTGTCTAGGGTTTAAGTTCTTGTCAAGAGGCTTGTATTGTGTTTAACTGATTAAAGTAACTTCTTTGAAAGTAATTGTGCCGTCGGGTTAAGTCCCCTTTTTTCGTGTGTTGACTGTTTTGTTAGTTTTACGTGTCAACGAGGCGTATTTTGAATTCTTATCTCGGCGTAGTATTGGATATCGAACGAAGGAATTTAGTTGTGTTTGTAACGCTGAACCGTGTGACTTACCAAGAGATCGCGTTAGTTCACTATTCGTCATTTGGTGATAAATGAATCCGGGACATTGAATGTTGAACTTTGAACTACTGTCCGTTACTGTGTCGGGTTTCACGTGTTAGATTCTACGGTGAATGTGGAATTAGGTGGTTTTAAGTTAGTTAAATGTACAATGAAGTTAATAGACTAAAATAGTGACATGAAGAAAGAAATGGTCCAGCGGGGAAGCCTACTGGAGTGATGCAGCATTGTGGGGCAGCCTGGAAATCGGCCACTGCCGGTCACCTCAACTGGTCCAGGTCTCAGACACATACACATCACTAAACACTACTTTCCATGCACTTTACACCCACCTACGGCCTGCCCGAGCCTTGGGGCGGCCTTAGATTCGGATACAGGTACGTACTATATTTTTCTAGCCTTCTCCCTTCAGTTTAGTATGATAGGACATTTTTCCATATGGCCATTGGGCCCGACCCGCGTCTGCCCGTCGAGAAAGCTGCTATGGGCCCCAGCCAAGACGAACTTTGCAGGGGCAGCTGCGGGCCGTAACATTTTTGGTAGCAGGGAGCGTGGTCCGATTGGTTTAATTTTGTGTCTACAATCACGCCCGGCCGTAATACATAATAATAAAATTATTTTCCTTTGTTGCTTGCTTTTTAGTTTGTTCGCGGGTAGAATCGAAAGCCACGCCCGTTGAGTTGCGCAAGCGGGAGTTTGTTAGGGCTAGGTATGCGTCGGGTAGGTAGATGGTTATTATCACGTAATCGGGTAATTATCGTTTTCGTATAATTATAGTAGATTAACTGTCGAAGGGTCGGTTGTCTGAGCGAGGCATTTTTTGTAGATCGACTGTGGTGTTTATCTTTATTTGTATTGTAATTTGTATTTAATTTAATACATAGTAATCCGTATTTGTGTAATTTGTATTTAACTTGATTTGATAGGAACTGTATTTGTTATTGCGTAATTAATTTGTATTTGAGCCGCGTAGTAATTTGTATTTAGAAGTGATGCCATCGCGCGGCCAGGGCTATCACCATGCCGTTTTTTATCTGGGTGCGAACGGCGTTTCCTCTCAGGGCTCTCCCGAGCCCTCAACTTCCACGGGCGGGGGCGCTCAGCCGCGCTCCCTGTCGGGGCGTTGTTCTCCCAGGGGCGGGGTCAGGGGGTCGTCTCCTTCTCCCTCAGTATGTTGAGAGGGACTTCACTGCCACTCAGCGATCAGCTAGACCCTTCTCACCCTCGTCAGCTGAGTGTCCGCGGCTTGGGGTACTACTGTTCCCCCTTTGATGCAGGCAGCCCCAGCTAGGTAGCTGCCGCCCTAGCTCCCACTACGGCCGCCTCCACTAATTCTGTGAGCCGTCAACAGCTCACTTGTCAAACTGTTCTATTGTTGACGGCCCCAGTGAGGGTGTACAACCCGAGCGTCGATTGTTTAACGGTACGTGCTTTATTGGTTTCGGGTTCACAACATGGTTGGCCTCCGCTTGGTTGTTGGGAAGACTAGGGCTCCCCAGGAGCGTTCAATCGCGCTGTTAGGGATTATTAGATTTGGTTTTGGTCGAGCACTAAGTTAAAATATCTTTAAAGTAAAAATAAAAATGCTTTGGGTTTTCCGCGAAATGTTTTCATATTTGTGGCGGTTGTGATTAAGAAGGTGAATTTAGTGTGGTCTTTGAATACTTGTACATATGCTTCTGTAATTGTATTTGATCATTGTGTTTGTTTTGTTGAAAGGAAAATTGAAATTGAATGATGTGCCCTTTGAATGCTTGTGCGTATGTTTTTGTGATGGTGTTTGATCATTGTGTTTTGTTGAAAAGAAAATTGAAATTGGATAACCCTATTTGTGCCGAAAGGAATAAGAGTCATTCCTCTTTTGATTTTCACATTTTGTTGGCACTGTCTAAGATATTTATTTGGAAAGAGAAATAGGGCTGTCTCTTACGTTTATCGTTTTGTTTAATTTGTCAGTTTGATCTATGCGCATCGGTAATTTAATTTGTTTGAATTAATTCAGTAGTTGAACATTGATGCTTTTGAAATTGGTTGCAATATGAGCATAGGACTACTTGTCTAAAAGGCTAGCTAGTTTGGAGATGGAGGCAGAGGATCGGTTGTCTATATATAAAAATCAATTGCTATCCGTTAGTCTCGCAAACACTCGAAAGTGGCTCGACCGATTTTAATAATTTTTTTGGGTTTATGTAAGTGGGTCCCTGAACGGTTAAAAAACTCAATTGGACCTGGTAGGTGATGTTGTTGTGGAGATCTAGAAATCACCCGTGCAAACATTGTATTTTACATGTAAAACCCACAAATAGCAATACGAATCAATTAATTTTATTTTAACCGGTCCTAAGGAGGCTGGGTAGCCTCTCATGGCAGTTGGTAGTACCTGCTTAGGATCCTGTAATTAATAAAATTAAAACTAAGCCCAAGCATACCACTGTAAGACTTCAAGACACAGTAAGTTCATTCTGCGTAGATCGGACTAAAATTAATAATTAAAAAACCTAAATTGGTAAATCCAATTGTGCATGCCTTAAGCGCATTAAAAAACTTACGTATAACATGATTATACGGAATTTTTTAAAGTAGTTTAAATACATTTCGACAGCACTATCGGCTTCAACACCCTCGAAACCCATGAAAATGACACCCACGATGAAAAAATTGATACCTATTGCAGCCACCACCTTGGATTTACATTTCGACAGCACTATCGGCTTCAACACCCGCGAAAACCATGGGAATGACACCCATGATGAAAAAATTGATATTTATTGCAGTCGCCTTCTCGGATTTACATTTCGACAGCCCTATCGACTTCAATTGTCTCGAAAACCATGAAAATGACACCCACGATGAAAAAATTTATACCTATTGCAGCCGCCATCTTGGATTTACATTTCGACAGCACTATCGGATTCAACACCCTCGAAAACCATGAAAATGACACCCAAGATGAAAAAATTGATACCTATTGCAGCCGCAATCTTGGATTTACATTTCGACAGCACTATCGGCTTCAACACCCTCGAAAACCATGAAAATGACACCCATGATGAAAAAATTTATACCTATTGCAGCCGTCATCTTGGATTTACATTTCGACAGCACTATCGCCTTCAGAACCCTCGAAAACCATGAAAATGACACCTATGATAAAAAATTATACCTATTGCAGCCGCCACCTTGGATTTACATTTCGACAGCACTATCGGCTTCAGCACACTCGAAAACCATGAAAATGACACCCATGATGAAAAAATTGATACCTGTTGCGGCCGCCATCTTGGATTTACATTTCGACAACCCTATCGGTTTCAACACCCTCGAAAACCATGAAAATGTCACGCATGACAAAAAATTAACACTACTTACTTTTAGTACGTACTACTATTATTTATTCTGTGCTTTTAAATTATTGTAATAAAAAAAATCTCTTATTATTATTATAATCAAGTATTTAAGAAATTTGGTTATTCGAATATTGTGTATTTGTACAGCGATCTTTTTGAGCCGCTGCAAACAACCGAAACAATGTCCACACACGACGGCGACTGATGGCGAACTGAGTGAGTAAGTAAACTACTCTGGGGCTGTAGCTCCCTATTTACAGAAATAATTTACATACAAGGCTACCAAATCAACGAAAACTTCGCCATTTTGGAGCCAAAAAAAATTAATTATAGCTAAACAAAACAAAATTACACAGCCACATTCAGTGGCTTCCCACATAATAGACGAAGAGGTTAAAAAATTGATTGAGTTAAATAATTGATATTTTCAAAAGTTATCGTGTTTACAAGCCCTTCCCCTTTTTTATTTAAAAATAGCAATTAATCGATTTAAAAAAAATATTAATAAGTTCAACAATCATTTATCTTTCTAACAATGTGCTCTTTATATCATTTATACGAGTATGTATAATATGATTGCTAGATACGATTTTATTCGATAAAACGTTGGAATCTTAATTTTTAGGCGATAGTAGAACATACCTTGCGCTTCCGCTTAAGGCATGCAATACCTTGTGCTTTCGCATAAGGCATGCAAAAGCTGAAGGTACTTCGAATTAACTATGACATTGGGAGATCAATCACCTCAGTCCCCCCGTGACCATTAGTGCTGTAAAGTACCCGAAACGTAGGGAATTAATAAAAAAAAAACAAGATAATTAAACGTGATAGAATCCATAAAAGTAGTTTTATTCATCAGGATAAAACATAAGAAATCATTATGGTTTATCCTGATGAATTTTAAAAATTCAAGACGAAATATAAAATATTATTGAAAAATTGTTCTTAATTTACGTAGTAGAAGCCTTTGTTAAAGACGACTCCTTCATGTACTGTTTTTTGTAAGGGCGCAGGCAACCTCGGTATTCTAATTTAATGTCTCAAGAACCGAATTTTGTTCACGGCGGCCAGTCTCAACGGAGACTCGCCTTCTACGTAGGACAGAATACAGCAGAATACAGTGCACGACTGTGTGCGCAAACACATGTGCTTTCTCTGTTCTCACACTCTCGTAGTTCCGAAACAGATGAAGACACGGAGGTGAAACACCGAAATTAACAACTTGTTACGTCCACGCCCCGCTGAATGCTCTCGATTTATACCTTAGTCTAAGCCCTGTAGGCTTTAAGAACATTGTATGATATAGATAAATCAACCTTATCATCATCATCATAATAAATAAATAGAAAATATTTATTGCACAAGAAATATTTATGTACAAAGGCGAACACAACCCAATAACGGTATTCTCTGATCCCTGTTAGCTAACCTTTGGTAATGTGGTAAGAGCTATGGGTAAAACAGCAATATAATATTTTTAAATAAATATATATTAGGTACTATATTATAAAATATATATGTATAATATATGAGAGGTTTGTGACATCGAAAGTCTTATGACTATGTTAGTAAAAAAAATTACAAGTTACAGCCTATATACGTCCCACTGCTGGGGACAGGCCTGCTCTCATTTCTGAGAGGGTTTTAAGGCAAGGAAATGTCCGCCGCGCTGCTTCAATGCGTGATGGCGAACTTCATATGTCTTCGAAATTTTTTTTATTTCTCAGAAATGCACGTTTCCCCACGATATTTTCCTTCACTGCCAAGCATGTGGTAAATCAGCACTTTAAATTATAATTTGGCGCCGGCAGGGATCGAAAGATTGCTTGCGTATTGTGAAATTTACAGCGAGCACTTAACCCCTGAGCTACTAGCTCTATGTTAGTAAAAGACGTGTTACTACTTAATAAAAAAAATGAAAACTACATAATAATCTCTTCATTCTTTCAAAAGTTATATACGTGGTAGAGCCATGCTGCAGCTATATTATGGTTGTAGCACGAATGGGTCGGCTCGACCGGGGAAGGACCACGCTCTCACAGAATACCAGCGTAAAATAGCAGCTTAACGCTACTGTGTTTCGTATGGTGAGTGTAGAGAACCGGAGACCCTTTTTACTGGAAATGAGGCATTCCATCTTAGTCCTCACGGGTGACAACGCATCTGCATTTTGATTCGTAATCGAAGATAGATGTAGATGTCTATGGGCCACAGCAACTACTTACCATCAGGTGGACTGTGTGCTCGTTTGTCACCCTTATACAATAAAAAAAAAGTCTTGTTAAATCCTATTACTTAAAACGCTATAAGATAAATTACTTTTCCTTTTACGTACTCTTTTCATTTAATCTGTTATATAATATTATACATAATCTTCACTTATCTTTATTTATATGTATTTTCATATTTTTATTTTTATTTTATACGCCCCGCCTCTATTATAACTATGGATTGCATCAGTTCTCTACGCTAAGGTTGTCTGGAAGATTAGATTTAACTGTACTCGTTATTTTGTATTTTGGTGTACAATAAAGAGTAAATGAATGAATAAATAAATAACACGACAGTTATAAATAAGTATAAATACAACAGTTATAAATAAGTATAAATACAACAGTTATAAATAAGTATAAATACAACAGTTATAAATAAGTATAAATACAACAATGCAACAAGCAACGGTCATCCAAATCGGCTCTCAAGCATTTTCAGCATACTGATGTTGCTGTCGCGGATTTGTCTATGATCTGTCTATGACTCAAGGATGCTAGATTTTTTTATTTTTTTTAGCTCAGCATTAAATTTTATAGTACCTACGCGAGCCAATCGAGTTTGATTTCCGCTAAAATAAAATTGTTAGAACACATGGCGCTCAACGCCGTAACTCAATTGGTAAGCCACTGCGCCATGGAGCAGTCCAAGTGTTGATTTATCACGTGCTATCAGTAAGGAAAGATGGCTTGTTCACAGCAGTAGAACGTTACTTGCTTCTTTTACACGAGGCTATTAAACATTTTACTTCATCAAGCTATCAATATATATAGGTTATTAATTTGTTAATCTAATTTCAAGTGAAATAATTATTATTATCTTATTTAAGTTGTAGCGAGCTGGTTCATCAACCTAATTTAGCAAAATGAGTGGGGCAACATCATCATCCTGGGAAGATTCAAGAAAGCAGGCACGACATCTAGAGAATAATATTGATATGAAATTAGTAGCATTTAGTAAATTAGGTGTTACTTCTGGTTCATCGAGTCTTTCATCTGAGACTGTACCACTTATAAACAGTGATGACATGTTTGATACCATGTCTATGGAGCTCCAACAACTGCTTAATAAGTTGTCAGCTATTAACGACAAAATGGCGGATTTAGCACCAAATGGAGTCGCATCAATGCACACCTAGAGACACAGAGAAATATTAATGGACTATCAACAAGAGATCTCAAAAACTTCAGCGCGAGTTAGTGCTCGACGGGAGCGCGAGGAGTTACTACATGGCGGCAGTCCTCCCCCGGCTGCGGCGGCTGGCCTCAGCAGACGAGACCAATATGCCAAGGAAGCTAATCATTTGCACAGCTCACATATGCTGGTGGACGAACAGATAAGCATTGCGATGGAGGCGCGGGAGCATCTCTCCTCACAGCGTCAAACATTCAAACGGATGCAGACTAGGTTTAACGACATTGCTAACAGGTTCCCAATGCTGAATAGTCTTATCTACAGAATAAACTCCAGAAAACGACGCGACTCCCTTATCCTTGGTCTAGTTGTTGCTGTATGTACATTCCTGTTACTGTTCTACGCCTTCCATTGATTCTTAACTGTGATAATAAGTATAATTTGTTGATTCGTGTTAGAACTGAGGGACATGCAAAGCAATTTGTCTATGTATGTGTAGTGTAAGTAAGTATAATTTTAAGATATTTAAGTTTTTTAAGTCTATATTCAAATTGTATGTATAGTACTTAGGAGGACATTCGGAAGGCGTTTTTTTTCTGCCTCAACAACGACTAGAGCAAATATTTTTAACGACAATCTATTTTATTCATGAATTATTATTTTTTTTAAACTAGGAACTTTCTAAAATTATATAAACAGCCATATTCTATCATTTACATATTATCTTCCTAATTTAGCTCTCAAAACTAACACTTTTAGGCGAGAACTCGAATTGTTAACCTCACTTTTTTATAGTATTTGGGTAAAAAATTGCTCTGAGAAAACGTCTGCGATAGATAAATAGAAACCGAGATGATTTCACAACAGCTAGGTTTTGCTAATTTTGGCACGGAACGCTGCTATTGACTTGGCAAAACTGACAGTATAAATGAACTGAAGTATACGCAAGCAAAACGGCTGGAAAAGCTAGTACACATTCAATAAAGATAAACTATTTCTCATGCGTTTTGAGTTTTTTGGTCAAAATTAGGTCCAAATTTAATTTCGCATGGTGAAAGTTTTAATATGAATTAAATTTTTTAAGAGATTTAAACGTTGTCATTTACACTTACACGGTTAAATGGATTGAGATAAAATTTTGCGCACATTTAAAACCCTTTTAACTGGAAACGTGGCATTCCATCTAAGTACTCAGGGGTGGCAACGAATCTGCATTTTAATTTTTGTTCGCGACGGCCAAATAGTGTTTAAAATCGAAGTGATTAAAGACAATATTAAAAGTAAAATTACTTACAAAATCGAGTGAATAATGTATTAATATAGTTTTACAACATGTTTTTAAGTCTAATATATTTGTATAAAATGTCGTTCCGATAATAGTTAAGATAAGCAACTTTTATTGTATAAGGAAAAATCGACCAATCACAGCGCGTCGTATCGTAGAACTTTCTAGAAGTTTCTAATTAACTGCGTAATAGTTGATACCGAAAATGATGGGAATAATTTTTATGTTCCAAAAGAGTTATAAATATGACATTGAATTAGCGTGACGTGTTAACAAACACGGTATTTAATCCACTTAATGATACGCCTATATTAATTATACAGGAATGACACTGCTCTGTAATTGTATGGAATACAAGTTAACGCTATAATTCGTATTGCATTATATCGTTTAACCCACATAATACTATGATGTATAGTATTCTATGGTTTAACCGTCCGTAAAATTATGACGTTAATGCTTGTCAAGCACTATATAGTATCGAAAAGCTTGTGAAAATAATAAAATAGGTACTCGTAGTAATATACTGCTCTTAACTAAGCTTACATATTTGCAAAAGTGATGTGTACCGTACAGAAAATCGGAGCCCAGTAATTTATAAGTCGTTTTTCTTTAAAATCGGGGACTTTTCTACGTGTTAGTGCCACGCTGCAGCTATATTGTGGTTATAGTATGAATGAGTCGGCTCGATCTGGGAACATGCTCTCACAGAATACCAGCTTAAAATAGCGGCTTAATGTTGCTTTCGTATGATGAGTGCTAAGATTATCAAATAATCTAAGCATGAGTGTAAAGAAACTGAAACCATTTTTATTGTAAACAAACTGTTGACAACGCATCTGCATTTTGATTCTTAATTGAATATTAATGTCTATTGGCCACATTATTCATTTACCATCAGGTGGACTGCCTTATACTATAAAAATAAAAAATAAATAAAAAATTCACCGGTGAAAGGTCGGTTTCAATGAGAATGATGAGGCAAGAAATTGATAAAATAGCGATTTTTAAATTAAAAACAAATTACACAAAGGAAATTTTTCTTTCGTAATCATCTGTATCAATCAATGCAAAATGTGTAAACAAAAATTATTTTGTATGTTATTTATGTAACCCTGGTCGCAATAGCTCTGCAATGTCGTTAAACTTTTGAATATTCATCTGAAAATGTTCTTTAAATCTAATATTGTTTTCTTTGAATTCGGGCATCAATGTCACGTATTCTTTAACCAAATTTCTGTTCTTGTAAGTGGGTTGTCGACCCCCTGCCATTTAGGTTTGCGTTCATTTCGTTGCAGTTTTTCTAATTCTTCTGAAAGAAACGTAACGATAACAATATCGCGCATGGATCTGTCCATGTTGAGTGCAAAATACTAAATCAAAGAAGTTTACCGTGGGCATGTAATCGCTTTTCAGTCATACAGCACCGTACGCGGCAGTTAAAAACTTTTCAACGGAGATAGCAGGCTATGATGGCCTTTTACAATCTTAGATACTAACAGAGGCTAATAGAAGTGGAACTGTATAAGTGTAACCAAAATCATCCAGCAAAACGCGAATGGAGCTGAATAAATGTTCTCAAGTCCTCAGGGGTGACAAAGCATTTGCGCTTTGGTTCTTAATCGAGACTAGATGTAGTTGTCTATGGCTCACAGCATCCACTTACCATCAGGTGGACTGTGTGCTCAATTGTCGCCCTTATTCTATAAAAAAACTTTGATTAAAAAGTGAAAATTTGATTAATATTTTGTATTTTTACATACATTGTTCCGTCAGGTTTCAGTATTTTTAATATTTCAGCTTTTACAAAGGAATGCCGAATTTATTTCTTTATTATGAAAGCTCAAATAGCGGGCTACAATGAAACTTAAGTAAAATTGTATTTCATTTTAATCAAGCAACAGTCTTAACCAAAATGGAATAAAATACTTTTATTCTTTGATGTAAGAATTTAAAATTTTGTTTAATTAATAGAATAAGGCGTTACTTTGCTCAAATCCATAATGTTAAGATATTAAAAATTAATTATCTATGATCCGCGTACTGAAGTAAAATGAAGGGTCTGTTGTACCTGTAGTTTGAAGAGCACCTCCCGATCTCTTTCAATTTTAACATCTATATATACAAATAAATATAATGTCAAAGTAACAGTTTTTTTACTAAATACAGATGAAAGTATTTCATGGCAGGACTTACGATATACTACAGGCTACCAAATAGATCGCCATAAAATTCATGGCGATGTAGAGATACCCACTACCCTAGAGATACCCACTACCATAGGGTAGTGGGTATCTCTACATCGCCTCTTACGACAAACACGGGATGATATGGATCATCCCGTGTTTGTCGTAAGAGAGCCGCAAGAGGCGACAGAGGAAACAAATCAGGAGATGAGCAGCAGCGTCTTCCTAATATCGACAAAAAATAAAAATCTGTGGTTGTCAACCCGCTTGCCAAGCGTGGCAACTATAGCAAATATCCCCCCCCTATGAGGCAATCTATGGGGGAGGCCTATGTTCAGCAGTGAACTTTGAGAAGTTTGAACGGTAGAGCCAGAGCATGGACCCATCTGTTTATAAACATGTAATAAGACTTCTATTAAACAAATACTGTATGAAAAGAATTAGTATGACGTTTATGTATTGAACAGAATGAAAAATTGCCCTGGGAATGAGTTGTTCGCTTCTATGCTATTTCTAAAATGATATTTATAAATAATTGACATTACTTGTGATCTATGTTGGATTAAAATTATTTCAATCTAATCTTGCTTTATTATAGTATGTTACTTGCTAGTTCTTCCCAGGTTCCCAGGACACGGTTATTCTGAAAGAGTGGTACATGTATGTAAGTGTATTTTAACAATTATATTTATGGAATTCAATTTGAATAAAAATAATTTAATTATTTTTTATTGTATATTATATGTCAAATATGATATATTATTTTCATAAATTCAAAGAAGATAAAATGAACAAAATTTGTTTAGATCCTCCGCCCCTGACAAATGGCTGTCAGGGGAGTATACTTTTTATTTTATTTCTTAAAATCAAATGAAATTTTCAGCTCACATTAATTTGAGATAGGTTGCTTTTATTATATTTATTACACCTTGAACATTGTGTGATATTTCTTTTTTATTTCGATATATAAATATAAATTTTAAGAGTCGAATAAGGCTGTCTGTTTATTATCCAAAGACTTCAACTAATAATAATTTAAAAGCTTTTTAAAAAAAAAATTAATTCGCAAATATCCGCGTTATAATATAAAATGATGTGTCTTACCTAGTATGAAGAGAACCTCCCGCCCTGCCTCAATTGCGTGCACTATGCCCGTCACCACTAATCCCAGCACCGCAACTCCCAACACCACTACACTAGGCAAGACACACCACTGACGACAATACGACACGTGTTTCGCCTCTACACGAGGCATACTCAGGTGATATAGACTCTACGGTGGCTAACCGCTAAGTGAGCGGCGGTGATAAACGATGAGATGACAAACGACCACATTGTGAGGCTCTAAAAATAGCAATTGTTTTGGCTTTGGTAGACCAGAAGATCACCAGCTGATTGACTCCGACGAAAACCGTATTGGCGGTCAATAATCAGCTGGTGATCCTCAAGGTACCGCATGAGCTGGCAGTTAATAATGGATTCCATCATTTTGGAGAACAACGAAGTGATGGCGATAGGCCTGTAGTTGGACGGGTCTGAGCGGTCGCCTTTTTTTAGGGATCGGGTGGACAAAAGCTGTCTTCCATGATTTCGGGACTACGCCTAGAGAATAGGAGTACAGGAAAAGACGCGACCGATAATTACTAGCTGTGAGGCATTCCATTTTAGTCTTCAGGGGTGGAAAAGTGACCTTCTTTGTTTGAAGTTGGATGTAGGTGTCTTTAAAAATTGTTGCCCGCTCCCATAGAGAGCAATTTAAAAATATTCCGCTCTGAAATTCTGATGCGCCGTAACGGTAATTAGTCTTACAGACTTATTTAGAACTAGCTGTTCCTCGCGACTACGCCTGCGCGTAATTTATTAAGATTTTTTTATTTTTTATTTTAATAATGTTACCCCCACACTACGATTTTCTCCTATATCGTGGAAGCAGTTTACAAACACAAATTTCACAAGGACAAACATCCAGACCCGGAACAATTATTTGTAGGCCATACAAATACTTGTTCCGTGCGGAATTCGAACCCGCGCCCCCCAGCGCAGCAACTCATTGCTAAGCCCCTGCGCCACGGAGCCATCAAGATTGGATTTCAATTTCAAAGGTTTTAGTTTTATAGCGTGGAACCCTAATTATTTTTCTAAAATAAAAGTAGCCTAAGTTACTTCTTATAACATCAGCTATCTGCCAATGAAAGTCCGGTTAAAATTGGTCCTGCCATTTCGGAGATTAGCCGGAACAAACAGACAGACAGACAGACAGAAAGACAAAAATTTTTAAAATCGTGTTTTTGTTATTTGTACCATTTATAATTTCATATGCCTATAGTAAAAAGCTGTTATTTCGACTTTACAAACAGACACTTCAATTTTGTTTTTATTTCTGTAGATATACTAAATAGTTTGTTATTTTCCAGATTTTATCGGCTCGTTGGCTATTAACTACTGATAGGATTCGTAACGAATATTTTCGCAGTAGAATTAGAGTAATTGACATTGCTCAACGGATCAGTTAGGTGAAGTGGAAATGGGCCGCTCGTAAATATAGCTCAAAGAAACGGCAACTGATTAAAACGTTACTTGATTTTTATGAATGGAGTGTGACGTATGGTTGTTTAGGAACGGGTTTAATAAGAATAAGAAATCTGAAAAGATCTTATATAATAATACGTGAAGAGAGAACTTTGTACCCTTTTTAAGCACAGCGGAGTGTAAGATTTGGCATCATTGAAGTTTATATGGAGAAGGAGTGCAGAAAGTTAAAATTTACATATTAGACAAATTCTACTGTGGAAATGTGCTACAAATACATTAAAGTATAATTAATGAAATAAAATAAAACAAACATTTTGTCTTTTTTTCTTTTTTCTTAAAACGTTACCCACACACTAGGATATTCTCCTGTATAGTGGAGGAAGTTTACAAACATAAATTGCACATGGGCAAACATCCAGACCCGGAGCAATACTATAATATAATAACTTGTAGGCCGTAAAAATACTTGTTCCGTGCGGGATTCGAACCCGCGGTCCCTAGCGCAGCAACTCATTGTAAAGCCTCTGCGCCAAGAGTCGTCTAATATTATCATTGCTTACATTTATACTGCCAATGTCAAACACAGAATTGTCGCTTGGAAAAATCATGTCATTTGTTGATGTTCATATAATATGTACGTATTTATTGTAATGATCCCCACACACGGTTAGTTAAACTGACATCAGTTCAACTGATCATTTCAAACGGATTTAATCCAAAACAAGATCGACACACACGGTCAGTTCAGTTGATCATTCCAACTGATCAGTTCAAACTAGGAATGTTGATATTTTTAAAATATCGGATTTTCAATATATCGATAATTATAAATATATCAATATATAGGAGTTTTATATGTCGAAAACATAAGCGATATGTCGGTGCTTATTGCTTAAAAATGATTTACACAGCTTATAATTTAGTATATTTATTAAACAAATTCAATTATAAATGTATGAAAATGGTAGGTTAAGTTAGTTCTTAGTAATTATTAATGACCCGTGGTAGCTCAGATGGTTAGCGCTCGCTGTAAATTTCACAGTACGCGAGCAACCCGGGTTCGATCCCCGCCGGCACCAATGAAATTGTTAATTGCAATTTTAAGTGCTGATTTACCACCTGTTCGGCGATGAAGTAAAACATCGTGAGGAAACCTACATTTCTGAGAAATAAAATAAAAATTTCGAAAACGTGAAGTTCGCCAACACGTATTGGGGCAGCGCGGCGGACGTTTCCTTGCCCTAAAACCCTCTCAGAAATGAGGAGAGGCCAGTGCCCAGCATTGGGACGTATATAGGCTCTAACTTTAACTTTAATTATTGTTTAATTGAAATAAGACAATTATGTTTACCAATATTTTTCAGTAAGAGTTTTCAAAAATACTCGTTGTTTTATATGTTCAGCTGTTTCAATACTGCGATTATTGGGCACTAAAAGATTGATTGTAGAAGTAATTCGTTCAGATGCTACGGATGCAGCTGAAGTAATCAAATATTTATCAGCTATTTCTGATAGCACGGAAGTAAATCATAAGACGCCTAAGCGATTAAAATAACTTGAGGCTTATACCAACATCTAAGCACTTATTTCGTCGTCTTCTCTAATAGCTCACATGCGCAGACACTTAATACACATAATCGCATCACTTGGATAAAAATCCACTTCCAACGATTATTTAAACGATAAAACAGGAGCAACCATCCGTCGATGGTCAAGCTCCTGCCAAAACTCACAGTAAGTAAAGTAGTACTAAGTTTCATAGATTATAGTGATTTTAATATCACGGAGATATACTGTACAAAATTACATTTCTTTTTAAGATAATAAGCAAATAAATAAACTGCGGAAAAATTAAAAACATAATATAGTGTAAATAAAGTATAGTAGATTGGGTCCATTAAGGATTATAATTTAAGTTTACGATGGTGTTGTAGATTAAATGATTTACGTGAAAAAATTAAATATTAGATTATTTAAAAAAATATATCGACTGTCGTATGTCGTGTGTTGTCGTATGATGTCGTATTTCAATATCAAACTTATATTTCAATATATGTCGTCCAAAAATATTAGAAATAAATATCGATATTTCTAAATAATAAAATAGATTTTTCGATATATCGATATTTTATCAACAGTTCTAGTTCAAACGTGGGGCGTGGCCGTGGGCGTTTGGTTTACGTGACTCCTATAAAATATCATATACAAAGATAATTTAAATGATATTTAATAATATCTAAATCTTATTTAATATCATTTCCTGTCTATTAATATATATATCTATACAAATAAATAAAATTGAAGTGTCTGTTTGTAATGTCAAAATAACAGTTTTTTTACTAAACACATAGGAAAGTACATACGGTACTTATAACAAAAACGCAATTTTTAAAATTTTTGTCTGTCTGTTTGTTCCGGCTAATCTCCGAATCAGCTGAACCAATTTTGACGAGACTTTCAGTGGCAGATAGGTGATATTATAAGAAGGAACTTAGGCTACTTTTAATTTAGAAAAAGAATTAGGGTTCCGCGCAAAAACATTAAAACCCATGAAATCCAATCGTAATAAATTACACGTGGGCGAAGTTGCGGGGAACAGCTAGTTAATAGATAGGATATTTTTAATTTATAGGAGTCACGCCAACTAAACGCGCACAGCAGCGGCCCCGTCGATTGAGAAATGAAATCCGTTCCGTATATATATAAATATAAATATCGTTTCCTATATATTAACACTTCAAAAGATATTTTTATTCACGATAAGGTCAGTATTAAGACACTTTTAAGAAATGGGTTAGATATTATGATAATTTTATTCATTATGGTAAATTTTATTTATTTAATAAATGTATTATTTATTTTTATCTTTTACCCCACCTTCTTAGTTCACCATCATGAAGGTATTATAATCACATTGAACTAGGTCTTTATAAATCCTTTCAAATGAGTTCAAACACGATCGTTCTATCTAGTCATGGGTCAGATGATACGGCTATAATATTTTATGGAGAGACTTGGGCTGACGTTCAGGTGATTGCTGAAAGGGGTCTCCAATGTGTGGGACAATGGCTTGAGGACAATTTACTAACACTAAACGTATCTAAATCAACGTACTTACAGTTCCGTATTACCAATACTCCAGCTGTTGAGGATATTGAACTGAAAGTACATTTTTGTGATCTAAAGTCAACAGACAAATGCTCTTGCCTTAATATAACTAGATGTAAAACTGTAAAATACCTCGGCGTATTGTTAGACGAAAAACTTAGCTGGCTCCCACACATTGATCTTATTTCATCCCGGACTCGTATACTTATTTGGACATTTAAAAAGCTAAGACACATTGCTGATTTTGATTTATTGCGCACAGTATACTTTACTTTAGCACAATCAATTATAGGCTATTGCATAAGTGTCTGGGGAGGATCGTGCAAAAGTTCTTTAATTAAGCTCGAAAGAGCACAAAGATGTTTATTAAAAACTATGACTTTCAAACCTTATAGGTACTCAACAAAATTATTATACAGCGAATGCAAGTTGCTGTCTGTCAGGCAATTATACGTTCAAAATTTGATCACCAAGCAACACGATCGCACTCCCTACGACCCCGAGATCTGTCGTAATAAACGTAGAATACCCAACGTACTGGCACCGTTTAGATGCCGCACTGTTTTTGCTAGACGACAAAGCGCATATCTCTCTATAGTACTCTATAACAAACTTAACAAAATTCTAAATTTCTATCCTCTTTCAAAACACGAGTGTAAAATTAGAGTTCGTGATTGGTTGTTGTCATTAGATTACAATAAAACAGAAAATTTATTAATTTAATTTGATTTAATTTAATTTATTAATTTAATTTATAGTTTCAAAATAAATAAATAAACAAAAACAGGGAAGTGATTAATGTGTGGACAATTAATATTAACGTTTCGTTTATGGTTATGCATAATTTATATATGAACTTTAATATTTATATATGTATATATATATATATATATATATATATATATATATATATATATATATATATTTGATAATTATATAAGTATATATACACATATATATGTGTGTGCTCGTCTTGTATATATGTATATTAAATATATGTATAGTATAGATGTTTAGTATTAAATATAACACATAGAATACTTTATTATATTACAACTTTTATCATTTTTTGATTTAATTTTGTAAATTTGTTAAATTTGTAAAGTTGTTTTACTTTTCTTTTGTTTCAACAATGAAAACATGCATAGTTCTTTTAGTATTACCCGTTCTTTTAGTACAACTCTGGGAGAGGCCGCTGACTCCTAAGATACAGACTCGTCTAGTTTAGGAGTCAGAGACTTCATAAAATTTCTTGTGATTTATTTTTGACAATAAAAGAATTATTATTATTATTATTATTATTATTATAGATATTATGATAATTTTATTCATTATGGTAAATTTTATTTATTTAATAAATGTGTTTTTTATTTTTATCTATTTATTAAATTACCTATCTGTAGAGCGGGCGACACCCCACTGATACTAACTTGCACTCTGGTTACGGTGAGCCCAAAAAGGTCCGTGGGCATGGGCACATTCTGAAGGTCTTATGATGACCAGATAATGCTTATTGGTTTTCCGTAACGGAAATAGTTAGGATGGCCTAGCTTTCTATGTTTATCTAATTGAGCTCTCGGCGTGTTACATACTAAAGTTGAAGCATCCAAACGTCACGAATGAAAATAAGTTAAACAAAATAAAATCCGAAAAGTTTATTTTATTAAATGTGTAGTATTCGTATAATAAATCAGTCAAAAATCATTGAATTCTAAATACTGAGTACAGGTAACTTGGTCATTTATAGGAATTGGTGTTAATGGTGCTTGTAGGTTTTCTTGAAGTACGCAGATATTTTCGTCTTCTGGTTGAAGTTGGTTATGCTTTGTCCGTTCTGCCTTGTTTTTGTTATTGCCTGTCTAATATATGGTCGATTTCTAATTTTGTACCTACTTGGGAGTTTTGCTGATTTTATAATTGCCTGAAAACATTATAAAGTGAGTAATAATACTGTTTGTACTATTTATTATATTTATATTATTTGTGTAGTTACTTCTTGAGCCCTTTGAAATGAGCCCAAACACATGGTGTTTCGTAGTGGCATAACTGAAATCTTTTACCACATCTTCTTAGTCCACCATCATGAAGGTAATATAATCACATTGAACTAGGTCTTTATAAAACCCTTTCAAATGAGTTCAAACACGATCGTTCTACCTAGTGCCGCCACTGAGATCCTATACCCACCTTCGGATTGCACTATCAGAAAGGTGAGGTCATAACAGTCACCTAGGTCTTTATGAGCCCTTTCAAATGAGTTCAAACACGATCGTTCAATCTAGTGCCGCCCCTGAGATCCTATATCCACCTTCGGATTGCACCATCAGAAAGGTGAGGTCATAAAAGTCACCTAGGTCTTTATAAGCCCTTTCAAATGAGTTCAACCACGATGGTTCTACGTAGTAACATCACTGAGACCCTTTACCCACCTTCTGAGTCCACCATAAGGAAGGTGACATCATTACAATCACCTTGGTCTCCATCCTCTGACAAACCAAATTCTCTAAATATATAAAATAATATAAAATTTAAACAGCATACAAATAGTGTTATAAAAAAATATAAAATATAAATAAAAGCTTCTAAGAAAGTATGTACTTACCAATAATGGAAACGAACTGAAGCCAGCGGATTACGGTGCGCCCGGAAAAATACGTGGGTTGCCGTCAGTTAAAAATTTCAGCTTAAGATTTCACATTCACGATCAGTTTTTGGATCTACGTCAGTTCAACTGAGCGGTTTAACTGACAGCACGCTCGAAAAAATCCGTGTGTTGTCTTCAGTTAAAAATTTCAACTTAAGATTTCACATTCACGGTCAGTTTTTGGTTGTACGTCAGTCAAACTGATCAGTTTAACTGACCGTGAGTGGCCACCATAAGCGTTCATATTGCTTTAGTTATTTTTCTGAGGTTTATACTGCCAATTTCTACGACTATGTACATCATTTTTTTTTATTTATTTACTAAAATTTACAAAACCATTACATAATTTTATAATTTCGCCAAACTGTAAAGACAGTTTGTTAGCGAATAAATGCACTTTTATATCCTATTACATAATTAAATAAGTACACCGCCCACATTATATAGCAAGCAAATAGAAATTCTAAATATAAACACTATTATTTCTATATTCTCTTAATTTTAATATAAGATCCCACGCGCATAACGTTGCAAACAAATAGAGATTCTAAATATTACCCGTATATATTTTTTAAATATTACAAACGAATATCAATTTTACAAATTGTCACATACGCTATAATGTATCTTCTATTTTATCTAAAAAATAATTATTAAGTTTTTTCTTATTTGTAAATTTACAATCAGGTCTACCTTGCCTTACCCAGTCTATTTCATTTAAATGCTTCGGTATTAAATATTTTGTACATCTTTTACCGTAGTAGTTTTGAACACTAGGCTCAACTAATTTCCGTTCTCTAACTTTCCTGGTTCTTTTTCTCCATAATTATTTTTATTAATATTTTCCAAAACTAATAAATTGTTACCTTTGTCTTCTACTGGTAAAATTTTACAAATAGAGTATAACTGATTATAATCTTTCTTACAATTGTAAGTATGTATTATGTATGATCTCGACAACAGCACCGCTGTTGGTAGGTACCGACATACTGGGCCTAAATGTGAATTTAAATCATCTAGGGACCCATTCAAACACATAAACAACTTCATTGATGAAGTTTCGATTTTGAAAATCGACCGAGCCAATTAAGTTTTTTTTTTTTATGGAATAAGGGTGACAAACGAGCATACAGTCCATTTGATGGTAAGTGGACGCTGTGGCTCATAGAAATCTACATTTATCCTCAATTAAGAATAAGAATGCAGGTGCGTTGTCACACCTAAGGACTGAGATGGAATGCCTCGTTTCCAGTAAAAAGGGTCTTCACTCACCATACGAAATACAGCAGCATTAAGCTGCTATTTTACGCTGCTATTCTGTGAGAGCGTGGTTCTACCCCGGACGAGCCGACTCATTCGTGCTACAACCACAATATATCTGCAGCATGGCTCTACCACGTTCCAGGTTTTAGCGAGACTAACGGACAGCAATCGATTTTTATATATAGAGACTCGCTGTTCCCCGCGACTTCGCCCGCGTGTTATTTGGGGTTTTAATTTTTTTGCGCGGAACCCTAATTCTTTCTCAAAACTAAAAGTGGCCTAAGTTACTCCTTGTGACATCAGCTATCTGTGTGTGAAAATCCCGTCAAAATCGGTCCAGCCGTTTCGGAGATTAGCCAGAACAAACAGACAGATAGACGGACAGATAGACAGACAGACACGACAGATTATATTTTTGTTATTAGTACCGTATATACTTTCATATGCATTTAGTCATCATTACAGCCCTTCACAAGTCCACTGCTGAACATAGGCCTCCCCCAAAGAATGCCACAAAGCACGGTCCTGAGCCACCTGCATCCATCGACTTCCTGCATGTCTTACCAGGTCGTCACTCCATCTCGTGGGGGGACGCCCTACACTTCGCCTACCGGTACGAGGCTGCCACTCGAGAACCTTTCTTCCCCATCGGTTGTCGGTTCTTCGAGCTATATGGCCGGCCCACTGCCACTTCAGCTTACTAATCCGTTGGGCTATGTCGGTCACTCTGGTTCTACTGCGGATATCCTCATTCCTAAGTTTATCACGCAGAGAAACTCCGAGCATAGCCCTCTCCATAGCTCGCTGAGCGACCTTGAGCTTCCTCATACGGCCAGCAGTGAAGGACCACGTCTCAGTTCCGTAAGTCATCACTGGCAACACGCACTGGTTGTACAATTTCGTTTTAAGGTTTTGAGGTATGTCTGACGAGAAGATGTGTCGTAGCTTCCCGAACGCTGCCCAACCGAGTTGAATCCGTCGATTGACCTCTCGGTCGAAGTTGGACTTACCCAGTCGGACTATTTGTCCTAGGTAAACATACTCGTCAACAACTTCGAGCTTAATGCTCCCAACAACTACCGGCATAGGTGTGACAAGGACATTAAACATGATCTTTGTTTTGTCCATGTTCATCTTAAGACCTATCCGTTGGGAAACACTATTGAGGTCATTGAGCATAGTGCTTAGGTCCTCCAGCGATTCTGCCATAAGGACTATATCGTCGGCAAATCGAAGGTGAGTGATGTACTCGCCATTGATGTTAATACCGTATCCTTTCCAGTCCAGAAGCTTGAAAACGTCTTCCAATGCAGCGGTGAAGAGTTTCGGGGATATGACGTCACCCTGTCTTACACCTCTCTGCAATTGGATAGGTTTCGTACTCTGGTTCTGTACTCGGATAGCCATCGTAGCCCTACTGTACAAGCACTTCAACACTTCGATATACCGACAGTCAACTTGGCACCGCTGAAGGGACTGCAGCACCGCCCAAATTTCGACGGAATCAAAGGCTTTCTCATAGTCCACATACGCCAGACATAGTGGCAAATTGTACTCTTCGGACTTCTGTACAACTTGCCGAAGGGTATGTATGTGGTCTATGGTGCTAAAGCCCTTTCGGAAACCGGCTTGTTCGGGAGGCTGGAAGTCGTCAAGTCTGCGCGCGAGACGATTCGTAATGACTCTCGAAAACAGCACGTAGACGCGGCTCAGAAGGGAAATCGGTCTGTAGTTCTTCAAGAGAGCGTTGTCACCTTTCTTGAAGAACAAGACCACCGCACTTCTGCTCCACGCCTCCGGTGTAATGCCACCATGGAGGACAGAATTAAAGAGCTTCTGAAGGACTTCAAGTACCGGTCTTCCACCCGCTTTCAGAAGCTCCGCTGTAATTCCATCCTCGCCTGGGGCCTTACCGTTTTTAAGGTGCTGGAGAGCCATCCTAATCTCGCTCAGACTGACATCCGGGATATCTTCGGAATAGTGTCGGATGAGACTCGCTCTTGGATCGTTACTCACACTTGCGTGTGGCTCCAACGATGATGTGTACAGCTGCCCATAGAACCTCTCAATCTCACTCAAAATCTCAGGTGTCCCGGAAACGATGCTGCCACATTCTGTCTTCAGCTTTGACAGTTGGCTCTTTCTGGCAGACAGATCTCTGGCAAAGACTTTGGAGCCTTGGTTCCGCTCGATCGCTTCTTCAATACGAGCTGTATTGAAGTTGCGTAAGTCCCGCCGCATGCATTTGGAGATCTGTCTGTTCAGATGCCTGTATGCTGTCAAGTCTGTTGAAGAATGTAGCTTCATCTCCCGTCTAACAGCCATGAGATTAAGAGTGTGATCGGAGAGTTTTTGTGTTCTTCTGCGGCGGGTCTTGCAGAACTTAGCTCCGACCGCATGGACAGTTTCCACGAGATTGTCATTCATATCGTCCACTTCATTGCAGTCTTCCAGGCACTGAAAACGGTTTTGTAACTCGAGCTGAAAGGTTTCGGGACTTTGGAACAGAGCACGAGGGGGACGGAGCGTTGACTTCATTAGACGAGACCTCTCCAACTTAACGTTTAGGTTCAGTGTGCCTCTAACCATTCGGTGATCGCTACCAGTTTTCACCCTCGCGATCACGGAGACATCACTGAACAGTTGTCGTCTGGTCGTCATAATGAAGTCAATCTCATTTTTTGTGGAACCGTCGGGGCTCGACCAGGTCCACTTCCTGTGGGGCTGCTTCTGGAAGAAAGAGTTCATCATAAAGAGTCCCTCTTTCTCCATGAAGTCGGCCAGCTGCTGGCCCCTTGGGTTCCGTTGCCCTATTCCAAATTTCCCTACTTTCAGCTCACCGTTCTCTCTTGTGCCTAGTTTTGCATTGAAGTCTCCCATTAACACCGTATATTGGGTTTTGGAGGAATGCATGGCTCTAGAGATATCCTCATACATTTCCTCCACCTCCTCATTGGGGTGTGCCGAGGTTGGTGCGTAAACCTGTATGACCTTCAGCGAATACCGTTTGGTGATTCTGAGTATAAGGTACGCAACCCTCGTCGACACACTCCCGATCTTTACAACGTTGTTAACGAGAGACTTGTGGACGATAAATCCGGCACCTCCTTGGGACAGATGGTCGCCCTCCCGGTGATAGAGCAAGTTGCCGGATTCGAGGATTACCGTGTCCTCCCCCTCTCTTCGGACTTCGGATAATCCTATAATATGCCAGCGCAACTTGTCTATCTCTTCTTCCAGCTCCACGATCTTCTCGTCAGTCCTCAGGGTGCGTGCGTTGTACGTTGCCAGGTCGAGTCGTCTAAGGTGGCAACCGAACTTCCACCGGAGATTCTTAGCACCCCCTGCCCCGTCGTTACCATGGTCGCCACCGTAGCCAGGAATAGCGGGGCCGCCGGGGACTGGGGGCCGTTTTTTTGTTACTGTCATTCATAGGGGGGTATTTGCCATAGTTGCCACGCTTGGCGAGCGGGTTGGCAACCGCAGTTTTTTTATTGTAATTTGGCTATTATCAGGAAGATGCTGCTGCCCATCTCCTGCCTGTTTCCCTTTGTCGCCTTTTACGACACCCACGGGAGGATATGGGGTAGTGGATATTCTTGACCGCCACTACACGGCAATGCATTTAGTAAAAAACTGTAATTTTGACAACAAACAGACACTTCAATTTTATTTATTTGTATAGATGTTATCCCAACAGTCGCACAGAGTAGAGGTTGACGCCAAGGAATTTTAATATGTGACCAACAAATTATTACTGCTGTGAATTTTATGTATTATCAAATTTTCCTTTTTCAATAGCGTGTCGAGTGTACGTCGAGGCAAAAAAGCGTTTATTTTATATTTTGTGTATTAGATATCTGTGTTTTACGTATTAATGAGTAATTGGAAATGAAATACAGCTTACTTAACCCATTCGCTGTCCCGTGTACTACATATAGCTCATTGCTTCACATTCTTACTATTGTGTCACAGTGACAGTGAAAGTGTTAATATACAAACCTAAAAGTTTAATGAAAATTCGGTCGAACTTCCAACCACTAGGCGACCGCTAGTTTTAATAAATTTCATTGGACTCTTAGTTTCATTACTAAAACAATAACTATTATAGTATTTATACAGTAAGAATAAATAAAACTGCCTTCTATGATCAAGATCTAGTTTTGTTTATCAGTTTTGAAGAGTTCTTTGGACTTTTGATGATTTGGAGTGGACTTTTGATGATGATATTCTAACCTTGAAGAAGTAGCGTAAAAAACGCGAGACATTTTTTTAATACGATAAGGGTGACAAACGAGCACACAGTCCACCTGATGGTAAGTGGTTGCTGCGGCCCATAGACATCTACATCTATCCTCTATTACAAATCAAAATGTAGATGCGTTGTCACCCGTGAGGACTAAGATGGAATGCCTCATTTCCAGTAAAAAGGACCTCCGGCCACCTGCACTCACCAAGCGAAACGCAGAGGTAAACCTCTACTTCACGCTGGTATTCTGTGAGGTCGTGGTACCACCCGGGTTCGAGCCGGCCACCACTGTTAAAAAAAGGCATATAGACAGACGCCTTAATGAGAGTTACGGTTTGAAAATTTCGGCACGGAATTAACGGTGCTAGTAAACTGAATTCCACACGAAAAATGCTAGATAGGGAATAATCTACGGAAGTCTCCCTATTATCTAAACTGTGCTATTATGTTGTCTTTAGACGCTTATCTATTGATAGAACTTTGACGAGACATCTATGTGAGTGTGAGTGATCGTTATTTCATAATTAGTAAAATCAGACGTTACTTTGCGGAGATCCATTATATTAAATTTGGTAAAAGTTAACCTTATTGTTTCGTACACGTGTCGTACAGTCAGTGGTATGTTTTTCGTAGTGTAGTGGTGTTGGGAGTAGTTGTACTGGAATTAGTGGTGACGGGCATAGTGCACGCAATTGAGGGAGGTCGGGAGGTGTTCTTCAAACTAGGTAAGACACATCATTTTATTTTATCGAGCGGATATACGTGAGGTAATTTTTACCAAATTTAAGGTTATTTTATTTAACCGAATTCGAAAAACCAGGAAGATTCTCGGACTGATTTCTCGGAAACGACTGAACACTTTCATTTACTGGTCACATAGCCTATGTCGTTAATTCTGGTTCTACGTAAGATATTTTAATAATGAAGTCTATCACGCAGAGACACATCAAGCATAGGCCTGACAATCGGCCAGCAATAAAGGGCTACACCTTGGATTCAAATTGCCATCACTAGCAACTAGTTATATAGTCTTGAATTTATGTTTTGAGGAATTCTATTTATTTTAATTACTATAAGCAACAATTTGTGCCAATCCCCATGCAAGTATCAACTGCATCCTTTCAACGTATCTATATATTTTGAGATTTCCCGTTTAAAAGAACGACTGTGTGTACATTATGTGTATGTTCTTTTGTTTGTACTTTCGTAAGTTTGTAAACGTTTTCATTTTATTATTGTAATCGAGAAGGAACGACATTGTTTCAAAAACAATTTTATTGAATGGTCAATTTGTTTAACATAACATAAACACTCACGCCTGTCACTCAGAGGGTTAGGCAGAGACTACAAAATTCCATTTGGCACGATCCTGACACACGTCTCTCGCATCCTTTATCTCCATATATCTACGCTCTCGTCAGTTAAAGGTACTCCTAATCTGGCCCATTTTCAATATATCGCCAATTTGGTCGATAAAATAATAAATATCGATCGAATTGACACTTAATTAACTACATGACGAACATGTCATGGCGGCATAAGAATATTCATTACACCATTAATCCGAAAGTGAGGAGATGGGCAGCAGCATCTTTCTGATAACAACTTAATAATAAAATACTGCGGCTATCCATCAGTCTGCCAAGCGGACCACTATGGCAATCATACCTCCATGATCCATCCAATTATCTTCCATTTATGTAGAGCCATGCTGCAGCTATATTAGTAGTATAGTTGTAGCACGAATGGGTCGGCTCAAACGGGGAAGGACCACGCTCTCACAGAATACCAGCATAAAATAGCAGCTTAACACTGCTGTGTTTCGTATGGTGAGTGTAGAGAACCGGAGACCCTTTTTATTCGAAAAGAGGCATTCCATCTTAGTCCTCACGGGTTACGTGGGTTAAACGGGTACACATCTGATGCGTTCTCGGCATCTACATTTTCTCTCATTCTTTATTGTTCTTTATTGAGGATTGATGTAGATGTCTATGGATCACAGCGACCACTTACCATCAGGTGGACTGTGTGCTCGTTTGTCACCCTATCCTATATAGCGCTTCATAAGCCCGTAGAATTGCAGTGCTTTACAAGTTATGCGATTAATATGTCACAAATCTGTACCATTGTAATTTTTTATATGATAGGATGACAAATGAGCACACAGTCCACCTGGTGGTAAGTAGTTTCTGAGGCCCATAGACATCTACATTTATCCTTGTTTGCGAATCAAAATGGTGCAGTCGGGTAAAAAACATTCAATTGAATAGATGTACAGCTCGTGCAAGCGCTGTGTACATCTCAGCAATATAGTAAGAGGTGTGCAACGAGTTGTGCCTAACATGATCATATTTCATGCTGTTTGTTCAAAGCGAAAGGAGATGTATTACTTGTTTTCGTAACGCATTGCAAAATAATAGAGTAAAAAGGTATCAAGTAGTTTCAATAGTATTGTTTACGCTACAAAATAGCTCTTGAATTATTCAGGCGATATTTGCGATATTGATATTCTCTATGAATACGGGAGAGGTTTATTTAAGCACCCCGAAATCAAAAAAAAACCTGGTATTCTTCTGAAAATTTAGTGTTATAAATTTTGATCTAACGTTTACCATATGGTTAAATTGTTATAAGACAGAATAAACAAGCGTTGATATTTATTTTATTCTAGCGAACTGCCCTGGCTTTGCCTTGTTGGTGTCTATTAATGTTATTTATGTCATCATTTAGATTTAAGATAATTATCAACGAGCATTAATTTAAAAATTCGCCAAGCTTTTCGGATAAAATATTGCCTAAATCATCATTCATCATCATCATCATCATTAGAGCCCTTTACAAGTCCACTGCCTTTGGAGAGGATTATGTTCAAGAGGCCTCCCTAAAGGACTGCCACAAATCACGGTCCTGAGCCACCTGCATCCATCGACTTCCTGCATGTCTTACCAGGTCGTCACTCCATTTAGTGGGGGGATGCCCTACATTTCGTCCACCGGTACGAGGCCGTCACATGAGAAACTTTTTCCCTCGTCAGTAGTCGGTTCTTCGAGCTATATGGCCGGCCCATTGCCCTTTCAGCTTACTAATCCGTTGGGCTATGTCACTTTGGTTCTTTTTTTATAGAATAAGGGTGACAAACGAGCACGCAGTATACCCGATGGGAAGTGGTTGCTGTGGCCCATAGACATCTACATCTATCTTCGTTTGTGAATCAAAATGCAGATGCGTTGTCACCCGTGAGGACTAAGATGCAATGCCTCTTTTCCAGTAAAATGGGTCTCCGGTTCTCTACACTCACCATACGAAACACAGCAGCATTAAGCTGCTATTTTACGCTGGTATTCTGTGAGAGCGTGGTCCTTCCCCGGTCCAGCCCTCCCATTCATGCTACCACTATACTATTAATATATCTGCAGCATGGCTCTACCACGTAAAAGCGATTTCAGAAGCTCTAATTCCATCTTCAACCGGGGACTTACCGTGTTTAAGGTACTGGAGAGTCATTCTAATCTCGCTCAGACTGACGTCAGGGATATCATCGGAATAGTGGCGGATATAACTTGCTCTGACTATGGAGTCCTCGTTCTGCTCGATTGCTTCTTCAATACGAACTGTATTGAAGTTGCGCAAGTCCCGCCGCATGCATTTGGAGATCTGTCTGTTCAAATTTGACTGTATGCTATCAAATCTGCAGCTTCATCTCCCGTCTAACAGAGTGTGATTGGAGAGGTTTTGTGTTCTTTTGCGGCGGGTCTTGCTCAACTTAGCTCCGACCGCATGGATAGCTTCCACTAGCTTATCATTCATATCGTCTACTTCATTGTAATTTTCTAGGCATTGAAAACGATATTGTATTGATGATATTCAGAAATAAAACTTTACTTATCTTTATTAGAAACTTCTTCTTTAGAAATTCAAACTTCTCCGTTGATGTAATTTATTGTTTTTAATAATGTAATTAGGGAATGATGTAGGATAATTTTGACATCTATTGAATATAGTGATATTTCATTTCTTGTTTGTGATGATGGTTGAGAATTTAGCGATTACCGATAAAGGGAAAATTCTAGACAAACTATCGGCAATTACATTATCTTAACAACGGCGATGCTATATAACAAATTGCTATAATGCTGACAGATCTACAATATTTTTTGATGAGTTTAGTACTACACACTGAACCATATCACATACTAAACGTTTAGATACACATAAACCACCAACTTTGTACACTTTTGATTTCAAAATACGTAATAAAAACCGTACTACCGTAAATATCGTATAGGGACCCAATCTGTTTTGTTATTTTTCGAATGTGGTAAAAATGATGTTTTTACGTTGAGACCGTAGTAATCTGTTCACTATGCCCATAATTGGTTTTTGTATTCCAACCAAACTAACTTTGTAAAGTGGGTTGATTCTCTGTCGGAAGGATACGTGTTGGAGTGCGGGGTGAGACAGGGGGGTTGACGTCTCCCAAGCTCTTCAACATGTATGTAAATGACCTTATCGTGGAGTTGAGCGGCATGCGCGTCGGATGTCGTATAGATGGCGTTTACATTAATAATATAAGTTACGCTGACGATATGGTGCTGCTCAGCCCAACGGTGGGAGATCTAAGTGAAATGTTAAAGGTATGTGAGATGTATGCTACTGAGCATGGGCTCACATACAATGTTAAAAAAACAGAGTACAGGTCTTTGTGGCCGCTGGTAAATGTCACAATATGGCAGTTAATGTTACCTTTAATGGCATGAACGTGAAACGAGTCACTAAATTTAAATATCTGGGGCAGATCATTACTGGTGATGATGCTGACATTGAAAGGGAGCGCAGGGCTCTAGCGGTTAGAGGTAATATGTTAGGTCGCAGGTTTCCCCGTTGTACAAAACAAGTTAAGATTACGCTTTTTAAAGCATACTGCCAGAGCGTATACACGGGGAGCCTGTGGGTCAAATACACCAAAAGATCGCTTGAAGCCCTGCGCATCCAATATAATAATATATTCAGGATGCTGTTGGGACTGCCTCGTTTTTGTAGTGCATCAGGGATGTTTGCAGCATACCAAACAGACGGTTTTAATGCCATCATACGCAAAAAAACCGCATTCCTTATTAGCAGGGTACGAGCCAGTCACAACAGCATTCTGAGGACCGCAGCGGACAGATATACATCGCCGCTGTGGAAATGTCTTGTGCAGAGACTGATAACTGGGCCCTATCCACCCCCATGATGATCTGTCTCGGCACAATGTATTTATTTTATTTCCCTAGATTTTAAGCAAACCATTGTACTACCACTGTAACTAACCCTTGTTATTATAATTGTTGATATTATTATTGTGTTACTAACCCACATATGGATTTTTATTATCTGAAATAAAGAGTTTATTATTATTATTATTTTATTTTATTTTTTTTCAATCGACGGATTCAACTCGGTTGGGCAGCGTTCGGGAAATTACGGCACATCTTCTCGTCAGGTATACCTCAAAACTTGAAAACGAGACTGTACAACCAGTGCGTGTTGCCAGTGATGACATACGGAACTGAGACGTGGTCCTTCACTGCTGGCCGGATGAGGAAGCTCAAGGTCGCTCAGGGGGCTATGGAGAGGGCTATGCTCGGAGTTTCTCTGCGTGATAAACTCAGAAATGAGGATATCCGCGGTAGAACCAGAGTGACCAATACAGCCCAACGGATTAGTAAGCTGAAGTGGTAATGGGCTGGCCATATAGCTCGAAGAACCGACAACCGATGGGGAAAAAAGGTTCTCGAGTGGCAGCCTCGTACCGGCAGGCGAAGTGTTGGGCGTCCCCCTACTAGATGGAGTGACGACCTGGTAAGTTATACAGGAAGTTGATGGATGCTGGTGGCTCAGGACCGTGCTTTGTGCCATTCCTTGGGGGAGGCCTATGGTCAGCGGTGGACTTGTGAAGGGCTGTAATGATGATGATGTTTATTTTTTTTTATCTTTATTTTTTCATGCCTTGCGGCCGTTTTTAATGCTAATTACGGGTGTTCACCAAGTAAAAAGCATATGGGCATTTTATTAAGTAGTGTGTTCTGGGATATTGGGCGTAACTTCGTTTTCATCTGTTTGTAAAAAATTTCTCACAATACGGCACGTATTTAATATGTCGGCTTTCTGTAATTGTATATATTTATTCTCTTTTATATTTAATAGTTTCAGGCTGTGGTGAAGATGTTTTGGGATTACTCCTGTGGTTGATAACACAATCGGTACTATGTATACTTTTTCTTGTTTCCGAATTCTGCTAACCTCGTCTTGGAGATCTGCATATTTGTGGATTTTTTCTGTAATTGTCTTTGTAATATTATGTGTTAGGTATAGCTATATCAATGAGGTAGGTGATTTTATTAAGTTTATCTTGTAGTGTAACGTCTGGTCTATTATAATGTATTGTTTTGTCAGTTAGGATGGCGCGGTCGTAGTATAACTTATGTGTTGTATTTTCTAAAACTGTACTTGTGATGTATTTATAATAAGGTTTAATAGTGTCTTGTATGAGGTTATGTTGAATAGCAAGAGTTTGATGTATGATATTAGCTACCTGGTTATGTCTATGAGTGTAATCGGTTTAGGCGAAATGTGAGCATGCTCCAGTTATATGCTGAATAGTTTCAGAATTATTATTATTGTAATTTCAAAGATGACTTTTTTGTAGCATATTACAATTTTGTTGTCAAGAAATTCTATTAAAATTAACTGTCAGTCACATGACTGCATGTTAGAAGTGAAAACATCTTAGCTTCACAAACTTGTGAACTTTATTTTTATATGTACGTATATTTTCTATACCCAAAAGTGCCCAACGTGCCTAAAGATGTTTTTACTTCAAAAATAAATAATTACAATGCTAATAAGAAAAAAAATTAAAAATATTATTGATTAAAAACCATTGAAAACAGGAGAAAACGTCATCGCAGCGTCGCAAACATTTTAAAATCATCGCTTACAATCTTGATTCTTGAGCTCGACCAAATATTTGTCATAGTAAATAATAGAACGCTACTAAAAACATTTTGGACAATGTAAAACTTTATTAAACATTCCCAGACTTAAAATATTCAGACTGGTGGCCATTATTGGGATAATTTGCCGTATATACGCTACGTTTAGCATAGTAATTTGAAATATAATTTCAGACACCACACAACTGGATACTCTTGTACTGGTTGCTATGTATATTTTTTTATAGAAGAGAGGGCAAACGAGCATACGGCTCACCATGAACAACTGCAACACATCAGGAGAATTGCAGGTGAGTTGCCGGCCTTTTAAAAAGGAGTAAGCTCTTTTCGTGAAGGTCCCTAAGTCGTATCGGTCCGTAAAACCGCCGGTGGTAAACTATTCCACAGAGAGGTCGTACGCGGAAGAAAACTCCTAGTGAAACGTATAGTGGTTGACCACCAAGCATCCAGATGGTGTGGATGGTATCGGGAGATGTGCTGCGATGTGCGTTCGTGAAATTTGGCGGCTGGGATTAATCCGAACAATTCCTAAGAGCACTTCCCGTGGTAAATGCAAAAGAAAATGCAAAGGGATGCAACATCTCTTTGCAGCGTCAGTGAATTGAGCCGATCGGAAAAGTATTTCATGTGAGGCCGAACCTGCACCTTGTAAAGTTGCAGGCGGTGGGCCGGCATGAATTACCAATTGGAAGAGAAGGCCAATTGGGCCTTCCCTTCCAAGTGGCCACGAAATTGCACGTCATTCCATATGTCGACGTCAAAGCTTTCGATATTGGCTGAGGCAACAAGGAGAGTGCCTTGAAACTGAGAAGATACGACAAAGGGTTTCTCTTTAGCGGTAAACGAGCAAATTTGTGCCTTCTGAGGACTAAACTGGGGTAGATTTAGTCGCCCCCAATCCGAGACTTTGTTCAGTACAGACTCGACTTCAGACACAAGCCTATTTCGGTACTCGGCGATGTTTTCTCGAGAAATATTGGCACGGCCGGTGTATAGAGCTGCACTGCTGTCATTCGCATAGCAATAAATGTTACTGGTTCGCAACATATCATCAACAGACATCTAGATCTATCCTCGATTAAAAATCTAATTGCAAATTGCGTTGTCACTCTAGAAGCCTAAGATTGAAAGCCTCGTTTCCAGTAAAAAGAGTCTCCAGTTCCCTCCCCTCACCATACGAAACACAAAAGCATTAAGCTGCTATTTCACGCTGGTAATCTGTGAGAGCGTTGTTCTTCCCCGGTCGAGCTGACCATTTCACGCTACAACCATTATAAAGCTGCAACGTGGCTCTACGACAAATTACTTCCTATCAGCATCATAAAGTTAATGAACTTCTCTTGCTTTAAAGCCATCCCATGTAGATAATAAAAGATTAAGTGCACTGCGAGATTAAATTCGAAGTTTTCCTCTCTGTATTAGTATTGGCCATTAAAAAGTGGGGAAAGTTACAGGTAAGTTACTCGTACAAGTCATACTTGTATAGCACAAGACTTACTACATTTTTAACTTTTATGAATTTTAGTTTTAACATTTTTAATGGGAGCCATGTAGCTTAAGGAATAAGCGCTCGCCTTAGAATTTCATAGGACATTAAATTACCAAGTCTACAGATACAGATTTTATAATATTGGTACGAAGGAAAGTAAAAAAAAGAGGAAATGTCAATTGCCTTAGATTTTTTTTATAGAATAGGGTGACAAACGAGTATACAGTCCACCTTATGATAAGTGGATGCTGTGGCCCATAGACATCTACATTTATTCTCTATTAAGAATCAAAATGCAGATGCGTCGTCACTCCTGAGCATTAAGACGGAATGCCTCGTTTCCAGTAAAAAGGGTCTCCGGTTCTCTACAGTCACCATACAAAACACAGAAGCATTAAGCTGCTATTTTACGCTGGTATTCTATGAGAGCGTGGTTCTACCCCGGCCAAGTCGACCCATTCGTGCTACAACTATAATACATAGTTGCAGCGTGGCTCTACGACGTATGTATAAATAGTCTAATTCTTTGTGTGAACCATATCGTTTAGAGTGCGGGGTGAGATAGGGTGGGTTAAGCTTACCTAGTCTTTTTAATCTCTACGATTATGGAAATGGACTTATTGAGGAGCTTAGCCTGCATGTGGGTGTCATATAGATGGAATATGTGTAAACAACTTGAGTTATGCTGAGTTCATCAGTATGTGGGTTAAGAAAATTGCTAAGTGAATGTGAAACATTCGCGGCCGAACATGGGCTGAAATACGAGGTACAAAAAAGTCAGTATATGACCTTTCACTTTTACGGTCGAACGGTGCTCGTACTAGAGATGTGCCTCTTATTAAATTAAACGGTACACGATTGACTAGGGTAGAATCTTTTAAATATTTATATAATTTTTATCATTTACACTTAAAGAAGTATAACTTCAAAAAGTTATTATTATATTTGTAAATTATTATTAATTATAATTTAAAAATTTAATGTAATAATGAGTCCTGGATACTTGAAATTATATAAATAATAATAATAGCACACGAGTAGGGGAGACCGGGTACAAAAGTAAGGGCGGGTCGAAAGTAACAAATGCTCCGTAGGTTTATCCAATAGCCAAACACCGCTTTGCTTCTGTAAGGTGACAGCTGGTGGTGACTCCCTCACTTGCATTAAGTCGCCGCGCAAGCCACGCGCTGTTAGTTTGAGTGAGAGGACGGTATGTGATTTCACAAATCAAAAGTGAGTTTTTTGACGTTTTCTTATTTAAAGTTTTAGTAGTCTTAAAAGGATGATAACAATTCGAATATTTGCTTACTAATTCTTGATTGATTACACAGCGTTTTAATTCGTTTTTGTTTCATGTTTTAACAAAAATATGGTCGGGTACAAAAGTAACATAGCTCTATGGGTACACAAATAACATGTTACTTTTGTCCTAGTATTGATTTATTTATTTTATATTGTTATGTGGGTAATTATTTGAACAGAATGCCGCGATAATGCATAATAACTACCACTCGAGGTGGAAAAAAATATTATGTTTGTCATGTAACATTATATAGATACATAAAAAAATTAAAGCAGGAAATACTACTGCAGTTGTGGGCTACCATTGCGTCTTACCGTTACGTTACATTGAAGAGGAATAATGTCTACTGAACTATGTGATCGAGTGCTCTGGAGTTTATTTTGGGTTATCTCCATCTGAAGTACGTAAACCAACATATAAGTAGGCGATAAAAGATGGAAAAACATTTCTAATAAGGTAAATCAGGATATTAATGTAAAGAACATAAACAAAATGGCTATATTAATTTCATTAAAATAATTACACCTAACCAAGAAACCAAGGTAAAAGTACAAAATGTTACTTTTGTACCCGGTCTCCCCTAAATTTTAAATGCTAATTTAAGAGTTGTTATTGCTGACTCATAGAATTGATTAATTTTTATTAATACTTATTGGAAGTCACTTTTACTACGGGGTCGCAAACAGCCTGTAAAGAAGCGGCAAGAATCCCAGCGGGCTTTTTTTTAATATAAATAACACATGTTGTAGACTTAAATATAAAAATAGAAGCAGTATATATATAGATAGCAGTAAGCAAAATAGTCATCACCTCATTCACAGTAGTTATTATCATGTAATCTTTAGAAGTACTTATATATTATATAATTTTTAAACAATTTTGTTATAAACAAATTTAAACTTTTTGATAGATAGGTTTTGCATATTTTACCCGGGATTTTATTGTAAAAGCGTAAAGATTGCACTGTGACGATATTAGTGACTCTTTGGAGTAGATTAACTGGTATTACTACCATTGATTGGTCCTAGTATTTAGATAATGCACATCGCTATTTTTAATAAAACTAATTTTTTTTGTGTACATACATTAAATTTTCGTAGATATACTGAGAGGCCAAAGTAAATATATTTATGTCTTTAAATTTTTCTTTAAGAGACTAAATTAAGCCTGGAAGTTTTACCAGTTGTAAAATATTTCGTAGGAATCGGAAAATCACCAACATGCTTTTAGGTAGGGTGGTAGACATCTGTCCCAAAACACTTTACATAACTGTAAGAAAAGAAGGCCAGTGACCAGCCGTTTTGTGACCAGCTTTTATTGAGACTAAACAGTTTGTTATTTATTAAGCTAGTAGTTTGTGAAAAGGCCTTTTGTTTTAAAGCGTATAAGTTAAAAACCTTCACACGAGGTAGAGCCGTGTTATAGCTATATTATGGTTGTAGCATGAATGAGTCGGCCATTTTGCCCACTGGGGAATGAACACGAGCTCTAACAACGTAAAACGTCTAGAAAACGAGCGTGAAATACAAAATCAATGCTCCTTTATTTTGTATGGTGAGTGTAGAGAACCGAAGGCCCTTTTTACTGGATACGAGACATTCCATCTTAGTCTTCAGGGGTGACAACGTATCTTCATTTTGATTCTTGATGGAGTATATATGTAGATGTCTGAGCCGCAGCATCCACTTACCATCAGGCGGGCTGTATGCTCGCTTGTCACTCTTATATTATAACAAAAGCTATTGACTAAACTAAACTAAACTAACTGAAGCTAAACTTATTTCTTTTTATTAACACATTATTTTAATACACAAAGCCGTACGTGGTTGCTATTTTTAATTGCGTAAATACTTTCGTCGTTTGAACAACATGTTTAGCGCCTACAGAATTAATATCACACATAACATGTCGGTCGATAGCGTGTCACAAATTACTAGTCGACAGGCATTTCTGATGCGCAGTGTTGTTATATAGGCAAAACACATACAAAGTCCTATCATTATGATGTACATTACATCGTTATAACTTAAAAACATATCAAGATATTCAACAAAATACACTTATTTTACAGAACATTTTCAAAATTAGAAATCTTAAATATCTAACACCCATGTTCAAAATAACAATCTTTATTAATAAACATGATTATCTTAACTATTACAATAGTTTAGTTCACAATTTAAAGGCATTTTACACTTTAATTCGGCTTTAATTTTCTTATATAAATCTGTTATGCACTTTTAACACATCACTGTTATTATTAACACACGTAATCCTAAAACATTTATTAGTTGTTTCAACATATATTACTGAAGGATTTACAAATTATTATTTTTTATTTTTATAGTACATTTCGCTGACACTGTTTAGATCCCATAAAACATGAGGACCAATCCCCAACCAACGTATGTTACCAAGTACATATTCATCTTGCACTATAAGCAGATGATACAATCATCTATTCATCTGATATCCACCCTATCAGAATCTGCATTCGGCTCTAAGCTGTAGCAAACGCATTAGGCGATTGGTGCAGAAAATGGAGAATCGAATTGAACCCCGATAAGAGCAAAGTCATCTTTTTCAACAGGAGCATGCATATAATAAATTAATGCTAAAGATTAAAAAACACAAAAAAATGTACGATCTCCCTTTACGACAGCCCAATCCCGTGGGTCCGGGAGGTGAAATACCTGGTGGTAACTTTTATACGTAGATTGTCACAAAAATCCGTTCGTGAATTGATCCCAACGACGAGATCATTTCCAAGAATAGGTCGATCCCGTCCCCCTCCTCCACAGAAGAGAGAACCCGTTTTGTTTAACATTAACACACACACACACACACACACACACACACACACACACACACACACACACACACACACACACACACACACACACACACACACACACACACACACATACACACACACACACACATACACAAACACACACGCACGCATAAATGCACGCACGCACGCACGCACGCCCGCACGCACGCACGCTCGCATGCACGTACGCACAAACACACGCACGCACGTACGCACGCACGCACGCATAAATACACGCACGCACGCACGCACGCACGCAAGCACGCACTCACGCACGCACGCACGCACGCACGCACGCACGCAAGCACGCACGCACGCACGTACGTACGCACTCAAGTCAGCACGCACAAACGCACGCACGCATGCACACACGCACGAACGCACGCACGCACGCGCGCATGCACGCACGCACGCACTCGCGCACGCACCCCGTACACGAGGTTCAACACCCGTGATACGTTGTGTAAGTTGACCGCGCTCTCGTCCCCGTACGCTGAGTGACCTCTCGCTCTCGCACCTCCGCTCTCCGGCTCACGCTGTGCAGAGCAGTCGCCGTCGGTGAGTTCTCTTGCCTTCGCTTACCGTTCTGCCCACCTGCCTCCTGGCGGGGAGGTAAAGAGATTCTCGTTAGACTCCGTTGAACTAATTAAAATTAATTAACTAGTTAAATTAGTATTGTAATCTAGGAATTTCGAGGAACAAATTTCATTACTATACGCAACAATTTGTGCCAATCTCCATGCAAGAATCAACTGCATCCTTTCAACGTATCTATATATTTTGATATTTCCTGTTTAAAAGAACGACTGTGTGTACATTATGTGTACGTTCTTTTGTTTGTACTTTCGTAAGTTGGTAAACTTTTTCATTTTGTATAATCGAGAAGGAACGACATTGTTTCAAAAACAATTTTATTAAATGGTCAATTTGTTTAACATAACATAAACACTCACGCCTGTCACTCAGAGGGGTAGGCAGAGACTACGAAATTCCATTTGGCACGATCCTGACACACATCTCTCGCATCCTTTATATCCAATATACCTACGCTCTCGTCGGTTAAAGGTACTCCTAATTTGGCCCATTTTCAATATATCGCCAATTTGGTCGATAAAATAATAAATATCGATCAATTTATTTAATTGATACTAAATTAACTACATGAAGAACATGTCATGGCGGCATAAGAATATTCATTACCCCATTCATCCGAAAGTGAGGAGATGGGCAGCAGCATCTTTGTCATAACAAGTTAATAATAAAAGACTGAGGCTATCCATCAGTCTGCCAAGCGGACCACTATGGCAATCATACCTCCATGATCCATTCAATCACCCTCCATTTATATATGGTAGAGCCATGCTGCAGCTATATTAGTAGTATAGTTGTAGCACGAATGGGTCGGCTCGACCGGGGAAGGACCACGCTCTCACAGAATACCAGCATAAAATAGCAGCTTAACACTGCTGCGTTTCGTATGGTGAGTGTAGAGAACCGGCGACCCTTTTTATTCGAAAAGAGGCATTCCATCTTAGTCCTCACGGGTGACAACGCATCTGCATTTTGATTCGCAAACAAGGATAAATGTAGATGTCTATGGGCCACAGAAACTACTTACCACCAGGTGGACTGTGTGCTCATTTGTCATTCTATCATATAAAAAAAATTACAATGGTACAGATTTGTGACATATTAATCCCATAACTTGTAAAGCACCGCAATTCTACGGGCTTATGAAGCGCTATATAGGATAGGGTGACAAACGAGCACACAGTCCACCTGATGGTAAGTGGTCTCTGTGATCCATAGACATCTACATCAATCCTCAATAAAGAACAATAAAGAATGAGAGAAAATGTAGATGCCGAGAACGCATCAGATGTGTACCCGTGTAACCCACGTAACCCGTGAGGACTAAGATGGAATGCCTCTTTTCCAGTAAAAGGGGTCTCCGGTTCTCTACACTCACCATACGAAACACAGCATCGTTAAGCTGCTATTTTACGTTGGTATTCTGTGAGAGTGTGGTCCTTCCCCGGTCGAGCTGACCTAGTCATGCTACAACTATACCACTAATATACCACTAATATAATACCTATATAGGTGCAACATGGCCCTACAAAAAACAAAAATCAAAAATCTCGTAAATCGTATAGCCACCTATTAGAAAAGTTCAAGCTGAACTCCTTTAAAGTTAGAAAATCAGTCTTGGATTAAGTTTTAATATATAAACTAATGCCTAACAGTGTTGATGCCATAGACTTAATCATTCAAATCAAATACCGTGTCACCTTAGCGAATAATGGATGCGACACCCATCGCCTTTTTATGTCACATTGCTCTAATTCTAATGCAGTAGTGCATCTCTCTGTCCCGAGTTTTAAACATTCCAGATTACAAAGACATCATATCTTATATCAACATATTTTTTGTCATCCTTTATCAGTTTAAAAGAATCTTACAGGCACTCGTACATTAGATTTATGGGAAAACGATTTTTTTCTCTTAAGATAAACAAAGATTTTTCACGCTCTCATAACTCGCGTTAATTTTATTTTAAAACAGTTCAACTATTATTAACATGTCTTAATGTGAGCAAGCATGACTTATTTTATGTCTTGATTGTTATTATTTTAACTTTTATATCTTCATTGTGGGCAGTGTTGCTGTTACAACACTATTTTTTTTTCTTTTTTAATATGTTTTTTATTAATATTTATTTATCGTCACATTGAAAATAAAATAAAAATCTTGATCCTTAAGGTCACCCTTGAATGCATTTGCGTTTTGATTTTAAAAGCGATGATACTAGTAGATGCAGGTATCCATGAGCTATCGGATACACTTATTTATTTAAAAACATAAATGTAATACCCTAACCCTAGGAATGTGGATATAATGCCAAGTGGCATTCTCTGCCAGTCAATCCACCCTTAGGTGTTGAAAGTGAATATTGACAAGTGTAATTTAGGTAAATAAATAAACAACAAAACATTACTATGTAGTGGCCTATCTACTACTCCAGATCATCCCGTGGGTGTCATAAGAGACGACAGAGGGAGGCTCAAACAGGAGATGGGCAGCAGCATGTTCCTCATAACAACTCAAAATCAAAAACTGCGTTTGTCAATCCGCCTGCCAAACGTGGAAACTATGGAAAACACAAATATGAGGTAATAATCTATGAGAGACAGTTCAGCAGTGGACTTTTATAGGCTGTCATGGCAAAATATTATTTAAAAAAAATACAAAACTTGACCTGCTTAACGTTCAAAAACTTTATTAAATTAAGTTTGTATAAAAAGGGTTATTATAATATTAAGGAATTCATGGATGATAATAACCCCTGGGAATGAGGTGATCGCTGACAAGCTATTTCTAATTTGTTGTGTTGTTAATTGTGTAACATATATGATTGTAAGCTGTTATTTAAAAAAAGTCCAACTGGGTTCTTTGCTGATTCTTCCCAGGACAGAATTTTTTTCGAACAATAATTAAACAAAAGAGTGACTTTCAATAAGTATTATTCATAATATATATTGAATAAAAAAGTTTCTGTTTTTTTTTAAGTCTCATATAAATCTATTAACAGTAAGAAATTGTCATTTGTCATCCTAACTTCTGTAAAAATAAGCTGAATATTAAGGTATATTATGGGTGTAGCACGAATGAGGCGGCCTGACCGGGGAAGGAACACGCTCTTACACAATATCAGCTTAAAATATCAGTTCAATGCTGCTTTATTTCCTATGTTGAGTCTTTCCATTTTAGTCACCAGGGGTCTATGAACACATCCACTTACCACTAGGTGTCACCCATTTTCTATAAAAAAAACAGTAATTAAAAAACCCTACTGAGTAAAAAAGTTTACTCAAAAGACAAAAAAATTATATCCTATGTCACTTTTACAACTAAGACTAATCAGCACGATCCCATAGGTTATGATTCTTCAAGCCGTTTAGGCTACAGAACGTGCCAAAGAAATAGATATACATACATATGTACATACACTCGAAACACATTAACCTTCTTTTGGTGCAGTCTGGTAAAAAACATTCAATTGGACAGATGTACAGCTCGTGGAAGCGCTGTGTACATCTCAGCAATACAGTAAGAGGTATGCAACGAGTTGTGCCTAACATGATCATATTTCATGCTGTTTGTTCAAAGCGAAAGGAGATGTATTACTTGTTTTCATAACGCATTGCGAAATAATAGAGTAAAAAGGTATCAAGTAGTTTCAATAGTATTGTTTACGCTACAAAATAGCTCTTGAATTATTCAGGCGATATTTGCGATATTGATATTCTCTACGAATACGGGAGTGGTTTATTTAAGCACCCCGAAACCAAAAAAAACCTGGTATTCTTCTGAAAATTTAGTGTTATAAATTTTGATCTAACGTTTACCATATGGTTAAATTGTTATAACAGGATAAACAAGCGTTGATATTTATTTTAGTCTAGCGAACTGCCCTGGCTTTGCCTTGTTGGTGTCTATTAATGTCATTTATGTCATCACTTAGATTTAAGATAATTATCAACGAGCATTAATTTAAAAATTCGCCAAGCTTTTCGGATAAAATATTGCCTAAATCATCATTCATCATCATCATCATCATTACAGCCCTTTACAAGTCCACTGCCTTTGGGGAGGCTTATGTTCAAGAGGCCTCCCTAAAGGACTGCCACAAAGCACGGTCCTGAGCCACCTGCATCCATCGACTTCCTGCATGTCTTACCAGGTCGTCACTCCATTTAGTGGAGGGGACGCCCTACATTTCGTCCGCCGGTACGAGGCCGCCATTCGAGAAACTTTTTCCCTCGTCAGTAGTCGGTTCTTCGAGCTATATGGCCGGCCCATTGCCCCTTCAGCTTACTAATCCATTGGGCTATGTCACTATGGTTCTTTTTTTTTAGAATAAGGGTGACAAACGAGCACGCAGTCTACCTGATGGGAAGTGGTTGCTGTGGCCCATAGACATCTACATCTATCTTCGTTTGCGAATCAAAATGCAGATGCGTTGTCACCCGTGAGGACTAAGATGGAATGCCTCTTTTCCTCTCATCCTCAGGTGATATAGACTCTACGGTGGCTAACCGCTAAGTGAGCGGCGGTGACAAACGATGAGATGACAAACGACCACATTGCGAGGCTCTATAAATAGCAGTTGGTTTGGCTTATAATATAATTATAATATATCTGATAATAAGTTATAATTAAAAAAAACCATGGGTCGCAAGTCACAAATGGGGTAATCTATGAAAACCAAACAACAAACTTTTATTTAAGAAAAATAATTAGGGTTCCGCGCGTAAACAAAACCTAAATTACAGGAACAGCTAGTGATGAATATAATATTTTTTATAGGATAGGGTGACAAACGAGCACACAGTCCACCCGATGATAAGTGGTTGCTGTGACCTATAGACATCCACATCTATCTTCAATTAAGAATCAAAATTCAGATGCGTTGGCAACCTTGAGGACTTAGATGGAATGCCTCTTTTCTATTAAAAAGGGACTCCGTTTCTTTACACTCACCATACGAAACACACAAATTTTGATATTAGGCGTATGTGTGCAGAACATTTTCATTTTCAGAACTTTCAATACTGTTTTCAGTACTCGTACACCTGATGGTAAGTGACTACCGCCGCCCATGTACAACTGCAACACTAGGGGAATTGCAAATGCGTTGCCGGCCTTTTAAAAAGGAGTAGGCACTTTTCTTGAAGGTCCCTAAGTCGTATCGGTCCGAAAAAATCGCTGATAGTAATCGATTCCACAAGGAAGTTTTGCGAGGAGGATAAAATGTTCTAAATCACACAGTGGTGGACCGCCAACCATCCAGATGGTGTGGATGGTATCGAGAGTTCGGCCGCAATGTGCGTTCGTGAAATTTGGCGGCTGGGATTAATCCGAACAATTCCTCAGATCACTTCCCGTGGTAAATGCGAAAGAAACTGCAAAGGGATGCAACATCTCTTCGCAGTGCCAATGAATCGAGCTGATCGGAAAGGACTCGGTCGTCGACGATTCGAGCCTATCTGCGCTGGATGCGGTCAAGTGTAAGAAGCTGGCACTGGGGAGCCCCTGCCCAGAGATGGGAACAGTATTCCATGTGAGGCCGAACCTGCGCCTTGTAAAGTTGCAGGCGGTGTGCCGGCATGAAATACTGTCCCGTTCTGCTGAGCATACCAAGCTCAATTTGGCCTTCTCTTCCAAGTGACCACGAAACTGCACGTCACTCGATATGTCGACTCCGAGGATTCCGATACTGGCTGAGGCAAGGAGGGGAGTGCCTTGAAACTGAGGAGATACGACAAAGGGGTTCTTTTTAGCGGTAAACGCGCAAACTTGTGCCTTCTGAGGTTTAAACAGGACTAGATTTAGTCGCCCCCATTTCGAGACTTTGTTCAGCAAAGACTCGACTTCAGACACAAGTTTCTTCCGGTACTCGGCGATGTTTTCCCGAGAAATGTTAGCATGGCCGGTGTATAGAGCATCACCAGTGCTGTCATCCGCATAGCAATGAACGTTACCGCTTCGCATCATATCATTTATATGCAGAAGAAACAGCGTTGATATCACGCAGCCTTGTTGAACACCAGCATTAATAGGCTTGTAGTCGGAGCATGCACCGTCTACGACGATCTTGATGCTCCGATCTGCAAGGAAGCTGGTGATCCAATTGCACAATTTTTCGGGAAGCCCATAGGAAGGGAGCTTCGAAAGAAGCGCTTAGTGCCAAACCCGATCGAAGGCCTTCGCAATGTCCAAACTAACGGCCAACGCCCTTGGACTCTACTGCCTCCGCCCCTCTATGAGTCAGGTAGACCAGAAGATCACCAGCTGATCGACCCCGACGAAAACCGTATTGGCGGTCACTAATCCGCTGGTGATCCTCAAGGTACCGCATGAGCTGGCAGTTAATAATGGATTCCATCATTTTGGAGAACAAGGAAGTGATGGCGATAGGCCTGCAGTTGGACGGGTCTGAGCGGTCGCATTTTTTAGGGATCGGGTGGACAAAAGCTGTCTTCCATGATTTCGGGAGTACGCCTTGGGAGTAGGAGTACCGGAAAAAACGCGACCGATAATTACTAACTGTGAGGCATTCCATTTTAGTCTTCAGGGGTGGAAAAGTGACCTTCTTTGTTTGAAGTTGGATGTAGGTGTCTTTAAAAATTGTTGCCCGCTCCCATAGAGAGCAATTTAAAAATATTCCGCTCTGAAATTCTGATGCGCCGTAACGGTAATTAGTCTTACAGACTTATTTAGAACTAGCTGTTCCCCGCGACTACGCCCGCGCGTAATTTATTAAGATTTTTATTTTTTTTAATTTAAAAAATGTTACCCCCACACTACGATTTTCTCCTATATCGTGGAGACAGTTTACAAACACAAATTTCACAAGGGTAAACATCCAGACCCGGAACAATTATTTGTAGGCCATACAAATACATGTTTCGTGCGGAATTCGAACCCGCGCCCCCCAGCGCAGCAACTCATTGCTAAGCCACTGCGCCACGGAGCCTTCAAGATTGAATTTCAATTTCAAGGGTTTTAGTTTTTTTGCGTGGAACCCTAATTATTTTTCTAAAATGAAAGTAGCCTAAATTACTTCTTATAACATCAGCTATCTGCCAATGAAAGTCCTGTCAAAATCGGTTCTGCCGTTTCGGAGATTAGCCAGAACAAACAGACAGACAGACAGACAGAAAGACAAAAATTTTTAAAATCGTGTTTTTGTTATTTGTACCATATATAATTTCATATGCCTATAGTAAAAAGCTGTTAATAGTTAGTTATTTTCCAGATTTTACCGGCTCGTTGGCTATTAACTACTAATAGAATTCGTAACGAATATTTTCGCAGTAGAATTACAGTAATTGACATTGCTCAACGGATCAGTTAGGTGAAGTGGAAACGGGCCGCTCGCTCAAAGAAACGGCAACTGATTAAAACGTTACTTGATTTTTAAGAATGGAGTGTGACGTATGGTTGTTTAGCAACGGGTTTAATAAGAATAAGAAACCTGAAAAGATCTTATATAATAATACGTGAAGAGAGAACTTTGTACCCTTTTTAAGCACAGCGGAGTGTAAGATTTGGCATCATTGAAGTTTATATGAAGAAGGAGAGCAGAAAGTTAAAATTTATATATTAGACTAATTCTACTGTGGAAATGTACTATAAATATATTAAAATATAGTTAATGATATAAAATAAAACATAAATTTTCTTTTTCTTTCTTTTTTCTTAAAACGTTACTCACACACTAGTATTTTCTCCTGTATCGTGGAGGAAGTTTACAAACATAAATTGCACAAGGACAAACATCCAGACCCGGAACAATCACATGTAGGCCGTAAAAATACTTGTTCCGTGCGGGATTCGAACCCGCGGTCCCTAGCGCAGCAACTCATTGTAAAGCCACTGCGCCAAGAGCCGTCTAATATTATCATTGCTTACATTTATACTGCCAATGTCAAACACAGAATTGTCGCTTGGAAAAATCATATAATTTGTTGATGTTCATATATGTACGTATTTATTGTAATGGTCCCCACACACGGTCAGTTAAACTGACGTCAGTTCAACTGATGCATTTCAAACGGATTTAATCCAAAACAAGTTCGACACACACGGTCAGTTCAGTTGATCATTCCAAGTAATCAGTTCAAACTAGGACAGTTGATATTTTTAAAATATCGGATTTTTAGTATATCGATAATTATAAATATATCAATATATAGGAGTTTTATATGTCGAAAACATAAGCGATATATCGATGCTTATTGCTTAAAAATGATTTACACAGCTTATAATTTAGTATATTTATTAAACAAATTAAATTATAAATGTATGAAAATGTTAGGTTAGGTTATTAAGTTAGTTCTTAGTAATTATTAATGAACCGTGGTAGCTCAGATGGTTAGCGCTCGCTGTAAATTTCACAGTACGCGAGCAACCCGGGTTCGATCCCCGCCGGCACCAATAAAATTCTTAATTGCAATTTTAAGTGCTGATTTACCACGTGCTCGGCGATGAAGTAAAACATCGTGAGAAAACCTGCATTTCTGAGAAATAAAATAAAAATTTCGAAAACGTGAAGTTCGCCAACACGTATTGGGGCAGCGCGGTGGACGTTTCCCTGCTCTAAAACCCTCTCAGACATGAGAAGAGGCCAGTGCCCAGCATTGGGACGTATATAGGCTCTAACTTTAACTTTAATTATTGTTTAATTGAAATAAGACAATTATGTTTACCAATATTTTTCAGTAAGAGTTTTCAAAAATACTCGTTGTTTTATATGTTCAGCTGTTTCAATACTGCGATTATTGGGCACTAAAAGATTGACTGTAGAAGTAATTCGTTCAGATGCTACGGATGCAGCTGAAGAAATCAAATATTTATCAGCTATTTCTGATAGCACGGAAGTAAATCATAAGACGCCTAAGCGATTAAAATAACTTGAGGCTTATACCAACATCGAAAAACGTATTTCGTCGTTTTCTCTAATAGCTCACATGCGCAGACACTTAATACACATAATCGCATCACTTTGATAAAAATCCACTTCAAACGATTATTTAAACGACAAAACAGGAGCAAACATCCGTAGATGGTCAAGCTCCTGCCAAAACTCACAGTAAGTAAAGTAGTACTAAGTTTCATAGATTATAGTGATTTTAATATCACAGAGATATACTATACAAGATTACATTTCTTTTTAAGATAATAAGCGAATAAATAAACTGGGGAAAAATTGAAAACATAATATAGTGTAAATAAAGTATAGTAGATTGGGTCTATCAAGGATTAGAATTTAAGTTTACGATGGTGTTGTAGATTAAATGATTTACGTGAAAAAATAAAATATTATATTATTTAAAAAAATATATCGACTGTCGTACGTCGTATGATGTCGTATTTCAATATCAAACTTATATTTCAATATATGTCGTCCAAAAATATTAGAAATAAATATCGATATTTCTAAATAATAAAATAGATTTTTCGATATATCGATATTTTACCAACAGTCCTAGTTCAAACGTGGGGCGTGGCCGTGGGCGTTTGGTTTGCGTGACTCCTATAAAATATCATATATAAAGATAACTTAAATGATATTTAATAATATCTAAATCTTATTTAATAACATTTCCTGTCTATTAATATATATCTATACAAATAAATAAAATTGAAGTGTCTGTTTGTCATGTCAAAATAACAGTTTTTTACTAAATACATAGGAAAGTACATACGGTACTTATAACAAAATCACAATTTTTAAAATTTTTGTATGTCTTTCTGTCTGTCTGTCTGTTTGTTCCGGCTAATCTCCGAATCGGCTGAACCAATTTTGACGAGACTTTCAGTGGCAGATAGGTGATATTATAAGGAGGAACTTAGGCTACTGCTGCTGTTTTACAAATTTACCTATTGAAATAGGTAAATTTGTAAAATAGCATACAGCTTTATTTAAAAAGTCCTCTGATGTTAATCCAAGGCTTAAAAGAAATCCAAATAGGTTAGTTCTAAGCGAAGTTCCGAAATATATATATAGTAAAAGCTGTTTATCAATGTGTGTACGTATATACAACAAAATACCTGACGAAATTAAAACAATAAATAATATGAATTTGTTTAAAAATAGACTATACCTTTGGTTAATTGACAAAAATTTTTATGACATTAACGAATTTCTGACATTGTAAGCCATATTCTGACATTATATTCTGGCCATTAGTGTGTTGTAATTCTGACATTGTATAATATGATTTGAAATAATGTTTAATTTGTTAATTTTTAATATCATATAGGTCATTTTTTTTTTGTTTAAAGGTTCTTATTGTTTAACATGAGAGCACAATACAACTAAAACATCTGTATCTATATTTACCATGTTTTATGCAAATAAAGATTATTATTATTATTATTACTTTTAATTTAGAAAAATAATAAGGGTTCCGCACAAAAACGGGGGAATTGCGGGGAACAGCTAGTTAATAGATAGGAAATGATATTTTTAATTTACTTATAGGAGTCACGCCAACTAAACGCGCACGGCAGCAGCCCCTTCGATCGAGAAATGAAATCCGTTCCGTATATATATATATATATATATATATATATATATATAAATATCGTTTCCTATATATTAACACTTCAAAAGATATTTTTATTCATGATAAGGTCAGTATTAAGACACTTTTAAGAAATGGGTCAGATATTATGATAATTTTTTCATTATGATAAATTTTATTTATTTAATAAATGTATTATTTATTTTTATCTTTTACCCCACCTTCTTAGTTCACCATCATGAAGGTATTATAATCACATTGAACTAGGTCTTTATAAACCCTTTCAAATGAGTTCAAACACGATCATTCTGCTTAGTGCCGTTCACCTTCGGATTGCACCATCAGAAAGGTGAGGTCATAACAGTCACCTAGGTCTTTATGAGCCCTTTCAAATGAGTTCAACTACGATGGTTCTACGTTGTAACATCACTGAGACCCTTTACCCACCTTCTGAGTCCACCACAGGAAGGTGACATCATTACAATCACCTTGGTCTCCATCCTCTGACAAACCAAATTCTCTAAATATATAAAATAATATAAAATTTAAACAGCATACAAATAGTGTTATAAAAAAATATAAAATATAAATAAAAGCTACTAAGAAAGTATTTACTTACCAATAATGGAAACGAACTGAAGCCAGCGGATTACGGTGCGCCCGGAAAAATACGTGGGTTGCCGTCAGTTAAAAATTTCAGCTTAAGATTTCACATTCACGGTCAGTTTTTGGATGTACTTCAGTTAAACTGACCAGTTATTGCTTTCTGAGGTTCATACTGCCAATTTCTCAGACTATGTACATCATATTTTTTTATTTTATTATTTTATATTTATTTACTAAAATTTTAAAAACCATTACATAATTTTATAATTTCGCCAAACTGTAAAGACAGTTTGTTAGCGAATAAATGCACTTTTATATTCTATTACATAATTAAATAAGTACACCGCCCACATTATATAGCAAGCAAATATAAATTCTAAATATAAACACTATTATTTCTATATTCTCTTAATTTTAATATAAGATCCCTTTTGTTGCAACTAAATAGAGATTCTAAATATTACCCGTATATATTTTTTAAATATTACAAACGAATATCAACTTTACATATTGTCACATACGCTATCATATATCTTCTATTTTATCTAAAAAATAATTATTAAGTTTTTTCTTATTTGTAAATTTACAATCAGGTCTACCTTGCCTTACTCAGTCTATTTCATTAAACATAAACATAAACATAAACACTCACGCCTGTCACCCAGAGGGGTAGGCAGAGATTATGGACTTCCATTTGGCACGATCCTGACACACCTCTCTCGCTTCCTCCACATCCATATACCTACGCATACACGCTCGTCGGTTAAAGGTACTCTTGATTTGGCCCATTTTTAATATATCGTCAATTTGGTCGATAAACTTTCGCCTAAGGCGACCCTTCACGACTATGCCGTTCACCTCTGCAACATAAATTTGCTTTGTCACTCTTTCCTCATTCATTCTTTCTACATGGCCAAACCACCGAAGCATTCCTTTCTTAATCCTGGTCACAACATCATCTTGCAAACCACACTCTTCTCTTATTAAACAATTTCTCACTCTGTCATTCAGCTTCATCCCTAACATACTCCTTAATGACCGCATTTCTACAGCATTTATTCTACTCTCATGCTTCTTCTGCCACACCCAACTTTCACTACCATACATTAAAGTAGGTACTAACACAGCATTGTGAATTGCCATACGTGCCTTTTTGGACACATTCTGACTTTTCACAATAAAGTGTAGAGCCCCATTCACTCTATTTCCTGCATTCACTCGTCGTTCTATATCCTTATCATATCTACCATCCCTGCTAAACACACATCCAAAATATACAAACTCATCTACTTGCTCTACCAACTCTCCTTCTATTCTTATTTCACATATCGTTTTACTTTCTTCTCTTTCAAAAACCATAACTTTCGTCTTACTTGCGTTCACTTTCATTCCCTTTTCTTTTAATGTCCTGTTCATTAATGCAACTCGGCTGCCGACGATGCAAGTATGACTTGATCATCGGCGTACAAAAGGCATTTGACGGTTAACTCACCCATTCTTAACCCGCATTCTTCTACTTTCAAATTTTCCAAACAACTGTCCATAAATAGGTTGAACAACCACGGGGAAGCCACACAGCCCTGTCTGACACCTTTATGGATGTCAAACCAGTCCGAGTAGGTCCCGTTGATCCTGACACAAGCACTAGAGTCCCTATATTCATTAAAATGCTTTGGTATTAAATATTTTGTACATCTTTTACCGTAGTAGTTTTGAACACTATGCTCAACTAATTTCCGTTCTCTAACTTTCCTGGTTCTATATTTACTATCCACTTTTTCTCTATAATTATTTTTATTAATATTTTCCAAAACTAATAAAATGTTAACTTTGTCTTCTACTGGTAAAATTTTACAAATAGAGAATAACTGATTTTAATCTTTCTTACAATTGTAAGTATGTATTATGTATGATCTCGAAAACAGCGACACCTACTGGGCCTAAATGTGAATTTAAATCATCCAGGGACCCATGCAAACACACAAACAACTTCATTGATGAAGTTTCGATTTTGAAAATCGACCGAGCCAATTAAGTTTTTTTTTTATGGAATAAGGGTGACAAACGAGCATACAGTCCATTTGATGGTAAGTGGATGCTGTGGCTCATAGAAATCTACATTTATCCTCAATTAAGAATCAAAATGCAGGTGCGTTGTCACACCTAAGGACTGAGATGGAATGCCTCGTTTCCAGTAAAAAGGGTCTTATCTCACCATACGAAATATAGCAGCATTAAGCTGCTATTTTACGCTGGTAGTCTATGAGAGGGTGGTTCTACCCCGGACGAGCCATTTGTGCTACAACCACAATATAGCTGCACCATGGCTCTACCACGTTCCAGGTTTTAGCGAGACTAACGGACAGCAATCGATTTTTATATATAGAGACTCGCTGTTCCCCGCGACTTCACCCGCGTGTTATTTTGGGGTTTTAATTTTTTTGCGCGGAATCCTAATTCTTTTTCAAAACTAAAGTTAAAGTTACTCCTTGTGACATCAGCTATCTGCCTGTGAAAATCCCGTCAAAATCGGTCCAGCCGTTTCGGAGATTAGCCGGAACAAACAGTCAGACAGACGGACAGACAGATAGACAGACAGACAGACAAAAACTTTAAAAATTGTATTTTTGTTATTAGTACCGTATATACTTTCATATGCATTTAGTAAAAAATTGTAATTTTGACATTACAAACAGACAATTCAATTTTATTTATTTGTATAGATGTTATCCCAACAGTCGCACAGAGTAGAGGTTGACGCTAAAAAATTTTAAAATGTTGCCAACAAATTATTACTGCTGTGAATTTTATGTATTATCAAATTTTCCGTTTTCAATAGCGTGTCGAGTGTACGTCGAGGCAAAAAAGCGTTTATTTTATATTTTGTGTATTAGATATCTGTGTTTTACGTATCAATGAGTAATTGGAAATGAAATACAGCTTGCTTAACCCATTCGCTGTCCCGTGTACTACATATAGCTCATTGCTTCACATTATTACTATTGTGTCACAGTGATAGTGAAAGTGTTAATATACAAACGTAAAAATTTAATGAAAATTCGGTCGAACTTCCAACCACTAGGCGACCGCTAGTTTTAATAAATTTCATTGGATTCTTAGTTTCATTACTAAAACAATAACTATTATAGTATTTATACAGTAAGAATAAATAAATACTGCTTTCTATGATCAAGATCAAGTTTTTTTTTTATCAGTTTTGAAGAGTTCTTTGGACTTTTTTTTGATGATGATATTCTAACCTTGAAGAAGTATCGTAAAAAACGCGAAACATATAGACAGACGCCTTAATGAGAGTTACGTTTTGAAAATTTCGGCACGGAATTAACGGTACTAGTAAACTGAATTCCACACGAACGAAGCTGCGAAAAAATGCTAGATAGGGAATAATCTACGGAAGTCTCCCTATTATCTAAACTGTGCTGTTATGTTGCCTTTAGACGCTTATCTATTGATAGAACTTTGACGAGACATCTATGTGAGTGATCGAGTGGAGGTACCCCTCTAGTCAAAATAAAACAAATATTTGTGTTAAGTACGAAAAGGCAGAGCAAACAATTTTATGGGAAACTAACGTTTACAAATTTTATACTAATCGTTGTTTGTTCAAATTATGCCTGAGGTCAATATAAATTAGGATTGTTGTTGACTTAATGTATTAAAGCTGGATATGTACGGAAAGTGATAAGTTAAAATGTAAATATCCGTAATGTATTCGACAATGATATGAAATTATTTCGGATATCCAACTGTTTCGGATATGGCTCCAGTTACATAGGGCACACTGAAAGTTCTGCGCTTCTGACCACTCATAAATGTTTGAATTTCTAATATACTTATTTGAACTTAGGGAACAAATTTATTGATTAAAATATTTTTGGCGGGAAATTGAACGGCAGTTGTTTTTGTTACAAGTTTTAGTTTGTAGTCCGTAGCAAAAATGAAATTAGCGTGAAAAGATATTAGGCTGATAAGTTTTACGGTATTTTAAATATTCATTCTCCCGTTTTCTTATCTTCCAAAACGCTTTTGCGGGGAAAGCACCTTATTTGTGCACATAATGCGTTGGTTAAACGTGTAGTGGCGGTGACAGAATATCCACTATACCCATATCAACTCGTGGGTGTCGTAAGAGGTGACAGAGGGAAACGGAACCATGAGATGGGCAGCAGCATCTTCCTGATAACAACAAAATAAAAAATAAACTGAGAATGTCAACCCGCCTATCAAGCGTGGCAAGTATGGCAAATACTCGTCCTATCTATCGGAGAGACCAGCATCATCAGTGGACTTTTTGATAGGCTGTAATGTTGAAGGAAGGGGTTGGACCACTGAATTTGATCGTGGCCGTGTCTTCCTACATAATGAAATTCATGAAGGTCGACCCTCAGTTGCGACCACCGAGAAAAATGCGCGAACTAATTGAAGAAAACCGGTGCCTTCCCTATAAGAAGATTCGGGGATATTTGGGTTTTTGTATTGTAAGACAAATTAAAAATATTACATCAACATTTGAAAGTCGTAAAACTTTGTGCCACTGCATTCCTCGTGAACTCACCCCAGAACAATAACATGCTCGAGTAGATTGCTGTACTAAAATGTTCTTAATTAAAACGTTCAAATGCTGTATATTACTGTAATATTTAGGCGTACACCGCGAACAAAACAATCCATTCCGCACACAGTCCAGACCTCGCACCATGCGATTTCTTTATTTTCCCAACAATGAAAGATTTGATGAGAGCTTTGACATTTACGGAGCCAGAAGAGGCCGTGAAAGCTTTCAATCAGCACGTAAAAAATGCCCTCAGACAGATCCTTACGTTATCAAATTTTGTTTTACCTAAGGATGGAAAAATAGAGGACAATGCCTTTAAAGTAACTTTCTAGACGATATTGTTTTTACATCGAAAATCACAAGAATTTTCCTTGGTCTAATCAAAAGGGGAGAGAAATTAAATTCTTCATAGAGAGTCCAACACGACTTCATGGAACTAAAAATAATAAAATGATTCCTAGATAAAAACATCTGAAGTCGGGGATTTAATTTTTCGGTCTCTTAACACCGACTTCAGAAGACTTTCTTATTGCTTACCGGATTTGACTTTTTATAAAGGTTATTTTATAATTAAATAAATCAGGTGTTACTTTGCGGAGATCCATTATATTAAATTGGGTAAAAGTTACCGTTATTGTTTCGTACACGTGTCGTATTGTCGTCAGTGGTATGTTTTTCGTAGTGTAGCGATGTTGGGAGTAGTTGTGCTGGAATTAGTGGTGACGGGGATAGTGCACGCAATTGAGGGAAGTCGGGAGGTGCTCTTCAAACTAGGTAAGACACATCATTTTATTTTATCGAACGGATATACGTGAGGTAATTTTTACCAAATTTAAGGTTATTTTATTTAACCTTTATAAACAATGAATTTAATAAAACATTCACTTCTAAAACATTCTCCAGAAACAGTCGCAAGGCATTTAATGAGTGGGCGACAGTAGGAATTCATAAAAGCAGACGAAGGTTATATGACCTTTACCATGAAAGATCGTATAATCTTTCCGATGCTTTTAAAGAATATGTAAAAAATTATTCTAAAATGTTTAAAAGAGTTTGCTCCACAGCCAAATCATTACATATTAGTAACAAAATTAAGACAGCTAAGAATAAAATTAAAATGACGTGGAGTATAATTAACAGCGAAACCGGTAAAGAGAAACCTCGTAATTCAAACTATCAATTAAAAATTAATAATGAATTGACTAAATCAAATCAAGAAGTTGCAGCGGTGTTTGAGAAATATTTCACTGATGTTCCTATCTTGACAACAGAGTCATTGAATGCTTCTCCAACTGTCGCCGAATCATTACTTAAACAGAATGTTAATACCTGTTTAAAAGAATTTAGATTTGAAAAAGTATTACCGCATAATATTGTAAAATACTTCAAAACCATTGATGTAAAGAAAACCGCAGATTTGTGGGGGATTTCCGTTACAGTAATTGCGTCCATAATAGATTTAATTGCACCTCATCTTGCTATTATTTTTAATACTTGTATCGATTCTGGTGTGTTTCCTGATTTAATGAAGTATAGTAAAGTAATACCTTTATTTAAATCTGGTAGTACATTGGACCCCGCTAATTATAGACCTATTTCTGTACTACCAACTCTCAGTAAAATTTTTGAAAAAATAATTTTGGGTCAATTGTAAATTTTTTTTAATACAAATAAATTACTTCATAAAAATCAATTTGGTTTTACAAGGGGTCGCTCGACGTCTGACGCCGGTGTTGAGCTTATGAAATATATTTTTAATGCCTGGGAGAATTCACAAGATGCCTTAGGTATTTTCTGTGACCTTTCCAAGGCTTTCGATTGTGTTCATCATGATACATTAATCAGGAAACTCCAACATTACGGTGTAAAAAATTTGGCGCTTAAACTTATTATTTCATATTTAAGTAACAGAACTCAAAAAGTCGTCATTAATGGTAAATGTTCCTCCGGATCGGTAGTATCAATGGGCGTTCCTCAGGGCTCGATTCTTGGCCCATTCCTGTTCTTAATCTATATTAATGACTTACCTTATTTTGTAGGGGACAATCACGATATAGTATTATTTGCTGACGATACCTCTTTAATTTTCAAACTGAAACGGCAGTCAATTAAATATGACGATGTAAATAATGCTCTATCGAAACTAGTACATTGGTTTAACGCCAACAATTTGCTCTTAAACGGCAATAAGACAAAATGTATTAAATTTACAATACCTAATGTAAAACATTCGAAAACCAATGTGCTCTTAAATGGGGAGGAGTTGAGTCTTGTGGATACCACTGTTTTTCTCGGTATTACTATTGACGCGAAACTTCAATGGGGCCCCCATATATCTAAATTAGCAAGCAGACTTAGTTCTGCAGCATATGCTGTAAGAAAGATTATAAGTCTCACAGATGTTGAGACAGCTAGGTTAGTGTATTTTAGTTACTTTCATAGCGTAATGTCTTATGGAATTTTGCTATGGGGTAATGCGACTGATATTGAAGCTATATTTGTTTTGCAAAAGAGAACCGTGCGGGCGATTTATAATCTAAATTGTAAAGAGTCCCTTAGAGAAAAATTTAAAGAAATAAACATATTAACTTTGGCATCGCAATATATTTATGAAAATGTAATGTATGTACATAAAAACATAAATAGCTTTAATAAGAATAAGGATGTTCATACCTTAAACACTAGGAACAAACATAAGCTTGTAATACCACTTACAAGACTCCACAGAATTAGTAATTCATTTATGGGGCAATGTATACGCTTTTACAACAGAATCCCAGAACATGTTCAAAGTTTGTCAATAAACAAGTTTAAAAGTTTTATTAAAGATAAACTGTACAAAAAGGGTTATTATAATATCAAGGAATACATGAATGAAAATAACCCCTGGGAATAAGGTGATCGCCACCATGCTGGTTCTATGAAAATTCATTTAAAATTTTATAATCAAAATTATTGTTAAGTGAAATTATGTTTAAAAAAAAAGTCCCGCTGGGTTTCTTGCTGGTTCTTCCCAGGACAGAGGTATTTTCCGAACCAGTGGTAAATAAAATAATGACTTTCAATAAGTATTATGTAATTTGAATAAAAATCATTCTATTCTATTCTATTCTATTCTAACCGAATTCGAAAAACCAGGAAGATTCTCGGACTGATTTCTCGGAAACGATTGAACACTTTCATTTACTGGTCTAGGCTATGTCGTTAATTCTGGTTCTACGTAAGATATTTTAATAATGAAGTCTATCACGCAGAGACACATCGAGCATAGGCCTGTCCATAGCTCGCTGAGCGACCACAATCGGCCAACAATAAACCTTGGATTCAAATTATGTCATCACTGGCAACTAGTTATATAGTCTTGAATTTATGTTTTGAGGAATTCATGAAGATTTTGTAGTGACATTTTGAAAGTTCAAAGGAGACAATTTTTGGGTTTACCACAAACGGTAACGTTTATTAAAGGCACATCAATTTATTATACAAAAAGGGTTAAAGATTTATACAAAGATTGATATAAAGAGATTCTCGTTAGACTCCGTTGAACTAATTAAAATTAATTAACTAGTTAAATTAGTATTGTAATCTAGAAATTTCGAGGAACAAATTGACATGCGTTTCATTACTATAAGCAACAATTTGTGCCAATCCCCTGTATCCTTTCAACGTATCTATATATTTTGATATTTCCTGTTTAAAAGAACGACTGTGTGTACATTATGTGAACGTTCTTTTGTTTGTACTTTCGTAAGTTGGTAAACTTTTTCATTTTGTATAATCGAGAAGGAACGACATTGTTTCAAAAACAATTTTAGTGAATGGTCAATTTGTTTAACATAACATAAACACTCATGCCTGTCACTCAGAGAGGTAGGCAGATACTACGAAATTCCATTTGGCACGATCCTGACACACGTCTCTCGCATCCTTTATATCCATATATCTACACTCTCGTCACTTAAAGGTACTCCTAATCTGGTCCATTTTCAATATATCGCCAATTTGGTCGATAAAATAATACATATCGACCAATTTGTTTAATTGACACTTAATTAACTACATGACGAACATGTCATGGCGGCATAAGAATATTCATTACCCCATTCATCCGAAAGTGAGGAGATGGGCAGCAGCATCTTTCTGATAACAACTTAATAATAAAAAACTGCGGTTATCCATCAGTCTGCCAAGCGGACCACTATGGCAATCATATCTCCATGATCCATCCAATCATCCTCCATTTATATGTGGTAGAGCCATGCTGCAGCTATATTAGTAGTATAGTTGTAGCACGAATGGGTCGGCTCGACCGGGGAAGGACCACGCTCTCACAGAATACCAGCGTAAAATAGCAGCTTAATGCTGCTGTGTTTCGTATGATGAGTGTAGAGAACCGGAGACCCATTTTACTGGAAAAGAGGCATTCCATCTTAGTCCTCACGGGTGACAACGCATCTGCATTTTCATTCGTAAAGGAAGATAGATGTAGGGGTCTATGGGCCACAGCAACCACTTCCCATCAGGTAGACTGCGTGCTCATTTGTCATCCTATCATATAAAAAAATTACAATGGTATAGATTTGTGACATATTAATCCCATAACTTTTAAAGCACTGCAATTCTACGGGCTTATGAAGCGCTATATAGGATAGGGTGACAAACAAGCACACAGTCCACCTGATGGTAAGTGGTCGCTGTGATCCATAGACATCTACATCAATCCTCAATAAAGAACAATAAAGAATGAGAGAAAATGTAGATGCCGAGAACGCATCAGATGTGTACCCGTGTAACCCACGTAACCCGTGAGGACTAAGATCGAATGCCTCTTTTCCAGTAAAAAGGGTCTCCGGTTCTCTACACTCACCATACGAAACACAGCATCGTTAAGCTGCTATTTTACGTTGGTATTCTGTGAGAGTGCGGTCCTTCCCCGATCGAGCCGACCCAGTCATGCTACAACTATACCACTAATATAATGCCTATATAGGTGCAACATGGCCCTACAAAACCGTACCGTATAGCCACCTATTAGAAAAGTTCAAGCTCTTAACTCTCCTTTAAAGTTAGAAAATCTGTCTTGTATTAGGTTTTAATATATAAACTAATGCCTAACAGTGTTGATGCCATAGACTTAATCATTCAAATCACATACCGTGTCACCTTAGCGAATAATGGATGCGACACCCATCGCCTTTTTATGTCACATTGCTCTAATTCTAATGCAGTAGTGCATCTCTCTGTCTTGAGTTTTAAACATTCCAGATTACAAAGACATCATATCTTATATCAACATATTTTTGTCATCCTTTATCAGTTTAAAAGAATCTTACAGGCACTCGTACATTAGATTTATGGGAAAACTATTTTTTCTCTTAAGATAAACAAAGTTTTTCCACGCTCTCATTACTCGCGTTAATTTTATTTTAAAACAGTTCAACTATTATTAACATGTCTTAATGTGAGCAAGCATGACTTATTTTATGTCTTGATTGTTATTATTTTAACTTTTATATCTTCATTGTGGGCAGTGTTACTGTTACAAAACTAAAATTTTTTTTCTTTTTTAATATGTTATGTATTAATATTTATTTATCGTCATATTGAAAATAAAATAAAAATCTTGATTCTTAAGGTCACACTTGAATGCATTTGCGTTTTGATTTTAAAAGCGATGATATTAGTAGATGCAGGTATCCATGAGCTATCGGATACACTTAATTATTTAAAAACATAAATGTAAACCCTAATACTAGGAATGTGGATATAATGCCAAGTGGCATTCTCTGCCAGTCAACCCATAGGTGTTGAAAGTGAATATTGGCAGGTGTAATTTAGGTAAATAAATAAACAACAAAACATTACTATGTAGGGGCCTATCTACTACTCCAGATCATCCCGTGGGTGTCATAAGAGGCGACAGAGGAAGACTTAAAGAGGAGATGGGCAGCAGCATGTTCCTCATAACAACTCAAAATCAAAAACAGCGTTGGTCAATCCGCCTGCCAAACGTGGAAACTATGGAAAACACAAATATGAGGTAATAATCTATGAGAGACAGTACAACAGTGGACTTTTATAGTTGTCATGGCAAATATTATTAAAACAAAATACAAAATTTGACCTGCTTAACGTTCAAAAACTTTATTAAGTTTGTATAAAAAGGGTTATTATAATATTAAGGAATTCATGGATGATAATAACCGCTTGTAATGAGGTGATCGCTGACAAGCTATTCCTAATTTGTTGTGTTGTTAATTGTGTAACATACATGATTGTAAGCTGTTATTTAAAAAAGTCCAGCTGGGTTTTTTGCTGATTCTTCCCAGGACAGATTTTATTTCGAACAATAATTAAATGTTATGGTATATTATGGGTGTAGCACGAATAAGGCGGCCTGACCGGGAAGGACCACGCTCTTACACAATATCAGTTCAATGCTGCTTTGTTTCGTACTCGTATGTTGAGTCTTTCCATTTTAGTCACCAGGGGTCGCCTCTACATTTTGATTCTCAATCGAATATAAATGTAGTTGTCTATGAACACATCCACTTACCACTATGTGTCACCTATTTTCTATAAAAAAAACAGTAATTAAAAAACCCTACTGAGTAAAAAAGTTTACACAAAAGACAAAAATATTATATCCTATGTCACTTTTACAATTATGACTAATCTGCTCGACCCCCCATAGGTTATGATTCATCAAGCGGTTTAGGCTACAGAACGTGCCAAAGAAATAGATATACATACATACGTACATACACTCGAATCACATTACCCTTCTTTTGGTGCAGTCGGGTAAAAAACATTCAATTGGATAGATGTACAGCTCGTGGAAGCGCTGTGTACATCTCAGCAATATAGTAAGAGGTGTGCATCGAGTTGTGCCTAACATGATCATATTTCATGCTGTTTGTTCAAAGCGAAAGGAGATGTATTACTTGTTTTCGTAACGCATTGCGAAATAATAGAGTAAAAAGGTATCAAGTAGTTTCAATAGTATTGTTTACGCTACAAAATAGCTCTTGAATTATTCAGGCGATATTTGCGATATTGATATTCTCTATGAATACGGGAGAGGTTTATTTAAGCACCCCGAAATCAAAAAAAACCTGGTATTCTTCTGAAAATTTAGTGTTATAAATTTTGATCTAACGTTTACCATATGGTTAAATTGTTATAAGACAGAATAAACAAGCGTTGATATTTATTTTATTCTAGCGAACTGCCCTGGCTTTGCCTTGTTGGTGTCTTTTATATAATGTCATTTATGTCATCATTTAGATTTAAGATAATTATCAACGAGCATTAATTTAAAAATTCGCCAAGCTTTTCGGATAAAATATTGCCTAAATCATCATTCATCATCATCATCATCATTACAGCCCTTTACAAGTCCACTGCCTTTGGGGAGGCTTATGTTCAAGAGGCCTCCCTAAAGGACTGCCACAAAGCACGGTCCTGAGCCACCTGCATCCATCGACTTCCTGCATGTATTACCAGGTCGTCTCTCCATTTAGTGGGGGGGACGCCCTACATTTCGTCCGCCGGTATGAGGCCGCCACTTGAGAAACTTTTTCCCTCGTCAGTAGTCGGTTCTTCGAGCTATATGGCCGGCCCATTGCCCCTTCAGCTTACTAATCCGTTGGGCTATGTCACTTTGGTTCTTTTTTTATAGAATAAGGGTGACAAACGAGCACGCAGTCTACCTGATGGGAAGTGGTTGCTGTGGTCCATAGACACCTACATCTATCTTCGTTTGTGAATCAAAATGCAGATGCGTTGTCACCCGTGAGGACTAAGATGGAATGCCTCTTTTCCAGTAAAATGGGTCTCCGGTTCTCTACACTCACCATACGAAACACAGCGGCATTAAGCTGCTATTTTACGCTGGTATTCTGAGAGAGCGTGGTCCTTCCCCGCTTGAGCCGACCCATTCGTGCTACAACTATACTATTAATATATCTGCAGCATGGCTCTACCACGTAAAAGCGATTTCAGAAGCTCTAATTCCATCTTCAACCGGGGACTTACCGTGTTTAAGGTACTGGAGAGCCATTCCAATCTCGCTGAGACTGTCGTCAGGGATATCATCGGAATAGTGGCGGATATAACTTGCTCTGACTTTGGAGCTCTGGTTCTGCTCGATTGCTTCTTCAATACGAACTGTATTGAAGTTGCGCAAGGCCTCCTGCATGCATTTGGAGATCTGTTTGTTCAAACTTGACTGTATGCTATCAAATCTACTAAAGACTGCAGCTTCATTTCCCGTCTAACAGAGTGTGATTGGAGAGTTTTTGTGTTCTTCTGCATCGGGTCTTGCTAAACTTAGCTCCGACCGCATGGATAGCTTCCACTAGCTTATCATTCGTATCGTCTACTTCATTGCAATTTTCTAGGCACCCAAAACGATATTGTTTTGATGATATTCAGAAATAAAACTTTACCTATCTTTATTAGAAACTTCTTCTTTAGAAATTCAAACTTCTCCGTCAATGAATTTAAACTTTAATAAAAGGATCTAATTTATTGTTCTTAATAATGTAATTAGGGAATGATGTAGGATAATTTTGACATCTATTGAATATAGTGATATTTCATTTCTTGTGTTTATGATGATGGTTGAGAATTTAGCGATTGCCGATAAAGGGAAAATTCTAGACAAACTATCGGGAATTACATTATCTTAACAACGGCGATGCTATATAACAAATTGCTATAATGCTGACAGATCTACAATATTTTTTGTTGACTTTAGTACTACACACTGAACTATATCACATACTAAACGTTTAGATACACATAAACCACCAATTTTGTACACTTTTGATTTAAAAATACGTAATAAAAACCATACTGCCGTAAATATCGTTTAGGGACCGAATTTGTTTTGTTATTTTTCGAATGTGGTAAAAATGATGTTTTTACGTTAAGACCGTAGTAATCTGTTCACTATGCCCATAATTGGTTTTGGTATTTCAACCAAGCTAACTTTGTAAAGTGGGTTGATTCTCCGTCGGAAGGATACGTGTTGGAGTGCAGGGTGAGACAGGGGGGGTTGACGTCTCCCAAGCTCTTCAACGTGTATGTAAATGACCTTATCGTGGAGTTGAGCGGCATGCGCGTCGGATGTCGTATAGATGGCGTTAACATTAATAATATAAGTAACGCTGACGATATGGTGCTGCTCAGCCCAACGGTGGGAGGCCTAACTGAAATGTTAAAGGTATGTGAGATGTATGCTACTGAGCATGGGCTCACATACAATGTTAAAAAAACAGAGTACATGGTCTTTGAGGCCGCTGGTAAATGTCACAATATTGCAGTTAATGTTACCTTTAATGGCATGAACGTGAAACGAGTCACTAAATTTAAATATCTGGCGCATATCATTACTGGTGATGATGCTCACATTGAAAGGGAGTGCAGGGCTCTAGCGGTTAGAGGTTATATGTTGGCTCGCAGGTTTTCCCGTTGTACAAAACAAGTTAAGATTACGCTTTTTAAAGCATACTGCCAGAGCGTATACACGGGGAGCCTGTGGGTCAAATACACCAAAAGATCGCTTGACGCCCTGCGCATCCAATATAATAATATATTCAGGATACTGTTGGGACTGCCTCGTTTTTGTAGTGCATCAGGGATGTTTGCATACCAAATAGACGGTTTTAATGCCATCATACGCAAAAAAACCGCATCCCTTATTAGCAGGGTACGAGCCAGTCACAACAGCATTCTGAGGACCGCAGCGGACAAATATACATCGCCGCTGTGGAAATGTCTTGTGCAGAGATTGATAACTGGGCCCTATCCACTCCCATGATGATCTGTCTCGGTACAATGTATTTATTTTATTTCCCTAGAGTTTAAGCAAACCATTGTACTACCACTGTAACTAACCCTTGTTATTATAATTGTTGTTATTATTATTGTGTTACTAACCCACATATGGATTTTAATTATCTGAAATAAATAATTTATTTTTATTATTATTTTATTTTATTTTTATTCAATCGACGGATTCAACTCGGTTGGGCATCGTTCGGGAAATTACGGCACGTCTTCTCGTCAGGTATACCTCAAAACTTGAAAACGAGACTGTACAACCGTGCTTTGTGGCATTCCTTAGGGGAGGCCTATGTTCAGCAGTGGACTTGTAAAGGGCTGTCTGTAATGATGATGATGATGATTTTTTTTTATATCTTTATTTTTTCAAGCCTTGCAGCCGTTATTAATGCTAATTACGGGTGTTCAACAAGTAAAAAGCATATGGGCATTTTATTAAGTAGTGTGTTCTGGGATATTGGGCGTAACTATATTTATTATCTTTTATATTTAATAGTTTCAGGCTGTGGTGTAGATGTTTTGGGATTACTCCTGTGGTTGATAACACAATCGGGTACTATGTATACTTTTTCTTGTTTCCAAATTCTGCTAACTTCGTCTTGGAGATCTGCATATTTGTGGATTTTTTCTGTAATTGTCTTTGTAATATTATGTGTGTTAGGTATAACTATATCAATGAGGTAGGTGATTTTATTAAGTTTATCTTGTGGTGTAATGTCTGGTCTATTATAATGTATTGTTTTGTCAGTTAGGATGGCGCGGTCGTAGTATAACTTATGTGTTGTATTTTCTAAAACTGTACTTGGAATGTATTTATAATAAGTTGTAATAGTGTCTTGTATGAGGTTATGTTTAATAGGAAGAGTTTGATGTATGATATTAGCTACCTGGTTATGTCTATGAGTGTAATCGGTTTGGGCAAGATGTGGGCATGCTCCAGTTATATGCTGAATGGTTTCAGAATTATTATTATTATTATAATTTCAAAGATGATTTTTTTTTGTAGCATATTACAATTTTGAATTTCATTGTCAAGAAAATCTATTAAAATTAACTGTCAGTCACATGACTGCATGTTAGAAGTGAAAACATCTTAGCTTCATATAATTAATAGAATCAGGCGTTACTTTGCGGAAATCCATTATATAAAAGCTTTTACACAAATTTACTTCGCAAATATCCGCGTTATAAAATAAAATGATGTGTCTTACCTAGTATGAAGAAGCACCTCCCGCCCTCCCTCAATTGCGTGCACTAACCCCGTCACCACTAATCCCAGCACCGCTACTCCCAACACCACTACACTAGGCAAGACACACCACTGACGATAATACGACACGTGTTTCGCCTCTACACGAGGCATCCTCAGGTGATATAGACTCTACGGTGGCTAACCGCTAAGTGAGCGGCGAGCCAAAACAAGTGCCTTTTATACAAACCGATGACGCAACCGCTCTCTACCTAAGAAGCGAGCGACTGCGTCATGCGATAAAACATGCGACCAATCACCGCTGGACTTACGCAGCCGTTTGTAAAATTAAAAACAAACCGCCGCGCAACGCCCACATTATTAGAGAGCAGGCTTGAAGATATTTAAGAGAGGTGAGTTAGTAACATTTGTTTGTTCATTCAGCAATGCAACGGTATTATTATTACTTTTTAATATCTCTAACTGTTCCAGCACACACAGCCGCAGCCCTTTATTACACGTATGTAAGACTTTAAAGGAGTGGTCGTTGGCTAGGTTGTGTCCAGTGTCCAAAAGATGTTTGGCAAAATGGGATTTATCGGTTGTTTCGCTTGTTTTGGCTCGCCGCTCACTTAGCGGTTAGCCACCGTAGAGTCTATATCACCTGAGGATGCCTCGTGTAGAGGCGAAACACGTGTCGTATTATCGTCAGTGGTGTGTCTTGCCTAGTGTAGTGGTGTTGGGAGTAGCGGTGCTGGGATTAGTGGTGACGGGGTTAGTGCACGCAATTGAGGGAGGGCGGGAGGTGCTTCTTCATACTAGGTAAGACACATCATTTTATTTTATAACGCGGATATTTGCGAAGTAAATTTGTGTAAAAGCTTTTATCTTAGCTTCACACACTTGTAAACTTTATTTTTGTATATGTATGTATATTTTCTATACCCAAAAGTGCCCAACGTGCGTAAAGATGTTTTCACTTCAAAAATAAATAATTCCAATGCTAATAAGAAAAAAATATATTATTGATTAAAAACCATTGAAAACAGGAGAAAACTTCATCGCAGCGTCGCAAACATTTTAAAATCATCGCTTACAATCTTGATTCTTGAGCTCGACCAAATATTTGTCATAGTAAATAATAGAACGCTACTAAAAACATTTTGGACAATGTAAAACTTTATTAAACATTCCCAGACTTAAAATATTCAGACTGGTGGCCATTATTGGGATAATTTGCCGTATATATGCCACGTTTAGCACATTAATTTGAAATATAATTTCAGACACCACACAACTGGATACTCTTGTACTTGTTGCTATGTATATTTTTTTATAGAAGAGAGGGCAAACGAGCATACGGCTCACCATGAACAACTGCAACACAACAGGAGAATTGCAGGTGAGTTGCCGGCCTTTTAAAAAGGAGTAAGCTCTTTTCTTGAAGGTCCCTAAGTCGTATCGGTCCGTAAAACCGCCGGTGGTAACCATCTCTTTGCAGCGTCAGTGAATTGAGCCGATCGGAAAAGTATTTCATGTGAGACCAAACCTGCACCTTGTAAAGTTGCAGGCGGCGGGCCGGCATGAATTACCAATTGGAAGAGAAGGCCAATTGGGCCTCCTCTTCCAAGTGGCCACGAAACTGCACGTCATTCCATATGTCGACGTCAAAGCTTCCGATATTGGCTGAGGCAACAAGGAGAGTGCCTTGAAATTGAGAAGATACGACAAAGGGGTTCTATTTAGCGGTAAACGAGCAAAGTTGTGCCTTCTGAGGATTAAACTGGGCTAGATTTAGTCGCCCCCAATCCGAGACTTTGTTCAGTACAGACTCGACTTCAGACACAAGCCTATTTCGGTACTCGGCGATGTTTTCTCGAGAAATATTGGCACGGCCGGCGTATAGAGCTGCACTGCTGTCATTCGCATAGCAATAAATGTTACTGGTTCGCAACATATCATCAACAGACATCTAGATCTATCCTCGATTAAAAATCTAATTGCAAATTGCGTTGTCACTCTAGAAGCCTAAGATTGAAAGCCTCGTTTCCAGTAAAAAGAGTCTCCAGTTCCCTCCCCTCACCATACGAAACACAAAAGCATTAAGCTGCTATTTCACGCTGGTAATCTGTGAGAGCGTTGTTCTTCCCCGGTCGAGCTGACCATTTCACGCTACAACCATTATAAAGCTGCAACGTGGCTCTACGACAAATTACTTCCTATCAGCATCATAAAGTTAACGAACTTCTCTTGCTTTAAAGCCATCCCATGTAGGTAATAAAAGATTAAGTGCACTGCGAGATTAAATTCGAAGTTTTCCTCTCTATATTAGTATTGGCCATTAAAATGTCGGGAAAGTTACAGTACTCGTACAAGTCATACTTGTATAGCACAAAACATCCTACATTTTTAACATTTATGAATTTTAATTAAACGTTTCGCCTTACAATTTCATGGGCCATTAAATTACCAAGTCAACTGATACAGATTTTAAAATATTGGTATGGAGGAAAGTAAAAAAAGAGGAAAGGTTTTTTTTATGGGATCGGGTGACAAACGAGCATACAGTCCACCTGATGGTAAGTGGTTATTGTGACCCATATACATCTACATCTATCCTCAATAAAGACTCAAGATGCAGATGCGTTGTCACTCCTGAGAACTAAGACGGAATGCCTCGTTTCCAGTAAAAAGGGTCTCCGGTTCTCTACAGTCACCATACGAAACACAGAAGCATTAAGCTGCTATTTTACGCTGGTATTCTGTGAGAGCGTGGTCCTACCCCGGCCAAGTCGACCCATTCGTGCTACAACTATAATATATAGTTGCAGCGTGGCTCTACGACGTATGTATAAATAGGCTAATGCTTTGTCTGAACCATATCGTTTAGAGTGCGGGGTGAGATAGGGTGGGTTAAGCTCACCTAGTCTTTTTAATCTCTAAGATTATGGAAATGGACTTATTGAGGAGCTTAGGCTGCATGTGGGTGTCATATAGATGGAATATTTGTAAACAACTTGAGTTATGCTGAGTTCATCAGTATGTGGGTTAAGAAAATTGCTAAGTGAATGTGAAATATTCGCGGCCGAACATGGGCTGAAATACGAAGTACAAAAAAGTCAGTATATGACCTTTCACTTTTACGGTCAAACGGTGCCCTTACTAGAGATGTGCCCCCTATTAAATTAAACGGTACACGATTGACTAGGGTAGATTCTTTTAAATATTTATATAATTTTTATCATTTACACTGTTGTAATATGCATATAACCAGCAGCTAGTTGACTGTTGGACATATGTCTTAGGTATATAGCATTAAGTAAAAATTAATAATTTAAATGTAAGTAACCAATCATATGACTATAATAGAGTATTTAATTTAAAAAAAACGTGTGTGTGTGTGTGTACTTATGTACGCACGTAAGAAGTTATACTTCTTTAGCGTAACAAAACAAAAATAACAAAAATAAAACACGTTTTATAGATTCATATATATTTCAATAACCACCTTGAATATTTCTCACGAAAACTTGACAGTTGACAGACAATTACCAACTGAAGTTGTCGCTTTTAGGTTTCGGTGTGCGCGCGCATCGTAAGTCGTAACAACTTCATAGAGTCGTTTTTAGGTGTCGGTGGGTGTTGGTGTGCGCGCGCATCGCAACAACTTCATGCTGTCCTTTTTAGGTGTCGGTGGGTGTCGGTGTACGCGCACATCTTAAAAAATTCACTTTCATCATTTTTCTCAAATGCGCCAAAAGAAGTATAACTTCAAAAAGTTATTATTATATTTATAAATTATTATTAATTATAATTTAAAAATGTAATGTAATAATGAGTCCTGGATACTTGAAATTATATAAATAAAAATAATAGCACACGAGTAAATTTTAAATGCTAATTTAAGAGTTGTTACTGCTGACTCTTAGAATTGATTAATTTTTATTCATACTTATTGGAAGTCACATTTACTACGGGGTCGCAAACAGCCTGTAAAGAAGCGGCAAGAATCCCAGCGGGCTTGTTTTTTTAACATTAATAACACATGTTGTAGAATTAAATATAAATATACAGCAGCGTGGTAGTCATCACCTCATTCACAGTAGTTATTATCATGTAATCTTTAGAAGTTCTTATATATTATATAGTTTTTAAACAATTTTGTTACAAACAAATTTAAACTTTTTGATAGATAGGTTTTGCATATTTTACCCGGGATTTTGTTGTAAAAGCGTAAAGATTGCACTGTGATGATATTAGTGACTCTTTGGAGTAGATTAACTGGTATTACTAGCATTGATTGGTCCTAGTATTTAGATAATGCACATCGCTATTTTTAATAAAACTATTTTTTTTGTGAACATACATTAAATTTTCGTAGATATACTGAGAGGCCAAAGTAAATATATTTATGTCTTTAAATTTTTCTTTAACAGACTAAATTAAGCCTGGAAGTTTTACCAGTTGAAAAATATTTCGTAGGAATCAGAAAATCACCAACATGCTTTTAGGTAGGGTGGTGGACATCTGTCCCAAAACACTTTACATAACTGTAGGAAGAGAAGGCCAGTGACCAGCCGTTTTGTGACCAGCTTTTATTGAGACTAAACAGTTTGTTATTTATTAAGCTAGTAGTTTGTGAAAAGGCCTTTTATTGTAAAGCGTATAAGTTTAAAACCTTCACACGAGGTAGAGCCGTGTTATAGCTATATTATGGTTGTGGCATGAATGAGTCGGCCATTTTGCCCACTGGGGAAGGAACACGAGCGTAAAATACAAAATCAATGCTCCTTTATTTTGTATGGTGAGTGTAGAGAATCGAAGGCCCTTTTTACTGGATACGAGACATTCCATCTTAGTCCTCAGGGCTGACAACGTATCTTCATTTTGATTCTTGATGGAGTATATATGTAGATGTATGAGCCGCAGCATCCACTTACCATCAGGCGGGCTGTATGCTCGCTTGTCACTCTTATATGTAACAAAAGCTATTAACTAAACTAAACTAAACTAAACTAACTGAAGCTGAACTTATTTCTTTATTTATTTCTTTTTATTAACACATTATTTTAACACACAAGGCCGTACGTGGTTGCTATTTTTAATTGCGTAAATACTTTCGTCGTTTGAACATCATGTTTAGCGCCTACAGAATTAATATCACACATAACATGTCGGTCGATAGCGTGTCACAAATTACTAGTCGACAGGAATTTCTGATGCGCAGTGTTCTTATATAGGCAGATGTGAGTTTTGTGTGAATAGAATGGACTGTAACATTTTTTATTCAATGTATGTTACAAATAATTGTTATTGAAAGTCATGTTTCTTTTTTCACTGGTTCCGAAAATACCTCAGTCCTGGGAAGAAACAGCGAAAAACCCAGCGGTAGTTTTTTCAAAATAACATTACACATATGTAGTAGAACCAAGCTACAGCTATTTGGAATACGAATGGGACTGTTCGATTGTGGAAGGACAACGATATCACATAATACCAGCGTGAAATAGCAGCTCAATGCTGCTGTGTTTCGTATGTTGAGTGTAGTGAACCGGAGACCTTTATAACTGGTAATGAGGCATGTCATCTTAGTCCTCAAGGGTGACAACAATTCTGCATTCTAATTCTTTATTGAAGATAGATGTAGGTTTCAATGAGCTACAGCATCCACATACCACCAGGTGGACTGTGTGCTCGTTTGTCACCCTTATTAAAAAATTGTGAAAATATATTTCATTGAGGCATTTATGTTTTACTTTTTATGTTCGATATATTTCTTTGCTGGCTGTCTAAAATAACATCAGTATAACTGAGCACTTTGGGAATTTTGATACAAGAATGGTGAGAAAAAATACCTTAAAAAATGTCTGAACCTGGTACTAATACTTTCCCATTTAAGAAAATGTTCTGATTTAATATTTTCAGTACTTGAATATCAGGCTCAAGTTGATGCAGTATCAGTGGATTCCCTTATAAATGAGCTTTCACAATACATCGTTTTTTCCGTTTTGTTTTTGGTAGGAAAAATGAGAGAGCAATAAATACCACTCTGTCACCACTGTGTAGATTTTTTATAGAGTAAGGGTGACAAACGAGTACGCATTCTACCTGATGGCAAGTGGATGCTGTGGTCCATAGACATCCACATATTTCCCCGATTAAGAATCAAAATGCAGATGTGTTGTCACTCCTGAGAACTAAGATGGAATGCCACGTCCAGTGAAAAGGGTCTCCGGTTGTCTACACTCACCATACAAAACACAGCAGCATTAAATTGCTATTCTACGCTGGTATTCTGTGAGAGCGTGGTCCTACCCCGGTCTTGTCGATCCATTTGTTATACAGCCATAATATAACTGCAGCGTGGCTCTACCACGTTTTAATATATTTTTCTTTATTAAACATTATAGGTTTTTGTTAGGTCGTTGCGTAAATGCGTTTTATGATCTTCGGCTACATCAAAACTTACAATCAGGTGAGGTAGAAGTGAACCACTGGCTTAATATATTAAAAACACCACGAGATTGTATTTTTAAATGCAAAGAAAGCTAAATAAACCGCCTATTATTACTACGAAAATTCCAACCCCTTTAGATAACGGTAAATCACTGTTTTCATGCTTCAACGGTAGCGGGGTTAGGCGCTAGATTTGTATTGAGTACGGTGCATTTATCATTATCACGATACAAAAGGTAACAAAATGTTTTATCTATTATGTCGAAAAACAAAGAGAATGTTTCATAAATATTTTACAATTTTTTATAAAACTACACTAACGATTCCTTCAGGTTAAAACAAATTTCGAACACTATGAAAGTTAACAATAAAAAAAACAATTGTTTTTTCGAGTATGTTTGTCTGTGGCTCCAATAGAAATATCAATGCTGCGCTAACACCGTTGATGCAGTATTATGCTGAGTCAGTATATTTTTTGCTGCAATCCAGTGAGAGCTTTTTTTAAAATATTTAGTTGCTTCTTGTACTTAAGTAGTTAGTTATTTTACTTATAAAACTATCATAAGGCACTACGCACCTTTTAATTGAACTAACCTATTCATCAACAAGGTTCCATCGCATAAAACCATTGACCCCAAAAATAGACTTTTTTTTTAAATTTAAATTATCCGATTTAAACAGAAGTAGGTTTAAGTTTGTATTTAAAATTAAAGCAAGTATCGTGTAACGACTTTTATATATAAGGAATTAATTTTGGCTTTATGTACCATTTAATGTATAATTATCTATGTATAATGTATATAATATACAATATTATGCTGTATTTAATATATAAAGAATAAGAAAAAGGAGAGGCTAGTATGCAATATCGGTGACACGGGAACATACACAACATAACCATATTATTTATCCAATATGAGTTTGCATACAATTTTACGGCTACGTAGATACTTTGATCGGGCTATAATATTTTTTTTGGCAGGTCGACAGCTGTTTTAAGTAAAATCTCTAATTTATTATTATCAAAAATGCAAAGAACCGTACAGCAGTGATCTATCTAATATTAGGTATTAAATGTCATAATGAAAGGGTCCGTCGTAGCCCGTCGCAGCCCGTCGCTCGGCGTTAATCCTTCAACTGAAAGGGTCCAACAGTCAGTGGTTAATCAGTCGTTGACGTTCTACCCCATGAAACTGGAAATCACACCACGTTGGGTTCGAGAACAACAAGGTGGGCGTGACCCACGAAAAGGAGTGTCACACGAGAACGTCTGTTGTCCTTTCTGAAAAGAAAGGTTAGACGACTAAGATTACGGGTCCCTTTGGAGTGGTCCTGGTCTTGACGTCCCTTGAGTGGACTGTATTTTCCTCTTATTAGAAGGTGCAGTAGGAAATGAAACAGCAATTTTATCTTCGTAATTTCCCATAAGAGTGCAACGTTGAAACTTACACTACTTTTCCTATCACTTTGTTATAGCATTTTTTTCTTGCTTTAAACTGTAAAACTGGTACCTGTTCCTGAACGAACTTCCAAATTTACAGCTTACTATCCTAGTCGCGAGCTATAAGCGAAAGAGAATCGCGCACCGGCCGCCATTTCGACATATCTTACCATTGATTTTCATCATTGCACCCTTGTATTTTACCCCATATCTTTATTTCTATAAAACATATAGTTACACAATTTTATTTATAAGAAACACATACAAAGTCTTATCATTATGATTTACATTACATCGTTATCACTTAAAAACATATCAAGATATTCAACAAAATACACTTATTTTACAGAACATTTTCATTTCATTCATTCAATTTCATTTTCAAAATTAGAAATCTTAAATATCTAACACCCATGTTCAAAATAACAATCTTTATTAATAAACATGAATATCATAACTAATACAATAGTTTAGTTCACATTTCACAACTTAAAGGCATTTTACAATTTAATTCGGCTTTAATTTTCTTATATAAATCTGTTATGCACTTTTAACACATCACTGTTCTTATTAACACACATAGTAATCCTGAAACATTTATTAGTTGTTTCTACATATATTACTGAAGTTTTTACAAATTAATAATTTTTATTTTTATAGTACATTACGCTGACACTGTTTAGATCCCATACAACATGAGGACCAATCCCTGCACGACCGTTTTCGCGTTGGGGGTACTTTCTCCTCTTCCAGACCCATCATAGCAGGAGTTCGCCAGGGCTTTGTACTCTCACCGACCCTATACTCACTCTACGTAAGTGATATCCCTTCGTTATCAAGTACATATTCATCTTGCACTATACGCAGATGATACAATCATCTATTCATCTGATATCCACCCTATCAGAATCTGCATTCGGCTCCAAGCTGTAGCAAACGCATTAGGCGATTGGTGCAGAAAATGGAGAATCGAATTGAACCCCGATAAGAGCAAAGTCATCTTTATCAACAGGAGGCATGCATATAATAAATTAATGCTAAAGATTAAAAAACACAAAAAATGTACGATCTCCCTTTACGACAGCCCAATCCCGTGGGTCCGGGAGGTGAAATACCTGGTGGTAACTTTAGATTGTGCAATGAGCTTCTCTGAGCACATTAAAATAGTTAGGAATAAGGCAAAATTCGTAGTGTACTCGTACCGTCTTTTCGCCTTAACCAGTAATAAAAGTTGTCCCTGAGACACAAACTGCGACTCTTGAAAACCTGCGTACGTCCTATTATGACATACGCTGGTGTGTCCTTTGCCCACGTCTCCAAAAAGAGTCTACAACAACTTCAAGTTGTTCAAAATAAATTCCTGCGTCAAATCATAGGAGCTCCCTACTATGTGAGGAACGCGGATCTTCACCGCGACCTCGACATGCCCTCCATCCATTTGTATTAAATGTCGATGACTTTCAATAAGAATTACACATGTAATGTATATTGAATAAAAAATATTCTATTCTATTCTATTCTATTCTATCTATAGATATTTGGATTCGATAAAAGAGCACAAAAATCCGTTGGTGAATGAGGTCCCCCGCAGAAGACGTCCCAAGAACGTTCTTCTTGATCCCAACGACGAGATCACTTCCAAGAATAGGTCGACCCCGTCCCCCCCCCTCCACAGAAGAGCCTTACCCCTCAGGCATGTTCCCCCCGGCCCCCATCGCGTCCTGCTCGGTGACCCCTACGGCTGCCCCGCAGACCGACTCGCCCACGTCGCATGACTCCGACTCCATGGAGTGCTCGGACTCCGCGTCCGTAACGTCGTCCTCCCGGAAGAGGTCCGCCACCACCCAATCCACACCCACTCTTGACAAAAAATAGGTCCCGCCCCCTGTCTTACTCAGAGACAAGGCGCAATCCACCGGTCTCTCCCCCAGGACCGTTTCCTTGCTCTCCAAAACGAGAGCGTGTGTCCTATTACACGTACGCTCTTCCGGAAGAGCGCAAAGTTAGGGCCGCTATCCGGCAAGTTCCTTTCGAACTCTCAAATGACGACATCAGTGCACAAGATGCACTGCAACAAGGGCAAGAGGTTCCCGCTTGCTCTTGTCATCCTCACAAACGTCCCGGAGGCCCAAGCCATCTTCCGCGAGGTAGGTGTGCGGCCTGTCGAGAGTGAAGATCGAGCCCCCACATAGGCGCGGTCACCCGACGCAGTGCAATCGTTGCCAACCCTATGGTCATGCGGCGGCCAACTGCTCTGCCCCCCCCCCACAGGTGTGTTAAGTGCCTAGACCCACATAGCTCTAAAGATTGTCCTCGGCCACAAAACGCCGAATCCCCACCCGCGTGCGTCCTTTGTCAGCAGTCTGGCCACCCAGCAAATTACAGAGGCTGCCCTCCCGCTTCTCACCCTCGTCCTAACAAACTAGCTCCAATGACAAGTCATTTCCGGCTCTCCCAGCGAAAATGCCCCATCAGGGCCTTTCCCAGCCCCTTCAGGGCCCCTCTCGGCAGCCTTAGGGTCCCCCTAGACCCCTCAGGGCGCTCTTCGGGCTTCTCTCAGCCCTCACAGCCTCCAGTTTTCCCTGGGTCCAGTCATCCTCCGCCCCACAACAGGCACAATCCTCATTGATTGGTGACCTGATCACAGTGTATGCTGCTATTCGGAGCATCGACATTGGGAAGATTGCCATCCTAGCGTGCAAATTGCCCGCTGCTCAGTCCCCCAGGGACGTTTTTTTGCTCTTACTGAGCATCACAACATTTTGTGCCCACTGTAAGTTAAGTTAATTTAATTTAACTTAACTTAATAATCTCAGAGCACTCTACTCTCCCAAAGTCTTATGGTCGTATTAATCCTAAGGGTTTATCGCTTGTGTCCTTTAATATTCGTGAGCTTAAGCTCTATCTTCGAGATCGCGAAGCCGACCTCTTCCTCCTCCAGTAGACCAATCTCAAAACTAAGGACCTCAAAGGCCTTTCCATCCAAAAGTATACTCTTTTTCGTAACGACAGATCTGACCGCAAAGGCGGCGGTACTGCCGTTTACTACAAGAAGACACTTTATTGCTCCCACATCCCCACTCCGCAGCTTACCAACATGGAAGGCACGGTATGCAGAATAGCCTCGACTGGTCATGGTCATAGCCTCCTGCTACATCCCTAGTGTAATACTTCCCCTCAAAAAAGATTTTGAGGCTATCCTTTCATTAGGCAATTCAGTCATGATGTTTGGAGATTTTAATTTTCAGTATGAATGGTCCTGTCTTACTACTTCTCATAGTGGCAAGAAACTACTTGATGTCACGCAGTCTCTCCTTACCGTTCACAGCCCCCTCGGTGTCACTCACTATCCTGACAACACCGACCACGCTCCTGACGTGCTAGACTTTGCGCTAGTTAAAGGAGTTTCCCTCAACCTCAGGGCAATTGAGACTATTGACGAGCTAGGATCCGACCACCGTCGAAAACCTTCACCAACTGGAAGGGCTTCAAGGAGTCCTTAGTCTTAGCTATGGACTCACAGGACTCCCTCATCTCGCTCTCATCGGACTTCGACAGTTCCGAAAAAATCGTCATCGCGGTCGATTCTCTTACCACCCTTATAAAATCCTCCCTTAAGGAGAATGAAAGGGTCGTCCCGGTTGCTAATAATAATGGTCTTCCCGTACATATTAGCAATCTAATGAAAGCAAAGAGAACTGCTTTCTGGAGAGCAGCACTCTATTCCACCCCCGACTATAGGCGTACGGCCAATCATCTTAAACAAGAAGTCCGTTCACTCTTCTCCGAACTTCCAGACCTCGAAAAGAGTAATCAGAACCAGAATTTTTTTTATTCAATATAGATTATAAATAATACTTATTGAAAGTTACTCTTTTGTATAATTACCACTGGTTCGAAAAAAAACCTCTGTCCTGGGAAGAACTAGCAAGAAACCCAACAGGACTTTTTTTTTTTTAATAACAGCTTACAATCATGTATGTTACACAAATTAACAACACAACAAATTTGAAATAGCTTGGTAGCGATCACCTCATTTCCAGGGGTTATTATCATCATCAGTTTTTGAACTTTGAGCATGTCAAATTTTAATGTAAAAGCGTATACATCGCCCCAAGAATGAATTACTGACTCGATAGAGTCGAGTAACTCGTACTACTAGCTTGTGTCTGTTCCTAGTATTTACAGAATGAATATCACTTATTTTTGTAAAACTACTTTTATTTTTGTGTACGTACATTACATTTTCATAAATGTATTGAGAGGCCAAAGTTAATATATTAATTTCTTTAAATTTTTATCGCAGCGACTCTTTAGGCTTTAAATCATAAATTGCTCTTATGGCCCTCTTCTGTAAAACAAATATAATTTCAATGTCAGCTGCGTGTCTCCATAGCAAAATACCATACGACATTATACTATGGAAATAGCTAATGTAAACAAGTCTAGCTGTTTCAACACTAGTTAGACTTCTAATCTTTTTTACGGCATATGCTACAGAATAGTCTGCTTGCTAGTTTTGATATATGGGGGCTCCATTGAAGCTTCGCGTCTAGTGTGATTCCAAGAAAAATGGTGGTATCTACAAGACTCAGTTTCTCCCTATTTAAAATTACATTAGTATCTAATTGTTTGACATTTGGAGTCATAAATTTCATACATTTCGTTTTAGTGCCATTTAAATGCAAATTATTAACATTGAACCAATTTACTAATTTAGATATAGCATTATTTACTTCGTCATATTTCAGCAATTGTCAACTTAATTTGAAAATTAGAGAAGTGTCATCTGCAAATAATACTATATCATGGTTATCCCCTACTATGTAAGATAAGTCATTAATGTATACAAGAAACAGAAAGGGGCCGAGAATTGAGCCTTGAGGCACGCCCATTTGTACCATCGATCCGGAAGAACTCATACTGTTAATGACCACTTTTTGCGTTCTCTTACTTAAATATGAAATAATTAATTTAAGAGCATCACTTCTTACACCGTAGTGTTGAAGTTTACTGATTAATGTTTCATGGTGAACTCAATCGAAGGCTTTGGATAGGTCACAAAATATACCCAAAGCATCCTGTGAATTCTCCCATGCATTAAATATATATTTAATCAGCTCAACACCGGCATCAGTTGTCGAGCGACCCCTTGTGAAACCAAATTGATGAAGTAAATTATTTATATTAAAGAAATTTAAAATTTGATCAAGAATAAGTTTTTCAAAAATCTTACTAAGTGTTGGTAGTACAGAAATAGGTCTAAAATTGGCGAGGTCTGATGTACTACCAGATTTAAATAAAGGTATTACTTTACCATATTTAATTAAATCAGGAAAGACACCAGATTCGATACTAGTATTAAAAATAATAGCTAAATGAGGCGCGATTGTATCTATTATAGACGCCATTACTTTAACGGAAATCCCCCACAGATCCACAGTTTTCTTAACATCAATAGTTTTAAAATATTTTACAATACCTTTTGATGATACTTTATGAAATGTAAAATTCTTTGTACACGCATTTACATTTTGTTTAAATAATGATTCAGCGACCGCAGGAAAAGAATTCAATAACTTAGTGGTTAATATCGGAATATCAGTAAAATATTGCTCAAAAACCATTGCAATGTCCTGATCTGATTCGGTTAATTTGTTATTAACACTTAAATGGTAGTTTGAATTGCGAGAGTTGATCTTAACAGTTTCACCAATCTCAATACCAATCTCAAGGAGAATACCTCCCCTTCTCATACAGCGTACTACCAGATAGTTAGAGCCCTCGGCACAGACGCTATCACTCACACTCCCTCTCTCTCCCGTCCCGACGGTACTATTGCCTTCGAGGACGAGGAAAAGGCTGAGCGCTTTGCAGACAGCATCGGCGCTCAAAGCTCTCCTAGCTGACCAACAACCTATATGGAACGGGTCAGTACCCGTCCCATATCCAGACAGTGGAGCATGAAGTCCGCCGCCGGAGCTCACCCCACACAGCCTCTGACCCTATTGCTGTGTCCAATGATGAGATCTCGTCCATCATCAAAGTACTGAAGCCCAAAAATGCACCGGGCCCGGATGGCATCTCTAACCAAGCCCTCAAACATTTTCCTGAGCACCTGCTATTATCTTCAACGATAACCCTTTTAGCTATTATCTTCAACGTCTGCTTCAACCTTAGTTACTTTCCCACCACTTGGAAAGAGGCAACTGTCATTGGTATCCCCAAGCCAGGACAGTTTCACAACCTCTTCTCCAGTCACCGTCCCATCAGCCTCCTCAAGGTCATGGGCAAACCCTTTGAACGAGTCATCTTCACTCGCATGAGGCTTCATCTGTCTGCCACAGACGGCGACCCTCTTGTCATCCTCCACCAATTTGGTTTCCGAGCGAAACACTTGTCCCCAACAAGTTCACCGTATTGTGGAATATATCCTCAGCGGTTTTTATCCTCGTCGTCATAAGTCGACTATGTATGCTGGGCCGACACAGTAAAATGTCCCTCCATAACAAGCGAACCTTTTATAAGGTCTGTATACGGCCAGTTATGACTTACGCGGGCCCCATATTTGTTCACGCTAAACGTAAAATCCTTAAGGGACATCAAATAGTTCAAAACAATTTTTGTCGTCGGGCTATGAACACACCCTGGTACGGCCGTAACGCCGACCTCCCTCCCCACAGTCCAACAGCTTCTAAAATCACTTTCTGAGAACTTCTTTAAAGCCTCAGAGTCTCACCCCAATCGTCTCATTCGTGAGGCAGCTTCCTATGCAGCCCCAGTCCCCTCTCGCTATCGAGTCCGCAGGCCGAGAAACTCTCTCTCGGACCCCCCAAACAAGCTTTCAGACGACCTGAACTGCCTACTGGCGGCTCAGGCCGAATCTTCTCCCCGATCTTAATTTGCCTTAGGCTCACCTCTCAGTGACTCCTCGCCGCCTACGCCCCCTTTTCCCAAAAGAGGGTCGCTTTCGATTCGGCAGAAAGGTCATACAGGCCAATGCCAGTCTCACAGGTGGAGTTTAGTGGGTAGGCACTTAGGTTTCGCAGTGAGTCGCAGCTGACTGTCGTGGTATGCTTAGAGCATTCACCACCTCCTTCCCCCGCTTCCCGGAGGGTAGCCCTTTTCATTGTTTCTGGGCGCAAAAAAATAAGGAGTCTAGTGCTTTCCTTGCCTAAATTATGCTAGTGCTTTCTTTATTTAAACTATCTCTGTTCATTTATTACATTATTTGTTTACGCTATTTTTATCTAGCCATAATGAATCTTATCTCTTATCACAAGAGCAAAATATATTTTCATCTAAAATAGGTATATAATTTAATAAAGCTAATTTAATTATTCTTATTGCATAACCGATTACTATGTAACACATGACTCTAAATTATTCTAACAAACTTTCATAGAATTAACTCTCGACCGGGGAATCGAGCCCCGAAATTTCGTTCGACATTATATTGAATCTATTTACTTTTAACATAGATTATCTTCTTATTTGAAATGCCTTATATAATTTAATAGCAATAACTTCAAAACACGAAATAATTTATTTTTTATGAAATGAAAAATGATAAACTATTTTAATAGATAGATTAGAAATACATGTTATACACCATGCAGAATATTACATTCGATTATCATTTAAAAAAAAAAGGTTAATTTAGTCCATTTACCCAGCAATCGAGATATCGTTTATCAAAGAACGACGACTTTAGGAGTGACTGGCGAACATAAAAAGGGGCATAGCTATATATATTTATAGCCATTACTAAAACCAGTCAAAATATTACAATATTTTTGGACTTCGCCGCAGTTTGTTAAAAATGAGGTTATTATATGAGGTTTTCTAAAATGTGTTTAGTCTTGCCGTTTAACTCGTCTAAAATAGTTTTTCACAGCTTTATTGTTGTTTGAAAATGAAATAGCGCTGTAAAAATAAGTCAGCCACAGTACCCTGTACCTACATATTATATATCCTCATTCAGTATTCTCATATTTCTCCAGCATGAATTATTTCAGACATGGGTATAGTGATGACGTGTATATTACAGTGGTAAAACTTAAATGACTTTCAATAAGTTCGTTTAGAGTCTATATTGAATAAAAATGAAAACTGTAATATTATTCAAGAAACGAGTAAAAGAACATTATTTATAATATATATTATTTATTTATCTCCGTCTTCTATGTCAGTTTGATATCTTTGATATTTACTATAATATGTATATGTGTGTGTGTATTTATTTTATCCTTGAATGTGTTGTATAATCACAAAGTGCACACATTATTACCTTTTATTTAACACATATCTTGGTACTCGTAACTGCCTACTGGAATAAATTTCCTTATGAGATACGTAGCGCTTTTGTACAAACTTCGTCATGATGTGTCCTCTCCGTTGTTAGTGTGTACGTAAATTGTTAAATAAATAAATAATTCTATTTTATTCTATTGTTGTATCGGAAAACCTTCGATGTTTGAATTTCGTCGACGCTTTTACATTTACAGGACCAGATAGGGGAGAACAATTATCCTACGCCTCCAACACAAAGCAAATGATTTACAATAGAAACCGTCCTTCACAATTTTAGCAAATATTTTAAGTGTGTTTAATAACGTATATTAAATTTGATTTCCATATAATAGCATTTGAAGTCATTGATAAAACATAGTGTATAGAAGAGTCACAATCTCAACTTCACAAGCTATATTATGTGGATTTTTTTTTGTTTTATAGGATAGGGTGACAAACGAGCACACTTTCCACCTGATGGTAAGTGGTTGCTGTGACCCATAGACATTTATCCTCAATAAAGAATCAAAATGCAGATGCGTCGTCACCCGTGAGGACTAAGATGGAACGCCTCTTTTCCAGTAAAATAGGTCTCCGGTTCTCTAAATTATTTCATTTAAATTTTTTTAAGTCGGCTGCATAGTTTTTATAAAATGTTTTTTTTTGACCCTTTTGCGTAGACTAAAGAATACCACAAGCTCAAGGTAAAATCTGCAATGATGTCAGAATATTAAAATAAACAATTTCATTCGCTATATTTGTGGCGAAATAAGCTACTAGCATACTAATAGCTTCCTACCCTACGCTTTGCTGCCGCAGAAGAAATGATTGTGTAAATATCGTTTTAAATCTGGAAGGTTTATATTGTTTAATTAAGAATAAAATTGCATTCATTGAAATTAAATGATATATGACTTTCAAATAAATTTGTCGATAAGATACATTGTACTATGCCTATAACCTTCGTGCAAGTGCGGGCAATAAGTTGACAAAGTTTCTGATGAACGGTATGACAGCGCATAAAATGAACATTATTTTTTATGTATTAGATTTAATAAACAAAGAATCATTAAAATTTGTTCTAAATTGGCAAAATTGTCGCGTAAAATAGGTACATAAAATACAAAATAAAGAAAGATCACACAGTCCAATTGTTAATTCCTCTGTAATTGTTAAAATCTCAAATACTTCTTATGCTTTTATTCCTTGACAGATGTTTGTTTGTTCAAGTTGTTTCGCGCAATTAACTTTGAACGAAATTTCATCTTATAAGGTTTTTCCTTATTATATTATTTTATTTTTTATATTTGTGTTGCCAGTAAACAAAAGTATATTACTTTACTTCTGAAACATTTGCAAGTATGTCCTAGTTTTGTAAGTGTTTATAGAAACAATGAAGATTTTGTTGAGTATTTTATATTATAATAGGATATACATTATTAAGTGGCGAAGCTTGCGAAGTCACTTATTAAGTGGCGAAGCTTGCGAAGTCACTTATTAAGTGGCGAAGCTTGCGAAGTCACTTATTGATTTCACGATGTCTGTCCGTCTGTCCGTCTGTCCGTCTGTCCCACGATTATCTCGAGAATGGTTTCGAATTTTCAAATTCTGTTTTCAGCAATCGATTACTGATTACCAAGGCATCTGAACCTCCTATTTTGAAACTGATTGCTCAACGGCAACCGTTAGAAACCGCTACAAAGCTGATTGCTTCGCCACTTTGCTATGCTGTTAGCTTGCTAGGTTTATTATTAAGTGGCTTTAATTTATTTAGCTGTTTTGGTGACTGTGCAAGAAAATCTAACACCTCATTTCGCCCGTGGGTGCCGTAAAAATCAGTTATGCAATTGCCAGAAAAATCTCAGGGCTTCCCATAGTTGTATATACCAAGAACGGCGAAGAGCAAAATCATGGCCTAGTGCTTAAAATGTCGATCCGCCTGTTAAACTATAACGGAAGGGACTCATATGATGATGATGTTGATGAAGTTATTTGTGGCTTATTTAGCCGGTAACCAACCATTGTTCGTCTCGCGCATTGTTTATCATCATCACCAACGTCATCATTACAGCCCATAATAAGTCCACTGCTGAGCATATCACCCATGGTCCCCACAAAGCACAGTCCTGAGTAACCTGCATACAACCATCGATCTGCATCTTTTACCAAGTCGTCACTCCATCTGTTGGGAGGAGAGGGAGGTGGTCAACAGCGCAAGTAAAAGTTCAATCATAAATTAGTTTATAACACTGGATTAGAGCGCCTTAAAACTTCTCATAACACAAGTAAGCCAAGCGGGGTTTCCGCAGGCACGAACGTAGTTGTAGGAGCGCTTACGCACTGTATCCGATCCGAATACGAGAAAAGTACAAGTATTTTTTAATATGTTTTTATGAAATACAAAACGGCATGCAAATAAAAAACGCGGAAACGCTTATTAAATTTTTTGCGACTTTTGTTATTATTTATAATATAATGATCATGTGCAACATGCATGCCATTTGTATTTCAGAATTATTTGAACATAAAATTAATATTTATCTTTATTAGAAGTAGTTTGAAATCACCGAAAAGTTGTATTGAATTTTCACAACATTTTCCTAATATTTTCCACCCTTGCTCATACGAGGGGTGCATGCCAATTTTCGTAGAGTATTTTTGATATAAAAAAAAACTATTTTTTTTTACAACGGCATGCAATTTGTAAACACGGAAATGTTCTATTTTTTTTATTTCTACGTAATCCTTTGAGGCCAGACGGCCGTTGCGAATTGCATGCCATCAATTCTTATAGCTTAAATTTGTTCCAACTACGTTATATTACAAAGGCGTGCAATATAATGTCACGGAAAAATACTAAAATTCTTTACACAAAGAGAAGCTATTTTCTTTATGACGTGCAAGCGCGCAAGGGCTCGTAACCCCTCTATCTTTCATATTTTAGGGTTAGTTATCAATTCCTAAAAAGGTATGCAGGAGAAAATGGGAGACTATTTTCTGTCACCATCTCCTAGTCTATATACATGATCTTTGTTTTGTCCATGTTCATCTTAAGACCTATCCGTTGGGAGGCACTATTGAGGTCATTGAGAATAGTGCTTAGGCCCTCCAGCGATTCTGCCATAAGGACTATATCGTCGGCAAATCGAAGGTGAGTGATGTACTTGCCGTTGATGTTAATACCGTATCCTCTCCAGTCCAGAAGCTTGAAAACGTCTTCCAATGCAGCGATAAAGAGTTTCGAGGATATAACATCACCCTGTCTTACACCTCTCTGCAGTTGTATAGGGTTCGTACTCTGGTTCTATACTCGGATAGCCATCGTAGCCCCACTGTACAAACACTTCAGAGTTTCGATATACCGACAGTCAACTTGGCACAGCTGAAGGGACTGCAGCACCGCCCAAATTTTGACGGAATCAAAGGCTTTCTCATAGTCCACACACGCCAGACATTCTAGATTTGTGTTCAATCCGTATCCGATTCCAATAATCGGATTCGGATCGTAAGTTCGTTTCACTTAGCGCTTAGATTTGGCAATTTAATAGTATACACTGGCGGTGACAAAAATATCGAGAGGTATCCTACATATTTATAAAACAAGGTATTTCGAGAACATGTGAAGATAACTAACACGCATTGTCGCAGTGCGGTGAACTCTTCTCTGCTCTCTCTTTGCAAATTTAAAAATGGCCTTTTGCAGTCAAGAAACATTTGATTTTTTAATATTGTAGACTTTATTCTAATTTTAAGTTCCCTCAACACAATCCTTAACGAAATCATATAAAAACCTTTTAAAACTTTTAATACCTTACCTATTAAATTAAATGTTAATATTCAGATGGATATGTGCTGAGTGCCGAACATTTGTAGACATAATTTGTATTAGGTACGTTTAGAATAATTCTAAAATTATCCTATCAATATATCTTTGGCGTGTGCTTAGTTATAAGCACACAGGAATATTAAAAAAGTTACATAAGATACCCTTAAGATATCTTTAAAACAAAATGACAATGAAATATTGCAAAAGTTAAATATTTTGGTACTTTATCCAAATTAAATCAGACCAGATTTAAAGAAAACCAGTTTCAAATGGTTAAAAATATAACAATCCGTTCCGAATTATCAATTATCAAGATTCAAAGTTTTAATGGAAAGGATTTCAAAAATTTAAACCCATCATTCAGTTATTTAATGCTGATAACTATTTGTTGTTAATAATTCATGCAATTATTATTATATTTATTTTTCGAAAATATTTAATACATTAAAATTTTGGGACAGTTATAAATTTTATGCCCACGGAAACAAGGAAAATCGTTAATATCTATAAACGTTGCCTGCATTCCTTTTTCATATTTGCCATTTTTATTTTATAAGTTATTTGTCTCATATTTTGAAATTATTAATACATTCCATTAATTGAATAAATATAGACTATCCTCCTACATAGACTGCCTCATTGAGGAGACATTTGCGATAGTTGCAACATTTGGCAGAAGTTTTTTTTTTCAAATTATTCGAGAAAAAGAGTATAAAAAATTTAATTAAAATCTATGGCTAATAAAAAAAATCAAATTAGTAAATACACTTTTTTGAAAGATATTTCATTCAATCCATCATATTTACGTGGTAGAGCAATGCCGCAGCTATATTAGTTGTATAATTGTAGCACAAATGGGTCGGCTCGACTGGGTCCTTACCCGCTTGGGCCAACCCATTTGTGGTTGAGTGGTCCTTTTCACGCTCTCACAGATTACTAACGTAAAATAGAAGCTTATTGCTGCTGTGTTTCGTATGGTGAGTGTCGAGAACCGGATACCCTTTTTACTGGAAAAGAAGCATGCATCTTAGTCCTCACAGGTAACAACGCATCTGCATTTTGATTATTTATTGAGAATAGATGTAGATGTCTATGGATCACAGCAACCACTTACCGTTGGACCGGTGGACTGTGTGCTCGTTTGTCATCATATCCTATAAAAATTCCATACCCAGCAACTGACATCTGAGTGAAATTATTTTCTCTTAACTTTTTTTTTAATAATAATCGAAATCGTCGTCAGAAGTATTAATTGAAATCTCCTCTTGCTATTGGTGCACTTTTTTATTATATAACTGCATTTTTTGATTTAGTGACTATAGAGCACTACATGCTTCGCGTTCGAAATACAACAGAGTAGTTCAATCTTAATTTATTTTTAAAACGAGTGCATATTACTAGTGACTTACGAAACAGGGATGTGAAACTTCGTTGGTATACATATGAGGAAGTTCAAAGTTACGCTTAAGCTACCTAAAGGGGGAAGGCTATTCTCGGCGTTTCTCAACGTGATATAATTCATAAGGAAGATATCCGGAGGAGAACAAAGGCAAGAAAGCTAAAGTAGCAAGGCGCATAGGCTTACAACCTTTTCAAGGCCTTTGACTGGTGTCCACTATGAGACATTAATCAGAAAGTTTGAGCGTTATAGTGTCAAGAACACAGCGGCTAAACTTATTATTTCATACTATTGTAGTAGAACACTTATAGTTATTATCAATGGTAAAAGTTCTTCCGGGTCACTTGTATTAATACGTGTTCCTCGGAGCACAAATCTCGACGCATTTCTATACCTAGTCTACATAATATTAATGATAAACCTTTCCTTGTTGGCGATTATCACTGTATATTATTATTTTCTGCTGCTACCTCATTGATTTTTAAATGATATAAGGTGCCATCGTTTAAATATGTAGAAGTTAATAATGCTATATCAAAATTAGCGAATTGGTTAATCTACATTTAAACGGCAGTAAAAGTAAACGTGTAAAATCTAGAACAAAAAATGTTAAACATCTGCATACCAATGTGTTTTATGGGGAAAAACTGAGCCTAGTCGATTTCACTGTTTTTTGGCATTACTCTCGATACAAATTTTAGTGGGGCCAAAGCAGGCTAAGCACTATCTATAGCTTATGCTGTAAAAAAGATTAGAAGTCGCACTAGTGTCGGGAAAGATCGGATCATTTCAATTATCATTTCTTACGTGGTAGAGCCATGCTGCAGCTATATTAGTAGTATAGTTGTAGCACGAATGGGTCGGCTCGACCGGGGAAGGACCACGCTCTCACAGAAAACCAGCGTAAAATAGCAGCTTAACCCTGCTGTGTTTCGTATGGTGAGTGTAGAGAACCGGAGACCCTTTTTACTGGCAAAGAGGCATTCCATCTTAGTCCTCACGGGTGACAACGCATCTGCATCTTGAGTCTTTATTGAGGATAGATGTAGATGTCTATGGGTCACAGTATCCACTTACCATCAGGTGTGCTGTGTGCTCGTTTGTCACCCTATCTTTTTTAAAAAAAATATTATTTCCATACAGACCTCTATATATACAAGTAAGCTGGACTGGCTATACCATACAAAATGCTTTAGGCAATTTGAAGCGTCCTCATTGGGAATAAAACTTGACACAATATACCAAAGTCTGTTGCCTTATTTAAATCATATCTCTCTATTTTGATTTAAACTAAAAAATGAAAGTATTTTGTGTGGTTTGATATACTTTAGCTATACATATAATAAGAATTATTTTAGGTAATAATGAGAGTGTGCGTAATATGTAAAACTCGTTACCAAAAGGAAAGTGGGATAACATTCCACAAGTAAGTGAATTTACAGCTAACATTAAACAAATTAAAACTATGTTATAATATAGGTGGTAGAGCCATGCTGCAGCTATATTAGTAGTATAGTTGTAGCACGAATGGGTCGGCTCGACCGGGGAAGGACCACGCTCTCACAGAAAACCAGCGTAAAATAGCAGCTTAACCCTGCTGTGTTTCGTATGGTGAGTGTAGAGAACCGGAGACCCTTTTTACTGGCAAAGAGGCATTCCATCTTAGTCCTCACGGGTGACAACGCATCTGCATCTTGAGTCTTTATTGAGGATAGATGTAGATGTCTATGGGTCACAGTAACCACTTACCATCAGGTGGACTGTGTGCTCGTTTGTCACCCGATCCTATAAAAAAAAGGTACTTAAATTTTTTTTATTAATTTTAATATTGTAGTTACAAATGTTTGGCTTTATATTACTGAGTTTTGATAAACAATGAAGTTCGATATGGTTGTCGAGTTATTTTTCTATAATACTTATCGATGTTCTTATGTACCCACATCTGTTAACAACCAAAGTCGCTGATAACAGATAATTATCAAATTTATATTAATTGACAGGATTTCAACTGAAACTAGTCCAAAATTATGGCTATAAAGCACATAAGTTGTGAATTGGCGTCCGAAACAATAGCATCATCTTTGTTTTAAACATTTCACCGACGACTGTTTTATTGGACATGAGAAACGAACCACTTTGAAAAAGTGCAGTATACCCACAATATTGGTGCTTCCGAGTATTCGTGTTTTCCTGGCTCTATAGCTTCCACATATCGGGCTCGGCGAGTTCGTTGTGCAGGTGGAGTAAGATGCAGCGAAGGGCAGTGCACCTAGTATTCCTGGTGTGCCTTATCTGAGAAAGAAAAGGAGGTGGAGAGTCCTCAACTAAGAAGGGGTCTTCGCTAGTATGACCGCGGATGTGTTTGAAAGCATTTCCGTGGCCCTGCCAATGTGTGTTCTGCGAAGCGGGTATGCGTAGGCATTTCCTCATTTGAAACCCGGAACGAAATCCGTTCAGTAGTTACGAATAAAAAAGTAGATAGACCAGTGCAGCGTCGATCTTGGTTTTATATGAGGTATATAGATTGCGCGTAAGGCCTAGATATTAATTGATACATTTTTTTACTGTATGGCATTATATTAATATGATACATTAATAGAATGGATGTTGCGGATAGGCCTGGGTATAGAATATTTATTGATATATTTTTTCACACTGTATTATCCCTACTATTATTTCCGTGGACGTTCACTTCTGCTGTCAGCGTCTAAATGGCGAAATTCAAATCGCCTCATTATGACGCGGTGTATATATATAGAGGTCAGTGTTTCTATAAAAAAATTGTTTTCATACCCTAAAGCCAAAAGAGCCTCTAAGAGAAAATTTTAAAGAAATAAATATATAAGCTTTGGCCTCCCAATACATAAAATTTATGGAAATTCAAAATGTGTTCACAAATATAAGAGTAGTTCAATTAAAAAATAGGTTTAATATACCAATGCAATATTAAGCAAAAAGGTAATGTATAAGCTACAAGGTTTGAAAGTTGGCTAAGCTACAAGATTGTAAAGCTGTTACTAAGTTTAATTATTTTAATATACAAAAAGTATAAAAACGGCTATTGTAAAATTAGTGATGAAATGGATGATAATAAGGTGATAGCTTACAAACTGTTTCTTAAATAAATTTTATAAATAATTGTACAACCTATTTTATATTGTTTAATGTAATGCTATTCTCAAAACAGAAGGGTTTTTCGTGATCAGCGGTAAAAATAAAAAAATGTCAATAGGAATTATCTTACAATCTATGTTAAATGTAATATATATGTATGTCAAAATATTCTATTCTATCTTTGAATCAAAGGCGACGAACGCGAATGGGAGCTTCCCAAGTGGCAGCCTTCCAAAACGTTAGGCAAGCCTGAAAAAGATGACAACTTACTGAAATAATGATGGTGATTCATGGGAACCGTGTTTTGTTTAATCTACGGGCTAGGCATTGTTTACTAGTAAATTCGTGATGAGCAGCATTTCTGTTGAAGATGATGCTACTATCATCATATATTGGAGGCTTTTTTCGAACTCGATGGATGAGTTAGATTTCCTTACGCCATAACCGTGGCCAAAATATAATGTTTCACCGCTACAAAATTCACACATTGTAGATTTTTCACAAACGCAACTTTCACCTCAGTTATACAATTACACAAAGAAAATTTGGACATTTTTCCTTTAATAATAGCAAACATCTTTATAATACCCCGCCATAAATCTAACGACCACGGCTGTCGATATACAGCCAAAAGGTCGTATGGACGGAAAAAACTAGCCTATTATGGCTAAATATAGATGTCTAAACCCTATTACAAAGTGTCAGCGTGAGAGCAAGTGAGCGTGCGGCGTAGCGCCACCGCCAGGCCGTAATCTCTAAACTGGGTCTAATAATAATATCCTGCAGACCGAATTTTGGTCACGGCGGCCAGCCTCAACGGAGACTAGCCATCGGTGCAGGACAGGATTATAGTGCCCAAATGTATGCGCAAGCACGGGTGCACTCTCTATTCCCTCATTCTCATTATACGATGGGACGGTGAATCGACACGACCGGAGAGAGATCAGGCGCAGGACCAACAACTTTACGTGCTTTCCGAGGCACGGGGGTGAGACACTGCCCACTTCTTGACTCCGGGTAGCTACTGAGAATTTCTTGATGGAAAAACTAAATAACTGATTATTTTTTTGGCCCGACTCGGGATTCGAACCCGGGACCTCATAATCAGCAGTCCCACTACTACAACCACTAGACCAACGTGGCAGTCACTGTGTAAGTGTAAAAACTTTGTGAAAACGTATAGTGGGTTAATATTGCTGTGTTCTGATCTTGAGTAGACGGCGCTTAAGTTGTATTGAAAATGTTAAACACGTGGTTAACAGTGGTAGAGCAACGCGACAGCTTTTGCTGTCGCACGGATGGGCCGGCTCGAACCGGGGTGGTACCACGACCTCACAGAAAACCAGGGTGAAGTATAGGTTTATCTCTGCGTTTCCCTTGGCGAGTGCAGGTGGCCGGAGGCCCTTTTTACTGGAAATGAGGCATTCCATCTTAGTCCTCACGGGTGACTACGCATCTACATTTTGATTTGTAATAGAGGATAGATGTAGATGTCTATGGGCCACAGCAACCACTTACCATCAGGTGGACTGTGTGCTCGTTTGTCACCCTTATCCTATAAAAAAATACGTTAGAGGGTTTTGCGGCAAGCGGGGCGTTTGACAAACATTTTGAGCAGCCGCAAACGTACCGAATCCTAAATCACGCTATCAAGGTTCCGAAGTACTGCATAGCAATAGAACAGCTCTGTACTAACACACGGAACGTTAGCCGCTCCCTGGGCTGGTTCTCTTGCCCGGCGGGAGATGTCTTCTTTTCCTTCCTTGGTCAAATTTGTGACTAGCCGACGTGATATGAATACATGCAACCTGCCTCAACCTCCTCAACTTTCAAACTTTCGTTATTTTTTTCAAGAACCCTTTACCACTCAGTCCCGATAATCGTCTTCTGTAGTCTTTAGGTCCTGCAGACCAGTTCAACTTGTCTTCATCTCGACTCATCGCAGATTATAAGGCAGGCTTCTGACATTCGCTGCGGCCTATTGTTCTCACCGGCATCACTTGCAAGTGCGTAGTACCGCATGCATTACAAACCGGCATATCGTTCGCACCGGCAGCGTCACTTGCCATTACGCACACAGCATGCATTCCCCACCGGCATTAAAAACGCACAGGCAATCGGACTGCACTATAGACCTCCGGTCTGAGGAGGAAGGGGTGATGATGTGGTGGCACTGTCGTCGCGCCACAAGTGAAAAGAGATCGAAGCCTACTAAATACTATGTGGTAGAACTCCTTTTCCACCTAGAAGTACGCACCACCAGAAGGCAAACCAGACACGACTTTCTTACCTGTTTCTACTAGGAGTTAGGTTTCTATCTTGGAGTCCGTCTGGCTAGATTTTTTTATAGGATAGGGTGACAAACGAACACACAGTCCACCTGATGGTAAGTGGTTGCTGTGGCCCATAGACATCCACATCTATTCTCAATATAGAATCAAAATGCAGATGCGTTGTCACGCGTGAGGACTAAGATGGAATGCCTTTTTTCCAGTAAAAAGGGTCTCCGGTTTTCTACACTCACCATACGAAACACAGCAGTGTTAAGCTGCTATTTTACGCTGGTATTCTGTGAGAGCGTGGTCCTTCCCCGGTCGAGCCGACCCATTCGTGCTACAACTTTACTACTAATATAGCTGCAGCATGGCTCTACCACGTAAAAACCGTATGGTTATCTTATTTGGTCATCAAGTAGCAGTGCTTTCCCTGTTCTGGTGTAAAGGTTAGGTGTAGAGAGTATAGTTACAGGCTATAAGGTATTCCATCTTAGTCTCAGAGGTGACAACGCATCTGTAGCATTTTTAGTTTAAAGTTGTCTGCAGGTGTACATGGCACGCAGTAGTCGTTTACCATCAGGTGGACTGTAGGTTCGTTGTATTCTCACTGGAGATATAAAGAAATAAAGCAGAAGAGTTTGTTTTCGACGTCAGACGCTCTGCCCCGCTCAACGCTCTTCAACTGCGGCCTAACCAATTCTTTTATAGCCCTGTACTGTAACTAAATTATAGCTACTGTAGACGAAATATGAACAAACAAAAATCTCTATGAAATATTAACACGTTTAGTTTAACCTTAGATTGTTTGGCTTACGGTCTCGTGCTTAATACAAATATTTGTTGTGAAAAGTTTGACTAAGTTTGCACTTAACCGACTACATAGTTTGTGGGCTCTGTTTCAGTATAAATATTACTTTTTAGGGAATATGCTTGCGTTATGTAATAAGGAATGGGTATTTTGTTATGAGCTTCAATCTTATTTCATGTTTTAAGAAGATTTTCTGCGTACTATACGAGAAAGCACAACTATTCTGATCTCATGATCATCATTACAGCCCTTCACAAGTCCACTGCTGAATATAGGCCTCCCCCAAGAAATACCACAAAGCACGGTCCTGAGCCACGTGCATCCATTGACTTCCTGCATACCTTACCAGGTCGTCACTCCATCTAGTGGGGAGACGCCCTACACTTCGCCCGCCGGTACCAGGCCGCCACTCGAGAACATTTTTTCCCCATCGGTTGTCGGTTCTTCGAGATATATGGCCGGCCCATTGCCACTTTAGCTTACTAATGCGTTGGGCTATGTCGGTAACTCTGGTTCTACTGTGGATATCCTCAATTCTAAGTTTATCACGCAGAGAAACCCCGAGCATAGCCCTCTCCATAGCTGAGATCTCCATAGCTCCATGAGCTCATTGAGCGACCTTGAGCTTCCTCATCTGGCTAGCAGTGAAGGACCACGTCTCAGTTCCATATGTCATCACTGGCAACACGCACTGGTTGTACAGTCTCGTTTTCAAGTTTTGAGGTATACCTGACGAGAGGATATGCCGTAATTTCCCTTACGCTGCCCAACCGAGTTGAATCCGTCGATTGACCTCTCGACCGAAGTTGGACTTACCTATTCGGACTATTGTCCCAGGTAAACATACTCGTCAACAACTTTGAGCTTAGTGCTCACAACAACTATCGGCATAGGTGTGACATGGACATTAAACATGATCTTTGTTTTGTCCATGTTCATCCTAAGACCTATCCGTTGGGAAACACTATTGAGGTTATTGAGCATAGTGCTTAGGTCCTCCAGCGATTCTGCCATAAGGACTATATCGTTAGCAAATCGAAGGTGAGTGATGTACTCGCCATTGATGTTAATACCGTATCCTTTCCAGTCCAGAAGCTTGAAAACGTCTTCCAATGCAGCGGTGAAGAGTTTCGTCATCACATCACCCTGTCTTACACTTCTCTGCAGTTGAATAGGTTTCGTACTCTGGTTCTGTACTCGGATAGCCATCGTAGCCCTACTATATAAACACTTCAACAATTCGATATACCGACAGTCAACTTGGCATCGCTGAAGGGACTGCAGCACCGCCCAAATTTCCTCGGAATCAAAAGCTTTCTCATAGTCCACATACGCTAGACATGGTGGCAAATTGTACTCTTCGGACTTCTGTACAACTCGCCTAAAGGTATGTATGTGGTCTATAGTGCTAAAGCCCTTTCGGAAACCGGCTTGTTGGGGAGGCTGGAAGTCGTCAAGTCTGCGCGTGAGACGATTCGTAATGACTCTCGAAAACAGCATGTAGACGCATCTCAGAAGAGAAATCGGTCTGTAGTTCTTCAAGAGAGCGTTGTCGCCTTTCTTGAAGAATAACACCACCGCACATCTGCTGTTCTATGCCTCCGGTGTAATGCCACCAAGGAGGACGGAATTAAAGAGCTTCTGAAGGACTTCAAGTACCGGTTTTCCACCCGCTTTCATAAGCTCCTTTGTAATTCCATCCTCGCTGGGGGCCTTGCCGTTTTTAAGGTGCTGAAGAGCCATTCTAATCTCGCTCAGACTGACTTCCGGAATATCATCGGAATAGTGTCGGATAAGACTCGCTCTTGGATCGTTACTCACACTTACGTGTGGCTCCAACGATGATGTGTACAGCTGCCCATAGAACCTCTCAATCTCACTCAAAATCTCAGGTGTCCCGGAAACGACGCTGCCACACTCGGTTTTTAGCTTCGATAGTTAGCTCTTTCTGGCAGACAGATCTCAAGCAAAGACTTTGGTGCCCTGGTTCCGCTCGATCGCTTCTTCAATACGAGCAGTATTAAAGTTGCGTAAGTCCCGCCGCATGCATTTAGAGATCTGTCTGTTTAGTTGCCTGTATGCTGTCAAATCTACTGAAGAGTGCAGCGTTATATCCCGTCTAACAGCCATGAGATTAAGAGTGCGATCGGAGTTTTTGTGTTCTTATGTCTTAGGTCTTGCAAAACTTAGCTCCGACGACATGGACAGTTTCCACGAGCTTGTCATTCATATATTCACGGATTAGTAAGCTGAAGTGGCAGTGGGCCGGCCATATTGCTCGAAGAACCGACAACCGATGGGGAAGAAAGGTTCTCGAGTGGCAGCCTCGTACCGGTAGGCGAAGTGTAGGGCGACCCCCCACGAGATGGAGTGACGACCTGGTAAGGCATGCAGGAAGTCGATGGATGCAGGTGGCTCAGGACCGTGCTTTGTGGTAATCCTTGGGGGAGGCCTATGTTCAGCAGTGGTCTTATGAAAGGCTGTAATGATGATGATGTCATTCATATCGTCCACTTAATTGCAGTCTTCTAGGCACTGAAAACGGTTTTGTAACTCGAGCTGAAAGGTTTCAGGACTTTGGAACAGAGCACGAGGGGGACGGAGCGTTGACCTCATTAGACAAGACCTCTCCAACTTAACGTTTAGGTTCAGTGTGCCTCCCACCATTCGGTGATCGCTGCCGGTTTTCACCCTCGCGATCACTGAGATATCACTGAACAGTTGTCGTCTGGTCGTCATAATGAAGTATCTTAACGTAATCATACATATTATATTACCGGGTAGGTGGTCTTCTTTTAAGTGAAATAACTTGTTAGGAGATTCCATTCTTCCATAGCACTTACGTTTTAAGATTTTAAATGCACTGACATTTAAAAAGTTTTTGACGGATAAATGTTGATATAAAAATACTTATAATAATTATTTGAATGAGAATTTAATTGACTAAAATGAAATGAAATAGCTTTTATAAATAGTGTACGTCCCATACGGACTGGACATAGTGATATTAATATGTATGTAATAAGTAATAAGATCTTTTCTAACATATGTTTCACAATAACTATATTTGATTTTTGATTTTGATTTTACTTATAGTATAAAGGTACTCATTTTTACTCGTGCAAAATCAGCACTTATTGCAGTTGACAATTTCATTGTTACCGGAATTATACTTGGTCTGCTCGCAACAAATATTCTTTGTTTTGTTTCACAATATAAGTAATAATTGCTCGCAACAATTATTACTTATATTGTGAAACATCCATAATACAGGGTTTTCATTAAAAGCGCTCAAACTTTGAAATGAAATAAAACAACCTGTGTAAGTGATATTTCCACAATTTTATTTTATTTTAAAAGACATTCGATTACATTATGAATGAAATATAATTTCAGCCAAATGGCCGCTTCGCCTCCGCTGTAGGTATAAATAGATCTCTATTTCGTTATAAGGATAGCGAGTTATGTTGTGGTTTTGTCTGCGATCATAGACCAGACATTTCACGTAGCCCCACAGAAAGTAGTCGAGGGTTGTTTAAGTCACACGATCTTGGTGACCAGTTGATGTCACCGCCACGCGAGATTACGAAGACCTCGAACTTATCATCCAATAAATTCAATGCTTCCCGTGCAGCATGGCAAGTGGCGCCATCCTGTTAGAACCACATGTTTGTGAGCTCCATATTATTTATCCTAGGCCAAAACAATCTGCCGGTAGAGGTCGCCATTGACAGTGAGCGTGGCTAGTTGCGCATTTCGAAGAAATAAGGGCCTAACGTAATAATGATACCGCCGGACCAAAATCTACACCAAATAGTGAACTTTTTCGGAGTGTAAAACAAGTGTAAAACAAAGCCATTCAATCAGAATCAAAGCCTCTTCTTCTTCTTCCTGAGCGTATGTGCTCAGGCTGCCCCGACGCCCCTCACAACTATTCGGACCGTTGTCTGATCTGGAGTGTGGTACCATTCACGCTCCCTTCGCAGTTGCGTTCTGCACGATACCGCCGTGTTTAGCATTACAGGTCGGTGGATTGAGACGGAATGAGGTTTTTCTGTGTGCCCTACCCATGGGGGTGGGTTTGCTTCTCGCCGGATTTTCCTAGCGCTTGTTGCTGACTCTGTCACTGATGTGGTGCTACAGAGAACGGAATTATTTATTCCATCGTCTGTGGTAACCATCGGAGGCAGATCTCAGCCTTGGTTTGATCGCTATTGTAAGACTGCATTACCTTGTAAGCAGGAGTGTTATCAGGCCTGAGCTGACGCTTCGGTGGCTTGGGATGTAAACACCAACATGCTTAAAAAAAGTATAACTCGCTCAAAAGAGTTATTGCCAAGGCAAAGTATAAGCACATGGCAGACTTGACGAAAAATTAGTTCGCCTTCCTTCGGGAACCCGTGCATTCTGGTCTCTCACCAAGGCTGTGCAAAGGTATTACTGTAAACCATAACTACAATCTTTCCACAGGGAGGACAACTCTCTGGCCCACACTATAAAATAGAAAGCCGACCTTTTAGGCTCCCTTTTTGAATTGTACTGAGGACGTGTGATTCAGAGTTGGCGCCGGTTCTAACGCATCTTTTCCGGTACACCAAGGCGTAGTCCCAAATTTATGGAAGACAGCTTTAGTCCACCCGATCAATAAAAAAGGCAACCGCTCAGACCCATCCAACTACAGGCCTATCGCCATCACCTCCTTGTTCTCGAAAATAATGGAGCTCATGCGGTACATTGAGGAGCACTAGCTGATTAGTGACCGCCAGTACGGTATCCGTCGGGGTCGCTCAACTGGTGACATTCTTGTTTACCTAACACAAACATGGGCTCAGGCGATCAAGTCCAAGGGGGAAGCTTTGGCCATAAGTTTGAACAGCTTTCGAACTTTCGAAACTTCCTTACTATGGGCTTTCCGAGAAATTGTGCAATTGGATCACTAGTTTTTTGACTGATCGGACCATCAAGGTTATAGTAGATGGTGCATGCTCCGCTTACAAGCCTATTAACGCTGGTGTTTCAACAGGCTGCGTGCTATCAGCAACGCTGTTTCTTCTGCATTTCAATGATATGTTCCAAACCGGTTACATTCATTAATATGCGGACGACAGCACTGGTCATACTTTATACATCGGTCGTGCAAATATTTCTCGGTAAAATATCGCTAAGTACCGAAACAAACTTGCATCTGAAGTCGAGACTTTGTTGAATAAAGTATCGAATTGAGGCAACTAAATCTAATCCAGTTCAATCCCCAGAATGCACAAGTTTGCTCGCTAAAAAAACCCGTTGTCGTATCTTCTCAGTTTCAAAGCACTCCCCTTGCTGCCTCAGCCAGTATCGGAATCCTCGTCGCTGGAAGAGAAGGCCAAATTGGCCTCTTAAAAGCTTGGCATGTTCAGCAGAGCGGCACAGTATTTCATGCGGGCACACCGCCTGCAACTTTACAAGACGCAGGTTCGGCCGCACAAGGAATACTGTTCAGCCGTGCCAGCCCCAATGCCAACTCCTTCCATTTGATTGCATCCAGCGCCAAACGGTTCGAATCGTCAGTGACCGTGCTCTTTCTGACCAGGTGGACTCACTAGCGCTGCGAAGAGATGTTGCATCTCTTTGCGTATTCTATCGTATCTACCGTATCTACGGGGAGTGCTCAGAGGAATTTTTTGGACTAATTCCAGCCGCTCAATTTCACGATCGCACATTGCGTACAGAACTCCAGGTACCATCTGTACCATCTGGACGATTGGCGGTCCACTACTATGCATTTTAGAAGAAGTTTTCTTCCTTTCACAACTTTCTTGTGGTATCGAATACTACAAGCAATTTTTCCAGACCGATACGACTTCACGACCTTCAAGAAAAGAGGCCGGTAACGCATCTGCAATTTACGTTGCAGGTTTAGTTGTACCTGTTGTTGCAGTTATTCATGGGCAGCGGTAGTCACTTACCATCAGGCGAGCCGTATGCTCATTTGCCTCTCTCATTATAAAAAAAGAAAAAAAAAGAAGAAATGAGCCTCATCACTGAAAATGATTTTTTTACCAAAACATGGTCATCCGCTAAATGCTTTAAAGCCCAATCAGTGAATACACGGCGCTGTTTGTGATCGTGGAATTTTAGCTCTTGAGTTAATTGAACTTTGTTTGGATGAAAACCCAAGTTTCGACGCAAATCCGCTAAGTAGATGGCACAGAAAGATCCAGCTCTTGCGAACGACGCGGAACGGACTGTCTAGGTTTCTCTCGCACGCTGTCCCGAACAGCAACAATATTCTCCAACAATATTGCGTTTCTTTGACGTTCAGGTACTGTTTCATCGATCATCAACCCGGTTGTCTTAATAAATTCATTAAAGCACGGATTTGTGAATGCCATAAATTGGACGCAACGCACGAAACGTTAGGTGAAAAGAGCAATGATTTTGATAATAAATTTTAACAATTTCAACACGTTGTTCAAGTGTGTAGCGTTCTATGGTAAAATGTCAAGGCTAAATAAGTATTTTTAAATTTAACAGCTATCGCTTTACCAAGATGGCCGCTAGCGTATAGCAAAGTTAAAGTTCGATCGTCCCTATTGAAAAACCCTTTATCGACATAACCTAATGAACGCATACGAAACAGACACGTAATATCCCTGTGAGCCCTATGTTCCGTAGTTTATTTATTGGTGTGGCGCCGGATTCCATACAGTAAATGATATGCCAAGCTTTATACAGCTTGTTTAACGTACATGAAAAATGTATCAACTATATTCAGTGGTTTAGATACGGAAATTTTGCTTTGTTTAAATAATTTTGACACATGATGTAGATTGTAGACAAATCGCTTCACCAGGTGAAGGTCGATCGGGTCAGTAAACTATGTCTAAATAATAAAAAAAGAGGCGCTGCCGTAATTCTGTTTTTGTAATTTGTAAAATAATATTATTTGTAACTATTACGTTCGTAATTTAACATTTTTAAAGTTTCAACAAAACTAGCTATTTTGTAAACGCTCTATTTGTGTTGCTATCATATACATACTTCTTTTCATCTCATGGTTAATTTCCCTCTGTCGCCTCTTGGGATAGCCCCAGGACGGTATGGGGTAGTTTGTGTGAATACAAATAATATGTGTGTTGGGACCTGCAGGCATTTATTGACCGTACTTGGTGCAATACATGGGGGAGCCTTGATTTTAGCAGTGAACTCGCGATGGGATGTAACAGTAGACACACACACACACGTGTGTGTGTATATATATATATATATATATATATATATATATATATTACCGTTGCCGTGACAGCCTATCAGTCCACTGATGAACATCGACTTTCCCCATATATTGCCTCATATTTGCCAAAGTTGACACGCTTGGCAAGCGGGTTGGCAACTGCAGTTTTTTATTTTAAGTCGTTATTAGTAATACGCTGCTGCCCACCTCCTGATTTGTTTCCCTCTGTTGCCTCTTACGACACCCACGGGATGATAGTGGAATATGGATATTCTTACACCGCCACTACATGCTAACTAATGTATATAACTAATAATGGTCCTATTTTCATCATGTTTTCATTTATTTTATGATAGCCACGAAATGCATTTTTAAGTAAGCCATTAATTGCTTAGTTTATGCCACTCTCATAAATCTGTTAACAGCCAGTATTTACGTATCAATAAAAATAAACGAAAAGATAAATTTTTCTATCTTGGGATAAATACTCCGCTTACACTTGTTTATGTGTTCGTCAAACAACGTATCTATTTATATACCGCTTCGTAACAGCCCTTCACAAATCCACCACTGAACATAGGTCTCCCCCAAGGAAAGTCACAAAGCACGGTCCTGAGTCAAATGCATCCATCGGCTTCCTGCATATCTTACCAGGTCGTCACTCCATTTTATGTCTCTAGGCTGGCGGCTCGAGGCTGCTACTCGAGAACCTTTCTTTCCCTTCGGTTGTCGGTTCTTCGAGGCATATGGCCGGTCCATTATCACTTCAGCTCACTAATCCATTGGGCTGTGTCGGTTGCTCTGGTTCTACTACGGATATCCTATTTTCTAAGTCTATCACAGAGAAACCCCAAACATAGCTCCCTAGATAGCTCGCTCAGCGACCTTGAGCTTCCTCATACGGCCAATATAATATATTGTTATAAATAGCATATACCGCTTACGCTAAAGTAATTGATTTAGTGCCAAAATTTCGAGTAAAAGTCAGTTTGATTCGCTTACACGTTCTGCTCGGTAGGGCTTAAAAGGATTAGTCATACACGTGGTGTTCCCCGTTGTTAGTCCGTACATTTTACATATGGCAATGTTTCAATTGATTATTCCGATTTGCTATATTCAACACAGATACTTTCCTTAGTATCTCGCTCAAATATAACAAGCCGATATAAATAATTTAATGAAATAATATCAGTGACTTTTTAATTTTTCAATATACATTTATAGTTACATTAGAAATTTTAATTAAAACTCAATTTGCGAAGTCTTTGGACAAACAATATTTACATAATAATTAATATAACTTTTTACAAATGTTTCGTAAATTTCCAAATACGAAGATAAATCGATAGTTCATTATTTTTTTAAAGAGTGAAATGATAAACGTGCTGTAGTAAATCATCGGTCGGTGAAAAATGTTTGCATTTAATTTTGAGAGGTTTCAAGCGTCATCGGTTTCCTAGCGAGCGCTTCTGTGGACGCGAGGTGATTAAAATTTGAAACGATCGCTGCTCCCTAGTCATGATTTTATCTGGTTACTGCGTCCCTGATACAAATTCTTGATACATACGATAATGCAAGTACACACATTTATAATAATGTTCTCAAGACCGAATTTCGGTTACGGCGACAAGTTTCAACGGAGTCTAGCGTGAGAAGGATAATATTATAATGCCCAAGTGTACATACAAGCATACGTCACCTTCACTCTCATAGCCCGATGGGACGGTAATCTGACGCGAACGGTGAGAGATCAGGTGTAAGCGTGCTTTTCGAATCACGGGACTGAAAACACTGGGAACTCTCGACTTCAGGCTGCCACTTAGAATTTCTTGACAGAAAAACCAAATTACTGATTTTGACCCGGGACTCAAACCCGCACTTAAAATACACTTAGTAGGTGTTGGTTTAATGTCTTCGATTAGTGACAACGCATCCAAGACTACTTACAGGCATTGTGAGAGATCAAGATACAGATAAAAGCTAGAAAGAGAGAGAGAGAGAGAGAGAGAGAGAGAGGGGAGGGGGAGAGAGAAAGATAAAGAGAGAAAGATAGAGAGCAAAGTCACAGTGTAACTATTTATGTTCTTCTTACGCTGCGACAAAGTATAAGGCATCTTTAAGGCATTTTAATGGTGGTAGAGCCACGCAGCAGCGTTTGCTGCTGTACGTATGGGCCGGCTCGAGCCGGGTTGGTACCACGACCTCACAGAATACCGGCGTGAAGTAGAAGCTCTGCTTCTGCGTTTTGTCTGGTGAGTGGAGGTGGCCGGTGGCCCAATACCCCCCCCCCCCCCATCTACATGGTAGCGGATTTACACGTTAGATACCCCAGGAGGGTACCAGCACCCTTGGAGAATCCCTCGCTAAGCATCCACGACCATGTTATTCCACTCCTGAGCGTGGGTGCTCAGGCTGCCCCGCGTATTCTGGGGGGGGGGGGGGGGGGGGGGGGCAAAATTCCGCTCAAAAACATAACTGCTCGGGGCCAACTGAGCAACAATACCAAGGCGAGCCCTGCCACGCTATCCGTGAATTTCTGCAACATCAGGGGACTTCATTCGAACCTAAACGCCGTCCACTACGGAGACGGCGAAGCCGGCCTTGCTCTTTCTGAGCGAGACGCAGGTTTCCTCTCCGGCTGATATTTCGTATCTCTCTACACGGGGTACAAATTGGAGCACTCCTTTGTGCTTCGGGCTGGAGTTTGCGTGTATGTAAGAGAGGACATCTGTTCTCGACAACTCGGCAGTCTTGAAGGACCTGTCCATCCTTTGGCTACGCGTAGACAGCGACGACCATCCGTGCGTCTACGGGTGCCTCTATAGGTCCCATAGCGGTAATGCCGAAACAGACCGACTCATCGACCACGTCCAAATGGTCACTGATTCCTTGCTACAACAGGTCCCATCCGCAGAGATCGTGATCCTTGACGATTTTAACGCCCACCACGCCGAATGGCTTGGTTCACGTTTAACCAATCATGCGGGGAGATCCTTTTATGACTTTGCTTTGGCATATGGTCTGACACAACTGGTTACTTCACCTACGCGGATTCCAGATGTGGAGGATCATACACCTTCCCTGTTGGACCTTCTGCTGACCTCTCATCCGGACGGATATCAGGTTTCCGTCAATGCCCCTCTCGGCTCTTCGGACCATTGTCTGATCCGGAGTGTGGTGCCAATCACGCTTCCCTCGCGGTAGCGTTCTGCAGGTTGCCGCCGTGTTTGGCATTACAAGTCGGCGAATTGGGACGGAATGCGGTCTTTCTTTGCATCCTACCCATGGGGGCGGGTTTGCTTCTCGCCGGATGATCTCAGCGCTGTTACTGACTCTGTCACTGATGTGGTGCTACAGGGAATGGAACTATTTATTCCATCATCTGTGGTACCCATCGGAGGCAGATCTCAGCCTTGGTTTGGTCGCTCCTGTAAGACTGCATTACGCAGTAAGCAGGAGTGTTGTCAAGCCTGGGCTGCGGCTTCGGCGACTCGGGATGTAAACACCAGCACACTTAAAAAGAAGTATAACTTCGCCTCCAGGTCCTTCAAAAGAGTTATTGCCAAGGCAAAGTCAGAGCACATAGGTAGAATTGGCGAGAAACTAGTTCGCCTTCCTTTGGGAACCCGTGCATTCTGGTCTCTCCCCAAGGCAGTCCAAGGGAATTTCTGTAAGCCATCACTACCATCTCTGCACAGGGAGGACGACTCACTGGCCCAAGATGCAAAAGACAAAGCCGACCTTTTAGGCTCCCTTTTTGCGTCCAACTCGACTCTTGATGACGGGGGGAAAACACCGCCGATCATCCCGCGGTGTGAGTGCTCTATACCGGATGTGCTGTTCTCACAGCGATCGGTTCGCAAAGCACTCCTCTCCCTAGACATCCAGAAGTCAAGTGGGCCTGACGGAATCCCCCCCATTGTGCTAAGGACGTGTGCTCCGGAGATGGCACCGGTCCCAACGCATCTTTTCCGGTACTCCTACTCCCAAGGCGTATACACCAATTCATGGAAGACAGCTTTTGTCCACCCGATCCCTAAAAAAGGCGACCGCTCAGACCCGTCCAACTATAGGCCTATCGCGATCACCGCCTTGTTCTCCAAAATAATGGAATCCATTATTAACTGCCAGCTCATGCGGTACCTTGAGGATCACCAGCTGATTAGAGACCGCCAATACGGTTTTCGTCGGGGTCGATCAGCTGGTGATCTTCTGGTCTACCTGACCCATAGATGGGCGGAGGCAGTTGAGTCCAAAGGGGAGACGTTGGCCGTTAGTTTGGACATTGCGAAGGCCTTCGATCGGGTTTGGTACAAAGCGCTTCTTTCGAAGCTCCCTTCCTATGGGCTTCCCGAGAAATTGTGCGTTTAGATCACCAGCTTCCTTGCAGATCGGAGCATCAAGGTCGTTGTAGACGGTGCATGCTCCGACTACAAGCCTATTAACGCTGGTGTTCCACAAGGCTGTGTGCTATCACCAACGCTGTTTCTTCTGCATATCCATGATATGTTGCTAACTGGTAACATTCATTGCTATGCGGATGACAGCACTGGGGATGCTCTATACACCGGCCGTGCCAATATTTCTCGGGAAAATGTCACCGAGTACCGGAACAAACTTGTGTCTGAAGTCGAGTCTTTTCTGAACAAAGTCTCGGATTGGGGGCGATTAAATCTAGTCCAGTTTAATCCTCAGAAGACAAAAGTTTGCGCGTTTACCGCTAAAAAGAACCCCTTTGTCGTATCTCCTCAGTTTCAAGGCACTCCCCTTGCTGCCTTAGCTAGTATCGGAATCCTTGTCGTCGACATATCGAATAGTGTACAGTTTCGTGGTCACTTGGAAGGGAAGGTCAAATTGGCCTCTAAAAAGCTTGGCGTGCTCTGCTGAGCGGGACAGTATTTCATGCGGGCACACCGCTTGCAACTTTACAAGGCGCGGGTTCGACCTCACTTGGAATACTGTTCCCATCTCTGGGCAGGGGCTCCCCAATGCCAGCTTCTTACACTTGACCGCATCCAGCGCAGAGCGGCTCGAATCGTCGACGACCGAGTCCTTTCCGATCAGCTCGATTCATTGGCATTGCGAAGAGATGTTGCATCCCTTTGCATTTTCTTTCGCATCTACCACGGGGAGTGTATAAGGAATTGTTTGGATTAATCCCAGCCGCCAAATTTCACGAACGCACATCGCGGCAGAACTCTCGATACCATCCACACCATCTGGATGATCGGCGGTCCACCACTGTGCGATTTAGAAGATGTTTTCTTCCTCGCACGACTACCTTGTGGAATCGATTACCATCAGCGATTTTTCCGGACCGATACGACTTAGGAACCTTCAAGAAAAGAGCGTACTCCTTTTTAAAAGGCTGGCAACGCATGTGCAATTCCCTCCCTGGTGTTGCAGTTGTTCATGGGCGGCGGTAGTCACTTACCATCAGGTGAGCCGCATGCTTGTTTGCCCTCTCTCCTAAAAAAAAAATCTTCTCAACAAACATATATGAACTTAGCTTTGTTCGGAAAATTTTAAATGAGAATTATTCTTAGGCTGTGACAAAGTGTAAAGCATCTTATCAACAAATATTTATGACCATAATATTATTCGAAAAATTTTCAAAAAATATCTTCTTAGGCTGTGACTAACTGTAAGGCATCTCTCAACAAATATGTATGAACTTAGTTTTGTTTGGAAAATATTCAAAGAATGTAGTTAGTTTATTACCTAATTTTTTTTCGATCGAACCTTTGACGACTGTCTCAACCATACGCTTAGCGACTTCGCTACAAAGGCATGAAAGAACTCGATAGTAATACTAGTATAAGGTAGTAGTTGAATAGTAGTTTGGAAACTATAATGCTACTCCCTCTTTTCACAAGTTATTAAATATAAAAAAAAACATTCAAAAAAAAATTGAAAGCGGATCTCAAATAATATAAAATAATAAAACGATTTCACATTGTAAATAAGAATTAAAGTGCCGATCTCAAAATTCTGTTTCTGTTTCATCATTACAGCCAATTCAAGTCCATTGCTGAACATAGGCCAAGAAATAGCCACAAATCACAGTCCATGCAGTCCATGTACAGTGGATGCCGTTGGTTCAGGACTTTGCTTTGTGGTATTACTTGAGGGATACCTTTGTTTGTTAAGGGCTATAATGATCATCATCATTACAGCCCTTCACAAGTCCACTGCTGAACATAGGCCTCCCCAAGGAATGCCACAAAGCACGGTCCTGAGCCACCTGCATCCATCGACTTCCTGCATGTCTCACCAGGTAGTCACTCCATCTAGTGGGAGGTCGCCCTACACTTCGCCTACCGGTACGAGGCTGCCACTCGAGAACCTTTCTTCTCCATCGGTTGTAGGTTCTTCGAGCTATATGGCCGGCCCACTGCCACTTCAGCTTACTAATCCGTTGGGCTATGTCGGTTACACTGGTTCTACTGCAGATATCCTCATTTCTAAATTTATCACGCAGAGACACCCCGAGCATAGCCCTCTCCATAGCTCGCTGAGCGACCTTGAGCTTCCTCATACGGCCAGCAGTGAAGCACCACGTCTCAGATGCGTAAGTCATCACTGGTAACACGCACTGGTTGTACAATTTCGTTTTCAGGTTTTGAGGTATGTCTAACGAGAAGATGTGTTGTAGTTTTCCGAACGCTGCCCAGCCGAGTTGAATCCGTCGATTGTCCTCTCGTTCGAAGTTGGACTTACCTAGTCGGACTATTTGTCCCAGGTAAACATACTCGTCAACAACTTCGAGCTTAGTGCTCCCAAGAACTACCTAATAGGTGTGATATGGACGTTAAACATGATTTTTGTTTTGTCCATGTTCATCTTAAGACCTATCCGTTGGGAGACACTATTGATAATGATCATGATGATAAAATATTATAAATCAAAGACGCTTATCCACGTCTGCCTGTATTATTAGGTAAGGGTGACAAAGAGGCGCATAGTGTGTGGATGATGTGGTCTATAAATTCTGTTATCCAAAATGCAGATGCTCTGTCCAACATCATTGCTACGACATAATGCCTGGTTACCAGAAAAAAAAAGTCTCCCATTCTCTACACTTACTATACAAGACTCAGCCGCGTAATGCTATTGTTTACGTTGATATTCTGTACGACTGCGGAAAGACCGATGTTTAGTACGGCAGCAATAATGCGCTGAAGTGTAAATCTAACAAATCGAAAAGAACTGAATCTCGGATATGCAAAGTTAATCTTTGCAGGACGTAGAGTTTTTTTACATTGTTCTTTCTTTTATAATTGCTTACTTTAGAAATATTTTATTATTTTTGTTACACGTACGACAACGCATTCGCACTTCGATTCGTAATCGAGTATAGATGTAGATGTATGATCTATGGGGGACATGGGATCTATGGGGGACATCCGCTCACCATCAGGTAGACTCAAAGTAGGTTTCACAGTTATTATATATTTTTCTCAATAACTCTAAATATTATTCTTATAAGTGCCGTGGTAACTCGGATGGTTAGCGCTCACTGTAAATTTCACAGTATGTGAGCAACCCGAATTCGATCCCCGCCGGCACCAATGAAATTGTTAATAGCAATTTTAAGTGTAATTTCGTGAAATTGAGCGGCTGGAATTAATCCGAACAATTCCTCAGAGCACTCTCCGTGGTAGATTCGATAGTAAATGAAAAGGGATGCAACATCCCTACGCAGTGCCAGTGTATCCAGCCGATCAGAACTCGGTCGTCGACGATTCGAACTGCTCTGCGCAAGATGCGGTCAAATGGAAGGACCTGGCACTGGGTTGCCCCGACCCAGAGATGAGAACAGTATTCCATGTGAGGCCGAACCTGCGCCTTGTAAAGTTGCAGGCGTTGTGCCCGCATGAAATACTGTCCCGCTCTGCTGAGCACGCCAAGCTTTTTAGAGGTCAATTTGGCCTTCTCTTCCAAGTGACTTCTGAACTGTACGTCTCTCTATGTGTCGACACCGAGGATTCCGATACTGGCTGAGGCAACAAGGGGAGTACCTTGAAACTGAGGAGATACGACAAAGGGATTCTTTTGGGAAAGTTAAGGGAAAGGGGACTGAACTGGACTAGGTTTAGTCGCCCCCAATCCGAGACTTTTACTTATGTTGGAAAAATGCTTTACAGAAATGGGCGGAAGTGGTTTACAAATCACAAAATATTGATTTTGTATAACACTAAATAGCACTACACTAAACAAACAAATTTTTAAGCGACGCGGAAGGATCGAGAGCTCCTTCCGCGTCGACGCTTTACAACCACCGAACACTGTTTATCACTTTTCTCGCTAGAATCACTAAAAGTTAGCGTTGCCTTTTTTTGTAAGCGGAGTGAAAAAAATATTACTTTTAAAAATTAACTTATTAAAACTTCCATTAACTGGTTTCAGAAGAAAAGAAGATGAAAGTGACAAAAGAGTTTACGAGTCCGTCTCCTTTTTTCCTTAGCATTCCGCCTGTATCGGTACCACCATCTTACTTACTTCTGTTGCCAAATGACAGTCCATGGACAGTTTCCACTAGCTTCACATTTACATAATCCACTGTATTCTATATATCTGTACAATCTTCTAGGCACTGCAAACGATTTTGTAATTCAAGTTGAAAGTTTTAGGGGTTTTGAATTAGAGCACGCAATATACTGTGGTTGCCAAGCCGCCACCCAAGTGTGTTAGCTATATCAAAAACCCCCCTTTGAGAATGGATGGATGGGTCGATATAACCATAAGCATTTTATAGCATAGGGTGACAAACGAGCACACAGTCCACCTGATGGTAAGTGGTTGCTGCGACCCATAGACATCTACATTTACTCTCAATAAAGAATCAAAACGCAGATGCGTCGTCACCCGTGAGGACTAAGATGGAATGCCTCTTTCCAGTAAAATGGGTCTCCGGTTCTCTACACTCACCATACGAAACACAGCAGTGTCAAGCTGCCATTTTACGCTGGTATTCTGTGAGAGCGTGGTCGACCCATTCGTGCTACAACTATACTACTAATATAGCTGCAGCATGTCTCTACCACGTATTAGCATGCATGGTATATATGTAAATAGTATATTTTTTAAATGTAATGAGTTAATATTAATTTATTTTATTAGTACAGATATCAAAATCCACTGCTGAACATGGGCCTCCCTCATAGATAGCCTCATAGAGAGAATATTTGCCAGTTTTGCTACTCTTGACAGGCGGGTGACAACCGCAGTTTTTTTATTACGTTGAGTTGTTATCAGGAAGACGCGGCTTTATTTCATTTTTTCTTTGTCGCCTCTTACGAGACCCACTGGAAGATATGTGGCAGTGGATGATCATACGCCGCCCACTATACAGCGTATATTTTTTATAATTATTTACACACACATACACAAATTGCTCGAAGAGGGGAGGGTCAAGAGTACTCGGATACCTAGACGTGCATGTATGAATAAGATAATGAATCTGAAAGAAGCGAAAGAGGTATGTAAGGATCGTGACACTTGGCGATCTGTTCTCTCTGGCTACCCCGTCAGGGATTGTGCGTGAAGATAAGTAAGTAAATACACACATACACACACACACACACACACACACACACACACACACACACACACACACACACACACACACACACACACACACACACACACACACACACACACACACACACACACACACACACACACACACACACACATATATATATATATATATGTGTGTCGATAAAATTATATAATATATCGGTTTGATGAGGGTATTAAAACATTTTTATGTTATATAATATAACATGTAAATCCCTTAAATTTTTTGTCCATCGATTGCTTACTAATAATATGCCAATTGTGAATAAATCATTCGTAATTTCTATAAGTCCATTTAACTTTCCAATTAAGTGGCGTGATCTTTCGCTCACTTGCCCCGTTAAAAGGGGTCAGCCGACGACCTTAACTCAAGCTTACTGACTCAGAACTGTCTCATTGCGACTTTAGAAATTCATGTTTATTTAAATACTTTCCTTTCAGCATTTACTTTGCGTAAATGCGGAATTTAATAACGTTTCTGAGCTTTGGTTCCCACTTTTAAGTAAATGGATGAGTTTTATTTGAGAAAGTGATAGTAATATTTTTTACGATCGTTTAAACTAATTAGTAGAGCCACGTTTCAGCTGTTTTATAATATATTATAAGCAGTATAAATGTGCTGGCTCAATCGGCAAACCATCAGGTTCGCACATAATTCCAGCTTAACATAGCAGCGTAACACTGCAGTGTTTCATAATACATCATCATCTTCATCATCATTACAGCCCTTCACAAGTCCACTGCTGAACATAGGCCTCCCCCAAAGAATGCCACAAAGCACGGTCCTGAGCCACCTGCATCCATCGACTTCCTGCATATCTTACCAGGTCGTCACTCCATCTAGTGGGGGGACGCCCTACACTTCGCCTGCCGGTACGAGGCTGCCACTCGAGACCCTTTCTTCCCCATCGGTTGTCGGTTCTTCGAGCTATATGGCCGGCCCATTGCCACTTCAGCTTACTAATCCGTTGGGCTATGTCGGTCACTCTAGTTCTACTGCGGATATCCTCATTTCTGAGTTTATCACGCAGAGAAACTCCGAGCATAGCCCTCTCCATAGCTCGCTGAGCGACCTTGAGCTTCCTCATCCGGCCAGCAGTGAAGGACCACGTCTCAGTTCCGTATGTCATCACTGGCAACACGCACTGGGTGTACAGTCTCGTTTTCAAGTTTTGAGGTATACCTGACGAGAAGATGTGCCATAATTTCCCGAACGCTGCCCAACCGAGTTGAATCCGTCGATTGACCTCTCGGTCGAAGTTGGACTTACCTAGTCGGACTATTTGTCCCAGGTAAACATACTCGTCAACAACTTCGAGCTTAGTGTTCCCAACAACTACCGGCATAGGTGTGACATGGACTTCATAATACAGTTAGTAATGAAAACCAAAGATCAAATTCCTAAATCGAAGCATTTTATCTGTGGAGTGGTCTTCTTCACCTAAGGGATGACAGGGCATTTAGATTCGAATTCTACTCTGCAACTTACCACCAGTTGTATCATGTACGTGGTCGTCACCCAGGCTTGTATAAATAAAACTATTGCAATTTAGTTTTCTTTCCGTTTGTTTAAGCATGTTACGGTGATATGATTGTAAAATAGAATTTCATGGGCCAATGCTGGACGTAACACTTTAAAAATCGGCCAGCTAGCATCGCATTGCTTATAACCTGATCACGCTGGACAGGCGATGTCGTTGGATGTTTGTCGGTGTAGGCGGAGGCCTATTTCTGTACGTTGGCAATGAGCAACAAAAGGAGTGTTAGTTTCGAGTCCTGCGTTTTAAAATATAAAATATATTTAACTGCAAAACGGGCAAAGCTACGTTGAATTGTTTTCACGATACCCAAATTATATTATGTGGCGATTGTTATGGACAATGCTTTTGGCCATCATGTAGAGTGAAGGTTTTTAGCCAACTTGATAGAAATTGCATAGTTAGCTTGAGTAGTTGCGCGTGATTTGCATGCTGTCAGCTTTTTTAACACAGATCAAAAAGCGTTAGCGGAATGATAGCTATCACGTCCACAATTTGACTGCATTTTTAGTGGGAGCATAGAGCAACACGGGCACCGGGTTACCGGAGGGGAGTAGCCCTGCGCAGGCGTTCCCTTCTGCAAAGGTCACAAAAAATACTCGGTCCTATGCATACAATAAAACTAGTTGCAGCCGCACTGCTCACTAGACTAAAGTTGCGAGGCTGAATCGACGTCATACAAAAATGTCACATTGTACAGTTTTTTATCTGCAAAATGAGATCTTTAAATTTACGAAAAGATGGCAATAATTTTGATACATAAGTATTTTCAATCACATTATTGCTATTAGCTTCTTTTAGAACTTAAAAACTACAATAATAGCAGTTCTGTTGTTTCGGATTTGTTTACCAACATAGACTGCTCAACCCCGCATAAAATGACAGACAATTCCGTATCGGGAAAAAATGCTATGGCTACTTCGTATTGGTGCCAATATATATTGGCTATCGTGAGGAGTCTACTGACGCGTTACAATTTTGTTGCGATCGGCACAAACGCTATTGTTTAGAACGCGATTCGACGTCATGCGGACATCTCTCGGTCTACGGTCGGACTACGGTCAGAGCATATTTCTTGTTTCTGTTTTCTTTTTTATTTATGGATAAGTTGGAGTTTTTAGTGCACGAAGTTTAGTTTTAGATTATTGAATGTGTACGTGTACGGTATCTATGGCTTAAGGATGGATTTTTCGCAATCATTTTGCCAGAGCTTCGTTCGTCAGTCGGCAGGATTCAAAATAGCGTTCAGGTGAAATTCGCGATTAGTGAAAGAGATGTCAAATTGTTACCCCGAAAAATTTAATAGCTGACTCTTAAGAATAACAATCATTTCTCTCGTGTCTGGTCGAAATTTGACCATTTAATTGGTTATAGCATTTTGTATGGAAATTCATATTATGTGTATCTTCACTTTATTTTAGATACCTTAACGGCAATATACATACCATTAACGTGACCGTTACAGCCTAAAGTCCATTGCTGAGCACTGGCCTCCCCCATATCGCCTCACGGGTGGGGGGGGGGGGATATTTACCATATTTGCAACGCTTGGCAGGCGCGTTTGCAACCGCAGTTTTTATTTATTAGTTGTTTTTATGCTGCTTCTACCCATCCCCTGGTTTCATTCCCTCTATCAGTAAATACAAAAAAAAAAAAATTATACAGTCGTTGAATTTTGGTATAGTTGTAGCACGAATGGGTCGGCACTACCAGGGCTGGTATTCCGTAAGAGCAACCACGCTCTCACAGAATAGCAGCGTAAAATAGCAACTTAATGCTGCTGTGTTTCGTATGGTGAGTGTAGACCGGAGACTCTTTTTACTGGAAACGAGGCGTTCCATCTTAGTCTTCACGGGTGATAACGCATCTGCATTTTGATAAGTAATCAAGGATAGATGTATGTCTATGGCCACAGCAACCACTTACCATCAGGTGGACTGTGTGCTCGTTTGTTACTCTTATCCTATAAAAAACATACAGTCAAATTGAGTACCGTCTCTTTTTTGGAAGTCGGCAGAAAAGTAAGAAAGCCAATACTGTACCATCTTGTAATATCAGCGACAGTAAGTTGAGAACCACAACAAAGCCGCAAACATTTATACAACGCATATTAGACATAAAATGATCTGGATTCAGTTCAAAATACTCTTTCTGTTAAAAAATGCCCTATCAGTCCAGCTAACGGTGTAAGTACATATTACATATATACATGCATAAACACTCACGCCTATCACCCAGAGGGGTAGGCAGAGACTACGGAATTCCGTTTGGCATGATCCTGACACACCTCTCTCGCCTCCTCCACATCCATATACCTACGTATACATGCGCGTAGGTTAAGGGTAGTCTTAATTTGGCCCATTTTCAATATATCGCCAATTTGGTTGATTAACTTACACATTCTGCTACCTAATTACTCTACCTACATATTATAATTATCGTTCCCAAGGTTTTTCTGGAAGAGAACTCGTATGAGGGTTAAACTCGTCCTTGTAAATACATTTTCATATTTTAAATTGTGAACATCTTATAGTGTGCACTTATATATACTGGATTTTATTTTAATGGCACTATTTAGTCATTTTTGTCACATGTAAATGTAGAATGTAAGCTATATATTAATAAATATCACTGTTTATTGCCAAAATAAATGAAAAAAAAATTAAGTATCGGTTCACCACCCGCTTTCACAAGCTCTGCTGTTTTCCCTGCTTACCTTACACTACTCGACAAAACGTTCTAACATTACAAGTTTTGAAGTTAGAACCATACGTCATTCTTTCTAGACCAAGCCACAATCGATTAATATTTTTTAGTAATTTGGACAAATGCCTGCAAGGGAAAAAAATTTTTCTCAGAAGGCTATACAAAATACCTTCATAGACTTTGTAGAGTTCAGATCCCAAGTGTTTTAGGGATAATATAAATAATTATCCCTCGATTTGGTTGGATATAGGGGCAGGAATTCAATTAAATAAATATATTTTTTCTTAGAATAAAAGGTTGAACTTTTCAATATCAAACGGCAATTTCATACTTAAACCCATATTAATAGGTTGGGGAAAAAGTTTCATCGTTTTTGTTTGTATAAAATTGAAGAAAAATCTCCTTGGTTGTACTGTTTACATCTGGCTGGTTTTAATATCAATACATATAGGACATTAAGAAAAAGAAAGAGATAAAATAAAAAAACACTTTCCCGCCATTTATCAATTGTTTTCTGTGTGCCAAAGTGAGTGAAGAAATTCAATACATTCTGAAGTTATATTACAAAAATGGGAAAAATGCGACTCAAGCCGCGCAAAAACCTTTGTAACGTTTATGGACCTAATGCAGTGTCAGTAAGAGTAGCACAAAGTTGGTTCAAGCGTTTTCAGTTCGGGAATTTTGATGGTCGCATTCATACGGATAAAGTCGATGCCATTTTTGAAAAAGTGGAGCAAGATCGGCATATTAGTAGTTACGACATAGCCGAGGAATTGAGGATTGACAAGAAAATAGTTTTGAAAAATGGGTGATTCATTTTTCAAAACTATTTTGTTGTCGAACTACGACGAAAACATACGAAAAAGGTCATGGTCAAACCGTAGTCAAGCTCCACGGACTGTAGCGAAACCCGGATTAACACGCAATAAGGTGATGATGTGTGTATGGTGGGATTGCAAGGGTATCATTTATGATGAGCTTTTACCGTTGGGCAAAACCATCGATTCGGATCGCCACTACCAACAACTAATGAGACTCAAGCAAGAAATTGAGAAAAACGGCCGGAATTGATCAACAGAAAAGGAGTGGTCTTTCATCATGATAACGCCAGACCACACACATCTTTGATCACTCAACAAAAGAGCTTGGTGAGGTAGTGTTAATGCGTCCACCATATAGTCCCAACCTTACACCCTCAGATCACCTGTCTCGATCACTTTAAATTTCTTTGGGTAGTGTTAGGTTAACCATCAATAGAAGACTGTCAAAACTACTTGTCGCATTTTTTTAATCAAAAATACCAAGATTTCTACAGCAATGGGATTATATTACTACCTACAAGATGGCAACAAGTTATCGAACAAAATGGCACATCTATACTTCTATTACTTCTATACTTTACTTATGGAATACTGTTCCCATCTCTGGGCAGGGGCTCCCCAGTGCCAGCTCCTTCCACTTGACCGCATCCAATGCAGAGCGGCTCAAATCGTCGACGACCAAGCCCTTTCCGATCGGCTCGATTCATTGGCACTGCGAAGAGATGTTGCATCTCTTTGCATTTTCTTTCGCATCTACCATGGGGAGTGCTCTGAGGAATTGTTCGGATTAATCCCAGCCGCCAAATTTCACGAACGCACATCGCGGCAGAACTCCCGATACCATCCACACCATCTGGATGATTGGCGGTCCACCACTGTGCGATTTAGAAGATGTTTTCTTCCTCGCACGACCTCCTTGTGGAATCGATTACCTTTTTTTATTAGGGACCTTCAAGAAAAGAGCGTACTCCTTTTCAAAAGGCCGGCAACGCATCTGCGATTCCCCTGGTGTTGCAGTTGTTCATGGGCGGCGGTAGTCACTTACCATCAGGTGAGCCGCATGCTCGTTTGCCCCCTCTCCTATAAAAAAAATTACTTATACTTATACTTATATACTTATATTTATACTTATTACTTATTTACTTATACTATTATAAAGAGGAAAGATTTGTTTGTTTGAATTGAATAGGCTCCGAAAGTACTGGACTGATTTGAAAAATTCTTTCACCATTAGAATCCTACATTATCCCTTATGAACATAGGCTATATAATATTTTCAAAAAAGTTAGGGATCCGTAGAATACTTCTTTAATGTAACCCAAGGTGTGAAAAAAATACCAAAAAGAATCCTTATATCGCGTACGCTGCGGAAATTATTGATAATAGAGCAAAGTAATGTACTTCAGTTTTATAGAGGATATCAATATCTACAAAAAAGTCTGTGATACCATATGTTTAACTATTACAGTTATGTCACAATAACTACTTTTTCATGTTAAAATGTGAAATAGTAACGCCGGTACAAAATAGGCCACATTATTCGTATCAGTACCTGTATCATGCATAACCACCAATTACGTTAACCATATACTTTTAGTAACATATTTCACTTTTTTAAATATTTGTTAATTTAGCAACCGTCCGTCGTGATGTCTCTCTCGAAGTTCGCATGTCGCAAGGCGCAGACGCGTGATATACGCGGGTGAAACTGAGGGGCACAGCTAGTATGTATATACTCGTATTATAATTAAATGTAATTAGACTTTGAAAAAAAAATGTCTTGAACAACATACGAAGAATTTTTTTCTCCGTGCTAATATATTATATAAAATGTCTATAAATAAACTACATAACCATGCAGTGGCCGTGTAAGAATATCTACTATCCCATATCGTCCCGTGGATGTAAAAGGCGACAAAGGAAAAATAAACTAGAAAAATACATCGGATGTGGTTGCGTGGCCACTACGGTAGGTATCCATCCCCCTATGATGCAATCTATAGCGTAGGCCTATGTAGTGTACAGCGGTGGACTTTTGTTAGACTGTAATGGTAACGGTCTATAAATATTAAGTCCTTACATATGGAATTGGCGTTTTGTACGGGAGGAATATAAAGTCAATTTTTTTTTGTAAAATATATTTTATTAATGAAAGTATGTATTATGTATGCACTTTTGCCATCTCATAGGTAGTTAGTTCATTGATCCCTTTACTAAAAAAAACTATGGGGGCGAGAATCAATAAACTCTTTGAAAGCGGTTTGGACTGCCGCATCGGAGTTGAATTTTTTTCCTTCTAAGAAGTTGTCCAAATTCCGGAAAAAATGGTAATCTGTTGGAGCAAGGTCCGGGCAGTACGGTGGATGTCGCAGACATTCCAATTGTAGCTCATCTAACTTCACTAAGTTAACTTCACTAACAAACAACCACTGTTGTTTGTTGTGCAGTGTGTGGTCTTGCGTTGTCATGAAGCAGCAGTGGCCTAGAGCGATTGACCAATCTCGGTTTTTTAGCAGCTAGTCCTTCCTTCATGGTTTGCATTTGCTGACATTAGATATCTGCCGTAATCGTTTGGCCAGATTTTAGAAAGCTGTAGTGAACGACACCGGCGCTAGTCCACCAAACACAAGTAAATTTTTCTGATTCCATTTTCATTTAGGGCAGGACTTGGCTGGGTCTCCAGGGTTCAGCCATTGTGACAAAAGCTTCCCATTATCGTACAGTGTCCACTTTTCATCACAAGTAATGATTCGATTTAAAATCCCTTCATTATTGTGTCGTTTAAGCAAAGTAACACAGCAGTCGACGCGTGTTTCCAAGTGCGATTCACTCAATTCATGAGGTATCCATCGTTCAAGTTTTTTTACTTTCCCGATTTGCTTCAAGAGGATTAATACAGTTTTATCACTTATCCCGAAGCCTGCAGTTATCTCTGAAGTGCTTTGTGATGGATCCGCTTCCACAATAGCCTTTAATTCTTCATTTTCCAGTTTGGCCTCCGGCCGTCCACAGGGTTGGTTCTGAAGGTCGATATTTCCAGAACGAAAACGTTAAAACCAAAAACGTACCGTGCTTTCTTTTGCGACACCAGCGCCGTACACATCATTAATCCTTCGAGCTGTTTCTGCAGCACTGGTGCCACGGTAGAACTCGTACTCGTAAATGTATCGATATTTCATGTTTTCCATTGTGCGGTTATAAGCGACGCCAAAGAAAAAAATAATGAGGAAAAAACAAATGAATGACTGTTTTCAAAACTCAAATGTACCAGCTAAATGAATTTATAAATGTGAATTTGGAATTCTTAACCAAAGAGGAGATATTTCAGATCAAAGTGGTCAGTACGACAAAACGCTAATTTCATATGTAAGGACCTAATACATAACAATAATTATATAGTGTTATATGAAAATTTATAAATTACAATATTTTCATAAAAAAATTGCAATTTGTCAATTTGAACGCTTTGTTTTGCTCACACGTCACGTAATTCTAGGGCGGCAGTCATTTATAGTCCGCAGGCGTATCTGTTGTATATTGATCAATGTGAATCGAGTAATGGCGGTGTAAGAATATCTACTGTCCCATATAACCCCGTAGGTCTCGTAACAACAACCCGCTTGCCAAGCGTGGCAACTATGGCAGATATCAACCCTATGAGGCAATCTATTTGGGAGGCTTATGTTCAGCAGTGGAATTTAATAATTAATAACCGATTTATTAAATCTGCGTTTTTATTCAGTCACAACCCAATATCGTGTGTGCTATATTGACTTCGGTGGGTTCAATCAAATGCATTACTCAAGTGTAACATATTCCATATAGCTTCTATGGGTTTAAATTTATAAAATGTGCGATTGACATAATATTTACGTGGTAGAGCCATGCTGCAGCTATTTTATGGTTGTAGGACGAATGGCTCGGCTCGACCGGCGAAGGACCACGCTCTCACAGAATACCAGCGAAAAATAGCAGCTTAACGCTGCTGCGTTTCATATGATGAGTGTAGAGAACCGGAGACCCTTTTTATTGGAAAAAAGCATTCCATCTTAGTCCTCACGGGTGACATCTGTATTTTGATTCGTAATCAAAAATAGATGTAGATGTCTATGGGCCACAGCAACCACTTACCATCAGGTGGACTGTGTGCTCGTTTGTCACCCTATCCTATAAAAAAATTATAATTTTCTTAATGGCGTGACCCGTCGTTGGTTTAGTGGTCGTAAGCGTAACTATTGATCATGTGGTACATAGTTCAAATCTCGAGTCGGGTCGAAATTAGTTATTAAGTTTTGCTGTCATGAGATTCTGAGCGGCAGCCTAGAGTGAGGAAGTTTGTGGTGTTTCAACCTCGTGCCTCAAAAATCACTTTATTATTAATTATTTTAATAATAAACATTTTAAAGTCCACTGTGCTAGGGAATCGCAATGCGTGTTACAGATTTCTCATGTCTTCGCAATATACTTTTACTTTTTCAATTTCCCAGAAATGCTGGTTTCATTTTACTTCGCTACCGAACACGTAGTAAATCATCACCGAGAATTGCTATTTAATTTTAGTGGTGCTTGCGGAAAACCAACTCGTGTTTCTCACGTAAGGATTTTAGCGCTGCGGCGGGGATACGCACTAACATTTTTCATACTATATTTATTTATATATACTCTTTATTGCACACAAAATACTACAGAACACAGCAAACTTAAATTTATAAATGAATGTACAATTAGGTGGCCTTATCGCTAAACAGCGATCTCTTCCTGGCAAACCTTGGTGAAGGAGATAATTTTCATTTAAATATATAGAAGTGTGCATAAATAGTAGATAAACAAGTATATATTAATAGTACAAGGTATATATAGTCTATAAGACAATGCAATAATGAAATACATAATATTATATATACATATACACATAAACATATATACATACACACATACATCTACACATATACCTACATATACATACATAGAATACATACATATTTATAAATATTTTTGTAATACATTATAACTATATATCATATACATAAATGTTATCAAGAAAAGTAGATATGACAAATATATTAAGTAGAACACATATTTAAATAATAATCTTTACACTATTTTTTGTAAGACTCAATGATTTGGGCTATATATAACTAATATAACAATATATATCATTTTAGGAAAAGGTACAAATTAAACTATTTTCTGTATTCTCGACAATTTATCTTTTAAAATGGTTTTAACAATTATAAAGAACAATACCTTTAAATGATACTGAATGTCCTTTTATTTTTACAGATGCGCAGAGCTCTCACGAAGATATGCGTTACTATTGGTGTAGCACAGATTAGTTTATGTCCAGTAATTTGGACACAATTAACTTTGGAAAAAATAAATAAAAGCATTTTTTTTTTTTACTTATTATAAGCCAGTGCTTGACTAAGCTTGGTGAAATGAGTGGCAAAATTAGCAAGGGACGACTTGCATGAAAGTTTTTGACAAAATTTGTTTTATATAGAGAATGGGCCAAGATAAGAGTACCATTAATTGAAGAGCATGTATGTGTATATAAAATAGCTAGAAAAAAAAAACAAAAGAGATGTGTCAGGTTTGTGGCAAATGGAAGTCCGTAATTTTTGTCTACTCCTCCCGTGAGAGTTTACAATTTGCCTTTGTTATTGATATTTTTTTTCTAGAGTGAATGAAAATGTTTACCAAATGATCATTGAATAAATTTTAATTAAAAAAAAACTAATTTACTATGCATCTAGATAAAAATGCAATCCAATTTATTTAAACTTTTGATCATTGTTCATAAAAAAATAATTTTCATTAAAACAGATGATATATTAATCGTGCGGTCGGATCACGGACTATATTATGTTTATATTCAAGATAAAAAACCTATTAAATCTTCTTTCGATTCCAGACGCATCGTTAACACTTGGTTTTTTATTTTGATATAAAGTAAACTCAGCTAGAAGTGTTTTTGCTACTGGAATTCTTATCATACTTCTAAAGATTTTTATAAAGTAATTTCCTGTCAATCAGCAAGAAATCATGTCTTGCTAAATCCTTTGAAACGGACTATTTATTTATTCAATTTGCAAGTAACCAGGACTCAATATTAATTACTTACCACTACTATTTGCATTATAATTTTTTTTACTTTCAAAATATTTGTAATTTTACGAAAATGTCCAAATAATAATATACTGTGTCACTTATTACATGGTTTGTTATTGAATTAACAAATTTCATCACCCATTTTAATTCTTTTGGTCTCTTGTAAAGTCGGTAAATATTTTAAGGCCGAAAAGGTTTTAAAAATACTACTTTTGATATTTGCAACATGCTCAGTGGTGAAGTAAAGCCTCGTAAGAAATGTTCAGAATAAGTAATATAGACAAATGATGAAGTAAATTTAATTAAAAAAACGTGAAACATTCTGTACTTTTTATATTTTAAATTCAAAATGCGTGGTAATGCATTATTAACTGATTTTACTGCGCACGCACACATTCGTAACGGGTCGATCGGTAGGCAAAAACGTTGTTGCCCATAAATCACGTTCATTTGTGTATCAACAAAAAGTGCATCAACGGTATATCGTTATTTATTTATTTGAACTTAAGTTTACAATTTGGCTACTCTTTGAAAAATAATCCTGTATAGGCTGTAATTTTCGTATGTTAGAAGTATTTCACAATAGTAGTCGATTGGCGGTTAGTGGATTCGCATCCACGGCTGCTGTTAGTAGCCTTAACTACTAGGTTGATGTTGTTTGTATCACAACTTTTTTAACGTAGTAGAGTCACGTTTCAGCTGTATTTATTTCTTTAATGTTTTTTAATACAGAAGTCAGAGTGACAAAGGAGCACTCAGGCCATATGATGGCAAGTGTAGATGCTAAGACACAAAGACCCTAACATCTATCATCTATTAAGAATCAACATACATTATCACTCAGAGGACAGAGATGGAACGCCTCATTACCAATAAAAAGGATCTTTGGTTCTTGTCATTTGCTATACTAAAACACAGCAGAGTTATGCTGCTATTCTGTGTTTCCTGTGACTCATTGATAATGACATTATACGATATAGCACGCAAAGCTGATAATACGTCAGTCGGTATACTAATATTTCACATTATATATATGCATTCTTCTTTTGGCAGGATGGCGCCGTTCTCTCTAAAGGTCGACGGCTCTTCACCGCAATGCACCACACCGTCTGAAAAGAACGCTCATCGAATGGTGTCGGTGAAAGTTGGCTGTCTACACATCAACCCTAGTTCTAAGTAAGATTTTTCATAATCTCTTTTACTTTACAAAATATCAATAACTGTACTGGACTATTTGTCTGAGTAGGTACCATCTTCTTGCCTATTTCTGCCACCAAATAGCAGTTCTGAGTTCTGATTTGGGGGGTGCAGAGAGTTAGTATAGTCATATCAATAGCATCTGTAGACTTCTTCGTTTTCTTAGTTTCAGTAGTTGGTTGCAGTAGTTACTACCATCGGGTGGGCTGTAAATTCACTCGTTGTTTTTAAAAGAACTCATAGTTCAAACACTAACGTAATTGAAAAATCTGCATTTAGTGAACATGCTTAAAGGTATGATTCCGATCTCGACAGTGCTGCCACTGTGTTGCCAACTTGAACGATTACAAAATCAAAATCAAAATCAGCTCATATTTGGACTTCGTAAATATGACCATGTCTTAGAATATCACACTAAGCTCAAGTGGCTCCCAAACCGCCTTCGTCAATAAATAATCTTTTTTTATATAAGATAGGGTGACAAACGAGCACACAGTCCACTTGTTGGTAAGTGGTTGCTGTGGCCCATAGACATCTACATTTATCCTCGTTTGCGAATCAAAATGCAGATGCGTTGTCACCCGTTAGGACTAAGATGGAATGCCTCTTTTCCAGTAAAAAGGATCTCCGGTTCTCTACACTCACCACACGAAACACAGCAGTGTTAAGCTGCTATTTGACGCTGGTATTCTGTGAGAGCGTGGTCCTTCCCCGGTCGAGCCGAACCATTCGCGCTACAACTATACTACTATTATAGCTGCAGCATGGCTCTACCACGTACAAAATTTCTTTTCGTTTCTTTTTTCTTCTGTCTACTACTAAAATAACATTTTTAATTTTTTAGCTCCTGTCAACTTTACTAAAAAGGAAAAGTTTTCTCTCCAATATTCTTTGCACTCCTCAAAATGTTATTTTACACATAATACCACAATGCCTCAATGTCTCAGTGGTTTGCTTTTTTATTTACTTACACATTTTTAAGTCACTTTTAAATTTTTTTGCTTTATGAATGTCTTTAATTTAGTTTATCAATTATTTATTTATTTAATCTATACACCTATACAAATAAATAAAATTAAAGTATCTGTTTGTAATGTCGAAATAATAGCTTTTTATGAAAGTATATACGATATATACTTTTAACAAAAACACGATTTATAAAATTTTTATCTGTCTGTCTGTCTGTTTGTTCCGGCTAATCTCCGAAACGGCTAAACCGATTTTGACTGGACTTTCACCGGCAGATAGCTGATGTTATAGGAAGTAACTTAAGCTACTTTTATTTTAGAAAAATAATTAGGGTTCCGCGCAAAATATTAAAATCCATGAAATCCAATCGTAATGAATTAAGCGCGGGCGAAGTCGCGGGGAACAGCTAGTTTAAAATATAACTAACACTTCCGAAGGAAAAAAATTCCCATAAACTTCACTAATAAATTAATTTTCCCACCATATAGTCTGTCAAATATTTTACCTCATTCTTAAGTAGCACCGTCCTGGTGTCTTTCTTTTATTAAATTAAAGCATTTTGATCACGTCAAAATATCATTTGTACAGAACTTGGCCCAACATTTATGTTTTGAAGAGTTCTAATTATTTAAAAAAAAAAAGGTTTTTCTAGAGTATATTACCAGTTATATATTAATCTACTTAAATAAAATAGTACACAACCTGAAATTATTTTTCTTTTGTTTACGCTTCACTGTTTTTAAGGGTTTCGTACCCGAAGGGTAACTAACCGACGGGACCCTATTACTAAGTCACTGATGTCCGTCCGTCCGTCCGTCCGTCTATCTGTGAGCGGGCTGTATCATGATCCGTAATAGGTAGATAGTTGAAATTTTCACATAAATAAAAATGATAATAAATTAAAAAGTAAAAGGGGCTCTTTCTTGGTCGGTTATTTTTTTAATTTAAACCTTATGAATTAAATGTCTTTGACTACACCGAATGTCGATAATTTCTATTTTGAATTTTCTCTTCTTATATGCCCAACGATCTACCTTGATGTCACAAACCTAGAAGTGGCTTAGGTTTTTGACGAGTTGGTTCAGTGAGCGATAAAAATGGCGCATTTCAGACCTTAATAACTCAAGAATTGTTAAAGGTTCCTCATGAAATATGTATTCACATGGGCCTTGTTAGGTACGCAGAAAATTAAGTATAATATATAGATCTAATAGTTTTGGTGTTAGGAGGGAAAATTAACTCGAAATGGTTCGTAACACATAGCCAGTGTATCGTCTTTATTGCGAAATTAGCTGACGCTGCCTTTTTTTGCTTGTGACGCATATATATATATATATATATATATATATATATATATATATATATATATATATATATATATATATATATATATATATATATATGCTTGCTGAAGGCTTAAGGTAATTGTACCTACCAGGTGCAATTGTCTTAATCCATCCAGGGACCCACTCAAATACACAAAAAAAATCATCATAATCGGTCCAACCGTTTAGGAGGAGTTCAGTGACATCTCACGTGCAGAAGAATTGTATTATAATAAAGATGATACATAAATATAGAATTATCTGTCACTCCAATATTCGTATTGAGAAAGCTTTTTACTTAATTGACATTGACCTTTTCATTTGAACTGTACTGCGAAATGAGATCTCGGCGAGTACGCTCAGATAATATGTAATGTTGTTATAAAATGAAATATCAGCGCATACGTTATTCGTTAGCATTTGCTAAAATACGGCCTTGCAACTTATATATAGAAGTTGTTTTATTATAAAAAATTTGGTTTCTTCGTTATATTTACGCAAATACTACATATTTAATAAAACTACTTTTACGGATACGGTACTAGTTTGGCGGATTGGGGCTAGACGAGAAAAAGTGTAAGATTTATCCGTCACGATCCTTTCTATAGTGCGAGCGAGATGGAATAAAATCCATCTCCCTCGCACTTTTTGTTATCTTCGCATGACATAAATATTATTTTATTTTAAATGACGCTTCATTTTAATAGACGTTAGTAATTAATTTATATGTATTTGTTAATTAATAATATCATCGTTTATCAATAATAATAATATACTACGAAAGGATCTTCCTTCCAAACGAGTGTTCCACGACACTCATGCATGTTTTTTACTCCCAACGTTAACTATGGTCTAGTCCCCATATCATATGGCAAAAACAACAGGCAGTTCACACGCGGTAGATTAGAACCTTCAGAAAAGGAAACCGAGATAATAGGAAACACTGTATACTTTATTCTATCTCATTCTCCCGCAGGCTAAATCGTATAGATATGTATATGTTTGTCTCTTTTTAGTGCCGCTTATTCGTTGCATCGAGTTTCAAATCATAACGATTCCAAAAAAGTTTTCACTTAAAAAAGAGTAATAATCTTAACCCTTATTGCTCACAGGTCACATGCATAATCTCCAAACATAATAGAAAACGCTGCGTAACGTATTCTATCTCATTCTCCCGCAGGCTAAATCGTATAAATGTATATGTTTGTCTCTTTTTAGTGTCGCTTATTCGTTGCGTCGAGTTTCAAGTCATAACGTTTCTAAAGAAGTTTTCACTTCAAAAAGAGTGATATTCTCATATGGATATTCTTAATCCTTATTGCTTACAGATCACATGCATAATCTCCAAACAATAGAAAACGCTACGTACCGTATTTTATCTCATTCAGGCTAAATCGTAAAGATGTATATGTTCGTTTCTTTTTAGTATCGCTTATTTGCTTCATCGAGTTTCAAAACACAACGATTATATAGAAGTTTTCCCTTCTAAAATGATTTCCACGTCGTTTAATAGTTTATAATAATAATAATAATAATAATAATTCCTTTATTTCAGACCTTGATCCATAATTTGTTAGTAATACATTTTTACACTTTAAATACTAATGTTAGTTTCTTAAATATGTAAAATTACTTTTTAATATACTATTCCAGTGACTTAGCATATGCCCGTCACATCGTTCGGCGAACATGTTCAGAATACCGTTGCGGCTGCTACGCATTCTAATCAACAGGGAGTATACTCGTTTACACATTATTGCAAAGAAGTCATCTGTTCTTGCTTCTGCGAACATACCTGTTGCGCTACAAAAGCGAGGCAGCCCCAACAGGGCTCTGAAAATGTTATTATATAGAACACGAAGGTCACTGTAAGCGCGCTTTGTATATGCTGTCCATAAGCTGCACGCGTAAAAAGATTGGCAGTAGGTCTTAAAAAGTGCAATCTTGACTTCGTTGCTACACCGTGCAAACCTACGAATCAACATATTTCCACGGACTGACAGTGCCCTTCGCTCCCTCTCGATATCCATATCATCTTTACAATTTTCAGTAATGTAGTGACCTAAATATTTAAACTGTTTTACTCTCTCTTTATGAAGTTAGTTTTAAAATATCCTATATCGAACATTTAGTCTCGACTGCATAGACTATTAAATTGAGTGGAAATTATTTGCACGTTTATTTGCATGCAGTTTTCGAAAGTTGCAGTTGGTCCATAGAACGATTATTTATTCAGTGCTAATGGTAAATGGGATCATACGAGTGTACACAAAAAAGCAAATATAAACTGTATTAAAAAAAATCTTGCTTCTTTTAGGATACTCTTTTCATAAAATACCTAGGAAAGTTCTTCTGTAAATCATAGACCAGCGTAAGGAAAGTTTAAGAACATTCCATTCAATCCTGCTGTTTTTCGAGCTATATCATATGAAAGTCATCGTTCGAAAAATAGCAATATTTTATTCACATTTTCTATCTTATATTTATTTTTTCAAATAGTACAGATGCAAAAAATGAACTACGAATCATTATAATTATTTGTGCGTAATTAGGAAAATTTGAATCGGTGAAATATAAAAATCATCACAATATGACAACAATTATTATAGACAATCCTAGACATCTTTATATTTTTGACGGAAATGAGAATCACATTTTTGTTCAAACTATGCAAATTTTCTAGAAAACTCAACTACACGAGTACATCCTTTCCGGACGCCTGGGTTATACCATTTTAAAATTTCTATTTTCAAACGATGGTTTATAAAAACAATCCCAGAGTTTTCTTTTGTGACATGCAAAGTATAAGAATTTTAAATTTGAAATGGTTATTTATCAATATAAATTTTAGATTAATGATGGGACCACTAGATAAAAAATCGTAAATAATAAATCTTGTAAATATATATAAAGTAATTATTAACCCTTCAAGTTCCATGTAAATTCATTTAAACAAGTTTGAAACACAAGTTGAATAAGACAACTGTATTTTTATTGGAAAATTACTGTAAAGATTGTTAGAGTAGATAATTTCTTGCCTTTTCTTTCAATATTAACGTTGACGGTATCTGTTGTTATTTGTGGGTGTCCTTTTTTATTACATTCCTTCCTTACATTTTAAGAAGTTATAACTGGGAAAAATCTATTGAATATTTACTGGATTTTTTTGTAAAATCTTAATAATTACCAAAGTAATTAAATAACAGAGCGGTAGTAAATGGCGTAACAAGGTTTTATTAATCCCTAGGTTTCTTTTGGTCCTAAACTATTGCAAGCAAATAACAACTTATGGTTTGTGGTATACACATTAATGTGTCATAAACATAGTGGCCATATTTAATATATTATGCTATCCACTTTTGCCTCGAAACCTTCTTAGAAATTAGAGAAGCTCGTGTAAAGCAGTAGAACGTATAAGATTTTAACTTTACCTTATCTATAAACTTTTGTCTGAGACACTTTTTACACTTTACTTTCTATTTTAAGTTAAAAACTCCTCTCATGGTCTTCTTTCTGTTGAAAAATAAATATTGTTTCAATATCGGTCGTAATATATTGTTTCAATATTCCTCATAGCAAAATTTCATACGATATAGTACAATGAAAATAAGTAAACAAGAAAACTAATCTCATAGTTTAAACATCGAGACCGCAAAGCTCCGGATGTTAGCCTTAAGAAGAGAGTCTTTAACCAAATAGTCAAGTCCTGCAAAAAGACATTATGCCAAGCCAGTTTCGACCGCATTAAACGCATAGCTCTCTGTCAAACCATCTGGCAGTAGAGCTTTTTAGTCTCTTGCCAAAGCGGTCGAAACAAACTTTTGTCGGTCTATACTGCCTCCGCTGTTAAAACCAGATGGCTCACTGGCGCATGCGCCTAAGGAGAAAGCGGATTTATTTGCTTCTATTTTTGCTTGCAATTCGCGTCTGGACAGTAGCAACAGCGTACCATCTCAATTACCTCACTGCGGTACCTCTATGTCAGAGGTTCGTAACACCAACAAGGAGGTTCTTAAAACCTTGCGAAGTCTAGACGTGAATAAAGCTAGTGAACCTGATGGTATACCAGCTATAAGTACTAAATGTCTGTACACTTGAGTTGTCTCTTGTGCTGACACCCTTGTTCCGCCTCTCATACGTATTTGTCGTAGAAAAATTATAAAAAAGCATTGTTTTTGTTTTTTAAAAGCTACACTTTGGTTTTCTACACATTTTTGATAAAATACATATTTTTAGAGTTATTCGTAAAAAACCATTTAAAAAGTCAATTTTGTCGTCAAAAAACTGTTACTTTCAACTTTGAATGACTCAAAAAATATTAGTTTTACGAAAAAAACGTATATTACATTTTTTTCTTAGAATTAATTTTTCCGTCGATTCCCATAGTTAAAATGTAATAAAAAATTTCCACTCCCAAGATGGGGTGGCAACCACCCCCAAGGCTCTAGCGTATAGCAGCATGATTTAGACAATGATCTTTGAACTATTCCCTACCTTCGGTGAAAATTTCAAGTAAATCCATGGTGGACGGAAAAATTGCGATCAAAAATGCTTTATATATATATATATATACATCACGATATCTCTAAACCTATACACCCAATTGACTTGAAATTTAGTGTAGTTACTATTAGCAATGTAGACGCTCACCAAGAACGGATTTCACGATAGTACCTAGGTTCTGCAATAAAATATTATCATGCGCCCAGCGAAGCGAGCGGGTATCAGCTAACATTTATATTACGATGGTTTCAGAACATATTTAGTATTTTTGGATTAAGATATTTACAGTAGAACCACAGAAATCGACATTGCCCAATGGATCAATAAACAGATATGAGCCAGTCCTATAGCTCTACGAACAGATACTCGATGGGGAAAAAGGTTTTATGGCAGTTCTTGTAACGGCAATCAAAGTGTAGGTCCATTCTCCACTACTGGACTAACGATAGAGCAAATGAAGAGCACATTGGAGGAAACGATTATGGAAACACGGAGTACGCCTCTCAAAAATCGACCACGACTTCCCCGCATGCCTCTAAGCAAGAGAAATATTTTAGCCCAATGCTGGTGCCCTATTTGGTAGCCAGCCGGGGCCTTTGCGAGACGGACCCAATTCTTTGTGGCGTCGCACTAGAAGTCTGCCGTCCACCAAGCTGGACGGGCTACTGGACAAAGTAGTGCTTGCTATCCCAGCCTGGAGAAAAACAATTAAGGACCGTATCGCAAAAGCAAGCATCGTATTTTATTACATATAATACCTTAGTTACTTATTATAAGCTAGTGCTTGATCACAATTCCATCTGACGGTAAGTGGTGATCAAGCCCTAAAAGGAAAATCTTTGCGTATCTAAAACCTATTTTATTTCCTATTGCGTTGAAGATGCCCGGATTGTAATCGGACGGGAAGGCAAATTATTTCACTTCTTTGTTATATTTCTTTATTATACTTCTTTATTACGAAAAACGTTAGATAGTTAGAAAATTTCGATAGATAGAAAATTTTAATGCTTAAAAAAATGGTACATAAGAAATGGCCAATGATATGGAACCGACATGTTTTCGTCGACCTCCTGGTTAATATAATATTACGCCCATATGCAAATTATTTTGATATGATCCATATGGAAATAATTTTAATAATTTTGATATTTATTTTAAAATGGGTTGTGAAATATAGACAGTTTAATCTAAAAAAGATGGAAATGGGTTTTGAAAGTGAAAATTAATAATTCAATATTATTTTTAGTTCGATAGTTTTTGACCGTCATGTTCATGTTCGTAAAGTTTATATTATGATAATACCAGTATATTATGCTTTAATTTTGTAGTTGTAGTATAATGATTTAGATATAACTTTTCAATAAAAAAAATAGACTTGTTTAGGAGTTGCCCATAACTCCTGGAAATGAACATATACACATATATACATCATGTTAATCATCACAATTACAGACATTCACTAGTCCACTGTTGAACACAGCGACGTATGATGAGCATAACCAATCCATACATCTATCCATTACAGCCTATAAAAGTCCACGTCTGAACATAGGCCTCCTTCATAGGTTGCCTCATGGGGGGATGTTGTCACAGTTGCCACGCTTGGCAGGCGGGTTTCTGTTTAATTTTCCCTCTGTCGCCTCTTACGACACCCACGGGGCGATGTGGGGTAGTGGATATACTTACATCGCCACTTTACGGTTACCAACGGCGTTTTATAATAAATGTTGTAAGCAACTAATATAATATATGACAGTTAAAACCAAAAACCATCAGGAAGTAATATCATTATACACTGTGCGTTCTGAGTCGTAATAAAATAATTTTTGTTTTAGTGTATTAATGTGTAAGTTCGTATGAAATTGCGCGCTTTATTCCCTTGAAGTAATACTTCCATATTTCAGTTATGTTCACTGCTTTAAACCGTATTACTGTACAATGTCACCTGCTGTTTTACGTAAAACAATCTATTTCGTTACTATCCTGTTTTAACGTTACGTGTTTTTTCAGGTATGGGCGTCGAAAACTCCTAATCCAGTTGCTGGCACTATGCTTCGTCCCTCACGTGGCGCTAATCCTACAGAACTGCACAACCATGGCGCAACTGTCAAGTACCCTGGACGCTTCGTTATATTTAGATTCTGAGGTGGGCTGCTTCATTTATTTAGTTTTATTTCTTAGTATTGCATGCCTTAACCAAAAGCGCAAGGTATGTTCTACTATTGCCTAAAAATTAAGATTCCAACGTTTTATCGAATAAAATCGTATCTAGCAATCATATTATACATATGAATAAAAAAGACACATTGTTAGAAAGATAAATGATTGTTGAACTTATTAATATTTTTTTAAATCGATTAATTGCTATTTTTAAATAAAAAAAGGGGTTTTAGTGGCTTATGGTGTGGATTTATTATGTCCCCAAGGCGCTTAAGGTGGCGGCTGCAATAGGTATAAATTTTTTCATCATGGGTGTCATTTTCATGGGTTTCGAGGGTGTTGAAGCCGATAGTGCTGTCGAAATGTAAATCTAAGATGGCGGCTGAAGTAGGTACCAAGTTTTTCATCATGGGTGTCATTTTCATGGTTTTCGCGGGTGTTGAAGCCGATAGTGCTGTCGAATCCGAATGTTCCGTATAATCATTTTATACGTATTTTTTTTAATGCGCATAAGGCATGCCTAATTGGATTTACCAATTTATTATTATTTTTATTATTATCTAAAGTGTAGTGACAAACAAACTTATAGTCCGCCTGATTGTAAGTGGCTATTGCAGTCCATGGACGTCTGCAGCCAACTTCAAACGAAGAAGGCTACAATTGCGTTGTCACCTCTGAGGACTCTCTGAGGAAGATAAAATGCCTCACAACCTGTAATTATCCACGGAACAAGTATGGCCTACAAATAGATGTTCCGGGTCTGTATGTTTGTCCTTGTGTAATTTATGTTTGTAAACTGCCTCCACGACACAGGAGAAAATCCTAGTGTGGGTGTAACGTTTAAAAAAAATTATACTGGTTTTCTATACTCTTTACACCAGAATACAACAGTGCAAGCACTGCTGTGTTCTGGTCTTGTTATTTTGGTATTGTTACCAATCATCATGCCCCCTCTCTTGAGGTTTTTTGAGCTATCAAACCAATGTCTGAGTGGGGGTGTGCGTACCCACCTCTAACTGCTTAGGCCGTGTTGGTCGATGTTCTGGGCGGTGAGAACCGAGCCAAATCAAGTCAAATTAATTTTATTCACAATTAGTCTTTAATAATAACTTTTTGAAAGTTAAAAAAGCCACGCCATCGCTTCAAAAATTATTCGTGCGGGAGTCCTTGTTAAAAAAAAACTACAAGAAAATCATAAGTAGACTATTTTTCTCCCAACCGTTACAAATAAAATATTGTATAATACTTTATTATATAATCCTTTAGTCAAAACGTATAAGAAACTTCATTATATCATACAATTTTAAATAATTTTCTTTATTAGGCTTATACATGCGCCTTGAATTTAAGCAAAGGCAAATCAGTAACATTACAGAAAAACTTGTTGTAAACAGTGTAAAATAGGATATACTCATGGACAAATATAAAGAAACACAAAAAAGTATGTTGAAAACAAATTATTTTTTTCTTTTTTTTATAGAATAAGGGTGACAAACGAGCATACAGTCAACCTGATGGTAAGTGGTTGCTGGGGCCCATAGACATCTACATGTATTTTCGTTTGCGAATTAAAATGCAGATGCATTGTCAGCCGTGAGGACTAAGATAGAATGCCTCTTTTCCAGTTCTCTACACTCACCATACGAAACACAGCAGCGTTAAGCTGCTATTTTACGCTGGTATTCTGTGAGAGCGTGGTCCTTTCCCGGTCGAGCCGACCCATTCGTGCTACAACTATAATATAATATAGCTGCAGCATGGCTCTACCACATATAAAATATAATGGATATTTGGCACAATTAAGATTTTAGTTATTATTCGTTAACTTAAAATTGGAAACTTCTAAAAAACAAACGATCAAAAGACAAAAATTTACGAAATTAATTAAAAAAAACTAAAAAAAAATACTGTAAAGAAACTTTCGATATCCTTTTATCGAAATTTGGGTGGTGCTGCAGTCCCTTCAGCGGTGCCAAGTTGACTGTCGGTATATCGAAGTATTGAAGTGCTTGTACAGTAGGGCTACGATGGATATCCGAGTACAGAACCAGAGTACAAAACCTATCCAATTGCAGAGAGGTGTAAGACAGGGTGACGTCATATCCCCAAAACTCTTCACCGCTGCATTGGAAGACGTTTTCAAGCTTCTGGACTGGAAAGGATACGGTATTAACATCAATGGCGAGTACATCACTCACCTTAGATTTGCCGACGATATAGTCCTAATGGCAGAGTCGCTGGAGGACCTAAGCACCATGCTCAATGACCTCAATCGTGTTTCCCAACGGATAGGTCTTAAGATGAACATGGACAAAACAAAGATCATGTTTAATGTCCATGTCACAACTATACCGGTTGTTGTTGGGAGCACCAAGCTCGAAGTTGTTGACGAGTATGTTTACCTGGGACAAATAGTCCGACTAGGTAAGTCCAATTTGACCGAGAGGTCAATCGACGGATTCAACTCGGTTGGGCAGCGTTCGGGAAATTACGGCACATCTTCTCGTCAGGTATACCGGGTATTGAAAACGAGACTGTACAACCAGTGCGTGTTGCCAGAGATGACATATGGAACTGAGACGTGGTCCTTCACTGCTGGTCGGATGAGGAAGCTCAAGGTCGCTCAGCGAGCTATGGAGAGGGCTATGCTCGGAGTTTCTCTGCGTGATAAACTTAGAATTGAGGATATCCGTAGTAGAACCAGAGTGACCGACATAGCCCAACGGATTAGTAAGCTGAAGTGTCAATGGGCCATCCATATAGCTCGAAGAACCGACAACCGATGGGGAAAAAGGTTCTCGAGTAGCAGCCTCGTACCGGCAGGCGAAGTGTTGGGCGTCCCCCCACGAGATGGAGTGACGACCTTGTAAGATATGCAGGAAGTTGATGGATGCAGGTTGCTCAGGACCGTGCTTTGTGGCATTCCTTGGGGGAGGCCTATGTTCAGCAGTGGACTTGTGAAGGGCTGTAATGTAATGTAATGAAATAAAGCAAATATGTGTAAGGTCTCAAATATGTAAAAGCATTATATCGATAGAAATGGGACTTGAAAAGTATTATTATAGTGTTGCTTAGACTGCTACACAGTGTCCGAGACCGAGGTAAACCTAGACTCGCTAATCGATATATCCTAGGCATATCATCTTAGTGCCGGTGGTAAGCGGTTTTCTGCCGACTTCCAAAAAGGAGCCGGTACTCAATTCGACTGTATGTTTTTTTTTTCGTTTTTTTTTTTTTTGTGTGTTACCTCAGAACTTTTTTCTGGGTGAACCGATTTCGATGATTCTTTTTTTATTTGAAAGCTGGTACTTCTCGTGTGTTCCCATATGAATTTGATCAAGGTCAGACCAATAGTTTTTAAGTTATTCTTAAATAACTTATATTGAAGTCGGCTGTACAAAATTTTTAATTTTAAATTATGTTATAGCAATACGACTTGCCCATGGACATCGCACATTCCTAACATTTGTGGGCGGCGTCTTAGCGCATGGCGTTATTATACGTCGGCTATCTTTCGGATTAGAGTAAGTGTGTTGGTAGTATTTTTCAGTGCAGCCAGCATACTTAACTCCATGTCTTAGTACAACAGTGCTATTATACGTGGATTTTTGATTAATGGCGTCTTAGTACCGACTTCAAACTGAAGGAGGACTTCAAAAACCTAAGAGTTACTGTATTACCTCATAACTTTTTTCTGGGTGAACCGATTTCGATAACTCTTTTTTATTTGAAAGCTGGTGCTTCACATGTGGTGTCATATTAATTTGCTCAAGGTCTTGCCAATTGTTTTTGAGTTAATCTTAATCATTTATATTGAAATCGGTTGTACAAAATTTTTAATTTTAAATTATTAGTTAACAAAAGTACTAATTTTGTTGCCTAAGTCGATAGGTACTCGTATCATGAGGCTGTGTTGTGAGGTTGCGCAATCCGTGTGATAGTTGCACTGATGCCTTCTGCTACCTGCTGCTGCACCTGATTCGATGCATCTTGTGGTTCTGATGGATGGAGGTATGCGCGTGGTGTTTCCTGCTGGGATTGTATGAGGGACCTTGGGATGGTGTAAGCCCGACGATAGTCGTATATGCTTGTTGCATTCTGCAGCATTGCGTTTGTGCAATGGTTGTTAGGTGTGTTGCTATTCTCAATGGCGCTCTCTGCGTCTTGGTTTGACTCACACCTAAATAGCTATGCCTAAGTCGGGTTCCTTCATTACGAGGCTGCAGACTGTCTGACCTCCATGGTGTTTTATAATATAACAACATAATAATATATCTCTGTAAATTTCCCACCTTCGAATGATTGAAGGCAACTTGTTGGTGAGTGAAACATGATGGAAAAATGCATATACTCAACGTCAGTGACCTAAACTTTTGCTCAACACACAGTTGAATAAACATGTAACGCTCCACGATAACCAGTTTGGATTTCGTCCTCGCTTGTCCACTGAAAGCGCCATATTGTGTCTAAAGCAAACCGTCAAATACTACACTGATCGCAGGACACCTGTGTACGCGTGCTTCCTCGACCTTTCCAAGGCCTTTGACCTGGTGACATATAACCTGCTGTGGGACAAGCTGCAAAGCATAGGCTTGCCTCAAGAACTTATCAGCATGTTCCGGTACTGGTACGCAAACCAGGCCAATAGTGTCAGGTGGGCGGGGGTAATGTCGGATCCGTATCGGCTTGAGTGTGGAGTCAGGCAAGGTGGCTTAACATCACCAACCCTATTCAATCTATATATCAACGGGCTGATCGTAGCGCTTAGCAGTCAGCATGTCGGCTGCCACATTGACGGTGTTTGTGTCAATAATCTGAGTTATGCAGACGACATGGTGCTGCTGAGTGCATCGGTCTGCGGCCTGAGGAAGCTGATACGGAAATGCGAGGAATATGCATGTGGTCACGGATTATTGTATAATGTCAGAAAGAGTCAATACATGATCTTTGAGGCCGCTGGTGCGAAATGTCCTGATAATGTACCTAAAATAAAATTGAATGGTGTAAGTACCCCTGGACAGGGTTAAACAGTTTCAGTATCTGGGGCATTTACTCACCTTCGACCTAAGGGATCACGCTGATATGGACCGGGAACGGAGGGCGCTGTCTGTCAGAGCTAACATGATCGCCCGTAGGTTTGCGCGGTGTTCAAAGGAGGTCAAGGTTACACTCTTCCGAGCGTTCTGCACATCGCTCTACTCGTGCAGCTTATGGGCTAATTACAGTAGGAAGAGTTACAGCGTCCTCCGCGTCCAATACAATAATGCGTTTAGGGCGGTGATGGGGTTGCCTCGGTTTTGTAGCGCCTCTGGTATGTTTGCGGATGCGCGCATCGATTGCTTCAATGCCACCATGCGCAAGCGGGCCGCGTCCCTGGTGCGCAGAGTGCGGGCCAGCTCCAACACTGTCTTAGCGATGATCTCAGGAAGGTTAGACGGTTATATTATCCGGCATTGTTGCGAAAGGCATGTCGCAGACCAGCTGCCTCTGAGAAAGTATTGATTAATCTCGTCTCCTGTCTAATAAAAGTGTGTTCTTATAGTTTTTTTTTTTTTGTTAATTATGTATTAATTTTATTTTATCTGCTTAGATTATTCTATATACTGACATTAATGCTTATTGAAATTGACCGGATTTATTATTTTAAAGTTGTTATCTTGTTGACATTGATTTATGTATTGTATTGCTTTAATTGTGTAGATTGATTTTAATTTAATTTATTGCAGCACAGTTGCCTCAGAGAAAGTTTTAATTATTGATCTCGTCTCCAGACTGATAAATGTGTGTAATTCTGTTATTTATTTATTAATTTTAATTTTATGTTATTTTATTTCATTATTTTATTTATATACTGACATTACTGCCTATTTACATTGACTGGATTTATTATTTTAAAATTGTTATTTTGTATTGAAATTGATTTAATTATTGCTAAAATTTAGGAGACTGATTTTAAATTTATTGATTTTACTGGATATGGGTGTAATTTGCCTGAATAAAGATGATTATTATTATTATTATTAAACCCTTTCTGATGGCGAATTATTATTATTGTCTTTGTCTCTAACTGGCTTTTGACTACATCTGCCGTTGTGTTGGTTGGTGGAACATGTGTGTCGACCTCATATGGGTGGTGGCTCAAGGGAGGAGACTCTAAAGGCTGGGACCAAAAGTCGCTCAACGTGGGACCCCATTTACTTGAGTTGAGCATTGGACTCATGACACTCTCTGTGGCTAGAAAATTGGCGGCGGGAAACTAATTTTGTTTTTGAAGAACATACATTAAATTTTTGTAAAAATTCTGAGGCTAAAGTTAATATATTTTTAGCCGCCAACTTTATGAAACCTGTACTTGAGTACAGCAAGTTAAGATTTATTATATGTTTTAAAGTTAGGAGAATCACTTATTTTATTAAAAGAACGACAGTTGTATCTTAAATATATACAAATATAATATTATCCAAAATCATTTGTGATGCAACAGTGAAGATATTAATTTTTTTAAGAGCTCTGAGAAAGTTCCTTGGCGTGACTACTCGTATTGTAAATGACAGGAATAGTTTGTTTCTGTGGTATAAATAAATACATATATTCATTGAGCGTCGAGCTTTAGCAACACGACGAACGCTTGAGGAGGCATCGTAATGGTTTTACACGCATAAGTTACATGTGGACAAACATCCAGACTCCGAACAATTTGTAACCATACAAACACTTGTTCCGTGCAGGATTCGAAATCCGCGGTCCTCCTTCATCGAAATCAAATAAAAAAATCCAACATTCATGCAAATATATAAATTGTTTGTTCTATAGACCTGAACATGTTGTGGTATTGTATACACGGTTCTGGCACTTTATACTACTTTACCACCAATCTGATCTATTTACAGTACGAGTAGTTAACAAACTAGTACACAGTCCATCTGATGATAAGTGGATGCTGCGGCCTATAGATATCTACATGTGACTTAGATAGTAAATCAACATACAGATGCGTCGTCATACCTGATGATTAAGATGGAATGCCTCGTTTCCAATAAAAAGGGTCTCCGGTTCTTTACACTCACCATAGAACACACAGCAGAGAATAAAAAAGAAAAATATAATCTCATAAAAATATAAATCATAGAGTATGTTATGAGCGTTCATCAAACATGGGTAGGTTAGGTGGAATGCCTCGCGATATTGCGTACCCTATATTTGCGAAGAGTGGTATAGACTATGCAGGAGTATTATCTATACCACTCTTCGCAAATTGCCTTCTTCTTCTTTTTCATCATCAACCTATAGAAGTCCACTGCTTGACATGGGTCTCTCTCTTTGTAGGCAGGATTTACCTGAATCGTCATCCCCAAAGTGGATTGAAGATCACAATACGTGGCGTCTAGCTCCTTTGCCGCTGCTTCCTGTAGCCGGTCTGAGATTTTACGCCTGGCGTCAAGAGTTGGTTACACTGCCATCTATCGAAAGCAATAAGATATTTCTGGCATTTCCAATTGTCTTCTAATACACTGCCACCACGCGTTAGATATAATATTATAAAGTAGATGAGTTTATACGTGATAGAGCCGTGCTTCAGCTTTATTATGGTTGTAGCACGAATAGGCCGTTTGACAGGACAAATAGCAGTTTATAAATAAGATGTGACAGCCGTAGACGGAAAGAAGCCATTCCTTTCTGTAAAACAGGAGTGTTTTCATTTTTGTATTCAAATTAAAAGGATATGTAGAGCCAATACAACTCCAGAGTGTGGGGCCTGCAATCTCAGTCCTCAGAGGTGACCAAGCATCTGTTTCCTTTTTTAGTTCTAATTGGATGCAGATTTTCACGGTCTGTAATTTCCATTTACCATAACGTGGACTGATATCTCGCTTGTCACGCTAATGTCTTTGAAAATCAGAAGATTCTGTTAATATATTCTTGTAATTGTTGTATTTTTTCCAACAGGTTCGAACAAACCTCGATATAGGCGAAACCGTCATGTCGTTCCAAGCCGAGCGGGTACTAGTCACTAAGTCCGTGTTTCTGCAGCTAGAGACTCCACATAAAAGCAGGTTTGAAAATTTTATCTGTGTTTCTTGAATTTAAATTTTCTATTGTCTTTTACTGTTATAATTAGCTTTACTACCCGATTTGGCGTATCATAAAAGGGGTTTTTTTTTTGGTATGTATGAAACCCCTGAATTCCTCGTCGAATTTCATAGATCTAAAATTACGCCACAATATCTTGGTTGGATTTTGTCAAATCATAAAAATAAGTGTCAAAACTTTGAAGCCTTTAAAACAACGTTATGTAAATGCGTCGTTATGTTACCAGATGAAAGATAATAATTAGCATAATATTTGACATCATATATTAAATTGGTGCTTAGTTTTTTTTAATTTAATTTACGTCGGGTGTTTTTTTTTTAATAATTCACTTGTAGTTATAAGTTATGTGGGAAATGCAAAAAGAAACTAGATTTTCAAAAACTATAATATTCATTTGTTACTTCATTATCGATATTTTTAAAATTTTAACCTTGAGCACTAAACACTTTTTAATTTGATCCTCTAACATCACAATAGTATGGACATAATATTGCTACAGTAATGTGAGAGGCTCTCTTATAGAAAAAGATGGAGGGCATTTGTTACGATCTACTTTGCACTTGGCAACTTTTCGTTGGAGTTGGCTCATTTATACGTGGTAGAGCCATGCTGCAGCTATATTATGGTTGTAGCACGAATGGGTCGGCTCGACCGGGGAAGGACCACGCTATACGTGGTAGAGCCATGCTGCAGCTATATTATGGTTGTAGCACGAATGGGTCGGCTCGACCGGGGAAGGACCACGCTCTCACAGAAAACCAGCGTAAAATAGCAGCTTAACGCTGCTGTGTTTCGTATGGTGAGTGTAGAGAACCGGAGACCCTTTTTACTGGCAAAGAGGCATTCCATCTTAGTCCTCACGGGTGACAACGCATCTGCATCTTGAGTCTTTATTGAGGATAGATGTAGATGTCTATGGGTCACAGTAACCACTTACCATCAGGTGGACTGTGTGCTCGTTTGTCACTCGATCCTATAAAAAAAAAATCTTTAAATCACCATACATTTGAAGTTCGCCTTGTTTGGTGCTTTCGCTCTCTCTTGATTGAGGTCGGCTCGGGGAAGGATGTAAGTGTGAAATGGAGTAGTTTAGTTTAAAAAAGCTTTTATTTAAAAAAATATCCAGTAATGTAAAATATTTATTTAATAGAAGCTTTTTTTTTACCATACTACTTTATTTCACGCATACACTGTTACTTCTTAAATACGTCCTATTTAAGAAGTATACAAGCGAAACCCAAAACACTATCTTGCCTCCACACCTTTGCATTTCTTTTTACACTACATTCCAACATTCCGCTACTACAGCTGTATAGCTGTGCCATGTATCATCGCTAGTCAGTATATCGTAAAAATTGGTAACCCGACGGTTTTTCTGCTCATCGGTAAGTTTGTGCGGCATATATCACGAACAATACTTACGGAGAGACAGTAGATCGTGAACGTGAGTTTGTATTGTAACTGATACAATACTCGATTATTGCTCAAGTTCAACATACCAGTAATATGTTAAAAAAGTAAACGGCCGCTGTGGTTCGCCACGCCAAATGCTGAGTGCGATCCCTTTTCGTCACGTTCGGCAATCGCTTTCATCGTTTCACGTTTCATCTTCACAGCTTTCTCGTCCTCTTGAAATCTGCAAAATTTAAAATTATTGCCCTCAAACAAACATTGACCAAACGTAGGAGCAAAATTACAAAACATTCTTGGGATTTTAAATAATTTTTATAGTCATATTAAATCATCGACTAAGCTCCATTGTTACCAGCAGTTACTTTTTTTAATTTAGCGATTAATAAGCTATTGTTTATAGGAGAGGGGGCAAACGAGCATGCGGCTCGCCTGATGGTAAGTGGCTAATGCTGCCCATGAACAACTGCAACACCAAGGGAATTGCGGGTGCATTGCCGGCCTTTTAGAAAGTAGTAAGATCTTTTTTTAAAGTTCAGAAACGCGGCACAAGCAGCACGCAACATCAACGACGTTTACAGAGCGAATGCTACAAACAAATGCACCACCTGTATTGGTTTGCTCTCTTCCGTTCTGGAAATGTCGACCTGAAAAATGAAACCCGTGTTCGTCCGAAAACTTTGGTCGACAACGACGAATTAAAGGTAATTCTGGAATCTGATCATACTCAGTCTACGGCTGAACTAGCAGCAGTTTTCGATGTTAGCATAAAAACAATGTTGGTCCATTTGCGTCAAATTGGCAAGGTAAAATAGGTTTACGTCGAGGCGCGCCTTGATTGCGCAACAGGCACACAAGCGAAGGAATTTTGAACCGCATTGTTATATGCGACAAAAATGGATTTTGTTTGATCCTGGTTGAGCACCTAATCAATGCTGTAAACGAAAACTTACCCCTAGAAAAGTGATGGTCACTGTTTGGTAGTCTAGTGCCAGTGTAATTCATCGCAGCTTCTTACCAAACGGGATGAGCATTACTGCAGATCTGTACTGTGAAAAACTGAACACAATGATGGAGAAGCTCTCACATCTCCAACCAAATTTGGTCAATCGGTCATCGCCGCTGCTCCAGCATGACAAGGCGCGACCTCAATTTGCACACCAGGCGGTTTCCAAGTTGCAATAACTGGGGTTGGAAGCTCTCCGTGATCCGCCATACTAATCAGATCTTGCGCCTACAGACTTCTACTTTTTCAAAAATTTGGATAACTTTGGCGGCAAAAAATTCAATACCCAAGATGCAGTACAAAATGCCTTTGAAGAATTTGTTGCCTGGATGGAACAGCTGTTTTATTCAAGAAGGGCATCAATAAACTGCCATTGCATTGGCAAAGATGCATTGATTGCATGGGTGATTACTTTGATTAATAGAAATAAAAAATATAGAAAAAAAATTACGTTTACTTATTTTATAAAAACGACAATTTCAAAGGTATACCTAATACATATCTACATTATTTAGCTTCATTTTATTAAACGAATACGGCACCGTCGGTGTTTAAGTCATCCATGCACTTGACCGGTGTTCAGATTACGGTATATTATAAAATTCCTCCTAAATAGTGTCTCCCAACGAATAGGTCTTAGGATGAACTTGGACAAAACAAAGATCATGTTTAATGTCCATGTCACACCTATGCCGATAGTTGTTGGGAGCACTAAGCTCGAAGTTGTTGACGAGTATGTTTACCTGGGACAAATAGTCCGACTAGGTAAGTCGAACTTCGACCGAGAGGTCAATCGACGGATTCAACTCGGCTGGGCAGCGTTCGGGAAGCTACGACACATCTTCTCGTCAGACATACCTCAAAACCTTAAAACGAAATTGTACAACCAGTGCGTGTTGCCAGTGATAACTTACGGATCTGAGTGGTCCTTCACAGCTGGCCGTATGAGGAAGCTCAAGGTCGCTCAGCGAGCTATGGAGAGGGCAATGCTCGGAGTTTCTCTGCGTGATAAACTTAGGAATTAGGATATCCGCAGTAGAACCAGAGTGACCGACATAGCCCAACGGATTAGTAAGTTGAAGTGGCAGTGGGCCGGCCATATAGCTCGAAGAACCGACAACCGATGGGGAAGAAAGGTTCTTGAGTGGCAGCCTCGTACCGGTAGGGAAAGTGTAGGGCGACCCCCCATGAGATGGAATGACGACCTGGTAATGCCATGCAGGAAGTCGATGGATGCAGGTGGCTCTGGACCGTGCTTTATGGCATTCCTTGGGGGAGGCCTACGTTCAGCAGTGGACTTATGAAAGGCTGTAATGATGATGATGATGATAAAATTCCTCCTTATAATATACTCGTATGTCTATATTATTACCGTTTAAGTTGTAATAGTAGTGTGGTTTATAAAATATAATCAATTAGGCCCAAAGTAAAAAACAAATATTAAAGAACGTAGTCGCGGGCACAGCTAATTATACAATATGAATAAAGCATTGAGTTATATGTACTACGTACTAGAGAAGCCATTCCGAACATTGACTATGTTCAACTGAACTGTAGTGCAATCCATACAAACTAAATATTGCGTAAATTGAAGATTTGTGAATTCCATAAAATAATTATTATTACATTTTATTTAGATGTTTATTATTACACATTATTATTACATTATTATTATTACATTATATTACATGTTTGTTTAGATTGAATTAAGATATTTTATATTAAATTCTTATATTTATTTTATATTAATATCTTATTTTATATTAAATTAAAGTCTTCGCGCATGCGCGACTACTACTCCCGCGCATGCGCGAAGACATAGAGTAGGACACAATTTTTGTTTGGAATGACTTCTCTAGTACGTAGTACATGTAACTCAATGGAATAAAGAGTGTTTAATTTCTTATGGCATGGTCATTACAAGGACCATGTCAAAAGAAATTTTCCGTGTTGCGTAATAATCACAATTATGGCGATGAGTGATAAACTGTGATAAATTTAATAATCCAGGACGCTTATACAATAAAGTCGTAACATGATACAAAACAATTTCGCGCAACCGCAGGAGAACCTTCACATAAAAAAAAACGAACGAATATCTATGAGCTGGCCTGTTCGAAACCATAATATTAGTGATCCAGAATATTACTCACGAGAGTAGTCACAATTTTTTCAGGTTAAAATTTAAACGATAAAATGATGGTTGTGTGACTCACACGACTAGAAGATTCAATTAAACAACGCCATTAAATTACAAGACTTGTGTGATATTAGATCACTGCCATGTTTCTTTTTTTGTATTTGTCACAAGATTTAAAGGACACTTACTCATCATGCGGTATGATTGGTGTCTAGATGATGACCTCTTCTTGGCATTCATTGACCACAACCCAGCCTCTGCCCGATTTTCTATTTAAATACTGTTTGCATATGGCACCCATTTTATAGTCTTCTTATAAAATTGACGTGATATTCAAACTTACAGTCGCCTTGATAGTAAAGAGCTCGTGGCTACTGCCACCACTATTTTTTTATAGGACAAGGATAACAAGCGAGCAGTAACAGTTCACCTGATGGTAGGTGGTTGCTGTGGCACATAGCCATCTACATCTATCCTCCTGCGCGAATCAAAATGCAGATGCGTTGTCACCCGTGAGGACTAAGATGGAATGCCTCTTTTCCAGTAAAAAGGGTCTCCGGTTCTCAACACTCACCAGACGAAACACAGCAACATTAACCTTGCTATTTTACGCTGGTATTATGTAAGAGCGTGGTCCTTCCCCGGTCGAGCCGACCCATTCATGCTACAACTTTACTACTAATATAGCTGCAGCAAGGCTCCACCAAGTAAAACCATTAACCAGATGGATACTTGCAACCAAATTTTTTTTCACTTTATCCTACAGATCGAAACATAACAGTGCAAGCACCTACTTGCTTGATTTTCGTTTGGTTTGGGGGATCAGAGCTTACAGTACTTGGTTAAGGTGGTATTATCCGCCTTAACTAAGTACTGTAAGCTCTGATCCCCCAAACCAAAGGAAAATCAAGCAGGCAGTTATTGAAATGAAATATTTGCTTTTAAAAATATTTTATAAAGGTGACAAGCGCGCACACGGTTCACCTAACGGCATGTGAATGCTGTGATCCATAGACAGCTATATCTATTCTAGATTAAGAATCAAAATTTAGAGGCGTTGTCATCCCTAAAGACTAAGATAGATTGTCCCGTTACGAATAAAAAGGGTCGCCGTTTCTCTAGACTAACTATACGAAATAAAACACAGAATAAATCTGTGAGAGCGTGGTCCTTCCCCGGTCGTGCCGACCCATTAGTGCTACAACTATGTATATTACAGCTATACCATGTAAAATTGTTACTATAGAATATCTATTTCTTTGTCCCGAAAAAAAGAAAACTTAAACAATTTGTCATAATTGTGAGGATAAGATATTAGGCATAAAATATGGCGGGCTTGTAGGTCAAAAAAATATAAAAAGTGAAATCAAAAGTGGTTGGCGCGGTGGAGGCGGTGTAAGAAAATCCATCGACGAAATCATCGTCGTATTTGTGGATATCATAAGAGGCGATTGTAGGAAATGCAATGAAATCATCTGATTCATGTCTGACGTAAAACATCCAAACCTGTGATGGACAGCTTCGTCACAGGTGGAACACATCTGTGATGTTAGCTAGGATGATATTCAACGATCGTTAACGCTGTTGAAAAGTTAAAAAATCACGTGACTTATGCTCGCTTTCTGAGGTAATTTTATCGGCGGTTTATCTATTCGTTAGCGCTATTGGTTCGATAACTTAGGAAAGTGTGTTTCCGAACATCGCAATGTAAGAAAAATATCCGTTTACGCTTAGGTTAACTTAACTTTTTTTATAGGAGAGGAGGCAAACGAGCATGCGGCTCACCTGATGGTAAGTTACTATCGCCGCCCATGAACAAACGTAACATTCCAAAGAGAAGTTATAGGAGGAAGAAAACTCCTAGTAAAACGCACAGACGTGGACCGCCAAGCATCCAGATGGTGAGGATGGTATCGTGAGTTTTGACGCGATGTGCGTTCGTGAAATTTGGCGGCTAGTATTGACCCGAACAATTCCTCAGAGCACTCCCCGTGGTAAATTAGATAGAAAATGCAAAGGATTGAAACATCCCTACGCAGTGCCAGTGTATCGAGCCGATCAGAAAGAACTCGGTCGTCGACGATTCGAACCGCTCTGCGATGCGGTCAAGTGGAAGGAGCTGGCACTGGGCTACCCCGGCCTAGAGATGAGAACAGTATTCCATGTGAGGCCGAACTTGCGCTTTGTAAAGTTGCAAGCGATGTGCCGGCACGAAATACTGCTCGCTCTGCTGAGCACGCCAAGCTTTTTAGAGGCCCATTTGGCCTTCACTTCTAAGTGACCACGAAACTGCACACTATTCGATATGTCGATGCCGAGGATTCTGATGCTAGCTAAGGCAGTAAGGGGAGTGCCTCGAAACTGAGGAGATACGACAAAGGGGTTCCTTTTAGCGGTAAACGCGCCAACTTGTGTCTTCTAGGAATTACTAGATTTAGTTGCTCCCAATCCGAAACTTTGTTCAGCAAAGACTCGACTTCAGACATTAGTTTGTCTCGGTACCCGGCGACGTTTTCCCGAGAAATATTGGCACGGCCAGTATATAAGACATCACCAGTGCTGTCGTCGGCATAACAATGAATGTTATCAGTTTGCACATATTTGCAGGAGAAACAGCGTTGGTGATAGCACGCAGCCTTGTGGAACACCAGCGTTGATAGGCTTGAAATCAGAGCATGTACCGTCTACTACGACCGTGACGCTCCGATCAGCAAGGAAACTGGTGATCCATTTGCACAATTTCTCGGGAAGCGTATAGGAAGGAAGCTTCGAAAGAAGCGCTTTGTGCCAGACCCGATCGAAGGCCTTCGCTATGTCTAAACTAACGGCCACTGCCTCCCCCTTGAACTCTACTGCCCCTGCCGATCTATAAGTCAGATAGACCAGAAGATCACCATCTGATCGACCCCGACGAAAACCATACTGGCGGTCAGTAATCAGCTGCTGATCCTCAAGGTACCTCATGAGCTGGCAGTTTATAATGGGTTCCATTATTTTGGAGAACAAGGAGGTGATGGCGATAGGCCTGTAGTTGGATGGCTCTGAGCGGTTGCCTTTTTTATTGATCGGGTGGACTAAAGCTGTCTTCCATAAATTCGGGACTACGCCTTGGGAGTAGGAGTATCGGAAAAGACGCGTTAAAACCGGTGCCAACTCCGGAGCACACGTCTTCAGCACAATGGGAGGACCTCCTTCAGGCCCTGACGTCCAGGGAGAGGATTGCTTTACGCACTGAGCGCTGTGTAAACAGCAATTCCCGCATGGAGCACTCACACCGCGGGATGGTCGGCGGTGTGTTCACCCGTCATCTAGAATCGAATTGGACGCAAAGAGAGAGCTTAACAGATCGGCTTTCTCCTTTGCTGCATGGGATAATGAGTCGTCCTCTCTGTGCAGAGATGGAAGAGATGGCTGACAGAAGTTTCCTTGGACAGCCTTAGCGAGAGACCAGAATGCACGGGTTCCCGAAGGAAGGCGAACTAGCTTCTCACCAATTCTGCTGATGTGCTCAGACCTTGCCTTGGCAATGATGCTTTTGAAGGATCTGAAAGCGGAATTATACTTCTATTTAAGAGCGCTGGTGTTTACGTCCCAAGACGTAGATCCGTCAGCCCAGGACCGGTAGCTCTCCTGCTTACAGCATGATGCTATTTTACAGGAGCGACCAAACCATGGCTGGGATCTACCTCCGATGGGCACCATAGAGGATGGAATAAAAAGTTCCATACCCTGAAGCACCACATCAGCAACAGAATCGGCAACAACGCTGGTATCATCCGGCGAGAAGTAAACCCGCCCCCAAGGGTAGGATGCAAAAAAGACCACATCGCGTCCCAATCGGCCGACCTATAGTTCAAAACACGGCGGCAAGCTGCAGATCGCAACTGCGATGGGAGCGTGAGTGGCACCGTACTCCGGATCAGATAATGATCTAAAAAGTCTAGAGGGGCATCGACGGAGACCTGATATCCGTCCGGATGAGAGGTCAGTCGGAGGTCCAACAGGGAAGGTACATCATCCTCCACATCTGGGATCCGCTTAGGCGAAGTAACCAGTTGTGTTAGACCACATGCCAAGGCAAAGTCATAGACAGACCTACCCTCATGATCGGGTAACCGAGAACCAAGCCATTCAGCGTAGTGGGTGTGGGTTCTACAACTTTATCTCACGTTTTATTTCAAGCAAACTCCATCAACTTTTAGGTTATAACGTGATATTATTAAAATAAATGGCCAGTCAACGATTAATATTAAAATATTCAGAGGATAAATAAAACATATAAAGTATATTATGCACATATAAATGTAATTGATAGAGTCAGGCGTTACTTTGCGGAAATCCATTATAATGGGGTTGTTATAAATTAATTTGCTTAATTCCGCGTAAAGAAAGAAAATTATGTGTCCCGCCCAGTTTTAAGGGGACCTCCCAACCTCCCTCAATCGCACGCACTATACCCGTCGCCGTCAATCCCAGCACTACCATCCCCAGCACCACCACACTAGGCACGAAACACCACTCTCGAAAATACGACACGTGTTTCGCCTCTACACGAGTCATCTTCAGGTGAAGTAGATTTTCCGGAGGCTGGCCCATTGTATGGCTATTTCCAAAAAAAACTCATTCAAAGGGATTATATGAACTTACATGGTTGTATTGGTGATTTTAATGATAATAATTCTGTAAACACATAATCGCTACGATCGCGAATCATATTTTGTTAAATATACGACCTGACCCTGACTTTCAAATTCCAAAAAACGCAAGAAAATTTGAATTTCGCGGGCCCCCTGGAGCTTCCAACCTAACTTAAAATCTCAAAGATAAGAAAAATACAACATGTGCGAAAATGCGGAACAAAAAAACAAGAGTGAGTTTTTTTTAATTTGACATTGATGTTCAAATACAGTTGCTGATAAATATGGAATTATCATAATTTATTATTAAAACAGTCCTTACTCACTTATTTAGACTTAAAAATATATTATTATATTAATAAAACTAGTATTAGTGAAGAATTGAAATAATAAAATCAATTATAAACTCGATCTCTTGAACAGACTCATCTAGCGGCAATTTTTTTTTTTTTGGTTTCATAGTTATTGAATGATTCGTTGCGTATTTAGAAACGCAATGACAGTTAACCGACGTTTATCCTATAGATAACTTTAATGTATCAATAACTAATGGGAATATAACTGAAAACTTCGGAAACCGGGCTGTTTGTAATGTTCAGGTTTGTTATTCTCATTCATTCTACCACGTTTTTATTAGGTCACTTTCTTATTTTTCTGTCTGTCTATCGTTCCGGGTGGGATCTTGCAACTGGAATTTAGAGCACTTCCCAATGAGCTAGAGACTTGAAATTTTGAACAAAGATCAGAATCGAATAACAATGTAGGAACATAAAAAACGTGGTATATTGATTTTTTTTAGTAAAAAAAATATAGCGAACTATATGTATATAGCGGTAATGACGGTGTCAAGTCATTATGGCTAACCCCGCTGGTATTACGGTGGTCAATCCGCCTGCCTAGCTTGACGATTAATGCGCATTCTCCTTACAACGGAAGAGGCCAAAGTCGGGACTTCAACGGGCCGATAAAGGAAAAATTCAACCTTCTTAACCCCCGCGAGACACGTACGGTTGCTATTTTTTACTTCGCTCACTCAATACATCGCATCAGTGTGTCGGCTGACAAAACACAAGCAATATGAGCGTCCAGAGGTCACCAACTGGAGGGTTGCAACCAGATATATCCAAAATGAGTGATTTAGTATCGGATTCATCAATAACATTTCGAAAACGAAAATTGCCTTTTGGTGTCGAGTGTGCATGCTCTGATGAACTAGGAGGAATGAGATCAGAACTAAGTCGTATCAGTTCTCTATTAGAAAAATATATCGTGTCTAATGAGCTGATTTTAAAAACCATGTAAGAAAACATTACTGATATAAAAAACCAAATCACTGATATGAAATTGTCAAACGAGCGAACTCATAGCGCAATGCAAGTCAAAATGGAATCACTTGAATCAGACTTAAACAAACTCAAAGTTTCCTCAAAATCTGCACCAATAACTCAGGAAAACGGATGGATACTCGGCAAACAAATTATACAGGAGATTCAGTATCGCAATAATAGAGAAAAAAATATCGTGCTTTTCGGCTTACCTGAACAAATTGCGTCTACTCCTGAAGACAGATTATCAAACGACGAAGCTGACGTATTCGAAACTATATCCATGGTAAGTGCAGGCATTCCAAAACTGACCAAAGTTTTTAGGATCGGCTAACTCCAACCTGGCAAGAACCGCAGTATCAAGATGTGCTTCGAAACAATAGAACCTGCCAAAAAACTACTTCACAACAGAAATAAGCTACAAGATGGCCTAAAAATGTTCTCAGACCAAACACCAACTCAACAAAACTTTATGAAAAAATTAAGAGAAGAGCTAAAGCGACGACAAGATAATGGTGAGACTAATCTTACAATTAAATATGTTAACGGGACGCCGTCAATCATAAAAATATCAAAAAACTCCACACAGTAAACGCAGCAATCAACAGTCCTATCAAAAACAATACTTGTGAAATATTAAACAATTACCAAAATTTTACAATAAACAAGTCACGCTTTACCTTTCTCTACCTTAACGCTTGAAGTATATATACAGCGGGGAATTTCGATGAACTCAAGTGTGTATTACAAGCAAAACCAAATACGGTGCACATCATACTGATAACTGAAACTTGGATTCGCAATGAGGAACAAGCATTACAACTTCAACTACCGAACTACTTTCATTACTATAACTGCAGAACAGATGTTGGTGGAGAAGGGGTATCTGCTTATTTCCATAATAACCTGAAGCACAATTTATCAGAGTCAATATACGTAGGAGGCAATAACTATATGTGGATAAAACTAGAAAAATATGCACTCGAAGTAGGAGTGGTATATAACCCTGGACACACTAATTTCAAAGAATTTCTCGATGTTTACGAATCACAATTACGAGAAAGAAGTAGAGCAATAGTTTTCGGTAACTTCAACGTTGATTTACTCACAAAAGATTCAGAGACCAAAAGATACAATCATCTGCTAAAACAGACTGGATACAAGATCATAAACAAAATCACAAAAAAATATTACACCAGACAAGGACCTACAAAAAAATCTATCCTAGATCATATAAGCACCAACTTAAAGGAAGAAAATTTTCATATGGTATATGTCAACTCATCTTTTTCTGATCATAGATAGCTTTACATGGAAATCAAGAAAACAAAACCGCCCCCGATAAAATATTATCAATACGAAGCCATAAATAACAAAGAACTTCGTAAATCAATGGAGAATGCAGGAATACAAGAATCCAACAATGACTTTACAAGACTGGAAAAACTAATAAAAAAATGTATGGAAGAAAGCAAAGTGATAAAGACCAAAATTATGAATGAACCACAAAAAGAGCGGATAAACAAAAGTACTCGTATCATAACAGAGATTAATGAAAGAAACCTGATGTGGACAGAACTACAGAATAACCCAGAAAAAGAAGACCTGAGAGAAAAGTATATCACCAAAAGACACAAAATAACAAAGTTGATCCGGGAAACAAAGAAGTCATATTATAAGAAGGAATTCGACAAATACAGTGGAAAGCCCAAAAAGCTATGGAATTTAATGAATACCCTTACGAACAACAAATCTAAACAAAGGTGCGCTCCTTCAAAACTTATTGTTAATTCAGTAGAAGTTACAGATCCTCATGAGATATGCAATATATTTAATAACTTTTTTGCTACTATAGGGCCATATTTAGCTGACGAAATACCTATTCAATTCCATGTCAATTATACTCACGCACTACCAAAACCACTTTTACAAAATTCGCAAATGAATAGTTTAGACCCATGCACAGAAGAAGAAATTATAAACAAACTTGATTCAAACAGTAGTCTTGGTCTGGATGGTATTAGTACAAAAGTTATCAAGTGTGTGAAGGACTTAATAATAAATTTATTAACGAAAAACATTAACAAACTTTTACAAAACGGATCATTTCCAGACTCACTTAAAATAGCCAAAGTAACACCTATTTACAAATCGGGACCAAAAACACCAATTCCGTACCGACCAATTTCCGTATTGCCAGTATTATCAAAAATTCTTGAAAAAGTCTTACATACACGGCTACAAAACTACTTAGACTCTATTGATTTCTTTTTTAAGAGACAGTAAGGACTTTTCGCTCTAAAATTAATACACTCACAGCTACAATTGATCTCGTAACTAAAATCAAACATAACATTGATCAGAAAAACATCGTATTAGGAGTATTCATTAATTTAAAAAAGGCGTTTGACACCGTATGTCATAAAGTGCTCTTAAAAAAACTGGAAGTTATTGGTATTACTGGCATAGCCTTAAAAATGTTTGAGTCTTACCTCACGAATAGATCCCAGATCGTAAAAATAGACAGTAGCACCCAAAGTCCCCCACAACCTATATCCTATGGAGTTCCACTTCAATACAGGGTCCTCTACTCTTCTTAGTCTATATTAATAATATGCATGAGTTGGGCTTAAATGGCAATCTCACACTTTACGTCGATGACACTTTTTTTTACTTTGGTTCTTCAATTCATGATCTTGTCTCTCAAGCCCAGCACGACCTTGATATTCTTCGCGATTACAATACAATTACTAACTATCAATATTTCCAAAACTAGATACATAATATTTAAAGCAAAAAATAAATCTTTTTTTTTTTTTTTTTTTTTTTTTTTTTTTTTTTTTTTTTTTTTATAGAATAGGGGGCAAACGAGCATGCGGCTCACCTGATGTTAAGTGACTACCGCCGCCCATGAACAACCGCAACACCAGGGGAATTGCAGATGCGTTGCCGGCCTTTTAGAAAGGTGTAAGCTCTTTTCTTGAAGGTTCCTAAGTCGTATCGGTTCGGAAAATTCGCTGGTGGTAATTGATTCCACAAAGAAGTTGTGCGAGGGAGAAAACTTCTTCTAAATCGCACAGTGGTGGACCGCCAATCATCCAGATGGTATGGATGGTAACGCGAGTTTTGTCGCGACGTGCGATGGTGAAATTGAGCGGCTGGAATTAGTCCGAACAATTCCTCAGAGCACTCCCCGTGATAGATGCGATAAAATACGCAAAGAGATGCAACATCTCTACGCAGTGCCAGTGTATCGAGCCGATCGGAAAGAACTCGGTCGTCGACGATTCGAATCGCTCTGCGCTGGATGCGGTCAAGTGGAAGGAGCTGGCACTGGGGTGCCCCGGCCCAGAGATGAGAACAGTATTCCATGTGGGGCCGAACTTGCGCTTTGTAAAGTTGCAAGCGATATGCCGGCATGAAATACTGTCTCGCTCTGCTGAGCACGCCAAGCTTTTTAGAGGCCAATTTGGCCTTCCCTTCCAAGTGACCACGAAACTGCACGCTATTCGATATGTCGACGCCAAGGATTCCGATACTGGCTGAGGCAGCAAGGGGAGTGCCTTGAAACTGAGGAGATACGACAAAGGGGTTCTTTTTAGCGGTAAACGCGCAAACTTGTGTCTTCTGGGGATTGAACTGGACTAGATTTAGTCGGCCCCAATCCGAGACTTTGTTAAGCAAAGACTCGACTTCAGACACAAGTTTGTCCCGGTACTCGGCGACGTTTTCCCGAGAAATATTGGCACGGCCGGTATATAAGGCATCCCCAGTGCTGTCGTCTGCATAGCAATGAATGCTACCAGTTAGCAACATATCATTGATATGCAGGAGAAACAGCGTTGGTGATAGCACGCAGCCTTGTGGAACACCAGCGTTGATAGGCTTGTAATCAGAGCATGCACCGTCTACTACGACCTTGATGCTCCGATCAGCAAGGAAACTGGTGATCCATTTGCACAATTTCTCGGGAAGCCCATAGGAAGGAAGCTTCGAAAGAAGCGCCTTGTGCCAGACCCGATCGAAGGCCTTCGCTATGTCCAAACTAACGGCCAATGCCTCCCCCTTGGACTCTACTGCCTCCGCCCATCTATGAGTTAAGTAAACTAAAAGATCACCTGCTGATCGACCCCGACGAAAACCGTACTGACGGTCACTGATCAGCTGGTGATCCTCAAGGTACCTCATGAGCTGGCAGTTTATAATGGATTCCATTATTTTGGAGAACAAGGAGGTGATGGCGATAGGCCTGTAGTTGGACGGGTCTGAGCGGTCGCCTTTTTTAGGGATCGGGTGGACCAAAGCTGTCTTCCATGAATTCGGGACTACGCCTTGGGAGTAGGAGTACCGGAAAAGACGCGTTAAAACCGGTGCCAACTCCGGAGCACACGTCTTCAGCACAATGGGAGGGACTCCATCGGGCCCACTCGACTTGCTGACGTCCAGGGAGAAGAGTGCTTTGCGAACCGAGCGCTGTGTAAATCGCACATCCGGCATGGAGCACTCACATCGCGGGATGGTCGGCGGTGTGTTCCCCCCGTCATCTAGAGTCGAGTTGGACGCAAAAAGAGAACACAACAGATCGGCTTTCTCTTTTGCGGCATGGGCCAGTGAGTCGTCCTCTCTGTGCAGAGATGGGAGGGATGGCTGACAGAAGTTCCCTTGGACAGCCTTGGCGAGAGACCAGAATGCACGGGTTCCCGAAGGAAGGCGAACTAGCTTCTCGCCAATTCTGCCGATGTGCTCAGACCTTGCCTTGGCAATGACGCTTTTGAAGGACCTGGAGGCGGAATTATACTTCTTTTTAAGTGCGCTGGTGTTTAAATCCCGAGACGTTGATGCGTCAGCCCAGGCCCGGTAGCACTCCTGCTTATAGCGTGATGCTATTTTACAGGAGCGACCAAACCATGGCTGGGATCTGCCTCCGATGGGCACCACAGAGGATGGAATAAAAAGTTCCATACCCTGAAGTACCACATCAGCAACAGAATCGGCAACAACGCTGGGATCTTCCGGCGAGAAGCAAACCCGCCCCCAAGGGTAGGATGCAAAAAAAGACCGCATCCCGTCCCAATCAGCTGACCTATAGTGCCAAACACGGCGGCAAGCTGTAGATCGCAACTGCGATTGGAGCGTAAGTGGCACTGTGCTCCGGATCAGACAATGGTCCGAAGAGCCCAGAGGGGCATCGACGGAGACCTGATATCCGTCCGGATGAGAGGTCAGCAGAAGGTCCAACAGGGAAGGTACATGGTCTTCCACATCTGGGATCCGCGTAGGCGAAGTAACCAGTTGTGTTAGACCATATGCCAAAGCAAAGTCATAGACAGATCTACCCGCATGATCGGTTGAACGAGAACCAAGCCATTCAGCGTGGTGGGCGTTGAAATCACCGAGTATCTCGATCTCTGCGGATGGGACCTGTTGTAGCACGGAGTCTGCAGCCATTTGGACGTGGTCGATGAGTCGGTCTGTGTCGGCATTACCACTATGGGACCTATAGAGGCACCCGTAGACGCGGGGATGGTCGTCGCTGTCTACGCGCAGCCATAGGATGGACAGGTCCGTACCTTCAAGGCTGCCGAGGCGTCGAAAACAGATGTCCTCTCTGACGTATACACAAACTCCAGCCCGGGGCACAAAGGAGTGTTCCAATTTGTACCCCGGGTAGGAGAGATATGAAGTATCAGCCGGAGAGGACACCTGAGTCTCGGTTAAAAAGAGCAAGGCCGGCTTCGCCGTCTCTAGATGGTAATGGACAGCGTTAAGGTTGGAATGAAGTCCCCTGATGTTGCAAAAATTCACGGATAGCGTGACAGGGGTCGCCTTGGTTGTATTGCTCCGCTTGCCCCGAGCAGCATTAGTCACGAGCGGAATTTTGCCCCCCCCAGAATACGCGGGGCAGCCTGAGCACCCACGCTCAGGAGTGAAGTAGTTTGTTCGTGGATGCTCAGCGAGGGATTCTCCAGGGTTGCTGGTACCCTCCTGGGGTAGTCTTGTATTTAATTCCACTACCATGTTGATGGGGGGGGGGGGGGAATTGGGCCTCCGGCCACCTGCACTCACCAAACGCAACGCAGAGGTAAACCTCTACTTCACGCTGGTATTCTGTGAGGTCGTGGTACCACCCCGGTTCGAGCTGGCCCATCCGTGCGACAGCAAAAGCTACCGCTTGGCTCTACCACTGTTAAATATACCCAATTACTCACCTCTCAAAATAAATAATATACCATTGCAAGAAAAAACCAATGAAAAATATCTTGACCTTTATTTGGATACCCATTTAACATGGAATGTTCACATTAAATATTTAGTATCCAAATTAATGTCACTTCACGCCTCACTCCGGATTAATTTTCGATACATACCACAGAAACTACGTGTCACTATATATAATGCCCTAGTAAATCTCATAGAGGTCTGGGGAAGCGCTGCCAGTACTAGATTAAACAAATTATAAGTCCTACAAAATAGAATAATGAAAATGCTATTCAACTACAATTTCCGAACATCAACTTCAAAAATTTTCCGAGAACCGAAACTGATGAATATCAAACAATTATACATTTATAACACCTGTATCTTTATTCGTAAATCCATGAACAAGAAGATACGCACGGATCTGCAATTCACCAAGCGGAAAAAAGTTGGGCGCATCTGCACACGACGCGAGAGCTTCATCGTTTTGCCTAAGACTCGAACAAAGTACGGCCAGACCACAATTACATGCAAAGGTGCGCGCCTTTTTAATAAGATACCCTCGGAAATAAAAAATGTAGACTCGTTCAATGTATTCAAAAAGCGACTAGCAAATCATATAAACACAAATATATCTATCTGAGTACGTTGGACGGGTTTGTTCCTGGTCATGGTTGTGCTATGGTGCTAATCCGAATATGATAGTGAATCCCAGAATTTGTGAGTGACTGATGTCATTTTATAACTTTTCCATATTTTTATAGATTTTCCCGTCGATAGCTGTTTTTGATGTTGATTTTTCAACAAAATAGGTACGACAACGAATTTTGTTATTTAGATTTACTTTTATTTATGTTCTCATGTAAGTGGCGTATATAATGTCTTTATGAGAATAAATGTCTTTAAACCTAAACTAAAAAGATCTTATATGGTATATCATATTTTTGAAGTGAAAACTTCTTTAGCGACGTTGTGCACTTTTTTTGTAATGGGTAAAAAATGTTAAACTCGCGTCAGGTCACGTGTCCTGATTGAAAATTCGTAAGACGGACGGAGAGTAGACAGCCGGCGCGGCGTAGTAGTATTATTTAGGTTAGGTTAGGATTAATTAATTTTCATTCATTAATATAATTTTATTATTAAATTAGGTTTCGATCGAGTCTACTGTAATGCTTGACGAAATTATTAATCTATATACATATGTACTTACACATTATAGATGTAATATTTGTAATAGGTTTATACTTTATAACATTAACCTATATTTTCATAACACCACAATAAGCACATGTGCGGTGTAGGTTTACCAAACAAATAATTTCGAATGAAAATAAATGAAATAAGATAATAATAAATAATCTCCGCCATTCCAAAATATCAAAAATGCACAACGTTAATATTCAAGTTTTCACTTCTGCCGGCACTCCCGGAGTGCAACCCGTCGTTTTTTTTTATATAGAATTTGGGTGACAACCGAGCACACAGCCTAAGACAGATGGTAAGTGAATACTGGGGCCTATAGACATCTATATGTATCCTCGATTAAAAATCAAAATGCAGATGCGTTGTCACCCCTCGGAACTAAGATGGAATGCCTCGAATCCAGTGAAAAAGGTTCTCCGGTTCTCTACACTCACCATACGAAAAACAGCAGCGGTAAGTTGCTATTTTACGCTGGTATTCTGTGAGAGCGTGGTCCTTCCCCGGTCGAGCCGACCCATTCGTGCTATAACTATGATATAGCTACAGAATGGCTCTACCACGTAAAACATATCTATACTTATTATAATATAATAAAGCGGAAGAGTTTTTTGTTTTTTTGTTTGTTTAAACCCGCTAATCTCTGGAACTACCAGTCTGGTTTGAAAAATTCTTTTTGTATATTATAGCCAGATTCATGTGAAATAGTATAGGCTAACTAGCATTAAGCTATATTACTCAGCTAGCCTTAAATATGGATATTTGTTAAGCAAGTCAGAAGAAAAAGCACTCCCGAAATGATTTATCCGCGTACGCTGGTGTTTTTTTTATAAGAGAGGGGGCAAACGAGCGTGCGGCTCACCTGATGGTAAGTGACTACCGCCGCCCATGAACAACTGCAATACCAGGGAGCGAATTGCACATGCGTTGCCGGCCTTTTAAAAAGGAGTACGCTCTTTTCTTGAAGGTCCCTAAGTCGTAACGGTCCGGAAAAATCGCTGATGGTAATCGATTCCACAAGAAAGTCGTGCGAGGAAGAAAACATCTTCTAAATCGCACAGTGGTAGACCGCCAATCATCCAGATGGTGTGGATGGTATCGAGAGTTCTGCCGCGATGTGCGTTCGTGAAATTTGGCGGCTGGGATTAAACCGAATAATTCCTCAGAGTACTCCCCGTGGTAGATGCGAAAGAAAATGCAAAGGGATGCAACATCTCTTTGCAGTGCCAATGAATCGAGCCAATTGGAAAGGGCTCGGTCGTCGAAGATTCGAGCCGCTCTGCGCTGGATGCGGTCAAGTGGAAGGAGCTGGCACTGGGGAGCCCCTGCCCAGAGATGGGAACAGTATTCCATGTGAGGCCGAACCTGTACTTGTAAAGTTGCAGGCGGTGTGCCGGCATGAAATATTGTCCCGCTCTGCTGAGCACGCCAAGCTTTTTAGAGGCCAATTTGGCCTTCTCTTCCAAGTGACCACGAAACTGCACGTCACTCGATATGTCGACTCCGAGGATTCCGATACTGGCTGAGGCAAGAAGGGGAGTGCCTTGAAACTGAGGAAATACGACAAAGGGGTTATTTTTAGCAGTAAACGCGCAAACTTGTGTCTTCTGAGCATTAAAAAACCCATGGGTAGGATGCAAAGAAAGACCGCATTCCGTCCCAATCTGTCGACCTGTAATGCCAAACACGGCGGCAATATGCAGAAAGCAACCACGAAGGGAGCGTGAGTGGCACCATACTCCGGATCAGACAATGGTCCGAAGAGCCGAGAGGGGCAACGACGGAAACCTGATATCCGTCCGGATGAGAGGTCAGCAGATGGTCCAACAGGGAAGGTGTAGGATCTTCCACATCTGGAATCCGCGTAGGCGAAGTAACCAGTTGTGTCAGACCATATGCCAAGGCAAAGTCATAAACAGATCTCCCCGCATGATCGGTTAAACGTGAACCGAGCCATTCGGCATGGTGGGCGTTAAAATCGCCAAGGATCACGATACGTAAATACAATGTTCTAGAAAAATATAGACCTTTACTTCGTCTAAAAAAAAGTCCGCGATACTATATGTCTATTTATTATACATAAGCCATAATTTGGTATTTTGTGACAAAAAAATATTGAAAATTTAAAAGTGATTTATGAACGTTATTATTAGGCATGGCCTATTTATCCTTACGAACGAAATTTACTTCATCATCAAGAAAATTTTATGAAGATAAACTTTGTTCTTTATACCATGTTATTTGGACGCATAGTTTAAGAGATAATGTAAAATAAAAATAATTCAATACTTGGCTGGGCGCGCGAACGACGCTTAAACCCTAACCGTTATAAAATGCTTGAACTATGTCATGTTGCGCACCTCGGACACATGATGACGCGGGTGAAACCGCGGGGCACAGCTAGTTTAAGATACGTCTTAAATATATGCAATATATATTTACACATGACATGTATGTTTGTTATATTAATTAGACAAATGCAGTCAGGTTCATTGTATTTCATAGCAATTCATCCATTCATTACATCCTATTAAAGTGCACTGCTGGAAATAGGCCTCCTCTATATTTACTATAGTTGCTAAGCTTGGCCATCGAGCCAGTTTTTTTTTTATTTTCTAGTTCTTTCTCTCTATCGCCTCTTACGACACAACGGGATAACATTAGGTTGTAGATATTCTTACACCGCAATTACACGGTCTTCTTTATAAAAATTTACTTGTTTGATGATTTCTTATATTTACACGAATACTCGACATTGCATAACCCCTCATGTTCTCAAAAACATAAATCGGTCGACGATTTATGTTTTTGAGAACATATGGTAGCAGTAACTACATAGATATGGTAGCAGTAACGCAGTTGTAAATATTTGATTACATCGTTAATATGCACTTAATGGAAAAACAAAATGCAAACATTTTGTCACTGTCACAACCGATATCTAATTAATTATGGTGAGAATGGTAATAATGCAAATATCGTCAGTACATACCATTCGACGGCGGTAAGTCAGCGACCACGCAATAAACACACGCACCTCTCCCAACAACTGTGAAGCGATTGATTCGTTTAGTGTACTCCCCCCGCGCAGCGACTATCATTAATTTTAAGAGTAACAACAAATCGAAAAAAATGGCGTACATTAATTTTTAATATACTTATTTTAAGGTTTGTTTTCATATAGCCACAAAAGGTAGCTAGGAATTTATTCACCGTTGGGGACACAGTACAAACTATTTTTTTATTTTATTACACGTTTTAGGTAAAAAATATCTATCGTAATTGTAATAAGGTCCAAAACGTATATTTTTGATAATGACCGGGGAAGGACCACCGTCTCACAAAATACAAGCTCAATGCTTCTGTGTTTCTTATGATGAGTATAGAGAACCGAAGACCCTTTTTACTGGAAATTAAGGATTCGATATTAGTCCCCATAGGAGACAATTCATCTGCATTATGATTCTTAATGGAAGACAGACGTAAATGTATACGGGCTACAGTATCCACATCCAGTACGCACATCGCGGCAGAACTCCCGATACCATCCACACCATCTGGATGATTGGCGGTCCACCACTGTGCGATTTCGACGATGTTTTCTTGCTCGCACGACTTCCTTGTGGAAATCGATTACCATCAGCGATTTTCCGGACCGATACGACTTAGGGACCTTCAAGAAAAGAGCGTACTCCTTTTTAAAAGGCTGGCAACGCATCTGCGATTCCCTCCCTGGTGTTGCAGCTGTTCATGGGCGGCGGTAGTCACTTACCATCAGGTGAGCCGCATGCTCGTTTGCCTCCTCTCCTATATAAAAAAAATACCATCAGGTGGACTGTGTGTTCGTTTGTCATCCTTATTCTATAAAATATACACAGGTAGAAGATTATAATGATGTAAATAATATTGTAGATGTGAGAGAGAATTTAAAAACATTTTTCCTAAGTGCCGACCTCATCTGCCCGGTGTGTGTCGCGAAAGTGAAAATCAAAACTTTTTAGTCAATTTAGCTTCTTAAAAGCTAATACGAATGTTACAAACAATCTACACCGTTCTCAAAGAAGAACCAGTACTGTACTTACTATAATCTTTGCTCACAGGTCTTTTTCACACCATGTTATAATGACATCTTCAACATTACAGCTTAATCTGATATATGTTTCTCTTTATCATATCTCATCTCTGATCTGTCTCCCAGATATTACCTCCTTGGGGGGCGATAATTGATATAGTAGCCACTCTTGGCAGGCGTGTTAGCAACCGCAGTTTTCATAATTTAGAGTTGTTATGAGGGAGAGAGTGTTTAGGCAACTTTGCCGTTTATCAGAAACTTTTCCTTAAGATAATACTTGGGTAAATACGGCTATTTAAAATAAAGTTAAATAATCATCAAATGCTTTAAGTTAGTTTAGTTTAACTAAGAGTTTATTTATATACATTTGCACAATTGCAATTTTTTATTGATTAATTCGAATTGAGGTAAATATATTTAATTGATAGAATCAGGCGTTACTTTGCGGAAATCCATTATAATGGGGTTGTTATAAACTAATTTGCTTAATTCCGCGTAAAGAAAGAAAATGATGTGTCCTGCCCAGTTCCAAGGGGACCTCCCACCCTCCCTCAATCGCGCGCACTATACCCGTCGCCGTTATTCCCAGCACTACCACCCCCAGCACCACCACACTAGGCACGACACACCACTCTCGAAAATACGACACGTATTTCGCCTCTACACGTTTTCTCACAGAATACTAGCGTAAAATAGCAGCTTAACGCCGCTGTGTTTCGTATGGTGAGTGTAGAGAACCGGAGACTCTTTTTACTGGAAATGAGGCATTCCATCTTAGTCCTCACGGGTGACAACGAATCTCCATTTTGATTTGTAATAGAGGATAGATGTAGATGTCTATGGACCGCAGCAACCACTTACCATGGACTGTGTGCTCGTTTGTCACCCTTATCCCATAAAAAATATACATACATACTCTCTAAAAACATTACCCTCCTTCCCGGGTAGTCGGGTAAAAAAATATCACAATTAATTATATTTACAATGGGGTTGTTATAAACTAATTTGCTTAATTCCGCGTAAAGAAAGAAAATGATGTGTCCTGCCCAGTTCCAAGGGGACCTCCCACCCTCCCTCAATCGCGCGCACTATACCCGTCGCCGTTAATCCCAGCACTACTACCCCCAGCACCACCACACTAGGCACGACACACCACTCTCGAAAATATGATACGTGTTTCGCCTCTACACGAGGCATCATCAGGTGAAGTAGACTCTGCGATCAATCACCGCCTGACGTACGCCGATATTTGCTGTGAAATTAACAACAAACTATTGCGAAACGTCCGCCTACCCTACGACCATGCAACCAAACGCTGACCACCGCACCGTGAGGGTGACAAACGACCATGTTGCGAGGCTATATATCATCAAGGAGCAGGCTTAAACATGTTTAAGAGAGGCGAGTTGGAAACATTTGTTTGTTCATTCAGCAGTGCAACATTACCGTTATTATTTTTTAATATCTCTAACTGTTCCAGTACACACAGTCGTAGCCCTTTATTACAAGTATGTAAGACTTTAAAAGAGTGGTCAGTGGCTAGGCTGTGTCCAGTGTCTAAGAGATGTTTAGCAAAATGTGATTTATCGGGGTTACAATTCCTGTACGCGGCTAAATGCTCTTTATAACGTGTTTCGAAGTTGCAACCAGTCTGATCCACGTAAACGGCTTGGCATTCGTCACAAACAATTTTATAAACAATTTTATAAACAAGTTTATAAACACCAGACTTTAGACGAATATCTAACTTGTCTTTATAATTACAGATATTCCTAAGTGAATTGTTTGTTGTGGATGCCACGTACACGCTACTCTGTCGAAGAGTATTAGCTATTTTTTCAGATTTAGAACCTAAGTAGGTCAAACTGCCAACATATCGACGATCACTTTGAGGTTTAACCGCGTACAGAGAATTGCGTACGACAAGTTTTTGTTTCTTTTTTATTACATTGTCAATGATATTCTTTGAATAAACGTTAGAGACCACAATTTGATAAATCAAATTAAGCTCTTCTAAATAATTTTCTTTACTTAATGGCACAGTAAACAAACGATTAATATAACAATAAAAAGCGGCTAATTTATGTTGCCACGGATGACATGATGATGCAGGAATGACCGTGTCGGTATGAGTTGGCTTTCGATAAATTTGAAATTCATGTAATGACTCTTTCCTTGTTATTATTAAGTCGAACTACACTCACCTACGAAACACAGCGGCGTTAAGCTGCTATTTTACGCTAGTATTCTTGATGGATACTAACATATGAGATGTCGTTAGATTCGTCTCTTTGGGAGTGACATAGGCCATATAATATTTATATATTGCCTCTACAAACACAAGAAATGAAGGAAAAGTTTTTTTTCAGTAAACTTTAAAACGAAGTCGGAGTTTTTAATTACCGTTTAACCGCTTGTTGACTAGGTACACTCCGTCAATATTTATCCTCTCCCTTATACAAAGAGAAGACATGAAAGAAATGAGACGCGACGTCAACTTTAATATACGATTGTTCCATGACCTAAACCGAATAATATTAAATTCTGGAAAAATGATGAAATTCTATGCGCAAACATAAATTCCTATGTCAAGAAAGTAGCTGCATCAATCATCTAAATACATTGGACAAACAAGAACGCAGTAAATCTTTAAAAAGATTTATAACGGACCCATTGTTTTCCTATCGAAGTAACCTAGTTTCTAGGTTAAAATATGTTTTAACGCTAGAAAAGCTAATAAAACATCGACGTCACAAAATTTTAAGATATTTTAATATTGTCATTTTTATAAAGACATTTCTTTTAAAGCGTTGGCTCATATGGGTAGTATGCGGTAGTTTCGGTTTAACTGGTGCAACGTAGTTTTTGAGGTACTAAGTTAATAATTAAGCCTTAGAGGTAATTGAGACATACATAAAACGGTGTCAACAACAAAAAAAAAAGCCTATATAGTATTTGAGTTTTAATTATATATTCATTAAAAAACTAATCGGTACTATTCAAAAGCATGAACTACAAATCTATACAGCCCACATCATCATCATCATTCATCATTACAGCCCTTCACAAGTTCACTGCTGAACATAGGCCTCCCCCAAAGAATGCCACAAAGCACGGTCCTGAGCCACCTGCATCCATCGACTTCCTGCATATCTTACCAGGTCGTCACTCCATCTAGTGGGGGGACACCCTACACTTCGCCTGCCGGTACGAGGCTGCCACTCGAGAACCTTTCTTCCCCATCGGTTGTCGGTTCTTCGAGCTATATGGCCGGCCCATTGCCACTTCAGCTTACTAATCCGTTGGGCTATGTCGGTCACTCTGGTTCTACTGCGGATATCCTCATTTCTGAGTTTATCACGCAGAGAAACTCCGAGCATAGCCCTCTCCATAGCTCGCTGAGCGACCTTGAGCTTCCTCATCCGGCCGGCAGTGAAGGATCACGTCTCAGTTCCGTATGTCATTACTGGCAACACGCACTGGGTGTACAGTCCCGTTTTCAAGTTTTGAGGTATACCTGACGAGAAGATGTGCCGTAATTTCCCGGACGCTGCCCAACCGAGTTGAATCCGTCGATTGACCTCTCGGTCGAAGTTGGACTTACCTAGTCGGACTATTTGTCCCAGGTAAACATACTCATCAAAAACTTCGAGCTTAGTGTTCCCAACAACTACCGGCATAGGTGTGACATGGACATTAAACATGATCTTTGTTTTGTCCATGTTCATCTTAAGACCTATCCGTTGGGAAACACTATTGAGGTCATTGAGCATAGTGCTTAGGTCCTCTAGCGATTCTGCCATAAGGACTATATCGTCAGCAAATCGAAGGTGAGTGATGTATTCGCCATTGATGTTGATACCGTATCCTTTCCAGTCCAGAAGCTTGAAAACATCTTCCAATGCAGCGGTAAAGAGTTTCGGGGATATGACGTCACCCTGTCTTACACCTCTCTGCAATTGGATAGGTTTCGTACTCTGGTTCTGTACTTGGATAGCCATCGTAGCCCTACTGTACAAGCACTTCCACACTTCGATATACCGACAGTCAACTTGGCATCGCTGAAGGGACTGCAGCACCGCCCAAATTTCGACGGAATCAAAGGCTTTCTCATAGTTCACATACGCCAGACATAGTGGCAAATTGTACTCTTCGGACTTCTGTACAATTTGCCGAAGGGTATGTATGTGGTCTATGGTGCTAAAGCCCTTTCGGAAACCGGCTTGTTCGGGAGGCTGGAAGTCGTCAAGTCTGCGCGCAAGACGATTCGTAATGACTCTCGAAAACAGCACGTAGACGCGGCTCAGAAGGGAAATCGGTATGTAGTTCTTCAAGAGAGCGTTGTCGCCTTTCTTGAAGAACAAGACCACCGCACTTCTGCTCCACGCCTCCGGTGTAATGCCACCATAGAGGACGGAATTAAAGAGCTTCTGAAGGACTTCAAGTATCGGTTTTCCACCCGATTTCAGAAGCTCTGCTGTAATTCCATCCTCGCCTGGGGCCTTTCCGTTTTTAAGGTGCTGGAGAGCCATTCTAATCTCGCTCAGACTGACGTCCGGGATATCATCGGAATAATGTCGGATAAGACTCGCTCTTGGATCGTTACTCACACTTGCGTGCGGCTCCAACGATGACGTGTACAGCTGCCCATAGAACCTCTCAATCTCACTCAAAATCTCAGGTGCCCCGGAAACGATGCTGCCACATTCGGTCTTCAGCTTTGACAGTTGGCTCTGTCTGGCAGACAGATCTCTGGCAAAGACTTTGGACTCTTGTTTCCGCTCGATCGCTTCTTCAATACGAGCTGTATTGAAGTTGCGTAAGTCCCGCCGCATGCATTTGGAGATCTGTCTGTTCAGTTACCTGTATGCTGTCAAATCTGTTGAAGAATGTAGCTTCATCTCCCGTCTAACAGCCATGAGATTAAGAGTGTGATCGGAGAGTTTTTGTGTTCTTCTGCGGCGGGTCTTGCAGAACTTAGCTCCGACCGCATGGACAGTTTCCACGAGCTTGTCATTCAAATTGTCCACTTCATTGCAGTCTTCTAGGCACTGAAAACGATTTTGTAACTCGAGCTGAAATTTTAAAATAGTAAAAATTAATTATTTACTATTTTAAATTCAGTTTTATTTTGCGTGACTTTGTTCTCAGTCTCAAAATAAGGCACTACGCTAATGCTAATGCGGCTTTTTGTATTAATTCGGTTCACAAATGCTTATTATTTAAAAATATTCATGCAAATGTATCACTTTATTCAGTAAAAAGTTCCCAGTACATTTTATATTTTCTAAGACAAGCATCTGCCTTAAGAAAGTTAAGTAAAAAGAATATATAATAAGGGTGACAAACGAGCACACCTAAAGTGAACGCTGTGGTCCCCTATACGAAATATAGCAGCACTTAACTGCTAGTTTAAGCTGCTATTACTATAAATGGTGAAACAAGAGTTGCAGACCCTGGCCATGATGAGGTATTCTTAACAAATCTTCGTACTTTATACGTGTAGATAGTGATGTATGGACAACAGGGTTCACCGCATCCACCATAGCTTCTGACGCCGCAAGGTCTGCAATACACTTTTTGCTAAATACAAATTCGTCCGTTCTCTCCGCAACTCTCTTCCTGCTGCATATAAATGATCTGCTCATTCCCGATGTCTATGGGTATGCAGACGACAACACAGTTGTGGAGAGATACCAACCAAGTGCCCGGGCCAGTCGGGATCAAATCCAGTCAGAAAGAGAGGCTATGGTTGAGCGTGTGAGTCTCACACTACAGGCAGTCTCCGAATGGGGCAATGCCAATCTCGTAAGATTTAACGCCTCCAAAACCCAAGCGTGTCTTTTTACCGCTAAAAGGAGCCCGCTCACCTTGGCTCCTACTTTCTGGAATGTATTCTTGGAGTACACTGACCGCTTTCAGTTGTTAGGGATTGAATTTTCTCCGAACCTAAACTATGGGTGGTTCATTGAGTCCGGAGCCAAAGCAGCCGCAAGGAAACTTGTTGTCCTTGCAAGGGTGCGGCGGTACTTCACGCCGGGGCAGCTTCTTACCTTATATAAAGCGCAAGTCCGGTCGTGCATGGAGTACTGCTGTCACATATGGGCTAGTGCTGCAAAATGCCACCTGGCAGCATTGGACTCAGTGGAGAGACGTGCTAAGAGGCTCATTGGTGACCTTGATTTGGTTGAAACCAATCTTGTCAGCCTCGAGCACAGGCGCAGAGTAGCTAGTCTCTCGGTATTCTATAGGGTGCATTTCGGTGAGTGTGCGCAGGAATTACACGCCTTAATTACTCCCTCTCCTTTCCACCATCGGACAACCAGACGGTCGGCGGGTCTTCATCCCTTTGTTGTCGATATTCCACGCATTAGAACCAAACGGTTTGCTTCGTCTTTTGTAATGCGTACAGCAAAGGAGTGGAATAATTTGCCGACGTCTATCTTTCCGTCCGAATACAATCTAGGCGTCTTCAAGGCAAGAGTGAATAGGCTTTTGTTACGATAAGACAGTGCAATTTACCATCTAAGGCTGCATCACTACTTACCACCAGGTGGGATCGTGGTCAAGCACTGACTATATACAAATTCTAATCCTCAATTTTAATTTAAAAGGAAATATAAACCTTATTAAGTTATTAAGTTTTATGATAGACTAGCTGTTCCCCGCGACTTCGCCCGCGTGTTATTTGGAGTTTTAATTTTTTTGCGCGGAACCTTAATTATTTTTCTAAAATAAAAGTAGCCTAAGTTACTCCTTGTGACATCAGCTATCTGCCTGTGAAAGTCCTATCAAAATCGGTCCAGCCGTTTCGGAGATTAGCCGGAACAAACAGACAGACAGACGGACAGACAGACAGACAAAAACTTTAAAAATTTTATTTTTGTTATTACTACCGTATATACTTTCATATGCAATTAGTAAAAAGCTGTAATTTTAACATTACAATCAGACACTTCAATTTTATTTATTTGTATAGATAATGTATTTTAATCTTTTATGTACGTATTACGCAATAGATTTATCTATTCTTATTGCGTAATACGTACATAAAAGATTTAAATACATTATCTATACAAATAAATAAAATTGAAGTGTCTGTTTGTAATATTAAAATTACAGCTTTTTACTAAATGCATATGAAAACATATACGATTCTTAAAACAAAAATACAATTTTAAAATTTTTATCTGTCTGTCTGTTTGTTCCCGCTAATCTCCGAAACGGCTGGACCGATTTCGACGGGACTTTCACTGTCAGATAGCTGCTGTTTAGAGTAGTAACTTAAGCTACTTATATTTTAGAAAAAGAATTAGGGTTCCACGCAAAATAATTAAAACCATAAATTACACGTGGGCGAAGTCGCGGTGAACAGCTAATATTATACCGTATATCGAGCTCAAACCACAAATAAAAAGTGTTTTTATTTTTTATTTATGCATGCCTTAAGCGCAAGCGCTTAAGTATGTTCTACTAGCGCCTAAAATCAAGAAACCAACGTTTTGTCGCGTGTAATCGTATCTAATAATCATATTGAACATATATGTAAATTATATAAAAAGCACATTGTCAGAAAGATAAATTATTGTTGAACTTATTTTTAAAATATTATTTGTGTTTGATGCTATTATTTCTCTTTTCACATATATGGCATATGAAAACAAATCTTAGCACGTATTAATGAGTAACTGGTTGAATTGAAATGCTAACGGTTGCACAGACACCCACAATATTCAAATTGAATTGTGAACATCGCGTCATTCTTTTGCGAATTTGACGGAAAATTTATTCCCCGGCACGCGTCCGGTAAACCCGCAGCAGAAATTAGTAATTTATTCGGTTTAATTTGTAGTAACTGTTAGAATTACACTCAACCCCGTACTGGAATGGCTAGATATAGAAATTATTGTAATACGCAATTACATTTCCATGCGAAGGACATTGGTTTTGCTTTCAAGTAGGTATTTGTCGTGGAAAGTACTATTACCTGTTACGGTACAATCATGTACAGAATATTATAATGTTTTTATATTTTATTTTAAAAGAGTTACCGTTACACTAAGTATCTGTGGCAGCAAGGGCTTAGTGCCCATCTTAAATGACACAGTACGCGAACACCACCAAGCTCTTGGTAAATCAGCACCTGAAACTGCAGTTAATACTTTCATTGGTGCCGGCAGGGATCTATCTTTTTGTTCTTTTTATGAAACATTATTCCCACTCCTTTTTTCTTCTTGTGGAGGTAGTAAACAATAATATAAGACTCAGAAAAATTATTTATAAGACAAACAAATACTTGTTCCGAGCGTGGCATTGGAACCCGCGTCGCAGATTGAACCCGGGTTGTTTGCGTACAGTGAAATCTACGGCGAGCGCTTAGAAGGAGTGGTCTAAGAAATTATTCTTTCTTTTTTTCCTTTTCATCATCCTGTAAAAGTTCACTGCTGAGTATGACCCCCCCACCCCCGGATAGAGAGTTGTGTCATGATTGTCTTCACGCTAATCCCAGTCTCATCAATAGCATCATCTATCGGATGCCATATAATTATTTCCCAGAATGTCCCATTGTCTCCTATAACGACACCCACGGGAAAAAGGATTGATGGATTTTCTTGAGAGCACAATAAATGATATTACTGTAAATTGTTAAAATTAAATTAATTATTCTCTTGTCGATTTAAATTACAGTTTTTCTGCCAAATAGGAAAATATGAAGGTCCGTTTATTAACTATTTCTAGCAATTGTTAAACCATCCTGTAACGTTTTTAAACGTGGTAGAGCCATGCTGCAGCTATATTAGTAGTATAGTTGTAGCATGAATCGGTTCTACCGGGGAAGGACCACGCTCTCCCAGAATACCAGCGTAAAATAGCAGCTTAACACTGCTGTGTTTCGTATGGTGAGTGTAGAGAACCGGAGACCCTTTTTACTGGAAAAGAGGCATTCCATCTTAGTCCTCACGGGTACAACGCATCTGCATTTTGATTCGCAAACGAGGAAAGATTTAGATGTCTATGGGCCACAGCAACCACTTACCATCAGGTGGACTGTGTGCTCGTTTGTCACCCTATCCTATAAAAAAAAAACGTAAGTCCGCCAATACGTATTCAAAACGGGGTGGACACTAAAAATCGTCTTAGAAATTAAAGAAATCGTACATTACTATAGTTCTTAAAGAGTCCACTACTGATCATAAACCTCCTGTTAAGATTTATTATAACCCATATTTTGCAAAAGAAAAAAAAATTGAGAGTATTTTCCGGCTGGGTTAGTCAAGTTGACTTTCTATAATCGTTGACGCCAATAGAAAACTATAAAATGAATGCGTCATATAATATGTCATTCCCTTTCATTTTAATGCTTCTATATGCTTTGACTATTATAAAACGTCAACTTGGCTAACCCCGCTGAACCAATCCATCGACTCTGAATATCTCATCAGCTCACTATAAAACATTATTCAGATTAATGTTTTATCAACTGATTTTAATGTATCACAGAGGAAAACGATTACTTTTAAAACTGTTCTATGTTGATTTAGTCGTCGTTTACCGAAGGTTAATCCGTTGTTTTATTGCTATTAGATTTATGATTCAATCGGGTAAAACCTTTGTGTTTCACGTCCGAGAGGACATTGCGCGTTTCAAAAGAAACATCTATTCCGTAACATTACATGCGCTGTGTGCTTTAGTAGGACTGCAGAAAATAGTTACTACAATCGCGTCCTTGCATTTAATTCCCCTGCAGTTGATGAAGTCAGACTTTTTACTAACTCTCTCGATTTTAAACTCAAACAGCCACTAACCTATTTACTAATTTGTTTAAAAACTAAATCGAACGCTTTTGAATCTGTTTTATATCCATGGTAGTCGATGAAGTCAGACGTTATTTCATTAACTGTTCTCGATACACAAATAACTAACCTATTTTCTAATCTCATTTTCAAAATATAATAAAATTTAAATATTTATCTCATATAGTATTATTGAATAATATTAAAATGGCGCGAACTTATAAATATTAATGCATGTGTAATAAACGCTCGTTAGTATTGTAATATTAATACTCGTAATATGAATACAATTTCACTATTTAGTGTTGTAGTAGTGTAGTGTTAATAAATTTCAATCATTGACCTCTTTCAGATCAATATTACGGAAGGGCATTTCTGCGACTGACGAATATCTCGAGTCATTGCCGCCTATAATTTTACAAGATGGGCTTAAGAAGAAGTTGTAGTAAGTATTTTTTTTAAATAAAATATTAATAATACCATACCATAAAATATTAATAAATGGTTTGTGTCACGACAGTAGACGAATGGCGGATCCGAACCCACGACCCTTGAATTCACACTGACTGCCTCGTTGGTCTAGTGGTTGTAGTAGTGCGACTGCTGATCATGAGGTCCCGGGTTCGAATCCCGGGTCGGGCAAAAAAATCAGTTAGGTATTGAGTTTTTAAAAAATTCTCAGTAGCTGCCCAGAGTCAGGAAGTTGACGGTGTCTCACCCCCGTGCCTCGGAAAGCACGTTGGTCCTGCGCCTGATCTCTCTCCGGTCGTGTCGGCTTACCGTCCCATCGGACTTTGAGAGTGAGGGAATAGAGAGTGCACCTGTGCTTGCGTATACACTTAGGCACTATAATCCTGTCCTGCGCCGATGACTAGTCTCCGTTGAGATTGGCCGCCGTGACCGAAATTCGGTCTGGAGGACATTATTATTATTATTGTTATTAGGCTACTGTCGCTTCATTCAGTATGACTATAATTTTCTCTTATAGATAATCTGTTATCGTTTGCCGGTGTAAGAGAACTCATCACCTCATTTCCCCTCGCGGATGTCGTAAAAGGCGACTTTGGGAGTGCCGGGTTGTTCGACCATCGCTGGCACCAATGAAATTGTTAATTGCAACTTTAAGTGCTGATTTACAATATCATGTTTGACCTTAAACATCATAAAGAACGTTTTAATTATTTAATCCGTAAACATTTCACAAATGTGTCATAAAATTAGTAGATTTAAGTACTACGAGTATATACTATATGCAACAAAATCCACAAACTGTAGCTGTAGCGAATCTAGTTTTCATGTGATTGTATATTATTATCATATTATTATCTATTTCTTTTTTTTAATTCACTTCACTAAATATCTATGTCAATTGCGGTTTCATGTAAGAGTCTGAACACGTGGCATGTAGTCCTCGCAGTGTTGAGTTATATTTTTGTCTCAGTGTTGTGTGTCATCCGTTGGTGATCCAAATCAAGAGGGAGAAACCCTGCACGACTAAGATATAAAATGTTTCGAGGACATGTGAAGTCTGAAAAACAACGCGCACTGGAGTAGCAGGACATGGTTACAGTTATAGGATCCTCTCAGAATGAGTGGAGGTCTGTGCCCAAAAGACGGACGTACATAGGCTGTAACTTTTATTTTATAGAATAAGGTAGGAAAACGAGAACACTGTAATGATGGAAAGTGGATGCTGTGGTCCATAGACATCTACATCTATCCTCGATTAAGAATCAAAATGTAGAGTGCTGTCACCCCTGAGAACTAAAATGAACTGTCTCGTTTCCGGTGAAAAGGGTCTCTAAAAATCTATTTGATTATGCAATTTTACGTCGTTTCTAACTCTTTTTCGTTTTATTATTTGCATGTGTCTAAAATTGTGTCAACCTATCTTAAATTATTTTCCTGAGGCAATTGCGTGATTGTTTGTTAGCCTATTCGGTACAATTTTCTTTCTTTTCTTTTCTTTCTTTTTTTTCTTTCTTTTTTTAATAAACGTTACCCCCACACTAGGATTTTCTCCTGTATCGTGGAGGCAGTTTACAAACACAAATTTCACAAGGACCAACACCCAGACCCGGAACAATTATTTGTAGGCCATACAAATACTTGTTCCGTGCGGGATTCGAACCCGCGTCCCCCAGCGCAGCAACTCATTGCTAAGCCACTGCGCCACGGAGCCGTAAAATAACTTCCTGATGAGCTAAACATCTGTAAAACTTGATAACTTCTAAGGCTATAAACATAGCTCAGAACTAGAAATGTGAGAAGAATTGGTCGAAAATTATAAATAATATTTTCATTTTCTTGAAAAAAAAAATTTATTTTTATTCTACTAACCATCGGATCTTAAACGACTGGTATTAACAACAACCTTACTGTTTATTTACTGCTACTACGTGATCTGACTCAACAAGTTGGATGGGATAAGACGGATAAATACTGTGATATTACAACATAACATATCGCAGATTATAGATTATTTACACTGTGGTAGGACTTATTTTCTGTCTAGGTGTCCATACCACCACCACCATAGGTACCACCCTTTCTTACTCACTTATTTTTCAGCCCAGAGACAATCACAATACCACCGGACTCAAAGAACAACAATTCATAGTTTATGTGTTTGTACAAATGTTTGCTCCGGAACTTCTTCTCCGGAGAAAACATTTGTCCAACAGTCCAACTTTAATGCTGTGGCTTAATAGTCAGGTACTATGAACACTAAATATTGTTATCTGCCGACTTCCAAAAAGGAGACGGTACTCAATTGGACTGTATGTTTTTTTTATGTGTGTTACTTCATAACTTTTTACTGGGTGAACCGATTTCGATGATTCTTTTTTTATTTGAAAGCTGGTACTTCAAATGTGGTCCTACATGAATTTGATCAAGGTCAGAGCAATAGTTTTTGAATTATTCTTACAACACCCAGACCCGGAACAATTATTTGTAGGCCATACAAATACTTGTTCCGTGCGGGATTCGAACCCGCGTCCCCCAGCGCAGCAACTCATTGCTAAGCCACTGCGCCACGGAGCCGTAAAATAACTTCCTGATGAGCTAAACATCTGTAAAACTTGATAACTTCTAAGGCTATAAACATAGCTCAGAACTAGAAATGTGAGAAGAATTGGTCGAAAATTATAAATAATATTTTCATTTTCTTGAAAAAAAAAATTTATTTTTATTCTACTAACCATCGGATCTTAAACGACTGGTATTAACAACAACCTTACTGTTTATTTACTGCTACTACGTGATCTGACTCAACAAGTTGGATGGGATAAGACGGATAAATACTGTGATATTACAACATAACATATCGCAGATTATAGATTATTTACACTGTGGTAGGACTTATTTTCTGTCTAGGTGTCCATACCACCACCACCATAGGTACCACCCTTTCTTACTCACTTATTTTTCAGCCCAGAGACAATCACAATACCACCGGACTCAAAGAACAACAATTCATAGTTTATGTGTTTGTACAAATGTTTGCTCCGGAACTTCTTCTCCGGAGAAAACATTTGTCCAACAGTCCAACTTTAATGCTGTGGCTTAATAGTCAGGTACTATGAACACTAAATATTGTTATCTGCCGACTTCCAAAAAGGAGACGGTACTCAATTGGACTGTATGTTTTTTTTATGTGTGTTACTTCATAACTTTTTACTGGGTGAACCGATTTCGATGATTCTTTTTTTATTTGAAAGCTGGTACTTCAAATGTGGTCCTACATGAATTTGATCAAGGTCAGAGCAATAGTTTTTGAATTATTCTTAAATAACTTATATTGAAGTCGGCTGTACAAAATTTTTAATTTTAAATTATTATAGAACGAAGTTCCTTATCGGACGGTACGAATTTGGCGGGGCTAAGCGAGATAAAGTGTAAGATTTTTCCGTCACGACCCCTTCTGGCGTAGTGTACGTATGGACTCGTGGACTTGGCGGCTATAAGGAAGCGAGATGGAATAATATCGTTCTCCCTTGCACTTTTCTTATCTTGCCATAAAAGAAATATTATTTTATATTAAATGGCGCTTCATTTCAACAGACGCTAATAATTCATTTATTTGTATTTGTTAATCAATAATATAATACGTTTATCAACAACAATATACTATGTAAGGAACTTCGTTTCAAACGAGTGTTTCACAACACTCACGCATGTTTTTTTATGGAATAAGGGTGACATCGAGGACACAGTTCACATGACGGTAAGTGAATTCTGTGGCTTATAGAATTCTATATTTATCCTCCATTAAAATCAAAATGCAGGTGCATTGCCACCCCTGAGTACTAAGACAGAATGCCTCGATTCGACTAAAAAGGGTCTCCGGTTCTCTACACTCACCATACGTAACACGGATCAAAGCATTGAGGTGCTATTTTACACTGCTATTCCGAGACCGTGGCCCTTCCCCGGTCGAGCCGACTCATTCGTGCTACGTGGTACGCACGACACGCTGATGATATATCCTATTATGCAAAACTTGAAATCCGTGTGGTCGCGGCGTATTGATATCCATTAACCCACTTCGTCCGTCGTGTTTTAAAAGGCGACTAATAGGAAATGCCAGAAATACCTTATGGCTTCGGATAGAGGTCGGTAGACAGGCGTAATTCATTCGTTTCTAATGACCCGATCATTGAAGTATTGATTCATCTTACGTACCGGGTCATTCGGGTCAATCATTGAAATGGATTATTTCGAGATTCAGTACACTGATATTTGTTAGACCCGCTCAATAATGTCGGTCATCGGACATTACTATACTCTTTGGTCTTACGTCCTGTCAATCGTTTCATCAGGAAAGTTCAAAAAGTGTAATTGCAATCATCAATACTTTGATGCGATCCGGGTCATATGAAAGAATCATTCAGGATTGACACATGTCTAGATGGCGCTACAAGCATCTCGTCAAACGTATAATATCCAGACCGGACACGGCGAGCTGAGTATATTAAAATATACAAAATTTGACCTGCTCGAAATTAAAAAAAAACAATAAACAAAGTTTCTATAAAAGGGGTTATTATAATATCAAGGAGTTTATGGACGATAATAACCCCTGGGAATGAGGTGATTGCTACCAAGCTATTTCTAATTTGTTTTGTGGTTAATTGTGTAACATGCATGATTGTAAGCTGGTATTTAAAAAAAGTCCCGCAGGGTTTCTTGCTGGTCCCAAGACCGAGGCTTTTTTCGAAGCAGTGGATTAAACAAAAGAGTGACTTTCAATAAGTATTATTTATAATCTATTTTGAATAAAAAACTTTCTGTTTCTGTTTCTGGGACGAAGGTATGAGACATATTGTACTGCGGTCGTTAATCTGCCTGCTTAACAACGTTTAAGGCATATCTTCCCTGCCTGAGAAGTCCATGTCCATATTAGACTTTAAGAGATAATATCATCCATCTACTTTTTTAGAGGATAAGAGTGACAAACAAGCATACAGTCCACCTGATGGTAAGTGGTTGCTGTGGTCAATAGACGTCTACGTCTATCCTCATATATGAACATTTCGATTGTTTAACTATTGTGTCTTTTTCGCAGACAGGGAAGTTGTTAAGTAGCCAAGTAATTAACTGAACTTGAAGTTAATTTTAAGTAAAGTTTACACATTATCAACAATTAGTAGTATTTGTTGATCTCTTAATTTTTTTTATTGAATAAGGATGACAAACGACCATACAATCCACCTGATGGTAAGTGGATACTGTGGCCTTTAGACATCTACACCTCAGTTAAGATTCAATATGCAGATGCGTCATCCATCCCTAACAGCACAGAAGTCCACTACTAAACAGACGCCTTCCCCATAAATTGCCTCATAAAGGGGATTTATCCACAATTGCAACCCTTCGCAGGCGGGTTGGCAACAACAGTCTTCACTATCGCATATCGTCCAGCGGGTGGCGTAAGACGGCAGAGGGAAACTGAAACAGGTAATCGGGATCAAATCCAATCAAACGAGAGGCTACGTTTGACCGTGTGAATCTCACACTACAGGTAGTCTCCGAATGGGGCGATCCATCCATCGATGCCAATTTCTAGAAATTCAACGCCTCCAAAACACACGCGTGTCTTTTCACCGCTAAAAGGAGCCCAATCACCCTGGCTCCTACTTTCCGGAATGTATCCTTAGAGTACACTGACCGCCTTCAGTTGTTAGGCGTTGAATTGTTTCCAAATCTCAACTATGGGTGGTTCATTGAGTCTTGAAACTCGGTGGCCTTGCAAGGGTGCGGCGGTACTTCACACCGGGACAGCTTCTTACCATATATAAAGCGCAAGTCCGGTCGTGCATGGAGTACTGCTGTCACATATGGGCTGGTGCTGCAAAATGCCACCTGGCAGCGTTGGACTCAGTGGAGAGACGTGCTAAGAGGCTCATTGGTGACCTTGATTTGGTTGAAACCAATCTTGTCAGCCTCGAGCACAGGCGCAGAGTAGCCAGTCTCTCGGTATTCTATAGGATGCATTTCGGTGGGTGTGCGCAGGAATTAGTAATAAGTACAATATATAAAAATACTTTTACGAATTTTATCGCGTTTAGTTTACTTATTTTTGTTATTTTTAATAATTCCCGACGTTTCGGGTGCTTTCCAGCACCCATGGTCACGGGGGACTGAGGTGATTGACGTCCCGATGTCAGAGTTAACCCAGAGTACCTTCAGCTTTTATTAATTATTAATTTTGGTCCGATCTACGCATAGTGAACTTACTGTGTCTTGAAGTCGAAGCGATAAAATCCGTAAAAGTAGTTTTTATTCAATGTGCAGTGTTCGCGTAAATATAAGAAATCATTATACAATATATAAGTTAAGTCTGGTTCAGAAACAGACTTCACATTAATCTATCATTAACTTTGAAAGTGATTCATTAGGTTATTTCAGTAAAAGGTATTTAGCTGTATGCGATATAAAATTAAAATTAATACTCCACGCTAGTTAATCGGTAGGTTTTCCGCTCACCTCTATTTTGTCAACAAAAATCCAATTTTACTAAGTGCCTCTCTATAATGTACGTGTAACTTGCTTTTACTTAAATAACTTTAGTTTGGGAGTTCTTGCTCAGGCGAAAATAAGAATCATACAAACAAACCTATTAGCTGACACTTATGATATTATAAGTGAAGTTTCCATATTATAAATCATAACCTTGTGACATGACGATCAGAGTTTATAGCTTATACCTTTAACTCTAGGCTCTAATTCCTAATATAAAATCTAATAAATTCTCATATATACTGTATGTGTATATATACGAGGGCCGTTCAATGTAGGTATTCTCGGTATTAGGATGATTTGCTAATAATAATAATAAATTTTCACAGTGGTAGAGCCACGCGGCAGTTTTTGCTGCCGCATGGATGGGCCGGCTCGAACCGGGGTGGTACCACGACCTCACAGAAAACCAGCGTGAAGTAGAGGTTTACCTCTGCGTTTCGCTTGGTGAGTGCAGGTGGCGGAGGCCCTTTTTACTGGAAATGAGGCATTCCATCTTAGTCCTCACGGGTGACAACGCATCTACATTTTCAGTTGTAATAGAGGATAGATGTAGATGTCTATGGGCCGCAGTAACCACTTACCATCAGGTGGACTGTGTGCTCGTTTGTCACCCTTATCCTATATAAAAAAAATGTGGGTAATTTAAAAAGTCATTAGCTAACGACACTAACTGAGGGTATAAACCTGAAATTTCGTCTTGATAACTTCATTACATCTTAAGTAACCTTCAGTCATAGACGACGGGAATGACTGACTCGATAATGTTGATTTTTTTTAAAATTATTATTATAAAATCAGCAATATCTCCATAATTTTTTTTCTTTTTTACTCACTATGTATTTATGTGTGGTAGGTTAGGTGCAACAAGTGTAGCGTCGTAATAGTTGTACTGGTTGTTGCATATTCATCCGTACGTTACTCACTAGAGGGCGCACTGAAAACCAGCTTCGTGGATAATATAACGAAAAAATGATGTGTAGCCCTTTTATACCAAACCCGCACACAATAAAGCTTTGATTGTATTGATTTATTTAGGTTTTAGTTTTCTTTTGGCATATAGTTGTAAGTTTTTTAGTGTATAATATCTTTTGTAACGTGAGTGTTGGTGTTTGATGTAATAAATAATTTTTCTTTCTTTCTTTCAAAAAAATCGAACAAAGTGCGGTAAATAAATTAATACCTAAACAAGGAAAAATTCAAAAAAACATCCATGAAGAAATGATGGCCGTTTACCAAGACTGCTCCTTTAATGTCAACCGTACAGAAGTGGTCAAGTGAATTCAAAAGAGGCAGGGAAAGCATCGAAGATGACCCTCGTATGGGTGGGCCAATCACAGCGGCTACAGAAGAAAATGCGAAAATTAATGAAAAACTTGCACTACTCGTAGAAGATGCAGTAGTAAGAATTAAGATATTAGCAGAAATGACTAACCTGTCCGTCCGCATGACTATCTCAACCTCACAAAAGTCAGTGCAAGATGGGTGCCGAATGCTCACTGTGTTTCAAAAGCAGGCGCGGGTTGATTGTTGTGTGGAGTTTTAGAGCAGTGTGGTGACGACCCAACAAGTGTTTTCGATAGGGTTATATATATATATATATATATATATATACACATATACATCCCGCACGGAACAAGTATTTGTATGGCCTACAAATAATTGTTCCGGTTCTGGATGTTTGTCCTTGTGCAATTTGTGTTTGTAAACTGCCCCCCAGACCCCCCCCCCCCCCCCCAAGAAGTTCAAAGTCACTCCATCGGCCGGTAAGATCATGGTCATAGTGTTTTGAGATTCCAAAGAGGAATACTATTGATCGAGTCAACAAAAAAGGTGAAACCATCAACGCACACAAATACTCAGCCACTTTACGGCGTTTGAGAGAAGCAATAAAAGAAAAGAGAAGATGAAAGCTGTCCAAAGGAGTGCTGCTTCTTCATGACAATGCACCGGTTTACACGGCACTGCTCGCCAAGGCTACCTTTTATACCCAAACTTAAAAATGACCTTCGGGAATAGCGATTTGCTAACGATAATGAGCTCAAGTCCAGATAAACGAGCATTTTTCAAGACAAGACGAAGAATATTTTTTCAAGGGAATTGTAAAGCTTTTTTACGAACAACTTAATGTATTGGGTTTTTAATTATATGATATGAATAAATTATATGAAAGTTTTGTATCTTTGATTAATCTAATGTGGGTAGGTCAGAAACATTTGGACCTTACCTAAAACGTCTCACTGCTGGGTACATGCGTCCTCTCACTTCACGGCAATGTAGTGTCCGCCGCGCTGTCCCAAAGCGTGTTGGCGGATTTGACACGTCTTTGAACTTTTTTATTTCTCAAACATGCAGATTTCCTCAAGATATTTTCCTTCACCGCCAAGCACGTTGTAAATGTAATGGCACGTGGACACCTCTCTTACGCCTATGTGTTATGACACGTAGTACCGTTCACTGATAGTTTCTCTCGGTTCTCATCGGTCGGCTAGGCGTATTTGTTGCGCGCCGAGCAGTGTTGAATTATTTTTATTTTTCATTATCTCTTAAACTACGCGTGCAAATATTATGCTGCAAGTAACAAAGTTTATCTCTGAAACTGAGTAAATGAAAAGCCTCTATAAGTGATAAAAATTTTTAGGTCCCTTCAGATCTCAGATAACCAGGCTTCACTGTATATATAAACTAACTCAATTTTTAAATAGTATGTCTCCTATAATTCTTAGAAAATTCAGTTCGACGTCCTCTCGTAAAAATCAAATTGTTAATGAGAATTAATTAAATGTTAAGCCGTATTAAATCTATTTAACCACAAAAAACGGTATTTAAATCATTTCTTTAGCATTCAAAGATTTTGTTTGCAATTAAAAAAACATACGGCAATTCTTTTCGCAAATAATATTGAAAATGTTCAGTAATTTTATCATAAATAGGCAGCTTACAATAATATGAGTTTGCCTATAAATAGTCCATCCGCAAAATAACTACTTGATCAGCAAGATTCACTATTGGTTAGCAAAGACTATGCTAACCCTTTAAATTACACCCATTATAAAAGTTAAAATTCTGGTGTTGTATTTGGTGCAAGAGCGAGCGAAGCGCGCTCAAGACTTGGGACATCCCGACTCGGACAAGTTAGAAGGCGATGGCGGGGTCGAGTGAGCGAGCAAAGCGAGCAAATATACCCCTCTATCCCATTCTTGGTTATTTTTTATAAACCACCCAGAAATAGGAGCCGCTTAGCGGGGCTCCGTCGACTACACTTTGGTATTACTTCGGCGGAGGGGGACACCCCCATCACTCCCTGTTAAGGCGATTTTTCTCAGAAATCATTCAATAAAATGTTTAATCTTTAACATTTAATATAAAATATACGCACCTCCGGCGGGGGGAATAGATGGGCACAAAATTACATTAGTTGCTTACCCTTTAAGTGCTTATAAAAATTTTATAAACATGAGTCACTCATTGCAGCTTATATAATTAACTAATATGCTGTATTAAAAAATTTACAGCCGTCAGGAATGTCAAAAATTGCCGATTGATTTAATAATGTTTGCTAGCCATGGTTTGCTGACCAATTATCTTTTTATCTTCCTGAATTACATTTCTCTGATGAAAAAAAAAACATAATACTATGCTAACCCTTTAGATAATACCCATTGTTAATTGCTATTAATTTAGGTACAGATTTTTTTATACAGGTAAAGGTGACGATCGAGTGTACAGTCCACCTGGTAGTTGTGAATTTAGTAACTCAGAGACACCTTGAAGATCAATCAATCCTTGAAGAAGAATCAAAACGCAGCCGCCTGAGTCAGGAGACAACGTATCTGCATTTTGATTAGGTGACTCAGAAGCCCTGAGCACTAAGATAAAATGCTTTTTTACTAGTAAAAATGGACTCCGGTTTTCTGTACTAACCGTACGCAAAATAACAACATAATGCTGCTATTTTACTATGGTATTCTGTGATATCGTGGCCTTCGGTGGAGTTGCCTTAATTGTGCTACACCAAATTTAGCTCCAGAGTGGGTGTAACACATAAAAAAATTTCCACGTGCTCGGAGCTAAATAGACCTTTTCATAAACAAACCTGCTTATATGAGAAATCAACAAATAGTAAAATCGCGTCTGATCGAAATACGACTATTTAACTGGTTAAAGTGTTTTAGTATAGGGAAGTCATGTGGTTTACGTTCACTTTCTTTTACTTATTATAAGCCAGTGTTTCACCACAATTCCAACTGGTGGTAAGTTGTGAAGCAGCCTTAGATGGTAAATCGCATATTCTTTGATTTTACCTGTCTTTTTTATAGAATAAGAATGACAAACGAGCACACATTCTTCTTGATGATATGTGGATGCTGTGGCCCATAGATATCTATATCTATCTTCGATTAAGAATCAAAATGCAGATGCCTTGTCACTCCTGAGGATTAAAATAGAATGCCTCATTTCTAGTAAAAAGGATCTCCGGTTCTCTACACTCACCATACGAAACACAGCAGCATTGAGCTGGTGTTTTGCGAGAGCGTGGTCCTTCCGCAGTTGAGCCGACCCATTAGTGTTACAACCATATTATAGCTGCGGCATGGCTTTACCACGTTTATTGACTTAATGAAAACATACACGTAATATTATTAATTGTTTTTTTTTAACATCTTTGGCACGGTACCTTTCTAAAGATGTAAAGTTTTATTCCTCTGCATTTATACCAAATTAGCTGTTCCCCGCAACTTTACCCACGTGTAATATAAGTAGCCTAAGTTACAGCTATCTGCCAGTGAAACTCCTGTCGAAATCGGTCCTACCGTTTCGGAGATTAGCCGGAACAAACAGACAGAAATAGAGACAATAATTTTAAAAATTGTGTTTTTCTTATAAATACCGTATATACTTTTATATGCATTTAGTTTAGTTCGACGGCTCCGTGGCACAGTGGCTTAGCAATGAGTTGTTGCGCCGGGGGCTGCGGATTAGAATCCCGCACGGAACCAATATTTGTATGGCCTACAAATAATTGTTCCGGGTCTGGATATTTGTCCTCATGCAACCTATGTTTGTAATCTGCCTCCACTGTACAGGGGAAAATCCTAGTGTGGGGTAATGTTTTTTTAAATAAAGAAAAAAAGGAGTTTAAAGCTGTTATTTTGACATTACAATCAGCACTTTTTTATTTATTTGTACAGATTTGTATTAGATATTACATTTTAAAGCATGAAATTGTCGTCTTGTCTTCCTTGTGGTTCCACTACGAAAAGGATAATACCAAAAATGCACTCGCTTGTTGTATCCTCTCTATACGCAGCATTAATATTGAGAGCTGTCTATGTGAAAAAAAAAACACGAATCTTGGACAATGCAGGTTTAATTTTAGGCCCTTAGATTATTGATGACTTATTAATAATCTAAGAAGTGGCCATTCCATTGAAACAGAAACTTCATTCTTTAAACACTATTATTTTAAAAATGGTACGACAATTTTTGATGCTGACGTACGTAGGTTATTAATGTAATAATTTCGAAGCAATGTTTAGTTCTTTAATCACCATTTTAGCACCAAGATGGACGCTTCTGTTCTATTTTTTTATTTAAAATTGACAGAACGGAAGAGAGGTGGAATATTACTGTGATGACTTAAGGTACGTCTCGTAATCGCATCGCCTCACTATCCGTTCGGCGGAATAGGTGGTTCAGAGTGCACGACGAACACCGGCTATTACAATATCCTGAGTAAATCATCCATTGATCGCTCAAGATTGAGGATTTGAGGTTAGGCTAAGATTAGGTACGGGTATATCACAGTCGTGGAATTACCAGCTGCAAGCGTCACTGAATTAGTTACCTTTTGTACTGGTTAATAAAGGTTAGAACAAGACGCAAATAGTTTTCCCTTTTTAATTTAGAATCGAGTCGTAAAATGTGGCAATAAGATGGAATCTGGCTGCATTTTTTTATAGTACAGGGGGCTAACGAGCATGCGGCCCAGGAACAACCGCAACACCAGGGAAATTGCAGACTCGTTGTCGGCCTTTTAGAAAGGTGTAAGCTCTTTTCTTGAAGGTCCCTAAGTCGTATCGGTCCTGAAAACAATTCCGGTGGTAAACAATTCCACAGAGAAGTTGACCGAGGAAGAAAACTCCTAGTACAACGCACAGTGGTGGACCGCCAAGCATCCAGATGGTGAGGATGGTATCGTGAATTTTAAATTCGGCGACTGAAAAAACAATTCCTCAGAGCACTCCCCGTAGTAGATTCGATAGAAAATGCAAAGGGATGTAACATCTCTACGCAGTGCCATTGAGTCTAGCCGATCGGAAAGAACTCGGTCGTCGACGATTCGAACCGCTCTGCGCTGGATGCGATCAAGTGAAAGGAGCTAGCAAGAGGGTGCCCCGGCCCAGAGATGAGTACAGTATTCCATACGAGGCCAAGCTTGCGCTTTAAACATGCAAATTTGAATAAGACCAGACTCTGCTTTCACTCCAAATAATAGGTTATTTCAGTTCATTCTCCTTCTACTTCAGTCCGTAAAAGCCCACTGCTGGTTATAGGCCACAGCATAATATATAGGTACTCGTAGCGGCATTTATAGCCTTGTGGTGGTTTTACGTGGTGGAGCCATGTTGTAGCTATATTATGGTTGTAGAACGAATGGGTCGGCTCCGACCGGAAAAGGACCGTACTCTCACAGAATACTAGCGTAAAATAGCAGATCCATGTCGCTGTATTTTGTATGGTGAGTAGAGAACCGAAGACTCTATTATTTGGAAGATGGAATGCCTCGTGCCTTCCATCTTAATCCTCAAGGGTGACAACGCATCTGCTCTTTGATTCTTTTAATCGAGTATGGATGTAGATGTCTATGGGCCACGGCATCCATTTATTATCAGTTGGAATGAGTTCTTCTTTTTACCCTTATTCTATAAAAAGGTGCGTAGTTATGCTTGAGTCTAACGCATACACACCGTCCTTCCCGTAAGTGTGATTACAGCATCACAATGTCGTGTGTATCACATTGTGTTGATTGCCGGAAGGCGAGCATTAGCTGCCCGATATTGATAATAATGACGGCAATCCATTTATCTATTTACTCATGGTTACGTAACTAGCCTGGTTCAGGACTAAGAGTTTGTAGAAAATATCGGAGTACGCGAACAACCCGAATTCGAACCCTGCCGGCACCAATGACATTGTTAATTGCAAGTTTATGTTATAAATTAACAATTGCTCGGTAGTAAAGAATAAAATCGTTAGGAAACCTGCATGTCTGAGGAATTAAATATTTTGAGGGTATCTGAAGTCTGTCAACACGCACAGGAGCATTGCGGTGTTATTACTCCAAAACCTTCTCAAATATGAGATGAGACCTGAGTAACTAGTTAAGTAGGTACTCTCCAAATCGTGTATCTGTTCTGGCCATCAAGAACCACGGCGACAAGTTCTCAATTGTATTGTAGAAACCTTAGGATTGTTAATCAAAAAATGCGACAAGTAGTTTTGACAGTCCTCCCTACATGTTAACCTAACACTATCCAAATAATTTTGAAGATACCTAAACAGGTAAAATCTGAGGATGTAAGATCAGGATTATATGGTGGATGCATTAACACTTCCCAACCAAGCTCTCTCATTTTTTGCTGAGTGGCCAATGATGTGTATGGTCTGGCGCTATCATGATGAAAGACCACTTTCAATAATTTTGCCCGGTCAAAGGTCATAATAAACGATGCCCTTTCAATACCACCATACACACAACATCATCTTGTTGCGTGTTAATCCGGATTTCGCTACAGCCTGTGGAGCATTGTGGAGCACCCTTTGACCATAATCATTTTCGCCCCTTCTTGTTGTAGGTAATGTACTTTTTATAACTGTTAATTCCAGCCGCTCAATTTCATCATCGCACATCGCTAAAAAACTCGCGATACCATCCCTACCATCTGGATGATTGGCGGTCCACCACTGTGCGATTTAGAAGAAGTTTTCTTCGTTGTACAACTTACTTGTGGAATCGATCACCACCAGCGATTTTTCCGGACCGATACGACTCAGGGACCTTAAAGAAAAGAACCTACTCCTTCTTAAAAGGCCGGCAACGCATCTGCAATTCCCCTGGTATTGCAGTTGTTAATGGGCGGCGGTAGTCACTTACCATCAGGTGAGCCGTATGCTCGTTTGCCCCCGCTCCTATAAAAAAAAAAAAACAGTGACCAATCTTTTCAAAAATGGTTCGGTTTTATTATGTTTCACTAGAGAATCGCAAATGAGTACACGATTCCATAGGTTTCTTTCAGAGAGCTCGTGTGGCAACCAAATATCGAACTTTTTTGTATAACCAGACTTTTTCAAATGGGTCAACACTGTTTTGTGATCAATCATCAATTCCTCGGCTATGGTGAAACTAATATGCCAATCTTGCTCTTCTTTTTCAAAAATGGCATCGACTTTATCCGTATGAGAGCGACCAGTGCGAGCTTCATCTTTGGCATCAAAATTCCCGAACTGAAAATGCTTGAACCAACTTTGCGCTACTCTTACTGACACTGCATTAGGTCCATAAACGTCACAATTTTTTTTCGCGGCTTGACTCGCATTTATCCCATTTTGTAATATAACTTAAGAATGTATCGAATCTCTTCGTTAAATTTACTCATTTTGGCGGACAGAAATACAATTGGTAAATGGCGGGAAAGTATATTTTAGTTTTTCTTTTTCTTAATATCTTTATATGTATTGATATTAAAATTAGCCAGATACAAAAAGTAGAACAAAAGATATTTTTCATCGATTTTATACAAACAAAATACGAAGAAACTTTTCCCAGACCTTATACAATTCTGCGGTGAACCTTATAAATTTGGGCTGGTTTGCAGGAACTGAAGACTGTAGACTTTGCTTGCTCAGGAGCGTATAGAAAGGAAAGGAGGAAGCAAGCTTGAAATAGATATTTCCTAAGGTCGCAAATTTCGTTGTTTAGTAGCGTCAGGATCACTACATTGGTCTTAGAAGATAATTTAATATTAAAATTTTTGTACAACCGTTTTCAATATAAATTATTAAGAATAACTCAAACACTATTGGTCGGAACTTAATCTTATTTATGTGGGACTACATGTGATGCACCAGCTTTCAAAAGAAGAAAGAATTATCAAAATCGGTCACCCAGTAAAAATTTATGAGGTAACACACATAAAAAACATACAGTCGAATTGAGTACCGTCTCCTTTTTGAATTCGGTAGAAAAAGGAGATCTTTCGCCTGGCATGATTTTCAGCCCAGGGTACGACCAGTTCTCCGTGTTTGGTTGACAGGCGCCGCTACATAACTGATTATTTATAAAGTATGTTTAGCTTCATTGGGCTAGTGTTCATGAGGTTTCGTGTTCAAATCACGGATTGGACCAAAAATGAGTTATTATTTTTTCTGTGAAGAAATTCTCAGTACCAGCCCGGAGTCAGGCTGTATTCCACCCCCGTACCTCGAGAACCCATTAAAGCCGTTGGTTCTTTGATTGATCGCTCGCGGTTCGTGTCGGATTGCCTTCACATCGGACTACGAGTATGAGAGTGAGGGAATATAAAATGCACTCGTGCATACACTCTGGTTCTACGAGTTAATCATCATCTAATCATGTTCTGCGCAGTCTTAACGGAGACTGGCCACCGTAATTGAAATTCGGTCTAGAGGGTTATTATTTGTAAAGCGTCGCTTATAACTTTTGTGCTCACTGTAGGTTAAATTTTTATATGCTATATAGGTAAATACCATTATTTTTTAAATACCATTATTACCCATAACATTAAAAAGGACTCTTCCAAAATGACTCTAAAGACACTTTCAAAAATACAGATAGCGTACGCATACGAGTATACTGTTCCAGTTATAACGTGATATATGTACGAGTATTAGATGTCAATTTCATTCGTGGAAAATTTCGTTTCCTTGTGCGAACGAAAATAGAAATAAATAACCATTTGTTAGGAAACTGCGTAAATAAAAATTCTAAAGGTTTTTTCTTCAAATGAACTTTTCTAACAAAGTAAAAAGCGACTTCATAAAGTAAAAAGAACAATATTTTCTACAGAATAACCTTTGAACTTGGGGCTCAATTTCTTTTAAGTCTTAACATATTTCTTGACATATTCGGATGTACTTTTTTATTATTTTTTTACATGTATGAGTTTTTTAAGGAATATCATAAGTTTATAGTAATAACTAGAATGTCGTATAAATAGTCACATAATAATATTTTTTTCGTTTCTTCCGCCCTTATAGATATGGATTATTTTTATGCAAATTTATATAGTACCGCATTTGAAGTCCAACTGGCTAAAGCGATTTGAGTGATGTAATCAAAAAAATCATTTAAATCATTTTAGCCAGTTCTGAAAAATCAGTGAACACACAAAAAATGCGTGAGTGTCGTGGAACACTCGGTTGGAACGAAGTTCCTTGCGTAGTATATTATTATTGATAAAAGTAGGTATTATGTTATTGATTAACAAATACAAATAAATGAATTACTGGCGTCTATTAAAATGAAGAGTCATTTGAAATAAAATAATATTTCTTTCATAGCAAGATAAGAAAAAGTGCGAGGGAGATGGATATTATTCCATCTCACTTCCTTATTTCTCCGCCAAGGCCGTCTACACTATGACACAAGGGGTAGTGACGAAAAAATCTTACACTTTTTGTCGCCTAGTTCCGCGGTCTAGTGTACGCGTCGAATATAGAACTTACTCGTATTTTGAACTTGGTTAACTGTGATTTTTAGAATGTTTGTCTCTGTGCGTGTCTCTGTGTGATGTATTCAACACAATTAATTTACTAAAACATATTTAACTACACGAATTCCCACATTATTTTATATAAATAAATGTAAGCGGTGGGCCACACTAACTATGTTATGGTTACACCACGGATAAGTCGGCTTAACCGAGGAAGGACCACACTGTCACAGAATATTGGTATAAAGTAAGCAATACTGGCGTATTGCTTCTGATGAGAGTGGAGAACCAGAGACATTTTTTCTAGTAAAGGGGCATTCCACCTTAGTTTTCAGGAGTGACAACGTCTCTTCATTTCGATTCTTAACCGGGGATAGTAATGTACTGTCATTACTAAGGGTACTATTAAGACTATTGGAATAAAAAAAACGTCTAATTTTATGCTTATCTCTGAAAGACTTCAAGATCTTCGTTTTCGTAGATTGAACTAAAATTATTACTATACAGTATACATCCGAGACCCAACATCTTTCGTCACATCCCTAGGCGAAAATTTCTATACTTAAACAAATAAGAGTGCTCGTTGTACGAAGTTTGTATTAAATGTTTGCGCATTAATTATTTCAAAGTATATAGAGTACACCAGGTGCAACTAGAACGTCGCATTGCGAGTGATAAGTTGCGGACGCCGTACAAATGCTACAACAATTGTGCTGTATGTAAACCACTATTGAAATAGTAGCGCGGTGATGATTTAGTTACCCATTAGTAACTAGAGTTTGTGATTAGTTTCTTTAGCGTCACGTCGAGGAAGGCGAGTTTAGGATACCCTACGATTACGTAATAGCAGAGTCGTCAGCTGTAGTGACGTAGCCGCCGCTATTTCGTCAACGACCGCATTATCAACTTGTTGAGTCAGATCGCGTAGTCGCAGTCAATAAACTGTAAGGTCATTGTTCATTCTCGCCTTCAAAGATTGGATGGTACGTAGAATATATTTGTTTAATGCCAAACAAATAAAAAATAGCTACTATGATAGCTTTTAAGTAGATAATAAAGAAAAGATAATTTTATCGTTCACCGCCGAGCAGCACTTTAAAATTGTTATTACTTAATAATTTCATTGGTGCCGGCGGGGATCGAACCCGAGTTACTTGCGTAAAATTTAAATTTTATGTAAAATTACAGCGTGTTGGTTAGTCTCTGAGCCACGGCTACTTACATTTTAATATTGTTTGTTAACTAAATTCTCTTAAATATTATTTACCTTCGAATCTTCAAAATTTTTCTTTAGTTCTGAGACATTGGCTTGTGGCTAACATTTGAACTCAGGTCTTGCACCCCAGGCGTCAAGAACTCTGACCACTATATTGTGACTCACAGATTCTCATACTTAGGTTGTGATATACTATTGTATGTTTGGTCATGTGCAATTTTTGTATGTAAATTACCACAATGATCGGGGTAAATCCTTAAAATAAAGGAGATAAATAGAAATTATTCTTCTGGTTATTTCTATGAGTACAGCCTTCACGAGTCTACTGATGATCATTGACCTCCCCTAAAGAACGCAACAAAACAAGGTTCTGAGCCACAAATTTTATTGGAAGTATCGTACTATAGTTGGAATCAAGGGCGGGTTGTGTTAACAGGATTCACATATCTTCAAAATATTTTTTGTAAAAAGTAAGATGCTGATTTCCATATTTTCCTTCACAGGGTAATCGGCACTTAAAATTGCAATAAACAACTTCCGTGATACAGGCGGGGATGAACTCGAATTGCTCGTATAACTAGAAAATACTAATATTATTATTTGAAGTTAGAGACGGTCTACTAATATGTGGGCACTCGCATACTAGAAATACCATAATCCCTATAATCTGTCAAATTATCGATCTCAGTGCCAAATGCTTAGCACATTTGGCGGTGCTTCCTGCCGCCGACTAAAGTAGTTTTTTTTTATAGGATAGTGTGACAAAAGAGCACACAGTTCACCTGATGGTAAGTGGTTGCAGTGACCCATAGATATCTACATTTATCCTCAATAAAGAATCAAAATGCAGATGCGTCGTCACCCGTGAGAGCCATGCTGCAGCTATATTAATAGTATAGCTGTAGCATAAATAGGTCGGCTCGACCGGGTTAGGACCACGCTCTCAGAGAATACCAGCGTAAAATAGCAGCTTAATGCTGCTGTGTTTCGTATGATGAGTGTAGAGAACCGGAGACCTATTTTACTAGAAAAGAGGCATCTTAGTCCTCACGGCTGACAACGCATCGGCATTTTAATTCGCAAACGATGATAGATGTAGATGTCTATGGGCCACAGCTACCACTTACCATCAGGTGGACTGTGTGCTCGTTTGTCACCCTTATTCTATTTGCAATTCAATTTTATAAAAAAGAGACACTAGATTTATAGCAATTTCCTTTAGTTGGTACCATTAGGTAAGTAATACCAATCTTGTGTATTTTTTCTTAGAGGTGACAACCCATCAGTAGCGTTCTTTGTTTGAAATTAGCTGCAGGTGTTCAAGGTTCAAGGCCACCTACAATCAGATGGCCTGTATGTTCGTTAGTCACTTCATATTATATTAAAAAAAACTTAATAACCCCAAGGGATAGGTTAAAATAGAATGATAGATTGTCTTACGCCGCTCTCACATTACAGACTGATTATATCCATTTGTAAATAATTTTATGCCCAGTGCCTTAAAGTAAGCGACGGAATATTTAAACATGAAGTCGTCGACATAATATATTGTGAATATGAGTTATTCTGGTTAATAAATATTGAATTCGTGTAACATGACTACAGCACCACCTATCGAATCTTAGTTATGGGCTAATTCAATGAGGGATAATAACTTTGTGCTCACCAGATGTCGCTAGTTGACACTTTTTTGTTTTTTGTTACACGATTAAATTTTTATTAAAAAGTTGTTTTTTAATAAAAGTTTATCAGTTTCTGCAGTATTATATTAATACACAAAACAATGCGTCAGTTGTTTGCTCTTTCTTTTTGCACATTTTTTACTTTTTTTTAATTTTTCTACTTTTATGATTATCCGTGGTTTGGTTTATTTATTTGTATTATTAACATAAAATATAGCTAATAATGCAAAACGAAACAATAACTTTTACATTTTGCGAACAAATTAACTTCCCCGCTATGAAATCTGTCAAATATTATACCTCACTTTCTGGTGGCAGAAAAAGTCATGGACGCCCTCATTGAATATACTTTTTATCGGTTAAGTCGTTCAAAACTGACACGATCACTAACAGGTGCACCAACGATTAATATCATACTAGTGTAACTTGGCAGTTGTTATCCTGCCTGTATAGTGATTACCAATTTTCATGGCGGTCTGTTAAACTGTGCAGAAGTTGATGTGCTTTAGCGCCACCTAGGGGTGAGTTATAAAAGTGGATAGCATACAAAACCTTCTCCTTGAAAGAATACATAATATATACCAATTTTCAGTCAAAATGTGTCGAAGTTCCATCATTTCAAACAGATAAAAGTTAATGTTACGGCCTACTACGTCCCACTCCTGGGCACAAACCTGCTTTGATTTCTTGCAAGGTTTTAGAGCTAGGAAAAGTCCACCGCACTGCCCCAATGCCTGTTGGTGGACTTCATATGTCTTCAAAATATTTTTAATTACTAAGACTTGCAGTTTTCCTCACGATGTTGATTCAGCACTTAAAATTGTAATTAACAATTCCATTGGTGGCGGCGGGGTCCGAAACCGGTTTGCTCGTCATCGTCATTATACATCGCTCACACACAAACAGATATACCATCATCCATTATACTTAACAAATATTTGAAAGCACCGTGTGGTGCTGGTGTTAGAAGAGAATCCATAAGCCAATCCTTCCTGTGGGTGTGGTAAAAGGCCAAAAAGATTTCATGACCACCATAGACATAAGGGTGCGAAATATCTGATCTATATATATAGCGCTGCGATCACCAATCTGAATGGCGATTATCGCAAATGCTCTCTTCAAGAGCTGATGGATAACTAGGAGGAGGGGTGGAGGAGGGCGATGAGGAGGAGGAGGAGGAGTAGGAATAGGTATTTGTTGCATAAAAATACATTCATTTACAATTATAAATAGAATAAATTATTATTATACACGTTTTATTTTTATTTTCAACAGAGTATTTGTTTTCACGCAGCAATTTTAGGATGGAGATAATACAGTAAGTATTAAAATCTTATTACAATATTAATAATTTTATATATATTTTTTTATTAAACTGAAGGTAAAAACGAACTCACAGTCCATTTGATGGTAAGTGACTACTGGAGTATCGCGTATCCATACCATATACCATGTATATCTGCAGCTTACTTCAAGAAAGGAGTCTGCAGATGCGTTATCACCTCCGAGGAATAGGATAGAACGCCCAACATTCTGCAAATACTGGGTCTATACACCTTTCAAACCGCTACAGAACAGCAGTAGCACTACTATTTAGCGACAAAAATAGGTAATAGGGTGGTTCCTACACAGACTAACTACTTAGGAAGAACAGCAGACCTACCACATAGTTAGAGTACGATTAATTTAATAAAATAAATATATTAAAAAGAATTGCGTATAATTTTTTTGGTTATAAGTTTTAAAAGATTTAAATCCGCCATGTTTGTTTATTCTGATGTTTTATAGTCTATGTTATTTGCGCATTTCCGATTATAGTATTATATACGACTTCCTATGGAATGTTTTATTTCCTTATTTCCTTTCCCGGTATAAAATATTACGTAATTTTATAAATAATAAGAAAAAGAAAAGTAAGAGTAGTGATTTTTCATAAGTAATACAAATACTATACACTGAATAGAAGCAACTATATAACGTTTAATTACACGATAAAACGACAAATAACGTTTACTGTGTAGTGGCGGTGTAAGAATATCCACTACCCCATATCATGCCGTGGGTATCGTAAGAGGCGACAGAGGGAAACTAATGCAGTAGGTGGGCAGCAGCATCTTCCTAATATCGGAATAATATTAAAATAATTGTCGTTTGGTGTCGTAAGAGGTACAGAGTGTAACTGATAAAGGAAATGAGCAGAAAAATGATATCAAAATACTTAGTAAACTTAACGCCGTCCACTACCATGTGGAGATGGCAAAGCCTGCCTTGCTCTTTCTAACCGAGACACAGGTGTCATCTTCGTCTGATACTTTGAATCTCTGCTACCCGGGGTACAAATTATAACACTCCTTTATTCCCCGGGTTGGAGTTTGCGTGTACGTCAGAGAGGACATCTGTTTTCGATGCCTGAGTCTTGAAGGTACGAACTGTCCTTTCTATGGCTGCGCATAGACAGCGACGACCATCCCTGCGTCTACGGGTGCCTCTATAGGTCCCATAGCGGTAATGCCGACACAGACCGACTCATCAACCACGTCCAAATGGCTACAGATTCCTTGTTACAGCAGATCTGTCGCTGAATACCGCACCAAAATTGGGTGTGAAGTCGAGACTTTGTTGAACAAAGTCTCAGACTGAGTGCGACTAAATCTAGTCCAGTTCAATCCCCAGAAGACACAAGTTTGCGTGTTTACCGCTAAAAAGAACCCCTTTGTCGTATCTCCTCAGTTTCAAGGCAATTTCCCTTGTTGTCTCAGCCAGTATCGGAATCCTCGGTGTCAATATATCGAGTGACGTGCAGTTTCGTGGTTTCTTGGAAGGGAAGGCCAAATTTGCCTCTGAAAAGCTTGGCGTGCTCAGCAGAGCAGAACAGTATTCCATGCCAGCACACCGTTTGCAATTTTACAAAGCGCAGATTTGGCCTCACATGGAATACTGTTCTCATCTCTGGGTCAGAGCACCCCAGTGCCAGCTCCTTCCACTTGACCGCATCCAGCGCAGAGCGGTTCGAATCGTCGACGGCCAAGTTCTTTCCGATCTGCTTGACTCGTAGGCACTGCATAGAGATGTTGCATCTCTTTACGTATTTTATCGCATCTACACGGGGAGTGCTCTGTGTTCGGAATATTGTTGTTCGGAATAATTCCAGCCACTCAATATCACCATCGCACATCGCGAAAAAACTCGCGATACCATCCATACCATCTGGAAGATTGGCGGTCCACCACTGTGTGATTTAGAAGAAGTTTTCTTCCTCGCTCAACTTCCTTGTGGGATCGATTACCACCAGCGATTTTTCCGGACCGATACGACTTAGAGATCTTCAAGAAAAGAGCCTACTCCTTTTAAAAGGCCGGCAACGCATCTGCGATTCCCCTGGTGTTGCAGTTGTTCAGGCGGTAGTAAAAAAAGTTGTGACTGACCACTTGTCTAGTTCTAAAAAGGCTCACATTGTCAGTAAAAAAATTACTTGTTGTTTTGCTACTGACTGTACAATAGTACATCAAGAATGTTGTACAGTTAGCAGCATATATGCACAATAAGTATATATTTTCCTTTTTTCAGGAATCTGCATCAATCAGTTCTAAAAAAGCTTACATTGGCAGTAAAAAATTTACTTGTTGTTTTGCTACTGACTGTACAATTGTACATCAAGAGTGTTGTACAGTTAGCAGCATATGTGCACAATAAGTATATAATTTCCTTTTTTCAGGAATCTGCATCAATATGTTCCAGTCAAGAGACTGTCTGTGTATGAACAAATCAATTCAATTCTTCTTCTCTATATGACGAAGAACGTCAAGTCTACAACTTCTCCATTATGGCGGTAAGTTAATTTATTATATAATGCCAAGTAGAACCTTGGTTTAAATTCTAGTCGAATTTAGATAACATTATCTGGCAAATATTTTTATAACATACCTTAATTGTATATTATATTATTGATGCTGAATATCGCGCTGAACTTCGTTAGGATCAGCTCATACACAAACGGGACGTGACACGATGCGGTGCTCACTTTATAAAATATAGCACTTACTTATGTTCATTGAAATCAATAAATATATAGTTATTTTATGTTAAATATTCTACATAGCTTTAGTTATAAACAGTCTATCACGAAATGTATTACAATGCATTTTCTCCCAATCTGTTTCTTTATTTCTATATGTCCAATATGAGCGTGGACTACTTAACGCTTTTTTTTAGCTTAAGCTAGTTGGGAAATAGATGTATTTAAAGTAACATATGATTTTATATATATTATAATCAAAATTGTCCTAAATTTTTCCAAAAGAATGAAAAATATAGTGGCTAAAACTACTTTAGCTAGGAGGCTATGTAAGACAGTCAGTGACTCTACACCATCAATAAAACATCAATATTTATCAGCATAACAATATACCACCCACACACATCCCCCCATACGCATATACAAGCACACACGCGCACACACACACACACACACACTCACACACACACACACACACACACACACACACACACACGCGCGCGCGCGCGCGCAAATGTACGCACGCACGCACACACAAACACACACACTCACTTCATTCACTCACACACACGCGATGTCGCGTATGTAGTACACCTTTGGCCCAAATGTTACTAGTTTTCTTTGTTTGTAATAGTTATTATTGAATAGTTTTTATAGTTAAGTAATTGTTATATGAAGGTCATACAAATGGTAATGTAAGTGCCATGGAAGTGTGGAGTCTCCTAACATAAGCTTTTATACTTAATATGGGAGACCCCATCCCGGGTTATATTATTTTATGTATGATCATTTACTGAATAAACTATTTTTTTTATGGCAATCGCACAATTTTAGAAAATGTTATTGTTAATATTGAATAATACGATCAATTAACCTTAAATGTTTCCTTACTTAATTACTAACATCAATGTTTACTTCTCTTTGTCATTGCTTGTTTGTTCTTGTAGTATTTTTATCGATATATTGTATATAATATTGAACTTTAGGATGCGGATATGTGGTATTGTTAGTGTTTATCATAGAGGCCACATATGTATTAAATTCAAGCGGAACCAAGTGGCTACAACCTTTATAAGCAGTGAATTATTAATGAGTTGCTCGAAAGCTAGATGGCGACCTTCGTCTGCTGCCGCAATGGCAATGTGAGCGATACGGATGTAGCATTGGGAATAAAAGATGCAAAAGCAATTTTCTTAGCTTTACACTAAATTTACGTAATGCAGAAAACTAACCCTAACACTAGAATTTTCTTATGCATCATGAAGGCGTTTGACTTACATAAACCTTAATCATTAATATTATTTAAAACTTAATTGTTACTGTACTAACCGTAACGCCATATTGTTTTAATCATAAAGTCAGTCGGCGTTCTCTGCCAGGCATTACATGGCGAGATGAAGAGTTCCACAGAGACGCAGCTAAATGTTTAATGCGCATGACTGTATCCTTTTAGACGTTGGACGGGGATCTATTCTAAGATAAGAGGATTCGCTGTCATAAGATTCCGTTGATGTAGTAAGAGGCGACAGAAGAAAGAAACTGAAATAGGAAATGGGCAGCAGCATCTTCTGCTAAGAGCTAAAATACAAAATCCTGGGGATTCAATCCAATGCATATATCCCCTCTATGATGCAATCTATTGGGGTGGCCTATGTTCAGCATTTAATTTTTGATAGACTTATAAATTTATGTATAAATTATTAGATGCTGAACTATAGTATAAATTAATAATATAATATTCTTTTTTACAACCGACTTCAAAATAAATTATTAAGGATTTCTCAAAAACTATTGGTTAGACCTTGATCAAATTTATATGGGACCAAACGAGAAGCATCAGCTTTCAAATAAAAAAGAATCATCGAAATCAGTTTACCTAGAAAATAGTTATGAGGTAACACACATAAAGTAATTTAAAATTAAAAATTTTGTACAACCGACATCAATGTATATTATTAAGGATAACTCAAAAACTGTTGGTCAGACCTTGATCATATTTATATGGGACCACATGAAAAGCACCACCTTTCAAATAAAAAAAGAATCATCGAAATCGGTTCACCTAAAAAAAAGTTATGAGGTAACACACATAAAATAATTTAAAATTAAACATTTTGTACAACCCGACTTCAATATATATTATTAAGGATAACTCAAAAACTGTTGGTAAGACCTTGATAAAGTTTTTTTTTATTTGGAAGCTGGTGCTTTTCATATAATAAGAAGCACCACAACACCACAACAAAGTGTGTCGTGTACAGTCGAATTGAGTACCTCCTCCTTTTTGAAGTCGGTAGAAAATCAAAGCAACATCGGCATTAGCAAATTTCACTTCATGGATATTTTAAAGTAAAACGTCTCTACAAAAGTTTTTATCGCAATGATTCCTACTATAATTTATTTAAATTAAACATTTTGTACAACCGACTTTAATGTTAAAGAGGTTTGTAAGGATCGTGACACTTTTCGATCTGTTCTCTCTGGCTACCCCGTCAGGGATTGTGCGTGAAGATAAGCAATGTTAATTATTAAGAATAACTCAAAAACTATGGGTCAGACCTTGACCAAATTATTATATTTTTTTTATTTGACCAATTTATTAGATTATTATATTGGACCACGTGAGAAGCACCAGCTTTCAAATAAAAAAAAACCGAAATCGGTTTACGTTGAAAAAATTTATGAGGTTATAACTCACATAAAAACAAGCATACAGTCGAATTGAGTACCTCCTCCTTTTTGAAAAATCAAAGAAATATCAGCATCATCAAATTTTACTTCATGGATATTTTAAAGTACAAAGTCTCTACAAAAGTTCTTATCGCAAATATTCGTACCTACTAAAATGTTGGAAATGCAGTTACGATGGAATGTCGGACACGTGAAAGCCGTCTCATTCAGTTCTCAATGTATTAATACCCCAATAAAAAAAATTTATATTGATTGGGAATTAAATCCAAGGCTCACAAATTAATTGACACGTAGTCTGAGTCACATACATTGTATGAGGTAACTGTTAAACTAACTGTCATTTAATACCATCGTTGCTTGTAAACAAACCTCTCTACAGGTAGAGTGATTCATAAGACGAGGTTCGTAAGCCAACTCATTCCTATAATACTTTAAAAGACCAATTTGTGTGTTTATCCTTTACAATCTATAAGAATCTACTCGACTCCACAGTCAGTAATTCATTCTTGGGGCAATGTATACGGTATTTGTATACATTACAACCGTACCAATGTATACATTACAACAAAGTCGCAGAAAATATAGTAGAATCTCTATTACCAACTTTAAATATTTTAATTATTTAGGGATTATTATAATATAAATGAATACATGGTTGATACTAACTCCTGGAAATAAAGTGGTCGCTTCCAAGCTGTTTCTAAAATAAATTTTGCAAATAGTTTGTACAACCATTCACGTAAAATTTACTTTCCCGCTGGGTTTCCTTATGGTTCTTCCCAGGACACAGGTTTTTTTTCGAAACAGTGGTAATTAAACAAAAGAGTGACTGTCAATAGGTATTATTTATGATCTGTATTGAATAAAAAGTTTCTGTTTCTGTTTCTACAGTGAAGGTGCGAGACAAATTGTACTGCGTCGTTAATCTGCCTGCTTAACGCCGTTTAAGGCATATCTTCCCTGTCTGAGAAGTCCATGTCCATATTAGACTTTAAGAGATAATGGAGAATCATCCATCTACTTTTTAGAGGATAGGGTGACAAACAAGCATACAGTCCACCTGATGGTAAGTGGTTGCTGTGGTCAATAGACGTCTACGTCTATCCTCATATATGAACATTACGATTGTTTAACTATTGTGTCTTTTTCTTGCAGAGAGGGAAGTTGTTAAGTAGCCAAGTAATTAACTTAATTTCAAGTTAATCTTAAGTAACGTTTACACATTATCAACGTAAGAGTAAAAAATGACTTTCAATAAGAATTACCCATGTGATCTATATTGAGTAAAAAATATTCTACTCTATTCTATACTGCTGAACAAAGGTCTCCGCTATAGATTGCCTCATAGGGGGAGTTGTGCTATAGTTGCCACGCTTGGCAGGCGGGTTGGCAACCACAGTTATTTCTTATTGAGCCGTTATTAGGAAGATGCTGCTGCCCATCTTCTGTTTTAGTATGTCGTCTCTTTCGACACCCACTTTTGTACACCGCCATTACACGGCATTTGGGTGTCTATAAATAAATATTGTTTAATAGTGAAAGTAACAACACGCGGTCGAGCATAATATTTAATTTATTATAGGCTTTCATATTTCATTTTTTTACGTGGATGTCGTAAAGGCTCAGAAATGGGAAATACTAGAAAATTCTTATAGTTTTTGACAGATGGCGGTATAACGTCTTGTTTAATTACCTCAGACTTTTTATTTAGATCGGCTACAGGGAGCAGGGTCAAAGGTACTGCGATCATGGATCCTATTGTCAAGCGTGACGACTAAGTCATATCCAGAGAGGATTTGACGGAAGAGGCTTATGTCCAGTAGTGAACTTTTATGGACTAATGATGAGGCTTTGGCTAAGGTAGAGCTATACTTCAGGTATATTATCGTTGTGTAAATAGCAGCTTAACACTGCTGTGTTTCATATGGTGAGTGTAGAGGCCCGGAGACACTTTGTACTGGAAACGAGGCCATTCCATCATAGTCCTCACGGGTCATGGAACACATCTGCATTTTCATTCTTTATTGAGGATAGATGTAGATGTGTATTGGCCACAGCATCCATTTATCATCAGGTGGACTGTGTGCCCGTTTATCGCCCTTATTCTATAAAAAAGTGGAGCAACGTTGCAGTGTATTAGGCTGCAGCATGAATTTGTCTGTTTGATTGGACACGGTCCACGTTCACACAGAATACAATCTTGAAGTAGCAGAATAATTCTTTTATGCACGGTTAGTAACACTTCAATGGGGTCAGAGTTCTGCAAGATTTAAGTACTTATTTATTTTAAAAATTTCTTTAAGGAATGTTAACATTATTGATTCCGGTTCATCTCAGTGACTCAGAGCTAATGCGCTCGTGCGCGATGACCGCGGAATTTCTTGATACAGTGAGTCATGTCAGTTAGAGGCCTGGTATGATTTTGTCGTAAAATCTCATATAGAATGCATATTATGTATGTGATTACCAATAATGTATTTTTGATGGTAGAAAGTTGTTTTCATGTTGTCTCCTTTTATATTTAATAACACTTTTCCCATGTGGTGCTTCTATTAGTTTACTCGAATTTATTAGCCGACTTAATAAGAAGGAGGTTGTCAATTCGAATGTGTGTTGTTTTTGGGTGTATGTTACGAGATTATAATGATTCTTTTTTTAATTAATAAGGTTTTTTTTTTTTATAGAAGAGGGGGCAAACGAGCATGCGGCTCACATGATGGTAAGTGACTACCCCCGCCCGTGAACAACAGCAACACCAGGGTAATTAAAAAGGCCGGCAACGCATCTGGCGTTGCCGGCCTTTTAGAAAGGTGTAAGCTCTTTTCTTGAAGGTCCCTAAGTCGTATCGGTCCAGAAAAATCGCCGGTGGTAAACAAGTCCACAGAGAAGTTGTACAAAGAAGAAAACTCTTAGTAAAACGCACAGTCGTGGACCGCCAAGCATTCAGATTACCATCTGTCGGTATCGGATGGATGATGGAGGATGGTATCGTGAATTTTGACGCTATGTGCGTTCAAAAATTTTGGCGGTTGGTATTAATCCGAACAATTCCACACAACACTCCCCGTGGTAGATTCGATAGAAAATGCAAAGGGATGCAACATCCCTACGCAGTGCCAGTGTATCAAGCCGATCAGAAAGAACTCGGTCGTTGACGATTCGAACCACTCTGCGCTGGATGCGGTCAAGTGGAAGGAGCTGGCACTAGAGTGCTCCGGCCCAGAGATGAGAACAGTCTTCCATGTGAGGCCGAACTTGCGTAATACTTTAGAGGGTTTCCCATATAAATTTGAAGAAAAACATCCTCGCTGAAGAATAACAATATAATATGAAGTTTTTAATGTAATAATTAGCCGGAATTCGAGCTTGTGTTCCTAAGTGCCCTCAAACGGGTCAATAAATTTGACTTTTATTAAAAAATAAAGCCGACTTGAAAGAACTCCAAACAATTATTTTCACATAATAACTCCTAAAGTTGAGGCTTCAATACTAGCCCCAGCTTCTGAAGCTATTAATTAGAAATTATATTATAATTCATATTTTTTCTGAAATCGGCCTTATATTTTTAATAAAAGTATAATTTTTCTATAATGTTTTTATGTAAGCAATCTATATATTTTGTTATGCTTTAAAAAAAAAGATTGCAGAGCGTATATCGAACGCCCACCTCTTGGCATACTTAGCGACCTTCAGTAAGGATTTCACAAAAATCAAGTCAACTGGGGACATTTTAGCCTATGCTTACATACGATATAATACGATAATTTATACGTGGTAGAGCCATGCTGCAGCTATATTAGTAGTATAGTTGTGGCACGAATGGGTCGGCTCGACCGGGGAAGGACCACGCTCTCAAAGAATACCAGCGTAAAATAGCAGCTTAACGCTGCTGTGTTTCGTGTGGTGAATGTAGAGAACCGGAGACCCTTTTTACTGGAAAAGAGGCATTACATCTTAGTCCTCACGGGTGACAACGCATTTTGATTCGCAAACGAGGATAGATGTAGATGTCTATGGGCAACAGCAATCACTTACCATCAGGTGGACTGTGTGCTCGTTTGTTGCGCGTGTGTGTGTACTTGTGTGTGTGTGTGTGTGTGTGTGTGTGTGTGTGTATGTGTGTGTGTGTGTGTGTGAGTGCGTGCGTGCGTGCGTGCGTGCGTGCGTGCTTGCGTGCGTGCGTTCGTGCGTGCGTGCGTGCGTGCGTGCGTGCTTGCGTGCATGTGTGCGTGCGTGCGTGCGTGCGTTCGTGCGTGCGTACGTGCGTGCATGCGTGCATGCGTGCGTGCGTGCGTGCGTGCGTGCATGCGTGCGTGCGTGCGTGCGTGCTTGCGTGCGTGCGTACGTGCGTGAAAGCGTGCGGTCGTACGTGCGTGCGTGCGTGCGTACGTGCGAACGTGCGTGAAAGCGTGCGATCGTACGTGCGTGCGTGCGTGCGTACGTGTGTACGCGTTTGGGTGTGTGTGTGTGTGTGTGTGTGTGTGTGTGTGTGTGTGTGTGTGTGTGTGTGTGTGTGTGTGTGTGTGTGTGTGTGTGTGTGTGTGTGTGTGTGAAACTTTATTGTACTTCATTGTATTTCTATATAAACATGTAAATAATCGTATTTATGTAAATGTATGTAATCGTCGGTAAATCACGGCTTAGTACAAAACTGTCTTTCTTTTTTATATATGTTTCTGTATCGTGGTGGCGTTTTATACAATAGGTATATAAATTACATCAGCATCCAGGCCTGGAACAATTTGAGGGCGACGCAAATAGTTATTGCGTGCGTGATTTGAATTGGAATACCACAGCGCCGCTGCTAAACATGCTTCCGAACTGTCACTTGGTCGTCACATTATACAGGGTTATTTTTTCAAAGAGTAGCCAAATTTTATATTTAACTTCAAATATATAAATAATGATATACCATTTTTGCAGCATTTGAAAATATGTATAAATAAGGCTTCTACTTTCGTTTGAAATTATCACATATTGAATGTGATTTGCTTGACTTGATGTTGCCCATAACAACTACACGTACGCGCGCTCTTCTGTGTGCGATTCAATTCACAACGTTTTCTTCCAACTGAGCGACCCTCACGAATGTTGCGTGCGTAGAAATAGTAGATTACCGAATATAAATGATAAAAAGGACAGAATGTTTGAGATTTTTTCAATTAAGTTTTCTTCACCATTCGCCTATATTACTTACTAGCTGTGCCCGCGGCGTAGCTCGCATATATAGGTTTTACTTAAAGAATTTACCCAAATTAATATACTATACAATGTACATAAACAGACATAGCATGTTATCACCGCATGTATAGAAATTTAAAGATAGATGGCGGTGTTAAAATCAATTCAAAAAATAAAAGAGATTAATTGACGCGATTTATACAATAAAAATACATAAAAGAACTTATAAATCAGGCCTGCATCGTAAGCAAAAAAGAAAGTTTGATCCTCGCCGAAACCAATGAAATTGTTAAGAGCTCTTTTAAAATTTCATTTACCACGTAGAGTACCCGGCGGTAAAGAATAAATGAGATTGTCAACACACAGTAGGGCAGCGAGTAATATAAAGAGTAACAGCAAATATGAAAACTCCTGCCTTTTTGTATTATATTTGTGCAACACCACCATCTATCGATGAAATGGGTTAACTATTGTTTAACTTTAGATTTAGATAAGGTTAATATATTTTTTTATATATTTATTACGTTCTTTATGTAATACTTTTGTTTACTGCGTTTTATATATAATCATAACATTATAGAACATATTACATCATTTAATTATGATTTATAATATGATATTATATTTAAAATATACTTGATGACTCAACGAACGCCACCATTGAACAAATTCGTCCATATACTTCGTAGCCATACTTCAGAATATTTATCATAACTTTTGAGGGAATGAACTAATTTTAATGAAATAAAGACTAAATGTAACCTGAAGATACACTTTATAATTTCTTTAACGATTCTTATGATATAAATTGATACTTTATACGTGATACGTTAACAAACAAACAGACAGACAGACAGACAGAAAATTCTAAAAATGGTAGAAATGTATTTAATTACTTATTTTTAGTACCTCTCAATCACTTTTATTATATAAATCTAAAATGTACAGACATCGGCTATTTACATTTTTATTATATGTAGTATAGATTCTGAGCCCTGTATAATTAAAAATAAGATATTACTACATATTAATCTGCATACGTTTTTTATGCTACCTATGGTGGCATAATAAGCGTAAGAACAAATCACCTCGGCTCAATGCACGATGTGACTGAATTAACTCAAGTGCCAGGTAATATTCAGTCTTTCGTACATACCACAAATTAACCGTATCAATTATGACGGCGGGGCTTAATTTAAATAAAAAAATAAAGTTACAGCCTATATACGTCCCATTGCTGGGGACAGGCCTTCTCTCATTTCTGAGAGGGTTTTAGGGCAAGGAAATGTCCGTCACGCTGCCCCAATGCGTGTTGGCGAACTTCACGTCTTTGAATTTTTATTCTTATTCCTCAGACATGCAGGTTTCCTCACGATGTTTTCCTTCATCGCCGAGCACGTGGTAAATCAGCACTTAAAACTTCAATTAACAATTTCAGTGGTGTCGGCGCGGATCGAGCCCGAGTTACTCGCGTACTGTGTAATTTACAGCGAGCGCTAACCATCTGAGGTACCGCGGCTTACTCACGGGTTTAATCTAATATTTCATAATTGAACTGAAGTATCCTCTTTAAAATGCGAGTAATTTGGTCTTACAATAGCAAATTCGTTTGCCATGCGTCGAAAAATCTATTTTAATTTCAAATGCTAATGCTAAAGCGTACCATGAATATATTCTCGTGCTAACTTGTGGGTGTCTAAAGAAAAAGTAGAGGTATATGTAATAAGTAGAGGTAATTAAAGCAGCATCTTCTTGACAAAAATTTAAAATAACAAAAAAAACTTTTGTTTTCAACCCGTATGTCGAGCGTGGCAACTATGGCAAATATCCTCCGTATGAGGAATTTTATGAAGCAGGCCTATGTTAAGTAGTGAACTTTGATACGTTGTAATGATGTCGCTGATGATAAAACGAGTAGAAATGGTGCAGGAATATCCACTACTTCATATCGACACCTAAGTGTCCTATGAAAAGACAGAGGAAAATTCAAACAGTAGATAGGCAGCAACATCTTTCTTATAACAAATCAAAATAACTAAAAAAAACTGTGGTTGCCAACCCGCGAATATAGTGGCACCTATGGTAGAATCCTATATATCCTAATAATGAACGCTGTAGGCTGAAATAATGGATCATGCAATGATGGTGATGATAAAAACTCGTACAGCACATCTTAATTTGAGGGAAACAAATACGCACTAAAAGCCTGTTTCCCAGCTCATGACAATGATGATCTTGATTATTTGGTGATAGCGTAATTTTGTCCAGCGTGTGCCGTAAAGGGCGACGATGTGAAATGTAAAACGATCTGATGGCATACAATAGCTGGGAGTATAACTTAGTATATACCAATTGTAAAATACCTTGAGATTGTATAACTGGTAGAGCAACGCCATGCATGCGATGGAGCTGGCACTGTGATCTAGCTAAGCTTAAAATTTAAAAAAAGTTATAAGTTAAAATATTGTCTTTATTTGCAGGCAACTTTCTGCAAGCTCCGAGCTATTGAAGACTATGGAGGAATTGTCTCTGGTTTTTATGCTATCGCTCTACTTAACAAACTCACAGAAGGTAGATATACAGATGTTGGCTGATCTCCTTATACACGTGGCGTCTGGGCAAGACCACTTGCATTCTATGACACAGTATTTGGAGCTAGAAAGTCTGACTGAGAAAGTCAAAGTTAATGAAAATATAGGCTTAACGTGAGTATGTTTTGGTATCGTTATTGCTAAGATTTAGGCTACAAACTTCTGTCTGCTTCTCTAAGTAATACGTTATACGTTTAAAATGTCGAATTCAAAAGGAAAACTAGATAATCTGTAAATAAAACTGAATCAATGAAAGTTAACATTAAAGTAAAAGTAAAATATTCTTTATTGTACACCAAGGAACATATTACAGTACTATGTTTAAAGGGACATTGGTACAACCGGCGGCCTTATCGCTAAAACAGCGATCTCTTCCAGGCAACCTTAGGGCAGAGGATACTATTTTAAAAGATAGCGGAAGGGGTGTACAGAATATAATATAGAAAGATAAATAGAACACCATATTAAGTGATTAAAGGAAATAAAAGTGAATGACGACAGGTAGTAACAATATTAGAAAATTCTTTTTTAAATCTTATTTAAATAATAAATGTCCTGTGTTGTTTATATTTTGAGATACCTCCTCCTAGTCATTTATTATTAATTTTTCTTCAGAAGTTGTACGACTTCTATTAAATTATTAATTTAGATTTATGTGTTTCATAATATATACTATATCATACCTGGAATTGTTCACACAATTTCAGAAAAAAGCCGGCAGAACATTATTATTTTAAGAACGCATTAATCTTTTAGACAACAAACATAAAGTTTAGCGAAATCTTCAAAGTTGTGCGACATAAAAAAATTCTGATTGACATTTGCAAAAGTTTCTCTATCAACCTCGCTAACTTCCTAATTACTGCCGTCGATAAATGTGTCCGATCTTGTGTGAACGTTCTGTCCCAATAGCTTAGTAAACCAGTCCTCGGATATAACTTTCAGGTCTCGTTTAGTTCGCATAAACACCTATTTCTATTAATATTAATTTAGTATATACGTATAATACTTATAACATTAATAGCAATATCATTTTTTATTTATTTCTTTTCACCAACATGTATTTCTTGCATGTACTCGTATATATTAGAATTGAATTTGATCGCAAGAAGTTAACTGCCCAAACTCACTCTCTGTTCTATCCAAGGTTAGTTGGTATAGAATGCCATATAGCATTAAGCTCGCCTTTTGTACAAATCCTTGGTGTAATAAATAATAAAAACAAGTGTCGTGGATCACTCGGTTGGATCGAAGTTCCTTATTATTGATAAACGTATTATATTATTGATTAACAAATACAAATAAATGTATTACTAGCGTCTATTAAATTGAAGCGTCATTTAAAATAAAATACACTATGACACAAGAGATAGTGTAGAAAAAAATCTTACACTTTTTGTCGCCTAGCTCCCGTCCGCCAAATAAGGCCGTCCGATAAGGAACTTCGTTCCAAAAATAAAAATATATTTATTTATTTATCTTTATTATATAAAAAATCATCGATTCTGATGAAATTTGTTTGTGTTTGAGTTGATGGATGGTCCCTGGATCGTTTGGATTTACAATTGGACCTGGTGTTGGTGTTGTTGAGATCCAGATATCACCTGTGTAACATCGCTAGTTTTCAATAATTTTTATACGTGGTAGAACCATGCTGCAGCTATATTTCTGGTATAGTTGTAACACGAATGGGTCGGCTCGACTGTGGAAGGACCACGCTCTCACAGAATACCAGCGTAAAATAGCAGCTTAATGCTGCAGTGTTCCGTATGGTGAGTGTAGAGAAACGGAGACCCTCTTTAAATGTAGATGTCTATGGGACACAGCAACCACTTACCATCAGGTGGACTGTGTGCTCGTCTATCACCCAATCCTATAAAAAAAATTAACCGGTATTTATATAAAAAAATATTATTAGTAAATAAATGTCACATTTTCTTGTAAAGATTTACCGGTGATGCTGCATGAGTATACTATTATTTAACCTATTTATGTAGAATATAAAATAAAAGGAGAATGATACGTTGTAAAGAAGTTTCACTTCGTGTGTAAAATATCTTTGCAGAGGCCTACATGAAAGGCGTATTTAATGTCTATAGGCGTTTGAAAATAAATAAATCATACGATAATCGTATAAATAAGAAATTGGTAGTCCAATTATCGTATGAATAGACAACTTCTTTATTAATGTAAGGGGGTGATATCACATAAGTGTCGAATTTTTAGAAAAACTAGAACTAGAATAAATGAAAACTAATAAAATATAAAATAAACAAAAAAAATATACAAAGAAATACCATTAGAAATGTGTGTAGGGCAATGTGACGACTTTAAATCTATTTTCTACCGACTTCAAAAAGGAGACGGTATTCAATTCGACTATATGTTCTTTTTTTATGTGTGTTACCTCTTAACTTTTTTCTGGGTGAACCGGCTTCGATGATTCTTTTTTTTTATTTAATTCTGGTGTTTCCCATGTGATTACATATAAATTTCATCAAGGTTTGTCTAATAGTTTTAGAGTTATTCTTAATAATTTATATTGAAGTCATTTGTACAAAATTTTTAATTTTTAATTATTGTTTCCTTTAAATATTATAGCATGCAGACATTAGATTGAGAATATTTTAACGAGTAAGGTAGTAAGTAAAGTGTATAATATTCCAGGTGGTATCATAAGATCTTTTTTATTCTTGATGAAAAAGTGACAATACTTTTGTTACAGTTTTAACAATTCTATTGTACTCCATCTCAACGAAAATGAAACGATCGACACCGTTAGACACTGGGCAAACCACTATCTAATGCATGCAGAAACGTCTTTAGAAGATTTAAAAGCAGTGCAACAAGCACTCTGGGACGTTGTCAGGTAAGTAACTCCTTAATTACTACGGATGGTGTGTGATGATATAGTGACTATTGAATGGTTTAAATGATAGAGTAAACGCCTTATGGCATTTCTACTATAGAAATGGAGAGTTAGTGGGAGACGTGCGTACTGCAGTGGGCTACGCCGAAAAACATAAAACGGCATATCACCATTATAGCACATCGAAAGTGCTAAACATAGGCCTCTCCAATTACCTCACATATTTGCCGTAGTTACCTCGTTAGGAACGAACGTTGGAAACAACAGTTTTTGGAACGAAGTTCTTTATCGGATGGTACGAATTTGGCGGATGGGCGACAAAAAGTGTAAGATTTTTCCGCCACGTCTTCTGACTTAGTGTAGACGGCCTTGGCGGCTATAAGGAAGAAGGAAGCGAGATGGAATAATATCCAACTCCCTCGCACTTTTTCTTATCTTGCCACGAAAGAAATTTTATTTTATTTTAAATGACGCTTCATTTTAGTAGACGCTAGTAATTAATTTATTTGTATTTGTTAATCAATAATATAACACGTTAACAATAATAATATACTACGAAAGGAAATTCGTTGCAACCGAGTGTTCCATGACACTCACGCATGTTTTTTTTTAAAAATAATTTCGAGTTTTATCAAGAATATACTGCTTCCCATGTTCTGTTTCATTTTTCTCTGTCGGCTCTAACGACTCCCACAGGACAATGTGGTATAGTAACTAATTTTACACTGCCACTAAACAGTAGAAATAGACAAATATATACATAATATTCTTACACACTTATAACGAATACATGAATGAATACATAGGTCATATTCCTTCAAATCACCGTTTTTAAAGTTGACTTTGAAACACATACAACACACACACGCGCGCGCGCGAGCGCGTCAGTGTGTGTCATGGGGCAGCGCTGCTTACATTTTATTGCCCTAAAACCTCTCAGGAATCAGAGGAGGCCTGTGCCCCACTGTGGAAGGTATAAAAGTATAATAGCAGTAAATTTACTTTACTTTCAACAATATAGTCTGTTGTCACTTGAGAACCTAACTTCCATATACAGTTGTAGGAGTAGGTACAAATTCCATAAAGGTTATAGCAACAAAAATCTACGTTACATAGAGTGACATGACCTGTTACGACATGCAGTAAGTTGATGGAAAATGGTGGCTTAGGATCGTGCTTTGTGGTATTACATCCCTATGCTTAGCAGTAAACTTGGGAAGAGCTCTAACGATGTCGATAATAATGATTATTATGGCGATGATAATTATGATATTCGTCCATCAATTACGTAAGAATTTGGTTAAAGTTTAAGATTTGCACTCTACCCGTTTAAATGCATCCCAAAATTATGCTGTAATCTGAAGCAGCAGAACGTGATCCAATTTCGAATAGAAGCGTTTTGCTAATGGCGAGTAATTAGTAGCTGTGTTCATTTTCAGTGGAGTTTCATTATGTTTGTCAGTCGTTATTTCAAAGCAGCGATGGAATACAAATTGTTCTAAAACTATTTAAGTAAAACTATATTCGAATTTGTTTCTCTCGCGTGAATCAGATTTTAACGTGGGTACGTAATCGATCAAGTCACGTGTTACAATGAATACTTTATTAAACTAGTTTTACTCGCGGCTTCGTCCGCATAGGACTTAAACAAAAAATTCAACCGATATGTAATTGTAGGCTTTGGCCACTTAGTTCAATAATCGAAAAACCACTGATCTTAATCAGTTTCTTTTGCTGTTATTTCCAAAAAAAAATTGTGCGATATGGGAAAATAATACATATAGATATAATTTGAAGTGTCTGTCTGTAATATTGAAACAACCAGTTTGTATTAGGCTCAGGGGATTATTTACATGCTATTTACACACAAATAACTACTTTTAAATTTTTTGGATATCTGTCTCTCTGTATGTCCGGGCTAATCTTCGGAATGGCTAAACCGATTGATATGAAACTTTAAAAACAAAAAGAGAATGCGAGAAAGGATCTAGGCAATATTTTATCAAAAAAAAAAAACTGTAACGCGCCGTCCTACTGGCATCGCTCGCGCGATCATGCGTACGTCTGACGAAAATGATTGTGCGACCGTGCGTTCAAACATACTCATATCTGCGGAATGTCCCATTGAAGGTAGTGCGATCATGCGATGCGACCGAATTGTCAAAATTTCGTTTAAAAAAAAACGAAATTTTAATAAAATAAATGATTTTTGATTAGTTTAAATCTAAATAACGCAATATTGATGGACATTCTCCAGGCGGAGCCGGGCTGAGTCGCTAGATTAAAATATAAATTGAAGATCTATTAATTTTACCTAAAAATCATCAATTGCTTTATCAGTTTTTCGGTTTTCCAAAAAAAATCCTGCATGTTTTTGGATAAATATCAATCAAAAGATGTTATGATGAGAGACAGACACTTTAATTTCATTTATGTACCTATAGATGTATAGATTTAATTTACCATTACTGGTGAACAATTTACTCGTCAAACTTTAAATCAATTTCTAGCATTTTCCCGCCTTCCAGTGTTAGGTATTCAAAAGCGATTCGACATAACCTTTACGCTTGTCGAGAATGATTGACGATAACAGTTCTTATACTCTCTGTCAAAAATCCGAAACATTGTTCGTAATAGAAAGGTTATCCCGCCATTTTTATTACACGATTTTCCTAGCTCCTTCGATTAAATTTTGAAGCTTTCTAACTTAGAAAAGAGACAACACACACACACACACACACACGCACACACACACACACGCGCGCACACACACACACACACAACACACAGTTTCTCGCCGAAATTATTATAAACTAACAACTAATTTCATAATAATACTCGTATGATCAAACAAAACAGCTAAAAAAATGTTCGTCTTAGATTTGAAGTTTGAAAATGTAAGGAACATATAATATATAGGCAAATGGTGAAAAAAAAAATTAAAAAAAAATCTCAAAAATTCTGTCCATTTTATCTGTTACGTTCAAAATGCGTGGTGATGAATTATTTTAACTGATTTGACTGCGCACGCACACATTCGTTATTCGATCGTTAGGCAAAATCGTTGTTGCCCAAAAATCATATTCAATTTGGGATAATTTCAAATAAAAGTAGAAACCTTATTTACTCGTTATTTCAAAAACTGCATTATCGTTATATCATTATTTATATTAGAACTTAAGTTTATTTGGCTATTCTTTGAAAAATAACCCTGTATATTCGCAGTGTCTTTTTATTCATCATTTATTTATCGCCACAAATAAATTGATTACATGTAATCTAATTTTAATAAACAAAATATAAATTCTGACGTCCGAATTAAATCGCATTTTAAAGTGAAACTTCTTTATCGACGAAGTGGAGAAGTGAGTTTAGACGTGGTAGAGCCATGCTGCAGCTATATTACGAGTAGTAGTATAGTTGTAGCACGAATAGGTCGGCTCGACCGAGGAAGGACCACGCTCTCAGCTTAGCTTAACGCTGCTGTGTTTCGTATGGTGAGTGTAGAGAACCGGAGACCCATTTCACTGGAAAAAAGGCATTCCATCTTAGTCCTCACGGGTGACGACGGATCTGCATTTTGATTCTTTATTGAGGATAAATGTAGATGTCTATCGGTCACAGCAACTACTTGCCATCAGTTTGTCTCGTTTGTCACCCTATCCTATAAAAAAAATTATTATTAGTAAATAAATGTCACATTTTCTTGTAAATATTTACCGGTGACGCTGCACGAGTATACTATTATTTAACCTAATAATGTAGAATATAAAATAAAAGGAGAATGATACGTTGCAAAGAAGTTTCACTTCGTATGTACCAATAACAGGCACAATTTTTTAAGAAATGCAACGCATATTTGTACGTAATGACCATTACAGCTTATCAAAAATCTAACAAAAATTGTAAAAGGGTAAGGTACGTGAGGTTAATATGGTCACCTTAAGATTTGCCTCCCTATAAAACCAATACTAGACTGAGAACAGAGACAAAAACACAATGTCATATACTGTAAATAATATACTAAGAAAAAAATAGCAAACAAACCTTGACAATAATTAGAAACACTTCGAAAAATGTACTTAAATAAAACTTCTACACTGCACAGTATTAAAATATTTACAACAATATCAACTGTTAACATGGCGTCGATAAAGCAGCGCCCTTTTAACGCTTTATTATTTTGAATAAAACTATTTTTACGGATTTTATCGCGTTTAATTATATTTGCTATCTCCAGTCCGTACTGGTTTACATAATGATTTCTTATATTTACGCGAACACTACACATTGAATAAAACTAGTTTTATTCAATGTGTAGTGTTCGCGTAAATATATAATTAAACGCGATAAAATCCGTAAAATTAGTTTTATTCAATGTGTAGTGTTCGCGTAAATATAAGACATCATTATGCTTTATTATTTATTTGACTTATGAAGAGCTATCGTATCACAGAACCACCTATGCAAACAAGGCTGTAGTTTTTGAGTTATACAAAGTGACTATATTAACCGTATGACCATATTACCCTCACGTACTATATATGCACTAGTTGCCGCGCTTTTCAAGCGAGTTGTTAACTGAAGTATTTTTATTATTTTCCTAATTTTCTCCTGGTTTGTTTCTCTCTGTCACGTCTTACGACATCTACGGGACGATATGAGGTAGTGAATATTTTTCTACCGACACTACACAATCAGTTAATTAAATCGATTTAGGTGTTTTCAGTGGTTGCTCAAATGGAATTGAGGCATTATTGTAAACGAGAAAAATACCAAATTCAATTGCATTTGTTTGCAAATGCAAGAAAAAAGAAATGTGAATTAATTAGCAAGAGACACACCTGACCAGTTTAGTTGTTAAACAAGTTTGTTCATTCCACTATGTGAGTCACCATTTTATGCCGTTAATTGTGGGTCTATAATGAGAAGGTATTTTTTACGTGATGCGTTTTTGTTGCATTACTTTCTTCAGCCTAACAAAAGTCCAATGCTGAACGTTGGCCTCCTCCATTGATTGCCCTATTGGGGGATTTTACCACAGTTATCACGCTTGTAAGTTATAGCCTATATAAGTCCCATTGCTGGGCACAGGCCTCTTTTCATTTCTGAGAGGGTATTAGGGCAAGTAAATGTCCGCCACGCTGTCTAATTGCGTGTTGGTGAACTTCACATGTTTTTGAAATAAATTTTTTTCTTATTTCTCAGAAATGCAGGTTTTCTCACGATGTGTTGCTTCACCGCCGAGCACGTGGTAAATCAGCACTTAAAATTGCAATTAACAATCTCATTGGTGTCAGCGGGGATCGAACCCGGGTTGCTTGCGTACAGCCTGGAATTGTAATAGCTAGTGGATATCGTTATGCCGCCCCTATACAACAAATTATATTACTACGACTGTTACTAAATATATTATTATTGGAGTAGGGTTTCGTAACTGTTTTTGAGTTCATGTGGGTACTTACTAACTTACTACTACTTTAGATATTTCTGCCGCTAAATTGAAGTGCCGTCAACTTTTTGTTTCGATTTAGAGAGTAAAAGTACCAATATTAATACAGTGCGCGCGCGCGCGCGCGCGCGCGCGTGTGTGTGTGTGTGTGTGTGTGTGTGTGTGTGTGTGTGTGTGTGTGTGTGTGTGTGTGTGTGTGTGTGTGTTGCGCAGATGCACGATGCACGAATGTGTGTTGGCAAACTGATCCTTGATAGATACGGAGAGGGAATCGATGTCGGGTTAATAGCATTTATGGGCACATTCCGTTCATATTATTCCATTAAAAGTACAGATATTTTGCAAATCCTTTGGTTTGCTTTTAGAGCATCAGCGAGTCACGAGGTTTGGTCAGCAAGGCGGACGCTTGGTATCGGAGTTGCTGTTCTGATTATCGTGCTGCTGGCATCACCTATCCTCATACTACTGTTGCGGCATACGATTTGGACCATTCAGGTAATAAAGATTTTTTTTTATTACTATAAGCCAAAGTGTGATGTAGATGTGGTAACTCTTGCTTTGAAGACACCCATACTACCAAAAATTAATATTCAAAAACTGCAGGTAGCTGAGCTATGACATCGGGACATCAAATATCTCAGTCCCGCCCGTGACCATGCGTTGCTGTAAAGTACCCGAAACCTCGGGAATTAAAAATAAGTAAATTAAACACAATTAAATCCGTAAATTTAGCTTTATTCAATGTGTAGTGTTCACGTAAATATAGGAAATCATTACCTATACTGTTTTCGGATGGAAAGATAGATACCGGCAAATCTTCCTTCCTTTGCTGAACGCATGACGAACGACGAAGCGAGCCATTTGATTTGAATCAGCGATAGGTCGACAACCTCCGGAGCCTCCAGTTGTCGAATGGTCAAAGGAAGAGAGATTAATTAAGTTATTTATGTGGTAGAGCCTCTTTACAGCTATGTTATGGTTGTAGCACGAATAGGTCGGCTCGACCGAGGTAGAACCATGCTCTCACATACTACCAGTGTAAAAAGGCAGCTTAATGCTCCCATGTTTTCTATGGTGAGTGTTAAGATCCGGAGATCCTTTTCACTCGAAACGAGGCATTCCATGTTAGTTCTCAGCGGTGACAACGCATCTGCATTTTGATTCATAATCGATATTACACGAAAATGTCTATGGACCAAAGCATCCACTGACCATCAGGTGGATTGTGTGGTCGTTTGTAGCCCTTCTTCTAAAAAAAAAATTCAATACCTTTTAAAATTGTAGGGACATTCGATTCTAGGTTGACTTCATCCACGATTAATCATCAAAGTTCTTGTTTTGAAATGACACCAGTATAATATCGGTTCGATTTTTAAAATCAATTCAACATAAGATTTCCTGACTCCTCGTACAATATACGTGGTAGAGCCATGCTGCAGCTATATTAGTTGTATGGTTGTAGCACAAATGGGTCGGATCGAACGGGGAAGGACTACGCTCTCACAGAATCATCATTCATCATCATCATTATAGCCTTTGATAAGTCCACTGCTGAACATAGGCCTCCCCCAAGGAATGCCACAAAGCACGGTCCTGAGCCACCAACATCCATCGACTTCCTGCATGTTTTAGCAGGTCGTCACTCCATCTCGTGGGGGGTCGCCCTACAGTTGTTACAGTGTTAGTTTCCCGAACGCTACCCAGCCGAGTTGAATCCGTCCATTGACCTCTCGGTCGAAGTTGGACTTACCTAGTCGGACTATTTGTCTCAGGTAAACATACTCGTCAACAACTTCGAGCTTAGTGCTCCCAACAACTACCGGCATAGGTGTGACATGGACATAAACATGATCTTTGTTTTGTCCATGTTCATCCTAAGACCTGTTCGTTGGGATACACTATTGAGGTCATTGTGCATGGTGCTTAGGTCCTCCAGCGATTCTGCCATAAGGACTATATCGTCGGCAAATCGAAGGTGAGTGATGTACTCGCCATTGATGTTAATACCATATCCTTTCCAGTCCAGAAGCTTGAAAACGTCTGCCAATGTAGCGGTGAAGAGTTTCGGAGATATAACATCAGCCTGTCTAACACCTCTCTGCAATTGGATAGATTTCGTACTCTGGTTCTGCACTCGGATAGCCATCGTAGCTCTACTGTACAAACACTTCAGCACTTCGATATACCGACAGTCAACTTGGCACCGCTGAAGGGACTGCAGCACCGCCCAAATTTCGACGGAATCAAAGGCTTTCTCATAGTCCACATACGCCAGACATAGTGGCAAGTTGTACTCTTCTCACAGAATACCAGCGTAAAATAGCAGCTTAACACTGCTGTGTTTCGTATCACCATAGTGTAGAGAACCGGAGACCCTTTTTACTGGAAACGAGGCATTCCATCTTAGTCCTCACGGGTGACAACGCATCTGCATCGAGGATATATATAGATGTCTATGGACCACAGCATCAGATGAACTGTGTGCTCGTTTGTCACCTTTATTCTATAAAAAGCCCAATATTTTTAACTTTACATTCGGAAGTTTTTATAATAGTTGCGATATGTTTGATAGACAAAATTTTAACACATCTTTACGTTTTGAGGTTCTTAATTTCTCAAATCTTGAATTTCTCAAATCTTGAATTTCTCAAATCTTTCCGAAAATGATTTACGTATAGGTAATATGCAATTGCAGTTTTTTAGAAGAAATTAACAAAAATAAAGGATTATTCATTTATATACGTTTGCGGTTATAACAAATACAACAAATTAATATTATTATTACGTGGTAGAGCTACGCCACAATGTATCAAGACTGCAGCACGAATGATAAGAACAACGCTGATAATAACTTACGAGTAGTAACATTGTTAAATAGTGAGAAAATGCTAAGTGAATCATTGCCGAAGTTAGCGGTCAGCCACCGCAAAGTCTACTTCACCTGAGGACGCCTCGTGTAGAGGCGAAGCACGTGTCGTATTATAGACAGTGGTGTGTCTTTCATAGTGTGTGGCGTAGGGAGTAGTGTGTCTGGGATTACTGGTCACAGGGATAGTGCACGCAATTGAGGGAAGGCAAATTGCGGCAGAACTCCCAATACCAGCCACACCATCTGGCTGATTTGCGGTCCACCACTGTGCGATTTAGAAGACGTTTTCTTCCTTGCACAACTTCCTTGTGGAATAGTTTACCACCAGCGATTTTTCCGGTACTGATACGACTTAGGGACCTTCAAGAAAAGAGCCTTAATTCTTTTTAAAAGTCTGGCAACGCATATGCGATTCCCCTGGTTCCCCTGGTGTTGCGGTTGTTCATGGGCGGCGGTGGTCACTTACCATCAGGTGAGCCGCATGCTCGTTTCCCCCCTCTCCTATAAAAAAAAACTGAAACGAAGACGCTTTTTACTGGTAATGAGGCATTACATCTTAATCCCTGGGAGGTTTTCTCATCTGAATTTTATAGAATAAGGGGGAACTAACAAACATGCAGGCTAACTGATGGTAAGTGAATTCTGAGGCCCATATACGTCACATTTATCATATTTAGAATTGAGATGCAGATGGGCTGTCACCATAAAGGACTTAAATGAAATGCCTCGTTTCAAGTAAAAAGGGTGTCCGATGTAAAAGCTTTTACAAAAATTTACTTCGCAAATATCCGCGTTATAAAATAAAATGATGTGTCTTACCTAGTATGAAGAAGCACCTCCCGCTAATACTAGGTAAGACACATCATTTTATTTTATAACGCGGATATTTGCGAAGTAAATTTTTGTAAAAGCTTTTATATAATGGATTTCCGCAAAGTAACGCCTGATTCTATTAATTATGGTGTCCGATGTTCTTCACTCGCCATACGAAACATAGGAGCATAAAGTTGCTGGTTTTTTACGCTGGTTTTCGTGAGAGAGTATTCCGTCCCTGTTCATGCCGATCCATTTGTGCTACAATCATAATACAGTAGCAGTGTGACTCTACCACATATAATTGTATTTAATTCTTAATTGAGTGTAGAGGCAGATTTCTATAGTCCAGTTTGTCTACTTTATTGATTTTCATTAAATAGTTTTATTTGTTAATTTTTAACGATAATTTCATTATTTATTAATTTAAAAAGGTTCCCTTACAACTACAACGGCCATGGGGCCCGTTGTTTCTCAAGGTATAAGCGCACGCATCAAATTTAATAATATACAGCAAAGCTAGTCGATCCCCATTGACGAAATTTTTTACATGCATTTCTTCTGACATTTCACCTTATATCTGCACGCCTGAGGAATTATAAAAGTGACGAAGACATGTCGGATCCGTCAGTAAATGTGGACTCATCCTGCCCTAAAATTTTCCCATTATTGCGAGGTATTCTGTAACCAGCTGTGGGCGAGCAGATTAGTTTACAGCTTTTTATGATTTAAAACGTTTAATGACACTCATTTAATTTCAGGCGACTCACTCATTCTTTTTTTAAATTGCAATTGATTGTGTGGAAGTTGTCTAAAAATTTTCCTGCTTGACTTCTGGCTACTATAATAGAACATTATATACATTGATACTTGTATTAGGTAAATTACCTAAGATATCTGATATTAGGTATTTTATCTAAAAATAGAGTACCTAAGAGTTAGAGAGATTACCTAAGGAATGGTAAATTAAAAAAAAATACTATTTCAGTAATTGTTCATACGCATAGCTTATTGCTTTGATGAGTTTTATATAAAACTTGGCCAATATTAAAAATTCCCTTTGTTAAACTCACACACACTCACACACACACTCTCTCTCTCTCTCTCTCACACACACACACACACACACACACACACACACACACACACACACACACACATACACACACACACACACACACACACACACACACACACACACACACACACACACTTTCACTCGCACGCTCGCACGTACATACACACACATACATACATAGTAAATATACCCTTCATTAGTTAAATATGAAGATTTATGTATAAAGTTTGTAAACTTCAATACATTGGATTGTATATGTGCATACACTCTTTAAAAATAAAATTCAAATTCATGTTGGTATAATATTTTATTACCTATAAAAATGGCAACACTGGCATAACATTATTATTACAATAACCACACAATAAATATGTTAACAATTATTTTAACTGATAATAATATATGTACAAACACGTAGAAAAATTATTTAAAATGGTCACTGACATAATTTTTTGTAATGATTAATATTAATATTAGATAATAAGCAAATCAATGTCAAACACAGAGGAATTACATTTAGCAAAAATGGCACATGCTTCCGCGGTTTGGAGCGAATTCGCGACAAAACATATTTAATAATAATCTCATTTTAAATTGCTTTAACTGCCAGAAAATACTTGAAAATGATCGCAGATATGATATGTACGGAAAAATAGAGTCAGTACCACTGGCATGACGATTCTGAATTTACCGCCCAATATGAATGGATATCATGATATTATGTCTGTTCGTTATGAATTACCTGGCAAATATCAATCAAAAGAATCTTATGATTGATATTCCGCGGCACTATCGCTACAGTCTTCGCAAAATTTGACATTTACTTTTTATTTTAGTTCGCATATTTTATTCTATATTATATATTATAGACTTTTTTCTAAAACAGACTAATTTAAACCTGAGACTAATTATAAACCACTTTTTGTAATAATACGGTATAAATTTGCACTATACGAGCACGATGAGGATAAGGATTGTAGTTAAAGCGCGGTGTTGCCCGCTTTCCCAAAATGCTGCCTCGTAAAATCCGTAGGGTATGCAAAACTCAAACAAAAATACAATTAAGAATAAATAATACATTTTTACCTTACAATCAATAATATATTAATTTTCATATCTCATCATCATCTTTGAATGGTGGCATGTCATGATGTTATTTACTTTAATATATTGAGGTTATTAGAAAACCCAATAGTAAAGAGTTTGAATTATTATAGGCATGCTAAGTCTTCTCCTTCCTACTTCTATGCTTTATCACAATAAGGCTCAAAGACTACTTAAGAATAGAATACAATACATTTTTATTCAACATAAATATAAATAATTATTTATGAAAATCATAAACAATAATCAATGCCTTAGTCTATTATTCTTACTTATAATTTACAGATTTAAAGCTCACTTGTTACATCACTAATATCCTTCTGGAACGTTCTTTTAACAATTCCCAAGTACACTGCCTTAAATAACTTGCGCAAACACATTTTTAGTCATGGCATACGTTATTAATAATTGCACCAATCATTGTGCCATCTATTTCAAATAATAAATTTTAAATCCATCGTATTTTAGTGTTGCAACTATAAATAACTACGACAAGTATTCATGGATGATTATAGAATCAAATCAATATCAAACACAGAGTAATATCATAGGCTACAGAAATTATTCACCGCTCTGAATTACATTACTCTATCCGAAATGAAGTTTCATTCTTCCAGATTCTATTTATGAATCTTATAATGTATATATCGCAGCCAACTAGTTAGTTAACAGCCTAGTTTTTTTTTTACTATACAACCCCGTTTAATTTTAAGACCGTCAGTTTTGTTGATTGAAATTAATAGGGTGATTTATGCGCTATGTGTTATATTACATAAATGTACACGGCTTCATGTGGTTCACCCCAGCCGCACCTTAACTAAACGTCACTGACATTACAAGATGGGTACAATGTTGTATTATAGACGCATCGGCTGAATATCATTCAGGCCCCTAGTTAATAAAAGCTAATTAAGTTAGATGGCTGTGACATATTATATATTACAACAAATTAAACAATGGCAACGCACGGCCATTGTTTAATTTATATTATAATACAAGTAATTTAATAACAATGTTAGAGATTATTGTAATAACCTATGATTGCAGTTTCTCAATGGTTCATCAAATATTAAAAATCTGGTAGACATCAAACTTTTATAATCTGGTACTGTCACAGACACAGTATTTTATTATATTATTTTAAACGGCTTCGGATGCTGACAACAAATCAAGCGTTGCATAGAATTGATGCAAGTACTTTAAATAATAGTAACTAACTAAATAGATATAAAGTGTGAGGGATCCAATGCCGGACTCACTTGAACCTTGCTGGTTGACCATGCTCTGGTAATCGACTGATAGTTGGGACTCCATCTTAAAGAACCCATTTTAAAGAGTGTTGATACAAAGTAATCAAACAAAAACAAAAAAGTAAAGTCATAGCAGCCGATGTATACTTGTAAATGCTTTTATTTACGATCGGATTTATCAAAAGTGGATCATAAAACAGAGACATTTAAATACCAGATGGCCGGTGTAATAATTAATAAATATCCTGTCGAAACACATAGAGCATTCCGAGTCTAAATTATTTACTCCATCCAGAAGTAGTTCCGTTTTTTATATACAATTATATATTATATTATTTAATGCTACTTCATTGTTATATTAACATAGCTTATGTTATATTGCTTATACTAATGTAATAAATAAGATTAAATATTGGCTATTGAATAAATTGGCGTATGTAAATCAGTCTTCAGTGTCGCTGCTTGACTTTGAACTTTTCAACAGGACTCTCCCGTCAGCAGTTGGTACCTGAAAGACAAATAGGCTAATTATAACATCATTTTGATGTGAACAATTTAAAATTCCATTACTACAATTTGTTTCAATTATTAATGTATACGTGTGTGTACACTTTGTCCACTTTGTGCCTTCCTTCGGGTAAGTTTCAAAAACAAATTTATATAAACAAACAAATATTTTTGCTATCCTGTTTTCAATAGTAGTAGGTACTTAATATAATATGTTTTGTCCAAGATTAAAGTTGGTGATAAAAATCGTAGTATATTTAGTTTCTTGCCTCTAGATTACTTGTTTATTTCTTTTTTCTTAACTTATACAAAGTAAACTTTAATAAAATAAATTGCTCAAGGTTAGTTGGTCTTATTAAAGTTAGTTTTGATATGGGCAAATGGCTGCAAGTTGTTAAATATCATTCAGTTCAGAATGTTATTGCGTTTTATTTTAATTTATTATTACATTATGTCGTAGCGAGTGCTTTGCAACATCCAAAATTTTGGTGGAACTGAGCTGTTCAACGTTCTTACATCGTTGAACGATACAAGCTACAGCCAACTTTGAAAGATACTGCACATATAGGTACTTTCATTGGTGCCGGCGTTGATCGAATCCGAGTTGCTGTGATATTTACGGCGAGCGGTTAACCTCTGAGCTACCTACGAAAGCTGGGCTATCATACCTTAACTTATAAACTTTATTTTTGTTCCGATCTATGACAGAGAGATACTTTAATGAAGCAACTTTTTTATAGCATAAAATCATTTCAATATTTTACTACCATTTATTTATTATCATTAACATTAATCGGTAGTCAAATATTTGCTGTATTTGTCATCATTACTAAACGGCGTTATGATTCAAATATATTTACTTATCGTCATAAAGTGTTCACTTCCGATAAAAGGTATACAACTTTTATTGAATTATCGATTTTACTTGATGATGTAGTGATATCATAGATTAGGACAAATATTCTATTTTATTTATTTATTTATTTATTTTCACCAACAATATACATTTAGAAGACAACAAAAAATATGTGCTTACATCTGATACAATACTATTGTTAGGTGAAAAACAGGTGCCTAAACTAGGTAAAACCTGTATCTTAGGTCACCAGGTCCCCACCTGTAGGTATCCGTGGACAAAATAAATAGATGTACAAATATTCTATAAAGAAGAGGTTCAATTGCGTTTAAACACGATAAAAATTATTTTCTCCTGGCTGATTTATTATGTTTGGGCGATACTAAACGTAATTGGTAAAATTATTCCTACTTATTAAAAATTCACAAAATTGTTTTTATTAAAATTTAAAAACTTATTAATATATTGAAGCCTAAGAGAGTCAAGATTTTTATAGGTAGTAAGTAGAACACGCTGCACGGATGAGTCAGCTTAACCGGGAAGTTCCACGCTCTCACAGAATACCAGCGTAAAATAGCAGCTTAATGCTGCTGTGTACGAACCATATTGTGAGTGTAGAGAACCGAAGACCCTTATTATTGGAAACGAAGCATTTCACCTTCGTTCTCAAGGGAGTAAGTTCTCTAGTCTTCTGGGATAACAAAACAACTGCATTTTTAATTCCTCGTCGAAGATAGATGTAGATGTCTATGGGCTAAGATTTAATCATTAAAAAATATTATGTAATAATTGCAATATAATATACATTTATAAATATTTATAGGATATGTATAAATAATTGCGACTAACCTGATCAATGAAACATAACGTCAGTTTATTAAAATCTACGTTTTTTTAGACATAACAAAATATTTTAAGTGCATATTTTAAATCAGCTGTATATACTACAGAAACAACCATTAAAAAAAACAAAACAAAAGGAATGGTCTAATATAAAATGCTGAATGATAAGGAACTATAATCCTAAATATTTTTTCCGGTATAATCCCGTTAGACCTTGTGTGAGATGATACGTGCTCAGACACTTTGGCGGCCGCTCATATACCTACTATATCATTTAAGGCCGGTGCAGAATCAAAGGCGGGTACTAACTGGGTAAATGGCTCAAATAAATCTCTGATACTTATGGTTATATATTTGTGCCTTTTGTTGTAGGACTATCTATCAGTTCTTGACCGGTGAAGTTTCCAAAGGAACGTATACGCGACCAATCGTCGCCGCTGGTTACAGGGCTGATTCTTATCGCACAAAGGATCAGTGTAGTGATTTAGCAGAAAAATGCAGCTAGAGTTCTTGGTGCCATACCGGAGCTTAATTTTTACTGATATAGATATTTATTAGAATGTTCGATAAAAATACATTAGTTAGTGTAATGTGAGTGACGAACTAGTAAGATGTGCAGGAAGTCGATGAATGGATGATGGGAGTGGATCAGCAACGTGATAGTTCTTACGAGTGACAACGCAGTTTGATTCTTTATTGAGCATAGATCTTGATATCTATGGGTTACAGTAACCACTTAACTTCAGGTGAACTGCGTGTTCGTTTGTCACCTTATCCTATAAAAATACTATGAGAAGCTATTCCCTCTATGAGGAAATCTATGGAGGAGGACTATGTTATGTAATGGAGTTGGATATACTGTATTGAATAAATGAATGAAGTGTGAACTTTATAACGAGTTTTAAAGATTCGATGTTGTCCATATTTAGACGATTATTGGAAAAACAATTCCACGAATCCATTTACATCTCATTCATAATTGGTAATGTTTACCTTATTCCTTATTTTAATCATGTATGTGTTTTAAAATTCCAAGAACAATTTGATTTTATGTCTTCATGAACGGTTATATCACGGTGAAATTTAGTGCAAAGGCAAAAGTTGTCAAGTGATCAAATCTAGGTCGGAAATCGGAATGAATATTCAAGTAGGTCATGAGAAGGTCTCAAATTACTTAAAATTAATTAGTAGTAAACGAACCTATTGTATTTTCCATCAAGTTTGATATTCTAACAAACTTTATGTGTAATTAAGTTTGGTAGTTCAGATAATCTCTTCATTAATACTTTCATATCATTTAAGTTACATACCTACAGTATTCCATACAAAAGATATTAAGTAGGCAAATAAAAACCTTTGATATGCTGGGGATATTCACGAAACCAACTACTGAAAATATTAAGACGTCAACTTGAGTCTACTATGTGCTTAGAGCAACATCATATATATTATAGTCATATGTCGAACCCGATTAACCCAGAATAAGCATTTTATTAACATATATTTTATCGAACGTTACACAATTTATAAGAACAGTTTCACATTCTGAAGTCGATGGGAAGACGTATTATAGAGAAGAATCAAATACCCGACTTCAGAATATAAAATTATTGTATTCTTTATAAATTCTGGTAGAGTCATGCTGCAGCTATATTAGTAGTATAATTGTAGCACAATTGGGTCGGCTCGACCGGGGAAGGACGGGACCGGGTAAGGGTAAGCACGCACGCTCTCACAGAATACCAGTGCTGTGTTTCGTATGGGGAGTGTAAATAACCGGAAACCTATTTTACTGGAAAAGTGGCATTCCATCTTAGTCCTAACGGGTGACGATGCATCAGCATTTTGATTCTTTATTGAGGATAAATTTAGATGTCTATGGTTCACAGCAACCACTTACCATCAGGTGGACTGTGTGCATGTTTGTCATCCTATCCTATAAAAAATATGTGAATTATTCCGCTTTCACTTTAAAAAGTTATTTTTACCCTGCTCACTAGATTAAGGAACAACACAGTCTCAATGTCGTTCAAATATATACATTAAACCTTCATATTCTATTTTGCTACACCTAAGGAAGAATTTTTTTTTCTCATAATTTTATAAGAGACTATTCCTAAAGTATAAAATATTTAATATAAAATTAATCTCTTCCAGTCAATCTTAGGGCAGTGATATAGGAGTAGGCGGTTACAGAAATAAGACAATAGCGTAATAAAAATCCACTACTTGACATACTATACCGATAGGAACATATTATGCATTGTAAACTTATACACACATACGTACATACACATATTAACACATATACACGTATAGATATAAATGTAAGTACGATAAACTATAATAATAATTTAAAATTTTGTACAGCCGACTTTAATGTAAGTTATTAAGAATAACTCAATAAATATTGGTCTGACCTTGATCATATTCATATGGGACCACACGAGAAGTACCAGCTTTTAAATAAAAAAAGAGTCATCGAAATCGGTTCACCCAATAAAAAGTTATGAGGTAACACACATAAAAAACATACAGTCGAATTGAATACCGTCTCCTTTTCGGAAGTCGGCAGAAAAGACAATAATGATGAAAGGCAATTATGATCAGCATTTTGAAACATAGGAAATGGTAGTAAATAAGTATAGGTTATTATTTTAGATACTACAGAGAAGGTGGACAGTGTGTTTACTATACAGTACGATTTACCACCTAGGACTTCTCAGAAGGGCTAGAACCCAGAGCCGTAAAGCCCGTTATAAAAAAACATGTAGGACTTCATCACCAATTTCCACCCGATGGGATTGTGGTCAAGCCCTGGCTTATATTAAATGAAAAAATGTCGTTTTCTTTGGCAAATTCTATAGCCTAAGCGGCTTGATGGGTTTTAAGATATGAGGTGTCGTTGGATTCTTCTTAAGTGTGGAAATGACATAGTGTAGTGCGACGTCTGATCGTGCAATTTGTCTGCCACAAGAAACAACCTTAACCGTGTTAAATGTATTGGTCTAGCTAAGATAATAATTTTGTTGTTTTTAAACTAATTGCTAATGATAAATGATAAGTATAAAATAATCGATTGATGTGAGTGCACGTAGCCGTAGTTTTACGTGTAGTGGTAAAGTTACAGCCTACTACGTCCCACTCCTGAGCAAAGGCCTCCTCTCATTTCCGAGAAAGTTTCAGCTCTAGGAAAATGCGTGTTGGAGGAATGTCTTCGATTTTTTTTTCTAAGACATTTAGGTTTCCTCACAATGCTTTCCTTCACTGTACAGCACGTGGTAAATCACAGCACTTAAAATTGTAATTAACGATTTCATTGGTGCCGGTGGGACTCGAACCCCGGATTGCTCGCGGACAGCCTTGAGCTACCACGGTTGTGTAGTGATATTATAACATAAAATCAAATTTTATGCGGCGTGTAAAATGCTAACCGCGGCCAATGGACGTTGCTTGCACCGTACAAAATACAACAGTTATACTTTTATATTAGTTATTACTTCGACCTTGCAGGATACATAGGATATATACACGCGCCTAGTAAGCGTTAGCACGTGCTCCTCGTCGTGGCCCACGTCGTTATTTGAATTTTTCTCTTTTCAGTAATTTTTTTACGCGGTCGGTCATACTATTAACTAAGCAACTCACCTGAATCTATTAATGTGGCGTTATAAATACCATTTATTGGACGAATTCTTCGTTTTCCCAAAAAAAAAACTAAGTTTTTCGGATAAAATGTAGCCTAGATTCCCCTGGAATTGCGGTCTACCAGTTTGTAAAGTTTTATCACAATCGGTTTATCCACTTCAAAGTTTAGTTTGGATAGACAGACAGACAGATAAAATGTAATAAATGGTTGATTTTCTTTTTTTTCTTTCTTTAAAAAAACGTCACCTCCACACTAGGATTTTCTGCTGTATCGTGGAGGCAGTTTACAAACATATATTACACAAGGAATACCGTACATAAAATTAAAACACAACTATTATGTACCACATAGTGACCTTTTCAAATTCGAATGATTTTAAAAATACTCGAATGATTGCATTCTATTACCATTAAATAACATCGATAACGATATAGTTGATGTTGCAAAATTTGAATTTGTAATGAGTTTAATTAAATATTGGCTGTTGTGTGAAATTTTACGTTTTTAGGAGTGTTTCGTTGTTCTTTGTTTTAAATTATTTAAGATGTAAAATAACCTAGATTCGCTATTTTAAAACACTAAGAAAGTCTGAGTGAAATACATTGTAAAAGGCACAATTTTATAAGAAGCGCTTTTTTCTTGTTTAAGAAAAGAACTCAGCTAACTGATTGTGCTGATTTTTTTATAAAAAGAATATCCTTTTAACAGTGTCCCATTGAATAAGTTTTTTATGATTTAAGTTACACGCAATGTAATACTAAGTGTTAATTATAACTTTTTGAGACAAACTGTTGACAATTTATGGCAATGTTGTTGTGAGATGAAAAACGGATCGCATCGTTTGAAGGTTAACCGGGCTGTTAATAATATAATTTAGTTATGTGTAACCAATGGGTAGCTAAGTTCCTTATCAAAAAAATGCATTAGGTAAAGGTTGACCTATTCTTATAAACATAATAAAATTTTATAACTGGCATGGCTTAAAATCATATTTAATGAAAAAAAAAAAACTAGAGACTGCGATTTTGTAGTTTTAATAAAAAAAATTGTACAGCTATTAAGAAAAGTGGCTATTAACACTAGTAATACTTCCGTTAACAAGTTTCTTACGTGGTAGAGCCATGCTGCAGCTATATTTCTGGTATAGTTGAAACACGAATGGGTCGGCTCGACCGGCAAAGACCACGCTCTCACAGAATACCAGCGTCAAATAGCAGCTTAATGCTGCTGTGTTTCGTGTGGTGATTGTAGAGAACAGGAGACCCTTTTTATTGGAAAAGTAGCATTCCAACTTAGTCCTCACGGGTGACAACGCATCTGCATTTTGATTCATAATCGAGGATAAATGTGGATGTAATGGGCCACATCAACCACTTACCGTCAGGTGGACTGTGTGCTCGTTTGTCACCCTTATTCTATAAAAAAAAGTAAGCTTAAAATTCTTATACTAAGAGTGGTTTATTGTAATAGTAGTCAAAACTATATTGAAAGTCTAAGGATTCGAACCCACAACTTTCTGAGTTTACAGTCCTTACGTAGGTCCTACCATAAGGCCGCTGTCACTTCAACGATTTGCTACTGAGTGTCTTCAGTGTCAACATCCATTTTTATACTATAAGGATGAAAAACGAGCACACAGTCCACCTGATGGTAAGTGGATGCTAATACCCATAAACATCCCTGACAGCTAAGATGAAATGCCACGTTTCCAGTAAAAAAGGGCATCCATTATTCATACGAAATACAGCAGCTATAGCAGTTGCTGTGTTTTCACCCGAATTTAGTGTTTTAAAAACAGAATAGATTTTAATGAAAATTTAATCATAGTTTCGTTATGCATAGTATGTGTCGAACGTCAATGGTTTGGAAGCGATATCCTTATCGCTTTAAGAAAAATGCAATGAGAAAATGGTACATGAAAACATAAATAGTCATCTTTTCAAATAGTAGTATCGAACTCAATGGATGACTATCCGTGGATTTTTTTTATAGGATATGGTGACAAACGAGTACACAGTCCACCTGATGGTAAGTGCTTGCTACGGCCCATTGACATCTATATCTATTCTCGATTACGAATCAAAATGCAGATGTGGTGTCACCCGTGAGGACTAAGATGTAATGCCTCGTTTCCAGTAAGATGGGTCTCACAACAGCGTTAAGCTGCTATTTTACGTTTGTATTCTGTGATAGCGTGGTCCTTCCCCCGGTCGAGCCGACCCATTCGTGCTACAACTATAGCTACTACTAATATAGCTGCAGCATGGCTCTACCACGTCAAACATTTTAAAACAACCGACGTATACTAATAACATAATAGGTAGTATTTAAGTGGCGGTGTAAGAATATCAACTACCCCATATCATCCCGTGGGTGTCGTGAGAGGCGACAGAGAGAACAAATCAGGAGATGGGATGCAGCGTCTTCTTAATACGACTAAAAATAAAAAATAAAAACTGCGGTTGCAAGCCCGCTTTCCAAGCGTGGCAACTATGGAAAATATCAATATGAGACAATCTATGGGCGAGGCTTATGTTCAGCAGTGGACTTTAATTGTCGGTAACCGTAACGGTAACGGTAGCATGTAAATAAATTCTTTATCGAAAGATATATATATATATATAGGTATGTAGTATATACCGGTCAAGATGTATGCACTTTTGTTAAAGTCAAAATAAAAAATAAATAAACAAAACACTCACTGTTCACAAGTGACGCATAGTAAAGGCGGTGGTAGCCTTTTATATCCAACAGGACACTTGTTGTACACAATCGTATTACGTTTCACTCTCTCATGATTGCGAAACAAGTTTTCTATATTCGAATTTAGTACACTTCGAGGCATATCTAAATTAATTTGTTGTACAGGCACTACTCCCGATATAAACCTAGAAGTGACCACTGTTGTTAAAGCTAAGTACGTCGCGAACGCACACAACAACATTTTAGCAGGCTTCATGTTGACACGTCCTTAAAGGTGGCACGCTCTCAACAGACTGAATGTGAACGGTCAGGCAGTGGATAAGAACGAAAGTAAGCAAGTCAATTACGTATCTATGATTCAGTGGCGCTAAGGTGTTGTATACATGTCGCGATTCGATCCGGTATCGAACTGGTCACTTTGCAAATGTGTAATTTATGCGTGACACAATAAACTTTAAGAGTCACAAATTTACTGCATTATTCAAAATTCAGAAACTAATGGCTGTGATCAGAAGTGAGCTTGTGATTGTGTAATAAAGTTGTTGATGATGATTTTAAATATTGCATATTTATATCCATGGTCATCGTGAGCCACTAGACAAGACGTTACCGTGTAGTGGTGGTGTAAGAATATCCTCTAGTCCATATCATCCTAAAGGTGCCGTAACAACGTCAGCTCTTAGAACCGTTACGGCATGGTGTGGGGCAGTGCATTCTCTTACGCCCCTACACGGCGATACGACCATGCGGGTTAACTGATGATAATTTTAAATGTCCATGGTCATCCATGAACAGCTCTAACACCTGCATCAGCTGTGGGGAATAGCACAAGCATTGCCGGCCTGTTAGAAAAGAGTAGACTTTTGTGACGTGAGGCTGCAGCAAAGAGACCCGATCACCGTATCTCATATATAGAAGTAAATTATCCGCCAATTTTTGAAGGAGAAATCGGCTCTTTTTATAGGATATGGTGTAAAACGAGCACACAGTCCACCTGATGGTGAGTGATTGCTATGACCCATAGACATCAACATCTCTCAATAAAGAATCAAAATGCAGATACGTTGTCAGCCGTGAGCAATAAGATGGAATGCGTCTTTTTCTGTAAAAAGGGTCTCCGGTTCTCTACATTCACCATGCGAAACACAGCAGTGTTAAACTGCTATTTGACGCTGGTATTCTGTGAGAGCGTGGTCCTTCCCCAGTCGAGCCGACCCATTCGTACTACAATTTTACTACTAATATAGCTGCAGCATGGCTCTACCACGTATATAATCTACCTCTTTTCTTAGAGGCCCCAATTCGTACCGGCTCGAAAAAAATCTCTGTGGAGACGAATAACTGAAAGTTGTTTAATCGTAGAAAATCGTCCAGAAAGATATCATCATTATGATTATTTTCTTCAATTTCAAACTGTATTTTGTTCAAGTTTACTTTGTTCTTTAAAAAAGTAAAAATGATAACGTTTGAAGTACTCCAACTCACAACACACTAAAGCAGAATTACAAGCTCTCGAGCACCGTTATCCGACAAAAATGAGATGAAGGCTTGTTTCCTATTTTATTTTTATACGAGTATTTCGTATTTCCACAGTGTAAACACTGTACTCCAGTTGTATAAATATTTCTTTTAAATTTCTTATCATTATAATTTTTTTCTATAAAACTTGTACGTGATTGTTGTTTTAAAAAATTCATTAACAATGCTTCCATCTTAAAAGGTTTGTTAACCTTCAAAAGCCGTTCAAAAGTCATACCATTTTTTCATTATGGTTCCAAGTGATTATATTGTTTTAATTATTAAAGTGGTATGCGTGCTTCCACTGAGCTAAATGATAAAACTACGAAGAGTTGTGATAAATATCTATGAGTAACGATAGAGCGTGCATTGAACAACATAAACGTTATTTATTACTTTACACTTTATTGTTTTGCCTTTATACTGATTTTTTTTATAACACGATATAAAGTTTAATGAATTTAGGGTACCTATTGATTGACTCTAGTTTTAGTGTAATAGTACCACGTGAATTATGATTTAATGTCATTTGAAGAGTATTTATTTACGGTCTTATTACAAAACTTGGTTTATTGATAGTCTCGGGCTTATTAATAAAATTAATAAGAAATTATGATTAAAAAAGAGTGACTTTCAATAAGTATTATTTATAATCTATATCGATTAAAAAGTTTCTGTTTCTATTAAAGAAGAAGGCCTTTGTCACAAAACTTTTGACCGAGTCACCTTGCGTCATAGTTTTCGTGAAATTTGACGTTTGCTGTCAAAATCCATACATTCTACTTTGCATAAATTTAAAATAAATAAATTTAAATTCTAGTTGTAGTTGTGTCAGGTTTAACATAATTTTTTAACAATTTTGGTATTTAGATTTTGCATCATAATTATATATATCTTTATATATAAAAATTACGTGTCACGTTGTTTGTCTGCGATGAACTCCTAAACTACTGAACTGATTTCAATGAAATTTTGCACACTGTGTGCATTTTGGTTCAACTTGAGAGATATCTAGTTTTTATCCCGCTAAATGACCCTCAAAAATGTTTATTGCGCATTTAAGGATTTTTGTAGGAAGGGTCGTTGGAAAGGGCAGAACAACATCTGTCTGGTCACCTAGTAATATATAGTTTTCTCTCACCATAATTTATAATTTTCTCGTAAAATACTTTAGAACTGCTGTCCATTTCCTCGCTTAAAATAATGCAAAAATTGTGAAAAATGTAATTCACGAAAAATATATTGAATATAAAATATTATATATTTATGGTAGAGACGCATTGCAGTGTATTAAAATTGTAGGAAAAATGTGACGATACGATCAAGAAGGATATCTGCGTCAAAAAGCAGTATAATGCTGTGTTGTATACAGTAAAGTAAAAATGTAATGTCACAGCGTACTCGTATTTCTGGGCACACGCCTCCGTTAATTTCTGAGAAGTTTATTTATATTATTATTGCTTATTTATATATTATTGATTTGTATACTGTGAGCGACGATAATGTTGCGTATTTCGATTTACGATATAAGCTTTATACTCGTCTTCATCTTCACTTTATAACCCAAATGTCGTACGCGTAATTTCAAATCACTTCATGTCGTTTGCATTTACTTAAATAATATTGTATTTTCTCTACAAATGCAGTTTATATTCAAATTTTGTGAAAAAAAATGGTTGGTTGTTGTTTTTTTTTTTAATAAAGTTATTTTATATTATTGGGGTGTCAATGTATTTTCCTAATCTGGTTGGGCCGCATAAATATATACATATATCGCTCGGCGGTTAACGGTACTCCTAATCTGACCCATTTTCAGTATATCGCCAATTTGGTCGATAAACTTCGTTTAGGTCATCCCTTCCCAACTGTCACTATTTCCTCGTTCATTCTTTCTACATGACCAGAACTAAAGAAAAAAAGTTTGGTCATATTTTATATTATTGTTAGTAATAGGGCGTTAGTTTTAAACGTTTTTGTAGTTCGTTCGACATGCATCTTAATTTTTTATGGAATCAGTAACAGTTCTTGTAAGTCTCCTGCAACTCTAGATAGGACCTCTGTTTCAAATACAATACATTAGGCACTATATCAATTGTAACAGTACAATATTGTTCATTGACAAATTAATAATTTCTTATCCCTATTATTCTGTATAATTTAAAATTAAAAATGTTGTACAACCGACTTCAACATAAATCATTAAGAATAACTCAAAAGCTATTGGTTAGACCTTAATAAAATTTATATGGAACCACATGTGAAGCACCAGATTTCGAATAAAAAAAGAATCATCGAAATCGGTTCACACATAAAAAAACATACAGTCGAATTGAGCACCGTCTCCTTTTTGAAGTCGGTAGAAAACCGAAGACCCCTTTTACTGGTAACGATGTATTCTATTTAAATCCTCAGGGGTATGGTATTATATTCTTGATGACGATCTAATCCAGACATAAAATAGCCAAATAGATGAGTATGTACTGCTACTGCCACTCTAAACACCAACAGTGGCAACTTATAGCCAGTTGTGTCGTTAATTTTTTTTTAAATTTGAAGTGAGAAGCGATAGTACAGTTTACCAGATGTTAAGGGGGAACTACAATCCATAGACACCTGCAACCAACTTCAAACAAAAAAGAAAGTTGCAGATGCGTTTTCAAGTTTGAAAGCCAAGATAGTATGCCTCATGTCGTTGAAATGTTTTTTTTTTTATAGGATAAGGTGACAAACGAGCATACAGACCACATGATGGTAAGTGGTTGCTGTGACTCATAGACATCTACATCTATCCTCGTTTGCGAATCAAAATGCAGATGCGTTGTCACCCGCGAGGACTAAGATGAAATGCCCCTTTTCCAGTTTCCAGTAAAAGGTGAGTGTAGAGAACGGGAGACCGTTCTCTACACTCACCATACGAAACACAGCAGTTTTAAGCTGCTATTTTACGCTGGTATTCTGTGAGAGCGTGGTCTTTCCCCGGTAGAGCCGACCCATTCGTGCCACAACTATACTACTAATATAGCTGCAGCATGGCTCTACCACATAAAAATCTTTCTATACACATTAGCATTTTACTCAAACAAAATATAAAAAAAGAATTTTACACTTCATATATTCACATATTGTTAAATATTTTGAATCTAATGATATTAAGAAAATCGTAAATCTTCTTCTTTTTCTTTTTTTTTTTTGTTGTTGCGCTTGGGGCCTCGTGTTAGAATCCCGCACGGAACAAGTATTTGTATGGCCTACAAATAATTGTTCCGGGTCTGGATGTTTGTCCTTGTGCAATTTATGTTTGTAAACTGCCTCCACGACATAGGAGAAAATCCTAGTGTGGGAGTAACGTTTTTGTTCAAGAAAAAAAAATCGTAAATCTGTGGGGAATCACCGAAAAAAACAAAGAGTTTTACGCTTCATAAACTATCATCGCAAGATATTGTTAAATATTTTAAAACTAACGATATTAAGAAAATTGCAGATCTGTGTGGAATTATCAAAACAAAACAAAGAATTTTATACTTCATAAAATATCATAAAAAGTAATTGTAAAATATTTTAAAATCTAATGATATTAAGAAAACCGCAGAATTGTGGAGGATTTCCATCAAAGTTATTGCGTCTGTAATAGATACAATTGCACATCAACTAGCTATTATTTTTATACTGGTATCGAATCTGGGGTGTCTCCTGATTTTATGACACCTAGTAAGGTAAAACCTTTATTAAAATCTGGTAGTACATTTGACCCCGCCATTTTTAGACCTATTTCTGTACAGTCAACACTTAATACACGTAACACTCAAACTCACAATACTCTTCATCAAATGTAATATTTTCTTAATTAAATAGTTTTCTACATAAATATCAATTCGATTTAACAAGGACTCGTTTGAAAAGTTAGTGTTGGATGGGAGAGATTAATGTTTTAGTTATATTCTATAACCTATGCAAAGCCTTTGATTTTGTTCACCATTAGACACTAATCAGGAAACAACAACATTATGGTGTAAGAAGTGATGCTCATAAACTCATTATTTCATATTCAAGTGACAGCACGCAAAAAGTTGTTACCAACGGTATGAGTTCTTCCGGGTTGGTTCAATTCTCGACCCCTTTCTGTTTCCTGCCTATATTAATGACTTACTTTACATAGTAGGGATAGCCATGATATAGTATTATTTGCTGATGATACTTCATTAATTTTCAACCTTAAACGACAATTTCCAAACTCACGTCCTTCAAGGGAAGGAAAGGGAAGTCTGCAGTCTGTGAACATGTACAGGATCGCCCCCTGTAGTGAACATTAGATCTGATAGACCACAAATCCTCACCAAAGAACATGGATGATTCGCGAGGCTATTGAAATCAAAAAACACTCTAATTTCAATAGAGAAGATGGCTGGGTGCTACCATCTGCTTGGGATCCCATAATTAATAAAATTAAATCCCAACCCAAGCATACAACTGCAAGACTTCAAGATACTGTAAGTTCATACTGCGTAGATCAGAACAAAAATTAATAATTTTTAATCTGGAGGTAGTCGTGGTTCACTATGACACTGGGACGTCAAACACCTCGGTCCCCCCCGTGGCCATGGGTGCTGTATGTAGTACTCTAAACTTTGGGAATATATACAAATATTATAAAGAGGAAGAGCTTTTGTCCACCCGATCCCTACAAAAGGCGACCGCTCGGACTTGTCCAACTATAGGCCTATCGAGATCACCTCCTTGTTCTCCAAAATAATGGAATCCATTATTAACTGCCAGCTCATGCGGTACCTTGAGGATCACCAGCTGATTAGTGACCGCCAATACGGTTTTCATCCGGGTCGATCAGCTGGTGATCTTCTGGTCTACCTGACCCATAGATGGGCGGAGGCAGTAGAGTCCAAGGGGGAGGCGTTGGCCGTTAGTTTGGACATTGCGATGACCTTCGATCGAGTTTGGCACAAAGCGCTTCTTTCGAAGCTCCCTTCCTATGGGCTTCCCGAGAAATTATGCGATTGAATCACTAGCTTCCTTGCAGATCGGAGCATCAAGGTCGTTGTAGACGGTGCATGCTCCGACTACAAGCCTATTAACGCTGGTGTTCCATGAGGCTGTGTGCTATCACCAACGTTGTTTATTCTGCATGTCAATGATATGGTGCTAACTGGTAACATTCATTGCTATGCGGATGACAGCACTGGTGATGCTCTATACACCGGCCGTGCCAATATTTCTCGGGAAAACGTCGCCGAGTACCGGAACAAACTTGTGTCTGAAGTTGAGTCTTTGCTGAACAAAGTCTCGGATTCGGGGCGACTAAATCTAGTACAGTTTAATCTTCAGAAGACACAAGTTTACGCGTTTACCGCTAAAAAGAACCCCTTTGTCGTATCTCCTCAGTTTCAAGGCACTGCCCTTCTTGCCTCAGCCAGTATCGGAATCCTCGGAGTCGACATATCGAGTGACGTGCAGTTTCGTGGTCACTTGGAAGAGAAGGCCAAATTGGCCTCTAAAAAGCTTGGCGTGCTCAGCAGAGCGGGACAGTATTTCATGCCGGCACACCGCCTACTGTTCCCATCTCTGGGCAGGGGCTCCCCAGTGCCAGCTCCTTCCACTTGACCGCATCCAGCGCAGAACGGCTCGAATCGTCGACGACCGAGTCCTTTCCGATCGGCTCGATTCATTGGCACTGCGAAGAGATGTTGCATCCCTTTACATTTTCTTTCGCATCTACCTCGGGGAGTGCTCTGAGGAATTATTCGGATTAATCCCAGCCGCCAAATTTCACGAACGCACATCGCGGCAGATCTCCCGATACCATCCACACCATCTGGATGATTGGCGGTCCACCACTGTGCGATTTAGAAGATGTTTTCTTCCTCGCACGACTTCCTTGTGGAATCGATTACCATCAGCGATTTTTCCGGACCGATACGACTTAGGGACCTTCAAGAAAAGAGCCTACTCCTTTTTAAAAGGCCGGCAATGCATCTGCAATTCCCTCCCTGGTGTTGCAGTTGTTCATGGGCGGCGGTAGTCACTTACCATCAGGTGAGCCGCATGCTCGTTTGCCCCCTCTCCTATATAAAAAAAGGAAAGATTTGTTTGTTCGTTTGTTTGAATTAAATAGCCTCCGAAACAGTAGTTTTGAGACTAACTTGAAAAATTATTTCATCATTACAATCATACATTATTCTCGCTTAACATAAGCGATATAATATTTTTTTTAAAGTTAGGGATCCGTATAAAGACTTCGTTAATATATACCAAGGTGTGAAAAAATAACAAAAATAATCCTTATATCACGTACTCTGCGTAAATTACTTACAATAGAGCAAAGTGATGTATCAAAGTTTTATACAGGACATCAATGTCTACAAAAAAGTCCACAATACTTTATACCTAATTATTACAGTTATGTCACAATAACTACTTTTTCATTTTAAAATATGCAATAGTAACGCCGAAAAATCCTTATATCGCGTACGCCGCGGAAATGCACTACAGTTTTATAGAAGACAACAATATCTACAAAAAAGTCTCCGATACCATATGTCTAACTATTACGGTTATTACAATATCTACTTTTTTATGTTAAAATATGCAATAGTAAGGCTGGTACAAAATAGGTCAAATTACCTTGGTATTAGTCGTTATATCCAAATAAATCACTTCTTATTCAAGGCTATACCTATATCAGTACCTCTACCATACCAATTACGTTAACCATGTAATTTAAGTAACATGTTTCACTTTTAAAATGTTTGTTAATTCAGCAATCGTCCGTCGTGATGTCTCTCTCGACGCATGTCGCGAGGCGCAGACGCGTGAAATACGCGGGTGAAACCGCGGGGCACAGCTAGTATAAAATAAGTTAATATACGCGATAAAATCCGTAAAACTAGTTTTATTTAAATCACGTCCTTTGATTATACTGGATCTCTATCCCTTCAGAGCTAAACACAGTAGTTCACCGACTGCTGTTTGACTGCAGAAATAGGTAAAAAGGTGAAACCTTCCCTACCCTTTGGCAGAAAGGGAGTCCTGCCGACTCGTAAAATTGACGGTGATGACTGTGAAGATATTAATTATGACTCAACTGTTGCTCATCTACATTGAAAAAGTTGGCTGCTGTAAAAATTGAGAAAATACATAATATTGAGTAACAGTTAATATATGAAGAATGTATTTCGTTGTATACTCTTGATAGGTTATATAACGGTAAATATAATTCACGAATATGTACCTAATCAAAACTGTATTTTTCTACCGACTTCAAAAAGGAGACGGTACTCAATTCGACTGTATGTTTTTTATGTGTGTAACCTCATAACTTTTTACTGAGTGTACCGATTTCGATGATTCTTTTTTCATTTGAAAGCTCACATGTGGTCCCATATAAATTTTTGATTTAGCATTGATTAAGGTCTGACCTTAATAGTTTTTGAGTTATTCTTAATAATTTATAGTGAAGTGGGTTATACAAAATTTTTAATTTTAAATTATTAGCCCTAAATTGAACTTTATTGTGCAGAAATGATCCAATCCACAAACTGTCCAAATTCTTTTTTCTATAGATTAAGGGTGATAAACGTGCACACAGTTTACATGATCGTAAGCGGATGCCGCGGCTCATAGACATCTACAGCTATCCTTGATTAGAGATCAAAATGCAGAGGTGTTGTCAGTCCTGCGGACTAAGGTGGAATACCTCGTTTTCAGTTTTAAAATGGTCACCGGTTCTCTACACTCACCATACGAAACACAGCAGCATTAAGCTGCGTTACGCTGGTATTCTGTGAGAGCGTGGTCCTACCCCGGTCGAGCCGACCCAATCGTGCTACAACCATAATATAGCTGCAGCGTGGCTGTATCACGATAAAAAATGTATCCTCTGCTGAATCAAGACTTCCCCTAAGGAATGCCAAAAAGTATAATCCTGAGTCACTTGCATCCATTGACTTTCTGCATGACTTACCTGCTGGTAGAGAATACAAAGGATGCACTCCATCTTTTGTATTCCTTACCAGTCAACTTCCTGTAATCAACCCTGTGAAATCCTTAGTTGAAGGCGATAACAATAATGGATAAGTAATCTAACAATTATTTTTCTGGCGTGTTATCCATAATATACAGATAACGAAACATCTAATTAGACTTCTTCTTTCTTTTATCTACAAATGTTCCGTAACTATTTTGGTTTATTTATTATATACAAATAAAAAGGAGTTGTTTTGAACATTCATGTGTAATATTATAGTGAAGTCATGTTTTCGTGATAGCCTTCGTGATAGATCCATAATAATTGAAACAAATGTACTTTGTACATATGTTTCTACTAAGTTTCTTTGTACTAAGGAAGCTTAATTACACGTATTATTATGTTGTGTTAAATATTTGTATTAATTATCACAAGTATTTGATACCTTAGTGTAATACCTAAGCTATTTTCAACCGACTTCAAACAAAGGAGGAGGTTGTAGATAGAGGCGTCTATATTTTTTATGTACTACTTCAAAACTTTTTTTAAGGTGAACCGATTTTGATGATTCTTTTTTATTTGAAAACTAATGCTTCTCATGTAGTCCCATATAAATTTGATCAAGATCTGACCAGTAGTTTTCGAGTTATCCTTAATAATGCGTGTTTAATTGATTTGGACTACATTGATGATGATTTTATTTATATTGAAGCCGGTTGTACAAAATTTTTAATTTTACCACTTGTTTATTATCTCTTTCCTACAGTGGTAGAGGCGCATGCTCAGTTGTCAACTTTCATGATCTATTAATAATACTTGGTGTCTAAAAGTTTTATTTCACACGAAGTTTTTGTTTTAACATAGCTATTGAATAAAACTATTTTTACGGATTTTATCGCGTTTAATTAACTTATTTTATATTCCCGACGTTTCGGTTGCTTTCCAGCAACCGTGGTCACGGGGGAACGGTGGAAAGCAACCGAAACGTCGGGAATATAAAAATAAGTTAATTAAACGCGATAAAATCCGTAAAAATAGTTTTATTCAATGTGTAGTGTTCGCGTAAATATAAGAAATCATTAACATAGCTACTTAATTTGATAAACATTTATTTTCATATCTTAAATGAGGAGAAGATTTGTTAATAATAATATTGAATTAAAACCAACGCCGTGTGGTTGCGGTGTAACGGAATTCACTTCTATTATCCTGTGGGTGTCGTAAGAGGTTACGGGGGTTGGGCATATTCTTGATAAACTATCCATTACAGCTAATAAAACTCCACTGCTGGACATAGGCCTCCCGCACAGATTACCTCATTTTTGCCATAGATGCCACGCTTGGCAGGCGGGTTGGCAACCTCAGTTTTTATTACTTTAAGTCGTTATTAAGAAGACGCTGCTGCCCATCTCCTGCATCAATATTCCCTTTGGATATTCTAACAACGCCACTACAGGATTCTTGATAAATAGTTTAAAATAATAAACAATGTGGTTGCCAATCCGCCTGCCAAGCGTAGCAACTATGGCAAATAAGGCTATAAGGCTTATGAGGCGATCTATAGGACGGTCTATCTTTGTTTTGCAAAAGAGAGCCATAAGAGCAATTTATAACCTAGGTAGGAAGGAAAAATTTAAAGAGAAAAGTTAAAGAGAAAAATTTAATGAAATAATATGTTAACTTTGGCAGCTCAATATATTTACGAGAACTTATTGTATGTACACAAAAACAAAAATAGTTTTATTAAAAATAGTGATGTACATTCTGTAAATACTAGGAGCAAGAACACGTTAGTTATATCAGTTACTCGACTCCAAAGTCAGTAATTCCTTGATAGGGCAATGTATACGCTTAAGTCCCAGAAAATATACAAATATCAAAAGGTTTAAATTATTTATTATGCAATAGTTGTCTAGTAAGGGTTATTATACTACTAAAGAGTACATTACTGATAATAACCCCTGGGAATGAGGTGATCACTACCATGCTGTTTCTAAATGTTTTCATGATAATTTTATAAAATATTATATTGTAAATTGTGCTTTTAAAAAAAAAGTCCCGCTGGGTTTCTTGCCGGTTCATCAAAGGACAGAGGTTATTTTTTGCGAACCAGTGGTAAAAGTAAAAAATGACTTTCAATAAGTATTATGTACTATGATCTATATTGAATAAAAATTATACTATTCTTTTTTTTCTATTCTATGTTCAGCAGTGGAATTTGATAGTCTGTGAGAAATTAATGAAGGAAAATTAGAAGCTTTATACAATAGTACCTTTATATAAACCGTTCATTACTTGGCAGTTTTTTTTTCAAATATCTTCGTATTATTAAACTAATCGAATCAACTTTATGAGAGAAGTGACAAATATTTTTGCTCAGTAAAACAATGAATAATAAGCATCCAATAGTCACACAGGTTATTCATCTCCTTAGTCACTTTATATACTTGATTGGTATGTTAAAGGAAACATATGTGTATTATTTTAGATGTGATGTGAACCTGCACGCGGTGCCCCCTTAACCCACTAATAATTATATATATAGGGAGAGAGAGAGAGAGAGAGAGAGAGAGAGAGAGAGTGTGACCGACATAGCCCAACGGATTAGTAAGAAGAACCGACAACCGATGGGGAAAAAAGGTTCTCGAGTGGCAGCCTCTTACCGGCAGGCGAAATGTTGGCCGTCCCCCCACTAGATGGAGTGACGACCTGTTAAGATATGCAGAAAGTCTATGGATGCAGGTGGCTCAGGATCGTGCTTTGTGGCATTCCTTGGGGGAAGCCTATGTTCAGCAGTGGACTTGTGAAGGGCGGTAATAATATATATATATATATATATATATATATATATATATATATATATATATATATATATATATATATATAAATATATATATATATATAAATATAAAGCTATTGGTCAGACTTTGATCAAATTTATTTGAGACTACATGAGAAGCTCCAGCTTTCAAATAAAAAAGAATCATCGAAATCGGTTTAGCCAGAAAAAAGTTATGAGGTCACACACACACACACACACACACACACACACACACACACACACACACACACACACACACACACACACACACACACACACACACACACACACACACACACACACACACACACACACACACACACACACACACACACACACACACACACACACACACACACACACAAACACATAGTGCTTTTTGAAGTCGGTAGAAAATTTAAGCTACAAACAAATATTTAGGATTTCCTTCCACACTATTGATCGAATTTCTAGTTCAGGCAATACTTACTGGCATTAACGGCTGAGGTTCTGCTATTGCACTCAATACCGGTATTTTCGTTCGAAAACCGTTACCGTTACTGTTTCAGCCTATCAAAAGTCCACTGCTAGAAATACACCTCCCCCATAGATTGCCATAGTTGCCACGCTTGGCAGGGGGGTATGTGGGCGGTTTAGACTGCGTTTATATTCGTATTATATAAACAAACCTGGCAACTTCTAATATATACTCGTACAAACAAGGCACGGGTAAGAACTCCAGTGTCTTAAATAGAGGTAGGCACGAGACATGTATGAGACATGCTGCAGTTATATTAGTAGTATAGTTGTAGCACGAATGGGTCGGCTCGACCGGGGAAGGACCACGCTCTCACAGAACACCAGCGTAAAATAGCAGCTTAACACTGCTGTGTTTCATATGGTGAGTGTAGAGAACCGGAGACCCTTTTTACTGGATAAGAGGCATTCCATCTTAGTCCTCACGAGTGACAACGCATCTGCATTTTGATTCGGAAACGAGGATAGATGTAGATTTCTATGGGCTACAGCAACCACTTACCATAAGGTGGACTGTGTGCTCGTTTCTCACTCGATCCTATAAAAAAAATATGGGTCAATACCACGAATGGCACGAACACATTTTTGTCCAATAAAAACTGTTACCCCAAATTACAATCCCTTAGCGAATAGTTGACTCAATATATGCAAAATTTATCATAATTTCAGTTTGTTTAAATAATAACAAAATGGAGATCAATTACAGATGTGCAAATATGACTGAATGGGTTAAACAATATGTAAATAAAGATGTTGATGCACTATTCTCGGAATATTATATTGTAGTTTGCATTTGATTCTTATCAATTTACTATCGGAGGTGTTATTACACGTGAACAATATTTGTAAAGGGAATTTACTAGTGAGGTTTACGTCTTGATTTTAAGTAATATTCACACATAAGTAATTTAAAAAAATCGGCCAAGTACGAGTCGGACTCGCGCACTGAGGGTCCGAACAAATCCTTAGGTATATGAGTTTAAAATTATTAAAAATATTTTTATTATATGATGAAACTAAAAATTTATGCTTTTCACAATTTTTCCTTTATCTGTGCTGTAATACGTTGCTTCGTACAAAATTTTAAGATTCTGAGTTCACGGGAAGTACCCTGTAGGTTTTGATTCCCTTGCGAATGTCGAAAATTTGCGGCATAAACGGCTGTATATTTTGATTGCGTTGGCTTAGAAGTTTGATTTTTTCACAGCTCCAAGGGACAGTAGACTTCAGTATTTGATATGACAGACAGACAGACGAGCAAAAAAGTGATACTATAAGAGTTCCGTTTTTTTCTTTTGAGGTTCGGAACCCTAAAAACGGTTCGGAATCGTGCTTTGTGGCATTCTGTGGCTTATTTATGTTCAGCTTTGGACTTGTGATGGGCTATAATAATGATGATGCTGACACGAAGCTTAATGTTAATATTTAGTTCCAGTTGTTATCTTATTTTGTCTTAAATAAAAAAGTTTACTACTGCGAAGAATTCCTGGAAAGAAGGACTCGATAACTGATTATTTCGTGGCACATCCTGTGATTCAAACCCGGGACCTTATTATTCACAGTCTCGCGTTAACCCACGAGGCATTTAATACTATATTCTGCTAGAATGAGCAGAAGGTTCCAGTTCTAGGACTAGAAGAGAATAGAATATTTTTTTATTGAATATCTATTACATAATACTTATTGAGTCATTTTTTTATTTACCACAGGTTCGGAAAATACCTCTGTCCTGGGAAGGACCAGCAAAAAACCCAGCGGGACTTTTTTTAAAACATATTTCACTTTTCAATAATTTTCTTTTTTTTTTGTTTGTGCGCAGCATGAACCAGCATGGTGGCGATCAACTCATTCCCAGGGTTTTTTTTTTCATTTATATATTCTTTGATATTATAATAACCCTTTTTCTAAAATTTTTCTTTAATAAAACATTTAAACTTATTTATTGACATATTTAGAAGACAGGAAATTAGAAATGAGGATATCCGCAGTAGAACCAGGCAATGGGCCGGCCATATAGCTCGAAGAACCGACAACCGATGGGGAATAAGGTTCTCGAGTGGCGGCCTCGTACCGGCGGATGAAATGTAGGGCGTTCCCCTAGATGGAAAGACCTGGTAAGTTGATGGATGGCAGGTGGCTCAAGACCGTGCTTTGTGGCATTCCTTGGGGGAGGCCAATGTTCAGCAGTGGACTTGTGAAGAGCTGTAATGCTAATGATGATGGTTGACAAATTTTGTTCATTTTCTGGGATTATGTTGTAAAATTATACATTGCGCCACAAATGAATTACTAATTCTGTGGAGTCTAGTAACTGGTGTTACAAGCTTATGTTTGTTCTTAGTGTTTAAAGTATGAAACTCTTTAATCTTATCTTTCTTTTTATTTTTTATGTACATACATTACATATTTATAAATATATTGCGATGCCATATTTTTTCTCTAAGGGACTCATTACAAGTTAAGTTATAAATCGCCCGTACGGCTCTCTTTTGCAAAACAAATATTGCTTCGATGTCAGTCGAATTACCCCACAACAACATTCCATAAGACATCACGCTATGAAAGTAACTAAAATAAACTAATCTAGCAGTCTCAAAGACTTCTAATCTTTCTTACAGCATATGCTGCAGAACTAAGTCTGCTTGCTAATTTAGATATAGAGCCCCCAGCCCCATTGAAACTTCACGTCAATAGACTCAACTCTTCCCCATTTAAAAGCACATTGGTATTTGAATGTTTAATTTTAGGTATTGCAAATTTTATACAATTTATCTTATTCCCGTTTAAGAGCAAATTGTTGGCGTTAAACCAATGTACTAATTTCGATAGAGCATTATTTACGTTGTCAAAATTAATTAACTGTCGTTTGAGTTTGAAAATTAAAGAGGTATCAGCAACAAATAAATATAGACTAAGCAAAGCAAAGTCATTAATATAGACTAAGAACAGGAGTGGGCCAAGAATTAAGCCCTGAGGAACGCCCATTACTACTGATCCGGAGAAACCTTTACCATTGATAACGACTTTTTGAGTTCTCTTATTTAAATATGAAATAATAAGTCTAAGCGCAATATTTTTGGCACCTGTGTGACTATGTTCAGCAGTGGACTTTAACAGACTCTAACGCTGACCTGTCCCCGGTGTATGTACTATCGAAAGCCAAGATATTTTTTATTATTTCCTATATTGTCGCCTCTTGCCCATGGGATGAAATAGGTTTGTTGGGTTCTCTTGTGCCGCCACCTCGCGGCTTAGGAATAAATGAAAATAGCAATATCATGAATAAATATTATTTTTTAATATTATCTTAATTTGGTCTTATTTATAACAGTAACAACATATTTACATGACATTTTGAATTTATATGTAAAATAATATTTATTTTGGCAAGCTATAAATAATAAAACATCACTTAAATTTCGATTCCTACATAATGAATCCTTTTATCACAAGTGTATTCTGTGTTCAGTCAATCATATCTTATACTATAGATGCGTAGTAACAAACGCCTAGAAATGCAATGAATCATCCAATTTACTAAAAATATACCTAAATAGTTCGAACATAGCAAGTTCTAGTACGTCGCAGCCGGGTGATTTAATATATCGTTAATTATATATCTAGGCAGGTTTTTATTGAGTTAGTTTCTTGTTTGTCTGTATGTCTGTCTGTCGTTACGGGTGGAATTTAGTCATTGATTTTAAGCTAACTTCCCGCTGCATTCGGATGACAATGCAAGAATAGGATAAAATATTGTGGTACATTACATTCCTTTAAAATCAACTTTTTTTTTAAATCGATGTAAATCTATTGAAAAGTAAACGATTTTGGTTTACAATTTACAAAAATTTTATATACGGGCAAGTGCTGTATAAAGTCAGAAACAGGAATAATTATAATTGTCTCAATAAAAAAAAATAGTACCTTGCAGACATTCCATAAAGAAACTGTGTAAAAGTCATACCAAATGAACATGCTTATTATTTTTAAAAAGCAAATGAAAACTAGAAAATTTATTTCTTTTTCTCTTATCTTAAAAACTTTACCTACACACTAGGATTTTCTCATGTATCGTGGCAGTTTACATATATCAATTTCACAAGGACAAACATCCAGATCCGGAAAAATTATCTGTCGGCCATACAAGTACTTGCGCTTGTATGGCCGACAGATAATTTCTCGGCGATGCAAATCATTATTTAGCCACTGCGCCACGTAGCCATAAATTTTATAAAATCGTTGTAAGTTTATCTTTTGAAAAAAATACGTATAATTCAAGCGCATACGCTCGCCGTGCCTAGCCTTTAATCCAATAATAATGACTCGTATAAAGTTAAACGGACATAAAGTCAGCCCTTCCAATCCGGTTGAATTAAAAGGCACCCAGTCGCTTTTTATTTCCTTTTGTCATTGAGATGCTAACAGTTCTCTCACACTATGGCAACAAAACCTTTTGATTTTGTCGATTGTAATGATGACTAGTGATAAATTTTACGAAAGAATAACATTCACCTATAAACTATCCAATTTTAAACATGATCTAGGAATTCGACTAAACTCAAGATCGATGGTGATTGCAAACTATAGCAATTTGGCAAGCTTTCTTTGGGGATTCAATAGAATTTCGGCGTTTTACTAAATGTCTTGTCGTCCAAATTAACGGCTGAATAGTAATAACGGCCGACACAAATGTGTATACGCCTAAAATTAAAAGGGGGTCGACGTGTTAGTAAATAAAGCGCTTTAGACACGGTTCATCTTTTTGTACGGTCCGCTAACGTTTTGTTTGAAGCACGGTTTAAAATAATTATGATTTAGTGTTCAGAACAATAACTGTTTTGTGTAAGCCATACACGTTACGGTTTCAAGAAAAGGTTTGCCTGTAGGGGTTAGCCTGCGCAAATAATGGGTTTCCGATTGCCTGTGCAGATTAAAAAAATTGCACAGGTCTATTTCAATACACGCTCCGGTATACGTGCTCATGTAAACCTGCATAGGAATACCTCTCCAGCAGATCGCAGCATGCATGGCCAGCGTTAGTAACTGTTCTGAGATTAAGTGTTTTAAGTTGACGCACATCAAGCCTCCTCACAGTCGTTTTATATTGTGCAACTTTGACGGCACGTACACCAAGATGGACCATGTTTAATGCTTTTTAGTCTTGACCCGTTGTTTATTCGCTACGTATTTGCCACTCCTTGCCGAATCCTTTTGCAAATGTGACGTTATAAATAGCAACGATCTTTAATGAACGCTCAACGCTTTGTTGTTTTTAGATATCAACGTTCTCATTGCAATTCATGTAAATATTTCTTAAGATCCAACTACTGAATTTCTCAAGTGCACAGTCCATTGAAATGTGTTCGTAAACTGTCGAAGTTATAAGCCGACTCGATGTGAGACCCGTTTCTAAATCTTCGCCGATGTTACTTCCGTCAAAGAGAGTGTATTGAATCACAAAGTGATGCGCTTTGAGCAATAAATAATCAGTCTTTCTAATATTTACTAGTTTTATTTATGATGAATGCCTCAACATGGATCCCCTGTTATTGTTTCGTACCTGAAATAAATAAATATAAAAAGGTTATTCGAATAATTACATAGATAAAGGAAGTGGATTCCGGTGGCTACGAAGCTCAGGACCGTATTTGGTAGCAGTCTATGGGAAAGGCTTATATACAGCAGTGGACTTGTGTTGGATTGTAGTGATAGTGATATTGATAGTAAAGGGATTTACTAGGTGGTACGACTCCTTATATGACTAGGAGTTTGTCTGGGTAGGTACCATCCTCTACTTACTTACTTTGTTCTCATCTGAAGGATATAGAGAGCCAGTATAATTACAGCCTGTGAGTCATCCCGTCTTAGTATACAGCGGTGATGACGCATCTATAACCTTCACATGATAGCGGTAAGAAATGTGGGAAATCGATGGATGCAAGTGGCTCCGAAGCTCAGGACCGTATTTGATAGCAGTATATGCGAGAGGCTTATGTACAGCAGTGGACTTGTGTTGGATTGTAGTGATAGTGATAAAAATAATGATAGTGATAGTGACAATAAAGGGCTTTACAAGGTGGTAGGACTCTTTATCTGCCTAGGAGTCTGTCTGGGTAGGTACCACCCTCTACTTACTTACTTACTTTGTTCTGATCTGAAGGATATAGAGAGTCAGTATAATTACAGCGTGTGAGCCATCTCGTCTTAGTATACAGAAGTGATGATGCATCCATAACCTTCACATGATAGTGGTAAAAGATGTGGGAAATCGATGGATGCATGTGGCTCCGAAACTCAGAACCGTATTTGGTAGCAGTCTATCGGAGAGGCTTATGTACAGCAGTAGACTTGTGTTGGATTTTAGTGATAGTAATAGTGATAAAGATAGTGATAGTGATGGGGATAGTGATAGTGATAATAAAGGGATTTACAAGGTGGTAGGACTCTTTATCTGCCTAGGAGTCTGGGTATGTACCACTCTCTACTTACTTAGTTACTTACTTTGCTCTGATCTGAAGGATATAGAGAGCCAGTATAGTTACAGCCTGTGAGCCATCCCGTCTTAGTATCTAGAGGTGATGACGCATCTGTAACTCTTTTTTTTTTAAATAGGTTGGATGTGTCTATGGGCTGTAGTATTCACTACACACACTACCATCGAATGGACTGTAAGTTCGTCTATTATTTAAATTTTATAAAAAAAGAGATGAGTACAGCAATAAGGGCTACCATTTACGTATATAACAATTCGTAGAAAATACCACCGCAATGTAGCAGCATAATATTACGTCACTTAAAAACGTAGTATTACAAACTATTAATTAATCTGTGGTATTTTTTTAAACGTGACATTAGTAAAACAGTATGTATGTATACGGTAAACTGGAAAGCTATCGTATACATAAAAACTTCAATAGCTTTTTTTCTTTTTTATTCCTTTAATAATGACCAACCAGCGAACTATGACGAACAAATTTTTCAATTTATTTCTTTTTTTAAATGTTACTAGAATTTTTCTGGTATCATGGAGGCGTTTTCTATATAAAAATTTACATGAATCATTGAACAAACATGCAGGTCCAAAGTAAATATTTGGGAGGTTATTTATTGCTTACATGGTTCAAACTCGTAGCGGCGCAACACCACAACCAACTTAGCTTAGCCACTTTGTTACCGAATCATTAAAAAAAACTAGTTTAAAAATGTAGTTCTTAGATTTGCCGAGATTCAGTTTCGATCCTCGCCGACACCAATGAAATTGTAAATTGCAATTTAAAGTGCTATATTACTACGTACTCGGTGGGGAAGAAAAAGAAAACATCGTTAGAAAACTTGTATGTCTGAGAAATAAAAAAAAATGAAAAAATATTAAGAAGACATGTGAAGTCCGTCAACACGCATTGGGGCAGCGCGGCGGACACTCCCTTTCCCCAATAACCTGTGCCAAGCAGTGGGACGTATATAGGCTGTAACTTTACTTTAATGTAGATTGTTAATGTTGTAAATATTACGTAATCAAACAATAATATTAATTTTAATCTGAAATTAAAAATGCTCAGTTATAATATTCACATTAATTCTTGTGATTAATAATTGTTTGTTATCAAAGATAACAAAAGATAATCCTTATTTCTTTGTAAAATAAATATGAATAGGTACCTAATTGATAAGACAATAGCACTTCTTATCAATTTGATACCTATAGTACTCACACACGTTAAGTAATATTTCCGCTCAAAAGCAAGCGACCGATAATAATTGAACATTTTCTATTGGACATTTATAAAGGTATAAATGACTACACACTCCACCTGATGATTAATGGATACTGTGGCCCATATATACTATATAAATTTATTATTAATATAATCATCTGCATCCATTTAATATCTTTTATACATTTTTCACCTGACTACTTTAGAAAGAGGGTAATGTTTTACGAGTGTGTGTATGTACGTCTATTTATTTAAGGCGCTCTGTTGTAGCCTATTCAATATGATGGTGGCTTGGTGAATTTTAATCTATGGCTTTTCATTATTCTTCTAAATTGTGAAAATGACAGGTAATAGGAAATTAAAGGTATATAATATTTGAATCTTTCTCTTTTCAGTACCTTTGAGCTTGTTTAATAAAACTGAAGTGTTAAACAAGCTTTCACTCCACTTAATCGTATGTACCATCCATCCAATCTATATATACCCGCAGCCAAATTCAAACAAAGAAAGAAGGAAATGGGTGGTAGAGCCATGCAGCAGCTATACGGCTTTGACGGATACGTGGCGCAGTGGCTTAGCAATGATTTGCAACGCTGGGGACCACGGGTTCGAATCCCGCACAGAACAAGTATTTGTATGGCCTACAAATAATTGTTCCGGGTCTGGATGTTTGTCCTTGTGCAATTTATGTTTGTAAACTGCCTTTACGAGTAAAGAAAAAAAATACTAATATTATAGTTGTAGCACGAATGGGTCAGCTCGATCAGGGAAGGACCACGCATTCAAGGAATACCAGCGTAAAATAACTGCTTAATACTGCTGTGTTTTGTATGGTTAGTGTAGAGAAGCGGAGACCCTTTTTACTAGAAAAGAGGCATTCCATCTTAGTCCTCACGGATTGCTTAGCAGAAAGGAGTGCCACCGCCTAGTAAAATGCATAAGCGTTTTCTCCGCCATTGTACCGGAAATAATTTAAAATTAAAAGTTTTGTACAACCTAATGCAATATAAATTATTATGAATAACTCAAAAACTGTTGGTCAGACCTTGATCAAATTATTATGGGACTACATGTAAAGTACCAGATTTCAAATAAAAAAGTCAAGAATCATCGAACACTGTTCACACAGAAAAAGTTATGAGAATAAATATAACACGCATAAAAAAAATAGAGTCGAATCGAGTACCTCTTCCTGTTTGAAATCTGTAGAAAAGAGCTTCAGTTCTCGTCATGAATATGAAACACGACATCATTATGATGCTACTTTTTGTATTTTGTGTGAACGTGGCCTTTTGCCGTTCGAGCCGATCTATTCGTGCAATTATTGTACAATGCAGCGTGACTCTACCACGAACGAATAATAGCTATTTAGCTATTGCTACAAAACAACTATAAGGCGAGTAGAACCTTACTTCAAAACAAATACCTATTATGTTATTTTTAGTTCAAAGAGGTAATTATTATTGCATAACTAGCTGATACCCGGTCGCTTCGCTGGGCGTACGGATGTAAAATATCAATTTTTTTTATCGGACTCCTAATAAGTCTTAGTCAATCAGTGGTATTTCACATATATATATATATATATATATATATATATATATATATATATATAAGCGAAATACTATAGCGAAATAAATAGTAAATGTATAGATGGTGATTTTCTCCTTATTGTATTATGTTATGGGGATTGTTGGTCTATAGTCTCGAAACCCGGGTCGAACCAAAATCAGGTAGTGGATTATTTTTGTCGAGAAATTTTCAGTAGCAGCCCGGAGTCAGGAAGGTGGCGGAGTTACACCTCCGGACCACGAAAAGCACGTAAAGCCGTTGATACTGCGTCTGATTTCTCTCTGGTTGTATCGGATCGGACTAGAGGGCGAGGGAATACAGAGTGCATCTTGTTTTTTATTATCATTATAAATATGTTATGTAAATAAAAGATTTAATATTCAACTAGTTATCTTAAATTATAGGTATCTATATAATTATAACGCGTTAAATTCGTGGCGCTCACAAACAAAGCACGAACAAATAACTAATTTTGTTTTAGTAGTCTTTCATTTTATCAAGCATCCTTTGCAGTATGGTGCGTAAGGAGGACTATCTCTGTGTATGAAAAAGTGTCCGTCGAAATGCGTTAAATTAGGGTGACGCTCCAATAGCAGCAGGGTAAATTACGAGTATAAAAACAGAAAGTTAATTTGATTATTTAAAAAAAAGTTTTATAACATTAACTACATAGCTACATTCATAACATGCCCTGTATCTAAGCTTGCGCCATTCTGGACAATTTTTGAACTGTTATTTACAGCTTACAGCTGGACACTTACATCTTGTTACATCTTGTCCCTCATATGAGATGGTCTTCTTATATCTACCCTTATTAAGCTTAGTAATGATTTGCAGCGCTAAGGGTCGCTGATTCGAATCCCACACGGAACAAGTATTTGTATGGCCTACAAAAACAATTGTTTCGGATCTGGATGTTTGTCCTTGTGAAAATTATTAAATTACTGCCACACCAGGATTTCTCCATGATATAGGAGAAATCCTGGTGTGGCGGTAACATATGTATCTTATGAAAATAGAAAAAAATGCCACCAGGATATCACAGATTAAGTTGACTATATTTTGAGACAAAACTATATAGATAAATAATATAAGGTGACGTTTATTATCGCAACAGTGGTATTATCAATAATAGGGGGATGAAGAGGAACTTTGAAATAGTTGTTTGAAATTGACATAAATCTCAATGTCGACTGATATTTAAACAAAACCCGCGGCTCAATAATTGAGTAGTTGACACCCTTCATAAATTACTATCTACATCGTATAACTTGAATTTGCTACTTTTAGTTGATTCTAAACTTTGGTAGATTTTCTATTTTAAGTTGATTTAGATATTTAGTATTTAAATATGAACAAATAAAATGTTTATTTGAATATGAAACTATGACGTCATTATCCTAAAATTATCGTAGGTACGTGGTAGAGTTACGGTGCCGTATATGATGGCTGTAGCACGAATCGCTTGACTCGACCGGGGAAGGACTAGAATAGAATAGAATCATTTTTATTCAATATAGATTATAGTACATAATACTTATTTAAATTCACTTTTTCCACTGGTTCGCAAAAAAAGCCTCTGTCCTGGAAAGAACCAGCAAGAATCCCAGAGAGACTTTTTAAAAAAAAAAAGCACAGTTTACAATATAATATTTAGGTAGTGATCACCTCATGTACTTTACCAGTCATGTACTTTTTAGTAGTATAATAACCCTTACTAGACAATTTTTGCATAATAAATAATTTAAACCTTTTAATAAAAAATGTCTGCATATTTACTGGGACTGTTGTAAACGCGTACTCGTATACATTGCCCCGTGAAGGAATTACTGACCCTTTGGAGTCGAGTAACTGGTATAACTTACTTGTGCTTGCTCCTATTTACAGAATGTACATCACTATTATTAATAAAACTATTATACATTGTTTTTGTGTACATACAATAAGTTCTCGTAAATATATTGAGCTGCCAAAGTTAACATATTTATTTCTTAAAATTTTTCTCTTTAAATTTTTCCTTCGTACCTAGGTTACTTGTTCCTAGTATTTGCGGAATGTGCATCACTATTTTTAATAAAACTATTTTTTTTTGTGTACATACAATAAGTTCTCATAAGAGGCCATATTAAATATATTTATTTCTTTAAATTTTTCTCTAAGGTTTCCTTCGGACCTAGGTTATAAATTCCTCTTATGGCTGTCTTTTGCAAAACAAAGATAGTTTCAATGTTAGTCGCATTACGCCATAGCAAGACTCCATATGACATTATGCTATGGAACTAACTAAAATAAACTAATCTAGTTGTTTCAACACATATAAGGCATCTAATCTTTTTTATAGCATATGCTACAGAACTAAGTTTTTTAGCTAGTTGATGTGATAGATCACAATGGATCACAAGTTTCCTTGCTGATCGGAGCATCAAAGTCGTAGTAGACGGTGCATGCTCTGATTTCAAGCCTATCAACGCTGGTGTTCCACAAGGCTGCATGCTATCACCAACGCTGTTTCTCCTGCATATCAATGATATGTTTCAAAGTGGTAACATTCGTTGCTGGTGATGCCTTATATACCGGCCGTGCCGATATTTCACGGGACAACGTCGCGAGGACCGGGACAAAATTGTGTCTGAACGGAATCAGGGATGTTGCATCCCTTTGTATTTTCTATCGAATCTATCACGAGGAGTGTTCTGAGTTGTTCGGATAAATTCCAGCCGCCAAATTTCACGAACGTGCATCGCGGCAAAATTCACGATACCATGCTTACCATCTGGATGTTTTGTCTGTAGAATTGTTTACCACAGGCGATTTTTTCGGACCGATACGACTTAGGAACCTTCAAGAAAAGAGCTTATACCTTTCTAAAAGACCGTCAACGCATCTGCAATTAACCCTGGTGTTGCAGTTGCTCATGGGCGACGGTAGTCACTTACCATCAAGTGAGCCGAATGCTCGTTTGCCCCCACTTCTATAAAAAAAATAGTTAAGATATATGAGGGCCCCATTGAGGGTTCGCGTCAACTGAAATACCGAGAAAAACAGTGGATTCCACAAGACCCAGCTCCTCCCTACTTGAAACCACACTGGTATTCACCTATTTAACATTAGGTGTAGTGAATTTAATACATTTCGTGTTTACCGTTCAAAAACAAATTATTGACGTTAAACTAGTAAACTACTTTTGATATAGCATTATTCACTTTGTCATCATTCACCATCATCATCATTACAGCCTTTCATAAATCCACTGCTGAACATAGGCCTCCCCCAAGGAATGCCACAAAGCACGGTCCTGAGCCACCTGAATCCATCGACTTCCTGCATGTCTTACCAGGTTGTCACTCCATCTAGTAGGGGGATGCCCTACACTTCGTCCGCCGGTACGAGGCCGCCACTCGAGAACCTTTCTTCCCCATCGGTTGTCGGTTATTCGGGCTATATGGCCGGCCCATTGCCACTTCAGCTTGCTAATCCGTTGTGCTATGTCGATCACTCTAGTTCTATTGCGGATATCCTCATTTCCAAGTTTATCACGCAGAGAAACCCCGAACATAGCCTTCTCCATAGCTCGCTGAGCAATCTTGAGCTTCCTCATACGGCCAGCAGTGAAGGACCATAAGTCATCACTGGCAAAACGCACTGGTTGTACAATTTCGTTTTCAGGTTTTGAGGTATTAGACATATAGGAGGAGATGTGTCGTAGTTTCCCGAACGCTGCCCAACCGAGTTGAATCCGTCGATTGACCTCTCGGTCGAAGTTAGACTTACCTAGTCGGACTATTTGTCCCAGGTAAACATACTCGTCTACAACTTCGAGCTTAGTGCTCCCAATAACTACCGGCATAGGTGTGACATGGACGTTAAACATAATTTTTGTTTTGTCCATGTTCATCTTAAGACCTATCCATTGGGAGACACTATTAAGGTCATTGAGCATAGTGCTTAAGTCCTCCAGCGATTCTGCCATAAGGACTATATCGTCGGCAAATCGAAGGTGAGTGATGTACTCGCCATTGATGTTAATACCACATCTTTTCCAGTCCAGTAGCTTGAAAACGTCTTCCAATGCAGCGGTGAAGAGTTTCGGGGATATAACGTCACCCTGTCTTGCACCTCTTTGCAGTTGGATAGGTTTCGTACTCTGATTCTGTACTCGGATAGCCATCGTAGCTCTACTGTACAGACACTTCAGCACTTCGATATACCGAGAGCCAACTTGGCATCGCTGAAGGGACTGCAGCACCGCCCAAATTTTGACGAAATCAAAGGCTTTCTCATAGTCCACATACGCAAGGCAAAGTGGCAGATTATACTCCTCTGTCTTCTGTGCAATCTGCCGCAGGGTATGTATGTGGTACATGGTCCTAAAGCCTTTTCGGAAACCGGCTTGTTCGGGAGGCTGGAAGTCGTCAAGTCTGCGTGCGAGACGATTCGTAATGACTCTCGAAAACAGCACGTAGACGCGGCTCAGAAGGGAAATCGGTCTGTAGTTCTTCAAGAGAGCGTTGTTGCCTTTCTTGAAGAACAAGACCACCGCACTTCTGCTCCACGCCTCCGGAATAGTGCCACCTTGGAGGACGGAATTAAAGAGCTTATGAAGGACTTATGTACCGGTTTTCCACCCGCTTTCAAATGCTCCGCTGTAATTCCATCCTCGCCCGGGAACTTGCCGTTTTTAAGGTGCTGGAGAGCCATTCTAATCTCGCTTATACTGACGTCCGGGATATCATCGGAATAGTGTCGGATAAGACTCGCTCTTGGATCGTTACTCACACTTGCGTGTGGCTCCAACGATGACGTGTACAGCTGCCCATAGAACCTCTCAATCTCACTCAAAATCTCAGGTGTCCCGGAAACGATGCTGCCACGCTCGGTCTTCAGCTTTGACAGTTGGCTCTTTCTGGCAAACAGATCTCTGGCAAAGACTTTGGAGCCCTGTTTCCGCTCGATGGTTTCTTCAATACAAACTGTATTGAAGTTGCGTGAGTCCCGCCGCAATGCATTTGGAGATCTGTCTGTTCAGTTGCCTGTATGCTGTCAAATCTGTTGAAGAATGTAGCTTCATCTCCCGTCTAACAGCCAGTCTAACAGATTAAGAGTGTGGTCGGAGAGTTTTTGTGTTCTTCTGCAGCGGGTCTTGCTGAACTTTGCTCCGACCGCATGGACAGTTTCCACGAGCTTGTCATTCATATTGTCCACTTCATTGCAGTCTTCTAAGCACTGAAAACGGTTTTGTAACTCGAGCTGAAAGGTTTCGGGACTTTGGAACAGAGCACGAGGGGGACGGAGCGTTGACTTCATTAGACGAGACCTCTCCAACTTAACGTTTAGGTTCAGTGTGCCTCTATTCATTCGGTGATCGCTGCCTGTTTTCACCCTCGCGATCACGGAGACATCACTGAACAGTTGTGGTCTGGTCGTCATAATGAAGTCAATCTCATTTTTTTTAGACCGTCGGGGCTCGACCAGGTCCACTTCCTTTGGGGCCGCTTCTGGAAGAAAGAGTTAATCATAAAGAGTCCGTCTTTCTCCATGAAATCGGCCAGCTGCTGGCCCCTTGGGCTCCGTTGCCCTATTCCAAATTTCCCTACTTTCAGCTCACCGTTCTCTCTTGTGCCTAGTTTTGCATTGAAGTCTCCCATTAACACCGTATAGTGGGTTTTGGAGGAACGCATGGCTCTAGAAATATCCTCATACATTTCCGCCACCTCTTCATCGGGATGTGCCGAGGTTGGTGCGTAAACCTGTATGACCTTCAGCGAATACCGACACACTCTCGATCTTTACAACGTTGTTAACGAGAGACTTGTGTACGATAAATCCGACATCTCCTTGGGACAGATGGTCGCCCTCCCAGTGATAGAGCAAGTTGCCGGATTCGAGGATTATCGTGTCCTCCCCCTCTCTTCGGACCTCTGATAATCCTATTATATGCCAGCGTAACTTGTCAATCTCTTCTACCAGCTCCACGATCTTCTCGTCAGTTCTCAGGGTGCGTGCGTTGTATGTTGATAGATTTCTTCTTTCCGGAGATTCTTAGCACCCTCTACCCCGCCGTTACCATGGTCGTCACCTTAGCCAGGAATAGCGGGGCCGCCGGGGACTGGGGGCCGTCTTTTCGTTATCTTCATCATGGGGGGTATTGCCATAGTTGCCAAGCTTGGCGAGCGGGTTGGCAACCTTAGTTTTTTTATTGTAATTTTGCTGTTATCAGGAAGATGCTGCTGCCCATGTCCTGCCTGTTTCCCTTTGTCGCCTTTTACGACACCCATGGGAAGATATGGGGTAGTGGATATTCTTGACCGCCACTACAGGGCTAGTGTATTCACTTTGTCATATTTCAAGAATTACCTTTTGAGTCGGAAAATCAACGAAGTATATTCAGCAAATAATACTATATCATGGTTATGCCCTATCAAGTAAGGTAATTCATTAATATAAACTAAGAACAGAAAGGGACCAAGAACTGAGCCCTGAGGAACACCTATAGATACTATCGATCCGGAAGAACTGCATCCACTAATAACAACTGTTTGCGTTCTATTATTAAGATATGACATAATAAGTTTAAGGGCTATGTTCTTTTAGGACCACGCTCTCACAGACTACTGCATGGAATGGCAGGATTATTCTGCTGTGTTTAGTGTGGTAAAATAAAGTTAACGAGACGATTAGTTTCTAACCGTTATCGTTACAGCCTATTGAAGTCCACCGCTGAACATAGGCCATTCCCATAAATTGCGTCAGAAGGGGGATATTTGCCATAGTTTCCACGCTTGGTAAGCGGGCTAGCAACCGCACTGTTTTGTTTCCCTCTGTCGCCTCTTACGACACCCACGAGTTGATATGGAGTACTATATATTCTTACACCGCTTTTTATTTTAATAGTTTCTTAATCGAGTATAAATGTACTGTATGGTCGCTTGTCATACTTACTAAATATTTTTTAAGAACTCTTGAAATGAATTTAAGTTGGCTAGAATGTGTCAAACATCCAATTATGTAAACCTCTAAGTTATCGTACTTTCCATATGAATCTTGCAAATAGTGCATATTACGCATGCAATGATTATTAAGAAATATCTTAACAACATCTTTAAGTCAAACAAACATTAGGTAGCTTATTTAATATTTAAACAACTAATACGTAAACGTTTATACAGTACACGTATTGCTGTTATGATCCAACACAGTCATCTAGATACTTTTTTATATGTAAAAGATTTTATAGTTTCCTAGATAGAACGTTAGATATTTTAATTCGACAAGATTACTGTTCATTAGGGAACATGAATAAAATAGGCGACTCACACGATAGGCAAAATTGTATATTTAAATGAAAAAAATACAAAATTATTTGGTGGCGATCGTGTCGCGAGCTATCGGCGAGTGCAGGTCTTAGGCGCGGTGGTGAGAAACCCCCCCGCACTTCACATACTCCCCGCGAAGACCATCGGTGCTGTCGTAACGGCGCCGACATTTACGATAGAATAAATTTTTGAAAGAGAATATTTTTTAAATACTAGAAATCCCATTAACATTTCTAATATTCCCGTTAATCTCCTGGTAAGCTTAAAATGCTTGTGTTAGGAGTCATTCACGGCATTAGTCAAATGGCGGATTCGAATTCACAACTTTTTGAGTTCCTACCATGAGGCTAATGTCGCTTCAGTTTTAATAAGCTTCTAATAATGTTTGTAATAAAAAATTGAAATATTGCCTTGACTGTAAGTTATTAATCAATTCCACCCCATCATTACAGTTTATCGAAGTACACTATTGAACATACGCCTCCACATAGATAGCATCATAATAGGGATTTTCCTTCACCGCCGAGCACGTGGTAAATCAGCACTTAAAATTGCAATTAACAATTCCATTGGTGCCGGCGGGGATCGAACCCGGGTTGCTCGCGTAATGTGAAATTTACCGCGAGTGCTAACCATCTGAGCTACCACGGCTCTTTTTGTTACACAATATATCAGGAATATCTAATATAATAAAGATAATCAAGATCCTGAATTTTAATGAGAATCTAATATGTATCGGTGATTTAATTAAAAAACAAACATTTTTGTAATCAATTTTATTCACGTTTGCTTTGGAATTCTTCAAAGTTTATTTTTGGAAAGGTTATTTCCAGCGGTTGACTTAAAAATCTTTTTGATGTGTGATTAGATGTATTTTAATGAACATATGATATGATAAACTGATAAAAAAATTCTAGTTATGTTAATGAAAGAGCATTATGTTGTGTAGATATTTAGGTATAAGTTATTTGCATTGTGCCGTCGACCTTACACGTCCACAATAAGGTGACACTCATTAACGATCACCATATTATGTTTAAAGAAGATATAACAGCGTCTTTATTTATATAGTGTTTAACATTATTATATATTCATTGTATTTACGCAAATACAATATATCGAATGAAACGTATTTTACCCGTGATCGCGGATGCTGCAAAGCAATCGAAACACTGGTATTTCAAAATATCCTTATGCTTTAAGTTAACAGTTCTTGTTTATATGTATGTGATAGGTATACCTATATTATTGGTTTTCTCGGAAACGACTCAATTGATTTGCATGAAATTTAGTACGTAGATAATGTTGTACCTTCTAAGCACTCAATTTTTTCATTAATATTAATAGATTTTTTATAGAATAAGGGCGCAAAACGAGCACACATTCCACTTAAAGGTAAGTGGATGATGTGGTCCAAAGACATCTAGAAATCTAGCTTTGATTAAAAATAAAAGTGCACGTGCGTTGTCACCCATGAGGACTAAGATGAAATGACTCGTTTCCAGTAAAAAGGGATGTTCGATGCTCTATACTAACTACAAGAAACAAAGCAACATTAAGCTGCTTTTTTATTTTAGTATATTTTGAGTGGGTGGTCCTTCCCTCCGTGTCTGCTGCAACTATAATGTAGCAGCAACGTGGCTCTATCATAATATACGAAATAAAATGTATTCAGATCATAAGAGATCTGAATACATTTTATATGTCTGTATTTCATTTGGTTTTTTTACTGACCTAGATCTCTATCTGGTAGAGCTTCATAACTTTAAATATTAAAATATTTATTAAGAATACACGCACAGATGTTTGTTAAAAGGACCTAAAATTCAATGGAATAGTAATCTAGATATTATTTACTGACTTACACCTAAAGTTTTACCCAATGATTAATAGTTATCCAAAGTTATCAATAGCATTATTATATTAGTCATTATATTTCTACTATTTCTAAGTTGACTATATTTAATAATATTTTGTACAAATTACTGACATTTTTTAAGTATTCAAGTTTTGAAATAAATAAAAATGTTCAATATTTTGATTTCTTTAAAGTTTTGAAAATTCTAGTTATGTTTAACATGAACTTAACAATACTGATAATACTTACTGTTCGCAACTAACACATAGCAAAGGCGGTGGCATTCTTTTAAATCCAATAGGGCATTTATTATACACGATTGCACTGCGTTTCACTCTTATGGGTTTTTGAAATAAGGCTTCAATTGCTTCATTTAATCTATCAGTCGATTCTGTTTGTAGCCACTGCTTTGTAATATCCTCCAAAGCCACAAATCTTGAATTAACAACGTTGGTAAGAACAAGGTAAGTGAGCGCGTGAATAATTAAATTGTTCGACTTCATATCGACACGTTCGTTCCGATCGTATGCTTAAGGCTAACTAACACAGGTGGTGTTGTGTTGACTGATTGAGAAACTGAATGTCAAGGTAGCAGTCGAGGAAAGTGTGCGTGCGCAAATCATAGTTTAAGATGAGTCACCGGCACTTAGGCATCCTAGATTTCGATAGTGAGCTACCGTACTTGCCTGAGAATAGGAAGGAATTGCTGACAGAAGAAACAGCTTTGTGTAGAGACAAAGCTGTTTCTATAGTTCATATAAATGTTAAAATATTTAAATTAAAAAAAATCTGCTGAGTTTCCTGTTGGATTTTCCCAAAACAAAGGTATTTTCCGATTGCTTGCAATAAATAAAAATGTCTTTCAATAACATGCAGTTAACGATCTATTTTGAATAAAAAATAATCAATTATTTTCTATTTCTATTCGCTTTTGTTCCGCTTCCTTTATAGTATTTGTTAGTAATATTTGCCTCATTTTAAGAACTACCTTTCATTTTTTTTACATAAGAGAGAACTAATTAAAACATTAATAAAACTATAATTTTTAACAAATATCATTTTTAATATAAAAGAATATTTTTTTATTTATATATTTTTATCCATGTTCTAAAAACGATAAGGTTCAACGCGTTAGTTTTTATGTACGAGTATGTACACCAATTTCTCGAAAACGATTGAACTGACTTGAATGATTCTTTCTTTATTCAATTGTTTGCTTTATACTTCGATACTTTAATAATTAAAAATCATACCTAAATGTGGTAAAACAGGAAATGAAGATTTCAAAATAAATGTTTAGACGACATTTTCTGCCGACTTCCAAAAAGGAGACGGTACTCAATTCGACTGTATGTTTTTATTATGTGTGTTATCTCATAACTTTGTACTGGGTAAACTGATTTCGATGATTATTTTTTTATATGAAAGCTGATATTTCTCGTGTGGTCCCATATGAATTTGATCAAGGTCAGACCAATGGTTTTTGAGTTATTCTTAATAATTTATATTGAAGTCGGCAGTAGAAAATTTTTAATTTTAAATTATAGTTGTTACCTTTTGTAGTCTGGTCGTACTTTTTATTAAAAGTTTAAATATTTAAATTATCATTATAATTCGTCTGTGTATAAAATTTTAAAACATTCGTTGATTAATAATAAACTAGTGCTCCGCCCCGGTTTCCCACAGTTGATTTATGCATTTCGACAACAGCGCTACCTACCTGATTCAAATGTGAATCTAAATCATCTAGGGACCCATTCAAATACACACAAAAATTGCATCAAAACCGGTCGAGCCGTTTTTGAGTTTTAGCGAGACTAACGGACAGGAATTGATTTTTATATAAATAGATAGAGATTAGAAGCCATTTCACAAATACTCAGAGACAGTCATCTACACTCTGAAACAAAGACAGTATGAAAAAAAACATGCGTGAGTGTCGTGGAACACTCGGTTGGAACGAAGTTCCTTTCGTAGTATATAATTATAGATAAACGTATCATATTATTGATTAACAAATACAAATAAATGAATTACTAGCGCCTATTCAAATGAAGCGCCATTTAAAATAAATTAATATTTCTTTTATAGCAAGATAAGGAAAAGTGCGAGGGAGATGGATATCATTCCATCTCACTTCCTTATAGTCGCCAAGGCCGTCTACACTACGTCAAAAGGATCGTGACGGAAAAATCTTACACTTTTTGTCGTTCAGCCCCCATCCGCCAAATCCGTACCGTCTGATAAGGAACTTCGTTCCAACTATTTAATATATACTGGTAACTTATAACATGAGACTCCGAAGCGTTATACGCTACATCATATTCCCTAGCCAATTTATTCCCCTTCATGAGCATGTAAACATTTCCTGTACTAAATTGGAATGTTTTGCAGAGGTGGATTGAAATTCATAGTATACGATACTTCGCCAGTCATAAACTCATCAATTTTAAGCTTCTTGGAAAATGTATTATTGATGTCTAAGGTATGAGTCGTTTTGTAATGATAATATTCTCAAAATGCATGTAGCGTTTAACACTAGTTAAGCTCTTTTCACATAGAAGACCTGTTGGTGGATACAACTATCTTACTTTATACTGTTACTAAGCAAAGTAGCCAAGCTCTCGGTTTTCTACAGAATGCATTTCGGAGAGTATGCTCAGGAATTTCATAAGTTAATTCCTCCCTATCCCTTCCAACATTGGACAAGCAGACGCTCGGCCAGTCTCCACCCTTTCGATTTGGACTTACCACGCATTCGAGCCAAACAGTTTGCATCACGAATGAAATAAGTTGCCAGCATCTGGCTTTCGATTCCATTACAATGTGCGTGTCTTCAAGGCAAGAGCGAATAGGCTCTTGTTAAGTCGGTGCATTTTACCATCAGGTGAGATAGCAGTCAGGCGCTGGCATAGAATAATAAAAAAAACTAAGCAGCCAACTAATTTTGTGTTCCTATTTGAAAGGAGCGAGGAAAATAACCACTATGGTACCGACTTAGTCCATAGAACGAACACATATGTTAGTTTTCTCGATTTGAAGTTGGGAGTAGAGAAATATTTTGCCTTTTACTTTAGTAATGAAATCTCAGCATAAGCGTTTGTCCACTAAGTTTTTCTTGTAGTACGGTACGTAAGTTGGAAAAAGTACTCTACTCATTCAATTATCGAGGGAAAAACAGCAGGGAGAATTTCAGAGCAAGCAAGGTATACTCAACTGCGACTGGTTGTAGCTGACTGGCCATTTTAGTGATTAAAAAAACAAATGAAAATTAAAAAATTGGCTATATTTAGCCAATTATTATTATTTGCCTTTCTGTCTAACACAACACTTTCTTTTTAAATACAGTATTTGTACAGAGGTTTAAATAAATTTAAAAAGTCATCGTCGCCTTAATCGTTATTTTTATTTTTATATAAAATTAAAGGGAGGCGGCAGAAATAGAAAAGAGGGTGGTTCCTACAAAGATGGACACCTAATAATGGAGTTGTGCCACTTAATAATGAGTTACTTGCACAACCTCCTAAGATATTTAAGACTATCTATTGCAAACCTACGAAATTTTTCTAGTCCAACAGGAATCGACCGATTATGAAATATTTGAAAGATTATAAATTAAAACGAATTTATCGTTATAACCGTTTAGTTTTTAAGTTTACATGAAAAAAATATTACTTAACAGGTAATGGTTACGTTTATTAAAATATAAATACTTGGACATATCACAGCTTCTGTTCACAACCATCTGTCTAAATAAAATTATGAATACTAAAAATGAATAGACTTAATATTTTTAAACATTTGCCACTACACGGTCATTGACCTTGTAGTTGCGGTGTAAGATTATCCACTACTCTATATCATTCCGTGGATGTCTTAAGAGGTCACAGAGGGAATAGCTGCATCTTCCTTATCCATACAAATAAATAAAACTGAAATGTCTGTTTGTTATATCAAAATAACAGTTTTTTACTAAATTCTTTTTTTTTTTATAGGAGAGGGGGCAAACGAGCATGCGGCTCACCTGATGGTAAGTGACTACCGCCGCCCATGAACAACTGCAACACCAGGGGAATCACAGATGCGTTGCCGGCCTTTTAAAAAGGAGTACGCTCTTTTTATAACAAAAAAAAAACAATTTTTTAAAATTTTTGTTTGTCTGTCTGTCTGTCTGTTTGTTCCGGCTAATCTCAGTAACGGCTGGACCGATTTTGATGGGACATTCACTGGCAGATAGCTGATGATAAGCAGTAACTTAGGCTGTTTCTATTTTAGAAAAATAATTAGAGTACCGCGAAAAAAAAAACCTTGAAATTTATCGTAATAAATTCGAGGCGGACGAAGTCGCGGGGAACGGCTAGTAGCAACTATTACGAAAAACTACGGTTGCCAACCCAAGTGTGTTCAACAGTGGACTTTTAATAGGCGGTAGTGGCAATGAAGATATCAACATCATGAATCGTGATGCCGAAGAAATAACCTATATTGCATAGGTTGATGATGCATAGGATGCATAGGATGACTGATGGCTTAATTTTGCCATTTCCATAGTTGACTCTTCTGATTACAACGGGGATCAAATATTATACCTCCACCACACGGTTATAGGTATTTTTTAAAATCTAAAATAAGGTTGACTCATAAGCACACAGTGATGGTAATTAGATACTGTGGCCCATAGACATCTACTTCTATACAATAAAATAAATAAAAAATAAAAAGCCTTTTATTTCTTGCATAATCAAAAAACTAGACAAGGAAAATAATATTTTTTCAACTTTACAGTATGTCTTTGTTTTATTATAGTGACATTATAGTATAACCTGAATACTGCCTTATTTGTTTAATTATTTAAATTAAAATTCTAATTTGGAAGAACCCCTCTGGAGGTAAAGGCCTCCCGAAAGAAATCCTTTTAACCTGTGTTCTAATTTTTTCTGTTAGGTGATTGCCAGGATTATTTTCGATTCGTTTTTTTTTTAAAGAAGTATTTAAAATTGTTAGCCTATTTCCATAATATATTCTATAATCTTTTTTATCTTCATCTATACTCGATTAAAAATCAAAATGGAGATGCATTGTTATTCATGAGGAATAAGATGAAATGCCTCGTTTCTAATAAAAAAGGTCACCAATCCTCTACACTGACCATAACAAACACAGCAGAATTAAGCTGCTATTTCACACTGGTATTCTGTGAGAACGTGGTCATTCCCCGATACGACCCATTCGTGCTACAACTATACCTAACATATCTGCAGCGTGGCTCTACCACGTATAAAAAATTAATATAAGAGCATTCTTTTCAGACGTTCACGGAGTCGATCGAGCTAAGCAATCAGCGGCTAGTCGCTGAGAAACGCAAAAGCGACGTTCTTCTATCGCGGATGCTTCCAATGCCAGTGATAAAACTTCTCAGAGCTCAGCGATCTGTGCCCGCGGAATCATTTGACGCCGTCACAATATTCTTCAGCGACATCGTCGGCTTCACTAACATTTCTGCGACGAGCACACCCATTGAGGTCATCAATATGCTGAACATGCTTTACAGGTATATACTAAGACTTTGTAACATTAACATATAGTTATAGTTACACATTTTTTGTTTTGTGTTGTCCTTATTATACATTTCTAGGGTAAATAAACGAACACTCATGACAAATGAAATACCCCACATGAAAAATTGCTTATTATGCATATTTATGTATCTTTGTTTTTATTTTTACCATGTACTGTGTAGGAATATCCACTTCACAATATCTTTTCTTCTTATCTTTTTGTTTCTTATATTTAAAAAAAAAGTTACCTTTCTTTGTCGTGGAGGCAGTTTACAAACATAAATTGCACTAGGACAAAAATCCAGACCCGGAACAATTATTTGTAGGCCGTATAAACACTTGTTCCGTGCGGGATTCGAACCCGCGGCCCCCAACGCAACAACTCATTACTGAGCCACTGCGCCACGGAGCTGTCAAATCAGTATCATCCCGTGGGTGTAGCAAGAGGCGACAGAGGGAAACAAATCAGAAGATGAGCAGTAACGTCTTGTAACAACGACAAAAAAACTGCGGTTGCCGTTCTGCTTGCCATGCATGGCAACTATGGCAAATATTCCCTCTATGAGACAATTTATGGGAGAGGCCTATGTTCAGCAGTGGATTCTATTAGGCTGTAACGGTAACGGTAGCAGTATGGATCTTTGAGGGATACGATTTTAGTTGAAACGGTCACGGTCAAAAGATGATTTTTGTGATTTTTTTTAACTGTCCACATTTAACAACGTATAATTCATATGTTTTAAAATAAAACTGAAACTGACCAAGTTGTTCTGTTACGACACCACAAAACGCAGCAAATTGAATTTGTATGATGTACAAATATATAACATACGGTATCAACTGGCCAATTCCATTATCTTCTAATTCAAAAAAATTCAAATGAATTCCTACACTTACTAGCTGACCCGGCAGACGTAATTTTTCGGGTAGGATATTTTCAGAGGGCTAATATAAAATTACTTAATAGCTCGACCACAGCGCCACCTATAGGGTTTGGATTATGTGAATTTATTTTAGTACCTTCTAAACTAATATATAATGATTTCTTACATTTACGCGAACACTACACATTGAATAAAATTAAAACTAAATCCAAGCATACCACTACAAGACTTCAAGACACAAATTAATAATTAAAAAAGCTGAAGGTACTCCGGGTTAACTCTGACATCGAGACGTCAATCATCTCAGTCGCCCGTGACCATGCGTGCTGTAAAGCACCCGAAACGTCGGGAATTAATAAAAAAAATTTAAATCCGTAAAAGTAGTTTTATTCAATAAACTAATTTAAATTTAGAATCCGTAAAAGTAGTTTTATTCAATAAACTAATATAGTTAATTGTGAATATAGTCTATAATAATATGGTACATAAATATAAAATTTGTAATAACTTGACTGCAGTGCCACCATTCGGACCCTAGGATATATGTACCAATGTCGACAAATCAAATATATTGTGTGAATATGGACTAGCTATTCAGATGTTACACGATAACTAACAAACACATCTATATATTGAAGATACAACTGCCCACGTACGTCCCACTCCCCGAACGTTACGCCAAACCTACAGAGGCCCCGCAACCTTCTAATCGAACCCCCTGTTCCACTGGATTCCGATGACCGAAATGTCGCCGGCCACTCACACTCCAACACTACACAATCACCTAGTGCCACAAACACTGTTAAGTCAACGACGGATGGGACGCAGCGAGTCCGCAGTCGGGCGCGCCGCACACCCTTCCACACCGCCCCTTTTTACAGCTCGCAGCCTGAAAGACTCTGAGTTCAATGAAGCTGTAAGAGCCGTATAGGCTAACAGCATTAACATCACAGAAACTAGACCACGTACGTGTAAAGCCACACTACAGATATTATCGTTAACACGAATAAGTCGTAACGTCGTCAATAACATGGGTCGGCTCTGGGGAAGTTCCACGCTCTCACAGAATACCACCGTAAAATAGCAGCTTAATGCTGCTGTGTTTCGTATTACTAGAATTGAGGCATTTCATCTTAGTCCTCAGGGGTGACAACGCATCTGCATTTTGATTCTTCATTGAAGATAGATGTAAGTGTCTATGGGCCACAGCATTCACTTATCATCAGGTGGACTGGGTGTTCGTTTGTCATAATCAATTTAAAATAATTAATTTTATACTTACATTGTGATTAAAAATTAAGATAGCCCTCTTACAAATACGCATTTCATTATGTTGTTGAATAAGGTGAAACTTAAGTTAAATTGAATAATTAATAAAGCGGTGAGACATTTTATTTAATTTTTCAACTTATACTGGACGAGAAAAATTGCTTATTTAATAAAGGCCGTTATATAATTATAACCATATTTTTCTTAACTAAATTTCATCGAGACGATAACTTTCAAACACAAATACAGGTTGTCAACTGCGAAAATAAATTTTAGTTCCGGAAATTACACGTAAAGAAGGAAAATAGTATTTTATTTGCTAGTTTCCACAATATGTCCGAATAATTGTATGTTTTGTTTGTTTTTGTAAATAATGTTACCGCCCCAATATCTTCTTCTGTATCGTGGAGGCAGTTTACATACATAAATTGCATCCAGACCCGAAACAATTATTAAGTGGCGAAGCTTGCGAAGTCACTTATTGATTTCACGATGTCTGTCCGTCTGTCCGTCTGTCCCACGATTATCTCGAGTACGGTTTTGAATTTTCAAATTCTGTTTTCAGCAATCGATTACTGATCACCCAGGCATCTGAACCTCCTATTTTGAAACTGATTGCTCAACGGCAACCGTTAGAAACCGCTACAAAGCTGATTGCTTCGCCACTTTGCTATGTTGTTAGCTTGCTAGGTTTATTACTAGGGCATATAAAATACTTGTTATGTGCGGGGTTCGAACTTGCGGTCCTCAGCAAATCTATTCTATGCTAAGCCACTCCGCCACGGATTCGTCATTGACTCCAATGTTACCTTTGGTGTTTCCGGAATACAATTTAAATAAATAAATCGAGAATATTGAATTATCTAAACTATTCATGGTTTGGATAATCATGGCCCGTAACTCAATTGCCCAGTACTCGCACTAGGTATACGTAGATTTTTTTATTTATTGTGACACAAACAGTCATTACAAAGAACGTACAATATTATAACATTACATAATTAACAGACAACGAGTGCCGAAAAAATACATTAGAATAACATTTTAATTTAGCTTGTTGAAAGATTTACCCATGTTAGTTGAAGCTGAGTAGAAATTTATCTTTATGTAACAACAACAGTACAGTAAAGCTTAAAATAGGTAACTTAATTAAAGTTGAAAAACATACATTTATAAGGGACAACAATTAATACATCGTAAAGATTACCGAATGTTACGCTGTTAAGTATATATCTGAATAACTTTTAAAGATACTTGATTTAAGACTTTTTAAGGAGCAACTAAAGAGATCGAGATTTACAAATTCTTTATTGTATAACTTTAACGAACGGGAGATAAAGCAGTTTTGTGTATAATTATTAATTTTCTATAGATAACATTATACCTATAGAAAATTAATAAGGTTTAAATTTAAATTACGGTGGGTTTACGTCATTAGCATTTAGGGGTCGCCTAGAGCGAAAGGGATCATGTTTTATCAGAATACCAAAAAGTTGCGTTGCGTTTGGTTAGTTATAACGTTTTTTTAATTAATACTTTTTGATACATAAATACACCTACACTGTGCTTGATCCGCTAATAAAAAAGAAAAATCGTTTTGTTTTAGATTGTTTGACGAAAAAATAATACAGTACGATGTTTACAAAGTTGAAACAATTGGTGATGCTTATATGGTTGTTTCTGGTCTACCACAAAGGAATGGTAAGTTTTTTTTTTAAATTTTGTCCAAAAATCAGACCTATCACTATTTTTGTATATTAATGTAATAATAAATGTGAAAGAACTATCAGTCTACTTGAAAGTAAGTGACAACTCTAGGCCATGGACACCTGTGCTTACATTTATACGTGGTAAAGCAACGCTGTAGCGTGTTATGACTGCAGCATGATTGGGTCAGCTAGACTGGGCTAGCGCCACGTCCGCATATAATACTAGCGTGAAATATAATCTATTATAATCTATTTCGTATGATCAGTGATGACATCCGGAGACCCCTTTAACAGTATCAAAACATTTCCTCTTAGTCATCATCTGAGTCCTCAAACCCGATTTTTTATTGTTAATTGAGTATAGATGTAAGTATGTATTGACAAGAGAAACCTCTTATTATCATTTGAGATGTGTGAGTAATTTATCGCCCTTGCATCGATAACAAACTCTACAGGTGTAATGTCATATTTGAACAAAGACATTTAAGTAGTAGTAAGTAATAGACCGGACATCAGTAGCAAAATTGTCGTCTGTAACTTATGTCCTATAGGATATATCTTCGACTTTTGTCATTTAGTCTTAGTGACATCGTCAAAAAGTCAAGACGCATTCGTTTCATATATTTAAAAAATATTTTTAAAGAATTGTGAATTAAGATAAGTAAGTCACGATATTGAGCAAAAAATGAAGGTGATTTCGGTTTATTATCGTAAATATGACATATATTTACTGAATAATCTTTAAATCTTATTATTTCTAGTAGATTGTTCTAGAACTTATTTTAGAACTAGATTTATTTTTATTGTAATAAGCGCCCTCTGTTATCCAGTAAACGTCACTATTTAGTTACCAATTTTAAAGTTAGTGATTGACGACGTTTATCGATTGGGATTATCGATAATAAAATATACAGGATGCTGATTTAATCCTTTATAATATTTAAGGAGGTAAAACAGTCAACTATACTGTACCCATACCAATAAAAATGAGTATCATATACCAACTATGCTAAGTACCCTACTTTATGTGGAGCAAGGGTGGGAAATTTTTTTTAGGCATGCTGATGAGATTTTCTGTGTTGCTTATGAGCATGCTGAGGATACTTGCTGGTATGTAAGAAAAAGACTTGCTGTATTGCTAAACATCAACACAGCAAGTCTTTTTCTTACATACCAGGCTTCATTGTCTGGTGGTTTTACACCGGGCTTCATTATCTGGTGGTTTTCAAGGACAAAGCCATTATAGATCCTCGCTTACAGTGATAGGAGAGGGTACTAGATTTCTTACATTAAAAAAAAATTTGTACTGTTAAAGATATTAGATGCAAGAAGTTGTAGGTTAAGCCTGAGTTAGAAAATAAGGTAAAAACTTAAAATAACAATTTTTATTGATGTGGGTAGCGTCTTTAAGTACTGCAGCTGATGAAACGTGAAAAATCGTGAAACGCCTTTTAAGTTCAGTGTTTTCTTAAAATATTTTAGATTTCAAGTGTATTTTTGTAATAGAAAGGAATTTAAAAACATAGAGGCGCTTTTTTATTGGATTTGGCGTTTCTCGATATGTCTTTAACGCCTCAACCGATCAATCACATGCTATTATTATAGCAGCTAATGGAACGAGTGACGTCATGCCACCAAGGCGGCAACCAAAGTGACTGCAATTTGCATTGATTCTTAGTTATTGGAAATTAAATATTTTATTTCATGACACTAAAGAGGCGTAAAAAGTTAATATGATTTTTTTCGTGTGATAGAAGTCATGATAAATAGATTTATACAATAAAACAATCATGTATATTAACTATTATTATATTATTTATTTATTAATTATTATATTAACTATTATTGCCGTGTAGTGGCGGTTAAGAATATCCACTACCCCATATCTTCCCGTGGGTGTCGTAAAAGGCGACAAAGGGAAACAGGCAGGAGATGGGCAGCAGCATCTTCCTGATAATAGCCAAATAACAATAAAAAACTGCGGTTGCCAACCCGCTCGCCAAGCGTGGCAACTATGGCAATATACCCCCCATGAGCAATGACAATAATAAACGGCCCCTAGTCCCCGGCGGCCCCGCTATTCCTGGCTACGGTGGCGACCATGGTAACGGCGGGGCAGGGGGTGCTAAGAATCTCCGGTGGAGGTTCGGTTGCCACCTACGACGACTCGACCTGGCAACATACAACGCACGCACCCTGAGGACTGACGAGAAGATTGTGGAGCTGGAAGAAGAGATAGACAAGTTACGCTGGCATGTTATAGGATTATCCGAAGTCCGAAGAGAGGGGGAGGACACGGTAATCCTCGAATCCGGCAACTTGCTCTATTACCGGGAGGGCGACCATCTGTCCCAAGGAGGTGTCGGATTTATCGTCCACAAGTCTCTCGTTAACAACGTTGTAAAGATTGAGAGTGTGTCGACGAGGGTTGCGTACCTTATACTCAGAATCACCAAACGGTATTCGCTGAAGGGCATACAGGTTTACGCACCAACCTCGGCACACCCCGATCAGGAGGTGGAGGAAATGTATGAGGATATATCTAGAGCCATGCATTCCTCCAAAACCCAAAATACGGTGTTAATGGGAGACTTCAATGCAAAACTAGGCACAAGAGAGAACGGTGAGCTGAAAGTAGGGAAATTTGGAATAGGGCAACGGAACCCAAGGGGCCAGCAGTTGGCTGACTTCATGGAGAAAGAGGGACTCTTTATGATAAACTCTTTCTTCCAGAAGCGGCCCACAGGAAGTGGACCTGGTCGAGCCCCGACGGTTCGACAAAAAATGAGATTGACTTCATTATGACGACCAGACGACAACTGTTCAGTGATGTCTCAGTGATCGCGAGGGTGAAAACCGGCAGCGATCACCGAATGGTTAGAGGCACACTGAACCTAAACGTTAAGTTGGAGAGGTCTCGTCTAATGAAGTCAACGCTCCGTCCCCCTCGTGCTCTAATCCAAAGTCCCGAAACCTTTCAGCTCGTGTTACAAAACCGTTTTCAGTGCCTAGAAGACTGCAATGAAGTGGACGATTTGAATGACAAGCTCGTGGAAACTGTCCATGCGGTCGGAGCTAAGTTCTGCAAGACCCGCCGCAGAAGAACACAAAAACTCTCCGATCACACTCTTAATCTCATGGCTGTTAGACGGGAGATGAAGCTACATTCTTCAACAGATTTAACAGCATACAGGCAACTGAACAGACAGATCTCCAAATGCATGCGGCGGGACTTACGCAACTTCAATACAGCTCGTATTGAAGAAGCGATCGAGCGGAACCAAGGCTCCAAAGTCTTTGCCAGAGATCTGTCTGCCAGAAAACGCCAACTGTCAAAGCTGAAGACGGAATGTGGCAGCATCGTTTCCGGGGCACCTGAGATTTTGAGTGAGATTGAGAGGTTCTATGGGCAGCTGTACACGTCATCGTTGGAGTCGCACGCAATTGTGAGTAACGATCCAAGAGCGAGTCTTATCCGACATTATTCCGATGATATCCCGGACGTCAGTCTGAGCGAGATTAGAATGGCTCTCCAGCACCTTAAAAACGGCAAGGCCCCAGGCGAGGATGGAATTAAAGCGGAGCTTCTGAAAGCGGGTGGAAAACCGGTACTTGAAGTCCTTCAGAAGCTCTTTAATTCCGTCCTCCATGGTGGCATTACACCGGAGGCGTGGAGCAGAAGTGCGGTGGTCTTGTTCTTCAAGAAAGGCGACAACGCTCTCTTGAAGAACTACAGACCGATTTCCCTTCTGAGCCGCGTCTACGTGCTGTTTTCGAGAGTCATTACGAATCGTCTCGCGCGCAGACTTGACGACTTCCAGCCTCCCGAACAAGCCGGTTTCCGAAAAGGCTTTAGTACCATAGACCACATACATACCCTTCGGCAAATTGTACAGAAGTCCGAGGAGTACGATTTGCCACTATGTCTGGCGTATGTGGACTATGAGAAAGCCTTTGATTCCGTTGAAATTTGGGCGGTGCTGCAGTCCCTTCAGCGATGCCCAGTTGACTGTCGGTATATCGAAGTGTTGAAGTGCTTGTACAGTAGGGCTACGATGGCTATCCGAGTACAGAACCAGAGTACGAAACCTATCCAATTGCAGAGAGGTGTAAGACAGGGTGACGTCATATCCCCGAAACTCTTTACCGCTGCATTGGAAGATGTTTTCAAGCTTCTGGACTGGAAAGGATACGGTTTCAACATCAATGGCGAGTACATCACTCACCTTCGATTTGCCGACGATATAGTCCTTATGGCAGAATCGCTGGAGGACCTAAGCACTATGCTCAATGACCTCAATAGTGTTTCCCAACGGATAGGTCTTAAGATGAACATGGACAAAACAAAGATCATGTTTAATGTCCATGTCACACCTATGCCGGTAGTTGTTGGGAACACTAAGCTCGAAGTTGTTGACGAGTATGTTTACCTGGGACAAATAGTCCGACTAGGTAAGTCCAACTTCGACCGAGAGGTCAATCGACGGATTCAACTCGGTTGGGCAGCGTTCGGGAAATTACGGCACATCTTCTCGTCAGGTATACCTCAAAACTTGAAAACGAGACTGTACACCCAGTGCGTGTTGCCAGTGATGACATACGGAACTGAGACGTGGTCCTTCACTGCTGGCCGGATGAGGAAGCTCAAGGTCGCTCAGCGAGCTATGGAGAGGGCTATGCTCGGAGTTTCTCTGCGTGATAAACTCAGAAATGAGGGTATCCGCAGTAGAACTAGAGTGACCGACATAGCCCAACGGATTAGTAAGCTGATGTGGCAATGGGCCGGCCATATAGCTCGAAGAACCGACAACCGATGGGGAAGAAAGGTTCTCGAGTGGCAGCCTCGTACCGGCAGGCGAAGTGTAGGGCGTCCCCCCACTAGATGGAGTGACGACCTGGTAAGATATGCAGGAAGTCGATGGATGCAGGTGGCTCAGGACCGTGCTTTGTGGCATTCTTTGGGGGAGGCCTATGTTCAGCAGTGGACTTGTGAAGGGCTGTAATGATGATGATGATGAACTATTATTATATCGAACAGCATTTCAAACTTAGTAATCTTCAACAACTGGTATCGAAACTTTGGTATCGAAACGGTAACATTCCTAAAATGAGGTTATATTTATTAGCGTCACCTAGGAACCGGGGAATAGCTAAAATGTTGTCTTAATAAGTGCTTAGCATTGTCTTGCTATTTTTAGCTAGAGGGTGCCACACGCGCACTAGTTCAAAGTTTTTGTATATAAATGTTCCCAATATCCGCTCTATAGTATACCTATATATTTAAATGTCTTTGCATTTGAAGATACACATGTATTGTGTTCAATATGCTCTCATTATAGTGACTATATGCCCTTTAAATTAGAAAATTTCCAAAATATCTCCCTTACGAGGGACGAGGTAGGCCGATGTTAAGCTCTGTACATTTGATAGGCTGTAAAGAATTAATTAAATATAGCAGACGATTCACTGCTACTTGGAGGCAGGAAATTAAGTACCAATTGAGGAAATAACGCTTTAGACCGCTCAACCTGTCGTCAATGCTATAATGTCCTGGTAATTCCACATGACATTTATGTAAATCGAATTTTATGAAATTCACGGCACGGTTTGTTGGTTGGCATTTATCTTAATCAACGAATTTGTAGGGTCTACCCAGAAGTCTTGAAATAATCCCGATGTACACTGACACTGACCTACTATATTATACTAACTGTTCGGCGGCAGAAACATTTGATAATGAAGTAGGTACCTACCCACTCCTAGGTATAACATGTGGAGCCATAAATAGGCAAAATAATTTACATAGGTGTTATATCGTTCTTTTCCTAACACCGAGACGGTAGAATATCTTCTAATTATAAGATTACTAGCTGGTACCGGACGCCTTGCTGTAGCAGAAGAAATAATTGCGGAAATATCTTAGTTATATTGTTTAATTGCGAATGATAAAACATTAATTAAAGTTGAATGATATATAATTTTCGAATAAATTTGTCAGTACGATACGTGCGCCACCTAGTGTAAGTTAATTGTACTGTGCCTATAATCTTCGCGGAAGTGCATGCAACATGTTAACAGTTTTACTGCAATCTGATGAACAGTATGGCAGCGCATAAAATACGAACAAATAAAAATTAATAGATTTATATGTTTCAGTGGTATAAGTTCAATGTTATAACTTTGATATTAATTATATTATAAGTAATTTTTTTGGTTTTTCCGCTACCCATCTCGTAATTTAGGTAATAATAATTATATTGTTTTTTTATGTGTATGGACTGACGACCTGGTAAGACATGCAGAAAGTCGATAGATACATGTGGTTCAGGACCGTGTTTTGTGGCATTCCTTGGAGGAGACATAAATTCAGCAGTGGACTATAATGATGACGATGATGAAGTGTCACTATTATAATTATAAAAAAGAACCAACCCACCGGCCAAATCCGGGCTCAATCTCTGTCAGCACCAATGAAATTTTTAATATACAGTTTTAAGTGCCGAATTACCATGTGCTCAGAAATCACAAAAATCTTTCAATATAATATGAAGTACGTCTACGAGCAGGGCTTTAAAAGCCAAGCGAAGCTAAGCTAAGTTTATTAAGAATGGGAGGAGGTCTGCGCTAAGAAGTGGGACGTATTTATGCAGTAATTTTACATACTTTACCTGAATAACAAACATACTTGATCATTACCAGGCAATCGTCACGCATCAGAAATAGCCGACATGTCACTATCATTAATGCGAGGTCTGGAAGGAGCGAGGGTCCCGCACAGACCAGAGGAATTACTAAGGATCAGAGCCGGCATCAACACTGGTCCTTGCGTTGCTGGGGTTGTGGGCACCACTATGCCCCGGTATTGTCTCTTCGGTGATACAATTAACACGGCTAGTAGAATGGAGAGTACTGGTGAAGGTATTATGTTTATTATAATTTTTTACGTAAATTGTCTCCTTATTTTTTTTTGTTTATAAATCTCTCCACAAAATTCGATATGTATGAGATCACTGTAGATAACTCAGTTCACTCGAAGATTTGCAGTGAACGAATGTTGTGGATGCTTAATCTTTAGAAACATTAATTCCTAAAACATCTACGTGATGCTAGAATATCTGTAATTATGTATTCTGAAACACTGTTTCTCATCGACTACGTTGCTTTAGCTTTAAAACAAATCAAAAGTAAAAATAATTATTCTTTATTTTATAGTTTTGTTTTATCCTAAATTTATTTTGAATTAATTAATTATATTACTAATTTTTTATTACATCTGTTTCAGCAATGAAAATTCATATTTCACAATCAACAAAGAAAGCATTGGATGGCATCGGTAATTATGAAATCAAATCCAGAGGAGTTATAGAAATACCGGTAATTGATATTTAAAGATGAAATATATTTTGTTTACAAGAGTTAGCGAATTAATAGCGAATTTTAAAAGTGCCTGATTTAGGCACTTTTAAAATTCGTATATAGTTACTTATAAAATAAGTACTTATAAAATTAGTATATAGACTCCGAGGGAAACGAAAAAAATAAGAGCTCAGTGGATCTTTCAAACAGACAATAATTTTTTACCGTTTTCCAATAGTGTTTACCGTGGGAAATGCAGCACTAAGGTGTTGCTATGTTTCGTATGGTGAGTGTAGAGAACCCGAGATCCTCTTTACTGGAAAGGAGGCGTTCCATCTCAGTCCTCAAGCGGTGAAAACGCCTCTGCATTTTGATTCTTATTTGGGGATAAATATAGATGTCTATAGGCCACAGCATCCACTTACCATTAGGTGGACGGTGTGCTCGTTTGTCACCCATATTCTACAAAAAAGGGAATTTGACACCATTTATCTAATTGACTTCAGCCCCCATTGTCTCCCCTTAATCCAACTTTGTCTAAACTTAATGATGATGGTGATTTGAATAAGATTTGTTTGAAAGAAAGAATAGTTAATTATAGATTAAAAGACGATTGATTAAGATACGACGTTATAAGTTTATTGTATGTCACTCGGGAGGCTTGTTCGGTACACCGTAAAAATTATCAAAGTAAACAATATATGCCACAGTAGAAAATAAAATTAGGGCAACATCTTGTTAATCTACTAGTTTTGAAATTGTTAAAAGTTTGTAGATAGAGAGCGAAATATTTGTTTATGACTATGGGCCGGTTTTCTACCTACTTCAAATAGGAGGAGGTACTCAATTCGACTGTATGTTTTTTATGTGTGTTACCTCATAAATTTTTTCAATGTGAACCGATTTCCATAATTCTTTTTTTATTTGAAAGCTGGTGCTTAACATTTAGTTCCATATAAATTTGATTAAGGTGTGACCAACAGTTTTTGAGTCATTCTTAATAATTTATATTTAAGTCAGTTGTACAAAATTTTTTCTCAGATAGAATTTTCTTATAAGATAGTAACACACATACACATATTTACAGTCTTAATTATTCCTAATCAACTACGACTATCATTACACAAAAGCTCATTATAGATAGTCTTCATAAACTACAGTAATTAGACTCTTTGCAAATCTCTAAAGCATTTAAATGTAATATTCTAGACTTGTCCAAAAATGTTTCGTGTAGTACACATAATAGTTTAATTGTCACCCAAAATATTAGGAGCATATACAAGAATTCTGATGATCCACAAGTAACCCTTTCACAATTAAATCATGATGTTAACATATTGATATTAACTGAATGTAGACTTGATTTAAGTAAACAGATACCATCGTTAAATAACTACACCTCTTATCTATCAGCCAATCTATTAAATCAGGATTATGGTTTCATCGTTCTAAAATAACAGAACTCAGTCTTACCATTGTAATTGGACTTCAAATTGTGATTGCCAACTGTGCTTTTCTTGCTATCTATCGTTCAAATCAATCTTAGTAAGGAACCCTATAACACAATTTTGAAAAAAAAAACTGTTAACGTTGTCGCAACTTTTGCTCTAACCTTATAAAATACTTAGAAGAAATTATAATAGGCAAAAAATAAATAATTCCATTAATCAACTTAAAAATAAAACACAAAATGATGTAACTAAGAATTAATGCTTTACGCAATTTTTCCTTTATCTGTGCTATAATACGTTGCTTCGTACCAAGTTTTAAGATTCTGAGTTCACGGGAAGTACCCTGTAGGTTTTGATTCCCTTGCGAATGTCGAAAATTTGCGGCATAAATAGCTGTATTTTTTGATTGCGTTGGCTTAGAATTTTGATTTTTTCACAGCTCCAAGGGACCGTAGACTTAAGTATTTTATATGAATTTCATCTCGATACCTCCACGCGTTCCTGAGAAAAAGGGTCTTGACAGACAGACAGACGGAGAACAAAGTGATCGTTTTTTTCCTTTTGAGGTACGGAACCCTAAAAATGTGGTTCACGATAAATGAGATTACGCAATATAAACCACCAAAAACTATTAATGCTGCCCTACTTAATTCAAAACCGCATCCTCAAATCTCAGTAAATCATTTTAATAATTAATTTATCAACATTGGGTCTAATTTAGCAGACCTTATAATTAGTCAGTCTGGATCCGATGGGCACATTTCAAACGTCTCTTCGACCAGCTATTCCAATCCCTCCTCGTTTGCCCTGCTAGAGACATACCCTAATGAAGTTAACAGCATATTTATGCGTCTGAACTCCGGCAGTGCACCTGGCTAGGATGGTATAAGCACTGCGTTTTTAAAACATGCTAGAGACTTTGTGGTCCCATATATCATGTAAGTTGGCGAATCTTTGTTTTAGTACAGGAGTCTTTCCTAGTGTTCAATAGATAAGACATAATTATAGGCCAATCTCTGTTTTGACTTCAATTTCAAAAATATATGAGAAGCTCCTGAATAAAAGGCAAATTAATTATCTTAACAAATACAATATTTTATCAGAATTTCAATACGGGTTTCGTAAAGGAAAATCATCTCAAAACACAATTCTAGATTTATTATATTATTATAGCTAAGGAAGTCGACAAGGGATAAAAATGCCTTACGGTCTTTCTAGACCTTAAAATGGCTTTTGACACCGTTTCTATCTCCATTCTTATAGACAGGTTAGAGAGCATTGGCATCGGGGGGATTATGCCCACTCTTTTTAGTAGTTACCTTTGTGACAGAACTCAAGCTGTACAAAAAGATAGCTTCATTAGTGACGAAGATACCGTTAAAATTGGTGTCCCGCAGGGGAGTTTTTACTTTGCCCGACTCTCTTTTTAATTGATATCAATGAATTATGTAACTTACAGGACGTCGGAGGAAGGATTTTCTCTTATGCGGTTAATACCGCTATTGTCTTTACTGGCAATACTTGGGATTCCGTACACCATCTGGCTGCGAAAGGCTTCGCTCCTGTGTCGAATAATCTTTAACTTTAAATATCCAAAAAACGAACTACATCTGTTTTGATACATCGTCGCTATACATCGTCCCTATACATCATCGAAGCCAATCCTGGCTTCAATTATATCCATAATTTATGTATCAAAATCCACAGCTGCCCAAATCTTGAAAATACCTCGTGTGAGTGTCTGCTTATAAATAAGATGAACGAAACTAAATACCTCGGCATCATAGTTGATCAAAGCCTTAGTTGGCACTCGCAGTTGGCAGCTGTTATGTATCAGATCAGAAAGTTAATATGGGTATTTAAATAATTAAGGTCAGCAATGATTATTTTTTATCAATTAAATTAAAATTACACTGTTCAAGGCTTACTGCCAATCATTTTACATCAGCAGCCTATGGGCCAATCATACCCAAAGGGTATGAAATTCCCTGCGTATCCAATATAACAATGCCTTCAGGTTACTGTTGGGGCTTCCACCTTATTGTAGTGCATTAGACATGTTCGCCGATGCCCATACTGACGACTACTTTGCGATCATGCGTAAAAAAGTGGGATGATTGATGTTCAGAGTAAGGGAAAGCTCGAATAGTGTCTTGAGGTTCTTTGCGAAGCGGATAGATAACCCGAAATCGGGTAGGTTTGTCAAGCCACATTTACCAAACGACCAATTTTTTGTGTATTTCTGTCTTGTTTTATTTATGTGTTTTATTAACTAACATTAGATCCTAAGTTTTATTTATATTACTAACATGTTATGGGCCCACGTTGCCTGAAAAATAAAACATTTTTATTTTATTTTATTATTTCATAATGTCTAGCAATCTATTAAAAAAATTACATAGCTTTAGTTCAATGGATAATTTTGTATTGCAACCCAATCTGGGGAGGAGCCACCAAGACTAACTTTTTAGATCTGGAAAGAGCACAGAGGTCTTTTAAAGGTATTTCAAACCTTATAGATTCTTTAATAATACCCTATATCAGATTAGTAAAATTCTCTCAGTTGGAACGCTTTATGTTCTTAACCTTATTCTAAAATGTCATAAATCCAAAGAACTGATATTGTGACACCTATGCCTCTTTTACGTACTGTCTTTGCTATTAGATAGTACACATATCAGTCTGATTTTATATAAAATAAATTAAATAAAATACTTAAAAAATATCGTATGAAATTAAATATATACAAAAAAACTTTAATTCATTGGTTGTATACAGTTACTTATGACGGGGTTGAAAAGCTATTAAATAGAATTGTCTGAAATCTATCTCACCAACATCCGACATTCATAGGCCGGCCATATAGCTCGAAGAACCGACAACCGATGGGGAAGAAAGGTTCTCGAGTGGCAGCCTCGTACCGGTAGGCGAAGTGTAGGGCGTCCCCCCACGAGATGGAGTGACGACCTGGTAAGACATGCAGGAAGTCGATGGATGCAGGTGGCTCAGGACCGTGCTTTGTGGCATTCTTTGGGGGAGGCCTATGTTCAGCAGTGGACTTGTGAAGGGCTGTAATGATGAATGATGATGATGAACATCCGACATTTACACTCTAACAGTATGCTGTCTTTCATATTTGACCAAATAGTCTTCTTACTTATACTTTCTTCATCCACCAACACATACACACTCACCCCGCATCATACATACAACAACACTCCTACACTCACATTCACACACTCCTTAATATACACGTATCTACTAATTACAAATTTTCTAGGGATTAAACTGTGTGTAATATTACTTTTTGTAATCCTTAAGTGAAGTAGCGGGACATATCCAACACTTAGATTATTTACTCTCTAAATAATCTAAGACCCAACACGAGTATCCTCTGATTACTCACTGGGAAGTCTCCGAAATATGTTGTTAACAAGATCACCTTTATTTATATGAATAAAATAGTTCAATGGTTTTACCTTTATATCCACTCAGGTTATAATTTATTTGACGGATAACCTTTATCTAACTATTGAAAAGCAGCCCTAAATTATATAATACAGATTCGATTCTCGCACTAAACAGGTATTTGTCTCTCACGAGTTCACTGCTGTACATAGGCCTTCCCCAAGGAATGCCACCAACCGCAGTCATGTACTACCTGTATTATATTACTGTCTCGTTAGCTTAGTAGTCCTATGACTTATATGCGAGTGCTAATGTGGTCCCGGGTTCGAATCCCGGGTTGAACGCTTGGAATCAAGAAGTTGGTGGAATTTCCCCCTAGTGCCGCGGAAAGGATATAAAGCTATTAGCACCTGACATCACTCTGTTTGTGTCGAATTGCCATCCCATCTGTCTGAGTGAGTGAGGCAGTAGAGAGACAACCTGTGTTTGCATACACAATGGTGCTCTATAATCCTGTCCTGAGCAGATAGCTAGTCTCTGTTGAGACTGACTGTCGTGACTGAAAATAAATCTGGAGAACATCAATAATTGTATTATCTATAAAACGGTTGTAATATCTATAAATTATTTATTTTATCTGGAAATACGTCTAGAGATAGAGTTCGTGTGTAATTTATGTAGGATCCACGATACAGGGGACAGTTATAATACGGTGGTAAAATAAAAACAAGAAATATCGATTTAAAAAAAAAATAAACGACTCGCAGATTGCCCACAAAGTACTTTAAACGGAAATAAAATGTTTATGTCGGGGAGGCTACGCGCCCAGCGAATAAATGACATTAAAATTTATTGAATAAGGTAAATTTAAGCGCGGCGGCATAATGGCACCCATAATTCTACTTCATTCCGTGGCAGTCGTAAGATTCATCTTAGGGTTAGGGTTGTATTTTACATCACAAGGAATTTACAAGAGGCCGTAAAAACCTCATGGCATCAGATAGGCGGAGGTACATCATAATTTGATAAGACATCCTGACCGAAAACAGGGAGCAGTGGAAGGATGAGTACATCTGGTACTGCCAACTAGGATTGGAGATTACGGCAAAAATTTTCAACAATTACATTATACAGAAAATTTCGGGAATCAAGGAAGTGACACAACATTACTATTTAAAAATATATCTATTGTTTTTCGAAGTATTCTCCGCGAAATTTGACACATTTTTCCATACGATGTAACCAATCATTGAAGCAACCATTCCATTCGGAAGGTGGGGTCTCCAAACTGGCCGTTTTGTAGGCGTCCATAGCTTCTTGAGGTGATGAAAATCTCTGTCCACGCAATTTATTCTTTATCTAAGGGAAAGTATAGAAATCATTAGGGCTTAGGTCGGAGCTATACGGCGGATGGTCTAATAATTCTATGTTTTCTTGCTCTAAAAATTCTTTTGTTCTGTGTGCGGTGTGAGAACTCGCATTGTCGTGATGGAGGATGATGCGGCTCTTGCAGTTCTCTTTACGGAGTTCAGAAACGACCTGTGGCAAACAAATGCTAGCATACCATTCTGCATTAACCGTTCTTTGTCCCTCAAGAGGAATAGTCGTAACATGGCCGGTTTTGGAGACAAACGTGGCCACCATTTTTTTTGCAACACTCCGTGAACAAACAATTTTTGTTGGCTTTAACTCATTTTCGAACACTCAAACTTATGACTGGTTTTTTGTTTCGGGTTTGTACGCATATATCCAGGATTCGTCACCTGATACGATGTCGTATACAGCATTTGAGGACCCTGCGTGGAATCTTTCGAGAGTTCTGACGCACCAAGTAACGCGAGCCGCTTTTTGCTCTTCACACAGCGAATGCGGTATCCATCGGGAAACAACTTTTTTACACCTAATTGTTCATGCAAGATTATTTGTATTTGACTCATGCCAATTTCTAAAGTTGCCTGAATTTCGCGGTATGTCACATGTCGATCTTCCTCAATCAGCTTACGCACAGCATCAACGTTTTCTTGGGTGACTGCAGTTTTTGGACGATCTTGACGAGGATCATCACTGAGCTTGACACGTCCACGTTGAAATTCAGCAAACCAGCGATAAATTGTGGTTTTGGATGGGGCTTCATCACCAAATGCAGAAATCATCCGGTCAACACACTGTTTTTGTGTTAAACCACTTCGAAAGTCATAATAAATAATCGCTCTTGAATTTTCTCGAGTCAATTCCATTTTCTCAACGACTAAACAGTTTGACAAAACCTTGTGACAAGACCGAGAATCTTTTTTTAAATAAATAAATGGTATTCAGTTTTAAAAAGCCAAGGACTTTTCAATTAAAAAGATTTTAATATGACAGGAACAGTGGAAATATTCCATTCCCGATACTTTTAGTGCAGCCTATGTATGGTATACGTGTTTGTAACATGTAGTTAAAACACAATGTTGCAAAGCACGTTTTGAAAACCAACAAAACTATGCCACCGCATCAACAAGTCCTCACTGAGACCTTGAGAGAAGAAGCGGTAAGAAACTCATACGTAAAAAACAAGAATGATTTTTATAGAAAGTTTGAGCTGAGAGTTAGTATAATTTTAGGCTTGCTGTTTATGCAGATCTGGAAAGACCAGTATCACTGCGACCTCTAAGATCCATTGTGATCGCTGCTATGGCTAGAGTTCACTGCTAAGCCCAACGTCTCAATTAATAGAATTAGTTGCTTAGCTGTGAGTAATTTCACTTCTTCTGGGCTGAGTACATAGTTTCACAGGCTAGGGTTTTGTTTCCGCATTAAGCGTCCACAATCTGTTAGGATGTGCAGAGGCGTTTCTTCCGTTAAGATACAGAACCGACACATCCTTCAGTTGCCTAATCCCAGGATCGACATGTGCTTTTTTAGAGAACAGTCAGGGCTCTTGCTAGTATACGCAGTTTATTATTCCTTATTCCCAGGGCTTCTGAATCGAATTAACGATCAGAGCCCGGATTAAGGTTTTAGAATGTTTTAAGCTTGGTGTATCAGACCAGATCTTAAGTAAGTGATTTATCGTGATAAAGAGTTTCAAGGGTCAATCGGGCTAGGCTTTTTGAGATTCCACAAAATGGCTCGGTTTCAAATTGTGTACTCTTTGAGCCCTCCCGTGCGAGCCGCATGAAATCCATCTTAAAACGACCCTGTTGTCACACCCCAGGGCGTTTAGATAGTTCACGCATTCTCCATCTAGCTTTGAGTTCACTAAGTTTGATTTCAGTGCTAGCAGTGCTGCTTGACTATCAGAGCTTATATAGATAATATGGTCGACGTAGTGTTTTTTGCAGATTGATTTCCACACACTGAAGTATGACGAAAATGTGTGCTTGGAAGATAGAGGTGAATTTACCATCGATCTATACCTTATATCCATATAGGGCTACTGACCTCACAGATAACCTATCCATTCAGTCACTCTTCCCTGGAAGGTAGCTCCACTATTTACTTTCTATTAAAATTGTATAGTGGATGATATCTGAGATCATGCATAAGATCGGTGTTTCCGTAATTGAGACGAGCATGGATCTCAATCTATAGGAAAGCAAGTTCAGACCGCCCTGGGCTTTAATCCTATACAAACTAGCCCTCGCTTTCTTATCTCAGTGAAGATCAAGAGGCTTTAGGCATATAAGCGCATTAAGAGCCACTCCAGGCGATGATCGTATCGTTCCAGTTGCCATTAAACAGTCAGTCCTTTGTAGACTACTTAGTCTCCCGCAGTCGTCTTTTGGATGACCTTATTACACCAGACACTGGAGATGTAGGTAAAAATTGGCCTCACTATGCCGCTGTTCAGCCATAGGATCATACTAGGACGCAAGCCCCAGTTGTTCCCAAACATACGACTACACGTACCTGAAGCAATTTTATCCTTGTGACATACGTTGCTAAGGTGAGAGTTCCACGTTAGTTTTTGATCGATTGTTACGCCCAAATACTTAACTTCAGTAGATAATGGTACTTCTTTACCATTAAGTTTCGGTGTGACTAATTTGTCCAACCGTTTTTTTGAACCACCTGATGGTAAGTGGTTGCTGCGGCCCATAGACATCTACATATATCCTCTATTACAAACCAAAATGCAGATGCGTTGTCACCCGTGAGGAATAAGATGGAATGCCTCATTTCCAGTAAAAAGGGTCTCCAGTTCTCTACATTCACCATACGAAACACAGTAGCGTTAAGCTGCTATTTTATGCTGGTATTCTGTGAAAGCGTGGTCCTTCCCCGGTCGAGCCGACCCATTCGTGCTAAAACTATACTACTTATATAGCTGCAGCAAGGTTCTACCACGTATAAAAATTCTAGTCTTTTCTTGATAAAGATTATTATAACATTTTATGAGCATTAACTGTTTTATGATAAATTACTTTGGCAGAAACCCCTCGCAGTGACCACAAGGTTATCAGCATAACCCAGTGTGTCAATGTGAAGGTCTCTCTTTTATATAATAATTAGTCAACCGCAAGAGTCCAAAGAAAGAGTGACAGTGCACATGTATATATTTGAACTGAATAATATCATGACAACTTAACTGCCCAAACTCACTTTCTGTTCTACTCAAGGTTAGCTAATAGAGAATGCCATATGGTTAAGTTACCATTAGGCTTTTTAAGAAGCCCGATTCTATTAGGTTTAGCTGTCGATAGCATTTTTTGTAGTCTTGCACTGTGAGGCAAAGATTTCATCTTCCTCGCAAAACTTCCTCCACGATGTTCTCTTAATTTTCCTACTTTTTTATTACATTCAGTTAGGGTTGCACTATATATTTCCCACTCTTTAGTCTTTTTGATCATATTGAAGAGTTTCCTGATATTTTCCCTAAGCTCCTTTAGCTTAGTATTCCGCCAAGGAACTTTTCGTGTTGAGGTCTTGATTTTGACGGGACAACTGTCTTCGAAGACTTCACGGATACCTACGGTTACAGTCTCCGTCGCAAACTCCAGACATTCAATCGTTTTGATGCTTTTAGGAAACGTTTCCAAATTCTTCCTTAACCTGTCTCTATAGATATCCAAGAAGGTCGCTTTTGGATCCCTAAAAGCAATAGTTTCATAAATTGGTAATGTAATGCTCTAATCACAAACTTAATGTCCCTGTGATCAGACATCGAGTTTTCACTACTAACATGCTAGTCAGTTATCCGCCTGGATATGTTATTAGTAGAATAGGTTATCTCTAAAACTTCTTACCTAGTAGTCACCATCAGGTTAACTGTTAGTTCCTTTTTAATTTAACTTTCCTAGTGAAATCCCAACTCTTTCGACACCCACGGAACAAAATAGGTTCTCTTAAGTTATCGCCGCAATGAATTCCTTTAAGTAATCGAACTCGTTTTAAAGCTCATGCCGACCTCTATTTGCAGCAAACAGTTAATAGGTCCATGTCTATGATTACAGGGTAAAGGAGTCATGGAGACATTCTGGCTTCTGGGGAAGATCGGTGGGCTCCAGGAGGACAGCCCACGATGTATGCGGCTTCACGACTACGATCAAAACATTCTAGAGTTGCTCATACAGTCTTAATATAGTATTAAATGTCGATAGTGAGGGGGTGTGCCAATATGTGATTTTATTTAAATACCTTCCTAGTTACTATATAGACATAAGTAGATAAAATGAATTCGACCCATTTGCGGTGCTTCTCTTCTTGTGTATATTTTTTTTTAAATTAATAAATAAATATGTATGTGTTTGTAAATATGATACGGCTGAAAGCCCAAGTACGGCCTTATACCTAGGTTTAGCCGCCTACAGGTAGGTGCAGACGATTGCGTTTGGTTAAACTTAACTGTTAAGTTTGTCAAAAATACGAAAGTACGTAACAAGTAATATCAGCTTCAGCAGGTTAATTAAGCGCGGTTCTTTCGGCATTCATCTAATTTATAAATTAAACAGGCACACGTACAGGCACGTAGTTGTAGCCGGCTTCACCTAGGTGTTTCCATACTTCTACCTTTAGCCGTGAAAAATTCAATACCAGAAAAAATAAGAGTTTACTTTTATCTTCCCGTTACAATTTATACAGTTATATAGTACTGTTCACGTATTACATAGAAAATCGGAAATTAAACTTAATATTAGTTAAAATAAGTTATTTGCATACTGTTTAATGGAAAAATGACTAAAATGAACCATATGCGCTACTATTACCCAATTTAGAAAATGTTGATATCGAAAACTAGGAATTATTTGAATAATTTTTTTCAATAATTTGTACACAATGCATTGGACGCCAAGATACAGGTTTATTCTAGTTCGGGGTCCAACGAAAAATATTTGTATATCTTTTCTTGTACGTTTTTTAGCTCACTGTTCTTGCATACATTTGTCAAATCTATATGTCAATAAAATTTTATGTATTAATAATGTTAATAATTCATATTAATAATATCTATTTTAGTTACTGAATATGTCCTTGTTTTTTTTTTTGGTAATAAATAAATAGCGCGTAAGTATTTTGTTTGCGTGTGTGTATGGACGAATTTATGTATAAATTAATAAATTATTTTTTATATTTATTTATTTACTTATTTACGGCACCTACTTCCACTTTCTAACATACACTGGGTTGATGGCATGAAATGCGGACTGACATTGATAACGACCTTTGTTACAATTAAAAATAAAAAATTTTTTTTTATAAATAAATAACTTTCACTTTTTTAAGTCAAATTAAATTTTATCAAATCTATTACTTTCCTATTCATTCATTTATTCATTATAGGCTATCAAAAATCCACTGTTGGACAAAGGCCTCCCCCATAAATTGCTTCCTAGAGGTGATCTTGACATAGATCCTACGCAGACGAATTGGCGACCGCAGTTACTTAGTTGTTAATAGGAAGATGCTGGAGCCCATCTTCGGTTTCAGTTAACATCTGTTGCCTTTTACAACTGTACTCCCACGGCATGATATAGTTCAGTGGATATTCTTATGCCGTCATTACACAGCTATTTTTATATTAAGGCTCAATCCATTAGTAAGATGTATTTTTATCTCAAATGTAACACGGAAGGTGAGAATAAATATATACGCAAGTCCACAGAGGTTTCTTTTACGGAATAAGGGTCACAAGCGAGCACACAGTCCACCCGATAGTAAGTGGATTCTGTGGCCTATAAACATCTACATTTATTCTCAATTAAGAATCAAAATGCAGATGCATTGTCACCCCTGAGGACTAAGATGGAATGCCTCGTTTCCAGTAAAAAGGGTCTCCAGTTTTCCGTACTCATCAAACGATACACGGCAGCATTAAGCTGCTATTTTACGATGGCTATTAAGCTGCTATTCTGTGAGGGAGTGATCCCACCCCGGTCGAGCTGTCCGGTATAGCTGCAGCGTGGCTATACCACATATGAAAACCTGTTTGAATTTGCTTGTAGGTTTCCATCGGCTGCAGTAGCCACTTACTACCGGTGGACTAAGTTCGTTTGTCACTTCAATTTCGAAAAAAAGTGAAAGTTGTACTGAAAGTTTATAAGAACTCATTTTCTATCTCATCATCATCATCATCATCATCATTACAGCCCTTCACAAGTCCACTGCTGAACATAGGCCTCCCCCAAAGAATGCCACAAAACACGGTCCTGAGCCACCTGCATCCATCGACTTCCTGCATGTCTTACCAGGTCGTCACTCCATCTCGTGGGGGGACGCCCTACACTTCGCCTACCGGTACGAGGCTGCCACTCGAGAACCTTTCTTCCCCATCGGTTGTCGGTTCTTCGAGCTATATGGCCGGCCCACTGCCACTTCAGCTTACTAATCCGTTGGGCTATGTCGGTCACTCTGGTTCTACTGCGGATATCCTCATTCCTAAGTTTATCACGCAGAGAAACTCCGAGCATAGCCCTCTCCATAGCTCGCTGAGCGACCTTGAGCTTCCTCATACGGCCAGCAGTGAAGGACCACGTCTCAGTTCCGTAAGTCATCACTGGCAACACGCACTGGTTGTACAATTTCGTTTTAAGGTTTTGAGGTATGTCTGACGAGAAGATGTGTCGTAGCTTCCCGAACGCTGCCCAGCCTAGTTGAATCCGTCGATTGACCTCTCGGTCGAAGTTGGACTTACCCAGTCGGACTATTTGTCCCAGGTAAACATACTCGTCAACAACTTCGAGCTTAGTGTTCCCAACAACTATCGGCATAGGTGTGACATGGACATTAAACATGATCTTAGTTTTGTCCATGTTCATCTTAAGACCTATCCGTTGGGAAACACTATTGAGGTCATTGAGCATAGTGCTTAGGTCCTCCAGCGATTCTGCCATAAGGACTATATCGTCGGCAAATCGAAGGTGAGTGATGTACTCACCATTGATGTTGATACCGTATCCTTTCCAGTCCAGAAGCTTGAAAACATCTTCCAATGCAGCGGTGAAGAGTTTCGGGGATATGACGTCACCCTGTCTTACACCTCTCTGCAATTGGATAGGTTTCGTACTCTGGTTCTGTACTCGGATAGCCATCGTAGCCCTACTGTACAAGCACTTCAACACTTCGATATACCGACAGTCAACTTGGCACCGCTGAAGGGACTGCAGCACCGCCCAAATTTCGACGGAATCAAAGGCTTTCTCATAGTCCACATACGCCAGACATAGTGGCAAATTGTACTCTTCGGACTTCTGTACAACTTGCCGAAGGGTATGTATGTGGTCTATGGTGCTAAAGCCCTTTCGGAAACCGGCTTGTTCGGGAGGCTGGAAGTCGTCAAGTCTGCGCGCGAGACGATTCGTAATGACTCTCGAAAACAGCACGTAGACGCGGCTCAGAAGGGAAATCGGTCTGTAGTTCTTCAAGAGAGCGTTGTCACCTTTCTTGAAGAACAAGACCACCGCACTTCTGCTCCACGCCTCCGGTGTAATGCCACCATGGAGGACGGAATTAAAGAGCTTCTGAAGGACTTCAAGTACCGGTCTTCCACCCGCTTTCAGAAGCTCCGCTGTAATTCCATCCTCGCCTGGGGCCTTACCGTTTTTAAGGTGCTGGAGAGCCATCCTAATCTCGCTCAGACTGACATCCGGGATATCTTCGGAATAGTGTCGGATGAGACTCGCTCTTGGATCGTTACTCACACTTGCGTGTGGCTCCAACGATGATGTGTACAGCTGCCCATAGAACCTCTCAATCTCACTCAAAATCTCAGGTGTCCCGGAAACGATGCTGCCACATTCCGTCTTCAGCTTTGACAGTTGGCTCTTTCTGGCAGACAGATCTCTGGCAAAGACTTTGGAGCCTTGGTTCCGCTCGATCGCTTCTTCAATACGAGCTGTATTGAAGTTGCGTAAGTCCCGCCGCATGCATTTGGAGATCTGTCTGTTCAGATGCCTGTATGCTGTCAAGTCTGTTGAAGAATGTAGCTTCATCTCCCGTCTAACAGCCATGAGATTAAGAGTGTGATCGGAGAGTTTTTGTGTTCTTCTGCGGCGGGTCTTGCAGAACTTAGCTCCAACCGCATGGACAGTTTCCACGAGCTTGTCATTCATATCGTCCACTTCATTGCAGTCTTCTAGGCACTGAAAACGGTTTTGTAACTCGAGCTGAAAGGTTTCGGGACTTTGAAACAGAGCACGAGGGGGACGGAGCGTTGACTTCATTAGACGAGACCTCTCCAACTTAACGTTTAGGTTCAGTGTGCCTCTAACCATTCGGTGATCGCTACCAGTTTTCACCCTCGCGATCACGGAGACATCACTGAACAGTTGTCGTCTGGTCGTCATAATGAAGTCAATCTCATTTTTTGTGGAACCGTCGGGGCTCGACCAGGTCCACTTCCTGTGGGGCCGCTTCTGGAAGAAAGAGTTCATTATAAAGAGTCCCTCTTTCTCCATGAAGTCGGCCAGCTGCTGGCCCCTTGGGTTCCGTTGCCCTATTCCAAATTTCCCTACTTTCAGCTCACCGTTCTCTCTTGTGCCTAGTTTTGCATTGAAGTCTCCCATTAACACCGTATATTGGGTTTTGGAGGAATGCATGGCTCTAGAGATATCCTCATACATTTCCTCCACCTCCTCATCGGGGTGTGCCGAGGTTGGTGCGTAAACCTGTATGACCTTCAGCGAATACCGTTTGGTGATTCTGAGTATAAGGTACGCAACCCTCGTCGACACACTCCCGATTTTTACAACGTTGTTAACGAGAGACTTGTGGACGACAAATCCGACACCTCCTTGGGACAGATGGTCGCCCTCCCGGTGATAGAGCAAGTTGCCGGATTCGAGGATTACCGTGTCCTCCCCCTCTCTTCGGACTTCAGATAATCCTATAATATGCCAGCGCAACTTGTCTATCTCTTCTTCCAGCTCCACGATCTTCTCGTCAGTCCTCAGGGTGCGTGCGTTGTACGTTGCCAGGTCGAGTCGTCTAAGGTGGCAACCGAACCTCCACCGGAGATTCTTAGCACCCCCTGCCCCGCCGTTACCATGGTCGCCACCGTAGCCAGGAATAGCGGGGCCGCCGGGGACTGGGGGCCGTTTTTTTGTTGCTCTCATCATTGGGGGGTATTTGCCATAGTTGCCACGCTTGGCGAGCGGGTTGGCAACCGCAGTTTTTTTATTGTCATTTGGCTATTATCAGGAAGATGCTGCTGCCCATCTCCTGGCTGTTTCCCTTTGTCGCCTTTTACGACACCCACGGGAGGATATGTGGTAGTGGATATTCTTGACCGCCACTACACGGCATCTATCTATCTAAAAAGAACTAAAAGGAACTTTCTAGACTTCTGCTCAAAGAAAACTGCTGAACAGTTTACACAGCCGGAATACCGGGAGATGAAAATATCCAGTATAATGATCACTTAGCAGTGGCGTAGCAAGGCAGGTTAGGCCATGGCCCTGAGCGGCAGATTTTTGCGCACGGCATGTGGTAACATTTCGAGTTTTTTTTTTTTTAAATAATATAATGTTAGTAAAAATCTTAAAAATATTAAAGTTGGTAAAAATTACCTTGCATACATCTACTCGATAAAATAAAATGATGTGTCAATTCTAAATGCTGATCGATGGTTGAACAACGTTTTATCGGCCAGTATCCGTCGATCACCTAAAGCTACCATAAGCAAATATCCCACCTATGTGGTATTCTATGGAGCCCATGTTAAGCTGTCGACTTTAGATAGGCTTTTGATAGGACTTGTAATAAACGATGAATGAACATGGGATTGACTATTTCGTTAACACGATGATGGATTAGGCTGGTGAATTAAAAGATCGACTGATTATTACTATTACATCAGTAAGCAACTTCATGTTACTTAAATGAGATAAAGATATTTTGTTACATAACATAATATACAACATTTTATATTTTATTACATACAATATTAAAAACTATAATAGAAAATAGTAATTTAATTAATTATCAAACAGCCCTACTCCCCGCGGTATTGTGCCAAGATCGCCAGCTGCGTTTTCCCGCTGAATGGCTATACTTAGCCTTTGAGCGAGACTAGAGCCAGATCTCCTATCACCAGCAGCAACGATCAGCCGTGGATGGAGTTCCTTTAGGAACTTCACCGCACGTGGACCCCACGGACCGATAGTCTCTACGGCAAATGGCACAAATATGTAGTCATCTCTCAGAGGCTCATATATGCGCCACTTACTCAGTTCAGCTTCCTCTGATGCCGCCTCGGCTCTAAACGAGTTGAGAGGCCGCCAAAGTGTCTACGAAAGTAGCATCCTACACTAGGGTTTTACCTCTCTCCCAAGGGACCAATGTCATACCGCCGGGTCTCTTGTCATCGTCTCTAAATATTCCACAAGATAAATTAGAATAATTTTCGCTTTTATCACATTATTATTGTATATTTATTTTTATACCATGCTTATCATTGTTGTAAATTTATCTTTATATCTACTAGTGAGGACCTTTTGGGTTACGTATTTTATAATCTCACACCAATCCAATAGTGGTAAGTTAAACAAAAGAGTGTTAATAAGTATTATTTAGAATCTATATTGAGTAAAAACAATCGATCGACAATCCATCGATTGGTGTGGTAGCACTCTTATACATATAGTACATATAGGTAATATTTAAAATCCGTGCGGATTTGGCATTAAAAGAAGAAAAGAAAAATATTTGAGATTAGCTGTGCCCCGCGGTTTCACCCGCGTCATCACGTGTCTGAGGTGCGCGACATGACCTAGTTCAAGCATTTTATAACGGCTAGGGTTTAAGCGTCGTTCGCCCGCCCAGCCAAATATTGAATTATTTTAATTTTACATTATCTCTTAAACTATGCGTCCAAATAACATGGTATAAAGAACAAAGTTTATCTTCATAAAATTGTCTTAATGATGAAGTAACTTTCGTTCGTAAGGATAAATAGGTCATGTCTAATAATAACGCTAATAAATCACTTTTAAATTTTCAATATCTTTTTGTCACTAAATACCAAATTATGGCTTATGTTTAAGAAATAGTCATATGGTATCGCGGACTTTTTTTTAGAGGGAATAAATGTGTATATTTTTCTAGAACATTGTATTTACGTATCCCTAACGATAACACCAGCGTACGCGGATAAATCACTTCAGGAGTGCCTGAGTAATATAGCTTAATGCTAGATAGCCTATACTATTCCACGTGAATCTGGCTATAATATACAAAAATAATTTTTCAAATCGGACTGGTAGTTCCAGAGATTAGCGCAAACAAAAAAACAAAAAAAGCTCTTTCGCTTTATTATGTTATTAGTATAGATATGTGGAGAGACGTGGTAGAGCCATTCTGCAGCTATATTAGTAGTAAATTTGTAGCCGAATGGGTTGGCTCGACCGGGGAAGCACCACGCTCTCACAGAATACCAGCGTAAAATGGCAGCTTGACACTGCTGTGTTTCGTATGGTGAGTGTAGAGAACCGGAGACCCACTTTACTGCAAAAGAGGCAGTCCATTTAGTCCTCATGGGTGACGACGCATCTGCATTTTGATTCTTTATTGAAGATAAATGTAGATGTCTACAGGTCACAGCAACCATTTACCATCAGGTGGACTGAGTGCTAGTTTGTCACCCTATCGTATAAAAAATCTTTTAAATTAATTTCATATAGAGTACATTAGCTTTTAAGTAAACATGATAAGTTTGCTTAATGCGCAATGTTGAGCCACATGCGTATTCATCTGTTTTTTTTTCTGGTTAATGATATTAGAGCAATTTTTTTAAACAATTTCTCTCCCCATAGATTATTGACTCAGTTAGGTATATTTTCCATAGTTGCCGCGCTTGGCAGGCTGGTTGGCAACCGCAGTTTTTTTTCATTTATATATATTTGCCACCGCCAAGATCCTGTGTTTATTTGTATAGCTTAATTATTTAAAAAAAAAGAAACCTTTTAAAATTACCGCTATTAATAATATCGCAGTAACGTAGAAAACAAAAAAGAAGATAAATAAAAAAATCATAGAGAACTGGACAAAATTCCTTCCTTCTAGCCTTCTCATATTGTTTTTACAAAAGACATTCAATGAGTTCCGGTTTCAGGAAACAAAGCAAACGGAATTCTCGTTAACCAGTTATCCTTTTAATCCTGTTATCCCGAGAGGATACGATAGGCAGAGTCCAAAGAGCAGAGAGTTACTACTAAGTTTACTGGTAGTACGGTAAGTTTTATGGGTCACAGCAACCACTTACCATCAGGTGGACTGTGTGATCGTTTGTCACCCTATCCTATAAAAAAAAATAGGCTTATATAGCAAGTTGTGAAAGAAGTGATAAGCCCATTGCCTACACAATAACTACGAACCCGATAACCCCTTAGTTACTTTTTACGACATGCTGGGTATTTTGCTAGTTGATGCATTCTTTTTTGTTATAAGTTCCACATAAAAATAAGACCTGTAAGTCCTAGATCAACATGGGACGCCAGCTTAATTCAGTAAATAATTAGGATCAATGTTTGTTAACATGTGTCTGGTTTAAATAGATTTTAGAAGAAAAGTGACGTATTTTTATGTATAGACTAACGGTCCGCCCCGGCTACGCAACGAGTGTTTTCTGGATTTCGACAACAGCGCCACCTACCTTAATATGAATCTGAACCATCCAGTGACCCAGGGTCCAATTGAGTTTTTAAGCCTTCCAGCCATTCTAATACACACAAAAATAAAATCATCAAAATTGGTTGAACCATTTTCGAGTTTTTTCGAGACTAACGGACAGCAATTGATTTTTATATACAGACTATTTTTAAACAGTGGTAGAGCCACGCGGCAGCGTTTGCTGTCGCACGGATGGGCCGGCTCGAACCGAGGTGGTACCACGACCTCACAGAAAACCAGCGCGAAGTAGAGGTTTACCTCTGCGTTTCGCTTGGTGAGTGCAGGTGGCCGGAGGCCCTTTTTACTGTAAATGAGGCATTCCATCTTAGTGCTCACGGGTGACAACACATCTACATTTTGATTTGTAATAGAGGATAGATGTAGATGTCTATGGGCCGCAGCAACCACTTATCATCAGGTGGATTGTGTGCTCGTTTGTCACCCTCATCCTATATAAAAAAAAAGACTAGCTGTTCCACGCGACTTCGCCCGCGTGTAATTTAGGATTTTAATTTTTTCTTTTGCGAGGAACCCTAATTATTTTTCTAAAATGAAAGTAGCCTAAGTTACTCCTTATGACATCAGCTATCTGCCAGTGAAAGGCCCGTCAAAATCGGTCCAGCCGTTTTGGAGATTAGCCGGAACAGACAGACAGACAGACAAACAGACGGACAGACAGACAAAAATTTTAAAAAGTGTATTTTGTTATAAGTATGGTTTACACTTTCATATGCATTTAGTAAAACACTGTAATTTTGACATTACAAACAGACACTTCAATTTTATTTATTTGTATAGATATGAAGTAAATATAATATATGATTTTCATTTTACGAGGAGACGATGAAGTAGACTATATAAGACTTATCTCCCAATTGTGTCTCGTTAAAATATTCAAAGTATAATAAAATGTAGGTATCAATTCCGATTACGAGGCCTTGGTAAGTCCTGTAATCGTTATTATTCGTCATTATCTCCACGTGCGGAAAGTGGTTAGTTATATTTTTCTTATATTTTTTCTTGTTTTCTTTTCTGTAAAAAAAAAAGGTTACCCCCACACTAGGATTTTCTCCTGTGTCGTGGAGGCAGTTTACAAACACAAATTGCACAAGGACAAACATCCAGGTAATACAAATACTTGTTCCGTGCGGGATTCGAACCCGCGGCCCCCAGCGCAGCAGCTCATTGCTAAGCCACTGGGCCATGGACTCGTCGCACATGGAATTGGCGCGCCGGTTTCCATCCTTGGATGAGGTAGCCGTTTCTTAAGCTGCTCAAAATCAAACCCTGTTCCCGTTACCCGGGAAAATCACAAAGACTATGTCACAAGTTGATAAGGCAGAGATTTGAAAGGTGCGTCACCAATACAACAGGGGTAAATTAAACAACAGTTCCTAGTGTAACGTTTATTTTACGGTTCACATATTTGACTAGACAAGTAGATGGGAATATGGCGTTATAAAAGTAACGCTATAATATAATGTATACTAACTATATTGCACATAGGCTATTACATTATATTTTTTTGCATTTTACATAATTCTAAAGCGTGTTACAGAGAGCGCATGAAAAAATAAAAACATACATTAAAAAAAGTTTCGAGCTATTTTCAAAAACATTTTTGTGAACTACTTACTCGCTTGACACGTTAGGCGTAAATTGAACTTTAGTAATAATGCAATTAGAAGCAGATAGCGCCACTCTGAAATATCAGCTGTTTTCTCTATGTCTGTAATATATAATGTACTCTGTGATAGTAATTGTCACTTGGACATATTATTATGTAATTATACAATTTATAAAATAAAATATATACTAGAACAATGAACCTAAAACTAAAAACCTTAAAAATATAATATTATAACTAAAATGTATTATTAAAAAGGAGTCACTTTAGGCAAGGTTCCGAAGATGCTGGCAGCGTTCCCCCTTTGAATAGCTAGACTAATTCTTTGTCTGAGGTAGCTGCCAGCTCTTCGGTCTCCTGTGATGTCGACTAAACTTTATGCTATTTCCTTAAAAAGCCTTATTATTATTAGCGCTAGGTGTCGAGACCCTTGGTCCCACGGACCAAGGGTCTCGACACCGAATGGGACAAAATCATATTCGGAGCCTAGACCCCTATATTTAAATGCTTTAGCTTTTTCAGCCGCTTCACAAGCCGCACCAGCTCTGTTGTTGGTTCCATGTAGATCGGAAGGGGCCAGCGTGTCTGAACAGGTTGCATCCCATACCAGCACCCGGCCCATCTTCCATGGAATCAACCTCATACCGTCCGGTCTCTTGCCATCGTAATAATTGTTACAAAAAGTATATTATATTCTGCCCCATAGTATTATCGACTTCTGTGCCCAATTGCAGCACATGCATAGAAATAAACCTCATAATAATACTTTAAGCCTTTCACAAGTCTGATTGTCACTGATGAACACGGTCTCACGGAACAAGGTCAAAACGTGCAAAGCACGGTCCTGAGCCACTTGCATTCATCGACTTCAAGTTACAAGACCAAAACTCCGCTTGGCGGTGGGAAAGTTAGTGCGTAGGACGGCCAAATAAACATATTATTATGTTAAATAAGATCACACATCTGGTTTAACCAAATAAATAATTTTTAGTAACTATATAATATTTCATAGTCTGTACAATATTTCCCTACCGCCTTTATTTTATTAAAACAAAGCTAACAAATTACAGAAGTTAAAAAAATGATTACAATTTTAAAACATTTTTTTTTACTGATATAAAATGAAATGTAGGCATTTTTTTCTTGTTTATCATATAACTTTGAATAACGAGTTAATTCATTTTTAACATTGTAATTTGTATATGTACATAACTCTCTGTAATATGTTACCATGAAGCAAATACAAAGCTTCATGTGTGTTACTCTGTGTAAAGGAAACTTTGAGAATGAGTATTTTTCGCTAAATTAAATATATTTTCTACAAAATATGATAAGATTCCTACATCTATATCAATATTTAACATTTATTTTATTATTACACTAGCATATTTAAAAAATATATGAATATTACACTCTTCGTTTACTTTTAAAGTATGTTTTGCTGTCTTTAAAGCTTAAAAATAGTGCAAAATACTAATATAATAATATTTTTTTGTTTTTTAAATGTTGCTAAAATATACGTATGTTTCATATAAAATGTGGGAAGTGCCTAAGGCTTTCTACCATTTTATTTGTCATACGCGAGATACACGCACACAAATACACATCGAAGTCCGACAAAGAGGGCATCCACGATTTTTACTACCACCACGCCGGCGTCATTGTAAAGTGACATATTTAACAGGTTTCACAGTGGGGACGATAATTTCTTAGGAAAATGTGACTTTAATGTTTCTTTCCGTATTTTTAGTTATATTTTATATTAATTAGATTAGAAATGAGCAATAAAGTAAACTATAAATATAACTAAAAGTAGAAAAATTTAAAAAAAAGAGTTATAAAGTGCAAAAAATTAAAAATCAAACCGCTGCGCTGACGCATTGTGTTGTGTATTAATATAATACTCCAGATAATGATAAACTATATTTAAAACAACTTCTCAATTAACCGACATTGTGTAACAAAAGAACTTTAAACTCAGTCACAACTGGCGACATCTGGTGAGTGCAAGATTTTTAGCCCTCATTGGCGCCAATATGCGGCACTCATATCTAATGACCACAAAGTATTAAAAAAAAATTAAAGTAAAGAGTACTTCTAAGTCGAGTATATAGGTAATTCTATATCAGTGATGGTGACGATCGCTATACGGGACGCATTGTAACCCTAAGAATTAATATGAAATGTCTTGCTACAAGTAAAAAGGTGCCGTGGTAGCTCAAAAGCAAAGCGCTCGTTGTAAATTTCACAGTACGCGACCAACCAGGGGTCTATCCCCGTCGACAACAATGAAGTTGTTAATTGCAATTTTAAGTTCTGATTTACCACGTGCTCGGCGGTGAAGAAAAACGTCTGAGAAATAAGTAAATAAATATTTCGAAGACATGTGAAGTTCACCAACACGCATTGGGGCAGCGCGGATATTTCCTTGCTCTAAAACCTTCTTAGAAATGAGAGGTCTGGGCCCAGCAGTGAGACGTATATAAGCTGTTATTTCGCTTTACTTTCTTAAATATGCCTTCGTAGGCAGTCCCTAAACGGCACTTAGCCGTCTGCGCCCTCTTTTCCCAAAAGAGGGTCGCTTTACGATACGGCATGTGAAGCTTTCAACAGCTAGTTGCCAGTCCCCAAAGGCGGTTTTTAGTGGGTATCACTTAGGTCCCCCCGGTAGGCTGTGAGTCCCACATAACCACGATGGATAGCCATCGTGGTATGCGTAATGCATTTTCTGCCTCCCGTAAAGGGTAGCCCTTTTCCAAATTGCTTCGGGCGCAAAAAAAAAAAAAAATTTACTTTCTGTAAAAAGGCCGCCAGTTTCGTCACTCACCATATCAAACACAGTAGAGTTATGCCGTTATTATAGTTATTGTATTTCTCGATGAAGTTTTGACTTTGATTGTTGTTATCCGTGCACATACACATTGCGTTAGTGTGCGTAGGCCTCGGGAGCGCTACTCTCAAGCGCCCGCAGCCTACGCACACTAACGCAATGTGTATGTGCACGGCTAAAAACAACCAAAGTCAAAACTTCATCGTGATAAAGAATAACTAATTAACGCTAGTATTCAGTAGAGCGTGGTCCTTCCCCGTCGAGCCGACCCATCCGTACTGCAACCATAATACAATTGTAAGAGTGGATTTACCACGTTATATTATTTAATTATTGAGATAACGTTTTTTTTTTTTTAATTTATTTATTACAGGTCTATAACGTATAAATACAGCCCCACACAGTGTCCATTCATCCATCCATTCTTTTATCTATTATAACGCAACCTATAAAAGTCCACTGCTGAACATAGGCCTCCCTCATAGATTGTCTCATAGAGGGGATTTTGCTCTAGTTGTCTTGCTTTGCAGGCGAGTTGGTGACACCAGTTTTTTTTTTTTATTATTTTGCGTTCCTATCAAGAAGACGCTGCTGTCCATCTTCAGCTTTATTTTCCCTCTGTCGCCTATTATGACACACTCGGGACGATATGGGTTAGTGGATATTCTTACACCATTACTACACGGTGTATTTATGTACTTTGATTAATTCAAATTAGTTACTAATGTTGAACGCGTGATATCAGTACTCCATACTTTGACAATAAATAGATTATAACATCACCAATTTCTATAGATTCCTATTTAAATCTATACAAATAACTAAAATTCATTTCGTCGGGACTTTCACTGGCAGATAGATGATGTTATTAAGAGTAACTTAGACTACTTTTATTTTAGCAAAATAATTATTTACCGCGCAAAAAAAATTAAATCCCATGAAATCTAATCGTTATAAATTTCACGCGGGCGAAGTCGCGTGGAACAGCTAGTAATAAATACGACACATATTTCTACTAATTTATAAATATAAATGTCTTTCTACTAAATAGCTTATTTTAATGAAGTATCTTCAGTGCTTTGCTCGCATCGATTCCGGTATATATCTCGGCGAAGTTCTGCCTTTTGAATGGATCCTGGCTAAAAAGCTCGGCGTGCAGTCTAAGGATGAGGTGGTGGGTCTAACTGGGGAAGGATCCGTCCTGCCTTCTAGCCAGTAGGTCATCATTTCTCCTTTGCCCTGTAATATACGAAACTAAAATGTTTCCTTTAGCTGTGATGACGATTAAAAAAGCATTATAAATAGTTGAAGAGATACTAATCAGCGATGTTAATAATATATATGTATAATTTTAAAGAAAATATATTAAATGTAGGCCTAATGAACGTAAAATTGAAAGGTTTTTAAAAAAAGCTTCCATAACATCGTCTAATATTATTGCTTACAGATTTTTTTAAAGTTACTAAACAAGAAAAGAGAGTAGTAGTATAGTTGTAGCACGAATGGGTCGGCTCGACCGGCGAAGGACCACGCTCTCACAGAATACCAGTGTAAAATAGCAACTTACCTTTGCTGTGTTTCGTATGGTGAGTGTAGAGAACGGGAGACCCTTTTTACTGGCAAAGAGGCATTCTATCTTAGTCCTCACGGGTGACAACGCATCTGCATCTTGAGTCTTTATTGAGGATAGATGTAGATGTCTATGGGTCACATTGAGTTGCTATTTTACGCTGATATTCTGTGAGAGCGTGGCCATACAGTCGAACCGACCCCATTCGTTTTGTTTTCGATATCATAAAAAAAACATTTAGTTCATCTACGCTGCTATTCTATGTACTATAGAAGTAAGTGTGAAAAACGGGGGCACAGTTTACCTTACGCAAGTAGGCCATTAGACACCTATATCTATCCTCGATCAAGAATCAAAACACAGATGCGCTGTCGTTAAGAGGACTTAGCTGGAATACCTAATTACGAGTAAAGACAGTCCTGTCTTAGTCACTCATCATAAGAACCATAGCAGCATTGTGCTGCGCTGTTTCACGCCGGTATTCTGAGGGAACGTTCTATCGCTATCAAGACGAGCCATTCCTGCTGCAGCCTAGCTCTACCACTTATATATATTTTGACACATTTATGCCCAAATACTCAAATGATACTCAATTTCAATATGCCGTTAAGTCTCGCGCTGTCTCTATCACATTAAGACAAAGTGACATTAACGCAACGAGACTTAACGACATCACAAAATTGAGTATCGTTTGAATATTTGGCTAATAATATATGGTCTTATACGATCACAATGATCAATCAAAACAGATTATTTTAATATAAAACTGAAGTGACAAACGAATGTACAATCGCCCTGATGGTATGTGACTTCTGCATACCATGGACACTGCAACCAACTTCATTCATAAACGGCTATAGATGCATACGACACGTATGCAATAACACAACACAAGTCATTTGTAATAACGGTTTTAAATAACAAAACGCACCGAAATGAAGAGAAGAAATAATGAGAGAAGAAAGAATCCTGCAAGCAACTCAAACAAAGAAGACTACACATGCGTTGTCAGTTTTAGGGAAAAAGATGCATTTTTTTATAGTATAAGGGTGACAAACGAGCACACAGTCCACCTGATGGTAAGTGGTTGCTGTAACCCATAGACATCTTCATTTATCCTCAATAAAGAATCAAAATGCAGATGCGTCGTCACCCGTGAGGACTAAGATGGAATGCCTCTTTTCCAGTAAAATAGGTCTCCGGTTCTCTACACTAACCATACGAAACACAGCAGTATCAAGCTGCCATTTTACGCTGGTATTCTGTAATAGCGTGGTCCTTTCCCGGTCGAGCCGACACATTTGTGATACAACTATACTACTAATATAGCTGCAGCATGGTTCACCGCCTGTAATTACACTGGCTTTCTTCCTTCCTTTAGACCAGAACATAGCAGTATAAACACTACTATTTGGCAGTACAAATATAGAAGCTTTTACAAAAATTTACTTCGCAAATATCCGCGTTATAAAATAAAATGATGTGTCTTACCTAGTACGAAGAGCACCTCCCGCCCTCCCTCAATTGCGTACACTATCCCCGTCACCACTAATCCCAGCACCGCTACTCCCAACACCACTACACTAGGCAAGACACACCACTGACGTTAATACGACACGTGTTTCACCTCTACACGAGGCATCCTCAGGTGATATAGACTCTACGGTGGCTAACCGCTAAGTGAGCGGCGAGCCAAAACAAGTGCCTTTTATACAGACCGATGATGCAACCGCTCTCTACCTAAGGAGCGAGCGACTGCGTCATGCGATAAAACATGCGACCAATTACCGCTGTACTTACGCAGCCGTTTGTAAAATTAAAAACAAACCGCCGCGCAACGCCCACCCTCCAACCACGCAACCGATCGCCGATCACCGTGAGGGTGACAAACGACCATATTGCGAGGCTCTCTATTATTAGAGAGCAGGCTTGAAGATATTTAAGAGAGGTGAGTTAGTAACATTTGTTTGTTCATTCAGCAATGCAACGGTATTATTATTACTTTTTAATATCTCTAACTGTTCCAGCACACTCAGCCGCAGCCCTTTATTACACGTATGTAAGACTTTAAAGGAGTGGTCGTTGGCTAGGTTGTGTCCAGTGTCCAAAAGATGTTTGGCAAAATGGGATTTATCGGGATTGCAATTCCTGTACGCGGCTAAATGCTCTTTATAACGTGTCTCGAAATTGTGACCAGTCTGACCCACGTAAACGGCGTGGCATTCGTCACAAACAAGTTTGTAAACACCTGACTTTTGACGAATATCCAACTTATCTTTACTATTACAGATATTTCTAAGAGAATTGTTTGTTTTGAACGCCACATGAACGCCGTTTTGTCGAAGAGTTTGTCGAAGAGTGCTGGCATTAGTGGTGACGGGGATAGTGCACGCAATTGAGGGAGGGCGGGAGGTGCTCTTCGTACTAGGTAAGACACATCATTTTATTTTATAACGCGGATATTTGCGAAGTAAATTTTTGTAAAAGCTTTTATATAATGGATTTCCGCAAAGTAACGCCTGATTCTATTAATTATAGTACAAATATGTCAGGTCAGAGTGACACCTACAGACAGGCCTTTATGTAAAAATGGATCCTACCACCTTTCTTTGTGTGATAAACTCAGGAACGAGGATATCCGTAGTAGAACCATAGTGACCGACATAGCTTAACGGATTAGTAAGTTGAAGTGGCAATGGGCCGGCCATATAGCTCGAAGAACCGGCAACCGATGGGGAAAAAAGGTTCTCGAGTGGCAGCCTCGTACCGGTAGGTTAAGTATATGCCGACCTCCCACTAGATGGAGTGACGACCTGGTAAGACATGCAGGAAGTCGATGGATGCAGGTGGCTCCGTGCTTTGTGGCATAACTTGGGGGAGGCCTATGTTCAGCAGTGAAATTGTAAAAGGCTGTAATGATGATTAACACTTAGTTACAATGCTTTTAAAATTACCTTAACGTCGACTAATCCTCTCGGGGCAGTAATAAAGCGACCAGATTTATCCAACGCTCTCTTCACGTCTTCAGAAATCTGAATTTTCATTGCTAAAATTAAAAAATACCTTACACAATTATCAATAAAGTTGAAATAGGAATAACCCCGCCTCGAGCCGGTAAACATTGTATGAAGCGACCCCTGTTATTGTTTTTTGCTTCTGCTATGTAAAATTTAATAAACTTAGAAAATAAGTAAATAAACACGTGCTACAGCTGGGCACAGGCCTGTTGTGTCCTTTCTTGGTCCAGCAAACCTATTGGTTCCAACAGTAGCAGTTCTCCCTATCACGTAAAGAAAATAATATGTTAATATACTATATTCATTCATCACCATCATCATTACAGTTACAGCCCATTAAGCGTCCGCTGCTAAAAGCGTCTTATATAGATGCCTCATAGGGGCATATTTGCCATAGTTGTGCACGCTATACGTATACGCTTTAATTCCTCCCTCTCCTTTCCACCATCGGACAACCAGACGGTTGGCGAATCCTCACCCCTTTGTTGTCGATATTCCACGCATTAGAATCAAAAGGTTTGCTTCGTCTTTTGTAATGCGTACAGCAAAGGATTGGAATAATTTGCCGGCGTCTATCTTTTCGTCTGAATAAAATCTGGGCGTCTTCAAGGCAAGAGTGAATAGGCTTTTGTTACGATAAGACAGTGCGATTTACTATCTACGGCTGCATCACCACTTACCACCAGATGGGATTGTGGGCAAGCACTGGCTTATAATAAGTAAAAAAAACCTCTATGGGATTTTCGTACGCCGCCACTACACAGCACTCATTCTTTTTTTTATAGAATAAGGGTGACAAACGAGCACCCAGTCCACCCGATGGTAAGTGGTTGCTGTGGTCTATAGACTATCTATCTTTCTTCGTTTGCAAATTAAAATGCAGATTCGTTGTCAGCAGTGAGGACTAAGAGAATGCTTCTGTTCCAGTAAAAATGGTCTCCGGTTTTCTACACTCAAAAAAAGCAGCAGCATTAAGCTGCTATTTTAAGCTATTATTCTGTGAGAACGTGGTCCTTTCCCGGTCGAGCCGACCCATTCGTGCTACAACTATACTATTAATATAGCTGCAGCATAGCTCTACCACGTAGACATGGCTCTACCTCATTTTATTCATTCATTCAATGATTCGTTACCATTCCACTTCTGAACATAGGCCTCTCCCATAGCTTGTCACAAAGCACGGTCTTGACTTGAACCATTTGCACCCATTGACGCTTTATTGGTCTAGGGGTCGTCAGCGCTGGCTAAGGCTGCTAATCATGTAGTTCCTTTTCACTCTTGCCTTAAATATACCCACATTATAATGGTGTATTTTTGTGTAGTTTTTTTATTTTATGTCCACTACATACGTTCCCCTGTGCTTTCCATCCTGCTGGCAGTGTTAATGGTGTCTCCAAAGAGGCAGTATCTGGGCATTTTGCTTCCTACTATACCGGCCACACAGGGTCCCGTATGAATACCGCTCCGCATACAAAGTGTCTGAAAGGAGATAAAAATTATGTTACATTTATTGTAACTAATTTTAATAAGTCAAAACATATAAACTAATAAATTAATCGTTTATGTAAGCATTTTCAGATTGATTGGCCTACTTACGTTAGGCCATTTAAAAATTTAGAAAGTCGGTGTAACCAACATACTGAAATAGAGGTACATTTATGCAAAATTCTTAGGATCGTATACGCATAATTCCTATACATAATTTAGACTTCTTACAAGTTCTAGTGACTGTCGAAATCTACCACTGGTTTTAAAATTAAAATCCCTTCCCAGTTTCGGCAAGAATCTTTAAGACATTTTTAAATTCTCAAGAATATTGTATTAAGTTTATTTATAGATTGAATTACCTTTTGAAACAATAACTATTGCTAACGAGGCTTGTTGTTTGATAAATAAATAATATTTTTGAAATATCGCCATCTGTTGGTCGTATGCTAAACTGTGATGTTTAATATTATGTAATAGAAAACTAATGGGTATGGACTATGGCTAAAATATTTTTGCGTAATATGTAACGATAAAACTTATAATATGTCATAGTGTTGGTATTTCACTACGCCATAGATCGATATTCAAAAATATACTTATTATTATTATTAAAAACAAAAATGCATTGATGAAGTAAAACATACACTACAAAATAATTCATGCAAAGCCTTTATTCTTGTAAATTATATGTATGAGCATAAACACAGAGACGATTATTACCTAAGTAGGTACCTGATCAGGCCGATGTGGGAGTCGGCACATAGATGTCGCTTCTAGCAATTCTAGCGCCATACTAGCGATTTCTGTTGCGTGTTTATTGCCTGAAATTTATTGTTATTATTACTTTCTTACCTGTCAATTTATTTTTTTACTCTACGTTCATGTTCTACCTGTTATTGTTAGATTTATACAGATGATCCAAATAGTGACGTCCAAAAGAAAAATTTAAATTTTCCACACCTAGGCGTATTCGAAAATACCCCATGTATATTATCCGAGTATTTGTAGTTTTCGAGTTATAATTTGTTTTGTAGTTTTTTAGTGTTTTCTGCCGGTGGGGCTTCAAAAATTCATGTCTTTTTTTGTAGTAGTTATTTTTCTGATTTTTTCTTTTGACATGATAGCTTTAAATTATACTTTCACACATAAAATAATAAATTTCCTAACATTCCTCCAAATTACTCAAAAAAGCATAGAAATTAAGAATTTTAGTTTTTAATTTTAGTCTCAAACTCAAACTTTCATCCTTAATTTAAAAATACAAAAAGGAGTTTCCATAGATTTTAGCTGACTTTAAAAACTTTGCATAACCCTTAGCTATTTAAAACATTAAAAAAATTGGTACTTAATAGGCAATTATTCGCTGTAATCGGCCTTCGAAGCTAAAAATCCACATAATTTTTTAAGCTTTAAATAAATATTTTGCGATCCCTACGGCATATTTTAGTGAAAAATTCTCGATTCCATTCAAATGTACACAAGTTGTGCGATGAAGATGATAATTTGTAAAAATTTAAAGAAATTAGGTGTAATTTATTCATTAGATCATTTGGGCTTATTTTTGTATGATAACAAAAAATATTGTCCAAAATTAATCATTTTAATTCTTTATTAATGCAATTTTTCAAAATGACGCCCTCCTATTTTAATACAAATATGACAGCGTTTTAAAAAGTTATGTTTTACTGTCTAAAAGAACGGGAATGAGTTTTTTTAATTTTTCTTGCAGCTATTTTCTCCCAATTCTTCTTCATTATCTCTCTCTCTTCCCGCGCGTACACCAGCTCCTTGTAAAACCCTCAAATAAAAGTCGATAGAGTTTAGGTCTGTCGAACGTGCAGGCCATTCAATCGGTTTTGTCGAAAAGTTTCGTCGAGATGCTGTCTTACTTGTCTTGCGTGGTGCCAAGAAGCATCGTCATTTTGAAAAGTCATTTGTTGTCGTACCGCTACGTTCACGTCTTCCAACATTTTAAAAAAGTGATTTTGTAAAAAAAATTAAAAGTCCGTCCATTTAACCTGGACGGTAATTCAAAGGGACCGATAAATTCTTCATTTAGGTTCCCAGATCACAAGTTAACGCTAGTGGTGTAACATCGTAAAAGGGATGTATTATATAAATCAACATCAGCCTTTTAAGTCCAGTACTAGACAAATATTTTTTTACCCGACTGCCAATCTTCAAAAATGTATTTGTTTGTAAATTTCTTTATTACCTCGTATGTTCTAAACGGCTGTCCGACCCAATTGTAAATTGTAAACCGAAAGAAAATTAATGGGTTCCACTTGCTACCAAACTTAATGCGGGTATTTAACTTAGATTTTTAGCTCATAATATAGTCTGTTAAACCGAAGTCGAGTATATATTGTTTATATTTTATTTTAATTTTGTTTTCTATTCTCAATCTTGTTTCGGTATTTTTAGTGCATTACTTTTAAATTGTCTTTTTTGCAGTAAAACCGTTACGTCGGGTTTTAGATTTTTTAATTACTTATTTTATTAAAATTTTAATATGTGTAGTAAAGTAAATATATACATCGATGCACGTACAGACATGACTTAAATTTTCACGTATGAGTACCTACATTCATTCAATCTGTGCCCTTAGCATACATTTTTGGGCTGAGGTGTTTGACGTCCCAATATCTGCAGCTTTGAATATTAGTTTTGGATATTTAAAATCTTACGAGTTTACAGTATCTTGAAGTCTTGCAGTTATGCTTAGGTTGGATTTAATTTATTAATTATGGGATCCTCAGCAGACGTTAGCACCCAGCCATCTTCTTCGTTGAAACTTGGATGTATATTAAGATACATTTCAATTAGGTTCAATAGCCTTGCGAATCCTTGGTGGGAATCTTTGCGAGGATTTGCGGTTTATCAAATCTAATGTAATGACAGAGTCGACCTTGAACATGTTCACAGACTGTATGAACAATATTTTGTCACACAAAGTAATCCGATGGCGATACGAATTGGACACGATAGAAAACTCGTACTCAAGGGGCTGGTTACTGTCTTATAATAACTAAAAATTGTTTATAGTAAAAGGCCTTTTAGTTTATGATATTTACCATTTCTCACGGGAAGTCCCGATGCTACCATATAAGAGTCTCCGATTGTTTCAATTTTGTAGACATCATAGCACTCAATACGTTCATCGAAGAGTTTGTAAACTGAATTGAGGAAGCTGATCACCTGAAAATATTTAAAATCATGATGTTATTATTATCATTTTTAAAATTAAATAGCGCTCTTAATTAAAAAAGCCTCAAGCTCGCTTTTCACTATAGGATATAATATATATTATATCCCGAGATAAAAATTATATCCCGCGATTGGCTTTCACACTGTGAGATATATCTTTTAGCCAGTATGCTTTCGTCATTGGATTACCCCTGTACCCCGCACACCGTTCTGCGGCGGCGCGGAACAGTGTGCGGGGTACAGGGGCGAAATATAATATGAATAGGTATATCGCTCTGTCTATCGAAAAAATATTTATAGTATGAGAAGTAATATATTATAATATATATATATATATATATATATATATATATATATATATATATATATATATATATATATATATATATATATATATATATATCAGTGTAAACGGTTCTATATTATCGATATTAATTTATATTTATAGCTTTTCTCTATGGGATATAATATATTACATTATATCCCATAGAGAAAAGTGGGCTTCAGGCTTAACGATTGTGACTGATTGCCAATTAGCATTCATTGATTGTAAAAAATAGAGGAAACAAATGCATATACGAGTTCGAGTCCGATTGAGATGGAAACCCGTATTTTTAGCGAAATAAAAATTATTTGAGCGCCAAAATTATTTTCATCCGATGTCACGTAAATTATAGCCAATTTAAAATTTCTTTAGTAACAGCATACAATAGCAGCAGAGGTTGTATATCATATCTATTTTTTGTCGATAAAATCCACACTCTATTGAGAACTGAACTAAAATAGCTGAAAAATAGGGAGATAGATTTGAGTTGATTTTTCTGTCAAAGAATGCTATAATGTACTTGAAAAATTACGGCACTTAGAATGATAATGAATTATCCTTGGTATATTTGTTTTCAGTTTTGAACATGATTTTACTTATTAAATTCAATTATACTTTGCGTGACTTTGCTTTGTGCCTTAAAGCATTTAAAGAATATCTTTTTTTATTTATCATAAGCCAGTGCTTGACCACAATCCCATCTGGTGGTAAGTGGCGATGAAGCCCTAAACTATGGTAAATCGCACTGTCTTACCGTAAGAAAAACCTTTTCATTCTTGCCTTGAATAGTACCAGATTGTGTTCGGACGAAAAGATAGACGCCGTGGCAGATTATTCCACTCCTTTGCCGTACGCATTACGAAAGACGAAGTAAACGATCAACTCCAATGCGTGGAATATCGACAATAAAAGGGGTGAATACCCGCTAAATATCATAATAATTAATTTCTTTTGAATGAAATCTAAACAGCCATTGCTTTTAGTAAAATCAATGTACTACACCAGTCAATAATTGATACTGAATAACTTATAATATTGTTATTAAAGGAATTAAAGGAAAATTTCAATTTAAAAAAAGTTATTAAAGGAAATAGAACAAACTGACAAATTAGTGTTTCCTGTCACTTATGAAAATATTGTAAAGTTAGAAAGATGTATCGAGATAAAAGTTTATATAAAACAGAATCAGATAAAGTTTATTATGGGTACTCCACTTATTAGAAATGAAATTTTTAACTATTATAAATTATTTACCTTACGACTGTCATCCGACCTAAAAATCCGTACCTACTTGTGAAAGGGTTGTTTTTTTTTTTAAGTAGATACTGTTCATTAATACATATTATATGTTATAAAGTAGGTAAGTTGACAACTGCTCAGGACATAACATAATGGTGTCGCAAGGGTACATATGTAAAGGTAAATTTGTGGAAGGAATTATAAAATAAAAATCAACCTGGTATGGCGTCGAAACGGCTGCTATTGCTGTAAAGCCCACTATGTCGCTGAAATAAACTGTGACCGAAGCGAAGAATTCAGCAGGCACCTGAAAATTATGATTTGAAGGATTTATTTAACTTCATATACACATTTAATGTACATAGGCGACAGACTTAATACCGAGGCATTATCTAACAGTCTAAATTAGAGTAGTGCAGAGATAAAAGAGGTAGGTGTAATAACAAGTACAGAAATTTAATATTCACATATATTACGTGGTAAAGCCGTGCTGCAGCTATATTAGTAGTATAGTTGTAGCACGAATGAATCGGCTCGACCGGGGAAGGACCACATTCTCACAGAATACCAGCGTAAAATAGCAGCTTACACTGTTGTGTTTCCTATGGTGAGTGTAGAGAACCGGAGACCCTTTTTACTGGAGAAGAGGCATTCCATCTTAGTCCTCACGGGTGACAACGCATCTGCATTTTGATACGCAAACGAGGATAAATGTAGATGTCCATGGGCCACTGCAACCACTTACGATCAGGTGGACTATGTGCTCGTTTGTCACCATATCTTATATAAAAAAATGTATCAGCAAATATTCAGTGTATATATATATATATATATATACACTGAATACATTAAAACATAATGAACATATATACACATAATATCAGATTTAAAATATTATTATTAATATTTTTATTATATAAGTACTTGAATCTTAATTCCAATCAAAATTTCTCCCCAAAAACAGTAAAGTTAAAAGAGAATTATGGGTAAGCTAGAGTTATTAAAATTAGTATGTAAGAATTCGTTTGCTAAAATCTTGAAAACTACCTGATCGATTTTATATAACGTGTAAATATTATTTAACACACATTTGATGAACTGCGTACAATAGATGTTTGCCGTATTATCACACGTGTTTTGTGTCGTAAATTATTATTTTGTCACGTGGGTGTCGTAAGAGGCGACTAAGATATCGCCAGAAAGAACAAAATACACATAATATACGGTCCTTGTACAGTGTATGGTCATTCGTGAGTGAAAGTTTACGGTGAAAAAATTTATTTCAATTATATTTACCAAAAATAACCTTACTTCTTATAATGACACAAACTTTTTTTTTTTGAAACATTAACATTGCGGTAAGTCCTTGTTTGCCCTATGTTGGACAATATACCTATACTTAATAGGAGTGGTACCATTTATTTGTGCCGTCAATTCTCACAGTTGCCTGCGGTTTTCTTTTTATAGAATAAGGGTAATAAACGAGTCAACATACATTATGGTAAGTGTATGTTATGACCCTAGACATCTAAATGTATCCTCGATTAAGAATGCAGATGCGTTGCCACCCCTAAGGACTATAATGGAATACCTCGTTTCCAGTAAAACAATTCTCCAGTTCTGTACTCTCACCATACGAAACACAGCTGCTATTTTACTTAATATATTCTGTGAGAGCGTGGTCCTACTCCGATCGAGCCGACCTATTCGTGCTACAACCATAAAATAGCTACAGCGTGGCTTTACCACTTATAAAACGTGTTTTGCGGTTAGACGGGTAAAAGAGTCCTGTCCTTAAATAGTAAATTAAACATATAATATTATATAATTAACATATATATTTTATTTAACGACACTATATAATTATATTATTTAAGGACAGCCATAAAAATCTTAGGGTTTCCTATAAATAGCGGTCTAACTGTAAACATTATCGCGCGTATAGAGATGCATTACGTGGTAGAGCCATGCTGCAGCTATATTAGTAGTATAGTTGTAGCCGAATGGATTGACTAGACCGGGGAAGGAACACGCTCTCACAGAATACCAGCGTAAAATAGCAACTCAACGCTACTGTGTTTCATATTCTGAGTGTAGAGAACCGGAGACCCATTTTACTGGAAACGAGGCATTCCATGTTAGTCCTCACGGGTGACAACGCATCTGCATTTTGATCCGTAATCAAGGATAGACGTAGATGTCTATGGACCACAGCAACCTCTTACGATCAGGTTGACTATGTGCTCGTTTGTCACCCTTATCCTATAAATTGAAAAAAAAAAAGATTAAATACCTCGACTGGCGACGAGTAGCAGCGTCAATGGTGCGAAATGTGTGGTAATACAATAGTTAATTGTAACGAAACAAATGCAGTCGAAACAGACGCATGTTTAGCAGTTGATTTTTACAGACTGATGAAGATAAAAAAGGATAAATAAGCCGTCAAATGTGTTTAAAAATATTTTTTCCACCTGTTGAGTTTGCTTCAACTGCTTTGCAACACTAGGTGGCAGCATCTGATATAAGAGCGAATCACTGAGTTCCTTTTCGTATTCAAGCTCTCGGGCTTTCTCGGAGAGATTCCTGGCGTAAATCTGAAACATTTCATAGATAAGTTTGAACTAGACGGAAATAGATTAAACAACTTTTTTACTCGACAACGACCAAAATTCCTAAAAAAATCGAATGGGCCCTAAGTTCTTTGAAGTATTTTATGCCTGTTTTTTATGTCCACATGTAACTCTTTAACTAATCGTCGGATATTGAAACACGATAATCAATCATACGATCTGTACGTGATAGAGCCATGCTGCAGCTATACAGTATAGTTGTAGCACGAATGGGTCGGCTCGACCGGGGAAGGACCACGCTCTCACAGAATACCAGCGTCAAACAGCAGCTTAACACTGCTCTGTTTCGTATGGTGAGTGTAGAGAACCGGAGACCCTTTTTACTGGAAAAGAGGCATTCCATCTTAGTCCTCAGGGGTGATAACTCATCTGCATTTTGATTCGCAAACGAGGATAAATGTAGATGTCTATGGGTCACAGCAACCACTTACCATCAGGTGGACTGTGTGCTCGTTTGACACCCTATGCTATAAAAAAATATTTGCGCAGGTTACATTACGTATGATGTATTACTCTAAGATAAAATATAACGCCATCTTAAAATCAACATGGCTGACACGTATGTCACTATCAAAAACTTGGAATATAAAAAATAATATTAAACAATTGTGTACATAACGTATCAAATATAAGATTAAAATGACTATTAAGATTTATAAAGATATTAAAAAAAAAACTATACATAAATATTATAATCGTTAGTGTGTCTGTTCGTGATCTAATAACTTCTTAATGACTTTATAGATTGCGGTCAGATGCTCAGATGAATACAATATATTTGTTTTGTCGAGACGATTGTTCATAGCTATGATAGGTGACGCTGTAGTCAAGCTATTAACAAATTGTGTATTTATCCGGTGGTAAACTATTTCAAAGAGGTCGTACGCGGAAGAAAACTCCAAGTGAAACGTAAAGTGGCGGACCGCCAAACATCCAGATGGTATGGATGGTATCGGGAATTTTGTCGCGATGTGCGCTCGTGGAGTTTGACGGCTGGAGTCTATCCGAACAATTCCTCAGTTTGTTGTATCAATCATGCGGGCCGGCTAGTGTTAATCTACTCGTATATACCTAATTTGTAAATGAAATTTTACAGGTTATATTCGTAGTAGTAAATCAATTTAGTCCGTTGCTTTGTTTTTAATAGTTTACTTGTAAACGAAGAACAATATTAAACTCTCTGGTCACTCTCTTTATAAAAAATCTTGAAATATTGAATTTCAATGGCGGAAGGAAAAAGCATTTTGAAAACGTAATAAACTTAAATTGTTATCCTTTACGCAATAAGCGAGAACTCTAGCAATTTGTAATTTAATACTATTTCCTTAGAAGCAGTATCTGCTGGCTTGTACACCCTTCTAGTATTCGTAACTCTTTAAAACCTTCAAAACTTCTTACGTATTTACAGAAGTTCACTTAATGAAAACAATAACGTACAAGGATATTACTTTTCATTTATATATGAAATGGTATGCTACTGATATGTTACTTATGTTTAGGCTGGTTTAGCGTAATGACTTAGCTTAAGTTTTGTTAAGCTAAGTAAGTGCGCTTTACAATCTTAAGCTGCATCACCAGTAATCATCAGGTGGGTTAGTAGTAAAGTACTGGCTCATCCATCCATAAAAGTCCACTGCAGAACAAAGGCCTCCCTCATAGATTGCCTCATGGGGGATTTGCTATAGTTGTCATGCTTGGCAAGCGGGTCGGCAACCGCAGTTTTATATTATTTTGCGCTGTTATCAGGAAGATGCTGCTGCCCATCTAATGTTCTTTTTCCCTCCGTCGCTTCTTGCGACAACCTCGGGACTATACGTGGTAGTGGATATTATTTCACCCGCCACTACACGGTTGGCTTATAACAGTTTAACAAGCGCGAAACTAAGAATAGCATTTATTCATTTTAGTGAGTTCAGTTTCCTAGCAATGCTTAGTGGCGAGGTTTGATAAAACCATTTAGAAGCCCCTAGGCAATGCAAGTGTCGGGCCCCTCCACCTTTCTCAAGTTTCCTATGGCACGTAAATGTTTTTGATGATAGCGAGGCCCTTAATAGAAACTGGGCACAAAGACAGATGCCAATTTTGCCTTAGTGGAGGCATACACACACACACACACACACACACACACACACACACACACACACACACACACACACACACACACACACACAGAGAGAGAGAGAGAGAGAGAGAGAGAGAGAGAGAAACACACACACACACACACACACACACACACAAACACACACACAATCGCACGCACGCGCGCATACACACACACACACACACACACACACACTTAACAACTATCCTTACAGGCTAAACAAACCCCCTACGACCTACGATAATGTCGCTAATCTACTTAAATATACTATGTAACAACTAGCTTACATAACTAATTATGTGTAAAAGTACCTCAGCGAGTTCACTCAGATTACTCGAAAATATATCAAATCACTCGAGAACTTTATTTACTACGAGGATTGTTCAGACTAGATGCGGATAAGACTAGAAAAACCTCATGACCTCAAATAGACCGTCTCTTATAAACCAGATCTTACATAGTCTGAGTATTATCACGGGAATGGAGAGCAGTGTAAAAGCGCGAGACATTTCCGGTCTCTGCTAGATTTTCCAATTTTCAGCCGACTTCAAAGAAGGAGAGGCTCAATTGGTGTGTTTTGTTTGTATTATATACGAAAAAACATACAGTCTTAGAAAAATATAAGTAGTTTAAATTAATAAAATAAATAGATGCAAAATTTATTATTTATTAATATATTGTGATTAATTTTCTGAGCATGATTCTTTAATAATTTAGATACTTATTATTACTTACTATTTCATTAAATTGTAATAATAGTTTCCGCGTAATGGTACTATTATATAGTAATTATTTGGACGTATTCAAGTTTTCTTTTTAATATAAAAGCCGTCTTTGTTTGCAGCTAGTAGCAACTTAGGCGGATTGTAAGTTCATTTGTAACTTCAGTTTAAAAATACACACCTGTATGGTATTAACGGCGTTCCGCACTAGAGCGATGATTATTGGTGATACCACGCATACCAACACAAGTATACCAGCGCATACTGCTTCACTTCGCCTGGCTTCAGTGAGGCTGTGGTTCACACCTTCCCTAAAAGCAACAAAATTCGAAACATTCAACTTTAAGTGCGCACATAATTTTGTGTCCTATAACATTGCGTTAGAGCTAGCAATCGGTTCTTCGAGTAGTATGGGTGGCAGACTCGTACTGATAGGCCAAGTATAGAATGTGGCCCTATTAGATCGAAAGACGACCTGGTACGATATGCAGGAAGTCGATAGATCCAGTTGGCTCAGGACCGTGCTTGTGGAATTCCTTGGGGGAGGCAGTGGACTTGCGAGGGGTTACAATAATGACAATGTTTATTTACTGAAAGGTTTCACCACTCAGTGGCTCGTCGTTCGTCGTAGGTTTTCTTTAACAATTAACTGCTTCATTGGTGTAGTGATAGTAAACGGGACTACTTATCAATTTCAATTTTTGAATTTTTGAATTTTTGAAACGCTTCCTAACAGCCTAGAGTCAGGAAGTTTGCAGTGTTTTACCCCAGTGTCTCGGAAAGCATTTAGCGCTATTTCCCGGTCCCGCAGCTGATCTTTCTTTGGCCCATCGAATCATAAGACTGAGGGAATTAATAGTGCAAATGTCCAAATCACTATACTCAGTTGTGACTGACCACCGTGACCGTGGTTTGGAGTACATTACTTTAACAATATTTGTAACTAGCTGATGCCCGTGACTTCGTCCGCATTGCTTGATATGTTAAGAAAACACACATCACATAAGGTGAAAGCGCCAGTGTGGCCCGCGAAATTCAAATTTTCTTACGTTTTTTGGAATTTGCAGGTCAGGCTAAGGTTGTATGTTTAACAAAATATGATTCGCGACCGTTACGAGTATGTGTTTACAAAATTATTATCATTAAAATCACCAATACAACCCTCATCATAGTGTTCATATGATCCCTTTGATTGAGTTTTTTTGGAAATAGCCATACAATGGGATTATACGAACTTAGAGGGTTGTATTGGCGATTATAATGATTATAATTCTGTAAACACATACTCATTACGGCTGCGAATCATATTTTGTAAAACATATCACCTAACACTGTGTTGCAAATTTCAAAAAACGTAAGAAAATTTGAATTTAGCGGGCTACCCTGTTGCTTTCACCTTAACACGTAGTTCTTATAAACATAGTTGTTTTGGCCAAGTGTCTAAGAAATAAAACTTAGAAAACCTCATTGAAATCTATCCAGTAGTTTTTCCGTGATGCACGCACAACTGCAAACATATATCATTTTATTTATATAGATTACTTAATTTGCAGATAATAGATCAAGAAAGCAAAGCTTAAGATGTCATTAACCACACTACTTCCTGTCGATTTTATTCCACAAGAAATAAAAGTCTGATTGAAATATATTGTCAGGATTTACCTACTGTAGTCGAGGAGCGCCTTTGAAACTGCGATCACGTATTTAATTAAATCGGAACTGTTTGCTTTGATTCAACTAATAGTTAAAATTGCACCAATAAGTTGTGTATCGGAAAAGGGGTAATACTAAGCCTGCTCATGTTTATATAATAATGAATAGGAAAATATCGAAAACAGATAAAAAAGGTATTTTTATCTGTTGTTTATTCGAGTGGCTTAATCGTCAGAAAACACGATTGTACAGGGTTATTTTGCAATAACCGGTCAAATTTGCGGAGAAGGTTCAGAATAAGTAATATAGGCAAATGGTGAAGAAAAATTAATTAAAAAAATCTCAAACATTATGTCCTTTTTATCTTTTAAATTCAAAATGCGTGGTAATACGTTAACATTCCCACATTCGTAAGGGTCGATCGGTAGGCAAAAACGTTGTTGCTCATAAATCACATTCAATTTGAGATCATTTCAAATAAATGTATGCCTTATTTACTCGTATGTTCAAATACTGCAATAACGGTATATCATTATTTATATATTTGAACTTAAGTTTAAAATTTGGCTATTCTTTGAAAATTAACCCTGTATTTTTTCGGATTCTGGATTCGTTTCTAAATGCTGTAAATTAGAAGCCTTATTTACACGTATTTTCAAGAACGGCAATAATGGTATATCATTATTTATATATTTGATCTTAAGTTTAAAATCAAACCCTGTATTTTTTCGGATTCTGGATTCGATTCTAGATGCTGTAATATCTTGTTAGTATATCTGAATCAGAATATATACTACACACCATTCGTATTATATAAAATTCTTATTGGATTATGTAATCTCAGTTAAGAATAATTTCATATATACCTGATGTATTGCCGAAGCTGCTTTTGAACAGCTCTAAGTTTATCCAGTAGGGTCGCCGTTTGATCAAAGTACTCTATTGCATCACTAACGCTGCCGTCTTGTGGTTTATTGTCCACGATTTGCTGGTTCCTGTTGAACAGAAAAACACACCACTACTGGACTTTGTCCTTTTCCATAGCTACAATAAATAATATTATTATGTTTGTAATTTTAACTATTGTCTTAACACATATTGCCGTAGCAGCTCAGATTGTTAGCGCTCGCAGTAAATTTACAGTACGCGACCAATTCAATCCCCGCCGGCACCAATGAAATTGTTAATTGCAATTTTAAGTGCTGAAACCTGCATGTCTGAGAAGTAAGAAATAAATATTTCGAAGACATATGAAGTCCGCCAACATGCATTGGGGCAGCGCAGTGGACACTTACCTTGCCCTAACACACTCTCAGAAATGAAAAGACGCCTGTGACCAAGCCTTGGGACATATACAGGTTGTCCCGGAACTCAACGTCAAGCCGAAAAGGGGCGACAGGATTGACTGTAACCATCATGAGAAAAATCAGAAAAAAATCTATCCCATCCAGGTTGAAAATTATTGGTATTTAAGAAAGACCTAGGAATTTGGTCAAACTGTAACCATTTTTCGGTTATTGTGGTTAATTTTTATTATTGTTGTTCATTTAAACTTTGAAACAGTAGCCCTAAATAACATTTCTAGAACCACAGTCAAAAATAATGACACAACTGCCCCAAGTTTTCTAGAATTAAGACTATTTTTGTTAAACTTTGAATCTAAAATTTTCAAAATTTGTCGACTTTGAAAGGCCCTCCTTTAAATATATGTACTAATGTGTCTTAGCAAGTACCATAAAAAGTTTGCGCATTTAATCAGGATTGTAAAATGGTACAATACTTGTTAGTTTCATACTTAAAAACAAGTAAAAAAATAAAAACCTCGAGTAACCTGATTTTTGCTAACCTATTTTACTCAGTTCAAATGTTTTTTTATTCGCACAAGCTCTTGGTAGGTTCTTAATTCTACGGCAAAATTATGAGAGAGGTGGATAGTGGACATGTTTGCCATGAGCGACCGAGACACGCAGTGAGACGGAGATGCATCTGACACCAGTTAGTACGTTTTGCTCATTCGTCTACTTTCCGTACTTTCCGTATTCGCTTGTATTGATTTAGTACTGACAACTTTGGCTTCTCTTTTTGAACTTAGATTTTTATTGATTATTTTATTGATATTTTTATATAGATTTGAATTGGACTTGTTGATTACATACCGGCAACTTTGGCCGCTCTCTCTTGGAATTGGACTTTTGTGTTGGCATCCTTGTTATCTACCATGCCTACGCGCTACACTTTACAGGAATATGCGAACATGAACTTCATTTATGGGGCATGCAGATGCAACGCAAGTGCCGCCACTAGACTTTATCGTGAAAGATATCCAAATTTAGAGCGCTATCCGGATCACCGCGTTTGTTAATGTGCACCGTTCACTCACGGAGGGCGGCGATTTCCCGAATCAAATATGGGCTGGAGGTAGAGCTCGCTTTCCTTACGAGAAAGAAGTGTTGCAAGAGGTCGCAGATGACCCAGGTATTTCCGTTCGTGGAATTGAAGAAAGAACGAGAATACCCAAAAGCAGATCATATCGTATTTTACAAAGAGCCAAAATGCATCCGTTTAACGTACAGCGAGTTCAAAGTCTTTTTCCTCGAGATTATCCTGAAAGGATTTCATTTTGTAGAACAATGCTACAGAGGCATAATGAAAATCCCCAAATCATTCAAAAAATTCTCTGGTCAGATGAATCTACATTTAAAAAGATGGTTAGGTAAACTTACACAATTTTCACGAGTGGCATGTGGCGAATCCACATTTAATGCGAGAAGACAGATCCCAGTATCGCTTTAAAGTAAACCTGTGGACCGGAATTTTAAACAGCAAAATTGTTGGGTCTTTTGAGCTGCCTGAGAACTTGAATGGCACGAATTACCTACATTTTTTACGAGAAAATTTACCAACTTTGTTAGAGGACGTACCACTAACAGATCGTCGCCACATGTGGTATCAACAAGATGGCTGCCAAGCGCATTACGCAGTGTAAGTAAGAGATTTCCTTGACCAGGAATATCTGGGAAGGTGGATTGGACGTTCATGCACTATCTCGTGGCCAGCCCGTTCCCCAGATTTAAATCCCCTGGATTTTTTTTTATTGGGCCGTTCTCAAAGAAAAAGTTTATTCAAACCCCATTGACAGCGGAGCCGAACTGCGTGAACGAATTTTTCAAGATGCTGAGGACATCAACTCTCGAGGATATGCCCGGCTAATAACTAGATCTTTTTTAATAAGATGTAGGGCGTGTATTGAAGCTGATGGAAAACAATTTGAACATTTATTGTAATAAAAAATGTTATTTCCCTCTCTGACTTTTATTCCAATAAACCTAAACTAAACTAGGTCAAGATTTTTCATTATTTTATTAATTTTACTTACTTTTGTTGACTTTGGTAAAAGTGGCATCACTATCTGTCTCTGTCACTCATGGAAATAATGTCCATAAAAAACATTTGAACTTAGTAAAATGGGTTAGCAAAAATCGGGTTACTCGAGGTTATTATTTTTTTACTAGTTTTTTTTTTTAGTATAAAACTAACAAATATTGTACCATTTTACAATCTTGATTAAATGCGCGAACTTTTAATGACATTTGCCACGACACTTTAGTACATTTATTTAAACGACCTGAACAAAATATGAAACGACCACCAATGATTGAGACGTCAAAAAATAGTGCCTTTGGTGTATATTAAATTACGGAGTTCAACTTATTTTATTGGAGCCGGTAAAATAATTTAGCTTTTATATAAAAACATCATTTCTTTACTACTTCTTATAAGTTTTGGACGCATCTAAACCCATCCTGTTTTTATCTGTGGTACACGTTTCATCATAACACTAAAGTAACAACACCATTATGCGTTTATTTTTTTTTTAATACTAGATTGTAATGTAGATTTTTATTTATTTTTGTAGTGTATTATCAATAACATCATTTTTAGATGGGGATATGGATGAACTATTCCGAAATGAGTTTCAAATGATAGGTTGACAGTAAATATAGAATTCTCTAATACTTAGAACGGAACATAACATGAGTGACTCTATGTAAGTAGTCTGTGGTATTATGATACGAGAGCTGTCAAAACGTGAGCAAAAAGCACCTGCGTCTTAGATACTAAGCAGTGAAAAAATTAGAAAGGCTATTAATTAATTTGTATGGTTTTAGCCATTGACTTATATAGTTAAGTATATTATTGCATAGTTTTCATATCAATTGTTTTAGCTGAGGTTGTAGTCATGCCTGCAGACTTATATATTACATCATAACCTCAAAGTGACGAAATACATAAGTGTAACGTTCTATGAGCCTCTGCTTTTAAATATTATATTTTCAATTTAGGATTGATATTGTGCCCAGGAGGAACGGATTAATCCATACACTAGTCATGTTCGCGATATTTCATAGCCAGGTCACAGCATGTATGGGCCGAGACCGATGTTCTTTTGAAAATTTTAAATTCATTGTTTATCATATAGTCTTAATTCTAGAAAACTTGGGGCAGTTGTGTTATTATTTTTGACTGTGGTTCTAGAAATGTTATTTAGGGTTACGGTTCCAAAGTTTAAATGAACAAAAATAATAAAAATTAACCACAATAACCGAAAAATGGTTACAGTTTGACCAAATTACTAGGTTTTTCTTAAATACCCATAATTTCCAAACTGCATGGGATAGATTTTTTTTCTGATTTTTCTCATGATGGTTACAATCAATCCTATCACCCCGTTTTAGCTTGACGTTGAGTTCTGGGACATCCTGTATAGGCTGTAATTTAACTTTTTAACACATATTACTGGCAAGCAATTATTGGTCATAAAATTTTTGTGAATCACTCAAAAGAGGGGTTCAAAAAAGTTAGCACTTAAGAAATTATACTACACTATATATACTACACTAGCTGTGCCCCGTGATTTCACCCGCGTTTAATATTAAGCGACCCCACATCCCCACCCCCTCCCCCTACTGGTGGAGTTTTCGTAATACTCTTTCAGTATACAATGTAAAATAGCAGCTCAATGCTGCCGTCTTTTCATTTCGATCTTAGTAATCATCATTAGTTGTGACCTACTGTAGTATACAGCATTTTAGTGGTGGGGATATGCGATCGTCTAGTTACAGTAGATAAGCGGTGGGGACGGAGGACAGTCAACTGTGAACGGCCGTGGCGTGCGGACGTATTCGGTGTGCCTTTAACTAACGGAGTGATAAAGTGTACCTATACTTAGTGTGAGTGTTTCGAGCATTCTACAAGTGGCGACGAGGATAAACGTAAGTAGAAAATTCATATCTTGTTAAAAGGGAAAGATAGCTTATGAAAGTGTGGAAATACTTAAAAAAAATGTTAGAACATACCCTACAAATTTTAATGCAACAGTATGACTATTTTGAAATAGAAAACCTTTGAGCATTGTATATAAGTTATGTTGATATTTTAGTTGTTATAAACCAGAACTTATTGGTCGGTTATTGACACTATTTCATGATACATTCATTTAATATCGTACTACACCAGTAAGTTAGCGAAATAAAGTAAGCTTATTTTTGCTTTCAAAAAACAAGAGCCTGAATTTGGTATTCTAATTACTCGTGTAGTTTGAATACTTAATACAAAAGGTATATAATACGTGCTAATTATAACGAGTTTTCTAATAAATATAAGTTGACTCGATCGATTGGAAAAGGAAAATATTATCAGGTGGTGTTTTAAATACCACGTAATTGTGATTTAGAAGATAGGCTTCGACAATAGGTTGTTCGATAGTACTAAGTAAAGGGTCAATATGAGAGACCGTACTTAGTTAAAGGGTCAATATGAGAGACCGTACTTAGTTGGAGGGTCAATATGAGAGACCGTACTTAGTTAAAGGGTCAATATGAGAGACCGTACTTAGTTAAAGGGTCAATATGAGAGACCGTACTTAGTTAAAGGGTCAATATGAGAGACCATACTTAGTTAAAGGTCAATATGAGAGACCGTACTTAGTTAAAGGGTCAATATGAGAGACCGTACTTAGTTAAAGGGTCAATATGAGAGACCGTACTTAGTTAAAGGGTCAATATGAGAGACCGTACTAAGTAAAAAAGGTTAATATGAGGAAAATATTAATGTTTGACAGTTTGGTTCTCCGATTCTTAGTGTAATTGTTAATATATCGTAAATTGTGATGCGATTGTTACAGATCACCCAAAATGGCCCAGATAACATCAGCGTTTCCGGGTCTTAACCATTTTGAGTGTGAAGGCGATCCTGTTTCTGTTGGAGTGAGATGGGAAAAGTGGAAGAGAGCCCTAGAAATATATTTCCTAGCCGCCAATATTGAATCTAGTGGAAAAAAGCGAGCCACACTCTTGCACATTGGTGGACTCGCTCTGCAAGAAGTGTACTACAACTTACCAGGGGCTCACATCGATGAGGCTGATAACGTGGATGTATACGAAACTGCTGTAAAAAAATTAAGCGAATACTTTTCCCCAAAACAAAGCAGATATTACGAAAGATACATTTTTAGACTGATGAAACAGGAGGAAGGGGAAAGATTTGAAACATTTTTAGTGAGATTGAGAAACCAAGCCGATAAATGCCAATTTACCGCTAAAGATGAAAATCTAATCGACCAAATTGTCGAAAAAGGTCGAAGCGCGGAATTAAGAAAGAAAATCTTGGCCGGAGGAGATAATATCACCCTTCAGCAAGTAATAACTATTGCTATTACATTAGAAACCGTGAATAGACAACTAGATACGTTTGATAGACCAGGTCCAAGCAAAGTTTACGACATAAACAAATCTGAAATTAACAGACTAGATAGCAAGAAATTACCATCGACTCGAAACTTGTTCAAGAATTGCTTCAGGTGTGGTAGCAACAAACACTTATCGTTCGATAATGGCTGCCCAGCAAGGGACAAAAAATGTTTAAAATGTGGAATCATTGGGCATTATAATAAATATTGCAGGACTAAAGAACAGAAACGTAAAACTAACTCAAGGAATGATGATATTGTTAACACAAAGAGGTACAAATTTAACAAACAAACAAAGAAAAATGCTGAAGAAGTGGACTATGTTTTCCAATTAGATGACGATGCAGTTATCGATTGCAAAGTTGGCGGTGTAATTATAGACATGCTAATTGATTCGGGTAGTAAATGCAACATTATTACAGACAAGACATGGGAACATCTGAAAAGTCATAAAGTGAGAGTCACGAATCAAATTAAGAATCCTGGGAAGATATTATTACCCTATGGTAGTCAAAAACCTTTAGGTGTACTCGGTGCTTTTGATGCTACTATAACAATTGATGGCCGCAGTACCAAAAAAGCAACTTTCTATGTGATTCGGTATGGGACACGTAACCTTCTGGGAAAGACAAGAGCAATTCAACTTGACGCTCTTAGAATTGGCGTCCCTGTCAATAACATCAGTACCTTTCCCAAATTTAAAGGCATTACAATACAGATTCCCATCAATAAGGGAGTCAAGCCGGTAATTCAACCGTACAGGAGAATACCAATTCCTTTGGAAGAAAAGGTGAACAAGAAACTAGCCGAACTTAAAGAAGCCGATATAATTGAAGAGGTCAATGGACCATCACCGTGGGTATCACCAATGGTGCCAGTACTAAAAGAAAACGGTGATATTCGGATATGCATCGACATGAGGAGGGCAAACGAGGCCATCATAAGGGAAAATCACCCACTCCCGACAATGGATGAGCTCTTGCCTAATTTCAGGAAAGCTAAATATTTTTCCCAACTCGACATAAAGAATGCTTTCTATCAATTGGAGATAGATGAAGACAGTAGGTACATCACAACCTTTAGTACCAGTAAAGGTTTGTTCCGATATAAGAGACTAATGTTTGGAGTGTCGTGTGCACCTGAAATGTTTCAAAAGGTCCTAGAAAAGTTGTTACTAGGTTGTGAGGGCACTGCAAACTTTATAGACGATATTATTATCCATGGATCTGACGAGCTTAAGCATGACCGACGACTCGACAAAGTACTACGGGTGTTGAAGGAAAACAATGTTCTTCTCAACCAGGCTAAATGCATCTACAAGACAAACAGGATTGAATTTTTAGGACATTAATTAACGGGAAATGGAGTAAAGCCTCTGGACAAATACATGAAAGCAATTCAATCTTCAAAAAAGCCTTCAAATATCGAAGAAATACAGAGTTTTCTTGGGCTAGTCAATTATGTCGGAAAGTGGATACCCAATTTGGCTTCGCTTACAGAACCCCTTCGGAAGCTGATACGCCTTAAATTGGGTAAGTCCGCTAACATTCAAAAATATTGGACAGGCACCCAGGACAAGGCATTTGAAAACCTTAAGAGACAACTCTCGAACATACCAACGTTAGGCTATTATAACCTAGCGGATAGAACGCAAATAATAGCTGACGCGTCTCCAGTTGGACTAGGAGCAGTATTTATTCAAATTGATGGTAACGGTCCCCGTGTGATAGCGTTTGGTAATAAGAGTCTTACTTATTGTGAGAAAAGATACTGTCAGACGGAGAAAGAAGCATTAGCACTGGTGTGGGCCATAGAACATTTTAAAATATATCTATTGGGCAAAGAATTCGAACTCATTAGTGATCACAAGCCCCTAGAAGCTATTTTTGGGATCAGATCTAAGCCTTGTGCACGCATAGAGCGCTGGGTTCTGCGGCTGCAGGCTTACAAGTACAAGGTTATTTACCGTCCAGGCAAACAAAATATCGCTGACCCTATCTCCCGACTTTGTGAATCGATTCATCCGGTACCATTCGATAATGAAAACTATATAAATGCAGTGGTAGAATACAGTAGGCCAATAGCAGTACCACTAAATGAAATTGACATAGCTAGTGCATCAGACAAGGAAATTGAAGCACTAAAAAATGGAGTTTTCGACAACAAGTGGGATGAATGTGTAAATGCTTATAAGACTTTCCAGTCGGAGATTTGTTTCCATGGAAACATAGCCCTAAGAAGAAGCAAAATAATTATCCCTAAACAGCTACGTGACAGAGTACTCGAGGCTGCCCAACAAGGACACCCTGGCATTGTTGCCATGAAGACTCGCCTCAGAACAAAGGTTTGGTGGCCGAAAATTGATAGAGATGCTGAAAATCGAGTCAAAGCTTGCAAAGGGTGCACACTCGTTTCAGCACCCAACCCGCCCCATCCGACAAAGAGACGAGAACTTCCAGTCGAGCCTTGGATTGACGTAGCAATAGACTTCTTAGGACCCCTGCCATCAAATGATTATTTACTTATCCTAGTCGATTACTACAGTCGCTACAAGGAGATAAAAATAATGAGAAATATTACCGCTATAGAAACGGTTAAGAAACTCAAAGAAATATTTTCCCGACTAGGATACCCTGCGACGCTAACATGTGATAATGGTAACCAATTTACTAGCGAGACCTTCAAGGCATTCTGCAAGGAGTGCGGCATTGTAATGTACAACACAATTCCTTACTGGCCACAGATGAACGGAGAAGTCGAGCGCCAAAACAGAGACGTGCTTAAGCGGCTCAAAATAAGCCAGTTAGAAAAAATGGAATGGAAAGATGACCTTTTAGAATACCTCATTATGTACAATAGCACCCTTCATACGACAACCGGAAAAACTCCCGCCGAACTTTTCTTTCGGAGACAGTTTCGGGATAAAATACCTATGGCAGTAGACATAGAACATAAAATTATAGATCCGGATGTAAAAGACATGGATAAAGAAAAAAAAGAAAAGGGGAAGGAATATGCGGACAGGAAAAGGAAGGCAGTAGATAGTTATTTTGAAGTCGGAGAGAAAGTATACGTAAAAAATATGAGTAAAGAAAATAAATTAACTCCTAATTTTAACCCAGAGACCCATACAGTAACGGATGTAAATGGTGGAGATATTAGGGTAAGGAATGATTCAACAGGAAAAGAATACCGCAGGAATGTTGTTCACCTTAAAAGATTAGAAAACGGTGAGTGGAAAATTATCGATCAGAGTGCAGAAAGTGAAACACGTCCAGAAGGCAGCCAACACGAAGACTGATGTCTATTATATTTTAATTTAATTAATGTTTGAATCTGATTAAAAGTTTTTCAAGGTTTTATTTTAACAAGGAAGGGATGTAGTATACAGCATTTTAGTGGTGGGGATATGCGATCGTCTAGTTACAGTAGATAAGCGGTGGGGACGAAGGACAGTCAACTGTGAACGGCCGTGGCGTGCGGACGTATTCGGTGTGCCTTTAACTAACGGAGTGATAAAGTGTACCTATACTTAGTGTGAGTGTTTCGAGCATTCTACACCTACAATGCATTTGCATTTTGATTCTTAATCAAATGTTATATTCTGTGAGTATTTAGTATAATATGGTCCTCATAAATGACTTACCACCTGTTGCACTGTGTGCTCGTTTACCGCCATTAATTCTTTAAAAACAATATTTTTGAAAAACGATTAAGATGAACTTCATAAGACATAGAGTGGGAGAAATTTTTGTTTATTATCATCTCTTAAATATGTCTAAATTTACTTGAATTAATTATTTTTTTATTAAAGTTACGAACAGCAGCAATCCATCACAGCCTTTCGTCCCGCGGGTCGTATGAGGAGGCCAGGTAAATAAGAATGACTCTACAAAAAAGTAAATTAAGAAATGAACCTGACCCTAACTCGCTACCGCTTTTTTGACCAAGTTCAATAAACGGAGAGAGAGAGGTAATCAACGCGTGTGTTGTTTCTTTTTATGTATGTTCAGCGAATTCCCGGAAACGACTAACCATGCATCCTCTTTTATTAAATGACTTATACAGAGCACTTCCATATAAATTTAATGAAAAAATTACACTCCTAAGGGTGAAAGATAGAGAATGTATTTTTTGATGTAAATATTGAAACGCCATTCCCTTGAATCTGTAATATTCCTTAGACCTCTTAAAGGAGTAAATTAAATTAAACATTCAATGAACAACTAAAACCCGACATGAAACACTCCATAAAAGCTTCTGAAGTAGTCGTTTCTGGAGATTATTTTATTACATAGGTATTATCATAACTTATGATAGAATGAACCGATTTTAATAAAAGAAAGAATAATTATAACTTGAAGATACGCTTTATGATTTTCTTAATTCTTTTACGTCGATCTCTAATAAAATAAAAAAAACTAGATACACAATCAGTGACAAAAAAATGTCCTTACCAAATGAGCGCCTACATTTGGTTGCGCTTTTAATCTGTACGTAGGTTTGTGAATACAACTTTAGGCAATGCATTTAAGGTTGAATTTAGATTAATGTATATTTATTTCAACTAGAATTACGTCAAAACAATTGGCGACAGTTTTTTGGAGACAGTTCTCAGATAGAGAACTTGCATGGGATTGTGTATCTAGTTTTTTATTAGTGATCGATGTTCTTTTGGTATAAAACGGAACTTTACACATGAAATGTTCATAAACAAACAGAGGGACAGACAGACAATTCTAGAAATATATTTAATTACTTATTTTCAGTCTATCTCTTAATCAATTTTTGTCATATAAATATAAAATGCAGAGACATCTGCAATTAACATTTATAGATTTAGTTTTGAAATTGGGTTCTTACTTTCTATATTAGTAGTTTAATTTTGTGATTGTAAATTTTATTTTTTTTACTTTTATATTCTTCAGAATCGATTTTAATGTAAGCTTCATCAGATATTCTATACGTTTACGCAACAAATGATGTTCATTTGGAGACTTTGGATTTTTTCCGGAGCTAATATTATGTGAGATGGTGGTCCTTTACTGATGGCCGTACGAGGAAGCTCAAGGTCGTTCAGAGAGCTAATAACTATGGAAAGGGCTATGCTCGGGGTTCCTCTGCGTGATAGACTTAAAAATGAGGATATTCGCAGTAAAACCAGAGTAACCGACATAGCCCAACGGATTAGTAAGCTGAAGTGCCAATGGCCCGGCCATATAGCTCAAAGAACCGACAATGGATGGGTAAGAAAGGTTTTTGAGTGGCAGCCTTGTACAGACGAAAGGGTAGGTGGTCCCCCGACTAGATGGAGTGTCGACCTGGCAAGACATGAAGGGACAAGGAACAAGGAAGTCGATGGATGCAAGTGATTCAGGACCGTGCTTTGTGGCATTCCTTGGGGGAGGCCTATGTTCAGCGGTGGACTTGTGAAGGGCTGTAAATATGTTGAACGTACACATACATCCACCACTGATATCATTTTGAAAGCAGTAGAGTTACAGTAAGTAGAGTTACACTAAATTATTAACGGCTATGACGATGATGAAGTCAAAAGTAAATTCCATAAGGTTTATCCACATTTAAGAACTGAAATATTTGATTTTACAGCCGTTCGGAGCTCAAAGGTTTTGGAAAAACTATGCTGAAATTTAGTTATTTAAATATAGGATCCATCACAAAAACTTGCAAATGTTTTGAAATAACTGTTAATGTTTGCCAATGATTTGAGTCGAAGATATTTTCATAGAAGTATAATTTAGGCAAAAGTATTTCTAGGTTCATTTAGCCTTTTATTTCAATTTTATCTTTAGTTCAATTTTACTTTATTCTTAAATTGTCGAGACTTTTTTATTACTACTTGTAATTACCTATTTGTAAAAATATAATATTTATACCAATTATATTTAAACTTTACTGTCTGTAATATCGATATAACTTAATATTTTATTGTGCTGAGGGGGTTATACATGGTAGGACATAAAATAGCTGAACCGTTTGTGATGAAACTTAACGAACGAAAGAGAGAGAGAGAGAGAGAGAGAAAAAGAGAGAGAGAGAGCAATTCTGGTAGAGATCTAAGCTATATTTTATTCAAAAATCTTGAATATTTTTGAGAAAACGCAAAATTGGTAGAATAACCATTTATCTACCAATTTTTCGTTTCGTCGTCTTTGATTATGTTAAATATAAACGACACATTCATAGATCCTATCCAGGGTGGTTCGCCAGTTTTGTAATAATATAATCATGAAATTATCTGTAAGATAACCAATGAACAGAAAGTTTTTCATTCACACCATCTTGTAACTTAACGAAGATTTCTGTAAGCCTGACTAAAATAAATCAATAAATAATAAACAGTAACAGTTCAGTAGTGGAGTGGCTAAACATTTGGCTGCGACGCCGCGAGCCCTCGAGTTTAAATCCCGGATGAAACAAACATTTGTATGGCCTATAAATAATTATGTCAGATGCAATTTATGTATGTAAAACATTACTGAAGATGATACTTTAGGAAATCCTACAGGGGCGGTAAAAACTACAGCCTACCTTCGTCCCACCGATAGGCACAGGCCTACTCACATTTCTGATAGAGTTCTAGGGTAAAGAAATGACAATGAGAAAGATAAGACTTCATAATATGTCTCCGAATTATTTTTTTACTTCTCAGACATGCCGGTTTCTTTACGATGTTTTCCTTCATCGCCCACCACGTAGTAAATCAGCACTCACAGCTGCAAATAGAATAGAATATAAATAAGACTTATTGAAAGTAATTTTTTCAACATCATCATCATTACAGCCTATCACATATCCACTGCTGAACATAGAAAAAATTGCTTCCAAGTAATGCCAAGCATAGTCCTGAGTACCACCCTATAGTATAGTACATAGTAGTCACTCCATCTAATATTGGGCCGCCCTACCCTTCGCCCACCATCTGTGCCGGGTACTTTCGAGAACCTTTCTTCCCTATTGCTTGTCGGTTCTTTGAGTTATATGGCCGTCTATTGCCACTTCTGCTTTTTTTTATAGGATAGGGTGACAAACGAACACACAGTCCACCTGATGGTAATTGGTTGCTATGGCCCATAGATACATATATATCTACATTTATCCTCGTTTGCGAATCAAAATGCAGATGCGTTGTCACCCGTGAGGAATAAGATAGAATGCCTCTTTTCCAGTAAAAAGGGTCTCCGGTTCTCTACACTCACCATACGAAACACAGCATTGTTAAGCTGCTATTTTACGTTGGTATTCTGTGAGAGCGTGGTCCTTCCCCGGTCGAGCCGACCCACTCGTGCTACAACTATACTACTAATATAGCTGCAGCATGGCTCTACCACGTAAAAACTCTCACTCACTCACTGCTTACTGATCAGTTAAGTTATGTCGGTTACTCTGGTTCGACTGTCGCTTTACTTTTATAATAATTACCTTTAATCCTTGGCTTTTAATTTCGACTCATACTTTAAAAAAATAGTATATTATTTGAAATATGGATCTATGTATATAGCCCACCACAATATCGCTAAAGTATTACTAATGACGTTGTTTATTTAAAAGACGTCAAATTAGGAATCCTTGAAGAACGAATTGATTAGAAATTAGAATTGCGCAACATAAACATTCTACACTGTCGCAACCAATACCTTGATGTAGCTAAATTATTGACGTAAATGCAGTCCACTTATTTGCGCATCTTGTACGCCTCTTGGACGTTATAAATTACTATCCTTCCTTTAATAGATTTAAATGTTAACTCCCGGAAATCCATTCTTGACAAGGATAAACAAGATATATGACGCAAAGGTATTTATTAAGTTATGTTTCTTTTGCAATTTGCAGCAGCATCTTTCTGATAACAACAAAAACTTCAATAAAAAAACTGTGGTTGCCGACCCGCTTGTCAGTTGTGGCAACTATGGCAAACATCCCCCCATGAGCAACAACATAAAGAAACGGGCCCCTGCCCCGGCGGCCCCGCTATTTCCGGATACAGGGGCGACCATAGTAATCGCGGGGGCTGCGAGTGCTAAAATCTCCGGTGGAGGTCCGGTTACCACCTAAGGTGACAAGACCTGGCAACATTCAACAACGCAATCACCAAACGATAATAATCCTTGTAGGCCATACAAGTTTATGCACCAACATCGGCACATCACGATGATTGGGTGGAGGAAATGTATGAAGATATCTCTAGAGATATGCAGTCCTCCAAAACCCAATACGGTGTTAGAGTTCTGCGTTTAAGTTTCTGCCTACTTAGGCACAAGAAAAACGGAGAGCTGAAGGTAGAGAAATTCGGGAGAAGGCAAAGGAAACCAAGGGGCCAGCAGATGTCCGACTTCATGGAAAAGGAAGGAGTCTTTATGAAGAACACTTTCTTCCAGAAGCGGACTCACAGAAAGTGGACCTGGTCGAACCCCGACGGTTCGACAAAAATGAGACGAGTGATCGCTATAAAATTATGTTTACACGGTTGAATATTCTGAAGTAAATTTTGTGTGAATATAGACATTATTTCAATACGATTTTTTTATATGTGTTAGAATCATGCTGCAGTTATATTATGGTTGTATCACCAACGGGTTGTTTCGACCAGGGAAGGACTAAGCTCTATGCTATGGTGAGTGTACAGAACCGAAGAACCTTTTTACTTGTAACAAAGAATTCCATATCCTCAGGCGTGACAACGCATTGCATTTTTATTCTTAATCAAAGATAAATGTAGATGTTTATGGGCCATCCTTACACTTACCATCAGGTGGACTGTGTGCTCGTTTGTTACCCTTATTCTATATAAAAAAAACTCCGTCACTCTTAGTAGAAAAAAATCGAAGTAGTTTTCGTCAATCATTTGTAAATACTTTTTAAAAAACTCCGTCACTGTTACTAGAAAAAAACCGAAGTACATTCGTCAAACGTTTCTAAATACTTTTTACTGTGAATATTATGATAATTCATTCAAAATATAAAAATGGGACCATTTTATGGTTTGTGTAGACTCTCTTTCAGTTACCAAAGTATAATTCTATTCACATTTTTATAATTTCAACAAACACTAAAATGTAATAAAGACATCTTACTTATTGCGCCGATCATAACACGTCTGCCGGATAATTTTGTACCTATATAATAAAATAATAATGAGAAAAACAAGACCTCGTATATGTCGGCAAATAATTGTGATGGAGACATAATTACGGTATGGTCGAACTGTTTTGCTCTAATATACTGATTGTATAGTGCAGTACGCTGTTTTATTGCCGATAATGATAAACTGCGTAAGCAGGAGAGCAAGTTGAACATCCTCTCTCAAACTATTATTACTTTTAACAATTATACTCCTGGTGTATTTCCGAGATCTATATTATTAAATAATTAAAACTAACTGGAACGTTCTACTCACTTCTTTTCCAGTACTCGATATTCGGGGCTATCTTCTTTGATGTCCATATGTAGTGGTATCAAAGACGGCACCAAGTTAAGCGTGTTGTCCAGAAGATCACGACCCAGGACCATATGCGCTATGTATCTGAGAAGAAATTATTAAAATAAGTCACCGTTAATCTTCTCTAAGGTGACTACGGAGTACACGATACGCCGCGATCCTTATTTTATTACAAATGTTTACCTAAATTAAAGGTTAATAGTAACTCTCTCAGAAATGAGATTGTGACCAGCTGTGGGATGCATAAAACCTGTAACCTTACTTTACTTTCAAAAAAGTAAAGTTACAGCCTATATACGTCCCACTGCTGGGCACAAGCCTCCTCTCATTTCTGAGAGGGTTTTAGGGCAAGGAAATGTCCGCCGCGCTTCCCCAATGTGTGTTGGCGAACTTCACATGTCTTCGAAATATTTTTTTTCTTATTTCTTAGACATGCAATTTTCCTCACGATGTTTTCCTTCACCGCTAAGCACGTGGTAAATCAGCACTTAAAATTGCAATTAACAATTTCATTGGTGCCGGCGGGGATCGAACCCGGGTTGCTCGGGTACTGTGAAACTTACAGCGACCATCTGAGCTACCACGGCTCTGATGGTTAGCGCTCGCTGTAAGTTTTTTTTAAGTTGTTCTTTACTTTCAAATGGTATAAAATTTAATAGCATTTAAAGGTCGTACACTTCTCTGATTGCATCCGTGATTCCAGTGGGTAAATAAAAACATAGTTGAGTTTTCTTGTTTACTTTGACCCAGAGACGGCTAAAAGTGCAACGATAGCTTCAAGTTAATGAACCCGACACAGCACACTTTATCGGTCATTAGTAAAAAGCAAAGAAAAATAAAAAGAAAAGCAAATCTTTGGAGGATATAAAAACTTAAATACTTAAGCTAATGATTTCTTATGTTTCCTCGAATATTTTATTTCTTTTCAACGTTATAGAGCCACGCTGCTATATTATGGTTGAAGCAAGAATGGGTCGGCTTGATCGGGGTAGGAACACGCCCTCACAGAATGCCAGCGTAACATAGCAGCTTAACACTTCTGTGTTTCATATTTTGAGTGTAGAGAACCGGAGTCCCTTTTTACTGGAAACGAGACATTCGGTCTTAGTCCTCAGGGGTGACAACGCATCTGCATTTTAATTCTTAATCGAAGATAAATGTAGATGTCTTTCGATCCCCGCCGGCACCAATGAAATTGTTAATGGTAATTTTAAGTGCTGATTTACCACGTGTTCGGCGATGAAGGAAAACATCGTGAGGAAACCTGCATGTCTGAGAAATAAGAAAAAAATTTTTTCGAAGACATGTGAAGTTTGCCAACACGCTCTGGGGCAGCACGGTGGACATTTCCTTGCTCTAAATCCGTCTCATAAATGAGAGGAGGCCTGTGCCAAGCAGTGGGACTTAACTAACTAACATTTTGACTGTGGATTCTGTGCTCTTTTTTCATCCATATTCTATAAAAAAACATTGATGAAAACTAATTACGGTGTATTTAATACAGGGCTTGATAACGTTATCCAAAACACCGTTAGTTAACAATACGTTTATATAGTATAAGTAACTTTATAACGGCAGTACGAAGTAGCGTTAGGTACCTTGTTGCCCTAACGATGAAAAAACATTATTAGAAATGGCAATAATCTAAAAATGACGTTCCAAATTGAAAACATAAATAAAACATAGAGTACGAAATTTCAGTGCCGGTACCAATTAAACGTTAAGTGTCAATTTTAAGAGTTGATGTAACACGTGCTCGTCGTCATTATAATTTGAAGTACCTACGTCTTTTTGCTCGCAAAAAATATCAAATCTCAACGGCCTTTTAATGTTTACGGTTGAAGTTAAATTAGTTAATAAAATTATGTGTAACGCTACTTCAATTTACAGCTAAAGCGTTGGCTCGTTATTCAGTCAACAGGTAAATAGGTACACTGATATTATTCGTAACTCGTAAATAAAACAATTCAAAGCAAACTTATATATTTACTGCTTTTAAAAGTATTGTCCATTACATTTTAAACACTTTTTCATTCTATTAAATCATTTTTGAAAACATAACGACAATTGGTCAGAGGGTACGTTTTTCACGTGCTGGCTTGAAAGCTGTCACGGCGTCTTCTGACTTCGGGCGGCCAGGAGCGCATAACTCGCAGAAATTTCAGTATGCCGTACGTACAAGTTGTTTTAGCGCTACCTTTGCTTAGTATTTGTAATATTGTCACCATTTTAACCCTGCTGTTGCAGTACCAGGTTGACTGTGGAGCGTGTCAAATTAGTTTTGTTATGATTTTTATAAAAAAAAAAATTAAAAAAACGTGTGTTTGTACTTATGTAGGCACGTAGGAAGTTATACTTTAATAGCGTAACAAAGAAAAATAACTACCTTAAATATAGTTATCAGTTCCCACGAAAACTTGAGAGACAGTTACCAAATGAAGTATGAATAGAATACCTAGTCAGGTCATAAGTATTGCCACACAGTAAAAAAATTTCTTTTAGAAATGCCACAAAAAAGTTTATTGAATTCGAATTTCGAATTGTTCATGAAAATAAAACTGTATACTTTTTAGAATTTTACTCATTTTTAAATATGGAGTGGACGCTTAAAGAAGACCGTGTTGCAGTTATTGCGTTGCATCGTTGCGGTTACGCGCCAATTCAAATTTTTGACATACTGAAAAATTTGAATATAACCAAAAGATTCGTTTATCGTACCATCAAACGATACAATGAAGACTCTAGTGTAGATGACAGGTCAAGAAGTGGTCGCCCTCGGTCTATTAGGACTCCAGCAGTGATAAAAGCAGTGAAGGCGCGAATTCAAAGAAATCCCAAACGTAAGCAGAAACTGTTGGCCCTTCAGATGGGGTTAAGCAGAACCACGGTGAAAAGGGTGTTAAATGAAGACTTAGGGCTTCGGGCATATTGAAGAAAACCAGGACATCGTTTGAATGCTCGTTTAATGGACCTGAGACTGAAGAGATGCCGCGCTTTGTTGAAGCCGTACGCGGGAAAAAAATATCGGGAAATTCTTTTTTCGGATGAAAAAATTTTTACTGTAGAAGAGAGCTACAACAAACAAAATGATAAGCTGTACGCACACAGTAGTGAAGAAGTGAGCAACCGTATTCCGCGTGTCCAACGAGGTCATTTTCCATCCTCGCTCATGGTATGGTTGGGAGTTTCTTATTGGGGCTTAACAGAGGTACATTTATGTGAGAAAGGTGTAAAAACGAATGCAGTTGTGTATCAAAATACAGTCCTGACGATCCTTGTGGAACCTGTTTCTCATACGATGTTCAATAACAGGCACTGGGTATTCCAACAAGATTCGGCGCCAGCTCATAGAGCGAAGAGCACACAAGACTGGCTGGCGGCGCGTGAAATCGACTTCATCCGGCACGAAGACTGGCCCTCCTTTGACTAGATTTGAATCCGTTAGATTACAAGATATGGCAACACTTGGAGGAAAAGGCGTGCTCAAAGCCTCATCCCAATTTGGAGTCACTCAAGACATCCTTGATTAAGGCAGCCGCCGATATTGACATGGACCTTATTCGTGCTGCGATAGACGACTGGCCGCGCTGATTGAAGGCCTGTATTCATAATCACGGAGGTCATTTTGAATAAACTTTAGTATCATAAGAATCTATGTTTTGTTAAGTTCATTTTGGTTTATAAATGGTTATATAATGAATAAACTTGTTTCAATTATTTTATATTAAACATGTGACTAGGTATAAGAATATGAATGTAACAATTTCATGGTGTCATTTTTAGCTGTCGGTGTGCGCGCGCATTGTAAAAAAATCACTCTCGTAATTTTTCCCAAACGCCTCAAAAGAAGTATAATTTCAAAATTAAACACATTAGAAAATCTTTCTGTATCGTGGAGGAATTTTACACAAAATTATCATACACACCCAGAAAATTATTAGTCGGTAATACCCTGTTTGACGGATCGAATCCGCCGAAACGAAAAGTACATCAGTTTATTAAAATTCTCATACCACTAAAACTGTAAGCATGACTTTGTCCAAGCTTACCTTTCGTGTGATCGGGGCTGCAAGTATCCTCGAGCGAAGTAATTTATCCCAAGCACTGATGCGATGCCCTTGCATTCTATACTTCGCAAAAGGTTCTTAAAACCCACCAAGTATCTGCAAAATAACAAGTTTTTAATACACTAGAATCTTTGATTTTCAATTTGAGACCTACATGCGTACAATATATTTTTAAATTATTTTATTATTATTTTTTATTATTTATTTTTAAAAAGTGTTACCCCCACACTAGGATTTTCTCCTGTATCGTGGAGGCAGTTTAAAAACATAAATTGCACAAAGACAAATATCCAGACCCGGAACAATTATTTGCAGGCCATTCAAATACCTGTTCCGTGCGGGATTCGAACCCGCGGCCCCCAGCGCAACAACTCATTGCTAAGTCACTGCGTCACGGAGCCGCTATAATAGTTAGTAGTAATAGTTAGTGAAGAGCACATAATAATCTACTGTTGGATATAGGCTTCTACCGTTGTAAAGATAAGAAATTGGCCTAAATCTTCACGTTTTGCGGGTAGATTGACTATCGCAGTACTAGAAGCCTCGCACGGGCAGCCCCTCTCTGGTCTGGATTTTTAACGGCTCGCGTAAACGAGATGGATGATGGTTATACCAATATTTATCGAACGCCTAAGGTTTAACCGTGTAGTGGCGGTGTAATGGTTATCAGTGTATTTTTGATTTGATCTGAACCTGCCTACCAAGCGTGGCAACTATGGCACGTGGCAAAATTCTCCCGATGATACAAACTGTAGGAGAGGCGTATGTTTAGCAGTGGACTTTAATAGACTGTAATGAATGGATGTAAGGTATTCTGGCATTTATCAAAGCCTCCTCTTACGTCACCCACGGGGCGAAATAGGGAGTTTGGATTGTCTTACGCCGCCACTACATAGCAGCAGTGATCATTGTAACGGTTTTTTAAATTTATATCAATTGAATGTGAGTCATTGTCACTGCTCAGGGGAGTATGAAACGCTTTTTTAGTTAATTAGGCTTTCTTGGTCTAGCCAGCAGAAAGTCAACAAAACACAAGTTTCTGAGTGAAGGTATAGTTGTGTTATAATTGTCTCCGTCTCCTGAATCCTAGCTTACTTACAATCTTATTTCGTGCATTACGGCGGCTAAAGTTTAATTTTACTGCGGTGGTGCAGTGTCGGCGTAAGAGAACCCACTATTACAAAATAAATAAGTACAGAAGTTGCACTCTTTTGATGTTGACTACTTGCCGACGTTTTTAATAGCCTACATAGTCGCGCACGCAAGCTAAATAAAACTTTATCGCTGCGCGCGAGAGTCCGTATTACTTTGCATCTTTTCTCCTTACTACGTCACAACGGACTTTCCGTGGTTGCTAAGGGCTGTTAATAAACCACTACACCTATGTTCATCAATGGACTTTTCACGGCCTGCAATGAATTAATGAATAAAACCAAGCCAGCACTAAGGCAGTGTTTCGCTACTATTTCAATCAATGTTATGTGGTGAAGTAGCCAAAGATGGTAAAGCGCACTACGCGCGCTTAAACTTTGGTTAGAATAAGCGAGTGCTTCTTTGTTTTTGCGTTCACTTGTGGTTTTGTCACTGTAAACCATTAATAGCAGCGAGAAGCAGCATCGATAATTTTTTTATAGGAAGTCGGCTAAAATCCCCATTTTAAGTAATTTAATACGCTCTTGAGAAAATATTAACTTAGTATTAAAGTGTATGAAAGTTTGAACGGAAATTTTATCTCGTAAAAGTAACGGCAGAATAACAACCGACCCAGTTTCCTGTTGTTATGAACAAAACTGCGTCACTTTCCCCGTAACTTGAAGTTAATCGAATATGTTCATACACGTCGAATTAAATTAACCTCATTACTCTGTAGATGCTATTAACAATATTTGAAATTTTCATAACGTCAGTTTATGTTTCGAGGTAAATATATTTTATTTTTATTTATGTTCGCTTTATTCGATTATCCTAACGTTTTAGGGAGTTCTTAGGGTGTAAATACATAGACATTTGATAAGGCCACTCTTGGCAATCACCCATAGTTGCCAAGCTTGGCAGTCAAGTTGGCAACTGCATTGTTTTACTATTTTGAATTGTTATCAAGAAAATGCTTATGCCCATCTCCTGTTTTATTTTCCCCTGTCACCATTTACGACCGCATATTATGATACGGGTTAGAGCATTTTCGCATATCGCCACACATGCACAAAATGGCGTGACCTCTATTCACCTCTCGTTCGCACACTGTCGCTATCTATACCTACGCACACCCGCCAGTACAGACGTCAAAAAAATACGTTGCGATATGCGTTTTTCGTACGTTCTATAACTTAAGCGATCTAAATACAATAAATTTTATCCGAAAATTTGGAGATTTTCATAAAAATATTTATAAATATTGATAAGTTAAAATAAATGGTATTTACTGATTATCTTAAGTCTAAATACCGCCACATTAATAGATCCCACCCAGGCGAACCAAAGCACGTCCCTAGTAATGTTATTTTAAAATTAAAAAACCTACTTGTGTATACAATTATTTTAAATATTTTCCCATTAATAAAAAAAATCTAACTAACCGAATAATATAACGATATACCATTATTAGCTGGTTTACGTTATTGTTATTGTGCGTGTTGACGGTACGGGCCCGATGAGCCGATAATTTCTAATAACATTCTTTATCCCTACGGACTGTATAAATAATTCCGATAGATGGCAGTGTAACCATCTCGTTTTCATGCTCTCGTGCAGCACCCATACCGGCGACAATCAAACAAAATCAGTTCCTTTGCTAAGCGTGACGATTATGGAAAATCCTCCCTCTTTCGGGAGAGGTCCGTGTCTATTTTATTTATTTTTATTTTATTCGTATGGTTTACTAACAGTCAACTTACACAATAACAACCTTAAATAACAGAAATGTTTCATAAGCTAAGTGTAGTGACTACTTACTAGTAAACACAGCATGCAATATAACAATAACTTAAGTGGGTTTTGATTTTTACTAAATATAGCTAACAATTTTAAAATAAAGAAAAACATTGTTTATCCGTATGGTGAAAGAGAACACAAGCTGGTTGCACGAAGATAAGTTCTAGTCATACTGTCGACAATATTTTAGAAACTGTAAGCGGAATCAAAGTTTACATCAACTCTGTGTTTGTAGCTATTTATCAGCTTACACAGTCTGGGTAATGGAGAGTTGGAGCCAAGAACAGTTCTACGGGTTGCTGATCTCAGTGGTGCTATTGGATAACGCGGATATCTTGAAGGCGAGCTAAAATCAAATGAGTTCAGTAACTGTGGGCAAATAATTCTATTGTTGAGAAATTTATACATAAATAACAAGTCTGTTAACTCCCTACGTTTATCTAAGGATAAAATTTTGAAAAATGTTAGCCTATCTGCACATGAAAAATCTCTCTTTGCTTTACCAATGAATCGTGCCAAATGCCACAGAAACCGCTTCTGAATATGCTCAATGCGTAGATTGTGAACCGCAAAGTATAGACGCCAGACAAAAGAACAGTACTCGAGTGTGCTACAAACGAGACTATTATACAGCATTTTCTTAGTTTTAATGCTGAATCCTTTGCTATTTTGTATGACGAACCACAGCAGCCTTGAGGTTTTTTTAACGATGTTTTCGTAATGAGGTATAAATGTCAGCTTCCTGTCAAAATTAACCCCTAAATCTTTTATAACCTCGACCTCTTGAATAATATACTCATCTATTTTATAACTAAATGAAATAAGGTTTACTTTTCTGGTAAATTTGACGAGTTGACATTTTTTCGGATTTAGTGTCATTCGGTTGTCTCTGCTAAACGTAGTGATTATATTCTCTTTGGTCTCTGCACCAATCAATAAGATTTTTCATATCCCTTTGTCATAATATTGAGTCTTCCATTGTATTTATATGTCTTAAGAATTCAGATCATTGGCATACATAAAGTTAGTTAGTTGAGTAGCTGTGGGATGTGGGATGTGGTTAGTAAAAGAGTTAAAAAGGATAGGGCCAAGATCCTTGTGGCACACCTGAGGTAATACTAATATTACCAGATCTAAAGCCGTTGACCATAACGTCAAAAGTCAGATCCTCTAGATATAATAATAACCATGTTAAAAAAAACCAGTAAACCCATAACATGCTACTTTATTGAGCAGAATATCATGAGGCACTTTGTCGAAAACTTTGCTAAAATCAGTATACAGGACATCGATCTGCTGTTTACAGTCGAATGCTTGGGCCAGATTCTCGACAAAGCTTGTTAAATTTGTGCATGTAGACCTGGATTCAACAAATCCATACTGATTGTCTTTAATGTAAAGCTTAAGGTGATTTTGAATTGAGGGACATACAGCCTTAAAGATCTTTGCAAAAGTAGACAAGATCGAGATAGGTCTATAATTGCTAACCAAAAATTCATCATCATACTTGTATATCGGTACTACTTTTGCTTCTTTCCATTGTTTAGGAAATGTACCAGTGCGTAATGATATATTATATATGTAACACAGCGGGATGACTAACGTGGAGGAATATAAAGCTATGAAAAATCCCCTTTACATCGATCCAACCGTTGTAGTTTACTCAGGAGCGCTTTCCCTGTAATCACCGATACAAAAGCAATCTGACAGTAATTATTAATAGAATTTAGTGAGGGGTGATGATAACGTTCACACACGTTGTTACTGCGACAGTTATTATCATTGTACGCTAACGAAAAATTCTTGGCAAATATACCACATGTAGTAGAGCCGTCAAATGTAGTAATGATCTCGTCACTCATTGTAGCAGGGTAGGACCTTTTTCTCCTATGCTTATTTTTAACAAATATCCAGAGCAATTTTAGGTTAGCAATTTATTAATTTAAGAGTTATACCTGTCAATAGCCAAAGTTTCACAACGCTTACTTACAATTTTAAGTTCCAATTTGTCGCTCGGATTTCCGTATAATTTATAACGCCATCGAAGATTATTCTTTTCTTTTAGCCTACGAATTAAATTACGGTCAAACCATGGTGGGTAACATCCTTTCTTTCCAAAACATTTATAAGGTACAAATTTACGTATGTTTTCCCATAAAATATCGTAGAAGACCTTAACCATTTCATTTACATCTGTTAGATGCCTAAAAGTTTCAGTCCAGTGTAGTTTTGGTAAAAGATCTTTGATTGAATCGTAGTCTGCTTTGTCGAAGTAAAATTTTTTGTGTTAATATTATACGGAAGTTTTTTATCCACAGTTAGCGAAGGTACTATATCCAGGGGGGTGGGGGGGGGGGGGGGGCTGTCTGTCAATTTTGCTAAATTTGCTGAGGAAATTTGTTGATTTAGAAATTGTGCACATCTCAATATCCGTTAAAACCAAATCCAAAACAACATTTTTATTGTTGGTGATGTTGTTTAATTAGAAAAATTTATGTTAATTTACAAAGTCAACCAGGTTTCTAGTCAAACCAGGTGCCACATAACTACTGCAATTATTGTGAACCATTTGCCAATTAATGTTTCTTAGATTAAAGTCACATACAATAATCATCGAGAGGTTTTTTTCAGAAACTGAATTATAGTTGTCTAGAAAATGTTCAAGTAAATTGCGACTAATAAGAGGGGGCAAATAAACGGCACATAATGCTATACGATACACTGACCTAGAAGATTCTAGCTCCAAATTTAGCCACAAGTTCTCACACTTACTCTCCCAGGACAACATTATTTTCGCCTCCACCCTCTATTATTATGCCTACACCCTCCTTTTTGTTGTTATGAAATCCAGAACTCTCCATATCCCTTTTGTAAGCCGTATATCTATTGTCAATGAGTTTTACTGAAAAAATATTTGAATTCTACCATGATTCCACTCTAACTATTAAATCGTAATTGTTGTAACAAACTTTTCTATAAAAATTATGACTTTTCGTTTTTAAACCACGGCCATTTTGATAATACAATTTTATAGTATTGAAGTTTATATTTGAAGATTAATATCATGCTCATTTAATAAAAAAAGAAACAGGCTTAAACAATTTTACTTAAAGATTTAGTAACCTTAATCCATATGAAGTCGAAGTCAGCTATTTTACGCACAAAGATGCATCCATTTCTTGCCTAGACGAAGGCATCCATTTTCTTCGCCTTCGTCCTAGCTGCAACGTGAAGATCTTTGAGGGCCAGTGTTAAGTGTTCCTTATCCTCTTTTAGTCCAGCGTGAGTTGCATTCAATTTAGAATTTGAGTTAGATTTGTTAAAGACTGTAACTTTTGCCAAAAAAATTATCACGTAGCCTCGGTGCAGCGAACTGAACGACAATGGCCCTAGAATGTGTGATATTTGGATTAATTTTGGTCACACGAGTGCAGTGTTGAATATCAGCATCCGTAATATCACAGCCTATCGTTTTACCTAGGGTTGTTACAATTTTCATAAGATTTTCGTGCTTCTTTTCCGGAACGCATTGCATCTCCACATTTTGTGAACGAGCGTGCTGTTCTAGGTGAGCAACTCGGGTGGTGAGGTCCAATACCGTGGTTTTGAGGCCTTCGTTTTCCCTTTGCATTTTCTTAATTTGTTTTCTGTTTTCCTTCTGCTACTTTAATATTTTCTCATAAGAGTCATCATGAATCACATTGATGTTTTTATCTTCGCTATTTCTTTTTTAATAGGTGCCAGTTTGGAGCTTAATGCAGACATCAGCATGCTGTTGAATTTAGTTACCAAGTTGTCAAAGTTGGTTTCAATAGCCTCCTGTATTATTTCGCGTACATCGTTTCGCAAGACATTTGATGCCAATTCAATTTTAGGGGGGGAGTTAGATGCGATTCTTTTATTCCATTTATTTATCGCGACATTCCGTGCTGGTATATATATATAAAACATTTCAGAAGTCGATGGGGGGATTCGAACTCACAATTATCTGAACGGCGAGTTAATATTTTCGCGTTGGGCTGTCTAAGTGTACGAAAACTGTATAAGTGAACGAAAACTTGACCCTGTTTCCATACGAGTTGCGTTGTCTCGACGTAGTACGTCGTTAAATACAACGCACACACACGCTTTTGGTCATTAAGTAAACAAATATTTTTGTTTTCAAGCCACCCTCGGATTCACTTGCACAACGTCCGTGTTGATGTTTGTTTTAGTTAATAGTGATAAACAAACAACACCAGTTCGCAAAAATTATCACAATAGTTGTAAAACAAATCAATGTTTTAATGTGCAACACATAATACAATTATAACTTTTAAACGAATAAAACTTAAATAATTGATGAGCGATCAAAACTACGTCCACTCGCGTTGTCAACCCAATGTTATATTGTAACGAATGTTTGCAGGCTGATGATAATGATGACGATAACTGACTTTTTTAACAAAATAATTCACTTTTCAAATGTGAAGACATTAATTGTATATTATAATGTGAAGGGAAATGGTCGATTAATTTAATCGCATAATACCCTCAACTAGTTTAAATAAGCATTGTATTGTTACAGGAATTGCCACTAAAGAAATTAAAGTAAAATTAAAGCGTCTGTCTGTAATATGATATCATAAGCTGAGGTAGATAAGTTCACGTCGTTAAGATATGAGTAAACATTTTCAAAATATTTGTCTGTCTGTCTATCTGTCTGTCTGTCCGGGCTAATCTTCGGCTGAACCGATTGTAATGAAACTTCACGAACGAATAGAACGCAATATCAGGAGGGACTATATTTTATCTGTGAAAGTAGAAGATTTTTGTAAAAAAAAAAAGAAGAATTGAAGTTCATGAGAATTTTAAGTTTAAATAACGCCATACTAATAGACCATACCCAGGCGAAATCACTGCGGGTCGCTAGTTATTAATAAATTAGTTTCGGGATATACTCCTGTATCTTACGGAGGGTATTGTTTATTGTTTAGTACTGTCCGACTCTAAAATAATTAATTATGATGTTACTATGTATATTACCGACGGGGAAGAAAGGTTCTCGAGTGGTAGTCTCGTACCGGAAGGCGAAGTGTGGGGCGGTCCCCTACTACATGGAGTGAGGACATAATAAGACATGCAGGAAGTCGATGGATGCAGGCGGCTCAGAACCGTGCATGCAGCATTCCTTTGGGGAGGCTTATGTTCAGCTGTGGACTTGCGAAGGGCTCTTATGATGATGGTGATGATGATTTAATATTATATTTGCTTATTAATTCACTAGATGGAGTGAAAACTTGCTAAGAGATGTAGCAAATCTATGGATACAAATTTCTCAAGACCGTGCATTCTGGCAATGTATGCGTTCCATGATGGAATAGTAGTAGACTTGTGATGGGCTGTAATGATGATGATGATGATTATTAATATAAAAAACCTTTTAACGTTAGTACCTACCGTTTCCGTTACAGCATATCGAAGGCCACTGCTGAACATAGGCCCCCATAGATTGCCTCATAGGGGGAATATTTACAAAGCTCCCACGCTTTGCAAGTGGGTTGGCAAACGCAGTTTTTATTTTTAGTCGTTATTAGAAAGACGCTGCAGCCCATCTCCTGATTTGTTTCCCTCTGTCGCCTCTTAAGACACCCACGGACTAATATCCACTTTTCGATATCAAGTCTCTACACGTTTTTTTAACTTTCATTATCATTATCATCATTACAGCCCTTCACAAGTCCACTGCTGAACATAGGCCTCCCCCAAAGAATGCCACAAAGCACGGTCCTGAGCCACCTGCATCCATCGACTTCCTGCATGTCTTACCAGGTCGTCACTCCATCTCGTGGGGGGACGCCCTATACTTCGCCTACTGGTACGAGGCTGCCACTCAAGAACCTTTCTTCCCCATCGGTTGTCGGTTCTTCGAGCTATATGGCCGGCCCACTGCCACTTCAGCTTACTAATCCGTTGGGCTATGTCGGTTACTCTAGTTCTACTGCGGATATCCTCATTTCTAAGTTTATCACGCAGAGAAACTCCGAGAATAGCCATAGCTCGCTGAGCGACCTTGAGCTTCCTCATACGGCCAGCTGTGAAGGACCACGTCTCAGTTCCGTAAGTCATCACTGGCAACACGCACTGGTTGTACAATTTCGTTTTAAGGTTTTGAGGTATGTCTTACGAGAAAATGTGTCGTAGCTTCCCGAACGCTGCCCAGCCGAGTTGAATCCGTCGATTGACCTCTCGGTCGAAGTTGGACTTACCTAGTCGGACTATTTGTCCCAGGTAAACATACTCGTCAACAACTTCGAGCTTAGTGTTCCCAACAACTACCGGCATAGGTGTGACATGGACATTGAACATGATCTTTGTTTTGTCCATGTTCATCTTAAGACCTATCCGTTGGGAAACACTATCGAGGCCATTGAGTATAGTGCTTAGGTCCTCCAGCGATTCTGCCATAAGGACTATATCGTCGGCAAATAGAAGGTGAGTGATGTACTCGCCATTGATGTTGATACCGTATCCTTTCCAGTCCAGAAGCTTGAAAACGTCTTCCAATGCAGCGGTGAAGAGTTTCGGAGATATGACGTCACCCTGTCTTACACCTCTCTGCAATTGGATAGGTTTCGTACTCTGGTTCTGTACTCGGATAGCCATCGTAGCCCTACTGTACAAGCACTTCAACACTTCGATATACCGACAGTCAACTTGGCACCGCTGAAGGGACTGCAGCACCGCCCAAATTTCGACGGAATCAAAGGCTTTCTCATAGTCCACATACGCCAGACATAGTGGCAAATTGTACTCTTCGGACTTCTGTACAATTTGCCGAAGGGTATGTATGTGGTCTATTGTGCTAAAGCCCTTTCGGAAACCGGCTTGTTCGGGAGGCTGGAAGTCGTCAAGTCTGCGCGCGAGACGATTCGTAATGACTCTCGAAAATAGCACGTAGACGCGTCTCAGAAGGGAAATCGGTCTGTAGTTCTTCAAGAGAGCGTTGTCACCTTTCTTGAAGAACAAGACCACCGCACTTCTGCTCCACGCCTCCGGTGTAATGCCACCATGGAGGACGGAATTAAAGAGCTTCTGAAGGACTTCAAGTACCGGTCTTCCACCCGCTTTCAGAAGCTCCGCTGTAATTCCATCCTCGCCTGGGGCCTTACCGTTTTTAAGGTGCTGGAGAGCCATTCTAATCTCGCTTAGACTGACGTCCGGGATATCTTCGGAATAGTGTCGGATGAGACTCGCTCTTGGATCGTTACTCACACTTGCGTGTGGCTCCAACGATGACGTGTACAGCTGCCCATAGAACCTCTCAATCTCACTCAAAATCTCAGGTGTCCCGGAAACGATGCTGCCACATTCTGTCTTCAGCTTTGACAGGTGGCTCTTTCTGGCAGACAGATCTCTGGTAAAGACTTTGGAGCCTTGGTTCCGCTCGATCGCTTCTTCAATACGAGCTGTATTGAAGTTGCGTAAGTCCCGCCGCATGCATTTGGAGATCTGTCTGTTCAGATGCCTGTATGCTGTCAAGTCTGTTGAAGAATGTAGCTTCATCTCCCGTCTAACAGCCATAAGATTAAGAGTGTGATCGGAGAGTTTTTGTGTTCTTCTGCGGCGGGTCTTGCAGAACTTAGCTCCAACCGCATGGACAGTTTCTACGAGCTTGTCATTCATATCGTCCACTTCATTGCAGTCTTCTAGGCACTGAAAACGGTTTTGTAACTCGAGCTGAAAGGTTTCGGGACTTTGGAACAGAGCACGAGCAGGGGGACGGAGCGTTGACTTCATTAGACGAGACCTCTCCAACTTAACGTTTAGGTTCAGTGTGCCTCTAACCATTCGGTGATCGCTACCAGTTTTCACCCACGCGATCACGGAGACATCACTGAACAGTTGTCGTCTGGTCGTCATAATGAAGTCAATCTCATTTTTTGTCGAACCGTCGGGGCTCGACCAGGTCCACTTCCTGTGGGGCCGCTTCTGAAAGAAAGAGTTCATCATAAAGAGTCCCTCTTTCTCCATGAAGTCGGCCAGCTGCTGGCCCCTTGGGTTCCGTTGCCCTATTCCAAATATCCCTACTTTCAGCTCACCGCTCTCTCTTGTGCCTAGTTTTGCATTGAAGTCTCCCATTAACACCGTATATTAGGTTTTGGAGGAATGCATGGCTCTAGAGATATCCTCATACATTTCCTCCACCTCCTCATCGGGGTGTGCCGAGGTTGGTGCGTAAACCTGTATGACCTTCAGCGAATACCGTTTGGTGATTCTGAGTATAAGGTACGCAACCCTCGTCGACACACTCCCGATCTTTACAACGTTGTTAACGAGAGACTTGTGGACGATGAATCCGACACCTCCTTGGGACAGATGGTCGCCCACCCGGTGATAGAGCAAGTTGCCGGATTCGAGGATTACCGTGTCCTCCCCCTCTCTTCGGACTTCGGATAATCCTATAATATGCCAGCGCAACTTGTCTATCTCTTCTTCCAGCTCCACGATCTTCTCGTCAGTCCTCAGGGTGCGTGCGTTGTGCGTTGCCAGGTCGAGTCGTCTAAGGTGGCAACCGAACCTCCACCGGAGATTCTTAGCACCTGCCCCTGCCCCGCCGTTACCATGGTCGCCACCGTAGCCAGGAATAGCGGGGCCGCCGGGGACTGGGGGCCGTCTCTTTGTTACATTCATAGGGGGGTATTTGCCATAGTTTGCCACGCTTGGCGAGCGGGTTGGCAACCGCAGTTTTTTTATTGTAATTTCGGCTATTATCAGGAAGATGCTGCTGCCCATCTCCTGCCTGTTTCCCTTTGTTGCCTTTTACGACACCCAAGGGAGGATATGGGGTAGTGTATATTCTTGACCGCCACTACACGGCAATTTTTAACTTTATAACGTATTAACTATTTGACGTAGCATTGTATTGTATTTTATTAAATTCCAATCAACCATTCTCACATCATTCACTGAAGGACCACGTCTTAGATCCATTGGTCATCATTGGGTTTGGATTTAATTTAATTATTGACAGGATCCCAAGCAGGTGGTTATAACATACGTCAACTCCATTTTTTTTTTGTAAAAATAACAGCTACTCTCAGCAACAAACATGGTATGTACAAAATTACTATACTACTACATTAGACTAGATTTGTAACTTTAATGTTCTGCGTTCTGAATTCACTGTAATCTTTGCAATGACTTGGATCTTTACACCCACAATAGCAGTTAGATAGAACGCGGTGACCAAAGAGTAGGTAATAGCGAGCGCAGAATGCTGAACTTTGAACTCGCCTGGACCGCTGTCTGTGGTCTTTAAATCTATATCTATACAAATAAATAAAATTGAAGTGTCTGTTTGTAATGTAACAATACCAGCTTTTTACTAAATGCATATGAAAGTATATACGGTACTCATAACAAAAATGCAATTTTTAAAATTTTTGTCTGTCTGTCCGTCTGTCTGTCTGTCTGTTTGTTCCAGCTAATCTCCGAAACAGCTGGACCGATTTCGACGGGACTTTCACTGACAGATATCTGATGTTATAAGGAGTAACTTAGGCTACTTATATTTTAGAAAAATAATTAGGGTTCCGCGCAACATAATTAAAACTCTAAATTACACGCGGGCGAAGTCGCGGGGAACAGCTAGTACAAAATATAACAGTCTTCTACTTTACTTAGCAATTTTTATTTGAAAAATCTTACACATACATTACATGTTTTTATTTTCAATTCAGTTAAATATATTAAATTGTTTTCTTGATTGCGAAGAAGTTCCAAACAACGTAACAGATAAATTTCATTTATGTTTCAAGTCTCAATATGCAATTAGCACCATTAACTTGTTGTAGCATTCTTTCTAAATATCAGGAAGAGGTTGCCATGAGCAAGTTCCTTCCAATATCTGTATAATACATAATTGGATCTACCGGGGATGGTTCTAAAGAAATTTATTAAAAATATACGTTAACATCTATAATATAAAAATAATTCGCTGAATGTGTTACTAAGCGCAAATCTTGAGAGCAGCTGAACGGATTTCGCTAATTATTTTTTTATAATATTCCTTGAAGTACGAAGATGGTTCTTACGGAGAGAAAAATTGCCTGAAAAAGTCTAAAAACAACACTTTTCTATATTCCCATACAAAAGATTCGTAATAATACTTAAAAGTCAATTTAAACTTTAATACCATACCATAAAGTTTAAGTGTTAGTGGAGGGGTTCCGGGAAGGCAATACAATTGAGTGACGTTAGTATCAAATAAATATTATATCGTATCGTATCGTATAAATATTTTTCAATATTTATACTATGGAAACTTAATTGAGAATAAGTAAAATAAAATGAAATATAATAAGTATGTAGGTATCATAATAAAAAATCAGAAATTGGAATTTTCATTGTGATTTTTAGTGACTATTAAAAGAATTTTAAGTGTTTTATAATTTTTATTTTTTGACATAATGTAATTGTTGACTTATCAACTGTCTTTTTTCTTTTTTTATCTTACTAGCTGACCCGGTGTCCCGAATAGCAGAATGAGTATTATAAAAAATTGAAGAATCGACTGTTAGGCGGTACAAAGTTCGCCGGGTCAGCTAGTTTATATTTAATTTACGTTATTTTATTTAAAAAAAATATGCAGTTTTTTTAATGGTATTAGTGCTTGTAATTCAAATTATTAAAGTAGGTATTCTTACAATATGCTGTTGATTAAAAAAAATATTTTCTTGGATATTAATAAAAACGCAAAAGCTTAAAAATTTTCGATAATAAGTATACAAATTGTTTTTTATATAATATGGTGACAAACGAGCACACAGTCCACCTGATGTTAAGTGGTTGCTGTGCCCCATAGACATCTACATCTATCATCGTTTGCGAATCAATATGCAGATGCGTTGTCACCCGTGAGGACTAAGATAGAATGCCTCTTTTCCAGTAAAAAGGGTCTCCGGTTCTCTACACTCACCATACGAAACACAGCAGTGTTAAGCTGCTATTTTACGCTGGTATTCTGTGAGATCGTGGTCCGTCCCGGGTCGAGCCGATCCATTCATGCTACACCTAAACTACTAATATAGCTGCAGCATGACTCTACTACGTAAAATAAATCATGTTTTACTCAATCACATAATTATTACGAGAAAGAGTTGGCATGAAACAAAATTTACATGCAGATAAATCTAAAATTGCATTTGGATCAGTCATACGTTGAGTGATCCAAAAGCAATGTTAGATTAAACAAAGAAATAAAATGGCAAATATTACGTACAAAAGGATAAATTGAACGGGAGGAAACTGCAGAAACGTCTTTATGTGTACAAAGAACTCATTCAATGCTGAAAGTGGAGCAAAGTTTGCAACTTTATAGATTAAAGTGTAACCGTTTCGCCGTCTACAACACTAATATATTATAATGTCGAAGTTTAAGTCGTCAGACTTATTTTGATTGTTTTGATTTCATTATTAATATTGATATTTCTTTTATAAACACTACGTAGATACGATAATATACCAAATGATACATTCACTCGTAATCCTTTAAACTTATTGGACGTGTTTTTCGAGCGGATTGTTTATACAGGCTGTTGTCTACGATGAGTTATACTGTTCAATATTGACGTTTATTGTTTCTAGATTTGCCAGACACCTCGTAGACGGCAACAGAATATGATTCACATTTTCATCTTGATGCACGTGTTGCATTTGCATTTACTAAATGTTGAAGAATTTTGATAGAACATCATACAGAGCTTAAAAAGGGCCGAGGCAAATTTAATCACATTTTTTCAGCGACCATTCTGTATTTATCTGCAGGTAAATCCTATGCCATATTTGTATCCGCCATGATGTTATCTGCAGATATATTTGTATGAGCAGATAATATTATCACCGACTTTCGATGTAGGTCAGTGACTACAGATAATTTTAACGATAAAATATAAATTATCTGAGCTCTGTGTGTTAGTTCTTTGAACTTTATAGAGTGTGATTTTTAAAGATTTGCGCTCAGACACAGATATCTTATCGTATCTACGTAGTGTGTGACTCGCTTAAGAAATTTAAAAAAATTAAGTCGTCATGTTCGCCAACACGCATTGGGGTAGCGCGGTGGACATCTCTTTAGTCTCAAAACTCTCTCAGAAATGAGAAGAGGCCTGTAGCCAGGAGTGTGACGGGTATACTAACTTTATTTTACTTTTTAACGTGACCATTTTAATCAGGATTTTCAGTGCATTATGTTTGTTTTGAGCTATGTCGGTTACTCTGGTTCTACTGCGGATATCCTCGTTTTTAAGTCTATCACGTGGAGAAACGTATAGTATAGCCCTCTCCATATCTCCAGGCATAAAGGCCAGCAGTGAAGGACCACGTCTCAGATACATAGTTATATCACTGGCAACACGCACTGGTTGTATGATCTAGTTTTGAGGTTTTGAGGTGTTTGACGTGGAGATGTGTCGTAATCTCCAAAAAAAAAAGTGTCAAAGAATTAGTATGCTGAAGTGGCAATGGGCAAGTCATAAGGCTCGAAGAACCGACAACCGATCTGGAGGAAAGGTTCTCGAGTGGCAGCCTCGTACCGGCATGCGAAGTATAGGCCGTTCCCCACTAGATGGAGTGACTACCTGGTAAGACGTGCAGTAAGTCAATGGATGCAGGTGGCTCGGGACCGAGCTTTGTGACATTCCTTGAGGGAGGCGTATGTTCAGCATTGGATTGTATATTTATTTTACCGTGTACTGGCGGTGTAAGAATATCCACTACCCTATATCAACTATTAGGTCTATACCTAGTAGAAAGATTACGAAAGGCAGAGGGAAACTGAACTAGAAGAAGGGCAGCAGCATGTTCCCGATAACAACTTAATATAATACGTAACAAACTGGCAACTATGACAAATATGGGGGATATTGATATAAGACAAATTATACGGAAGGCATATGTTCAGCAGTAGACTGATGGGCTGTGTGGCGGCGCTGTCGTCGCGCCACAAACGAAAAACATATCGTAGCCTAAATCGCGCTAACAAAGTTCCGTAGTTAAAGCAGCATATATAGAATAGCTCCGAACTACCAATCGGAGCGTTGGCCGCTCCCCGGGCAGAACACCTTGCCCGGTGGGAGATCTCCCCTTTTCCTTCCCACCCGCCACAGTGGTGACCAACCGACGTGATATGAACACGCAACCAATAACCTTCGGAAATTACACCTTCAAACCTTCATCATCCTTAAGTACCCCATTCGTTCGCTCCCGAGCAGATATTGTCTGCAGTCTTCACATTCTGCAAGCCATCTAGCTTTACAAAGGTTCATCGCAGCACTGGAATAATAATGCTTCCTGTTCCTTCAAGCTACTCTCTGCGCTACGGTGTTCGGCACGGCTCTGAGCCTTACTGCTCGCCTCTGCTTCACGGCACTCTCGCAGATTACTTGCCTTCTTCTCGACTCACCGCAGACTACAAGGCAATTCCCTGGCACTTGCAAATTTGTTGACATCTAGACTGCACTATGGACCTCCAGTCTGAGCAGGGGGGTGATGTGGCGGCGCTATCGTCGCGCCACAAACGAAAAACATATCGTAGCCTAAATCGTGCTAACAAAGTTCCGTAGTTAAAGCAGCATATATAGAATAGCTCCGAACTACCAATCGGAGCGTTGGTCGCTCCCTGGGCAGAACACCTTGCCCGGTGGGAGATCTCCCCTTTTCCTTCCTACCGCCACAGGCTGTATTGGTCATTTTTGTCCAATAGATTTGTTGGAATAGTGAATATTCAATAGAGCAGTCGGAAGCTATTAACAGTGCATAAAAAATTGTTGCTCCCTTACTGTTTTGAAAGTGTTCGAAATATATTTATAATTTCTTATAAAGAAAAAAAACTTCACAATATATGTAAAAATTGAAAACAGTCAATTCCTTAATTAAAAGAATTCTGATTATTTATAACAAAAAGTTTTTAAGTACATTAAAACTTATAAATCAAAAATACCTCCATACAGTGCTGCTATCCGTATCTTTTATCTCCTTTGTCAGGTGAATGAGCAATGCAGCATTCGCGTTGGTGTACCATTCCACAGCCTCCGTCATTGATGTACCCGGGTTGATGTTCGCTCTGTGAAAACAAGCTCTATGTTAATATAACAAATAATAATAGTAGTAAAATTAAAAATTTTGTAAAATCGACTTTAATATAAATACAATGAGAACATCATCAATGTAGTCGAAGTCAATTAAATACGCATTATTAATGATAACTCTAAACTACTGGTCAGATCTTGATCAAATATATATGGAACCACAAAAGAAGCACCAGCTTTTAAATAAAAAAAGAATCATCAAAATCGGTTCACCTAGAAAAAAGTTCCGAGGTAACCGCACAAAGAATACAGTCGAATGTAGTACCTCCTCCTTTTTTGAAGTCAGTTAAAATAGAAATATATTTATTTTACCATTAAAGTAAGCTATCAGCACATCACCAATCTATTGTTGAATATCTTCAAAAGATTGCCACAAAGCACGGCCCCGGAGTTTCCTACTGTATCTATGGACTACTTTATTTAAAACCCAAGTTGTCGTTCTATCTGCAATATTAATTATAAAATTGAATAGACAAGTAAACTAATAGTTCGTTTGATGGAAAGTAGTTACTGCAGCCCATTCACACCTGCAACCAAGTTTAAACAAAGTGGGCTAGAGATGCGTATTACCACTGAGGACTAAAATGGAATTCCTCTCAGACCGTCAGTATACTGTACTCCTATACAATACCGTCAGACCTTAACGCAGCACTGCACGTACTGCTTCTCGACAGCAGATGTAGATAATAGAGTGGTTCTTACCCAGACTTCCTTACTCTTTACTCTGTGTCCAGACATTACAACTTTAGCTTATAAATACCATCAGTTTCATTTCGCATGTAATATATTTTATTAAAATTGTTATTGCAATTTTTTTCCTTAAAAACCACGTCACACGTGTCAACGTTTTAAATGATATATACATATATATATATATATATATATATATATATATATATATATATATATATATATATATATATATATATATATATATATATAGGAGAAATTTCTCCTTTTCTTAATTGTAATTTTAAGTGTTGATTTATCAATTTGCGGTAAAGGAAAACATCGCGTGGATAAACTTCTTTTAGCTCCTTAGCCCACTCGATATATAATGCACATTGGCTATTATTTTTATTTAAATTTGCAATATGGATGTATTCATCGAGAATGTCTTTCTTAAGACCGAATTACGATCACGGCGGTCAATCTCAACGGATACTATCCATGTGCGCAGGATAGCATCATAGTGCACGAGTGTGTGCTCAAGTACGTGCACTCTCAAGCTTAGGTCCACTCTCAATTCTCTCACTCTCATAGTTCAATAGGACGGTAATTCGACACGATCGGCGATATATTATGCACAGGACCAACGACTTTACTTGATTTTCGTGGCACGTAAGTGAAACCACCACCAACTTCCTGACACCGGGCTGTTATTGAGATTTTTTTTTACAGACAAAATCTATAACTGATATTGGTTCGACCCAGGATTTGAATCCAGAACCATATGAATATCAGTCGCGCAAACACTAACTGCGCTAACACTAGACCAACGAGACAGTCAATAATATATTAAGAATAGGCTTTTGATAAGTTGGTGATGACGTAGCCGAAGATTGTAATTCCGCTTTACTGTTTTCGACTACACCACTTACTATCACATTAATAATAATAATAATTTATTTTATTTTCTCACCACAATACAGAATTATTGTACATAATATTATAGTATAGCCTCAATAATATACTGTGGGAGACTGGTGCCTAAGCTAGGCTTTATGCCTGTATTTCAGGACGCCAGGTCTCCGCCCTATGGTTCTAATTACAATACTTTTATTATGCACTCGTATATGTACCATATTTATAATTTACATAATATCTCCTTTCATTTACTTAGGATTCTACATATATTAACTAGTATTAGTATGTGTGTGTGTGTGTGCGTGTGTGTGTGTGTGTGTGTGTGTGTGTACATTAAATATTAGGCAAGCGCAGGCTTATAATAAGTAAAACAAAATAAAGGTTTAACTAATACATATTAGTTGAGATTATTGGATATCAATAATAAACGTGTTAGTAGCTTAGAACCGTGCTCTGAAACACGGTGTAAGTATTAAGCGTTCATCAGTTGCCTGAATTGAAAGTGTCGCGTAATTTCCACGTGTAATTACTGAGTTCAGTTTGTCCACGGTAAAGTTTGTCGTCCCTCGATCGCGCTTAATGACTGTTTATGGAAGGCATTTTGTGAAGGAAATTCCTCTTAATTAATCATTAATTTGAATTCCTTTAGATTTTTTCTTTCATTTTAATTCTGTATAGAGATTCTTCCTTTAACTTTGTTTGTAATTAATTTTGTGAGTTATTTTAAGTGATCCGTGCCGAATTTGGCCTTTTTGGCGCCTGACGGATCATGATTTAAAAACAAAAACGTGGTAAAGTTCCCTTTATGAGGCAATCTATTGGGAAGGCTTATGTTCAGTAGTGGACTTTATAAGCTGTAATGGATAGATGGAGTGCTAATGCGCCATTTTATAATCCTATACTTGTCGTGTATGAATGTTATATTAACATAATTTTGCTATATTGTTTCTAGGGCAGGCGATGACCTTTACGCTAGCTACACGCGTAACCATCCTTTTTTGTGGTTCTTTATGATTCAAAATCTAACGGTAGTATAGTATCCATACCAAAAAAAAAATTATTTTATGACAATTGTATTTATTATAATTATGTACATATAAAGATGTTATGATTTATATGTGTCCTGCTTCTAAAAAAACACCTTGACAACTGAAAAACAGAAGAAAGAAAACGTGTTTGGCGCATCCCTTAGACCAATTTAAATTTTATTCAATTCAATCTTCATTTTCACTGTCGCTCTCCGATGGCAAACACGTATAGAATTCCGTTACATTAATTAAAATAATTATAAACCTATATCGACAGATTTATCCACGACGTGATCCCGGTCATTTAAATTATTTTCTTCTTTTATCACTGCGTCGACACAGTTTTCCCATTTAGTGGCATCAATTTAATTAAGGCCTTCTTACATTGAGTTATATGTACTACGTACTAGAGAAGCCATTCCAAACAAAAAGTGTGTCCTACTCTATGTCTTCGCGCATGCGCGGGAGTAGTAGTCACGCATGCGCGAAGACTTTAATTTAATATAAAATAAGATATTAATATAAAATAAATATAAGAATTTAATATAAAATATCTTAATTTAGTCTAAACAAACATATTTCTAAATAAAATTTAATAATAATTATTTTGTGGAATTCACAAATCTTCAATTTACGCAATATTTAGTTTGTATGGATTGCACTACAGTTCAGTTGAACATAGTCAATGTTCGGAATGGCTTCTCTAGTACGTAGTACATAATATAACTCAATGCCTTCTTAGAACAGCTTCTTGACATCTGTCATTTTAAAAGTAGTGTTGTTTCAAGTAACATAATATATTAAAACACATATATCTGATAAACAGCTTATTTCGCCATTTCGTTAGTAAAGTATATAATTTGTCATTAATTTGTTTTACTCTTGTAAGTAATTTAGTTTGGAGTCGCTATTTTCAAAATCAATGCCAATGTTTGTTATCTCTGAATGACCGCGCTAACCGTACCCTGTACCAATAAACGTGTTGTTATGCGTTAGCGATAAAGAAATGTATAGAAAGCGACAGGTTTCCTTTTTATCTACGCAAACATAATAGGACGTGTCATTGACTGTTTTTTCGTCTGCCCTAAAAACTATAGTAATAGTTTAGACTATAGTTGCATGTTGCACGAGAATATTCCCGAAGATAAAGGTCAAACATCCATCACTGTGTAGGCCTAAGAATAGATAACGCATAAACTAATTAATGCAAGCGAGACGCAACCTTATGTCTACTTAAACAAAGCCTTTTCTCCTTTGGACATGTTTTTAATCGTGAGTGTTCTAGTGATTTCCCATTAAAAGAGGTGAATGTCTGATTTCAGTTCTGAACATTCTTGGTCAATATTTTATATTTCTCTTTCTACTTACATTATGTTGACTGTATTCTCGCTTGTCACCCTTATTATTTCTATCAGAAATAAAATGTCACATTATATAAACGTTTGTTTGTACATTATAAATGTTATAAACATGAACAGATAATACGAATGGTCATTAAAACTATTAAAGATTTAGGTAATATTTCAAGGTGTGTCATATCGAAAACACCACCCATCTCAAGATTGTTTAATTTTTACGAGTACGCCGTAAGTTTGTATATCGACGATAAAATTGTAATTACTTTTTTATGGACTGTTACTCTCTTGGCTATAATGGAGTAATTTTGAATATGTGTGTATTTATGTATGTTAATCTTTATTCATACTTATTCTGATTTATACCGTGGACCTATTTGTTAAAGATGTGAAAATAACTTTAGCTTTTTGGTAAAGAAGAGTGGGCAAACAAGATTGCGATTTTCGTTGAAGGTCATACAGAGAACCATACATTCTTCCAAAACCCACTATACGGCGTTAATGGGAGATTCAACGCAAAACTAGACACAAGAGTGAACGATGAGCTGAAGGTAAGGAAATTCGGGATAGGGTAACGGAACTCAAGGGGCCAGCAGCTCGCCGATTCCATGGAGAAAGAGGGAATCTTTATGATGAACTCTTTCTTCTAGAAGCGGCCCTACAGAAAAAGGATCTGGTCGAGCCACGACGGTTCGACAAAAAACGATATTGTTTTCATTATGACGACTAGACGGCAACTGTTCAGTGATGTCTCAGTCATTGCGATCGTGAAAACTGTCAGAGATAGTGAGAGGCACGCTGAACCTAAACGTTAAGTTAGAGAGGTCATGTCTAATGAAGTCAACGGTCCGTCCCCCTCGTGTTTTAATCCAAAGCCCCGAAAACTTTCAGATCGAATTACAAAATCTTAAAATAATTTTCAGTGCCTAGAAAACTGCACAACGCAGTGGACGATATGAATGACAAGCTTCTGCAAGACCCGTCGCAGAAAAGCACAAAAAAAGCGGAACCAGGGCTCCAAAGCTTTTGCCAGTGATGTGTCTGCCAGAAAGAGCCAACTGTTGATACTGAAGACTAAATGTGGCAGCATTGTTTCCGGGACAACTGAGATTTTGAGTGAGATTGAGAGGTTCTACGGGCACTACACGACATCGTTGGAACCACAGTCCACACGCATGTGTGGCAACAATCCAAGAGCAAGTTTTATCCCACATTATTCCGATGATATCCCGCACGTCACTCTGGGCGTGATTAGAAAGACTTTCCAGAACCATAAAAACGGCAAGACCCCGGGGAGGATGAAATTACAGCAGAGCTTCTGAAAGCGGGTTGGAAAATCGGTATTTAAAATCATTCAGAAGCTCTTTAAATCCGTCCTTTATTGTGGCAATACTCCCGAAGTATTTAGACAACACCCTGTTGAAGAACTACAGACCGACTTCCCTTCTGAGTCGCGTCTACCTGTCGTACTCGAGAATCTTCTCGCAGTAGATTCGACCACTTCCAGCCTCCCGAACCACAGACCACATATATAACATTTGGGAAATTGTACAGGAGACCGAAGAGTACAATCTGCCACTTTGATTTGCGTATTTTAACTAGGAGAAAGCCTTTGATTCCGTCGAAATTTAAGCGGTGCTGCAGTCCCTTCAGCGGTGCCAAGTTGACTGTTAGTATATCTAAGGGCTGAAATAATTGCCCAGTTGGGCTACGATGGCTATTCAAGTAAGTGAACAGAGTACGAAACCTATCCATCCACAGAGAGGTGTAAGAAAAGGTGACGTTATATCCCCGGAACTCTTCACCGCTGCATTGGAAGATGTTTTCAAGCTATTGGACTGGAAAGGATACGGTAGTACATCAATGGCGAATACACCACCCATCTTTGAGTTGTCGATGATATAATCCTTATGGCAGCATCGCTGGAGTACCTAAGTACTTTGCTCAATGACTTCAATAATACCTCGCAACGAACAGTTTTTAAAATGAACATGGAGAAAACAAAGATCATGTATAATATTCATGTTACAAAGCTACAAATCGACTGATTCAACTCGGCTCAGCTCCCGAAAGCTGGGAGATTACGACACATCTTCTCGTCAGGTATACCCCAAAACTTGAAAGCAAGATTGTACAATCAGTGCGTGTTGTCAGTGATAACATATGGATCTGAGACGTTTTCCTTCACTGCTGGCCGTATATGGAAGCTCAAGGTCGCTCAGAGAGCTATGCTCGGAGTTTCTCTGCGTGATAAACTTAGAAATGAGGATACCCGCAGTAGAACAAGAGTAATTGACATAGAGCCTAACGGGTATGTAAGCTGAAGTGGCAATTGGCTGGTCATAATATAGCTCGAAGAACCTAACGGGTGATTCAAGTAGAGATACTTTTTTCAATAGGCTTTTTTGACAGATCATGTGTGAGTCGTGTCATGCCGTCATGTTATTTTTATTTAGTATTGTTTGGCATTTCATAATGGAAAGACTTACGCCTGAACAACGTTTACAAATCGTTCAACTTTATTACGAAAATTCACGTTCTGTGAGGAATGTGTTTCGTGCACTTCGCGCACATATGGTCAACATAATCGGCCTACTGAGCGTACTGTTCGCAACACCATTACCCATTTTGAGACCCAGCATTCATTATTGAATAATATTCGACCGAATAGACCACGTCCAGCACGCTGTGAAGAAAATATAGCGGCCGTAGCTGAGAGTGTACACGAAGACCGTGGAGAATCAATTCGGCGTCGTTCGCAGCAACTCGGACTGAGGTATGAAACGACTTGGCGCATTTTACGTCGAGATCTTAAATGAAAAGCATACATAATACAGCTTATGCATCAACTGAAGCCGCTCGACCTTCCCAAGCGACATCGCTTCGTTCTATGGGCTCTTAAAAAGTTCTAAGAAGATCCGACGTTTTCGAGGCAAATTTATTTAAAAATGATGCCAGTGCGAACGTAACCGTCAATGGTGACCGTTATCGTGCCATGATAACCGACTATTGATCGATGCCTGAAATTGAAGATTGTGATCTCGTTGCCATTTGGTTTCAGCAAGACGGCGCCACTTCCCACACATCGCATCAATCAATGGATTTATTGAGAGAACATTTCGGTGAGCACATAATTTCACGTTTTGGGCCGGTCGATTGGCCGCCAAGATCGTGTGAAATCACACCGTTAGACTTTTTCCTGTTGGGATATGTAAAGTCTAAAGCTTATGCGGACAAACTCGCTTTGATTCAGGCCTTGGAGGAAAACATCACGCGTGTCATTCGCCAGTTACCAGTCGAAACGCTCGAACGAGTCATCGAAAATTGGACTTAACGGATGGAACATCTGCGACGTAGAAACGGCGAACATTTGATAGACATAATCTTCAAAAAATAAATGCCAAAGAATGTGTTTTCAAATGATAATAAATATTCTCCATTAAATTTGAATTTCCTGTGTTTTTCTTTAAAAAAGTAGGAAACCTCGAAATAGATCACGCCTTATAACCGATGGGAATGCAAGGTTCTCGAGTGGCAACCTCGTACCAGAAGACGAAGTGTGGGGTGGCCCCCATTAGATGGAGTGACGACCTGAGTAAGATATGCAGGAATTCAATGGATGCAGGTGGCTCAACACCGTGATTTTTGGCATTCCTTGGGCCTATGTTCAGCGGTGGACCTAGTAGTCTGTGTGACTACATAATATGTAATGTTGATGATAATGATGATTCTGAATATCACGCTTCTACGTCCAGTGGTTTAGGCTGTGGGTCTAAATGCAATATGTTTTCATACACAATTTTCACCCATGTTATAAACCTTTTAGCTTTAACTTCAAGAGCGACTTTTGGAAAAAAATAAAATGGATATTTTATAATTTTAAACCATGATTGTTTCAACCAGTTTTGAAATAAAAAAAAACAATAAATTGTCAACGAATCTTCATAAAAATATAAACACCAACATAAAAGAGCAATGGCAGACTTTCATACATAAAATTAGTTGAGAAGAAATGGTAGCGTCTATATACCAAAAATATCTTAAAATGTTAAGCATCAGTCCCTTAATAACTCTGTCAAAGAATTTTGTACTGAGAAGGCGTCAAAAAAAAGATATTTACATTTGAACATTTTTAGGTTATGTCCTATATCACTTGGAAAAAGTCATTCTTCCTGTGGTTGTTTGATGTTAGCTTAATACATAACACATGATTGAGAGTTTTTAGATTATTGTATCTCTATTATATATTTGCATACTATAAATGTATATTTCTGGCTTGGCTCCAGGGTTTTTGTACCATAGTGACATTCTCAGAAGGGCTAGAACCCAGAGCCGTAAAGCCAGTAAAAAAAAACAGTGACATTTTATTTTAGCTAGTGTTGGCATAACATTAAATGGAATTGTTACATAGTACTATGATTGAGATAATGTATTATTGTAGGAAATTCTTTGTAAGAGACTTATTCTCAGCCATATTACTTTTATTTTTGTTATTACTGATAGTACAGTTATTACGAATAATAACATAATATAAAAATATTTTGTGTGTTGTGTTGGTAGTGTTTCAAAGTGTCTACGAAAATAGTAGGAATATACTAAATGGCAACATTTGAATAGAGTAAAATGATTTCAGTCATTTGATATTCCCAAAAATGTTTGTTTTTTTCTGTGGCTTTAATTAAAATACATTTTTATTTGAAAAATCATAGAAAAATAATAAAACTCATTTTATATATAACTTATTTCTAGACGCTATAATTTTTGTCAACTATTTTTCTGCCATTGCTCTTTGTTTTGAAAAATGACGAAATTGTATTCATTTATTTTATTTACAGAGTACTTTCAGCAAGTATCGAGTCAATCTCCCCGTAAAATAAAAATAAAACCGGCAAAGTGCGAATCGGACTCGCGCACCGAGGGTTCCGAATAAATCTGTAGGTATATAAGTTTAAAATTATTAAAAACATTTTTATCATATGATGTAACTAAAAATTTATGCTTTTCGCAATTTTTCCTTTATCTGTGCTATAAAACGTTGCTTCGTACCAAATTTCAAGATTCTGAGTTCACGGGAAGTACCCTGTAGGTTTTGATTCCCTTGCGAATGTCGAAAATTTACGGCATAAACGGCTGTAACTTTTGATTGCGTTGGCTTAGAAGTTTGATTTTTTCACAGCTCTAAGGGACAGTAGACATGAGTATTTGATATGAATTTCAGCTTGATACCTCCTCGCCTTCCTGAGAAAAAGGGTCTTGACAGACAGACAGACAGACATACGGACAACAAAGTGATCCTATAAGGGTTCCGTTTTTTCCTTTTGAGGTACGGAACCCTAAAAATCACTTTTAAAAAACCACAAACATGTAAAACCCTATTTCAACCTCTTAGGGGTTTAATTTTCATAAATCTTTTCTTAGTTCAAAATTTAATTTTTTACGTCAAGCGGTCTAGGCTGTGCGTTGCGCTAGATGAGTGAATAACTCAGGACATCCTCTTTTATATACAATAAAAATATATTATTTATACTTGTGTTTGTTGTCACTTGGTCTAATTCATTTTTGTGATTTGGATAAACACTTGAACTAGTTTCACAATATTTAACCTTTTCACCGTCCCGTGAGTCATATATTAACTTGTCCATAGTGCATAGTCCTGATGATAAGTTGACGATTTGGCTGATATACATATACATCTATCCTCGATTAGGAATCAAAATGCAGATTAGCTTTCAATCTTGAGAACTAAGATGGAATGCCGCATTTCCAGTATATTGGGTCTCCAATGCTCCACACTCACCATACGAATTACATCAGCATTATACTGCTATTTTACGCTGATCCTTCCTCGGTTGATCTGATTCGTTCGTGCTACAACTATAATATAGCTCCAACGTGGCTCTACCACGTATTATAAATTACTCCTACCATGTGATTTTTCCTGTAGCATAGAGAAGATTTGTATCGTTTAGCCAATGCGCTATTTGCCGATAGCTATATGGGGTCGCTCGTCTTATTTAAAATTCAAGGCGTGTGTTCAATCTCCGCCTGTCTCGAATCTACAGGGCATATAATATGATATACTGAATTTAAGGCTAAATGCGTTTATTATATCACATTACGTGAACATGACAAAGAAAGGTTATCACACAACAATACGCATTGTCTGTGAGCGATGTTTGAGATATTCTTATTTTCTCATAACAATCCATTATCATTATTTTTCTTAAACATAAATATATCATTTGTGTTGCTACTGGGAGAATAGAAAATTATTAAATTAGCAAATTTATGTTGCTGAAGTGAAGGCAGAGTCGGGAAGGGACGCCCGAGACGAAGGTTTGTCGACCAAATTGGCAATATATTGAAAATGAGCCAGGTCGGTTAAAGGTACTCCAGCGTGTATACGTAGATATATGAATGTAAAGGAGGCGAGAGATGTGTGTCAGGATCGTGTCAAATGGAAGTCTGCAGTCTCTGCCTACCCCTCTGTGTGACAGGCGTGAGTGTTTATGTATGTATGTATCTTTTGTTTTGCTACTTACTATGCATTGGTAATTATATGAAATTTTTAAAGTACGAACATTTGTAATAAAACGGAAGTTTTTTTTTATAGAATAAGGGTGACAAACGAGCACACAGTTCATCTGATGGTTAGAGGTTGCTGTGGCTTATAGGCACCTACATCTATCTTTAATTAAGAATCGAAATGCAGATGCGTTTGGTGACAAATGAAATTACAATCCACCTGACCTGAATACTGTGTCTCTTTAGCCTTTAGACAGGATTTTCCTGATAAGGGACGGTGGTCTATAAAACGTTGGGAGCCCTTGCTATAAACTATTTAAAATAATAACTAAAGCAATGTAAAGTAGCCTTATCACTCTTTTGTAACATTGTCTAATTACATTGATAGCAGACAGAATAGCCATAGAGTGTATTTACATAACTGTTGCATCACAATCTCTGTATTGGGTCACCGGGAGTTCTGAAAACTATTCAAGCGCCGCAAATTCTCTACTGCATTCAATTTTACTGCAATGCGGATGTGTTATATTATTTAAAAAGTTTATTTTATTTATTGGGTCATTTTATTTGGTTAGCTTAGCATTAGTGAGCATTATACTTCAAAAGAAGCGGGTTGTAGTCATATCACGATTAAACCAGCATTTATTATTAAAGCATTTTCTTTTTATTAATTACAATATATATTTAATACATAAAAAATAATGTTTGTTTGTTCATATTTTATGCGCTGCCATACCGTTCATCACATTGCAACTTGTCAACTTATTGCTCGCACTTGGGCGAAGGTTATGGGTATAGTACAGTTAAGTTAGAGTAGGTGGTGAGCGTATCGTACCGACTAAAACGTCAATTGTAATGAAAACACTACAATGAAATTAATTAAATTAACAAACACACTTTATTAATTACCAAATGCAGAGTAAACACACACTTTTTGTAGTAGTCTTGATTTTAATCTTGATTAGTCTTGATTTAATCTTGATTTAAATAAATTTAAGAGTTTTTATTGCCGTTTTAATAATAATACCTACCCGCAATTCAAACATGATCCTCCGAGCGGAAATCTGGCACTATACACGAGCTACTCGTGAGTCACAAGAGCTAAGTCATGTCACTTTACCGTTTTATGCGACGCTACGCGGTTTTTCAATTTTTATTATACAAATCTGCTACGTTGAAAGAAAACTGATATGCAGTGTAGAAATGTAAAACAAAATTTTGTTCTAAATGAGATGTTTTAAAATATATGGAGACTGGGCCAGGTCTTTATATCATACATTAAAGAATAGTATTACATTTCTTTATTAGGGCTTTGTTTGCTGGTGGCAAACAAGATTTTACACTTAGAATAACTATACACAACAAAAATATTTTTTTTTTTTTTTTTTATTATAGGAGAGGGGGCAAACGAGCATGCGGCTCACCTGATGGTAAGTGACTACCGCCGCCCATGAACAACCGCAACACCAGGGGAATTGCAGATGCGTTGCCGGCCTTTTAAAAAGGAGTAGGCTCTTTTCTTGAAGGTCCCTAAGTCATATCGGTCCGGAAAAATCGCTGATGGTAATCGATTCCACAAGGAAGTCGTGCGAGGAAGAAAACATCTTCTAAATCGCACAGTGGTGGACCGCCAATCATCCAGATGGTGTGGATGGTATCGGGAGTTCTGCCGCGATGTGCGTTCATGAAATTTGGCGGCTGGGATTAATCCGAACAATTCCTCAGAGCACTCCCCATGGTAGATGCGAAAGAAAATGCAAAGAGATGCAACATCTCTTCGCAGTGCCAATGAATCGAGCCGATCGGAAAGGGCTCGGTCGTCGACGATTCGAGCCGCTCTGCGCTGGATGCGGTCAAGTGGAAGGAGCTGGCACTGGGGAGCCCCTGCCCAGAGATGGGAACAGTATTCCATGTGAGGCCGAACCTGCGCCTTGTAAAGTTGCAGGCGGTGTGCCGGCATGAAATACTGTCCCGCTCTGCTGAGCACGCCAAGCTTTTTAGAGGCCAATTTGGCCTTCTCTTCCAAGTGACCACGAAACTGCACGTCACTCGATATGTCGACTCCGAGGATACCGATACTGGCTGAGGCAAGAAGGGGAGTGCCTTGAAACTGAGGAGATACGACAAAGGGGTTCTTTTTAGCGGTAAACGCGCAAACTTGTGTCTTCTGAGGATTAAACTGGACTAGATTTAGTCGCCCCCAATCCGAGACTTTGTCCAGCAAAGACTTGACTTCAGACACAAGTTTGTTCCGGTACTCGGCGACGTTTTCCCGAGAAATATTGGCCCGGCCGGTGTATAGAGCATCACCAGTGCTGTCATAGAAAATAGATAATATTATGTCATTTGGTTGATGATCAATGACGTTTGATATACGATGTAATGTAATTCGTGATTATCATCATTACTGCCACTCACAAATACGCTTCTAAACATATGCTACCCCAAAAAACTATAATCAAAATTTTTCAAAACTGGTCAAATAATTAAAATTACTAAAACGAACAAAACCACGACACTGTGTTATCTAGAATTTTAGCACTCGTAGAATGACTCAAGCGGAATCTCCCGCGCACGGCGCCTACAGTGAACTTTATACTGCACAAACGAGTGCGTGTTTTTCAATATACCCTCAATTCGACATATATATGTGCCATTTTGTTCGATAACTTAAAGTCTTCAAGGTAGTGACATAATCCCGTAGTTGTAGCAATCTTGGGATTTTTGATCAAAAAATGCGACAAGTAGTTTTGACAGTCCTTACTTGATGTTAACCTAACACTACCCAAAGAATTCTGAAGAGACAGAAACAGGTGAAAATCTGAGGGTGATTGTCGGTTGAAAGCAAGGTCAGGACAATATGGTGGATGCATTAATACTTCCCAAACAAGCTCTCTCAATTTTCACTTAGTGGCCAAATATGTGTATGGTCTGGCGTTATCATGGTGAAAGACCACTCGTTTTCTGTTGATAAATTCCGGTCGTTTTGTGTCAATTTCTTGCTTGAGTCTCATTAGTTGCTGGCATTAGAAATCCAAATCGATGGTTTTGTCCGGCGGTAAAAGCTTATAATACAAGTGTTGGCAACCAACATCGGCCGCCCCTCTTCGTGCACAACGGAAGAGAAGTGGAAAGGGAAATGTGAAGTGGAAAGGGAAATGTATATATTAGGGTGCATCATGATTCTTGGGGATTCTGTTTTGAGAACACGCGTCGAATTAGTCAAAGTGTAATTAAGTATCGTGATTACAAAAACTGTAATATTGAGTGTTCTGTATAAATATTAATTGAATACGTATATTGTGTTATAAGTGCATATTTCTTTATAATAAATTATTTCATTGTGTTAACATCAGAAGTGGGATACAATCCCTGTTATCGTCCACATAAATAATCTTCGAATAGTGTGATAGTTATTAACTTTGTGAAAGACTTCGCGTTGATGTCTTTGTTTTTATTAAATGTCAGAGATGAAATTTGCTGTACTATTTACGGCATTGACATACAATTAAAGTGTAGAGTAAAAGTTTAAAGTGAAATGTTTTAAGCCAAAAGATAAATCTTTTTGTTCAATTAACATTCAATTGATAATAAGGTACCCGCAAGTTCGCAATTATCCCTTTACGTAAAAATGTCAAAAAAAATGTTGGAGGTATTTTAAGATGAGTTATAGTTTAGCATTCAGTGGAAATTTAACATGCTCGAGTTATAATTTGATATGTGGTGTAATTTACATGGACTAATTTTAAAGTTCAACATATTTAAACGATGAACAAAAAAAAATGCTTAACTTTAACGTGCGATGAATTAAAAACACTAAGTAGTATTTTTGTATTCTAATGTGTTGACAAGTGTTACAGTTTAATTCAAGTGTTGTGTTCGACAAAATTGGGATCTAATGTTGAGGGTATAGTGGAAGGCGTGGTGCTGTGGCGCCCGCTCTTGAGTGGAAGTATGCTATGGGCTTATGACGCCACAGGCACATTATTTGCCGCTGCTAGCGATCACCATTTGATACACGAGGAAAGCAAATTCATCCTAAGCACTGTCTTAAAAATATTTTGTAAGAATAAATGCTTAACTTTTAATTAGTTGCGGAAAAACAAAGGATAACTGACGAAATCGAAGTAAATAAAAATTAGTTTACATTGAAGAGATAATTTAACGATACATGAGGATCGTACCATACCAGAGGTTGTCGTGTAGCCGCCGCTCAGTATATGGTGTCCTAGAAAAGCGAATGGTGTCCCAAGAGTAGTGCTGCATTTCTTGAAATCAAGTTCTGACGGAGACTTTTTAATGTTTTCTTTTATGTGTTACAGTAGCACGTGTGATGTGATTACATGTACGCGAGTGTAAGGCGAGTGTGGGCCTTGCTGGTCGGTATGGACTACCGGGTCCAGCTGTATCATGGCCTGGTTTCGGCAGACGCGTATGCTGCACGCGCGGTGGGCGCCGTGCCGAAGCACGCGTACGCTATACATGACGGTGCCTCCCAAGTCGTATACTATGTGTGCGCGGAAGTGTTATACTCTGTATGCGCGGAAGTCGTATTCTCTGAACATGCAGCAGGCTTTATCCGGGCAGGCGCTGTCCTGGTTCACGTTGTTAACGCGATTCACGTGGTTAACGTAGGATCTCGCAAGTTTAAGTAAGAGTATGTGTGAGATACTTCGTATGGAGATGTATGCTTAAATGTGAAAGCGAATTGCTTTATTATAGTCCACGGTATGAGAGCGTATGTCTGTTTGAGGGCCCTCGTATGAGTGATGGATGAGAGGATAGGCAACTGTGTATCCTGCCTGCTAATTAACAAGTTATTTTTCACGTAGATCACGATGATTGCAACGCAATAAACGCATAAAATATAAAAGGCGTAGGCGATCGCGTTCTTTGAGCTTAAAGAAATTTAATAGTCAGGACAGGCCGAAGCAAATATGCATATTTAAAAAAAAAAACTATGAACTTTTAGGTGGTAAGGTATAAGGAAATACATCACAAAGTCTATGTTAAGTAGTACCGAAAAAGTGTATATGGCAAAATTTTTGATTGCATTTTACTGAGTGCGCAAGTCAGTACAAAATATTGGTAAAACACATAAAAAGGTAAACAAAACCGAGATAAGCATAGTTTAAATAAGCTTGTTACGTTTAAGTAAAACGAAATATCTTATTAAACACAACTGGAATGAACTTGGTACTTTTAAGTGAGACTAAATGTCCTTTAAATGCAAGTGATTCCAGGAGGAAGACGAACCTGGGCTCTTAAGTGTGACAAGTTCCTTTAAGTGCGGGTGGTCTTAAAAGTGCCGTCGAGTTTTGTAGAACTAAAAATGTGTAACCTGATTGTAACATCTGACTATAAACTTGCGTCATGATCAGTTTATACAACGTGTCCCAAAATTCAACGATAAGCCAACACCGGAGGATAGACCTGCCCCGGACTAATCGGGTAAAAAAAGAAAAAAAAATATATCCCATTATATTTTAAGTTATATAAAAAAAATGAAATTCTTCAGAAATTGAGACCGTTTATGATATTTTTCACTACCATGACCACAATTTTTTAAATATTTTTTTCTTTTTTTTTTATAGGCAACCTGAATAGTACTGCTATCTACCACAATTCTTAAAAACTCCAGAATAACTCTTGTTTTATCACGAAAATTAATGAAACTTATTTTATTCCCTAAATTTTTTGAAGACTTTTACTTTTAACCAAATTTAACTTATCGTGGTGTAAAAAAAAAGTATGAACACTAGTATGGCAAGTTTTTTTAAAAATTGACGCAACTAACCAATATTCCAAAATGGTATAATACTCTAGGAAAACAAGTTATAAAAAAATATGGGCCTATTATTTCTTAACAGGGGCCAAATTCCTTAAATTGTAATTGTCAGTAATCACTTTTACTACATGCCCAAAATGGGTTCCTGTTACAATTTCTAGGAATTCGAATGGGGCATTAATACCTTAGATGTTAGAGAGAGATAGATAGATAGAGATATTTACGTTAAAAAGAGACAACAACAGGGCAGGTAGAGAAGCTGTTATTATTCTCAGCAAGTCGGTTCAGTACGCTCTGCTCCTTTGTTTACTGCGCACCGTACCCAATTCAACTTACGTGGCCCTCGTACATACTATCGACTTTTGGCTTGGCTTTTTGGACTGGAATCGACCTGCAAACTTAACTGACCTGGCATTATTTGGACTGGAAGTGATCTGCAAACTGAACTGACCTGGCATTATCTTGGACTACGATTGTGTGTTTTGTGATTTAGAGTTCTGGCGCATTTTGGACTGTTTGGCGTTTAACATGCCGCAACCGTACACACCACAGGAATACGCTAATATGCATTTAATCTATGGAGAATGCCGATGTAATGCTAACGCTGCTAGCAGACTGTATCCAGAAAGATACCCAAATGCTCAAAGATATCCTGATTATCGAGTGTTTATTAATGTGCATCAAGCGTTTTCGGAGGGTCGTATGCCATCCAATAGGAGCAGCGCTGGAAGACCTAGATTGGATCGTGATGAAGAAGTTCTCAAGGAGATAGAAAATGACTCGACTACTTCGGTACGTGCCATAGAAGAAGCTACAGGAATCCCGAAAAGTTCTGCACATCGAATATTAAAACGTCACAAGCTTCACCCATATCACTACAGGCGTGTGCAGACGTTATTACCGCGGGACTATCCGCTACGGGTCACATTTTGCCGTGTAATGCTGCAAAGGCACAGTGAAGATCCCCACTTCCTAGACAAAATTCTATGGTCGGATGAAACAACGTGCAAGAAAGATGGGTATTTAAATCTTCACAATCTACATAGTTGGAGTAATGAAAATCCACACTTGATGAGACAAGACAAATCCCAATATCAATTCAAGGTTAACCTATGGACCGGCATATTAAATGGAAAAGTAATTGGGCCCTTTGAGTTACAAGGAAACTTAGATGGCAATAGTTATTTAAACTTTTTACAAAATGACTTGCAAGAATTGTTAAACGACGTGCCCTTAAGTGATCTTCAAAACATGTGGTTCCAAAATGATGGTTGGCCAGCACATTATGCCCGTCCTGTGCGAGAATATTTAAATCAAGAGTATCCAGGGCGTTGGATCGGGCGACTTGGTCCTATCTTATGGCCACCCCGTTCACCCGATTTGAACCCCCTGGACTTCTTCTATTGGGGTTGTCTTAAAAACAGGGTCTACTCAAAACCCATTGTGACATTGGACGAGCTTCGTCGAAATATCACTCAGGCTGCTGATTACATTAATAGCAGAAGATATGCAAGACAAATAAAACGATCATTTTTAAGGCGATGTCGTGCATGTATTAATGCTGGTGGCAAACAGTTCGAACATTTGCTATAATGTTAATAACTTAATAAATTATACGTGAAACTGTTTGTACCATTTGTTTTGAAATATTAAACATTTTTCAAGAAATAATACTTTTATTACACCCGACCGTCATTTGGCCCCTGTTAAGAAATAATAGGCCCATATTTTTTTATAACTTGTTTTCCTAGAGTATTATACCATTTTGGAATATTGGTTAGTTGCGTCAATTTTTAAAAAAACTTGCCATACTAGTGTTCATACTTTTTTTTTACACCACGATAAGTTAAATTTGGTTAAAAGTAAAAGTCTTCAAAAAATTTAGGGAATAAAATAAGTTTCATTAATTTTCGTGATAAAACAAGAGTTATTCTGGAGTTTTTAAGAATTGTGGTAGATAGCAGTACTATTCAGGTTGCCTATAAAAAAAAAGAAAAAAATATTTAAAAAATTGTGGTCATGGTAGTGAAAAATATCATAAACGGTCTCAATTTCTGAAGAATTTCATTTTTTTTATATAACTTAAAATATAATTGGGATATATTTTTTTTTTCTTTTTTTACCCGATTAGTCCGGGGCAGGTCTATCCTCCGGTGTTGGCTTATCGTTGAATTTTGGGACACGTTGTATATATGAAAGTAGTTTCTAATCAATTTATGTCTTCGCAGTATTTTAAACGGACTCGTGGGGTTCCTGAGGCAGGAACCATGCAGGATGGCAGTGTTGGCAACCAACATCGGCCGCCCCTCTTCGTGCACAACGGAAGGGAAGTGGAAAGGGAAATGTGAAGTGGAAAGGGAAATGTATAAATTAGGGTGCATCATGATTCTTGGGGATTCTGTTTTGAGAACACGCGTCGAATTAGTCAACGTGTAATTAAGTATCGTGATTACAAAAACTGTAATATTGAGTGTTCTGTATAAATATTAATTGAATACATATATTGTGTTATAAGTGCATATTTCTTTATAATAAATTATTTCATTGTGTTAACATCAGAAGTGGGATACAATCCCTGTTATCGTCCACATAAATAATCTTCGAATAGTGTGATAGTTATTAACTTTGTGAAAGACTTCGCGTTGATGTCTTTGTTTTTATTAAATGTCAGAGATGAAATTTGCTGTACTATTTACGGCATTGACATACAATTAAAGTGTAGAGTAAAAGTTTAAAGTGAAATGTTTTAAGCCAAAAGATAAATCTTTTTGTTCAATTAACATTCAATTGATAATAAGGTACCCGCAAGTTCGCAATTATCCCTTTACGTAAAAATGTCAAAAAAAATGTTGGAGGTATTTTAAGATGAGTTATAGTTTAGCATTCAGTGGAAATTTAACATGCTCGAGTTATAATTTGATATGTGGTGTAATTTACATGGACTAATTTTAAAGTTCAACATATTTAAACGATGAACAAAAAAAAATGCTTAACTTTAACGTGCGATGAATTAAAAACACTAAGTAGTATTTTTGTATTCTAATGTGTTGACAAGTGTTACAGTTTAATTCAAGTGTTGTGTTCGACAAAATTGGGATCTAATGTTGAGGGTATAGTGGAAGGCGTGGTGCTGTGGCGCCCGCTCTTGAGTGGAAGTATGCTATGGGCTTATGACGCCACAGGCACATTATTTGCCGCTGCTAGCGATCACCATTTGATACACGAGGAAAGCAAATTCATCCTAAGCACTGTCTTAAAAATATTTTGTAAGAATAAATGCTTAACTTTTAATTAGTTGCGGAAAAACAAAGGATAACTGACGAAATCGAAGTAAATAAAAATTAGTTTACATTGAAGAGATAATTTAACGATACATGAGGATCGTACCATACCAGAGGTTGTCGTGTAGCCGCCGCTCAGTATATGGTGTCCTAGAAAAGCGAATGGTGTCCCAAGAGTAGTGCTGCATTTCTTGAAATCAAGTTCTGACGGAGACTTTTTAATGTTTTCTTTTATGTGTTACAGTAGCACGTGTGATGTGATTACATGTACGCGAGTGTAAGGCGAGTGTGGGCCTTGCTGGTCGGTATGGACTACCGGGTCCAGCTGTATCATGGCCTGGTTTCGGCAGACGCGTATGCTGCACGCGCGGTGGGCGCCGTGCCGAAGCACGCGTATGCTATACATGACGGTGCCTCCCAAGTCGTATACTATGTGTGCGCGGAAGTGTTATACTCTGTATACGCGGAAGTCGTATTCTCTGAACATGCAGCAGGCTTTATCCGGGCAGGCGCTGTCCTGGTTCACGTTGTTAACGCGATTCACGTGGTTAACGTAGGATCTCGCAAGTTTAAGTAAGAGTATGTGTGAGATACTTCGTATGGAGATGTATGCTTAAATGTGAAAGCGAAGTGCTTTATTATAGTCCACGGTATGAGAGCGTATGTCTGTTTGAGTGCCCTCGTATGAGTGATGGATGAGAGGATAGGCAACTGTGTATCCTGCCTGCTAATTAACAAGTTGTTTTTCACGTAGATCACGATGATTGCAACGCAATAAACGCACAAAATATAAAAGGCGTAGGCGATCGCGTTCTTTGAGCTTAAAGAAATTTAATAGTCAGGACAGGCCGAAGCAAATAAACATATTTAAAAAAAAATTTTGAACTTTTAGGTGGTAAGGTATAAGGAAATACATCACAAAGTCTATGTTAAGTAGTACCGAAAAAGTGTATATGGCAAAATTTTTGATTGCATTTTACTGAGTGCGCAAGTCAGTACAAAATATTGGCAAAACACATAAAAAGTTAAACAAAACCGAGATAAGCATAGTTTAAATAAGCTTGTTACGTTTAAGTAAAACGAAATATCTTATTAAACGCAACTGGAATGAACTTGGTACTTTTAAGTGAGACTAAATGTCCTTTAAATGCAAGTGATTCCAGGAGGAAGACGAACCTGGTCTCTTAAGTGTGACAAGTTCCTTTAAGTGCGGGTGGTCTTAAAAGTGCCGTCGAGTTTTGTAGAACTAAAAATGTGTAACCTGATTGTAACATCTGACTATAAACTTGCGTCATGATCAGTTTATATATATGAAAGTAGTTTCTAATCAATTTATGTCTTCGCAGTATTTTAAACGGACTCGTGGGGTTCCTGAGGCAGGAACCATGCAGGATGGCAGTGTTGGCAACCAACATCGGCCGCCCCTCTTCGTGCACAACGGAAGGGAAGTGGAAAGGGAAATGTGAAGTGGAAAGGGAAATGTATAAATTAGGGTGCATCATGATTCTTGGGGATTCTGTTTTGAGAACACGCGTCGAATTAGTCAAAGTGTAATTAAGTATCTTGATTACAAAAACTGTAATATTGAGTGTTCTGTATAAATATTAATTGAATACATATATTGTGTTATAAGTGCATATTTCTTTATAATAAATTATTTCATTGTGTTAACACAAGATACCCTTCCAATCCAACCATACACACAGCATCGCCTTATTGGGTGTTAATTCGGGTTTCGCTACAGTCCGTGCAGTTTGACTACCCTTTGGTCAAAGGGTAGTCAAAGTGATTAGTGATCCATTTTTTATCATCATATCGTAATAAATCTTTTCAAAAATCGTTCGATTTCAGAGTACACGATTCATTAGGTTTCTTTCACTGAGCTCGTGTGGTACCCACATATCGAGCTTATGTGTACAACCAGACTTTTTCAAATGGATTAAAACTGTTTTGTGGTTAATCCTCAATTCCTCGGTTATGTCGTTATTACTAATATGTCAATCTTGCTCTACTTTTTCAAGAATGGTATCGACTTTATCCGTATGAGGTTGACCAGAGAGAGCTGCATCTTTGACATCAAAATTTCCGGAATAAAAACGCTTGAACCAACTTTGTGCTACTTTTACTAACACTGCATTAGGTCGATAAAAGTCACAAATTTTTTTCACAGCTTGAGTCGCAATTTTTCCTTTTTCTACCGACTTCAAAAAGGAAGCGGTACTCAATACTACTGTATGTTTTTTTTATATGTGTTACCTCATAAATTTATTCTGGGTGAATGATTTCGATGATTATTATTTTATTTTATTTATTATATTATTATAAGCTGGTACTTCTTTTGTGGACCACATATTAAGATTAAGATCTGACCAAAAGTTTTTGGGCTATTCTTAACAATTTATATTGATGTCGGTTGTACAAAATTTTTAATTTTTACTTATTGTAATAAAACTTCAGATTGTATCGAATTTCTTCGTTAGATTTACTCATTTTGGCGGACAGATAAACAATTGAAAAATGGCGGGAATATGTCTTTTTCTTTTTATTTCTCTTTTTCTTAATGTCCTATATGTATTGATATTAAAACCAGCCAGATACAAATAGTACAACCAAAGAGATTTTTCTTAAATTAATACAAACAAAATACGAAGAAACTTTTTCCCCGACCTATTACATTATCATACCTTCTGTATATTTTACTAGTTCGTTTCAGTGGTAGAGCCAGGCTGCAGCTATATTATGGTTGTAGCACCAATGGATCGGCGTAACCGGGGTAGAACAAGGCTCTCACAGAATGGCCAACGTAAAATAGCAGCTTAATGCTGTTGTGTTTCGTATGATAAGTGTAGAAAACCGGATACCCTTTTTACTTGAAACGAGGTATCCCATCTTAGTCCTCAGCGGTGACCACGCATCTGCATCTTAAATTTTAATCCAGGATAAATGTATATGTTTATGGACTACAGCATCTTCTTACCATGATATGGAAGGTGTGTTGGCTTGTCACCCTTATTCTATAAAAAAATCGACACTACATCCCATATTAAAATGTAATCTTTATCCAAAAATTCCAGCAACCTTACGATGAGATTCACTAAGCGTAGAAAATTCAGCGCAGAACGAACAAAAATAATAATTGTAAGCTGAACGTAGCAACTACGATGTCAGACTTAGTCACCCGTGAATAATACTACCGCAAAGCACTAGAAATATTAAGAGTTTAGAGTAATTACATTACAAAGATGCTGTAGTCCATCAACATATACATTTATCCTCGATAACCGCGGTAACCATCACCTCAGCTAACCTCAGCTAACCTCAGGGGTAACCACGCTACCGCTAAGGACTAAGATGGAATACCTCGTTTCCAGTAAATACGGTCTCCGGTTCTCTACACTCACCATACGAAACACAGCAAATTAAGCTGCTATTTTACGCTGATATTCTGTGTATAAATACGAGTATAGCTGCAGCGTGGCTCTACCACGTAAAAAAATACGGTATGTAAGGCAAATTATAAGTCATACTGATTTTGAAACCGTTACGATATTGTGGTATTTAGATGCCTTAAAAATAAGAGATGTCATTTACTTTATCAATAATGAATGAAATTAATTGACATTTATTTCACCTTGAAATGACGTCATAAAGTGTGTTAAATGAGGCGGGGACAATAACTAGTGATAGCAAAAAAACATATTGTCTTGTTTCTTGTCAAGTTGACAAAGTCAACGTCTCGATTTTGTTTATAAACTTTGCTCGATTAATTCTCGATTTTATCGATTCACAATAACCATTGCTATGCTTCGAGGAAATGTCTTCCGAAAGTTTGGATTTGTTTTAGTTCTCAAACTGTTTGTAAGAACTACGCACAAACTTTGATTTAAAATAATTGTTGACAATTATTTTAAATCAATCGTTTTTCTCCATGGACGTATATGTCCATGATTTTCTCTCAAGAATTTCAATTTAATTAATTCTTAAATTAATGATCTAGTGATGAATTCGATCACATATCGAATTTATCACCCGATCATAATAAAATACTGCGTAAAAAAACAATGTTTGTATTTGGTTAGTGTAATCGTAAACAATCTCAACCTTCCGACCATCTTTCCCTCCATTTATTTTATTTTTTTATGACGTACACTTAGGCAACAACGCTCATACTTTTTTTTTTTTTTTTTTTTTTTTTTTACGTGGGGAAATCCTCATGGATACCTTCCGCTACGGGGGCAACGAAAAGGTTATGCCGGACTCATACCGGCTAAAACCCCACGGTGGTCACCATCAGCGTATACGAGGGGTCCCGGGATCTCCGTTCGGAACGCAACCGGGGCCCCTCCGTCGCTTTGCTACACCTATAGCACGTCCCGGGGACAGTAATTGCTGCCCCCAGCACCCTCGCAGTGCTATCACGATGTCTCGAGACCACTTCCGAGTCATCGTCCTCCTCAGGGGTTACATAGCTAGACGCTCGAGGCCCCCGCCCCGAGCGTCTGCAACCCCGGAGGCCCCGTTTCTGGTAGGGGAACACCGTTTTCAATAGGAGGGCCGTGACGAACGCCTTGGCGACGTCGTCTCCGTGCGGGATCCGCCCTCTCCCGATCCCGCTCAGAAGCCTCCTTCTGAGTCATAACAGATTCACAGAAGGTGGCTACGGCCCTCCACGCCGAATCCCCGCTCAGCATCGCCGACACGACTGCTGGCAGGGAGAAGTCCCTTCCAATGCGGTTCGCCAGGATTGTCCGCTCCCGTTCCCACGGTTCCTGGTCCTGTCCACCACAGTGGAAGCAGTTCGCCGTCGCCTCGCGTCCGATCTTACACAGATAATCACCGAAGCACCCATGCCCGGTAATTATCTGTGTAAGTCTGTAGGTGAGTCTTCCTACTCGTCGCTGCATCCAGGCATCGAAGACCGGCAGGATTGCTCCAATGACGCGTTTGTATTCATAGCGCTCCTCGAGTCGAGTGCGCCATGTCGCTAGGGCGTTTTGTCGTTCCTGCCGTTTAACTGATTCGAGCGCCTCTTCTGGCTCGCTACCACCGCTCTGGCGGAGGGCACGGATTCGGTCGTACACCCTCGCGTCCATCTCCGCCAGTATATCTAGTGGTGGAAAGCGAGCCAGGATTGTCGCCGCCTCAAAGGATATGGTGCGGTATCCTCGGACGATCCGTATGGCCATCCTCCGCTGGACACTGTAAATTTTAGTTCTACAGCGTCGGATGGCCAGCCTTTTTGCCCATACAGGCGCTCCATACAGAGCTACGGACCGTATAACTCCTGCATAGAGGCGACGTACTTCCTCCGTTGGTCCTCCTAGATTGGGCAGCAGTCTATGCATAGCACCCGCCACCCTTTCGATCCGGGGGACTAGGCGCTCGAAATGTTCTTCGAAGCCCCAGCGACTGTCAAGGTGGAGGCCTAGGTACTTCATGTACCTCCCCACTCTGACTTCAGACCCACCCACGCGGACGCACGAGTCGGGTGGTTCCCTGCCCCGTGGTAATTTATGGAACCATAGGGCCTCGGTCTTGTGAGGCGCTATTTCTAGACCCAACTCGTGGATTTTGGCGACGACGACTTCCACCCCAAGTTCGGCGAGCTCCTTGGTCCTCTCGAAAGTTATCCCGCTGGCGATCACCAAGGTGTCGTCGGCATAGCACACGATATTTACGCCAGCGGGAAGGTCGACCCGCAGAACCGCATCGTACGCGAGGTTCCACAGTAGTGGTCCCAGCACCGAGCCCTGTGGAACCCCACGTCTGATCTCCCTCCGAATCTTTCTACCATCTTTCGCCATGTACACAATGTACCTGTCGCGCAAGTAGTCCCCAATAATACCATGCAGGTAGGGGGGCACTTGATGATGTGCCAGTGCCCTCCTGATTGCGTCCCAGGGTAGAGAGTTAAAGGCGTTGACGATATCAAGACTTATCGCCAACGCGGACGCGCATAATCGCATCTACAGTGGAACGCTCCCGTCGGAATCCAAACTGGCTGTCAGCCAAATCGGGACCGACGCGCGACAGATGCCCGCTGAGCCGAGTGGCAACTATCCTCTCGAACAATTTGCCAATCTCGTCCAGCAGGCATATGGGTCGGTACGCAGAGGGAGAATCTGCAGCCCTGCCGTCCTTCTTCAAGAGAACCAGCCTTGCCTCTTTCCAGGCTGTGGGGAATTTGGCACACCGCAGACAGCTGGTAAACAGTTGCCTGAGCCTGTTCCCCAGAGCAGCCAGACTCAGCACTAGGGCCCGGCCCGGGATTCCGTCGGGACCCGGTGCTGTGTTCCGGACTTTTAGGCGGCTAATGGCTCGGTCCAGCTCCTCAAGGGTCACCCCCATCTCCTCTTGCCACTCCCATGAAGACGGCAGGTGACCTTCGGGACTTGACCGGTCCTCTGGAAAGAGCGTGCTGATCACCCTTTCCAGAAGATCCGGGTCAAGAATCTCCGTCAGAGGGGGCGACCAGGGCCGGAGCTTACCCAGCACCATCCTGTATGGGCGCCCCCAGGGATCTTTGCTGAGTCCCTCCAGAAGCTCTTTCCAGGACCGAGACCTGGCGTTGGTAATGGCGATTTGCAACGCCTTTGTAGCCGCTCGGTATGCCCCGTAGAGTCTGGCTATCTCTTCAGGCGGAGCTCGCCGTCTTCTCCTTCGGGCTCTAGTGTACTGGCGCCGACACCGTAAGCAGATTGCACGGAGCCGTGCGATTTCTGCTGACCACCAGTACACTGCTTTGCGCTTAGGGCGACTGATTCTGGGCATCGACAGGTCGCAAATTTGCGCCATCGTACCCCGAAACCAGTTCGCTTCCCCTTCAGGATCGGACTGGACCTCTTCGGCGTTTTCTGGCCAGGACGCGACGATGGCGGCGGCTTCGAGCTTATCTTGATCGAGCCGCTTGAGACACCAACGTCGCGGTGGGCTGCTATCTCGGCGACTGGGATTACTGTCGGGCTGTCGAAGTGCGACATTGAATACGCTCATACTTGATATACAATGAACACACGAATGTGTGCATAGTTGCATAACTATTGGGGCTAAAATGATCGCACGTGTTTTTGCCAAACATAGACTGTGAGAATGACAAATATTCGTTCTGTATTTACAAGTGAACACGCACATACAGAGAGCGAACGTTAATATAAAAATTTAACGCGTTATCCTAGTGTATAACTTCAGAAGACATCAAAATGTTCAACCCTAATTTATATGTTAACAGTGGTAGAGCCACGCGGCAGCTTTTGCTGTCGCACGGATGGGCCGGCTAGAAACGGGGCGGTACCACGACCTCACAGAATACCAGCGTGAAGTAGAGGTTTACCTCTGCGTTTTTCTTGGTGAGTGCAGGTGGCCGGTGGCCCTTTTTACTGGGAATGAGGCATTCCATCTTAGTCCTCACGGGTGACAACGCATCTGCATTTTGATTCGCAAACGAGGATAGATGTAGATGTATATGGGCCGCAGCAACCACTTACCATCAGGTAAACTGTGTGCCCGTTTTTCACCCTTATCCTATAAAATAAAAGTATGCGGCCATGTAAATTGGGGATCAAGTTTTTGATGTAACTATTGAGACTTAACACTTACATACATCAAAAACTTGATTCCCAATTTATATGACCGCATATAAATTAGGAATGAACTTTTTGATATAAATTTTAGACGACATTACAGTTGTTATCTTAACCTTGTGATATTCCTTACTGCACTCTACAGGGTTAATAAATTTAACTTTTATTAAAAAGTGAAAGCTAACTTCAAAAAACCTCAAATAATTTCCACATAACAGATTCAGAAGTCAAAGCACAGACATAATGTTAAAAGAATTAAAACTCCGACTTCAAAAGCTGTTATGTGGAAATTTAATTTTAATAAGAGTCCCATCCCCATTAGGCAGGGCACCGTGGCGTGTTTGTCGTAATAAATATAATTTGTCAATAACGGTATGTACATCAATGTAATTGCTCTATCTTCTACGAAAAATACGAGCGATGTTTAAATTATACCTACATAACACTTTTATGATAATTAAGCGACCACGTTTGCACGTGTGTGCCTATTTACGTTTATACATGGTAGAGCCATGCTCCAGCTATATTATGGTTGTAGCACGAATGGGTCGGCTCGGCCGGGGAAGGACCACGCTCTCACAGAATACCAGCGTAAAATAGCAGCTTAACGCTGCTGTGTTTCGTACGGTGAGTGTAGAGAACCGGAGACCCTTTTTACTGGAAACGAGGCATTCCATCTCTAGTCCTCACGGGTGACAACGTATCGGTATTTTGATTCGTAATCGAAGATAGATGTAGATGACTATGGGCCTCAGCAACCACTTACCATCAGGTGGACTATGTGCTCGTTTATCACCCTTATCCTATAAAAAAAACAGGCCGACTTTCATTTCAGACAGGGTTTTAAGTAGGCAATAGAGTTTTACGCCGCGCTACCACAGTGCATCTGTGTAGTAAATTATAAACTTGATTTAACATGTAATATCAAGTGCAGAACACATCTATCCCCTTTGTCTCGTAGGAGTCATTAGAGACAATTAAGGTAAATTACATTAAAAGCCGTTAACCGTAGGTTGTGAGCTCGTCCTTAAGTACTTACACTTCGTAGTACAGTAATATAACGCGTCAGATAGCCACTGACAATGGCGTTATTGCAATTTTTAAGTGGTTTATGTGCTCGTTATTGAAGGAAAATGTTTCGCAAAACCCATATTTTTTTATAGGTGGGAGGACAAACCAGTATACGGCTCACCTGATGGTAAGTGACTACTGCCGCCCATGAACAACTGCAACAGCAGAGGAACCAGGGAAATTGCAGATACGTTGCCGGCCTTTTAAAAAGGAGTAGGCTCTTTTCTTGAAGGTCCCTAAGTCGTATCGGTCCGGAAATATCGATGGTGGTAATCGATTCTACAAGGAAGTTGTGCAAGGAAGAAAACTTCTTCTAAATCACACAGTTGTGGACCGTCAATCATCCAGATGGTATGGATGGTATCGCGAGTTTTATCGTGATGTGCGATGGTGAAATTGAGCGGCTGGAATTAGTCCGAACAATTCCTCAGAGCACTCCCCGTGATAGATGCGAACGCAAAGACATGCAACATCTCTACGCAGTGCTAGTGAGTCAAGCCGATCGGAAATAACTCGGTCTTCGACGATTCGAACCGCTCTGTGCTGGATGCGGTCAAGTGGAAGGAGCTGGCATTGGGGTGCCCCGGCCCAGAAATGGTAACAGTATTCAATGTGAGGCCGAACCCGGGCCTTGTAAAGTTGCAAGCGGTGTGCCGGTATGAAATACTGTTTACTATATAGGTCTTCGGTAATTCTATCTGGAGTAATATGTAATACATCGGTCTCGTTATACGTTTTTTCTTTCATCATGCTGGTTCCTGGTTCAAACAGTAACCATTTATCATCAGTTGGACTGTTAGCTCGTTTATCAGTATCACTCTAATATTACAAAAAATATATTAAAAATAACTTTAAAGAGTGACTAAATACTATGTATCCACATAAAGTCATTGTACATTTTAGCATCGAATTATTTTTGGAGTCGTAAAAACGAACTCAGAATGGATCATAAACTGATTTTTAGAACCTATTATGCTACAGGCTTAATAGTTCATTAGCTGTAAAAATTTTAAATATGTACATTTACTGCTTTACTAAAAGTTATAAATGACATCAAACATTTAATAGATCCGTAGTAGAACCAGAGTGACCGACATAGCCCAACAGATTAGTAAGCTGAAGTTGCAATGGGCCGGCCATGTAGCTCGAAGAAGCGACAACCGATGGGGAAGAAAGGTTCTTGAGTGACAGCCTCGTACCAGTAGGCGAAGTATAGGGAGACCCACTAGATGGAGTGACGACCTGGTAAGACATGCAGGAAGTTGATGGATGCAGGTGGCTCAAGACCGTGCTTTGTGGCATTCCTTGGGGGAGGCCTATGTTCAGCAGTGGACTTGTGATGGGCTGTAATGATGATGACAGTGATGATGAATAAAACTGGTTTTTACGGGTTTAATCATGATTTTTGTTCTGAGTAAACATTGTGATTATATAATCTATGGTTCTGAGGGGTCCTTCTAAATATTTCTATATCTTTGGCGGGGTCTACAAAATTATCACGGGCACAGAATAAATAATAGTATGTATTACCTATCACGTGGGAGGCATTGATTATAAATGAATAGTGGGAGATGTGAACCGGCGGGACTTGACAGATTAGCTTATTTTATATCACGGGAATAGTAAGTTAATAAACGCTAAAAATAGTAAATTAACAAAATAATAATAAATAAAATAAATAAAATAACCGAGAAATTAATAAATATAACGAATACAAAAACAAACATGTAGTAGATCAAAAATTAACGACCAAATTAAATGTCAAACATCTGTGTCAACGTTAGAACGAAACGCAACCGTTGTAAACGAACGCAACACAAACACGGATCATAGATTAAACGCGGTCTAAGTATAATCTGACGAATCAAACTCTAGATGATGCAACAATTAGAGTATTATCGAAGAGTGACTTTAATTTCACCATAACACGGCGTAGATTACCGTATGAAGAAATTATCTGCAGCGTCGAGAACTGTTACAAAAACTGAACTATTTAAAAACAATATCCGAAAGGAAGATTTTGAAGCGATACGTCACAACATTTCGTCGAAGTTCCGAGCCGAGAGCCGTGGTAGCTCGCTGTAAGCTTCACAGTACTCGAGCAACCCGAGATCGATACCCGCCGGCACCAATGAAATTGTTAATTGCAATTTGAAGTGCTGATTTACCACATGCTCGGCGGTGAAGGAAAACATCGTTAGGAAACCTGCATGTCTAAGAAATAAAAAAAAATATTTCGAAGATTTGTGAAGTTCGCCAACACTCATTGGGGCAGTGCGGCGGATATTTCCTTGCCCTAAAACCCTCGCAGAAATGAGAGGAGGCCTGTGCCCAGCAGTGGGACGTAAATAGGCTGCAACTTTACTTTTCTTTTTACGTCGAAGTTCAGCGCCGAAACCAAATCTAGCCAAAGACGAATTTAGAGCGTTGAATAACTTACGCAATAAACCAGAACTCACGATTCTCCGCGCAGATAAGGAAAATGCCACGGTAGTCATGGATACATCAGATTATAATTCTAAAAAGCTATTGGTAAGTCCAATTGTGCATGCCCTAAGTGCATTAAAAAATTACGTATGACATGATTATACGTCATTTTTTTAAAGTACTTTAAATACACACATATTTTCACTAATAACCTTATTATTAATACCTCCAACTTTCCAATAATTTTATGTCAAATTTCAATTTAAAAAAAAAAGTTTGGAAAATCCAAAAATTCACGACTCATAATACTAAGTATACTAAGTAAGGAAAACGGAAGTCTCATCAAACTTCGTATCTTTGAGACAAATTAAGGTGGATTAATTTGTTTCAAAGATTAAGCGATTTTACCACACGGAATAGAAGTTTGAAACAATATTCATCCTCCCATTAGAGATATTAAAAATAGTTTTTGCCGAAAATAAAAAATGCATCTTTTAGAGTTACAAAAAGAAAATCATAATCTGTTTCTTATTTAAAACAGAATACATCAGCATGGAATATTTTATTCAATTTTTCAACCATTAGTTCGGAAAATAACTCTGTCCTAGGAAGAACTACCAAGAAACTTAGATTATTATTTATTGTTACAAATACTTTACAATAACAATATACGATTATTGGAAATATTAATTAAAATAGAACCTTAGTGACGGTGTAGGAATATCCACTGCCCCATATCATCCCGTGAGTGTCGTAAGAGGCAACAGAGGGAAACAAATCAGGAGATGGGCAGCAGTGCAGTGCAACCTAATGACGACTAAAAATAAAAATAAGCTGCAGTTGCCAACCCGCTTGCCAAGCGTGGTTAGCCAATAATGACAAATATCCCCCCTATGCGGCATTTTATGTGCAGACCTATGTTCAGCAGTGGACTTTAATAGGCTGTGACGGTAACAGGTCGAACGTGATCACCTCATTCCCAGGGGCTATTTGCATGTATTCGTTATGTATTCCTTAATATTATAATTACCATTTTATACAGTTTTTATTTAATAATTGGTTTAAACTTGTTGATTGTACCCTTAAACATTTTCTGGGATTTTGCTGTAAAATTTTTGCCTCATAAATGAATTACTAATTCTGTGGAGTCCAGTAAATTGCATTATAAGTATGTTTTTTTCTTCTAATATTTAAAGTATGAATATTTATGTTTTTATGTACGTACATTACATTTTCAAGTACATTGCAAAGATAAAGTTATTATAGGTAATTGTAAATTAACACATGATATGAGGATGACACATATATCAGTAACGTCGTGGATTGTTTTGAATGGACTGGAATATGATAATTTTATTCAATATGGTTAATTTTATTTATTTAACAAATTCTATTTTAACAGTTAAAATATATATTAACTATGTTTACTATACAGTATAATATTATCTATGGCTCAGAGTGAGGAAGGCAAAGTGTTTTTATTAAAATAACACATAAAATAACAAACTTGGCATATCTAGTTCCCCTCGTCGATGAGTATCAAAGTCACGTCAAGCAGTCTTCAAAGTACCCTTTCAAGTCACGCTATCAAGCCCAGACGTAAGGTCTCATCATAACTAACAAAACGAGGCCAAACTTGGCACATCTCGTTTTCCTCGTCGAGGAGTTCCAGTAGCAGATACCGACACACCTTCAGGTCTATAAAGTCCAAGACGTATAATTATATTATATATAAATCCTGTCTGCTTTTAGCGTAACAAAATATTGTAACAAAAATCTGTGATTATAAAAATAATAATAATATTTTACCTTGGTCAAGTGAGTATTAAATTTGATTTTTGGAATATTTTGTATTTCTACGGCGATCGATATTTTTCAGCACGAGCCGCTGTAACAAACGACCACTCACGACGGCATTTGAGACCGGAGTAAATAAAGTACTCTGTGGCTGTAGCTTGCAGTGCGGCTTCGGCCAATTTAGTAAAATAAATTAATACAAGCCTACTAAAACCACCGAAAATTTCGCCGTTTTAGCAAAATTAATGTTAACTAAACAAAGCAAAATGAAACTGCCATTTACATTCAATGGCTTCCTACATGTTTTAAAAATAGATTGAGTTGAACAAATGATATTTTCAAAAGTTATCGTGATTACGCCGCCATGCGGACTTGATAAATCCACTCCATAAGCCAATAAAAACCCTTTTTAATGTAAAAATAGCAATTAATCGATTTAAAAAAATATTAATAAGTTCAACAGTCATTTATCTTTCTGACAATATACTTTTTATTATCATTTATATGTATAATATGATTACTAGATACGATTTCACGCGACAAAACGTTGGAATCTAAAGTTTTATACCCTAGCAGAACGTACATGCGCGCTTCGCGCTTAGGGCATGCAATACAAGATATATGTCGGATGTAAGCATTTATAAAAAGGTTAAACATGACCCAACAAATAACACACTTAAAACAACTGTGACCTCATATAGAAACACTCCGAAAAATTAAATCTAGACGTAAAATCGGTAGTACCTACGTGTACCAAACCAACGAAGTCGTATGGGTTACCAAAAATGCACAAGCCCGATGCTCCACTACGTCCCATAGAGGGCCAAATCGATTCACCAACTTACAGATTATCTCAACTTTTAGCGAAAATACTCTTACCGCTCAAGGGACATACAAGAGCACACACAAAGGATTACTACCATTTTTTCAGCGACATGAAAGACCTACATCTGGCAGACAATGAAACTATGGTCAGTTTAGTTATAGTAAAAGCTGGAGGAAAACAACATGCCCGTAGAATATGCAGTATTACTCAGACACTGCCTTACATCTAGCTACCTATTGTGGATGGGAGAGTTCTACAAACAAGTAGATGGTGTGGCGATGGGCTCACATGTATCTCCCATTGTCGCCGATATATTCATGAAAGACTTTGAGGAGAAATTGCTTACTACTCCCGTAAACCCAAGATTCTACAAGCGGTACGTAGAGGACACTTTCACAATTCTACCTTTAGGTAAAGTAACTGCATTTTTAGACCATCTTAACTCCATAAATTCTAAAATTCAGTTCACAATAGAGTTAGAGGCAAACAATTCGTTAGCCTTTCTAGATGTGTTAGTAATTCGGAATCCTGATAACACCTTAAGCCACATTGTGTATAGAAAAAAAGACACATACAGGTAGATATTTAAATGGTTATTCTCATCACCATCCTTCACAGTTAGCTACCTTGAGTAAATCTTTGTTTCAGAGAGCACGAGGGATCTGTGACAGTAAACACCTGGCCGCATAGCTGCAACACGTCAAGCAAGTTTTGCACGACAACAAGCTTCGTATCCCGCGCCTACGTCACAATGAACATGTAAAACCAGTCACAGTCGAGCGAGTGCTTGCTGTACAGCCATATGTCAGAGGTGTCACTGACAAGATTAGCTACATCTTGAAACATGCTTCCATTGAGTTATTTTTATACGTAGTAGAGCCATGCTGCAGCTATATTAATAGTATAGTTGTAGCAAGAATAGGTCGGTTCGACGGGGGAAGGACCACGCTCTCATAGAATACCAGCGTAAAATAGTAGCTTAACACTGTTGTGTTTCGTATGGTGAGTGTAGCGAACCGGAGACCCTTTTTACTGGAAAAGAGGCATTTCATCTTAGTCCTCTCGGGTGACAACGCATCTGCATTTCGATTCTTTGTTGAGGATAGATGTGGATGTCTATGGGTCATAGCAACCACTTACCATCAGGTGGACTGCGTGCTCGCTTGTCACCCTATCCTAGAAAAAAAGTGCTTACATTAGATTTGATAGACCACAAATCCACGTTAAAGAACACCGACTCTTTCCAAGGATGATTCGCGAGGCTATTGCAATCAAAAACATCCTAATTGCAATAGAGAAGATGGCTTAGTGCTACCATCTGCTTGGGATCCTATCATCATCATCATTACAGCCATTCACAAGTCCACTGCTGAACATAGGCCTCTCCCGAGGAGTGCTACAAAGCACGGTCCTGAGCCACTAGCATCCATCGACTTCCTGTATATCTTACCAGGTCGTCACTCCATCTAGTGGGAGGACGCCCTACACTTCGTTCGCCGGTACAAGGCCGCCACTCGAGAACCTTTTATTCCCCATCGGCTATCGGTTCTTCGAGCTATATGGCCGGCCCATTGCCAGTTCAGCTTAGTAATCCGTTGGGCTATGTCGGTCACTTTGGTTCTACTGCGGATATTCTCGTTTCTAAGTTTATCACGCAGAGAAACTCCGAGCATAGCCCTCTCCAGAGCTCGCTGAGCGACCTTGAGCTTCCTCATCCGGCCAGCAGTGAAGGACCACGTCTCAGTACCATAGGTCATCACTGGCAACACGCAATGGTTGTACAGTCTTGCTTTTAAGTTTTGAGGTATACCTGACGAGAAGATGTGCCGTAATTTCCCGAACGCTGCCCAACCGAGTTGTGTCCGTCGAATGACCTCTCGGTCGAAGTTGCACTTACTTAGTCGGACTATTTGTCCCAGGTAAACATACTCGTCAACAACTTCGAGCTTAGTGCTCCCAACAACTACCGGCATAGGTGTGACATGGACATTAAACATGATCTTTGTTTTATCCATGTTCATCTTAAGACCTATCCGTTAGAAAACACTATTGAGGTCATTGAGCATGGTGGTTAGGTCCTCCAGCGATTCTGCCATAAGGACTATATCGTCGGAAAATCGAAGGTGAATGATGTACTCGACATTGATGTTAATACCGTATCCTTTCCAGTCCAGAAGCTTGAAAACGTCTTCCAACGCAGCGGTGAAGAGTTTCGGGGATATGATGTCACCCTGTCTTACACCTCTCTGCAACTGGATAAGTTTCGTACTCTGGTTCTGTACTTGGATAGCCATCGTTGCCCTACTGTACAAGCACTTCAGCACTTCGATATACCGATAGTCAACTTGGCATCGTTGAACGGACTGCAGCACCGCCCAAATTTCGACGGAATCAAAGGCTTTCTCATAGTCCACATACACCAGACATAGTGGCAAATTGTACTCCTCGGACTTCTGTACAATTTTCCGAAGGGTATGTATGTGGTCTGTGGTGCTAAAGCCTTTTCGGAAACTGGCTTGTTCGGGAGGCTGGAATTCGTCAAGTCTGCGTACGAGACGATTCGTAATGACTCTCGAAAACAGCACGTAGACTCGGCTCAGAAGGGAAATCGGTCTGTAGTTCTTTAAGAGAGCGTTGTCGCCTTTATTGAAGAACAAGACCACCGCACTTCTGCTCCACGCCGTTGGAGTAGTGCCACCGTGGAGAACGGAATTAAAGAGCTTCTGAAGGACTTCAAGTACCGGTTTTCCACCCGCTTTCAGAAGCCCCGCTGTAATTCCATCCTCGCCTGCGGCCTTGCCGTTTTTAAGGAGCTGGAGAGCCATTCTAATCTCGCTCAGACTGACGTCCGGGATGTCATCGGAATAGTGTCGGATAAGACTCGCTCTTGGATCGTTACTCACACTTACGTGTGGCTCCAACGATGATGTGTACAGCTGCCCATAGAACCTCTCAATCTCACTCAAAATCTCAGGTGTCCCGGAAACGACGTTGCCACACTCGGTCTTCAGCTTCGACAGTTGGCTCTTTCTGGCAGACAGATCTCTAGCAAAGACTTTGGAGCCCTGGTTCCACTCGATCGCTTCTTTAATAAGAGCAGTTTTAAAGTTGCGTAAGTCCCGTCGCATGCATTTGGAGATCTGTCTGTTCAGTTGCCTGTATGCTGTCAAATCTACTGAAGACTGCAGCTTCATATCCCGTCTAACAGCCATGAGATCAAGAGTGTGATCGGAGAGTTTTTGTGTTCTTCTGCGGCGGGTCTTGCAAAACTTAGCTCCGACCGCATAGATAGTTTCCACGAGCGAAGAAAGAGTTCATCATAAAGAGTCCCTTTTTCTCCATGAATTCGGCCAGCTGCTGGCCCCTTGGGTTCCGTTGGCCTATTTCGAAATTCCCTATTTTCAGCTTACCGTTCTCTCTTGTGCCTAGTTTTGCGTTGAAGTCTACCATTAACACCGTCTAGTAAGTTTTGGAGGAATGCATGGCTCTAGAGATAGATATCTTAATACATTTCCTCTACCTCCTCATCGGGGTGTGCCGAGGTTGGTGCGTGAACCTGTATGACCTTCAGCGAATACCGTTTGGTGATTCTGAGTATAAGGTACGCGACCCTCGTCTACACACTCCCAATCTTTACAACGTTGTTAACGAGAGACTTGTGGACGATAAATCCGACACCTCCTTGGGACAGATGGTTGCCCTCCCGGTGATAGAACAAATTGCCGGATTCGAGGATTAGCGTGTCCTCCCCCTCTCTTCGGACTTCGGATAATCCTATGACATTCCAGTGCAACTTTTCTTCCAGCTCCAGGATCTTCTCGTCAGTCCTCAGTGTGCGTGTGTTATAAGTTGCCAGGTCGAGTCGTCTAAGGTGGCAACCGAACCTCCACTGGAGATTCTTAGCACCCCCTGCCCCGCCGTTACCATGGTCGCCACCATAGCCAGGCATAGCGGGGCTGCCGGGGACTGGGGGCCGTCTCTTCGTTACTTTCATGGGGGGTATATTGCCATAGTTGCCACGCTTGGCGAGCGGGTTGGCAACTGCAGTTTTTTTATTGTTGTTTTGCTGTTATCAGAAGAATGCTGCTGCCCATCCTCTGCCACGGGAAGATATGGGGTAGTGAGTATTCTTACCCGCCACTGCACGGGGTCCTACAATACAATGGAATCCTATAATTAATATTATTAAATCCTAACCCAAACATTCAACTGCAAGACTTCAAGATACTGTAAGTTCATACTGCGTAGATCGGAACAAAAATTAATAATTTTAATCTGGAGGTAGCCGTGGTTAACTATGACATTGGGACTTCAAACACCTCAGTCTCCCCTGACCATGGGTACTGTAAAGTGCTCGAAACGTCGGGAACATAAAATAAGTTAATATACGCGATAATATCCATCAAACTAGTCTTATTTAAGTATTATTATCTTATTAATATATTAATTATAGTATCGAATTTTCGTTTTTGTCTCAGTCCTACTGCTAGTTTTGGTTTTATAAGGCGATAAAACTCAAGATGACCATATTACCCTCACCTATCTTAATAAAGTAATTTAATTGTAGTAGTGTAGTAGAATTAATTGTACGAGTATTTATAATATTTGTATACTTAAGTGTTGAATGCAGCGAACATGGTAATAGGTTCAGACAGAATAGATTATTTTCAAAGATCCATTCAGTAGGAACCTATTACCTGAATTCACAAATAAATTTGAATTTGAAATTCGAATCGGAACACAGCAGTGAATGCATAGATGGATTTTAGCAGAAATAGGTAAGAGGTTGGCAGCTACCCAGATGAACTTTTAGGCAGAAAATGAGTCTCACCATCTAGTAATTTGGATTGCGGGATTTGGTAAACGTTCGTGTTTTTTTCTAATTAAAAATTTACATGTTAAGTAAGAATTTGAACTTGTATTTGATTTCTCGTAAAGTAATTAATTTTATATTATCTAACGGAGGGAATTATCGGCGTCTCATCGAGTAGGTTAAATACCATAAAGACTTCCTAAGACGTTATAAATATTTTGGGTCATCTAATCAAACGTACAAGCATAATTTATAATTTAGCATTTACAGAGTCCTATAATTATTAAAATTAAATCCAAATCCAAGCATACCATTACAAGACTTCATGATACTGTAATTTCACACTGCACAGATCGGACCAAACATTAATAACTTTAATCTAAATGTAGTTGTGGTAAACTTAACATTGGGGCGGCGAACACTTCAGTCCCCTCCGTGACCTAGAATCTAAAATAAGTTATTATAAGTGATAAAATCCGTAAAATCTAATTTTTGTTTAAATGTATAGTATTCGCGTAAACATAAGAAATCATTATTTACGGAGTAATGAGGTTAACTTAATTCGACGCATAAAACCATCTTGGAAACTTAAACAGGCGATAAGCAGCAACATCTTCTTGATATCAACTTAAGATAATAAAAACTTATGTGAAAATGGTTTGTTGATATTTGTTCAGCATTGGGACTTTTATAGGCTTTAACATAATGGGACTTCTTGGATTAATATTTCTTTTATAGGATAAGGGTGACAAGCGAGCACACAGTCTACCTGTTGGTAAGTGGTTGCTATGGGCCATAGACGTCTACATCCATACCCATTTGCTAATCAAAATGCAGATGCGTTGTCAGCCTTGAGGACTAAGATAGAATACCTCTTTTCCAGTAAAATGAGTCTCCGGTATTCTACACTTACAATATGAAAGACATCAGCATTAAGCTTCTATTTTACGCTGGTATCCTGTGAGAGCGCCGGCCTTCTCCGGTCGAGCCGACCCATTCCTGCTACAACTACACAATTATATATTACATACAGCATAGTTCTACCACGTTCAAAACGTTTTCACCGCCTAGTAATCATATAGTTCAACAATAATTAAAGTCTATCAGTCATAAGCTATAAAATTCAAAGGTCATAAACGTAGTTCGAAGGTGTGTCCCTGGGCTAAAATTATCTCAAAGTTGTTAACTTTTTATAGCGATAATAAGAAATCGGCGATAAAATACATAAAGACTTTTTTTAAGACAGCGGCCATTTTATGTTGTTTTTTTTTTCTAGAATATGTGTCACTCTAGGTATTCTAGATATTATCAATGGCAAATCGTGTTATGATATAGTAAGCACTAACGCAATTACACCTAACATGGTTCCTAAGTCGATTTTTACCAAAACTTATTTAAATCTTAATGTATCTTGAGGTACGCGTTAAACTAAAAATTTGGTATACAGCAGACACCACCATTGATATAACTACATCATAAAATCAGAATTTGCTACTTCTGCTAATGTTTCAAAACTTTGTCGAATACATTTAGAGTTAATATGAATTTTTGTATTCTGAAAAAAAAAACTGACTACAAAACCAAAAATTAATAAAATATTACTTTCTAAATTCGGCGCTAACACAAAATGTATTGGGTAATTAAAACCCCGACCCTCAGAAGCTATTAAGTTGAAATTATTACTTTATTTTTTGCTTTTAAAGTCAGTTGTACTTTTTTATTATAAATTTATTCATTTTACTTTTAGAGTGGAATAATAAATGTCACAAGTTCGAGGTAACTACTAGAAAAAAGTCTAATAAGTCACATTAAAGAATTCTTTCCCATTTTTCCACCCTTAGGGATACATATTTTTCTGAAAACTTATATGCGGCCACCTCTGAAATATATTCTATAAAAAAAAGAATGTTTAAAACCTTCCGCGTGGTAGACCCACGCTGTAACTACATTATGTTTGTTACAGGAATGGTTCGGCTCGACCGGGGAAGGACCACGATCTCACAGAATACCAGCGTAAAATAGCACCATAATGCTGCTGTGTTTCGTATGGTGAGTGTAGAGAACCGGAGACCCTTTTTACTGAGTACGAAGCAGTCTATCTTAGTATTCAGCGGTGACAACGCATCTCTGCATTTGATTCTTAATCGAGGATAATAATGGTCACAGTATTAATTTACCACCAGGTGGACTGTGTGCTCGTTTGTTACACTTATGTAAAAAAAACCGACATAGGGGTTTACGAGAAATCTGTGAACATATATAAAAACAAACACTCAAGAGATTCTATGGATTTTTCACAACTCTTAAAAGTGATTTTAACTAACTTCGCGTGAAATACCAAATTAATGCTAAAATATTCAAATGCTACCCAATTTTAAGATGCAGTTAAGTTTCGTGCTGTCTATATCACTTCAAGTCAAAGTGACTGCGATACCACGAGATATAACGACATTTTACAATTGAGTGGCTTTGGCTATGAGGCTTTCATTTGTTATTTATTAAACGCCAAAGAGCAAACCAGCGTTACAAGTGCAAGCGTATCGACTCTACCAATCATCAACTTAGCCAATACCAGACCTGTTTCCCTCCGCGCTTTAGGAATGAATATATAGCTGTGCTCCGCGGCCGTCTACATGAGGCTAATTCCATGAGGTTGTCAGGCGCGCGCTCGAGCTGACGCGTGCCTTACGTTAATATAAAAAATATTTTTCTCTAATAAGTATTTAGGCACTTTTAGCATTTCAAAAAAGCCAAAAGGTACTGCATAGCACACGGGTGCTTAAATAACAATAGGAACGTCGACTTTTCATTCTTTACTGTTCCTAATGATACCGAAAGGTATATATTGATATATTATTATTTATAGGTAGATCTAAATAATTAGGTACTTAGTTACTAACGCCATAGTTACAGATTTATTATTTGATTAGTGACCCGACCACAGCTTCACAGTTTTCGAGATTTTCGCGTATAATATCAATGACCTTAAAAATTCGTTAAGTGTCAGTAGACCTCTGAGTACTAGTTACTGCCTACTAATGCAAGATCAGCGTATACTGGTAAATAGTTTAAAACTTGGTCTATAAAAGAAAGATTGAAAGTAGCAGCACTTCTCATTGCCACTCTTTCATTAATAATGAAGTCGAGTATCGCATGTTTGTAAATAGCAAAAAATGTGAAACAGACAAGTGACGGCTCCGTGGCGCAGTGGCTTAGTAATGAGTTGCAGCGCTAATGGCAGCGGGTACGAATCCCAGACTGAACAAGTATTTGTATGGCCTGCAAATAATTGTTCTGGGTCTGTACTATATGTAAACTGTCCCTGAGATACAGGAGAAAATACTAGTGTGGAGGAAACGTTTTTCAAAAAGAGAGGAAGAGAGACAACTTATGAAATTAATAAATTTGTACAACCGGCTTCAATATTATTAAGAATTATTCCAAAACTACTGGTCACATCTTTATCAAATTTATATGGGATGTTTAAATTGTAAGCACCAGCTTTCAAATCAAAATAGAATCATCAAAATCGATTCATCTAGAAAAAAGTTCTGAGGTAGTTCACATACAAAAAAAGTCAAATTGAGTACCCTGTTTTTAAAGACGTTTAAAAATGGTAAGTGCATGGGTAAATTATCTGAATTTCAAAGACGTTCAAATTGTTATAATCTTAATTTTCCTCGATGTTGTATATTAAACTTCCTCACAATGAACAATATTTTTTTATTATCAGCAAATTGATAGCTCTGTGGCGCAGTGGCTTAGCAATAAGTTGCTACGCTGGGGACGTGGGTTCGACTCCCGCACGGAACAAGTATTTGTATGGCCTACTTATAATTGTTCCGGGTCTAGATGTTTGTCCTTGTGCAATTTATGTTTGTTAACTTCCTCCACGATACAAGAGAAAATCCTAGTGTGGGGGTAATGTTTTTTTTTAACAAAATTAAAAATAATACTAATACATTGCATAACACTTCAGTGTATTCTACTATATACCAACTAATATAAAAGAATTCAATTTGTTTTCTTACAACACCCAACTCTACAGTAGAAGCGGTCTTAAGAAAGGCGCGTAACGGGCTAAGTGAGTGATAGAGACACTCGCACGCAGATGTAAAGTGCATTTTGATTTAATACACCCGCCACATATTTTTTTTCGATAAAATAAACGGTAGGCTAATTTCACGAAGGTCACTTCCGAGGCCTGCAAATTATTATGGACATTAGCGACGTTGTAACTAAGTTTAAATTCTCAAATTTGCTATCAGAGAGTGATCCATCTGATCTTTTAACTATTATTTATTCTGTGTCAATATTTAGTACGCTGGACAGGCGCCAAATCAAGCGTGAAGGTATAGTTTCAAGGTTCATTCTTGTTGATGATGTTTTAGTGATTTAACTTTGTATTTCTTAAAAGGAAAGTAGTTCATGTCAAATATGCTATGAAATTTAATAAGATCCCGCCATGTATAAGATGCCTCAAAATCTTTCAAATATTTCCCGTAGTTCATTCTTACAACATCTACCGAATAGAACAGGTTCAGATCACCACACTACACTAAATGATAACAGTTATACTATCGTTGTATTTACTATCTCACTATTTAGCAACTGTAACTGAATTACTTGAGTTTTTTTATAGGATAAGTGTCATAAGCGAGCACACAGTCCACCTGATGGTAATTAGTTGCTGTGGCTCATATATATTTACATATATCCTCGTTTGTGAATAAAATGCAGATGCGTTGTCAGCCGTGAGGACTACGATGGAATGCCTTTTTTCCAGTAAAAAGGGTCTCCAATTCTCTACACTCATCAAACAAAACAAAGCAGCGTTAAGCTGATATTTTACGCTGATATTCTGTGAAAGCATGGTCCTTCCCCAGTCGAGCCGACTCATTCATGTTACCTCTGTACTATTGATAAAGCTGTAGCATGGCTCTACCACGTATAAGTTCCACAAATGCTCGATTTTCTACCGCCTTCAAAAGGAGGAGATACCTCATAACTTTTTTCTGGGTGAACCGATTTTTATGATTCTTTTTATATTTGAAATCTGGTGCGTCTTCTATGGTCCCATACAAAATTGATTTGATTTGAAATTGATCAAGTAATGAACAATAGTTTTTGAGTTATTCTTAATAATCTAGATTGCAGTCGTTTGTACAATTTTTTTAATTTTTAATTATTATATTAAAAAAAGCGTTTTGTTCTCCTTTACCATGTGTTTTATTAGAAATCCACGTAAAATAAGTATTATTAAAAACTGTCATAAATTAAAGGCCTTAAAATGCAATAAAATAACTTTTTCTTAAATTGTTAAACGAGTTCACATCTACTATTTTCACTACAGAACGGTTGGATAATGCAAGCGATACGTCTATCTAATATATTAAAAATATTTTTTGATTTATCGTATTTTATGCGCTGTCATATCTTTCATTACAACTTATTGGCTGCACTTGCGCGAAGGTTATAGCCTTATAGCCATAGTATAATTTACTTAGAGTAAGTAGATCGTATCGTACCGACGAAAAATCGAAAGTCATATAGTATATCATTCAATCTCAATTAATGTATTATCATTCCTAATTAAACAATAGAACCCTTCCAATAACGATATTTCCACAATTATTTCTTCTGCGGTAGCAATGCGCTGGGTACCAGCTAGGTTAATATAAAAACCAATACTAAGAATAAGAACAGGCGGAAAGGTATTGGCACAAAATAAAATACCTATAAAATCGACATATTATACGAGTACAGTATGCTTCGACCTTCGTGATGCGTACATTAAAGGAGTGGAATAATTTGCCAGCATTTTTCTTTCCATCCAATTACAATGTGGGTGTCTTCAAAGTAATAATGAATAGATTTTTGTGTCGCTAAGTCAGTGCGCATTACCATCTTTGGTTGCACAACCTCTTACTATCAGATAGAATGGTAGCTAAGTACTGGCCTAGAGTGATTAAAAAAAGTTCACAGTCTGGACATATATCTATCACTTGTAACAACGAGAGCAATATCTTTAATCTGATTTAAAATTTCGGTGTTCTTGAGGCAAGATTTGCGCCATCTTGATCAGATGGGGTAGCAATCATGTACTGGCTTAAAAGGTTTCAAAAAATGAAAATAACGAAAATAAAGAAATTTAAAAATAACAAAAATAAAGAATTGTACGTCCTTAGTCACATGGTTAATAGGAGCATTAACGTGTGACTACATTATAAGTAGTATAACGATACGTTGAACTCATCCTTTCATGTAGTATAATGACTCTACAAACATCGTTAGTACCACGAGGAGCGGCGAGTGATTAAACTTGTATGGTGTATTTATACAACCATTTCAATATTAAATATATATTATATGTATATGTATGTATATATATAATAATGTAAAAATTTTACAGCAAAGTCAGTCGGAATATTTTTATTTAAAATTTACCTTGCAAGTACTTTTTGAAATGTATTTTATTTGTTTTATACAATACGTAGTTGATAAAAGAACACACGGTGCACCTGATGGTAATTGGATGCTGTGGCCCATAGATATCTACATTTATTCTCGATTAAATATCAAATACAGTTTATTTGTTACCCCTGAGGACTAAGCTGGAATGTCTGGTTTTTATTACAAAGTGTGTCAGGTTCTCTACACTCACCATACGAAATACAGAACGATTGAGCTGCTATTTTACGCTGGTATTCTGTGAGAGCGTGGTTTTACCCCAGTTGAGCCGACCCATACGTGCTACAACCATAATATAGCTGCAGCGTAGCTCTACCAAGTAATAATATCCAGACAAGAGCCAGGGAGGAGAGCCTGCAATCGCCAATGCCCGCCAAGCTTCGCTCATATGCAGCTGTGGGCTTCTCGTGGACGGCCGATAAACAATAAGAAGAAGAAGACTAACACTAAATGTTCATTCATTTATTAATTACAGCCTATCACAAGTCCACTGATGATAAAATACCTCATATATTACTATTTTCCATAGTTGCCACGTTTGGCAGGCGAGTTGGCAACCGTAGTTTTTTATCAAATAATTTATTATCAAGCAGATGCTGCTGCCCATCTCCTGTTTCAATTTATATTTGTGGACTTGGACTTGTCGACTTTACGACGACCACAGAATGATATGTGGTAAAGGTTACTTTTACGCCACCTAATATTTATTAAGTTGTAATCTTTTTTGTTTTATAGAAATAGGGTGACAAACGAGCACACAGTCCTCCTGATGGTAAGTGGTTGCTGTGGCCCATAGACATCTACATCAATCCTCGTTTGCGTATCAAAATGCAGATGCATTGTCAGCCTTGAGGACTAACATAAATATGTACGTAGTCACGGAGTGATACAATATTTTGATTGAAGTGGACGCTAGATCAATCTCCACCTCGATTTCTTCAGTTTTCGTTGTCGTCGTACCATGCAGTTGAACCATATGGTTGAGTTGGACCATCATCGTTTGCCATGACTACGGCAAAGTAATAAAAATAATTATTTGATTGAAATGAAGGCGTCTTTAAGACGAAGGTGAATGGGCGTCTGTTTAAGCCAACGTATGTTTTTTTTATAGAATGAGGGCCACAAGCTGCACACAGTTCACCTGATGGTAAGTGGATGCTGTGACCCATAGACATCTACATCTATTCTCTATTACAAATCAAAATGCAGATAGATTGTTACCCCTGAGGACTAAGAACGACTGCCTCGTTTCCGATAAAAAGGGTCTCCGGTTCTCTACACTCACTATATGAAACACAGCAGCATCAAGTTAATGCTTTTACGCTGGTATTCCGTGAGAGCGTGATCCTACCCTGATTGAGCCGACCCATTCATTCTACAACCATAATATACATAGCTGCAGCGTGGCACTACCACGTATACCAAAGTCTTGACTAACAAAAATTTGTAGCCAAGCACTGGCCTAAGATCGTTAAAAAATTTATTAAAGCAATTTCCTTATCTGTAAAATTAGTAACACCTAGTATTATTTTTTTTATATAACTTTATTATAATATTATTATATATTATTTATTCATATACCTAATACAATAATTAAATTAAATGAATAATTCACACATAATACAGTAAAAGCGTAAACTAACGTGTTTGTTTTGTCATAGCGCTATTTTCCGTAATTACTGTGTTATTGAATTGTAACACGGCTAAGCTGCTTTTAGCTTTATTAAAATAAAGAAAGACACAACTTTATTTGTCTCTTTCTTTATTTTAATAAATTGTTATATACATATTTGTATTTCATATATTATCCATGAATATTTACCTATGATAACATTACATATTTCATGTTTTTTTATGAAGTAAGTTAACGTAATTTTGGAAGCGAAAACTTCTTTAGTATCGTTGTGATTTGAAACTCAATTAAACTAAAAAGCGACACTAAAAAAAAGACAGATATATATATATCGCCTACGAGAGACTGAGATAGAATATCTATACTATCTATACTAATAATATAATAAAACCGAAGAGGTTTTTTTGTTTCTTTAAATACGCTAATCTCTGGAACTACCAGTCCGATTTAATAAATTATTTTTGAATATGAAGCCAAATTCACGAGGAATAGTAAAGGTCACTCATCACAACAGAAAAAGCGTTTCCGAACTTTTCGTCCGCGTGCGCTGGCGTAATGGTTAGTGATACGTAAATACTATGTTCTACAAAAATATAGACCTTTCTTTTATCTTAAAAAAAAGTTCGCGACACCATAGGCCTATTTATTATACAAAAAAAAGTTCGGAACACCATAGGCCTATTTACTATACATAATCTAAAATTAAGTAATTTTGTGACAAAAAATTTAATTGCAAAGTAGGGCTTCCACAAAGAGTCTCATTGGGGAGATTTTGCCTTAATTGTCACACTTGGCAAGCGGGTTGGCAACCACAGTTTTTTTATTATTTTGAGTTGTTATCAAGAAGATGCTGTTTCAGTGACGGCCCATCTCCTGTTTCAGTTTCTCTCTGTTACCTCTTACAACACGGGGTAGTAGATTATCCTACTCGGTCATTTTCTACCCTGAAAATTGATGGGTGAAATGTTTCCTTATTTCTTCGGATTAAAAAGAATGTGTAAATATTGAGGACAATGATTTGTGTATGTAAAAATATCTTTCAGTCTGCACTTCGTTCCCTGGTTACTGATAACATTTTGTTAAAACTTAAATTTTAAAAATATAAATATTGGCTTAGTAAAACAGAAGTCCCTGAGTCGGGCCTTTTTTGAGAAGCCACAAGAAAACCTCATAAGGACTTATCAAAATTTCACTATTTCAAGTTTAATAAGGATGTAAAATTATATAAATGAATTTACTAAATAAGATTATATTTTTATGTTAAAAAGCGTTAAATTTAATAGAACGAGCATCGCGGGTTCGAGTCCCGCCGGCCAATGCAACTGTTAATTTCAGTTTCAAGTGTTCGATGGTACATTGCGATTTTTAATTCCTCCAGATATGCAGGTTGCATATCTGGAGGAATTAAAAAAAATATTCAAAGGCATGTGAAGTCCGCCAACAACCACTAAAAGCAGCGCGGCGGACACTCCTTTAACCTAAAACCCTCTCAGATATTAGAGGAGGCCTGTGTCCAGGAACAGGACGTATATGGACTATATACGTCCTACTTCTAGGTATATTTACTGTCCTGTAAGAAATATTTAATATTTTATAAGGCGCATTAAATCTGTAAATTTCTATTAATAGCGTGGTTGGACCCTAGAATTAATAAAAAGAAAACATTATTCTGAGTCTTCTCAGACAAAGTGCGGTGTTTTGATACGAGTTCAAAGCTTTGTTATTACAAGTAGAAAGAGAAAAAAAGAAAATATCTACAGGTACATCACAAAGAGAAATAAAAAGCGAAAGCGTAGCGTAAGGGCCTGCGCTCACAGACGGCACGGCATGGCATGCCGTGTCAAAGGACTTTTTTTAGTGGACGAAAGATTTTCGAACTCATCTGTGCCTCGTCTGTGAGGCCCTAATTATACGCAAATAAATGATGTGTGAGTGCGATTCTGACTCCCTTCACAGTAATTATCCATTTGATGGCTAATTATATTTTTTTATAGATTTTAATTTAAATATAACATTCTACATATAAATTTATTATTTGTGCTCATCACTCAGTTACACAACGAAATAAAATTGATTTGAAATCGATAATATGATTTTCTCAAAATTTAAATAACTTTACACGCACACATACACTACTACGTGTTAGGTTCTCCTAGCCTGGCTAGGAATCCGCCTAGGCAAGTACCATTGTCTTAGCTATTTTTGCCGCTAAATAGCAATGCAATTATTGGTCTAATGCGGCAAATTCATTTATCTGATGATTAAAACATCGGCCCTAAATAAATAAATAAATAATTTATATCTTAACGATCCGAGACATCGACCGGGAAATCAATCACGCCATGTCCAGTGCTCGCTAACTTTACTCCCCGTAATTTTCTTTGCAATCTAACTTCTGGAACAACATAAATTGCTTTCAAGTCATAGCTCTTCTCTTCGACACTTTCTACATTAATAACTTACAATATTTACTTTTATAGAAAAGGGGACAAACGCGATGCGGCTCATCTGATGGAACAACTGCAACACGAGAGGAATCGCAGGTGCGGAAATGGCCTTTTAAAAAGGAGTAAGTTCGTTTATTGAAGGTCCCTAAGTCCAATCGGTGCGGAAAAATTGCCGATATATCGATTGCTATCGGGACTGGCCAAAATACGTTACAGTACCGAAAGTATGTCTAGGCGCAATCACAAAGGTTTTACGGTAAGGTAAATTTACTACGCCCTTTAGAGATTTAGAACGAGTAACTCTGCAAACTTCTCATATTCGACGATTTTGCTCATACTATTAGATTGTAGAAAGAGAAGTGTAGACAGGGGTACAATCGTACTACGAGTATAGGTCTCCAGTTCTCTACACTCACCATACGAAACGCAGCAGCACTAAGCTGCTATTTTGCGCTGGTATTAGAGCGTAACTGGCAGAGAGTAACTAACTTACAAGGAACAACAAACAAAAGGAAAAGAGGTAGACCGAGAGAAAAATGGGTTGATGAAATAATAAGTAAAGCCGGTGAAAATTGGATCACAAAGGCAAAGGACAGACAGACGTGGAGAAAAATGGAGGAGGCCTTGAACCGTTGAGGGCCCCTAATGAATTATGTTATGAATAATGTAAACTGATCTGAAAAATTTATTTATTTAAACAAACAAAACCACAAAAGCAACACTTACACATAACAATTGCACACCTAAAACCAACACAAATACACGTTCTTTTATTCACATAAATACGTCTGTTAGAAAAATAATAACTTATTACAACTCAATTGAAATAATATGTCAATATATGCCATATATTCAAGGATATCCCCAAGCATCACTGAAAATAAGTCATAAAAAAATAAATACTTTTAAAATTCAATCTTCCTAGTGAAACTATCATTAATGAGATTGACCTAGTAAACGAGGTAAGGTATATGAGCTTGTCAAGTCCTACTGAGCTAGTCAAGTACCTTGGTAGGGATGTAAAAAACTTTGATCATAAAAACTTGTCTTCCTTTTGTGTATTATGTGTTAATATAAGAAGTCTCAATTGTAATTTAGACGCTTTTCTAGTTTTCATGTCACAATTGAATATTAATATAGACATTGTAGTTTTTACTGAATGTTGGTTAAAAGATGATTCCATAATACCGGAAATAGACACCTACACATCATACTATACTAAACGTTTATTTAACCAGAATGATGGTGTGGTAGCATACGTTAAAAATAACATAAAAGTCACATCATATGAACCATTAGTCGATGATGGCAATGTGCTAATACTCACTGTTGATACAGATACCACGGTTATCTGTACATATAGACCACCAAGTTTTCGCAATCCAACGCAGTATATCACATCACTTGATAAAATACTTCATAGCATAAACACAAGTATCGTAGTCTTAACTGGAGATCTAAACTTAGATGTTATGCCTTGTACTATAAAAGGATATTCTGCCGAATACCTCAATATGCTCTCTATGCATGGCTTAAAACAATGCGTTTATCTTCCAACAAGGAAGGAAGCGTGCTTAGATCATTTTATGGTACGAGCCCGACATGGGATTACATCTATTGTTTTCGATGAATTTACTGACCATCACCCTATTTTATTACTTATTGACAGAGTAAAAATTAGTAAAAATAAATCAAAATTTTATAAAGTAAAAATTGACTTTGACAAAATAACTGTAGGTATGAATGAGCTTAACTGGGAAGAATATTATAGAATCGACAATGTCAATGATGCTGCAGAGTATATTGTAAATATTATAAAAGATTTAATACAAGTTAATACAACCAGAATAACTATATCTAAAAGAAATAGGCCATTAAAACCCTGGATAACACCAGGAGTTGTAAAATCGATAAGAAAAAGGGACAAATTACATAAACAACTAAAAAAGGAAAATAATAATGAAGATTTAGCATCACACTATAGGAAATACAGAAACACATGTAACGACATAATAAAAAAGTTAAAAAGACAGTATTACGAACAAGAACTTATTACCAGTACTGGAAACGTTAGAAAGACATGGAAGATAGTTAAAGAAGTTTGTAATCTAAGCCAATCAAAACAACCGACAACAGAATTGTTAAAAATTAAAGATACGCCAAAAGCTTCACTTAATCTAGTAAACACCTATTTCACAACAATTGGTTCACAGCTTGCAAATTATACTCTGAACACCATAGGCAAATCAGTCTCAGAACTTGCTGATAATTTCAAACAGATAGGTCCAACACATTCGATGGCTTTTTTCTTAACAGATCCTGAGGAAGTAAAAACTACTATTAACGAACTTAAATCAAATAGTTCCCCTGGCTGGGACAAAATTACTACTGATTTCGTTAAAAGGTATAGTCAAATTCTTTGCGCACCTATAGCACATCTATGTAATAGTAGTTTTCAGACAGGGCAATTTCCATCACTATTCAAGCAGGCCTTAGTAACACCAATATTCAAATCTGGTGATAAGTCCGTTCCTTCGAATTACAGGCCGATTTCTTTGTTACCTACTTTTTCAAAAATAATTGAGAAGCTTGTGAACAACAGACTTATAAAATATCTAGAGCGTTATGGATATCTAGCTGCGAATCAATTTGGTTTTAGGGCACATCGTTCAACAGAAGACGCTATTTTACAACTGATTTCGAAAATAACATCTTACGTAGACAAAGGTGATAAGTGCATCTGTGTTTTCTTAGACTTGCAAAAAGCGTTCGATACTGTGTCTATTCCTATACTTCTCGGACGTCTCGAAAATCTGGGTATAAGAGGTATGCCATATGCATGGTTTTGTAACTTCCTTAAAAACAGAACCCAAGTATTACGTATTGACGACGACCTAAGCGATAAAGCCGAATGTACCTATGGCATTCCACAGGGTAGCATTCTTGGACCAACACTTTTTTTGACGTACATAAATGAATTATGCAAAATTAATATCCGTAGTGCGGACCTTTTTATGTTTGCGGACGATACTGTAATCCTCTTTCATGGTACAGACTGGGATACTGTGCAGCAATGTGCTGAAAATGGATTACGCATGGTTACAAAATGGCTGGAAAACAATCTTTTAACTGTCAATTGTTCAAAAACGAAATATGTATGTTTTTTCAAAACAATAATCTCAAAACCACCCCACAGCTTCTCTGTCACCATGCATACGTACCCTTGTAATACGTTCCAAAAAAAAGAGAGATGTAAATGTACAATATTAGAACGAACATCTACGATAAAATACCTTGGGGTAATCCTCGACGAAAGATTAAATTGGCAACCTCATATATCAAATTTATCTAAACGAATTCGGAGACTCATTATAGTATTTAAGAACCTAAGAACTGTAGCGAATAAAAAACTACTAATTCAGACATATAACGCCCTTTGTCATTGTCTCATAAATTATTGCATCTGCTCATGGGGTGGAGCTCCAAAAACATATCTTATTGAGGCCGAGCGAGCTCAAAGATCTATACTAAAACTAATATTACATCTTCCTTATACATACCCAACATCTAAAGTTTACGTATTGTCAAATGTCCTCAGTGTACGAAAATCATATATATACAAATGCATAAAACGATATCATAATTTTTCCCCACTATATGTAGCTAAAAACAAAAGAACACAAAAATGTCCAGTACCATTTGTGAAAAGCACATTTGCGAAAAGGCAATATGACTACCAAGCACCTCATTTATATAATACAATTAATAAAAAAATTAAGTTAAATAACTTAAAAAGTTACCAAGTAAAACAAGCTATTTTAAATTGGCTAAAAGAATACGACTATGAAAATTGTGAAAACCTACTTTAAGTTATGTACACATATTTTAATGAAAACAGTCGCGCGCACATACACACACACACACACACACACACACACACACACACACACACACACACACACACACACTTTTTTAAATATTTTTTATATATTTTAGAGTCTGTATTGTACACGGAAAATCAGATCACTTAATGGGTGGGAAACTGCCTCCTAACATACAGGGTAACCTAGTTTAGGAGTCAGAGAACCAATGAATTGTATATTATATCTGTGTTCAATAAAGAATTATTATTATTATTATTATTATTAAAATTTTGAAATTTATATAAAATTTATAAATTATTTGTTATGGGATTGTTAATTATTAATCACGATAATTATGAGTTGTAATATTTTGTTTTATGCATGCATAATTATGTAATTGTAATCTTAAGATATATTTGTTGTCATTCATTATGGAAATAAAGAGGCTATATTATTATTATCTGGGGCATCTATATAGTTTACTCATCCGGTTGGGCTGTATAAATATATAATTGTAAATGAAAATGATAAACATACATAAATATCAACAAAAAATAAATAAATGCATAAAAAATACATAAATAAATAAAAACCCAACCAGATGGAAGCCCTCTGCAGGGGAGACCAAACGGCCGAGGGTTAGGGGGAAAGGGAAAGAAACCGGCGGACGATGCGGGCGGTATCGAGGAGCACCGCCTTCTGCATTTGAGCTTGGAGCGGTCCGTCACGGAGTCCCAGTCGCCTCAGATGACCCGAGAGGCTGACTGGGATTAAACCGTTCGCAGAAACGACTACAGGTATAATTTCGGCCGGCAGTCCACCCCACATGTCGGTCACCTCGTGAGCCAGGTCCAGATATTTTGTCAGCTTATCTGTTTCGGCTTTCACGAGGTTCTCGTCATAAGGAATGGTAATGTCGACCAAAAATATCCTTGTCTGTGCCCGGTCCATCAGCACAATATCAGGCTTATTCGCAAATTCGCAAGAATAGTCCTGTCTGTGATGATGGCCCGGTCCCAGTAGAGCCTGGCGCGGTCATTTTCGAGCAAGACTTCCGGCAAGTACTTATAATATGGCAGTTTCCGAGTCTACAACTATAACATAGCTGCAGCATGAGTATACCACGTATAAAAGCTATGATCTACAATATTGCTCAAATATTATGCCCTGGAATCGTGATAGCATTACTTTAAAAAGAATCATCCATCAGTCATTATGGCCTATCAAGTCCACTGTGCTGAATACAGGCCTCCCCATAGAATAGCCTAATAACGCGGACATTTGCCATAGTTGCCACGCTTGGCAGACAGGTTAGCATCTGCAGTTTTTTTTTCTACTTGTTATTAGGAAAACATTGCTGTCTATTTTCTGGTTTGTTTCCTTCTGTCTCCTCTTACGACACTCGTGGGACGATATGGGATAGTGGACTTACACCGCTACTATACGGTTATAAAAGTACATTCATCTATATTATTAGTGTTAACTTAAAAGTCTTCTGAAAGGGTATCACAAGATTTGTGTCTTTAAACGGCGTAGAGGCATGCTACAGCTATAAAGGGTATTTTGCAATATACGACCTAATTTGCAGTAAATTTTTCAAAATAAGTAATATAGGCGAATGGTGAAGAAAGCTTAATAAAAAAAAATCTCAAAGATTCTGTCCTATTTATGTTTTAAATTCAGTGTGCGTGAATTATTTTAACTGATTGTCATTTGTCATTCATAAATACCTTAGCTTACTATTTTACTAGGCACGAACACATTCATAAGAGCCGCTCGGTCGGCAAAATCGTAGTGAATTGAATAGTACAAAGAGGACCGCGCGTAAGCGTAGTAGTTGCCCATAAATCACATTCAATTTGGGATCATTAAAATAAAAGTAGAAGCCTTATTTACTCTTATATTCAAAAATTGCAATAACGGTATTTCAATAGTTTTATATTTCATCTTAAGTATAAAATTTGGCTACTCTTTGAAATATAACCCTGTATATTATGGTAGTAGTACGATTGGGTCGGCTTGACTAGGGTAAAACCACGCTCTCATAGAATACTTGTGTGTTTGTGGTGAGTGTAGAGAACCGGAGACCCTTTTTAATAATGACAAGGTCCTCAACGCCACAGCATCCATATCCATCAAGTGGAGTGTGTGCTCGTTTGTCACCATTATTCAATAAAAAAATGTACAAGTATATAATACAATACTCTTCAACGACGAATATATGGACTAGTTACTCGTAATGAATTATAATTATTGAACTCTACAACTTGAACCATTGATTATTAATTTGTATGAGAAAACATCTATGTAAAGACGAGGCGGAGTAAGGCCCGCCACATACATACGGAATTCCGTTTCGAGATTCCGTTTCGGAATACCGAACGGTCGGCCACACACAAACGGAATCCCGTTTTGCTCGCAAAATATCGAACGGAAAACTACCGTACGTGTGTGGCGCGGGTCATAGATTTTATATGGACTTGCTGCGTTCGGGATTCCGAATCGGAATATCGAAACGGAATCTCGAAACGGAATTCCGCATGTATGTGGCCGGCCTAAGAGTGATGCGCAGTCCATTAACGGCGAGAGCGGGCGACTGCAACGCGCGACCTCATCCCGACTAAAGTTAATAAGTACATAATATATTTCAAATCCCAAATAAAACGCAGACAAGACACGCCTTTTGAACGAAGTCGCCGCGTCTCTTGTCTGTGTGGGCGCTACGCCTGTTATTATCATTATGTTGTATAATTTCTGAATGTAATTAGATCGAAGTAAATGCGTGACCCATTTCGCGCGGATCTAGCATAACTCTGAGCAACAAGTTTTGATCAAGTCATCAGGGTGTAAAAATATCCACTACACAATATTACTTACTTTTTTACTACGACAGAGGTAAACAAAACAGCAAATGAGCGACATTTTTTTCTAATAACAAATAAAAAAATACTGCACATGATTGTAACTATGGAAAATAAGCCCCCCCCCCCTTGTTCAGCAGTGGTCTTTTGATAGGTTGTTACAGTAGCTATTTGTCATATAAATCTAATATTGTGCTCCATTCTAACGCTTTGAAATATGTGTTAAGCCTGAGCCTAGTGTAATGGCTGAAATATATGTAAGTAGCACCGAGGTCTTCTTGTTTGAAAATATAAAATCGGTGTCATATGGCGGGTGAGGCATATCACCTACCTGCTCTAGAAAACAGATATAGAAATGCAGATGTATTGTCACTCCCTGAGGACTTAGTTGGATTGCCTCGTTGTCGATATATGAAACATATATGTATATAATATACATAAACATGATATTCTGTGAGAACGTAGTTTGCATCGTAATGAAGCATTATTTTAGTGCCGAATAAAACCCTTTGAATAAAACATTAAACAAAATGTATATTATATTGTTTTTTATGGATGACAAACCGACATTTTTTTTATAGAATGAGGGTGACAAATGAGCACACAGTCCACCTGATGATAAGTGGTTGTTGTGGCCCATAGACATCTACGTCTATCTTCGAAATTAAAATGCAGACGCGCTGTCCGCTGTGAGGACTAAGGTAGAATGCCTCTTTTCCAGTAAAATGGGTCTCTTGTTCTCTACACTCACCATACGAAACACAACAGCATTAAGCTGCTATTTTACGCTCGTATTTTACCAGTGGTAGAGCCACGCGGCATCTTTTGCTGTCGCACGGGTGGGCCGGCTCGAACCGGGGTGGTACCACGACCTCACAGAATATAAGCGTGAAGTAGAGGTTTACCTCTGCGTTTCGCTTGGTGAGTGCAGGTGGCCGGAGGCCCTTTTTACTGGAAATGAGGCATTCCATCTTAGTCCTCGCGGGTGACAACGCATCTGCATTTTGATTTGTAATAGAGGATAGATGTAGATGTCTATGGGCCGCAGCAACCACTTACCATCAGGTGGACTGTGTGCTCTGTTGTCACCCTTATCCTATAAAAAAATAGTATTCTGTGACAGCGTAGTCTTTCCCCGGTCGAGCCGACCCATTCTTGCTACAACTATACTATTAATATAGCTGCTCCATGGCTATACTACGTAAAAATATACCTGATGGTATATTTTTACATTATACATATACCTAATGGTAGATGGGTGCTGTTTTCTATAGACATCTACGCTTATATTCGATTAAGTACCATAATTCAGATATGTTGTCACTTCTGAGGACTTAGATGTAGTAAAGAGGGTAGTTAGTAGTAAAAACGGTATCTAGTTGTTGTCACTTACCATTCGAAACACAGCAATATTATGCAGCTAATTTCAATTGATATACTTTGTGTGGTCCTTACTCGGTTGAACATATCCATTCGTGTTGCTGACGTTATGTCAGAAGCATGAATGCGTACGCTGTAGCATGACCACATGAGTAAATAAACGGAAATGTGGTATGACTCTACGGCGTAAAAATCGTTTTGTATATAATTATACTTTATATAAAAAGTAAAAGACGACTTCAAATATCTAAAAAGAATATAAAAAAAATATTAAAATCACGGCTGTCACCCAGAGGGGTAGGCAGAGTCTACGGACTTCCATTTGACACGATCCTTTTTTTTATAGGATAAGGGTGACAAACGAGCACACAGTCCACCTGATGGTAAGTGGTTGCTGTGGCCCATAGACATCTACATCTATCCTCTATTACAAATCAATAAGTAGATGCGTTGTCACCCGTGAGGACTAAGATGGTATGCCTCATTTCCAGTAAAAAGGGCCTCCGGCCACCTGCACTCACCAAGCGAAATGCAGAGGTAAACCTCTACTTCACGCTGGTTTTCTGTGAGGTCGTGGTACCACCCCGGTTCGAGCCGGCCCATCCGTGCGACAGCAAAACCTGCCGCGTGGCTCTACCACTGACACACCTCACTCGTCTCCTTTACATCCATATATCTATACATACACGCTCGTCGGTTAAGGGTGCTCCTCTGGCCCATTTTCAATATATCGCCAATTTGGTCGATAAACCTGCGTCTAGTAACTTAAATCAAACATTTTAAAAAACCTTGAAACAAAAAGAGATGATGATCTCCAAAGGTCTAAACTTATTTTCTTGAAAATAGCTAAGAAGACTCTCGATTAAGTAAATTTTCAAACAAAAAAAAAACTAAATCAAAATCGGTTCATCCGTTCAGGAGCGACGATGTCACAGACAGGCACTCAGATGCACACTACAAACTTATAACACCCATCTGTTTTAGTCGGGCGTTAATAATAATTTCCACATAATGAGGGCTAATAATTTTCTGTTCACCAGATGTCGCATGTTGACAGGTATAGTTTTTTTGTTACACAATGTAATTTAATTGAGAAGTTGGTTTTTAATAATAGTTTATCAGTTTTTAGAGTATTATATTAATACACAAAACAATGCGTCAGTGGCTTGCTCTTTAATTGTTTGCACATTTTTAACTTTTTTTGATTTTTCTACTTTTATGAATATCTGTGGGTTATTTTCTTAATTTTTTATCGTATTAATATAAAATATAGCTAATAGTACAGAAAGAAACGGTAAACTTTACATTTTTCGAACATATTAACTTCCCCACTATGAAATCTTTCAAATATTATACCTCACTTTTAAGTTGGCAGAAACAGTCGTGGACGCCTTCATTGCTTCAGAATACGGTGCTATGATATAGTATTTAGCCGAATAAAACCCTGACTTGAGAACCTTTACCCTTTTGTGTGGGTTAAGTAATGTCACATGGAATGGCTCAAGGTAGCAATTAGAAAATCTTTTAAAGTGTTACAATAAAAACTTCAAACCCTATTTCCCACTCTTAAGAGCGGTTTTTTTTTTCTAATATTCATCACTACCATCCCAGAACTATTTAATAATAAAAGAATTATTAAAATCGTTTCACAAATAATAATGTCCTCCAGACCAAATTCCGGTCCCGGCGACCAGACTCAACGGAGACTAGCCATCTGCGCAAGAGAGGATTATAGTGCCCAAAAGAATTGCGAACACAGGTATCTATTCCCTCACTTTCAATGTCCGATGGGATAGCAACTCGACACGACCGGAGAGTGATCAAACGCAGCACTAACGGCTTTACGTGCATATCGAAAACTTCCTGACTTCGGGCTGGTAGTGTGAATTTCTTGACAGAAAAATCCAATAACTGATTTTGGCCCGCCAGGGATTCGAACCCGGGATCTCTTCTTTTTTGGGGTCGGCTTAAACGCATATTATATGTACCTTTAAATAGTTACAAAAAATTCTTACCTTAAAGCTGAAAGTTCCGCTAGGAAAGAGTTGCCGTCAACTGGCTTGGATCGATTCTTGAAGACAAGCATAGGTAGGTCACCCATCTGCTGTACTGCACTATCTGTATCAGCAAACCGCTGTGTCAGATTTGACCTGCACAAAATGAACACAAGTTAATGTTAAGACATGATACCATGGTATAATTGATGATATCCAGGCTTTTGGTCAGAGTAGCTGGATGATGATATGATGGTGGTCTGATTATTTTTTACAATATTTATATTATACTGGATATTTTTACAATACATACTTCTCTTCCTTCATTTTGATGCGTTTTGTTATTTATGAACCTAAACCTAAATATTACCACATATAATTCGTTTGGTAACTTTAGACTGTACGAGGTGGTAGGGCTCCATTTCTACTTTGTTTGGTTAGCTACCACCGTCTCACCTATGGTATAAAACAATTTTTACCGATTTTATTGCATTTAATTTACTTATTTTAATTACTATATTAATTGTTCTTTCACGCGGGTTTCAACATATAGCTGACGTGCGGCACCGACGCTGTGGGAAGTCTGCAGTTTGTGAACATGTTTAAGATCGTCCCGGCCATTACATCAGAATTTATAGACAACAAATCCTTGCAAAAGATCACCGATTCCTACCAAGGATGATACGCGAGGCTATTGAAATTTAAAAAAATCCTAATTTCAACAGAGAAGATGGATGGGTGCTGCCGTCTGCTTGGGATTCCATAATTAACAAAATTAAATCCAAGCCCAGGCATACCACTGCAAGACTTCAAGATACTCTAAGCTCATTCTGCGTAGATCGACCACAAAAACGTTGGCGGGGAAGTATAACCGCTCAGATAAATGAATAAGTGCTCATATTTGCTCACAAAATGCTCAATTCAAATCCGCAATTGCTCACACTATTAACTAATTATTTAATTAATTAATAATAATTAAAAGTAGAAAATTGTTTTTGCCTATTATACCTAAACCAAATGAACTTTTCTTAAAATGAATAAGTGCTGATAATTGCTCACAAAATTCTCAATTTTAATCCGCAATTGCTCACACTATTAACTAATTATTTAACAAGTTATTAATAATCAAAAGTACAAAATTGTATTTGCCTTAGATGCTTAGATTTATGAATTAGTGCACTTTAATTATTAATAACTGATTAAATAATTAAGGCATTTTGAGAACAATTAAGAGCACTTGTTTATTTTAAGAAAAGTTTATTAGTTTAAGTATGATTGGCAAAACAATGTTGTACTTTTGCTTATTAATAACTGATTAAATAATTAAGGCATTTTGAGAACAATTAAGAGCACTTGTTTATTTTAAGAAAAGTTTATTAGTTTAAGTATGATTGACAAAACAATGTTGTACTTTTACTTATTAATAACTGATTAAATAATTAATTAATAGTGTGAGCAATTGCGGATTTGAATTGAGCATTTTGTGAGCAATTAAGTGCACTTATTCATAAATCTGAGCGGTTAAGGCAAAATAATTTTGTACATTTAATTATTAATAACTAGTTAAACAATTAATTAATAGAGTGAGCAACTGCGGATATGAATTGAGCATTTTGTGAACAATTAAAAGCATATATTAATTTTAAGAAAAGTTCAACCTGTAATAGTTAAAAACAATTTCGTACTTTTAATTATTTATAACTTATTAAATAATTAATTTATAGTGTAATTAATTGCGAATTTGAATTGAGCATTTCTAGAGCAATTAAGAGCACTTATTCATATATCTGAGTGGTTTAGGAAAAAACAATTTTGTACTTTTAATTATTAATAATTAATTTATTAATTAATAGTGTGAGCAGTTGCGGATTTGAATTGAGCATTTTGTGAGCAGTTAAGAGCACTTATTCATTAATCTGAGCGGTTATACTTCCAAACCAACTTTTTGTGGTCGTAGATCGAATCAAGAATTAATATTCAAAACTGAAGGTAGTCGGGCTAACTGTGAGATGGGACGTCAAACGTCTCAGTCCCCTCCGTGACCATGGGTTGCTGTAAAGCACCCGAAACATCGGGTATTAAATAAGTAAATTAATCGTGATAAAATCTTTAAAAATAGTTTTATTCTATGTGTAATTTTCGCGTAAATATAAGAAATCATTACACTCTTACCCATTTCTGCCGCCAAGTAGCTTTCACTTCTGTGTCCCGGAAGGCATAGAGAACCGGTAAAATAACAGGCTGTGAACCATTCCATATTAGTCCGCAGAGATTACGCCGCAAACAGCCTTCAAGAAAAGAGCTACTCCTTTTTAAAAGGCCGGCAATGCATCTGCAATTCCCCTGGTGTTGCAGTTGGGCGGCGGTAGTCACTTACCATCAAGTGAGCCGCATGCTCGTTTTTCCCCTCTGCTATAAAAAAGCTTTCTGTGTAAGCAGTTGAATGCAAGTGTCCATCGACTGCAGTAGCCACTTACCATCAGGTGGAATGTAAGCTCGTTTGTCACTTCAGCACTTATTAAACTTTTAAATATAATTTAAAATTAAAAATTTTGTACAACCGACTTCATTAAGAATTATTAAAAATATCTCAAAAACTGTTAATCAGATCTTGATAAAATTTATATGGGACCACATTAGCGGCACCAGTTCTCAATGCTGCTGATTGCTGATTTATCACGTGCTCGGCGGTGAAGAAAGACATCGTGAGGAAACCTGCATATCTAAGAAATAAAAAAATATTTCGAAAACATGTAAAGTTCACCAACACGCATTGGACATTTCTTTGCCCTAAAACCTTCTCAGAAATGAGAGGTCTGTGGCCAGCAGTGGAACGTGTATAGGCTGTAACTTCTTCTTTCAAATATAGAAACCAGTCATCAATTAAAGTCTTAATACGAGTACAGAGCATTAAATAATAGAGCAGAAATATGGGTCCTAAATTAGGTTAGTAAATACCTATACATTGTGCGCGAACTTGCAAGTTTCGACGTTGTAAATATCCATTCAGAAATTAAGAAGTCTGAAACGCTTACAAGCAAATATTAACTGATATAATATATAACTTTTAAACTTAATTTTTTTTTACTTTTTTTAAACTTAAATTTTACGGGGGTCAAATTCAAATCGTTTATTGCGAATATAGATTGATACAGTTGGTAATTACGTAGTTTATCACTTATAGAACAAAAATTTAGTACAGCTATATTCCGTCATTTGGCATGCAATGTCCATCACATTTTATTACTTTTATATTAAATTACTTAAACAGCCCTAGTTATAATTGGAGTTCACATTATACAAAATCAAAAATAATAGCGATAAGTCAATTTAGATAATATTATATAAGTCAAGTCAATTTAGTTATTCTAACAATCAATTATTGAATTTCATATTTGTCTTCGAAATATTCTTTCACACTGTAGTATGCCCTATTAACAAGAAATTGCTTCAATAGCATTTTAAACTTATCTATATTGCAGCATCTCAAAATGTGTTTTTAGGGTTCTGAAGCCAAATGGCAAAAAACGGAACCCTTATGGATTCGTCATGTCTGTCTGTCTGTCAGTTCGTCCGTGACAGCCACTTTTTTCCGAAACTGTAAGAACTATGCTGTTGAAACTTGGTAAGTAGATGTATTCTGTGAACCGCATTAATATTTTTACACAAAAATAGAAAAAAAAAACAATAAATTTTGGGGGTTCCCCATATTCAGAACTGAAACTCAAAAATGTTTTTTCATCAAACCCATACGTGTGGGGTATCTATAGAGAGGTCTTCAAAATTATATTGAGGTTTCTTATATAATTTTTTTCCAAACTGAATAGTTTGCACACATTTTTCCACTTCCAAAGTGGAAAAATGTGTGCCCCCCCCCAATGTAACTTCTAAAATAAGAGAATGATAAAACTTAAAAAAATATATGATGTACATTACCATGTAAACTTTAAATTGGTTTGGAAGAGATCTAGTAAGTAGTTTTCTTTAATACGTCATAAATCGTAAATTATGTTACTTGCTGCTACTCTTCTCGGAGTTGAGCGCTTTTATTTTTTTTATAGAATAAAGGTGATAAACGAGCACACAGCCCACCTGATAGTAAGTGGTTGCTGTGGCCCATAGACATCTACATCTATCTTCGATTACGAATCAAAATACAGATGCGTCGTCACTCGTGTGGACTAAGATGGAATGCTGGTATTCCAGTAAAAAGGGTCTCCGGTTCTCTACACTCACCATACGAAACACAGCAGCGTTAAGCTGCTATTTTACGCTGGTATTCTGTGAGAGCGTGGTCCTGCCCCGGTCGGGCCGACCCATTCGTGCTACAACCATAAATAGCTACAGCATGGCTCTACCGCGTAAAAAATGTAATAATGTGTAATAATGGTAAATGGCTATTTGTTTTATTTTTATTTGTTTTATTTGTTTTTTTTTTAAGGCACATTCCTTAATACGACAAAGATGGAAAGTTTGGCGGTGAGAATACATGTCAATACTATACTGTATTTACATTTCATGACTTCTACATATAGGCTACTTTTATAAAAAAATATTTTTGTTTGTTTGTTCGTCTTTTACGCTTTCTCATAGCATGCGTTAGCGCGTAATTAAGGTACGATCTGTCAGGCACATCTGTTCTTCGTAAGCACACACATCTACGCCGTACCCAATCTGTTCGTCCATCCGTCACCCGCCTGAGAACAGCGGGAAGATATTAGGCAGAATATTTTGAACTTTTTCAAAAAAATATTCTTTTTTGAAAAGGCTAGCTAATATAGTTATAAATTTTAATAAAAAGTAAAAACCCACTTCAAATTGCTAGAAAAGAAGTTATTTATTAACTTCTTTTAGCTACTCTTAGGGGTGGAATTTTTCCTCCAAATTTATGTAAAAATACCCTTGAAGTATAACCTATTTAATATAAAAATAATAATTTAAATCGGTTCTCAGTCTGTAAAGATATAATATAAAATTCCTTAATAAATAGTCCAAAATGAAAAAAATTCCCTTATTTTCCACCCTTCGGGGCGAAATTTTTTCTTCAAAATTTAATCAGACAACCCATAAGGTTAGCTTATTTAATAAAAAAAGTACCATTATAATCGGTTTACAATCTACGACAGTATCGCGTGACATACGTACAAAAAACATACTCTTGATTTGAGAACCTCCTCCTTTTTGAAGTTGATTAAAAAGAGGCATTACAACGCACGCCGGGCATAGACAACTAGTTTTTTTAGTGACAAATGAGCACAAAGCCCGCCTTATGGTAAATGGATGCTGTGGCCCATAGACACCTACCTCTATCCTGAATTATGAATCAAAATGCGGATGCGTTGTCACCCCTGAGGACTAAAATGGAATGCCTCATATCCAGTAAAAAGTGTCTTTGGTTCTCTACTATGGTTTGGGAATTCCCGACGGTTTCAAAGTCCCGGGACACGGGACAGCCTATAATCAAAGTCCCGGGAATTCCCGGGACTTCGAGACTTTTAAGAAAACGCTATTTTGTTTTTTTTTTAAGATGGGCAATCCTTTTTGATGAATTTTATTTAAGTTAATTTCTGGTGAAACTTATTAAAAAGAGGCAAATTTTTGTAAAAATCAACATTTATTAAACAATTAGACAGAAAATTAAAGAATTTTAACGTTAATTTCAGTCTTAATCATTGCTTTGTTTATTTCTTTTAGTCACACACAGATGCACTTCTAAACAGTTAAATGTAATAGTTATGAAACGATTTTAGTTAAAAATCATACTAATTCTTAATAACTTTACTTTTAATCATAGTTCATAATCTCAATGTTAATTCTCATAATCACATATTTGTTTCATTTATTGTGTTGCGTACTCAGTAGTTACGTAGAAGACCAAGTAATTATTCATTAAACTAACACATGGCGCTAGGCTCCTTCAATTATTTTAAAAAATAGTTATGATTACATAACAATTTCGACAATCTTGTCTCGTCTCGAGTCTCGACCCCAAAGTCCCGGGACTCGAGACAACTAAAATTATGAAAAATCCCGGGACTTCAAGACACAAGACGTCCCGGGGCCCAAACCCTATTCTCTACACTTACCATACGAATCACAGCTACATTTTGGCTGCAGCTGCTATTTTGCGCTGGCATTCTGTGACAGCGTGTTCCTTCCCCGGTCGAGCCGACGCATTCGTGCTACAACTATAATATAGCTGCAGCATGACTGAACCACGTATAATTATAGATAAAATGATAAACAAAAACCAAAACAACGCATATAAAAATATATCAGATCTCTTGCTATACGTAATAAACCACAGAAATACGGCGGAGGCATGTCCCTTTGTCCGAACGGAAATTACAATGTCTCTTGTGGTATCGGTTCCATCGCTAGCAATGGCAATTTGTTGCCTGTTAAAATCTAATTTCAGTCAGCGTATTAAACGTTGGTTTATAAATTATCATTGAATACATAAAGCGCGTTAATTTATAAAATCATGATATAATTTACGTTGTTAAAACAGCCTCTGTAATTACCTCAACCTCATCATATCTTCACCACAGCCCATCAAAGTCCATTGCCTCATAGGGGGAATGTTTGCCACAGTTGCCACGCTTGGCAAGCGGGTTAGCAACCGCAGTTTTTTTTATTTTTAGTCGTTATTAGGAAGACGCTGCTGCCCATCTCCTGATTTGTTTCCCTCTGTCACCTCCATTGATATATATGTACTACGCACTAGATTTCGCATTCCGAACATTAACTATGTTCAACTGAACTGTCCTGCAATCCTTACACTAAACTAAATATCGCGTAAATTGAAGATTTGTGAATTCCACAAAATAATTATTATTACATTTTGTTTAGAAATATGTTTGTTTAAATTAAAAGTATGTAGGTATTTTATATTAAATTCTTATATTTATTTTATATTAATATCTTATTTCATATTAAATTAAAGTCTTCACGCATACGCGACTACTAACTCCCGCGCATGCGCGAAGACAGAGTAGCGCACAATTTTTGTTTAGAATAGCTGCTCTAGTACGTAGTACATGTACGAGTAATTCAATGGTCTACACCCACGAGACGATATGGGCTAGTGGATATTCTTACACTGCCACTATAAGCTACCTATAAAATAATTATTACTATTTTTAGTGTTTTACCTATTATCAATTATTAAATTCGAACGGATGCTTAGGGAAATCTGAAACATTTTATAGAGAGGAATCACGAATTTCTTTTCGACTTTATTTCCCGGCGGGAAAAAAATTGTAACGAAAACTAAGTTTATAGTTTGAGAATTATTATAAAATATTTTGTACAGAGTCTGATTATTCTTTAATAGGGACTACTTTCCATTTTGTTTACTAATATTTTATTATTATATACAATAGATAAGTGACTAAATAATTATAAGGTAATTAATTATTCTTATTTGATCAATCCTACAGCCAATTCTAAACGGAAAACTGTACAACAATGTAACTGTATGTTATAGGAGAGGGTGACAAACGAGCACACAGTCCACCTGATGGTAAGTGGTTACTGTGACCCATAGACATCTACATCTATCCTCAATAACGTCTCAAGATGCAGATGCATTGTCACCCGTGAGGACTAAGTTGGAATGCCTCTTTACCAGTAAAAAGGGTCTCCGGTTCTCTACACTCACCATACGAAACACAGCAGCGTTAAGCTGCTATTTTACGCTGGTTTTCTGTGAGAGCGTGGTCCTTCCCCGGTCGAGCCGACCCATTCGTGCTACAACTATTGTACTAATATAGCTGCAGCATGGCTCTACCACGTATATAAATATACATATAACTCGTATAAACAATGTAATTTTATAGTATTGGTATATATAGCAAGCTAACTATGTAGGCTATGTAATAGCTTATTATTTTTTTAGAAATTTTATAAACTATAGAGTTCTTGACCGCGTTGCTTCGAGTTGGACTAACTAACTAATTAACTAAAATACTTAGTTGATAAAAAAAAAGTCGGTTGCGATCTTCAGCAGATTATATTAAGTAGAGTAGTAACACCTGTCTTTTAATTGGTAAAAAAAGCATTTTTAAACATTTTTATTTTAATATGTTTGAAAATAAAAACAATAAAAAATAACGTAATTCAAAAACTTTGAAGCGTCAGTAGCCTGCCATTAGGGTGCAGACCGCGATCTAGAAAGGTCGTGGGTTCGAATCCGCCATTCGACTACCGTCGTGAAGCACTTCTAACACAAGCATTTTAAGTTTAACAGAAGTGGTTTAAGGGAATATTAGTAATGTTTAATAGCATTACTAGTATTTAAAAAAATTAACGATTTTATCTCGTTTAATCTAACTTATTTATTCTTATTTAATTTTCCAACGTTTCCGGGGCTACACAACACCAATAGTCACGGGGACAAATGATTATCATCATAAGTGTTATATTTTCCTCAATTTGGAAAGAAACACTAAATATAAGATGTATTTGCCATTCATTTTTAATATTGCAATTTATATGAAAACAAATGAATGTTTTAGCCCGAAAAATTGTATGAAGCTTTATGCAAATTCTAATTGTTATGGAGCAGGATAAATAACAGAAAGGGGATTTCCCCTGTCCCGTTGAGTTTTGAGACAAATCAGGACAAGGTCGAAATTATTGGTGTATCTTGCTAAAGAAATGTGTTCAGTTGTTAATATTCAGGCAGATTATAATATTTTATACATAAGGAAATGTTTCTTTTGGTCAAAGTGAATACCCTAAACTACTGGTTCAAACTTCGGCCTTTCTGTCAAATATTTCAATTACTAATTAATGGGTAGGTATGGTAGGATATGAACAGTATCTATAATGACCAAAGAAAAACTCAACATTATGTAATTATGTATTAAAGCCCTGACTAAATTCAAAGCTTCTTAGGATTAATGGTGACACCACTATAATATGGTTACCATTCATACCAGTCTAGAGGACAGGCGAAAAGTAGCCCAATTTGGTTGTTTACAGGATACATTTCGGAAAGGGTGCGTGGGAATTTCATGACTTTATTCCTCCCTCTCCATTCCATCATTGGACCACCAGATGAATTGCCGATCGTTCCCCAGAGTTTGTTAAATTTTATATTAATAATAGTGTAATTTCTTTTAAGGTGAATTAAGGGGCTACTCCATGCGAACGACCTTGAGCATTTGGTGTGCCGCGCCGACTCGCTACAATATATCGTTTAAGAAATATGTAAGACGCCACCTACTGTACGAACGTAGTATTTTTTCAACAATAATAAACTATTTTATGAAAATACACACAGCGTACAACGATAAATGTATTTTAATTTTTTTATTCGATATATTAGTTGCATTATATAAGAATTATGTATTCTCATATATTATCTAATTATAAAATTTTATAATTAATTATATATTAAAAATGAAGCATTGAAAATTGTGAGTTTAAAAGATACCTACTCACTATAGGTAAATAGAAAGACAGCTCGCCTTTTGTACAAATATTTGGTGCAATAAAGAATAAATAAATAAATAGGATGTGTCGCAGAGTGAGAGTAATATAGAATGAGAGTCGTGGAGGCAGTTTACAAACATAATTGCACAAGGACAATCATCCAGACCCGGAACAATTATTTGTAGGCCTTACAAATACTTGTTCCGTGCGGGATTCTAACCCACGGCCCCCAGCGCAACAACTGATTGCTAAGCCACTGCGCCACGGAGCCGTCGCCGGGTTATAGGTAAAGTGACCATACGTCCCGTTTTGAACGGGACTGTCCCTTTTCTCGGTCACCTGTCCCATTGTCGCCAAATAAAGCTCCGGGACACAAAATTGTCCTGTAACTCGTTGGATGAAAGTATTCAAAGCCAACAATCTTCAACATAATTTTTTTAATCGAATATATTTTATGTCTACAAATTCTCGAGTAGAAAGAGTATTTTTCTATTTTTAATAAATTGTGGATGTCTGAAAAAAACACTTATGGTTCCAGTTCTAAAGGCGATGTTGTTAACAATGGTAACAATAAAAAAAACTTGCCCAGAATTTTATTCTTATTTAAAATCATCACCAACTTTATTAAAGCAAATTTAATCCACTGGCAAATGTAATTAATAATTAAAAAATATATGTTGCATTTAATAATTACCGTCTATACCGAATATAATTTTATAGTGAACACTAATTGTATAAAGTTAAAATTTTTAGAGTATAAACAAACCTTTGTTTTGAGTTAAAAAATAAATGGTTGTCGTGAAGCGACAATAAAGAACAAAAAGAATCTAACCTAAGAACAACAAAACAACAAAAATACAACAAAAACAAAAATATATTTAAAATTAAAAGATATTTACAATTTTATAAAAAAATGAAATGAGGATGATGATGAATGAAGTGAGAGTACAATTAGATTACAAAAAAAAATAAAGGTAGGAGAATAGGGGAATATAGAGTTGTAGTGGAGCCTAAAAGTCGAAGCGACACACGTTGCGATTGTAGAGGTAGGTTTCTTAGCAGCGACGACACGCAGCGCCTGAAGCCAGCACACGCCGGTTGCGCTTGTAGAGATAGGTTTCTTAGCAGCGACGGCACGCAGCGCCTGGAGCCAGCACACGCAGCGTCCGGAGCCGGCGCACGTAGCGCCTGGAGTAGGTGCGCTCAACGCTTAGAGTCAGCAGTTGCAGCGCCCAAAGCTAGCGCCGGCGGTAGGTGCACTCGGCGCCTGGAGTAAGCAGTCGTAGCGCCCGGAGTAGTGTGGCCCCCGCGCTTGAAGTAGACTGCCGACGACTTCCGAGGTAGATGGAGGCTTGTAGGATTCCGGAGTGGTGCGGCTCCGCGCTTGAAGAAGGCTTCGCCGAAGACTTCACGTGTAGGTGGAGGCTTGCAGGATCCCGGGGCAGTGCGGCCCCGGGATAAGGCCTTTAGGAGATACTTCCAATTCGAGAACTGAAGCGAGACTGCCTTTCTTCACCGATTGTTCGGCTTTTATACCTTTCTAGAGAGAACGGAAAAATTATTTAAATTAAACGCAAATTTTTTGTAAATGGTCAAGAGAAAAGAGTATTTATGTGGAATTATCGAAATAGGAATGATAGATCGGTAGCAAATTTGAATATAATTACTATGGAAACGAAATAAATAACAATGTCAAAACATGTCAAATTTTGGTTTTAGGTTTATAATAAGAAAACGGTAAGATTTAAGTGGAAAATGAGATATATTGATATAGAAAAAAAGGTAGCGCATATGATACACAAAGCCCGAGATTGTAGAGTTACGGAAAACTAGCTAAAAGATCGAAAAAAGGTAGACTCCATTGACACCAATTTAAAAGTGCTGATAATGTGAAAATACGAAGTAGAAATGATTTGTTATTGTGTTCTTATGGTTTAAAATCGTTACAGGATCCTATGGAAATAAAGGTGATGTAAAATATCCAGTTTTGAGGTGAATGCAGAAAATCGAAACAGAATGGAAAAATGAATTTAAAATAATGTAAAATGATATGTAAGTAGCGTAACACTACATGGTCAGTTTAGTTAGAGAGTCGAGTAATAACCCGCAATACCGCAGATAGGCCAACTTAGACGCCCAGGCTGAATTAGTCGCCTATAGGCCGACTTACCCGACCGGGCCTTACTAGACGATCATAGACCAAATTAAACGCCCAATTCAAACCAAACCTTACATGCTAATGGTGCTTAATTTTTATATTTGCATTTACTTCAAAGAAAATACACGCAAAAAGCTTCATCGCGCAGTAAAAACATAACAAATATATGTATAACTAATACGAAAAATTATATCCAAAACAAACAAATAATACTACCTATAAATAACCTAATATGTAATAATATTATAATATTATCGACTGATAAGATGACGTGAGTGTGTGCGCTGGCCGACGCCCTGACTAACGACACGGGTTTCACGTTCAAGAGCTCAGCGCTCACTTACTCCAGCAAGTCCATGAGCAGTGGATACGCCCAGATTTTAAAATAATTTCTTAATAAAATCAAATTTTGGTCTTTTGAAAAAAAATTTATAATAGAAATGTTCATTAATAAATTGCCTATCCATTGGTGTAAATCGCAAAATAAAATAATACTTACTTTACGAGGAGATGCATGTTATCAATAATTATTTCACATTTATGTGGTTTCGTTGTAAGGACATTATATTAATATTTATTCCTTTAAAAAAAATTGGATATAGCTCTTATGGAATCAAGATTATGTAGAAATATAATGTGTTTTTTATTAGTTGATATATCTTTTAAATAAAAAGTAGATAGCTCCTAAAAACCGCACAAATAACGACTAACGCGACATTTTGCTCAACCTGCGCCTTAAGGAAAACAATATTTACTTTGTTATTAAAGAAATATTTCCTTAATTTAAAAACATAGCAAGAAAATCTACCTTTTATATACTCATACGTAGCCGTAAGAAGTCTATATAATTTAAAGATCAAAGAAACGTCCAGATTGCGTGATTGCTTTTCTAACTCGCCGGTCCTGTAGCAGTTTACTCTCGCTCCTATAAAATTTTATTTGATATTAGATATCGTATTTGCTGCTGTGCTACATTTGAATATATTTTTTAAATTTATTAGGATCAACAAACAGTTTACACAATATTTCTTAATCTAGAATACATTTACTACAAAAAATATAATGTTATAGTGCAACCAACAACGTTGACCACCAGTTACTATTAATAAAAGCTGAGATTGAGATTAGCGCATTTTTCATCTGATACAATGTTTGTGTCTTCTACTAATAAAATGATGAAAAGTAATTATTATTCCAATAACCAATTACACAAACTCATTCTCCTCTGAGTACTGAAAGTAACTCCTTTTTATAAATACCTACCTTATGAGCAAAAATATCAATGTTATTGAAATTATTATTATAACAATTTACCAACATATACATAGGGGATCTTTTACCTATGTTGGTTCGACATTTATTAGTATAAAATGTATGTTTGGTATGAACTCTGCGACACAATGGCCTATATGGTACTCTGTATTGTATCATATTAACTAGTTCCATACTATCGTACCTGTTATGACAGATATCATACAGTAACATAGCTTGAATCTGTTGACGTCTGGATTTTAATTTAAGTAACTTATATTCTACCAGCAATTGATAGTAGGGTAATTTAACTCGTCTGCACTTGTAATTTACACTACGTGAAGACTTTTTTTGAATGGATTCGATTTTATCTATATATTTATTATAATACGGACACCAAATAGCTACTGCATATTCGAGTTGTGATCTTATTAAACATTTATATAAATAAGGGAGAGGTTTTTTAAATTCACGACCAATATGCATCACGAAACCATACACTCTAAGAGCCTTATTAATGACGCTTTCTACATGTGTATCAAGGATAAGTTTACTATCTAATATTATTCATAAATCTTTAATTTTATGAACTTTTTCTAATGGGACTCCACATAAAGAATAATTAAAATTACTTGGCTGACGCTTACGGGTAAACGTTATGGCTTTACATTTATTAACACTCAAATCAAGCTTATTACGTTTAGATAATTTTAGATTTAATTTTAGATTTTAGGTTAGGTTAGATTTAGATAATTTTTCATCATTCAATTTTTCATCTTATTGTAAACAATAAGATGAAAACATATCTAAATCTTTTTGAAAGTTAAGATGATTATGATAATGTTGAATTTTGCGACAAATTTTAATATCATCAGCGTACAGAATAAAATTACAAAACTTGAAACAACTATTAACATCATTAATATACAGTATAAAAAGAAGAGGCCCTAAAATTGATCCTTGTTGCACACCAGAACTTATATGCACAATATCTGACTCAAAACCTCTAAAGACTACTTTTTGGGTTCGATTTGTCACATACGACTTAAACCATCTGCACAAATTACCACGGATACCATTAAAGGCTAGCTTTTCCAGAAGTAGTTTATGGTCAACGCGATCGAAAGCTTTGCGGAAATCTGGGTATATGCAATCAGTCTGGATGTTACTATCCAAATTCTCAAATAAGTAGTTTGTATAAATTAATAAGTTAGAGACAGTTGAACGCTTCTTAGTAAAACCGTGCTGCTGCGGAATAATTACACTATGAAGACTAGGATATATCGCATTATGTATTAACCTTTCAAAAGTTTTAGCGAGTGTTGATAAGATCGATACTGCTCTGTAATTCTCAACATCTTTTTATGAGCCTACCTTGTAAATTGGAACAACTCGAGCTGTTTTCCAAATAGATGGGCATATCCCTTTCTTTTAAGCATTTATTAAAAAGGTAATGAATTGGTTTTGCAACAGTATGTGCTGTGGCTTTCAAAAAATAAGGAGGGATGTTGTCAATGCCCGCTCCTTTGTTCGCATCTAAATTTAAAATGGATTTAGTTACATCTTTTTCAAAAATAGAAATGTCAGTAATAATGAAATCAGAATTGTTATTATTTCGTATATTAATATTGTCATAATTAAAATCTTCTGTGACTAAAGTGTATTCAAACACTGATAAGAAAAAATCAGAGAATAAATTACATTTTTCCTTGGTGTTACTAGCACATTTATCTTTATAAAAAATTTCTGAAGGTGCTTCTAGGCTGCTTTTGCAATTTGATACATATTTCCAGAAACATTTGATATTTTGCTTTACACACTTTTCGACAGTATCCATATAATAAGTATAACGTAACTTAGATTCACTTTTAAACCGTTTTCTGTACAATGCTAATGTTCTATAATCTGATAAGTTTCCGTACTTTTTCCATTTAACCCAAGCATTATTTTTATTTTTGAAGATATCAATGATGAATCAAACCACTTAGGAAAATTACTGATTTTAACAGTTTTCTTTGCTATATATTTGCGTATAATACCATATATTTCGTCATAAAATAAGTCTACAGCCGTATTTAATATTACTTTATTAATCAACACGTAGTCCACACTTTCAAAACAGTAACGTGTGTGTTTAGTCGGTGTGCATCGGATCTTCTCGGCAAACGGTACTATTACATAAAATGGAGGATGGTGTTTATCAGGACTTACTAAAGGAATAGAGGCTGGACATAATATATAGTCATTTATGTTAGTAATAAATAGATCTAAAATAACATTATTTGTGTAAAGTTATAAAGTGATATAAAATTTATTAAACTATTGCGCGAAACCGATATATCGGAAAAACAATTGGTTTCAAAATTAAGATCCATATCATTCCAATCTATAGATGGCAAATTATAGTCTCCTACTAAATAAAAATTATGACATAATTGGTATTGATTAACTATACTAGATAAATATTCTATATAGCTCAAGTATACAACACTCTTTTGGTTAGGCGCAATATAGACAGCATTTAATAAATAAATATTTTTGCCACCCCTAATCTCAAGTGTAACGTAATCTATAAGTGGAGAAAGTGCGGACGCAGAGAACGAAGTCCGGACCTTAGCAGTGATAAGCGTACGGCGTACCGCTATGAATACTCCACCACCGTCCCGCCGGTCAAACGCATCACGATTTCTGTCACATCTGTATATCATATCATACACGGCATATCTGTTATCAATAAATTCGTTATCACAAACATGACTATGTAACCATGTTTCCGTTAAAATAATTACATCATATGAGTGAGAAAGAATGTTCGTATATATAGTATGTAATTTAGTCCGAAGCCCTCGGCAGTTTTGATAGTAAATCGACAAGTTATCCATTTTTAAATACAATAAATTTTTAAAGACAACTGTTCAGTGATGTCTCCGTGATTGCGAGGGTAAAAACTGGTAGCGATCACCGACTGGTTAGAGGCACACTGAACCTAAATGTTAAGTTGGAGAGGTCTCGTCTAATGAAGTCAATGCTCCGTCCCCCTCGTGCTCTGTTCCAAAGACCTGAAACCTTTCAGCTCGAGTTACAAAACCGTTTTCAGTGCCTGGAAAACTGCAATGAAGTGGACGATATGAATGACAAGCTCGTGGAAACTGTCCATGCGGTCGGAGCTAAGTTCTGCAAGACCCGCCGCAGAAGAACACAAAAACTCTCCGATCACACTCTTAATCTCATGGCTGTTAGACGGGAGATGAAGCTACATTTTGTAAGAGATTTGATAGCATACAGGCAACTGAACAGACAGATCTCCAAATGCATGCGGCGGGACCTACGCAACTTCAATACAGCTTGTATTGAAGAAGCGATCGAGCGGAACCAAGGCTCCAAAGTCTTTGCCAGAGATCTGTCTGCCAGAAAGAGCCAACTGTCAAAGCTGAAGATCGAGTGTGGCAGCATCGTTTCCGGGGCACCTGAGATTTTGAGTGAGATTGAGAGGTTCTATGGACAGCTGTACACGTCATCGTTGGAGCCACACGCAAGTGTGAGCAACGATCCAAAAGCGAGTCTTATCCGACACTATTCCGAAGATATCCCGGACGTCAGTCTGAGCGAGATTAGAATGGCTCTCTGGCATCTTAAAAACGGCAAGGCCCCAGGCGAGGATGGAATTACAGCGGAGCTTCTGAAAGCGGGTGGAAAACCGGTACTGGAAGTCCTTCATAGGCTCTTTAACTCCGTCCTCCGTGGTGGCATTACACCGGAAGCGTGGAGCAGAAGTGCGGTGGTCTTGTTCTTCAAGAAAGGTGACAATGCTCTCTTGAAGAACTACAGACCGATTTCCCTTCTGAGCGGCGTCTACGTGCTGTTTTCGAGAGTCATTACGAATCGTCTCGCACGCAGACTTGACGACTACCAGCCTCCCAAACAAGCCAGTTTCCGAAAGGGCTTTAGCACCATATACGACATACATACCCTTCGGCAAATTGTACAAAAGTCCGAGGAGTACAATTTGCCACTTTGTCTGGCATATGTGGACTATGAGAAAGCCTTTGATTCCGTCGAAATTTGGGCGGTGCTGCAGTCCCTTCAGCGATGCCAAGTTGACTGTCGGTATATCGAAGTGCTGAAGTGCTTGTACAGTAGAGCTACGATGGCTATCCGAGTACAGAACCAGAGTACGAAACCTATCCAATTGCAGAGAGGTGTAAGACAGGGTGACGTTATATCCCCGAAACTCTTCACCGCTGCATTGGAAGACGTTTTCAAGCTTCTGGACTGGAAAGGATACGGTGTTAACATCAATGGCGAGTACATCACTCACCTTCGATTTGCCGACGATATGGTCCTTATGGCAGAATCTCTGGATGACCTAAGCACTATGCTCAATGACCTCAATAGTGTCTCTCAACGGATAGATCTTAAGATGAACATGGACAAAACAAAGATTATGTTTAATGTCCATGTCACACCTATGCCTTCTTGTTGGGAGCACTAAGCTCGAAGTTGTTGACGAGTATGTTTACCTGGGACAAATAGTCCGATTAAGTAAATCCAACTTCGACCGAGAGGTCAATCGACGGATTCAACTCGGCTGGGCAGCGTTCAGGAAGCTACGACACATCTTCTCGTCAGACATACCTCAAAACCTTAACACGACATTGTACAACCAGTGCGTGGCCGTATGAGGAAGCTCAAGGTCGCTCAGCGAGCTATGGAGAGGGCTATGCTTGGAGTTTCTCTGCGTGATGAACTTAGGAATGAGGATATCCGCAGTAGAACCAGAGTAACCGACATAGCCCAACGGATTAGTAAGCTGAAGTGGCAGTGGGCCGGCCATATAGCTCGAAGAACCGACAACCGATGGGAAAGAAAGGTTCTTGAGTGGCAGTCTCGTACCGGTAGGCGAAGTGTAGGGCGACCCCCCACGAGATGGAGTGACGACCTGGTAAGACATGCAGGAAGTCGATGGATGCAGGTGGCTCAGGACCGTGCTTTGTGGCATTCCTTGGGGGAGGCCTATGTTCAGCAGTGGACTTATGAAAGGCTGCTATCATTTAGTCCATGTTAATGGTTTCTTATATTTATGCGAACACTAAACATTTAAATAAAGTTAGTTTTTACGGATTTTATGGCGTATATTAACTTATTTGATATTCCTGACGTTTCGAGCACTTTACAGCACCCATGGTCACGGGGGGGGGGGGGCTGAGGTGTTTGACGTCCCAATGTCATAGTATAATATAATGAATGCAAAAACAAAAATATAGAAAAGTATCAACAATTAACGACCAAATTAAATGTCAAACATCTGTGTCAACGCCAGAACGAAACGCAACCGTTGACCACAAACACAGATCATAGATTAAACGCGGTCTATAATCCTAAGATGTTTTTAAAATATAGATACGTCATACTCGCTCTATACTTAATGACAATACGAACGTCAGAAATTCCCGACTCGCATTCAGTCGGGCACGCTCTTGCGTCGCGGCTATACCTTCGCTACAGTGCGTAAATCTTCTAGTTATTCGTGGTAAAAGTGCCTTCCTGTGTTTTTGTGCCACCACCTGTGCACAAATTACACGGCAACTGTTAGAGATAAGAAAAACGTCTCATTAATATTTTGAACATAGATGTTTTGTTCATAATTGGTTTTATTATTTCAACACTAACCGCTAGTGTAAACTTTGACGCTAGCTAGTGTGTTCATTTCCATATCGGTATGTCACGCGCTCGCGCCAATGAGCGATCAGCAGCAATCAATACGCAACTAATGATGTATATTCATCCTTTTCTAACGATATGTATGCCGTATAATTTGTCTCTTTTTGTTAGCGCAACGTGTCATAATAAATAACTGTACGTAGATATATACTACCTGCGCCACTTTAAAATACAATAATGTTAGTGTGTAACCTGTCTATCTTTTTAATACGTCTTTGCTATAATCTGTCAAAACAAACACTGGATAATGCAACAATTGAGTACTATCGAAAGGAATGGGTTTTGCCATAACATCGCCAAGATTACCGTACAGCACCGAAGAAATTATCTGCAGTGTCGAGGACTGTTTATTGAAAATAATATGCGAAAAGAAAGAAGAAATTATAATTAATCTTAGAAATAGAAAGAAGAAATTATAGCGTTGAATAACCTACGCAATATAATGAAAATGCCACGCTAGTCACGGATACGTCAGATTATAATTCTAAAATACAAGAACTTTGGTTGGATGTAAGCACGTATAAAAAGGTTAAAAACGACCCAACAAATAATACAAAACAACTAGTGATTTCATAAAGAAACACCCCGAAAAATTAAACCTGGACGTAAAATCGATAATACCTACGTGTGCTAAACCACTGAACTACGTCCCATATTGACCCAAAGTGATTTATCAACTTACAAATTGGCTCAACACTTAGCGAAAATACTCTCACCGCTCAAGGGACATACATGAGCACACACAAAGCATTCCTACAATTTTGTTAGCGAGATTAAAGACCTATATCTGGCAGCCAATGAAATTATAATCAGTTTTTATGTGCAGTCACGAAGTATGCTTCCATTAAAACATACTTCAAGTCGCCGAAGAAGTTTAGTCAGTTTTTACCATCAGTCAAGTATAATGTCCCTCTGCAAGATCCAGGAGTGTACAAGCTTGATTGTGAATGTGGTCTCTCTTATATAGGACAAACTAAAATATCAATAAAAACCCGCGTTAAGGAACACATAGCTGATGTGAAGAATCGATACTCCGGAAAGTCTGCAGTGTGTAAACACGTACAGGATCGCCCCCGTCACTACATGAGATTTGATAGACCACAAATCCTCGCTAAAGAACACCAATTCCTTCCAAGGGTGATTCGCGAGGCTATTGAATTTAAAAAACATCCTAATTTCAATAGAGAGTTACCATATACTTGGGATCTTATAATTAATAAAATTAAATCCCAACACAAGTATACAACTGCAAGACTTCAAGATTCTATAAGTTTATACTGCGTAGATCGGAACAAAAATTAATAATTTTAATCTGAAAGTGTTTCGTATGGTGATTGTAGAGAACCGGAGACCCTTTTTACTGGCAAAGAGGCATTCCATCTTAGTCCTCACGGGTGTCAACGCATCTGCATCTTGAGTCTTTATTGAGGATAGATGTAGATGTCTATGGGTCACAGTAACCACTTACCATCAGGTGGACTGTGTGCTCATTTGTCACCCTATCCTATAAAAAAAGCTAAATAGATGGTTCAGGATGATTAAAATACTGTATAGGTTGAACATTAAATACGACCTCAAGTAATTATGTTAATTCAATTATGTATATTTATGCGTTTGCTAGACGTTTTTATATATGAAATTATCGTTGTAAATTATCCCGCAAATAAATTAATTAAATTACAGTTTTTTTATTTACTACAAAGTGCAATGGCCGTATGCTTAAATGTACATATAAAAAGAAGGCATTTTGGTAGGTGATAGGACTTTTTTTCTGCCTAGGAATTTGTTTGTATAGGTAGCATTTTCTTACTTATTTCTGCCACTAAGCGTGCATGCACTGTTGTGTTCCGGTTTGAAGTGGATAGAGAGTCAATATAATTATAGGCTGTCAGCCATTCCATATTATTCCTTAAATGTGACGACGCATTTTTTTAAAACCCCCCGAAACAAAACGAGCTGATGAACTTCAAGCGGCTGAACAAATTTTCGTGCAATATATTAGCTAAGAACACTCTCGATTTAGATCGTTATAATAAGTGCCTTAATTGAAATCGGTCTATCTGTTCAGAAACTATGATGGTACTGAAAGACACGCAGATACACACTACAAACTTATAACATATTTTCGGCCGTCGGGGTTAAAATTGGTTGCAGATGTTTATGGACTGGAGTAGCCACTTATAATTGGACTGTTGTGCAGATGCGTTTCAACTCACACGAATTCAACACAAAATTTGAAAGATAAATGCCTTCTGTACAATATGGTTCAATTAAAAGTGGGTACTCCAGCCCATGGATATCGGCAACCAATTTTTAACCCCGACGACCGAAAATATGTTATAAGTTTGTAGTGTGTATCTGATCATCATTACAGCCCTTCACAAGTCCACTGCTGTACATGGGCCTCTCCAAAGTATGCCACAAAGCACGGTTCTAAACCACCTGCATACATCGACTTCTTGCATGTTTTACCAGGTCGTCACTCCATCTAGTGGGAGGCTGCCCCACACATCGACTACCGGTATGACTCAGCTAATGGTCCAGTTAGATAGACTGTAATTTCGTTAGTGACTTCAATATTCATCTTCACTTCAAATTTAAAAAAAATATGTAAAAACTTAAACTGACGACAGAGAACAGCGTCAAATCTTTGTTACAAGCCAAAATGTTTGTACAAGCCGCCTACCAAGTGTGGTGATAATAGCGACCATATCCTATTATGGTAGGATATCAACTCCAGCAATATAGTATTTGCGATGTAACTTAGCTTAAAAACAAGTTGAAGAAGAAATATCGAATCGAATCCATTTTAACACTTTTACGAGCTTAGATAAAAGCAGTATACTCTAATGTATTTCAGATACGTGAATTCAAATAAACGTGTAACATAAAATTGCGAAGGTTTATTACGAAATGGAATTGGATGTAACAAAATAATGAGATGTTAGTTGTAATGTTTTTAATTGAAATACTGTTTGTATGACAAACTAATTTACAATCCACTTTAATGTAAGTGGCGACTGCAGCACATAGACACCTGTGACCAACTTCAAGCAAAAAAGGCTTCAGATGCGTTGTCACCTCTGAGTAATAAGTCACAGACTCTAATTTTACTGGGTTCCTTTAAACTGAAACACATCAGTGCACGCACTGCAGAAGGCAGGCCGGTTTCTAGACAGAAAAAGAGACTACCACCTAAAAAAATTCTACTTTGTCCACCGAATTCAAGTCAAGATGGCTACAAATGCATCGTCGCCTCTGATGACTAAGATGGAATGCCTTACATCATTTAATGAGTTTACATATCCTCGAAATATGTAATTCAAATTCAAATTCTTTATTTGCTAGTAAATAGGGTCAAAAATATTTTGTTCTTGGTGTTATTACAATGTGCTGAGAAAACCTGTTTTCAATAGCATGCAAATATCCAAAAGTTTTCATAATATTAATTAGTTTCTAAACATTATCTATACACAACTAAAACCATCCTTTAAAAAAATTATAAAGAAATTAATTAATATAAATAATTTATTTATTACATGCATTGATTTTTAATTAAGATAACAGGTTCTTAATCACTACTATTTAAAAATTAATTTATTGTGTAAAATGTTTTTTCTACCAGCCATCATCGTAATGAAATTTTAAACTTGTTGTATGGTAGGTGAGGGTATTTTGGTTATAAATAGTATTACACATTCCATAGCTATTTTTTTTAAAACACTTTTTGGAATTGTGTCAATTACTAGTTTAACTAGGTTCTGTAAGTTTATTTTTGTAACATCTTTAGCTTGTAAAAACATTTGCTTGTTTTGCATTACAAATTTGCCAAAATCAAATATATAGAGGCCCTTCCTCTATATATTAGATTTTGGCAAAAGTAGGTATGTTTAACCTCTTAAAATAAGGCTTGCATGATGTGTCCGATGAGATGTTACTTATAACTCTAAGACAGCGCTTTTGAGCTAAAAATACTTTTTGACAGTCTGTGCCATTACCACACATTAAAAGTCCGTATCTGTTAACAGATTTTACATATGCGAAATACGCTGTGATTGCAGTGTTTTTGTTTGCTATTTTTGTCAATTTATGTAACGCGCATGCAAATCTGTTAATTTTGTTACAGACTTTATGAATATGTTCTTTCCAATTTAGATTTGAGTCTATAACTAAACCCAGAAATGTTGAGCTAGTAGCGTTCCGCAGAAGTTGTCCCATTATATTCAATATTTATGTCAGAATTTAAGTTATTAAAATTAATTCTATTTGTTTTACTTAAACTAATGTGTAGACTATTTTTGCTAAGCCATTTATTTACAGAACTGAATTGTTTTAACTATGTTCGTTTTGTGTTGCTCAAGTGTATTTTTTAATAGTCGTAATCATCACCGAGATTTCATCTGCAAATTAAGTAGTTTTGTCATTGGAAATGTCAAGTAAATCATTTAGGTATAATATAAGTTACAGCCTATACATATCCCACTGTTGGGCACAGGCCTCTCCTTTCTGAGAGGGTTTTAAGGCAAAAAATGTCGCTGCCCCAATGCGTGTTGGCGAACTTCATATATCTTTGATTTTTTTTCTTATTTCTAAGACATTCAGGTTTCCTCACAATGTTTTCCTTTACCGCCGAGCAGATTATAAATCAGTACTTAAAAATGCAATTTAAAATTTTATTAATGCCGACGGGGATCGAACCCGGGTTGCTCGCGTACTAAAGAGGTTAAAATTAAAATCGATAAAATCCGTAAATTAGTTTTATTTATTTATTTAAAGAATTATTATATTAATTATTGTTCTAAAAAAGTGAAAAAATAGTGATAGGTGACTTTTATAACTTAATGTAATATATTGTATATGTTAAAATAAATAACGAAGTATTTAATGTGCTGTGGTATTTCTTAGGGGAGGCCTATGTTTAGTAGTGGACTTATTTGAAGACTAATAATGACGAAGATGAATGTGTAGTGTTCGCGTAGAAGTGTTTATTTCTATACATATAAATAAAATTGAAGTGTATATCTGTGATATTGAAATAACTTTTTTTTGAAGACATAAACAATTTTTTTTTAATTTTTGTCTGTCTGGGATAATCATCGAAATGGTTAAATCGATTGTGTTGAAACTTAACAAATAGATAAACAGCAATGCCAGGAATGACCTTGACTATATTTTATAATATACATTGAAATTTAAAAAAAAATAAAGGTTTTTTTATAAAAAAGAAAAATTTATAAAATGAATGTTTTTTGATTGTGTTAAATATAAATAACCCCACATTAATAGATCCCATTGAGGCGAAGCCAGGGCGGGTCGCTGGACTTTAATAAAATATAATATAATTATTTCATTAAATATTTCATCTATGATAAAATTTACTACGACAGTATTTACAAAATTTTATATTTATGAAATTGTATATTAAGTATATATATTAGGAAGTAAAGACTAGAAATGAGTTGGGGGCGACTCGAGCTTTAGGCCTAGTCAGTTTGAATAGCCTATCATATAGATGTCATGGGGGTCATGGTTGAATAGGGGCCAAAAGTTCTCATTACACTCCTAGGGGGTCAAAATGGCCAAAATCCAAAAATTTCAAATTCTTATTTCGGCTATAAGTCCGCCTCCTTCGGAAGTTCTTACGCAGTCTTTACTTCCCGCATTCCATTTGTTTATAAAATAGCTTTAGGTTTTGTTGACATGTCAATTTATATAACACTTTCAAGGGAATTTACATATTAATAGTGGCTGTTTGCTTATGCATGCGTTAGAACATGATATTATTTTAAAAGCAAAGCTATTTTCCATAATCAATCTGCTTACGTTCTCTCGATTCGGGGTTATTGACATGCGAAATAAAATATAGAAGTACACGTTCTTTTGTTTATACGTAGGCAGTCCAATCACCCGATCATTAAGGCGTTTAATATTTATTAGTTTGACAACGTTTATTTATTTTGGACGTAGACGTACAGTTGAGGAGATTGTCTCTTCTTAAATTTACAGTCACCTATCAATCCGAACTCACATTTAATCTCCACCACTGAAATATGTAGTTATACGTTGTTTTAAGATTTAATTTATAATTTGTAGGTGAGGGCAGAGTTGAAGGGACAGCATTTGGGTGATGAACGTGACCTCCGATTTTATTATCTATCTATATAGATATTATTTATTAAAGTTAGATAAAGTTGCAGCCTATTTACGTCCCACTGCTGGGCACAGGCCTCCTCTCATTTCTGTGAGGGTTTTAGGGCAAGGAAGTGTCCGCCGCGCTGCCCCAATGCGTGTTGGCGAACTTCACATGAATATGCAGGTTTCCTCACGATATTTTCCTTCACCGCCGAGCATGTGGTATGTCAGCACTTAAAATTGCAATTAACAATTTCACTGGTGCCGGCTGGAATCGAAACCGAGTTGCTCGCGTACTGTGAAAATTACCGCGAGCGCTAACCATCTGACCTACCACGGCTCTTGATTCATTTGGCAATTGAATGAAAAAAATTAAACAAACTTATTATTAAATGATTGTAGTAGAAATTTCACAAAATTAAAAATTTGGTGTTAATGAATACTTTGAATTAAAATATTACGAACATTATACTAAGTTCTGAAAATAGAAATCTGAACTCAGACACACACGTATCTGCCTAGAAAATTGAAATAAAAATAAATGAATCAAATCAAAACTAAAATATAGGTATGTAGGCAAAGCCGCCACAAAGAGTACGTCGCACTCTGAGTAGAATTTGATGTGTTTGATCAGAGAAACGAGGAAAAATATGATTATTTCTCGCAACTTAGCCTCTCATAGAATGGGATTTTATGGGCAGATGGTAATGATAATATAGGTATAAAATATAAAAATATAATAGTAATAATAATAATTTATTAGACACTTAGTTTGACAAATTACACTTATGAACAGTACATAATTAATTACAATACTACAGTTTGAAGAAGTTAGCGTTAACGGCAATTATAGTATAAACTGTGTCAAAACATCACCGTCTTCCACCCCGTTGTACAAAACAAATAAATAATAGTTTAAAAAGAAACTAAAAAACACGGTTTTGTAGAGAACCGAACGTAAAAGTAAAAAATAACTTTCAATAAGTTTAAAAATAATAATAAAATAGTGATTAACTCTTATCATAACTAATATCATTTTATTGTAAAAAGGCTTGGCGTGCTCTTTCAGATATTTTTATGACGGCGCTAATTTTACAAATATCCACAAAAAGATTTCCAACAAATGGCACCCGTGAGCACCCCACGCTTTTTAACAATAAAATTAATTTTTCATGTTAATCAATATTTTCTTGTTTAAACTTATTGAAAATTATTGTCTACTTTTTTCTTTTTTTTAGTTCGCTTATCTACAATAGCGTGTTTTTTTTTTGTTTTTCAAACTATTATTTATTTTCTATTTTTAAGTGCGTGTGCGTGTGCGTGCACGCACTCGCGTTTGTGTGTGTGTGTGTGTGTGTGTGTGTGTGTGTGCGTATTTGTGTGTGTGTGTGTGTGTGTGTAATATATGTGAGTTAGTGTGTGTGTGAATTTAAATGCCGATTAAATTCTTTGTTTCTTAGGAGTTAAGCAACCAGTTTAGAATTTTGCCCTTGCATTTACTGGTATTAAGGTAAACATTTTTAGCGGACCGAATATCACTTACAGCAGCTAGTCTCATTTGAGATCTGCACAAGACAGGGTTATAGTGCACGAGTATGTGTCACTCTCATAGTCCGCCGGGACAGAAGCAGTAGTGTTCCCAACAACTAGCAATAGATGTGACATGGCCGTTGTACATGACCTTTATCTTGGCCATGTTCATATTTAGACCCGTTTTGGGACACCATTGAGGTAATTTAGCAAAGTGCTAAAATTCTCTAGCGATTCTGCCATAATGACTATTGACTGATATGACTAAAATATTATTAGTAGAAAAACAGTAATTTAAGGTTGCCACAATAATATTCTGATTAAGTAGATGCCATTAGCAAATTGAACATTATTGAAAATTGTTTGTAAACACTGTTTAGAACTAATAATGGTAATGCATCTACTGAGCATTGTGCCGTTAGCTATAATGGAAATACTGAACAATTTTCTAGAATTCAGATGACAAGAAATGATACACAATATGTAGGTAGAGTATTTATATGTTTTTAGTGTAATGGTGACAATCTGTGGCCCCGAGATATACTATATACTCAGTAAAAAATCAAAATGCCTATCCGTCGTCACCCATAAGGACTGAAATGGAATATCTTATTTCCAGTATAAAGGGTATCCGGTTCTCTTCAATCACCATACGAAATACAGCAGCATTTAACTGCTAATTTACGCTGATATACTTAGAGGGTCGGGCCAACAAATTCATGCTACAAACATAATATTGTTGTAGCTCGGCTATACCGCGTACAAAAATAATTTAAGTCTGGTAAAGCTAGATTAGTCATCGTCATAGTTCAACTCTTTCACTGTACTCATACTGATACGTACGTTTCACCTTTGTTTATTTCATAACATGTATCTTCTATACAAATAATAAATCTATAGGAGTCTTATCTGTAATTCTAAGATATTCTTGAAAAAACAAGTACAGGAGACTAAATAAAGGGTTCTGAAGCGAAATTAGTGGTTTACAGAATTTTTGTCTGTCTGTCTGTCTGTGTATTCCGGATTCACGCAAAAACTGCTCGGAGCAACTTATAGGCTACCTTTTATCCAATTACGGAACTTCAGAAAAAGAAGGTTAAGTATTTTCTTTCCTTTATATCATCATCATCATCATCATTACAGCCCTTCACAAGTCCACTGCTGAACATAGGCCTCCCCCAAAAAATGCCACAAAGCACGGTCCTGAGCCACCTGCATCCATCGACTTCCTGCATGTCTTACCAGGTCGTCACTCCATCTCGTGGGGGGACGCCCTACACTTCGCCTACCGGTACGAGGCTGCCACTCGAGAACCTTTCTTCCCCATCGGTTGTCGGTTCTTCGAGCTATATGGCCGGCCCACTGCCACTTCAGCTCACCAATCCGTTGGGCTATGTCGGTTACTCTGGTTCTACTGCGGATGTCCTCATTTCTGAGTTTATCACGCAGAGAAACTCCGAGCATAGCCCTCTCCATAGCTCGCTGAGCGACCTTGAGCTTCCCCATACGGCCAGCAGTGAAGGACCACGTCTCAGTTCCATAAGTCATCACTGGCAACACGCACTGGTTGTACAATTTCGTTTTCAGGTTTTGAGGTATGTCTGACGAGAAGATGTGTCGTAGCTTCCCGAACGCTGCCCAGCCGAGTTGAATCCGTCGATTGACCTCTCGGTCGAAGTTGGACTTACCTAGCCGGACTATTTGTCCCAGGTAAACATACTCGTCAACAACTTCGAGCTTAGTGCTCCCAACAACTACCGGCATAGGTGTGACATGGACATTGAACATGATCTTTGTTTTGTCCATGTTCATCTTAAGACCTATCCGTTGGGAAACACTATCGAGGTCATTGAGCATAGTGCTTAGGTCCTCCAGCGATTCTGCCATAAGGACTATATCGTCGGCAAATCGAAGGTGAGTGATGTACTCGCCATTGATGTTGATACCGTATCCTTTCCAGTCCAGAAGCTTGAAAACGTCTTCCAATGCAGCGGTGAAGAGTTTCGGGGATATGACGTCACCCTGTCTTACACCTCTCTGCAATTGGATAGGTTTCGTACTCTGGTTCTGTACTCGGATAGCCATCGTAGCCCTACTGTACAAGCACTTCAACACTTCGATATACCGATAGTCAACTTGGCACCGCTGAAGGGACTGCAGCACCGCCCAAATTTCGACGGAATCAAAGGCTTTCTCATAGTCCACATACGCCAGACATAGTGGCAAAATTGTACTCTTCGGACTTCTGTACAATTTGCCGAAGGGTATGTATGTGGTCTATGGTGCTAAAGCCCTTTCGGAAACCGGCTTGTTCGGGAGGCTGGAAATCGTCAAGTCTGCGCGCGAGACGATTCGTAATGACTCTCGAAAACAGCAGGTAGACGCGGCTCAGGCTTCCTTTATATGTTAAGTTTTTATTATATCTTAGTTAGGGATGACAGGTTTTTTTCAAAAAAAATACCATTCTTTTATAGGATAAGGGTGACAAACGAGCATACAGTCCACCTGATGGTAAGTGGTTGCTGTGGCCCATATACATCTACATCTATCTTCGATTACAAATCAAAATGCAGATGCGTTGTCACCCGTGAGGACTAAGATGGAATGCCTCGTTTCCAGTAAAAAGGGTCTCCGGTTCTCTACAGTCACCAAACGAAACACAGCAGCGTTAAGCTGCTTTTTCACGCTGGTATTCTGTGAGAGCGTGGTCCTTCCCCGGTCGGGCCGACCCGTTCGTGCTACAACCATAATATAGGTGCAGCATGGCTCTACCACGTATATTACACCATATTTATAAATAAATATAATGATTAAAATATAGTTATAACCTTGGTAAAATAATTTGAAACTACGCCGATTTTTCTGCCCACAAAACTCTATAGGTAAAGAGGAGCCCTGTGCACAGTAGTGCGACGTATATTTGCTGCTACTTTATTTTTTACTTTTCTTTTTTTTTGTAATTTAAGATAGTTTTCATATTTTCAGACATAAGAGATACTAGGTTTTTACCCGCGGCTTTGCTCGCATGAGCAAATTAATGATGTTCCTGAATAATTTTATATCGGGCGTGTCTTCCGATGTATCCATAAAAAATTAAATTGACTCGAAATCAAAATGTGTTATTATTATTTACATTTTACTCACCGCTGGTGAAAAGACTGAATCTTTTCTCGCTAAAAGGCATAGGCCATTCAGCGAGGAAATGCAGACAGCGTTCTTGGCACTCTACCGCGGGGAGTAGGACTGTGTGATAATTTAACTTTTTAGATAATTTTTTTTTTGATGATAAAGAAAAGATAGCTGACGTGAAAATTCTTTGGTATAATATGTTATATATAAGAATTTCTCAATTCAAATTAAACTAAAAACTTAAATTAGTGCCTAGTTAATTTTTTTAAGATTATAAATATAAGACTAGGGGAGTGCTTTTAGCCGGGATGGAAGATGTGATTTAGATATGGACAGGCGTGTCGCTGCCGGGAACAAAGTCAATGGTGCCCTGACTGCGTTAGTCAAAAGGCAAGGCGTAGTGAAGATTGCACGCCTTGCAATACATAACGCAGTGTTGGTACCGACTTTGTTATAAGGCAGCGAAACCTGGGTATGCCAGAAGAAGCATAAAAGCAAGTTGAATGCAGTGGAGATGCGATCTCTTCGTAAAATGTGCGGCGTTACCATGGCCGACCGAACGCGAAACGAAGAGATTCGCAATATGGCAGGTTTGAAAGATGACCTTATCACAAAAATTGATAAGGGCGTGCTTCGGTGGTTTGGGCACGTTGAGCGAATGAGTGAAGACCGAATGGTGAAGAAAATATATAGCGCGAAAGTTAATATTAAAAGGTGTCGAGGTAGACCGAGACTAACTTTCGAAGACCATGTGAGCAAATTGCTGGAAGAGGGTAGGGTCAAGAGTACTCGGATACCTAGACGTGCATGTATGAAGAAGATAATGAATCTGAAAGAAGAGTAAGAGGCTACCCCGTCAGGGATTGTGCGTGAAGATAAGTAAGTAAGTAATAAATATAAGATGGCTGAAGTGAGAAATTCATTGGTATATGTTAAGTGTAAGAATTTACACGTGAACGTGACGAGAAATGTAATTTAAGGATTAAGAGCGTATCAAGACGGTCTCAACCTTACAATGTTTAAAGTGTTATCAGAGTGAGGTCAGAGACTTTTGTTATAATTTAATACTGAGCACTTAGATTTTTGTATAAAGTGACAAACGAACTAACGTCCTAAACTAACTAACTGATAGTAACGAACTTGAACTAAACCAACCAACTTAAAATAAAAAGGCTATGGATGCGTTGTAACTGAGGACTAATATATATCCTTTCATAGCCTGTTAATAATTATACTGACTCTATATACTGTTCAGACCTGAACGTAGCAGTGCAGGCATTGCTATTTGGCGGCAATTATGGGTACTACTAATACTGTAGAGAACCAGAAGTACTTCGAGACAGAAAAGGTTTTTTACCACCTAGTAAAACGAAGTAACTTGCCATCTTGCTTGTAGTAATGCCAGCCAGTTTAGCATGCTATTTTGATTTTGATATAATGTTTACCACTCTCAAAACTATTCGTATCTTATAAATAACGTGCAGTGTGTAATGAAACGATTGCTTCAATTTATGTTTTCTTTATAGGATAGGGTGATAAACGAGCATACAGTCCACCCGATGGTAAGTGGTTGCTGTGACCCATAGATATCCACATCTATCCTCAATAAAGAATCAAAATGCAGATGCGTCGTCACTCGTGAGGACTAAGATGGAATGCTGGAATTCCAGTAAAAAGGGTCTCGTGTTCTCTACACTCACCATACGAAACACAGCAGTGTTAAACTGCTATTTTACGCTGGTATTCTGTGAGAGCGTAGTCCTTCCCCGGCCGAGCTAACCCATTCGTGCTATAACTATACTAATAAAGCTGCAGCATGGCTCTACCACGTAAAAAAATGTATGTTATGTAAAAATGGTTATAAATTACTATATGAGTTCATAGAAATCTATCTATATATCTAGTTATTTCTGCATAGTACAAAAGGAAATCCCCGGCAATCGTCTGTCCTCCTGAATGTCTGTGCTAATTTCGAGAACCGCTGAACAAATTTACAAGCATTTTACATTGCTATGATTTATTGCTGAAAGATTTGGTTGTATGAGAAACTGCCCTTGCTCATTAAGAAGCTGAGTATTAACGATAAAAAATATTATCAATTAATCAAGTCAGGAAAAATTTTGCTGTAAACTCCTTCTATATTTTATACAAAAGTAAAATTAGAAAGTCTTGTATTCTTGAGTGTTACGAGTACATCCGTACTGTTTTGCTAATTTTAATTAAATTTTTAAGTATCTTTAATATAGATCGTCTACTCTTTCTCTATATCATGCTTAATGCGATTAATAAATAGGTCTTAGAGGGTTTTGGCCGTAGATCGAAAAGGGGAGATCTCCCACTGGATTAGGTGTTTAGCCCAGGTAGCGGCTAAAACTTTATTTTACGCCATTATGGTTATTCGGTTCACTTTACGCTATTATAACGTCACATACTGTAACAACGCCGCCACAGGTTGAAAACATCTAAATCAGCCCATTTAATTATTTTTATACTTATATATATATATATATATATATATATATATATATATATATATATATATATATATATATATATATATATATATATATATAAATGATATCAAATAGGTTTTGGACCGGAGAACCTTTTCATTGGAAATGAGGCATTCTCTCTTAGTCTTCAGGGTAACAACGCACCTTTATAGTGATTCCTAAGCGTAGATAGATGTAGATGATGTCTATGGACCACAGCATCCATTTACCATCAGTGGAATGTGTGCTTATTTGACACCCTTATTCTTTTAAAAAAATCGTACAAGTGTATAATCAAATTAAAAAGAGAGACCGAGTGATAAATAATAGTTATTGTTCATTAAAATGTATTGTTTTAAAGTTATAAAACGAAATACAAATTAGTAGAAACTTACCGCAACGTGCTGCCGTTAGTGAAGATAAAGAATGCAACTTCTGATCTCTCCTGCTGAAGCCTGGTCACCAGTTTTCCGAGTTCTGTCGCTCGGCTGACCTGTTAAAAGTAAACAATAAACTTATTTTCATAAAGAAGAAGAAAGATACTTTCAAACGAAACTACAGGACGCATTGGGGCCAGTTTCTTGCTCTATAAACCCTCTCAGAAAAGAGAGAAGTTCAGTATTTCGCCGTATATAGGCTGTAACTTTTTTAAGCTTTAGTTTTATAAATAAGGCCGCTTGTTCATTGGTCGGTACGATAAAAATAATAATAATATACTTCAGAAGGAATTTCTGCCACTGCGGCCAGTCTCAACGGAGACTAGCCATCTGCGCAGGACAGGATTATCGTGCACAAGTGCATGCGCGTACACAGGTGTATTCAATACTCCCTCACCCTCATAGTCCGATGGGACTGTAATCCGATATGTCCCGAGAGAGATCAGGCGCACCATTAACGACTTTACGTGCTGGCACAGGCACAGGAGTGAAATACCGCCAATCCGGACAATGTCTTTACAGAAAAACCCAATAACTAATTTTGGCTCGAGCAGGGATTCAAACCCGTGACCTCGTGATCAGCAAACACGTTTACGACGTACACCAACGAGGCAGGTATGACAACTATTCAACGTCGACCGACTTACCGACGTTAAGAATACACATTTTTTGTCGACACTACAACACTATTTTTTTTTTAATTTAGAGTCCTAGAAGTACAATTTACATTATGAGTACTCGTATTATTAGCATCATTATGCGTATCACTAATTTTGTAAAAAGGAAGAAAGAAAAGATGACAAAATGAAATATTTAATTCTAGTCGGTGCGGATATTAAAATACAATATTTATTTTTAGAGTAAACATTAAAAGAAACCTTAATGGAAAATAAAGCTGCAAACTTTCCATTGTTCATTCAAGTTTAAATAGAAATCTATTGGTTGTCTATTAGACTGCCTTAATCGTCGCCTTGTAATTAAATGACTCCTCAATCACTAGATTCTAAAAGAAAATATATTCCGTTCTTAGTAAATGCTATAAATTTTCATATAAAACCGTTGCCAGTGAAGGCGACATACAGAGTAGTGAAGAGTCAGACATTATCAGAGAGCACTTAGATATTCATGGATTGTGTAACATCCCAATTTATGTAAGAATCAACCAACCAGTCAACAGTTTTGGCTTGCTAGATGCTATAATAAGCAACCAATCCAGGCTAGATCGCTGCAGGCACAGATTGGTGTGATCGAAGTTTTACTCGGCGATTAATGAAGCGGCGCAAAAAAAAATCAAATCTAATAAAATGAAATCCAACCCCAAGCATACTACTGCAAGTCTTCGAGATACTGTAAGCTCGTTCTCCGTAGATTGGACCAAAAATTAATAATTAAAAGTTGAAGATAGCCTTCGATAACTATGATACCAGGACGTCAACCACCGTGACTATGGCTGTTGTAAAGTGCCCCGAAACGTCAGGAATTAAAAAATTTAAATTAAACGCGATAAAACCCGTAAAATTTGTTTTATTTCATTTTACAAGCTGTTATTTTTTTAGTTTTTTAGTAAGCCGTTTTTTTTTTCAAAAAGAAGTCCCGCTGGGTATCTTGTTGGTCCTTCCCAGGACAGTGGGTTTTTCCGAAACAGTGGTAAATTAAACTAAGGAGTGACTTTCAATAAGTATTATTTATAATCTATATAAAATATAAGTTTCTGTTCTGTTGTATTATTTATAATCTATATAAAGTAAAAGTTTCTGTTCTGTTTCTGTTATAGTTTTACTGTTGCGGATGTTATTCATCGATCGATTTAGGACAAATGCTCTGTTTTGAAGATGTTCAAGTTCATTCGTTCATTCAAAACTTCTTCTTCGTCGTGCTTGTCCTGAAATGCTTTCACCGATGTGTCGACTAGCTTCCTCCATACCACCCTGTCCTCGGTTTGTCTCAGGACAGTCGGAATATTAAGTCCTGTTATATTTTGAATCTGGTCGGACCAGCGGGTAAGTAATCGCCCACGTGATATTTTTTCTTCGATCTGTCTGGTTGTCTGGTTATCTTCAGGCAATATGACCAAAATAACTTAGGACTCGTTTGTAGCATATAGTGGATAGTCTGGTAGTAATCTTTAGTTGGTCGAGAATAGACTCGTTGGTTCCTTTTGGTGTACACGGTATACGCAACATTCATCTTTAACACCACATTTCGAAAGTCTCGATCTTCTTTCGGTCAGCTGCTCGGATTGACCATGATTCGGCACCGTACAGAAATATTGAGAATACCAAAGCTCGCACGAGTCTGGTCTTGGTGGTATTCGACACTTTCCTGTTTGCCATATTCCGGTTAACTTACTCATTGCTGCTTTGGCCATCTGCATATGTCACCGAATTTCTTTGTCACAGCCTTCCCGATTGCTTATAAGTGATCCCAGGTACACAAATTCATTTACGAACGCCATGTCTGCGAGTTCTCCGGTTCGTGCAAAAGTTCGTCAAAACTACAGCCTATTAAAAGTCCGCTGCTGAATATAGGCCTCCCCCATAGATTACCTCGTAGGGTGATTTTTTTTTAATATAGGATAAGGGTGACAAACGAGCACACAGTCCACCTAATAGTAAGTTGAAGACAAAGGGATTTTGTCGTAGTTGCCACGCTTGGTGGACAGGTTGTTGTTAAACCGTGTAGTGGATGTGTGAGAATATCCACTACTCCATATTGTCCCGTGGGTGTCGTAAGATGTGGCAGAAATAAACTAAAACAGGAGGTGGGCAGCCGCATCTTCCTAAACCAAAGACTTAATAATTTAAAATTAAAAATTTTGTACAACCGACTTCAATATAAATTATTAAGAATAACTGTAAAACTATTCGTCAGACCTTAACCAAATTTATATGAAACCACATGTGAAGCACGAGATTTCAAATAAAAAAGTTATGAGGTAACACACATAAAAAAAGAAAAAAAAAACATACGGTCGAATTGAGTACCTCTTCCTGTTTAAAATAGGTAGAAAAATAAATGTAAATGGTTGACATCTGATACACTTACAAATATACGGGCCCTTTAAATTAATGAATAGTCTGTATGTATATTTTATCTGTGGCATGTCCTATCGTTGACGCTTAGAGCGTTGGGAGTTGACACTGCATAATTAAAATTTTATATCATAAATCTGACGACGACAGTAAATAAACAACGTATATTTTTGTTTGATTAAAAGTCACACTATACCTGTTCTTCCACATCAGCCACCTCTCTTCCGTTAGTAAGGCTATTTTTCAAGGACAGCGTAGTTTGAACGATCAGGGCCAGAATAGGGATGAATGGCAGGAGCAGTAATCTCCACAATTGACAGCGGCGACTTCGACACCACCGCCGTATCTTTATACCGAAGCTAGGGGCCTTGGCTTCCATTTTAGTGTTTGTCGGCGATGCTGTGGACAATAAAAAAAAGGATTTTTTTTAGATAAAATCAAAAGTAATCCTCAGACATACGTATTGTACAAACGTATAGAAGTATAAATATGTATAAAGTAACATATTTATATTATATTATTGAATAATATGGGAAAATAAGTTAGTTTTTTTTTTCTCTCTTGCGGCTCTATCCATAGCTCTCACTACACTACCAAAGTTTAGCTGGCAGAGAATGCCTTTTCGGCATTAAGTTCGCCTTTGTACCAAATGTATGTTTGTTTGAGTGCAGTAAAGTATTTTCTATCTATCTATCTATCTATTGGTGAGTAGGGGTTAACTCAAGCAGCAAATAATAAATACCAAAGTAAAAAATAATTTTAATAATTTTGTACGCCGATGATCAAGTCATATTTGCATCGTCGGCGGCCGAGTTGCAAATGATGGTTACTTTAATGAATTGGTCATTGAAAGAAAGGGGTATGAAAGTGAACGCAAGTAAGACGAAAGTAATGGTTTTTGAAAGAGAAGAAAGTAAAACTTTATGTGAAATAAGAATAGAAGCGGAGTTGATTGAGCAAGTGGATGAGTTTGTATATTTGGCATGTTTATTTAGCAGGGATGGTAGATATGATAAGGATATAGAACGACGAGTGAACGCAGGAAATAGAGTGAATGGGGCTCTACACGCTATTATGAGGAGTCAAAATGTGTCAACTAAGGCACGTATGGCAATTCATAATGCTGTGTTAGTCCCTACTTTAATGTATGGTAGTGAAAGTTGGGTCTGGCAGAAGAAGCATGAGAGTAGAATAAATGCTGTAGAAATGCGTTCCTTAAGGAGTATGCTAGGGCTGAATCTGAATGACAGGGTAAAAAATAGTGTGATAAGAGAAAAGTGTGGTTTGCAAGATGACGTTGTGACAAGGATTAAGAAAGGACTGTTTCGGTGGTTTGGTCATGTAGAAAGAATGAACGAGGAAAGAGTGACTAAGCAAATTTATGTTGCAGAAGTGAACGGCAGGGTCGGGAAGGGACGCCCTAGACGAAGGTTTATCGACCAAATCGGCGATACATTAATAATGGGCCAGATTAGGAGTACCCTTAACCGACGAGCGTGTATGCGTAGATATATGGATGTAAAAGAGGCGAGAAAGGTCTGTCAGGATCGCGCCAAATGGAAGTCCGTAGTCTCTGCCTACCCCTCTGGGTGACAGGCGTGATTGTTTATGTTATGTTATGTTTTTAAAAAATAATTCTATCTAGTAACTGAAACAAGAATTATTCACTGCTGTGAGTAACAAGTGACTCTGAACACGGGGCGCTGCAGGCTACTGTTTCACCCACCCGCGCTATCAGAGCTCAAAACGAGAAAGCCAATAAATACCCCCTTGAGCAGTGCGGTGGACTAATCACACCGTATCCTCCCCCAACTCTTTTCTGGACCTCTCTTACCAACCTCTGTCATCAAGCACCCGTGAATTCATTAGTGTGTTACGGTTTTAATAATTCTAAATTTGATATAATTTTTCGTCACTAAAATATTATATATAGGGTCATTAAAAAAATGCTTCGTTCTACAAACAAAATGTTAGATTTTAGATGTTATTGTGGTATATTTTAAATATATAATGCTCGTTTCATGTCAGTTTTCATGTCACTTCGGGTCTACAATAGCAAATTCTAAATCAAATTCAAATTCAAAAAGTTAATTTTGCGAATATAGTTTGATACAGTTGGTGTTTAATTAGTTTATCACTTATAGAACAAAGATCTGGCACAGTTATATTCTGCCCTTTGGCATGCAATATTCATCACATTTTATTATTTTAAATAAAATTACTTATACATGCTCTAGTTATAATTGGAGTTCACATGAGACATAATCAAAAATAATAGCGATAAGTCAATTTAGATAATATTATATAAGTCAATTCAATTTAATTATTCTGAGTCATGTAACAATCAATTATTGAATTTCATATTTGTCTTCGAGATATTCTTTCACAATGTAGTATGCCCTATTAACAAGAAATTGCTTCAATAGTATTTTAAACTTATCTATATTGGAGCATCTCAAAATGTGTATTGGTAAATGGTTATAAATTCGAGAAGCCGTACATAATATACTGTTGTAAATTGGGCTGTTTTGTTTGATGGAAAACATATTTTGTGATTATTACGTTTACTGTGTGGACACTCAAATAAATAAATATGCGTAATAACAAAAACGACTACCTCTAATATATATAAAGGCATGGAAGTGTTAACAGTTTCAGACTAATAAAAAAATGTTTTATAACTATCCGTCTGTTTTAACTTCACAATGGCCCTTACACATCTCTTTTGGGCACTAAATATCATTTCATTGTCTACAGAGTTACCCCAGAGATGATGCAATGAATGCCAGCTAAATTAGTAGCATAACGCTGCCATTTTAGCTGGTATTCGGTAAGGGTGTGGTCCTTCACGCATGAGACAACCCAGTCTTGAATTAAGAAAACTAAAAAAAATTCCGAGTTTCATAAAATTTTTAGTTTCATCATTATCATTATTATAGCCCTTCACAAAATAAATGCTGAACATAACCCTCATCCAAGGAACTCCAAAAAGCATGGTCCTGGGCTGCCTTTTTTATAGAATAAGGGTGACAAACGAGCACACAGTCCACCTGAACGTAAGTGCTTGCTGTGACCCATAGACATCTACATCTATCTTCGTTTGCGAATTAAAATGCAGTTGCGTTATCAGCCGTAAGGACTAAGATAGAATGCATCTTTTCCAGTAAAATGGGTCTCCAATTCTTTACACTCACCATACGAAGCACAGCAGCATTAAGCTGCTATTTTACGCTGGTATTCTGTGAGAGCGTGGTCCTTCCCCGGTCAAGCCGACTCATTCGTGCTACAACTATACTATTAATATAGCTGCAGCATGGCTCTACCTCGTAAATATAGCTGCAGCATGGCTCTACCACGTAAAAATCCTGCATAGACTTCCTGCATCTCTTACTAGGTCGTCACTCCATCTATTGGAAGGCAACCCTACACTTAGCATATTGATACGAGGTTGCCGCTCGAAAACCTTTCTTTCTAATCAGTTTTCGGTGATTCGAGCTATATAGCCAGCCTATTGTTGCTTCAGCTTACTAATCCGTTGGACTATGTCGGTTACTCTAGTTGCACTGCGGGTTCTCATTTCAAACTCTATCACGCAAGCAACTTCATAGCTCGAAGATAAAAAGTTATGTAAATGAGTGTTCGTCCTCTCAACAAAAGAATTTCTTTGTAACGTATCTAACAAAAGCAAACAAAAGAATAGAATTACGATTCTGATGTATTTTTCGCGAATATAATTCGCTAAGGCCGTATAGTTATATTGTATGCGGATATCTGAAACGGCGGAGTCCAAAAGAGCTTAATTTTGACTGTTACACGTAATAAATAAATAAATACTTTATTTTTTTATATTACAAACATAAACAAAATAGTAGATAGGTCCACCTAGTATGTTTAAAAGAAAACTTATATCAGGAATCTCCGCTCTGCCTTATCTTTAACAGGGTTAGTTACGTTGGTACTAAATTAAACTGGAAATCGCCTGTATCACTTATTACATTTTATGGATTAGGGGCGATTTAGAAAAGGTAATTAATGTACGTATTTTAATGTAAGCTCAAATGGTATGGACGATGAATGACGTGTGTATGTGTGTGCGTGTGAATGTGAGTGTGCGTGTAGAAGTCAGAATTATATAGATATTCCAACATAAAAAATAAATAAAATAAACTAAATAATAATACACAAGAGTAAAAGGCGTAAGAGATTCTTATACTCCATTTAAAAGACGACTGTGGAAAATGTCAAATAGCTCTTATATTTTTCGATATGTGACATTATATAAATATTTCGTTTACGTACGACGTAAAAACCCAACCTGTCGGCGGACCGCAATGCCTCTGCTAAGCATTACTATTAAGAAACAGCCTAACTACAAAGGGGAGATCCATAACCAGCAATGGACTTTCACGGACTGATGAAGTAGAAGAAAAAGAATAAATTAAATATGGCAGACATGAACTGTCCAAAACTTTGTAGATAGGCACGCACGCACGCAAACATTGATATAGTGAATAATTTTAAAGTTATTTAATGACTTTAGATTCATGTAATAATATCTACCATAATTTAAAATACATTGACCGGGAAACCGGGAAAATTGTAATATTATTGTTTTGACACGGGTTAGCGCGCCGAAAATGATAATATCTCTCGCTGACGTATCGTTAGTTGAAAACTCTCACTGATAATATAATTTGACATAATGGGAGCAGTATGTCGGTAACGGTGACGTATTTAGAATATATGATGTGTGTATAATGTTTTTAATCGATGAATATAAATACGAGTATATAACTCTATAGGTCTTCAAGATACCTTCTTTTCTTAGTTCATGCACTCAAGATAGTAATATATGGAAAAATTGGCAAAATTAATGGAGGACTTTTATCTATCGGCATATGTACGTTAGTCTAGTTTCTGTGATGTTAGTGCTGTTAGCCTACACGGCTCTTACAGCTTTATCGATCTCAGGGCTGTAAAAAGATGATTTTATTCTGCATCGTTACTTGCATAACGTTCACCTACGACAGTTTAAAGTGCACGTAAATGAGGTATCTAACGGCCGTCCGAACAGGGGGTGACTCTGAAGGCTAACAGCTCTTATCGTTCGATGTTCTCGGTGGTGAGAACCGCACAGGGACGCAGGTGTACGGTATGTACGCGGTGTGAAAGGGTGTGCGGCGCGCCCGTCTGTGTCCCATCCGTTGTTGTTTCAACCGTGTAAGTGGCTCTAGGTGATTGTTTTTTTTTTTTTATAGAATACGGTGACAAACGAGCACACAGCCCATCTGATGGTAAGTTGTTGTTGTGATCCATAAACATCTAGGTACATTTATCCTCAATAAAAAATGAAAATGCATATGCGTCGTCACCCGTGAGGACTAAGATGAAATGCCTCTTTTCCAGTAAAATGGTTCTCCGGTTCTCTACACTCACCATACGAAAAACAGCAGTGGTATTCCGTGAGAGCATAGCCCTTCCCCGGTTGAGCCAACCCATTCGTACTTACAGCTATACTACTAATATAGCTGCAGCATGGCTCTACCACGTATAACAGTTAAAAGATTGTGTAGTGTTTGTGTGTGATTGGCCGGCGACATTTCGGTCGTCGGAATGTAGCGGAACGGTAGGTTCTATTAGAACGTTACGGAGCCTCCGGAGGGTTTCCGTGACGTTCGGAGTCGGAGCGTAGGTGGCTGCGTTCGCCACTAGCGGGTTGGGATGTGTCTCGGCCCTTTCGAAGTAGCGAAATATTCAGAAATCGTCGGAAGTTGACAGTCTCTGTGTAAGTAGGAGTTTCGCTGGTACCATCAAGCTCCGGTGGCTATGCGAATGAATCTATTTGGACGACTTGGAGTTCATACAAATAACTGTGGGCCGCGTGCGCGAACACTACACATGCGTAAGACAGGACAGTAGTTACATACATTTTGCTGATTTGACATTTTAAACTTGTGTCCAGAGTGCTCTTGACGGCGAACGTCGGTCTTTCCCCGTTGTTACGGCCTACGGCTGCCCCTGCAAAAGTATGCTATCCCGGAGCCCAAGCAGGAATTCTACGGGCAGACGCAGGCCTAAACACCCGTCATAGCCCACGCTAGGCCACTACCAAGTAGGAAATATATTGTATCATACGTAATATATAGCTTAACCTGTAAAATTGTAATTTCTGAATACAACATCAGTGACTTTTGAGATTTTAACTACTGAACCATATAGGCACATTAGGCACCTTCTGTGAGTCATATTGCGAGGTTATCAGGCATTAGTAACTAGTACATTATTAGCCAACAACATTGCACATTCCCACACATATCTCGCACATTGGTGACCCCGACGTGATAGGGCTTACGCACGCCTTATATAGTTTGTATCTTAAGAACAGTTTGCTCCTGCTGTTCACTAGCGGTTGCGCAAACGAGGATAAATGTAGATCCCTATCCTATAAAAAAAACGCTTTCGAGACATCGAAGAAGAGGGCACCGGTCATAGTGGTTCTACGATTTCCACTTGGGGTTTCCACTTGAATCCTTTCAGAATGTATTCTATGAGGCGAAGTAATTAGTCGGTGCACGAGCGTTCGGATCTAAAGCCGATTTGCTCGCCTGGAAGGAGTTTGTTAGGAAGACGTGTTTACGAAGGTGATTCAATATGAGCCGCTCGTAAACTTTCCACAGTGAACTGAGGGGACTGATTGGTCTCTGAGACTGGAGGTTTAGTTGCGCGGTTTTCCCGGTTTCGGGATTCCTATTACGTCTGCCTCTTTCCAGGCATCCGAGTAGGAGTAGCTGGAAAGAAGAGCGTTGAAAATGCCTACTAGGAGACGTACTAGCGCTGCGGAGAGAGATTTCAGTACTCTGTTGCTGATGCCATCGGGGTCGGGTGTTGATTTTTTTTATAGAATAACGGTGACAAACGAGCACACAGTCCACCTGATGGTAAGTGGCTGCTGTGACCCATAGACATCTACATCTATCTTCGTTTGCGAATTAAAATGCAGATGCGTTGTCAGCCGTGAGGACTATGATAGAATCTCTATTTTCCAGTAAAAAGGGTTTTCGGTTCTTTAAACTCACCATACAAAAACACAGCAGCATTAAGCTGCTATTTTACGCTAGTATTCTGTGAGAGCGTGGTCTTTCCCTGGTCGAGCCAACCCATTCGTGATACAACTATACTATTAATATAGCTGCAGCATGGTTCTACCACGTGATAAAATGATTTCTTTTTGAGGCTTTTTATTATTTCTGTGACTTCGTCGACTGTCACAGGATCTAAGGGGTCGCACAAAGGTGGTAGTGCGGACTTACGCTAGACCGCCGCTTTTACCTCTGCGAGTTGGACGGGATCAATAGGTTCGCTAGAGAGAGTGCATTGGCTCTCTAAATTGTCTGCGAGGCTTTTGGCCCTTTCAGAATCGTCGAAGGCGAGATCTGTTAGATCTGAGAGCAAAGTTAAATTTTATCCACTCTCCCTTCCCTTCTTGGGTGAGCATCACACCCCTTCCCCGCACCACAGAAAGTGTAAAAGTATTCATAAAGGAGTCTGTACAGACGTCTAAAAAACATTCTGAACCTTTGCCAAAAGACGAATGTAAATGCTTTCATATAGATTCACCCAATAGCTAGCTTCGAGTTTCGAACTTACCAGGGCACTAAATATTAAACGTGTCAATTTATCGTTACGAAAGTCTTTAACATTTCTTAGAATGAATAATAAACGTTTGTATGATTCCTTTGCTAACTTTATTATGTGAGCATGGAACGTGAGCTTTGGAACGAATATAACCCCCAGGTATTGTAGTATAGTGTCAGCCCGAGTCAAAACGTGATTGTTGATTATGTAATCGTAACAGATAGGGATCATTTACAGAGGACTTATGAAAAAGTCCGCCTGATGGTAAGAGGAAGCTATGATTCATAGTTATATGAATCCATCATCGAATAAGAAGTAAACTGCAGACGTGTTGTCGCCCCTCAAGTTTTAGATAGAATACCACGTTCTCGTTACCAATAAAACGCCAGTTTTCGTCAGTCATCGTATACGCAGCAGTATTTAGCTACTATTTCACGCTGGTCGTTACGAGCATGTTCCATAATGTAACCTGTAACCTTAATACACTATAAACAACTTTAAAATTTAATCTTTTATATTCATTATTTAATTACAGCCTTTCAAAAGTACACTGTTGTACTCTCTCGTAAATTTCCCAGGGGATATTATTTGTTTTAGTTCTTACGCTTTGCAGGCAGGTTATTAAATATTTTGAGTTGTTTTTATGAAAATGCTGCTGCCATCTCCTGTTTTATTCTCTCTATCGTCTCTTACGACATCCACGGTATGATATTATTGGGTAGTGGTAGCCAAGTTAGAAAAATAAAAGGGTGACGTATCGGTTGTATATATAATATATACAGACCAATTCGATCTACTTTCTGCTCCTCCATAACTCAAATTATGCATGTTTATATAGCCCCTTTAATATTTTTAAGGAGACCTTATAGGCATATTACCGGGGTTTTGTGTTTTTCGTGAGATTTATATTCTCCCACGAAAAAAATTCATCAATATTTTAGTAAAATATGCATTTATAATTTTTAACAAGTATTCACAGTAAGAGAAACTATATCAATTATATCAAACAACAAATTTTGTCATTATAACATTTTCTTTTCAATTTCAAAGTAACAGTTCAGGATGTTAAATGTGTATAAGCTTGCAGCTTGAAAATGATACTAAGTTTAATTTGTTATTATACTCATCATTACAGACTTTCATAAGTCCACTGCTGAACATAGGCCTCCCCCAAGGAATGCCACAAAGCACGGTCCTGAGCCACCTGCATCCATCGACTTCCTGCATGTCTTACCAGGTCGTCACTCCATCTCGTCGCCCTGCACTTCGCCTACCGGTACGAGGCTGCCACTCAAGAACCTTTCTTCCCCATCAGTTGTCGGTTCTTCGAGCTATATGGCCGGCCCACTGCCACTTCAGCTTACTAATTCGTTGGGCTATGTCGGTTACTCTGGTTCTACTGCGGATATTCTCATTTCTAAGTTTATCACGCAGAGAAACTCCGAGCATAGCCCTCTCCATAGCTCGCTGAGCGACCTTGAGCTTCCTGATACGGCCAGCAGTGAAGGACCACGTCTCAGATCCGTAAGTCATCACAGGCAACACGCACTGGTTGTATAATTTCGTTTTAAGGTATTGAGGAATTTCTGAAGAGAAGATGTGTCGTAGTTTCCCGAACGCTGCCCAGCCGAGTTAAATCCGTCGATTGACCTCTCGGTCGAAGTTAGACTTACCTAGATGGACTATTTGTCCGAGGTAAACATACTCGTCAACAACTTCGAGCTTAGTGCTCCCAACAACTAGCGGCATAGCTGTGACATGGACATTAAACATGATCTTTGTTTTGTCCATGTTCATCTTAAGACCTATCCGTTGGGAGACACTATTGAGATCATTGAGCATGGTGCTTAGATCCTCCAGCGATTCTGCAATAACGAGTATATCGTCGGCAAATCGAAGGTGAGTGATGTACTCGCCATTCATGTTCATACCGTATCCTTTCCAGTCCAGAAGCTTGAAAACGTCTTCCAATGCAGCGGTGAAGAGTTTCGGGGATATAACGTCACCCTGTCTTACACCTCTCTGCAATTGGATAGGTTTCGTACTCTGGTTCTGTACTCGGATAGCCATCGTAGCCCTACTGTACACGCACTTCAGCACTTCGATATACCGACAGTCAACTTGGCACCGCTGAAGGGACTGCAGCACCGCCCAAATTTCGACGGAATCAAAGGCTTTCTCATAGTCCACATACGCCAGACATAGTGACAAATTGTACTCCTCGGACTTCTGTACAACTTGCCGAAGGGTATGTATGTGGTCTATGGTGGTAAAGCCCTTTCGGAAACCGGCTTGTTCGGGAGGCTGGAAGTCGTCAAGTCTGCGCGCGTCACGATTCGTAATGACTCTCAAAACAGCACGTAGACGCGGCTCAGAAGGGAAATCGGTCTGTAGATCTTCAAGAGAGCGTTTATTATACTAATACCTTTTAAATGTTAATGCCATGTTGTATTATTTGTATTATCTGTCTCTATCTCTTTGTTAATCTTATTTAAAAGAAACGTCCCGCCGAGTATCTTGCTGGCTCTTCTCAAGACAGAGGTTTTATTTTATCCGAACCAGTGGTAGAAGAACTATATCGAATAAAAATGATTCTATTCTAAAGCCTTTTCCTCTATTAAAACAATAAATTATATTTTAAAGATTTTCCTTGTGACTACATTTTAATAAATCTAAAACACACGCTTCCCCCCCCCCCTGCCCCTCCCCCCGACTATTACCATGGTAAAACATCAGCCTTTGAAGGTTATGTTACAATAAATAATTCACCGTTTTAATTTTCTTATCTATGGCAAAGAATATATACACTACGTGAATCTATGGTACCTTATAATAATACATTTTATTTTATTTCACTTTTTTAATTTAATTTATAATAAGTATATAAAAGTTACCGTCACTGTTACCGGAAGATGCTGTTTCCCTGTGCGCCTCTTATGACACATATGTAGGCCTACAGGTTATATAGTAGGTTGAGTAATAATTGAAGGAACACGTTTCCTTGAATTGAGACACACTCTTTTACCCTTTTTAACAATTAACGCTATCCCGTTGTATTTCCTATATCAGAATTGGCCTTATTCTGTTGTAATTACTACATACTTGTATTGTTTAGTATATTTTAGTTGTAGGATAAAATAGTTGGGTAAGTTTTATTGTAATTTATATGTATTTTATACAAAATACATTCATTAACAATTTTGAAAACATAGTAAAAAAAAACCAAAAACTATTCACAAAAATGATTAACGAATATTAATTTTATCACTCCATGTTCACGTTTTCCTTCCCATCTATACAAATAAATAAAATTGAAGTGTCTGTTTGTAATGTCAAAATACCAGCTTTTTACTAAATGCATATGAAAGCAGAAACACAATGCTTAAAATTTTTGTATGTCTGTCTGTATGTCTATTTGTTCCGGCTAATCTCCGAAACGGCTGGACCGATTTTGACGGGACTTCCACTAGCAGATAACTGATGTTATTAGGAGTAACTTAGGCTACTTATATTTTAGGAAAAGTATTAGGGTTCCGCGCAACATTATTAAAACTATAAATTACACGCGGGCGAAGTCGCGGGGATCAGCTTAGTTATGTAAATAAATTATATCCGTAATTTAGGGATTTTCCCACTCTTAAATTTATTAACCGTCATTTTAGAGATGGTAAAAAATATAAGACATTATATTAAAGTAATACAGTTGTAATGAAAGGTACTACACGTACTGTATTATTCGTACTCTTTGTTCAAAGCCCTGGGTAACCACGGACGTCCGTGACAAAAGAAGGGGAAAAGTTGCAAAGCCGAACGGACACTTGCGCGCAGCAATAAGGTTTAATTTAGCTTGCGAACGTGATTTATTTGATTAATAATAATTATGTAGGCTTTTATAACGTCGGCAAGTAGTCAACATCAAAGAAGTGCAACTTCTGTACAAATAACTATTATTTATTCTGTGGTACAGGCAAGTAGTATCGGTTTTTATGAAAATGAATATTTGATTATTTCGAGATTGTATATTGTCTTTAATATTTTTTTATAGAATAAGGGTAACAAAGGAGCACACAGTCCACCTGATGGTAAGTGGATCCTGTGGCCCATAAACATCTACATCTGACCTAGATCAAGAATCAAAATACAGATGCGTTGCCACACCTGAGGACTAAGATGAAATGCCTCGTTTCCAGTAAGAAGAGACTCCGGTTCTCTACACTCACCATACGAAACAACAACAACACTGAGCTGCTGTATTAGACTGGTATTCTGTTAGAGCGCGGTCCTTCCCCGTTCGAGACAACCCATTCATACTGAAACCATAATATAGCTGCAGTAAAGCTCTACCACGTAAATTCTATCTATAATATAGTAATCAATTACTGTCCGTTAGTCTCGCTTAAACTCAAAAACGCCTGGACCGATTTTGATGAAGTTTTATGTGGGTCCCTGGATGGTTCAGATTCACATTTAGGCTCGATGGGTGGCGCCATTGTCGAGATCCATAATTCACCCGAGCGAAGCCGGGGCGAATCGTTAGTTTTTAATAGAAACAAGTGGCTATGTATTCTTTCTTTATACTTTTCTGCCGACTTCATAAAGGAGACGGTACTCAATTCAACTGTATGTTTTTTTATGTGTGTTACCTCATAACTTTTTATTGGATGAATCGATTTCGATCGTTCTTTTTTTATTTGAAAGCTGGTACTTCACATGTAGTCCCATATGAATTTGATCAATGTCAGACCAATAGTTTTTGAGTTACTCTTAATAATTTATATTGAAGTCGCCTGTACAAAATTTTAAATTTTAAATTATTCTCTTGAATTGACGACATGTGGCGATAATCCCGCTCCAACTATTTTCAGTTTAAACATGGTCGAGCCACGCTGCAGCTGCATTGTGGTTGTAGTACAACTGATTCCTCATGGGAAGCACCACGCTCTCAGAGAATACCAGCATAAAATAACAACTTGATGCTGATGTGCTTCGTATGGTGAGTGTAAATAACCGGATATCTTTTACTAGGAACGAGGCAATCTTATTCCTGAAGGATGAAAACTCATTTGAATTTTTAGTCGAAGATGGGTGTAGGTGTCTATGGGCCACAGAGTCAGTTTACCATCAGATGGACTATGTGCTCGGTAAGACTATTACTCTATAAAAAATATTCTGTTTCTATACGAGTTTAATATTTTGTTTTAAAATCTATTTTTATGTTTTGAATTGTTACAATCACCAATTTTCCTACGAGTAAGCTCGGAACGTGACTCAATAAAATGTTTATTTTGAAGGAAAGCCTCTTCGTATTGCTTAAGCTTTAGTAAAAAGGTTTTACTTTCTTTTTTATTTTTAAGATTTTTCTTTGCTCCTGAATATATAAACCAACGCCTACATGTACAAATCTCTGTTTCTACCTCATTACTACGTAAGTTTTGCGGTTACAGTGTCCATCTTTGTCGTAAGATATTAATTCTTTATCGACAATAAAAATAGGTAAAAATGAACTGTAACCCATTAAACAGTGTATAGTAGGTATAGATTTAATATTTATTTATTCTGTGAGAGTATATTCGTATGTATAAGCAAAGTATTTTTACATTTATACAAATAAATAAAATTGAAATTAATAAATATGTAAAAAAATACAAAATTTTAGTACATATTCCAATAATAATAATATTGATAACATAACATAAACACTCACGCCTGTAGGCGGAGACTATGGACTTCTATTTGGCATGATCCTGACACACCTCTCTCGCTTCCTCCACATCCATACACCTACGCATACACGCTCGTCGGTTAAAGGTACTCTTGATTTGGCCCATTTTCAATATATCGCCAATTTGGTCGATAAACTTTCGCCTAGGGCGTCCCTTGCCGACTCTGCCGTTCACCTTTGCAACATAAATTTACTTTGTCACTCTTTTCTCATTCATTCTTTCTACATGACCAAACCACCGAAGCATTCCTCTCTTAATCCTAGTCACAACATTATCTTGCAAACCACACTCTTCTTTTATCACACAATTTCTCACTCTGCCATTCAGATCCATCCCTAATATACTCCTTAATGACCGCATTTATTATATAATATTGATATTTTAATAAATATAATAAGTCCATATAAATATGCATATTATTTATATTATGAAATTACAGTAATCAATTTCTGTAAATATTTACATTTTTACTGCCAATTACAGGTTCTTACTTCATATAAAAATAACCTTATAACATATCGCTACAACTGTGTGAATATAATATAGAAATAACATTTGGCAATTACTAACATATTTGAAGATATTTATGGGTACTCGTATTTTAAGGTACGCATTTTACAAAACACAGTGCATATGTGTATATGTAGTAGTGTTTTGATTTAGTAAGTATAAGGTTAAGTGTGTGTGTGCGTGTGTGTGAACACGCGCGCGCGCGTGTGCGTGTGTGCGTGTGCGCGTGTGCGCGTGTACGCGTGTACGCGTGTGCGCCAGTGTGCGCGTGTGAGCCCGTGTACGCGTGCGGGCGCGCGTGTACGCGCGTATGCGTACGTGTGCGTGGGTGTGCATGCGTGTGCTTGCATGTATATCTAGTAGTGTATTGATTTAGTAAGTATAAGGTTAAGTGTGTGTGCGTGTGCGTGTGTGTGTGTGTGTGCGTGTGTGTGTATGTGTGTGTGCGTGTGTGTGCGTGTGCGTGTGTGTGTGTGCGTGTGTGTGAGTATGTGTGTGTGCGTGTGTGCGTGTGCGTGCGTGTGTGTGCGTGTGTATGCGTGTGTGTGTATGTGTATGTATGTGCCTGCGTGTGCGTGCGTGTGCGTGCGTGTGCGTGCGCGTGCGTGCGTGTGCGTGTGTGAGTGACCGTGCGTGCGTGCGTGCGTGCGTGTGTGTGTGTGTGTGTGTGTGTGTGTGTGTGTGTGTGTGTGTGTGTGTGTGTGTGATTTTTAAATGTAAGTAGTGAAGAGCAAGTAGTGTAGGGAAGGATATGAAGAGGTGTGGCATGTTTGTGTGTGATGTTTTATTATTATTATTTATTACTACTTATTTCTTAGAATTGAGATTATTTCTTTTTTTATGGAAGCTTTACTGTCGTGAAGAATATCATTAGATGAAAAGTTTTTGTTATAGCAGTTAAGAGTACGACTAATCACAGAATTTTGAGCATAATATTTTGAGCGACTTAACGGAACATGAAATAGAGATGTGTGTCTGGTACGTTTCGAAGGAGTGTTGAAATGTAGGAATTGAAATGTCAATTCAGGACTATTAATTTTATTACTACAGACATCGTGCAGAAACAAAATTTGTAGAAGTGTACGCCGATCCTTTAACGGTAATAAGTTATGATGTTCGCAAGATTCTTTGTAACTGATTTTTTTATGTTGTATGCGATAATTTAATGCCTTAATAAATTTACATTGTATTTGCTCTATATTCTCTATGTAAGACAAATAATTTGAATTCCAGACATTACAACAATACTCCAAAACACTTCGTACATAAGAATAATACAGAGCTTTAATACATTCAGAATCTGAGCATGGACGGCACACTCTTAAAACAAATCCTAAGTTTTTATACGCTTTTGCAACCATTCTCGTGACATGATCAGACATGAGCATTTTGGAATCAAAAACAACCCCAAGATCTTTGGTTTGGTAGATGCGTTCCAAAGGTATGTTATCTAATTTATATTGGTATTTAATTTGAAGCCTTTTACGGGTGAAGCTAATTTGATAACATTCTGAAATATTAACACTAATACAGTTATCATGATTGTTGTTACAAAGCTGGTTCAAGTCTTTTTGAAGTTGGTGTGCATCTCCCTCAGACTTAATATATGCGTAAATTTTAGTGTCATCTGCATACTTGAGGAACTTGGAAAATTTAAAGCAGTCTCCTATATCATACAAGTATGATGCATACAGTAACGGTCCCAATATCGAGCCTTGTGGGTCTCCAGACAGGACTTCCACGAAATCAGAGCAATGTCCAGCTATTATAACAGCCTGAGATCGGTTAAGTAGATAGGACTCTATCCACCTAAGTAGATTTCCATGAATTCCTAGCTCCTGGAGTTTACGCAAAAGTATAATGTAATCCACGCGATCAAAAGCCTTCTTGAAATCTGTATAAATGGCATCGATCTGAAAACCATCATCCATGCCTCGAAAAACATCACTGAAAAAAATTGATAAATTAGTACTGGTTGAGCGACCACGAACGAATCCATGCTGTTGCGGAGGAATGTGACGAACAATCAGGGGATACAAATGCATATGCGCAACTCTCTCCATCAGTTTACTCGACACATTAAGAATAGATATAGGTCTGTAATTTTCGATGGCTGTTTTGATTCCTTTCTTATGAACCGGAACGACATTAGGAGTTTTCCAAATCTTGGGAAAATAACCCTCAGCATAACATCAATTAAAAATTAATGTAATAGAAGCCGCTAGCGATTCTGCACACTTCACAAAGAAATATGGAGGGATTTGATCACATCCAGCGCCTTTAGAACAATCAAGATTATCAAGAAGCTCATTACCAAGGAAATTGTTATGTATAAAGTTTCCATAATGTAATGCCAGTTGACTAAAATTACGACTAAAAAATTAATTGAAAGCATTGCAAATATCATTTTGATTTGACAATTGAATATTATTATATTGCATTATGTGAGGATAAGCTGATTTATTTTTCCTCTTGAATTTTATATAAGCCCATAACAATTTTGGTGTAGTTTTAATTTTTTCTTGTGAAAAATTTATATAAGACGAATAACATTCCTTTTCAAGATTTTTTAATCGCGAACACAGTATAGATAATTTAAAATTAAAAATTTTGTACAGCCGACTTATAATATAAGTTATTTAAGAATAACTTAAAAACTATTGTTCTGACCTTGATCAAATTCATATGGGACCACACGAGAAGTACCAGCTTTCAAATAAAAAAAGAATCATCGAAATCGGTTCACCCAGAAAAAAGTTCTGAGGTAACACACATAAAAAAAAAACAAAAAAAAAACATACAGTCGAATTGAGTACCGGCTCCTTTTTGGAAGTCGGCAGAAAAAGATTCGTAATCATTTGGGTTTCCATATTTTTTCCAGTAAGTATGATACTTAGCATTTTCTTTAATTAATTTTATTGAGGCATTACTATACCAAACAGGATAGTTGTAAGTATACGACACAATTTTTTGTGGCACAAAATTAGAGATGGCGGTATTTAAAGTTACGTAAAAAGTGTCAATTATGTATTCCAAATCATGAGATTTTAGAAAAGACCAATCGTGTTTAGAGAAGAAAGTATTTAATTTATTATAATCAGCTTTCCTAATTTTTTTTATATAGAAGAGGGGGAAACGAGCATGCGGCTCACCTGATAAGTAAGTGACTACCGCCGCCCATGAACAACCGCAACACCAGGGGAATTGCAGATGCGTTGCCGGCCTTTTAGAAAGGTGTAAGCTCTTTTCTCGAAGGTTCCTAAGTCGTATCGGTGCGGAAAATTCGCTGGTGGTAATTGATTCCACAAGGAAGTTGTGCGAGGGAGAAAACCTCTTGTAAATCGCACAGTGGTGGACTGCCAATCATCCAAATGGTATGGATGGTAACGCGAGTTATGTCGCGATGTGCGATGGTGAAATTGAGCGGCTGGAATTAGTCCGAACAATTCTTCAGAGCACTCCCCGTGATAGATGCGATAAAATACGCAAAGAGATGCAACATCTCTACGCAGTGCCAGTGTATCGAGCCCATCAGTAAGAACTCCGTCGTCGACGATTCGAACCGCTCTTCGCTGGATGCGGTCAAGTGGAAGGAGCTGGCACTGGGGTGCCCCGGCCCAGAGATGAAAACAGTATTCCATGTGGGGCCGAACTTGCGCTTTGTAAAGTTGCAAGCGATGTGCCGGCATGAAATACTGTCTCACTCTGCTGAGCATCTCAAGCTTTTTAGAGGCCAATTTGGCCTTCTTTTCCAAGTGACCACGAAACTGCACACTATTCGATATGTCGACGCCAAGGATTCTGATACTAGCTAAGGCAGCAAAGGGAGTGCCTTGAAACTAAGGAGATACGACAAAGGGGTTCTTTTTAGCGGTAAACGCGCAAACTTGTCTTCTTGGGATTGAACTGGACTAGATTTAGTTGCCTAATCAGCTGGTGATCCTCAAGGTACCTCATGAGCTGGCAGTTTATAATGGATTCCATTATTTTGGAGAACAAGGAGGTGATGGCGATAGGCCTGTAGTTGGACGGGTCTGAGCGGTCGCCTTTTTTAGGGATCGTGTGGATCAAAGATGTCTTCCATGAATTCGGGACTACGCCTTGGGAGTAGGAGTACCGGAAAAGACGCGTTAAAACCGGTGCCAACTCCGGAGCACACGTCTTCAGCACAATGGGAGGGACTCCATCGGGCCCACACGACTTGCTGACGTCCAGGGAGAAGAGTGCTTTGCGAACCGAGCGCTGCGTAAACCGCACATCCGGCATGGAGCACTCACATCGCGGGATGGTCGGCGGTGTATTCCCCCCGTCATCTAGAGTCGACTTGGACGCAAAGAGAGAGTTCAACAGATCGGCTTTCTCCTTTGCGGCATGGGCCAGTGAGTCGTCCTCTCTGTGCAGAGATGGAAGAGATGGCTGACAGAAGTTCTCTTGGACAGCCTTGGCGAGAGACCAGAATGCACGGGTTCCCGAAAGAAGGCGAACTAGCTTCTTGCCAATTCTGCCGATGTGCTCAGATCTTGCCTTGGCAATGACGCTTTTGAAGGACCTGGAGGCAGAATTATACTTCTTTTTAAGTGCGCTGGTGTTTACATCCCGAGACGTTGATGCGTCAGCCCAGGCCCGGTAGCACTCCTGCTTATAGAGTGATGCTATTTTACAGGAGCGACCAAACCATGGCTGGGATCTGCCTCCGATGGGCACCACAGAGGATGGAATAAAAAGTTCCATACCCTGAAGTACCACATCAGCAACAGAATCGGCAACAACGCTGGGATCTTCCGGCAAGAAACAAACCCGCCCCCAAGGGTAGGATGCAAAAAAAGACCGCATCCCGTCCCAATCAGCTGACCTTTACTGCCAAACACGGCGGCAAGCTGCAGATCGCAACTGCGATTGGAGTGTGAGTGGCAACGTACTCCGGATCAGACAATGGTCCGAAGAGCCCAGAGGGGCATCTATGGAGACCTGATATCCGTCCGGATGAGAGGTCAGCAGAAGGTCCAACAGGGAAGGTACATGGTCTACCATATCTAGGATCCGCTTAAGCGAAGTAACCAGTTGTGTTAGACCATATGCCAAAGCAAAGTCATATACAGATCTACCCGCATGATCGGTTAAACGAGAACCAAGCCATTCAGCGTGGTGGGTGTTAAAATCACCGAGTATCACGATCTCTGCGAATTGGACCTGTTGTAGCACGGAGTCTGCAGCCATTTGGACGTGGTCGATGAGTCGGCCTGTGTCGGCATTACCGCCATGGGACCTATAGAAGCACCCGTAGACACGGGGATGGTCGTCGCTGTCTACGCGCAGCCATCACTCCACCACCGAGAGCACCGCGGTCGCGACGGAACAGGTCGTATTTGTCAGAACTGCACAGTTCCGTATCAAGTATACTGTCACATAACCATGTCTCTGTAATTAAAGCGATGTCAATATCAGATAGAAATAGATTGTTATAAAACTGATCAGTCTTAGTCCGTAAGCCTCTTACATTCTGATAAAAAAGTCTTAATCCACTATTGCACTTATCCATTATAAATTTTAAGTACACCGTTAGTTATAGATTGATACACATAAAGGATTGTAATAACTGCTATCATTTGTACCCATCAGTTCCACACAAAAAATGCAATAAATAAATGAATAGTGAATGCTAAATATCTTTTTCCACGACAATAAGATATAATATAAAGTTTTACAAAGAAATAAAAAAGAAGTGCAGTATTTAATCCCTATTGATATATTATCAAAATATTTTATATAACGTAGTATTTTTTCATAGTATTTAGTAGTATGAGTAATAATAAATTGAAGTAGTGAATCATATTATGTGGTGTGATAATTTTGCAACTTGTTTTGTGTTAAACTGTAGAGAGGTATAATATAATGAATGTGCATGTGATCAGTAAAAATGTGAATCAGTAAAAATTAAATTATCGTTGTCAAATCGGCCGTCGTTATAATAGGTATAGGGGGAGAAGTTTCGTTGCGACGCACATAAAATACGGTAGTTTTTTGTCCAGATAAATTTAAAATTAAATTCCTTAGCCTTGATTTTACACTGTTTAAATAAATCCCGGTTATATGGTGATGCTCATTAATATAAATATTATTATTTCTAGCATTATCGTTCCTTGTCTTGTTCTCCATTCCGATGTCGGTTACTTTGATGCCGCGATGTTTACGCGATGCGACTACAATCGAGTCTTTTGTGATGCGGTGACGAAACCGGGCAATGATGGAACGGTGATTGATGGAACTGCTCGGCTTACGCGGCTACACACGATGTGCAAACTCCACCTCAGTATTGTTAGTTCAGTTATACCTAATTTCTCGGCCAGCTTAACAATAATTCCAACAGTGTCCTCATCCTTGTACTCGTGAACACCTGTAATTTCTAAATTCTGAAGGTTGCTGTTGCCTTGCAAACTACTCTTCCAAATGTTTAGTACGTCTAGCATTAGCATCTGCGTCACTTTGGAGACGCGCATTTTCTTCCTTTAGGCACTTAAGTTCACCTCTGGTGGATGCTAGATTTTTCATGAGGTCATCGTATTGGGTACTTATATAATTAAGAGTAGTTTTCATAGTTGATATTTGAGATTTTAGTGAGCTTAACTTGCTTTTAACTGCCTCTCTCATAAGAACTTGGAGTTCACCTTTAAGAGAATTTAGGATGTCTGTTCGGAATTCAGATGATTCCTGTAGATAAGAGCTGACTGATGACTAATACAATACGGGCATGTCCAAGACGGTACTTTTGGCACTTTCTGAAGTCAAACCTACACATAAATAGTAGTATGACTTAGCGCAATTACTGCGAGTGCAATTTATTTTCTCAGATTTGCCGAACCGATTTCATACAGTCATTACAGCTGGATTGTATTTAATTTCTTTTGGTTGGTTGTGTAGATCGTTTATAGAACGGTAGGTACGACAATCACTAATGCGGGTAGGAGTTGGTTGGTACTTACTTCGACTTCGACTCGGTGTGAAGTGATCAGGTGCGACGAGTGCAGCTTTTCGACGTCTTCAAACCCACGCAATAATGTTGGCCGTGTAAAGAGAAGTATTTTTGCAGGCGTCCTTTTTGTACGGAGGTGAAGCCGGGGCGGGGGAGTACTCACTGCACTTTCAACACGGCTATTACAATTTTAACAAACGATGTTTTGGCGGCAAAAGAGTCTTTAAGATTACACTACACTTCGTGTGTTAATCGATTGAAGCGATAATTATATTTTTATAGCTAATGAGATACAGTTCTGCTCTTAACGATAATAAGAAACGGAATGAATATGATATATATACTACACGTATGAAACTATATATTATACGTATATATCCATAGATATACAACAGATTGGACTTCTTTAAGCTTATTTGCATCAATGTAGTTGTGTGAGTAGGATATAAACTCCATAACTAATAAATCTAGTGAATATTAGGCAATAAATTTGTTAAATGTAGAGTATTTATTTTATCATTTAAGCAATACCATGTACTAAAGTCTAAAACTTTAGGCCGTTAATAATCAAGAAAATGTAGTAAGATAATAAAGTAGTTGTAGCTGAATTTCTGACCGTACATTTGTCTCGAAAATTATTTATTACAGTAACAAGTCCTACCTATGAAATTGCTGTTCTGCAGTCAAAGCCATTTCAAATCAAAATACTTTTGTTTGTCTACGAATTCTAATTTCAAAGAAATTTTATTTTAAAAACATGGATTTTTTTTTCAAAATTAGTCATTTGGTTATGATTAGCGTTATGTTTTCATCGCTTTTGAATCATTTTTCATCATAATGGATACGTCAAAAATTCGATTAATTATGGAATGCAACGCAGCACAAGCGGCACGCAACATCAACGACGTTTACGGAGTGAATACTATAAACGAACGCACCATTTATTATTTTGTTCCGCTGTTTGCTGTTTGCCTGCTTCCGTTCTGGAAATGTTGACCTTAAAATTGAGCTCCTTGGTCGTCTGAAAACTTATCGACAATGGCAAATTAACCTCCGTACTAGTTTGCACTGTGTTGGCCTGCCGTAATACAGTCCAAGCTAGTACGGAGGGTAGAACATCAACTTTTCTGTAACAATATTATCATAACTTGCAATGTATTTTTATTTACCTCATTTAAATTTGGATTTGTATTAGTTCTTCACTTAAATATGTATCGTTATAGTGAGGTGGTAAGATCTATGTCTTTGCTATATTATAAGATGTTATTTGTAACTTGTTGATAAATAAATAAATAAAAAATGGCGATTGTAGAAACTTTCGAAGTGAGCATCAAAACAATATTAGTCAATTTGCGTCAAATTGGCTAGGTAAAAAGATTGACAACCCTCGAACTCAATGATCGCCAGCGTGAAGTACGCGTCGAGACCTGCCTTGCACTGCTCAACAGGCACACAAACGAAGGAGTTTTGTAACGTGTTTTTACCTGCAACGAAAAACGGATTCTGTTCGCAAGCGCTCAGCTCAGTTGGTTGGATTCTGGTTTAGCACCTAAACAAATCCCTAAACGAAAACTTACCCCTAGAAAAGTGATGGTCACTGTACCAAACAGTGACAACGGCGCTAGACCACCAGGTCTAGCGCCGGTGTGATTCGTCACAGTTTATTACCAAATAAACTGGACTGGACTAAGGAATGGTATGGAGTATAATATAGAATACTGCAGATGTGTACTACGAAGAACTGAACATATTGAAGGAGAAGCTCGCACTTATCCAACCGGCTTGGGTCAATCGCTCCTCACCGCTACTTCTGTACGACAACGCGCGACATCATACTGCACAACAGACGGTCTCCAAGTTATAACAGCTGGGGTTGGAAGCTCTTCGTCATCCGCCGCACTCACCAGACCTTGCGCCTACAGACTTCTACTTTTTCCAGAATTTGGATAACTCTTGGCGGGAAAAAAATAATATTTTATCAACAATTGCCATTTTAGTCTGAAAATCAACGAAGTATCGTCAGCAAATAATACTATATCATGCTTATTGTAATAATGTAATGTAAGGTTTTTAAAATTAATAAAAATTAAGAACAGAAAGGGACCAAGAACTGAGCCCTGAGAAACATCCACAGATACAACCGATCCGCAAGGACCCCATCCATTAATAACAACTGTTTGCATTCTATTATTTAGATATGACATAGTAAGTTTAAGCACTACGTTTTTTACACCATAATGATGTAGCATCCTGATTAATGTCTCATGGTGAACACAGTCGATAGCCTTGGAAAGATCACAAAATATACACAAAGCATCTTCTGAATTTTCCCATTTCATTTCATGCGCTTTCATTCATCACTCTAGAACTTTTTTCCCCATCGGTTGTGGGTTCTTCGAGCTATATGGCTGGACCATTTCCACTTCAGCTTACTAATCCGTTGGGCAATGTTGATCACTCTGGTTCTACTGCGGATATCCTCATTTCTAAGTTTATCACGCAGAGAAACTCCGAGCATAGCCCTTTCCATAGCTTGCTGAGTGACCTTGAGCTTCCTCATCCGGCCGGCAGTGAAGGACCACGTCTCAGTTCTATAGGTCATCACTGGCAACACGCACTGATTGTACAGACTCGTTTTCAAGTTTTGAGGTATACCTGACGAGAAAATGTGCCGTAATTTCCCTAACGCTGCCCAACCGAGTTGAATCCGTCGACCAACCGGTGTAACGGCTTGGGCCGGCGGGCACTTTTTTGCCCGCGGCGGCCGTGTCCTTACCAGTCTGGAAGTTACGCTCGAATCGTTTGGACGCGTGACGACCGCCTCTGATTGCGTTGTCTTTTTTGTGCGTTTACGTGACAACGAGGCTTTTCTGGAGTTTTGAGTGATTAACTAAACTTCGATTGCCATTAATTTGCGTCGACGAGTTGCTTGTGTGGCATTTTAATATCGTACGAAGACATTTTTCCCTTGTCGGTTAGAACGCTAAAAGCTTATGACTTGAGTTCACATAAAGGTGAACGCCCACTGGAGTGATCGCACATTGTGGAGCAGAGCAGCGCATGTGGGTCTGCTGCCCGATTACATCGGTGAAGTCAGGTTACATTTATACACTTTCTCACACCACTTACACCCACATACTTACCCCTGACGGTACCTTGTAGTCAACCCTACCTCCGGAACTCGGTAAGTTTGTGTTCGTTTATCCAGCCATTACATAATAATTATCCATAGGCCATTTGGACCCGAACCCTCTGGTTGCCCGTCGAGTGGGCTACTCATGGGCCCTAGTCCAGTCGACTTCTGTCGGGGCAACTGAGGGCCGTAACAAATACTGGTAGCAGAGCGTGGTTGATTGTTTCTCCAATCATGCCCGGCCGTAATAAAAAATTTTTTTTTGTTTTGTTAGCGTATCGGTGGTTAGAACCACGCCCGTTAGGCTGCGCAAGCAGGAGTGTAGTTTAGGGTTAGGTACCTACGAGTCAGGTATTTCGAGTAGATAGATTATATTGCCGAAGGGTCGGTCACCTGAGCGAGGCATCTTTGCTGACCGACTGTAGTGTGTACTTGCCGTGTAGTGTAATTTGTATTTAATTTAATTTACTAGTAATTTGTATTTAGTAGTGATGCCATCGCATAAGCCACCGGCGATTCGCCTGCAACTGCGCTGGGCCGCGAATGCCCATGCCTAGATAGGGCGACCCGATCGGGTCGATAGTTTAGGGAAGCGGCTCGAGCAGGTCGTGGCCCGAAGGGCCGTAGTGGAGGAGGCTTACACTGAGCTTGTGGCCTCGGATGCGGAACAGGGAGTCCTAGACTCCTGCCTCGCGGACTACGAGCAATTCTTTTCGCTCACGGACGACTTGATCGAGCCGGGGGCCAAGTATGCTAATGAAGCGCGTGAAGCTTGGCTGAGTGGGCTGTCCGAGTCCCCTCGGAAGCAGCCTACTCAGCCGGAGCTGTTGGGACGACTCCCAACTCTGGACCTGCCAAGGTCCTCCGGGGTCTTCTCAGACTGGCTGACCTTTGTTGGCCTTTTTGATAGCCTAGTGGACGCCCGGAGGGACTTGACACCAAGCCAGAAGATGGCGTACCTACTGGCCTCACTGGAGAGGAAGGCCCTGGGCGTCGTCGGCCACCCCCTTTGGGCCAATCTCGTACCCTGGCCGAAAAGAGGTTGCTTTCCATAGAGCGCCGTATGCGGCGCGACCCAGCTTTTCGCGACAAATATGTCGAGTTCTTGCGCGAGTATCAAGAGCTAGGTAACATGTCACCGTCCAACTTCGACTGGCGGTCACAGGAGCACTACTTCCTCTCTCACCATGCGGTCTTGAGGACCCCTGGGAGTAAGATTCGGGTAGCTTTTGACGGCTCCGCCCCCTCCTCAAATGGTGTGTCCCTGAACCAGTGTCTCCACCCTGGTCCTAAATTGATCAAGGACATATCCGACATTTTGACCCACTTCCGTCGGTGGTTTTTGTAGCCGACATTCGGATGATGTTTCGACCATCAGTGGTCCATCGTGATGACCGTCGATATCAGCTGATATTGTGGCGCGAGAAGCCCAGCGATCCGATACAGGTGAGTACAGACACCACCACCTATGGACTCCGGTCCAGCCCGTATATCGCCATGCGAACCCTCCTTGAACTCGCAGAGAGAGAGCGTCTAAAATACGCTCGGGGTTCTTCTATTTTGGAGACTTTAGTCTACATGGACGACATTTGCACGGGCGCCTCCACCGTCGAGAAGGCTCTTGTATTAAGAGACGAATTGATTGCCATCCTGAAGTCCGGAGGTTATGAGTTGCGCAAATGGTTGTCGAACTCGCCTCATATTTTGAAGGACCTCCCAGGAGAGGATCAACAAGACCCTCATCTATTCGAGCTGGGCATTCAATATCAGCCTGTTCAGGATACTTTCACGTATCGAGTCAAACTCGATCCCCCTCCTAAATCATGGACCAAGCGCTCCGTGCTGTCTACAGTAGCCCGCACCTTCGATCCTAATGGATGGATCACTCCGGTAATTTTTTTGGGTAAGTGCTTTCTTCAAAGCTCTGGATATCCGGGTTGGGTTGGGACGAGCCTATTAGCGGTGCTCTCTTGCGAGAATGGCAATCCATTGTGTCCTTCCTTCCGGACATCAACCGGGTCTCCATGCCAAGGTGCTTCCTCCCTCCAGGGAAATGCAGGGCTACCCTACATGGATTTTGCGACGCCTCTGAGAAAGGTTATACTCCTGTCGTATACTTGCGAACTGTGAGCTCTTCTGGCCATACTTCCGTCCATCTCGTACTTGCTAAAAGCAAGGTTGCTCCCATTAGGTCCTGCTTAACTATCCCTAAATTGGAACTGTCCAGAGCCGCTCTTTTCACGCGACTCCTCAACCACCTTCATTCGTCTTTGAAGTCTGTAATCGACATTACGGACGTCTACGCTTGGTCGGACAGTGAGATAGTACTTTGTTGGCTCAGAGCTGCACCTCACAATCTTGAGGTCTTTGTGGCGAACCGCGTGTCTCAAATCTAGAATTCTGGGACGTCTCTAAACTGGAGACATGTCCCAGGGGAGTTGAATCCTGCAGACTGCGCTTCTCGCGGCTGTGAAGCCCCCTATTTGGTTGACCACCCGCTGTGGTGGGGTCCCAGTTGGTTGGTCAGTCCCAGAATAAATAATCCGAACCGATTGAATTGCCTGGCCTAAGAGCCCGAGTAGGAGTGGGCAAGAATAAGCCCACTCGGGATTTCTCCCTGCTAGAACGGTACAGCTCTCTCGATAAGCTCTTGGGAGTAACTGCTTGGTTGCGTCGATTTGTCCGCTATTCGAGAGACCCGTCCAACCAAATCTCTGATTCCGTTTTGTCCCCTAGCGAGCGTCGTGAAGCTTTGATGCATTGGACCCGTATGGTCCAAACGGAGCATTTTGAGCCCGTGATTGAAACCTTGAAGCGCGGCTCCGTTGTCAAGGGCGCTCTGGCCCGTCTGAACCTCTTCCTGGACGACGCTGGGATGCTGCGCGTTGGCGGACGTTTGAAAAATTCTCAACTGCCGTATGGGGCTCGACACCCGTTACTGCTCCCTAAGGACGGCGTCTTTGTTTGGTTGCTGGTAACTCACCATCATGTTAAGAATGCCCACGCTCTTTCGGCTATTTTGCAGCGGGAGTTTTGGATTTTGGCTGGCTGACGCACCATTCGGAGCGTCCTCTTTAAGTGCATACCTTGTTATGTATGTATATCGCAGCCTATGATGGGTGACTTACCACCCGACCGCGTCACGGCCATCCGACCATTCGTTGGAGTCGGAACAGATTTTGCTGGCCCCTTCCTCGTCAAGTCCTCCAACCTTCGTAACGCGCGTTCACATAAGGCCTATCTGTGCGTTTTCGTGTGCCTCGCCACTATGCACTACGCACCCATGTTCGATAATTATCTGCGAAAATCTGTATGTAGGTCTTCCTACCCGTCGATGCATCTAGACTTCGAAGTGCTCGTATTGAGGTGCTTGTGTGTTTAGTTAAATTGGGTTGCTTCACCAGCGAATTTGCGCAATATAAGGATTTTTTTTATAAAACTGAAGTGACACATGAACTTACAGTACATCTCATGGCACTTACCACTGTTGCCTATGGACGTCTGATGCCGACTACAAACAAAGAAAGCTACAGATGGGTATTCACCTCTGAGGACTAAGACAGAATGCCTCACAGCCTAATTAAATGTGGAGATAAAAGCAAAATCTCTTTACACTCATTTTGAGAATAACCTACCTAACATTTTGGGATAACATACCTAATGTAACACAACTGGCAGTTGAATGAAATAAAAGTTACTCAACTTTTGAGCGTGTTACGTCTAAAATTGGCAACGGGCCATACTGCAATGCTCAAATTGCATTTCATTTGCTAACACGGTAACTAGTGGTTATAGTTGCAAAAACAACTGATTTAATGAATGGTTTTGTCCATACTATAGTCCTTGACTTGTCGTAAAGTAGGAAGAATTTTGACAGGCGATAATTCGCTTTCATCCATTAACATTATTTGTTTGTTAGTTTATTTTTTTCGAAAAAACGTTGCCTCCCGCACTGTACCGTAGAAGGAGTTTACATACATAAATTGCACAAGAACAAACATCCAGAACTGGAACAATTATTTGTAAGGTATACAAATACTTGTGCGTGTGCGACCCGCTGTCCTCAGCGGCCACTGCGTCACGCCATCAAACGGTAGAGCCTGCAGGTGCATTACGAATGAGTTGGTTCGACAAAAAAAGGGAAAACGCACCCACCAAATAATAATATGTCGGAATATAAGAGGATGTTACGATAATATAACAGGATAAGGCCAATTTAGATATAGGAAATACAACAGGAGATTCCGATTCTAATCTCGGAAATACATTAGGATAACATTAATTTTTAAATATAATAAGTGTGAGCGCGGATGTTCAACTTGCTCTATTGCTTACGCAATTAATCATTATCAATAATAAGACAGCGTAACGTATACATTCAGTACAGAGCAATTACAATTCGACCATACCGTAATATGTCCCCGTCACAATCACACACTGGTGTAACATGAAGGACATAATTACATGACAACGACAAAATATGCAAACCAACAGCAACACTACCACCATGGACAGAACCGTAACACAATCTTAGCACTCCTGTGTAACGTGAAGGACATAATTACATGAAACACCAAAGTATGCAAACCAACTGCAACACCACCCATCGCGACGTAAAACAGGGTAGCCTCTCAGCAACACCATACTACACCAGAAGAATCACCGCCATGGGCAGAAATGCGACATTATCTTAACACTCGTAGAATGACTTCGGCGGAATCTGTCACGCTCGGCACCTACACTGAACTTTATACTGCACAAACGAGTGGGGTTCCCCGATCTACCCTCAATTCTACTTCGTTATCATCAATATGACGCTCATTCTGAATCCAACCAGTATTTTATACACACCGACATATATAAAATATTATGGCAACATACCTAATGCTGCTCGGTTTGATATGGTTAGTAACGATACTAACCACTTACTTCTGCAGGGCTTCCATCTTTGTCAATTCTCACTTCCACGGTGTCAATGTGTCAATGCATTTGCATTTTGATTCTTATTCATACTTCCACTAACCATAAGTCGGACTCTTTTAAATACCTTATTTTTTATAAGAAAAGCGTCTCTCAAGAAATCATCATTGTATGATAATAGTATTTTATTTTTGAGATCACATTTTTATACGTGGTAGAGCCATGCTGCAACTATATTATGGTTGTAGCACGAATGGGTCGGCTCGACCGGGGAAGGACCACGCTCTCACAGAATACCAGCGTAAAATAGCAGCTTAACGTTGCTGTGTTTCGTTTGATAAGTGTAGCGAACCGGAGACCCTTTTTACTGGAAACGAGGCATTCCATCTTAGTCCTCACGGGTGACAACGCATCTGCATTTTGATTATTAACCGAAGATAGATGTTTTCACAATTATTAAAAAAATAATCTCTAATTTCAGGGGTCATTGCACTAGGTGGTAGGACTACTTTTCTGCTTAAGAGTCAGGGTAACAATCCGTGTAGATACATTACCAATTTCTGCCACCTAATAGCGGTGCTTACACCGCTGTTTTCCGGTCTGTAGGGTATTAGAGAACCAGTATACTCGTAATTACAAGCTGTGAAGCAATCCTTCTTTATCCTGAGAGATGACAACGTATCTGTGGCCTTCCTTGTTTGAAATTGGTTGGAGCTGTCCATGGAATGCAGTAGAAACTTCACGTGGAATGTAAATTACTTTACTGCTTAATTGTAAAGAAAAAAGTGGGATATTCTTGGTCATTGTATACGTAACAGTTCTCTTGACACTTTTTGTTATTTTATGTTACAATTAAGTAAATTTATTTACAAAGTTTTCAGCCAGTTTAATGGTTTGAATCAAATTAACAAAAACCAGACATACTTTTATAGCTTCAAATGAGTTTGAACTTATCACAATAGCCCGAAACAATTATCTCTTTATCCTTCTGCTACTCGTACATTATGCTGTAATTACTTTTCATTGTTTGAAACATTTTTTCAGTGAATTTATTTATTTATTAACTTTTACATTAATTATAGCGGTTAAATCAATTACATTATTTAACGACTATATTATATTAATTCTACTTACTCAAAAAACATCAGGCATTCCGACAATCTACCGTCGATTCTTACGTAAGCAAATCAGGATTTGTGTCCAAGAAAGATTCAAGTGCGGTGAGAACACAGAAACCAAACGAGTAGGCATGCACAAAAGTGCATATCCATGGCAAGGCAAATGGTTTATACTTAGGATTCTGATTGTAGTTCTTTAGTACGTAAAATCGACACTATCCGCCACGCCGGACTGGAGCGTCTATCTTCCCACGAATCATTTTACACGCGATGATAGTTTGCTGATAAGCTCGACGTGATTGCAATGACGACGTGATTGTAACTCAAAGAACCAAAGAAAAATTTTGTGGCATATAAAAAAAGTATCCATAAAGGAGGTTGTAGAGATGTCTAAGAAATACCTTTTGAACCTTTGCCAAAAGCAGGTACAATGTATGTAAATGTTTTCATATGGATTCAAACATAATAACTAGCTTCGAGCTTTGAGCGCACCATGGCAAAGAATTAAGCGTGTCACGTTGTCGTTACGAAAGTCTTTAGCATCTCTGAGAACGAAACCTAAGCGTTTGTATGATTCCTTTGCTAACGTTATTATATGAGCATGGAACGTGAGCTTTGGAACAAATATAACACTCAAGTATTGTAGTATAGTGTCAGCCCGAGTCAAAACGTGATTGTTGATTTTATAATCGTATCAAATGGGGATCAGATTTACAGAGGACTTATGAAAAAGTCCGCCTGATGGTAAGAAGATGGTGTGATTTATAGACATATTATAAATCCATCATCAAATTAGAATCAAAATGCACACGTGTTATCGCCCCTCAATTTTAAGATAGAATGTCACGTTCTCGTTATCAATAAAACGCCTCTTCCATTATCGTCACTCATCGTATACACGGCAGTATTAAGTTACTATTTCACGCTGGTCTTTACGAGCATGTTCCATCCCGTACGAGCCCATAATACATTGTAAACAACTTTAAAATTTAATCCTTTATATTCATTATTTAATTACAGCCTTTCAAAAGTGCACTGTTGTACTATCTAGTAAATTGCCGAGAGGTTATTTGCTTTGGTTCTTACGCTTAGCGGGCAGGTGGTACAAACGTGGTAGAGCCATGCTGCAGCTTTATTATGGTTGTAGCACAAATGGGTCGGCTTAACCAGGGAAGGACCACGCTCTCACAGGATCCCACTTTTCTTTTTAAAAGTGAAGTGAATAAGTTTCTTTGTATTTTATATACAAATTCAAGATTTTTCTCAGTTCAATTACATTTAATTATAATATATAGTTGCCATTTTGTTCGACAACTAGTTACCATCATATAGGTAGAGACATAATCCCGTTTCTGTAGAAATCTTGGGATTTTTGATTAAAAAAATGCGATAAGCAGTTTTGACAGTCCTCTCTTGATGTTAACCTAACACTACCCAAAGAACTCTGAATATACCGAAACAGGTAAAAATCTGATGGTGCAAGATCAGGGCTATATGGTGGATCCATTAACACTTTCCACCCAAGCTCTCTCAATTTTTGCTAAGTGGCCAAAGATGTGTGTGGTCTGGCGTTATCATCATAAAATACGACTACTTTTCTGTTGATCAATTCCGGCCATTTTTTCGTAATTTCTTGCTTGAGCCTCATTAGTTGTTGGCAGTAGAGATCCAAATCGATGGTTTTGCCCGGCGGTAAAAGCTCATTCATTAGGTTTCTTTCAGTGAGCTCGTGTGGTACCCAAAATGTCGAACTTTTTGTATAGCCAGACTTTTTCAAATGGGTCACTTTGGCGGACAGAAAAACAATTGTAAAATAGCGGGAAAGTGTTTTCTTTTTTACTTTTTTTTCTTAATGTTCTAAATGTATTGACATTAAGACTAGCCAGATGCAAACAGTACAACCAAAGAGATTTTTCTTCAATTTTATACAAACAAAATATTTTATTCATTTCGGTATCTCTGACACTAATTGGCACTACCTGGAACACATTACCTATCGCAGCACAAATGGGTCAGCTCGATTGGGGAAGGACTACGCATTCACAGATTACCAGCATAAAATAGCAACATATTGCTGCTGTGTTTCGTATCATCATCATCATCATCATCATCATTACAGCCCTTCACAAGTCCACTGCTGAACATATGGGCAATAATAATATAATGATACAAGTGAGATACAAAAATTACACCATCAAAGAGCTATAATAAGTTTATAAGAGATTTAATATCAATTGTGTATCGATAATTCGGGGGCGGGAGCTCTAGTTAGATAACAACATTTTAACTTTTCTAATTGTTAACTACAATTACAGAACTGACACTTGCAGTGTCATTTTAAAGCTCGACGCGTGCGTACGCGGGCTATTAAATTTATACTTAACATGGCGTCACTACAGTTTTACTTTTTCTGGTTCGCGATCGTATTGGGTGGGGCACAAGGGTCAAATTCTGTTGTAAGGGTTGCTCATGGCGAGCTCCAAGGTGCATGGAGGGTCTCCCCCAATGGCAGAACCTATGCTAGCTTTCACGGGATTCCATACGCTCGCCCACCGGTTGGAAAATACCGATTCAGGGTAAGTCAATGGTTTTGGAAATTTATAAATTTCTTGATATAGTTGGGTATACTCTAATGTTGTATTTACATTTGTTATGATGTGAGATGGGCCACATTAATTATATCATCATTACAGCCCTTCACAAGTCCAACGCTGAACATAGGCCTCCGCCAAAGAATCCCACAAAGTACGGACCTGACTCATCTGCTTCCATCGAATTCTTGCATGTCTTACCAGGTCGTCACTCCATCTAGTGGGGGTTCTCCCTACACTTCGCCTACCGTTACGAGGCTGCCACTTGAGAACCTTTCTTCCCCATCGGTTGTCGGTTCTTCGAGCTATATGGCCGGCCCACTGCCTCTTCAGTTTACTAATCCGTTGGCCTATGTCAGTTACTCTGGTTCTACTGCGGATATCCTCATTTCTAAGTTTATCACGCAGAGAAACCCCGAGCATAGCCCTCTCCATAGTTCGCTGAGCGACCTTGAGCTTCCTCATACGGCCAGCAGTGAAGGACCACGTCTCAGTTACGTATACGTGGTAGAGCCATGCTGCAGCTATATTAGTAGTATAGTTATAGCACGAATGAGTCGGTTCGACCGGGGAAGGACCACGCTCTCACAGAATACCAACGTCAAATAGCAGCTTAACACTGATGTGTTTCTTATGGTGAGTGTAGAGAACCGGAGACCTGTTTTACTGGAAAAGAGGCATTCCATCTTAGTCCTCACGGGTGACAACACATCTGCATTTTGATTCGCAAACGAGGATAAATGTAGATGTCTATGGGTCACAGCAACTACTTACATTGGTAGAGCCACATTGCAGTTACCCGATGATTGCAGTTTGAATTGGTCGACTTGACCGGGGGAGGATAAAGCTGTCATAGAATACCAGCGTAAAATAACAGCTTTATGCTGTTGTGTTTTGTATGGTGAATATAGAGAGCCGGAAACACTTTCTACTGTAATCGGGGCATTTCCTTTTAGTCCTCAGGGGTGACAACGCATTCTGTGTTTTAATTCTTAATCGAGGATAGATGTCGCTGTTCATGGGCTGCAGCATCTACTTACCACCAGTGTGCTTGTTTGTCACCCTTTTTTATAAACAAATACTTCGATGACGTAGTCCGCCTACACCCACTAGATTAGCGCGGCGGACTAATTACGCAATTATTCACGGTCATGGCTCCTTTTAGAAATGAGAGGAAGTTTAATTCCCGCGAGATGTACGTTGTACCGAATTTCAGAGCCTTGAATCGTTTTGTCAGTTTTTATCTAACAAAATTTGTCTTATAACGATTTTCAATCTTTTATAAATCAGAGCTTGCTTGTATCCCACTTGTTAGTGGTAACTTATCAAAAATGGTTAGTCGCTCTGGTTTAGCTTAACAAAGCCTATTCCTCCCTTACCTTGATCTTCAAGGTAAGGGAGGAATAGGCTTTGTTTTTGAAATTTGAATTTGAAATTATTGTTAAGTGTAATTATGTTTAAAAAAAAAGCCCCGCTGGGTTTCTTGCTGGTTCTTCCCAGGACAGAGGTATTTTCCGTACCAGTGGTAAATAAAATAATGACTTTCAATAAGTATTATGTAATAATCCATATTGAATAAAAATCATTCTATTCTATTCTATTCTATTCTATTTGTATTCCAAAAAAAATAAGGGAAGTAAATTATTACACTCCTCAGCTTAGCATAGCAGCAACATTGCTCTTTTCATGACATTATATACTGAAAGGTGGCGGTCTATATTATGCATTTAATATTTCATGTTGCATATTCAGTGGGAAAATTTCGAAGAAATAGTTATTTGCTCCTTCACGATAATGCAAATAGCAAACTGATTTTGCAAATTCACATTTGCATTTATTACGCGATAAACTTTTTCCGAGATATTAAGACTTCGTTCAGAATGTTTTAATTTTTATAAAGTTATTATTCCATGAAACTGATTTGGACTTGATCATCAGACTTGATATCATTTATACACTTGATCATCAGCGCTAATTTACCTACAACTATGGAACTGCAGTTGTCAATCCGCTTGCCAACCATAACGATGAAGGAAAACCCATTTCAGCAATGGGAGTGGCCCATGTTCAACACTGGACTTTTGCGGACTTGTGGAGAAGAATAAGTACAAGGATATGATGAGAGCTGAGTCCTCAAAAATTGATAAAAAAACATAGACTGAAAGAGCAAATAGCTGACTACAACCCGAACCCTAGGGAAGTCAGCAGTCTCTGAACATATTACGTATCGCATATTAGGTATAATAGAACATAGCGCTCTTTAAAAAATCTGAAGTAATAGATGTTTAAAAAATTAACAAGCCAAGATCGCGACGTATATCACCATCACACGGTGAAGCAGGCTGACTATAGCTGAACGCTTGTCGTATTATCGACGGTGGTGTGTCTTTCCTAGTATAGTAGTGTTACGAGCTTGGGGTTCGAGACAATTAAAAACTGCCGAGTGAATTACCAAAATTGACACTTTAATTACAGAAAACTAATTACAACTTAAAACCACACTAATAATAAAACACAATTGTACTATTGATCACTTTAGTTCGCAGTCGTATCGCTTCGAAGTATTCACTTGTATCGCCAATTCAATACTGACTCGGTCGCGGTCTATACCGGCCTTTATAGGGCGTCAGGTAGTTTCCAGAACCTTCTACTATAGAAACTTCTAGAATGTTCGTGTACATATCGGTACCAAATGACTAGGTGTCGAGAGTTCTAGAAAGTTCTTCCATGGAAATTTCTAGAATGTTATGATTTTTTAAACCACCTTAATTCCATTAACCCTAAAATACAATTCACAATGGAGTTAGAAGCAAACAATACTTTAGCTTTCCTAGATGTTTTAGTCATCCGAAATCTTGATAACACTATTGGTCCTACTGTGTACAGAAAAAAATACCCATACCAACCGATATTTAAATGGTGAATCGAACCATCATCCTTCACAGTTAGCTACCGTGGGAAAATCTTTGTTTCAGAGAGCACGAGGGATCTGTGACAGAAAACATCTGGCCGCCGAGCAAGTACTGCAAGACAACAAGCTTCGGGTCTCGCGCCTACGTCACAGTGACCGAGTGAAGCCAGCCACAGTCGAGCGTGTGCCTGCTGTACTACCCTATGTCAGAGGAGTCACAGACAAGGTTGGCTACATCTTGAAGCGAGCTTCCACTAAAAAATACTTCAAGCCGCTGAAGAATATTGGTCAATTTTTACCATCCGTCAAGTGTCATATCCCTCTACAAGATGCAGGAGTGTACAAGCTGGATTGTGAATGTGGTCTCTCGTACATAGGACAAACAAAAAGATCTATAAAAACCCGCGTTAAAGAACATATAGCTGACGTGGAGCACCGACGTATCGGGAAGTCTGCAGTTTGTGAACATGTTCAAGATCGTCCCCGCCATTACATTAGATTTGATAGACCACAAATACTCGCAAAAGAACACCGATTCCTCCCAAGGATGATTCGCGAGGCTATTGAAATTAAAAAACATCCTAATTTCAATAGAGAAGATGGATGGGTGCTGCCATCTGCTTGGGATCCCATAATTAATAAAATCAAATCCAAACCCAAGTATACCACTGCTAGACTTCAAGATACTGTAAGCTCATTCTGCGTAAATCGAACCAAAAATTAATATTAAAAAACTGAAGGTAGCCGGGCTAACTATGACAGCAGGACGTCAAACACCTCAGTCCCCCGTGACCACGGGTGCTGGAAAGCACCCGAAACGTCGGGAATATTAAAAAAAATAAGTTAATTTACGCGATAAAATCCGTAAAATTAGTTTTATTCTAGAATGTTCTTGAATCTCCTAGTTGTGCCACTCGATACTAGGGGGCGCTAGTTGTAACTAGTGTCGCCATGTACCATGTATTAACCGTGGTGCGCAAAGTAGTATTAGGAGTAGTGGTGCTGGAATTCGTGGTCACGGAGATAGTTCACGCAATTGAGAGAGGGCGGGAAGTGCTCTTCAAATTGGTAAAACGCATCATTTTATTTTATTACGCGGATCTTGTTGTTTTGTTGGACAAGTTGACTTTTTAACCTCTTTAATGTCTTTAATCTTTAATACTAAACTTTTCCAATGAAACTGTATACTTTAAAACATTTTAAGTAAAGAATTTATATCTTTGGTCAATCAAGGAAATAAGACACCATTAAATAAGTGCAACTTGATGCTTTACTTTAGTTTAAGTTGCTAATGAATTTCCACAATAATAGCTTTTATTCGCGTTTTTACCCACGTACAATTCAGAGAACGATCTTTCCGACATAACCCATGTTTCCCTTTATTTTATGTTGTCGTCGCAAAGCATCTTTATTTCAGTAAGCTTTCTAAGCACGCAGGACAACTATCCAAAGTTTCATCATCGTAATCGAATAAATGGCATAGTAATGCTTAAAAGTTGAACGTGTTCATATGTACAAGCAAATATCAATTTTTATTTATTAGATTATTGTCTAATATATTGTTGTTTTTGGTGGGATAATATTAATTTTTGATATCAGTTCCATAAATCATATAATACATATCTTTTAATTTTTTTTCTTACGTTAACGCTTCACTATATTCTATTTTAAATTTAAATTAAAACAATTAAATATCGAAAAATGTATGTAATAATATTGTAATAAGTATTTGAAAGAAACCGCATTTCACATCCTAATAACTCCAAACCTATAACAGGTTATTATGATGATTCTAGGTTTAATACCTAGGATCATAGAATCATAGTACATGATAATAGGAGATATTAAGTATGCAAAATTACACGAATTCAGATCTAATAATTTTCGAGTTATGGAGCTTCAAAAATAGCTCGAAATGGTTCGTGTAAATATTGCTGCCATTGCGTCGCCCTTTTCTTTTCCGAACTTGGCTGATACAGCCATGGATCTAGGTGTTTCATTAACATCATCCCTTCCTTCGCGCGTAGTAACATAATGCAACGTATTATGACTAAACAACATCCTGAAAATTCTGCATCGACATTTCGGCAATCCATCAAATTTTCTTCAGATAAAGAACGGCTTGTTTCTTTGTAATTGCACGAACAACTGGAACGCAATTTGACTTAATTTGTGCTGGAGATTTGCCAGAATCCCTGGGATAAATAAAACCAGTTACATTTGTATAGAGTCACCTAGGGGTTTTTACTTATACTTTTATCAAATAACAAACTTTTACATAAGTTTAGTACTGATTTTTTTTTAGGATAGGGTGACAAGCGAGCACACAGTCCACCTGATGGTAAGTCTTTGCTGTGACCCATGGACATCTACATCTATCCTCAATAAGGAATCAAAATGCAGATGCGTCGTCACCCGTAAGGAAAATAGGTCTCCGATTCTCTACACTCACCATACGAAACACAGCAGTGTTATAAAAGTAAATTAAAATAATTTAAAGCAACAATCACTATACTTAGTGGATTTATTGCCACCAAATAATAAGACTTAAAAATATATTAAATGTAGTTTCTTTATTATAGAATAAGCAGCAGCACTGTTAGAAGTAGCAGTAACAGCATTAGCAGCAGGCCTACAACAGAAATGAAACAATATTTGCAGGGGCATGTGGTGACTAGAGATGTTACGGAGGTTCGATTCCGATTCCGAAAGTTCGGAACTTCCGATTGATTTTGCACATTCGATTCCGATTTAGGTTCCGTCAAATTTTAATCGGAGGTCGATGCACAGCGGTGGCGGCGGCCGCGATCAGCGTGTACAAACAATTTTATACTTGTCGCCCCGGGAACCTCCCTTCCCCCGTGCGTTCTGTCGATTACTCTTTAACTTGATGTTTTGTTTCGTATTTGGCAATTGACATGTTGTACGTTCGTGCTTTATTCATACTCATCAGAGTTTTTGATTAGTTTTAGTAGTGTTTTATTTGACGTATAAAAAATTTATTTAAATTGGACAATGAAGCCAAAATCAAGTGCCATTTGGAATTATTTCAATATAGTTTCTGAGAATACGGCAAAGTATAAACTATGTGAGAAGATATATTCACGAAAGGGAGGTAAGACTACTTTGTTAAAAAGTCATTTAAAGTCTGTGCATGCCACTGAATTCGAAGAATTCAAAAATTTGAAACATAAGAGAAAAATACAGTGCAATAGACCTGCCCTTAACAGATTTCTTCTGCCTCCACCTCCGATTCCGGTTCCAATTTCGGTTCCGGTTCTGACAAACAAAATTTAAAAACTCCGCTTCCGAATTCGGTTTCGATATAACCACTTCCGTAACATCCCTAGTAGTCAACCGCATAAGAGAATTCATCACTATACGAGTATTTCAATTATAATATTCAACGTTTGTGGGTGTCGTAAGAGTCAATAGACGGAAATCTATAAGGAGAAGGCCAACTTGATTAGACCCAAGGTCTACTGTATACTGTCGAAACCCTGTGGCCGATCTACCAATTACATAATTATTGAAATTTTAAGTGAAACAATGTAGTTCAGTAGACAGTTATGTAGAATTTTTTTTTTAGAGGAAAAGCATAAAATTGAGGATTATTCTTACTTACGACTTATTTAAATTAGTGGGAACATTCCGTCTGAGTATCTCCCGTTAGATTAGCAAGGCCAACCCTAAAAAATCCAATGTATGAGCTTGTTGTTTCTTTTAAGTAGGAAAATGCTGATATTCACATAAATATCTAGAACAAAAAAACGAATGCATTTGTTCGACATATTTATTCAAATTTGTATATTGTTTTTTATTAAAAAATTTATATGTTTTTGCTTTACCACGATTGAGTGGACTAATAACCGTGACCGACGGTAGGTCGCCCTGAACAAGGAATTAGCCACCAGCCTTTTTCTTTAACTATATAAAATAATTAAAAACTGCGGTTGCCTACCCGCTTGCTAAGCAAGATTAGACCAAATATCTCTCCTATGTGGCTAGGGGAGGGGGGGGGGGTTAGTCCCATGTTCAGCTGTGTACTTTTGATTGGCTTGACAGGCGGGTTGGCAACCGCAGTTTCCTTTTTGTATAATTGATTTGTGTTAATTTAATAAATAATTACTTATATAAATTCTACATCGCTGTTACCACTCACTACTACAGTCTACTACTACTACTTATGCCTCTCCCAAAAATTACCTTATAGGGGGGATACTCGTATTTGCCACCATTGCCACGCTTTTTTATAGAATAAGGGTGACAAACGAGCACGCAGTTCACCTGATGGTAAGTGGCTGCTGTGGCCCATAGACATCTACATCTATCTTCGTTTGCGAGTTAAAATGCACATGCGTTGTCAGCCGTGAGGACTAAGATGGAATGCCTCTTTTCCAGTAAAATGGGTCTCCGGTTCTCTACACTCACCATACGAAACACAGCATCATTAAGCTGCTATTTTACGCTGGTATTCTGTGGGAGTGCGACCCTTCCCCGGTTGAGCCGACCTATTCGTGTTACAACTATACTATTAATATAGCTGCAGCATGGCTCTACCACGTAAAAGCTTGGTAAGCTTGTCACCGCAGTATTTTATTACTTTGATTTGTCAGGAAAATGCTGCTGCCTATCTCCTGGTTTGTTTTTCTGTCACCTGTGCGCTACACCTACGAGTCGATATGGAGTGGATAAATCTTTTATACCGTCATTGTACTGCACATATACCATTATTTTAATTTCAAAGTCTACAAGTAAAAGCACGGGGTCTTTACCTAGTTAGCTTAAGTGCAGTGCAAAAGAAATGAGAAAACTAAATTACGTCAGATCCCCTAAATGAAGTGTGTTTTTCTCTGGAAAATAATTCGACATTCCAATACCCCCACAACTTAGCAGTTACGTACTCGGATTACTCTATAAAGCGGTCCTTATACTTTATATACATTTTCCTTAACTCTATCGGGTCATTGAGTATTTAGATGCGTATATTTTTAACATATTTATTGGGCGACTTCCGAAACACATGGCTTTGTTTACTAATGTAACATTTGCCTATGAATGTTCACAATTGAAGTTATAGTTAATTTACTTAACATTTTTAGAGTTGCGTACCTCAAAAGGAAAAACGCGTCTCTTTGGTCTTATGATCACTTTTTTGTCTGTCACTTCACCCGTCTGTCCGTTAGTCGAGTACTTTTTCTCAGAAATTGATAGAGGTATCAAATTCAAATTAATATCAAATACTAAGATCTATATTCCTTTGAAGTTGTATAATGATGAAAATTCAAGCTTCTAAGTCAACAAAATAATTCAAAGATACGGCCATTTATATTACATATTTTTATACTCGTCTCATCAAAAATGGGTTCTTCCCGTTGACCTATATAAGACATATATGTTAGTATATATAAGTTTGCACAGAGCAAGATATTACAGTAAAGTAAAGGAAAAAGTCAATTATTATTTTAAGTTATTATCAGGAAGATGCTGCTGGCCATCTGTTTCACTTGAGTCCCCGTTCACTTAGAATTATGAAAATTTGCTAGAAGCAAGGTCTTATAGCACAAGTAAAGGAAAATATCCAAAAACCGTTATTTTGTAGTTATATAATTTTAAAAAAAATTGAGACTATAAAGTTATAGTTGGATCATTGACTGCGATGTAAACCGATGTATAGAAGAACGTTTTTCCCATGGCAAAGTAATACTTACGTTTTAATTAGAACTTTCAGTATTTAACCTTACCTATAACATAAGAATTTCAGTAAGTAAATTATTTCTGTGAATTTAAGTACTAATTTATTTGCTTACACAAGTATGCCTACCATTTATGTATAGTATGCTAACACAAGCTGTATACGTCCCTATTTTATAAACATAGAATACTATAATAATACATTATGTATTGGTGAATATTACCTATCTCTGATTCGGTTCCCAGGATACATTTATCCCGGGAACTATCTACATATATAATTAAGTTTGACGGCTTCGTGAAGCAGTGGCTTAGCAATGAGGTACAGCGCTAAGCGCCTCGGGTTCGAATCCCGCACGAAACAAGTATTTGTATGGCCTACAAATAATTTTTCTGGGTCTGGATGTTTGTCCTTGTGCAATCTATGTATGTAAACTGAAAATCCTAATCCTAAATCCTAAAATCCTAGTGTGGAGGTAACGTTTTTTAAAAAGAGCGAAAAAATAAAACAAAAATAGAGCGAAAATACATAATTACGTTTATCTAGAACTCTCAGAGCGCGAGTCGTAATCGCTCTTGTCCGGTTTTTCTGTAATACTGAGTAACAAACGAGCTTACAGTCAAAAGTTAGCTTCCAGTTATGAGTACAAGTTAACAGTCCACCTGATGTTAAGTAGATTTGTTGTTTTATTTCTATATAATAACGGTGAACAACGAGCGCACAGTCCACCTGATAGGAAATTGATGCTGTGGCCCATATACAAGTATATCTAACCTCGATTAATAATAAAAATTCAGATGCGATGTCAACCCCGAGGACTAGTTTCCAGTAAAAAGAGTCTCCGGTTCTATACACTTACCATACAAAACGGCAGCATGAAGCTGCTGTTTTAAGCTGGTATTCTGTGAGAGCGTGATCCTTCCGAGGTCTAACTAAAGTATTCGTGCTACAACCACAATATAGCTGCAGCGTTGCTCTATTGTATCTCTATCACTTGCCTCTCTAGCACTAAGATGGAATACCTTACAGCTTCTTATTATAATGGCTCACTCATCTATCTTAATCGAACACAGCAGTAATTACACTACTGTTATTTTATAGGATTGTGTTACAAACGAACACACAGTCCACCTGATGGTAAGTGGTTGCTGTGACCCATAGACATGCACATTTATCCTCAATAAAGAATCAAAATGCAGATGCGTCGTCACCCGTGAGGACTAAGATGGAATACCTTATTTTCAGTAAAATGGGTCTCCGGTTCTCTACACTCACCATACGAAACGAAACAGTGTCAAGCTGCCATTTTACGCTGGTATTCTGTGAGAGTGTGGTTCTTCCCGGTCGAGCCGACCCATTCCTGCTATAACTATACTACTAATATAGCTGCAGCATGGCTCTACCACGTATAAAATACGTACGTACCACGTATAAATTACACCCTACCACGTTTAAATGTAGGGATGACCTCCATTGGTAGCAAAGTATTGAAAGAGAGGGTAGTAAAAAGGCAGGAAATATTTTTTGGTGATACATATAAGTTTAAAATCAACTATTTTTCACGCCCAACGCAAAAAGAGGAAAGTTATTAGTTTGACCGTTATGTGTGACCGTATCTCTGACTGTCTGTCTGTGTCTGTCTGTAGCACCGTGGCTCTTAAATGGGTGAACCGATGTGGGTGCAATTTCTTTTTAATTAAAAGCATGTTTTCTAGCGGTGGTTCTTAGACATGTCTTATCAAAATCGGTGTAACCGTTTCAAGTTCATCAGCTGTTTTCTTAGCTTAGGTAGGATTATTTTCGGAAGTTTTAAAATATTTAATTTAGGTTATAGTTTCATTCATTCATTTCACCCTTTCAAAAGTCCATTGCTGAACAAACCCTCCAAAGATTGCTTCGGCAAACAATGGCAAATATCCACCTTATGAGGCAATCTATAGGAAGGCCTATGTTCAGCAGTGGACTTTAGTAGGCTGTAATGGATGGATGTATAAAAGATAATCTACCAGGAGCACATGACACACTTAAGAGGTAAAATTTCCAAATCAACAGTAACATTACAACCATGGCAAAATCCCCCCTATGAGGCAATCTATGGGGGAGGCCTATTGTCCAGCAGTGGACTTTAATAGGGTGTAATGGATGGATGCATAGAAGATAATCTACCAGGAGCACATGACCCACTAAGAAGTGAAATTTCCAAATCAACAGTAACATTACAACTATGGCAAAATCACCCCTATGAGGCAATCTATGGGGGAAGCTTATTGTCCAGCAGTGGATTTTAATACGGTGTTATGTATGGATGTATAGTAGGTAATCTACGAGGAGCACATGACCCACTAAGGAGTGAAATTTCCATATCAATAGTAACATTACAACTATGGCAATAATCCCCCCTATGAGGCAATCTATGGGGGAAGCCTATGTGCAGCAGTGGAATTTGATAGGCTGTAAAGAAACGAATTTACAACGAGCAATTAACTCCTCAGTTTCCACAGTTCCTTATGGTTACTGATACTATTGGAATGAAAACCGGACAAACATTTCATTGTTAGCCGTATTCGAAAGCTTAAGGTCGCTTATGGGGCTATGGGGAAGACTGTAATCTTTTTCATAATAGACGACATAATGAGGATATCCGTAGCAGAATCTAAGTAAATATCATAACCGCAGCTGAAGTGGCAATGAGCCGGCCGAATCAACTGACAACGAGGAAGAAAGTTAAGTGCGAAAAGGATTCTCAAGTGCCATCTCCGTATCAGTAAGCAAAATGTAGAGGTGACATCCATTAGTTGGAGTGATGACCCGCTAAGATATGCAGGAAGTCGATGGGTGCAGTTGTCTTAGGACCTTACTTCGTGGCATTCCTTATGTGAGGCATTTATTCTTCTTTTTTTTAATACAATACTCCCACACCAGGATTTTCACTTATATCGTGGAGGTTTTTTTTAGGAGAGGGGGCAGAGGTACTATAACCATAATATTTTTGTAAATAATTTAAGTCTGGTAAAGCTAGATTAGTCATCGTCATAGTTCAACTCTTCCATTGTACTCATTGATACGTACGTTTCACCTTTGTTTATTTCGAGAGGGGACAAACGAGCATGCGTCTCACCTGATGGTAAGTGACTACCGCCGCCCATGAACAACTGCAACACCAGGGGAATTGCAGATGCGTTGCCGGCCTTTTAAAAAGGAGTAGGCTCTTTTCTTACATACATAAATTTCGCAAGGACAAATATCCAGACCGGAACAATTATCTGTAGACCATACAAATGCTTGTTTCGCGTGTCAAACCCGCGGCCCTCAATGCCGTAACTTAACACAACTGCGCCATTGTACCGTTTATTTAGCAAGAGGCTTGTAGGGCTGTAATGCTGGTGACGATGAAACAATAACTAAAACTTTATTAAGTTTTAAATTACAATAACAATTGATTGCGCATCAATCGATAGAAAAATGGATATAAACATCAGAGCCAAACGCACACAGTAGCGAAAAGGTGTAAGTACAACAAAAAAACAAAATCCAAAAGTTTATTATGCTTATTCAGCCAATTATTTATTCAACCGTTACTGTTCTTTACGTGATTCGTCTAAACTAAGCAGAGTTTTAGCATAAATTTCATGTAAAAGAGCAGCTTTAAATATATTTATAATAAATCCTGTTATCATTGAGACAGAGTCTCGCCGTGCGCAAGAAAAATTTAAATAAACTTTTTTTAAAAAAACTATTGGAAAAATCCATTCAAAACTGAGTAATAAATGTCTGTATTTTAACGCTGTGAAAATGAAATCTTGTGAGATAAATAGTATTTTTATTCAATTGGATTTATTTAATAAAATAAAATGAAATTTGAAAGACAAAGAGTTTTCATAATTAAATGTGAAAGAAGCACTTGTACCTTGTCTTCAACAAGTAACACCCACGTTACTTAATAAATGTCTATTGTGAAAAGTATCTTATATTAAATTGTTTACCGAAATGCTCTAACGTAAAAGATAGATAGAAACAATTTCTTAGAGTTTTAACCCAAAGTTTTATTGTAAACGTATTAAAAAGGAAAGTAAACATTTTTTTTCATTTACAGCCTATTAAAATCTACTGCTGAACACAAGCCTCTTCATAAAATGTCAAATAAGGTGCAAGTGGCAACTATGACAACAACTACAACCGACCTGAATATAAATTATTAAGAATAACTCTAAAAATATTAATCAGACCATGATCAATTAAATATATGGGACCACATGAGAAGTACCAGCTTTAAAATAAAAAAATAATCATCGAAATCGGTTCACCCAGAAAAAAGTTATGAGGTAAAACACATAAAAAACATACAGTCGAATTGAGTACCGTCTCCTTTTTAAAGCCGGTAGAAAATGTACGTATTACTTCTTACATAACCATATTGCATATCAAAAAGAATTATGGAGCAGGGAAAATTCCGCCGCATTACGCGAATGCATGTCGGTGGATGCTTGAATTAAGAGTGGTTTACAGATGTAGTTGATCAGCGGATTTAAACCCACGACTTTAGGTTTGTATCTGTAAACCACTCTTAATTAATAATCTTAATAATTTCCCATACATGCAGATCTCACGAAGTTTTTCTTTAACGCTGAGCACGTGGTGTATCATCACTTACATATGGAGCTCGGAAAGTGTTGTCCGGCACGATCTTTAATTAACAATCATTATAAATTCAGAGAGACTGTCACACACATTCTTAGCCCCACGTTGTTAAAAGTATTTCATAGGAGGAAAAGCATATTCCTTATTATCTATATCATATAATATTATTTTGCATGTGTAGTATGCGGGACAGCGAATTGGTTAAAAAATGCATTATTGCATAATATGCTAAATTTATATTGTTTATTCATTTTCCACCTGGAACCGCCCTCAAGTGTAACCTATACGTGGCATTTATACATGGTAGAGCCATGCATACGTGGTAGAGGCATGCTGCAGCTATATTGGTAGTGTAGTTGTAGCAAGAAGGTTGGCTCGTTCGGGGAAGGACCACGCTCTCACAGAATACCAGCGTAAAATAACAGCTGCTACCTTTCGTATGGTGAGTGTAGAGACCCGGAGACCCATTTTACGGCAAATGAAGCATTCTATCTTAGTCCTCGCGGCTGACAACGCATCTGCATTTTAATTCGAAAACGAAGATAGATGTAGATGTCTATGGGCCACAGTAACCACTTACCATCAAGTGGACTGTGTGCTCGTTTGTCACCCTTATTCTATAAACATATAAAAAACCTAGTTATAGAAAAGAGAATCATCAAAATCGGTTCATAATTGACAAAAATATTATGCATCCAACCTACCTTCAAAAAGAATCACAGTCGAGTTTAGAACCTCCACCTGTTTTCAAGTCAAATAAAAAGGCTGGGGTTGGTTTATACGAGATTCTGCCACCGCCTGTTGAAACGCACAAGGTATTTCCCAATAACCCCGAGTCTCGTGTTACGACACACACACAAGAATACTTTACCCTTTGCTTTGTAGAAACATTACCTTACAATAACTGTCAGCGCATTTTAAGTATTTTAGGAAATTATTTTTTACCTCTTATTTTCTTCGTTCGTCTTTTTTCCCTCCGTCACTCAAGTGTAAAGAAATCAGATTTTCGTTTCTTTTGAAACGAAAATCTGCTTTCTTTCAGACTGTGTCCAGCTGTGGGATGGGACGTATGCAGGTTGTAAGTTTTTATACGTGCTACAGCCATGCTGCAGCTATATTAATTTTATAGTTGTAGCACGAATGGGTTGGCTCGACCGGGGGAGGACCACGCTCTCACAGAATACCAGCATAAAATAGCGGCTTATATTTCGTATGGTGAGTGTAGAGAACCGGAGACCCTTTTAAAAAAAGAGGCATTCCATCTTAGTCCTCACGGCTGACAACGTATCTGCATATGGATTCGCAAACGAGGATATATGTAGATGTCTATAGTCCACGTCAACTACTTAGCATCAGGTGGACTATGTGCTCACTTATCACCCTTATCGTATAAAAAAAATCTACCTATCGTTCTAAACTTAAATGGCTCGTTACTATACGTCAAAGGTGTTGCTTCAAAACCATAAATAATTCCTATTCTCTGTCATATCTTAAAAATAATTTTAACTTTACCGCCTCTATTTCTGGATGTGTACTTTCTAACGCTCTTTCTATTATTGTTCCTGAAAATATATCTAGTTTATTTAAGTTTTTTGTACTTAATTTGCATCTCCAACATTTTTTTGTTTTATTCCATTACTCCCAGGGTTTACTGGTGGAGAAGAAAGTAAGTCTGCTCTTTGTAACCCCTAGTTGTTTGAAATAAACGATAAAAAAAATATTTATGTGGAATATGCACGTACTGTGTTTTGTACCACCGTTTCTGGTACGCACGGCGAGCGAACTTAGATATTTTCGAGGGACGTTTGAATAGCCATTTTCTAGCCTAACATGTTTACTATCCAATTTCTTAAGACCGCTCAACATTACATTAGGTCTTGATATGGTATGCTATTGGCATATTAATAAAAACCACTCATACTTCTACTAGGAGTTACCACTCCTTTTTTGCCTAAGACACAGACCGGGTAAGTACTACTCGCTTTCGTTACGTTCCAGCCTATTAAGGTCCACTGATGAACATAGGCCTCCCTCACAGATTGCCTCATAGGGTGTATTTTTATATGTACGTGCTAGAGCCATTCTGCAGCTATATTAGTAGTATAGTTAAAACACGAATGGGTCGATTCGACCGGGGAAGGAGCACGCTCTCACAGAATACCAGCCTAAAATAGCAGCTTAACACTACTGTGTTTCGCATGGTGAGTGTAGAGAACCGGAGACCCTTTTTACTAGAAAAGAGGCATTCCATATTAGTCCTCACGGGTGACGGCATATCTACATTTTGATTCGGATTCGAGGATAGATGTAGATGTCTATGGACCACAGCAACCACTTACCATCAGGTGGGATGTGTGCTCGTTTGTCACCCTATCCTATAAAAAATTACCATAGTTGCCACGCTTGGCAAGCAGGTTGGCAATCGCGGCTTATTTATAGTCGTTATTTGGAAGACTCTACTGCTCGTCTCCTAATTTGTTTCCCTCTGTCGCCTCTTACGACTCCCACGGGTTGATATGGAGTAGTGGATATTCTTAAACCGCCACTATACGGCATTATTATCTTACAGTATCAAATAAGAGTGTGTGCATTGCTGTGTTCCAGTGTGAAGGGTGTAGAGGGCCAGTATATTTACAGGCTATGAATAATACATACATACATAACATAGATAAACACTCATGCCTGTCACCCAGAGGGGTAGGCGGAGACTATGGACTATGGATCCATTTGGCACGATCCTGACACACCTCTCTCGCTTCCTCCACATCCATATACCTACGCATACATGCTCGTCGGTTAAGAGTACTCTTAATTTGGCCCATTTTCAATATATCGCCAATTTGGTCGATAAACTTTCACCTAGGGCGTCCCTTTCCGACTCTGCCATTCAGCTGTGAGTAAAAATTAAAATATATTAAAAATTAAAAGGGGCCCCACTACTAAAAACGTGTATTACGATGCTACGGAACCCTTCATGCGCGAGTCCGACTCGCATTTGGCCGATTGTTCGTTTCATTGAGTTTCAAAACACAATCATAGAGGGCCAGTAAAACTACAGGCTGTGAGGCATTCTGTCTTAGCCTTAAGAAGTGACAACGTATCTGTAGCCGTTGCAAGTATCCATTGACTGCAGTAGCCACTTAACATGAGATGGACTGTGAGTTCGTTTGTCACTTGTATTTTATAAAAATACTGGACTGGTGACAAGAGTAAAGAAGTGCCATAAAATACAAAATGGCAGTAGAGACGAAAAAAATTGCGTACCTTAACGATTGTCTTATCGCCGTATAGGTTTTTCGAAGTCAAGATGGTATTTTCAAAAATGGAGGAGGTTCTCAATTAGGGTGTTTATATTTGTTTATGTATGTTTGGGAATAACTCCATCATATATAGACGGATTCGTAAAATTATTTATTATTCGAAAAAAGTTTATTCCATAATGTTCCTTCATTTAAATTTCGTTAAGATCTGATGATGAGTTTCAGAGACAGATAACGGAACTCTTCAATAAATGCCAGAAAAATCAACCACGATTGCTGTTATCGCATACTTATGCATTGTTTACGCAATCACTCAATATAACATCATGCCTGTATCCTTTAAAGGGATACGCAGATGTGTTCAGTATACCACGGTGAGGGTGCTCATTTCTGTCGAAGTTGTGACATTGAAATAAATTTTACAACATTATTAATTTTACCACTTGTACAGTCATAAGCTCCGTTTAAGAATTACACAACATGAAAATTGTAATAAGAAAAGCTTAGTTGTAAGTGTAGAAGTATCTCTACATATTTTTAGTAGTTAATTTTTGTTTTTAATACCAATTAACTTAGCCTATTTTTTATAGGATAAGGGTGACAAATGAGCACATAGACATCTACATCTATCCTCGATTACGAATCAAAATGCAGATACGTTGTCACCCGTGAAGACTAAGATGGAATGCCTCTTTTCCAGTAAAAAGAATCTCCGGTTCTCTACACTCACCATACGAAATACAGCAGCGTTAAGCTACTATTTTACGCTGGTATTCTGTGAGAGCGTGGTCCTTCCCCGGTCGAGCCGACCCATTCGTGCTACAACTATACTACTAATATAGCTGCAGCATGGCTCTACCACGTATAAATTAACAAGAAGCATCCCACACTAGGGCTTCACCTCTCTCCCAAGTGACCAAAGTCATACCGTCGGGTCTCTTGCCATCGTCTCTTAATATTCCACGTGGCTCTAAAAACGAGGGAATATTTTTAGAGACAAGAGCTCTGAGGATGATATCGTTCAAAGAACCGTGACGGTAAAACCTAACTGCACTTTTGTTACATGAAAGTCCGTGGAGCCCAAACTCGTCGACGCTGCTACTACAGAGGCACTGGTGAGGTTGAAAAATCACCGCTCCTAGATGGATCCTACGGCGATGCCCAAGCTTTGCCTATTAAGCAATGTGCCGAGATTACCTGATGGTAAAGCGTGTAACCAGTGACTAGATTCCTTAGTCGAAAAAGCTAAAAGGCGGGCCACACATTATACACACTCCGTACCAACGGAATATCCCACTGGTTTTGTTTTTTAACTTACACTAAATATAATTAATATATTTGTTTGTAACAAATTTTAATAGTGCATTACATGAAACAGCGTTTCAGAAATTTCGTCGTAAACATTAACTATTATAACAGAGGCATTGTCTCACTGCCATTCACCAGTCAACCCATTTCTAACTACTATGGGTTTCTATTTATCTTAAGGAAGTGAAGACGTTCTCATATCTACTTGCGGTAGATTATAGTTGTCATTTACATAACATATGAAATACACTTAGATGTAGAATGTTATTCAATCGTGTATTTAATGGAAATATCTTTAAGAATAAGAGAAAAAATCCCTCAATGAGGGCAACTACGTCTTTTTCTGCCACAAAGGCAGCGCCACTTAAATATGAGGTCTAATATTTGACAGATTTCATAGCGGGGAAGTTAATTTGTTCAAAAAATGTAAAAGTTAATGTTTCTTTGTGTACTATTTCTTATATTTTATATTAATTAAATTAAAAATAAATAAACCATACCAAACATATTCACAAAAGTAGAAAAATTAAAAAAAGAGTAAAAAATGTGCAAAAACATTTCACTGAGGCATTGTTTTGTGAATTAATATAATACTCGAGAAACTGTTAAACTTTTATTAAAAACTAACGACATCCGGTGATTCAAAGAACAAAAAAAACAATTTTCACACAATGGCTTTTCATTCTCCTTTTGGAGAAATTTACATATATATATGTGTATATATATAATAGTATAATTTTTAAAAATACTATAATTTTTATTTTTAACGTGAAAGGGAGAGGTCGAGGCGCAAAATTAAAAAAAGTATTTTTTTTTGTATTTTTACTCTAGTTATGTTAAGATATGAAAGATGATTTTATATATTACGGAAATAAAACATTCAGACCATTGAACATTACTAGCGTAATTCAGACACAAAAAAATAATGTGAGCTTATTAAATATTACTTATTTTTATATATACCATAATAAAATACTTATGTTTATTAATCCATACTTTGCGTTATAATATTATAAACTCGAAGGTGTGTCTGTTTGTTAATTCTTGATGCCTCAACTATTAAACCAATTTACAAAGGACGTCTCACGACCCGGAGAAAGATATACGATACTTTTTATCCAGGTACATGAAATAGTGCCTCTGGAATGTGAATGAAACTGCAGGGCTACAGCTATATATGTATATTTTACTCTCCTATCGGAATCCTAATGAATAGCCATTACCAAACGTTCAGCAGGTTACCATCCACACTTGTTTGAAATTCCGAATATTCGCACTAAGCGCTCTAAGTAAGCCAAGTAGTGGAATGCCCTGCCGGCGTCTTTTTTTCTGAGTGCCTATAACTTGGACCATTTCGAGGTGCGTGTTAACAGGTTTCTCCTGGGCAAACTCACTCCATCGTAGACCTCATCTATACCTTCGGGCCAGATGGAGGTCAGGAGTGAGCCCATTTAAAAAAAAATGGCTTCAGAAGTCAGGGCTTTAATACGGCTACTTCTTATACGTGGTAAGCCATGCTGCAGCTATATTAGTAGTATGGTTGTAGCACAAATGGGTCGACTCGACCGGGGAAGGACCACGCTCTCACAGAATACCAGCGTAAATGGCAGCTTGACTGTTGTGTTTCGTACGGTGAGTTTAGAGAACCGGCGACCTATTTAACTGGAAAAGAGGCACTCCATCTTAGTCCTCATGGGTGACGACGCATCTGCATTTTGATTCTTTATTGAGGATAAATGTAGATGTCTACGGGTCACAGCAACCACTTACCATCACGTGGACTGTGTGCTCGTTTGTCACCCTATCCTATAAAAAAAAAAACTTCTGTACACAATGTCTTCAAACCGACATCTGAAGCTATTAAGTGGATTTTTTTTGTTTAAGTTCTTTGAGTCAGAGTTTTTTTGCAATCTGTAATTATACTTATCACATACATAAAACATTATGGTAAAAGCTACAGCCCTTAAAATTTCCATTTATGGGCACAGACTTGTCATTTTTCGAGGATGGATTTATCTAGATATACATAATAGTTCACACCTGCCTCCCAGAGGGGCAGACAGAGTCTATGGATTTCCGTTTGGCACGATCCTGACACACCTTTCTCTATTCCTTCACGTTCCTACGCATACATACTCATCGGTTAAGGGTACTCATAATTTGGCAATTTATCACTAATTCGGTCAATAAACTTCCGTGTAGGGCGACAGCCGACTTGGCAACTGTCCCATTCACTCCTCCAACATAATTTTTATTTATCACGCTTTCCTTGTTCATTCTTTCTTCATGACCAAACCATCTTGCAAATCACACTTTTTTCTTATCACACAATATCTCACATGTATAACACTCAAGTAAAAAAATATATTTCATGTAAACTAAACAAGTCCCAGATATATACTTTACTTTACGATTACAGCTTATAAAAGTCCACTGCTGAAGGTAGGACTCTACCATAGATTGCTTCATAGGGAGATATAAAAATGCATTATACTAGATGAGTAGGAATATATTATATGAAGCCATGTTTGAATGCATTTGTTATTATTAAATATCTACGTAAAATGCTCATAGTTGGTCTTGTTACAAAGTAAGATTTATTGATAGTATGACTTTAAAAAATAGTTTTTGTTACGAAAGAAGGCCCGGAACCTGAACCTGACCCAGACGCGGTAGTCATTCTACAGTTATATTATGGTTGTAGCACGAAAGAGGCGGTTCGACTAGGGTAGGACCAAGCTCTCACATAATACCAGCGTAAAATAGAAACTTAATGCTGCTGTGTGTGTAATAGAATTTTATTACGTGGTAGTGCCATGCTGCAGCTATATTAGTAGTATAGTTGTAGCACGAATGGGTCGGCTCGACCGGGGATGGACCACACTCTCACAGAATACCAGCGAGAGAACCTAGAGAATATACAGAACGGGAAACCCTTTTTACTGGAAAAGAGGCATTCCATCTTAGTCCTCAAGGGTGACAACGCATCTGAATTTTGATTTGTAATTGAGGATAGATGTAAATGTCTATGGGCCGCAGCAACGACTTACCATCAGGTGGACTGTGTGCTTGTTTGTCTCCCCTATACCCTTTTACTGGAAAGGAGACTTTCCATTTTAGTGCTTAAGGGTGACAACGTATCTGCATTTTGATTCTTAATCGAAGATAAATGTAGATGTCCATGGACCACAGCATCCACTTACCATCAGGTGGAATGTACCTGTTTGTCATCCTTATGCCATAAAAAAAGACGTGGTGCCACAGTCTTCGCAAAATTTTGCATTTGCTGTGGAATTAATTTCAACATACTTTAAGTTTTAGTCAGCATATTTTTCTAAGGACTTGCTTATTGAAACTGACTCTAGTTCAAATATTAGATTATTAAGACTAAATATGCCTTTTAAATTATACAATATACATGATTACAAACTATTTACAACATTTATTTTAGAAACAGCTTGGAAGCGACCACCTCATTCCCAGGAGTTATTATCAACCATGAGAATAAAGTAATAACAAAAAAGTAATGAACAACAATCAATCAAGACCAAGATCATGTTTGTGTCCATGTTACAACTATGCCATGAGTTTTTTTAATAGAAAAAAGGTGGCAAACGAACACACAATCCACCTGATGGTAAGTGGATGCTGTGCCCCATAGACATCTACATTTATCCTCGATTACAAATGAAAATTCAGTTGCGTTGTCCTCCATAAGGACTAACATGGAATGCCTCGTATCCAGTAAAAACAGTCTCCCGTTCTCTACACACCATACTAAACACTATTAAGCTGCTATTTTACGCTGGTATTCTATGAGAGCGTTGTCCTTTTCCGGTCGAGCCGACCCATTCGTACTACAACCATAGTATAGCTGCAGCGTAGCTTTACCACGTCAAAACTAAGGAGGACTACGCTCTTTGTTGTTTCCAAGTATGTTTACCTAAGACAAATTATCATCGGGCTAAGTATATTCCGGCTGCGATCGTGAGGTCAATCAACGGATCCAACTCGTCTGGGTAACATTCGGAAGATTACGGCACATCTTCTCTTCGCGTACACCTCAAAACTTGAAAACAAGAGTGTACCACCAGTGTGAGTGACATGTGATGACATATGAATCTGAGACGTGCTCCTCCACCGCTGTCCATATGGGGAAACTCAAGGTTGCTTAGCGAACTATGGAGAAACTGCAAACTGTAACTATAACTACAGTAATCCGACATGTCAATGTGCCAGCCATGTAGCTCTTAAAATCGACAACCGATGGAGAAAGAAGCCCCTCGGGTAGTTACCTCGAACTGGTAACATAAGTATAAGGTAATGCAAGAAACCGATGGATACAGGTGTTTCAGAAACATACTGTGTGTCATTTCTTTGGGTAAGCCTGTTTTCAAGAGTGGATTTTTCATGGGGTGTTTTGTGTAATGCAGTGTAGAAATACGTATAATGTCGCCGTAAAATTATTGTGCATGGTATTATTGCGACGGCATGAAAGTTAGGTATTGCAGTCGGTAATAATGTGGTCAGAATATTTTTCCATGTGCAATTTATATATTATACAAAACGCCTCTACGATTCACGAGAATCCTAACGTAGATACTGTCTTTTTAGTTTTTGGGTAAATGTATAACTATTTCTAACAAGATTTCGTGTAAATTAACTGATTTGCCTTTGCATAAATTCAAAATGCATGTCAAAATGTTATGAAATAGGATATAATAATCTAGACGACTATTTGAATGATAAGAATGCATGAACACAATGGGCTTTTATAGACTTCTATATTTTATAAGGTTAAATCGTTACTGGTGGGAAAAAATAGTCTACTTGTTAGTATCTTTGCTTTTTCCGCTCTTCTTCTCACAAGGTCTCCCCGCAGTAGGGACTTGTTGAGGCGATGGCGAAGCATTAGCGTTTAAAAAAGTGCTCTGTAAAATCCTTTTTGAATAAAAATATTTGACTTTGACCTTTATTAGACAAAACATCTTCCCGATAACAACTAGAATTATTAAAAAATTGCGGTTGGCAACCCGTCTGCCAAGCGTGGCAACTGTTGCAAAATTTTCCACATGAGGCAATGTATGGGTCAGCAATCGACTTTTATAAGCCGTAATGAATGGATGAATAGAAACAAACGTCATAATTGTAAAATACTTCACGCAATAATTCTGTATTGTAATTTAAATTGTATTTAAATTGTTACTGTCCCTTTTTATTTATACAGTCTTTTGTATTTTTGAAGAATAAAACGTTTAATTCTGCATGAGAAACTTGTCTACATGACTTACGAAGATAACTTATAAATTAAATAAATGTAGAGACGCAAGAACTATGCGATTGAAAATTTTGTCATCATTTCTTTGTACAAAACATCTTTAGAAATTTATTTAAATTCTTATGACATATATTTTTATTACAAATTCATGATTGAAGATAAGTGTTCTAATTACTGAATAAGTAATACCAACGCTGCCTTTAGTGTAAACAAAAATTTTGTAATTATAAATAGATTTTATTTGTCTCATAGAAGAATTTTACACAAAATAAAAAATATTAAAGTTACCTAAATGAACTTATCTTTTATACTTATCGTAAATTCATATAGTCCTAGATTTTCGTGCATTTTAAATTTTACAAAAGAACGCGTCAATTTAAAATGAATTAATTTAAAACGATAAATATACATTATAATGTTTAATAAATAAAAACATTAATAACAATTTGCTTACCCATTGTTTATGGTATTCGCGTTATTGAAGTAAAACTTTCGTTCATACACAATCTAATTTGTTCGAGTTTTCGCGAAACCTTTGAGCGGGAGCTACGGCCACTCTCACCGAAGGTTACCTACGTACTAAATGAAAGGACTGATAGAGTTTGCATAGGAATGTTACATATTTCAGCTAACATATAATAGCAATAAATACTTACTTAGTATTGTTCAAATTTCAACTATGATATTATTTCTTTTACAGTCAAAAATTGCTTTCATTTATTCAACGAACAAACTTTGGTTTATTAACCTATACGCAATTTTATTGATAATTTGGAAATAACTAGATAATTTTCTTTATTGGTTTTTACATAATTGAAGTATATAACCTATCCATTCCTCAATTAGAGCCTATAAAAGTCCACTGTTGAACACTGATGTCCGCGCATATATTGCCTCATAGAGGGCATTTTGCCATAGTTTCCACGCTTAGTAAGTCAGCAACATCAGTTTCCTTTTTATAATTTTAAGTTGTTATCAAAAAGATGCTGCTGCTCATTTCCTGTTCCACTTTCCCTCTTTTTTTATAGACGTCTACATTTATCCTCGATTAAGAATCAAAATAAAAATGCGTGGTAGAGCCATGCTGCAGCTATTAGTAGTATAATTGTAGCACGAATGGGTCGGCTAGACCGGGGAAGGAGCACGCTCACACAGAATACCAGCGTCAAATAGCAGCTTAACACTGCTGTATGTATGGTGAGTGTAGAGAACCAGAGACCTTTTTTACTGGAAACGAGGCATTCCATCTTAGTCCTCATGGTTAGCAACGCATCTGCATTTTGATTCGCAAACGAGGATAAATGTAGATGTCTATGGCACACAGCAACCACTTACCATCAGGTGGAATGTGTGCTCGATGTTACCCTATACTATAAAAAAATGCGTTGTCACTCCCGAGAACTAGGATGGAATACTTCGTTTCCAGTAAAAGGAGTCTCCGGTTCTCTACACTCACCATACAAAACACGACAGCATTAAGTTACTATTTTACGCTGGTATTCTGTGAGAGCGCGCTCCTACCCCGCTCGAGCCGACCCATTCGTGCTACTACCATAATATAGCTGCAGTAGAAGATAGGATGTTCAGGTGAACCGTGGTAGCTCAGTGGGTATATTGTCTACGTGTAATTTATGTGTATAAAAGGCCTTGTTTATAAAACTGAAACAACAAACAAACTTACAGTACTGATGGAATACTGCTTCTGCAATCCATGTACACCTGCGGCTTACTTCAAACAAAGAAGACTATAGTTGCGTTATCACTTCTGAAGACTAGGATGGAATTCCTCACAGCCTTTTTTTGTAGGATAGGGTGACAAACGAGCACACAGTCCACATGATGGTAAGTGGTTGCTGTGCCCTATAGACATCTACATTTATCTTCGTTTGCGAATCAAAACGCAGATGCGTTGTCACTCGTGAGGACTAAGATGGAATGCCTCTATTCCAGTAAAAAGGGTCTCCGGTTCTCTACACTCACCATACGAAAGCATGGTTTACCCGGTCGAGCCGAGCCATTCGTACTACAACTATACTTCTAATATAGGTGCAGCATGGCTCTAATTATATTGGCTCTCTTTATCCTTCATATGGTTCTACCACGTATAAATAATTTCTGTTGCCTCTATCTATTACGACACTCACGGGACGATATGAGGTGTTCGCTATTCTTGCACCACCGCTACACGGCAACTTTGGTTAGTTAACTTATAAATTTATAATATTTCTTGATAATTTCGAACTGCAAGTAAATTTTTTTTTCTTCCATATCTTGGCCTGTACGGTTTGTGCGTAAGCCATGTCTTTCATTTTTCAATGTATAATTATCCTTCATATTGCAAATGTATATTATAATTCTTCATAGTACACTGCTTCACAATATGTTGATGTGTCACATTGTGAAATCCTTGGGAGATTTCGACCGCAACTTGAGCCAGCAGACAGTTGGCAATGGTATCTCAAGGCGCCTAAGCAGACAACCTTATTTTGAGAATCACATCACAATTAGAGCACTTGTTTCACCGTTTCCACTAATAGTTCACATACGCAGACACTTAATACACAAAATCGCACCACTTTTACATATCAAAATCCACTTCAAACCATTATTTAAACAATAATACAGGAGCAGCAAACCGCCGCCGGTCAAGTTCCCGCCAAAACTCCCCAGGTAGATTATTTCCTATATTGATTTTTATTTAACTGGAGTATGCAGACTTGATTTTTTTTTACTTATTATAAGCCAGTGCTTGACCACAATCCCACCTTGTAGTGATGCAGCCCTAGGTGGTAAATCGCACTGTCTTAGCGTAACAAAAAAGAAGTAACTGTCGAAGCGTAGCGAATACAGTTTATGATAAACAAATACAATATTTTAATGCGGGTTACTAGACTACAAAAAATTTGTAATTTATTAAGTGGTAAACACTTTTAAACCAAAATTCCAGAAAATGATAAATATAATAAATAGGGTATTATAAGGTTAAATATACATAAGTTCATACTAAATATTATATGAGAACCATTATGTTAAAATAAACTGGCGTTACCATCTCTCAACAAACAGGCGGATAGACAATCGCTGCACATGATGCAACACTAGCTGTTCCCCGCGAATTCGGCCGCGTGTAATTTAGGATTTTAATTTTTTTGCGCGGAACCCAATTATTTTTCGAAAATATAAGTAGCCTAATTACTCCTTGTAACATGAGCTATCTACCAGTGAAAGTCCCGTCAAAATCGGTCCAGCAATTTCGGGGATTAGCCGAATCAAACGGACAGACAGACACAAAAATTTTAAAAATTGTGTTTTTGTTATAAGTACCGTTTATACTTTCATATGCATTTAGTAAAAAGCTGTTATTTTGATATGACAAAAAGACACTTCAATTTTATTTATTTGTATAGATTTGTTCTAATCGGAATAGTTATACCGCTATCTGTGGAAGCTTTGAGTATTTAGATCTATCTCGCATTTTCCAAAGTTGCCGCTCCTGACACCCACTAAATGAAATGGGGTGATAATTTCACTTACTTGATTATATTATTATTAATAGTTTTCTTTTTAATTATGTCACTTTTTTGAGTACATAGCTATGGCCAAGATTTTAAAAGTTCATCGTAAGTCTTAAAAAAAATTTTTTTTTCTTCTAAAAGACTTTATTTTATGCGGATTTTAGCTAAATAATTTATATCATTAATATAATGGATTTCCGCAAAGTAACGCCTGATTCTATTAAATACCGATAACATATCGGAAAGATATACAAATTATTAGTATTCCTGGATGAAAACGTTTTAACTGGCTAAATGTACTAAATACGATTGTATTTTTTTTATGTTTGTTACCTCACGACTTTTTTCTAGGTGAACCGATTTTGTAGATTCTTTTTTTAAATTTCAAAGCTGGTGCTGCTCATGTGTTCGCATATAAATTTGATCAAGATCTGACAAGTAGTTTATGAGCTATCTTTAAGAATGCGTATTTAATTGACTTCCACTACATTGATGATGTTCTCATTTTATTTATATTGAAGTCGGTTGTATATTTTTTTTATTTATCACTTGTTTTTAAGTTTGTTTTGGTTGTCACTATAATATTATAAAAAAAAACATACTGACGGCACAACACCAACACAACAAAAACGCTACTTAGTCGATTCATTGCTCTCAAATCTCTTGCGAACAGATTCTAATTACTTAGTAACGCAGCCGACCGTTAAACACCCGCGTGACTGAATTAACAATCTTACGCATACGAATTATATGGTCCTCATTTACTGCAACTTAATATATTAGAATATTTTGAAAGTATGATTGCTCTGTAAACATATTTAATATCTTGTTGGTCCGTGGATGTCAAATTCAGAACACTGGCCTCTCTCAAGAAGAGTTACTTTGTACATACTTAGGCGATTTTAGTGTTCCGTATCTCTAGTTAGTCTAGTAGTAGTTAGCTAGTTGTCCGTCCATTTGTCTATCAAGACGTTTTCCAGAAAGTGATAGAGGTATATAAAGTTATAGTTATTAAAAAATACTAATGTCTATGTAATTCCAGTCCAAAAGAGAAACTACGTTTGAGCGTACAAATCTCTTACTGTAGGCAGTCTTCGAATGGGCCGATGCCAATCTTGTGAGATTCATCGCCTCCAAAACCTAAACGTGCTCTTTATCGCTGAAAGGAAACCCCTCATCCTGGCTGTTACTTTTCGGAATGTATGTATCTAAAATCGCAAGCATGTGCCATTTTTAATTACCAATCTGCCAGCCTGATGGGGCTAATTATTCTCTTTTTCTCAGAATTGATAATGATGATGACATGTTACCGTTTCAGCGTATCAAAAGTAGACGCGTCAGCGGGATATTTTCCATGTTTGGCAGGTGGGTTGGCAACCGTAGTTCATTTTTTAGTTGTTATTTGTTGTTGGGATGACGCTGCTGCTGATCTCCTGATTTGTTATCCTCTGTCGACTCTTACGTCGCCTACGGGGCCAATATATCATTTATTAAAACAAACACCAATAAGTATATGGTTAACATAATATTTTTATTACAATGATTATTTTCTCAGTTAACTTCACTTTATTGGCGTAAGTGCTTTAAGCAATATAGTTATGCCCTTACATTATTCCATATTTGTTAACCAATATTTTGTTGTATTTGTTTATTTACCGTTACCGTCACAGCAGCCTATTGAAGAACATAGGCCTTCCCCATAGATTGCCTCATAGGGGGATATTTGCCATAGTTGCCACGCTTGGCAAGCGGATTGTCAGAAGCAACTTTTCACTTTAAATCGTTATTAAGAAGACGCTGCTGCCTATCTCCGGATTTTTTCCTTTCGCCTCTTACGACACCATACGAAACACAATAGCATTAAGTCGCCAATTTGTGCTGGTATACTGCGAGAGCGTAGTCCTCGATTGAGACGACCCATTCGTGATTAAACCATAACATAGGTCTGCAGTGTAGCTCTACCACGTATAAAGCCTTTTATAAATAATAACTTTTTTTGTATTCAAGGTGCTCATAATAAGTTAATAAACAAGAAAAAAACATTAAGAACAAGAAAATAAACTTCTCTTTGTTGTTTTTTTTTTCAAAGTTGCTTTTTCGCTTCGCGTAACCATATATATCTTAAGAGATGCACTATATTCTGTGAACGACATTTCAGACACACACAAACGCAATGTTCTACTTCGAAACCGAGCCCTTCACCTGTTAATGAGTTGATTATTCCTGTTTTGAGCGAACTTTTGATTTTGCCTACACCCGCAGCAGATTCCGAATAAACTTGCGTATGAAATTCGAGGCGAAAGGCTGGTTTCAGATCTCCCATGACATGATATACCTAAATGGTGACTCTATGAACCCAAACCTTTTTCTTTGCATAGTACTAGCATCTGCGTATCTAAGGCGTAGGAAATGAGGTTATTTGTGGAACGAGATCGTGTCCTATTAATTATCAGGAATTTTGTAAACATTATAATTTAGGCGTGTACTCATTAGTTAATATTTATTGATGGTTAATAAAATAATAAAGGTTTACTATCAACTATCATAAAATATATTATTTATTTAGTTGAACTAAAAAAGAAACTTACAGAATATTTTCACAATAAAGGTTTACTATCAACTATCATAAAATATATTATTTATTTAGTTGAACTAAAAAAGAAACTTACAGAATATTTTCACAATAAAGGTTTACTATCAACTATCATAAAATATATTATTTATTTAGTTGAACTAAAAAGGAAACTTACATTCCACCTGAAGCTAAGTGGTTACTGCAACTCGTGGACAGGTTTTTTTTATAGCGTAAGGGTGACAAACGAGTGGACGTAACGTACACACATAGTTAATCCGGGTTTCGCTACAGTCTGTGGAGCTTGACTACCATTTGAGCATGACCTTTTTCGCACGTTTTTGTCGTAGATGACCCACTTTTCATCGCCAGTAATCAATATTTTCAAAAATGGTTCGGTTTCAATAACGTTTCCAATAGAGAATCGCAGATGAGTACACGATTCATTGGGTTTCTTTCAGTGAACTCGTGTGGTACCCAAATATCAAGATTGTTTGTACAGCCACACTTTCAAATGAGTCAAAACTGGTTTGTGGTCAATCCTCAATTCCTCAATTTTTTCGTTAGATTCGCTCAATTTGGCGGACAGAAAAACAATTGAAAAATGGCGGGATTTTTTTTTTACTTTTTTCTTTTTATTAATATCTTTTATGTGTTGATATTAAGACCAACCAGATACAAACAGTACAACCAAATAGAGTTTTCTTCAATTTTATACATAAATAATACGAAGAAACTTTTTCCCCGACCTATTATGATAATAGACAGAATAATTAGGTTATATGTTCGAATAATCTCTATGTTCCGCAAACAATCCGTGTCACATATTTCGCCATTCACGTATCGGATTTGACTTTTTGCCAAGTTTTATGTCAAGCTCGGAACAAACTTCATGAAGCATTTCGCTTTTCATACAAAGCACCTACGTAAAAATGATTCATTACATGTTCGTTCTGTATTAATGAATTTTATTTTCATAAAAATGGACACCATTAAGTATCTGTGTTTTCGTACTTTTTTTTTTCGATTTGGCCGTAGTAGTTCAGTGCGTATGTTTTTTAATGCAATAAAATGAATCAACCGATAAAATAGTAATGATCATTGTCATTATCATTTGAGCCCACCATAAGTCAACTACTGAACATGGACTTCAACTAAACACGGTCATAAACCACCTACATCCCTTACCTCAGTTTTACAGTTTTACAGCATGTTTCACCAAGTCGTCACTCGTTATAGTGAGGGACGCCCTATACTAAGCATACCGGTACGACTCTTTTGACTGGCCTGTTGGTCTAGTGGTTAGTGACCCTGACTGCTACGCCGGAGGTCGTGGGTTCGATTCCCACCCAGGACAAATGTTTGTGTGATGAGCACGATCATTTGTTCTGTGTCTGGGTGTAATTTATCTATAATATTTATGTATTTAGAAATATATAAGTATGTTTATCAGTTGTCTAGTACCCATAACACAAGCTCTGCTTAGCTTGGGACTAGATGGCGTTGCTTGATAGTTGTGGAATATTATATTATTATATATTATTATTATTATTATTACTCTGGTACTCGAGAACTTTTTTTTTACATTGCATTGATTGTGTTACCACCATATCTTATATATTGTATATATTTTAAAGCCAATCTCCGGGAGGAAAACCGGCGACGAGGTTCGCCACCCGTCACGTTCTGTCTCCCGGAGGGGCGAAAAGTGGATTGCGGAAGCCCGTTTGGCTACATTGAACGTATGTGGAGGAATGAATGATAAGATGGATGAAGTATGCGATATGATGTATGATAGAGGAATAGACGTGTTATGTGTGAATGAGACGAAACGGAAGGGAAAGGATGCCACTACACATGGCATGTATACCGCGTACTGGTCTGGTGTAGACGAGACCGAGCGGGCATGCCAGGGAGTCGGTATCATCCTTTCAGAAAGAATGGGTCATTGTGTAAAAGAGTATGAATGTGTAAGCCCGAGACTGCTATGGATACGAATGAAAGTGGGCTTAAAGAAGTTGTTTGTTTTAGGGGTCTACGCCCCAGACATGTCTAAGCCCACTTATATCCGAGAGCAGTTTTGGGAGTTGGTAAGGATGGTGCTAATGAAATGCAAGGTTAATGAAAATATTGTGATATTAGGCGATTTTAATGGAAGGGTTGGGGTGAGGAGGCTTGGTTATGAAAGGATATTGGGAACGTTTGGTGATGAAAGTATAAATGAGAATGGTGAAAGCCTTCTCGCCGTATGCGTGGAAAAGAATCTTGTTGTGACGAACACTTTGTTTCGTCATAAGAAGATTCACACGTATACATGGGAAAGAGGTGATGATAGAAGTATGATAGATTTCATAATTGTTGATGAAAGAATGAGGAGCGCGGTGGTAGATACAAGGGTTTACCGGGGCTCTAACGTAGGGATGGATCATTACTTGGTCTTATGCCGAATTAATGGTCTTTTCAGACGTTGGAGGCATCGGACATCTGTGTCTACCACAGCGTTACAGCGTATAAAAACAGAGAGGCTACAAGATGAAGGTGTGAAAGAGAAGTTCAAATGTAGATTGAGAGAAAATATAAGTGGTATGGCTGAATTGTGTATGAATGATTTAGACTTGGAGACTGTGTGGTATAATGTCAAGAAAGGTTTAGTGGATGCAGCTACCGAAGTATGTGGTGTAAGCAAGAGAACAAATGAAAGGAAAAATAACACGTTATGGTGGGATGATGAGGTACGGATGGAAGTTGAAGCAAAGAAGAAAGCATGGCTAGATTTACTAGCAACCAAGGCTAGTAATTCTAGCAGTATGAATGATGATATTGAAAGGAAAAAGGCGGTTTTTAGACACCTAAATAAGAGAGTAAAAGAAGTAGTTGAAAGGAAAAAGCAAGAAAGAACGGATAAGAATGATAGAAGAATATCGGATAACTTCCAGGAAAACATTAAAATGTTCTGGAAACTCGTAAGAACTACCAGGGGACATTCACAACAGCCTAGAATGAACGCTATACGAGACCAGAATGGCTGTATTCTGAATGACGAAGTTTTGAGTTTAAGGAGATGGAAGGAATACTTTGAAAGCGTGTTTATGAGTGATGAGACGTTTGAATTAAATGAAATAGAAATTCCGAAAGAAGAGGAAATAGATAGAGATATAAGTATAGATGAAATAATGAAAGCAATGAAAAGTATGAAAGTAGGTAAGGCAGCTGGTTATGATAGAGTATCTCTCGAAATGCTAAGGGCTGGAGAAGGAGTGGTGGCAGACCTGCTGTACACCTTGTTTAATTTATGTTGGGAACTTAAGCGGGTACCGGGAGACTGGTGCAAAGCCGTGATAGTCCCAATATATAAGGGAAAAGGATCACAGCAGGACTGTAAAAACTACCGTGGTATCAGCCTTCTTAGCATTGTGGGAAAACTGTATGCTAAGGTACTAATTGAAAGAGTTATGAAAGAAACTGACGGAAAAATTTGGGATGTGCAAGCGGGATTTAGAAAGGGAATGGGATGTACGGATCAGGTCTTTTCCATGCGCATGATCGCCGAGAAGTTTTTGGCCAAAAACCAAAAAGTTTTTTGTGCGTTCATGGACTTGGAGAAGGCTTATGACAGAGTGGACAGGGATGTGTTATGGCAAACACTGAACTCATTTGGGTTGAGCGCTGGTCTGATACAGGCATTGAAGTCTCTATATAGGGACTCTAGTGCTTGTGTCAGGATCAACGGGGCCTACTCGGACTGGTTTGACATCCATAAAGGTGTCAGACAGGGCTGTGTGGCTTCCCCGTGGTTGTTCAACCTGTTTATGGACAGTTGTTTGGAAAATTTGAAAGTAGAAGAATGCGGGTTAAGAATGGGTGAGTTAACCGTCAAATGCCTTTTGTACGCCGATGATCAAGTCATACTTGCGTCGTCGGCAGCCGAGTTGCAAATGATGGTTACATTAATGAACAGGACATTAAAAGAAAAGGGAATGAAAGTGAACGCAAGTAAGACGAAAGTTATGGTTTTTGAAAGAGAAGAAAGTAAAACGATATGTGAAATAAGAATAGAAGGGGAGTTGGTAGAGCAAGTAGATGAGTTTGTATATTTGGGATGTGTGTTTAGCAGGGATGGTAGATATGATAAGGATATAGAACGACGAGTGAATGCAGGAAATAGAGTGAATGGGGCTCTACACTCTATTGTGAAAAGTCAGAATGTGTCCAAAAAGGCACGTATGGCAATTCACAATGCTGTGTTAGTACCTACTTTAATTTATGGTAGTGAAAGTTGGGTGTGGCAGAAGAAGCATGAGAGTAGAATAAATGCTGTAGAAATGCGGTCATTAAGGAGTATGTTAGGGATGAAGCTGAATGACAGAGTGAGAAATTGTTTAATAAGAGAAGAGTGTGGTTTGCAAGATGATGTTGTGACCAGGATTAAGAAAGGAATGCTTCGGTGGTTTGGCCATGTAGAAAGAATGAATGAGGAAAGAGTGACAAAGCAAATTTATGTTGCAGAGGTGAACGGCATAGTCGGGAAGGGTCGCCCTAGGCGAAAGTTTATCGACCAAATTGGCGATATATTAAAAATGGGCCAAATCAAGAGTACCTTTAACCGACGAGCGTGTATGCGTAGGTATATGGATGTGGAGGAAGCGAGAGAGGTGTGTCAGGATCGTGCCAAATGGAAGTCCATAATCTCTGCCTACCCCTCTGGGTGACAGGCGTGAGTGTTTATGTATGTTTATGTATGTATCATATTGACAAATTAGATTTCCTTTATAACCCTTCACTCATTCACTGGTAACAGTCACTCTCCGTTATTGCTAGGTGTCAAAGTGTGTCTCCGCTCGCATAAATTCATATGTTTAAATTAAATAAAAAACACTTAAAATCACGGCCTTGAACTGTGTTAAATTTGTGTACGTGTGCAATACAATTAGGCAGAATACAATTAGTCAAAATGGAATCAAACTTGAGAAGTACACGATTAGTCATCACCAGGTTAGTGCGTGTTCAATCCTGCTGTTTAATTTGCTTTCAAAAATCGCTTTCAAAAATTGTAACTAACAAAGGTGCAGCAAAAACTCATGAGCAATGACTGCAAAATGTTTGCTTTAAACAAACGCAGTGTCAAGGTTCATTAATTAGTCAGTCGTGGCAAATGACAGCAGTAAAAAGTTAACAGAATTTTTGCGCAATCGTGTTTAAAACGAGCATTAAAGTTACCAAGTGAACTGAACTGACAACAGGTAACTAAAATCTTTTAACGTCAGTTAGGATAACGTCGTTGGATGGACAGATACGCTGTCAAAAGCCTTTTTCAAATCTAGAAACACCGTAACGCATTTATAACCATTGACAACCTTATCAGTAATTTCAGATGTTAATACAATGAACGCATCCTAATGTGACGCTTCTAAATTATTATTAATAAATAATAATTAAATTCATTATAAAGTTATTTAAACATGTCATAGAAATTATATTTTAAACAATTAAAATGCAATATTAAGTATAAAATTCAAATATGTTCATTTGGAATATTGAATATTATAGTATAGTTAACGCATAAATTGTCTCTAAAAATCTCTAAATTTATTAAAATTCTGTTTAAAATATTCAAAATGTACTAATACAATTACTAATTACTAATTAATTATTACAATTATATAAATACAAGTCGATTATATTGCAAAAATAAAGATAAATAACATTTGTAATATAATAGAAAAAATGGATTAAATTTTTTAAAAAAAGTTGATGAAGGTAATCTTGTAATGTTTCCTTATAAGGGGGCGTTGCCGGAGACCCATACCCAAGGTTGTACATATATATGGGGTGGTCGGCTGATCGACTACTAGTATTAAGGTTGCACAATGGCTAGTCCTATATTAGGGACTTATGAAAGTAAGGTCTATGGAACCAAAGCATTAATATAGAAGGTCTCTATGATACATAAGCATTATGATAGCAGATATTGAAGTCACATATGAATAAGACATACAATAGTATGGTCTATGAAATAAAACAAATATGTGGAAGGTCTCGAATATGTAAAAGCATTATATTGAAAGAAATGAGACTCGAAAAGGATTATTATAGTGGCGTGTAGGTTGTTTCACAGCCTCCGAGACCGAAGTAAACTTGGACTCGCAAACCGATGTGTCCTAGACATATCATCTTAGTGTCGGTGGTAAGCGGGTTTGTTGTAGCAATACGACTTACCCGTGGACGTGGCACGCCCTTACCGTTTGTGGGCAGCATCTTAGCGCATAGCGTTATGATACGTCGGCTATCTTTCGGATTAGCGTGAGTGTGTTTGGTAGTACTTTAAAGTGCAGCAAGCATACTCAACTCCATGTCTTAGTGCAATAACGCTATGATACGTGGGGTTTTGGCTACTGACGTCTTAGTACCGTACTACTATGATACGTTGGTTGTATTTTTAGTTAATAACATTATCAATTTTGTTACCAAAGTCGATAGGGATCATGTGGGTGTGTTGTGAGGGGGCGCCATCCGTATGATAGTTGCATTGATGCTTACTGCTACTTGCAGTACTGCGTCTTGTGATGGATCTGCGGGTGTGTTGCAACCTGGTTCGACGCATCTTGTGGTTTTGGTCGATGGAGGTATGCGGGTGGTGATGTCTGCTGGGACTGTATGGGGACCTTGGGATGGTGTAAGCCCGACGATATTCGTATTGATGCTTGCTGCGTTCTGCAGCATTGCGTCTCTGCGATGGTTGTTGTGTTCAATGGCGCTCCCTGCGTCTTGGTTTGACTCACAATCTAAGTAGCTTTGCCAAATTCGGGTCCCTTCATTGCGGGGCTGCAGACTGTCTGACCTCCATGATGTTTTATATAACAACATAATAATATATCTCTATAAAGTTCCCACCTTTGAAAGATTGAAGGCAACTTGTTGGTGGGTGAGACAAACATGATCGAAAAATGCATATAGTCAACGTCAGTGACACAAACCCTTTCTGATGGCGAATCATTAATATTATCTTATAACTGCCTATTGGCTATATCTGCCATTGTATTGGTTGGTGGAGCATATGTGTCGACCTCATGCGAGTGGTAGCTGGAGGGAGAATCTGAGGAGGCTCTCAAGGTTGCGGCCGAAAGCCGCGCAACGTGGGACCCCATTCCCTTGAGGTGAGCGGTAGACTCATGACACGCTCTGCGGCCAATCGGCCGTGCTGATCATGCAATTGGTGGTGATGCCTTACACTTACATCACGTCTGCAGGAACGGCGGTCTGGCAGGTGGTGGCGCTCACGGAGGGCTTTTTATGGCCAGTGTGCCTATTGTTGCCTAACCCGTGTGACGTACATTCACTGTGGCTGGATTTGATCGTATTCTGTATGGCGTTTACACGCATTGACATGCGCGACTTCGGTCGATGTTTGTGCTTACGCACTATCAAGGGACCAAGTCCTCTTGGTACTGGTACGCCAGCTATTTTGCTGTGAACTACGGTCCAGTTCCCAATTTAACGTAACCTTCGGGGGGAGCGCATTAAAATGGTTGGTGCTCACCGTGCACGGCGTGTGCGGAGCCGTGTGCCTCCTCCACAGTTTTTTAAAAATGTAGGAGAGCGAAGCCCTTGTATCTATATAGGTATTTAATATAAATATTGTGAGCCTTTTCCAAGTGGAAAGGGATTAATTAATAAGGAATTGATTGTTGTGAACCTGATACAAGTGGAATAGGGACAATTTATTGTTCTTAATTTTTTTTGAGCTCTGTCTTCGAGAACGGGGTTCTTTAGCTTATAAGACGCTACCAACAGCTTTCGATTGCTCTCGTGAATATTCATTCTTCCAAGATACACCTAAAAGAACTAAGTTACTATACAAGCACAACGTAAATAAGCGTCCTAACTAAGACGATCACGCCATAAATTTATTAAACGGCCTATATTTAAACCTTTAAGACAGATCAATATATGGTTAATATACTGGTCACGTAAATTAGATATATTTATATAACTTATAGATATAGATTCTAAAGAAATACAAGTATAATTATATATATATAGAGGGGGGGGGGTGTCGGTACACTAAGTTGACCGTCACTATCTAAAACTGTATTGTGAATCAGAAAATAATGATGCATTTATTTAAATAACTATTAATATTTTCTTTATTATTTTTGAAAGGGATGGTAAACAGCTATCGGTGGATAATTGTTAACATCACTCTTGTCCCTATATTTGTGCACTGGCGTAATAATAGAACGTTTTAGCGCATCAGGAAATACGCCCGTTTCGAAACACATAATAGTCAACTGGCTAGTAAGAGGAACAACAAGTTTTCGAGATAATTTAAGGAAACGCACAGGTATGTAATCCCACCCCGAAACACTTTCTCAGTCGAGTGACCCAAGTATGCTATCCACTCCTGCTGGGTCTGTCTCCAGCAGGATGAACGAGTTAATTTGAGATAGTGTTCTTAAGTTAGTGACAGGTTTAGATGCTTGTCCAGTTAGGGTTATGATTTCATCTTCCAATTTGATTTATCTTTCCAATGAACATGGTTTACACGATTTAAAGAGTCGAAAGGATGTGGTGTGATATACTGTATTTTATACTAGACGCTTTGGGGTTTTTTTTGGGTTCATTAATTTTTCGCTAGAGTAGTTTAGCGATTTTTCAAAAAATTTAATATCTGCTTTTTTGATACTTACGTTTGAGTTTTTTAATAAGATTAGAACAATATATGCGAAAACGGCTATTAGTTATGATCAAAATAACGTTAAAAGGGTCTTTCCTCTTTTGTAGGTGCAATTTATTTGTAAACCTAATACATCTTAAGGGGCAAATAGTTCCAGGGTTTTAAAGTTCGCTTGGAGCTGATGCGATGGTCTAGTCTAGATGCCGATGACGATGATGAAGATGACTATCGGCACCGTTATCGTCATCGTCGTGGACATCGTTATCGTCATCGTAATGACACAATGACAATGACAATGACGATGACGATGACGATGACTTTGACGATGACTTTGACGTTGACGATGACTATGACTGTGACAATGCCAATTACAATTACAATGATAATAACAATGACGATGGTGATGGCGATAACGAATAAGATGGCGATGACGACGAAGATGACCATGTCGATGACCATAACGACGACGAAAATTACAATTCCAATGACAATAAGTGGTAAGTAATTTCTGTGGCCCATATACGAGTACATCTACATTTATCTTCGATTACGGATCAAAATGCAGATGCGTTGTTACCCGTGAGCAATAAAATGGAGTACCTTGTTTCCAGTACAAAGGGTCTCTATGTTCTCTACACTCACCATACAAAACACAGCAGCGCTAAGCTGCTATTTTACGCAGATATTCTGTAAGAGCTTGGTCCTTCCCCGGTTGAGCCGACCCATTCGTGCTACAACTATACAACTGACATAGCTGCAGCATGTCTCTACCACGTAAATGCCTATGTTTAGCAGTGAACCGTTAATTGTGTGTAACAGTAACTTATTACTCGAGTTTCGTTCCATCACCCTTCATTGACGGTGGAGGTTGAATCGGAAATTGAGAGTGCTGTGCGGGTCTGACACCGCTTCTATAAGTAGAAAATAATTCTAATATTACACTAGTCGTGATATACGTAATATACGTTGTGTCTTTCGCGCCTAACAATAGACACGAGACGGTTGATTTCCGCGGTATGTTTGCAGAAATCGTTTGAAGAAACCGGCTACTAACGTATCGACTTGACATGTGACTTCGACGCGTTCCAATATTAAAACGACGTTTACGCTATATATACACTAGATAAGTTTGTTTTACAGAAATGTTAAGTGAAGTTAATTATCTATATTGATTTATTGAAGTAGTAGAGAATTATTTTTACGTGGTAGAGCCATGCTGCAGCTATATAAGTAGTAAAGTTGTAGCAGAAACGGGTCGGCTCCACTGGGGAAGACCACGCTCTCACAGAATACCAGCGTAAAATAGCAGCTTAACACTGCTGTGTTTCGTATCGTGAGTGTAGAGAACCGGAGACCATTTTCACTGGAAAAGAGGCATTCTATCTTAGTCCTCACGGGTGACAACGCGTCTGCATTATGATTCGCAAACCAGGATAAATGTAGATGTCTACGGACCACAGCAATCACTTACCATCAGGTGGACTGTGTGCTCGTTTGTCATCTTATCCTATAAAATAATTACGATTTAAGATCTTGAATGAAAACTTTTTAAAGGTTTTCTTTAAATTTTTTTTAAAGATTAAATACACAGACTGATCGGCCTGTTATTCTTTTGTGGGAGGAAAGAATGTGCCAAAAAAGCACGTATATCATTTTATAATGTTGAGTTAGTTCCCGTAATTGTCTTAAACAATATCTAGTATGAACATATTATGTCACATCTAGTCTTTAAAATAAAATTTATCTATCAATTATCGTCAAGCTCCTCATTATAATAGTATTATGTCTATTTGATCAGAAGAGAATTTATTTTTATACTTTCTCTCCTAATAATTGGTCCTGTATCCTTTTATCAGATTTGTTCATATTTACGTACGTAATTTATTTGCATAATTTGTCATTGTATGTTTGCATGACTCATATACATATTCATGCATATCAAAGATTGTAAAAATGTGTATGTTTTCGTGATAATGTCATTTATGTGTGTTGTAAGTGTACTTTTTAGTAAATAAATAAATAGTAGAGAATGATAGTGAATGGCAGTCAGTCAAGTCGTAAAATGCAGTCAATACGCATTATGTAAGGTGGAACTTAGAATGTTAGGATGAGAAATAGTATGATTAGAGAAAAGTGTGGTCCACAAATCAGCATTACGACCAAGACTAAGAAAGCAATGCTTCCGTGTTTTGAACACGTACAAATAATGAACGAGGAACAAGTAACGTAGTAAATTTATGCTCAAATGTGAGTGGGAGAGCCGGCAAGGTGCGCTTTAGACGAAAGTGTAACGATAAAATTGGCGACGATATATTGAAGAAGGTATACATTAAGGGTACCGTTGTATGGACATCATATGTGCGTTGATGTATGGAAGCGAGTGAGGTGTTTTAGAAAATGTAAATCCGTAGTCTCTGCCTTTGCCAGACCTCTGGTAAAGACCTGAGCATTTATGTAAATGTTATGTATATTATTTTTAATTTTATTAATTAAAGAATTTGTAATACCACCATGGAGGACGGAATTTTATTAATAAAATTCCGTCCTCCATGGTGGCATTACACCGGAGGCGTGGAGCAGAAGTGCGGTGGTCTTGTTCTTCAAGAAAGGTGACAACGCTCTCTTGAAGAACTACAGACCGATTTCCCTTCTGAGCCGCGTCTACGTGCTGTTTTCGAGAGTCATTACGAATCGTCTCGCGCGCAGACTTGACGACTTCCAGCCTCCCGAACAAGCCGGTTTCCGAAAGGGCTTTAGCACCATAGACCACATACATACCCTTCGGCAAGTTGTACAGAAGTCCGAAGAGTACAATTTGCCACTATGTCTGGCGTATGTGGACTATGAGAAAGCCTTTGATTCCGTCGAAATTTGGGCGGTGCTGCAGTCCCTTCAGCGGTGCCAAGTTGACTGTCGGTATATCGAAGTGTTGAAGTGCTTGTACAGTAGGGCTACGATGGCTATCCGAGTACAGAACCAGAGTACGAAACCTATCCAATTGCAGAGAGGTGTAAGACAGGGTGACGTCATATCCCCGAAACTCTTCACCGCTGCATTGGAAGACGTTTTCAAGCTTCTGGACTGGAACGGATACGGAATAAACATCAATGGCGAGTACATCACTCACCTTCGATTTGCCGACGATATAGTCCTTATGGCAGAATCGCTGGAGGACCTAAGCACTATGCTCAATGACCTCAATAGTGTTTCCCAACGGATAGGTCTTAAGATGAACATGGACAAAACTAAGATCATGTTTAATGTCCATGTCACACCTATGCCGGTAGTTGTTGGGAACACTAAGCTCGAAGTTGTTGACGAGTATGTTTACCTGGGACAAATAGTCCGACTGGGTAAGTCCAACTTCGACCGAGAGGTCAATCGACGGATTCAACTCGGCTGGGCAGCGTTCGGGAAGCTACGACACATCTTCTCGTCAGACATACCTCAAAACCTTAAAACGAAATTGTACAACCAGTGCGTGTTGCCAGTGATGACTTACGGAACTGAGACGTGGTCCTTCACTGCTGGCCGTATGAGGAAGCTCAAGGTCGCTCAGCGAGCTATGGAGAGGGCTATGCTCGGAGTTTCTCTGCGTGATAAACTTAGGAATGAGGATATCCGCAGTAGAACCAGAGTGACCGACATAGCCCAACGGATTAGTAAGCTGAAGTGGCAGTGGGCCGGCCATATAGCTCGAAGAACCGACAACCGATGGGGAAGAAAGGTTCTCGAGTGGCAGCCTCGTACCGGTAGGCGAAGTTTAGGGCGTCCCCCCACGAGATGGAGTGACGACCTGGTAAGACATGCAGGAAGTCGATGGATGCAGGTGGCTCAGGACCGTGTTTTGTGGCATTCTTTGGGGGAGGCCTATGTTCAGCAGTGGACTTGTGAAGGGCTGTAATGATGATGATGATGAATTAAAGAATTGAATGAAGTCACGAAATTACGGTGGTTCAAAATATCACGAATGCAAACTCGTCCTAACATCTGAGGTAATATCTGTAACGTAACCTAATCCTGCGAAATCTTAGCCAATTGAGAAGCAGTGATTATAATAAATCTCACAACAATTAGGTGCTCTAAATTTAATTGGTAAGATTAAATGTCTCATACGTCAGTATCCTCATAATCCCATTGCTATAGTAATATTAAAGACTAATTGGTTTGAAACGTATAGTATTAACAGTGTTTAATTTTTTTTTCTCTTTTACTTTTGTTTGTGTCAATAGAGTGATAAGCGAACATTATGCGAGTTTAATGTGTTTAATTGGAATTACTTGAAAATGCATACTTCTATCTATTTTACGTTGGTCTTCTGTGAGAGCATGGCCATACCCCGGTCAAGCCGACGGAGTTCGTGCTATAACAATAATATAGCTGCAGTGTGGCTCTACCACGTGAAAACTTTCTGGCCTGCCGATCTGCAATGACGGAAAGAAAATAATGTTTTCTCGTTAGAGCGTATTTTCATTGTCCGATACGGATAACGATATGTCGTCACGAACACCGATATTTTCTAGAAGGTTATTCATTCAATGACATGGTACTGATATCGTGGGGATAGGTGGAGATAATACAGTTTTTTATAACGATTTGCCAAAAAAAGCAGGCAAAGATCTTCGACTATAAAATCTTGTTGATGTGTATTTTATTCACGAAATTCTTTACAATAAGATGATGCATCACATTAAGAAGTTTTGGGAGATTTCTACAATAGCCTAACTTACCGGACAGTTGATGACGACAATATCTGAAGCCGCCAACGCGTATAACAAAACTTGAGATTCATATCACCATCTAAGCCACCATATAATATTGAAATATATGGAGCGATCTATGATGCTTTTTAATTTACCGACACCACACCGGTATATCGTGGGCGACAGTTTATTGGAATCGCCATACCGTCGAAAAATATCTGCAAATTGTGAAAATCTGTATTATCGCTACAACATCGGTACCATGTCGTTGAATGAAAATTTTTCTAGATTATATCAGTGTCGGTGAGGTATGTCGGTGGTGACTTATAATTATCCGTATCGGCTAATGAAAATACGCTCTAACGAGAAAACAAATTGTTTGTGGCCGTCATTGTTTATATGTCAATATTCAGTAGACCGTCAGGCCAGAGGCTAAAGGTTGATTTTAGGTGGCTACTATTTTTTCTTGCTCAAGTAGGTTTAATTACTACTAAGTATACTTAACTGCTACCGAATCCAAAATTATTTTACGATACTTATGGCCAAATACCCAAATGCTTCTCAATTTTAAGATGCCGTTGAGTCTCGTCTGTTTCTCTCACTTTAAGTCAGGGTGACTGTGACACCACAATATTTAAGGACATCTTAAAATTGAGTATCGTTTGAGTATTTTTCCATAAGGTTAATTAAATTGTTAAATAATTAATGACACTTTAAAATCTTCAATTATTTTGTATTTTGAGATATACATTCAGAGATCTTTAAAGTAGATAATTTATTATGAGTGCATTTATCCTAACACGAAATCCTTCCTTTGTTACCAAACCGGATGTCAAATGTCATAAAAATTAATTAATAAACTCTACTTTGATAAAATTACGAATAACAACGTAATTAAATAACTAAAAATATATTACTCGTAATAAGATTTTCAGTCACAAATATTTTATAGACTATTAAATAGACTAAAATAAAGAGATATATACCGAAAAAAACTTGCATTCGGTTATTTCCCCGCCGTACTAGCTCAGAGTAGACGCGCTTGCTTCAAAATATGCAAGCAATCCGAGTTCGTTCCCCTTCGACATCAATGATTTTGATTAATTGCAGCGGTAATGAAAATATTTTGAGTAAACTGCATAACTATGAAATAAAAAATAAAATTTGAGGTCATGAAATGTATACGTATTGGGCAGTGCGACGGTACACTTTTTTGGTCAAATACCCTTCAAGGAATGGGAGGAGGCCTGTATCCATCAGTGGAACTTATGGAGTATGTTACTTTTACCCCATGAAAAGTTTACAGTAGAGCATTGCCTTGTTACCGTTCTTACCATCTAACCTCTATTATTACATACTGGTGATATTTTCCTAGTTGCCATGCTTAGGAAGCGTTGGTCACCATAGTTTTTTGACATTTATTGACCAGAATCTATGTCGCAATGTAATTAAGTAGAGTCAAACAGCAGGGTAAGCATGAACACGTCGGTTCGACCGGGGAAGGAGCACGTTCTCATAGAATAAAGATGCTGCTGCACATCTCCTGTTTTTCAGTTTCCCTCTGCCACCTTTTACGACACCCTCGGAACGATATGGGGTGGTAGATATTCTTATACCACCACTACACGCTGGTTGGTAGTATATAGTATATAGACATTCTTGAAAAATTGTTGGAACTACATCATTTTTCATTTTTTAACCGATATGCCGTCAAATCAATATGCAATCAAACAAGATTTCTCGAAATGTTTTGAACAAAGTCTTAGATATTTCTTCTTCTTCTTGCTGATTTTGGCCCTTGAATATTTACTGGACTCCCAGTCATCACATGTGACAGTTTTAATCCACTCACGTTTTATGTCTGGGCATTTTGGAAATCTGATAAATAATTGTAACGATAAAAAAAACGGTAACTAAACTATTATCGGAAAAGCTGAATTAGTTGGTGTAGGTACATCACTAGCAAAATTGATTAAAACAATGCATTTAGTTTTACAATAAGTATTCGTTTTATACTTGATTTTTATCATTATCTAGTAATTAATGCAAGTTTTTCTGTTAAAAAACTTATTCTTTAGGCATTTAAAATGATACAAAATGATGTCTAAGACTCACGTATTAAATAAAAATTCAGGATCTTTAATTCCTAATTTTTTTGTTCTTGATGTACTATACATAACACGACATATATTAACTTTTTCAATAGCTATCACTGAAATTTTTAACTAACCTTACATATAATATACCTTATATTTTTAATTTTGGTCATGAACTGACACGATTTACACACACGAGTATTGTGCGGCGTTGTCTTTATTTTTGGAGAGACAAGAATAACATAGAAGAGGCCATACATAATAAATATAGAAACAACTTTAATTTCATGCGTTATTTTTAGTAATTCCTACTACATTACTATTTTATTGAAAAAATAATTTGAATAAAAAAATAACAGGCTGTCTGTTACCGCTTCGCTGAGCGTAAATTAAACTAACGACTACATAATCGATTCCTATGTCAAATATGATTACATTCGTCTAGCCGTTCAAGCGGCGTTTAAAGGATCATCTTTCAAACAACAACAATGTACAAAAAGGCGTGAATTTAATAGGTTATAGTTTTTTGTACTAATAGTTTTATGAACCAAGAGTCTGAAATACTCGTAAAGTGATTCTTTTTTTTTTCCGAAAATTTTTTTCATTTGGAAACGATACTTCAATTTCTTATGTCGAATAAATAAACTTACGGAATTTAATTTAAAATTGATGATAACCATCATCATTATCATTACAGCTCTTCACAAGTCCACTGCTGAACATAGGCCTCTCCCAAGGAATGCTACAAAGCGCGGTCATGAGCCACCTGCATCCAACGACTTCCTGAATGTCTTACCAGAACATCACTTCATCTAGTGGGGGTCGCCCTACACTTCGCCTACCGGTACGAGGCTGCCACTCGAGAACCTTTATTCCCCATCGGTTGTCGGTTCTTTAAGCTTTGCAAGCTTCAAGCAAATATGGCCTGTCCATTGCCACTTCAGCTTACTAATCCGTTGGGCTATGTTGGTCACTCTGGTTCTACTGCGGATATTTTCATTTCTAAGTTTATCACGCAGAGAAACCCTGAGGATAGCCCTCTCCGTAGCTCGCTGAGCGACCTTGAGCTTCCTCATACAAATTGATGATCGTATTATTAATAATATTGTCTAAGCTTTGATAAACATTCATTCATTTATTCATTCATTCATTCAATTTATCTTATTTTATTTGTTTTAAAATTGATGATTGTAATAGCAATAATATTTTTTGAGCTTTGGTAAATTTAATCTAATTTTTTAATTGGACATATCCAAATCCACTGAACATAGACCTCACCCAAATATTGCCGCATAGGAAGGATATTTGCCACAGTTGCCACGGTTGGGTTGACGAAGGTAGTTTTTATTATTTTAAGTTGTCAGTAAGATGCTCCTACCCATTTCAATCTCTCTGTCGCCTCTTACTACACCCATGTTATGGCGTAGTGCAATTTATTACGCCGTTCAAATTGGCAAATGATAAAGCCGCGTATAACGCTTATAACAGAAAATAAAAAATATTACAATTTTTCTCAATTCATAATTGTTTCAAATATGTACAATATTGTGTTATGTTATAAGTATAAAAATAATATTTTAGAAAGGTTATAACTTTTAACGCTCGAGAATTGATACTTCTTGAAATAGTATATGCCTAAAATGGGGCAAACATGAAATACCTACATAATTATATTCTTAATCGAATGGGTTAATTTTTTTAGACTTATGATATTATCCGTGTCGGCTAATGAAAATACGCTCTAACGAGAAAACAATTTTTTTGTGGCCGTCATTGTTTATATGTCAATATTCAGTAGACCGTCAGGCCAGCGGCTAAAGGTTGATTTTAGGTGACTTCTATTTTTTCTTGCTCAAGTAGGTTTAATTACTACTTACTTAGTACTTTACTGCTACCCGAATCCAGAATTATTTTACGAAACTAATGCCCAAATACCCAAATGCTTCTCAATTTTAAGATGCCGTTGAGTCTCGTGCTGTTTCTCTACTTTAAGTCAGGGTGACTGTGACACCACAATACTTAAGGACATCTTAAAATTGAGTATCGTTTGAGTATTTTACCATAAGGTTCATTAAATTGTTAAATAAGTAATAACACTATCTTTTAAATAATTCATTCAGAGATCTTTATAGTAGGTAATTTATTATTAGTGCATTTATCCTAACATGAAATCCTTCCTTTGTTGCCAAACCGGATGTCAAATGTCATAAAAATGAATTAATAAACCTTACTTTGATAAAATTACGAATAACAACATAATTAAATAACTAACAATATATTACTCGTAATAATAAAGTGTGAATAAAAGTGTTGGAAGGGGTAGACCTAGGCGGACGTTTCTAGATCCAATCAGGGACGTCTTGAAAAAAGGCCAGGTTAAAAGTACCCTAAACCGAAGAGCATGTATGAAGGGAATAATGAAAGTGGACGAAGCGAAACAGCAAGTGGAAAGAAGTGGTCTCTGCCTACCCCTACGGGAAAGAGGCGTGATTATATGTATGTATGTAAGATTTTCAGTCGCAAACATTTTATAGACTATTAAATAGACTAAAATCAAGAAAAATATACCGAAAAAAACTTGTATTCGGTTATTTCCCCGCCGTACTAGCTCAGAGTAGACGCGCTCACCTCAAAATATGCAAGCAACCTGAGTTCTTTCCGCTTTGACATCAATGATTTTGATTAATTACAGCGTTAATGAAAATATTTTGAATAAAACTGCATGACTAAGAAATAAAAAAATAAAATTTGAGGTCATAAAATATATACGTATTGGGCAGTGCGACGCGACGGGACACTTTTTTGGTCTAATAACCTTCAAGGAATGGAAGGAGGCCTGTATCCAGCAGTGGAACTTATGGAGTATGTTACTTTTACCCCATGAAAAGTTCCATTTTATCGCTACCATCTTCAACTGTAACCAATCTTCTACTGTATCAGTTCCTCTCTCAGAGCGAAAGAACATATCTTTCATTCATAATTTCACATTTAAATCAGAAGTTTAATGCCGAACATAGGCCTACCCTAGATTATTACATAGTGGTGATATTTTCTTAAATGCCATGCTTGGGAGGCTTTGGTAACCATAGTTTTTTGACATTTATTGACCAGAAGCTATGTCGCAGTGTAATTAAGAAGAGTCAAACAGCAGGGTAAGCATGAACACGTTGGTTCGACCGGGGAAAGACCACGCTCTCACAGAATAAAGATGCTGTTGCACATCTGTTTTTCAGTGATACAAAATGATGTCTAAAGCTCACGTATTAAATAAAAATTCAGGATCTTTAATTCCTCATTTTTTTGTTCTTGATGTACTAGACATAACACGACATGTATTAACTTTTTCAATAGCTAACACTGAAATTTTTAACTAACCTTACATATAATATACCTTATATTTTTAATTTTGGTCATAAACTGACACGATTTACACACACGAGCATTGTGCGGCGTTGTCTTTATTTTTGGAGAGACAAGAATAACGTAGAAGAGGCCATACATAATAAATATACAAACAACTTTAATTTCATGCGTTATTTTTAGTAATTCCTACTACATTACTATTTTATTGAAAAAATAATTTGAATAAAAAAAATAACAGGCTGTCTGTTACCGCTTCGCTGGGCGTAAATTAAACTAACGACTACATAATCGATTCCGATGTCAAATATGATTACATTCGTCTAGCCGTTCAAGCGGCGTTTAAAGGATCATCTTTCAAACAACAACAATGTACAAAAAGACGTGAATTTAAAAGGTTATAGTTTTTTGTACTAATAGTTTTATGTACCAAGAGTCTGAAATACTCGTAAATTGATTCTTTGTTTTCCGAAACTTTTTTTCATTTGGAAACTTCAATTTCTTATGTCGAATAAATAAACTTATGGAATTTAATTTAAAATTGATGATAACCATCATCATCATCATTACAGCCCTTCACAAGTCCACTGCTGAACATAGGCCTCCCCCAAGGAATGCCACAAAGCACGGTCACGAGTCACCTGCATCCATCGACTTCCTGAATGTCTTACCAGAACATCACTTCATCTAGTGGGGGTCGCCCTATACTTCGCCTACCGGTACGAGGCTGCCACTCGAGAACCTTTATTCCCCATCGGTTGTCGGTCCTTCAAGCTTTGCAAGCTTCAAGCAAATATGGCCTGTCCATTGCCACTTCAGCTTACTAATCCGTTGAGCTATGTTGGTCACTCTGGTTCTACTGCGGATATCCCCATTTCTAAGTTTATCACGGAGAGAAACCCCGAGGATAGCCCTCTCCGTAGCTCGCTGAGCGACCTTGAGCTTCCTCATACAAATTGATGATCGTATTATTAATAATATTGTCTAAGCTTTGATAAACATTCATTCATTCATTCAATTTATCTTATTTTATTTGTTTTAAAATTGATGATGGTAATAGCAATAATATTTTTTGAGCTTTGGTAAATTTAATCTATTTTTTTTTAATTGGACATTCATTTATTACAATTTACAACTTATCCAAATCCACTGCACTGAACATAGACCTCACCCAAATATTGCCTCATAGGAAGGATATTTGCCACAGTTGCCACGGTTGGGTTGACGAAGGTAGTTTTTATTATTTTAAGTTATCAGTAAGATGCTCCTAGCCATTTCATTCTCTCTGTCGCCTCTTACTACACCCATGTTATGGCGTAGTGCAATTTATTACGCCGTTCAAATTGGCAAATGATAAAGCCTTATACGCGGCTTATAACTTATAACAGAAAATAAAAAATATTACAATTTTTCTCAATTCATAATTGTTTCATCATTACAGCCCTTCACAAGTCCACTGCTGAACATAGGCCTCCCCCAAAGAATGCCACAAAGCACGGTCCTGAGCCACCTGCATCCATCGACTTCCTGCATGCCTTACCAGGTCGTCACTCCATCTCGTGGGGGGACGCCCTACACTTCGCCTACCGGTACGAGGCTGCCACTCGAGAACCTTTCTTCCCCATCGGTTGTCGGTTCTTCGAGCTATATGGCCGGCCCACTGCCACTTCAGCTTACTAATCCGTTGGGCTATGTCGGTTACTCTGGTTCTACTGCGGATATCCTCATTCCTATGTTTATCACGCAGAGAAACTCCGAGCATAGCCCTCTCCATAGCTCGCTGAGCGACCTTGAGCTTCCTCATACGGCCAGCAGTGAAGGACCACGTCTCAGTTCCATAAGTCATCACTGGCAACACGCACTGGTTGTACAATTTCGTTTTCAGGTTTTGAGGTATGTCTGACGAGAAGATGTGTCGTAGCTTCCCGAACGCTGCCCAGCCGAGTTGAATCCGTCGATTGACCTCTCGGTCGAAGTTGGACTTACCTAGTCGGACTATTTGTCCCAGGTAAACATACTCGTCAACAACTTCGAGCTTAGTGCTCCCAACAACTACCGGCATAGGTGTGACATGGACATTGAACATGATCTTTGTTTTGTCCATGTTCATCTTAAGACCTATCCGTTGGGAAACACTATCGAGGTCATTGAGCATAGTGCTTAGGTCCTCCAGCGATTCTGCCATAAGGACTATATCGTCGGCAAATCGAAGGTGAGTGATGTACTCGCCATTGATGTTGATACCGTATCCTTTCCAGTCCAGAAGCTTGAAAACGTCTTCCAATGCAGCGGTGAAGAGTTTCGGGGATATGACGTCACCCTGTCTTACACCTCTCTGCAATTGGATAGGTTTCGTACTCTGGTTCTGTACTCGGATAGCCATCGTAGCCCTACTGTACAAGCACTTCAACACTTCGATATACCGACAGTCAACTTGGCACCGCTGAAGGGACTGCAGCACCGCCCAAATTTCGACGGAATCAAAGGCTTTTTCATAGTCCACATACGCCAAACATAGTGGCAAATTGTACTCTTCGGACTTCTGTACAATTTGCCGAAGGGTATGTATGTGGTCTATGGTGCTAAAACCCTTTCGGAAACCGGCTTGTTCGGGAGGCTGGAAGTCGTCAAGTCTGCGCGCGAGACGATTCGTAATGACTCTCGAAAACAGCACGTAGACGCGGCTCAGAAGGGAAATCGGTCTGTAGTTCTTCAAGAGAGCGTTGTCACCTTTCTTGAAGAACAAGACCACCGCACTTCTGCTCCACGCCTCCGGTGTAATGCCACCATGGAGGACGGAATTAAAGAGCTTCTGAAGGACTTCAAGTACCGGTCTTCCACCCGCTTTCAGAAGCTCCGCTGTAATTCCATCCTCGCCTGGGGCCTTACCGTTTTTAAGGTGCTGGAGAGCCATTCTAATCTCGCTCAGACTGACGTCCGGGATATCTTCGGAATAGTGTCGGATGAGACTCGCTCTTGGATCGTTACTCACACTTGCGTGTGGCTCCAACGATGACGTGTACAGCTGCCCATAGAACCTCTCAATCTCACTCAAAATCTCAGGTGTCCCGGAAACGATGCTGCCACACTCTGTCTTCAGCTTTGACAGGTGGCTCTTTCTGGCAGACAGATCTCTGGCAAAGACTTTGGAGCCTTGGTTCCGCTCGATCGCTTCTTCAATACGAGCTGTATTGAAGTTGCGTAAGTCCCGCCGCATGCATTTGGAGATCTGTCTGTTCAGATGCCTGTATGCTGTCAAGTCTGTTGAAGAATGTAGCTTCATCTCCCGTCTAACAGCCATGAGATTAAGAGTGTGATCGGCGAGTTTTTGTGTTCTTCTGCGGCGGGTCTTGCAAAACTTAGCACCGACCGCATGGACAGTTTCCACGAGCTTGTCATTCATATCGTCCACTTCATTGCAGTCTTCTAGGCACTGAAAACGGTTTTGTAACTCGAGCTGAAAGGTTTCGGGACTTTGGAACAGAGCACGAGGGGGACGGAGCGTTGACTTCATTAGACGAGACCTCTCCAACTTAACGTTTAGGTTCAGTGTGCCTCTAACCATTCGGTGATCGCTACCAGTTTTCACCCTCGCGATCACGGAGACATCACTGAACAGTTGTCGTCTGGTCGTCATAATGAAGTCAATCTCATTTTTTGTCGAACCGTCGGGGCTCGACCAGGTCCACTTCCTGTGGGGCCGCTTCTGGAAGAAAGAGTTCATCATAAAGAGTCCCTCTTTCTCCATGAAGTCGGCCAGCTGCTGGCGCCTTGGGTTCCGTTGCCCTATTCCAAATTTCCCTACTTTCAGCTCACTGTTCTCTCTTGTGCCTAGTTTTGCATTAAAGTCTCCCATTAACACCGTATATTGGGTTTTGGAGGAATGCATGGCTCTAGAGATATCCTCATACATTTCCTCCACCTCCCCATCGGGGTGTGCCGAGGTTGGTGCGTAAACCTGTATGACCTTTAGCGAATACCGTTTGGTGATTCTGAGTATAAGGTACGCAACCCTCGTCGACACACTCCCGATCTTTACAACGTTGTTAACGAGAGACTTGTGGACGATAAATCCGACACCTCCTTGGGACAGATGGTCGCCCTCCCGGTGATAGAGCAAGTTGCCGGATTCAAGGATTACCGTGTCCTCCCCCTCTCTTCGGACTTCGGATAATCCTATAATATGCCAGCGCAACTTGTCTATCTCTTCTTCCAGCTCCACGATCTTCTCGTCAGTCCTCAGGGTGCGTGCGTTGTACGTTGCCAGGTCGAGTCGTCTAAGGTGGCAACCGAACCTCCACCGGAGATTCTTAGCACCCCCTGCCCCGCCGTTACCATGGTCGCCACCGTAGCCAGGAATAGCGGGGCCGCCGGGGACTGGGGGCCGTCTCTTTGTTACATTCATAGGGGGGTATTTGCCATAGTTGCCACGCCTGGCGAGCGGGTTGGCAACCGCAGTTTTTTTATTGTAATTTTGGCTATTATCAGGAAGATGCTGCTGCCCATCTCCTGCCTGTTTCCCTCTGTCGCCTTTTACGACACCCACGGGAGGATATGGGGTAGTGGTATTCTTGACCGCCACTACACGGCAATTGTTTCAAATATGTACAATATTGTGTTATGTTATATGTATAAAAATAATATTTTAGAAAGGTTTTAACTTTTAACGCTCGAGAATTGATACTTCTTGAAATAGTATATGCCTAAAATGGGGCAAACATGAAATACTTAATCGAATGGGTTAATTTTTTTATAGGATAGGGTGACAAACGAGCACACAGTCCACCTGATAGTAAGTGGTTGCTGTAGCCCATAGAAATCTACATCTATCTTCGATTACGAATCAAAATGCAGATGCGTTGTCACCCGTAAGGACTAAGATGGAATGCCTCGTTTCCAGTAAAAAGGGTCTCCGGTTCTCTACACTCACCATACAAAACACAGCAGCGTTAAGCTGCTATTTTACGCTGGTATTTTGTGAGAGCGTGGCCCTTCCCCAGTCGAGTCGACCCATTCGTGCTACAACCGTAATATAGCTGCAACATGGCTCTACCACGTTAATAAAATACTTTATATTAATCGAGTTAAAAAAAACTTGTGTGTGTTTGTATTTATGTAGGTACGCACGTAAGAAGTTATGTTTCTTTGGCGTAACAAAACAAAAATAACTAAAAATTATATAATATGATCCTGGTAACAATTTATGCCTCCGTGGCGCAGTGGCTTAGCATGAGTTGTAGCGCTAAGGGCCGCGGGTTCGAATTCCGCAAGGAACAAGTATTTATATGGCCTACAAATAATTGTTCTGGGTCTGAATGTTTGTTCTTGTGAAATCTATGCATGTGAGCTGCACCCGCAATACAAGAGAAAATCCTAGTGTAGAGGTAACGTTTTTTCTAACACATCTTTTGATGGTTAAATTCAACGTCTTTATCTAATCTTTATAAAGATATAAAAATACTTGGTAAATCCAAATGTGCATGCCTTAAGCGCTCATGTTATACGTAATATTCAGATAATTTTATGTCAAACGTCAATAAGAAATAGCATTAACTGAGGTTCTTTTTTTCTCATCATAACTAACAAAATGAATCCAAACTCGGTACACCTAGTTCTACTAGTCGAGGAGTTTCAGTAGCAGTCATCGAAGTACATTTTCACTTTACTCCATCACGTCCGAAGGTAAGGTTCATCATAACTAACGAAACAAGTTCAAACTCGGTACACCTAGGCCTACTCGTCGAGGAGTTCCAGTAGGATTAACCGAAGTACACCTTCAGGTCACTTCTCAAGTCCGGAAGAAAGGTGTCATCATAACTATCATAACGAGTCCAAACTCGGCACACCTAGTTCTTCTCGTCGAAGAGTTCCAGTAGCAGCCACCGAAGTATATCTTTAGGTATTAGTCATAGTTATCAGTTCTCGTGAAAACTTGAGAGACAATTACCAACTGAAGTTTTCGTTATTAGGTGTCGGTGTGCGCATACATTGTAAAAATTCACTCTCATAATTATTCCCAAACGCACCAAAAGAATTATAACTTCAAAAACATGAGAATAAGTCCTATAGACGTATATGTTATTAATTTGACCAAATTACATCGGTTAAAAGTGGTTTTCACCAAGAATATTAGTCTACTTGTAACATACTTTTTCGGTCTCACCTTAACCTACTGTCACAGATACTGCGAGTTTTCACCGATAGTCTGAACTTTAAATGAGGCAAAATTACTTTTAACCAACGTCCTTAGTCAAAACTACTTTTGACTGCAAAAATCAGTAAAAAGTGATATTGACCAACATCCTTTAGTCAAAACTACTTTGACCCGATTATTCGCAGTCAAAATTTGTTTTGACCGGTTATATGTTTTGACTGTGACATATACATACAATTGCATAGACTTAGAATATACTGGCGTACTAAGTCTATATAAAATTGTCTCTTTTAGTGTCGCTTTTTCGTTTCAACCAGTTTCAGATCACAACGATGCTAAAGATGTTTTCACTTCAACTCATTCACCGGGAAAATCTTTGACGTTCGCAATTCGTTTTTTAATCTATAACCATATTAAAATATTTTTCGATGATATGAAAGGCATGTTATTGAATTAGATTCTTTATATTACACGTTTAGTTAGATCCTTTTTTTTTCCTGATAGTGAGTAAAAACGTGTCGTTAGGTACCATATGTCCACCGAATGTCGCACGCGTACTTCGTGCGCTAAAAGTTTTTTACAGAGGAAATCCTAACCTTTAAAACCCATTTAGTTGTTTTCGACATAATGCATAATTAAGGTATATACAGTTTAATTGTTATTGACAAATTACAGTGTGCTTATTGTTTATATATACAGTGTGTCCGGTCACGACCTAGCGATAACTTAAGGTTACAAAATATACCTAATTTCATCGACAAAAACACCCATATATGGAGGTCTACCTCCTGTCGGAATGGCCTCCGTTTAATTTTTTTTATTCTTGTAGATACCTCTGTCAAAAGATGCAGATTTCTCTGGACAGAAAGGTATCTTAAAAAAATTTACAATGCTAATTTAAGTAAAAAAATTGACTGGTTTTTTTATTTTTCTTAACATAGGTTCAAAAACTAGCACATTGATACTGAATTTTTTAATACTGTCCTAATACTTAAGGATATTACTTACAAATTGACCTTAATATTATTGTTCTTCATTGCATAACTCGAGAGTTAGGGCTGTTTGAATATGACCTTTTTGCGACGGTCCCAAACCCATGTAGAGCTACCTGCTACATTGAATAGGGTTTATGTGACAAGGACGGAAAATGATTTGTATTATTGTTAGGGTGGTGAATAAGTAGGACAAAAAATCATGTTTGACCAGCGCAGGTATCGAAGATAATCATCTGTTGTCTTTGTCTTGTCTTCCGCATAGATAATACACTGGTCCTCCGCCCTGCGTTGCGATCGTTACTATTCTGTTCCGTTTTGTGTACTATTTCTTCACCGAGATATCCTACTGAGTTTGTTGTAGTTTGCAGTGACTACGTACTTTTCAGATAAAAACATGTCTAACAATTCGTCTCATCACATAGCTGACATGCATTTCGTGTATGGCAGATGTGATGGAAGCGGTGGTGGTGCCGTATGAATGTATCATCAGAGGTATCCCGACCGGCCTACACCCAGTCGACAAACTTTTGTTGACATTCACTTGTAATATGTCATCCAAAGTCCGCCAAATGAACGCTCCCGCATAGTGTCAATGGTGCAAGAAGAAAATGAAGTACTTCAACTTATTTACCGAGATCCCAAGCTCAGTGTAAGGCGAATAGTAAGGATGCTGCATTTGTCAAAATGGGTTGTGTGGAAAATTTTAAAATGCGAAGGTATGCATCCGCACCGTTTTCGTCGCGTACAAGATATTCGAGAGCCAGACTATGCTGTGCGAGCAACTTTTTGCTCGTGGCTCAACGGTTGTGTGCGACGTCAACCGACATTTTGTAAAAAAATCATGTGAACCGATGAGGCGACTTTACAAGAGCTGGAATTATAAACCATAGAAACCAGCATTTGTGGATGCAAGAAAATACAAATGCAGTAAGGCCCAGTAAATTAAAGGCGGCTATGATTGACGACAAATTAATTGGATCAATTGAATTACCAAATACAATGAATGGCCCAAGATTTTTAGATTTTCTAAGAAACACATTTAGAGAAATCATGGAGGAATTACCAGTGATCAACCGAAGGCGCATGTGGCTACAGTTGGACGGTGCACCAGCTCACTACGCACGTGCTGTGAGAGCTTTTCTTAATGAAAATTATTTACCATGGATAGGACGTGGTGGAACGGTAGCTTGGCCACCTGCTCTCCGGATTTAACACCTCTGGATAATTTTTTATGGGGATGGATGGAGCAGAGGGTTTATTCTACAGTCCCAAATAGCAGACAAGAACTGCTCGACAAAATAATGACGATTGCGGATGACACAAGATCCGACATAGCCTTAATATCAAGGGCCACACAACAAATGGCTGTAAGGTCAGTGTCAGTGGCCTGTCTACAGAATAGAGGTGGCCATTTCAAACGATTATTAAATTAATAATAATACTTAATACCATTAAAGTTTCTTAAACGTTATAGTGTATTTTTATTTAATCCATTATCGTAAATTAATAGCTCTTATATGAGGCTCTACATACATGACCCTCGCAAAAGGGTCATATTCAAACAGCCCTAACTTTCGAGTAATGCAATTAAGAACAATAATTTTAACGTCAATTTGTAAGTAATATCCTTAAGTATTAGGACAATATTAAAAAATTTAGTATCAATATGCTACTTTTTGAAATATGTTGAGAAAAATAAAAATCAACATTTTTTTTACTTAAATTAGCATTGTAATTTTTTTAAGATATTTTGTATGGAAAACTTTACATGATGTTTATTTTTATTTGATAGATGCTATTTCTACCTTTTAAATAACATTTTTTTTACATCTGTAGGACCTTTTTGTCCAGAGAAATATGCATCTTTTGGCAGAGGTACACACGTCACATCTTTTGGTAGAGGACAAGAATTAAAAAAAAATTAATAATGGCGGCCATTCCGGCAGGAGGGGCGTAGACCCCCATATATGGGTGTTTTAATTAGGTATATTTTGTAACCTTAAATTATCGCTAGGTCGTAACCGGACACACTGTATATATGTGTGTTTATATTATATATATGTGTTTCTAAAACGTCTAGTTAAGTCTAGTCAACGTTAAAGAAGATGGCTCCCTGGCCATTTCGGCAACTGCGATGCTGGTAAACAAATTACATATAAATAAAATTGAAGTGTCTGTCCGTAATGTATTTATATATGTGTCAGACAATTGTATATATTATTGGGAGACAATATATTCCCGCTTTTATTATATTTTATATTAGGACCTGCCCCGGCTTCGCCTGAATAGGGTTATAATGTATCGTTATTTAGATGTCAGTAAAACAAAGACCATTTATTTTATCAATTTTTCGTTATTGCAAAAATGATAAAATATAGCCTAGAGCCTAGAGCCTGATATTACAGACAGATACTTAATTTTTTAACATAATTTAATTCACAAACATAAATTGGACAATACACAAACTTCCAGATAAAGAACATTAATTTTTAGGTTTGACGAGGCGCACGACACCTCCGCTACTCGCATGGATTGCCGCTTTGCTTTGTCTCTCGACAAGCCTCCACATGAGGCCAGTCAAACAGACCAAAGAACCAATAAAACACAAATATTTACTCATTATTTTTTTATTTGTAACTTCAAATCTTATTACTAATACTGATTATATTTACATTGATTTACTTAGCTAAATTACAATGTAATAATTTAAATAATAGTAAAGTTGTAAATAGTTCAGTCGCTCATGTAAATTTTTTGAAAGGAATCCATAAATACTTTGTCTGTAAAAGAAAACTTATCGTGCACATGACACAGAATAAGTTCGGACTGGGCTCAATACAAAATATTAATATAATATATTTTTCGCCGCGAAGAGATGTTGCAACTCTTTGCGTATTCTATCTCATCTACCACGGGGAGTGAGGAAGGGGATCTGAGGAATTATTCGGACTAATTCCAGCCGATCAATTTCAACATCGCACATCGCGACATAAGTCACGATATCATCCATACTATCTGGATGATTTATGATCAGCCACTCTGCGATTTACAAGAAGTCTTCTTCAGCAATCATCATTGGATCCAAAGTTTTAAAGGTTTTGTCATATTTGAGTAGATTACAAATTTTTGTCTCAACTTAATCACTGACCAGGTAAGCTACGATATTCACGATAGATTTCACAAAAAAAAATTGAATTTTATTTAACTTAAATGTATACTATCTCACAAATTAAAATGCTTATAGCTTTTTTGTAAGACAAAGACTGTAGCTACAACAATCGTTTTCTTTTTCTATATCTGAAAAACCACTGTTATCGATGTCAAAATTACTTTGCACGGATTACTCTAGAGCTTTTTTATAGAATAAGGGTGACAAGCAAGCACAAAGCTCACCTGGTGGGAAGTTCATGCTGTAACCCACAGACATTTACATCTATCCTTTATTAAGAATCAAAATGCAGACTAAAATGAATGCCTCGTATCCAGTAAAAACGTCTCCGGTTCCCTACACTCACCATACGAAACACAGCACTATTAAGCTGCTATTTTACGCAGTTATTCTGTGAGAGCGTGGTTCTTCCCCGATCGAGCCGACTCATTCGTGCTACAACTAATATAGCTGCAGCAATAGAGTCACGAACGAAAATATATATGTAAAATGTTAAAAGTTTTTTTATAGGATAAAAAGTTGTAAGAGAGAGGCAGAAATATGTAATATTGTTGAAACTTTTTTACGTGGTAGAGCCATGCTGCAGCTATATTAGTAGTATAGTTGTGGCACGAATGGGTCGGCTCGATCGGGGAAGGACCACTCTCTCACAGAATACCAGCATGAAATAGCGGCGTAATGCCGCTGTTTAGTGTAAAGAACCAGAGGCCTTCCTTATTGGTAACTAGCCGTTCCCCGCGACAAGTTTTATTACGCTATTTTTCTTAAATGAAATTAGCCTAAGTTACTCCTTATAACATCAGCTATCTGCCAGTTCCATCAGTTTTACAGACATTTCCGAGGTTAGCCGGAACAAACAGACAAAAATTTAAAAAAATGTTTTTATCATAAGTATTGTCTATACTTTCATATGCATTTAGTAAATAGCTGTTATTGTGACATTACAAACAGACTTCAATTTTATTTATTTTTATGAATGAAGTTATTCTGTATTAGACCTCATTGATGACAGCGCATATACATTTTGATTCTAAAACTGCGCGATCATTTGTAACCGTTAATTTATTTAAAAATATACTACTTACCAATAAACTCAGACCTACAAAGAAAGGAAGGCGGAGCACTGCTTACGTCTCAAGTGCAAACACCAAGTCAATACCCAGCTCAACTTAGTGTAAGGATAACTCACGTACACTTACTTACTTATCTTCACGCACAATCCCTGACGGGGTAGCCAGAGAGAACAGATCGCCAAGTGTCACGATCCTTACAAACCTCTTTCGCTTCTTTCAGATTCATTATCTTCTTCATGCATGCACGTCTAGGTATCCGAGTACTCTTGACCCTACCCTCTTCGAGCAATTTGCTCACATGGTCTTCGAAAGTTAGTCTCGGTCTACCTCGACACCTTTTAATATTAACTTTCGCGCTATATATTTTCTTCACCATTCGGTCTTCACTCATTCGCTCAACGTGCCCAAACCACCGAAGCACGCCCTTATCAATTTTTGTGATAAGGTCATCTTTCAAACCTGCCATATTGCGAATCTCTTCGCAATATGGCAGGTTTGAAAGAGATTCACGTACACACGCCTAAAATAATTTGTTACCAACTACATGATTTTAAATGCATTTGTGTGCGTTCATCAGTGAATTCTTACTCTTTGATAAAGAAAAAAATAAGATAGATTTGGTGCGTGAATCGAGAAGTGTGTCAAGAAGTTGAGCATGATTTCGGCATCACTTAAAATGTACGAAGTGCCTGTTTCTTTGTTGGTGTGAGTTTAGAAAGTTTATACTGTTTATATCTCATTTGTGAATGTATTATTTATATTTGTATGCCCGATCCTGAATACTTATCTAATTAAAATAAACCAATATATACAACATATCGACACTCAGTTTAGGAATTCTAACTTTAATTAGGAACTGGAAAATAAAGCAAAGGATATGTGAAATTCTTAATGAAAATATCTCAAATCCGAATTAAAACCTAAAAATCCAATCTAATCTATCAATAGGACTTATTAAGTCCTATTGAACGATTAGATTGGATTTTACGGGCTAAAAAGTAATATATATATATATTACTTTTAAGCCCGTGGTTGATGTATGGTAAATCACACTATTTTAGCATTACTTTGTATAAAACCTATTCGTTCTTGTCTTGAAAACGCCCATATTGTAATCGGATGGAAAGACAGATTTATAATTATATAAACTCATGATTTACAGCTTGTAAATCCAGGGCCAATACATGCAGCGAAAGCAATGGCATGAGGAATGAAATTCTGCTCGTAATTTCCAGTGAAAAGATGCGACCACGGTCCCTTGGCGAAGATTGCCACGTCCTCCCCGCCGTGGGTTTCCCTGGCTATCGGTACCAACGACGGGTACGTGAAGTTCAGGTTTTCTGAAATTATACCATTTACATACACTATGGCTATTGATAATAATATCACAATATCAAAAACCTGCCAAGTTCGAAGGAACATAAGTAATTTCAATACTAGTCTATTACTGACAAGTGATGAAGGTGAATGTAATAAAAATTTGAAAATAGCGCTGTTCATCATCATCTAGGTAGATAGAGCCCTTCACAAGTCCACTGCTGAACATAGGCCTCCCCCAAGGAATGTGACAAAGCACGGTCCTGAGCCACCTGCATCCATCGACTGCCTGCATGTCTTACGTCCATTTAGCGATCCCCCGCCCTACACTTCGCCTACCGGTACAAGGCTGCCACTCGAGAACCTTTTTTCCCCCATCGGTAAAAATGTAAAAGTAGGGCTGTTATAAAACTAAACTCCTAAAAGCGGTCAAGGGAAAATAGGCCTAGAAGAGATATATTGATGAGTGAGCTACTATATTCTTAATGTTGCAGTGAAATTTAACCCTTTCGCTGTCCCGTGCACTACATGTAGGTCATTGCTATTGTCTTACTATAGTGTTTTAAAACCGGACAGTGAACGTGTTAATACTTATCAATTTATCAATTTCATCTTCATTTTTACGGCTTTTCCCGAAAAATCGTTATGACTGCCAGCCCGACAAACACAACACTACTCGCTCACACACATCTTCCCTCTCTCTCCTACCTCTTTCGTTCCGTTCTTACATAATATATATATTTTATAGTAGTAGTATCTGCAGTAGTTAATAGCAGATATGTAACGCTAATAAGGTAAAAAAGTCACAATCACTTCGTAATTATTGTTTTCTTACCTATATCATCCAACATTAAATTATGTCTTTGGAATTCCTCATGAGGCTTGTAGCCAGGTCCGTTCGCATAGCTGAGAGTCGTATAAGGCATATTATCTGACGCGTTCATCTGTATCATTAAAAAATAAAATTATTTACATACAATTCAAAGGGGTTTTAACGCATCCTTATTATCATCATTCATCATTCCCTTCTCAAGTCCAGTTTTTAAATAGTTCACTTTCATTCTGACTTTTAGGTTCATATCAATATAATCCCTAAGATGATTTTTCGAAGGTTGCCAAAGTGTCTAGCAAACTAGTGCACTAGAGACAAGGGACCAAAGTTATACCGTCAGATCTCCAGCCATCATCTCTAAATATTACAAGGCTCTCAAACCGGGTAAACATTTATAGAGACAAGTTTATGTTTTTATTTGAGTTTTCAGTGGCAGAGCTTTGTCAGAAAGAGATGCCGAGTGATGGGAATTCCAAGACCAAATATGCGATAAATTGAAGATGGGTCAAGTGTACTCATTACCGACAAACATATCTGCGTAGATAATATAATTGATGTGAAAGAATCGAAAAAGCTACCAAAGTCCAAAGGATACAAAAAAGGTACAAAAGTCAGAATCGTACCAAAATCCGTTCGTCCGTAGTTTCTACCTACTCCTGGGTAACTGAGAATGAACTGAGAGTTTATGTATGTAGATATGTATGTGTTTACGAATAATATATGAATTATCCATGTTTCGGAATTATGAACTCCTAAAATAGAACAGGACAAATAAATAGTTTTAGTATTTTTCTACCATTATGAGAATTCCAGAAATATATTTACTACCAACGACCTAATTAAGCTGGGAAGTCTCTTGCCAAATTAGGAAAACATAGTATAATGTCATTCGCATTAACCGCTCTATTTGGCGCAAATAGTTGAGACCAGTGAAAACATATTGTTTCGTTATGGCCCTTGACTTCGAACTCTTTTTTGTCCGCTTTTTATGTGAGCAGCTTCTTTTCAGGTCAGAGGTTTTATGTATATTGAATAAAAAATATTCTATTCTATTCTATGGCTATTTTTATTTTTTAAGAACCATAATCTTTTGTGGCAGTCATACGAATTTCGTCAACGCAATGATGTACCTACTAACTGTCTTAAAGATTATTTTCCTTTGTTATCCTTTACGTCAAAGGTACCACCTGCCAATTATGGCGATAATATAAATCCTTAGACGTAGAGTATACGAAGCATAGCTTGCTTGTCACTTTAAGGCTTTTAAAGGCTGATGAAGTAAAGAGAAATCAAAGTCAAACCATCTTACTATATTCGTGAATCCCAAGATATCAGTTCCTCGTTTGCTATATCCGCTGTACGACATGGTGTGGCTGTGATCTGACGTCACAATAATAAGGGTCTCCTCAGTATCTACCATCCTCAATGCCAATTCCACGGCCTTCGCTAATTCAGCAGTTTCATCCAAAGCCTTACGAGCTTTCGTCTCATGGTGAGCTGTGTCGATTCTCCCTCCTGCAAGAATCATTACGTATGTATGACGTGTAACTTTATAACGTAATAGAGCCACGCTGCAACTATATAGTTGCAACACGAATGTGTCCACTCGACCGGGGAAGGACCACACTCTTAGAGAATAGAGGTAAAAAACAACATAATGCTGCTCTGTTTCGTATTGTGAACGCAGAGAACTGGAGATCCTTTTTACTGATAACAAGGCATTCTATCTTAGCACCTAGAGGAAACAACGCATGTACATTTTGTTTATAAACTGAGGATTGATGTGGCTGTCATCTATCCTCGGTCTATGTCATATAACTTACTCGTTTGTCACCCATATTCTATGAAGAAAAAGTTCAGTTAAATGTATTTGTATTTTATACGTGGTAGAACCATGCTGCAGCTATATTAGTAGTATAGTTGTAGCACGAATGGGTCGGCTCGACCGAGGAAGGACCACGCTCTCACAGACCAGCGTAAAATAGTAGCTTATCGTTGCTGTGTTTCGTATGGTGAGTGTAGAGAACCGGAGACTCTTTTTACTGGAAATGACGCATTCCATCTTAGTCCTCACGGGTGACAACGCATCTGCATTTTGATTCTTTATTGAGGATAGATGTGGATGTCTATGGGTCACAGCAACCACTTACCATCAGGTGGACAGTCCACCTGATGGTGCTCGCTTGTCACCCTATCCTATAAAAAAAATTTGATTGCCGTGTGATAGCGGAGCGTGGTAGAGAATACCGCCATTTCATTTCGAGGATATTATTAATGTCTACAAAAATTAAACTTTTACAAAAAATTAAAAACTGACTTTAAAAACTAAAATTAATAGAATAATTCCACATAATACTTCCACTTTAATAGCGTATCAAGCAATTTAAATCCCGACTTCAGAAGCTATTATGTGAAAACAATTTTATTGTTTTTAGTTTTAAAAGTCAGTTCTTAGGGTTTCGTACCCGAAGGGTTACCAACAGGACCATATTACTAAGCCTCCGCTGTCCTTCTGTCCGTCCGTCCGTTCGTCTGTCTGTCAGCGGGCTGTATCACATGATCCGTAATAGGTAGACAGTTGAAATTTTCACAGAATGTATATTTCTGTTGCCGCTATAACAACAAGTAATAAAAATAAATTAAAAATTAAAGGACGTTGGTATGGAACCCTTCATGCGAGAGTCCGACTCGCACTAGGCTGTTTTGTACTACTTCTTTTTAAAGTTTAATTTTTTTACCATTTTGAGTTGACCAAGTTCACGGTAATGTCTAAAATATCGTCTAAATATTTACATTAAAATCTTCATCCGCATTTTACCACGCCTGAAGGCCTGAAGTATTACAATATACTTTACAAAACAAAAGAATCTTTAGAATCGGTTTATAAAGAAAGAAGTTGATTTAATTTAAGTTGAAGAAGATGATCGAACATATATAAAAAGATATATATAGACGTATTAAAGGCTTTCCCATTTTAATATCATTTTAAAAAAATTGGCTGTGGTTGAGCTTAAGCGTAAAGTACAGTATAGGAACTTAACCATTAATTACCTTCATAGACTAAATTACCATATATCGAATAGCATGCAAACACTGGACTGCATGAGTGTGTGCGTAAACTACCTGCGTGTGTGTGCGTGTATGGGCAATGTAAACATATTCATAAAATAAGTACCTACCTATATATTAATAGTTATACAATGTACTATTAGTGGAAGAATTCAATAAATTTCATTCTTTCATAAACATTGTATCCTTTATTTTTTCTACTTCACCTACGTCAAACTCTCTATGGTAAATGGGTCGACAGGTTGAGGATGCCTAAAGGCATTAAGGCCACCCTTTGTATCCTTTTTGATATGGGCAAAAAAGGAAAATAATTTACATATAAATACATACATTAGTAAATAGACTTATATAACAAACGCCTGACGGAAGTTTAAAGGCAAAGTATCTCTTATGAATTTTATTGCTTGTATGCTATTAAATAAACAACTCATGTAATCCAAACTCTGATTTCTCATTCCATAGAATTCTGACATTTCATAAGTGTTGCTACTAAAAAAGTTCTCCAAAAAGGGGACAAATTTGGCCTATTTGAGGTCAATAAAAAATAAAATGCTACGTATTCTTCATGTTTTACCTACAAAAAGGTAAATCTAAATATTTACTTACTCAATTGACCTAATACAAAAATAACAAATATTTCAATATCACGAACAATATGTCGAATTAACTTTAATTACTTTATTTTATTCTTTAGCTGGCATCACTGCCTACTAATTCCAGGCTTAGTAAACCTTTTTATAAAAATAAAATGTTAGCTGTCACGTCGCGTTTGTCACATTGATTGATTTTCATTCGACTTCTTTGAATGCTCGAATGCGCTCATGTGTTCTCGGTGTTTGCTGCTATTTTTTGTTATTATCTTGTTATATTTGTAAAGTTTCTGTTATTCTGTAAAATTTTTGAGATCGTTTGTTGAATTTTACAAACGTTATGGAGCCACAACCTGGCCCTTCGCGGGAAGCAGCCCCATCTGACAGAGCACAAGACTCAGACTTTCTTTCTCCCAGAAAAAAGCGTCCTCGTGGTGCTTTTACGCCCAACGAAAAGACCATAATTCTAAATATTTACAAATATAATAAAGAAAATTGGCTGTGTTTTTAAGTGCTAAAAAGAGTTCTGAGATGACTGGCGTGGGTCTGTCAAGTGTCTATAAAATTATCAAAGAATATTAAGACACAAAAGAGTTTCAAAAGCCGAAATAGAGTGGAATTCAACTATCTTTCATACAAAAATTTGACGAATTTACTTTCACCGGAATCCGACGAAAGGTACACGCGTTTTTCTACAGGAACGACATTCCGACTATTGAAAAGGTAAAGTTATTGCTAATTCTTTAACCCCTCGTTGCTGACATCCCCCATTGTTTGAAAACTATACTTTAACCTGTCTTGCCTGTCTACATTTTAACTGTAATGTAAATGCTTATTTCAGATTCACCAAGAGATAGCTGGTGATCTAGAAGTGTATGTTATGTCGAAATCAACATTAAGAAAAGTATTGAAGTATTTAAATTTTTAATACGCAAGTCGCAAACTTCGAAATGCGCTAACAGATCGCAAGGTGATAGTACTATGGCGTCAAAAATACTTGCACCAAATTAAACAATATAGAAGAGAATGCAGGTTTATATATTACCAGGATGAAACTTGGGTTGTGTGTGAAACTTGGCAAGTATTGAATAATGTAATTAACTTTTTATAACCTATTTTTTCTTCAAAGTATTAGCAATCAAATTCTGTACTTATGAAACACTTAAATTAACTTTTTTATCAAATTGCCAAAATGAATAAATAAATAAAGAAATCCATATTTATAAGTAATATTTTTCAATTTATATGCATATTTAACTGTCCTCATGTATAAGTGAAATATTAAACATCTTTTTATTTTCAGGACATACCGTCAATAAAGTGTGGTGTGATACCAACATTCAATCTTCACGAGAAGCTTTCCTCGATGGCTTGACAACAGGGCTTAAGGTACCTACAGGTAAAGGGACTTATAGTTAGCCATATAGGGAGCGAAGAAGGATTTTTGGAAGATGGTTTATTGGTTTTTGAGGCAAAAAATGCTTAGCAGATTACCACAAGGAGATGACTGGGGAAGTATTTCAGGATTGGTTCACAAAAATACGTCCAAAATTAAAACCAAACTCAGTAGTAGTGTTCGATAATGCTCCTTATCATTTGAGGAAGGTCGAACAAGTACCAACAAGTGCATGGAGAATGTTAAAAGTAAAATTATTGGAAATTGTGGGTCAAGAGAAATACAAACATCAACAGTGTATTGTAGACGAGATGACCGCAGCATATGGCATTACTGTGCTTAGACTGCCCCCATATCATTGTGAGCTCAACCCTATTGAGTTGGTGTGGGCTCAAGCGAAGGGGCATGTCGCAGGACACAACAGAAGTTTTAAAATGGCAGAAGTTAAAAAACTATTACTGGAAAGTATAAGTTTACTCCTGATAAATGACAAGAATGTATCAGCCATACAATCAAAGAAAAAGATAAGATGTGCACTCTCGACAATTTGATGGGCACAGTCGCAGACTCTTTAATAATTCATGACAGCGATAATGATGATGACGAAGATAGTTATATAAGTATTAATGATGATCAAAAATTTTAATAAAAATATGTTATCTTTACATGTGCGTTTTTTACTGTTTGTGATGAAAAGGGACGTAATTATCACTCGCCGTAAAACCACTTTTAATGTGGAGCGTCGCACTTAATAAAATGGTTACATTCACTAACAAATAAAATGTATGTATAGACTCAGATGTTCAGACTCGTATTGAAATTGATAAATGTGTCCGGCCAAAAAGGTTTGTAATCTCTGACATGTCAAAAAATGATAGCTGTCAGAAACAGTAAAAACGCACATGTACGTTTTTTACTGTTTGTGATGAAAAGGGACGTTATTATCACTCGCCGTAAAACCATTTTAAATGTGGCGCACTGCACTTAATAAAATGGATACAAATAAAATGTATGTATAGACTCAGATGTTTAGACTCGTATTGAAATTGAAAACTGTGCCCGGGCAAAAAGGCTGACTTGTCAAAAAATTATAGCTGTCAGATTTCTACGGAATGAAAAATCAGACTTTATACAAATAAATAAAATTGAAGTGTCTGTTTGTAATGTCAAAATAACAGCTTTTTACTAATTGCATATGAAAGTAAATACGGTACTTATTACAAAAATACATTTTTTTAAATTTTTGTCTGTCTGTCTGGACTGATTTTGACGGGACTTTCATTGGTAGATAGCTTATGTTATAAGGAGTATAACTTAGGCTACTTATATTATAGAAAAGTAATTAGGGTTACGCGCAACAAAACTAAAACCCTAAATTACACGCGGGCGAAGTCGCGGGGAATAGCTAGTAATACATTAAAGCTAAAATGATTAAACAGTTTGTTTGATGCTTTAAATAAATAATTTGTATTTGTATATTAACTTTGGACATTCCTTTGTTACTCTTAATTAAATTTTGACAGTTTTTGATAGATTAATGAAATATCATTACCCGTCAGAGTAAAAGGCTTAACCACACAAAAGAGATTATATTTACTAAATTATAAGTTAAGCCTTACTGTATTTTAAAATATATTTATTTCGTTACCACGTTATATATCTGACTTTATAAGGAGGGAAAATTTCTTTCAGTATATATATATCTTTACAACCATCCATTCATTACAGATATAAAAGTTTAAGTAAGTCTCATAAGAGGATTTTGTAATACTTGCCACGCTTGGCAGGTGAGTTGGCAACCGCAGTCATTATTTTGAGTTGTTAAGAGAAAGATGCTGCTGCCCATCTCCTGTTTCAGTTTCCCTCTGATGGCACCCACGGGACGATGTGGGGTAGTGGATATTCTTACGCCGGTAATAGTTTTTTTTCTTTGTGTAAATCAATAAAATAACTCTTATAATAACAGAATTCACAGTTTCCAATGCTTGACTCTAATGTCTACAAGTGGTGAAATTCTGATGAAGATCTAGGGCAAAGCATTCCGTCTTAGCGTAACAAAAGCCTATTAACTATTGCCTAAGGTAAGGTGAGGGTAATATGGTCACCTTAATCTTTACCGCCCTATAAAACCAAAACTAGGAGGAGGACAGAGGTAAAAACACAAAGACGTATACTGTAACAAATATAATAAGAAAAGCTTTGCCAATAATTAGCAATACTTCGAAATATCAACTTTAAAAAAATTGCTATAAGTACTACACAATACTGAAATCGACTAAAATATTTACAATCATTTCAAATGTCAAAATGGCGTCGATAAAGCAGCGCCCTCTTGACCGTTTATTAAGTGGCGAAGCTTGCGAAGTCACTTATTAAGTAGCGAAGCTTGCGATGTTACTTATTGATTTCACGATGTCTGTCCGTCTGTCCGTCTGTCCCACGATTATCTCGAGAACAGTTTTGAATTTTCAAATTCTGTTTTCAGCAATCGATTACTGATCACCCAGGCATCTGAACCTCCTATTTTGAAACTGATTGCTCAACGGCAACCGTTAGAAACCGCTACAAAGCTGATTGCTTCGCCACTTTGCTATGCTGTTAGCTTGCTAGGTTTATTGATTTCACGATGTCTGTCCGTCTGTCCGTCTGTCCGTCTGTCCGTCTGTCCCACGATTATCTCGAGAACGGTTTTGAATTTTCAAATTCTGTTTTCAGCAATCGATTACTGATCACCCAGGCATCTGAACCTCCTATTTTAAAACTGATTGCTCAACGGCAACCGTTAGAAACCGCTACAAAGCTGATTGCTTCGCCACTTTGCTATGCTGTTAGCTTGCTAGGTTTATTATTTTATTGACTGATGAAGAGCTATCTTATCAGAGAGCCATCAATGCAAACAAGACTGTAGTTTTTGAGTTACAAGAAAGTGACCATATTTCCCGGATGACCATATTACCCTCACGTACTATATAGTTCTTCTTAAGCTCGCGGCAGTCCATTCTTGTAAATGGTCTACTTCCACAGGTGTGTTTCCTTAATTTATTTTATTTGATGTAATTGCCATATTTGACTGTATAATTGGTCATCGTGGGTTTAGACGTTTTGCAACTTTGATACTTATCTCTAATTCCATTCAAACACCCAAAAATTTATCCAAATCGGTCGAGACTTTTTGAGTTTTAGTGAGACTAACGGACAGCAATTGATTTTTAGAGTTCCGTATCCAAAGGGTAACCAAACGTGACCCTATTACTAAGCTTCCGCTATCCGTCCGTCCGTCCGTCTGTCTGTCAGTGGGCTGTATCTCATAATCCGTAATAGGTAGACAATCGAAATTTTCACAGAATGTGTATTTCTGTTGCCGCTATAACAACAAATAATAAAAATAATAATTAAAGGGAGACTCCCATACTAGAAACGTGTTTTTTATCTTTTTTTTATAGGACAAGGGTGACAAACGAGCACACAGTCCACCTGATGGTAAGTGGTTGCTGCGGCCCATAGACATCTACATCTATTCTCTATTACAAATCAAAATGTAGATGCATTGTCACCCGTGAGGACTAAGATGGAATGCCTCATTTCCAGTAAAAAGGGCCTCCGGCCACCTGCACTCACCAAGCGAAACGCAGAGGTAAACCGCTACTTCGCGCTGGTTTTCTGTGAGGTCGTGGTACCACCCCGGTTCGATCCGGCCCATCCGTGCGACAGCAAAAGCGGCCGCGTGGCTCTACCACTGTTAACATTGTATTTAAACTTGAACGATGATATTGACCCTTCATGCGCGAGTCTGAGTCGCACTTGGACGGTTTATGTTATATATACCCGTAGAGATAAGGATAACAATGAGAAATTACCTTCAACGAATAACACGAACCCATTTTTATTCTTCGACAATATCTCAATAGCTTTGTGGGTCATTTCACTCAATACTGGGACATCATCGCCTGCCTCTAAGTGATACGGCATATGATCATATGTGAAAAGCCCCAACACACTATTGTACTCTTTTAAATCGAGTGATTGCAGTTGTGTTCTATTGAATACGTATTTCGGGGACGCCCCCAGCGATTTTCTATTAAGCTGCCATTCTTTTATCAGGTCCGCATTGTCACGTCTGTATCCAGGATTTCCTTCTTCATCTTTCAATTTGTGGGTCAGGAAGTTCTTTCTTCCACCACCCATAACAACCTGAAAAATGTTCCACTTTATGTACAAATTGCAATATTTACACTCAGACTAACAAATCAAATAGATCGGGCGTTGTGTACATTTCAAGAGACGCCGAAACTATGCGCCACTTCTGAACACGCACTTACGCATCCTTTTTACTTCTTTCTTAAACAAGCCGTAAAAGTACACTGTTGGAAGCACAATTATGCACCTTAAACCATATTGTTGGTGGAAAACCGAAAAAGTAATAGATATATTTTTTTATTCAACATAGATTGTAAGTATATAACAGTTGTTGAAAGTCATTCTTTAATTTACCACTGGTTCGAAAACTACGTCTTGGGAAGAAACAGCAAGAAACCCAGCGGGACATTTGTTTTAGATGCATAATGTGTGTGTAAGTCCGTTAGGCATGGTTTTGTCGTCACTTGAATTTAATGCAATTTAACGCAACGCTTCGTCTATATGTCTTTGTTTGTCTTAAAAATTAGAACATGATGCGAAACTAAGTTGAAAGAAAACCTAGAACTAAACCTAGAACACCACAAGAAACGTGTCATCACATGGGTATTATAGGAGTTGACTGAGAGAAATTCTCAGTGAAACCTCTGGACTCCAATAGATTACAGATTGATTATTTCATCAACAGCAGTATGTTTAAGATCACAGGCTTCTGTTTCGACGATCACTTGCAATGGCTCGAGTCGGGCATAAGAACTTATATAATCGTAGATCTATATGGTCCGACATTCAACAGTTTAACAGCATAAACGTGAGCTTGATTAGAAAAAAATCGTGCGTTCTCATTTACACACAATTAAAAAAATAACGTTGTTTAAAAAGTACGTAAAGTTACATCCTTTATATGTCCCACTGCTGGGCACAGACCTCCTCGCAGTCTCCTCTTAGTTGCCGCGCGGAGGACGGGCTCCACATCCAATACGCGTTGGCGGACTTCACATGCCCTACAAATACTTTATTTCTTGGATACGTTCCTCAGGTTTCCACTCAATATTTTTTTCACCTTTACCCGTTACACCTTTATAACGTTTATAACGTTACACGTTGTAAATTACCACTTAAAATGCATGTAACAATTTCATTAGTGCCGGCGAGGATCGAACCAAATTACACAATACGCTCTCTTAACTCTTAAAGTCTATGGCCCGTATTAATAAACGTTACTCAGCTCAAGTACACGCATACAATCTTGAGGTTATGATTTTATTAATAAACATATCTCATGATGCGGTTTAGGTTTACGATATCAGCTGAGTGCCACACTGATTATTAAACGAAACTCGACTTTCAAGTGTGTTTACTTGAGTGCAAGTCACACAACAGTATTCCTAAGTACAGCGTTTTGAGATAATGTTTTTATGTGTTTATTAATTAGCAACGATCTTGAGATGCTGATATCGTAATGAGGGCGTATCAAATGATTACGCACTTGAGTTCGTCGTTGCGTAACTTTTATTAATTCGGGCCTAAGTCTTATCTCGTGTGTGACAAATTTAATTTAGAATTCATTCTTTTTCAGCGATAAGGAAAACTTTATGTACTACTAATTAATAAAATTAAAATTTGAAGTGTAAGAAACCAGTATAAGAACAGACTGTAGGTAATGCTCGATTCCTATTATATTCAAGAAACGCGTATCGTTCACCGTAGCGAACCATTTAGTTACACAAGGTGCATGTAATAAAATAATTTAAAATAAAAATGTTGTACAGCCGACTTCAATATCAATTATTAAGAATAACGCAAAAACTATTGGTCTGACCTTGATCAAATTCATATGGGACCACACGAGAAGTATCAGCTTTCATATAAAAAAAAGAATCATCGAAATCGGTTCACCCAGTAAAAAGTTATGAGGTAACACACATAAAAAAAATATACAGTCGAATTAAGTACCGTCTCCTTTTTGAAGTCGGCAGAAAATAGTTTATATTACAAACTGCAGGTTTCTGCAGCTTAGGGTGACTTTGAAAAACCTCTAAACGTTGCATAAAAAGTTGAACTGCTATCTTGTTTCGATAAAGGGGGTTTCTGCACTTCAAAAAAAAAAGTTAAAGTTACAGCCTATATACGTACCACTGCTGGGCACAAGCTCTCATTTCTGAGATGGTTTTTATCTATCAATGTGTGTTGGCGAACTTCACATGTCTTCGAAATATTTTTTTTCTTATTTCTCAGACATGCAGATTTCCTTACGATGTTTTCCTTCACCGCCGAGCACGTGGTAAATCAGCACTTAAAATTGCAATTAACAACTTCATTGGTGCCGGTGGAGTTCGTACCCGGATTGCTCGCGGTCTGCACTTCATTTACTATAAAACGCCTTGTAAAAGAAAACGAACCGGTTTAAATTATAGGAACCGGCATAAGGCATTTATTTTTGCCCTCAGGGCAACGCGTCTGAGGTATAGAAATGTTTGAAGTTAGTTTAAAGTATTCATGTGCTGCAGTAGCTGTTTCATATCATTTGGTCTGTAAGGTTATTTGTCACTGTAATAATAATATTAACATAATACAGTGAACACATATATTTTTTGTTATCTTTATACAATTTAATCTTACTTATGGACGTTTCCGAGAAACCAATTACATATTCATACACATAGGTATTATACAAGAACTGCAAAAGTATAAAACACATGCTTACGTGCTTACAGGTTCACCCCCTATATTGGGGTTGCTTATAGGTTGTGTGGTTACACAACCTATAAGCAAGCGGTAGGGGGTGAAGCCCATTACATTTAGATAAGGCCTGTATGTAAGTAAGGAAAGCTTTAAACGTATTAGATCACGTTGATTACATGCTGTTTTTGCACCTTTTTGGGATCGAGTGGCTCAGTGACCGACGCGTTTATTTATTTATTCCTATCCTTAAATATTATAAGTTTATGAAACAACACCCGCGGATCAGGAAATGTGACTGAGAATAAAATTTATTTTATGGTAAAAAAAACGTGGGGTGCTTTTACAACTGTTTTTATGATGACGCAAATTTTACAAATATCCACAAAAATATTTACAACAAATTACATCAAGCACCCTACGCTTTTTTACAATAAACTTCCATTTTTTGTCAAGCACTATTTTCTTATTTTAATGTTATTGAAAATTATTTTCTACTTTTTAGTTCGGTTGTCTAAAAGCGTGTTTCTTTTAGTTTTTTTTTAAACTCTTAGGACACTTCATTTCTATTTTTTAGTAGTAGTTTTTTGTTTTGGAACGAAGTTCTTTTAGTAGACAGAACTGGCAGAAATCGTTATTTTATCAATTATTCGCAAATCCTGAAGATCATGGCGAGAATGGGACAAACTATTTAAATTATTGCATTGTCATCGGTCCCTGATTGTGCGAAGTTTCAAATCAATCTGACGTTTTGAAGAGGATGAAAATCATATTCAAATATTCTAAAAGCTAATAAAAGCGTGTTAATTATTGCGTCGTAATCCTTTTCTCTCTCGTAATTCTTTTCCCGACATATTTATATTTATTTATATACTGGTAGAGAATGCCTCAAGGCATTAAGTCCGCCCTTCTTTGTATTCTTTTGTTTTAAGGAATGCAATAAAGAATAAATAAATAAAAAAAAGAAAATAAATTTAGGCGTCCGGTAATTGATGAAAACTGAATTTTAAAATTTCCTTTTCATTCCTACATTCACATGCACGTAGGTACACACACACAAGCATACAAACATGCATACATAAATACATACGTACGCATATATGTCAAGCTAATAAACTTGTATTAAATAATATGAAACTATAAATAAAAACTACAAACCGTCTTCAATACAAAGAAAAAATTATAACTTATGCATGACAGCTACTAAAATAGGTTCTTAGATATAAAACATAAGACAATGCCTCGACTTCAGATACTATTATATGATTTTTTTAAGACGTCCATTACATAGTAGGTTTTGCTGTCAGTTTTACAACAATCACGGTTGTGATTGACCTACCGTGTAATGCGGTGATTGACAGTTGCATGAAATTGATTGACAAATATCTGGATATTTTTATTTTACGTCAATCAACTATCAGTCACGAATTTTGGTTGAACGTGTATTGGCATTTCATAAATCACGCGTCAGTCAACGCTTAGACAGCAATGGAGGCGGACGCACAATATATTGAAGACGCGGCTTCCACGCGTTCGCGCAGCCCGTCGCCACTCCCGCCAAACGTGCTTCAGCCAGAAAAAGATTTTATTTTAAATTATGAGGCGCTCCCCGAGTTGTGGGACACGAAAAACCCAGGGTATACGAATAAATATAAAAGGTAAGTTTCTTTTTCGTCCTAAAGCTATTTAAATAAATAAATGCGTTTCAAATAAAGCCGCGTATCGATTATGCGCTACAAGAGCAGGCCTCCGTCACTCGCTCAAGGCCCTGCGTTATATGCCTACCGTTCGGCGTATCGCGGTCGCCCACGATACAACCGACATTGGGCTGCCGCACGCCCGCCGAAATGCCGAAACCACGTAATTAATGTGAAGTGGAGTCAAGAAACAAATGAAAAATTGTCATTTTCTTCTTAACTATAAGATTACATCGAAGCAACAGCATAACAGTGCTGTGATTTATAAATTGAGTAACAACCTGGACACCCAAATTATATAATAAGTCTTAAATAATTTTGACAATGCCATAATGAATCGGCCTGGCAGCAGCGTGTTACAAATTTTACAAACCATTGATTTTCCTCCGCTTTGTTCCTTTTTTCCTCATGATTATTTATTAAAATTATTTACGCGATTTAGGATATTTTCAACGATAAGACTTAATAACTGAGAATTCAGAGAAGGAAAAAAATTTATAATTCATTTTATAAAACTCAAACATATTTGATTGACAAATAAAAAATATGGTTATTTCGCAAGATTCGTTTTATTACAATAATCATCATAGGTACAACCCTAGCGCATTCGTGCGATGACGCGCTTGCACGTGAGGCGCACGGCGGTCAACACAATCTCGACTCTTTTTGCGTGTACTTATGGTACATTTTCTTCTCGCTGCGAACAGCAGATATTATTATTAAGATTTTGTAGGCTATTATAGCGTTGGTATTTTCGCTTTTGTATGGGAGTGATGTATCTGTTTAGTAAACTATTAATTTAGTAAACTATTAAGTAATCTGTGACAAGAGGTGGAACATTGGTGCGCGTTCCAGCCGCGCGAAATGGATACCGTCATAGTACGAGCGCGCCAAATTGTTCGTTGGAACGCTCAAACCTGGAGCGGGCCGCTCCATCTGGTGTTGGTTTTTTACCGCGTATCAAAGTAGTTTAAGTTTTGGCGCGCGCGCCATTTGGGACGGTTGTTTTCATCATTCGTGTGTTCGTTGCATTCCGAGCTATGGATAACCAAAGTTGCCGTAAATTGATAAAATTATATGGTTCAAAAGTACTGCTGCGGAATAGCAAAAGTCTTTTTTATCATAATAAAGCGCTCAGAGAAGATGCATGGAACTATGAAATCGGCAGCTGTTCGTACACGACCGACATCCATATTGAACGGTCAAAGTCAAACACTGGAAGCTGGAACAGATGTCGCGCTCGCCAGGAGCGCTTACTTGATACACTTGGAACATTTGGAACGCACTGGTCGGCGCGGTCATTCATGGCACGCAAGCCAGGAACGCGTAATCGATACGCGGCACATCGCTTTGATATTTGAAATTACGTGTTTAAAAGTAGCGGTAGCAACGTTATTTTCTTTCTTCATAAATTAAAATAGGTAAAAATGACATTAAATATTACAATTTTTCCTATTCGTTATTTTTTCTTTTTCTTTTCAAGATATTAAATTACAATTAAATGGTGAATCGAAAATGAACTTAGTTTATAGGTAATTTATACATTTTGATTGCAGAAATGAAAACTTGGCCAAGTTGCTGCCCATTTTGAGAAAAATTAAGAAAAACGCTACCATAGATGACGTGAAGAAAAAAATTAATTCAATCAGATCAAACCACCGCCGAGAATTAAAAAAAATTATAACATCCAAAAGGTCTGGTGCAGGGGCAGACGAAATTTACCATCCCAAAATTTGGTATTTCCCGTACTTACATTTTTTAAGAAAATTGGAACAACCTGTTGCTCTATCACAAGAATCCGATCCGTTAAAGCAGGTAATATTTAATGTATATATTATATTGTTTTACCTATTTCAATTTAATAAAAAAATTATTAACAGTCACGTTTTAAACTTAATAAGCGCCTTCCAGAAATGTAATAGCAAAAATTTCGTCAATTTATTTAGTATGAACCATTTGTGAAGGCGTTATAACTGAATTGTTTCGAGCTGTCCTTAACACAGCGATTTAACCAATTTTTGATAAATAAATGCAAATATTCAATACAATGAATCGAGGCATCAATAAAGTTGCTTCAATTCTACCTAAACCTATACTTAAAAAAGTAAAAATCTTTATTAGTGTATTAAATTAAACAAGTAGGTTATCTTTATATAATATTTATTTCTTGCATCAAATATTCAATAATCCTTAATGAAATTTACATGGGACGTATCTTTAAATAAGGACTAGGTAATTAACAACGAAATACCCATACTTGCAATAGTTTTCCTTCATTATTAAAATAATGACAAAACTTTTGTCTTATTATTTTTGCGTCTCTGGAAGGATTTCTGTTATTACTAGGCTCTAAATCCAATAATTGCTCACTGCTTTGTGTTTAACTATCCTGCTTGATGTCAAGTATTGTTTCCGAGAATTTTTAATCAAGTAATTATGTAAGTAGCAACATGTTGCTACTATTAATGCAGCTTTACTGGGTTCGAAATTGATGTATTTTTTTTTGGAATACTCTGAATTTTGTGCGTAGAATCCCAAAAGCGCATTCAACAACAGAACGAGCACAAGAGAGTCTGTAGTTAAATGTTTTTTGTTCATTGTTACAAGGATATTGAGGATAAGGCTTCATCAGATTTTCACCTAACGCAAAAGCCTCATCCCCAATGAAAACAAATGGGAAAATATCTGATGTGCTAGGTAATGTGGCTGGTTGTGGTAAGAATAAGGTTCTTTGTTGATATAATTCCCAAAATTTTGTGTAGAATAACACTCCACCATCAGAAACTCGGCCATTAGCTCCAACATCACTCATTATAAATTATTTCCTTGCATTTGCAACATGTTTGCCGTCTAGCGTACCGAGGCAATTCAAAAATTGATATTTTTTACCAAAATCTTTTGCAATAATTTTCCACTCCACTTCTGATGACGGTATCTGAAATTCGAAAGAATTTTTTTATAAATAATACTAAGGCAAATATTTATTGTTTACAGGAGCCACCAACACCAGAAACAGAACAAATTAATCAGGAGGACAGTAAGCATCAACAATCAAACCAAAATAAAGAAGAAAGATCATTTTCATCGATATCTGCAGTACCCAAGCCATCTGTATCGTCACAAAAAAAGAGAAAACTGAACCACGAAGAGTTGATAGATAGGGCGTGTAGATGTTTGAGTGAACCGTGCAAAACCCATTGTAATCAAAATGTAAATTTATCGAATCCAATCGCATTGGAGTGGTCCAACACACTAGAAAGACTAGATCCCATGCAAAGACTATATGCAAAAAAAGCAATCAATGACATTTTGTTCGAAGCAGAGCTTGGTAATTTAAACAGAGATTCCGTAAAAATAATAACATAGTTTCACTCTTCTCATTTTAAACCTTAGTTTTTAAACTAATTAGGACCTGGGGGTTAACCGCGGTTCTTAACACGATTATGGAAAACTTGCTGTAACCATTTTTTCAGTCGTTCACAAAATGTTTCATAATCGTATTGATAACCGCGGTCGAACATCTGTTAAAACAATTTTGACATCACAATAACTTTGTATGTACCACAATAATTATATATTGCTAAGATTAAAAGTGCGACATAAATATATTGAAATGTAATTTTCATTTTTTTACATACCTTTAAACAGTCCATGAAACGTAAATAATTGCCCGACATGTATCCATAGTTGCTTCAGAAATAGCAGCTGGTGACATGATTACTGAAAACTTCATGTCTTCAATACTTCTACCAGTAGCGAGATATCGCAACGTTGCTCCTAGCTTTTTTTCGGGAGTTATAGCTTTTCGCATACATGTGTCTTGTTTTTTAGATATGGTGTTACCAAGACCAGTAACTTATTAAAACAAGCCTCTTTCATGCGAAAACAATTTGCATAGTCTTTATCCTCTTTTGAAACCCGTATGTCAGTCAATAAGTTAATACGTAGGACACTCAATAAGTTTTAAGATATACAAAATGTATTCTAGTTACTATTAATATTTCTTTTTCCATATTTTCAAAATATTCTCCATCGCGCTCTATACAAAGTTCCGTTCGCCTAAACTAACTCTGAAAACACTTTTGCCAGTCTTGATCTGACAGGTCGGAAATCGCTTCTTCGTAGGCAGCCACGGCTTCTTCGGCACTTGAAAAAAACTTGCCTTTTATTTTTTCTTTGACTCTTGGAAACAAAAACAGATCACAAAGAGCTAAGTCAGGGCTGTAGGGTGGGTAACTTAGAGTTTCAACACCAGATTCCTCAAGAAATGCTTTTGTTCTACGGGAGGTATGTGAAGAGGCCTTATCGTGATACAGCATTCCCTGAAGCCCGGTCTTTGGTCTTCTCTCCCGCATAGCTTGAAAAGCTTTTGGTAATGCTACTACCATTGCATTTAGAGTTGACTGAACTACAAGTTTCCAGCAGTGACGTCAACAAATATCCGCTCCGCGAAAAAAAACTAGCCACCATTCTTATGCCGACGTTGCGAGTTCTTTGCAGTTTTGTCGGTAACTGTCCTTTTGAGTAGACCCATACCTTATTTTCCGAATCGTATTGATAGATCCATGTCTCGTCGCCAGTAACAATTTTTGAAACACGCCTATATGTCCCGTTTTCAAAACGTAGACGCATTTCATGGCACCAATCCACACCAGTCTGTTTTTTGTTTTCGGAGAGTAAACGAGGGATCCATCGACAACAAAGCTTCCTTACTCCAAGATGTTGATGTAGGATGGTATGAATACTCCCCGAACTAATGCCTACAATCTTTTCGATGTCCGTATATGTGATTCGTGGGTCTTCTCGCACCAACAGTAGTCCATACATTTTCTGCCGTTACTGCTGTTTGCGGGGTTCTTTGGTCATCTTAAAGATTAATTTTACCCCTTTTGAATTCAGAAAACCACCTAAAAATTGTTGCGCGTGATGGAGTTGAGTCCCCTAATGCTGATTTTTTTTTATAGGATAAGGGTGACAAACGATCACACAGTCCACCTGATGGTAAGTGGTTGCTGCGGCCCATAGACATCTACATCTATCCTCTATTACAAATCAAAATGCAGATGCGTTATCACCCGTGAGGACTAAGATGGAATGCCTCATTTCCAGTAAAAAGGGTTTCCGATTCTCTACACTCACCATACGAAATACAGCAGCGTTAAGCTGGTATTCTGTGAGAGCGTGGTCCTTCCCCGGTCGAGCCGACCCATTCGTGCTACAACTATACTACTAATATAGCTGCAGCATGACTACCACGTAAAAAATTGTAACCGTTGTAAACTTAACTGTTCGGTTAACCAAATTTAAAATCATAATATATCATAGCGCGTAAATGTTCACAATTAAGATCCATAGTTTTAAATGAAAAGCGCGGGAAGCGTTGCAGGAAAATTAATAGAACTTGGTTTTTTTTAATATTGGGCAATTGACTTATGGAGTTCTATTTTTAAATAAATTTGCTTTTTAGAAACATATAACATGGATGCGTTCCATTTTTAAATTTCGAGCATCTCAAAACTTATTGAGTGACCTACGTATGGGTATAAAAATCCCTTTTTAAAAGCCAGCCTTTTACCCAGCGCTTTCTTCTTATACGTTTTTTTTTTACACAAAATTGCAATCAAAATTGCAGCACAGGCCTTTATCTTATAAATATCCATCCTTTCCCTCTGAAAATTTTGGTTTGATTGACATCAGTCAGCACGAGCGTGTAATGTCGAAATTATTCTATCATTCAAAGATTTCAAACATTAATCATGATTGACGGTTGCCTGGCGTGTAATAGCCGTAGTCGCTTCTTGCTATAAGTTTAATAATTTTACCCTTTTGTAAGGTCTAAGGAACATCACAAGTTCAAGACAACAAGAAGATAGCTCAGAGGCACAGGTGGCTTAGCAATGAGTTGCAACGCTAAGGGACGCAGGTTCGAATCCCGCATGGAACAAGAAAGGGGTAACGTTTTAAAAAAAATCAAGATTTCAACTAAAGTCTCGTTTAAATAGTATATTAAAGTTTTTATACTATATTTCCTCAACCTTAGAGATGGATTTTTAAATTTTCTATAGGGGTAACTCTGAAGTGTATTAAAAAAAAGAAGAATCGTTTTTATCAGTTTAACCAGCGCAAAATCGGTAAATATAGTTTAACGACCTGACGCGCCAAACATAGAACATTTTCGTTTTTGGAACGAAGTTCCTTATCGGACGGTACGGGTTTGGCGGATGGGAGCTAGGCGACAAAAAACGTAGACGACAAAAAGTGTAAGATTTTTTCGTCACTACCCCTTGTGTCATAGTGTATTTTATTTTAAATGACGCTTCATTTTAATAGATGCTAGTAATACATTTATTTGCATTTGTTAATCAATAATGTAATACGTTTATCAATAATAAGGAACTTCGTTCCAACCGAGTGTTCCACGACACTCACGCATTTTTTTTTAAATGCTTTGGTTGCAATTTTACGCATACGTTACCGGTAGTGGTGGTGTAAGAATATCCACTACCCCATATCATCCCGTGGGTATCGTAAGAAGCAACAGAGGGAAACAAATCATGAGACAGCCAATAACGACTAAAAATAAAAAATAAAAACTGCAGTTGCCAAGCCGCTTGCCAAGCGTGGCAACTATGACAAATATTCTCCCTTATGAGGCAATCTATGGGGGAGGCCTATGTTCTGCAGTGGACAGGCTGTAACGGACGGACGGATTTGGATTTCGGTTTGATTATTTCTTCCCGAGATTTGCTAAATGAAAATATTAATTTACATAAGAAAACTACCACTGATCATAAACACTACTCACATCAATTCTACTTCCAACTCGTCCTCTCACGAGTTGCAAAGCTATATCATCACAGCGACTGTCCTTCGGCATGTCAGTGTCTGCCTCCCATTTTCTGTCCGCTGAGTGAGCGTAGGATGCAGCTGGAGTAGCATGCGTGACTCTTGTTGTCGTGACTACTCCTGGTTAGAGATATTATATAAAACAGAAGAAATTTTTTGGAAAGTTTATAATAACAAATTGAAATTAAATATTTTGTACAACCGACTACAATATAAATAAAATGAGAACATCATCTATGTAACTGAAGTCAATTAAAATTAAATACACATTATTAAGGATAACTCTAAAACAAGTGGTCAGATCTTGATCAGATTTATATGGCGCCACATAAGAAGCAACAGCTTTCAAATAAAAAAAGAATCATCAAAACCAGTTCACGTAGAAAGAAGTTCTGAACACACATAAAAAGTAGTCGAATTCATGACCTCCTCCTTTTTTGAATTCGGTCGAAAAGTAATGGCAATACGGACTATGACGGTGAATAGGTGGTATACGTGGTAGAGCCACCCTGCGGCTCTACTATAGTTGAAGCACGAATGGGTTGGCTCAACCGGAGAAGGACCACGCTCTCACAGAATACCAGCGTAAAACTTCCATAGCATAATGCCATATGGAATCTTGCTATGGGGTAATGCGACTGACATTGAAACTATTTTTATTTTGCAAAAGAGAGCCATAAGAGCAATTTATAACCTAGGTACGAAGGAATCCCTTAGAGAAAAAACTAAAGAAATAAATATATTAACTTTCGCCTCTCAATATATTTACGAGAATTTAATGTATAAACAAAAACAGTTTTATTAAAAATATTGTTGTAAATTCTGTAAATACTAGGAACAACCACAAGTTAGTAATACCAGTTACTCGACTCCAAAGGCTAGACTATTGAAGTCTGCATCTCAATTGTAACTAGGAAGCTAGAAGATAACAACATGCCTACAGAATATGCAGTATTACTCAAACACTGCCTCACATCTGGCTATCTATTGTGGAAGGAATAGTTCTACAATCAAGTAGATGGTGTGGCGATGGGCTCACCTGTATATCCCTTAGTCTCCGACATATTAATGGAGGACTTTGAGGAGAAAGCCCTTCTTACTGCTCCTGTAAATCCAAGATTCTACAAGCGGTACGTAGACGATACTTTGTAGTGTTATACTACTTACGTATCATTTTACATTATTTTAAATTCATTTTTCCATTCTGTTTCGATTTTCTGCATTCACCTCAAAACTGGATATTTTACATCACCTTTATTTCCATAGGATCCTGTAACGATATTAAACCATAAGAACACAATAACAAATCATTTCTACTTCGTATTTTCACATTATCAGCACTTTTAAATTGGTGTCAATGGAGTCTACCTTTTTTCGATCTTTTAGCTATTTTTCCGTAACTCTACAATCTTGGACTTTGTGTGGGCAGTTGCGCTACCTTTTTTCCTATATCAATAATATCTCATTTTCCACTTAAATCTTACCGTTTTCTTATTATAAACCAAAAACAAAAATTTGACATATTTTGTCTTTCTTATTTATATCGTTTCCATGGTAATTATATTCAAATTTACTACCGATCTATTATTCCTATTTCGATAATTCCACATAAATCCTCTTTTCTCTTGACCATTTACAAAAAATTTGCGTATAATTTAAATAATTTTTCCGTTCTCTCTAGAAAGGTATAAAAGCCGAACAATCGGTGAAGAAAGGCAGTCTCGCTTCAGTTCGCGAATTGGAAGTATCTCCTAAAGGCCTTATCCCGGGGCCGCACTGCCCCGGGATCCTGCAAGCCTCCATTTACACGTGAAGTCTTCGGCGAAGCCTTCTTAAAACTCGGGCCGCGCCACTCCGGAATCCTACAAGCCTCCATCTACCTCGGAAGTCGCTTCGAGTCTACTACAAGCGCGGGGGCCACACTACTCCGGGCACTATTACTACTTACTCCAGGCGCCGAGTGCACCTACTGCCGGCGCTACCTTTGGGCGCTGCAACTGCTGGCTCTAAGCGTTGCGCGCCCCTTCTCCAGGCGCTACGTGCGCCGGCTCCGGACGCTGCGTGTACTGGCTCCAGGCGCTGCGCGCCGTCGCTGCTAAGAAAACCTACCTCTACAAGCGCAAACGGCGTGTGCTGGCTTCAGGCGCTGCGTGCCGTCGCTGCTAAGAAACCTACTTCTACAAACGCAACGTGTGTCGCTTCGACTTTTAGGCCCCACTACAACACTATATTCCCTTTTTCTCTTACCTTTATTTTTTTGTAATCTAATTGTACTCTCACTTCATCCATCATCATCCTCATTTCATTTTTTTTATAAAATTGTAAATACCTTTTAAAAATTTAAATATATTGTTTTCTGGCTCTACTTTTGTTGTTTTGTTGTACTTAGGTTAGGTTCTATTTCTATTTTTTTTTTAATTGTCGCTTCACGACATTTGGCGCCCAACGTAAAAGTCCTCTTTCTCTCTTAATTCTTCACCTTTACTGCGCCTTGTCCATTCCCTTTTGATTTAATTGCTCTCCCTTTCGTTCTTAACTCATTATTCATCATTCATTTATTCATCCTTTTCATACCTTCCAAATTCTAAAACAACACTTCATCTAGTGTTTCAACTTATCTGGATTATATTTAGACCTACATTTCACACAACACTTACATTCATCACTTTAATATTTTTATTCTAGAACAAAACTTCATCTAGTTTTTCAACTTATCTAGATTATATTTAGACCTACATTTAACACCTTACTTACATCCATCACTTTAATATTTTTATTCTAGATAACTTAAAGAGGTATAATTTTTAATTAAATTTTTATTTCTTAAACTTAACTTTACACATAATTATAACAATGAAAAGGGTTATTAAGTACGAATTCCTTAACAAGGCCGAACTCGAATACGAAGTGAAGATTAGATATGAGGAACCAGCTAATACTGTTTTACTTCTAAAAAAACAGGTTTTGCGTTTAGTTGCGAATTCTCACCCTGAAGATATTCTGACTTCTCCAATTCCGATTGAGGATGACTTGTCTCAAATTGATTCTACTTTGACCTACTTGGACTGTAAAATTAAAAAATTTTTACAAGGCGAAACCAAATACTTGCGACTAATAGAAACTTTTATTAATCATATCTTTTACAGATTGGAACGAATAGATACTGACTTATATCCAGACTTTAAAGCTATTTTCGATACTTTGAAGATGAAATATGACGATATTACTAAACAATTTGAATCCTTGACTCCAGCTCCAACTGAAAATGACCCTCCTGTTGACCCGACTGTCACGGTTGACCCGACTGTCACGGAACTCCCTCTTGTTTCTCAAAATTCTATTCAGGTCCATACCCCGTATCCTCCACCACCACCTCAATCTTTTTCTCCAACCAACGTCTTCAAAGATCTGAAAAGACACACCTTCAATGGTAAAAGCTGTCCAAGATCCTTTCTTCAAAAACTGGAAGAATACTGTATAGCACGTGGCTTGTCCAAAGACTTGTTGATTTCACAAGCGTTTGAAATTTTCACTGACAATGCTCTTCATTGGTTCAGATTTAAATATAATCAGAATCCAAACTTAACGTGGAACGAACTTTCTTCGTTATTAATCAAAGACTTTGGTGGTTTTGATTATGATCACAAACTTTTAGAAGCGATTAGGAATCGAACTCAAGGTCGAGATGAACCTATTGTCATCTATATTTCCATCATGTCTGGAATGTTTTCTCGTCTTTCGAAGAAACTTTCTGAAACAGAACAATTGGAGATTATTTTAAGGAATATTCGCCCATGTTATTCAGTCTTCGTAGCTCTAAAAGACATTGACTCTATCGACTCTCTACTGGCTACATGCCAAAACTATGAAAAATTCCTAGACAGAGACAAACAATTTAAAGAACCAAATGTACAACAAAGTCCTCTTATTTCTGAATTCAACTACAAACATTCCACTTCAAGTTCAGTTGACTCTCCAAATTCTTCTAATAACTCACGACCCTCTCCTCCCCTCATGAATAAATTCACTCCATCCTACAAATACCCTTCTAGACAAGTTAATAGTCTCTCTCAAACTAAAGCTCCTCAACAAACCTCCTTTTGTGTTCGCTGTCGTAAACAAGGACATTCTTTGAACACTTGTACTCAACCACGATTCGTGATTTGTTTCAAATGTGGTCTTAAGGGTTTTAAAACTGCAGATTGCCCTACTTGTTCTCCCAAACCTAATACTAGTTCAAAAAACTAACTACTGACTTGAAAAGTAACTTAAACTTTGATAACGACGATTGGACTAATTGGATTAAAACAATTCAAAACTTCTTTTCTTGTTACAGAATCTCTTCTACACTCTACTCCAAGGAACAAGATCTTAATCGTCCATTCGTTAATGTCAAAATTTATAACTTAACTTTATCTGGTTTACTAGATTCTGGCAGTTCAGTAACTATTCTGGGTAATAATTCTCATTTGGAAATTCTTAAACTGGGCTGCAAACTTTTCAAGTCAGATCTTATTACTGTCTCTACTGCTAATAATCAAAAAGTTAATTCCTTGGGTTATTTTGACTTACCTATTCATTTCAATAATCAAACTCATTTAATTAAAGCTTACGTTTTCCCTGAAATTTTTCCTTCGCTAATATTAGGTATTGACTTTTGGAGAAAATTTAATCTTTTACCTAATGTTTTATCTTCTCTTAACTTTACAGAATCTAAATGTTCTGCTATCGAAACTAAAGATACTAAAGTTTTACCTTATGAGCATTTAACTCCTAATCAAAAGAACATCGCTAATGACATCATCCAACGTTTCAAGACAATTTCTTTTGAAGAAAAAGGTGTCCTGGGATGCACACACTTAATCACCCACAAGATTGACACTGGTGATTCTCTTCCAATCAAACAAAGATGTTACAGACTGTCTCCTGAAAAACAAAAGGCGTTAATTAATGAAGTTGACAAGATGCTGCGATGGAACGTCATTGAACAATGCGAAAGTCCTTGGTTATCTCCAGTTCTCATCACTCCGAAGAAGAATGGTGAATGGCGTTTCTGCGTAGACAGCAGGAAGCTTAACTCAGTTACACGTCGTGATGCTTATAGTCTGCCACTAATAAGCGAAATTTTGGACAACTTGAGGAATGCCAAATACTTATCAAGCATCGACATTGCGAAAGCATTTTGGGAGATTCCCTTGAATCCTGCTGATAAGGATAAAACTGCATTTTATGTACCTGGAAGAGGTATGTTTAGATTCAAGGTAATGCCTTTTGGTCTTTCTAACTCACCTGCAACTCTACAAAGATTAATGGATATGCTTTTTACCCCTGAATTTGAGAACAAGGTATTTTGCTATCTGGACGACATCGTTATCATTAGCGAGACTTTTGATGAACACATATCACTCCTCATGAAAGTCCATGAAAAACTTTCATATGCTAATCTGACTATTAACTTTGAGAAGAGTCAATTCTTCAGGAAAGAACTGAAATACCTTGGTTTTCTAGTGGACGAGTACGGTCTACGTGCTGATCCAGATAAAATAAAAGCTATATTAGAATATCCTGTACCTACTTGTAGAAAAGAAGTGCGAAGATTCATAGGCACCTGCAGCTGGTTCAGAAGATTCATTCCAAACTTTAGCACTATTGCCTCTCCACTCAATCAACTAACCAAATGTAGTGTTATACTACTTACGTATCATTTTACATTATTTTAAATTCATTTTTCCATTCTGTTTCGATTTTCTGCATTCACCTCAAAACTGGATATTTTACATCACCTTTATTTCCATAGGATCCTGTAACGATTTTAAACCATAAGAACACAATAACAAATCATTTCTACTTCGTATTTTCACATTATCAGCACTTTTAAATTGGTGTCAATGGAGTCTACCTTTTTTCGATCTTTTAGCTAGTTTTCCGTAACTCTACAATCTTGGACTTTGTGTGGGCAGTTGCGCTACCTTTTTTCCTATATCAATAATATCTCATTTTCCACTTAAATTTTACCGTTTTCTTATTATAAACCAAAAACAAAAATTTGACATATTTTGTCTTTCTTATTTATATCGTTTCCATGGTAATTATATTCAAATTTACTACCGATCTATTATTCCTATTTCGATAATTCCACATAAATCCTCTTTTCTCTTGACCATTTACAAAAAATTTGCGTATAATTTAAATAATTTTTCCGTTCTCTCTAGAAAGGTATAAAAGCCGAACAATCGGTGAAGAAAGGCAGTCTCGCTTCAGTTCGCGAATTGGAAGTATCTCCTAAAGGCCTTATCCCGGGGCCGCACTGCCCCGGGATCCTGCAAGCCTCCATTTACACGTGAAGTCTTCGGCGAAGCCTTCTTAAAACTCGGGCCGCGCCACTCCGGAATCCTACAAGCCTCCATCTACCTCGGAAGTCGCTTCGAGTCTACTACAAGCGCGGGGGCCACACTACTCCGGGCACTATTACTACTTACTCCAGGCGCCGAGTGCACCTACTGCCGGCGCTACCTTTGGGCGCTGCAACTGCTGGCTCTAAGCGTTGCGCGCCCCTTCTCCAGGCGCTACGTGCGCCGGCTCCGGACGCTGCGTGTACTGGCTCCAGGCGCTGCGCGCCGTCGCTGCTAAGAAAACCTACCTCTACAAGCGCAAACGGCGTGTGCTGGCTTCAGGCGCTGCGTGCCGTCGCTGCTAAGAAACCTACTTCTACAAACGCAACGTGTGTCGCTTCGACTTTTAGGCCCCACTACAACACTATATTCCCTTTTTCTCTTACCTTTATTTTTTTGTAATCTAATTGTACTCTCACTTCATCCATCATCATCCTCATTTCATTTTTTTTATAAAATTGTAAATACCTTTTAAAAATTTAAATATATTGTTTTCTGGCTCTACTTTTGTTGTTTTGTTGTACTTAGGTTAGGTTCTATTTCTATATTTTTTTTAATTGTCGCTTCACGACAACTTTCACAATTTTACCGTCTGACAAAGTAACTGCATTTTTAGACCACCTTAATTCCATAAACTCTAAAAAATACAATTCACAATGGAGCTAAAGGCAAACAATTCTTTAGCCGTCCTAGATGTTTTAGTCATCCGAAATCCTGATAACACTGTTGCTCACACTGCGTATAAGAAAAAGACCCATACCAACCGCTATTTAAACGGTGAATCGCACCCTCATCATCAGTTAGCTACCGTGGGAAAATCTTTGTTTCAGAGAGCACGAGGGATCTGTGACAGAAAACATCTGGCCACCGAGCCTCAGCACGTCGAGCAAGTATTGCAAGACCACAAGCTTTGGGTCCCGCGCCTACGTCACAGTGACCGCGTGAAGCCGGCCACAGTAGAGAGTGTGCCTGCTGTACTACCCTATGTCAGAGGAGTCACAGACAATGTTGGTTACATCTTGAAGCGAGCTTCAATTAAAACATACTTCAAGCCGCTGAAGAAGATTAGTCAATTTTTACCATCAGTCAAATGTCATCATCATCCCTCTACAAGATGCAGGAGTGTACAAGCTGGATTGTGAATGTGGTCTCTCTTACATAGGACAAACAAAAATATCTATAAAAACCCGTGTGAAAGAACATATAGCTGACTTGAAGCACCGACGTACCAGGAAGTCTGCAGTGTGTGAACATTTTTTTTTTTTATAGGAGAGGGGGCAAACGAGCATGCGGCTCACCTGATGGTAAGTGACTACCGCCGCCCATGAACAACCGCAACACCAGGGGAATTGCAGATGCGTTGCCGGCCTTTTAAAAAGGAGTAGACTCTTTTCTTGAAGGTCCCTAAGTCGTATCGGTCCGGAAAAATCGCTGGTGGTAAACTATTCCACAAGGAAGTTGTGCGAGGAAGAAAACATCTTCTAAATCGCACAGTGGTGGACCGCCAATTATCCAGATGGTGTGGATGGTATCGGGAGTTCTGCCGCGATGTGCGTTCATGAAATTTGGCGGCTGGGATTAATCCGAACAATTCCTCAGAGCACTCCCCATGGTAAATGCGAAAGAAAATGCTAAGAGATGCAACATCTCTTCGCAGTGCCAATGAGTCGAGCCGATCGGAAAGAACTCGGTCGTCGACGATTCGAGCCGCTCTGCGCTGGATGCGGTCAAGTGGAAGAAGCTGGCACTGGGGAGCCCCAGCCCAGAGATGGGAACAGTATTCCATGTAAGGCCGAACCTGCGCCTTGTAAAGTTGCAGGCGTTGAGCCGGCATGAAATACTGTCCCGCTCTACTGAGCACGCCAAGCTTTTTAGAGGCCAATTTGGCCTTCTCTTCCAAGTGACCACGAAACTGCACGCTACTCGATATGTTGACGCCGAGGATTCCGATACTGGCTGAGGCAACAAGGAGAGTACCTTAAAACTGAGGAGATACGACAAAGGGGTTCTTTTTAGCGGTAAACGCGCAAACTTGTGTCTTCTGAGGATTAAACTGGACTAGATTTAGTCGCCCCCAATCCGAGACTTTGTCCAGCAAAGACTCGACTTCAGACACAAGTTTGTTCCGGTACTCAGTGACGTTTTCCCGAGAAATATTGGCACGGCCGGTGTATAGAGCATCACCAGTGCTGTCATCCGCATAGCAATGAATGCTACCGGCTTGCAACATATCATTCATATGCAGAAGAAACAGCGTTGGTGATAACACGCAGCCTTGTGGAACACCAGCGTTAATAGGCTTGTAGTCGGAGCATGCACCGTCTACAACGACCTTGATGCTCCGATCTGCAAGAAAGCTGGTGATCCAATTGCATAATTTCTCGGGGAGCCCATAGGAAGGGAGCTTCGAAAGAAGCGCTTTGTGCCAAACCCGATCGAAGGCCTTCGCAATGTCCAGACTAACGGCCAACGCCTCCCCCTTGGACTCTACTGACTCCGCCCATCTATGGGTCAGGTAGACCAGAAGATCACCAGCTGATCGACCCCGACGAAAACCGTATTGGCGGTCACTAATCAGCTGGTGATCCTCAAGGTACCGGATGAGCTGGCAGTTAATAATGGATTCCATTATTTTGGAGAACAAGGGGGTGATGGCGATAGGCCTGTAGTTGGACGGGTCTGAGCGGTCGCCTTTTTTAGGGATCGGGTGGACAAAAGCTGCCTTCCATGATTTCGGGACTACGCCTAGGGAGTAGGAGTACCGGAAAAGACGCGTTAGAACCGGTGCCAACTCCGGAGCACACGTCCTCAGCACAAATGGGGGGATTTCGTCAGGCCCACTCGACTTGTGGATGTCAAGGGAGAGGAGTGCTCTGCGAACCGAGCGCTGTGAGAACCGCACATCCGGCATGGAGCATTCACACCGCGGGATGGTCGGCGGTGTGTTCCCCCCGTCATCAACAGTCGAGTTGGACGCAAAAAGGGAGCCTAAAAGGTCGGCCTTCTCTTTTGCGTCGTGGGCCAGTGAGTCGTCCTCCCTGTGCAGAGATGGTAGTGATGGCTTACAGAAATTCCCTTGGACAGCCTTGGCGAGAGACCAGAATGCACGGGTTCCCGAAGGAAGGCGAACTAGTTTCTCGCCAATTCTGCTTATGTGCTCTGACTTTGCCTTGGCAATAACTCTTTTGAAGGACCTGGAGGCGAAGTTATACTTTTTTTTGAGTGTGCTGGTGTTTACATCCCGAGTCACCGAAGCCGCAGCCCAGGCTTGATAACACTCCTGCTTACTGCGTAATGCAGTCTTACAGGAGCGACCAAACCAAGGCTGAGATCTGCCTCCGATGGGTACCACAGATGATGGAATAAATAGTTCCATTCCCTGTAGCACCACATCAGTGACAGAGTCAGCAACAGCGCTGGGATCATCCGGCGAGAAGCAAACCCGCCCCCATGGGTAGGAAGCAAAGAAAGACCGCATTCCGTCCCAATCCGCCGACCTGTAATGCCAAACACGGCGGCAACCTGCAGAACGCAACCGCGAGGGGAGCGTGAGTGGCACCACACTCCGGATCAGACAATGGTCCGAAGAGCCAAGAGGGGCATCGACGGAAACCTGATATCCGTCCGGATGAGAGGTCAGCAGAAGGTCCAACAGGGAAGGTGTATGATCCTCAACATCTGGAATCCGCGTAGGCGATGTAACCAGTTGTGTCAGACCATATGTCAAGGCAAAGTCATAAACAGATCTCCCCGCATGATCGGTTAAACGTGAACCGAGCCATTTGGCGTGGTGGGCGTTAAAATCGCCAAGGATCACGATCTCTGCGGATGGGACCTGTTGTAGCAAGGAATCTGCAGCCATTTGGACGTGGTCGATGAGTCGGTCTGTTTCGGCATTACCGCTATGGGACCTATAGAGGCACGCGTAGACGCGCGGATGGTCGTCGCTGTCCACGCGTAGCCAAAGGATGGACAGGTCCGAACCTTCAAGACTGCCGAGGCGTCGAGAACAGATGTCCTCTCTGACATACACGCAAACTCCAGCCCGAGGCACAAAGGAGTGCTCCAATTTGTACCCCGGGTAGGAGAGATACGAAGTATCAGCCGGAGAGGACACCTGCGTCTCGGTCAGAAAGAGCAAGGCCGGCTTCGCCGTCTCAAGATGGTAGTGGACGGCGTTTAGGTTCGAGTGAAGTCCCCTGATGTTGCAGAAATTCACGGATAGCGTGGCAGGGGTCGCCTTGGTCTTGTTGCTCAGTTTGCCCCGAGCAGTTTTTGTGCTGAGCGGAATTTTGCCCCCCCCCCCCCCCCCCAGAATACGCGGGGCAGCCTGAGCACCCACGCTCAGGAGTGGAATAGCATGGTCGTGGATGCTCAGCGAGGGATTCTCCAGGGGTACTGGTACCCTCCTGGGGTAGTTTATGACGTAATTCCGCTACCATGTTGATGGGGGGGGGGGGAATTGGGCCTCCGGTCACCTGCACTCACCAGACGAAACGCGGAAACAGAGCTTCCACTTCACGCCGGTATTCTGTGAGGTCGTGGTACCAACCCGGCTCGAGCCGGCCCATACGTGCAACAGCAAAAGCTGCTGCAAGGCTCTACCACCGTTAAAACTTATGAATATAGTTTAATTATAGACTGAAATCAAACTCTGATCCTACGTCTCACTTTAAAAAAATATGGGTATAAACCTTTTAGAAATAAATAAGGATAGAAAGAACGTAATTTTAGACATATAGGTATAATACTATATTACTGCATAACAATCATAAATTATATATTAACATGTTCAAGATCGTCCCCGCCAATACATTAGATTTGATAGACCACAAATCCTCGCAAAAGAACATTGATTCCTACCAAGGATGATTCGCAAGGCTATTGAAATTTAAAAAAAACATCCTAATTTCAATAGAGAAGATGGATGGGTGTTGCCATCTGCTTGGGATCCTATAATTAATAAAATTAAATCCAAACCCAAACATACCACTGCAAGCCTTTAAGATACTGTAAGCTCATTCTGCGTAGATCGGGCTAAAAGTTAATATTCAAAAACTGAAGGTAGCCGGGCTAATTATGACATCGGGACGTCAAACACCTCAGTCCCGTGACCATGGGTGCTGTAAAGCACCCGAAATGTCGGGAATTAAAAAGTTAAATTAAACGCGATAAATTCCGTAAAATTAGTTTTATTTAATATCAAAGACGAGTTATATTACGAATTTTTCGATTAAAAAAAATTCATCACGTTTTTAGAATAAAATGTAGCCTAAATCACTCCTGGCTTTGCTCACTATCTGTAAGTCAAGTTTCATAACAATCGGTTCTGCCATTACGAAGACAAGCGTTCGCTGTAAATTTCACAGTACGCGAGCAACCCGGGTTCGATCCCTGCCAGCACCAATGAAATTGTTAATTGCAATTTTAAGTGCTGATTTACCACATGCTCGGCGGTGAAGAAAAACATCGTGAGGAAACCTGCATGTTTGAGAAATAAGAAAAATAATATTTCGAAGACGTGAAGTTCGTGAACACGCATTGGGGCAGCGCGGCGGACATTTCCTTGCCCTAAAACCCTCTCAGAAATGAGAGGAGCCCTGAGCCCAGCAGTGGAACGTATATATGCTGTCATTATATTACGAAGAATAGTTCGAACAGGCATATAAAATAGAATAGAATATTTTTTTATTCAATATTGATTATTACATAATACTTATTGACAGTCATTTTTTATTTACCACTGGTTCGGTAAATACCTCTGTCCTGGGAAGAACCAGCAACAAACCCAGCGGGACTTCTTTTCAAACATATTTCACTTAACAATAATTTCGTTTTAGGTATACAATTTTTAAACGATTTTTTATAGAACCAGCATGGTGGCGATCACCTTATTCCCAGGGGTTATTTTCATTCATGTATTCCTTGATATTATAATAACCCTTTTTGTACAGTTTTTCTGTAAAAAACATTTAAACTTGTTTATTGACAAACTTTGAATATGTTCTGGGATTTTGTTGCAAATGCGTATACATTGCCCCATAATTACTGATTCTGTGGAGTCTAGTAACTGGCATTACATATTATACAAGCTTATGTTTGTTCCTAATGTTTACAGACAGACAGGGGTGTCACTTCCACTATGGAAGGTATGGAGCACTCCATACCTCAAGTTTTTCAAGGTATGGAATTCCATAGCTGAAATTAGGAAATAAATCGCATATTACTACAAACCCCATATAAATAAATCGCAAGCCCTTAAACCTCAATACCCCACATCTTATAGTTCAATAAATAAGTTGAGTATATACACTGCAAACTCTTAAACCTTAATACCCCACGAGTAATGCGAACAAATTTGAAAATCGCGCCACCATTTTCCATACCTCAGATTTTTACAAAGTGACACGCCTGCAGACAGATAAACAATTAAATTTAATAGACAAATATTTAATGGCATATAAATAACTTCCTCGGCTCTATAAAATGAAGTTCTTTTTATATTTAATTTTAGTTATGAGTATATATATATTATACGGAAACATGTTAAAAGCGAATAACTGAGCGAAACGAATAAATGACTTATTAAGGCACTTTTAATTAATTAATAGTTACTTAATTTTATAACCATATTTAAAGACAACGCATTAGAAATTGCGAAGGGTGATTTTGATTGTGTAATATTTAGCCCAAGTACTTATTTTCGGTAATACGGTAACACTGTAACAAACATTTCAAAATTTGTTCCGTAATAACACCGCATAATTTCACGGTTAATGGCCACTTGTATGTTATATTTACATATTTACTTTTGTAAGTTTAGTCAATTCGTAACGGATAAGCTGTCTTAAAAATTTGAATATTGATCACTGATCATTTTGGCGAAATAATTTGCACTTATTCATTTCATTCTCCTCTTCTTTTTAGTCATTTATGTCAAATTGAGCAAAACGGATGATCAACTAGGTGTCTGTCTCACACATATGTTGTTTCCCTGAATGTGTTTTACGTAGAACGTTATAATTATAAATTGAATTGAATTGTGTGAAATAGAAATTAATTAAAATACGCTGACGCGCATCCACTTCTCCGCGTCAACTGAGGCGCGCCGCGTTGAATCGTATCGCACCGGCGAAGAAATTCGCCTGTCAAGCAATTTTTTTTCTTTCGCGCGGTCGATTCAATTCGGCGCGCCGCGGCTCGTCGCTAATGGACTCAGTTTCATAGTAAATATATAGGAGGAGTTTCTGCCATTCGATACGAATCGGCTCGACGAGCCTAGTGGACGCTTAGTCTTAGTGAGGATTTCATAATTACTTTCAAATCCCATTAATAAAAAAAACATACCAGTAGCTTTCCCCGCTTTTTGCGCCCAATCGATGAGCCCGGATACGGAATGAACGCCTTCCTTCTGACCGGAGCAATCGCCGCGTTTCACGGCAGCGCTGAGCCCCAATGTACCAGTGTTGGCTTTAACTCCTGTCAAATACGCCGTCCCACTGCACGCTGAGTCTGCCACATTGCTATCCACGCAGTAAGTCTGAAACGGGAAATCTTGCGCACCTTATCACACATCAGGCTTGAATTCCCCCTACGCTGACGTCTGTCGCGCATACTAATGTACATTGCGTTCTATATAGACCCACACTACGACGCTGACGACAGCGGCGCATAGTTTGCTATGCGCAGCGTACCGCGAGGATCGGTCTCGCTCGTCAGCGCCGCGTACGTCCGTAGACGGACGAGCGTGGAATAGTGCGAGCGCCCTCACTCTATTACCGACGATCCACGCGTGCACGTACAGTTGCAATGAATATCGATACAGAACGTCTTATTTACTTAATGATTTGTAAAAAGATGTGAGAGCAAAATACTGGGTTGAAGTTTTCAATTCTTTATTTCTGGATTAAAATAATGAGGACGATAGTACAAAAAAGGAGATCGGTAAGTAAAAGACAATGTTAATAATCATAATTATTAACATTGTATTTTACTGCCTTATCTCCTTTCCGAAATCAACTTAGCAGACGACTGTACACTATAGAGGCTCAGTATCGCAGTATGGCGTACGCGACAAACGACAAAATGTAAAATAAATACTGTGTTCCAGTGAGAAAGGTAAAAAGAACAAGTACAATGACAGGCTGTGAGGAATTCCATATTAGAACTCCAAGAGAGTTACTTGCGATTTCAATTATACTGACAGAAATCGCATTCGTATGCCTCAAGTACTATAAAAAAGGAGAGCGACTAGCCCAGATATGCATGAATAACTGAAATTATTTTATTTATATAGGTTTTCATTGTAATCACCTTAAGTCTGCAACATCATGATCAATATCATCGTTACAGCTCTTCACAAGTCAACAGAGAACAGAGGCCTCCCCCAAAGGAATGCCACCTGTATCCGTCGACTTCCTGCATCTCTTACCAGATCGTTATTCTATCTATTGGAGAGTCGTCCTACACTTCTCTCTCAAGCTACGAAAACAAAAGTAAAAAGACCCTTTCTTCCGCAACTATTGTCGGGTCTTCGAGTCATGTGGCCGGCCTATTAACACTACAGCTCACTGATAACTGGTTCTACTACGGATTTCTCATTTCAAAGTCTATTACTCAGAGAAACTCCGAGCATGACCTTTCTCTATAGTTCGAAGTCACCATTCTTAAAATCATAAAAGTTTATTGTCCATTTGCCCTGCCCATTGTCAATTCAGCTTATTGATCCGTTGGGACATGGCGGTTACTCTTGTTCTACTACGAATATCATCATTTCTAAGTCTATCACGCAGATACCCATTGCTCAGTCTTATATCACTATGTCATCACTGGCTGTACAATCTTGTTTTCGAGTTTAAAGTTATACGTGACGATTACTTGGGACTGCATATTTCTTTCTAAATTTCAATAACTAATTTGATGTGAAGTTTTGGACTAACCTTTGCTAATCCTGTATAAGGGAATGCTTCAAAACTCAATTTTATTTCTTCTCCCGTATGGCCATACTTTTGTCCAAGGTATACTCTGGTTGCCGCAAGTGTAGTGATGCTCATACCATCTCCCAGGAAGAGAATAATATTTTTGGCGACATTCTTGTTCAGAGAACTGGATACCTGGAAAAAATAAATCACCATAATTTGTTTGATTGTATTACGGAATAAAATAGAAAAGTTTCCAGTTTCCGCGTACAATATATAAGGAATTCTTCAGTGGTTTGGTCGTGCAGAAAGACTGAATGAGGATAAAGTGACAAAGCGAACTTTTATTGCAAAGTACTCACTTTCGGATCAAATTCGCGGTATATTAAAGATGGCCCAAATCAAGAGTTCCCTTAACCAACTAGCATGTATATGGATGGAAGCACACGAGAAAGTTGTGTCACCTTTGAGTTTAAGATGCAATGCCTCAATACTGCTAGTCTGGCGCAAGCCATGCTCGTGACGTGTCTCGAGGTCATCGGTGACGCGAACCCATAAGTTTATCGACTATCAAAAATTGCTCAACGCGGCAAAATAAGTTTTCACTTCTAAAATATGTTGTTGTAACAAAAACATCACTCCAGCCGCTCAATTTCACCATCGCACATCGCGACAAAACTCGCGATACCATCCATACCATCTGGATGATTGGCGGTCCACCACTGTGCGATTTAGAAGAAGTATTCTCCCTCGCAAAACTTCCTTGTGGAATCGAATACCACCAGCGATTTTTCCGAACCGATACGACTTAGAGCCCTTTAAGAAAAGAGCCTATTCCTTTTAAAAGGCCGGCAACGCATCTGCAATTCCCCCGGTGTTGCAGTTGTTCATGGGCGGTGTTAGTCACTTACAATCAGGTGAGCCGCATGTTCGTTTGCCCCCTCTCCTATAAAAAAACTTACCTTATTTTTTAATACCCACTGCGCTTGAATCTTCCAATGCTCTTTGTTCTGCTCGTCAAAGTAAGATTTGGGCGTATTCTCTGAAATAAAAGTTTCGGTAAATATTTTATGTTAAGCACTATTACTAAAGTACTAAATTACTACTAGTTTTTGGTGCCGCTAATCCAGTTACCTTAAATTTCAACTTTACTGAAATTCCTAAAAAAGCATTAATAAGATTTCACCAAAATACATACACATACCTCGCGCCCTGATAATCACCCCCCCCCCCCCCGGGACCCTATATTACTTACCTTTTATGTCAATCGACAAAATAATGTTTCCGTAACCCGGACGTAATATATAGGTAATTTTTTAAGAGTATAGTTATGTATACTTTATATTTTTATTCATTTCACTACTGTTTCGTTGGTCTGACGGTCGAAAACGCGGTTACTAAAATCGGTTTTGGATTTTTCTATCAAGAAATTCTCGGTAATAGCCTGGAGTCAGAAAGTTGGCGGTATCTCATCCTTGTGCCTCGAAAACACGTAAACCGTTGGTCATGTGCCTGATCTTTTTCCGGTTGAGTCGAATTTCCGTCCCATCGAACTATTAGACTGAGGAAATATAGAGTACAGCTTTACTTTCACACACAGTCGTAAAGTATAATCTTGTCCAGTCCAGTCTCTGTTGAAACTGGTCACTGTGACCAAATTTGGTCTGGAGGATATTATAATTTTCTTCTTCTCAAACAGCGCGTAGAACTCCAACTGCTGGACATGGATCACTTCGTTATGCTTTAATCTTTTTTATATGTAGGACCTCAAGATTAAAAATGAGCTCTACTTTGTTTGAATGCTCGAATCAAAGTAACAAAGGGTACAGTTACGGCCTATATAAGTCCCACGGCTAGACACAGGCCTCCTCTGAGAGGATAACGTTTGCAGATTTCATAAGCCCTAGAATTATTTTAATCCGCAGAGCACGTGGAAAATAAGTATGTAAAACTACAATTAACTATTTTATTGCTGCCCGCAGGTATCGAAACCAGATTATATACTTACTGTGGAATTAACGGCATGCCCCTGAGCTAGATGCTACGGCTCGAATTGACTAAATGTTTTAAATAAATAAAAACGTCACACTATAACTTTCTTCTATATCGTGGAGGCTGTTCACATAAATTGTACAAGGACAAACATCCAGACCCGAAGCAATAATTTATTTTTATTTTTAAAATAAAAATACTTGTTCCATACGCTACCAAGCTATTTCTAATTTGTTGTGTTGTTAATTTGTGTAACATACATGATTGTAAGCTGTTATTTAAAAAAAAGTCCCGATGGGTTCCTTGCTGGTTCTTCCCAGGACAGAGGTTTTTTCCGAACCAGTGGTAATCAAACAAAAGAGTGACTTTCAATAAGTATTATTTATAATCTATATTGAATAAAAAAGTTTCTGTTTCTGTTACGGGATTCGAACCGCGACCCTCGGCACAGCAATTGATTGCTAATCCACTGTGCCACGGGGCCATCTAATTTTATTACATCCTTGGCTTGATTAAATAAAATTAACATACACATTGAAAAGCAACGAAGTCTAACAACACGCAAACCACGCAGGGTCCTCGTTTAAAAACAATAAGATTCAACGAACATCTTAATTACGGATTTTTTTACGTGGTAGAGCCATGCTGCAGCTATATTAATAGTATAGTTGTAGCACGAATGGGTCGGCTCGACTGAGGAAAGAACACGCTCTCAAAGAATACCAGCGTAAAATGGCAGCTTGATGCTGCTGTGTTTCGTATGGTAAATGTAGAGAACCGGAGACCCATTTTACTGGATAATTCCGTCTTAGTCCTCACGGCTGACAACGCATCTGCATTTTAATTCTCAAACGAAGATAAATGTAGCTGTCTATGGGCCACAGAAACCACTTACCATCAGGTGGACTGTGTGCTCGTTTGTCACCCTTAATCTATAACATAAAATTTAAGATAACAACAACTTTATAATACTTAGTGGGTTTTTGTTCAGTTATATGATCCCAAGAAAGTTACCGTTACTGGCAGAACTAGTAATCGCCAATAAATTTAGACGTTTTTGAACTTTCGTGACGGTATTGAGCGAATTTACGTTACCATCAGGTGGAATGTTTGCTCGTTGGTCACCCTTATTCTATAAAAAAAAAATCATGGCATTAATACGTGTTTATGCAAAGTTCTTACATTTCCTTTTAACGTTTAAATGATAATGAGTACAGTGCATTAAAAGTCTACTGCTGAACTTAAGCCTCCCAAATAGACCACTTGGGGGATATATGCCATAACGTATTAGGCGTTTTATTTATTGTTCTGTTCTCGGGTAAATTCTACCTGCTGTCTCATGGCTCAGTTTCTCCCTATTACCTCTTACGACACCCATGGGATGATATTGGGTAGTGGATATTCTTATACCACCTCTACACGGTATATTTATATAACAATACGTTGTACCATTTTTACGTGTATTAAGTATATGCACCCTCTGAATTAATTCCGTCCTCCATGGTGGGACTACTCCGAAAGCGTGGAGCAGAAGTGCGGTGGTCTTGGTTTTCAAGCAAGGGGACAATGCTCTCTTGAAGAACTACAGACATATTTCTCTTCTGAGCCGCGTCTACGTGCTGATTTCGAGAGTCATAACAAATCGTCTTGCACGCGACTGGGCGACTTCCAGCCTCCCGAACAAGCTGGTTTCCGAAGAGGCTTTGTATCATAGACCACATATACACCTTCGCCAAATTGAACAAAAGACGGAAGGGTACAATCTGTCACTTTGCCTTGCGTATGTGGACTATGAGAAAGCCTTTGAATCCGTCGAAATTTGGCCGGTGCTACAGTCCCGTCAGCAGTGCCAAGTTGACTGTCGGTATATCAAAGTGCTTAAGTGTTTGTACAATAGGGCTATGATGGCTATCCGAGTACAGAACCAGAGTATGAGTCCTATCCAACTACAGAGAGGTGTAAGACAAGGTGAGATTATATCCCCGAAACTCTTCACCGCAGCATTGGAAGACGTTTTCAAGCTACTGGACTTGAAAGGATACGGTATGAACATCAATGGCAAGTACATCACTCACCTTCGATTTGCCGACAAAATAGTTCTTATGGCAGAATCGCTGGAGGACTTAAGCACTATGCTCAATGACCTCAATAGTGTCTCCCAATGGATAGATCTTAAAATGAAGATGGACAAAACAAAGATCATGTTTAATGTTCATGTCACACCTATGCCGGTGGAGCACTAAGCTCGAAGTTGTTGACGGGTATGTTTACCTGGGACAAATAGTGCGACTAGGTAAGCCCAACTTCGACCCAGAGAGGTCAATCGGCGGATTCAACTCGGCTGGGCAGCGTTCAGGAAATTACGACGCATCTTCTCGTCAGGTATACCTCAAAATCTGAAAACGAGATTGTACAACCAGTGCATGTTGCCAGTGATGACTTATGGATCTGAGATGTGGTCCTTCACTGTTGGCCGTATGAGGACGCTCAAGGTCGCTTAGTGAGCTATGAAGCGGGCTTTGCTCGGGGTTTCTCTGCGTGATAAACTTAGAAATGAGGATATCCGTAGTAGAACCAGAGTAACCGACATAGCCCAACGGATTAGTAAGATGAAGTGGCAATGGGCCGGCCATATAGCTCGAAGAACTGACAACCGATGGGCAAAAAAGGTTCTCGAGTGGTAGCCTCGTGCCGGTAGTTGAAGTGTAGGGCGACCCCCCCACTAGATGGAGTGACGACCTGGTAAGACATGAAGGAAGTCAATAGATGCAGGTGGCCCAGGACCGTGCTCTATGGTATTCCTTGGGGGAGACCTATGTTCAGCAGTTGACTTGTGAAGGGCTGTAATGATGATGATGATGATAATCTTCTGATGTCTGCCTCGCTGGTAGTGGATGTTAGACCGCAACACCATTGAATACAACACCTTTATGAAATGCTTGCCAGGTCTTTATCATAGCAATTTTTTTTTCTAAATACACTAGGAACAACTCTAATGTGAACAAGCCTTTATTGTTCCCCAAGTTCCAAGTGCCATTGACACCATCCATGCACCCTAAGAAGGCCAAGGGCGAGCGAAACTCTCTGACTCTCAATATAACCTCACGTAATTTGTACGAAGTTTTGAAATCGATCTATTGTGGGCTTTGATAATAATATGATATCACCTTGTCCCATTGTTATTTGGGTATATAATTGGAATGATATTGTCGATGTTACCGTTAATAATTATCTTGCAAAATTAATGTACATTAAACATGAACACATAATAATAATAACTCACGCCTGTTACGCATAGGTGTAGGCTGATTCCACGGAAATCCATATGGCTATCTTGATACACTTCTCTCGCATCTTCTTCATCATATTCATATACCTACGCTTACATGTTTGTTGGTTAAGGGTACCTCTAACATTTTACTTTTAAATATTTGTTTGTATATAGTAAGGGTGACAAACAAGCACATAGTACCCTCATAACAAGTGTATGCTGTGACTTATAGACAACTATACCTTTCCCCCATCAAGAATAAAAATTTAGATGTGTTATCACTACTGAGGACTAAGATACCCCTTTCCAGTAAAATGGGTCTTCAGTTCTCTACAATCACCATACAAAACACAGAAGGAACTAATAAAGATCCCGATCGAGCTGACCCATTCATGCTATGACTATATAGCTGAAGCATGGCTCTACCACGTGTGAAATTTGGAATTTGGCTCATCTTGAAAAATCGCCAAGATCGCCAAGATCGCCATAATATGTCATAATCGACTTTTATGTAACCCATACAGAACGAAATAGGGTGATGGATTATTACACTGCCACCTCACGGGTACGCTTTCTTTCAAAACGCCGTATCATATTTTTAACACTGTATTTTTTGTGGCAAATAAATGTTACTTTACTTAATTTTACTCGTAGTTACTCAATTTCACAAAATATTTGTATGCCACCCTTGATTTGTTTAAATGAAAGAAGAGATATCAGTGACTTAATGGTTAAGATCGGAAAATCAGTAAAATATTTCTCAAAAACCATTGCAACTTCCTGATCTGATTCAGTTCATTTGTTGTTAAAACTGAACTGGTAATTTGAATTGCGAGAGTTGATCTTTCTAGTTTCGCTATTAATCATACTCCATATCATTTTAATTTTGATAGAATTTTGTTAGACAGTCTTTTAAATATTTTTTAATATTTTTTCACATATTCCCTAAATTCAACGCTTGTATTATATGACCTTTCATGGTAAAGATCATATAACCTTTTTCTGCTCTTATGAACTCCTACCGTCGCCTTCCGACTGCTTAAAGAGAATGTTTTAGAAGTAAAAGTATTATTAAATTCATTGCAAATAAACTTAAACAATGTTCCATACAAAAATTATATTTAGATCATTTTGGTATGAAAGTGATGGAAGTTTTTGCACTATGTTACTTCTAAGCTTCTCCAAGCGACGTGCATTTACTGGAAAAAACACAGCTTTCTCATCTACTTGCTTTTTGTGAATATAGGGTACCGAAACTAACTATCCGCAGTGATCAGAACTTAATTTTTGAATTATACATTTATGCAACGGCTTAACATTTCTAAAAATATTCTCTATACATGTTGCACAATACGCGTTGTATTGCTCAATCTAGCTCTAAAAATAAATTAATAAGACCATATGATTTAAACAATGATCTAAATTTAATATTGGTGGAGGAAGCTTCTAGGAGATTGATGTTAAAGTCTCCACATAGTACAACAGATTTATTCTGTTTATTAAGCTTAACAAAAACTTCCTCCATAATTTTTTCAAAAGTATTATATATAGAACATGGCGTCTGTAGACGTTCACAACAATGAGGTGCTCAAACAAAAAATTAACAATAACATTGATAATAATAAAAAAAAAATAACAATAACATTGATAATATAATTACAATAATCATACATTCAAATAAGAATGGGACAAGGTGATATCACATTATTATCAAGACTCATTCGATTATAAAACTTTGTACAAATTACGTGAGGTTGTGTCGAGAGTCGGAGAGTTTCACCCGCCCTTGGCCTTCTTAGGGTGTATAGATGGTGTCATTGGCACTTATGACTTTGGTAACAATAAAGGTTTGTTCACATTAGCGTTGCTTATAGTATGCTTAGAAAAAAATAGAAAGTGTTGCTATGATATATATGATATAATAATATACACTACCCCATATCGATTCACGAAAGTCGTAAAAGGTAACAGCTGGAAACTTAAACAGGAGATGACGATGATGACGGCTCCGTGGCGAAGTGGCTTAGCAATGAGTTGTTGCTCTGGGGGCCGCGGGTTCGAATCCCGCACGGAACAAGTATTTGTATGGCCTGCAAATAATTGTGCCGAGTCTGGATGTTTGCCCTCGTGCAATTTATGTTTGTAAACTGCCTCCACGACACAGGAGAAAATCCTAGTTTGGGGGTAACGTTTTTTAGAAAAGTAGAAAAAAAGAAAAGAATAACAATTTCCTCATTTTATAATATAACTATTATGACTTATATTTGTTCATCACACTACGCCATTAGAAGGGTAATGTTTTTAGAATGTATGATTATACGCCTAATAGCCGTTCCCCGCGACTTCATCCGCGTGGAGTTTATTACGATTGGATTTCATAGGTTTTAATTTTTTTACGCAGGACCTTAATTCTTTTTCTAAAATAAAGTTACTCCTTGTAACATCAGCGAGTGAAAGTCCCGTCAAAATCGGCCCAGCTATTTCGGAGATTAGACAGAACAAACAGAAAAAAAAATATTAAATTTCTTTTTGTTATAAGTACCGTCTATACTTTCATAATCATATGCATTTAGTAGAAAGCTGTTATTTTGATATTACAAACAGATACTGCAATTTAATTTATTTGTACAGATTTAGCCTAAACATTTTGAAGTATTTTAACATATTATGGGGTTTCGTTAATTTTGTCTCAGGTGTACAAGTGACTTTAGAGTTTGAGTATATATTTTTACACGTAAGTCGAGTTTTTTCTAATACCGCTTAACCATATGGCTTGTAAGCACGCGGTAAAAGCCTTAAAATTTCAATCACCTAACTGCGCCAAGAGCGTCTTCATCGAGTTTAGCAATTATTATTTTATGGAATTAGGATGTCAAACGAGCACTCAGTCTAACTAATTGTAAGTGGATGCTTTGGCCCATAGACACCTCCATCTATCCTCGATTTAGAATCGTGGATAGATGGATGCGTGGCTATCCCTGAATTTAAGATAGAATACTAGTAAAAAGGATTTCCGGTTTTTTACACTCAGTATACGAAATACAGCAGAATTATGCTGCTATATCACACATTATTCTTTTATCTTCGTTGAGCCTACCCAATAGTGCTGCAGCCACAATATAGCTGCATAGTGGCTCTGCTACCTGATAGTAATTGGCGGTCAACGAATACTTGCAACCAATTTCAAACAAATTATGCTACAAAAACCCCAAATTTATACGTGGTAGAGCCATGCTGCAGCTATATTGGTAGTATAGTTGTATCACAAATGGGTCGGCTCGACCGGGGAAGGACCACGCTCTCACACAAAACCAGCGTAAAATAGCAGCTTAACGCTGCTGTGTTTCGTATGGTGAGTGTAGAGAACCGGAGACTCTTTTTACTGAAAAAGAGGCATTTCTTATTAATCCTCACAGGTGACAACGCATCTGCATTTAGATTCTTAATTGAGGATAAATGTAGATGTTCTATGGACCACAACAACCGCTTACCATTAGGTGGTCTGTGTGTTCGTTTGTCACCGTATCCTATAAAAAAAAGCCACAAAAGAAACATAAAAAACATTAAGTCTCACTCGGGTTACACATAGGGATGGGCAGAGGCTACGAAATTCCATTTGACACGATCCTGACACACCTCTCGCGTTTCTTTCGTATCCATACCTACGTATATATGCTCGTTGTTTAAGGGTACTCTTAAATTTGGCTCATCGATATGTCGCCAAGATTGGCATATCCCATAGACACCTTTAAATACACCCATGCAAAATCCGATTATAATGTGGGTGTCTTCAAGGCAAGATTGAATAGGCTCTTGTTAAGTCAGTGCGTTTCACCATCGTAGGCTACATCACCACTTACCATCAGGTGAGATTGTAGTTAAGCGCTGGCTTAGTATAATAAAAAAAAAACGAAATAGGATAGTGGATTTTTACGTGGGATACCTATGCTACACCGCCACCTCACGGGTTACCACCTATGGTCTCTTTCAAGTCACACTATATGTTTTTAACATTGTACTTTTTATGTGATAATAAATTATTTTTACTTTTAAATAAAACTGGTTTTACGGATTTTATCGCGTACATTAACTTATTCTATATTCCCGACGTTTTGAGTTTTGCACGACAATAAGCTTCGGGTCTCGCGCCTACGTCACAGTGAACGAGTGAATCCGGCCACAGTCGAGCGAGTGCCTGCTGTACTGCCATATGTCAGAGGTGTCACTGACAAGATTGGCTACATCTTGAAGAGTGCTTCCATTAAAACATACTTCAGCCGAAGCCGCCGAAGAAGATTAGTCAGTTTTTACCATCAGTCAAGTGTAATGTTGCTCTCCAAGACGCAGGAGTGTACCAGCTTGATTTTCAATGTGGTCTCTCTTATATAGGACAAACTAAAAGATCAATAAAAACGCGCGTTATAGAACATATAGCTGATGTGAAGAATCGACGTTCCGGGAAGTCTGCAGTCTGTGAACACGTACAGGATCGCCCCTGTCACTACTTTAGATTTGATAGACCACAAATCGTCGCTAAAGAACACAGATTCCTTCCAAGGATTCGCGAGGCTATTGAAATCAAAAAACATCCTAATTTCAATAGAGAAGATGCCTGGGTGTTACCATCTGCTTGGGATCCCATAATTAATAAAATTAAATCCCAACCCAAGCATACAACTGCAAGACTTCAAAATACTGTAAGTTCATACTGCGTAGATCGGAACAAAAATTAATAATATTTAATCTGGAGGTAGTCGGACGTGAAACACCTCAGTCCACTCCGTGACCATGTGTGCTGTAAAGTACTCGAAACGTCGGGAATATAAAATAAGTTAATATACGTTATAAAATTCGTAAAACCAGTTTTATTTAAATATGTTGTGTTCGCGTAAATATAAGAAATCATTATTTTTAGTTTATTTTACTTTTATTTCAAATACTCAAATTAACAAAACATTTGTATTCCGCTCTTGATTTGTTTGAATCAAATTAACCTACACAGCGGAAAGCGACGAAGCCAACAACACGCAAACTACGGTTTCTTGTTAGAAAAACAATTAAACTTAATGAACCTACTTGTAAAGAGATGATGAAATATTCTCCCTAATTTTGAATTTCCTCATCCTTATTTTAAATATGCCCTTTAAGCAACTTCGTGGCGAATGGACGCACTTCTGCCAATAAGTCTTTTCATATTATATGATACAAAACCTACCATTTAAATTAAGTATCGCTTATTTAATACAACTACTTTTACGGATTCTATCACGTTTAATTAACGTATTTTTATTAATTCCCAACGTTTCGGGTGGTTTACAGCACCCATGGTCTGTATTTAGGATGGGATGTTTTTTAATTTCAATAGCCTCACGTATCATCTATTAAATAACATACTAATTTCAATAGAGATTGAGGCTGGTTACTAACACCTGCTTGGGATCCTGCAAAGACTCATATTTATTTAAATCTCTTCGGGATTCTGTAACTAATGAAATTAAAACTAAACCCAAGCATACCACTGCAAGACTTCAAGTTACAGTAAGTTTATTCTGCGTACATCGGACCAAAATTATTGACGGACGTCATAACGATGACATAACTCTGACAACGGGACGTCAATCACCTCAGCCCCCCGTGACCATGGGTGCTGTAAAGCACCCGAAACGTCGGGAAGTAATAAAAATAAGTTAATTAAACGCGATAGAATCCGTAAAAGAAGTTTTATTAAATGTGTAGTATTCGCGTAAATATAAGAAATCATGAAGTATCGCTTAGTAAAACAAAGAGAAAATGTCTAACAATAATAATAATAATAATACTATATTCTAAATTTCGTTACGGCGGCCAGTGTCAACCGAGGCTAGCCCTGCGCAGGACAGGATTATGGTACACGTATATGCGTCAGCACAGGTGCACTCTTTATTCCCTCACTCTCATTAATCCGTACATGACTGGAGTGAGATCAGGCGAAGAAACAACGTGCCTTCCAAGGGATGCCAGTGAAATACCGTCATTTTCCTGCCTCCAGGCTGCTTTCTGGAAGAATTTCTTGACAGAGGAAGTCGATGGTTGATCGCCGGACCTCACAATCAGCATTCACGATCACGATCACTAGACCAACGAGGCAGTAAACAATATTAAATAACGAAAACTAGTTAATTAACGTTATTACATTATTTAACGGCTACTTTCTGGAGTTTACGATAGTTTATTTTCGGTTACGAGGCACACTTGGTGATTTAATTAACATTACGTGTAACGGGGTCCTTAAAACAGCTTTACTGTTTCAAAAAGTACTCTAATAAAGTCCTCCGTCATTAGACCAGATAAATAGTCCTGTTCTGGGATTGTGTTTCTCTTTTTTTATAGAGTAATGGTTGAAAAATGGGTACACAGATCACCTAATGGTAAGTGGATGCTCAAAACCATAGACATCTACATTTATTCTTAACTAGCTGTTCCCCGGGATTTCGCCGGCGTGTAATTTAGGGTTTTAATATTTTTTTTGCGAGGAACCCTAATTATTTTTCTAAAATAAAAGTAGCGTAAGTTACTCCTTATGACATCAGCTATCTGCCAGTGAAAATCCCGTCAAAATCGGTCCAGCCATTTCGGAGATTAGCCTGAACAAGCAGACAGACAGACAGACAAAAATTAAAAAGAAATATTTTTGTTATAAGTACCGTTTATACTTTCCTATGTATTTAGTAGAACACTGCAATTTTGACATTACAGACAGACACTTCCAATTTTATTTACTTGTATAGATATAGATTGAGATGCAAAATTCACATGCGTTGTTACATGAGGACCAATATATAGATTAAGTTCGCCTTTGTACCAAATTATTTTGTTTGAGTGCAATAAATAATTTTTTTTCTATCTATGCCTCATTTCTAGTAAAGAGGGTCTCAAGTGAGTTCAAATAATTTATCTCAACTCTTAATCAGCGCTACAAGCGTAAACGAACCGAAGAATAAATCACATCTCCCTTTCAGTTTTATAATAACCTTGGCTATAAGGGTATACTGTAGAGAATTTTACCTTTTTCACGGAAGTGGGGAATGACATTCGTAATGACAGGGAACACCCAGCTTTACGAACACGTAACTGGACTGCAAATAAATACGTGACATCTACCATGTGTAATAACTTTGTAAAAGGGTCAACTTAACTTTAATTACTAAAGTACCAGACCATGAATGTTTTTTTTTATATAGGATAAGGGTAACAAACGATTACACAATCCATCTGATGGTAAGTTGTTACTATGGCCCATAGACATCTACATCTATCCTCGATTACGAATCAAAATGCAGATGCGTGGTCACCCGTGAAGACTAACACGGAATGCCTCATTTCCACTAAAAGGGGTCTCTGGTTTTCTAAACTCACCATACGAAACACAGCAGCGTTAAGCTGCTATTTTACGCTGGTATTCTGTGAGAGCGTGTTCTTTCACCGGTCGAGCCGACCCATTCGTGCTACAACTATACCAGTAATATAGCTGCAGCATGGCTCTACCACGTCTAAAATCACTAATATTACGATACTTATCATTTGTAAGGGAACTAGACATAGAATAGAATAGAATGATTTTTATTCAATACAGATTATTTCATAATTCTTACTGAAAGTAATTTTTTTTTTTCAATTTATTTACTGGTTTCGAAAATATCTCTGTCCTGGGAAGAACCAGCAAGAAACCCAGCGGGATTTATTTTTAAATATATTTTACTTTACAATAATTTTGTAAATTTTTTTAAATGAATTTTAATAGAAGCAGCATGCTTGCGATTAACTTTTTCCTATGGGTTGTTTTTTATTAATGTATTCTTTGATATTATAATAGCACGTTTTATCCAATTTTTTTTTAATAAAAAATTTAAACTTGTTTATTGACAAATTTTGTACATTTATTGGGATCTTTTTGTGAAGGCCCAATTAATGAATTACTAATTCTGTGGAGTATAGCAATAATTTTATTTAATTAATGACATATATATGGTAACTGGTTGATTAATCTTTTTTTTTCTATTAATTTTTGGTTAGTGCTTTATAAGATGTAGGGAGGCGTTAGGGTTCAACTTCTCGAAATACCAATGGAAACTGAATGAATAAACAAACGAATGTTCACACTATCTCTACTCTATCAAATTATTTCGTGCAAACAGAGATAGCGCACTAAAACAAAAAAGAGATAGAGCATAATGAGATAGAACATTAACAAGATAGAGCATAACGAGAGAGATATAATTAACAAGATAGAGCATAAAAAGATAGAGATGTTTTCGAAGAATAATATGCGCTAATACTCTATGCATTAACGTGGTAGAACCACGCTGCAGCTATATTATGGTATATTCGACTTGCTCATTGGTCTAGTAGTTGCTGATGATGAGATGCCGAGTTTAAATCACGGGTCGTGTCAAAATTTACTCCAGGCAGCTACTGAGAACTCTAGAGAAACTAGCTGCTTGGAGTCAGGAGGTTGATGGTGCTTCATCCCCGAGCCTTAGAAAGCACGTAGAACCGTTGGTCCTGCGCCTGATCTCTCTCCAGCCGTGTCGCATCGGGCTATGAGAGTAAAGGAATAGAGACTTTAATCGGAGATCCATTTTACTGGAAAAGAGGCATTCCATCTTAGTCCTCACGGCTGACGACGCATCTGCATTTTGATTCTTTATTGAGGATAAATGTAGATGTCTATGGGTCACCGCAACCACTTACCATCAGGTGGACTGTGTGCTCGTTTGTCACCCTATCCTATAAAAAAAAGATAGTGCACTTGTGCTCGTCCATACATTCCGGCACTACACTCCTGTCCTGTGCCAGGCTAGTTTCCGTATAGACTGGCTGCCGTGACCGAATATTCAGTCTGGATGACATTATTATATTATGGATGTAGCGCGTAGGTCGGTTTCAACGGAAAATGACCGCGCTCACGCATGATGTTTTTTTTTTGTATTAACCGCTTCCTTGTGTTATTGTGTTGCATATCTATCGTTATATCATTTATTTACTATGTGATAGAACTTCTTTTATATTTAGGAGCCCATCTGTGTGTGTGCCAATTACTCTATTACCTATATGTACCAGCAAATAGCAGTGCTTGCACTACTCTGTTCTGGTCTAAAGGGCGTAGAGACCTAGTATAATTACAGGTTGTGAAGTGTTCTATCTATACCTTAGAAGTGACAACACATATCTATGTGTTTTTAGGGTTCCGTAGCCAAATAGCAAAAACCGGAACCCTTATGGATTCGTCATGTCTGTCTGCCTGTCCGTCCGTATGTCACAGTCACTTTTTTCCGAAACTATAAGAACTATGCTGTTGAAACTTGGTAAGTAGACGTATTCTGTGAACCGCATTAAGATTTTTATGCCAAAAATAAAAAAAATAATCAATTTTGGCGGTTCCCCATACTTGAACGGAAACTCAAAAACTTTTTTTTCAATCAAACCCATACATGTGGGGTATCTATGGATAGGTCTTCAAAAATGATATTTCATTGATATTTCAGTGAGGTTTCTTATACTATTTTTTTCTTAACTGAATAGTTTGTGCAAGAGGCACTTCCAAAGTGGTAAAATGTGTGTGTGTCAATAACTTCTAAAATAAGAGAATGATATAACTAAAAAAAATATATTATGTACAGTAAACTTCCACGGAGAATTGGTTTGAACAAGATCTAGTTAGTTGTTTTTTTTTAACGTCATAAATCGTAAATTATGTTACTTCCTGCTACGGAACCCTTCTTGGGCGAGTCCGACTCGCACTTAGCCGCTTTTTGTTTAAAGTTGACTGCAGTAGCTACTTACCATCAGGTGAACAGTAAAGTCTTTTATCATTTCAGTAGTCTAAAACCAATATAGACATCAGCATCACCCACATGAAAGAAGGTGGCTGTAAAAGCCACCTTCTTTGAATAACATTTGTCACCCACCAACATCTCTTCCTTCTTTTTCTTAAAGTAATTGAGACGGAATGAGCAGACAAAGTGTACTATAATATTATTGAATTTTTAATGGAAAAAATATTATTAATGTATATGTAATTAATTTGACGATGGCTTATAATAATTAAATAATAGTGATAACAATGTACCGATTGACTTATTAGATTTACATGTAATTTGAAGAGACTTTTTTTTATTTTTGTTAATCTAATGTGATATTGTGTTGTGAATGACATATCTACGTAAATTGATTAAAAAAAAAATCATATTTTTAGCATGCCTTTTGGTAAAATATGGTGGAATATATACTATATATTTGTCACCACATTCTGTATCACTCATATTTGCAAAATAAAAAAATTCATTCATTCATTCAATGATAAATGCAGAACTTGAAATACAAAGTTGTTATCAGAATCGAACATAGTGTAGTCTTCTACCAACCACGGAATGGACTTTAATGAACAATGACCACTTGGTAGCCTTTTTTTTTACATGGGGAAATGCCTACGCATACCCGCCTCGCGGGGTCAAGGACGGGTTATGTCGGACTCGCACCGACTAAAATCTCATGGTGTTCCACCTGCGCCGCATATTGGCAAGGCCACGGGAACGCTTTCAGGGCCACGGGAACGCTGATGGAGTCGCATCCGCGACCCCAACAGCGCCGGCCGACCCATAGCAGCCCCTTCTCGGGGGAGGACCTCTCCTCCCCATTCTCCTTCTTAGGCAAGGCACACCAGGAACACAAGGCACGCCCCCTCCACGGCTTCCAACTCCACCTGCGTATCGGATCCCCCCGAATCCGATACGTGGAGGACATGGAGCCAGGAAAATCGAGCGCCTAGTAGCACCCGCTTTCCCGACCCTAGCGGCGGATTTGTCTCTGGCTCCGCCGCCAACCAAATTTCGGCCGCGGAGGGTAGGGAGAGCGGCGCCTCGCAATATCGACACGCCTCTCCCCTCGCGGCCCCACCACCACCGGATCAACGGTGCAGCCCCATCTGAGTCGCGGAGGATAGGGCGAGTGGCGCATCATACCAACACTCGTCTTCCTCCGCGACTCCACCTCGGCTGCAGCGGTAGGGGGAGAGGACACCCCTCTCAACGCAGCCCACCGACACACATCCGAAGTGGGCTCGCCAAGTCCACTCGGAGTGGCCACCTCGGACCGACCCTACACTACAGGCTAGTCAAGGGGTTCTTCCAAGTTCCTTCCAAGCCACGGCTACTAAGCCGCCACGACATGGCGGGAACCCATTCGGGGGATACCACTTGGTAGCCTGATCTAACCTGTTGGTATGCTTGTTGTGTAAATGCTTCTAACGACCTTTAACTTACACTAAATTAAACTAAATTTTTTTATGATAATTAAGTTTCTAGTATTAGTTTTTTATTATTATTATAGTTTTTAATATTGTATATAATTAAATAAAAATAATGTATTTACACTAAAAATACCGTTCTTGTTCCTGCTCTATCCCTTCGTTCGATTGGTCTAAGCCCGCCGTTATGAAACATCCAGGATCTTATATATTTAAACATATGGGCCTTATTATTACATAGACATAGACGAAGTTAAAAATATAATTTTAAACTTAAAATCAAACAGCGCTCCAGGCTGGGACAATATCCCCAATGACTTCTTAAAATTGGCAGTCAATGACTTGGCTCCTATTATTTCCCATTTAACTAATCTATGTTTCGATACAGGAATATTCCCTGCACCATTAAATCAGTCTATTATTACGCCTGTGCACAAGAGCGGGGACAGAAATGACATTAATAATTATAGACCAATTTCCGTTCTACCAGCAATATCTAAAATTCTAGAAAAGTTACTTAATATTAGATTACTCAACTACTTAAATAAATTTGATATATTAGCACCCACACAGTTTGGCTTCAGACAAGGAAGATCGACAGAAGATGCAATTCTTGAATTAAGCGCATTTGTAACAGAACAACTCGACCACAGTAAAAAATGTTTGTCAGTTTTCCTTGATCTGAAGAAAGCATTCGATACCATCTCTGTCCCTATGCTTGTGCACAAGCTTGAAAAAGTTGGAATAAGAGGGACCCCGCTTGCTCTTTTCGAAAGCTACCTGTCAGAGAGAAAACAAAAGGTAAAGCTTCCTGGGTTCACTAGTGAGGATGCGGGAGTCTCATCATATGGCGTACCACAGGGTAGCGTTCTGGGACCAACCTTATTTTTAATTTATATCAACGACCTATGCAGTATGACCATACCAAATGCTAAAATCCTGTCGTACGCCGATGACACGGCTGTGGTTTTTGCTGGTGAATCTTGGGAGGTTGTCAAGACTAGTGCTGAATGTGGTCTAGCTAGAGTCGCTCTGTGGTTGCAACAAAATCTTCTCACTCTAAATACAGCTAAGACAAATTTTATTTGCTTTAGCATTACTAACAACTCGCAACCACAGACTGACTTTTGCCTTAAAATTCATGCATGTAATGAGGATGCTAAAAACAAAGCTTGTGACTGCCCATCAATTGAAAAAGTCTCTCACACTAAATATCTCGGCGTCATTGTAGATCAGAGGCTATCGTGGTACCCACACCTGGAACATGTCATCAGTAGAACTCGAAAATTGATTTGGATATTCAAAACCCTAAGACACGTAATACCAGATAATACTAAACAGTCGGACTCTCCCAGATATCTCCTAAACCAAATATACATATCCCTTGCACAATCTATCATAACTTATTGCATTCCGGTGTGGGGTGGAGCTACAAAGACCCAATTTCTCAACTTGGAAAGAGCTCAGCGAATCCTTCTTAAGGTCATGTATTTTAAAAAAAGACGTTTTTCCACTGAAAAACTGTATCAAATAAGTGGTCTACTCTCAGTTAGACAATTATACGTTACTATGACAACGCTCAAAGCACACAAATCCGTGCCCTTTGACCGATGCATCTTGGAAAAGCGGCGAAAAGATGTTGTGGCTGTGTCTTCTGGTTTCAAAACAGTGTTTGCTAGTAGGCAATTTAGCTCCCGTTCTACATTCCTATATAATTTAATAAATAGAGAATTAAACATATATGACAAAACATACAAGGAGTGTAAAAAGCTTATACTAAAATGGGTGCAGTCGAAAACATATGACGAAACTGAATTTCTAATGGAACGCATTTCATAATTCACTGTTCCTTACGATATATAACATAATAATACTTTCTCTACACACACACACACACACACACACACACAGATTCACACGCACGTGCACAAACGTACATACACACACACTCACACAAACACACACACACACACACACACACACACACACACACACACACACACACACACACACACACACACACACACTTGCATACATGCACACATATACTTTTGTACTTTTTAATTTTTAAATTTTAAAATTTTTGATTTTTAAAATTAAATTAGTTTTTGTTATTTTTGGTTTGTTAAAATAGAGTAATTGGTTTGTCATTTTTGGTTTTGAGAATTAAAATGTATGTTTAGATAAGGAAGAGCGGGGTTTCCAAACACAAGCATTACTTGCTTAAATGGAAACCCCAATCAACTATCTAATTAATTTAAGTTTTGTGAAGAAAAATAAATTATTTTATTATTTATTTTTTTTATTATTTATTATTATTGTATTCGTATTTGATCAAAGTTTATTATTATAAATTATGGCTAGCGATCAAGATTTGCTTTTATATCTTTTTCGCGTATCTTTTTTTTTATAGAATAAGGGTAACAAACGAACACACAGTCCACCTGATGGTAAGTGGTTGCTGTGGCCCATAGACATCTACATCTATCTTCGTTTGCGAATTAAAATGCAAATACGTTGTCAGCCGTGAGGACTAAGATAGAATGTCTCTTTTCCAGTGAAAGGGGCCTCCGGTTCTCTACACTCACCAAATGAAACACAGCAGCATTAAGCTGCTGTTTTACGCTGGTATTCTGTGAGAGCGTGGTCCTTCCCCGGTCGAGCCGACGCATTCGTGCTACAACTATACTATTAATATAGCTGCAGTATGGCTATACCACGTGAAAACGTATCTATTACATAGTCTCTGTCTCTCTGTAATAAATAATTACTAATATTTTACTATGCCCATGTTGTGGCGGTGTAAGAATGTCCACTACCCCATATCGTCGCGTGGGCGTCGTAATAAACGACAGAGGAAAACTGGAGATGGGCAGTACATCTTTCTCATAATAACTCAAGCTTGAAAGAGAGCGGGTATCGTGACCTTATCAAGTCGACAGTAAAGCCTCTCTCGTTTCGAGTTCGAGATGTAAAATAAAAAAATCTGCGGTTGCCAACCCGTCTACTAAGGCGTGCCATTAATAGCGGAATCCCCTATAAGTCTGACATTATAATTAATCTAGCTGATCCGGCAGACGTTGTTCTGTCCTTTCCGGTAGATAGCGCAATGATTTTCACTTCAAATTTATATTTTATTGTGTTAATATAAAATTTTTGATCACTCGACCCTGTGGACAAGTGATCAATGGCACTGTGCCACCGGTGTGTCACCTATCGGGTCCAGATTTTATATTTCATTTGTTTTATGTTTGATTTTCTCTTTATGGCACTAATCGAACATTATTGTGAAAATATCGGCTCCGTAGTGGATTTGCAGTGGCTAAAGGTCGCGTATTTGGAACAAGTATTCAAATAGTTAACAGTGGTAGAGCCAAGCGGCCCATCAACATGGTAGTGGAATTAAATAAAAGACTATCCCAGGAGGGTACCAGCAACCCTGGAGAATCCCTCGCTGAGCATCCAGACCAAACTACTTCTCTCCTGAGCGTGGGTGCTCAGGCTGCCCCGCGTATTCTGGGGGGGAGGGCAAAATTCTGCTCGCGACTAATGCTGCTCGGGGCAAGCGGAGCAATACAACCAAGGCGACCCCTGTCACGCTATTCGTGAATTTTTGCAACATCAGGGGACTTCATTCCAAACTTAACGCCGTCCATTACCATCTAGAGATGGCGAAGCCGGCCTTGTTCTTTTTAACCGAGACTCAGGTGTCCTCTCCTGCTGATACTTCATATCTCTCCTACCCGGGGTACAAATTGGAACACTCCTTTGTGCCACGGGCTGGAGTTTGCGTATACGGCAGAGAGGACATCTGTTTTCGACGCCTCGGCAGTCTTGAAGGTACGGACCTGTCCATCCTATGGCTGCGCGCAGACAGCGACGACCATCCCCGCGTCTACGGGTGCCTCCATAGGTCTCATAGCGATAATACCGACACAGACCGACTCATCGATCACGTCCAAATGGCCGCAGACTCCGTGCTACAACAAGTCCCATCCGCAGAGATCGTGATACTCAGTGATTTCAACGCCCACCAAGCTGAATGGCTTGGTTCTCGTTTAACCGATCATGCGGGTAGATCTGTCTATGACTTTGCTTTGGAATATGGTCTAACACAACTGCTTACTTCGCCTACGCGGATCCCAGATGTGGAAGACCATGTACCTTCCCTGTTGGACCTTCTGCTGACCTCTCATCCAGACGGATATCAGGTCTCCGTCGATGCCCATCTGGGCTCTTCGGACCATTGTCTGATCCGGAGTACGGTGCCACTCACGTTCCAATCGCAGTTGCGATCTGCAGCTTGCCGCCGTGTTTGGCACTATAGGTCAGCTGATTGGGACAGATGCAGTCTTTTTTTGCATCCTACCCTTGGGTTCACTTTTTTTTTGTTGGGTATGCTTCTCGCCGGAAGATCCCAGCATTGCTGCCGATTCTGTTGCTTATGTGGTACTTCAGGATATGGAACTTTTTATTCCATCCTCTGTGGTGCCCATCGGAGGCAGATCCCAGCCATGGTTTGGTCGCCCCTCTAAAATTGCATCACGCTATAAGCAGGAGTGCTACCAGGCCTGGGCTGACGCATCAACGTCTCGGGATGTAAACACCAGCGCACTTAAAAAGAAGTATAATTTCGCCTCCAGGTCCTTCAAAAGCGACATTGCCAAGGCAAGGTCTGAGCACATCGGCAGAATTGGCGAGAAGCTAGTTCGCCTTTCTTCGGGAACCCGTGCATTCTGGTCTCTCGCCAAGGCTGTCTAAGGGAATTTCTGTCAGCCATCTCTTCCATCTCTGCACAGAGAGGACGACTCACTGGCCCATGCCGCAAAGGAGAAAGCCGATCTGTTGAGCTCTCTTTTTGCGTCCAACTCGACTCTAGATGACGGGGGGAACACACCACCGACCATCCCGCGATGTGAGTGCTCCATGCCGGATGTGCGGTTTACACAGCGCACGGTTCGCAAAGAACTCTTCTCCCTGGACGTCAGCAAGTCGAGTGGGCCCGATGGAGTCCCTCCCATTGTGTTGAAGACGTGTGCTCCGGAGTTGGCACCGGTATTAACGCGTCTTTTCCGGTACTCCTACTCCCAAGGCGTAGTCCCGAATTCATGGAAGACAGCTTTGGTCCACCCGATCCCTAAAAAAGGCGACCGCTCAGACCCGTCCAACTACAGGCCTATCGCCATCACCTCCTTGTTCTCCAAAATAATGGAATCCATTATAAACTGCCAGCTCATAAGGTACCTTGAGGATCACCACCTGATTAGTGTCCGCCAGTACGGTTTTCGTCGGGGTCAATCAGCTGGTGATCTTCTAGTCTACTTAACTCATAGATGGGCGGAGGCAGTAGAGTCCAAGGGGGAGGCATTGGCCGTTAGTTTGGACATAGCGAAGGCCTTCCATCTGGTCTGGCACAAAGCGCTTCTTTCGAAGCTTCCTTCCTATGGGCTTCCCGAGAAATTGTGCAAATGGATCACCAGTTTCCTTGCTGATCGGAGCATCAAGGTCGTAGTAGACGGTGCATGCTCTGATTTCAAGCCTATCGACGCTGGTGTTCCACAAGGCTGCGTGCTATCACCAACGCTGTTACTCCTACATATCAATGATATGTTGCTAACTGGTAGCATTCATTGCTATGCAGACGACAGCACTGGTGATGCCTTATATACTGGCCGTGCCAATATTTCTCGGGAAAACGTCGCCGAGTACCGGGACAAACTTGTGTCTGAAGTCGAGTCTTTGCTTAACAAAGTCTCGGATCGGGGCCGACTAAATTTAGTCCAGTTCAATCCCCAGAAGACACAAGTTTGCGCGTTTACCGCTAAAAGAACCCCTTTGTCGTATCTCCTCAGTTTCAGGGCACTCCCCTTGCTGCCTCAACCAGTATCGGAATCCTTGGCGTCGACATATCGTGCAGTTTCGTGGTCACTTGGAAGGGAAGGCCAAATTGGCCTCTAAAAAGCTTGGCGTGCTCAGCAGAGCGAGACGGTATTTCACAACGGCACATCGCTTGCAACTTTACAAAGAGCAAGTTTGGCCCCACATGAAATACTGTTCTCATCTCTGGGCCGGGGCATCCCAGTGCCAGCTCCTTCCACTTGACCGCATCCAGCGCAGAGCGGTTCGAATCGTCGATGACCGAGTTCTTTCTGATCGGCTCGATACACTGGCACTGCGTAGAGATGTTGGATCTCTTTGCGTATTTTATCGCATTTATCACGGGGAGTGCTCTGAGGAATTGTTCGGACTAATTCCAGCCGCTCAATTTCACCATCGCACATTGCGACAAAACTCGCGTTACCATCCATACCATCTGGATGATTGGTGGTCCACCACTGTACGATTTAGAAGAATTTTTCTCCCTCGCACAACTTCCTTGTGGAATCAATTACCACCAGCGAATTTTCCGGACCGATACGACTTAGGAACCTTCAAGAAAAGAGCTTACACCTTTCTAAAAGGCCGGCAACGCATCTGCAATTCCCCTGGTGTTGCGGTTGTTCATGGGCGGCGGTAGTCACTTACCATCAGGTGAGCCGCATGCTCGTTTGCCCCCTATTCTATAAAAAAAATATGGCCTACAAATAATTGTTATGTATCTGGATGCTTGTCTTTGTAAAATTTATGTATGTAATCTGCCTCTACGATACTAGAGAATGTCCTAGTGTGGGAATTTTTTTTAATATGAGTATTGTTAATAACTTGACTGGAGCTATCTCCATCTATCGGATGGTATCATAACTATGAATCATAGCCTTCTCAAAAAGAATATATTGTGTGAATACGGTCTCAATTGATTTAGTATTTCAAAACATTTCAACACATTTACGGAACTGTATGAACTAAGGTCAAAATACCAGCGTGTTATTGGATTAACTGCTTGTTATCACTTAAGTTAATAATATTTGACATTTTAATATTATATCTATTTTTATTTATCTTTTATAATTATAAAACAGTAGTGTCCTACAGACCTAATTTCGGTCGCCGTGACCGAGTCTCCGGCCGGCCGGTCACAAAGGAAACTAGCCATCTACACAGAACAGAATTAAAGTGCACGAGTTTTTGCGCAAGCACAAGAGCACTTAGAATTAAATCAAACGCAGGACCGACGACTTTACGTGTTTCCCAAGGCAACGGGGTGAAACACCGCAACTTGTGAACTGCTAGTTAAAAATTTCTTTACTAAAAAAACCAAATAACTGATTTCGGCTCAACCAGAGATTTTAGTCCAAACAACAATGATATATAAAAATTGCCAAACAAGAGAAAAACGAGGCTGTCAAAGTCTGTCGCTCTCTCTCTCTCTTTCTCTCTCGCTCTCTCTCTTTCTCTCTCGCTCTCTCTCTGTCTCACACACACTCTCGTCCTCTCTCTCTCTAGCTCTTTTAGATACTATTGATAATACGAGTATGTTCATTGATACAGATAAAACTAAACAAAAGTTTGTTTTGTGGCATTCGTTCATCAGATTGCGGTAAAACTTAGTCAACTTATTGCTTGCACTTGCGCAAAGGTTATAGGCATAGTCCAATTAACTTATAGGTGGCGCGCGTATCGTACCGACAAATATAATATTTAAAACTTACATATCATTCAACTTCAATGAATGTGTGATCATTCCTAATTTAACAATATAACTCTTCCAAATTTAAAATGATATTTCGAAAATTATTTTTTCTGTAGCAGCAACGCGCCGGGTACCAGCTAGTTAGTTATAAATTTAAAAAAAATGTGCAAAAAAGATTAATCCTTTTGTCGGGCTCGTTTGTTACCCCTGTAGTCTAAACTTGCAGACTTTGTGAGTACAATGGCATTCGTTTTTATGCCCGAAAGTGTCATTGGCTGCATTTTATGAGAACAATACCAATACAATGTTTGGAAAAACAATACGGTACTTGCTTTGAGGTTCTTTCTGACAAATGTGACGAATTTCTTAATAATATGTAGATTTCTGCGGCCATTTTTCTAGTTTTAAACAATAGTTAACTAAGTAATGAATTCTTATATTAATATTATGCTAAATAAAAATAAGTTTACGGAATTTATCGTTTTTAATTGTAATTTATTTATAATTCCCAGTGTTTCGGGAGCTAAAAAGTATGGTCGCGGAGTACCTATTGAGATGTTTGAAGAAGACCTTTAAATTACTTCCTATTATGCGTAAATGAATACAGAGAAAATAGTGCATAGGGTCAAATATGACAGTTCATTAAAAATAATCGTAAGTTAATAATGTTGGAAAATAGGGAGAATAGTCAATTATAATAAAAATATTAAAGTTAGCCTATATACGTCCTACAGCTGGGCACAGGGCTCTTCTCACTTCTGAAAAGGTTTTTAGGGCAAGGAAGTGTCGGTTGTCCCCAATGCATGTTGGCGTCTTAAATGGCAATAAAACGAAATGTATGAAATTCATGTCAAAAATTTAAATAACAATGTAATATTAAATGAGTAGGAACTGAGTCTTGCCGATACCACCAATTGTCTTGAAATAACACTAGACGCGAAGCTTCAATGGAGCCCTCATAATATATCAAAACTAGCAAGCAGACTTAGTTCTGCAGCATATGGTGTAAAAAAGATTAGAAATCTTACCAGTGTGGAAACAACTAGACTTGTTTACTTTAACCATTTCCATAACATAATGTCGCATGGTTTTTTGCTATGGTGACATGCAGCTGACACTGAAATTATATTTGTTTTACAGAAGAGGGTCATAAGAGCAATTTATAATTTAAAGCCTAAAGAGTCGCTGCGACAAAAATGTAAGGAAATTAATATATTAAGTTTGACCTCTCAATACATTTAATAATTGAGAGGTCAAACTTAATTGTAAGCTGTCATTTAGAAAAAAGTCCCACTGTGTTTCTTGCTCATTCTACCCAGAGCTTTTTTCGAAAGTGACTTTCAATAAGCATTGTTTATAATCTCTATGGAGTATAGAATTCGGTTTCGAAATATTTGTTTTTCTTTTTTTTCCTCATGATGAAGGTTTCCTTACGATGTTTTCCTTCACCGCGGAACACGTGGAAAAATAAGCAGTTAAAATTCCAATTAACAATTTAATTGGTGCCGGTGGTCTCCGGTGCTATACACTCACCATTCGAAACACAGCAGTGTCAAGCTGCCATTTTACGCTAGTATTCTGTGAAAGCGTGGTCCTTCCCCGTTCGAGCCGACCCATTCGTGCTACAACTATACTGCTAATATAGCTGCAGCATCGCTCTACCACGTATAAACTCACCATGGAAGTTACGAGTACTCGTACATAATGTATGCCAAATTTTAGTTCACTCGCACGACAGCAAATCCTTTAAAATTGATTTAAATTTTGTAACCGGTATTAGCATTATCATCATCATTACAGCCATTAATAAGTCCACTGCTGAACATAGGCCTCTACTAAGGAATGCCACAAAGCACGGTCCTGAACCACCTGCATCCATCAACTTCCTGCATGTCTTACAAGGTCGTCACTCCATCTAGTGGGGTCACCCTATACTTCGCCTACCGGTACGAGGCTGCCACTCAAGAAACTTCTACCCCATCGGTTGTCGGATTTTAGAGCTATATGACCGACCCACTGCGACTTCGGCTTACTAATCCGTTGGGCTATGTCGGTTACTCTGGTTCTACTGCGGATATCCTCATTTCTAAGTTTATCACGTAGAGAAACCCCGAGCATAGCCCTTTCCATAGCTCGCTGAGTGACCTTGAGCTTCACCATAAGGCCAGCAGTGAAGGACCACGTTTCAGATCCGTAAGTCATCACTGGCGACACACACTGGTTGTACAATTTCGTTTTCAGGTTTTGAGGTATGTCTAACGAGAAGATGTGTCGTAGTTTCCCGAACGCTGCCCAGCCGAGTTAAATCCGCCGATTGACATCTCGGTCGAAGTTGGACTTACCTAGTCGGACTATTTATTATACTTTTTACTATTTTTTTTATATTTCCCATACTCGTCAACAACTTCGAGCTTAGTGCTCCCAACAACTACCATAAGTGTAGTATAGGTGTGACATGGACGTTAAACATGATTTTGTTTTGTCCATGTTCATCTTAAGACCTATCCGTTGGGAGACTCTATTGAGGTCATTGAGCATAGTGCTTAGGTCCTCCAGCAATTCCGCCATAAGGACTATATCGACGGCAAATCGAAAGTGAGTGATGTACTCGCCATTGATGTTAATACATGTTAATACCGCATCCTTTCCAGTCCAGTATCTTGAAAACATCTTCCAATGCAGCGGTGAAGAGTTTCGGGGATATAACGTCACCCTGTCTTACACCTCTCTGCAGTTGGATAGGTGTTGTACTCTGATTCTGTACTCGGATAGCCATCGTAGCCCTACTGTACAAACACTTCAGCATTTCGATATACCGACAGTCAACTTGGCACCGCCGAAGGGATTGCAACACCGCACAATATTTCGACGGAATCAAAGGCTTTCTCATAGTCCACATACGCAAGGCAAAGTGGTAGATTTTACTATTCTATCTTATACAATACAAACACTCACGCCTGTCACCCAGAGGGGTGGGCAGAGACTACGGACTTCCATTTGGCGCGATCCTGACACACCTCTCTCGCTTCCTTTACATCCATATATCTACGCATACACGCTCGTCGGTTAAGGGTACTCCTAATCTGGCCCATTTTCAGTGTATCGCCGATTTTGTCGATAAACCTTCGTCTAGGGCTCTAGGGCGTCCCTTTTCGACCCTGCCGTTCACTTCTGCAACATAAATTTGCTTTGACTACATGACCAAACCACCATCTTCTGTCTTCTGTACAATTTACCGAAGCGTATGTATGTGGTCTATGGTACTAAAGCCTTTACGGAAACCGGCTTGTTCGGGAGGCTCGGCTTGATTGTAACCGGTTAGATTTTACCTACACAACAATAACATCGCCTGAAAAATAAGTAACATGAATTGTTTATTTTTATTTTGAATAATATAATTAAAAATTGCCCTTGCAATAATTCTACAAATAATTCTTTATTATTTTGTACAGTGTTCTTGAGTTAACAAGCGTGACGATCCAATGTAACGTTAAACAAATTATATTTTAATGCCAGGCGGTGTAAGGGTGCGTACAGATCAAGTAACATGTTGTATAACTTTTGTTTTATAACACGTCCACATTATGTAACATTGTTTTCCAACATTGCAACATATAACAATACTGTACACATTAGAATAACAATGCAATATAACAATGTTATATGACATTGTCGTATGATATTGTCGTTTGTCGTTCTGCCGTTCGAGTTATCTAACTTTTGTGTGACACAAATGTTTATATAACACGTTTTATAACATTCTGCATACACATTACTGAAACATGTTACGCGAACACTACACATTTTTAATTAAAACTAATTATATATGTTATATAACAACATTATATAACATGATATGTTATATAATGAGAACGCACCGTAAGATTCGATGTTTTCATAGCACTTTGTTAATTTTATAAGCGTATTTTGGGCATAAAATTAAGTAAATATATATATATATATATATATATATATATATATATATATATATATAAATAGATAGATATAATATTTTTTACATATGACATACATAAATAATTTATATATCGTTCTATTAAACTAAAATCCACAGAACATAGGTACTTAGAGGACCTGAAGTTGTCACCTATATTTTAAAATTAATTTTTTTTTACAACTGACTTCAATATAAATTATTAAGAATAACTCAAAAACTATTGGTCAGACCTTGATAAATTTATATGAGACCACATGTGAAGCACCAGCTTTCAAATAAAAAAGAATCATCGAAATCGGTTCAGCCAGAAAGAAGTTATGACGTAACACCCATAAAAAAGTATCTCCCCTGTTTGAAGTCGGTAGAAAACTATTTCCATGTCATCGTTTGTAAGGCAGTGCTCAGATTCATTCCCTGAGGAGGCGCTTTAGACATGTACCAGTATAAAGTGGCCTAGCATTACTCAACATCGGTGTAAACTCTTAGGTGCTTAATACGTGGTGACCCATGCTGCAGCTGTAGTAGAGATGCGAAACGAATAGCTCAGCTTAATAGAGGAAAGACTACGTTCGAACAGTATCTATATGGTAACGTAAATTAGCAGCATTACGCTGTGTTTCGTATGGTAAGTGTAGAGAACCAAAGACCTCTTTTACTGGACCTAAGCTTCCAGTATTAGACCTCTGGTTACAACACATCTATATATTGATTCTTAATCGAGGAATGACTTACCATCAGGTGGAACTTTTTGCTCTTTTGTCACACTTATTCTGTAAAAAAGACATTTTTGAAATTTTTAGGTTCAATTTTAGAAACTAATCACGTACAAACAAGTCCAATGGTTCAGCTGCAATTAAAAACCCCAACTGCATAAAAATGCGTGCAAAAGTAGCCAAAGCCGCCACTTTGTTCCTTGAGCGTAGAAAATCCAGCTGTATTTATAAAAAGAGGGAATTCCAATCCACATTCCCAGTATATTATGACATATAGTTTAAAGAGCCAGTCAACACTCCATAGCTGCACTTGGGCCTTTCCACCACGCTTAAATAGGCGAATTGGCGAATCAACCATCGTAGTAATAGACATCTCGTATATTTGACGATGATTCTAATGTATCCTAAAGACTGTGTAGCTGATGAATCATGTAGGCTTTTCCTTAAATCACCTCATACTTTTTGTATGTGGTAGACCGGGGAAGGAACCACGCTGTCACAGAATACTAGCGTAAAGTAACAGCTTAATGCTGCTGCATTTCGTATGGTGACTGTAGAGAACCGGACACCCTTTTTACTGGAACTAAGATAATGAGGACTAAGATGGGATGCATCGTGCATTCCATCTTAGTCCTCAGGGGTGGCAACGCAACGGTATTTTCATTCTTAAACGAGGATAGATGTACATGTCTATGGGCCACAGCATCAACTTTCCATCAGGTAGACTCTGTGCTCGTTTGTCGCACTTATTCTATAAAAAAAACCGACACCATTGGGATATCATAATGTGTGTACAAATCAAAATAATAAAATTTACAATATTTAATAACACTGGGCAAGATTTTTAAGCTGAATTGTAAAACGAAATAACGTATTGTCGATATTTCTCATAACATCCATACAATACCAGGGAATGTTTTTGTTGAGTTTTGACCGATTTTGGCTAACAAAAGGACGGTTCATTATTGTCTTTGACACCTTTGGTTCAACTTCATTAATATTTTTAAAACGTATAATAATTAAAATCGTAACTTATATTAAGATGTGGAACAATTATAAAGTTAAAAAATATTAAAATAATAAATATTTAATATTTTTTATATTAGTTTTATTTTTTACATAAAAATACTATATTACTTACGTTTCTCATTATATATAGTTCTTGCATTTACACTCACCAGAATCACTGACATAAACAATGTTATTTTAATAAAAGTATCCAAATTATACATCTCCATTTAGCACAGATTCTCAGTTTATAATTTAATAAATAATTTGAAATATTTGAAGTTATATATTGCAATTTTCAATAACTAAAATAAAATCATGCACATATTTATATCTTAAAAAGTAAATTACGTAAATATTTAAACATTATTACACTGCAACGGCCGCTATGATACTACCAAGAGAGATCTTTTAGAGACAGTTTAAAAGTGCAATTTGGGTAAGACATAGGCGGGTGTAGAGTTGACATTGGTCGTAAAATTATTTGGGTCACACTTTGACTACTTGATTTGGTTGAATTTATAAAAATTTAGTTATAGACATGTACGTGACATATTCCATTTAGGTTAATATGTATATTAATACGTGACCATCAGAATTATTTAACTATTCTTAATATGATAAATATTAATTATCCAAGGAGAGGAATGAAACTTATATCAGAAACACAAACCAAAGGCAATACAAAATGCGTATGGCATTTAATGATGTGTGCGTATTATAATCACTCTAATGGGTGTGTGCTGTGGTGTATGCGGCCAAATGATAATGCCCCATTCTGCCAAGAAACGCCCAACAATTTGCGTTTGTTAAAAAAAATACATCTTTTTTATGGTAATTAATCGTGGTATTTATGTATCCAAAAAAGATTGCAATATTTTTGCACAAAAAAAGTACCGAAAAGATAAAAATGAAATTAGGTAAGTCCGCAATTCATTAGCTTGTGGATGTGTCAATTGTAGTTTAAATGTCACGAAAATACGAAGTCATTTGTTGTTAAAAACTGTTCTTGTGAAAATAAAAAAAAAACATTTCATCATCATCATTCACCATTACAGCCTTTCATAAGTCCACTGCTGAACATAGGCCTCCCCCAAGGAATGCTAAAAAACACGGTCCTGAGCTACCTGCAAACCTTTATATCTTAAAAATCCGGACTTTTTTAAAACCAATTCCTTGACCATTTCATTCTTTTAATTGCATATTATCATTTCCATATGCTTTTATATGTGTGCACCCATAGCCGAAGTATCTATAAACGGTGGACATTCCCCTTTAGATAACCAGCGATACCAGTTAAAATTAAAACTCCCTGAAGTAACTATTAGACATAGACATAGACATAGACATATGTTTTATTAGCATCAATACACACACAAAATATACATTTAGAAATAATGAGACATACATACAAGGTAGTTGAAAAACATAAATAAAAATAAAGTAAATCTTAGCAAGAGTGAGTGATGTGATGCCAAATGGATTCCGTCTCAGCATATGCTACCACAGATACTGCAGCAGCGCTGATTTTCAGCGGAGCCCTAATAAATATTGATTCCGTATTGCGCCCACGACTATATCGGTAATTACATAAACGAAAAATAATGAATCTACCATTCACTCAAAGTAAATATTTCCAAGTATATTCATAAAGTATTGTATATTATAATAAAATTATTAAAAAATACACATACGTAAATATATCTATATACACTCACACACAGAACATATGTATAATATATTTTATTATATATTATATACACATTAAACTATCCCTATGATATGTTTGCTAAATCGTATCTATGAAATAACCTGCCACTACACGTGAAATAATGATTTTTGAGATTCTAAAACTACATTTCCACGACTATAAAATAATTCGAAGTATGTTTTATTTGGTGTTGTTATATGTTTGATTTTTTTTTTCACTTGATATACATTTATTTGGGAAATATGAAGTTATTTTGTTTTAATTTTATAACTAATTGATCGCATGAAATGACCGAAATTACCGTGTTGTGGCGGTATCGACTACCCCATATCATCCCGTGGGTGTTGTAAAAGGCGACAGAGGAATACTAATCAGGAGATGGGCAGCATCACCATCTTAATAACGACTAAAATAAAAAAAAACTGCTGTTTCCAAACCACTTGCTAAGCGTGGCAACAATGGAAAGTATCTCCTCTATGATGCAATCTATAATATCAATTTAATAGGCTGTAACACAAGTGCGAATACACGGTGCAACCAGCAAACTGATGAATGAAACCACCTGCTGGGGACCAATTAATAATTAATGCTGTAACTAAAAATCACACACTAGTTTTGAGTTGAATTACAAGAACAAGAGTAATTCCTTGATAAAATCACTAGAAAAAGTGCATTCCCTTCTCAAAATTATGTTTTGCAGTAGAGTTTAGAAGGCTCATGATGATGCATTTCCATGAACATTGAGCCCTTTCTTCTCCTCTTGAGCCTGTAATATTTAATTGTTGAAAATTTTTTCGGAAGTTTTGCATGTACATGGGCTTCTTCAGATAATAAGAAGCATTTGTCGTTATCGCTAAGTAAACCTTACTTTCTACTTCTTTCCATGAGTCTAAATACTTTAGACATGGAGTAGTATACTAAGGTTCGACTATTCCTCTGTGAGGAAATCCAGTTTCATCTTATGAACTTCATTGGGTGGCAGTGTAGTAATATTATAAGTTTTTAACATACCAGGATTAAAATTCCCGGTTTCATCCTAGTGATTGAGCGCCGATGAGATAAACAATAATCATGACAGGTTTGGTAATTGGTTAAGACTGAAATCTTAGAGTCTCTTATCAGAATTCTTTAACAAACAGAAAATAATACTTATGTTATGACGCCAAACCTAAAGTAATAAAACCAATCATTTCAGACCTCTGTTGAACGCCGTTCTACCAATATTATGAAAGAGTTCCGTAAAATATGCTAAATATAATTTAGACATAACTTCATTATCATCAAGTATATTTGAAACAGTTGGCAAATATACATTGGGTTGGTAACTGCAGTATTTATTTTTTCGAGGTGTTAGCAGTAAAAAGTTTCTTACAATAACTGCTGAATGATATGAATTGTTGGATGTGCTTACATCGCCACTAAGCGGTTAAGGAAAACCAATTTATTTAGACATAACTTTTTTAAATAAAATATTTAGCCATTTCAATGCAATGGAAATAATTGCAATATATAATTGCATTCATTCAATCAATACATCACGTTTCGACCCTGTATTATACTTTCCCTGTTGACCCGTCCAACCTCGACCTCGATAGCTTTTCATTTACTATTATTTTATACATTTTAATACATTATTAGTATAGAATAAAACTACTTTTACTGATTTTTTCGCGTTTAATTAACTTATTTATCTTATTTTTATTAATTCCCGACGTTTCCGGTGCTTCACAGCACCCGTGGTCACGGGGGACTGAGGTGATTGACGTCCCGATGTCATGACGATGACATAACTCTGATCACTCTGAATTGAACTGAATCAACTCAGTCCCCCGTGACCACGGGGAATTAATAAAAATAAGATAAATAAGTTAATTAAACGCGAAAAAATCCGTAAATGTAGTTTTATTCAATGTGTAGCGTTCGCGTAAATATAAGAAATCATTACATTACTAGTATAGTTGTTCTAGTATGTAAACTATAACCCATCATATTATTATGATGTTTGCTCATACGAGTACGATACGATATTTCATGTAATACTTAATAAAAAAGCTATAAACCTTAGATTCAGAAAGTCAAATAATTGTTTTGCACAAATGCTTCAAAAACTAAAATTATGACAAATAGCCACAGAAATACAGGCGATAAAATAGGTTGAGAAGAAAAGAAAGGTTGAAAGAAAGGAGTAGGTTGAGAAACTCAATGAATAAGTGACTGATGGACTTCGATGCAAACAATAACCAAAATAAAGTCAAATTTAAAAGGAAATCACAACTTTTAAAGAAAAGGATATTAATAGATTTTTTTCCTCACGAACCTCATTAGACCAATATAAAACATGGGTATATAACGAAAGAATTTTCTTATTTTGGTAATGTCCTATCAGCACGCAATAGTAAGAAGTATCTTAAAGCTGAGACAAATACAGAAAAAATACATACTGGAAAGAAAAAAAGATAACGAATGCCCTTCAGTATAATCTAAGTCATACATGGGTAATCAGGGCATACAGTAAGTCTCATTAAATATCAAAACGGCTTAATCCGACAAGCAAAAGGCGTGTGTGATAACAGAAAGAAAGAAATTTATTAATTCATAATAACAAAAATGGATAGAGGATGAAGGAGGGCGCTTTTACCCGCAGGACACCATACTTTAAAAACAATAAAACTAAAGTATTATTGTATTTAATGTAAGACCTTGTTTTATAAAAGTGTGGGAATTTAAAGCTATAAAAATAATAAATGAAAATGGCACTGCGACTCCATACCATTATTGTCCTAAAAATCCCCGTCGATATGAAGTAATTCCCAGTCGATTGGAATAGCGCAGTGTTTGTGCTCTCAGCTTCCCTTTAATTGCCCTCCAGCGTGTCATTTCATGGAATATACATGACAGCGTCATGAAAACTACGTGAACAAATAATGAAATACTTGTTATATTATTTGTAAATTCTAGAACTTTTAGCTATTTCTACCAGTGGCCTTTGGTTGCATAGCTACTCCACTGGTAGAAATAGCAAAAATGAAATAGGGGCCCTAACTAAACTAAATGCTTTAAAGGTGCAAATTTCATCATCAACTCTTTATCGCCCACTGCTGGGCATAAATCAGAGCTATTTACTACTAAGTATTATGTGTGACGCAACAGATAATATTTAATCGTTCTTCCTAATAATGCTATAAATGGAATTTTTTTTATAGGATAGGGTGACAAACGACCACACAGTCCACCTGATGGTAAGTGGTTGCTGTGGCCCATAGATATCTACATCTATCCTCGTTTGCAAATCAAAATGCAGATGCGTTGTCACCCGTGAGGACTAAGATGGAATGCCTCTTTTCCAGTAAAAAGGGTCTCCGGTTCTCTACACTCACCATACAAAACACAGCAGTTTTAAGCTGCTATTTTACGCTGGTATTCTGTGAGAGCGTGGTCCTTCCTCGGTCGAGCCGACCCATTCGTGCTATAACTATACTACTAATATAGCTGCAGCATGGCACTACCACGTATGTTTGTTTGTTACGCTTTTGCGTAAACTACTGGGTGAATTTGGACGAAATTTTGCACACGGATAGAGTTCGACCTGTGAAAGACATAAGATCTCGTGGGATAATTTTCAGTGTTGGTCCATTCCAGGTCAACAAAGTTGTGGGCGGAAGCTAGTAAAAAATAAAGGGCCCTATGAGCTTGCGGGCCCCGGGACACTGCCCCGCCTAGTCTACTTTCTAGATCTAGCTTTAATTTCAGAACTTATTAAATATAACGATCAATGGAACGTTTAAGTCTTTGTGACTCCGGGGATAAGCACTACCTTTATAATACGTATTACACGTGAAAACTGAGTTTTGCTTCTCTGTTTTTTACTGGATGTTAGGACTCGTTTTCTACCCAGATAAAATGAAATGAGATGAAATATCTTTATTTATTCGACGTGAGAAAATATTTTTTTATTTCCAGCCAGTATAATTACGTAATCTTCAGATGTGACAAAACGTTACTACAGATTTTTTTGTTCTTTATTCAAAGTTGGTTGCAGTTGTTCATGGGCTACAGAAGCTACGGCTGGACTCTAAGTTCCTTTGTCAACCGCACCTAAATTGGTTATTGCAATTTAACTAAGAAGGAGAACATCGTGAGGGAGCGTGAAAAATAAGGACATGTGAAGAACTGAACTCTTTTCGGTCTTAAAGCCCTGTTGGTAATGAGAAAAGGCCTGTGTGGTCAACCAGTTATGGGACGTATGTAGTATAAGTATAATATATATAGTCAAATGAAAAAAATTTAAAATTAAACATTTTGTACAACTGACTCCAATATAAGTTATTAAGAATAACTCAAAGACTATTGGTCAGACCTTGATCAAATTTATATGAGACCACATGTGAAGCACCAGCTTTCAAATAAAAAAAGAGTAATCGAAATCGGTTCACCTAGTAAAAAGTTATGACACATAAAAGAACATACAGTCAAATTGAGTACCGTCTCCTTTTTGAAGTCGATAGAATATATTTAGTCTTCGACATCTCACATCCAGTTATCTCAAGCCGCCGTTTGATGATCTTCATCGAGCGTGGCGTGGCTTGGCCTTGATTTGATATCGTTAATTGAGACTTTTAGCACATACTATGCTATTAACGTTAGTACAGTATTGCAAAGTCATAGTCAACTAGTAAATTACGAAAAGTGCCAAAAACGACAAACACAATATCACTGAAGAGTAATTTTGACAGAACTATTGTAATAGCAGTCATTTTTCCCTACACGTAATTGCAGTTAACAACTTACGTTGGCTGCAACCGGAAGTTAGAAATCAACCAGGAACACCTTATAACACTGCCACACTTTAACGTGATATGGAATGAATAAAAATCTATATTCTCAACTACAAAAAAAAACTTATAACTAAAAAATTAGAGAAAGTGATTCATTTTACATTAGTTTGTCTTATTTTTTTAGTTTTTTTTTGTAGTTTAGAAAATGGAATACAATTTCAATTTGGGATTAGTCATTGGTTTTTTTTTTTACTTGTGTACTGTTTTTATTTTAATACTTTTTCAGATTTTTATGGTTAAATTTTAATAAGCCAGCAACCCTCAGGTTAGTTTAGGGCATTGGTGGTTTACGGGATTTGTTACAGTCATGTATACGTTAGGGTGGTACTGCTGGGGACTAATAGATGGATAGGGAATTATGACCATTTTTGAACATTCTTGGCATGTGAATGATTTGATGTAGATTGTATTTCAAAATAGAAAAGTTTTAAACTTAAACCGCACATAGCATCAAAAACGCTCCTTCTAAGTTCATGTATTGTGACCGGCAATTACGGAACCCTACCTCTACACTATGCGTGGCCCGACACGCACTTGGTCGGTTTTATATTATTTACTTTTACCACTGCATTTGTTCGGAAAAAATCCTTTGTTCTGGAAAGAATCAGCAAGAAACATAGCGAAACCTTTTTTCACAGTAGTTTTTACAATAAGAATACCGATTGTACAAACTTTAGGCGAAAGCGCCAGGGTAGTCCGCGAAATTCAAATTTTCTTACGTTTCTTGCAATTTGCAGGTCACTGTCAAGTTGCATATTTAACAAAATATGATTCGCGACCGTAACGAATATCTATTTACAGAATCATTCTAATCATCAATACAACCCTCTAAGTGCGTATAATCCCATTGTATGACAAAAGCTCCTTCAAAGATATTATATGAACTTATAGGGTTGTATTGGTGATTTTAATGATAATAATTATGTAAACACACTCGTTACGGTCGCGAATCATATTTTGTTATACATACAACCTGACCCTGACCTGCAAATTCCAAAAAACGTAAGAAAATTTGAATTTCGCGGTCGATCCTGGCGATTTCACCTTAAAGCTAGGAAGAGGCCACCTCATTCCCAGGGGCTATTATATATATATATATATATATATATATATATATATATATATATTTATATATATATATATATATATATATATATGTATATATATATATATTACTAGCTGGTACACGGCACCTTGGTGTCGTAGAAGAAATAATTGTGGAAATATCGTATCGAATACTAGTAATTATTTGAACACATCACAATTCCCGTAGCGATCCGCACAGTTTGAAATTAAATACAAAAAAGAAAAAATAATCTATACAGGAACGGTATATAATTTAATAAGATATGTATGCACAAAATGCACAAATTGTTCTCGTTTTAACAATACCTACTTCCTCGTATATCTTTAAGTGTGTGTGCGATATAAATTCACCTATTTTTAGCCGAGACCAATGACGCTGTAAACGCCAAAAAGGCTAACAGCATTAACATCATTAGAAACCAGAGTACGGCTTTATAAAAAGTTTGGTTTCATTAAAAATGCTCTGCTAAACAGGCTGAAGTGACTGCTTTGCGACAATTTTAAAAGTAGAAAATATATATTTTTTTATATAATAGGTATATATCATAATAATACGAATAATTTCGAACGAGGTTATTAAGCCCATTTTATTGTCCTTACCGTCAAAGACTTGTCTTTGTTATATTTTTAGGAATAATTTTACCTGGCTTTCGAACGAAGTAATTATTGTTTTAACCGACTTCAAAAAAAGGAGCAGGTTCTCAATTCGACTGTATTTTTTTAAATGTGTGATACCTCTTTTCTAACTAACTCTTTTCTAGGTGAACCGATCTTAAAGATTCTTTAGCTGGTTAAAGCTGGTGCTTCTCATGTGGTCCCATATGATTGTACTCCACTGTTACTGCATTGTATCCCATTTGATCAAGATCTGACCAGTAGTTTTTGAGTTATCCCTAATATCATCATCATCATCATTACAGCCTTTCATAAGTCAACTGCTGAACATAGGCCTCCCCCAAGGAATGCCACAAAGCACGGTCCTGAGCTACCTGCATCCATCGACTTCCTGCATGTCCTACCAGGTCGTCACTCCATCTCGTGGGGGGTCGCCCTACACTTCGCCTACCGGTACAAGGCTGCCACTCAAGAACCTTTCTTCCCCATCGGTTGTCGGTTCTCCGAGCTATATGGCCGGCCCACTGCCACTTCAGCTTACTAATCCGTTGGGCTATGTCGGTTACTCTGGTTCTAATGCGGATATACTCATTTCTAAGTTTATCACGCAGAGAACCCCGAGCATAGCCCTCTCCATGGCTCGCTGAGCGACCTTGAGCTTCCTCATACGGCCAGCAGTGAAGGACCACGTCTCAGATACGTAAGTCATCACCTGGCAACACGCACCGGTTGTACAATTTCGTTTTAAGGTTTTGAGGTATGTCTGACGAGAAGATGTGTCGTAGTTTCCCGAACGCTGCCCAGCCGAGTTGAATCCGTCGATTGACCTCTCGGTCGAAGTTGGACTTACCTAGTCGGACTATTTGTTCCAGATAAACATACTCGTCAATAACTTCGAGCTTAGTGCTCCCAACAACTACCGGCATAGGTGTGACTTGGACATTAAACATGATCTTTGTTTTGTCCATGTTCATCCTAAGACCTATTCGTTGGGAGACACTATTGAGGTCATTGAGCATGGTGCTTAGGTCCTCCAGCGATTCTGCCATAAGGACTATATCGTCGGCAAATCGAAGGTGAGTGATGTACTCGCCATTGATGTTAATACCGTATCCTTTCTAGTCCAGAAGCTTGAAAACGTCTTCCAATGCAGCGGTGAAGAGTTTCGGGGATCACCCTGTCTTACACCTCTCTGCAATTGGATTGGTTTCGTACTCTGGTTCTGCACTCGGATAGCCATCGTAGCTCTTACTGTACAAACACTTCAGCACTTCGATATACCGACAGTCAACTTGGCGCCGCTGAAGGGACTGCAGCACCGCCCAAATTTCGACGGAATCAAAGGCTTTCTCATAGTCCACATACGTCAAACATAGCCTTAATTATACGTATTTAAGTGACTTCAACTAAATTAATGATGTTCTCATTTTATTTGTATTGAAGACGGTGGTACAATTTTTTTTTAATTTTACCACTTGTTAGGTATTACAGTTTGTTATTCTGAAGTTCGTTTGTTCTTGAAAATAGTCTCAATGGTAATTAAAAGTATCAGGCGTTACTTTGCGGAAATCCATAATATAATATAATTTTTAACATATTTAATAGTGATCTCAATGATATAAATTTTATTTCAAGCACACAAAAAAAAAAAAAGAGTGAAAAAATATACTTATCAAATAAATCATTATAATTTTTTTTATGTGTACTTATCTATGAACATCTTTAAATTATTTACGCTTATAGAGAAGCGTTATTTGGACTGTGCTTATTATCATATTATTAATGTGGTTTTATTTAGATTTTAGATAATTATCAAAGACCAGATATTTTACCATTTTTTCAATTTCTCAGAAAGAAATATCCAAGTTTTTTAGATAAAATGTAGCTTAAATCACTCATGGCATTGCTTGTTATTTGTTCGAGAAGTTTCAAAGTTCACAATCGGTTCAGCCATTCCGGAGATAAGCCTGGACATATAGACCGACAAAATTTTTAAAAATGCTTATTTATATTTTAATTGTGTGTTTTAAGATCTTCATTTTATATTCGACAACTTACAGGTAATTTAGAAATATAATAACATAATCCGAGTAGTACATTCGACTCTCAAGCTCCTAATAGAATAAATCTACTCCCTGCTGTACCGCTTTTCCCCCCTCTCAAACTAGTAACGAACAGTTGCGTCACTAACCGGAAGTAAACCTCGTCAACTACATAAATAAAATTAATTAGTAAATACTTTTGGAGTAATATAACTAAATATTTTTTTATCAATATCTTGAATTTATAATAGTAATTTTCTCAGTGGTAGAGCCAGCTGCAGCTATATTACTGGTATAGTTGTAGCACGAATGGGTCGGCTCGACCAGGGAAGGACCACGCTCTCACAGAATACCAGCGTAAAATAGCAGCTTAATGCTGCTGTGTTTCGTATGATGATTGTTGAAAACCACAGACTGTTTTTACTGGAAACGATGCATTTCATATTAGTCGTCACGGCTGACAACGCATCTGCATTTTGATTCGCAAACGAGGATAGATGTAGATGTCTATGTGCCAAAGCAATATTTACCATCAGGTGGACTGTGTGCTCGCTTGTCACCCTTACCCTGTAAAAAAATCTTGAATTACTTATTTTTAATGAAATTATGTTTACGGGAATAATTCTTATTAAATCAGATTTTAATAATCAATTTTCCTTATAAACTTCAAAGGTATAGTGTTGCTAACTGTAATAAATAATTTCCTAAACTTAAACACTCGAACTCACGACATGTGCAAATAGCTTTCAATTTATGTTAAATTGTTATTATAAACAGTTATCTATTTTATTATATTAGTTGCGAATACTTTTATAACACGGACTAGCTGCATGCAAAAATGAACGTTAAAAAGTATTATATTCGACTAATAACATTAATCGCCGCCATCTTCGCCAAACATCATGTGGTGTCGAAAAATGATTAGGGATGCCCAATCGATTGTAATCGATTATTGAATTTTTAATGAACTGTCATATATTTTTTTAATCTGAATTATATTTTAATTTATTTCGAATAAAGTTGCTAAAAGAAGCTACAATAAAAATATTATATTACCATTTATTTATATTCTTTTATATTATTATAATTTTAAAAACCTACTATACCTATTGAATGTCGTACTCGATTTTGAATAGGTAATTAGAATATTGCTGAAGAAAAATATTCGTAAAGATTTTCTAATGATCATTTAGACAGGAGTATATTTTACGTCTTACTAAACGATAACTTACGAGTTTACGTCAATTAATTTAAAAAAAAAAACTGTTATCGTTACTGCATTAATTATAAATGTGTTTTTTTTTCTAAAGAGCAATATTGCAGAATAGATACAGATATTATTATTAATATTGTTACAAGTATGGAAGAAGTAGAGACATACGTGTTATTATAAGTAAAGTAGGACAGTGTTATGGTATTAATATTATCGTATGACGAAAGATGATATATGCTATACAGGGTATTTTTGGAACGCTCCCGAAAACTAAGACAGGCGACAGCACCAAGTATACCTTTGATCATGGGTCATAAATAAATTTGATCCTGATGAAAAAAAAAAACATATTTTTACAACGTTTTATTAGCTTTATTCACGCGTCATCATGTTAGTACAGCTAAATGAAACGATAATTTCATAAAAAAAATCATGAAAAGACTGAAACATAAAACCAGCAGTGGAAACTGAATTGATATCACCTGACTAATGGAGGTTAATGTACGCGCGAACGGTGAAAAAAGAACGCTGGCCTTGAACTTGGGCACTGAGCGATTTATCACATATTGGCCAGTATTACTGTGCCTGCATGCTATTGGTTCCCGCGCTTTGTTCGCTCCAAAAATACAGTCGCATACACAGCTTACTTTGCGACTCGCGACGATGTTTTAAAAAGGAAGGAAAAAAAATTATTTATATCTATTGTTTTATGACTAAACTAGTGAACGAAAAGGTAAATATGATAGGAGAAGGTGAATGGGGAAAATTGTGCAGTAAAGTTAAAATTGTTGAGGAAGAATACCGAAAAAATTACCATGTGATCGACCTGATGACGGAAGCTCAAGCGAAGATGAAAGTGATGATGAAGTAGCATCCAGTAACACCAACACACCATCAACATCTGGCTTCCATGTGACCCAAGACGTCATAACGGACGGCGTGTCACCCTTAGCTTAAGTTTTTTTGTTACAAACTACTTTATATTTTACGATAGAAATAACAAACAATGCTCAAGTAAACATTATCTATTTTTAATTCCCACCTCTTCCAAAGTTCTAAGTAGCTAGTAAAACACCTATTATGATTCTACAATAAAACAATTAATTACTATAATATTATAAAACAATAGCCGAATACCATGTAGTACTTTAGAACGCGACTGTACCCACACTCACTCCGCTGTCGACCTGTATCTAGCTCGGTATGAAGCAATGCTACGGTCATAAGAAAAAAGGGCGCATCTAACAATTTTCGAATAAGTGAGTTAAATACCATTCGACTCATGATAAGAAGACGCATCTACTAAATTTTTTTAATATTCACTAATATCAATATTTTAGAAATTATCGTCAGAATTTTAGACGTAGCTGTTGATCACAGATGACATTTTATTAGTTGAAAAGACTTATACAAATTCAACATAAAAGAAAAGACTTATTTAACCAGTTGCTACGTCATCTTTAACAATATTTGCATCGATTACTTAAATTTAAATTATTCTTGTCTTATTATTTTATATCTTATTATTAAGAGCTTATATCTTATTATTAAGAGCTGGTGTTTCACATGTGGTCCCATATAAATTTGATCGAGGTCAGACCAATAGTTTTTGAGTTATCCTTAATTATTTATATTAAAGTCGGTTGTACAAATGTTTTAATTTTTAATTATTATCGTAGTAAGTCTTGTATGATATCCCCTTTAAAATCATTACTCAAGAGTTGCGGGTTGTTATTTTTTGTGTCTCACTACCAATGCTTTTCTAATATTTACTAAGAAAAAAGTAAATTACTATTAGCGTCCTCTCAACTTCAAATGACCTTTCCAAAATATGTAAAAATGTTAAATGAATGGTAGTTTTGTTTTATTTATTAGGTTGGGAAGACCCAAATAGTTATATGCGTCTTTCCTTCGATGTTTTTGTGTTGCCAGGTGTATTTTTTAATCTAAGATGAAAAGGAAAATTCGTTTTATTTAAATAAATAAACAAATTAAAAAAAAAATAAGTTCGTCCTTAAAATCTTCATGTCTCTACGTATATTTCAATATAGATACCTTTTAATATACTTTAGACACGGGGTCTGAAAGAAAAATTCATCAATTTATTTTTTATTTCCATTTTACGTTTTTGTTAGTTACTTCCTTTTTTATTATGACGGCAGAATGCCTAACCCTGTCGCCTCACGCTTGTGACGCAGTAGGTTTCAGGTGTTGATTTTGTACACGCGTGCGCGAGCGACAGTTCAATCGTTTTGTTTAATAAATTTACTTGTGATTACGTGTTGATATTAAAGTTTTTGTTACGTTTTTGGATTCTTTTTTGTTTTAATAATGCCTAACGCGTACGTTTATAGTGGTTATTATACTGCCGTTGGTTATTATATCAGCAACAACGTGTGCCTGGTTCCATTGATCACATTATCTGGACGGATGAGTCGACATTTACCAGAAACGGCCTGTGGAACCGAAGAAATACACACGTGTATTCAGAGGTTAACCCGCACGCTGTTCGACAAACCGGGCACCAAACCCGATGGTCGGTTAACGTATGGACAGGTCTATTTAAGGATCGCATACTGGGACCAGTGTTTCTGCCAGAGCGACTGAACGGACAGCGATACCTAAACTTTATAAATGAACAGTTGGTTGACATTTTAAACGACCTATCGTTGGCTGAATATCGCCGCACATAGTTCCAACATGATGGTGCCCCTCCACATTTCGTGAGGTTCGTCCGTGAGCGCCTCAATGAGCTATTTGATGATCGCTGGATCGGCAGACTAGGACCACACGCTTGCCCACCTCGCACACCAGATCTGACTCCGTTAGACTTCTTTTTGTGGGGTATGTGAAAGAAAGGGTTTTTAATCGTGAATGTGATAGTGCTGAAGAAATGCGCCAAAGGATCGTGGATGCTTTCGAGAAACTACGTACGGACTGTGTCGAAGACCACACGATGATGCCCCGCCTGCACCCAAGTCTGCCTTGAAATGAATGGAGCACAATTTGAGCCGCATCTCATAAGACCACGGAGGATTTAGAGCAGTAAGCTGTTTCATAACTATTTTTTTTTAAATAACTTAGTACTAGACTAATCTGAATAGGTACATAACTGAATACACGAGAATAATAAACATACCTACACGATGAATAAAAACGCATGACTCCAACCTTGGTTACATTTCATTTAAGTATTTCTTCATTAGCGGGGAATCGAACCAGTTATTTGGGTTATTTAACCTGTGAATTCGGATTAAAGTGGCTACGTGGAGATAAGCACAGTGGCAAAATAGTAGGTTAAGTAGATAAGTTAGGTATTTAGACACGTGTTGTAAATTATTAGGTATTGTGGGAAGGCCCGCTAGTTGCGGGCCGCGCGAATTTGTGTTCGCGCGTACATTGACCTTTATCTAGCTCAGGTCAGGTGATATCAATTCAGTCATTCCACTGCTGGTTTTATGTTTCAGTATTTTCATGATATTTTTTATGAAATTATCGTTTCATTTAGCTGTACTAACATGATGGCGCGTGAATAAAGCTAATAAAACCTTGTAAAAAGATGATTTTTTTTTCATCAGGATCGAATTTATTTGTGACCCATGATCAAAGGTATACTTGGTGTTGTCGCCTGTCTTAGTTTTCGGGAGCGTTCCAAAAACACCCTGTATAGATGGTAAGTATACTGTTTGTAACGTACGGCTATAATAAATCTTAGGAAATATTCATAAGTCGTATCGTATTTGGCGCTCCTATTTCTGATGTCACTAAATGGTCACTTGTCAGTCTCCCATGAAGAAAATACGATCTCCAAATCGATGCAAATCGAACATACTAGAATCGATTCTCGATTAAATCAAGCATTAACAGATCTATTTTTGATCAATCGCGACATTTTCAAACATGCCTAATATAGACACAGAACATTATTGACGATAACTTACCGTAAATACAAGTAACTGTATAGAAAAATCATTAAATTAATAAACATAACATTACGCCAGTATTTTCCAGAAGGAGTAGGTAGAGGTGTGTAAGTACTGTTATGTTATACATCCCATGTAATAGGTGATGCGCGTATTGCCAAACACCGGACACAAATCCAGACTCCGTGCTATTACTGGGAACTTCAAGTTATAACAACCCAATCATAATTTGCCCAACCCTGGGATCGAACCCAGAACAGAACAATTTTTCTGTCTGTCACAAGGAACAGATGTTCCAACTATGCAAAAGTATTTCTTGAATCGTTTGAAATATAGCTAGTTCTTATAAGTCCGATTCGAGATCGGACAAGGATTCTTCAGATCTATATCGATCTGGAAAATTGATTCTGTTACTATAAACATTCGATTAAACGATTTGAAATGGACATGCCTACTTTGTACCGTCATCTCTAATTCTGTCAACGTTACATTGGTTGGCGTGGTTTGCAATTGTAATTGTCTTTGTACATAATTGTATCGGTGTTGTGGTGACTTTCAGGACTATATATTGAATATTACGACTTGGCTATTTTAACTCTGATTGCTTTCAAGAACGACTTACCTTGTTGTGATTTTTGGAACTGTGTACCACTCAAACGATAACCTAGCATTCATAAACGGACTTACGCATATGCAATGGGAAGTGTATTATGTGTAAATAGCGGCTCTGCTGGTGGTACAATATTGTTTAAAGATGAACAGAGAAGCAATCGTGCAATATTGCTGTAATTGCATCGTTGTACGCAGAACCATCGGTTGCTGCGCCCATGTTATGACTATTATTTGGTATTTGAGCTTTACGAGACATCAAAATAATATCGACATCCCTGCACAGTTTTTAGACAATATTCTTATTTCCAATTCAGAAAAAGAACAATAAACATGAAATTAATCTGTGTTTTATTTCTAATTCAAACATAATAAGTTAATGTGCGTGTAAAAACAACTTATACTACCAATTAGGTACTAAGTCGGTAGGGCTGGTTTCCACAGTTACGCTTTTGAACAGCGCCGTCCAGACGCACACGCTTGCAAATGTACTAGATAGTACTATAATATTCACGCTGTTCATGCGCGCGCTGTTGAAACTTGGTTGAAACCGTGGTTGATACACTCGCTGTTCGACGGCATGTCTAGCGTCGTGACTGACAGCCTAAATCCTTATACATTTAGGTACTAGGTATCTTACCGTACCGTATATGCTAATGACAACATCTAAATGCTAACAGCCATTATATACATATATTTTTATTTTTACATTAATACACACAAACATTATCTCTCATTTCAAAACCAATGCTCAGAAAGCAGGTTTTTTAACTACATTCTATGCATTTATACGTTGCACGTACATACACTTAGGCTTTAGAACAAAAATTGCATACCTAATTATGTAGATAGGTACTAGAAATAGCTAAATGTTTTAGGACATCGTTTTTCAGTTTGTTAAAAATCACTCGGATCTATGAAAAACCGTAATATTCATGGTTCGATTATAACCTCAAAATGTGATACTTTTTTTGAAATATATCTATTATGCAGCTAGTCCGCTATAAAAATAAGATCAAATAGGAATTTACTAATGATCAACAATAAAATATATAATTTTCCGATGCTCTTGGTTCCAGGGCGAACAATGTATGGGCGGAGAGCAATGTCCTTTCACAGTACGCGAGCTACCCCGGTTCAAATCCCGCCGGCACCAATGAAATTGCTAATTGCAAATTTATGTCCTGATTTACCACCTGCTCGGCGGTGCAGGAAAAGATCCCGAGGAAACCTGCATGTTTGAGAAATAAAAAAAAATTCTAAGACATATGAAGTCCGCTAACACGCGTTGGCACAGCACGGCTGACATTTCCTTGCCCAAAACCCACTCAGAATCGAGAGCAGGCCTATGTTCAGCAGTGGGACGTATATAAGCTGTTACTTCTACTTATCTTTTAAGTACTCTTGGTCTCTTTTGTTCTTCTACTAAACAATTAATAAAATCAGGCGTTACTTTGCGGAAGTCCATTATATTAAAGTTGGCAAAATATTACTTCGCGTACATCCGCTCGATAAAATAAAATTATGTGTCTTACCTAGTTTGAAGAGCACCTCCCGCCCTCCCTCAATTGCGTGCACTATCACCGTCACCACTAATCCCAGCACCACTACTCCCAACACCACTACACTAGAAAAGACACACCACTGACTACAATACGACACGTAAATACTTCTTAGCGGTCAGCCGCCGCAGAGTCTAGATTATCTTAAGATGCCTCTTGTAGAGGCAAAACACGTACCCATATTTGCTCACGCTAAACCCAAAATCCTAAACTAACTTCAAATAGTTCAAAACCATTTCTGTCGTGTGGCTACGAACGCACCCTAGTACGTCCGTAACGCCGACCTCCACCGAGACTTAGAGCTCCCTACAGTCCAACAGTACCTAAAATCACTCTCTGAGAACTTTTTCAAAGCCTCAGAGTCTCACCTCAATCATATTATTCGTGAGGAAGCTTCCTATGCAGCCCCACTTCCCTCTCGCTATCGAGTCCGAAGACCGAAAAACTCTCTCTCGGACCCCCCAAACAAGCTTTCGGCTGACCTAAACCGCCTACTGGCGGCTCAGGCCGAATCTTCACCCCGCCCTTAATTTGCCTTAGTTAGGCTCCCCTCTCAGCGACTCCTCGCCGCCTGCACCCGCTTTTCCCTAAAGAGGGTCGCTTCCGATTCGGCAGAAATCCACAAAAGCCAATGCCAGTCTCACAGGTGGTGTTTAGTGGGTAGGCACTTAGGTTTCGCAGTGATTCCCACATAACCACGGCAGCCGGCTGTCGTAGTATGCTTAAAGCATTCACCACCTCCTTCCTCGCTTCCCGGAGGGTAGCCCTTGTCGTGAAGCGACAATTAAGAACAAAAGGAATCTAACCTAAGAGCAACAAAACAACAAAAATACAACAAAAACAAATAATATATTTAAGATTCAAAAGATATTTACAATTTTATATAACAAAAATGGAGTATGAAAATGAGGATGGATGATGTGATTTACAAATTATTTAAAAAAAGGTAATAAAAAAAAGAGATTAGTGTCCAAGCTGAGTCTGAAGATCCAAAGTGTGCTCTCCGCGCCTGGAACGAGCACGCACGGCGTAGGTGAGAAGGCGTGGGCGTCTCTAGGCGACGACCTCAGGTGAATGCGGTGATTGCAGGATCCGGTGATTTCAGGCCAGACAGGGGCTTGCAGGATCCTCAGCGACTTCAGACAGCACAGAGGCCTGCAGAATCCGGTGACTGCAGGCGGGACAGAGGTTTGCAGGTTCCGGTGACTTCAGGCGGAACAGAGGTTTGCAGGTTCCGGCGACTCCAGGTAGAGCAGAGACTTGTAGGATCCCGGCGACTTCAGGCAGAGCAACGGTTTGTAGGATTCGGCGACTTCAGGTAGAGCAGAGGTTCGTAGAGTCCAGTGGCTTCAAGCAGGACAGAGGCTTGCAGGATCCCGGGGCAGTGCGGCCCCGGGATAAGGCCTTTAGGAGGTGCTTCCAATTCGAGAACTGAAGCGAGACTGAATTTCTTCACCGATTGTTCGGCTTTTATACCTTTCTAGAGAGAACGGAAAAATTATTTAAATTAAACGCAAATTTTTTGTAAATGGTCAAGAGAAAAGAGTATTTATGTGGAATTATCGAAATAGAAACAACAGACCGGTAGCAAATTTGAATATAATTGCCATAGAGACCAAATAAACAACAATGTCAAAATATGTCAAATTCTGGTTTTAGGCTTGTAATAAAAAAAACGGCAAGATTTAAGTGAAAAATGAGATATTATTGATATAGGAAAAAAGGTAGCGCAACTGCATGCACAAAGCCCAAAATTGCAGAGTTACGGAAAACTAAATAAAAGATCGAAAAAAGGTAGACTCCATTGACACCAATTTAAAAGTGCTGATAATGTGAAAATACGAAGTAGAAATGATTTGTTATTGTGTTCTTATAGTTTAAAATCGTTACAGGATCCTATGGAAATAAAGGTGATGTAAAATATCCAGTTTTGAGGTGAATGCAGAAAATCGAAACAGAATGGAAAAATGAATTTAAAATAATGTAAAATGATATGTAAGTAGCATAACACTACACCCTTTCCATTGCTTCTGGGCGCAAACAAACAAAACCTATCGCATGAAGAATTTCCGCTTGCGCCGTCGCTCCCGTGCGATCGTGCGCTGCCCACACATCCGAAGTGGGCTTGACGAGCCCACTTCGGATGTGTGTCTGTGGAATGCGGTGGGAAGGTGTCCTCTCCTCCTGCCGCTGCAACCGAGGTGGAGCCGCAGCGGAAGAGGAGTGTTGGTATGACGATGCGCCCTATCCTCCGCGACTCAGACGGGGCCTCACCGTTGAACGGTTTTGGTGGGGCCGCGAGGAGAGAGGAGTGTCTGTATTGCGAGGCGCCGCTCTCCCTACCCTCCGCGGCCGAAACTTAGTTGGCGGCGGAGCCAGAGACCATATCCGCCGCTGGGGTTAGGAAAACGGGTGCTACTAAGCGCTCGATTTTTCTGGCCCCATGGCCTCCGCGTATCAGAATCGGGGGGGGGGGGGTCCGATACGCAGATGTGTCCGCGGATGTGTGCGAAAGCGTTGTCGTGACCCTGCCAATATGCGGCGAAGGCGGAACACCATGGGGTTTTAGTCGGTGCGAGTCCGATATGACGCGTGCTTGTCCCCGCGAAGCGGGTATGCGTAGGCATTTCCGCATGTTAAAAAAAAATGTGTCCCCCCTCTCGAACGGGTTCCCGCCTTGTCGTGGCGGGGGGGCTTAGTAGCCGTGGCTTGGTCACCCGCGGTGAACAAAGAGGAACCCCTTGGCTGGCCCGAGGTTGCCACTCCGAGTGGGCTTGGCGAGCCCACTTCGGATTTGTGTCGGTGGGCTGCGGTGGGAGGGGTGTCCTCTCCCCCTGCCGCTGCAGCCGGGGTAGAGTCGCGGAGGAAGAGGAGTGTTGGTATGGCAATGCGCCACTCGCCCTATCCTCCGCGACTCAGACGGGGCCGGACCGTTGATGCGGTGGTGGTGGGATGCGGGGGAGAGGAGTGTCGGTATTGCGAGGCGCCGCTCTCCCTACTCTCCGCGGCCGAAACTTGGTTGACGGCGGAGCCAGAGACCAGTTCCGCCGCTGGGGTCGGGAAAGCGGGTGCTACTAAGCGCTCGATTTTCTTGGCCCCATGGCCTCTGCGTATCGGACTCGGGGGTGTCTGATACGCAGGTGGAGTTGGAAACGGTGGAGGAAGGCGTGTCTTGTGTTCTTGGTGCGCCTTGCCTGAGAAGGAGAATGGGGGGAGAGGTCCTCACCCAAAAAGGGACTGCCATGGGGCAGCCAGCGCTGGTGGGGCCGCGGATGTGTGCGAAAGCGTTCCCATGGCCTTGCCTATATGCGGCGAAGGCGGAACACCATGGAGTTTTAGTCGGTGCGAGTGAGACATAACCCGTCGTTGCCACCGCGAGGCGGGTATGCGTAGGCATTTCCCCATGTAAAAAAAGGTGTCCGCGCCCACCGTCCCCGTACTCCCCTTCCCGCCTCCGCTAGCGCCGCCGCCCCCGTGCGGTTGCGTTAGTTGTCCGCGCTCACCGTCCCCGTACAGTGGTGCCTTCCCTCCCCTTCCCGCCACCGCTAGCGCCGTCGCCCACGTGCGGTTGTGTTAGCAGACCGTACTCAACTTCCCCATACGATGAGTGCATTCTCGCTCATGCGAATCCCACCTTCACTCTTCTGGCACCGCCGCCCCCGTGCGGCTGTGTTAGTTGACCCGCGCTCCCATTACCTTACGGTTGTGCCCCGCGTTCCCCTTCCCTAAGGTCGCTTCTGATGCGGCGAATAGGTCATACAGGCCAGAGCTACTGCTGGAGCCTTACATTAGGTGCTATCACACGGAGCGTTGACCGCTTCTCGGGGGTCTCAGGCCGATCAACTTGCTCTTTCCACGGCTAAAGATCATTGGGTAAGATTTGTCGCAATTGCCAAGCTCGAAAAGTAATTAAATGTTAAGACGTTATAAAATTGGTTAATCACAAAAAAAACAGCATTTAAATCATTTTTGGTTAGTGTTCAAAGATTATTTTTGCAATAAAAAAAAATATATGGCAATTCTTGTTTCGCAAATAATCTTGATAATTTTGCAGTAATTTAATCATAAATAGGCAGCTTAAAATAATATGAGTTTGCCTAATAAACAGTCAATCCGCAAAATACTTATTTGATCAGCAATATTCACGATAGGTTAGCAAAGAAAATATGTCTATAAGTAGAGACCTAAATTTAACCAACTACTGCGGCCAGCATTAGTTGGTTAAATTCAGGTGTACTCTTAAATTTGTAAAAATATGTTACGGCTAAAAGCCGAAGTGTGGTTACACCTACTTTTATCCGGCTAGAACCATGTGCGGCGAGTAGTACATACATACGTACATACATATAATCACGCCTCTTTCCCGTAGGGGTAGGCAGAGACCAGTTCTTTCCACTTGCTACGATCCTTACATACTTGTTTTGCTTCGTCCACTTTCATTATTCCCTTCATACATGCTCTACGATTTAGGGTACTCTTGACCTGGCCTTTTTTCAAGACGTCCCTGATTTGGTCTAGAAATGTCCGCCTAGGTCTACCCCTTCCAACACTTTCATTCACACTCGCCTTATACACTTTTTTCGTCAATCGTTCTTCATTCATTCTCTCGACATGGCCAAACCATCTCAGCATACCTTTCTCAATTTTTGTCACTACATCTTCTTTCAGACCACAACGTTTCCTTATCTCACTATTTCTTATCCTGTCACTCAGTTTAACTCCTATCATACTTCTTAATGCTCTCATCTCAACTGCGGCGAGTAGTAGTTGGTTAAATATAGGTGTACTGTTAAATTTGTAAAAATACGGAAATACGTATCAAGTAATATCAGCGACAGTAGGTTAAGGTGCGGCTGGGGTGGCCGAAGGGACACCCCAAAGCCGCGTACATTTTTTAGATAATAATAATAATAATCTTTTTTTTGCGCATGTCATTTTTTCAATTTTTATATGCTGCGCAAAATTAGATTAGTTGCTTACCCTTTAAGTGCATATCAAAATTTTATATAATTGTATAATACATATGCTGTACTAAAAAATTTACAGCCGTCCAGAATGTCAAAAATTGGCGATTAATTTAATAATGTTTCCTAGTCATGGTTTGCTGACCAATTATCTATTTCTGCTACTAGATTACATTTCTCTGCTGACGAAAACATGAATACTATGCTAACCCTTTAAATAACACCCAAAAGTAAATTACTCCATACCAAACAGGAAACATTTTAAGATAAACAAAGCCAAACCATGCTCAACTTATTGTAAAAGAGCACGCACACATAATTATGCATCTAAAATCATTTGCAACCCAACATGGTTTTAGTACATGTGTGCGCCCAGCAGTCGAGTGTAATAAAAAGGAAGGAAGAAGTAATAATAGAGAATGAGAACGTGTCAAGAAGCCAAATATGGTTTTTGCGTCACTTGAAATGTCACTTGAAATCTGCTCTATCTCTGTTTTTAGTTGGTCTGAGGTGGAATGGAGATTGCAGTAGGTATCATGTGTAACTCATATTTCTTATATCATCCATCATAAAAGTAAACATAATGAAAGGACCAAGTAATTTTTTAATAGAATTACGGTGACAAACGGGCACATAGTCCACCTGATGGTAAGTGGTTGCTGTGGCCCATAGACATCTGCATAATCTTCGTTTGCGAATTAAAATGCAAATGCGTTGTCAGCCGTGAGGACTAAGATATAATGCCTCTTTTCCAATAGAAAGGGTCTCCGGTTTTCTACACTCATCATACGAAACACAGCAGCATTAAGCTGCTATTTTACGCTGGTATTCTGTGAGAGTGTGGTCCTTCCCCGGTCGAGCCGACCCGTTCGTGCTACAACTATACTACTAATATAGCTGCAGCATGGCTCTACCACGTAAATACGCCATCTATATTGCTAAGCTTTAACTATTTCAAAAGACTAACTTTAGCGTGGTAAGTTTTCTACAGAGGTATGAGTATGTTAAAATGATAGATCATTAAGACGATAGATGACGCTACCAACTGAATCTAAAAGCGTTTGGCATACCTAGATATTTTACAAAAATAATTTATTGCTTTTTCTTCAGTAACATTTTATCAATTTGACTATTAATAAGTACTACTAATTGAAAGTCATCTTTTCATCTAACAGCTCATTTAAAGGTTAATACCGTTACAAATCATTATCATTGTAATTCAATCATTGTAAAAAAAAATACCACGCGTAAAGTAGAGTGAATATTATGTAATTTTTAATCACATTTTATTTAAAACAATTAAAGAGCTTACTTAAATAAATATCTGTGCTGTAGACTTCTGCTTCGTTTACCCATTACATCATAGTTTTTCCTTGTGGTACAGAACACCAAATCATCTAAGATTTGCAGATGAGAAAATGTTACAGGACCTATAAAAATAAAGCTATATAAATATAATTCAGCGTGGCTCACCACGCTGCAGCTATATTATGGTTGTTGGTTATAGCACGAACGTGTCGGCTCGACCGGGTTGGTCCTACACCACAGAATCATAGACCACCCTCTCACAGAATACCGAAGTAAAATAACAGCTTAATGCTGATGTGTAGAGAACCGGAGACCCTTTTTACTGGAAACAAGGCATTCCGTCTTCGTCTTAGGTGTGACAACCTATCTACATTTTAATTTTTAATCAAGGATAAATGTAGATGTCTATGGGCCACAGCATTCACTTACCATCTGGTAGTCTGTGTGCTCGTTCAATAAAAAAAAAACAGTTATAATTGAATGTAATTAAAATTATCTCCTATACATGTGGCTGAGTATATATATATTTAGGATACTTAGATCAGATGTCTAAGGATTTTAAAAGACACATACCCAACGTTTGGAAACAAACTGGTCAATAATAGAGGTTCCGAAATAAACAGCAACGGAATTAACGAAAAGACTTCAATACCTGCGTACTTTTCCGTCACATGATATGGCTACGAAACTTCTTCAATTACAAAGTACCACAGAGATATTCTACATCACTTTCAAATAATTATGGAGAGCAGTATAATGAGGAATCAAAAACAAGATAGAAAATGAAATACATTTAGAGTTAAGACATTAGTTGTGGATTTAATCCTTAAGATAATTCAACTAAATAAAAATGAACTGGTTACGAAGTACCCGAGAAAAGTAGCGCTTTGTTATACGTTGGTATCTTAGAGATGGCAAAAAAAAAATAGGGTTATACGTGGTAGAGCCATACCGCAGCTATATTAATAGTATAGTTGAAGCACGAATGGGTCGGCTCGACTCGAAAGAGGCATTTCATCTTAGTCCTCACGGGTGACAACGCATCTGCATTTTGATTCGCAATCGAGGATAGATGCAGATGTCTATGGGCCACAGCAACCACTTACCATCAGGTGGACTGTGTGCTTGTTTGTCACACTTATCCTATAAAAAAATGTAATGCCTCCTTTTCAGTAAAAAGGGTCTCCGGTTCTCTACACTCACCATACGAAACACAGCAGTTTTAAGCTGCTGTTTTATGTTGGTATTCTGTGAGAGCGTGGTCCTCCCCCGATCGAGCCGACCCATTCGTGCTACAACTATACCAGTAATATAGCTGCAGCATGGCTCTAACACGTAAAGTCCGTGGAATCATAGCTCCTGAACGGATGAACCGATTTTGATTAAGTTTTTTTTTGTTTGAAAGGTGCCTCAATCGAGAGTATTCTTAAGTATGTTTCAAGAAAATATGTTCCGCCGTTTGCAGTGATCAGCTCTTTTTGTTTTGTGGGTTTTTAATTTTTTTTTTAATTTTAGTTATTTTAAAAGCAGTTAATACTACACATATACACATTTTATTACACACACCAAGTCAATAAAAAACTGCGGTTGCTACGCGTAACAACTGTGACACCTACCCTCCCTACGAAGCAAACTGGGGGAGGCCTATGTTCAGCGGTGGACTTTTAATGGTATGATATAAAGATGATGATGATGATGAAGGGATAAATATAGATGTCTATTATAGGCAACAGCACTTAACACCCGTTTAGCATCAGGTGGACTGTTTGTTTGTTACTCTTACTTATATAGAAGCTTAACTTCTACCGTTTTACCGTTTATTATTGTTATTCATTGCGACAAAAAAGAGATGAAAGGAAATAAGAAAAAAAATACCCATAACGTAAAATAATAAAAAATAATACTATCAGGTTTAACATTTTAATATGCCTACTTACAAATAAATTAACTTTAAACACATAAATATATTATTTTTACATAAATCACATTATTTATTCACATTTTTAAGCATTTATTAATTATGGCAATGCAAAAAAAAATCGACACAAAAAATTGTGGGAATTATATAAAAATGTTTTACAATCATCTCAAAATGGATGACATTTTGTTAGTAGGGCTGCCAACGTTTTATATGAATTAAAGTATTTTCCAGGTCCTGTAAACGTATAAAAATAAAGTATATATTTAATATTATTTTTTTTTTTTTTTATAGGAGAGGGGGCAAACGAGCATGCGGCTAGTGATTACATTATATTGTACAATTGTTTGTTATCCCGAATAAAGATAAAAAAACTAAATAGTGAAAAACAATATGTTTCAAATTCAAAATGTAATCTGGTACTGGTATCTACTGCATTGTTTGCATCCGCCCGCCAAGGACACAGTTTAAAGAGTTAGTATTTAAACTGTGCCAAGGGACTAAGAGTGACAATTAAGGCATCCACCATACGTAAGAGGCTCATGCAGCAGTTGACTTTTAGAGACTGATGAACAAGATGATGTTTTACACATAGAAAAAAATAAAGCTATTTTGAAGCATAGAGCCTTTACTAATATCCTTTCGTCATAGTCAGTTATTAAAATATAGTAGTTTCATGTACTACACTTCTTTTAGAATTACCGTAATCGGACTATTTACTGTATAGTGGCGATGTAAGAATATCCACTACCCCAAATCATCCCGTGGGTGTTGTATGAAACGACAGAGGGAAACAAATCAGGAGATGGGCAGCAGCGACTTCCTCACAACGACTAGAAATAAAAAAACTGCGGTTGCCAACCCGCTTGCCAAGCGTGGCAACTATAGCTAATATTCCCCCTATGAGGCAATCTGTGGAAGAGGCCTATGTTCAGCAGTGAAATTTTTCTGGATGTACTCGTAGCAGGATACTGTAATAAATAGTAGATAGCGTTGATAACCGGATTTGTAACGAAGTAACTATTCATTCTCCTATTATGGACGGAACTAGACCTGCACGAAAATATTATAATTAAGGATAATGAGAGAGGATTGATACAGAAACCGCTTGTTTAAAACGCGATTTCTTTACCAAGTAATATTTTAATGACAAATAAAATTAAAAGTAAAAAGACTTTTTTTTTCTACAGACTTCAAAAAGGAGAAGGCACTCAATTCGAATGTATGATTATTTATGTGTGTTACCTCATAACTTTGTTCTACGTGAACCGATTTCCACGATTCTTTTTTTATTAGAAAGCCGGTGCTTCTCATGTGGTCCCATATAAATTTGATCAAGGTCCGATCAATAGTTTTTGAGTTATCCTTAATAATATATATTGAAGTCGGTTGTACAAAATATTTAATTTTAAATTATCTAAATCACTTTACACGAACTCGTAATAAAAGTTTTTTAACAGAATATAATTTACTCCAGATCGAATTTCGGTCGCGGCGGCTAGCCTCAACTACTAGGAGACTAGCCATCGGCGCAGGACAGGATTATAGTGCCCAAGTGTATGCGCAAGCACAGGTGCACTCTCTATTCCCTCACTCTCATAGTCCGATGGAACGGTAAACCGACACGACCGGAAAGAGATCAGGCGCAGGAACGCCTTTTCGTGCTTTCCGAGGCACGGGGGTGAAACACCCCACATCATGATATCATCGAAATTATTCTCAGATATTAAAGTTTTTTCACTATGCCTTTCTTCGTCGCCGAGCAAGTAATAAATCGGTACTTACATAATAATATTAGTAGATTAACTAATGTGCCAATTTTTTTGTTTTAAAAATATTACCAACTTTTTTTATAGCAGAGTTGGCAAACGCGCATGCAGCTCACCTAGGTACCGCCGCCCATAAACAACTGCAACACCAGGGAAATTGTAGATGCGTTGCCGGTCTATCATCATCATCATCATTACAGCCCTTCACAAGTCCACTGCTGAACATAGGCCTCCCCCAAAGAATGCCACAAAGCACGGTCCTGAGCCACCTGCATCCATCGACTTCCTGCATGTCTTACCAGGTCGTCACTCCATCTCGTGGGGGGACGCCCTACACTTCGCCTACCGGTACGAGGCCGCCATATTATATTAATATTCCCTTTAACTACTCTAGGTGAGCTAAAAATGATTGTGTTAGCAATGGTTCCCGACAGTAGTCGAATGGCCGATTTAATTCTATGACGTTTTGAGTTCGCGGTTCGCACCCCATTATTAGGCCACTATTAATTCAGAACTGCATTGCTATTAACGTTAAATTTGTCTGTCGGTGGACACCTAACTCGTGTTGCTCACTTAGATATAAAATACAAATAAAAGTAAATTTTTATCCAATCCCTGAACTAACACGGTGTTTAGGCAAAGTAAAGCCTATTTGACATAGCATTTTATTGGATGCTCCAAAACAGACTTCTATATACATATCAATAGACAGAATTGCTAGGTACTTAATCTAATATAATATAATATTTACAAAGGAATGTTACAATATATTCATAAAATCTACACAATTTTCTTAATTTCTAAGCAGAATTTCGTAATTATTCCTGTTAAATAATTTTAGTTAATATTTATAAAAGTAATTAATTTTTACACTTAAGAGACAGTACGATCACTATAGATTAACAAATGATCACTATGATTTAAGAGGAGTGTACAGTTGGTAAATGTTAAATAATATGTTAAATTCAACGTGGCTGTAGGTAGTTTCTGGTAAAATTATTCCTACATAGAAAAAACTACATTTCAGTATCCATCGTCACAGGGGAAATACCTGCGTTTATGACATCATCTCATTTAATTTTTATTTCTTACCATATATTTTACTAGCTCGCCAGAGGCAGACGTTGTTCTGCCCTTTCCGACGACCCTTCATATAAAAAAATGTTTAAATTCGTAATAAAAAAAAATATTGAGTGTCACTTATCAGGATAAAAACTATCCTATCTCTCAAGTTGGACCGAACTGCACACAGTGTGCCAAATTTCATTGTAATCGGTTCAGCAGTTTAGGAGTCCATCGCGGGCAAACAATGTGACACGTAATTTTTATATATATTTTATAAGCTAAATTATTGATTTTGTAATGAATGCAAATCATGCGAAGCCATAGGGCGTACCGCATTAAACCTTTTTAGGAACTATTTTATTTATAATTACCTAATTGCGAAACCATCTGTTACTTATATTCGATGTTTCTTTCTTAAGTCTGTATTGCCGTATGTTTAAATTACCTAAACTAAAATTATAATCTCAAACAACTAATTATCACAGCGCATACACTTATAACATAAATAAATACATTCGGTTTATTATTTACACCGTTCGATGTCCAAAAACGTCTATGGTGTGTTTTAGTTTCACAGTTTTTGTGTTTGTCTTCTGTCAAACACATTGCATATGCCATTAAATGTGGAACTACAGTTTGCTCATAACTTGATGTAAAAAGGTGTTGCCAGGGTCCAAGGGCGAAAACGGCCACATCCTCACCACCATGAGTCTCGGAGTCTAAAGGCACCAAGCTTGGGTAGGAAAAGTTTAATGCTCCTGAAATTTTAAAATAGCAAAGTTGACAATTGAACTTTCATTGCAAGGCAATAAACAAAAAATAAGAAAATTTAAAAATACCCTGCTCACAATAACTCGCGAAAAGATTGTATAAAACTACAACTACTTACCATTTTTAAATTCATCCTTCAACGTGACATCAATTCTTCCATTACTTCCGATAGATGTCGCTTTTCCGTTTGCGTAACTAATCGCAGTGTACGATTTCCCATCGTCTCCTTTAGCGGTGTCAACAGATCCCAATATATCATTGCCTCTGGAAGGATAACCAGCCACCGTCATTGTATGAGCGTGGTCGGCACTAACAACTATCAATGTGTCTTCTTCGTTAGTTAGGCTTCTGGCTTTCTTGACTGCTTTAGCATATTCAACTGTTTCATCTAAAGCCAAGCGCGCGTAGCTATCGTGGTGAGCGTGGTCAATTCTGCCACCTTTAAATACAAGATTACATAATTTTAAAAGCTAGTAAAATATTATTTTTAATTTTTAATTACTAAGTATAACAGATTATCAGTCATGCGTGCGGCTGCAGCCACAATTTCTGGGATAATGAGTCGCAACACTTCAATGTTACGAGTATGAATTAACTCGAAGGGGGAAGTAGCTTGCCTCTTGAAATATATCAGGATGTTAAAAACAATTCTATATGTGAACCTAACTATTGACGTGATCATAGCAGCCGTTCACAAGCGCACCGCTGAAAATAGGCCTCCCCAAGGAATGCCACAAATCTCGGTCCTGAGCCACCTGCATGCATCGACTTCCTGCATGTCTTACCAGGTCGTCACTCCATCTAGTGGGTGCCGCCCTACACTTCGCCTACCGGTACGAGGCTGCCCGTCGAGAACCTTTCTTCCCCATCGGTTGCCGGTTCTTCGAGTTATATGGCCGGCCCATTGCCACTTCAACTTACAAATCCGTTGGGCTATGTCGGTCACTCTAGTTCTACTGCGGAATGCGGAACGGAAGACATAATTATTCTAAACTTACCGTCCTTTAATATGACAAAGATTTTGCAATATTATGTGTATTGTTTAAACAGAATTTAGAAGGCCCAGGTAACAGCTAATATTCTAATAAGACCGCTTTATTGCAGGAAAAATATGCAGCGATAATTATTTCAAGCTTATTTTATAGGCTACTTTTGACTGGCTGCGTCAAGTTCACGCGATTAAATAGTAATTTAAAGTTATTTTTATGACTAACATTTCATAGTTATCGCGACGTTAATCTTATTTAAAGCCGTTTCGCTTTGGGATTGAGAATTAAACTATGCGTTTTACTGATTTTACACGGTAATTAAAAAGAAGTTGTTCCTAAAATCATTACAAATTGCGGCCCGCTAATTATTTTCGCACAAAGAAATACAAAAAGCCGCCTCGTCGGCTCGCTCGCCAGGACTCGCGCTTGACACAGCTGCAAGCCTCGTACCACAAAACACTGTGCATGGGGCGATAAGCGACGTCCGTCACACAGATTGCGATAATTCAGCGACAGTCGCTACTGCGAGACGTTTTCATAATATTTATCAACTGATTTTATTGGCCAAATATTCAAACGCTACATGTCGAAGTCTCGTGGTGTCCCAGTCACACTGACTTCAAGTGATAGAGACAGCACGAGACTTAAGGGCGTCTTAAAATTGAGCAGCGATTGCATATTTGGGCAAATGTTTACTAATAAAGAATAGAAATATCTTTTAGTAAAAAGTGAAACTTAACTAAAATTAATTTTACAGCCTATATATGTCACACTTGTAAGCATAGGCCTTATTCAGAGCATTTTTGACATTTACGGAATATAACTATATCTTAAAAACACAAAAATTTATTCAATGAAATATATACGGGTAACTCAGCGGTTAAAAGCCCACTATAAATTTCATCGTACGCGGGCAATCCGAGTTTCATCCTCGACGATAGCATTAATTAACTTTTGGAATTATCAATTTCATTGGTGCCTGCGGGGTTCGAACTATGGTATCACGCGTGCTGTAAAATATACAGCGATCTGCTGCGACTCTACAATAATATTTTTAAGGCTTCTGTCTTTGTATGTGGGCACTGTGTAAACTGTGCCCCCGCCAAGTCGAGCAAAAAAGCGGCACGGCCATACCATCCTTTTCTCGAAGCAGTTCAAGCCATTTTCGAACCCCCTATAACTTCGTTGTGGATAAAGCTAGAAGCCTGAATTACTAAACAATCTTATTTAATATAATATGTATTACTTGTGAGATACATAGTATTTCATGCGATGGTCAAGTCAATTTATTTATTTAAAACATAAAAGATTTTTAATATTGATATGGTCACTATAAGATGTTGTTAGGTTAGCTAATTACGTAATAACTTGAGACAGAAGGACCCTTAAGTAGGGACTGAATAAATTAACCGACTTGGTATTACATGGATCTCATAACCTTTTACGGTAAAAGAACTGAGTTGCGAGACTTGGTTTTTTTACAAGTTATGTTTTTGATGGCATTTATTATGCAACAGCGTTATAATGAAATAATTTGAACCCGAATTCAAATACGGGACCTCTTGTTGAGCAGTCGCGTCTAGGACCACCAGACTAACGAGACAAAACGTCACAGCGATGATCAATAAGCACCACGCGACAGCGATATAGTCATTATAGCGAATGTATTTTTAAATATAATTTCTTTTCAGCCGACTTCAACAAGGAGGAGGTTTACAATTTATTGGAATCTTTTTTTTATGTGTGTTCACCGATTACTCGAAGACACCTGAACCAATTCGGAAAATTCTTTGTTTGTTTCAAAGGGTATACTTTCCAGGTCCCATTAAATATTATCAAAATCGGTCGAGCGGTTTTAAAAAAATAAACAATAAATTATATTTGTATTGAAGTTGGTTGTACAAAATTTTTAATTTTCATCATCATTACAGCCTTTCATCAGTCCACTGCTGAACATAGGCCTACCCCAAGGAATGCCACAAAGCACGGTCCTGAGCCACCTGCATCAATCGACTTCCTGCATGTCTTTCCAGGTCGTCACTCCATCTCGTAGGGGGTCTCCCTACACTTCGCCTACCTGTACGAGGCTACCACTCAAGAACCTTTCTTCCCCATCGGTTGTCGGTTCTTCGAGCTATATGCCCGGCCCACTGCCACTTCTGCTTACTAATCCGTTGTGCTATGTCGGTTACTCTGGTTCTACTGCGGATATCCTCATTCCTAAGTTTATCACGCAGAGAAACTCCGAGCATAGCCCGCTCCATAGCTCGCTGAGTGACCTTGAGCTTCGTCATACGGCCAGCAGTGAAGGACCACGTCTCAGATCCGTAAGTCATCACTGGCAACACGCACTGGTTGTACAATTTCGTTTTAAGGTTTTGAGGTATTTCTGACGAGAAGATGTGTCGTAGCTTTCCAAACGCTGCCCAGCCGAGTTGAATTCGTCGATTGACCTCTCGGTCGAAGTTGGACTTACCTAGTCGGACTATTTGTCCCAGGTAAACATACTCGTCAACAACTTCGAGCTTAGTGCTCCCAACAACTACCGGCATAGGTGTGACATGCAAATTAAACAAGATCTATGTTTTGTCCATGTTCATCTTAAGACCTATCCGTTGGGAGACACTATTGTGGTCATTGAGCATAGTGCTTAGGTTCTCCAGCGATTCTGCTATAAGGACTATATCGTCGGCAAATCGAAGGTGAGTGATGTACTCGCTATTGATGTTAATACCGTATCCTTTCCAGTCCAGAGGCTTGAAAACGTCTTCCAATGCAGCGGTGAAGAGTTTCGGGGATATAACGTCACCCTGTCTTACACCTCTCTGCAATTGGATAGGTTTCGTACTCTGGTTCTGTACTCGGATAGCCATCGCAGCCATACTGTACAAGCACTTCAGCACTTTGATATACCGATAGTCAACTTGGCACCGCTGTAGGGACTGCAGCACCGCCCAAATTTCGACGGAATCAAAGGCTTTCTCATAGTCCACATACGCCAGACATAGTAGAAAATTGTACTCTTCGGACTTCTGTACAATTTGCCGAAGGGTATGTATGTGGTCTATGGTGTTAAAGCCCTTTCGGAAACCGGCTTGTTAGGGAGGCTGGAAGTCGTCAAGTCTGCGTGCGAGACGATTCGTAATGACTCTCGAAAACAGCACGTAGACGCGGCTCAGAAGGGAAATTGGTCTGTAGTTCTTCAAGAGAGCATTGTCACCTTTCTTTAAGAACAAGACCACCGCACTTCTGCTCCACGCCTTCGATGTAATGCCACCATGGAGGACGGAATTAAAAGGACTTCCAGTACCGGTTTTCCACTCGCTTTCAGAAGCTCCGCTGTAATTACATCCTCGTCTGGGGCCTTGCGTTTTTACAGAGGCAATGACTTGTGGACGATAAATCCGACACCTCCTTGGGACAGATGGTCGCCCTCCCGGTGATAGAGCAAGTTGCCGGATTCGAGGATTACCGTGTCCTTCCCCTCTCTTCGGACTTTGGATAATCCTATAATATGCCAGCGTAACTTGTCTATCTCTTCTTCCAGCTCCACGATCTTTTCGTCAGTCCTCAGGGTGCGTGCGTTGTACGTTGCCAGGTCGAGTCGTCTAAGGTGGCCACCGAACCTCCACCGGAGATTCTTAGCGCCCCCTGCCCCGCCGTTACCATGGTCGCCACAGTTGCCACGCTTGGCAAGCGGGTTGGCAACCGCAGTTTTTTTATTGTAATTTTGGCTATTATCAGAAAGATGGTGCTGCCCATCTCCTGCCTAATTCGCTTTGTCGCCTTTTACGACACCCACGGTAAGATATGGGGTAGTGGATATTCTTGACCGCCACTACACGGCAAAACTACTTGTAAATGCAGTACTACTAACGAAAACTCTTAAGTACACTCACCTTCAACAAAGAGGAAATACCCCTTCGCGCTTCTATTGAGCATCTTGATAGCAACCTCGACCATTTCCTCTAGAGTTGGCTGATTGTTGGCCTTTAAGTGGTACTCCATGTGATCGTCGTGGAACAGGCCGAGTAAGTACTCTGGTAGGTCGTCGGAGCTAAAAATCTGGAATAATAAAACAATTTAAAAACCACCTGTTTGGGATTTTTTTAAGTACGTACTCGTAGTTGAAACACCATTACGAAAAATCGCTTTAACCACTTCAATAAAGCTTAAAATACGTGTGTTAGGAGTAGCCCACGACAGTAGGTAAATGCTAGATCCAAACCACAAAATCACAAGCATCCTAATTTCAATAGAGTAGATGGCTGGGTGCTACCATCTGTTTGGGAACCTATAATTAATACAATTAGTTCCCAACCCAAGCATACAACTGCAAGACTAAGATACTGTAAGTTCAATGACATTGGGAAGTCAAAACCGCCCCCTCCCCTGACCATGGGTGCTGTAAAGTACTCGAAACGTCGGGAATATAAAATAACTTAAAATACGCTATAAAATCCGTAAAACTAGTTTTATTTATTCTACTCTTTTTACTTTCTGAAGTTGGCTTTAATTTTTTTATTAAAATGTCTATTTTGCGAAGTCAGAATGTATCAAAAAAGGCACGTATGGCAATCCACAATGCTGTGTTAGTCTCTACCTTGATATATGGTAGTAAAAGTTGGGTGTGGCAGAACAAGCACGAGAGTAGAACAAATGCTGTTGAAATGCGGTCATTAAGTAGTATGTTAGGGCTGAATCTGAATGACAGGGTGAGAAATTGTGTGATAAGAGAATATTGTGGTTAGCAAGATGATATTGTGACCAGTATTAAGAAAGGAATGCTTCGGTGGTCTGGTCATGTAGAAAGAATGAATCAGGAAAAAGTGAGAAGTGCACGGTAGAGTCGGGAAAGGACGTCCTAAGCGAAAATTTATCGACCAAATTGGCGATCGATATATTGAAAATAGGCCAAATTAAGAGTACCCTTAACCGACGAGCATGTATACATAGGTATATTGATGTGGAGGAAGCGAGAAAGGTGTGTCAGGATCGTGCCAAATGGAAGCCCGTAGTCTCTGCCTACCCTTCTAAGTGACAGGCGTGAATGTTTACCAATGTATGTCTTCTATTTTTTCTCCTTAGAGATGGTACTTATATTTCAAATCTCAATGAGACCACCGCTAAAGTATAATCTTTTTATTAAAAAACAGATTTCAAAACAATTATCTGGGTCGCATGTTCGTTGTCTCTCTTTGCTATAAATAAAATGGAGGACATGTGAACGCCACCGCTGGAGCAGCTTTTTAGAAACTTTTTGCTTAAAATTTTTTAAGGAGTGATTTTTTTTTGTAATGTTACATGTTGGTCTGTGACATATAGATTCCATGTTAATGTAGGAGTTAGAACGAAAAAGAATGTGACTTGTCTAGAATGTCGTAAAAGGCGACTAATGGGATATTGGGCTTATGACTGAGTAGGCGATGGGCTAGCTACCTATCCTTCTTTCACAATTTTCGTTTTGGCAAACATGATCCGCGTAACTCGCTGCTCTTTGGTTTCTGAATTCTTGGACTTACCGGGATTACAGGCGTGATGCTATGTATGTATGATTTTTTTTTAATTACACTGTAGTGACAAACGAACTTACCGTGTAGTAGCGGTGTAAGAATATCCACTAGCCCATATCATCTCGCGGGTGTCGTAAGAGGTGACAGAGGGAAAAAAATCAGGAGATGGTCAGCAGAGTCTTCCTTATAACGACTAAATATAAAAAAATAAACAGCAACTTTGTTGGTTGCAACTTCAATCAAAGAAAGCTACAGATTTGTTGTGACTCCGGAAGACTAAGATGGAATGTGTCACAGTAACTATACTACTCTCTGTAATCAGATCCCTTCAGATCAAAAATAATATAGAAATAAGGTAGACAAACGTGCACACAGTCTTCCTGGTGGTAAATGTACATTTATTTATAAACAAGAATTAAAATGCAGATGCATTGTCACACCTGAGAACTACATAAGTTGAAATGCTTCGTTATCAATGAACAAGGCTGTTCTGTTTGTCGATCATCATACGAAACAGCAGCACTCTGCTGCTGATGCACGTTAGTATTCTAATTTTTTACTAATAACTTTAGACCAACAAAGAAAGGTAGATGGAATGCTGTGTTAATTTGAAGTGATGCCAAAACCATGCTCAACTACTTGACACTCACTCAAGCTCACAACTTTCTTCTCTTTTTGACAGCCCATAAAATTTTACTGCTAGAGGCACACATGTACAAGTAAAACCATGTTATTTATTGCAAATAATTCTAGATATGTGTACATGAGTGTGTGTTCCGAGTTGTCGGTTCTTACAATAAGTTCGTATTTTTGCATTACTTAAAATGTACGCAGCGCTCTGTCTTTCTTCTAATATACGTAGCGCTCTATCTTTCTTCTTTTTAAGTCTGAACTAATAACGAGGCATTTATTTTTAGTGCTTAGGGGTACAATGCATATGGATCTAGGTTTTCAATGTGGGATAGATGTAAACTCGACAGTTTCTTGTTTCAAAAACTATACCATTTCCTATGTGATAGTATCTATTATGTCACGCTCTTTGGAGACATGTACAGGATGTTACTTTATTTTAAAGCACTAACCTTCATTAACTCGTCCCTGTTGGTGACGTACTGGTGGGTGGCGTTCTTTCTCATTTTGTCCTCGTGCCACTTCTCAACTAAGTCCACACCGTCCAGCCTCATACCCGTGCTTTTCGCTAAAGGAGTTGAAGTGTTCGGGAAGAACATTTTTCTGCCGCCTCCCATTATAACCTAGAAAAGTATTTGGTTATTATAAACTGAATGCGGCGAAGATACCTTTTGGTTGTATGCACTCATCTGTATATTATTATCTCCGTTTCTATGTCCGCCCGTAAGGTTTATTAATGATGATTATATGATGATGGAAATAATATATATTTAAGGAATAAATATTACGTAGCCCATGGGCTAGATTTATCTAGTCTCTACTAGGCTTTTCAATGAACGGCGTCTTACAGCTGAACAAAGCGTCCCCCTATGAGGCAATCGATATTTGCCATAGTTGGCAGCCGTGTCGGTAACCGCAATTTTTATTTACAGGAAGACACAAAAACAGCCCATCTCTTGTTCCATTTCCTTCAATCGTTTATAACGGTATTCACCGAATGATATGAGGCCTTGATACTATTCATGTTAAAGACATTCATGTAAATTCATCATAATTTTTCGTATTTTATAACTTATATCATTGTGACAAGGCTTAAATTCAAATACCTTTAAAATTACACGACTTTAACAACCAGCAATAACTCAATGCCTCCTTTTTAACGGTTGTGAATGCAAAACCTGTTTTGGGACAGACAATCAGTCAGACGTTGATTGCTTAAACGAATTCCATACTCACTCACTACACAATGGAGATTATTTTGTTGAATAAGGATGACAAACGAGCACACAATCCATCTGATGTTAGGAGCACGCTGTGGTGCATCGACATCTATATTGTTAGCGCTGAGGACTAAGAATGTCTTGTTACCAGTAAAAATGGTCACCGCTTCTCTACTCACAATACAAAATACAGCAGCATTAAACAGCTATTTTACGCTGGTATTCTGCGAGAGTGTGGTCCTCTCCCGGTTGAGCCGTCTTATTCTTGCAGCAACCCTAGTATAGCTGCAGCGTGGTTCTACCAGATCTTACTCTTACAATAATGGTGTTAGTATAGACTAACGCCACTTAAATTGATATTTATATTTATAGGTAATTAACATTTTTATTAGCTCTATTTTTAAAGAATGTTTTAGACCTTACTTCGTATGCCAAAAAGATAACACAAAAATCTTGTGGCTTAAGAAACCGGAAGTGGGAGAAATAAGAAAACTTATACCCCACAATGTCAAAATTTGTGTAACATGCTATGGTCTGGACTCGAATATTGATTGGGGGACTCGTCAAATCTCACACCATGAGATGGTGTAGTGAATTCTCCTAAGCAAGACACGATTCTCAACGACAAATAAAACATCTGATGTTACTCTTGCTAATCTACTTGCAAAGCTGTGAAACGCTAAATATAGTCCTATATTCAGTATCAGTAGTACCGAATTGGAATTTCGAGTCTATTTCGACCCATTACCGTTTTTTTAATTCCGTTCAATTAATTCTGAGCATGATTGCATAATGAATAACTTACTGCCTTGTTCATCTAGTGATCGTAACGCGACTGCTGATTATGAAGGCCTGGGTTCGAATTTCGGGTCGGTTCAAATTCAGTTATTGAGTTTTCTGTCAAGAAATACGAAGCCAGGAAGTTTGCGGAGTTTTAAAGCAAGTAAAGCACACTGGTCCTGCGCCTGATCTCTCCAGTGGTGTCGAATTGCCGTTCCATAGGACTATGAGAGTGAGGGAATAGAGAGTGCACCTGTGCACCGCACAAACTCGAGCACTATAATCCTGTTCTGTGTAGATGGCTAGTGCTCGTAGAAAGTTAGTTAAATAAAAATACAGCCTATATACATCCCACTGGCACAGGCACAGGCCTTCTCTCATTTCTGAGAAGGTTTTAGGGCAAGGAAGTGTCCGCCGCGCTGCCCCAATGCATGTTGGCGAACTTCAAAAATGTTTGAATTATTTTTTTTCTTATTTCTCAGACATGCCGGTTTCCTCACGATGTTTTCCTTCACCGTGGTAAATTAGCACTTGAAGTTGCAATTAACAATTTCATTGGTGCTCGTTGAGATTGGCCGAAATTGGTTTAGAGAACATTGTTATTGAAGTAATGCACGGGCTGGTGAGAATTTGTATAACAAAATTGGTATAACAAAGTTTTTGTGACAAAATTTTCCTATGAAAATTTGAACTATTTAATATAACTGAAAAAACTGCCACCGCTATGTTAGGTTTTGGTTCGCGTCTCATTACGACACGGTGGATAACGACTGCTATTGCATTTTATATCTTATTTCATACTAGGTGAGATAAAAATTGCGCACACACCGATTTGCATACTTTGCTGTTCAGCAAAAGCGTTTATTTCCACATTAATAGCTTCGGAATCAATATGGTAATTGCAAGCGACGCAGTTGACTGGACTATTGTATTGTGCTCTTTATTCATTCATAGTTTTAAATATACTGGGAATATCTGTTTAGAACGTTTGGTATTCGAAATGATTGTTTGTTTTTTTTTCAAGCCTGTTACTTTTGATAACTTAGTAAGATGTTACAGCCTATTTATTTATTTATTTATTTATTTATTAGGATAACCAACAGAAATTACAACAGTAATACAAAGATCATTTTCATAACAAATTCAACACATTATAATTGCATTTCTTTTTATGGGTAATCACAATATATATACGTCTTACAGTTGGAAAGGCTTCCTTTAATTTCTGAGAAGATTTTAAGGACAAGGAAGTGAATATCACGAGCGGAAGTCCCTAAATGCATGCTCGCGGACTTCAGATGACTTTTTTATTTTTCAGAAATGCAGGTTTTCTTCATAATGTTTTACTTCACCTCCGAGTACGTGATGGAACCCTGGACTGCTCTCGTGCATTGAAATTTACGGTGAGCCCCTGAGCTACAACGGCTCCTATTTGATTTTTTTATAGGATAAGGTAAAGATGAAGCGAGCGCACACTCCACCTGATGGTAAGTGTTGCTGTGGCCAATGAACATCTACATATCTATCCTCGTTTGCAAATCAAAATGCAGATGCGTTGTCAGTCGTTAGGACTAAAATGAAATGCCTCGTTTTCAGTAAAAAGGGTCTGCGGTTCTCTACACTCATCATACGAAACACAGCAGCATTAAGCTGCTATTTTACGATGGTATTCAGTAAGAGCATAGTCCTTCCCCGGTCGAGCCGACCCATTCGTGCTACAACTATACAATTAATATATAGCATTGCTCTACCACGTTTATATATTTATATTGATACTTATCTTTAGCAGACTTCAAAAAAAAGGTGGAGGTATACAATACGACTGTTATTTTTTTTGTATGTATGTTACGCGATATCACATGGTATTCTCATTTGTAGAAGCAATCATTTAGTAGATACAGCGCTAACCGATAGTTTCGGTTTAGGGGTGAAAGAGTTTAGACACCAGTCACCCCTACTGCGGCATCTACTGCGGCACGTATAATGGATTCGAATCTTGATCAGAGCGTATCTGTATATACCGAGAGATATTAGCTGTTATTGAAATCGCCAGTTCATCTGCTAATCGTGATGATTGTGCCAATTGAGGAATCTGATATCTACAAGAGACTATTACGTTCTGGTGAAAAGATCCACAGTAAGCTTATTAGTGCTTAAACGATTAAACTGTAAACTCATTCTTCCAATATAAAGGAGGGTTACTTTATTAGAGGGGGTAAACGAGTTTGGCGGCGCTGACGTCGCGCCACAAGCGAAACACACCGAAGCCTAAATCACGCTATCAAAGTTCCAAAGTACTGCGCTATAGATATAACAGCTCTGTACGCATATGGAGTATTGGCCGCTCTCCGGGCCGAACACCTTGCCCGGTGGGAGATCTCCCCTTTTCATTCTACCGCTAAACGAGCATGCGGCTCACTTAATGGAAAATATCGACCGCCGTCCACAAACAACTGCAACATCAGAAGAATGGCAGGTGCATTGCCGGCCTTTTAAAATAGAGTAGCCTCTTTTATTGAATGTCTTTAAAGTGTGGACTTTAAAGACATTCAATGATCAATGATCAAACCAACTAATGAGTCTCGCTGCTGTGCAAAGACGGCTGTAATTCAAAGGTTGGAGCTAGTAAGGGCGCACGCTGTTTCTGATCAAGTTGGATACATATGAGAGGTTTACCTTATACTGTCGCCCAGGGTTGTTCATGATCAGCTGATACGCGACATCCTGGCAGCCCAATGAGAGGCACTCTTCTGGCACGTCGGCGTCGCTCTCCCAGTTCCTCTCCGAGGTGTGCGCGTACATACCCGCTGGGGACGCGTGGGTCACCCGCGTTGTTGTTACAAAACCTATAGATTAGAAAAATAGATATACAAGTCCTATTGGGCCTTTTGTTGGGTATTGCCCGAACACAAGTTTTTTCTTAACCAGTGGTAAAACTAAAAAAAATGACTATCAATAAATATGATTTTGTGGAGTGGCGATGTGAGAATTTCTACTACCCTATATCGCCCCGTGAGTGACGTAAAAGGAAACAAAGGGAAGCCAGAATATTAGCTTCTTCCTAATAACAACTATAAAATAAAACAATATACCTAATATTTTTTTTTATTTTTTAAGTTTTTAATCATATTCTTGCATTATCATCCGAATTTGTGGTAAATTAAAAATTTGTTTCCAGCTCATCGGGAAGTTCGTTTAAAATCAATTACTAAATTACACCAGGATTGACGGACACACTGTAAACATACAGACAAACAAGAAATTGACTGAATAAATACGTGGTATAAACTGCCAAGTGTGGTAACTAAGAATAACTCCTTATGTGCCAGTCTATGGGGGGCCTATGTTCAGCAGTGGACTTTGATAGGCTGTAATGGAATGGATAATGCAAGTCTAATTTAAAATCTATGTTGCTTAAATAAATAGATAGTGTGGAAAATCCCAAAGTGCACGTCTCATTAGCGTTTCATTAAATTTTGATGAAAAAAATAAATTGTATTCTTGACTTTTAAAATATATTATTTACGTGTATTAAATTTAACGCTCTATTATTTTAACAGGTAGTGTTACCTACAGGCAAAAAAATGTTTACCAAAATAAATCGATTACACAAAGTATAAAATCGTTATAGGCTGTATGGTACATTTGCCCTATGTCTATCAAGGGCTAAAGAAAAAAATGAAAGCGCTTTTAAATTTTTAATAGCAATAAAATTTATAAAACTTTAAAATCATTTTATAAACAAACGACACGTACTGGGCTATTATGTATGAAATAGGGAATCACTTGATGTAATTCTGATTATATTATGGGTATGAAATAGGGAATCACTTGATGTAATTCTGATGCTAATAAAAAAGAACTCGGTGTCGATACGTCAGTTTTTTCGGGAGTTATCGTGACCAACATCCGGACGTCCACGTAAAATTTTTTTCAAAATGGTTTTTATCAAAGTAGCAATATAAAAATATAAAAATAATATAAGATGGATTAATTTGTGTTTTATTGATGTGCGGCTACTCATATTACCGTACAAGTGCAATATAGTTATGATAGAGGCATTTAACAACACAAATGCTTAACCTTGACGTGTCGACAGTAGAACACACCTATATCGCTTAGCGTTATGAGGCGTGCAATAGATAAATTAGTAACATATCATTTAACCACAAACGTCATGGACTGAAACAATTCCGACAAATGGATTTCTACGAATAGGATATAGGTAAAGTAAGCTGAATTCTCAAACTGTTGTACTAAACAATGAGTGATAAAAACTCAAATGGTTTACAAGCAATTTATGTGAGTATCCTATTGAAATTGAATGATCAATGTTTCTATTAATTATTTGCGTCACTTAATGAGAGAAACAAACAATGTATCCTTAAAGAAAATTAAATTTTTAACTAATCAAATAACCGGCCAATTGCGAGTCGGACTTGCTCATGAAGGGTTCCGTACCATCGTAATACGTATTTCTAGTAGGAGAGCCCCTTTAATTTAGTTTTATTACATTTATTTATTTTTGTAATAGAAATACACATTCTGTGAAAATTTCAATTGTCTACCTATTACGGATCATGAGATACAGCCAGCGGACAGACAGACGGACTGACGGACGGACGGACGAACGGACGGACGACAGCGGCCGCTTAGTAATAGGGTGTCGGTGGTTACCCTTCGGGTACGGAACCCTAAAAGCCGTCTTCAGAGAATTAAAAATAATTAAATAATTTACAAATTATAGCTTCTGAAGCTACATAGGGTACATAGACATACTAGAAAAATTAAGCCCAAACTTCTGAAGCTACAATGTGTAAAATATTTCATTCGTTTTGGTTTTCCGAAGTCGGCTTTTCCTTTTTATAACAGTTTCATTTTTTGACCATTTCGAGTGCACTATGCAAAATCAAAAGGTTACAATTTAACAACTAATAATGACGTCCTTCAGATTAAATCACTGACAATGCGGCCAGTCTCAATGCAGGACAGGATAATTTTTTTTATACCTTAAGGGTGACACACTCGACCTGATGGTAAGTGGTTGCTGTGGCCCATAGACATCTACATCTATACTCGATTACGAATCAAAATGCAGATGTGTTGTTAACCGTGAGGACCTAGGTGGAGTGCCTCATTTCTAGTAAAAAGGATCTCCGGTTCGCTACACTCACCATACGAAACACAGCAGCGTTAAACTGCCATTTTACGCTGGTATTCTGTGAGAGCGTGGTCCTTCCTCGATCGAACCGACCCATTCGTCCTACAACTATACTACTAATATAGCTGCAGCATAGCTCTACCACATATAAAAAATTATACTTACAACGCCACTACTTGAAATAGAAAGAACAAGTGCACTCTCTATTTATTTACTCTCATAATCCAATAAGACGGTTATACGATACGACCAAAGAGAGATCGCCCAGGACTAACGGATTAACGTGCTATTAAATACACAGGGGTGAAACACCGCCAAATGCCTGACACCGACCTGCTATCGAGAAAAACTCCAAGCTCTTTCTCGCTAAAATTGACATAAAAACTCAATAACTAATATTGGCCCAGCCTTGAATCCCAACATAGAACCAAATGCTTAGTAGTCACTTTCACGACTACCAGACTAACGAGGCAGTAGAAGTAAATAATTAAAATATTGTCTAAATAGTTACATAAAAATATCATCCGCCAATTTTCCATTCAGTAGAATTGTTTCCTTAAATTTATTCGGTAGGCCCTTTCCTGACTAGGGGTCCATATGGATAAGTACCATCCTCTTATATTTTTTTGCCGCCAAATAGCAATGTTTGCATTGTTGTACTCCAGTCTGATGGTTATAGGGAGCCAGCATAATTATACGCTGTTAGGTATTCTTCCATTTTAGCCCTTTAAGGACAAGTGACAACGCATCTCTAACCTTATGTGCTTGAAGTTTTCTGCAAGTGTCTATGGGCTGCTGTCAGTACAGTCAGCACCATCAGGTGAACATTAAGTTCGCTTGTCACTTAAGATTTGTAAAACGAAAATCCCCCTGCACGGCTAGCATGGGCTGGGGACAAACATTTTATCCCCCGATTATATCCTCTGACAAGGGATAAAATTATCTTGGCCCTATGCCAAAGCACGGGAACGGGGAAAGGTATTTCCCCGTTTGACGTAACGAGTAGACATATATCCCCCGTCCGTAGCATGGAGCCAAATGAAAGATAAAAAATTATGCTTTTTGACATTTGAAAGGGACATTTCTATCCTAGTTCATTGGACGTGGGTTTAAGTTTATATTCATACAAAAAACCTATCAAAGCTTAAGTCTATCGCCCATTTTATCTACTGTGGATATTATATCCACCGGTGTGCCCACGCTCGAAGGGTGGATAAAACTAAGCGAGGGGGTAAACTTTTTCTCCTTTGCCCGGGGATAAAATTGTATCCTGCCCATTCTAGCCTTGCTGGAGTAGAAATCATAATTTATAAAAATAATTAAAATCGATCCACAACAACATACAAAAAACATACAGTAGATATAAATTATCAAAAGTCCACTGCTATGTCCGCTGCTATATGCATAGGCCTGGGGGTTATTTTCCATAGTTGCCACGTATGGCACGTGGGTTGGTAACAACAGCTTTTTTTATTCAATTGTTATCAGGAAGAGGCTGCTGTCCATCTCCTGGTGGAGTGTCGTTCTGTTGCCTCTTACGACACCGCGGCATGTTATGAGATAGTGGATATTTTTACATCGCCACACTCGACGAACACGACGCATTCTATCCTATTCCTTAGGGGTAACAAGGCATCTGTATATCTGCATTTGGATTCATAATTAAGAAACGATGTAGCTATCTATGGGCTAGAGCATCCACTCACCATGAGATGGACTGTGTGCTCGTTTGTCATTCTTATTCCTTAAAAAAAACTCGGTTAAATAAATGTTTAAAATTATTACCGAATAAGTGCACCGTGCCATCAGTCCCAATTAAATTAAAAACGTATATTATAGTTTATAAGTTAAGTACGTTCCACTGATAGGTACAAGGGTACACACACTTGCGTCCTCAAATTAAGGCGAGAGTTGGAGCAGTTAGTCCGTCGCGTTGCTCAAGTCCGTGTTGAAGGACGTACGTCTCCGAATTGCTTAATTACTTAGAAATGCAGGTTTACACGCGGATTTTTCGTCACGTGTGTATGAGAAATTAAAATGATCATTAAGAATTTTAATCTCTTGTTCAATGAAATTCACCGTGAGCACTCATACCCACTAGCTCTTTAATTGAAATATCAAACAATTAAAAAAAGCTGCACGTAATAGTATTTTTTCAATGACGATGATCTGGACTAGATTCACATCTATTTCTGAATGTTCGAAATATTTTTTAGGTTTTTTCTGAACGATTTGATTGGTGACAAAGATTGATGACGAACGATTTTTGAACGTTTTTGATTTGAACGTCCTTGATTATGATAGGTCCTCCCCGGGTTTTGGCGGGAACTTGCCCGTCGAAGGATTTTTGTTACCGTCTTATCGTTTAAATTATGGTTTTAATCTACATAAATACATAATAATTTGATACATATAAAAGTGATGCAATTTTGTGTATTAGGACTCTGCGCATGTGAACTATTAGTGGAAACGACGATATAAGTATAATGTTGATATAAACCTCAAGTTATTTTGTTTGCTTCGGCTCCTTAAGTACTTGAGTTTGACGTTCCGCTGGGTTCATATGTCGTCAATATCTCTCAAAAACTTCGTAATGTAATGCATAAGCATATTGTAAAGAAGTTAACTTAATGTTATATTGAATAATTTCTTATTACTTGACGCTGGCAATTTTATAATTGTACGAGTCCATGACTGAAGAAAAAAAATGTTCCTTACCAACATCCAACCCGTTTTCCAAAGCCCATTGACCAATAGATGAGGCCCAGTTCCCTTTGTGCAGCTGCGAGTAACAAGATCCCCTGGTGACATTGCCATCAAGCCCGATCACGCCGTATTTCGTCTTCACGCCAGTCAAGTAAGACGTCGCAGTACACGCCGAATCAGGAACTTGAGCGTCGATGCAGTACGTCTAGAAGATAATTAATTTTAATTTTATTTTATTTATAAACGGAAAAGAAATTAAAAACATTTTTGTAACTTTTGTTAATTTAAAAAAAGGAATATATCTAGGTACATAATATTTTTTTAAGCGCTTGCCGTATTGACAGTACAATTTTGATTTTGCTCGTTCGATAATAATGAAATAATATATATAAGTGTATTTATTTTTGCCTTTGAATGTAGTGCCAATTAAATTGTTAATTGCATTTTAATTTACCGCGTGCTTGGAGGTGAAGAAAGTCATCGTGAGGAAACTGGACATGTGAAGTCCAGTAACATGCATTACGGCAACTTAGACTTACATACCTGTTATCTGTTATCAGTTATTATATTATAAAGAGGAAAGATTTGTTTGTTTGTTTGTTTGAATTTCTTAATTATTGCATACCCGATATGGGTAAACTGTGTAACATTTAATTGCAATGTCACCCGCAAATTGTACATACACAGCTTATTGGCAATAAATATTCTGATTCTGAAAAAAAAAAAATAGGCTCCGAAACTACTGGACCGAATTGAAAAATTCTTTCACCATTAGAATCCTACATTATCCCTGATGAACATAGGCTATATAATGCTATCAAAAGGGTGAGGGATCCGTATGAAAACTTCGTTAATGTAACCCAATGTGTGAAAAAATACCAAAAATAATCCTTATATCGCGTACGCTGCGGAAACTATTGATAATAGAGCAAAGTGACATACTACAGTTTTATATAGGACATAAATCTACAAAAAGTCCGTAATACCATATGACGTCTAACTATTACAGTTATGTCACAATAACGAGTTTTCCATGTCAAAATATGCAATAGTAACGTCGAAATATCTTTATTAGGCGTACGCTGCGGAAACTATTGACAATAGAGCAAAGTGATGTACTAGGGTATTATAGAGGACATCAATACCTATATGCAATATATATATATATATATATATATATATATATATATATATATATGCAATAGTAACGCCGGTACAAACTGGACTACATTATTCGTACCTATGTAGTAGTCCTTAAATTCTAATAAATCATTTCGTATTCAAGGCCATATCAGTACCTGTATCATGTATTACCATCAATTACGTTAACCATGTAATTTAAATAACATTTTTCACTTTTTAAATCTTTGCTAATTCAGTAACCATCCGTCATGATGTCTCTCTCGAAGTTCGCATGTCGCGAGGCGCAGACGCGTGAAACCGCGGGGCACAGCTAGTCTGTTAATTAAATTGCCTACATACTTTTTGATTTTAATGATTCTCTCTTGAAGTTATTGAAGTTATACTTCTTTTAGCGCGTTTGGGAAATATTATGAGAGTAAATTTTTACGACGCGCACGCTTTACTGACACCTAAAAGCGACACCATAAAGTTGGTTGCTAATTGTCTCTCAAATTTTCATTTCCATTTCTCTACACTCACCGTCCGAAACACAGCAGTAATAAGCTACTATTTCACACTATTGTTCTGTAAGAGTGTGGTCCGTCCCCTGTGTTGCCGACCCATCCTTGCTACAAGCATAATGTTGCTGCAGCGTGGCTGAAAAATCTATAAAATATCATTCAGTTATATGTACTACGTACTAGAGAAGCCATTCCGAACATTGACTATGTTCAACTGAACTGTAGTGCAATCCATACAAACTAAATATTACGTAAATTAAAGATTTATGAATTCCATATAATAATTATTATTACATTTTATTTAGAAATATGTTTCTTTAGATTAAATTAAGATATTTTATATTAAACTATTATATTTATTTTATATTAACATCTTATTTTATATTAAATTAAAGTCTTCGCGCATGCGCGACTGCTACTCCCGCGCATGCGCGAAGACATAATTTTTATTTGGAATGGCTTCTCTAGTACGTAGTACATATAACTCAATGTAAAATATCATTTATCGCGTCTGTATCAACCTCATTGTTGCAGTCTACATAACATAGTCTTTTCATTTTCAGTGTTAGTAATTTTGAACGGAGTATATTCAAAGCGGTCAGTTATTCGCATATACATTTGACCGGTTGTCGTCTATTGAATGATTTTCATTGCCAAGATCGCATTGTCCACTTCACCTTGGCGCGTGAACACTCAGCCTAACAATTAAGTGGCGTAGAAGCCGCCTATTTCCTACTACGTTTCCTTTCATTGTAATTCACTGTCACCGTAACTTAGGTTTCTTCAACACGACAAGGAAAATGTTGTAGAAATTGTGTTATTTTATTATTTTCCCATTTGGGAGTTGTTTTGATATTTGTAAGTCCAAATTTCATCATATTGTCTAGTATCGAGGTTCATAGAGTAAGACTACTAAGTTCATAGAGTAAGTGTGTGTGTGTGTGTGTGTGTGTGTGTGTGTGTGTGTGTGTGTGTGTGTGTGTGTGTGTGTGTGTGTGTGCGTATGTGTGTATGTGTACACACACAGGACACAAACACACACAGGATTGAAATCTATAACTTCCTACTTTTGAAAATTATTAATTTTCAAAGCGGGAAGTTAAAAAACAGTTAATTACTCCTACGTACGTTGTACACACAATTATACAAAACGTATCATAATGTGCATCTCTTTCTTTATTAGTAAAATTTGTAGTAATTTGCAGGGTTTTGTGACCGCTCGGTCAAGTATTTGACATGCAGTCGGAGAAGCTTTTGACGTGATTACGAAGTACAAGTATCCTATAGTTTTACGAAGTACCTACGCAATCGGCAACATTATTTTAAGATAATTGATAGAATCAGGCGTTACTTTGCGGAAATCCATTATAATGGGGTTGTTATACACTAATTTGCTTAATTCCCCGTAAAGAAAGAAAATGATGTATCCTGCCCAGTTTTAAAGGGACCCCCCACCCTCCCTCAATCGCGCGCACTATACCCGTCGCCGTTAATCCAAGCACTACCACCCCCAGCACCAGCACACTAGACACGACACACCACTCTCGAAAATACGACACGTGTTTCGCCTCTACACGAGGCATCCTCAGGTGAAGTAGACTCTGCGGAGGCTGGCCGCTAAGTGAGTAAGTCTTAGCGGCCAGCCTTCGAAGAGTCTACTTCACCTGAGGATGCCTCGTGTAGAGGCCAAACACGTGTCGTATTTTCTTTATTATATCTCTATATTAGAGGGTGGGAGGTTCCCTTAAAACTGGGCAGGACACATAATTTTCTTTCTTTACGCGGAATTAAGGGAATTAGTTTATAACAACCCCCAACATTATTTTATATTATATACCTAACATTTTATTGACAAACCAATGTTTTATAATCAAGAGAATTTCAGTTACGGCGGCCAAACTCAAAGGAGACTAGCCACCTGAGCAGGATCAGACCAGTTTTTACGTGGTAGAGCCATGCTGCAGCTATATTTCTGGTATAGTTGTAACACGAATGGGTCGGCTCGATCGGGGAAGGACCACGCTCTCACAGAATACCAGATAAAATAGCAGATTAATGCTGCTGTGTTTCGTATGGTGAGTGTAGAGAACCGGAGACGCTCTTTACTGGAAAAGAGGCATTCCATCTTAGTCCTCACGGGTGACAACGCATCCGCATTTTGATTCATAATCGAGGATAAATGTAGATGTCTATAGGCCACAGCAACCACTTACCATCAGGTGGACTGTGTGCTAGTTTGTCATCCTATCCTATAAAAAAAAGACCATGATTATAGTGCAAGAGAGTGTACGCGAGCACAGTTCCATAGCTGTCTATTCCCTCAAGCTCATTGTCCGATGGGGCGGCAATGCGACACGACCGGAGAGACTCCAGTCGCAGGATTAACCTTATGTGGTTTTCGAGGCACGAGGATGAAACATCTCCTACTTCCTGTCTCCGGACTGCTTCTGAGAAATTCCTGACAGAATAATCCAACAACCAGAGACCTTTTTTGAACCAGAGACCGCATGATAAGCAACTTACGGTCATTCGACTAACGAGGTAGACCTCACTTTTATAAAAGAAGAATAATATATAGAGAGACAAGATACGAGATAAACAATTTCTGTACAAAAAAAAAGAGTGAAGGAAAACAAAAGGACACCTATTTTATATTCTGAGTAATGCGAGGAAGAAATCTATTCTAATTTTGACATTGATCATTTCGCTGTGAGTAATTAGTATTCCTCAATTGTTTCTTCCGCTACTATTACAGTAATTAGATATTTTCTACTATTCTATTTTGTGTTTATATTAAATTGAGGATGATTATAAATTAATTACCTAAGTTTCGCGTATTAAAATAAAAAGATGTATCTTACATAATTTGAAGAGCATCTCGTGCCCTCAATGAGGGCTAATAATTTTCTGCTCACCAGATGTCGCTAGTTGACACTCAGGTAATTTTTTTTGTTACACAATGTAATTTAATTGAGAAGTTGTTTTTTAACAAAAATTTATCAGTTTCTAGAGTATTATATTAATACACAAAACAATGCGTCAATGGTTTGCTCTTTAATTTTTATGCACTTTTTAATTTTTTATTTTTATGAATATCTATAGTTTTTTTTATGTTATTAATATAAAATATAGCTAATAGTACAGAAAGAAACAATAAATTTTACATTACCCGAACAAATTAACCTCCCCGTTATGAAATCTGTCAAATACTATATACCTCACTTTCTAGTAGTGCCGCCCTGGTGGCAGAAAAAGTCATTGCCTGCACTATCCCCGTCACAACTAATCCCAACACTACCGTCGATAATAGGGTATTATAGTATTACAATAATATATGTTATTATATTATAAATATACGGTACTATCGGTTTTATTTCTTAACTCGGAGCGTAGCTAATTAAATTTGAACATCTTTAATATTATGCATTTCTGCAAAGTAATGGTTGATTCTATTTAACTTAATATTAAATTTATTTTATAAGAGTATTAGGGTGGCAAAAGAGCACACTATCTGGTGGTACATCTAACCTTGATTAAGAATCAAATATTTACTTTTTTTATAAAAAAAAAGAAAAAAAATTACTTTTAATTTATGGTTTCAGTACCCTAAACTTATGTCTTGAGACTCAGACATGCTGCTGTGAAATAATCGGAGGTTACAAGTGTTTGCGTATTCAATACTATGTATTATCAGGTAAGTTTTAATTTAAAAAAAAAACATACACATTCCCGCCTATCACCCAGAGGGGTAGGCAGATACTACGGACTTCCATTTGACGCGATCCTGACACACCTCCCTCGCCTCCTTTACATGCATATCTACACATATACGCTCGTCGGTTAAGGGTACTATTTTTTGTCTGGCCCATCTTCAATATATCGCCAATTTGATACATAAACATTAGTTTAGGGCGTCCCCTCCCGGCTCTTCCGTTTACTTCTGCAACCTAAATTTGCTTTGTCACTCTTTCCTCGTTCATTCTTTCCACATGACCAAACCACCGAAGCATTTCTTTCTTGATCCTGGTCACAACATCGTCTTGCAAACCACACTTCTCTCTTATCACAAAATTACTCACCCTGTCATTCGGATTCAGCTCTAACATAAAAACTTGAAAAAAAAATTACCTTAAAAAACGTAATGATATATTTCATATACAAATTAAATTTGTGTTGTGGTGACTTTACAGATTATCCCCTCATCACCCTATTTCATCCCGTGGATGTGGTAAAATGCAGCCATGAGAAATATCAAAAAGTCCCTGTGACCACGATAAATGTCAGAATATTATCATCGGATTTGACAGATTAAAAATAAAAATCTTTTCTTATATTCTTAAATTGATTGAAAGTGTACACAGTCACCATCTGTTGGTACGTGGATGTTATGACATAGTCATCTACATCTATTCTCGCTTAAAATGCAGATGCGTAGTCACCCCTACGGACTAAGATGGAATGCCTCGTTTCCAGTAAAGAGGGCCTCCAGTTTTCTATACTCTCCATAGGCATCATTTAGTTGCTATTTACGCAGGTATTCTGTGAGAGCGTGGTCTTTCCCCGGTAAAGCGAACCCATTCGTGCTACAATTATAATATAGATGAAGCATGACTTTATCAAACCAAATGTAAGCATGATATCTGGTACCACGATTGCCCATTCCCTCTCTGTACTCGAGTGCTTCCAACAAGTGTTGCTTAAGAAATGTGAAATTCATCCATCGACTGGATGCAGGTGGCTCAAGACCGTGTTTTGTGGCATTGACACATGACAGTCTTGGGGGAGGCTTATGTTCACCAGTGGACTTGTGAAAGGCTGTAATGATGATGAATATGAAATTTACAGCGAGCGCTTAACCGTTGAGTTACCATGTCTCAAATTTTGGTATATTATATTTTGCGTTAAATAGTCATATAAATATTTTAATGTCATGTAATGTAATGATTCACAAGCTTTAATAAAATTTCCATGAAAGTAACATACAATTAATGGTAAAACTAATTGAGAACAAGATAGGTTTTAATTAATATATTTTCCCAAATAAACAACCTAAATAAACAAGCGATCTACAATTTTGTCTCGCATAATTAGGTTCTTTCTTTCAAATATTATTTTTTAATAAAAATTTACGATAAACCGACAAATCGCAAGACGTACAACCTTCAATGACGTTTCCTTGAACGTGACACACAACCTCCGGTCACCCCTATAGTGTATTCGCTGATTATATGGACTTCTATATAATGTGAGTTTAACGGTGGTAGAGCCCCGCAGCAGTTTTTTGCTGTTGCACGTATGGGCAGGCTCGAGCCGGGTTGGTACCACGACCTCACAGAATACCGGCGTGAAGTAGAGGCTCTGCTTCTGCGTTTCGTCTGGTGAGTGCAGGTGGCCGGAGGCCCAATTCCCCCCCCCCCCCCCCCATCAACATGGTAGCGGAATTACAAAGTAGACTACCCCAGGAGGGTACCAGTACCCCTGGAGAATCCCTCGCTGAGCATCCACGACCATGTTATTCCAATCCTGAGCGTGGGTGCTCAGGCTGCCCCGCGTATTCTGGGGGGGGCAAAATTCCGCTCAAAAACAAAACTGCTTGGGGCAAACTGAGCAACAATACCAAGGCGACCCCTGCCACGCTATCCGTGAATTTCTGCAACATCAGGGGACTTCACTCTAACCTAAACGCCGTCCACTACCATCTCGAGACGGCGAAGCCGGCCTTGCTCTTTCTGACCGAGACGCAGGTTTCCTCTCCGGCTGATATTTCGTATCTCTCCTGCCCGGGGTACAAATTGGAGCACTCCTTTGTGCCTCGGGCTGGAGTTTGCGTGTATGTCAGAGAGGACATCTGTTCTCGACGCCTCGGCAGTCTTGAAGGTTCGGACCTGTCCATCCTTTGGCTACGCGTAGACAGCGACGACCATCCGCGCGTCTACGGGTGCCTCTATAGGTCCCATAGCGGTAATGCCGAAACAGACCGACTCATCGACCACGTCCAAATGGCTACAGATTCCTTGCTACAACAGGTCCCATCCGCAGAGATCGTGATCCTTGGCGATTTTAACGCCCACCATGCCGAATGGCTCGGTTCACGTTTAACCGATCATGCGGGGAGATCTGTTTATGACTTTGCTTTGGCATATGGTCTGACACAACTGGTTACTTCGCCTACACGGATTCCAGATGTGGAGGATCATACACCTTCCCTGTTGGACCTTCTGCTGACCTCTCATCCGGACGGATATCAGGTTTCCGTCGATGCCCCTCTCGGCTCTTCGGACCATTGTCTGATCCGGAGTATGGTGCCACTCACGCTCCCTTCGCGGTTGCGTTCTGCAGGTTGCCGCCGTGTTTGGCATTATAGGTCGGCGGATTGGGACGGAATGCGGTCTTTCTTTGCATCCTACCCATGGGGGCGTGTTTGCTTCTCGCCGGATGATCCCAGCGCTGTTGCTGACTCTGTCACTGATGTGGTGCTACAGGGAATGGAACTATTTATTCCATCATCTGTGGTACCCATCGGAGGCAGATCTCAGCCTTGGTTTGGTCGCTCCTGTAAGACTGCATTGCGCAGAAAGCAGGAGTGTTATCAAGCCTGGGTTGCGGCTTCGGTGACTCGGGATGTAAACACCAGCACACTTAAAAAGAAGTATAACTTCGCCTCCAGGTCCTTCAAAAGAGTTATTGCCAAGGCAAAGTCTGAGCACATAGGCAGAATTGGCGAGAAACTAGTTCGCCTTCCTTCGGGAACCCGTGCATTCTGGTCTCTCGCCAAGGCTGTCCAAGGGAATTTCTGTAAGCCATCACTACCATCTCTGCACAGGGAGGACGACTCACTGGCCCACGACGCAAAAGAGAAGGCCGACCTTTTAGGCTCCCTTTTTGCGTCCAACTCGACTGTTGATGACGGGGGGAACACACCGCCGACCATCCCGCGGTGTGAGTGCTCTATGCCGGATGTGCTATTCTCACAGCGCTCGGTTCGCAGAGCACTCCTCTCCCTTGACATCCACAAGTCGAGTGGGCCTGACGGAATCCCCCCAATTGTGCTGAGGACGTGTGCTCCGGAGTTGGCACCGGTTCTAACGCGTCTTTTCCGGTACTCCTACTCCCATGGCGTTGTCCCGAACTCATGGAAGACAGCTTTTGTCCACCCGATCCCTAAAAAAGGCGACCGCTCAGACCCGTCCAACTATAGGCCTATCGCGATCACCTCCTTGTTCTCCAAAATAATGGAATCCATTATTAACTGCCAGCTCATCCGGTACCTTGAGGATCACCAGCTGATCAGTGACCGCCAATACGGTTTTCGTCGGGGTCGATCAGCTGGTGATCTTCTAGTCTACCTGACCCATAGATGGGCGGAGGCAGTAGAGTCCAAGGGGGAGGCGTTGGCCGTTAGTCTGGACATTGCGAAGGCCTTCGATCGGGTTTGGCACAAAGCGCTTCTTTCGAAGCTCCCTTCCTATGGGCTTCCCGAGAAATTGTGCAATTGGATCACCAGCTTCCTTGCAGATCGGAGCATCAAGGTCGTTGTAGACGGTGCATGTTCTGACTACAAGCCTATTAACGCTGGTGTTCCACAAGGCTGTGTGCTATCACCAACGCTGTTTCTTCTGCATATCAATGATATGTTGCTAACTGGTAACATTCATTGCTATGCGGATGACAGCACTGGTGATGCTCTATACACCGGCCGGGCCAATATTTCTCGGGAAAACGTCGCCGAGTACCGGAACAAACTTGTGTCTGAAGTCGAGTCTTTGCTGGACAAAGTCTCGGATTGGGGGCGACTAAATCTAGTCCAGTTTAATCCTCAGAAGACACAAGTTTGCGCGTTTACCGCTAAAAAGAACCCCTTTGTCGTATCTCCTCAGTTTCAAGGCACTCCCCTTCTTGCCTCAGCCAGTATCGGTATCCTCGGAGTCGACATATCGAGTGACGTGCAGTTTCGTGGTCACTTGGAAGAGAAGGCCAAATTGGCCTCTAAAAAGCTTGGCGTGCTCAGCAGAGCGGGACAGTATTTCATGCCGGCACACCGCCTGCAACTTTACAAGGCGCAGGTTCGGCCTCACATGGAATACTGTTCCCATCTCTGGGCAGGGGCTCCCCAGTGCCAGCTCCTTCCACTTGACCGCATCCAGCGCAGAGCGGCTCGAATCGTCGACGACCGAGCCCTTTCCGATCGGCTCGATTCATTGGCACTGCGAAGAGATGTTGCATCTCTTTGCATTTTCTTTCGCATCTACCATGGGGAGTGCTCTGAGGAATTGTTCGGATTAATCCCAGCCGCCAAATTTCATGAACGCACATCGCGGCAGAACTCCCGATACCATCCACACCATCTGGATGATTGGCGGTCCACCACTGTGCGATTTAGAAGATGTTTTCTTCCTCGCACGACTTCCTTGTGGAATCGATTACCATCAGCGATTTTTCCGGACCGATACGACTTAGGGACCTTCAAGAAAAGAGCCTACTCCTTTTTAAAAGGCCGGCAACGCATCTGCAATTCCCCTGGTGTTGCGGTTGTTCATGGGCGGCGGTAGTCACTTACCATCAGGTGAGCCGCATGCTCGTTTGCCCCCTCTCCTATAAAAAAAAAAAAAAAAAAAAAAATGTTCCGGTTGAGCGACTTCTTAGATTCACTGTTTTGATTTAATGTTTCATTTCACGGTTGACTGCACAAATTAAATATAGGTAAAGAACAGACCGGATTATGTTACTTAAGTTTGTCAACTTTCCAGACCAAAAGTATTTTCAACTGAATTATTACAACTAAGTATTTTGCTGGTACACTCTGTACGGATAAAGAATGGGATTAGAAGTGGCGGCTCATTGAGCCCGTAGTGTCAACATGCACAGTAACTATAGTAAAAACCCGCTAATAACGGTATATCGTTATAACGCTATATTATTCGGTTAATTGAAAATTTTCTATTAATGGGAAAATAAGAGAAGTGCACCCGTGGTTGCGCACATACCCGTGTATTCTGACCTGCGCAGTTAATTAGTATTTATTGAGACCGAGACCGAAAATCAGTCTGGAAGACATTTTTTAAATATAATGCAACTCTATACATTTCACAGTTCCCGCTATTCATGATACTGATATCCTTTCAACGAGTCTCGATGACGGTACTACAGAAAATTAATTTAACCTGCTCGTACACGGTGGTTTTGAAATAAATAAGCTACTTGATTATCTTCAATACTGTTTTTGCACTAATCGTGCTCATAAAAATAAAAATTTCAAGTGACACAAAAACCATGCCAAAAATGTATTTCACATGTTGTAGTATAGAATACAATACAATAATGATTATTTAATATACATTAGATACACAAGTAATTCTTATGAAAAGTCATTTTTTTACTTTTACCACTCGTTCGAAAAAGCTTCTGTTCTGGGAAAAAATTAAAATTTGTGTCTGTTTGTATGTCTGTCTGTTCGGGCTTATCTTCGGAATGGCTGAATCGATTGCAATGGAACTTCACAAACAGATGTAGAGCAATACCAGTGCCAGAGGTCAATCCTCGATTCCTCGGCTATGTTGTAACTATTAATATGCTGATCTTGTTCCAATTTTTCAAAAATGTCATCGACTTTATCCGTATGAGAGCGACTAGAGCGAGCTGCATCTTTGACATCAAAATTCGCGGACTGAAAACGCTTGAACCAACTTTGTGCTACTGACACTACATTAGGTCCATAAACGTCACAAATTTTTTTCGCGGCTTGAGTCGCATTTTTCCCTTTTGCACGCCTCTAGGAGTACTCTATTCTCGATATGTGGCCATACCTCAATTTCGTTAGATAAAATCGTTCTTATACTTTTAGCTAGACATCAAATCCATATTATTATTAACGTTACAATAACTACAGAAATTGAGTTATAAGATTAATTTATTTTCGAATTGATTCACTTTAAATTACATAACAAAAAATGTAATTGAAAAATATATGGACTGTCGTCCGTTCGTCTGTGCGTCGTAAGTCTTCTTGCTCAATAAAAATGTGAGCAATAGCTTGAGATATATAGTATTAAATAAGATTCCATAAATTCTAAGGAGTATCCCTCTTGATTTTTGTTATTGAACTCAACACCGTTTAAAAGTTATTATTGAAAGTCGTTTAGATTATCTTTTTTTGATCTTGTAAAAATTGTCGTGACTATTTTTAATCTTTTATCATCAAAATTAAATTAATGCTCATGAGGCGTGCACTTTTGAGTTTTTCCAAACTATTTTGTAATATACTTTTTCTTAAATTATTAGAATCATTCATTTTGGCGGACAGAAAAACAATTGAAAAATTCCAGGAAAGTGTTTTCTACTTGTAATTTTTATTTTTATAAATTTTTTATATGTATTGATATTAAAACCAGCCAGATATAAACAGTACAACCAAAGAGATTTTTCTTCAATTTTATACAAACAAAATACGAAGAAATTTTTTCACCGACCAATTATTTTATTTCTAAGACATGAAGGGTATTTCGTGATGTTTTCTTTCACAGCCGAGCACGTGGTAACTATAATTACCATTGAAAATTTCATTGGTGCCGGTGAACATCGACGTACTGTGAAATTTGCAGCGATATTTTAACCGTACGAGAGTTTTAAACTTGGTAGAGTCACTCATTTTATAGGTAAAATTTTTATTAAGCAAAAATTATTTAGTAAGAGTTATTAATGTGCTAAAGTGTACATGATTGATAATAACCCCTGGAAATTAAGTGATCGCTACCATGCTGTTTCTAATGTCTTCTTTTTTATAGGATAGGCGTGACAAACGGGCACACAGTCCACCTGATGTTAATATAACCCATAAAGCCATATTACCACCAGGTGGACTGTGTGCCATCTTAGTTCTAAGATGTGACAGTGCATTTCGATTAATAATCGAGAATAAATGTGGATGTCTACGTTCCACAGTATCCACTTACTATCAGGTGGACTGTGCGCTCGTATGTCATGTTTATACTATAAAAAAATATCTGAACTACCACGGTTTCTTGCTGGTTCTACCCAGGACAGAGGCTGTTTTACTAACCAGTGGTAAATTAAACAAAAGAGTAACTTTCAATAAATATTATTTTTAATCTATACTGAATAAAAAAGTTTCTGTTTCTGTTCATACCTGCGGGGATTTCCCGTATACTTAGTATAGACCGCGTAATAAATCTGCTGAATTTATTAGTCATTTTTTCGCTTGTGGTAAAGTAATCGCATATTGTGCATCGATTCCGTTGACCTGCTGAATTCATTAGTTATTTTCCCGTACGCGGGAAGTCCCCGCATTCTGTATATCAACCTGTGGCCGTAGGTAGAAAAAGGGCAGATCTCCCGCCCCATTGGTAGTTCAGAGCTATTCTATATATATTGCTTTAACTTCAGAACTTTGTTAGTGCAATTCAGGCTTCGATGTGTTTCACTTGTGGCGCGACGACAGCGCCACCACATCATCCCCCTGCTCAGACCGGAGGTCGTGCAATCTAGATGTCTATACTGCCTAGGCAAACAGTTGTCTTTCCTCTCGCGGAAAGCAAAACTGATAGGCTTGTGGTCGGTATAGATAATAAAATGTCTCGCCTCTAACATATGCCAAAAATACTTAATGGCCTCATAGATGGCGAGAAGCTCTCTATCGTACGGCGAATATTTTTGCTGCGCAGAACTCATTTTGCGTGAGAAAAACGCAAGCGGTTGCCACGTGCCGTCTTTATACTGCTGCAATATCGCACCCAAAGCTATATCTGAGGCTTCAGTAACAAGAGCGAGCTTGGAATGTGTGTCAGGTTGAGCTAGTAAAGCTGTTTCAGATAGGCTTAGCTTACAATCGTTAAAAGCTTTACTAGCATCTCCTGTTAAATTAATTGGCTGTGAACCTTTTGTGGTTCCTGCAAGTAATGCATTTAAGGGAGCTTGAATGCGCGCAGCATTAGGCAAAAATCGCCGGTAGAAATTTATCATGCCCAGAAATCTTCTTAGCTGGCGAACGTTTTTGGGCGAAGGAAAGTCTTTAATCGCCTGAACTTTCTCCTGGAGAGGTTTAATATCATTGGCGGAAATTTTATAACCCAAAAATGTTACTTCAGACGCACCGAAAACACATTTAGAGGTGTTGATCAACATCCCGTACTCCTTCAATCGGTTAAATATCTGGCGTAGATGCTCCTCGTGCTCTGACTCGCTCCTCGAGAATATTGAAAAGTCATCCAGGTAACAGTAACAAAAATCTAAACCATGCGTGACCTCATCCACGAAACTTTGGAAGGTTTGACTTCCATTACGCTAACCGTAATTCATATACTTAAATTCGTATAAACCAAATGTTGTGGTAATTGCGGGTTTAGGTATGTCTAATTCACTGACAGGTATCTTATTATAGGCCTTAACAAGGTCTAAGGTAGTAAATATGTTACATCCAGCGATGATGTGAGTAAAGTCATGTATGTACCTTATGGGATATCTATCAGGAATAGTCCTAGCATTAAGCAACCTGTAATCGCCACAGGGTCACCAGCCATTCTCTTTTTTGGGAAATAAATGTAAGGGAGAGACCCATGAACTCTCTGATGGTCTGACGATACCACTAGCAAGCATTGACTCGAAATCCTGTTTCGCGATTTTTAATTTATCAGGGGCAAGATGCCTGGGGGAGCATGAAATAGGAGGACCTGGTGTGTTTCGCTTGTGGCGCAGCGACAGCGCCGTTACATCACCCCCTGCTCAGACCGGAGGTCGATAGTGCAGTTTAGATGTCGACGAATTTGCAAGTGCCAGGGAACTGCCTTGTAGTCTGCGGTGAGTCGAGAAGAAGTAGTAGTAATCTGCGAGAGTGTCGTGAAGCAGAGGCGAGCAGTAAGCCTCGCTCGAGCCGTGCCGAACACTGTAGCGCAGAGAGTAGCTTGAAGGAACAGGAAGTGTTATTATTCCAGTGCTGCGATGAACCTTTGTAAAGCTAGATGGCTTGCAGAATGTGAAGACTGCAGACAATATCTGCTCGGGAGCGAATGAATGGGGTACTTGAGTTTCCGAAGGTTGTTGGTTGCGTGTTCATATCACGTCGGGGTCATCACTCTGGCGGATGAAAGGAAAGGGTAGATCTCCCGCCGGGCAAGGTGTTCTGCCCGGGGAGCGGCCAACGCTCCGACTGGTAGTTCGGAGCTATTCTATATATGCTGATTTAACTTCGGAACTTTGTTAGTACGATTTAGGCTTCGATGTGTTTCGCTGGTGGCGCGACGACAGTGCCGCCACAAACCATTCATTCATCCGTTACAGCCTATATAAGTCCACAGCTAAACATAGATTTCCACTAAGCTATGCTACAAATCATGGTCATAAGACACCTACTTCCATAGACTTCAAACACCTCTTAGAAGGTCGTCACTCTGCCTAGTGGGGGGCCACCCTATACTTCGCTCATCAAAGTACAAGGCTGCTTTTCGGGAACCTTTCTTCCCCATCAGCTGTTAATCTAATCATATACATTTGCGCTGAACCAACTGCGTTGAATAGAACGAGAGCACTGCAAAGAGTGATCAGATCTAGGATAAAATATATGTTTTGTCATGATTGTCGTTTAAACTTTATGAGATATAAAAAAAGTTTGGAACCAAACTTTTTTGGTTTGCAAGTTTACAAAGGTTAAAAAGGGTAAGTAGATAGGTTAAAAAGTTCCTCATACTTTATTTTCTGTCAAGTGAAGTACCTATTAATGCTAAATCGATAACTAACATTATTTTTTAATTTAAAACCTTTTTACAACAAAACTATGAGTGTCATTATAGGCCATATATATTAGGTAATAAGGCCTTTTTTTACGTCAACATAATAGATCAATTTGATTTGATTGATGAACAAATTGATTAAATTTTTTATTTTTAAAATTTTTAAACTAGGACCGATATACACCTAATTAAAAAAAATAAGTTTTAAATGGTTTTACGATAATTTAACTTCGTGCCCAAGGACCACTATTATAGATCTGCAGGTGTTTTTTACATGGACGAAGTCGCGGGTAAAAGCTAGTTTATAATATTAGTAAGACATTAAACAACACGCCTGGACAAACCGATGCATTTACTTCGCAGACAAAATTAAATGTTATTAATTTGTATAAAGAATTCGATTGTTGTACAGATTATTCTTGACACACTTTCCTTGCGCTCTGTTTTTCCTTATTGCGGCAGACTCTTTGCCCTTTTTTGTTTATAATGCACGAAATAAAAAAAGAAACCAAAAGTTATGACACTATGCATTACTTTGACATTTTAAAAGGTTTGATCTCTCGGTAGAGAGTAATAATTGTGTTCTGTGGATTTGATTAAAACGAAGCTAAAGTATACTCTTTGGATTCGGCGTCATCGTAATTGCTGATGGTGTGGTAAAAAGTAGTCAAAATATTCAAACATTGGACGTTTAGAATGTGTATCAAAACATCGAAATAATATTTTGCATTTTTAAGAATTATGAGAAAAGCTATTTTTTAAGAGACAAACTTATTTATAGTCCACCTAATCCTTAGTGGCACCTGCGAAGAAGGCTACATGCGTTGTCGCCTCTGAGTACTAAAATGGAATGCCTGACAGACTGTAATTTAACTATTTGACTGCCTTCTTTTTCTAGTGGTCGAAAATCATGAGCTACCGAGCTCGAATCCCGGGTCTATATAGGGTTTTATCCGGGAAGATATTCTCAGTAGTAATCCAGAGTCAGGAAGATGGCGGTATTTCACCGCGGTGCTATGGCACGTGGTCCTGCACCAGAACTCTCTCCGGTTGGGTCAAATAATCGGCCCATTGTGTGCTTGCGTTAATCTCCGTGCACTGTAATCTTGTCCTGCGTAAGAGGCTACGGTCTGGAGGATATTATTATCTGGCAACAAGTGATTGTATATACAAGAAGTAAAAAATAAACCCTGTCCGTTCTATGAGGGTGTCTCAACGTGTCGTGATATGATCCTGTTCATGTGACCCTTTTCAGGGAATAAAATAAAAAATAACATGCAAAACTAAAATAAATTTTAATGAAATAAGGAAAATTTTACACGTGGTATAGCCTTGCTGCAGCTATATTAATAGTATGTAGCACGAATGGGTCGGCTCGATCGGGGAAGGACCATGCTCTCACAGAATACCAGCGTAAATTAGCAGCTTAATGCTGCTGTGTTTCGTGTGGCGAGTGTAGAGAACCGGAGACGTTCTTTACTGGAAAAGAGGCATCTTAGTCCTCACGGCTGACAACGCATCTGCATTTTAATTCGCAAACAAACCGGCAGCGATCACCGAATGGTGAGAGGCACACTGAACCTAAACGTTAAGTTGGAGAGGTCACGTCTAATGAAATCGACGCTCCGTCCCCCTTGTGCTCTAATCTAAAGTCCCGAAACCTTTCAGCTGGAGCTACGAAACCATTTTCAGTGCCTAGAAGATTGCAATACAGTGGACGATATAAATGACAAGCTCGTGGAAACTGTCCATGCGGTCGGAGCTAAGTTTGCAAGACCCGCCGCAGAAGAATACAAAAACTCTCCGATCACACTCTTAATCTCATGGCTGTTAGACGGGAAATGAAGCAGCAGTCTTCAGTAGATTTGACAGCATACAGGCAACTGAACAGACAGATCTCCAAATGCATGCGGCGGGACTTACGCAACTATAATACTGCTCGTATTAAAGTAGCGATCGAGCGGAACCAGGGCTCCAAAGTCTCTGCTAGAGATCTGTCTGCCAGAAAGAGCCAACTGTCGAAGCTGAAGACCGAGTGTGGCAGCGTCGTTTCCAGGACATTTGATATTTTGAGTAAGATTGAGAGGTTCTATGGGCAGCTGTACACATCATCGTTGGAGCTACACGTAAGTGTGAGTAATGATCCAAGGGCGAGTCTTATCCGACACTATTCCGATGATATCCTGGACGTCAGTCTGAGCGAGATTAGAATGGCTCTCCAGTACCTTAAAAACGACAAAGCCCCAGGCGAGGATGGAATTACAGCGGAGCTTCTGAAAGCGGGTGGAAAACGGGTACTTGAAGTCCTTTAGAAGCTCTTTAATGCCGTCCTCCATGGTGGCACTACACCGGAGGCGTGGAGCAGAAGTGCGGTGGTCTTATTCTTCAAGAAACGCTCTCTTGAAGAACTACAGACCGATTCCCCTTCTGAGCCGCGTCTATGTGCTGTTTTCGAGAGTCATTATGAATCGTCTCGCGCCCAGACTTGACGACGTCCAGCCTCCCGAACAAGCCGGTTTCCGAAAAGGCTTTAGCACCATATACCACATACATATCCTTCGGCAAATTGTACAGAAGTTCGAGGAGTACAATTTGCCACTATCTCTGGTGTATGTGGAGTATGAGAAAGCCTTTGATTCCGTCGAAATTTGGACGGTGCTGTAGTTCCTTCAGCGATGCCGAGTTGACTGTCGGTATATCGAAGTGCTGAAGTGCTTGTACAGTATATCTACGATGGCTATCCGAGTACAGAACCAGAGTACGAAACCTATCCAATTGCAGAGAGGTATAAGACAGGGTGACGTTATATCCCCGAAACTCTTCACCGCTGTATTGGAAGACGTTTTCAAGCTGCTGGACTGGAAAGGATACGGTATTAACATCAATGGCGAGTACATCACCCACCTACGATTTGCTGACGATGTAGTCCTTATGGCGGAATCGCTGGAGGACCTAAGCACAATGACCTCAATTGTTTTTCGCAACGGATAGGTCTTAAGATGAACATGGACAAAACAAAGATCATGTTTAATGTCCATGTCACACCTATGCTGGTAGTTGTTGGGAGCACTAAGCTCGAAGTTGTTGACGAGTATGTTTACCTGGGATAAATAGTCCGACTAGGCAAGTCCAACTTCGACCGAGAGGTCAATCGACGGATTCAAATCGGCTGAGCAGCGTTCGGGAAATTACGACTCATCTTCTCGTCAGGTATACCTCAAAACTTGAAAACGAGACTGTACAACCAGTGCGTGTTGCCAGTGATGACCTATGGTCTGGACCTGAGACGTGGTCCTTCACTGCTGGCTGGATGAGGAAGCTCAAGGTCGCTCAGCGAGTTATGCTCGGAGTTTCTCTGCGTGACAAACTTAGAAATGAGGATATCCGCAGTAGAACCAGAGTGACTGACATAGCCCAATGGATTAGTAAGCTGAAGTGGCAATGGGCCGGCCATATAGCTCGAAGAACCGACAGCCGATGGGGAAAAAAGGTTCTCGAGTGGCGGCCTCGTGCCGGCGAACGAAGTGTAGGGCGTCTTCCCACTAGATGGAGTGACGACCTGGTAAGATATGCAGGAAGTCGATGGATGCAGGTGGCTCAGGACCGTGCTTTGTGGCATTCCTTGGGGGAGGCCTATGTTCAGCAGCGGACTTGTGAAGGGCTGTAATGATGATGATGATGATAATCAGCATTATATCATGATCAGTTTAGAGGCCTCAGGCCGGAAGCTGAATATAAAATTGAAGACGTACCTAAGTACCTAAGACGTACATGAATCATGTGTCTGATAAAACTGTAAATGCTTCTTGACTAAAATGTTAATCACCGTAAGATATTTTTTATATCGAATAAGGGTGACAAACGAGCACACAGTCCATTTGATGGTAAGTCTATGTTGAGGACCATAGGTCTAAGGATGACACCTGAGGACTAAGATGAAATGCCCCGTTTTCGAAATGATCACTTATCGTATCTTTAGTGATTGATAAATGTACTCTCTGGCATAGAAATTGGCATCATGGCATTAGCCGCTATTCATCGAATTCGAATTATGTTTTTAAAAATATAATATTAGATTTAACTACTAAAATATATTTTTTTAATTTTGTGTATGATTGAAGTGACCGTGTCTAAATAAGCGTCTAATGGAACATAATGGCAAAAACGTCACCAAAAACTAAACTAAGATTTATATAACAAAACTTCTCAAACTATTCACTGACAGCAAATTGGCACCTCGAATGCTAAATTAACCTTAGGACTCACAATAACAATTCACTTTGACAGCAATGTAAAGCCTCCGGACGGGCTTTGTATCGTTCAGAGCTGCCGTGGCAAATTTTAACTTTATTTAAGTGCTATAGATTTCATTTTCCGATATTAGAATTGTCTGTGGTTATCGTTTGTCAATAAGTCATACCAATGCCAAATGAATGCATTTGTTTAAATAAAACGCTGCAAATATTTTAAGAGAGTCAACATCCATAATATGTTTTGCTTAAAATTAAGTAATTTACATATTGTATTAAACTATTTTCTTGGCCGATTTTCGGCGTCAATGAAATGCCACCAAAAACATAACTTGCAAAAAATCAAGTCTTGCAGTTCTTCTACCGTAAAAAGTTGTGAAATCCATGTAATACCAAGTCGGTTAATTTATTCAGCCCCTACATAAGGGTCCTTCTGTCTCAAGTTATTATGTAATTAGCTAACCTAACAACATCTTATAGTGACCATATCAATATTAAAAATCTTTTATGTTTTAAATAATTAGATTGACTTGGCCATCGCATGAAACCACAATGTTTCTCACAAGTAATACATATTATATTAAATTAGATTGTTTAGTGTGATTGCCATCATGTAACTTTGTAATCCTATATATTACAAAGTTATTTATGTAGTTAGTGTATCTAGAAAATTGGACCGATATTACAAAATATTTTAGTTTTTCCTTGATTTATACACTAAACACTAATTGCATTTTAAATTTGAAGCTTCTACGTCTGCTAGAAGTGCTTTAGAGTTTTGATGATCGGTCAGTCAGTGAGTGGTGACAAAATTAAGAAATTTGACTAGTTATAATTCTTAAACTACTGGTTCAAAATGAATGAACTTTGAAATATACCGTGTTTATACAATGCACGCTTGGTTACTGAAAATTCAAGCTTCTAGTTTTATCCACAACGAAGTTATAGGGTGTCGAAAATGGTCTGAATTGCTTCGAGAAAAGGATGGAACGGACGTGCCGCTTTTTTTGCTCGACTTGGCGGGGGCACTGCCGTGCCCCCAGATATTTTGAATAATCGGTACTCTTAAGCTTTAACTATCGAACGCGCGAGAGGTTTTTAGAGTAATACTTATCCCTATGTGGTCACAGATCTATAAATATAATATGTGCAAACTTAGAAGCACTCTCTCAGGCTAATTTGCACATGCAAGATATAATGCTCGATAAAACCATAGATAGGATACGACGCATGTGCTATGTAGACATGGGTCCCCCTATGTCTACTGTCACAATGTAATAACAATTTTTTTTGCGCATAAATGTTGAATATAAAGCCTAGATATACATGTACAATGGCCGTATATTGGCGGTGTAAGAATATCCGCTAACCCATACTGTCCCCTGGGTGTCGTAAGAGGCGACAGAGTGAAACAAACCAGATGGGCAGCAGTATCTTCCTATCAAATAAAATAAAAAAAATGCGGTGCCAACACGTCTCCCAAGCGTGGCAGCTATAGCAAGTATGGCAATCTATGGGGGAGGCCTATGTTCAGCAGAGGACTTTTAATAGGCCGTAACGGAACGGAATATATAAATGTACAGGGGTTCAAACCCGGGACTCGAGCGTAGTAGTTAAAAAGTAAAAACCAACTTCAAAAAAATAAAAGAATAAAATAATTTCCACATAGCTCCAATAGTTTCTGCAGTCGAGGCCTTAATTTTTCGATACCATTACGTGGAAATGATTTTTTAATACAGTTGCTCAATACAAGTGGCGTATTGCAGAGACGTATAGCGTTCGGGATGTGGGCTTTTACATACTCGTGCTTTTTCTTTACCTTTTCCGAACTCGTGCGTTCTCTTACCCAGCTGTCAAAATAATGTCTATTAAAAAGAAAAAATCAACCACGAAGTTTTTACTAAAAAAAAATCATAGAAGTTTTTATGATTCAAGCATATATTTTTAATTTTCATTTCATATCAATAAAAAAATTCTACTAAAGACTTGGCTGTATGGGCATAGTTCCTTTGCCTACCTAGAATGGGTGAAGAAAACAAAAAATCTCTGCTTATATTCTTTTACGGTTGGCGCCATTTCCCAAAAATTTTTTTATTAAATTGCTTAATTTTTTCGCAACTGTATTAAAAATAGTTGTTCAGTACACGTGCGGAACCGTCATTGCAACTTGTTCCGACTGTCAACCCTCACCTACGGCTGCGCCTCGGCTCGGGTAGACGTTTTTCGGAACTCTTTGCAATGACAGGCTTTCCGCACTCGTAATGAAATATACTATTATCCTTGATAATTTGTTTACCCTTATCAGAACAGAACAGAAAATTAATAAACTGTTATCAGCAAATAATACTATATTATGGTTATCCCCTACTTTGTAATGTAATTCGTCAACATATACAAGAAACAGAAAGAGGCCGATAATTGAGCCTTGAGGCACGCCCCTTTGATTAAGGTACGTGATGGTAATATGGTCATCTTAAGCTTTGCCGCCCTATAAAACCAAAACTAGGAGGAGGACAGAGACAAATACACAATGTCGTATACTATAACTAATATAGAAAAAATAACAAACAAGCCTTGGGAATAATTAGCAACACTTCGAAAAATCAACTTATAAAAAAACTAACTATAGTAAGTGAGGGTAATAAGGTCATCCGGTTAATATGGTCACTTTCTTATAACTCAAAAACTACAGTGTCTTTTGCATAGAACGCTATGTGATACGATCTTGATCAGTCTATCAAATAATAAAGAGTCAAAAAGGCGCTGCTTTATCGACGCCACTTTGACAGTTGATATTATTGTAATATTTTAGTCGATTTTTGTATTGTGTAGTGTAGTTCGTTTTTTTACGTAGATTTTTCGAAGTGTTTCTAATTATTTCCAATGCTTGTTTGCTATTTTCTTTCTTAATATATTAGTTATAGTATACGACTTAGTGTTTTTGTCTCTGTTCTCCTCCTGATTTTGGTTTTATGGGGCGATAAAGCTTAAAGTAACCACATTAGCCTCATGTACTTACTATAATATCAATTGTCAAAATGGCGTCGATAAAGCGGCGGCCTTTTGAACCTTTATTATTTGAATGACTGATGAAGAGCTATCGTATCACAAAGCCATCTATGATAATTAGGCTGTAGTTTTTGAGTTATAAGAATGTGACCATATTAACCGGATGACCATATTACCCTCACGTACTCTATAAATAGAAAGAAAGCAAGTTTCAAATAGAATGTTATCTAAATATACATTATAAACCTCAACCTCATTTCACTACCCTTAGTGATGGAATATTTTTTAAATTTATTTGGAAGCAATCTTAAGGTATATTCTATTTAAAAAAAAAACATTAATATTTTAATTTGGCCATCCGTTTCTAAGAAATCGGTGAACAAATTTATAAAAACATAGGCATGGTAAACATCCTTCTTCTATTTTTTGGAGTCTGTTAAAAGTAATGTCATTAATTATCTCTGGTTAGTCTATCCTTTTTATAGTATCAAACGATTGCTTATACAGTTTTATATTATCCATAACATTGTTTAATTTCGGTGGTGCTGAATTAAGTGCGTGTTTATGTTTGCAGTAGCAAATAATTTATTTACAGAAGATATGAGTAGAGCAATCAATAAGTTTTTTTCGCTATCTTATCTTAAAAGCACTTAACATGTCTTTGCTATAGAAGAGCGAGCAGGTGTTGTATTTATTTTTAGACGATTTAAAAGAAAGTACGAGGTTCTATATTCGGTGTGTATTCTTTTATGTATGTATATTACGCGATATCTTCGTAATTGTGAACCGATTTTGAATATTTTTTTAATAAATAAGTTATATACGTCGTAAATATATACGTGGTAGAGCCATGCTGCAGTTATATTGGCGGTATAGTTGTAGCACGAATGGGTCGGCTCGACCGGGAAAGGACCACGCTCTCACAGAATACCAGCGTAAAATAGCAGCTTAATGTTGCTGTGTTTCGTATGGTGAGTGTAGAGAACCGGAGACCCTTTTTACTGGAAACGAGGCATACTATCTTAGTCCTCACGGGTGACAACACATTTGCATTTTGATTCGTAATCGAGGATAAATGTAGATGTGATGTCAGCAACCACTTAACATCAGGTGGACTGTGTGCTCGTTTGTCATCCTATCTTATAAAAAAATATATATTTTAGGGTGGAAATACAGAGATGAAGCTTTTAGAGTAAATAATTAGATAACATTCTAGTAGTAATTACCTTGAGCTTGTGATATTCCTAAGGTTTAAAATGAAATATTTCATAAAAAGTAAAAGCTGCATTCAAAGAACTAAAAGGAATACAATAATTTCCACAATGGCTTCTAAAATCGGGGCATTAATTATTCCTTACAGAAATCGGAATTTTAAAGCCGTTGGTTGTGCGCCTAATCTCTCTATGGACGCGTCGGGTTGCCGACCCATCGGACTATGAGGTTGAGGGAATTGAGAGCGCACCTGTGCTTTTTGGATTATAGTGCATGAGTATGCACTATAATCCTTTCCTGTGCACAGGAAAGGATTATAGTGCATACTCATGCACTATAATCCTTTCCTGTGTAGATGGCTAATCTCCGTTGAAACTTGCCGCCGTGACCGAAAATCGACCTGGTTCTGTATACATTCGGAACACAGCTGTCTACGCAAAACTGTTTGTTGCCAGATATATGCTATTGGTAGCCAGTATACAAAGTTTTTTATTCACTTAATAATGTATAGATAACATACAACAAAAATGTCCTATGCATTCCTAACAGACCGGCTCCAACTTTTCGTCACACATCATTAGATAATCCATTTCTTAGTTTGTTGTAAACTCTACCTTTAAAAACACGCTAAGCTTTCGGGCATTAAGTTTGTTTTTTATTATGTAACGTTCACTTTCAACAAAAAAACGAAGACATCATTCACTTTCAATGTATTCATTGGTTTAGTCAATCAACTATCAGATTATCGGTGTTGGTTACTTCTGTAGAGTTTCGGTAATAATAGTTATGTAATCGCCGCGACCATCCGCTTCCATTTTCAATCTCGTTTGTATAGTTTTTGTTCACTCGATTTGTTACACAATCGAGTTTTTTTTTCATCGATTGAATCGGTTTATGCTACTGACTGTTACGTTTGGTATATAAACAACAAAATAGCTTATTGCTTAGAGTCACTGAATAACTGAGTGGGCCATACGTTCGATGCCTATTTCCTCCCCTCGAAGCGTCGGACCAGATGGCATACCAGCCTCCGTATTTAAGGATTGTAGAACTGTACTAGTGAAATAATTGTTAAGCATTTTCTATGTATGTATTGAAAGCGCTAGGTTTATCAATGGAAACTCACTAGAGTTGTGTTGTGTTGAAAGGTAGTGGTAGACAGTGCGCGGGGAAGTAATTGCGCTGCCTATTTTATGTGGAGAAATATATCAATTTATAGCGAATAAATTAATTTACATGTAATTTTTGTTATTAGCCTTTATGAAGAATTATTATAGGTGTGACTTTAATAGGTGAGAAACTATGCGATAAGACAAAAATGTGTTGTTTGCAAGATGATTTTGTGACCAGGAATAAAAAAAAGAATACAGTTATAAAGAAAGAGAAAGAGGAAAGAATGATAAAGTAAATTTATGTTTCAGAAACAAGTGTAAAAGTAGTTAATGAACAAGAAACAGAAGTTTGTCGACTAAACTTGTTGTTTGTTGATGATGCGTTAAATTAAGAGAGTGTTGCATAGATATATAGATGCGAAAGAAGCGAGAAAGGTGTGTCACGATCGTGCCCATAGAATATATACACAAATCGTGAAAAATGGACGTCCGTTGTCTCCGTCTATATGTCTGAGTGCAGGCGAGAGATTTTATGTTGTGTGTGAAAATCTATGTGTTACTTTTTTACTCATTATAAATAAGTACTTAACTACAATTTCACCCGGCGGAAAGTGTTTATGAAGCCCTAGATGGTAATTCTCACTGAATTAGCCTAACAAAAGTCTATTAAATCTAGACTTGAAGACGTCCAGATTGTAATCGGACGGAAATTATTTCACTCCCTTGCTGTACGCATTGTGGAAGATGGACAAACCGCTTGGTTTTATTCTATTCATTCTATTTTTTATATAGGATAAGGGTGACAAGTGAGCAGCACACAGTTCATCTGGTGGTAAGTGGTTGCTGTGACCCATAGATATCTACATCTATCCTCGTTTGCGAATAAAATGCAGATGCGTCGTCAGCCGCGGGGACTAAGATGAAATACGTTTTTTCCAGTAAAAAGGGTTTCGGGTTCGCTACACTCACCAAACGAAACACAGCAGCATTAAGCTGTTATTTTACGCTGGTATTTTGTGAAAGCGTGGTCCTTCCCCGGTCTTATTTTTTTTGAATCGCATTCGTTTTCTCAGCAAGTCCTTTCATTTGATACCCATATTGTAGGAAAGCATAAAAAATTTAGTCCGCCATCTTTAGAAGTCCGCCATATTGAATTTAGAGTGACGTCTCTTTTTTTTTTCGAGTTATACTTAGCAAGTCCTTTCATTTGATACCCATATTGTAGGAATGCATTAAAAATAACTAGTCCGCTATCTTGGGTGTTTCGCCATGTTGGATTTAGAATGACGTCACATAGCTAACCATGCATTGTCATCCAAATTTAACATATATACAAAATTTCAGCTCAACTGGTTGAAGATATCTGCTTCTAAATTGAGTTGCAGGATTCCACCCGAACAAACATAGTTACATTGCAAGTTAAATAAAAGCTTTTAAAAAATTACTTTCAAAAAGTGTTATGTACTGTAATCTATATTGAATAAAATGAAAAAAAATGAAATGATTCTATTCTATTCTATTCTAATATATCTGTAGCATGGCTCTACCATATTCTTATTCTCTTCTTGTATTATTAGTTGATCCTTATTCTATGTTGTTACTTACCCTCGCTAATCCTGTAACGGGAAACGTTTCAAACTCCAAGACATTCTCCTCTCCCAGACCTCGCTCCATCTGACCAGCGAAGGTCCTGGCTGCCATCACAGTCGCTAAAGACATCCCGTCGCCTATAAACAAGATGCCGTTTTTGGCTTTGTCCGTGTTTATCGTCTCCTTGAGCTTGGACTTCAGGGTTGTGGCTGCCGATTTCTTCCAGTATGAGCCGTGTTTCTCCTCAGGGGGAATATATGCCGGACTCATTACTGTGTCTAATACCTTCTTTGGTTTCGGTGTGGAGACATCTTCTGTAAAAAAAGGAGAGAAATAGTTTAATTTTCTGCGTACACTCGTCCAGTTATAATGTTCACTTTTGTTAAGCTACGTCATCACTTACTAACACGTAGGACAGCAGATAAATGCTGAATTAAAATTAAGAAAATATATAGATAGACATACATAGAAGATCTTTTGCAATACATGATTTAATGATAGTATTGAAACGTTTGGTTTAATAGTTCTTATCTGTTATAAAGTTTAGGCCAAGGACATCACTAGTTTGTCTATCCATAACCCTATAGAAGTAATTATTCATCGATATTGAGTTGGAAGTATCGGAAATTTCCTTGAAAGATAGAATATAATAAACACAACAGGAACAGAAAAGATTCCATGTAATTTTTTCTACACCAACGTTTATTTTCCCTTGGTAGAAAGTGCTATGTTGTAATCTAAATCTCTATGTTAGTTTCCGTCATTTAATAAGTATGGATTACCTAACACAGAGTACCGTAATCATATCTCAATGTTTTCAATTTTTGTGAGAATAATACGGCTGCAAAAGTAAATTTCGGAACAGACAAGGGGGGCAAAACGGCAGCGTATTTAGACGAAGAATATGTTCATACAAATAGATCTACACTTTTGTAATTTTACATAGCTGTCCAATAAGGACGCTTTGACTACCTCTATAATACATAAATGAGGGTATCCACGAGTTTTTCTGCCACAAGGGTGGCGTCACCTTAGATTAATGATAGGTCTTCGTGCGCTCAGAGCGCGCGATGACCTATCATTAATCTATGGGCGTCACTTTACAATGAGGTAAAATATTTGACATATTTCATAGCGGGGAATATAATTTCCTAGGAAAATGTAAATTTTGAAATAACCACATTATAAATATAACTAAAAGATGAAAACTTAAAATAAAAGAGTTATAAAGTGAAAAAATTAAAAATCAAACCACTGACGCATTGTGTTGTGTATTAATATATTACTCTAGATAATGATAAACTATTATTTAAAACTAATTTTTCAATTAAAATAAAATAAAATAAAAGTTTATTTCTTTAACAAGGTTTGTCTTAAATCTAGAACATAGCTTCACTCATTATTTTAAGTGCATTTGCACCTGTGTCAGAAGGAGCCACTCTTCCATATCACATTTGTGGTACTTACGAGTATAAATGAAGAATTAGGTAACAAATACAACTTATCTTTATCATAAGTATGTAAATTATGATTGACACTAATTATATACATATATACACACATATATATATATATATATAATCTATATATGGATATAGATTTTGATTTTGATTGGAGCGGTAGTATAATAACGATGACAAATACTGAAATTGATTTCTTGCGAATTGAGTAAGAGTAAGTTTAACTGTCACACACATTATTATGTCTTCTTTTATGCAATATGCTCGGATCAAATTTTAATGACTTGTGTTTTTTACTACAGTATGCAGGATAAATAGTTTTCTAATTGTTAGAATAGCAGCAATGGAATATAGAGCTTGTGTAGCAAATCTACGATTTTTAAAATACATCACTTTTAGTAACGCTCTTTGAGCCCGTTAAACCACGAGAGTAAGTTAATATGGGTTGAGCTAATGCCATATACACTTGGTTGATAAGTTTCTTGTCGGAAACATGTCTCAGCATTATAAAAATCGACATTAGCTTACGTGTTCTAGTCGCGACGAGATCAGTATACGACTGACAGGAAAGTCTTTGGTCTAGCATAATACCAAGATATTTAGTTGATGATACATTAGATATAGAGGGACAGCGACAGTTATTATCCCTACCACAATCATAGATATGTATTTGAATGTCTAAATCATTGCTGGGTTGATTACTGTCTAAAATTGAAAAACACATGTAATTAGTCTTTTGTGTGTTTAGTGTCAACAGATTAGTTCTAAGTCACTCAATAATTTCTGATAACCCATTTTCAGCCTCAGTTTTCACTGCAGTCCAAGATGACCCATAACAAAACAACAGCAGTGTCATCTGCATAAGAAAAGATCCTAGCGTCCCCAGTCTTTATGTTACAGAGGTCATTAATGTAGATAAGGAAAAGGGTTGGGCCCAAGACACTGCCCTGCGGAACACCGTAAGCCACATTCATTCGACCGCCCCAGGTAGTCCTTAAGTAGCTCAAGTAGAATACCTCATATACCCACATCTTCCAGCTTCTGTTCAAGGATGGGGATAGAGACAGTGTCAAACGCTTTTTTTAAATCCAAAAATACTGCCAGACATTTTGCTTTACTATCCAGTTTATCAACAATTTGGGAAGTTAATGCAGTCACCGCATCTTCTATATTTTTTCCACTACGGAAACCATATTGTGATTCAGACAGGATGTTAAAATAATTGAGGTAACACAGGAGTCTTTTGTTGATAAGCTTTTCAATAATTTTGGATATTTCTGGCAGTACAGAGATAGGTCTATAATTATTAACATCTACGTCCCCATTCTTGTACACTGGAGTGATGATTGATTCTTTAAGGTGTTTTTTAAATACTCCCTTATTAAAACATAGTTTGGATAAATGTGTGAAGATTGGTACAACTTCGTTTCCAGCAAGTTTTAGGAAACTGGTTGCAATATATAACCGGGAGAGCTTTAAGTTTTTAGTCCCATCAAGATAGAGTAAACTTCCTCCTGGTCAGCATCAAGAAGCACAAATGAGGATAATTGAGACTTTCTTTGGGAAACGCTCACAGTCCTGGTCCCAATTGGTAATCCATGGGGTTGAGGTATAGAATTAGCTAGATTTTTGCCTATATTACCAAAAAAGGTATTTATGAAATCAGCAGAATGTTGTGGGGATGTTTCAATATTTTTTTTTATATTCTACTAAGCCAGCGCTTATCTACGATCCCACCTGATGGTAAGTGGTGATGTAGCCTAAGATGGTGAAGCACACTGACTTAACAAAAGCCTATTCACTCTTGCCTTGAAGACACCCTCACTGTAATCGGATGGAAAGACAGATGCTGGCAACTTATTCCACTCCTTTGCTGTACGCATGATGAACGACGTGGCGAACCGTTTGGTTCGAATGCGTGGTAAGTCAACAACGAAAGGGTGGAGACTGGCCGAACGTCTGGTTGTCCGATGGTGGAAGGGAGAGGGGGGCATTAAATTATGTAATTGTAGTGTAGTGTATGAAATGCATCCTGTAGAAAACCGAAGTAAGCTTTGTGTTGTCTGATTTACTCTGTCTAAGATGTGTGATTGACGCAATATTATTCCAAAGTTTCTTAGAGTCACCAGTGGAATCCCGGAGTAACTGCATTTCATATCCACGTTTTAGTTTTTTAATAAGGTTATTGCAGAAATTGCGGTATCTTCTGTAGGTGACTCTAAGAATCTCGACGTGGGGACTTGTTCGAATTAATTAATTAACTGACATTGTGTAACAAAAGACTTTACCTTCACAGCTAGCGATATCTCGTGAGTGAAAGATTATTATCCCTTATTGCAGTATCACGAATTTTTAAAGTTTGTGACGATACACAACACGTACATAACGACAACACCACGGGTTGATATGGAATAGTGTATTCAATTAAGCCGCCACCACACGTATAATAACAACCCAAAGATATAAAAGTGAACTTAAGTCCGATGAAGCTGTAAGAGCCGCAAAGGCTAACAGAATTAACATCACAGAAGCTAGAACTATAAAATTAGAAAAGTTACATTTTTTTAAATATCACAGTCCACGTGATGGTAAGTGGTTGCTGTGGCCCATATACATCTACATCTATTCTCGTTTGCGAATCAAAATACAGATACGTTGGAACCGTGAGGACAACCCGTGAGGACTTCTTAGTCCCCACGGGTTCCAACCTCTCTGGAATGCCTCTTTTCCAGTAAAAAGGGTCTCCGGTTCTCTACACTCACCATACGAAACACATCAGCATTAGGCTGCTATTTTACGCTGGTATTCTGTGAGAGCATGATCCTTCCCCGGTCGAGCCGACCCATTCGTGCTACAACTATACTACTAATATAGCTGCAGCATGGCTCTATCACGTATAAAACCATAAGCGTAAGCATACATAAGTTTGAAAGAAAAATGACTGCGGCGTTCCACAACACAAACGTTATAGAAGGGAATGACAGTAAAGCAAACCATGGATATAGGTAAATGAAGTATTAAATTTTTTTTTAATTTGCAAAAACAAAAAAAAAAAGCTCCGGCGGTATTCAGGAATACGCATAAATCAACAGATCGCAATTATCAAATTCGGTTGGTTTGGCATTCCTTTACATTTCTTTATCAGGTTCAACATAATCAGGTATCTAATTACATAATTTTTAAAGAATGTAATCAGTCCGACGTTGTTTTCATTATATTTTGATCTCAAGAGTTGCGAGCGAGAAAAGATAAGCACAAACGTACATACGCACATACACACTCACACATTTATAACATGCGATAGTAGATATATATTCTGAAATAACCTGAAACGTGGAGAAGGCCCAAATTTAAAATAGAAAAATCAGCCTCATTACGAGTATAATATCTTCTTACTGGGAAGTTGAAATTTTCTAACATTTTATTTCTTTTTTTTTTAAAGAAAATAGAACCTTCCTTCTCCTCACTGGTCACACAAAGATCTCTACATAATATGCATGTTATTATTCCAAGCTCGTGCATGTCTTGTATGACGTCCATGCATGTCTATTGTTAATATTAGTTTATTACTTTAGTTAAGCAGTGAGCACCAGTTAACAAAATAACAATCAAACAATAATACCACCTGAATAATCCGACTTTTCTTTTGTTTGTCTCTCTCTTTTGAATTATAAGTCACATTTTGTATATGCATTTCAATATGTATCGTGTTATTTTAATTTTGTAATATATTATTTTATTTATTTAAAAGAATTTTTTATATAAGGTTAGTAACTATATTCTATTTTATTTGCATTTTATTGTAGCTTATTATTACTAGTTTATTAAATTTATGTAGTGATTGTTTACACCTACTACAGATTCTAAAATCATCCAGGGTTGACTGTTAGAGAATGCCATAAGGCATTAAGTTCGTTTTTTATATTCCTTATTATATGTCGGTCGAACATTCGTCGTTCGTCGAACTTCGTAGTTCATTATTATTGATAAACGTATTATATTATTCATTAACAAATACAAATAAATGAATTACTAGCGTGTATTAAAATGAAGCGTCCTTTAAAATAAAATAATATTTCTTTAATGGCAAGAGAAGAAAAAGTGCGAGGGAGATGGATATTATTCCATCTTGCTTCCTTATAGCCGCCAAGGCCGTCTACACTACGTCAGAATGGGTCGTGACGGAAAAATCTTACACTTTTTGTAGCCTAGCCCCCATACGCCAAATTCGAACCGTCCGATAAAGTACTTCGTTCCAATAAACATAACAATACTTAAGTTAAGGAAAATGTCTAGTTGTGAAATGTATACAGTACGCGCCGGTCAAGGTTTCTGACAAAATAAATGAATATAATTTTATTTGCTTTTTCGTTTCCTATTCGTTGTATAGGAATATCAATTATCCGATGACGATTAAACTTAGGTGAGTTATAGTGTGTGCACCCGCGAAGGTTTCTGATAATTAAAAATGAATATTTTTATTGTTTGCTTGTTATCATTCATCTGATTACGATGAAACCTTGGTGAATAATTGTGTAGGCGACCGCAAACATTTCTGACAAAGAAAGCCATTGCAATACGTGCCGAGTGCAGCTAGCACTAAGTAGTAATTAAGATTACTCTCGTTCTTGAACTAAATGATGCACTCAAGTTTACACGTGGTTTCCACGGTGCAATTATACAAGGTTATTGTGCAATAACCGGCCAAATTTGCAAAGAAAGTTCAGAATAAACAATAGAGACAAATGGTGAAGAAAGATTAATTAAAAAAATCTCAAATCAACAACAGAATTTGTTTAACTGTCCTTTTTATCTTTTAAATTCAAAATGATTGGCAATGCATTATTTGAACTGATTGCCAGTCATAAATATCTAATGCCTAATATTTTACTACGCACGCATACATTCGTAAGGGTAGATCGGTCGGCAAAATCCTTGTGAATTGAATCGCACACAGAGGAGCGCGCTTGTTGTTCATAAATCACATTCAATTTGGGATAATTTCAAATAAAGTAGTATCCTTATTTACTCGTATTTTCAAAAACTGCAATAAAGGTATATCATTATTTATATATTTGAACATAAGTTAAAAATTTGGCTACTTTATGAAAAATAACATTGTATTATGGTTTTAGTACGAATGAGGACAATTGAGACTTTCTTTGGGAAACGCTCATAGTCCTGGCCCCATTTGGTAATCCATGGGGTTGAGGTATAGAATTAGCTAGATTTTTGCCTATATTCCCAAAAAAGGTATTTATGAAATCAACAGAATGTTTCGGGGATGTTTCAATAATTTTTTTTATATTCTACTAAGCCAGCGCTTATCTACGATCCCACCTGATGGTAAGTGGTGATGTAGCCTAAAATGGTGAAGCGCACTGACTTAACAAAAGCCTATTCACTCTTGCCTTGAAGACACCCACACTGTAATCGGATGGAAAGAGAGATGCTGACAACATATTCCATTCCTTTGCTGTACGCATGATGAACGATGTGGCGAACCGTTTGCTTCGAATGCGTGGTAAGTCAACAACGAAAGGGTGGAGACTGGCCGAATGTCTGGTTGTCCGATGGTGGAAGGTAGAGGGGGGGAATTAAATTATGTAATTCCTGCACACACTCTCTGAAATGCATCCTGTAGAAAACCGAAGTAAGCTTTGTGTTGTCTGATTTACTCTGTCTAAGATGTGTGATTGACGCAATATTATTCCAAAGTTTCTTAGAGTCACCAGTGGAATCCCGGAGTAACTTCATTTCATATCCAAGTTTTAGTTTTTTAATAAGGTTATTGCAGAAATTGCGGTATATTCTGTAGGTGACTCTAAGAATCTCATCGTGGGGACTTCTTCGAATTAATTAATTAACTGACATTGTGTAACATAAAACTCTACCCTCACAGCTAGCGATATCTAGTGAGTGAAAGATTATTATCCCTTATTGCAGTATCACGAATTTTTTAAGTTTGTGACGATACACAACACGTACACAACGACAACACCACGGGTTGATATGGAATAGTGGATTCTATTAAGCCGCCACCACACGTATAATAACAACCCAAAGATATAAAAGTGAACTTAAGTCCGATGAAGCTGTAAGAGCCGCAAAGGCTAACAGAATTAACATCACAGAAGTTAGAACTATAAAATTAGAAAAGTTACATTTTTTTAAATATAGGATAGGGTAACAATCGAGCACACAGTCCACGTGATGGTAAGTGGTTGCTGTGGCCCATATACATCTACATCTATCCTCGTTTGCGAAGCAAAATACAGATACGTTGGAACCCGTGAGGACAACCCGTGAGGACTTCTTAGTCCCCACGGGTTCCAACCTCTCTGAAATGCCTCTTTTCCAGTAAAAAGGGTCTCCGGTTCTCTACACTCACCATACGAAACACATCAGCATTAGGCTGCTATTTTACGCTGGTATTCTGTGAGAGCATGATCCTTCCCCGGTCGAGCCGACCCATTCGTGCTACAACTATACTACTAATATAGCTGCAGCATGGCTCTACCACGTATAAAACCATAAGCGTAAGCGTACATAAGTTTGAAAGAAAAATGACTGCGGCGTTCCACAACACAAACGTTCTAGAAGGAAATGACAGTAAAGCAAACCATGGATATAGGTAAATGAAGTATTAAAATTTTTTTTTTATTTGCAAAAACAAAAATAAAGCTCCGCCCGTATTCAGGAATACGCATAAATCAACAGATCGCAATTATCAAATTCGGTTGGTTTGGCATTCCTTTACATTTCTTTATCAGGTTCAACATAATCAGGTATCTAATTACATAATTTTTAAAGAATGTAATCAGTCCGACGTTGTTTTCATTATATTTTGATCTCAAGAGTTGCGAGCGAGAAAAGATAAGCACAAACGTACATACGCACATACACACTCACACATTTATAACATGCGATAGTAGATATATATTCTGAAATAACCTGAAACGTGGAGAAGGCCCAAATTTAAAATAGAAAAATCAGCCTCATTACGAGTATAATATCTTCTTACTGGGAAGTTGAAATTTTCTAACATTTTATTTCTTTTTTTTTTAAAGAAAATAGAACCTTCCTTCTCCTCACTGGTCACACAAAGATCTCTACATAATATGCATGTTATTATTCCAAGCTCGTGCATGTCTTGTATGACGTCCATGCATGTCTATTGTTAATATTAGTTTATTACTTTAGTTAAGCAGTGAGCACCAGTTAACAAAATAACAATCAAACAATAATACCACCTGAATAATCCGACTTTTCTTTTGTTTGTCTCTCTCTTTTGAATTATAAGTCACATTTTGTATATGCATTTCAATATGTATCGTGTTATTTTAATTTTGTAATATATTATTTTATTTATTTAAAAGAATTTTTTATATAAGGTTAGTAACTATATTCTATTTTATTTGCATTTTATTGTAGCTTATTATTACTAGTTTATTAAATTTATGTAGTGATTGTTTACACCTACTACAGATTCTAAAATCATCCAGGGTTGACTGTTAGAGAATGCCATAAGGCATTAAGTTCGTTTTTTATATTCCTTATTATATGTCGGTCGAACATTCGTCGTTCGTCGAACTTCGTAGTTCATTATTATTGATAAACGTATTATATTATTCATTAACAAATACAAATAAATGAATTACTAGCGTGTATTAAAATGAAGCGTCCTTTAAAATAAAATAATATTTCTTTAATGGCAAGAGAAGAAAAAGTGCGAGGGAGATGGATATTATTCCATCTTGCTTCCTTATAGCCGCCAAGGCCGTCTACACTACGTCAGAATGGGTCGTGACGGAAAAATCTTACACTTTTTGTAGCCTAGCCCCCATACGCCAAATTCGAACCGTCCGATAAAGTACTTCGTTCCAATAAACATAACAATACTTAAGTTAAGGAAAATGTCTAGTTGTGAAATGTATACAGTACGCGCCGGTCAAGGTTTCTGACAAAATAAATGAATATAATTTTATTTGCTTTTTCGTTTCCTATTCGTTGTATAGGAATATCAATTATCCGATGACGATTAAACTTAGGTGAGTTATAGTGTGTGCACCCGCGAAGGTTTCTGATAATTAAAAATGAATATTTTTATTGTTTGCTTGTTATCATTCATCTGATTACGATGAAACCTTGGTGAATAATTGTGTAGGCGACCGCAAACATTTCTGACAAAGAAAGCCATTGCAATACGTGCCGAGTGCAGCTAGCACTAAGTAGTAATTAAGATTACTCTCGTTCTTGAACTAAATGATGCACTCAAGTTTACACGTGGTTTCCACGGTGCAATTATACAAGGTTATTGTGCAATAACCGGCCAAATTTGCAAAGAAAGTTCAGAATAAACAATAGAGACAAATGGTGAAGAAAGATTAATTAAAAAAATCTCAAATCAACAACAGAATTTGTTTAACTGTCCTTTTTATCTTTTAAATTCAAAATGATTGGCAATGCATTATTTGAACTGATTGCCAGTCATAAATATCTAATGCCTAATATTTTACTACGCACGCATACATTCGTAAGGGTAGATCGGTCGGCAAAATCCTTGTGAATTGAATCGCACACAGAGGAGCGCGCTTGTTGTTCATAAATCACATTCAATTTGGGATAATTTCAAATAAAGTAGTATCCTTATTTACTCGTATTTTCAAAAACTGCAATAAAGGTATATCATTATTTATATATTTGAACATAAGTTAAAAATTTGGCTACTTTATGAAAAATAACATTGTATTATGGTTTTAGTACGAATGAGGACAATTGAGACTTTCTTTGGGAAACGCTCATAGTCCTGGCCCCATTTGGTAATCCATGGGGTTGAGGTATAGAATTAGCTAGATTTTTGCCTATATTCCCAAAAAAGGTATTTATGAAATCAACAGAATGTTTCGGGGATGTTTCAATAATTTTTTTTATATTCTACTAAGCCAGCGCTTATCTACGATCCCACCTGATGGTAAGTGGTGATGTAGCCTAAAATGGTGAAGCGCACTGACTTAACAAAAGCCTATTCACTCTTGCCTTGAAGACACCCACACTGTAATCGGATGGAAAGAGAGATGCTGACAACATATTCCATTCCTTTGCTGTACGCATGATGAACGATGTGGCGAACCGTTTGCTTCGAATGCGTGGTAAGTCAACAACGAAAGGGTGGAGACTGGCCGAATGTCTGGTTGTCCGATGGTGGAAGGTAGAGGGGGGGAATTAAATTATGTAATTCCTGCACACACTCTCTGAAATGCATCCTGTAGAAAACCGAAGTAAGCTTTGTGTTGTCTGATTTACTCTGTCTAAGATGTGTGATTGACGCAATATTATTCCAAAGTTTCTTAGAGTCACCAGTGGAATCCCGGAGTAACTTCATTTCATATCCAAGTTTTAGTTTTTTAATAAGGTTATTGCAGAAATTGCGGTATATTCTGTAGGTGACTCTAAGAATCTCATCGTGGGGACTTCTTCGAATTAATTAATTAACTGACATTGTGTAACATAAAACTCTACCCTCACAGCTAGCGATATCTAGTGAGTGAAAGATTATTATCCCTTATTGCAGTATCACGAATTTTTTAAGTTTGTGACGATACACAACACGTACACAACGACAACACCACGGGTTGATATGGAATAGTGGATTCTATTAAGCCGCCACCACACGTATAATAACAACCCAAAGATATAAAAGTGAACTTAAGTCCGATGAAGCTGTAAGAGCCGCAAAGGCTAACAGAATTAACATCACAGAAGTTAGAACTATAAAATTAGAAAAGTTACATTTTTTTAAATATAGGATAGGGTAACAATCGAGCACACAGTCCACGTGATGGTAAGTGGTTGCTGTGGCCCATATACATCTACATCTATCCTCGTTTGCGAAGCAAAATACAGATACGTTGGAACCCGTGAGGACAACCCGTGAGGACTTCTTAGTCCCCACGGGTTCCAACCTCTCTGAAATGCCTCTTTTCCAGTAAAAAGGGTCTCCGGTTCTCTACACTCACCATACGAAACACATCAGCATTAGGCTGCTATTTTACGCTGGTATTCTGTGAGAGCATGATCCTTCCCCGGTCGAGCCGACCCATTCGTGCTACAACTATACTACTAATATAGCTGCAGCATGGCTCTACCACGTATAAAACCATAAGCGTAAGCGTACATAAGTTTGAAAGAAAAATGACTGCGGCGTTCCACAACACAAACGTTCTAGAAGGAAATGACAGTAAAGCAAACCATGGATATAGGTAAATGAAGTATTAAAATTTTTTTTTTATTTGCAAAAACAAAAATAAAGCTCCGCCCGTATTCAGGAATACGCATAAATCAACAGATCGCAATTATCAAATTCGGTTGGTTTGGCATTCCTTTACATTTCTTTATCAGGTTCAACATAATCAGGTATCTAATTACATAATTTTTAAAGAATGTAATCAGTCCGACGTTGTTTTCATTATATTTTGATCTCAAGAGTTGCGAGCGAGAAAAGATAAGCACAAACGTACATACGCACATACACACTCACACATTTATAACATGCGATAGTAGATATATATTCTGAAATAACCTGAAATGTGGAGAAGGCCAAAATTTAAAATAGAAAAATCAGCCTCATTACGAGTATAATATCTCCTTACTGGGAAGTTGAAATTTCCTAACATTTTATTTCTTTTTTTTTTAAGAAAATAGAATCTTCCTTCTCCTCACTGGTCACACAAAGATCTCTACATAATATGCAAGTTATTATTCTAAGCTCGTGCATGTCTTGTATGACGTCTATGCATGTCTATTGTAAATATTAGTTTATTGCTTTAGTTAAGCAGTGAGCACCAGTTAACAAAATAACTATCGAACAATAATACCACCTGAATAATCCGACTTTTATTTTGTTTGTCTCTCTCTTTTGCATTATAAGTCACATTTTGTATATGCATTTCAATATGTATAGTGTTATTTTAATTTTGTAATATATTATTTTATTTATTTAAAAGAATTTTTTATATAAGATTAGTAACTATATTCTATTTATTTGCATTTTATTAAAGCTTATTATTACTAATTTATTAAATTTATGTAGTGATTGTTTACACCTACTACAGATTCTGAAATCATCCAGGGTTGACTGTTAGAGAATGCCATAAGGCATTAAGTTCGTTTTTTATATCCCTTATTATATGTCGGTCGAACATTCGTCGTTCGTCGAACTTCGTAGTTCATTATTATTGATAAACGTATTATATTATTCATTAACAAATACAAATAAATGAATTACTAGCGTGTATTAAAATGAAGCGTTCTTTAAAATAAAATAATATTTCTTTCATGGCAAGAGAAGAAAAAGTGTGAGGGAGATGGATATTATTCCATCTAGCTTCCTTATAGCCGCCAAGGCCGTCTACACTACGTCAGAATGGGTCGTGACGGAAAAATCTTACACTTTTTGTAGCCTAGCCCCATCCGCCAAATTCGTACCGTCCGATAAAGTACTTCGTTCCAATAAACATAACAATACTTGAGTTAAGGAAAAATGTCTAGTTGTGAAATGTATACAGTACGCGCCGGTGAAGGTTTCTGACAAAATAAATGAATATAATTTTATTTGCTTTTTCGTTTCCTATTCGTTGTATAGGAATATCAATTATCCAATTACGTTTAAACTTAGGTGAGTTACAGTGTGTGCACCCGCGAAGATTTCTGATAATTAAAAATGAATATTTTTATTGTTTGCTCGTTTATCGTTATCATTCATCTGATTACGATGAAACCTTGGTGAGTAATTGTGTAGGCGACCGCAAACATTTCTGACAAAGAAAGCCATTGCAATACGTGCCGAGTGCAGCTAGCACTAAGTAGTAATTAAGATTACTCTCGTTCTTGAACTAAATGATGCACTCAAGTTTACACGTGGTTTCTACGGTGCAATTATACAAGGTTATTATGAAATAACCAGCCAAATTTGCAGAGAAAGTTCAGAATAAATAATAGAGACAAATGGTGAAGAAAGATTAATTAAAAAATCTCAAACATTCTTTTAACTGTCCTTTTTATATTTTAAATTCAAAATGCTTGGCAATGCATTATTTGAACTGATTGCCATTCATAAATATCTAATGCCTACTATTTTACTACGCACGCATACATTCGTAAGGGTAGATCGGTCGGCAAAATCCTTGTGAATTGAATCGCACACAGAGGAGCGCGCTTGTTGTCCATAAATCACATTCAATTTGGGATAATTTCAAATAAAGTAGTATCCTTATTTACTCGTATTTTCAAAAACTGCAATAAAGGTATATCATTATTTATATATTTGAACATAAGTTAAAAATTTGGCTACTTTATGAAAAATAACATTGTATTATGGTTTTAGTACGAATGGGGCACCACGAGCTTGATATGATCACGCTCTCATAAAATACCAGCGTGAAATAGCAGCTTAATGCTACTGGGTTTCATATTGTGATTAGAGAGAACCGGACACCCTTGGAAACGAGACATTCCATCTTAGTTACACCTCATCTGTATTTTGATTGTTAATTGAAGAAAGGTATATAAGGCTAGAGCAGCTACTTATCATCAGGGGGTTTATGTGCTCGTTTGTCACCCTTATACTATAAAAAAGTTACATTGTCGCCAAAATTCTAGATTAGAAATGATAAAATCAAAAGGTTGATTGTGATAAAGGAAAATCATTGACTGCGGGCAGTTTGGATTTTACGTGTCATGAATAATCGTTAATGAAAATGCACGTTGGGAAGAATATTCACTATCGAGTAAAGGGTCTTATATTCAACGACAAGACTTGACAAATACTTATAAAGTATTTTTTTTGTAGAATAAAAGTGGCAGACGAGCACACAGTGCACCTGATGGTGAGTGGATGCTATGGCCCATAGACGTCTACATCTATTCTCAATAAAGAATCTAAATGCAGATGTGTGCAGATCCCTGACGACTAAGATGCAATGCCTCGTATCCGCTAAAAAGAGTCTCCGGTTCTCTACACTCACCATACGAAACACAGCAGCATGAATGTAAAGTGCAATATCATCACTACAGCCCGTCACAAGTCCAATGCTAAAAATAGGCCTCCCCCTAGGAATGCCACAAAGCACTATATTAACATCATAATATATGTCACACAAATGGTCATAAGCCCCCTCTCATTTAAAAAAAACGTGGCAAATCAGCACTTAAAATTGCAATTAACAATTTTATTGGTTTTGAGGCCAATGATTGACTGACCAATGATGATCAAATGCGTTAGCCACTGTGCTACTACGTCGCTGTGTTAATTATTATGCGATAAAGGCTCTTACTCTCGTACCAAGATTTTTTTATTATTTTTGTATTCAAAATGATACTTCACCGTAATACAATGTGTTGCATTAAATTACTCTATAAATCGTCAATTATTAAAATATTTAAAAAAAATATAGTTATTTAGCGAGGAAACGCAGCCAACGTTTTTGGTGCGCGCGGAGCAGGGCTGTATGATAATACAATTTTTTTAGTTTTATTTTTTTATGATGATAGTAACAATTACAACATATTTTATTATTAACTTTAAAACAATAATAAAATGCCAAATATTAGCAGTTACGATCTTGATGATGTAAAAATATATAAATTGTAATTTATTTGTCAGATTGAGAAATTCATTTTAAAAATAATTAAAAATAAAATAATAAAAAAAAATCCACAAGAAAAAGGAGTATAATAAGGCCTATGGTGACATTTAGTAGGCCTTAATAACCGCCGACCAAGTATTTAAGAAAAAACAAGTTAAAAAAAGACCACGATATGCTACTCAAATTTTCAAGATCAACGAGTCATTTATCCATAAAGATAAAGATTACTAAGATTTTTACAAAACATACCTATGATTTATTTTTTTATTTATTATTAGTGCAGTGCGGTCGTATCTTATGCTAGATAATGCAACTCTGGTGGCAGGACGCGGGGTAGCGCGTCTCTGCAAACTTGTAGAGACATTATCGTGCAATAGGAGTGTTATTATCTCATTAAGCGAGTGCGGTTATTATAAATACGATTTTTGTTACTTAGGCCTTATTAACCGACAGGCCTTATTATCCGCAGGCACCTAATATGAAAACCCCTTTTTAATACTCTTTACATTAGCTTCACGTGTGTTTGTATGTTTGTTTGTAACCGACTGTCAGATTAAATTGAACCTTCGCATACTTATCAAGGACCGATGACAATACAATAATTTGATATGCTCGTCTCATTATCCTGAACAGGATCGCCAGGATTACTAAAAAGTAAAAAATAATTTTACTTTAAAGTAAAACACGCTTTAATAGTAAACCGAACTAAAAAGGTAAAAATATTTTTTTTGAAATAAGAATAGCATAATTAATGAGTATGAATATTATTGTCAAAAATCGTGGCTGCTTTTATTTCATAAAATCTTTATACTAATCCTACCGATGAAATATTTTAACAGCATATAGGTACAGGGTTATTTTGCAATAATCGGCCAAAATTGCATAGAAGGTACAGAATGTTGAAACTTTTTATGCAAATTGCAAATGGTGAAGAAAAATTTCTTTCTTCTTTTTTTGTTTCTTTTTTTTTTTTTTTTGATAAAACGTAACCTCCACTCTAGGATTTTTTCTTGTATCGTGGGGGCAGTTTACAAAAAGAAATTGCACAAGGACAAAAATCCATATCCGGAACAATTATTTAATAAATGTCAAAAATTCTGTCCTTTTTATCTTTTAAGCTCAAAATGCGTGGTAATGCATTATTTCAATTGATTTGACTGCGCACGTAACACGTATACATTTGTAAGGGTCGCTCAGCAGGCAAAAACGTTGTTGCCAATAAATCAAATTCCATTTTTGAAACTTTCAAATAAATGTTGAAACCTTATTTACTCGTGTTTTAAAAAATGCATCAACGGTATATCATTATTAACGGTATATATTAATTATTATGAACTTAAGTTTAAAATTTGGCTACTCTTTGAAAAATAATCCTGTATATCGAGTACCCCACGCTTTTTTACAATAATATTTATACTCACTAATTATACTATTTTTATTTCTAAAAAAATATTTTATCGATTTACCATTAAAGACGGGGATATTGCACGCAATTGAGGGAGGGCGGGAGGTGCTCTTCAAACTAGGTAAGACACATCATTTTATTTTATCGAGCGGATGTACGCAAGGTAATTTTTACAAACTTTAATATAACGGATTTCCGCAAAATAAAGCCTGATTCTATTAATTACCGTTAAAGTGTTTTTTTTTTATAAACTGTAATTTATTTAAACAAAACAGACTTTTTATAAATCGTTTAAAGATTATGCCATTACAAGTCATCCTAGGTTCTTGATTGAATAGTTTGTAACATAAACCGTTTTTACATGCACGTCGTATGTAATAAAACGGGTCGTTACAAAGAACGAAACAAACGTAAGACAACAATGCCTCATTAATTAACAAAGATAACACACACCTTTTGGCGTAATAAACATTACAATAGACAAATTTACTCCTTTTATCAGACAAGTCAGACAACGTCACGTAAAGTTTCATCGACTCTTAATCAATTTCCTAACACGTTTATAATATATCTATTTATTATCTATGATCATTGATCCGCGTGCTTTATCGTTTTAAATTGAGAATGCTAAATTTCGAAACATTAGTTCCCTATTTCATAGACTTGGAGACGGCTCGGTGGTGCTCAGTGACTAACCGATGCATTTATTTCGGATCCACAATAGAGACAAAGGAAGGAGGTTTTTTTATGTTTTAAGTATAGTAAAGTTAGACCTGCATTTATAATGAAAGTGATACACTACTCACCGTCTAGGAGGGGGGAGGGGAAGGAGGTGTAAAATATCCACCAGCTCATACCGTCCCGTGGGTGTCCTAAGAGGCAACTGAGGGAGACCAAGAGATGGGCAATAGTGTCTTTTATTTATTATGATATTAAAAAAATGCGTTTTTTATAGGATAGGGTGACAAACGAGCACACAGTCCACCTGATGGTAAGTGGTTGCTGTAGCCCAGAGACATCTACATCTATCCTCCATAAAGACCCAAGATGCAGATGCGTTGTCACCCGTGAGGACTAAGATACACAGCCGTGTAAAGCTGCTATTTTACGCTGGTTTTCTGTAAGAGCGTGGTCCTTCCCCGGTCGAGCCGAGCCATTCGTACTACAACTATACTACTAATATAGCTGCAGCATGGCTCTACCACGTAAAAAACATGGTTGCCAACACGGCTGCCAAGCTGTGACAGCTAAGGCAAATATCTCCGCTATGCGACAATCTATGGGGTAGCCTATGTTCAGCAGTGAACTTATTTTAATAGGTGATGGTAATACATCAATTCTCAATCTAAGGCGGCCACGGGCCAAGGTCCATAATGTATTGGAAATTATATTTAATGATATTTTTTTACTTATCGACTTTGACAAAGTGCAACATACGAATAGTGGTTTTGCCTTTCGCATAACATCTTTGAACGGTTACGAAATAAAAGTGGCACACGGCAAGAATTTACCGAACAAATTGAAGAAAAAAATACTTAATAATAAAAATAAAGTGCGAAGGTTATTGAAGTTTAGATTGTATACGGTTTAAAAACAGTTTATTTAACAAATGGAAGGATAATTTGAAGGCTTTAAATTAAAAAAAATTAAAATCAACTGCAATATAAATAGAATGAGAACATCATCAAAGTAGTCGAAGTCAATTAAATACGCACTATTAAGGATAACTCAAAAAACTACTGGTCAGATCTTGACAAAATTTGTATGGGATCACATGAGAAGCCAGCTGTCAAAAAAAAGTCATCAAAATCGGTTCACCTACAAAATAGTTCTGAGGTAACACACATAAAAAATACAGTCGAATTGAGAACCTCTTCTTTTTTGAAGTTGATTGAAAATAATAATTTGCTCAAATTTTTCCAACAAAAGACTGCTTCAAATATAGAGTATACGTAAATATAATAATACCTTTTAGTTTGTGTTATTTTTATTTGTTATTAGGAAGATGCTGTTGCCTATCTCCTTTTTAATTTCCTACTGTCGTCTCTTACGACACCCACGGGCCGTTATGGAGTAGTGGACTTCCTTAGAACGGAACGTTGTACGTAGTAGAGCAATGCTGCAGCTATATTAGTAGTATAGTTATAGCACGAATGGGTCGGCTCGACCGGGGAAGGACCACGCTCTCACAGAATATCAGCGTAAAATAGCAGCTTGACACTGCTGTGTTTCGTATGGAGAGTGTAGAGAACCGAAGACCCTTTTTACTGGAAAAGAGGCATTCCATCTTTGTCCTCACGGGTAACGACGTATCTCCATTTTGATTCTCTATTGAGGATAAATGTAGATGTCTATATGCCACAGCAACCACTTACCATCAGGTGGACTGTATGCTTGTTTGTTAGCCTTATTCTATAAAAAAAATAAGAGTGACAAACGAGCATACAGAAAACCTGATGGCAAGTAGATGCTGGGGCTCATAGATATCTACATCTATCCTCGAATAAGAATCAAAATTTAGATGCGCTATCACGCTTAAGAACAGGTGTGTCTCACCAGTAACACAAAGTCAGGAATTTGCATTTAGAAAAGGCTAAGATTGGGGGCTTCTTAGGTGCTAATTAATTGCCAAGTTTAAACATTTGGTTCTCTAAAATTTTCACCGCAACGAACTGTTGAACTGACAAAACGTATCGCTAGCAACGCAGTGATAAATACGAGTAAAATGACGAATATAAAACCCCTAATTTTGGCTTTTTCTAAATGCGATTTTGATTCCATTCTGATCTTCAGAAGACCTGAAAATTTTAGACCACCTACTTTTTAAACTTTACACCTAATTAGCACCTACAAAGCCCCTAATTTTGGCTTTTTCTAAATAAAAATTCCTGTTTTTGCGTAAGATAGAATGTCCCGTTATCAGTTTAAAAGGTTTTACAAAGTATCTTTTTTTTTAAAAGAAAACCAACCACCTTTCTATGTTTTTAACGTTATCGTTTGTAACTGATCATGATACCACTCGTATTTACCTGAATTGAATAAAAACTTAATCACTTTCACCGCCACTAAACGGCCATTGTTTTTAACCAAGTTATAAAACCAGGAGGTTTTTATATTCGACGCTTGTTTTGGTTTCATGTATGTTCACTGATTTCTCAGAAACTGCTGAACTAATTTAAATTATTGTTTTATTATTAAATAGGTTATATTTTGAATAAAACTACTTTTACGGATTGTATCGCGTTTACATCAGTCAGGGGTCACCTCAGTACCCCGTGGTCATGGGTGCTGGAAAGCACCCGAAACGTCGGGAATTTAAAAATAAGTATAATTAAACGCGATAGAATCCGTAAAAGTATTTTATTGAATGTGTAGTGTTCGCGTAAATATAAGAAATCATTAGGTTATATTTCGTCAAAATGATGATAGGTCATAAAAAATTCCTCCGGTTTCCGTAAAATATGAGACGAAGTTTTTAATTTAACAATTTAGATATTATTCTATTTGTTGCCCAGGATTTATGATACTTCTTATTTTGCTTAAAAGGGTTAAAAGTAACCCTAAAAAGTAAAATTTGACTTCAAACACAAAAACAAAAATACACTATATCTGAGCACCGACTTCAGAAGCGAATGTAGAAAAGATAAATTTTGTAGACATATTTTTTATGAAATAAACTATAACAACAACACTCCTTGAGAGTCATAAAATATGTATATTTTTTATAATACACATTATTTTTGAATTCAAACAAGCGCAAGGCTTAGATGACTTTGAAATACACAATAATGTAGACCGTGAAAACAGTTCCTTTCAGTTGTTACTCGGAAGTTATCGTAGTTTAAAAACAATCCAGGAAATTATTATCTCTGCTGCTATATTATAACTTTTTTAACAATAATAAACATTTTAATATTACGTAATTGAAGTTAATATAACCAACGTGTAGAGCGTCTCAAATTAAAGTATAAAAAAGGAAAATTACAGTAAGTCGCACTCCTGGGCAGCACAAATAAGTGTGTCAAATATCATATAATGTTATTTATTTGATTTATTTAAAGCACCTAGGTCAAAAATATAAGAATGACTTATTTTTATGTTGGATTTTAATATATTAAGCTCCTTAAGGTTAAATAAGTTATTATTTCGTAACAATATTCGTTAAGTGACTAGGTATGTCAATTAGTCTGTAAGTACTGACAACTTTAAAAAAAATAAACAAAATATATATAATATATAAATTTACCGGTGTTTTTTTTTTAAATCTAGTAATAAAAGAAAGAAAAGTTAAAAACGTATGTGTACTTTCGTTTTCTGCTTAAACGCTATGGAAATTGACACAACATTTTAAAATTGTTTCATAATGTATAGAATAATAATTAATGATTTTATATTTCTTTTTCTTTTTTAAATATTTTTAATTTTTTTTAAACGAACGAAAAACGCACACCAACAATCGTTCGAATCGACTTCACAACCACAACTATTTGAATCTCCAAAGACTACAAATAATAATCATGAACTCTAAATATGATGTTATAAAGAATGTAATTTTTTTTTTAAATTTAGTTAACAATATCTAAATGTAATAATAAAAATGTCTGATAATAAAAATGTAGCTTTTTGTATTAAGACGTTATTCATTTAGCAGACGAGGGCTTGAAGAGCAGTTTTTGTCTAAACTAAATTTATCTAAACTCAAGTCTCACAGACAAGTATTTAGGAAATTTATATTTTAACTTTGTCTTCTAAATATATTTACGAAATTGTTTTGTATAAACAACAAAACATAATTAATTTAAAAAAAAATGAGAAACATTTTGTAAATACTAGGAAGGGACGCTAGTAATAACCAACGACTCTACACAGTCAGAAGTCCATTCATAGGGCAATGACCTTATACAAAAAAATCATAAAATATGCAATATTTGTCTAACACTTAGTAAAAAAATATTCAAGTACGAGTAGTAGTAAAGTAGGTACGTACGATTGTATAAAACAGCTTAATTATAATATTAAGGAATACATAGATAGTAATATCTCATTGAAATGGGGTAATTGCTACAAAGTAATTTGTGATATGATTTGTAAAATAATTAAGCAATCTACATAGGTACATTACTTGACAGGGAAAGCTTGCGTATAGCCGCAGGAATCCGATTAGGAGCGACGGACAGATCGCCGAACCTCATAAATGTTTTTGTGCGTCGACAAGTTTGGGTTCCACGGAATGTCACGTAAGGAAAGTGCTGGTAGGCTGTCCCGTCATGGTTCTCCGAACGACGCTATCCGAGGGGCTCGTTGTTTATGTATGTTTTTTTGGTTTAGGAGCCTTGTGGAATACTTAGGGAGAATAGCAGGAGACCGGACGATATGTCATGTGAACATACATGCGTAGATACTATGACTGTGATCTCTGGAATATGTTTTTAGGGACGGGGCGGGATTAAAGAACTGAGTGAATGGCGCAAATATGAATCTCTGTGAAATTACTACATTCTTGTACTACTTTCTGTAGCGATTTTCTGTCCGTATGCTAAATGAACGGTGAATTTTTTAAAGGAAATGTAGTCAAGACTCTTAATTTAAAGTGCTATTATGTATCAAAATTTTTAATTGAGGTATTTGCAATTTGTGTGTAATAGTATTAAGAAGCATAACATAAAGTTTGATTTCAGTAAGCCCGTCGTAGGTATGACATTTAAAAATTTAGCAACATGTTTTTATTATTGGCTATAATTTCATTAGACATATAAATACAATTGAAGTGTTCGTCTGTAATATCAAAGTAGCTGTCTTTTATTGAGCTGAAGGGGATGCAAGTAATTGAGACATGAAGAACCATTTGTAAAATTTTTGTCTTTCTGTCAATCCGGGCTAATCTATGGCTGAATCACCATATAAAACACAGCAGCATGAAACCACTACTTTACGCTGGTAATCTGTGAGAGCGTGGTCCTACCCCGGTTGAGCCGGCCCAGTCGTGCTACAACCATAATATAGCTGCAGCTTGGCTCTACCACGTGAGATAAAATGTATAAAATAAATATAATAAACTAGGTATCTTAAATCTGTATTACGCATTATAAATGGATCCTATATCCTATCCAGGCAAAACCGGGGCGCGTTGCTAATAGTTGATAACACCACATTAATAATCAAAGTACCAATCAAAAATTTGACTGTATGACAGTTGATTTTTTTTAAATTGGTACCATTATGGTAATGAATATTGCTTATTATTTTTATTTCTATGCTTTAGTTTATAGAATCATGGTATCTACTAAAAGTAAAGTCTGACTTATCTATCGTATTGGGGTAATCCAATAATGATAGTAGAAAGTGAATATAATAACTAAATAAATATTTGAATGTTATATAAATAAATTATTGCTTTATTACGTAGCCATACGTTAAAATATTTAATATTCTTTGTATGTTTACACAGTTTTCAGTTTGTAAAAGGCTAATTTTATATGTAGATCCAACTATAAAAAATAATTAACGGTAAATATATAATAGTATAAAATTAATAAATAACTATTATAAAAAAGCAAAATATTTAAAAAATAATGATTAAAAAAAACAACATCACGATTTAGAGTTTACGAACCTGATAATGTAAATACGGCAAAGGTGGCTTGCGCCAAAATGAAGAGTTGCGCACGCGCCATCACAACCCGACTATGTGCCACCAGGTGGCTGTACCGACTGAACGGATCAGTAATCAACTGAACGGTCTTTAGCGCTCGTGCGCACCGATAACTGATTTATTATAAATTGTAATGTAATTCATAATCTCTTCTTATAGACAGCATTGCGCGCGATAAGGGATTGTTTACATAGATTATTATAAATACCTATATTTTTTTTTATCCGTGATAATGAGTTTTATGGTAAAAATTCAAGCGCTTTCATGATAGAGTCCATTAAAGTATTCGAAATTCAAATTTAAACAGTTTTTTTTTTCAAATTTTTACTACATATAATATAAATAAAATAAAAATGTGGAAACTGATATAAGAAACACAAAAACTTTTAGTAGTTGTATCATTATTATTTTATCTACATAATTCATTTTATTAATAGTAACACAAAGTTAAGTAAAAAGTATAGTTACAAGTTATTTAAACGTGTTGAAATAATTTAATAAAAAATCTGAGAAATAAAATAAATCAAGGAAGATTTATTTTATTTCACAGACTTTTTTATTATGTTTTCCCTCACCATCGGGCACATATTTAGCATTAAAAATTCTAATCAACCATTTTATTTGCTACATGCGAGGATCGAACCCGGGTTTCGCGCGTACGAATTTATGGCCTGTGCTCAGATTCCACAGCACAGTGGCACACTTAAAATTATTTTTAATAAAGTGCATCTAATTCATTTGAAAAATCTAATATATTTTTGTAATTATTTTTCCTTACAAAGTAACCAGCGATAGCGATCAACGACCTTCCGCCAATCTTCCGCCTTTTTTGTTAAGCTAACAAAAATTATTTTTTGAAAGTCTTGAGTAATGCTTGAAAATTAGCGCTCCCTCTCTTTTGAACAGGTTTCAACGAATTACCTTTTTTAATGTCTTAAGAATTCGAATGGACCTCTTTTGTTGTCGCACCGCACTTAATTTCTGTTTTATGTACTTACGTGTTTTCTCAAAATCTGATGTTAAATTATTACCAACTTTCAAAAGGTATTTCATTAAAAATATGTAATTCATCCATTATCCATCACAGCCTATTAAAGTTCACTGATGAATATAGTTTTTTATACGTGGTAGAGCCATACTGCAGCTATATTAATTGCATAGTTGTAGCACGAATGGGTCGGCTAAACCGGGGAAGGACCACGCTCTCAGAGTGCACCTGTGCTTGCGCATACACTTGGTCACTATAAGCCAGTTGAGATTGGCTGCCGTGAACCAAATTCGGTCTGGAGGACATTAATATTATTAATGTGATACTTTTTTGATTTAAGATAACCATCAAATACAAAAATACCTTAATTTATTTTAAAAATCTAGTTTCTCGGATAAAATATAACGTAGATCACACTCCTGGCATTGATCTCTACTAATTCGTGTCTATCGTATCATTACAATCAGTTCAGCGTTTGTGTATGTCTTAACGGTATGCAAATATCCACTCAGCTCAATTAAAGTCATTTGCTATGATATTACAAATAGACACTTCCATTTTATTTATGTATATAGATTTATCTAATGATTTCTCGTATTTACGCGAACACTGCACATTGAATAAAACTACTTTTACGGATTTTATCGAGTTTAATTGTATAATGATTTCTTATATTTACGCGAACACTACACATTTTTAAATAATACTTTTTAAAGATTTTATCGCGTATATTAACTCATTTTTATATTCCCGACGTTTCGGGTGCTTTCCAGCACCCGTGGTCACGGGGGACTGAGGTGTTTGACGTCCTGCTGTCATAGTTAGCCCGGCTACCTTCAGTTTTTTAGGACGTCAAACACCTCAGTCCCCCGTGACCACGGGTGCTGGAAAGCACCCGAAACGTCGGGAATATAAAAATAAGTTAATATACGCGATAAAATCTTTAAAAAGTTTTATTTAAAAAAGAGTTTAATTGTACTTATTTTTTCAATTTCCCACGTTTCAGGCGCTCCCCAGCAACCATGGGCACGGGGGACCGAGGTGATTGACGTCTCGATGTCAGAGTTAACCTGGAGTAGCTTCAGCTTTTTAATTATTACTTTTGTGTCTTGAAGTCTTGCAGTGATATGCTTGAGATTAGTTTTAATTTTATTAATTATAGGATCCCAAGCAGTCGGTAGTAACCAGCATCCTTCTCTATGGGAAGTAGGATGATGGTTAGGCTACTGCAGACTGTGTATGACAGTTACCAACTTCAATCAAAGAGGCCACCCATGCGCTATCACCTCTAAGGACTAATAAGGCATGCCTCATAGCCTGGAAAAGTTCTGCATCTCCAACTTAAGCATATCATATATCTCTCACAAAATACTACCGTGAAATATCAGCAAATCCTGCCGTGTTTAGTATGGAGTGTAAGAGATCTGGAGACATAATTTATTGTTGACTTAGTTCTGGTCATCAGGGGTAATAAGTAATAACGCATTCTGCGTTTTGATTCTTAATCGATTATATATGTAGAATTCTATAGGTCAGCACTCATTTATTATCGGGTGGAATGTGTGCTTATTTTGCGCCCATACTTCAGTATAAAAGCGTTGAATTTCAGCCATTCTCTTGTTTCTAAAATTGTAAAGACTAATGTATGAATTATTAATTATTGATGTTTTCGCTTAATAAATGCCGAAGAATTGAATTTTTTAACAATGCAACCATTTCTCAAACAATTTACTGCGTGTCTTTTAATTTATTTACTAGTACGTAAATCAACTATAACATAACAATAACAAATAAATTGATGTCTCTCTCTTATGTGTCAAAATGCCAATTACTCGTCGCTGAACCTTATACAGCAAATAATTGTATAAAGTGCGGTTCACATTAAGTGTGAGCGCATGATACACGCAACACGTGTCACTTTGCAACACCAGTATGAAACTCTACGAAAGATATCACTACCTCGCCACACCTTTCATACGTGGTAGAGCCATGCTGCATCTATATTATGGTTGTAGCACGAATGGGTTGGCTCGACCGGGGAAGGACCACGCTCTCACAGAATACCAGCGTAAAATAGCAGCTTAACGCTGCTGTGTTTCGTATGGTGAGTGTAGAGAACCGGAGACCCTTTTTACTGGAAACGAGGCATTCCATCTTAGTCCTCACGGGTGACAACGCATCTGCATTTTGACTCTTAATCGGAGATAGATGTAGATGTCTATGGGCCACAGCGACCACTTACCATCAGGTGGACTTTGTGCTCATTTGTCACCCTTATCCTATAAAAAAAAACCTCCGTTCCGTATACAGCGTGTGTAGACGCTGACGTTGTGACGTGTTCTATACAGATTTGTCTATTGTTCACATCCATCGATCACTAATAAAAATCGATGCTCACATCTCATTAAGTGTGCGTCGGCCTTAAAGGTCAAGTAAAGATAAGGTTCAAGAGTCGCTATAAATGTTCAATGATTTACAATTCAATAATATACTATTCATAGACGAAACCGATCAAAAAATGAACAGACTACACTTTACGTGTTGTTCTATTAGTGGGGTGGTGGAACAGCACTGCCATCAGGCTTGCGCAGGTCTTTTCGTAACATCATTTATTGGATGATATATATACCATGCTTGGATGCGGGTTGCTATTCCAAGTTTTTTATTATTAAATCAGGAAGATGCAGCTGCCCAGAAGATGTATACTGAGGGGCACACTGATGATTTTTACGCTAGCAGACGCAAAAGAGTGGAATCCCCACTGAACATGGTTATAAGTACCTACTCACCACAGCATGCTGAAGACTATCACATAAAAACAATTTTTAATGTAATTAACTTTGTTGGATTTGAATACTTATTTTATTTTCATAACATAATTTTAAGTAATATAATATGGAATCCTATCTGAAATAAATTAATTATTATCAGAAATGAGAGGACACAGCCGTGTGACGTCTATAAGCTATACTAAATTTAACCAATGCTTGACTAACGTCCAGCCTAATATAACAGAAAATGATAAAGCGCGCCGACTAACCTTAACAAAAACTCTTGCCTTGAATGTGCACCGATTTTTTATAGAAGAGGGGGCAAATGAGCATGCTGCTCACCTGATGACCACCGCCGCCCATGAACAACTGCAACACCATGGGAATCGCAGGTGCGTTGTCGGCCTTTTAGAAAGGAGAAAGCTCTTTTCTCCTTTGTAAAAGGCCGACAAATACGTCGTAGAGCCATGCTGCAGCTATATTAGTAGTATAGTTGTAGCACGAATGGGTCGGCTCGACCGGGGAAGCACCACACTCTCATAGAATACCAGCGTGAAATAGCAGCTTAACATTAATGTTTCGTGAGTATAGAGAACCGGAGACCCTTTTTATTGGAAAAGAGGCATTCCATCTAAGTCCTCACGGGTGACAATGCATCTGCATTTTGATTCGAAAACGAGGATAGATTTAGATGTCTATGGGCCACAACAACCACTTACCATCAGGTGGACTGTGTGCTCGTTTATCACCCTATCCTATAAAAAATTCTTGAAGGTCCCTAAGTCGTATCGGTCCGAAAACATCGTCGGTGGTAAACAATTGGAATCGGATAGAAAAGTCGACGCTGCCAAATTATTACACTCCTATGCTGAACACATGAACGACAAAGCAAACCGTATTTGTCCAATTCGGGTTTGTGGTGCTTAATTACAAAGGAGTGAAGTTTCTCCGAGTGTCTGGTTGCCCGATGGTAAAATTAAAAATTTTGTACACCCGACTTTAACATAAATAAAATGAGAACATCGTCAATGCAGTCGAAGTCGCTTTATTAAGGATAACCCAAAAAGTACTGTTTAGATCGTGATCAATTTATGCGGGACCACATAAGAAGCACCAGATTTCAAATAAAAAATGAAATAATTAAAATCGGTTCATCCCCGAAAAGCTTAAAAAGAGGAATAAATTACGTCATGTAATTTCAGCGAATACAAATACGTCACGCAATTTCAGCGAATACAAATGTGTTCTATAGAATTACTTTATGTAATTATAAAATGATCGTAAAAAATCAATTTAATATTTTATTTTATTCATTTATTTAACATCAAAAAGACATACATTAACAAAAACATAATATTTAAAAAAAAATCGTAAAAACTAAGTGTTGACTTAATTACTGGTGTTATACACATTTCATAAAAAATAGACACAAATATACATAGTAGTAGCTTTTATATTATTAGTAAGACAAAAAAATATATCTTTACTGTGAATTACAATTATTTGAGGAATGTAAATGTAATAAATCACGTCTACACTTCCAAAGATTATCTGAAAATATGTCAATATCAACTTTTCTATCATTATGTTTATTATCAGTAGTCATTATAGCACTAATTCAATTTTTATGTGATAATTTATCATTATAACTCAACATCTATCTATTGATCGGAGAATAGCGCGCTTGACGTGAACATGTGTTCTTTTCTACGAATGATTTAAAAGACGACGGACTTTTTGACTTGAATGAGCACGAAAATTAAATTTGGCTAGTAAATAGGAACTACCAATGACGCCATTCCCCAACTTATACAAGAAAATAAGGCCAAGGAGCTGTCTTCGATTCGGAAGTGACTGAAGCTTAAAGTAATTTATCTTATCTTCGTAAGTTCTAAGAGTTAAACTAGGTTATGATCGTAAGATAAATGCAGAAGAAATCTCTTTTGTATCCTTTCGATTCTATGTGAGTAAATATTAAAGTGGGGATTCCATACTACGCTGCAGTATTTCAAGATATTTCGTACCAAGGCTGAGTAAATAATTATTTTAGTGCGAGCACCTTTGAATTGCTTACAGTTACGCAAGAGGAAACAAAGAGTCCGGAAACCCTTGTTGACAACATTATCTATGTGGATATTACGAAACTTATTGTCAAGCGTTAGTCCTAAATCGCGTATGTGAAGAACTTCAGACAGAATACGACCATCAATGTAATATGCTGTTGCAAGAGATGTTTTCTTTCTAGAAAATTTTATAACATGATACTTGTCAGCATTTAGTATAATGTCAAATTTTTTAAGTCTTCCTGTAAGAATTCTGTATCAGAATTTGAGGATAAAGGACTAAAGATCTTTAGATCGTCAGCAAACAAAAAAACGTAGAATTCTCAAAATTCTCAAAGCAATTACCGATGTCGTTGATGAAAATGTTAAACAACACAGGCCTTAGATGAGGTTCTTGAGGTACGCCAGTATCGGCGAGAAACGGCTCAGAAGCATAACCATGAACAACAACAGTTGACGGCGGATTGGCAAGATATGACTTAAATACATATACATAAACACTCACGCCTGTCACACAGAGGGGTAGGCAGAGATTATGGACTTCCATTTGGCACGATCCTGACACACCTCTCTCGCTTCCTCCACATCCATATACCTACGCATACACGCTCTTAAATCACTTGGACTTAAATTGGACTTAAATCAGTCCAGCAAAGGGCTTGCTATACCTATCCTTTTGATTATGACAAGTAAAATAGAGTGATCAAACTTGTCAAAGGCCTTACTGAAATCTGTGTAGATTATATCAACGGCTTTGCTAGTATCAAGATACTCAGTAATGTCTTCCACAAAGGAAACTAGTTAGTAACTGTTGATCGAGCTTTCACAAACCCATGCTGTTCAGATGTAACAAATTGTTTAAAGTGCCATGAAATAATGGGACATATAAGTTGTTGAAGTGCTTTCGCAAAAACGGAAATAATGGTAATAGGTCTATAATTTTTAGCTTCCTCTTTGTCTGCGGTTTTGACCAAAGGCAACACAAGGGTTTTTTCCATAATGTTGGATATGTACTAGTCCTAAGAGATCTATTGATAATCAGTGCAATAGGCAAGGCCAATGCGTTATCGCAATTACGTAAAAATATCGATGGAATATCATCTGCTCCAACTACTTTCCTAAGTTCAAGTCTTTTTAAAACATTGTAAACCTGGTCCACTGTATAAGATATATAATCAAGGTACACATTGCAACAAGGGTTCATAAGATAAGGACTAGTATCAAATATTTGAACATTATTATTTCGACTGTATACTGACGAAAAATGACTGGCGAAAACATCACAAATGTCTATTCCATTGGAAACAGATTTATTATGTTATAATATTAGGTACGTAATTGGTTAATCGCATTTTATAATTAAGTCAAATTTTTATTTACCGGAATAGTGTAGTCATTGTCAACGTCATCTAGTTGTATCGTTTTACTGAATTTGACAAAGAACTCTAATTATTATTAATTGATAAACCCTAAAAAAAGGTCAACTCTATCATTACACGTGCGTCTTACTAACGTATAATCTAACTCACATGCACACATATACACCTACATTTTCATCATCTTTATACATAGAAGGACTGTTTTTCAGTCTTGAAGTCCGTCTGGGTAGATGCCACTCTCTTACTTATTTCTGCCATTAAAATGCAATGCCTGTACTGATGTGTTTCATTCTGAAGGGCATAGATAGCCAATATAGTTACAGGCTGTACGCCATTCCATCTTAGTCGTCAGACGCGACAACGCATCTGTATCCAGCTTTGTTTGATGTTGTTGACTGCAGGTCGTAGACTGCGCTAACCACTAACCATCAGGTGGATTGTAAGTTCGTTAGCCACATAGGTTTTATAAAATACGAGGATAATGCACATTTTCATGACTCCCAATAAGCATCCAGTTCATTCTAATTACGCCAAGCGTAAAATGCCAAAACCGTGGTTTCGCAGAGAAGCATAGAGCAACACGGGCCACCGGCGGACCTGAGAGGAGTACTCATAGGGTTTTTCCTTAATAAAAAAACTGTCCATCATTTCTTACAGGAGGACACAAAAACAATCGTCTGTCGCTACGAAACCATAGAATAAATAAACGAAACGCACACATAACAATGACAACAATATATTAACAATGTCACACACATAGATACATTATAGCAGTATCACTCGGTGACAGCGACAACTCGGAGACTGAGATCAGTCGCTCGACCGATCTGCATATTGTATTGATGTTAGTAAACAAATCCAAAACAACGCCACCGTTATTATTGCAATCTTTAAGTTTAAAAAGAAGTAAATAGCAATAATGTTATTAAAAATTACAGATATATGATAGGTAAAGCCTTGTACAGACTAAGCGTTCCGCGCGTAATCTAGGTAACGTTGAATACGCGTAGGAGTAGAATACGCATACAGGGCACCTTTATGCATAGCGGGATTATGAACGCATGGTGATAAGTCGCAAGTCGGCCGGCCAGTAAAAAGAAACACAGCCGCCAAGTCTCGAAACACAGCTGTCGTGTGCACCACCACTGCGGTACTTCTCATTGTGCAACACATTATAAATAAGAAAAAGAAAAGTTGGAGGGAACGTGTTCGCCACGTCTACAGACCAAATTGAGCATTCAGATCCGTTTTGACGCGCAACCAAATGCCTATTGCCGACTGGCGACTACACGCCGCGAGTCGACACGCGTGCTCAAATTGTATACGCGTTGCTGCAGGTACGGACTAGCGTTCCTGTGTACGCGTAACCGGCTACACGTACATTGGAACGCTTCGTACGTACAAGGTTTTACACAATTTTTTTGTAAATTTGACGTGGCAGATCTTTTTTACTCCAAAAAACTAAACAATTCGGCATTCTTGTAGGACGTCGATGCAGGCGCGCAACTAGATTTAATTTAGTGAGTAGTGCGACAGCAACTAGTTTTTTGGATTTAGTGCTCGACCGACGGTGACAGAAGGGAACGCACGTGCGTATAGCTACTGCCCTCCGATCCGCCGGTGCGGTGGCCCGTGTTGCTCTATGGAGAGAAGCGTCAAAGTTGCGAGACGTGTGGTATTTTGATCTTCAATCTACCTGCCAAGCTAGCAACCCTACAATAAGATACACCCCTACTACATTTTGCTTTTCCAACTATTATACGCCAGTACTTGATTACTATCCCACCCGATAGTAAGTAAGTCGTGATGAGGTCAAAAACTAATCTAAAGTCTGCTCTCTCTTGCCTTGAAGGCACCTTCATAGTAATAGATGGAAAAAGACACGCTATAAAACTCAAATGATCAAAGACCATTTGCAACCAACTTTAGGTGCTACAAATTGTCTCACAAAGTAAGGTAAGTCCATAAAGAAGAAAGATGTGTGTGTGTGTGTGTGTGTGTGTGTGTGTGTGTGTGTGTGTGTGTGTGTGTGTGTGTGTGTGTGTGTGTGTGTGTGTGTGTGTGTGTGTGTTTGTGTGTGTGTTTGTGTTTGTGTGTGCGTGTGTGTGCGTGTGTACGTACGTGTGTGTGCGTGTGTGTGTATGTGTGTGTTTGCGTGTGTGTGGGTGTGTGGGTGTATGTGAGAGAGTGAGAGAGAGAAAGAGAGTGTGTGTCAAGATAATGAGCATGGCTTAGGCGTCAGTTGAAATGTGCGTGATGTTTTGTCTATCTTTATTTGTTGGTCTAAGCTATTCTATTCTCTTGCTGAACGGTTCACGGCTTTGTCAATGCCCAGCGGTGCACTCAGGAGGGACTAAAATAAGAGATCATAATTTAGTCGTTAAACGTTGCAAAGGCACGCTGCAGTTATATAATCGTAGTAGCGCCACGCTGCAGCTATATTATGGTTGTAGTTGAATAGGTCGGCTCGAGCGGGTTGGAACCACGCCTTCACATAACACCAGCGTAAAATAGCAGCTTGATCCTGATGTGTTTCGAATGTGAGTGCAGAGAACCGGAGGCCCTTTATACTGGAAACGGGGCATTCTATATTAGTCCTTACGGCTGACAATGCATCTGCATTTTAATTCCCAAACGAAGATAGATGTAGATGTCTATGGGCTACAGCAACCATTTAACATCAGATGGACTGTGTGCTCGTTTGTCAACCTTATTCTATAAAAATAAGTCCTCTGGAGTGACAACGGATCCGTATTTTGACTCTAATCGAGGATAAATATATATGTCTATGGGCCACAACATGCACTTATCATCAGGTGGACTGCGTGCTAGCTTGTCACCCTCATTCTATAAAAAAATAGTCAAGGTCGAAAATCCAAGCGCAATTATTACCGGTTCTTTCCTACTGAGTGATGAGTGAAGTGCCGGTATATTGTGTAGGCGCCATTCAGCATTTAAAGAGGATGTGGGTAATTTTGCTAAAGCGACGAGTATTGTCAGCGTAGTATTCCAAGTCTACTCTGTGAATCGCGGGTTATGTTGTAAGACGCGGTGTGTGCAATTCTTATAGAGTTATTTTTATCTTAACAATTACACTGCTGTCATTCATATTTTGTATGAAATACTTCGCACAAAGTGATTAATATGGCAGTTTACGGCTGTAGCTTTTTGTGCTGTCGCGATGAGCATTATCCGTCTTAATACAATATTAGACCTTCAATAAAAAGTCGGCTTGATTTCAGATAACTTGAAGGAGAAAATGATTTGAGAAAGAATAAAATGAGTATGATAGTTAGATAAAGTATAGGTAATAAGCGAAAATGTCTTAATTATTTTGTTTTTTGAAGCTGGATTTTACGGATTTATCACAAACAGAAACTTTTTTATTCAATATAAATTATAAATAATACTTATTGAAAGTCTTAGTCTTAGTCCTTCTTTTGTTTAATTACCACTGGTTCGAAATAAACCTCTGTCCTGGAAAGAACCCGTAAGAAACCCAGCGGGACTTTTTAAAAATAACAGCTTACAATCATGCATGTTACATGTGGCGGCGCTGTCGTCGCGCCACAAGCGAAAACATATCGAAGCCAAAATCGCGCTAACAAAGTTCCGAAATTAAAGCAGTATATATAGAATAGCTCTGAACTACCACTCGGAGCGTTGACCGCTCCCCGGACTGAACACCACCCGCCACAGTGGTGACTCCGACGTAATCTGAACACGCAACCAATAACCTTCGGAAAATACAACTTCAAAAACCTTTGTCATCTTCCTCAAGTACCCCATTCATTCGCTCCCGAGCAGATATTGTCTGCAGTCTTCACATTCTGCAAGCCATCTAGCTTTACAAAGGTTCATCGTAGCACTGGGATAATAATGCTTCCTGTTCCTTCAAGCTACTCTCTGCGCTACAGTGTTCGGCACGGCTCTGAGCCTTACTGCTCGCCTCTGCTTCACGGTACTCTCGCAGATTACTTGCCTTCTTCTCGACTCACCGCAGACTACAAGGCATTCCCTGGCACTTGCTTCGGCTCATCGTTCTCACCGGCATCACTTGCAGGTGCGTAGTACGGCATGCATTACACACCGGCATATCGTTCGCATATCGTTCGCACTGGCGACACTTGCCCTTACGCACACAGCATGCATTCCCCACCGGCATTAAGGACGTACCGGCAATCGGACTGCACTATCGATCTCCGGTCTGAGCAGGGGGGTGATGTGGCGGAGCTGTTGTCGCGCCACAAGCGAAAACACATCGAAGCCTAAATCGCGCTAACAAAGTTCCGAAATGAAAGCAGTATATATAGAATAGCTCCGAACTACCACTAGGAGCATTGGCCACTCCCCAGGCAGCACACCTTGCCCGGCGGGAGATCTCCCCTTTTCCTTCCACCGGCCACATTACACAATTAACCACACAAAACAAATTAGAAATAGCTTGGTAAACATCACCTCACTCCCAGGGGTTATCATCTATAAATTCTTCAATATTATAATAACTCTTTTTATACAAGCTTTGTCTAATAAAGTTTTTGAACTTTGAGCAGGTCAAATTTTGTATATTTTCTGGGATATTGTTGTAAAAGCGTATGCATCGCCCAAAGAATGAATTACTGACTCGGTGGAGTCAAGAAACTGGTAATGCTAGCTTGTGTCTGTTCCTAGTATTTACAGAATGAATATCACTTATTTTGTATAACTACTTTTATTTTTTTGTACGTACATATATTACATTTTTATATATGTATTGAGAGGCCAAATATGCGATGCGACTTCTGAAGTAAAACTAAATATTTTTTATTAATCAAATTTATAAAATATAAATTTTATAAAAATAATAATAATTAAATTAATAAAAAAGTAATCATAATTGACGAAGATTTCGAGTAAACATATATAAAAAAAGCACACACCTCCTTTTGCCAAGTCTGCTTATAAAGTATTTTTTTATTTCAGGATTAAACTAGAATCTGATACACAAAATTACTTCGAAAATATGCCCACAAAATTTTAAAATATGGAATATGACAGCATAACCTATGAAATTGCCGCTCTGCAGTACTGACCATAGACTAACTAGTAGATTCTAACCGAATCAAAACAAGTTTTGTTTGGCTAAGAATTTTAATTTCAAACTAATTTTATTTTAAAAACATGCAATTCATTTTTCAACATTAGTCATTCGTTTATTGATTGGCGTTGTGTTTTCATCGCATTTGAATCTTTTTCGTCATCATATTCTATAATTACACACTTTAAAAATTAAAGTAATTATTGAATATGAGCAGCAACGCGGCACAAGGGGCACGCAACATCAACGACGTTCACTGAGCGAATACTACAAACGAACGCACCACCTGTTAATGGTTTGCTCGCTTTCGTTCTAGAAATTTCGACTTCAATAATAATTTAATATTAAAAATTTTGTACAGCCGACTTCAATATAAGTTATTATGAATAACTCAAAAATAAATAATATGGGACAACAAGAGAAGTATCAGCTTTCATATAAAAAAAGAATCATCGAAATCGGTTCACCCAGTAAAAAGTTATGAGCTAACACACATAAAAAAAAACCAAAAAAAAAATAGTCGAATTGAGTACCGTCTCCTTTTTGGAAGTCGGCAGAAAATGAACCCCGTGGTCGTCCGAAAATGTTGGTCTACAATGACGAATTAAGGGTGATTGCGGAAGCTGATGATACTCAATATACACCAATATAGCATCAAAACAATATTGGCCATTTGCGTCAAATTGGCAAAGTAAAATACCTTGACAAATGGGTGCCCCAAGAATCACCAGCGCGAAATATGATATAATATAACAAGCACACAAACAAATAAATTTTGAACCGTATTGTTACATACACAAAAAATGAACGCAAGCGCTCAGCAAGTTGATTCGATCCTGGTTCAGCACTTAAACTTAATACCCTGAACGAAAATTAACTCCTAGAAAAATGATGGTCACTGTTTTGTGGTCTAGCGGCGATGTGATTCATCATAGCTTCTTACCAAACAAGATGAACATTACTGCAGATGTGTACTGTGAAGAACTGAACATAATGATGAAAAAGCATGCACGTCTCCAACTAACTTGGGTCAATCGCTCGCCCTCGTTGCTCCTGCACGACAAGATGCGAGCTGATACTGCACAACAGACAGACTCCAAATTACAAGAGCTGGGGTTGGAAGCGCTTCGTCATCCGCCGTACACACCAGACCTTGCGCCTACAGACTTCTACTTTTCCAGAATTCGGATAACTTTTGGCGGGAATAAAATTCAATACCCGAGAGGCAGTACAAAATGCCTTTGAAGAATTTGTTGCCTCCCGTCTAGCTGATTTCTTTAAGATCGGCATCAATAAGCTACCTCTGCGTTGGCAAAGATGCATCGATAGCTTGGGTGATCACTTTGATCAATAGAAATAAAAAAATATAGAAAAAAAAAACTTATTTAATAAAAAACGTCAATTTCAGAGGTAAATACTTAATATATCGCGTCGACTCATCTCGTTTGCTGCCGTGTAAGCAATATTTGCAACTCAACACCTAGTTCGAAACTTAGAACATACGTAGTGAAACCTTTTTGTTCATTTACGAAACAATTTATCGTATGACAAAAGACTTTAACAAAACTTCAATTGGATATCGTGCGACCTTCGCTTGTATCTTAAAAGGTTTCGATTGACAATGACCTGGCTCCGTGAGAGTATTTTTATCCGGTGCATTTATTTGTAAAGGAATTTAATACCTAAAGTATATACATTTAAGAAAAATACGTTAACCCCACAGTAGGATATTCCCCTGTATCGTGGACAAGGACAAACATATAAATTATACAAGGACAAACATCGAGACCGGGAACAATTTTATGATGGTGATGGCCATACCAATACTTGTTCCGTACGGGACTCTAACCCGCGGCACTGAGGGCCTCAACTCAATGCTAAGCCACTGTGCCACGGAGCCGTCGATTTGTGATGTCTTATCTTAGGCTTTGTGATTTTTTTATTCTTTTTTACAAACTATATTCAACGTGTCATTATTACTTTGTTTGAAGAAAATTGAACTTTTAACGAAAAGTAAAAACCTATTTTGACATTTATTAAAAAATATTTTCACATAACAGCTTCTGAAGTTGGTACTAAGACATCATAGTATATTAAAATATAGTACCAATAATAAATAACTTTATCTTACTCTTTTTTGAAGTCTATCAAAAATTATATAGAGAAATGTTTTGTCAAAATTGTACAATGCTTTTTTTTTGACAGCTCCGTGGCGCAGTGGCTTAGCAATGAATTGCTGCGCTGGGGGGCGCGGGTTCGAATCCCGCACGGAACAAGTATTTGTATGGCCTACAAATGATTGTTCCGGGTCTGGATGTTTGTCCTTGTGAAATTTGTGTTTGTAAACTGCCTCCACGATACAGGAGAAAATCCTAGTGTGGGGGTAACGCTTTTTTTTTTTAAAAATACAAAAAAAAATACAAAAAAAATGCTTAAAATTCTTTTTATAGGATAAGGGTGACAAACGAGCACTCAGTCCCACCTGATGGTAAGTGGTTGCTGTGGTTGCTGTGGCCCATAGACATCTACATCTATCCTCGATTACAAAACAAAATGCCGATGCGTTGTACACGTGCGGACTAAGATGGAATGCCTCGTTTCCAGTGAAAAGGGTCTCCGGTTTTTTTTAATTTTTCCCATGGTGTAAATTACCCTATTTTTAGATTTCTCAAAAAAACTTTCACAGTTTTTCGGATAACATAATTATAGCCTAGATCACTCTTGGCATTGCTTTCTATTCGTTCGTCAAGTTTTATTACAATCGGTTTAGTTATACCGAAGGTTAGCCCGGACAGACGTACAGAATTTAAAATAATTTAAAAATAAAAAATTTGTACAGCTGACTTCAATATGAGTTATTAAGAATAACTCAAAAACTATTGGTTTGACCTTGATAATATTGATATGGGACCACATGAGAAGTGCCAGCTTTCAAATAAAAAAAGAATCATCGAAATCGGTTCACCCAGTAAAAAGTTATGAGGTAACACACATTAAAAAAACACAGTTGAATTGAGTACCGTCTCCTTTTTGGAAGTCAGCACAAAATGTTTATTCATGTCCTAATTGTATGCAAATAACACTCGCAGCACAAAAGGCATTTATTTTGATATTACATACAGATAATTCTATTTTATTTATATCCATAAATTTTAGTAAAGTTTACAAATTATAAATACTTTAAGTGTATTTTCTGTCGACTTCCAAAAAGGAGACGGTACTCAATTCGACTGTATGTTTTCTTTATGTGTGTTACCTCATAACTTTTTACTGGGTGAACCGATTTCGATGATTCTTTTTTATTTTAAAGCTGGTACTTCTCGCGTAGTTCCATATGAATTTGATCAAGGTCTGACCAATAGTTTTTGAGGTATTCTTAATAACTTATATTTAAGTCGGCTATACAAAATGTTTAATTTTAAATCATAAGATCTTAATATAACTGTACAATTAGTGAGCTGATAAAGGAAGTAACCTTTGCAAGTCGATGAATCATCTAAAGCCGTGTCAGTACACGTCATATTAAATTAAGAGCTAAGAAAGTTCTAAAGGCCGAAGAAAGGTCATATACTAATGTTATCTTTAACGGCTCAGTCGTAAAATTTGAAATAATCTCGCTGTCCTTTTCTTTCTGTCTTTCCTTTATTTTAGACTAGCTGTTACGTGCGACTTCGCCCTCATGGAATTTATTACGATTGGATTTAACGAGTTTTGCCTATTTGCACAGGACCCTAATTCTTTTTCTGAAATATTATAACATCAGCTATCTGCCAGTGAAAGTCCCGTCAAAATCCAGCCGTTTCGGAGATTAACCGGAACGAACAGACAGACAGACCGAGAGGCAAACAAATACCTTTTTTTTGTAATAAGTACCGTTAAGTAACCGTAACTTATTAAAAAGCTGTCATTTTGACATTACAAACAAACGTTTCAATTTTATTTATTTGTATAGATGTATAGATTATTATATAGATGTATTATGAATTATATCTCCATGATTATCTCTTTGTTCAATGCGGGTTTTTCTTTGTCCAATGTCAGTTTGATTGAAGTTTATAATATGAGCAAGAATACTGAAAGGTTGATGTCCCGTCTTTAAACCCCAGATTAATTTACTCACGCGGTAAATATAATTTACTTCATGTATCTACCATTGTTTGTGCACGGAAAAGTATTAAAACTTACTTTTAATTAAATATTAAAATCTTCTGTAAATTTATTTGAATAGATAGAGTTAAGTAGCTTGTTTTGATAAAAAAAATCGTTTCGTTTTGTTAAAATCACATAAAGCATTTATACATGGTGACACAGCCATGCCGCAGCTATATTAGGCCGGCAACATACATACGGAATTCCGTTTCGGAATTCCAAATGGGTCGGCCACACACATACGGAATCCCGGTTTGCTTGCAAAATTTCGAACGGAAAACTTCCGTACGTGTGTGACGGGTCATATATTTTATATGGACTTGCTGCGTTCGGAATTCCGAATCGGAATATCGAAACGGAATCCGGAAACCGAATTCCGTATGTATGTGGGCCCCCCTAAGGCCCGCCGCATACATACGGAATTCCGTTTCGGGATTCCGTTTCGGAATTCCGAACGGGTCGGCCACACACATACGGAATCCCGTTTTGCCCGCAATACTTCGAACGGAAAAATACCGTACGTGTGTGACGGGTCATAGATTTTATATGAACTTGCTGCGTTCGGAATCTCGAATCAGAATATCGAAACGGAATCCCGAAACGGAATTCCGTATGTATGTGGTGGGCCTTAGTAGTATAGTTGTAGCACGAATGGGTCGGCTCGACCGGGGAAGGACTACGCTCTCACAGAATACCAGCGTAAAATAGCAGTTTAACACTGCTGTGTTACGTATGGTGAGTGTAAAGAACCGGATATTCTTTTTACTGGAAATTAGGCATTCCATCTTATTCCTCACGGGTGATAACGCATCTGCATTTTGATTCCTTATTGAGGATATGTAGATGTCTATGGGTGACAGTAACCAAATACCATCAGGTGATCTGTGTGCTCGTTTATCACCCTATACTATAAAAATACAACAGCTAGAAGCCCATAAATTGGTAAGTACAGTTTTTCAAAGTCTGTCAGAATATAAAGCTATTCAAAATTAAGAATTTTCATGTAAATCTAAAGTTTTGCTACATTGGAGGTATTCATGGGGAAACGTTGTGCGTTCCATGTCTTTAATTAGAATATTCACTTATTTTAAAATTAACATTGTAATATAAGAAATATTTCGTATACTTCACCTCCCACCGACGATAGAATAGAAAAATACATTTATAAAAGATTATAACATTTATAAAAGTAAATAATAATATATGTCGGAGCGTCTATAAAATATCACTTGGATCGAGGTGGACATATGAGGGTATATCGAGAAACTCCCACTTGTTTGTGCAGTATAAAGTTCACTGTAGGTGCCGTGCGCGAGAGATTCCGCTCAAGTCATTCAACGAGTGTGGTCACTCTACTAGTGCTTAGATAGTGTCGTGGTTCTGTTCGTTGTTGTAATTCTTCTAGTGCAGACAAGGAGGATTGGTGTTGCTGAGATGCTGTCCAGTGTTACATTGAGATAAGTAGTGTTGCTGTTGGTTTACATATTTTGGTGTTATCATGTAATTACTTACCCCACGTTACACTGGTGTGTGATTATGGCGGAGACGTGTTACGGTGTGGTCGAACTGTAATTTCACTATACAGGATGTATAGTGCGTTACGCTGTCTTATTACTGATAATGATTAACTGCGTAAGCAAGAGAGCAAGTTGAACATCCGCTCTCACACTTTTATTATTTTTAACAGTTAACGCTATCCTGATTTATTTCCGAGATCACAAGTGGGATCTCCTGTTGTCATTTCCGATATCAGAAGTGGGATAAAGTCCCTGTTACTGTCCACCTTTGAATATTGTGAGAGTTATTACGTTGGTGAAATACTATGATGCGCCTCGCGTTTTGTTTTTGTGTTTAATTTCTTAAATCAAGTTTGGTTGTCGTATTTACGACACTGACGAATCATTAAAGTATAGAGTAAAGTTTAAAGTGAAATGTTTTAAGCCAAAAGTTAAATCTTTTTGTTCGATTAATGATGAAAAGTACTACCCGCAAGTACTTTCATTATTTCTAAACTTACCCAAACATGATAACAAATATCGAAAGAAATGTTGGAGGTATTCTAAATGAGTTATAGTTCGCATTCTGTGGAAGTTTAACTTGCTCGAGTTATGTTATAATTTGATACACGAGGTGTGATTTACATGGGCTAATTTTAAAGTTTAAAATGTTTAAACGATGTACTGAAAAATGTTTAACGTTAACGTGCTATTAATTAAAAATACTAAGTTGTATTTCTGTATTCTAATGTGTTGATAAGTGTTACAGTTTACTGCGAGTATTACGTAGTCGATAAAATTGGAATTTGATGTTGAGGGTTTAGTGAAACGCGTGGTGCTGTGGCGCTCGCTCTTGAGTGGAAATATGCTGTCGGCTTATGACGCCGCGGACACACTATTTGTCGCTGCTACCGATCACCATTTGATACACGAGTTAGATACGAAAAATACCGGAAGACCAAAGTATAATTGATGAAAGTTAAGTAGAGCAAATTAGTTCTGACATTGAAGAGAGTATTTAAGTTTACATGAGGATCGGACCATACCAGAGGTTGTCGTGTAGCCGCAGCTCATTATTTGGTGTCCTGGAAAGGCGAATGGTGTCCCGAGAGTAGTGCTGCCATTGTTTGAAAAAAGTTTATTACTGAATCTTTTTAATGTTTTCTTTTGTGTTACAGTAGCACGTGTGATGTAACTACATGTGCGTGAGCTTGAGGTGAGTGTGTGTGCCTCGCTGGTCGGAACGGACTGCCGGGTCCAGCTATTACATGGCCTGATTTCGACAGACGCGTATACGCAGGCGCCGTTCCGGCCGTGCCTCGGAAGTCTTACACTATGTGTGCGCCGAAGTCGTACACTGTGTGCGCGGAAGTCTTATACTCTGTATGCGCGGAAGTCGTGTTCTCTGAACATGCGTCAGGGTCTGTCCTGACAGGCGCTGTCCTGGTTCATGTTTTAACGTGATTCACGTGGTTAACGTGGGATATCGCAAGTTGAAGTAAGAGTATGTGTCAGATACTTCGTATGAAGACCTATGTTTACTTGTGAAAGCGTAGTGCTTTCTTATAGTCCACGGTATGAAAGCGTATTTGTTTGAGGGACTCGTATGTGTGATGGATGAGAGAATAGGCAACTGTGTATGTTGTCCTGATAATTAACAACTTGTTTTTCACGCAGATCACGATGACTGCAACCTCGACGATGCCTGTGAACCCTCAGGTGCTCCTGCTGTTCCCGTTGACGCTTTAGAGTGCGTGGTGCGGCGCAGCGTCTCGCTGGCGCTGGTGAGATGCGATGGCTTGTAGTGCGAGTGCGGCACGCCCTGTGCGGTTGTTTTGACCGCGTGAGCTTGCTTCATGGCAAATAACTATGGCGTGTGCTGGTTTGTTTTAATAGCCACATGCGTTTGCCTTACGCCTGTCGCAGAGGCGAGCAGTGAGCGACGTGTTGACCTGTACTATGTGAGCAATCCCAGCGGTGTGCTGATGAATACTGGTGAGTCTTACCCATTATATTATGATTCTGGGCCGAATGCCCTCTCATCAAAGATTGTGTTGTGGCAAAAGTGTAAAAATACCCCCATGATCATGTGAGGAAGATCCCCGATCACCAAGTTCCTTGAGATTTAGAAGTCATAGTTGATGACAGTGGTAGTGAGACCAAATTTGATTAAGAATGGCTTGTATACTCATACTCAAAACTTTAGACCGCACCTCATGAGTAAGATGTGGCGATGGGTCTGTAAAGAATCGTTGGTGCGATTCTGGCATGTGTTGGTGTATGTTTGGCGGCAGATATGTAGGGAATCGTTGGTGCGATTCTGGCATATGTGGCGGCAGATATGTTGTAGCATATTTGGCGGTGGATATGTGGAGAATCGTTGGTGCGATTCTGGCATATGTAACGGCAGATATGTAAAGAATCGTTGGTGCGATTCTGGCCTGTGTTGGTGCACAGAGCCCCTTGTGTATTGTAGCATATATGACGGCAGATATGTGGAGAATCGTTGGTGCAATTCTGGCATATGTGACGGCGGATATGTAAAGAATCGTTGGTGCGATTCTGGTCTGTGTTGGTGCACAGATTTCAATGAAAGTTTCAAGAGTTGAATATGCATTGCTTATGAATTGTAAAGAGAAACAAAATTGTTAAAATTACTGTGTTGGAACTTGTTGATCGGACCTTCCACGATAAATCATGTTGTGCAGGAAGCACTGTGTAAGAAGCCTTAATAACAAGGCATTGTCAATTATGACAGTTAACTATTGTACTTAGACTTGGGAGAAGTGAAGTACTATTTTGAATCAACCATGTTTCTATTGGCAGAATAGCCGAGCTAGATTAAACTCTGAGCATATTTCTGTCCACAGGCACTACCGAGGACAGGTGCTGGTAAAGGATGGCCGTGTCATGGCTTGATGGTGCCATAGCGCAACAAGCAGCGCCATCTAACAATTAGTTTTCCGAACTAATAATATGTACCCACTCATGTCAAGATGGACGAGCGGACGAATTGGTGTTTGTTACAGGAATGCATAAAGATACACGCCCGAGGACGGTCGTACTTCAGGATGGCCGTGTCGGAGCGTCTATAAAATATCACTTGGATCGAGGTGGACATATGAGGGTATATCGAGAAACTCCCACTTGTTTGTGCAGTATAAAGTTCACTGTAGGTGCCGTGCGCGAGAGATTCCGCTCAAGTCATTCAACGAGTGTGGTCACTCTACTAGTGCTAAGATAGTATCGTGGTTCTGTTCGTTGTTGTAATTCTTCTAGTGCAGACAAGGAGGATTGGTGTTGCTGAGATGCTGTCCAGTGTTACATTGAGATAAGTAGTGTTGCTGTTGGTTTACATATTTTGGTGTTATCATGTAATTACTTACCCCACGTTACACTGGTGTGTGATTGTGGCGGAGACGTGTTACGGTGTGGTCGAACTGTAATTTCACTATACAGGATGTATAGTGCGTTACGCTGTCTTATTACTGATAATGATTAACTGCGTAAGCAAGAGAGCAAGTTGAACATCCGCTCTCACAGTTTTATTATTTTTAACAGTTAACGCTATCCTGATGTATTTCAAAGATCAAAATTGGAATCTTATGTTGTAATTCTCCGACATATATTTGTTTTTCATTAAATTATAAAAATACTATATTTTAAATATTACCTATACAAACAAATAAAAAGGAAGTGTCTGTTTGTAATGTCAAAATAACAAATCTTTACTACATGCATATGAAAGTATATACGTTACATATAGAAATAAACACAATTTTTTTTAAAAATTGTCTGTCTGTCTGTTTGTACCGGCTAATCTCCGAAATGGCTGGACTGATTTTGATAGGGCTTTCACTGGCAGATATCTGATGTTATAAGGAGTAACTTAAGCGTTTTTTATTTTAGAAAAAGAATTAGGGTTCTGCGCAAAAAATTTAAAACCCTAAATTACACGCGGGTGAAGTCACGGGGATCAACTAGTGAATTATATAATTACATTGTAATCTGTCTAATTATATATGACTTGGGTAGAGTGGCAGGCCAAACCTCTGTGCTTTATGTGAAATAATGTTGGAGGTATTTAATATGGGACGTGTGTCAGGTTAGATGACTGTAATTCGAATTTATCTTACTGTCTTTAACTATTACGAATATATTATGTCGTGCTACTTTAATTTAAAATGAGCAAAATTATTTAATTACTTATTAGTCCGAAGTCAGAGTAGGGGCGGTGTAGGAATATCCACTACCGCATATAATCCCGTGGGTAACAGGCGACAGAGGGAAACAAATCAGGACATGAGCAGCAGCGTCTTCCTAATAACGACTAAAAATAAAAAAACCAAACCGCTCGCCAAGCATGGCAACTAAGGCAAATATTTATATGGGATATGGCCTATGTTCAGCAGTGGACTTTAATAGGCTGTACCGGTAACGAATCGAATAGTCCTCGTATGTATTGCCTGCTTCAATCAACAATACGTTGATCGAAGATTGCCTGTGATTATTGCTGGAACAGTTTCAACTATCTATACAAATAAATAAAATTGAAGTGTCTGTTTGTAATGTCAAAATTACAGCGTTTTACTAAATACATAAGAATATATCGCTCATCCAACAGAACAACGACTTAATTACGTTTTCGATATTTTTCAAGAGAAGACTTTCAAAGTTTGGAGTTGAAAATATAAATGTAGTTTTAATAATTTTGATTAAATCTTTAAATATTAATGTATGTTAGTTTATTACCAACAATTATTCATAATAAATTACTATGAAAACTCAAGAAAATTTATTTAAAATGCCATACAAAAAAATCGGACATACATTTATGCCATTTTTGTAAAAATAAAAAATACAATTATGACATATAGGCGTGGTTTGGATAGGAGAATAAAATATGAATTTAAACAAAGAGATATTCAATATAGTTTTTATTTGCCCATATAAAAGAATAGCATCAAATAATAGAATTAAATCTATAAAAATAACCAACCCTACATATGAAACAACATCGGTCATGGTCTTAATTAAAACGATACTGTAAATCTTTAAAAGAAACAAAATAGTTAAATACTCGTACTATGAATTAAATTGATGTAATCACTCATCTCCATCATTCTCTAAACCATTTCCCATTATCTGGGGTCGGCGCAGTAAATCTTTTTGTTCCATTCCTCTCTATCAGCCGTCATTTCCATACTTACTCCTTTCATTCTCATATCACTCTTCACACAATCGATCCATCTTTTATTCGGCCTTCCTCTGCCCGTGTGTCCCTCCACATTCATATTCAACACTCGTTTTGTGACATGACTTTCATTCCTCCGCATCACATGCCCAAACCATGCCAATCCGCTTCCTCTCACCTTTTCTACCACTGGCGCTACTTTCAGGCTTCCTCTTATATACTCATTCCTTATCTTATCCATCCTTGTCACACCACACATCCATCGTAACATTCTCATTTCATTCGCATGCAGTCTATTTTCATCCTTCTTCTTGACGGCCCAGCATTCACTTCCATACATGACGACAGGTCGGATGATCGATTTGTAAATTTTCCCCTTCAGCCTTATTGGCATTCGGGGATCGCACGTTGTGGCTGTGACCTGTCGCCATTTCATCCACCCTGCGTTAATCCTATGCTGCACAGCTCTATCTATTCCGCCGTCGCCTTGAATGAGGGAACCGAGGTACTTGACATCTGAGCAGATAGGCAGTATAGCGCCATCCAACGACATGGGTACAGGACTGGAAAGACCGCCGAAATCACAGCACAGATATTCGGTTTTGGATCTGCTGATCTTCAGGCCTACACTTTCCAGCCTCCGTTGCCACCCCGTCAGTCTGCTCTGTACCTCGATGCCTTCTTCCCCGACAAGCACGATGTCATCGGCAAAGAGCATGCACCAGGGTGCCTCATCCTGCAGGTCCGACGTCAAAGCGTCCATAATCAGTAGGAAGAGGTAAGGGCTCAGTGCCGACCCTTGGTGCAGCCCTACCGCCACATCGATACTGCCCGTAGTTCCCGCGGCAGATCGTACACATGTACGGGATGCTCTGTACATAGCACGGACCAACCTCACATACTTCCCAGGCATACCTTTCATCTTTAACGCCCACCACACGACCTCACGGGGAACCCGATCGTACGCCTTTTCAAGGTCGACAAAAACCATGTGCAGATCTTTATGCACGCGCTTGTACTTTTCGCACAATTGGCGTAATGCGAAAATGGCATCTGTCGTACCTCGACCGGGCATGAATCCGAACTGGTTTTGTGTTATCTCACACTCTTCTCTCATTCTTCTCTCCATTACTCTTTCCCAGACTTTCATCGTATGTGACATGAGCTTTATTCCCCGGTAACTGCTGCAGTTTTGAACGTCTCCTTTGTTTTTAAAAATGGGAACCAGTATACTACTGCACCATTCCTCAGGTATTTGTTCTTCCTGCAACAATTTACCGAAAAATAAACTCAACCACTTCCATCCATCCGCCCTCAGCAACTTCCACACTTCTACTGGTATTCCATCTGGGCCGACCGCCTTCCCATTCTTCATATTCCTAACAGCCATTTTTACTTCTTCCACACTAATTTCTCTCACTAAGCCCATATTCACTGGTGGGTTTTCAATCACTCATCTATTACTCTAATAATAATTAATGTGATTTACGTATTGCTTAAAATAACATTTAAATTAAAATAAGACTTAAATCGACACCTAAATGTATAAATTAGGTACTAAAAAAGAGAATTATAAAAAGGCTCGTAGTATTTTGGAATGATATTGGAATTTATTAGATGCAGCAAATCTTCTTTTTTACGTTCTGAAATGCAAAGTTTAGCATTATACGCTTTTTTTACGAGAATTTCAGCAGTCTGATTTTTCCTATTACGTCTTTTAGGTCCCGTATGAATACTACATTGAATCCATTCTGCTGTATCCTCGTATGATGTCTTGTATGAATATACATCAGACCCCTTAACAAATTTAATTACTCTAATGTCTGATAATCTGACATTATCTCCATTGAGGTTCTTGTAAAAATTTACCGCTAATTGATCGGCCAAATCCTTCCAGTCAATAATATCTGTAAAGTTTAGTTCATGGACAACATAAGGTTTACCCTTTTTCTTTGCATTCCTTATTAATTGGACGTATTGATCAGGAACGTATATAGGGCCTGATTTTTTTGCACTTTTAATCGCCTTTTCAATAATAGAGTGTGCGTTGTCCCCTTCGTTTTGGGTGTGGCCTCTTATTAAAAACTTATGCGTAATTGAATGAATTGGCAATGTTCTTACTGCATATGCGTACATACTAAATATGTATCTGAAAAAAAAAACGTTCAAATATAGATTGTTGTTGCAATCAAGATAATATTTGTATACAATTAAAACTCACCTATTTTTCTGCTGGCCGCAGCAGTTATCTGAGTAAAACACAACATCAATATGCGGAGTGTTCAGAGCAACTTTTTCTAAAAACTTAAAAATGCAAGAGCCTATTTCTACTGCACCTCGATTGCCCAGTCCCTCATGCCAAAAGTAACAAATTGTGTTTTTATTTTTTAAATCGGACACCTGAAATATGAAATAACAATTAATTTAAATTTAAATTAACTTTAATTAATGAAATCAAAATATATAACAATTTTTCCATTAAACTTACAGTAAAATTTAAGCAGTTTAATTTTGATCTGTAGAAGAAGGCCGATGATTCACCTATTGGTACCGGCATTACTGCCTGCAAATCATAAATAGCAACTAAGGTATTACTGTTGGGTTCATTACAGATCTCTATATCTTTGGATTTTTCACTACGACTTAGTTGTTTTTCTTTTTGGTGTAAATTATATTCTGGAAGTAACTTATCCTTATCTTCTCCCACAGCATTCTTAAAAGATTCGCAGAGGTCACATTGATCCTTCTTCGGTATAAAAAAGGAAACATTAAATTCAGTATTAAAAATTTTTGCGTAGACATCGTAAGTTGCTGCCTCTTTCTGTATTGAAGAACGTTGTGTCTTGTAATTACGATGCATTTCAGCAATTGTTAGACCACCATCTATAAATTCTCTAGAAGTGTGAGCTCTCAAATAATGGGATTCAATCCGTGGGATTGAATTAATATGGTTTTTAACAGATTGCAAAATTTCTGGATCTGTTTATTTGTGATGGCCATGTTTACCTCTATTGTCTTTTGGAGCCATGCCTGAATTATATTTTTTTGCCTCAATTACTGTTCGTAGAGTCCTTTCAGAAATTCCTAGAGTATTCAATAGGAATGTTTTACAAATTTTAAAACTACGGCCGTTATTTAAAAATGAAAATAAGCAATTAGGTGTTCTAGGTTTTTCAACGTTCTTAATACGACGGCACAAAATATTCAAAGGTTCGATACACGAGCACAAAAAATCTCTTTGTCGTTGAATAGAAGCCAAGTTCCAGTAACTTTCAAATATCTGTCTTCTTTGATCCTCTGAAAATTGGTTTCTGCACTGTAATATACAATTGCATGGTGGTCTCATTACTTTAGCATCAATCTTTTTTCCAGTGCGAAAAACGTACTCTTTCCCTGAGTTTTTGAGTTCTTTTGATATATTTTTTTTCCATTTCTGTGGATTCCTAATACGCTTTTTACCCTTCTTTGGTGTTGGCGAATGTCTTATTTCTGAATTAAATCCTACAGTAGAAGAAGACGTATTGGAAATCGGTGAAAAACTAATATTTCTAATATGACGTCGTTGAGGTGGCTGATATTCGTCGGTACTATCATCTGGCGAAAAGTCGATATCAGCATAATGCTCATCTTCGGAATTAGGAGGATTGTTTTCTTTGTCTAAAATAAATACAAGAAAATTAATCTCAAATAGCTAAAATTAATAAATAAATAATTTTAACTTGTGAAAATTTACATACCCGCAGAGGACGTGGTATTGATAAGGTTATACAAGTCCATAAGTGGCGAAGCAACTGGTTTCTCTCCATGAGATGCATGTAAGTTATCAACGCTATCCAGCAGAGAAGGTGAGCTTATATTATCACGTATAACGTCTAAAAATAATTACGCGCAATAAGTATTTATTGATTAAGATGATTAATCAAGTGATAATTAGTACATAACCTTACCATCTTCAATATTGTTTTGGTTCTCAAAGTGATTATTGTTGTCTACATTTAATGCTATTGGTAATGTCATGCCTATAGCTTTGTAGTCACTGTCTTTAGCTCTTCTCAACGTATCGACAGAGGTGGCTGGTATTTCTGTTATTGCTAAAACATTATTTAATAAAAAATGAATAAAAATAATACAACTCTTACATGAAACGAGCCATAATTAAATACTACTTATCTACTTACCTTCTTTTGACGATGTATCATGTAAACTCGAAGATGTTGAAATTGATGATGAACTACTACTGTAAGACGACAACGATGAAGAAGAAGACGTCGACGAAGAAGAACGTTTCCGTTTTAGACTTCCGAGTTCACCTTCTTTTTCAGCTGAAATAAGAACCCTTCTGATAAATGCTGTTATGTAAACAAAAATTTGCTTCGCTGTCAAAACTTGTAAAAACATAATTATTACATACTACAAAGTAAAAAATAATTCTAGTTTCGGAAGTCGGAGGCTTTGGTATTGTTCATATTTTTGCCACTGACTTCCAAAACTATTTTATGATAAATGATAAATAGCATTGGTTTACTTTAAAATAAATTGTCCACTAAAAAATTAAGGGTGTCCGGCCTTTTACCAAAATGTCCAGCTAAGCTGGCTGGATTGACCGGCTTTTCGGTTTTAAGACCTGGCAACATGCATACAGGTCGAACACAGAACTTCCTTTTTTGAAGCCTGTTAAAAAGGATCAACAGATTTCACTTTTTGCATCTATGACCTAAAACAATACCTTAAATTATACTCTAATTGAACCATTATTAAACTAATACCTAGTCATTATTATAATAATACGTTTACAACAAGGATAAAATTTAGATAAAAGATAGGTACATACCTATTTCAAATTATGAATTAATGTGGACCTTACTGTTTTTGAAAGAAATAATTTTATTATAAACGTACCTAATATGTATATGAATATAAAAATACATAATGTTACTTGTTTTCTATCTACTAAAATACGTGCATATTTTTGTAACGTAATATTAGCTATGCTAAGTATACAAATATTATGAACTTGTCAGAACAAGAACGTATTTGGCAATTATGTCATATATAACAAGATATTCAATTGCAGTTTTGTTGACACAACGACATAATTGTCAAATGCGTTATTGTGGCACCAATAATGTAGAAATTGATTGTCATAACTTACATTTACGTCGCTGTAAGTCCCAACACGTTTGCTCTTCACGGGGCTCCCCGCACGAATGTCAAATCCGCCGATATTTCTCCGTAACCATGCAAAAACCAAGCCGATTCCCAAACGACATTCACGCCCTCTATCGAAAACTACTATAAGAACAATTCTGTCGTTTTTTCTATAAAAAGAACTTCCGCAACGGGAACTTGTGACATCAAAATGTAAATTTCTGCTTTTTTGTAATTACGTCATTGTTCTATTGGATGAGCGATATATACGACACTAATAACAAAAATATAATTTTTAAAGTTTTTATCTGTCTGTCTGTCCGTCTGTCTGTCTGTTTGTTCCGGCTAAAAAGAATTAGTGTTCCGTGCAAAAAAACTTAAAACCCCAAATAAAACGCGGGCGAAGTCGCGGGGAACAGCTAGTATTATAAATGTTTAGACCCCAAGAATTATTTTGAAATAGGCAACTCTTTTTGCCATTACGCCATTTTGCACTAATCACTTTATGGTAGGCGTAAAATACCCAGACTTTGACGTGGAGCAGTTTCAAGGATTTGTGATATTATTATAATATTGGCGAATCGCCCATAAAACGGGAAAAGTCCATATGTTATTTAGCTGTGAATTTTACGGGATCTTTTAGATGAATAATATTTTTGACTTGGGAGTGGAACTGACACAACGAAGTTTCCTCAAGTAAATAAGTAAGGGTGATTTACGAGCTCGCAATCAACTTTACAGTATTTTTTGCGTTTTTCATTAGTTTTTACGTGGTAGAGCCATACTGCAACTATATTATGGTTGTTACACGAATGGGACAGCTCGACCGGGGAAGGACCACGCTCTCACAGAATACCAGCGTAAAATAGCAGCTTAGTATTGCTGTGTTTCGTAAGATGAGTTTAGAAAACTGGAGAACTTTTAACTGGATACGAGGCATTCCATCCTAGTTCTAAGTATTTTGTTTGGTAATTGAGGATAGATGTAGACATCCACGTCTATGGGCCACAGCTTCCACTTGCCATCAGGTGGACAGTGTGTGAAAAAATTGTAAAGTAATATTGTAGACTATAGAAAAATACACCTATACCTGACTAAGAATCAAAATGCAGACGCGTTCTCACCCCTAAAGTCACTTCGATGTTATGCAGGGTTTTGCAATAACCGGTCAAATTTGAGAAGGTTCAGAATAAGTAATATAGGCAAATGGTGAAGAAAAATTAATAAAACAAATCTCAAACACTCTGTCCATTTTATCTTTTAAATTCAAAATGCGTACATTATTTTCACTTAAAGTTATTCATAAATATCTAACGCATACTATTTTACTACGCACGCACACATTCTTAAGGGTAGATCGGTCGTCAAAAACGTTGTTAATTGAATCGCACATAGAGGAGCGCGCGTACGCGTAGTTGTTGCCCATAAATGATATTCAATTTGGGATAATATATAATAAACCTTTTTTATACAGACCGCTGACGCAACCGCTCTCTACTTAAGTGGTACTTAGCGGTTAGCCACCGTAGAGTCTATATCACCTGAGGATGCCTCGTGTAGAGGCGAAACACGTGTCGTATTCTCGTCAGTGGTGTGTCTTGCCTAGTGTAGTGGTGTTGGGAGTAGCGGTGCTGAGATTAGTGGTGACGGGGATATTAGACGCAATTGAGGGAGGGCGGGAGGTGCTCTTCATACTAGGTAAGACACATCATTTTATTTTATAACGTGGATGTTTGCGAAGTAAAAATTTTTTAAAAGGTTTTTTTATAATGGATTTATGCAAAGTAACGCCTGATTCTATTAACTATAATTTCAAATAATAATCGAAGCATTATTTACTCGTTATTTCAAAAACTGCATTAAGGTTATATCATTATTTTTATATTTAAACTTAAGTTTAAAATTTGGCTACACTTTGAAAAATAACCCTGTATATAAGTAATACCCCTTAACATCTGGCGTCTAGGGCAACTGCCCCTCTCGTTTTACCTCAGGGCCAACAATGGATGTTGAATGAAGACAACAATAGTGTGACATTGCAAATGGATTGCATTGTCTTTCATACATTACAAGCAATGCGTATGCTTCCGGTTTGTACTGACCTTAAGCAAAACATGCTTTTACCTTAACAATTGTATCCGTCTATTCATTAAGAAGATTATTTAATTACGTATCGTAAAATTTACTCTTGGGCCTAATCTTAATCTTTTTACAACTTTCACCTTATAACATTACTAAGGCGTAATATGTGACATATGTAGAAATAGGATAAGGTTAGTGATAAGAAATAACAAATTACAATTATGCTATATCATCATTTATCCATCACCATTACAGCCCATCACAAGTCTGAATATAGGCCGCCCCTAAGCAGTGCCACAAAGCACGGTCCCGAGCCATCTGCATCCATTGACTTCCTGCATGTATTACCAGGTCGTCACACGATCTAGTAGGATCATGCCCTACACTTCGCCTGCCAGTACGAGGCTGCCGTTCGAGAACCTTTATTTCCCATCGGTTGTCGGTTCTTCGAGCTATATGGCCGGCCCATTGCCACTTTAGCTTACTAATCCGCTGGGCTACGACGGTTACTCTGGTTCTACTGCGGATATCCTCGTTTTTAAGTTTATCACGCAGAGAACCCCTCTCCTTAACTCGCTGAGCGACTTTGAGCTTCCTCATACGGCCAGCAGTGAAGAACCACTTCTCAGATCCAAAGGACATCACTGGCAATACATACCAGTTGAACAATCTTTGAGGTTTTGAGACCTGACGAGAAGATGTGCCTTAATCTCCGGAACGCTGCCCAGCCGAGTTAAATCTATCGATTGAACTCTCGGTCGAAGTTGGAATTACCTAGTCGGACTATTTGTCCCAGGTAAACCTAGTCGTTGACAACTTTGAGCTTAGAACTCCCAACAACTACCAGCCTATGCTGACATGACGTTATACATGATCTTTGTTTTATCCATGTTCATCTTAAGACCTATCCGTTTTGATACAATATTGCGGTTATTGAGCATAGTGCTTAGGTCCTCCTGCGATTCTGCCATATGGACTATATCGTCGGCAAATCGAAAGTGAGTGATGTACTCGCCTTTGACGTTAATACCGTATCCTTTCCAGTCCAGTAGCTTGAAAATGTCTTCCAATGCAGCGGTGAAGACTTTCAGAAATATAACATCACCCTGTTTTACAACTCTCTGCAGTTGGATAGGTTTCGTACTCTGCTTCTGTACTCGGATAGCCATTGTAGCCCTAATGTAAAAAACATTTCAGCACTTCGATATACAGACAGTTTTTATGTGGTAGAGCCATGCTTCAGCTATATTAGTAGTATATTTATAGCACGAATGGGTCGGCTCAACCGGGGAAGGGCCACGCTCTCACAGAATACCAGCGTAAAATAGCAGCTTAACACTGCTGTTTTGTATGGTAAGTGTAGAGAACAGGAGATCCTTTTTACTGGAAAAGAGGTATTCCATCTTAGTCCTCACGGGTGACAACGCATCTGCATTTTTATTCGCAAACGAGGAGAGATATAGATGTCTATGGGCCACAGCAACCACTTACCATCAGGTGAACTGTGTGCTAGTTTGTCACCCTATCCTATAAAAAAAGTCAACCTGGAGCCGCTAAAATTTAGACGGAATCATAGGGACTGCAGCACCGTTAAAATTTAGACGGAATCAAAGGCTTTATCACTATCCACATACGCAAAACAAAGAGACAGATTGTACTCTTCGGTCTTCTGTACAATTTGACGAACGTTATGTATGTGGTCTATGGTGCTAAAGTCCTTTCAAAAACCGACTTGTTCGGAAGGCTGGAAGTCGCCGAGTCTGCTCGTAATGACTCAAAAACTGCAAGTAGACGCGGCTCAGAAGGGAAATCGGTCTGTAGTTATTCAAGAGAGCATTGTCGCCTTTCTTGAAGAAAAAAACCACCGCACTTCTGCTCTATGCCTCCGGAGTAGTGCCACCATGGAGGACGGAATTAAAGAGCTTTTGTAGAACTTCATTTATCGGTTTTTCACCCGCTTTCAGATAATCCGCTGTAACTTCTTCCTCGTCCGGGGACTTCCCGTTTTTAAGGTGCTGGAGAGCCATTCTAATCGGAAGTACGGGATATCACCGGAACAGTGTCGGATAAGACTTGCTCTTGGATCGTTACTCACACTTGCGCCTGGCTTCAACGATGACGTGTACAGCTGCGCATAGAATCTCTCAATCTCTCTCAAAATCTCACAAGTCCCGGAAACGATGCTGTCACACTCGGTCTTCAGCTTCAACAGTTGTCTCTTAGATCTCTGGCAAAGACTTTAGAGCCCTGGTTCCGCTCGATCGCTTCTTCAATACGAGCAGTATTAAAGTTGCGTAAGTCCCACCGCATGCATTTGGATATCTGTCTATTCAGTAGCGTGTATGCTGTCAAATCTGATGAAGACTGCAGTTTCATTTTCTGTCTAACAGCCATGATATTAAGAGTGCGATCGGAGAGTTTTTGTGTTCTTCTGCGGTGGGTCTTGCAGAACTTAGCTCCCACGACATGGACCGTTTTCATGAGCTTGTCATTCATACCATCCACTGTATTGCAATTTTCTAGGCACTGGAAACGGTTTTGTAACTCGAACTGAAAAGTTTCGGGACTTTGGATTAGAGTACTAGGGGGACGGAGCGTTGACTTCAAAAGACTAGACCTCTCCAACTTAACGTTTAGGTTCAATGTGTCTCTAACCATTCGGTGATTGCTATCAGTTTTCACACTCGCGATCACTGAGACATCACTGAACAGTTTCCGTCTAGTTGTCAGAATGAAGTCAATCTCATTTTTTGTGGAATCGTCGGGGCTATACCAGGTCTATTTTTTGTGGGGCCGTTACTAGAAGAAAGAGTACATCATAAATATTATCTCCTTCTCCATGAATACCGCCAGCTGCTGGCCCCTTGGGTTCCGTTGCCCTATTCCAAATTTCCCTACTTTCAGCTCAACGTTCTCTCTAGTGCCTAGTTTTGCATTGAAGTCTCCCATTAACACTGTATAGTGGCTTTTGGAGGAATGCATGGCTTTAGAGATATCCTCATACATTTCCTCCACCTCCTCATCGGGATGTGTCGAGGTTATTGTGTAAACCTGTATGACCTTCATCGAATACCGTTTGGTGATTCTGAGTAAAATGTACGTATTACTACGTTGTCAACGAGAGACTTGTGGACGATAAATCCGACACCTCTTTGGGACAGATGGTCGCCTTCCCGGTGATAGAACAAGTTGTTGGATTCGAGGATTACCATGTCCTCACCCTCTCTTCGGACTTCGCATAATCCTATAATATTCCAGAGCAACTTGTCTATCTCTTCTTTCAGCTCCAGGATCTTTTTGTAAGTCCTCAGGATGCGTGCTTTATATGTTGCCAGGTCGAGTCGTCTTAGGTGGCAACCGAACTTTTACCAGAGATTCTTGGCACCCCCTGCCCCACCGTTACCATGGGCGCCACTTTAGCCAGGAATAGCGGGGCCCCTTTCCTGGTTTTACTTTACAAAAACAATATGCTTTGCATTATATAATTAATTTTTACTGTCAGCTTATATGAAATGCTTGTATGAGGGGTTTGACGGGGTGTTTCTTAATTGGAAGGCCAAGTACGACAGCAGCGAGCGCACTTATGACTGGTTGTTGTTTCGATACACACATCGAACGCGATTTTTTTTATAAAATAGGGATGCAGACGAGCACACAGTCCACCCAATGGTAAGTGGATGCTGTTATTAATGAAGAATGATGCTGTTAGAATTCTGTGTTAATAACAAAGAAGTCACTAATTAGCTAAGATCGGCATAATAAATTAAAATGAAGTGCCTTATTTAGTTACAAGAGCACCTACCGCCCTTAATTGCGTGCACCTATCACTTCAACATCACTAAACTAGTAAAGACACCACCGTTAATCAAGGGAGGTACTCTTCAAACTAGATATATACCAACTAGAGAACAAGACGCGGATTTTAGAAAATAACTAATTATCAATTTTTTTTACATAATTGATTTCCGCAAAATAACGCTTGAGTCACTGAATGAAGTCACTATTTTTTTTGATGCGCGCGACATGGGCTCATTATCGAGGCTGACTGTAGAACTAATTTATTTTATATTAATACAGACCTTAATTAAGAACCGTTTAGTGTCAGTGTAAGACTATCCACTACCCCATATCATCGCATGGGCGCCGTAAGAGGCGACAAAGGGATTCAAATCAGGAGATGGGCAGCACAGCGTCTTTCTCATAACGAATTAAAAATAAACCGCGATCGCCAACTCGCATGCCAAGCGTGGCAGCTATGGCAAATATCCCCCTATGCGGTCATCTACGTGGAAGGTCTATGTTCAGCAGTGGACTTTGATTTTGAGTTGTTAATAGGTAGACGTTGCTGCCTATCTCCTAGTTTGTTTTACTTTGTCGCCTCTTACGACACCAGCAGGATGATATTGGGTACTAGATATTCTTACACCGCCACTACACGTTTATATATCTATCTAATTTATGGATATATAGATCTACTATCTACAGTATCATAATATTTATTAATCATCTAAATAATGTCGTAGCCTGAACTATCTGCGCAGGACAGGATTATAATACCGCGCAAGCACTGGTGCACTCTCATAATCCGATTGGACAGTAATCCGACATGACTAGAGAGAGGGATCCCTGGAAGAATTTACGTGCGCGTTCCGAGGAACGTGACCGAAACCCGGGATCTCATGATCAGCAGCCGCGTTAATACTAGACCAATAAGGTAGTATCCAAGTCGAGCCAGTGAACCAATACAATAATTTAAATATCTGTGAATTGGCTTGACTCACTGGCACTGCTTAGAGATGTTGCATCGTATTTTATCGCATCTATCACGGGGAGTGTTCAGAGCAATTGTTCGGACTAATTCCAGCCGTTCAATTTCACCATCGCACATCGCGAAAAATCTCGCGATACCATCCAAACCATCTGGACGATTGGCGGTCCACCACTGTGCGATTTAGAAGAAGTTTTCTTCCTTGCACTACTTCCTTGTGGAATCGATTGCCACCAGCGATTTTTCCGGACCGATACCACTTGGGAACCTTCAAGAAAAGAGCCTACTCCTTTTTAAAAGGCCGGCAACGCATACGCAATTCTTTTCTTGTTGCAGTTGTTCATGGGCGACGGTAGCCATTTACCATCAGGTGAGCCGCATGCTCGTTTTCCCCCTCTCCTATAAAATATAATATTATTAAGGTTGAATTACTTTCTTGTCTAGTTATAGAGTCTTTGTAATTGGCGGGCGAATTACATTCACGAATGTTTTTTTTTAGTTCGTGCTCTTTATTGCTAGCAATACAATAGTAACAGTAATACACAACCTGCGTAAACGACACAACGGTAGGGTTATATTTTTTAATTTATTTGTAAACAGTACGTTTATTTGTTGCAGGTGACGCAAGCTTAAAGCAATAACTTTTACTTTTAATGCTAATGAATATACTATTTCCCTTTGAAGTAAGTTTATATAAGCTACTGCTTGATATACTATTTTATACGTGGTAGAGCCATGCTGCAGCTATATTATGGTGGTAGCACGAATGGGTCGGCTCGACCGGGGAAGGACCACGCTCTCACAGAATACCAGCGTAAAATAGCAGCTTAACGCTGCTGTGTTTCGTATGGTGAGTGTAGAGAACCGGAGACCCTTTTTATTGGAAACGAGGCATTCCATCTTAGTCCTCACGGGTGACAACGCATCTGCATTTTGATTCGTAATCGAAGATAGATGTAGATGTCTATGGACCGCAGCAACCACTTACCATCAGGTGGACTGTGTGCTCGTTTGTCACCCTTATCCTATAAAAAAAAAAAAAAAAAAAAATCAACAATTAAGGAACGTTCGATTACTCCATATATATATAGGATAGGGTGACCAACGAGCACTTAGTCAACCTGATAGTAAGTGGTTGCTATGGCTCATAGACATCTACATTTATCCTCGTTTACGAATCTAAATGCAGATGCGTTGTCACCCGTGAGGATTAAGATAGAATGCATCTTTTCCAGTAAAAAGGGTCACTATAAATTTTTTAAATAGTTAATTTATGGAGGGAGTGTAATATTTTTCTTTATAAGACAGGTTTGACAAATGGACGTCAATGGACACCAGCAACTCCCCATACTTGTGAACACGATCTGCTTGTGAGAACTGCTCTACTCAGGTGTGTTTTGCACTGAGGCGACACAGTGAAACAAATCAGGTGATGGGACGCAGGGTGTTCCTAAAAATGACTAAAAAAAACTGCGTTGGCTAATCCACTTGGCAAGCATGGCAACTGACAAATATCCCCTCGAGAAGACAATCTATGGGAGAGGCCTGTTTTCAGCACTGGACTTTAATAATAGGCTGTAAGGGTAAAGGATACGTTCCAAACATTGACGTTCTTTTATTTTTTTTTTTTATAGAATAAGCGTGACAAACGAGCAAACAGTCCACCTGATGGTAAATGGTCTCTGTGACCTATAGACATATACAGATGTATATGTCTTATATTGTCTTTATTGAGGATAGATATATATCTATATATCTATCCTCAATAAAGAATCAAAATACAGATGCGTTGTCACCCATGAACACTAAGATGGAATGCCTCTTTTCCAGTAAAAAGACTCTTCGGTTCTCTACACTCGCCATTTACACGCGCTATTTTACGCTGGTATTCTGTGAGAGCGTGGTCCTTCCCCGCTCGAGTTCGTGCTACAACTATACCTACTACTAATAAAGCTGCAGCATGGCATTCTCTGTTTTAGTATGTCAGTCAAGTTACCAATGGGTCTATAATTTTTCATTTTTTAGAGACTGCTATGTATTATTTATCTTAAAAAAAAAATCCAAAAAGGAAGTTACTCGTACTTGCGAATTTTTTCGTCATACTCGTAAATGGCATTTGGCAAATGAAATTTGAATTTCTTTGGTCGAAGAAATAAATTTTATTCATTTCATTTCACAACTTATCTAAAGTGTTCTTTAATTGACACACTGATTATAACGGGGTTCAGAGTCCCGACATACGAATCATAAAAAATGTTATCGCGAAGATATTAGCTGTATTCAAGGAAACAGTTTTTTTTATATTTATTTAAAAAAATGTTTTTCTTTTATCTTCATAATTATCTCAGTTGGTGATAACAATAACTAAGTAGTAGGTTTTTTTTAATAATCCATGTGTGTCAGACTCATCTAGAGCAAATACCGTATCACTATCTTAAAAAAATATTTTGATAATAGGCTAGTGTGATATGGGCATAATATTATACAGAGGCCAGAAACACGAGAAGAATGATTGATATAAAAGTGGAAGGATATAAAGTAGAGAGAGGTCCAAGAAAAGATGGCTAGACTATGTCAGGGATGATATACGTTAGAAAGGAGTGGCTAAGGAGATGACGACTGATACAGAGGACTGGCAGAGGAAGACATACTCTACCGACCACAAATATCTTAGGATAGGGACAGGGTGCAGGAGATCAAACTAATGTTAATACATTGAACGAGATTCGGCATATTTCTTAAAACTTTTGGCGGAATCATACATTTAATTCGAGCTGTGTGACTGTAGCGTGAGATAATCCACCACCCTCATATCTTCCCATGAGTGTTATCAAAGCAAATTACATAAAACGCCAAATACAGCACAGATTCTCCGATAGCTGGCGTTATTACCATATGGTATATATTTTTTCCAATAAATACCAAATTGAAAAAAATACTATTTCGTAAACAATATAAAAGATATATAAAATACCCAGACCAGTGACGAGAGGCATCAAAATAGCAAGACGTTGCGATATGTCGAGAGGGACTTGTTCCCTATACAATGGATTAAGCCGATATCCAGTGAGCTTCTAAGCGTAGATGAAGAATATTCACTTAATTCATAATTTGCTTAATTTAAACTAATCGATAGACTAATAACTAATAATTTAGGCATGATCTTGTGTTTTCTTATTAACACTTAAAGATTTTTTTTATAGGATAATGTGACAAACGAGCACACAGTCCAAGGTAAGTGGTTGCTGTGGCCCATAAAGATAGGCAGGATAGGTATATGCTGATGTTTACTAGGTATGTTATTATTATTTTTGGCAGAAAATCAATTCAGAAATGCTGAACCCGAATCTCAAACTAGTGATAGAAAAAATTAAATAAAAATAAAAAGTAGAAATGTGCCAACAAGTGCATTCTTAGGAAAATCTATGAGCAGCAGTTTACTTAGAAAGTGCGGAGACAAGGACGGGTTATATCGGACTCTAACCGACTAAAACCCCCAGGAACGCCGTCGCACGCATACGCAAGCTCATCAGCGCTGGCTGCCCCTTGGCGCGCCCTAATCAGCAGGGGACAACTCCACCCCCTTTTCCTTCTCTGGTAAGATGTAGGCTAGTGGATGTGTAAATTATCGCCTTTAAAGATTTGTACATAGACCAATTTTATCGAATTCTACACAAGAGATAAGAGTTATTGTTTGTTACAAAATTAATTCCGTTGTCAACGCTGACGGACAATATTATGTGTTTTTAATATTACATTGAGGCGTGTTCAAAGATAATGGTATCGTTCTCTCATTTAATATATTTAAGTGTTTAATCAGCGGTTATCTTTATAGTACAGAGACGAGCCTTCGTATAAGTTTTGCTAGTGATCGTTAAGTGTAAAATAAGATTTTCTTTAAAAAAATTGTAATAATTCGTAAATTTCTTTGTTAACGATTCTAGAAGTCGATATCCAGTAAATTCTGATTAAATCACTATTTTTAAATTAAAAAAAAAATATTATTCTACATACGATCCCACTGCTGATCAGTAGATTACTAACATATACTACTACAATAAATACATATACATACCAGGATGAAATGGGGAAACCTGATTCTCCATTTTATTGCAGCGCGGGTAGCGATTATTTACCATTAGCATAGTAGTCTATGGCTTTAAGAGTGATAGAGTAGGAAGAACTGCGACGCTACTTTAGCAAAAATTGACGACCTTCACCTTGTGAAGGATATGTAAATTTCATCGTCTTTACTAGAAAAATTACTATTCTAAATCAGTGTTTGACTACTATTTTACCTGGTGGTAATTGATGTAGCCAAAAACCTTTTTTTTTTGTTATTTACTCATTGTAGTTAGTAGTAGTAGTCCCTCTTTTATAGACTGGCCCTATTTATTACTTTAGTAACAAGGGTTATGCAATATCTAAAAAACACCCTGCCCGATCCAAACGAGGCAAAACTACCGCAATGACATTAACATAAAATTATAAAACAACATATTATTAACGACCATAAAAATGTTATTGTTTATAATTACGCAAATTTTAATATCTTGCAACGCCGTCGCCAGCGACGGTATCCGAAGTGACTGCAAATTTACAGCGATTGCGTATTTTAATGTTTCTTTCTAATGAACGAAAGATTGTGAAAAAACTGATTAGTGAAGTCTATGATCAACAGTGGTTAAAGTCGAGACCTATATATATTGTTGCCTGACGGTCACCCGCACCGCATATATTGCCTTATAGTTTTCCATTTAGTTATGTTTCTGTGGGGTATTTTTCGTTGATTCTATGAAAAGAATTACATCACGATACCTAAATGCACTCTCATGAACGCTTTTTTTTGTTTTTTTTTCAACCAAAACTTGTCAAATATATGAAGGAACTAGGTCCTGTTGCTCAGGTTAACCTTTTACAAGAACTAGACTTGCGTTGATGTATATGTATAAATTGTTAGAATTGTGGCATTAAAATTTTTCATTTTGTAGGTATTAGATATTTTGTGAAACAGGTAAATATTAAGATGTGAAAATAATACGACGCTTGTTTTCTCTTGTCTTAATGTTAAGTAGTACGCGCTTCATGAAATTAAAATATTAAATAACTAAGTAATACTTTATGAGTAATAATTTAATGTTCTTTTTATCAGGTGAATGTTCTTATCCATTAATTAAACTCGTTGACTACATAGGGATTGTTTTCGCAACGTCTGCTACAATTTATGACAGACGTCAGCATATTTATCGCTCTCCAAAAAAGTTTTCTCACACTTCTCCCATCATCATCATCATAAATCATAATTATCATAAGCCCGCAGCTGAGCATAGGCCTCACCCAAGGTATGCTACAAGGCACGGTCCCGAGCCACCTGCACCCATCAACTTCCTGTATGCCTCACTAGGTCGTCACTCCATCTAGTGGAGGGCCGCCCCAAACTTCGCCTACCGGCTACCGTACGAGGCTGCCACTCGAGAACTGTCTTCCACATCAGTTGTCTGCTCTTCGAGCTATATGACCGGCCCAATGTCACTTCAGCTTTCTAATCCGTTGGGCTATGTCGGTAACTCTGGTTCTACTGACGGATATCCTCATTTGTAGTTTTTTCTAGTTTATCAAGCACGCAGCATTTATCCCGAGCATAGCCCCCTCCATAGCTCGCTGAGTGACCTTGAGCTTTCTCATACGGCCAGCAGTGAAGAACCACATCTCAGATCCATAAGTCATTACCGCAAAACGCGCTTGTTGTACAATCTTGTTTGCAAGTTTTGAGGTATACCTGACGAGAAGATGTGCCATGACCTCCCGAACGCCGCCCAGCCGAGTTCAGTCCGTCGAATGACTACTCGTTCGAAGTTGGACTTACCTAGTCGGACTATTTGTCGTCAACAACTACGAGCTTAGTGCTCCCACTTACAACCGCATAGTTACTTTAAAATGTCACACGTTTTAACGTAACTTTAAACAAAATTTTAGTTAATCCTACCGAAAAGGTAAAAAATAAACTTATTAAACAATAAGCCTACTCCATATTTGTTATCTGTTTAAACAAAACAGGCGCGACACGCGTGACGGTTGTGTGGAAAAGCGGCGCGCCGTTTCGGTCGCCGCAGGCTCAGCACGTGCTGATGACGTCATTCAGTATAAATAATTCGTAACTCTTTTCAAAACAACACTTATTTAAAAAAAAAACACATTTACAAGAAAGATAACGCGTATCAATTGTATACGGTCGTAGTTTCATTATCTTATTAGTAAAACGCTTTAGATCCGGTATTCCCGATTACTAGTAGTGTAGCTATTTTTAAATCTTTATGCTATCTGTGTACTTTAAACTAATCATTATGATTATCGGAATCTTATGAAATGTTTTTTTTTTTCAGAATTTGTAATGCTAGATTAATGTTGATTTTAGATTCTTTTGTCATAATTTTTTACTTAAACGCCGCATTCATTTCTATGAAGAAAAAAACCTTTAACAAAAAGTAAAAGCCGACTTCAAAAAAGTAAGGCTTTGCGCTTAATGCATGCAATAATTACATATTCTGAAGTCAATGCTAAGATATAGTACTCGTATATAGTAAAACTAAAGCCCCGATTTCAGAATGTGAAAATATCTTATTCCTTTTAATTGTTCGAACTCGGTTTATAGTATTTTATTTAAAAAAAAAATCTATTTTGGTGTACTTAGGAATATCACAATCACAATGTCGTCTAAATAGTTTTATTTAGACGAAATTTTTTTTCTGGCTCGTTTCACTGGCGCTGCGGAGAGATGTTACATCCCTTTGCATTCTCTGCTCTGAAAAATTGTTCGTATTAATCCCAACCTTTCATTAATCCCAATGTTGTACGTGGTAGAGCCATGCTGCAGCTATATTAGTAGTATAGTTCTAGCACGAATGGGTCGGCTCGACCGGGGGAAGGACCACGCTCTCACAGAATATCAACCTAAAATAGCAGCAAAACGCTGCTGTGTTTCATATGGTGAGTGTAGAGAACCGGACACTGTTTTTACTACAAAAGAGGCATTCCATGTTAGTCCTCACGGGTGACAAAGCATCTGCATTTTGTTTTGCAAACGAGGATAAATGTAGATGTCTATGGGCCACAGCAACCACTAACCATCAGGTGGACTGTGTGCTCGTTTGTCACCCTATCCTATAAAAAAATATTGTATTTTATAAAGTTATGTAAATTAAAAAAAATATATTAAACTGTACATTTATATGTGCAAACGAAACATAGCAGTCTATGTTTCGTATGGTGAGTGTAGAGAACCGGAGACCCTTTTTACTGGAAAAGAGGCATTCTATCTTAGTTCTCACGTGTGATAATGCATCTGCATTTTGTTTCGCAAACGAGGATAAATGTTGATGTCTATGGGCCACAGCAACCACTTACCATCAGGTGGACTGTGTGCTCGTTTATCACACTATCCTATTTAAAAAAAACGCCAAATTTCACGAACACATATCGCGGTAAAACTCCCGATACCATACACACCATCTGGATGCTGGGAGGTCCACCACTGTACGTTTCACTAGGAGTTTTCTTCCGCGTACAACCTCTTTGTGGAATAGTTTACCACAAGCGATTTTTCCGGACCGATACGACTTAGGGACCTTCAAGAAAAGAGCTTACTTCTTTTTAAAAGGCCGGCAACGCACCTCCAATTCCCTTGGTGTTGCAGTTGTTCATGGGCGGCGGTAGTCACTTATCATCAGGTGAGCAGTATGCTCGTTTGCCCCCTATCCTATAAAAAAAAGCGTCATCCGCCATTTAGCCACCCTAAGTGTTAGACTTTTTTACCTTAAAAATAAAAAAAGAATAATCAAAATCGGTTCACAATTCTGGTTTCTGGTTTAAGAAATTTATTTCTCATAAGAATAAAAACATTCATTTGTCTGATAGAAGATCTGATAGAAGATTGACTTAAATAGGTACGTATGTTTACATGTGAACAAATGCTGGAGCGACATTATTTTATCATTGAGTGATGTGATGTTGTTGTTTTTATTATTCGCTCGAGAGAGCAGGCAAAGGAACTATGCCATACAGCCTTGTCTTTATGTATAATTATCCTTCATAGTTCACTGCTTCACAATATGTTGATGCGTCACATTGTGCAGCCCTTGGGAGATTTTGACGGTAACTTGAGCCAGCAGGCAGCTGACAGTTGGCGATGGTATCTAAAGGCGCCTATGCAAACAAACAGCTTATCTTGAGAATCCATCAACATCAGAGCACTTGTTTCACCGTTTCCACCAATAGTTCACATGTGTAGACAGTTAATACATAAAATCGCACCACTTTTACATATTAAAATCCACTTCAAACTATTATTTAAACTATAATACAGGAGCAGCAAACCGCCGCCGATGAAGTTCCCGCCAAAACGCCATTATTGTAAGAGCATTGACAATTACATTTCAAAATCAGATTGACATAAAATAAAAATAAAAATGTGAGTAAGTTGAAAACAATTACATCGACAAATTCAAAACATTGCACACTATATAATATTGTGAACAACAATTGATGAAGATATCGCGTAAGATATATATGTTTTTTTTTTTGTTATATTTTCGCATAAACCAAAGAAAGTAATTAAAAATTAAAAATTTTGTACAACCGCCTTCAATATTAACATAAAAAAATTGTGTTTATCGTGGTCGAGCTATGCTGCTACTATGTTGTAGTTGCGGCACGAATGGGTCCACTCAATCGGGGAATGATAACGCTCTGAGAGAATACCAGCGTATAATAGCAGCTTAATACTGCAGTGTTTCGAATGGTGGGTGGAGGCGAATGGTTAGAACCGGAGACCCTTTTAACTGGTAACGAGGCTCTCTATCTCAGGGATAACAACGCTTCAACGTTCATTTTGACCACAACATTCACTTACCTTGAAGTGGACTGTGTACACTTTTGTCACTTTTATACTACTATAAAACTATCCACTTACCACCAGGTGGACTGAGTGCTCGTGTGTCACCCTTATTCTATAAAACTAATCACTTACCATCAGGTGGACTGTTTGCTCGTGTGTCACCTTTATACTAAAAAAAAAAATACAAAGGTTTGTCCCATCGTTACGGACCGGTCTCGTCTCATTTCTATGGGTGTAGCGTAGTGGAGAGTCCGCCGCGCTTTATGTCTATAACATTGTAACTTGCATGATGAGCGTTCTCATTTTTAAAGAAGTAAGGATGACTAACGAGAAACAAGCACACAGTCCACCTGATGGTAAGTGGATGCTGTGGTCTATAAACACCTTCATCTATCATCTATTGAGAACCAAAAAGGCGAATGCATTGTCACACCATAGAACTAAGATGAATGTCTTAAGATAACTTAAATTTACTCTAGGTTCCAAAATGGTTCCACGGAAAAAGAAACCAGGTGAAATAGCCAAGAGTTTCAGTCGCAGTTTCTTTATTGCAGGCAGAAAAAATATAGACCCAAAAATATAGTTTAAAAAACATATTAATTGTATATGTGTATAATAATAATAGTTTTGTGATAATAAACTTGACGTTGAACTTTGGATCATCAACAAGAAACAAATTTAAATTATCTGACTATTTTAGTATAAAGCGCTAGAAAACTAGAAGATTGTTTGTGTGAAACCAATGTTAAATCTTATTCCGAGCTCTATTTACTTCACTAATGATCTGAAATGAAGTAAAAACTTTGTCCTCCAGACCTTTTTTCGGACAAACTCACGGGAGACTAGGCATCTGCGCAGGTTAGTACGCAATCCGATCAAAATCTGATGTTATTGGATTTTTATATCAAGAAATTCTCTGTAACAGTCCGTAGTCAGGAAGTTTCCGGTGTTTCACCTTCGTACCTTAGAACGCACTCAAAATGTTACGTTTATTCTTTATACAATTTCATACATATCATATCATATCACACATATACGTAAATACAAATCAATGGGCTTTATTTTAATTTAAATATATAATTAGTGCTCAAGTTCTAAAGAACGGCGAAAGACGTTCCGTCCTTGAAACGGCTGATAGGTGTATTGGAAACCGTAGTACAAAACGTTTAATGTATTTGACGCTGTGAAATTGTATATTTGCTAGAGCCGTGGTAACTCAGGCTTAGCGCTAGCCATACGCGAGCAACTCGGGTTCGATTCTTCGAGCACCAATGAAATCGTTAATTGCAATCTTATGTGCAGAATATGTGCTATAAATAAACGTCATTTAAATCTTAGTATAGCCATTCAGCGAAGAAAATGCAGACAGCGTTCTTCGCACTCTACTGCGGCGCACTATATATATTAGATTACACCGCAGGGAAAAGAACCTTTCGCCTATAGACATCTACATTTATCCTCGATTAGGAATTAAAATGCAGATGCGTAGTAGTAACCCCTGAGGACTTAGATTGAATGCCTCGTTTCCAGTAAAAAGGGTTTCCAATTCTCTTCAGTCATCATGGAAAACAGCAGCATTAAGATGCTATTTCAAGCTGGTATTCTGCGAAAGTGTGGGCCTTCCCAGGCTGAGACGAAACATAGAGGATGGCCATATGATTTATGGTGCCACCATATTAATCTGAAACCGGAAATAGTTAAATTATTATTACGTAAAGGATATCAAATGCCTTAACACTGTTTCAAGAGAATACTTAACTACATATATTTAGACATGTCAGATAGATTAGATTTACATATGTCAGCCGTTTTAGAACATTTATCCATAGGCCATTTGGGCCCCCTCTCTGTTGCCCGTCGAGGGGATCACTCATGGGCCCTGGTCCAGTCGACCTATGTCGGGGCAGCTAAGGGCGTGAACAGCGTGATAAGTCAAGGGTGGAGACTGGCCGAACGTCTAGTTGTAATGGTGGAAGGGAGAGGGAGGAATTAAATTATGCAATTCCTGCGCACACTCCCCGAAATGCATCCTGTAAAACCGAAAGGCTGGCTACTTTACGTCTATTTTCGAGACTGGTAAGATTGGTTTTAACCATATTCGGTCCACCAATAAGCCTCTTAGCACGCCTTTCCATTGAGTCCAAAGCTACTAGGTGGCATTTTGCAGCACCAGCCCATATATGGCAGCAATACTCCATGCACGACCGGACTTGCGTTTTATATAAAGTAAGTAGCTGTCCCGGCGTGAAGTATCGCCGCACCTTCCTTCTTCTTCCTTGTCCCAGTCCTTGCAAAGCAAAGTCCAATTTGGACTCAATGAACCGCTTGAAGTTCAAATTTGAGGATATTTTAAGCCCTAACAACTGAAGGCGGTCAGTATATTTCAGGGATACATTTCGGAAAGAAGGAGCCAAGGTGAGCTGGCTCCTTTACGCAGTAAAGAGATACGCTTGTGTTTTGGAGGCGTTGAACTTCACAAGATTGGCATCGCCCCATTCGGAGACTGCCTGTAATGTGAGATTAACACGCTCTACCATAGCTTCTCTTTCGGACTGGATTTTATCCCGACTGGCTCGAGAACTTGGTTGGTATCTCTCAACAACTGTGCTTTCGTCTGCATACCCATAGATACCGGGAATAAGCAGAGCATTAATATGCAGCAGGAAGAGAGTTGCGGAGAGAACGGACCCCTGAGGAACACCGGCGTTTGTAAACAATTTGTAAACAAGCAACGCAAAAAGAAAATCATAAAGTATATAAGCAGGTAAGTGGGCAAGTGTATAGTCAAATAAATAATTACATAAATAGTTAAATAGGTAAATGTGCAAGTAAATAGATATGTAAATAGTCAAGTTTATAAGCAGGTAATTAGGCAAGTGTATACGCAAGTACATAATGAAGAAAAAAGCAAGGGAGAATCAAGTAAATGATCGGGTAAATAGTTAAGTCAATAAGCAAGTAATTAGTTAAGTAAATATGCAGGTAAATAGTCAAGTAAATAGTAAAATAAATATGCAATTATTATATTATTTAATTACTATATTTATTATTCAAAAATGCAAGTGTTATTTGACTAAGCAAGTTAAAAAGGAAATCAGTAAATAGTAAAGTTAGTAAGCAAGTATATAAGCATAAAAGTAGGCAAGTGAACAGTTAAGTAAATTTATAAGTAAATAGTCAAGCAAATTAGCAAGTTAATAGTCAAGTAAATAAACTTATAAATAAGGGGTAAACCTTTATTGGGGTTGTTGGGAAACTACACTCATAATTGTGTGTGGCTGAAACAAATGTAAAAGGAAAATACGATGTTTACAGATTTTAACGATATTTAAATATATTAACGATATTTAACAAATGTCGTTAATATATTTAAAATTACGTTAATATACATAGTCAGGTCATAAGTATTGTCACACAGTAAAAACTTTTCTTTAAGAATGCTGGCCACAAAAAAGTTTATTGAATTCGAATTTCGAATTGTTCATGAAAATAAAACTGTATACTTTTTAGAATTTTACTCATTTTTAAATATGGAGTGGACGCTTAAAGAAGACCGTGTTGCAGTTATTGCGTTGCATCGTTGCGGTGACGCGCCAATTCAAATTTTTGACACACTGAAAAATTTGAATATAACCAAAAGATTCGTTTATCATACCATCAAACGATACAATCAAGACTCTAGTGTAGATGACAGGTCAAGAAGTGGTCGCCCTTGGTCTGTTAGGACTCCAACAGTGATAAAAGCTGTGAAGGCGCGAATTCGAAGAAATCCCAAACGTAAGCAGAAACTGTTGACCCTTCAGATGGGGTTAAGCAGAACCACGGTGAAAAGGGTATTAAATGAAGACTTAGGTCTTCGGGCATATCGAAGAGAAACAGGACATCGTTTGAATGCTCGTCTAATGGACCTGAGACTGAAGAGATGCCGCGCTTTGTTGAAGCGGTACGCGAGAAAAAATATCGGGAAATTCTTTTTACGGATGAAAAAATGTTTACCGTTGAAGAGAGCTACAACAAACAAAATGATAAGGTGTACGCACACAGTAGTGAAGAAGCGAGCGTGACCGTATTCCGCGTGTCCAACGAGGTCATTTTCCATCCTTGCTCATGGTATGGTTGGGAGTTTCTTATTGGAGCCTAACAGAGGTACATTTTTGTGAGAAAGGTGTAAAGGTGTAAGAATGCAGTTGTGTATCAAAATACAGTCCTGACGAACCTTGTGGAACCTGTTTCTCATACCATGTTCAATAACAGGCACTGGGTATTCCAACAAGATTCGACGCCAGCTCATAGAGCGAAGAGCACACAAGACTGGCTGGCGGCGCGTGAAATCGACTTCATCCGGCACGAAGACTGCCCCTCCTCCAGTCCAGATTTGAATCCGTTAGATTACAAGATATGGCAACACTTGGAGGAAAAGGCGTGCTCAAAGCCTCATCCCAATTTGGAGTCACTCAAGACATCCTTAATTAAGGCAGCCGCCGTAATTAACATGGACCTCGTTCGTGCAGCGATAGACGACTGGCTGCGCAGATTGAAGGCCTGTATTCAAAATCACGGAGGTCATTTTGAATAAACTTTAGTGTCATAAGAATCTATGTTTTGTTAAGTTCATTTTGGTATATAAATGGTTACATAATGAATAAGCTTGTTTCAATTATTTTTTATTAAACATGTTTATTTGAGAGCTGGTGCTTTACATGTCGTCCCATATAAATTTGACCAAGGTCTGACCAATAGTTTTTGAGTTATCCTTAATAATTTATATTGAAGTCGGTTGTACAAAATTTTCAATTTTAAATTAAGGTGCCTCAAGACCGTGACAGTCGTCGGGGGAGGCCTATGATCAGCAGTGGACTAGTGGTGGGTTGTAAGGTAAATCTAAATACAATGATTGAAAACTAGCTGTTCCTCGCGACTTCGCCCGTGTGTTAATTGGGGTTTTAGTTTATTTGCGCGGAACCCTAATTCTTTTTCTAAAATAAAAGTAGCCTAAGTTACTCCTCATGACATCAGCTATCTGCCAGTGAAAGTCCCGTCAAAATCGGTCCAGCCGTTTCCGAGATTAGCCGGAACAAACAGACAGACAGATAAAAATTTAAAAAATTGTGTTTTTGTTATAAGTATCGTATATACTTTCATATGCATTTAGTAAAAAGTCGTAATTTTAACATTACAAACAGACACTTCAATTTTATTTATTTGTATAGATATTTATTCGTCACCAGGAGCCTCGCGAAATTCATCTTTTCCTCACCAAATTTCGATCTTACTCCGCCCCTGAAAAAAACTTTTTTTTTTAAATAAAATACCTGCAATGCTATAAACATTACTAATATTTCCTTCAACTACTCCTAGTAAGCTTAAAATGCTTGTGTTTGGAGCGGTTCACGACAGTAGTCGAATGTTGGATTCGAACCCACGACCTTCTGAGTTCTAATGCTTCGACTGATAATTTTAGTACGGTATGATAATTTTAGTTTTTAGTTTTACTATAACCATTACAGTCTATCAAAGTCCAATGCTGAACATAGACTTCCCCTATAGATTGCCTCATAGGGGGATATTTTTTTAGTTGCCACGCTTGGCAGGCGGGTCGTTGACCGCAGTATTTTATTTTTTAGTTGTTATTTGGAAGACGATGCTGCCCATCTCCTGGTTTATTTCCCTCTGTCGCCTCCTACGACACCCGTGGGACATACGTTAAATAAAATATCCCCTAATCATAATATGGATTATATTTTATTTTAGTAATAAATATTGTATTTTATAAAGTTACTAGCCGACCAGGCAGACGTTGTTCTGCCCTTTCCGACGCCCATTTGCTTTCCTAAAACAAAAACTCCTGAAATTAGCAATAAAAAAATTGAGGGTCACTTATCGGGATAAAAACTATCCTATCTCTCAAGTTGGACCAAACTGCACACAGTGTGCAAAATTTCATTGAAATCAGTTCAGTAGTTTAGGAGTTCATCGGGGACAAACAATGTGATACGTAATTTTTATATATAAAGATGTACTCGTATATAAAAAAATATATTAAACTTTTATATGTGCAACGTATTTATATAGTGAAAAATTGCTATCTGTTTTGTAACAGGCGGTGTAAACGCTTAATATAACATCGTTGTCATTCTTCTTTCATGTCCAGTGGTGAAGTCTTACGGGTCGTAAAGATCTCTTTGAAATTATTAATAGTTACGTTTGGCATGTAGATTGACGGTCGCAGTACACGACGTCTCTTACTTTTGACGCTGCTGACTGGCGCCGGCCTTAACGGTGGGTAATTAGGATATGCCGTAAGCGAAATGGTTATAGCGCCATCTACCGAAAGCCATTAGATTTTTCTGGCATATCCCATGCTCGCTTCTTACGACACTAAAGCCACGGTTACTAGGAGTGGCAAGTGACTGCCAATTTATTAGTTGTTTGTTACTTTGTAGTAATTACAATACAAAAATAAAACGCACACGCCATATCACATCATATCAATTTTATTAAAACGTCTTTGTCTTATACGAAGCCTGTACATTCATCTAATTACATCAAATTACTAATATGCGTAATAACACGGACGTAAAAACATACGAACGTAATGTTAAAACACTGAAATGTAAAGCAGAACGCGCGCTGCATACTAGCGCCGATTGTCATTTGTGTGCGTGTATATCGCATATTGACAAACAAAATTGTAGAACCTAGGGTACTACTTCACACAATTTTAGTATAGCATTACGTTTACGTTCGCATTTTTGTACGTCCACGGCGTAATACAACATGCACACATACATTAATCGTCGACCACAATAAACAATCGACGAAATTACACGCATTGCGAACGTTCCGTATCGCATTATTATAAAAAGCCTTTTCGACACTAACACCCATATAATATTATGTTTGTTTGTAAAACAATAATTAGTAATCTATCTAATTACGATCGCGTCATTTCTATCGGTAGACATAAGCATTTTTGTTGTTTTAGCACAATTATATTTGGAACGAAAAGGAAAAAGCGCGCCATTTTATGACATTTAACATTAGTTGACATGTCGAAATTTAGAAACAGATGACTATAATCAGATTTGACGGATTGCATAATATTAAAATTATTATTTTAAACGTGCTACTGAAATGTGGCAGCATTCCAATGACAAACAAAATGTTGATTTAGCGTTCAACCAGATCCAACCGGCCAACACAACCGCCACAAATGACCTATCATTGAATTTGAATATACTTATAAATACCTAACCGTAGGCTCTTCAGTTTATTATAAATAAATTTTAAAAAGAATTCCCGCACTCATGTAAATAATTATGACAAATAATTTAATACCAATTCCTTGACATTTCTTTCATTATTTAAGTAATGATATATACAAAAGCGGAACTGGTAATTAATTTATTTTTGATACTTACTTATTTAACGGATGATTTAAGCAGAAAAGTGAAATTCACTTTTTAAAAGTTTACGAAATTCACTTTATTATATATTTATATGTTACTTACTATGCTTTATACACACAATAAACAGACAAATTACAATCTACCTCAAGCACATTTAAATTTAAACATTAAATAGAACAAAAATTGCGAAATATAATTTTTAACAATACAAGAATCAGTCAACACATATTTAAATTAATAAAATATCATTTTTGATTTCACTTATACAACTCTATAAACGTTGTATATGGCGTACATTTTGTATGTGAAATTATAAAAAAAATAATCATCGACATCGGTTCACCTAGAAAAAAGTTATGATTTTACATTGGTAGGCATTTCACATACATAGACATATTATATAGCATTCACTGATTTTTAGTGCTAACTGTGAAAATGTTGTTGACTAAGGTGTCTTTAAGGTGTATTTATTATATAACGTAGGTTTTTAAACATAAAGTCATAAAGTACATACATGTTTTGTTAAAATCTTCAGCTATATAGAATATAATATATTTTCTTATTTTAGAACAGAAGATTAGTACCTACGTTCTATACAAAATACAAACACAGTGAACCCTGCGAAAAATGAAGTGAGATTTAATTAATTACAAAGAATTTAAATGAAATACTAATGTTTATAACTTTAATTAAAAATATTTAAATAACATCATTTAATTTATAATTAAATGATATTATATTTATATTATATTTAAATTGAGAATTAATATTTTTAATTGAATTTAAATTATAAACAAGTATTTTTTAAGTAAGTTAGTTTTGAAAAATTAACGAAGACAAATATTATAGTACATTTGTTTACCGTTAATAGTAAGTATATTAAAGTATATCTTAGTGTCACAAATAATATAATATTTTTTCCTTTTTCCTTTTAATATTTACGACTTTTTCTTTAACCATCACGTAAAACTTTCTTTAAATAAACTTTAATAATATGTTACATATTATATATAAGTAATATATAACACTAACATCATATTTATATAAATAAATAAATTTATTACACGGTATACACTATACATAAATAATGAGGTTTCGTATAATATAGATCTTTTTTCTGGAAATAAAAGTAAAAATTATTTTTTTAACTTTCTTATTGCTCGTGATATGCGCATGTCCATACTAGATAACTTATAAAATTTCCAGAAATATATCATGAATCTGACAAATATAAAATTGACGTAATCATTAACTTTTAACTTATTTTATTGTCTATATATTCTACAAAGTAAATAATTGGATAACTTTGAATATACTAAATATTATACTTGCGATTGTTGACATTCGGTGAAACTTTAGTTTCATTTTACTTGTACTTGTTTCATAATATTTACTTAAATTATTAATTTGCTATAGAGATAATTTACCTTGATGATCCCGTGAGGCAGAAGCGGTCGGTGTTCATAGTTAGTAAATTTATAATTTCAATAAATATTGTTAAACAAGTGCAAGTGTGCATTCAAATCACAAAAAATTTATAAAACTACTTACTTTCTCAATAATTAATATTATTAATTTCAAATTCTTGATATTATAATATTGGTAAAGAAAGAATATACTTAATGTGTACAATCGGCAATGTAATTCCAGAAATTTGTTCTAAATATTTGCAAACTTTTTAAAATTATTTTAGCCGAAAGGAAGCCCATTGTTAGAAAATATTTTTCTTCATTCAAATGTTTATAAAGCTTGAAACATATATTAAAATAGTTTCTTATCGAAATTTTAAACTCTTACACCAATTTTATAGATAATATCTCTCATAGACCCCTGCTAAAAGGACTCACTACGCCAAATAAAGTAGATAAAAACACCGTTTATTTTACTTTCTAAAAGTATATTGAACTAATTATATTACTTACAAAAGTTACGGTTTATTTCGATGATATTACGTTATACGTGGCAGAACCAGAGTGTTACAGCTATATCAATAGTACAGTTGTAGTACGAATGGGTCGGCTCGATCGGGGAAGGACCACGCTCTCACAGAATACCAGCGAAAAATAGCAGCTTAACGCTACTGTGTTTCGTATGGTGAGTGTAGAGAACCGGATAACCTTTTTATTGGAAAAGAGGCATTCTATGTTAGTCCTCACGGCTGACAACGCATCTGCATTTTGATTCGCAAACAAAATAGATGTCTATGGGCCACAGCAACCACTTACCATCAGGTGGACTGTGTGCTCTCTTGTCACCATTATCCTATAAAAAAAATGATGGAAAAATGTTCAGTTCTATGTTAAATTTTGATCGTGTTGTTAATTCACTTTATATAAATTGTTACAACTCCTCATATCATTTTAATTCATACGAATAAATAACTAACATTCATAGCATCATTACATTCAACGCTAAATTTTATAAATGGTATAATATTCGATCCGTCTAACGTTAATTGATTTGTTACGTTTGGCGTAATTATCAACGTTATTTTCAGTCAACCTTCGCTATTTGGAAGACTTAACTAACGAAAACTTGACACCAAACGTTGAGACAAACTGAAAGATAGACGGAGCGTTGCGTATACCATACTCAACTGATCGTAAAAATACCCACTCGCGTACACAACATGTGCATCTAAAAGCATTCGTCACCAACAACGTGATTCAAATTACTTCAGGACGCATACATGTATGTACATAGATGTATGCGTCCTGAAGTAATTTTTGACAGGTTGACAAGGGAAAAAGAGACAAATTACACACGCACACACGTGCACACACACAAACACACACATATGTGTTTACACATATAAAATGTCAGTACACATAGAGCAAGCGGTTCAGGTACTTAATGTGTGAGCCATAATTAAAAAAATATTATGGTTAATACATACAACAATTGCCGTTAATAGTACGTAAATTATATTTTGTTAAAATTTTTAAATAACGTGTTGGTGACGGTTTTATTGTATTTTTTTTTTTGTTTTCGCCTAATTTTAATAGACGAATTATGATTATTCTAAACACGTATTTTATCTTAACAAATAAAATAATGTCCTTCTCTTGATTGTTTCTATTAATTTTACTATATTATAATCATGTATCGTTGAATCACGATGGTTTTTTTTTTCTATAAAAAAGCTATAGAGAAATATATTATTCGGTGTCATTATTTTTGTCTAATAGTTTCTCTAGTCCTCTGAAGTAGACAGATTCACTAAACAAAAGATTTTCGAATAATACTCGAATCTCGACCTTCGCAAATAAAATAATCTGAGAAGAGAACCAATCAATTTAAAAAAATCCTGTTTATTCGTTACTTCCAAAATTGGTTAATTATATTTCTAATGTTATAAAATTTTTTCATGATATTAACTTTCTTACTGATTACAAATTTGTTATTTTTGGCTTTAAATGTTTAATTTTAATGTATTTACATCTGTATATTATTTATTTAACTTTTTATGTTAAAAAAGTATTTACAATATAATGGTTTCGTTACTTAGCGTTATAGTTAAAGGAACCGTAAAAATCGTTATTATAAAATAAACGAATAATTTTATAATAACGATTTCTTTAGGCACACCGTGATACTTGATGGTCAGCATGTAAAGCCCTTCAGTAAGAATTTGAGAATTTCTAAGTGTTAAGCAAAAATAAATCACAATAACGAGTCCACAAAGAGCAATGGCAGAAAAATAGTTGACAAAAATTATAGCGTCTAGAAATAAGTTATATATAAAATGAGTTTTATTATTTTTCTATGATTTTTCAAATAAAAATGTATTTTAATTAAAGCCACAGAAAAAAAATACATTTTTGGGAATATCAAATGACTTAAATCATTTTACTCTACTCAAATGTTGCCATTTAGTATATTTATACTATTTTCGTATACACTTTGTAAGACTACCAACACAACACACAAAATATTTTTATATTAACTTGTTATTAGTAATAACTGTACTATCAGTAATAATAAAAATAAAAGTGATATGGCTGAGAATAAGTCTCTTACAAAGAATTTCCTACAATAATACATTATCTAAATCATAGTACTATGTAACAATTCCATTTAATGTTATGCCAACACTAGCTAAAATAAAATGTCACTGTTTTTTTTTACTGGCTTTACGGCTCTGGGTTCTAGCCCTTCTGAGAATATCACTATGATACAAAAGACCTGGAGCCATGCCAGAAATATACATTTATAGTATGCAAATATATAATAGAGATACAATAATCTAAAAACTTTCAATTATGTATTATGTATTAAGCTAACATGAAACAACTACAGGAAGCATGACTTTTTCCAAGTGACATAGGACATAACCTAAAAAGTTCAAATGGAAATATCTTATTTTTGACGCCTCCTCAGTACAAAATTCTTTGACAGAGTTATTAAGGGACTGAGGCTCAACATTTTAAGATATTTTTGGTATATAGACGCTACCATTTCTTCTCAACTAATTTTATGTATGAAAGTCTGCCATTGTTCTTTGAATTTTCAACGATACTGCTTACTTATGAATACGAGTAATATTAATCGGGACGAATTGCCTCGTTAGCACTAGTTAGCGCATAGTACCTGTATCGCAACGTCCCAAGAACGGAGGCAGTTGTAGACGTAGGTACTAAACGTAATGATTATATAATCTTTGGTAGGCACTTACGTCTAGTTGCCATCAGTGTACGATATAGATAATTAATTTTAAAGAGAGATTTTTCAAGATTATTAATCGTACACTGTGGACTCAATTCATTCGGTCGTGTACTCCTAATGCTTCGAGGTAAAACCGCTTGTAAATTCGGCTCTCGGAGTGCGACACGGTTTAATTTTATTCATAATATTGTTGTCTCAGTGAAATAAAAAAGAGATGAGAGATGAATAGATGCCTAGGTTGAACACGATTGTCCAGCAAAATCATAAATATGAACAAGAAAAAATACTTTAAATAAATCAAAAAAATTGTTAAATGACAATTTGTGCAAGCATTGATTAAAATCAATTGAGCGTTGATCGTTCAAATGGTTCCTTTATTAACAATTATATCAAATTCTCACAAGGTTAGATCTTGTGATATATTTTCTTATCATAATGCCTAAACGTTTCAAATTGGAAAAAGCTATGTACTATGTTAAAGATTCTTTGTTACCAGTCATTTTATAACGATTTACTAAGAGTATTTAATCCATAATGATAGACATGTGAAATAAAAAAGCCATAATTTCAGGATAAATTATCGTGAATAAAATATCATATATAATGAGTTTAAGAATATATATTTAGTACGGATCAAAAACATTACGTAGCGATACGCAGCTGTACAAACCCTGCCGTCCTTAAATTGGTTTTTATTGTTTTTTTTTATGAATTACCATTAAATAGGTTTAAAAATATTTTATAATTTCACAGTATACATTTTTTAAAAGAAAATGCTTATAATTTAAAATTATTTTGTAATATTAAAAAGATAAAAAAAGTAAAGGAAAAAAACATGCCATAAAGATAATTTACAGTGAAATAAAATTAACTTTCTTAGTAGTTAATAGGATATTAATACAGCATTATTTCACTTCACGTTACTCACACATCTAAGTATCTAATACGAGAACTTACACAACAAGCGCATCCTATAAAACGGTTTTGCAAACAGTTTTGTTAACAGTTTTTTTTTTAATGTCAACCCATTTTTCCGCGGGTACACTTCGGTTATTTATTATATTGGTTACACTTTAGTTTCATAACAGTTTTGGGTGCCGGCATCAACTATATAAGAGTTTCTTTCCCTCCGAACTTGAATAGGTCCTCGTGAGGACACTGACTTGGTGGGGGGCGATCTCTCCTCGGCTTTGGCTCTGCATACTAGTTTTTCGACGTCAATATTGTCACAAATTCTGAAACAAAATTTTGAATATTTTACATCCTTGTTTTACTTCAGCATTCCAAATAAGATCTATTTACCAAAAATATAACAAATTTCATATAAATATGGATATTTTTTGTAAGTATATACAGGGTTATTTTGTAATAACTGGCCAAATTTCCAGAGAAGGTTCAGAATAAGTAAATGGTCAAAAAAATATGAAAAAATCTCAAACATTGTGCCCTTTTTATCTTTTAAATTCAAAACGCGTGGTAATGCATTATTATAACCAAAGACATTTAAGTAGTTACCTATATATTTAAATCTCTTTGATTATAACCGATTTTATTGCGCACGCCCACATTTTGTAACGGTCGATCGGTAGGCAAAAACCTTGCTGCCCATAAAACGCATTCAATATGGGATAATTTAAAATAGAAATAGAAGCCTTATTTACTCGTATTTTCAAAAACTGCATTAACGTTATATCATTATTTTCATAAGTATTTATATATTGACCTTAGTTTAAAATTTGGCTACTCTTTGAAAAATAACCCTGTCTATTACAAGTATAACAAATAAAAATATTTGAAATAATTTGTTATATTACATTTTATACGACACGTTTTCAATTCTAATAATTAAAATATTTAAATCTTCTAATATGCATATACGAACGTATATGTATAGGTATTATATGGTAAGGATATCAATATAAAAGTTTTTCAACACACAAAGGTTTATTTCTCACACATAAAACTATTATTAATACAATTTTAAAACATAAAACATAAAAATTCCAAAACCGCAAGAACTTAGAACTTTTTTTTGAGTTATTTATTTGGTCATTTCTTAAAAAAATGCACTAGATACTCAAAATAAGCAACTCGAATAGAAAACAACAAAAGAACACAACAAAAACAACAAAAGAAACAACTCGGTAAACGAACATTAGGTATAGCCTAATACCAAAGGATGGGATCATACATCTGTTAGATTATAGGATATGGCGACGATATAATTAGAATAACTCGAAGTAAATACCGTGATTAATAATAATATTAATATATTTTTATTCAGACTTAGTCCATAGAGAGTCCATGTTAGAATAGATTAAAACTGTTATTAAACATTATCCTATATGTGATGTATGATATAATTTTTCCCCTTTTATTTTTATTTTTATTTTTTATTTTATTTTATAGGATAGGCGACAAACGTGCACACAGTCCACCTGATGGTAAGTGGTTGCTGCGACACATAGACATCTACATCTATCCTCAATAAAGCATCAAATTGCGGATGCGTTGTCACCCACGGGTGACAACGCATTCCATCTTAGTCTTCACAAGGACTAAGATGGAATGCCTCGTTTTCAGTAAAAAGGGTCTTCGATTCTATACACTCACCATACGAAATACAGCAGCGTTAAGCTGCTATTTTGCGCTGGTATTCTGTAAGAGCGTGGTCCTTCCCCGGTCGACCCATTCGTGTTACTACTATACTACTAATATAGCTGCAGCATGGCTCTACCACGTAAAAAGTTTTCTAGTTCTTATCCAGCCTTTCGTTTGCAAATTCTTTGTTACAGTCTATTACTGAGGCCGGGTGAGTTTGCAGTCTATTATACCCTTTCGGAAAGTCGTCGCCTTTAGTCGCCGTTCCCGTGTAGTGGCGGTGTAAGAATATTCACTATCCCATATCCTCCCTTGGGTGTCGTAAGAGGCGATATAGGGAAACTAAAACGGGAGATGGGCATTAGCATCATTCTTATAAGAACTGAAATAATAAAAAAATATGGTTGAAAATCCGACTGCCAAATATGGCAACTATGGCAAAATTCTTCCTATGAGGCAATCTATGGATGAGGCCTATGTCCAGCAGTGGACATAGGCTGTAATGAAATGAAATCGTAAGCTGGGTAGACAGATTTATTTTATAGGATAAGGGTGACAAACGAGCACACAGTCCATCTGATGGTAAGTGGTTGCTGTGACCCATAGACATCTACATCTATCCTCGATTACTGAGAACTAAGATGGAATGCCTCCTTTCCAGTAAAAAGGGTCTCCGGTTCACTACACTCACCACACGAAACACAGCAGCGTTAAGCTGCTATTTTACGCTGGTATTCTGTGAGAGCGTGGTCCTTTCCCGATCGAGCCGACCCATTCGCGCTACAACTATACTACTAATATAGCTGCAGCATGGCTCTACCACGTATGGACAGATGAAATTCCAGCAAAAATTCTTACCATCGTAGTTGACCATGCCGTCTCCGTCCAAATCGGCTTCGCGGATCATGTCATCGACCTCCTCCTCACTGAGCCGCTCGCCTAGGTTTGTCATCACATGGCGCAGTTCCACTGACGAGATCAAACCGTCGTTGTTCTTATCAAATACCCTGAAATTGTAACGTAACGTTTATTAATATATGGTTTTAAATAACTATTAAAGTATTTGTAATTTTTGTTTTAATGTTGCAATTTACTTCTATATCATAATCAACACAAAATACTTTGAAATACATTTTTAACGATACCTTGTCCTCTTTAAAAAACAGTACTACAGAATTTAAGAGTTCGATAGTATAAATTTCTTTTTTTGTTGTTTAATTTAATTGGTTATTGTCATTTTGTCCTGTCTTATTTTTAGTAGTTCTTAGTTTTTAATTTATTTTTAGGTTATGTTTGTAATTTACGCGACAATCGCGGGCGTACGCACACTCTCCGCGTATCTAACAGTATTTAATCTTTACCATAGCACCGCTACTCTGCCTCTGCGCGCCTTTACCCCGTAAACGATTGTTGAGGACAATACGACAGTATACTATGCCTGCTTTTATTACATACGGTTGTATACGCGAACAAAGTCTTTGGTTTTTAAAGATATTTAATTTTTTATTAAAAGGGTAGATAGAACACAAATATTTAATTTCAAATCACTTAAAACATAAAAATCGCCAAATTGTGGGTTACCATAGTATACGTAGGAGCCATCGATAGTTTGTAATTTGTGTTATAAAATGTTACTCTTCTTGTGAAGAATATTGTGGCTGTCACAAATAGGTTTTACATTTAAAAATTAAGTACATATATACATTATTTTTGTGAACGTATATTTTTGTAATAACCTCTGGCTGTCCTTAAAGAAATATATAAATAACCAATAAAGAAAGGTATGTCGCTATTTTTATAGAATTTCCGCATAGTTATCCTTCGAACCAGTCACACAATAAGTCATTCTTAAGTCGAGTAGCTCTTAAAATATTTTTGTTTGTTTGATATTGGTTTTGGTGGAATTCAAGCCTAAAATTCGCAATTCCGATGTTAGTATTTAGTGTTTATTCAAAAAAAAAAAACATGTTTCAAAATTGTACTACGCTTGGTTTTCTTTTCACGTTGTCTAAATCCACTGCTGAATAGCCAGTTGGCGTGCAATCTTGTTATATTTGCCTATTGTCATAGTTATTGGGACTCACCACGCTATGGGCTGTTGAGCGCAGAATTAACACATTCACTGCCACCTCACTACAGCTTTGCTTGCTTCTCCTTAGTCTAAGTTTCACCATTACCTGAATGCTTCCCTAAGCTCGTCTTCCCCATCCGACCCGCGCATTTTCTTCGACATCATCTGAAGGAACTCGTTGAATTCTATAGTGCCGTTTCCATCCTGATCCACTTCTTTCACCATGTCTCGAAGCTCTGTTTCTGAAATGTGAAACACATAATTTAAAATTTTGAACAGCCGACTTCAATATGAGTTATTACGAATAACTCAAAAACTATTAGTCTGACTATGATCAAATTTATATGGGACCACACGAAAAGTACCAGCTTTCAAATAAAAGAATCATCCAAATCGGTTCACCCAGTAAAAAGTTATGAGGTAACACACATAAAAAAACATACAGTCGAATTGAGTACCGTCTCCTTTTTGGATGTCGACAGAAAATAGTTTTAACTCATAACAGTTCTATCAGATTCACTTTCTAATTAATTTTGTCTAAGAACTATAATATTTACTAGTGATTTCGAATTTCGGTCACGATAGTGGATTTCAAAGGGCTAGCCATCTGCAAAAGACACTCTATTCACTATCTCCTCACTCTCATAGTGCGATAAGATGGTAACCTGACACAACCGAAGAGAGATCAGGCGCAAGACCAACGGCTTTAGGTGCTCGAGGCACGAAGGTCTGGCACTGTCAACATCCTGACTCCGAAATGTTATTAAGAATTTTTTGACAGAAAAAATTCAATAAATGATTTTTTTGACATGACCCGGGATTTAAACCCGGGGCCTCGTGATCAGTAGTCGCTTTTACGAACACTAGGGTAACGAGACAGATTTAAGGAATTTATCATGCAATATATAGTGCTCGCATTAAATTATTGTACTCAGGTACTGAGTTTAGATCTGTGCCATAATCAATATTTATACGTTTACATAGCATCTGAGTGTTGGATTCGTATATAATTTAAGGGATATTTGTCCTTTTGTTTGTAAAAATGCAGAAACATCTTATCTAACTCTACAAAACGTAAAAATTAATAAATAAAATTATATATGGAAAACTTTGATAAACTATATGGAAACGAATTGATAACATAGCAGTTATTAATTCCTTTACACATGAAAAGTCATCCCATAGATGTTTATACAACATTGAAGGAGGCTGCGGTTTGCAAAACACCAACAATGACAATGGAAACCTGCAAAAATAAAAACGGGCACAATAAACAAAAGAGGGATAAGGTAATAAATCCGTCGGTTTGTCGCAAACGCGACCATTTAACTCTAGGGTCTTTCATTTATAAAAAGAGAATAGCGCAGTGCAATTTCGTACTGTTTTAATTGCCATCCAGTGAACGAAACTCGAAATGTACGCGAAATTTGATGATTTATATCCTAGGGCAACCATTGTTGTGGATAACTCCTATTTTAAAACACTGTCTCCCGGTTTTGGATTAACTATTGTTTAAAATTTCATAAATATTTCACTGTATTCAAATTTAAATAATCCAATAAATCAAGTATTCTTATTCATTCATTATGACGGCTCCGTGGCGCAGTGGCATAGCGATGAGTTGCTGCGCTGGGGGCCGCGGGTTCGAATCCCGCACGGTACAAGTATTTGTATGGCCTACAAATAATTGTTCCGGATCTGGATGTTTGTCCTTGTGCAATTTATGTTTGTAAACTGCCTCAACGATACAGGAGAAAATCCTAGTGTGGGGGTAACGTTTTAAAAAAAATAATAATAACAATAATTCATGTTTGATTATCTTCTAATATATAAAATTAATATTCATCAGATTGCACTAAAAATTATTGTTTGCACTAGCGCGAAGGTTATAGGCATAATACAATTAACCTACAATAGGTGGCGCGCGTATCGTAGCTACAAATTTATCATTCCTAATAAACAATATAATTCTTCAAAATTTAAAACCATATTTCCACAATTATTTCTTCTATGCCGGCTACGCGTCAGATACCAGCTAGTATTCTTATAAAAACGAAATACTGATGGAGCTGTAAGCTTGAATGAATTTAGTGCTATCTAGTTTTCAAAAGAATCGAAAATATCTACGTAAAGTAAAGAAATAAAAAGGATAATCTCAAGGGACTTTACTTCCATAGAGTGACACCAATTCCAGAAAAAGTCTCAGTCAATACAAGTAATCGGTCCATCTCACGTAAGTGGATGCTCTGTCCCGTAAACACCTATATTTATATCAATTCATTCAAACAAATGTAAAAAGAAAAATTTTGTACAACCGACTTCAATATAAATAAAATGATAACATCATGAATGTAGTTGACGTCAATTAAACACGAGAGATCTGGTTAGTTCTTGAGCAACACGATCATGTTGATCAAAATCTAACCAGATCTCTTGGACCACATAAGAAGTACCAGCATTCATATAAAAAATAATCACCAAAATCGGTTCGCCTAGAAAAAAGTTCTGAGGTAACACACATCGACAAAATTACAGTCGTATTGAGAACCTCCCCCTTTTTTGTTGGTTGAAAAAGCAAATTTACCAACAATCGAAGCTATTTTATCACTTTCCACCACCCAAGCAATTAATTATACGTTCGAAGTTAAAATTAAAAATATTTTTAACACTTTTTAGCCAACGATGTTGAAATGACGCTAAGGAATGAGAAAAAAAAAACAAAAGTAAACACACAACATTCCGTTTATATTTGAAATTATAATTTTTTTTATTTTATTTACGTTATTATGGGGCACGTCTAACGTACGTACAGTCAAAATTAAAAAAATGGACTAGGTAAGCTATGCTGCAGCTAGATGGTTGTACAGTTGGTCGGCTCGATCGGGGAAGGACCACCATCTCACAGAATACCAACGTAAACCGCTTAATGCTGCTGTGTTTCGTACGGTGAGTGTGGAAAACCTGAGAAGGGTCTACCCTTATTACTGGAAACGAGCCATTCCATGTTAGTCCTCAGTGGTGGCAAAGCATTAATCGAGAATAGATGCAGATGTCTATGGGCCACAGCATCATGTGCTTTAAAAAAGTCTTATTAATAATTATGACTTAATAATTAATAATTATAATTATATAAATAAATAAGCTATGATCAATTATTATTAATAATTATTGATTATAGCTGTCTCTTTCTTTTGTCATTAAGTCAAAAGAGAGTGTAACTTTAAGCGTAATTATTGACATAATTATGTACATCAAGCCTACTTATTGTCGTTTTACGTCGTGCGTCGTGTCGTGCATAGTCTTGGCGAGACGTACAGCAAGATGGACCGTGAATAAGGCGCTTTATATTTACATTGATTTTTTGGGTAAGGCCGATAATATCGCCGTGTAGCGTCGGCGTAAGACAATCCACTATCCCATGTGACAGTACAAAGCGTTTTTCACTGTATCCATATCATCCCTTGGGTGCCGTAAAAGCGAAAGAGGAAAAAGGAAAAGAAGATTGGCAGCAATATTGTCTTGAAAACAACTCAAAATAATAAAAAAACTGCGGTTGTCAACACGTCTACACTTCGTGGCAACTATGGCAAATATGACAAAGTATATCAATCTATAGGGTAGGCCTATGTTCAGCAGTGGACTTCTGGTGGGCTGCTATGTTGGTAATGATGCATAATCGTGATAAGTAATGTATGAAACTAAGAATATATGTATGATGTTTAACATCGCAAGTGGTACCACCACCATATTAGCTTAACGCTTCAAATTAGAATTACAACAAAAAGAGACGACTATGAAATAATAAACTCTGCGAGTAAAACTACATCTATTTTTTAAAATATCGAAGAAATAAATATTAAAACCCTATCAAAATATGACGGTCTACGAATACCACTAGAAATTCATGAAACGGGATTTATCACTGTTGGTAAATTGAAACGTCTACCCTTTCCTGCGTTTGTAGGAAAATAAATTCTACAACGTTTCGATTACGTTCGGAGTTACGATTCTACGTATTACGAATGCTTTTTGCGTGTTTACTGTGCATAATCAAATAAAGAGTAAAGGTGAAGTATCTATCACTAACACCACTACAACTACTAACACAACATCCACGACCATGTTATTCCGATCCTGAGCGTGGGTGCTCAGGCTGCCCCGCGTATTCTGGGGGGGGGGGGGGGGGGCAAAATTCCGCTCAAAAGCATTACTGCTAGGGGCAAACTGAGCAAGAACACCAAGGCGACCCCTGCCACGCTATCCGTGAATTTCTGCAACATCAGGGGACTTCACTCTAACCTAAACGCCGTCCACTACCATCTCGAGACGGCGAAGCCGGCCTTGCTCTTTCTGACCGAGACGCAGGTTTCCTCTCCGGCTGATATTTCGTATCTCTCCTACCCGGGGTACAAATTGGAGCATTCCTTTGTGCCTCGGGCTGGAGTTTGCGTGTATGTCAGAGAGGACATCTGTTCTCGACGCCTCGGCAGTCTTGAAGGTTCGGACCTGTCCATCCTTTGGCTACGCGTAGACAGCGACGACCATCCGCGCGTCTACGGGTGCCTCTATAGGTCCCATAGCGGTAATGCCGTAACAGACCGACTCATCGACCACGTCCAAATGGCTACAGATTTCTTGCTACAACAGGTCCCATCCGCAGAGATCGTGATCCTTGGCGATTTTAACGCCCACCATGCCGAATGGCTCGGTTCACGTCTAACCGATCATGCGGGGAGATCTGTTTATGACTTTGCCTTGGCATATGGTCTGACACAACTGGTTACTTCGCCTACGCGGATTCCAGATGTGGAGGATCATACACCTTCCCTGTTGGACCTTCTGCTGACCTCTCATCCGGACGGATATCAGGTTTCCGTCGATGCCCCTCTCGGCTTTTCGGACCATTGTCTGATCCGGAGTGTGGTGCCACTCACGCTCCCTTCGCGGTTGCGTTCTGCAGGTTGCCGCCGTGTTTGGCATTACAGGTCGGCGGATTGGGACGGAATGCGGTCCTTCTTTGCATCCTACCCATGGGGGCGGATTTGCTTCTCGCCGGATGATGCCAGCGCTGTTGCTGACTCTGTCACTGATGTGGTGCTACAGGGAATGGAACTATTTATTCCATCATCTGTGGTACCCATCGGAGGCAGATCTCAGCCTTGGTTTGGTCGCTCCTGTAAGACTGCATTACGCAGTAAGCAGGAGTGTTATCAAGCCTGGGCTGCAGCTTCGGCGACTCGAGATGTAAATACCAGCACACTTAAAAAGAAGTATAACTTCGCCTCCAGGTCCTTCAAAAGAGTTATTGCCAAGGCAAAGTCAGAGCACATAGGCAGAATTGGCGAGAAACTAGTTCGCCTTCCTTCGGGAACCCGTGCATTCTGGTCTCTCGCCAAGGCTGTCCAAGGGAATTTCTGTAAGCCATCACTACCATCTCTGCACAGGGAGGATGACTCACTGGCCCATGACGCAAAAGACAAAGCCGACCTTTTAGGCTCCCTTTTTGCGTCCAACTCGACTCTTGATGACGGGGGGAAAACACCGCCGACCATCCCGCGGTGTGAGTGCTCCATGCCGGATGTGCTGTTCTCACAGCGCTCGGTTCGCAAAGCACTGCTCTCCCTGGACATCCAGAAGTCGAGTGGGCCTGACGGAATCCCCCCAATTGTGCTGAGGACTTGTGCTCCGGAGTTGGCACCGGTGCTAACGCGTCTTTTCCGGTACTCCTACTCCCAAGGCGTAATCCCGAATTCATGGAAGACAGCTTTTGTCCACCCGATCCCTAAAAAAGGCGACCGCTCAGACCCATCCAACTATAGGCCTATCGCGTTCACCTTTTGTTCTCCAAAATAATGGAATCCATTATTAACTGCCAGCTCATCCGGTACCTTGAGGATCACCAGCTGATTAGTGACCGCCAATACGGTTTTCGTCGGGGTCGATCAGCTGGTGATCTTCTGGTCTACCTGACCCATAGATGGGCGGAGGTAGTAGAGTCCAAGGGGGAGGCGTTGGCCGTTAGTCTGGACATTGCGAAGGCCTTCGATCGGGTTTGGCACAAAGCGCTTCTTTCGAAGCTCCCTTCCTATGGGCTTCCCGAGAAATTGTGCAATTGGATCACCAGCTTCCTTGCAGATCGGAGCATCAAGGTCGTTGTAGACGGTGCATGCTCTGACTACAAGCCTATTAACGCTGGTGTTCCACAAGGCTGTGTGCTATCACCAACGCTGTTTCTTCTGCATATCAATGATATGTTGCTAACTGGTAACATTCATTGCTATGCGGATGACAGCACTGGTGATGCTCTATACACCGGCCGTGCCAATATTTCTCGGGAAAACGTCGCTGAGTACCGGAACAAACTTGTGTCTGAAGTCGAGTCTTTGCTGAACAAAGTCTCGGATTGGGGGCGACTAAATCTAGTCCAATTTAATCCTCAGAAGACACAAGTTTGCGCGTTTACCGCTAAAAAGAACCCCTTTGTCGTATCTCCTCAGTTTCAAGGCACTCCCCTTGTTGCCTCAGCCAGTATCGGTATCCTCGGAGTCGACATATCGAGTGACGTGCAGTTTCGTGGTCACTTGGAAGGGAAGGCCAAATTGGCCTCTAAAAAGCTTGGCGTGCTCAGCAGAGCGGGACAGTATTTCATGCCGGCACACCGCCTGCTACTTTACAAGGCGCAAGTTCGGCCTCACATGGAATACTGTTCCCATCTCTGGGCAGGGGCTCCCCAGTGCCAGCTCCTTCCACTTGACCGCATTCAACGCAGAGCGGCTCGAATTGTCGACGACCGAGCCCTTTCCGATCGGCTCGATTCATTGGCACTGCGAAGAGATGTTGCATCCCTTTGCATTTTCTTTCGCATCTACCGTGGGGAGTGCTCTGAGGAATTGTTCGGATTAATCTCAGCCGCCAAATTTCACGAACGCACATCGCAGCAGAACTCCCGATACCATCCACACCATCTGGATGATTGGCGGTCCACCACTGTGCGATTTAGAAGATGTTTTCTTCCTCGCACGACCTCCTTGTGGAATCGATTACCATCAGCGATTTTTCCGGACCGATACGACTTAGGGACCTTCAAGAAAAGAGCGTACTCCTTTTTAAAAGGCCGGCAACGCATCTGCGATTCCCCTGGTGTTGCAGTTGTTCATGGGCGGCGGTAGTCACTTACCATCAGGTGAGCCGCATGCTCGTTTGCCCCCTCTCCTAAAAAAAAAAAACCCATTGCATGTTCACTGCTAAATATAAAGTAGCCCAGTCAATCGTTCGTTGGATTCTTCGATTTCTACTACACGATTTGTACTTTCTACTACAGTAACGAACATACAAACATACACTAGAATTGAGATCCTCCAACTTTTCTTGAAGTCGGCTAATATGCTAGATGCATTCAACAAGTTCAATTTTCAAAGCTTTATTTAAATATAGAGACCCCGCTTTAGGCTGATATATTTAAATTTAAAATTAGGAGCTAAATGTTTTCCAGGATCACTTTAGCATCGAGAACGGTACTTGAAATATGAGCAGTCAATATAAGTACAAATAGCATAACTAAAAGTTTTGTACAACTGACGTCATTATAAATTATAAAGGATATTTTTTACGTGGTAGAGCCATGCTGCAGCTATATTTTGGGTACAATTGTAGCACGAATGGGTCGGCTCGACCGGGGAAGGACCACGCTCTCACAGAATACCAGTGTTTCGTATGGTGAGTGTAGAGAACTGGAGACCCTATTTACTGGAAAAGAGGCATTCCATCTTAGTCCTCACGGGTGACAACGCATCTCCATTTTGATTCGCAAACGAGGATAGATGTAGATGTCTATGGGTCACAGCAACCACTTACCATCAGGTGGACTGTGTGCCCGTTTGTCATCCTATCCTATAAAAAAACTCAAAAACCACTGGTCAAACCTTGATCAAATTTATATGGGACCACATGAGAATTACCAGATTTCAAATAAAAAAGAATCATTGAAATCGGTTCACGCAAAAAAAAAGTTATGAGGTAACACACATAAAAGAACATAGTCTTTTTGATGTCGGTAGAAAATAAAACCCGATGAAATGCGTATCATTTAGTTTTATCTGTGGTTCTGTTAGTGTATTAGCAGGATTTTTGACCCATCGATAAAGTGCACGGGTTCGGTCCAGCATTTGGTGTAAATCTCTAGTATACCAGGCTACACCTTTTACAAACTGGTACGACAAGCGTAATTGACAACGACAATGAACTTAGAATCCACTCGATAGTGAGTAGCGCCTGTTGACAGTTGCAATCAACTACGAACAATAAAGACTACAGATGTGTTGTTACCTCTGAGGACTAAAATGGAATGTCTCACAGTTAACGCAATTCTACAAAACTCCGAACCCGAGGAAATATATTTGTCGCTTGTACACTTGATATTTGAATATTTTTGCTATTATGGTCCTGTTTCGTACACGCTTTCATCTTTCTTTGTTTTTTTTTTTAATAAAATAAGAGTGACAAACGAGCACACAGTCTATGTCAAGACAGTTCTGTGAGAGCGTAGTTATTCCCCGGTCGAACCGATCCATTATCTACATTATCTACATTCATAATATAGATTTTTATATATAGAGTAAGGGTGACAAACGAGCACACAGTCCACCTGATGGTAAGTGGATGCTGTGGCAGATAGATATCCTCGATTAAGAAACAAAATGCAGATGCGTTGTCACCGCTGAGGACTAAGGTGGAATGCCTTGCTTCCAGTAAAAAGGATCTCCGGTCCTCTATACGCCATAAGAATCACAGCCGCATGAAGCTGCTATTTTACGCTGGTATTCTGTCATTCCCCGGTTGAGGCGATCCATTCGAGTTAGAACCATAATGTAGCTGCAGCGTGGCTCTACTGTTGATATTCATACCTGAATGTGTGCCATCTCTATTGCCGTCAACTTAGGACACTGTTATTATAAGAACAAAAATGCAGGAGAAATAAATAGTTCTGGATACTTATCACCACCACTACCATCCACACGGTAGCCCAAATTCGATTTGAAAGAAGTACTCAAGTGTTAATACAAATAACACTGAGGTTATGTCGGTCCACGAATATTATGATCCGAACTAGAACAGATAATATTCTCGTCTTCCTAAAACGGACTTCAGATGTAGTACGCAATCCCTCATACAAAAGTACCACGGCTACTTCGGATTAACATGTCTCGGGTTCGGATCGGATTTAAGTCGGATGCAGGGAGTGAACGCCGTAATAATGGATTTACGCTTCTTGATTACTTGAATCAGTCATTAAACAAAGGGTTCGTTACAAGTAATAAAACATTATAAGTTGTACTTATACATTAAATAAAGGATTTATGTCAATTGCAGTAACCTTTTACTAAAATTAGTTTTTCGATGAAAATTTCTATAGTGTTCTTTATTTTTCCCGACTCCTACCCGGGAGGCGCCAGTCCGCAACGTTTATGCGCCCTAACTCAAGAGATTTTTATTTATTCACGCGTACTCCACTAAATATTTCCCTTCCATATGCCAATATATAATCTAAAGAGCTTCTATCGAATAAATACTTTAGTACAATGATATATCTTTTAATAAATCTGTGCGATGGCAATGGCGACTCTTAATTTATCACTATCAGGGTTTTAATACCATTATCTTGACAGTTATGTAATAGGGTCGATAGCAATAGAGAATAACTGTGAATTACGTGTCGTAATTTTTATTTTTTATTTAAATTATCAGTAGTATATCAACTAGATCATGTTTATAATTTATTGACGTTTTACACATTTAAAAATTAAAGTATAATATTTAACATAAGTATTGGAGCAAACATTTTTATAATGTTTATTGAAATGGAATTTGTATTATTATTGAATCGAACTTGATTCTTAGAATAGATGGGAAGGTGGTTGAGCTGTGGGAAGTCAGAAAAGAAATCAAAAAAGGCAAGTATGGCACTTCAAAATGCTGTGTTAGTCCTTACCTTGATGTATGGTAGTGAAAGTTGGGTGTGCCAGAAGAAGCGCGAGAGTAGAATAAATTCTGTAGAAATGCAGTCATTAAGGAGTATGTCAGAGCTGAATCTGAATTACAGGGTGAGAAATTGTGTGATAAGAGAAAAGTGTAGTTTGCAAGATGATGTTGTGACCGGGACTAAGAAAGGAATGCTTCGGTGGTTTGTTCATATAAAAATAATGGACGAGGAAAGAGTGAAAAAGAAAATCTATGTTGCGTATGTAGAAGTGAACGGTTGAGTCAGGAAGGAACGCGCCAAACGAAAGTCTATCGACCAAATTGGCGATATATTGAAGATGGGCTAGATAAAGAGTGCATTTAACCGACGAGCATATATGCTTAGGCATATGGATGTAAAGGAGGCGAGAGCGGTGTGTCAAGATCGTGCTAAATGGAAGTCCATAGTCTAGCCCTCTGGGTGACAGGCGTGATTGTTTTTTTTTAATTATTATAAGCCAGTGCTTGACCACAATCCCACCTGGTGGTAAGTGGTGATGCAGCCTTAGATGGTAAATCGCACTGTCTTATCGAAACAAAAGCCTATTCACTCTTGCCTTAAAGACGCCCAGATTGTATTCGGACGGAAAGACAGACGCCGGCAAATTATTCCACTCCTTTGCTGTACGCATTACAAAAGACGAAGCAAACCGTTTGGTTCTAGTGCGTGGAATATCGACAGCAAAGGGATGAAGACCCGCCGACCGTCTGGTTGTCCGATGGTTGAAAAGGAGAGGGAGGAATTAAGGCGTGTAATTCCTGCGCACACTCACTGAAATGCATCGTATAGAATACCGAGAGATATGTCACCCGTGAGGACTAAGATGGAATGCCTCGTTTCCAGTAATAAGGGTGTCTGGTTCTCTACACTCGCCATATGATATGATTACGATATGAACTTAATTCTATATAATGGGTATAGAAAGGAGGTTATTATTAATTTTAATTATAATTATAAAATAGCCAAAAAAACAGAATAGCATTTTTTAAAGACTACATTTTCTAAAATAAAATATTGTCTTTGCAATAATTAAGTTAAAACTAGTACTTATTCGATGATATCACATTTTACGTTGTAACCAACATTTAAAATTGATAACCTTGACATAATCTTTAAATTATTTCTGCGGAAAAAATATAACAGATATGTAAATAGAATTATAATATTGAACGTTAATGGATATTATCGAATAATTTGGCAACGGCATTCGGCGGCGCCGTGGCTTAGTTGGTTAAAGCGCCTGTCTAGTAAACAGGAGATCGTGAGTTCGAATCTCGCCGGTGCCTGATGTTTTTGTTTCTCATATAATATTTTTAATTTTTCTACATTTTAATTGGGCTAAAAGGTTAAACAAGACGACATTTGGCAAGATTTTAACGCGTAATGTTCTTGGTGATCGCTTTCTTAATATCCCTTACAATTTCGTTTCTTTTGTTTAATATAATAACATACATTCATTTCTAATTGTAGGAATGAGTTACGTTTACGTTATTTATTTAGTCGTTGGTTGGGCATTTCACATCTAGCATTTACGAGATTGTGCACCGCCATCTATCGGAGGCATTGTATTTCTAGATTTTACAGCAAACGCTGCATAACATGACAACGATATTCCAGATTTTCTTAATTTGCGGCTACAATTACATCATAATGAATCAAATTAATCTTTACATATTTTAATCGACACCACTACCACGGCTCACAGATTAATTTGATCGACATCAACGCATACGATAGGGTAATACCCTCTCATAAAGAATTTCCTATAATTACGTGGTAGAGCCATGCTTCAGCTATATTACTGGTATAGTTATAGCACGAATTGGTCGGCTCGACCGAGGAAGGACCACGCTCTCACAGAATACCAGCGTAAAATAGCAGCTTAACGCTGCTGTGTTTCGTATGGTGAGTGTAGAGAACCGGACACTCTTATTACTGGAAACGAGGCATTCTATCTTAGTCCTCACGGGTGACAACGCATCTGCATTTTAATTCGTAATCAAGGATAGATCTAGATGTCTATGGGTCACAGCAACCACTTACCATCAGGTGGACTGTGTGCTCGTTTTTCACCCTTATCCTATAAAAAAAGGAGGATAAATATACTTGTTTATACTTTATTGATCATATAAACAGGTAGGTAAACTTAATGCTTTAAGCATTCTATACCAGTCATCGTTCAAAAAATCTTTAAGGCCTTAAAGTAATCACATGAGTCACTAAACGACACGACGAACATGGGGATGGCGCCGTTTTATTTATTTATATTGATGTTTATCCTCTATCTTACAATTTTATCATGACAATATTTAACAGGCTTTAAAGTTCTTTCATATGAATATATGAAACATATTTAACAAGCTTATATGTCACTTCATCTGTTACTATGTGAGTTACATATAATGCCAATGAGGGACATAATATACTCATGCAACTAAATTTTAGGCTGTAACTGAACAATTTTTTTTAGTAGTGATAGTAAAGTCTACATTATACTTTAATTAAAACTATAATTTAAAGCAACTAATTGCATTTAATTATTACGAACCTTCTCAGAAATGTGAGGAGGCCTGTGCCCAGCAGTGGGACGTATATAGGCTGTAACTTTAAATGCACGCAAGAATACCATTAAAGAATTAAAAGTAAGTACTTATCTATTTACATGAGGTGGTTTTCATTATCTTGTATACTAAAATGTATACATGTTTTGCCGATGCAAAACCAATTTGTTTATACCACGAACATTGTTGAACGGAGAGAACTGCCATCAAGTTTTGAACCTTTTAATTGTTTGTACCATCTTTTGATGCTTCAAGTATTGCAAGTATTTGCGGACGCAATTTTTTATAATTAATATTATGTTAATTTAGCTATGTGTTTTTTACACTAGATGGTTTGGAATTCAACTTGCTCCCACAGACCAAGAATTATTACACATTATTAAGACGGTGCATGTTAATTACGGCTCTAACTTTATTGTACCTATGCAACAGGCATGAAACTTGAACGTTGTAAAAGAGCCTCGTAAATCTCATAAAGTGTCCTGCAGATAAATATCTGCGTGGGCATTTAGGCTACGGACAAGGCAACACAAAGCCTGACCTCGACCGAACCTTAAGCAGAATACTAACAAGTTTACATTCGCTCCTTTCTTATTTTATCAGATGTTTCATAAGAATTTCTTTTCATTGTGGACTTTTACGTAGCACTCCAGTGACCGTTTTACGTTTAAAAAGTATGCCAGGATTTTACCTAAGTGTTTTAACAAAAAAGTTAGGTTAGGCTGAATATTAAACAAGACTGGTTGTAAAAATAAAAATCTATTCCATTCATAGAAACATATTATTATCTTTATTGCTTGGACGCTCATTTTTTGAGTAAAAATAAATCTAGTTTATTATTTATCTGTAAATGAAAATATTTAGTAACCCCAGTGTGGCGTTTACAAAAAAATACTTATATATTCTTTTACTATTCATTTTAAACCAACTTCAAAAAAAAGAGGAGGTGCTTAATTCAATGATAACACTTAAAGAAAACTTTGACTTCAGAACTTATAGACTTATGTGGTTATTATCTTATTTCTTTTAGATTTCAGAAGTCATTTTATTCTTTTTATTTTAAAAGTACGAATGTAGCCTTAACGTGTTGTGCAAATGAGATAGTAAATTTAAAAGGAAACAAAGTAGGAAAGGCATGTAGATTACCATAATACAGTTATCGGAACTACATTTACGCGCCAAGTTTCACAGAATCGGTTGAATTGGGAGAAGTGGGTGACAATCAAAAATTACTTAAACGAGAGTCGATAAATCATTAAATTAGTTACTAAAATATCGAGCCTACACACAAAAAAACAGAGGCAAATTAAAAAAAAACATCTCTTTATGAAGCCTCTTAAAAACTGAATAGTATTTTAAAATTATTAAAATTATAAACTCCATTGTCAGCAATTTAAAATGCCACGCAGTGAGCTGCAGGGATGAGCTCTTTCCATAATCCTAAGACGGTTTCGATGTAAGTCTGAAAAAAGAATCCAATACGATGTCTCAATTTTGTTGATGCCCCAAGCGTGTTGACGGATTTCATGTTTTCGTAAAAAAAATACTGATCATGCATGCAGGTTTCCTCGCGATATTTTCTTACATCAGCGAACACTTAAAATTGCAGTTAACCAAATTTTATTGGTACGGGCAGGGATCGAACTCTGTTTGTTTTTGTACGGTAAACGCTTATCACCTTTTTATGAAATAAGGGTGACAAACGAGCACACATTTATTTTTAATTAAGAATCAAAATGCAGATACATTGTCACCCCTGTGGACTAAGATGGAATGCCTCGTTTCCAGTAAAAAGGGTTTCCGGTTCTCTATACTCACCATACGAAACACAGCAGCATTAAGCTGCTATTTTACGTTGGTATTCTGTGAGAGCGTGGTCCTTCCCCGGTTGAGCCGACCCATTCGTGCTGCAACCACAATATAGTTGCAGCATGGCTCTACCACGTAACAAACCTACAGTTTAAACTAGTACTTTTTAATTAAACTTTTCTTACAACAATCACACTCTTTATCGCACACCTACTTACAACAAAAGTGTTTCTAGAAGTTTCTTTTTTATTGGAACGAAGTTCCTTATCGGATGGTACGGGTTTGGCGGATGGGAACTAGGCGACAAAAAGTGTAAAATTTTTTCGTCACTACCCCTTGTGTCATAGTGTATTTTATTTTAAATGACACTTCATTTTAATAGATGCTAGTAATACATTTATTTGCATTTGTTAATCATTAATGTAATACGTTTATCAATAATAAGGAACTTCGTTCCAACCGAGTGTTCCACGACACTCACGCATGTTTTTTCATAATTCCACCATGAATGTTGGTTGTAATAAATCTCTACAATTTTTTTTCGAATTTTTTTCCGTTATTTGTCAAAATCGTGAAAAGAAAACTGAAAATGATAGTTTACAAATAAATGTTTTAATAATTTCCGTTACTAAATCGATATTTCTTATTACAAAATGTTAATAAAAGGTTTTTGGTTTTTTTTTTAATTAATGACAGCCAAAGGGAAATAGGACTTTATCATATTACTCAATTTATAGAAGATTTTAACTTATCCTTTGATATAAGCTACAATGAGATACCTTTTAATATAGAACGAATAATATTTAAAATAAAGCGTTTTATTTGCTCTCCTATAAAATTGTTATTTTCAAGTTACGCTTTTGTTGTATTGGGTTCGCGTTATGTAGTTATACGTATAAACATATACGTATCTATATTATAGGAAACTATATGACGTCTATATGTGATTGTACAAAATTATTGTAAAGTGATACATGTTTAAAAAAACAATTCCGTTGGGTTTCTTGCTGATTATTTCCAGGGCAGAGGTATTTTCCAAACTATCGGTAAATAAAAAAAAAAATTACTTTCAGTAAGTATTATATTATAATCTATATTGAATAAAAATAATTCTATTCTATTTTATTCTATAGGATACGACATTGAAAAGCTTTTAGATGTAACTGAAATAACATCGAATCGTAGTCACACACATACGTATCTTTATATAAGTACGCTTCGTAATATTATAATGTTAACGTCTTAATTATTGCGGAAAATTATGACGTATAAGCACGCTTTGAAGTGTTGGCGTATTACGTATTAATATGATGTGGTTTATAAACAAGTGTAACACGAATCGTCCGTGTTAAAAATATCTTGGAACAAACGCGAATGGACAGACAGTTTATTGTCTCATTTATTTATAGCCATTCTTTGGTAGTTAGAAAGGCATTTGGCAAGGGTTTTGGCACTTAAGTCAAATTATTGTTATTGTTCGGTTTGTGTAGAGTCGTTATTAATCACTTTCTGATACTCGGAAATTTTGATTTTTGCTCAGTTAAGATAAACATGAAATAAAATATGTTGATACAGCTCGTTTTATTACAGCTTGTTTTATTAGAAATACAAAAACCGTATCTATACTTTCACTAGTTGGCAGCTTAAAAAAATTAGGAAAGTCTTTTTTTATAGTGTAAGGGTGACAAACGAGCGCACAGTCCACCTGATGGTAAGTGGTTGCTGCGGCCCATAGACATCTACATACATCTATCCTCGTTTGCGAATCAAAATGCAGATGCGTTGTCACCCGTGAGGACTAAGATGGAATGCCTCATTCCCAGTAAAAAGGGTCTCCGGTTCTCTACACACACTATACGAAATACAGCAGCGTTAAGCTGCTATTTTATGCTGGTATTCTGTGAGAACGTAGTCCTTCCCCGGTCAAACCGACCCATTCGTGCTACAACTATACTACTAATATACCATCCATACCATCTGGATGATTGGCGGTCCACCACTGTGCGATTTAGAGGAAGTTTACTCCCTCGCACAACTTCCTTGTGGAATCGATTACCACCAGCGATTTTTCCGAACCGATACGACTTAGGGACCTTCAAGAAAAGACCCTTTCTAAAAGGCCAGAAACGCATCTGCAATTCCCCTGGTGTTACGGTTGTTCTTGGGCGGCGGTAGTCACTTACCATCAGGTGAGCCGCATGGTTGTTTGCCCCCTCTTTAAAAAAAACTGCAGCCATTAGTGTCTGTAACCATTATTTATTAACCAACTTTTTAAAAGCAAACTTATTGGAAGCTTTTCTGATGTCGTCAGGCAAGGAGTTCCAAAGGCGTGTAGCCTGAACTGTAAAGTTAGAAGAAGAACGTAGAACCCTATCATGAGATGAGGAGAAATAGTGAAATTTACTCTTAAGATAAGAAGGCGAAAATGCGTCATTTAATATGTAAAAAAGAACAAGTAATATTCTGGAAATACGCCTCTGCCGGATTGTAAGCTAATTAAGCTTAGATCTATATTGCGAAATATGGTCATACTTACGAAGCCCGAAAATAAATCTTATACAGTTATTGAGAAGGCGTTCCAGCTTGTTTAAAAGATCCTGGGAAAGATCCGGGTAACACAGATCTGCATAATCTATTATGGGTAATATGAGCGATTGGACAATCATGATCTTAGACTTTGTGGCGAGAAAATGTTTTAAACGATACAGAGAACGTAACGTGGCAGTGACTTTACGTTTGACTTCAGTAACCTGAGTTCTCCAATTCAGCGTGCTGTCAACGTGTAGGCCAAGATTTTTACAGACTTACTTAACGGTATTGTAATCCCATTGTAATAGATAGGGGGTATGTCTGCAAGATTAATCTTGGCTAGCATCCTTGACCTACCCACCAGTATAGCTTGGCATTTCGAAGGATTGACCAACACTCCATAACAAGTAGACCAATCCTTGATAGCTGATAAGTTGTTATTTATTTTTTTAATCCCATTATGGATATCCCCTATTTCAGCTTGCACGTATAGCTGAAGGTCATTGGCACACAGATGGTACGAGCAATCGAAGATGGAGGTAATAAAATTTATAAAAATAGAAAAAAATTATCGGAGAAAGAATACCGCCTTGCGACATACCAGCTTCCACATCAGCCCAAGCTTTTTTTTTATACGATAAGGGTGACAAACGAGCACACAGTCCACCTGATGGTAAGTGGTTGCTGCGGCCCATATACATCTACATCTATCCTCGTTTGCGAATCAAAATGCAGATGCGTTGCCACCCGTGAGGACTAAGATGGAATGCCTCATTTCCAGAACAAAGGGCCTCCGGCCACCTGCACTCACCAAGCGAAACGCAGAGGTAAACCTCTACTTCACGCTGGTATTCTGTGAGGTCGTGGTACCACCCCACAGCAAAAGCTGCCGCGTGGCTCTACCACTGTTAAAGCTGAGGTTATTTGCCCCACACAGACTGACTGCTGTCGACCGCGAAGATAAGATGCAAACCATTCCAATGCTGTAGGGCCAAAATTTAGATGAGACAGTATGGAAACAAGGATTTCATGATCAACTGTGTCGAAAGCATTTGAGAAATCAACTAGTACCAGAAATGTTACTTTTTTCTTTCATACTGTTTCTAATATCGTCTGTGACGTTAATTAAAGCAGTAGTGGTACTATGATCAGGGCGAAACCCAGACTGATATATACTCAGTAGGTTATGTTTCGAAATAAATGTAGAAATTTGCTTGTAAACACAGGATTCCAAAATTTTGGAAAGAAAGGGTAGAATGAAAATGATTGGGAAGAATGGGAGAAGGAACTTCCCCTTCCAAGACTTTACAAAAGACCTTTTCCAAAGATTAGGGTACTGACCTGAATCAAGAGAAAAATTTATAATATGGGAAATTGCCGGAAGAAGGTGCTCTAGTATAAATACTACCATTTGTCTACTAATCTCATCATAACCCATCGCCTTGGACTGAATTGCTAAAATAGAATTTTCGACATCATCCTGAAAAACTAAAGAGAGAGGGAGAGAAATTAAAGGTAGGTATATTAGGAATTTGCACAGTAGCAATGGAAGCCACATTTTGAGAGTGAATTGTAGGGTCCATTGGTGTTCATCATTTCATCATTACAGCCCTTCACAAGTCCACTGCTGAACATAGGCCTCCCCCAAAGAATGCCACAAAACACGGTCCTGAGCCACCTGCATCCATCGACTTCCTGCATGTCTTACCAGGTCGTCACTCCATCTCGTGGGGGGACGCCCTACACTTCGCCTACCGGTACGAGGCTGCCACTCGAGAACCTTTCTTCCCCATCGGTTGTCGGTTCTTCGAGCTATATGGCCGGCCCACTGCCACTTCAGCTTACTAATCCGTTGGGCTATGTCGGTCACTCTGGTTCTACTGCGGATATCCTCATTCCTAAGTTTATCACGCAGAGAAACTCCGAGCATAGCCCTCTCCATAGCTCGCTGAGCGACCTTGAGCTTCCTCATACGGCCAGCAGTGAAGGACCACGTCTCAGTTCCGTAAGTCATCACTGGCAACACGCACTGGTTGTACAATTTCGTTTTAAGGTTTTGAGGTATGTCTGACGAGAAGATGTGTCGTAGCTTCCCGAACGCTGCCCAGCCGAGTTGAATCCGTCGATTGACCTCTCGGTCGAAGTTGGACTTACCCAGTCGGACTATTTGTCCCAGGTAAACATACTCGTCAACAACTTCGAGCTTAGTGTTCCCAACAACTATCGGCATAGGTGTGACATGGACATTAAACATGATCTTAGTTTTGTCCATGTTCATCTTAAGACCTATCCGTTGGGAAACACTATTGAGGTCATTGAGCATAGTGCTTAGGTCCTCCAGCGATTCTGCCATAAGGACTATATCGTCGGCAAATCGAAGGTGAGTGATGTACTCGCCATTGATGTTGATACCGTATCCTTTCCAGTCCAGAAGCTTGAAAACGTCTTCCAATGCAGCGGTGAAGAGTTTCGGGGATATAACGTCACCCTGTCTTACACCTCTCTGCAATTGGATAGGTTTCGTACTCTGGTTCTGTACTCGGATAGCCATCGTAGCCCTACTGTACAAGCACTTCAACACTTCGATATACCGACAGTCAACTTGGCACCGCTGAAGGGACTGCAGCACCGCCCAAATTTCGACGGAATCAAAGGCTTTCTCATAGTCCACATACGCCAGACATAGTGGCAAATTGTACTCTTCGGACTTCTGTACAACTTGCCGAAGGGTATGTATGTGGTCTATGGTGCTAAAGCCCTTTCGGAAACCGGCTTGTTCGGGAGGCTGGAAGTCGTCAAGTCTGCGCGCGAGACGATTCGTAATGACTCTCGAAAACAGCACGTAGACGCGGCTCAGAAGGGAAATCGGTCTGTAGTTCTTCAAGAGAGCGTTGTCACCTTTCTTGAAGAACAAGACCACCGCACTTCTGCTCCACGCCTCCGGTGTAATGCCACCATGGAGGACGGAATTAAAGAGCTTCTGAAGGACTTCAAGTACCGGTCTTCCACCCGCTTTCAGAAGCTCCGCTGTAATTCCATCCTCGCCTGGGGCCTTACCGTTTTTAAGGTGCTGGAGAGCCATCCTAATCTCGCTCAGACTGACATCCGGGATATCTTCGGAATAGTGTCGGATGAGACTCGCTCTTGGATCGTTACTCACACTTGCGTGTGGCTCCAACGATGACGTGTACAGCTGCCCATAGAACCTCTCAATCTCACTCAAAATCTCAGGTGTCCCGGAAACGATGCTGCCACATTCTGTCTTCAGCTTTGACAGTTGGCTCTTTCTGGCAGACAGATCTCTGGCAGAGACTTTGGAGCCTTGGTTCCGCTCGATCGCTTCTTCAATACGAGCTGTATTGAAGTTGCGTAAGTCCCGCCGCATGCATTGCCATTGGTGTTACAGAAGCGAAATGTTGGTTGATTTCATCAAGTGATAGAGAAGGACCACAATCCAATATAGCTGGCCTGCAAAGACCAAAAGATCTAAGAAATTTCCACACTTCGGCGGGAGAAGAGTTGTTAATACAATTATGCAAATATCGACGTTTAGCTGCCCATACCATTTAATTTCACCTATTCCTGGCTTATTCTTCATTACGTTTTCTCTTAAAACGAAGAAAAGCTCGATTACGTCTAGTCATTGCCAACCTTACGCCCTCTGTCATCCATGGGGCTGGAGGACGCTTCAATCTAATCTTGTGAACTGGGGCATGAGCATCATAAAGGCTGAGAATATTTTGGTTAAGGATAGAGGCTTTATCGTCAACAGTAGGTGCTGCAATAAATGAGGTTAGAGCGAGACTAAGAGCGTCATCCCATAGCTTGTCAGTCTATTTTAGAAAAACTGGGCAGATGCAGTACAGAAGGGGAATATTTGGGAGGTTTAAGCTTATACGAAGCATAAATCAAGTCATGACGTGAGATGCCCAAAGCAGGTAACTGTCCGTGCATCATCACCTGATCAGGAGAAGCAGCAAAGATAAGATTAATTAATGAGTCATCGGTTCCAATATTGTGATGAGTAGCCTTTAAAGGGAGAATAGAAAGATTAGTGTTTTGGAACGAGGAGAGTTTTTCAACAAATCTGAAGTCACCCATGATTATACAGTGTGCGTACTCAGAACAAATATCAACAAGAGCCATATCTGAAGTGGCGAAGTAGTTTGTCGAAGGGGGGCAATACACTACCCCTAGAAGCATCCTTAAACCCTTGACATCAAGTTCCAAAAATAAAATTTCAGAAGAGGCAGAGTAACAGGAAGGAGATGCTAAAACAATTTTATGAGGGATTGATGCGTGTAGGTGCCTACACCACCTCCACCTTTTCCAACCCGATCATTCCTAACAAGTACAAAGCCTGGTAGGGGATATAATGTTGACGGTAAAGAAGGCTTTAGCCAACTTTCCGACACTAATATGGCATAAATATGCTCGTATGAATATGTCTTACAATAGGTATATCCACGGGACGATATGGGGGTTCTTCTTCCGCTCACTAGATGTCGCTAGTTGGGACTGAGGTGAATTTATTTATCATTTGTAGTGTTATGCTACTTACATATCATTTTACACTATTTTAAATTCATTTTTCCATTCTGTTTTGATTTTCTGCATTCACCTCAAAACTGGATATTTTGTATCACCTTTATTTCCATAGGATCCGGTAACGTTTTTAAACCATAAGAACACAATAACAAATCATTTTCACTTCGTATTTTCACGCTATCAGCATTTTTTAATTTGGTGTCGATGGAGTCTGCCTTTTTCGATCTTTTATTTAGTTCTCCGTAACTCTGCAATTTCGGGCTTTGTGCGCGCTGGTGCGCTTTTTTTTTTCCTATAGCAATAATATCTCATTTTTCACTTAAATCTTGCCGTTTCTCTATTACGAGCCTAAACCAAAATTTGACATGTTTTGACATCGTTGTTTATCTGTTTGTCATGGCAATTTTTATTCAAATTCGCTACCGGTCTGTTGTTTCTACTTCGATAATTCCACATAAATACTCTTTCTTCTTGGCCATTTACAAAAAATTTGCTTTTAATTTAAATAATTTTCCGTTCTCTCTAAAAAGGTATAAAAGCCGAACAATCGGTCAAGAAACTCAGTCTCGCTTCGGTTCTCAAACTCGAAGTATCTCCTAAAGGCCTTATCCCGGGGCCGCACTGCTCCGGGATCCTGCAAGCCTCTGTCCTGCCTGAAGTCGCCGGGACCCTGCAAGTCTCTGCCCTGCCTGAAGTCGCCGGATCCTGCAAGCCTCTGCCCTGCATGAAGTCGCCGGATCCTGCAAGCCTCTGTCCTGCCTGAAGTCGCCGGATCCTGCAAGCCTCTGTCCTGCCTAAAGTCGCCGGATCCTACAAGCCTCTGTCCTGCCTGAAGTCGCCAGATCCTGCAGACCTCTGTCCTGCCTGAAGTTGCTGGGATCCTGCAAGCCTCTGTCTTTCCTGAAGTCGCCGGATCTTGCAAACCTCTGCATTCACCTGAAGTCGTCGCCTAGACACGCCCACGCTTTCACCTACGCTGTGCGTGCTCGTTCCAGGCGCTGTGGGCCTACCACCAGCACAGCCTGTGTATAATCTGTGGGCAGCGAAGACCACCACCAAAAGCGGTGTACCACTTGGATCTTCGGCCTCAGCTTCAATACTCATCATTTTTATTATCTTTTTTTTAGAAATAATTGTAAATCACGTCACTCATCTTCATCCTCATACATCATTTTTTTATATAAATCTGTAAACATCTTTTTTTTATATTTTAAATAGATTATTTGTTTTGCCCTATTTTTGTTGTTTTGTTGTTGCTAGGTTAGGTTCTTTTTTTGTTTTTAATTGTCGCTTCACGACACATTACAACTGAGAAGTTGCGTTATAAATAAAAGTTTAACGGTTTTTAGAGTATGTAAATAAACAAAATAATGCCTTAGTAGTTTGCTCTTTAAATCTTTGCACATTTTTAAGTCTCTTTTAAATTTTCTATTTTAGGAATGTCTGTGGTTTGATTTATTCATTTTTAATCTAATAAACATAAAATACTAGCGATCCGCCCCGGTTTCGCACGGGTTATTTCTGATTCTCGACAAAAGCGCCACCTACCGCGCCCTATTGTGAATACAAACCCATTTAGGGATCCGATCAAATACACACAGGAAGGGGCCTTTATATGGGGCCATGATAAGGGGAGATAGATAGATAGATATATAAAACTTTATTGTACGCCAAAAAATAACATAAATATTAACAAAAAATGAGAGATAACTCATGTTTCAGAGAGAAGCATTGCCCTTATAAAATATTTTACTTAATTCGTGCCTAACTCTCAGTGTCGCTGCCCTGGTGGCAAAAACAGTCGTTGAAACACTTTTCATGAAATGTCAAAATATAAGTTAGTATCTAATTAAATTAAAATTTAACCATTTATGTCTTGAAAAACTATTTAGCAAATTCAAATGATCTAAGTATTTATTGATGCCGGTGTCAAATACCTAACTAACCTATTCAATGCTAATGTATCGACGAGTACAAATATAAACAAAGATTAGATTCGCGGTTTTGCGAAATACGAGCAGCTTCTCGCAACGCAACCGCTAGAACTAATGACACTGATGTATTCGGTACAATTAATGGCCATATATTCTAGTTTAATGTACCTAATTTACATTAAGTTTAAATAAGTAATTGTTTATGTTCTTCAATACCGAATCCTCTATAACATTATCTCGGATTTTATTATGCCGACATTTACTGAGCGTTTGATGACAATTGCCAAATTCGAAAGAAATAAAACAGTGAGTCTTATTAGCGAAAACTGGGGGGATTCTAGGCTGAATTAAAGCTTGTAGCCTTATATTTTTTCTTTCTTCCTTTTTCAGACTTAACAGTTTAATTTACATAGGCCTCTCGATGGTTTGGATTTACGTTTGGCCGTAAACAGATTTAAGGTAAAAGTAGAAGACTCATGCTGCCTACGGCTATATCATCGAAATAGATCTACCCGATCGGGGAAGAACTATAAAATATATTGCAGCTTAATACCACTGTGTTTCGTATGGTGAGGTTAGAGGACCAGAGACCATATTTATTCGTATCGACTCATTGTATCTTAGCTCTCAAGGGTGACAATGCATCTGCATTTTGTTTCTTAATCGGGAATAGAAGAAGATGTCCACGGGTCACGGCATCTACTTACCATTAGTTGGACTGTGTTCTCGTTTTTAATATTTATTCTATAAAAAAAGCACAACTTACCCGAAGGTCTCTGACCAAGTGATCGCATCACGACGCCCAGTTCAGCCATCGTGATCGTGCCGTCTTCGTCCTTATCGAACAGCATAAACGCCTCCTTGAATTCTAAAATAAACGAAGGCACTTAAGTTCTAAAGCATAAATTCAGGAATCGCATGACATAATTCCTCACTTTCCATTTCACTGGCATTTACCACTTTCTTGTCACGCGTTCGTACAGAATAGTTTGCTTTGTCGTTAATAGTGCGTACATAAAATAGTGAAATAATTTGCCAGCATGTCTTTCCATATGATTTTAATGCGGTTGTCTTTAAGGCTCTTGCTTTAGGCTTAGAATAGATTAGAATAGGCTTTTGTTTAGCCAATTCAGTGTGCTTTACCATCTTCGGCAGCATTTCCATTCACCATCTGGTGGAATAGTCAAGTACTTGTTTTTATAAGATAGGGTGACAAACAAGCACACAGTCCACCTGATTGTAAGTGGTTGCTGTGGCAACGACATCTATATCTATCTTCGTTTGCAAATGAAAATGCAGATGCGTTGTCACCCGTGAAGACTAAGATGAAATGCCTCTTTTCCAGTGAAAAGGCTCTCCGGTTCTCTACACTCACCATACGAAACACAGCAGTTTTAAGCTGCTGTTTTACGCTGGTATTCTGTGAGAGCGTGGTCCTTCCCCGGTCGAGCCGACCCATTCGTGCTACAACTATACCAGTAATATAGCTGCAGCATGGCTCTACCACGTGAAAATCTGATGTTGATATCTTCATAATATTAAATTCTATCTTAGTCATCAGAGGTGACAACACATCTATCCTTCTTTGTTTGCAGTTGGCTGCAGACGTCTATGGGCCATTACTTATCATCAGGTGGAGCGTTAGTTCATTTATCATTTTAGTTTTATATATAACTAGCTGACCAGGCAGACGTTGTTCTGCCCTCTCCGACGACACTGTGTCCTATAAAAATTCTTAAATTCGTAATAAAAAATATTGAGGGTCACTTATAGGGATAAAAACTATCCTATCTCTCAAGTTGGACCAAACTGCACACAGTGTGCAAAATTTCATTGCAATCAGTTTAGTTGTTTAGGAGTTCATCGCGGACAAACAATGTGACACGAAATTTTTATATATAAATATTAGCTGTTCCCCGCGACTTCGTCCGCGCGACATTTAGGTTTTTAATTTTTTTTGCGCGAAACCCTAATTGTTTTTCTAAAATAAAAGTAGCCTAAGTTACTTCATATAAGATCAGCTATCTGCCAGCGAAAGTCTCATCAAAATCGGTCCAGCCATTTTAGAGATTAGCCGGAATAAACAGGCAGACAGACACACAAAATTTTAAAAAATTGTGCCTTTGTTATAAGTATCGTATAATATACTTTCATATGCATTTAGTAAAAGCTGTTATTTTGACATTACAAACAGGCACTTCATTTTTATTTATTTGTATAGATTAATTCAAATGATGCCATATTGTCGTAAGTCCTACATAATGTATGTTCTGAATAAAGAAAAATGTGTCGTAACAAGTTAAATATCAAAGGAAAACATCCGTGCAGCGGTGGACTCCAAGAATGATAAGCTTTCTTAATGCTAAGCGTAAATACAAATAGCGAATTTAAGCGAATTTAAAAATGTAGAGTCGCTTGCGAATTTCCTTTTCTCCAGAAATAAATCCAACAAAACGGAAATAAGAATATCTCATCTGAGAAAGAAATTAGAGATTTAAGTATGCAAATCTAATATTATAAAATATCTTACCTGCAACTTGTTCCTCCGTAAGGCCATATTCAGACTGAAATTATAAAATGGGTTTCATTTAATGTTACACATATTAAGCGTGAGAAAACTTGAAAGGGTATAATTTGTATGTTAATGATATTTAGTATCAAATGTAAAAACTTATACCTTGCTGTAAAGTGTAGTGGCGGTCTAAAAATACCCACTACCCCTTGTCATGTCGTTTATTTCGTAAGTGGCGACAGAAGGAAACAAACGAGGAGATGGGCAGCAGCGTCTTCCTAATAAAAACTAAAAAATAAAATAAGCGGTTGCCAACCCATCTGCCAAGCGTGCTAACCAAGGCACATGTGACGGAACGGACACGGAAGCGGACTTTAGAAAGGCTGTAATGGTAACGATAATGTATATGACATATTTTACACTCAAATAAATTTTTAACTTTATTTAACTTCGTGGGATAATTAATGGTGTTGTAGTAAACCTGTCATCTGTGTCTAACCTTCCCGAAACTGAATTAGATGTTCCCTAGAGTGATTATTAAATAATCGATTTTCCAAATACAATGGCAATATAACAATGGAGCTCCGAAAAATAATAATGTGCTTTAATACAATTATTGATTTTAGAATCTACACAGTCATAAATATAATAATTATATCATTAGATGTCTTTTACGAAATGGTAGGCAAGTAACATAATTAGCACTTTCATTTTTGTTTTAAGCTCCACATATGTATATGTATATGTATATATATATATATATATATATATATATATATATATATATATATATATATATACATGGGAATTTGATTTAAAAACCAATGGGAGAATAGTTCCTATTTCATTTCAATTAATTCAGTGATTGGGTTACATTAATAAATTTGGTGGATTGACAAAGAAAGTGTTAAAATTATTTATGAAAAATAGATTACAAATAAATTTAAAAAAAACAATGCACGATGCATATTTTTTAAATTATTTCTGATTTTTAATTGTTAATAATACATACATACATACATAAACACTCACGCCTGTCACCCAGAGGGGTAGGCAGAGACTACGGACTTCCATTTGGCGCGATCCTGACACACCTCTCTCGCCTCTTTCACATCCATATATCTACGCATACACGCTCGTCGGTTAAGGGTACTCCTAATCTGGCCCATTTTCAATGTATCGCCGATCTGGTCGATAAACCTTCGTCTAGGGCGTCCCTTCCCGACCCTGCCGTTCACTTCTGCAACATAAATTTGCTTTGTCACTCTTTCCTCGTTCATTCTTTCTACGTGACCAAACCACCGAAGCATTCCTTTCTTAATCCTTGTCACAACGTCATCTTGCAAACCACACTTTTCTCTTATTACACTATTTCTCACCCTGTCATTCAGATTCAGCCCTAGCATACTCCTTAAGGAACGCATTTCTACAGCATTTATTCTACTCTCATGCTTCTTCTGCCAGACCCAACTTTCACTACCATACATTAAAGTCGGTACTAACACAGCATTATGAATTGCCATACGTGCCTTAGTTGACACATTCTGACTCCTCACAATAGCGTGTAGAGCCCCATTCACTCTATTTCCTGCGTTCACTCGTCGTTCTATATCCTTATCATATCTACCATCCCTGCTAAATAAACATCCCAAATATACAAACTCATCCACTTGCTCAATCAACTCCCCTTCTATACTTATTTTACATAAAGTTTTACTTTCTTCTCTTTCAAAAACCATCACTTTCGTCTTACTTGCGTTCACTTTCATACCCCTTTCTTTCAATGAACAATTCATTAAAGTAACCATCATTTGCAACTCGGCCGCCGTCGATGCAAATATGACTTGATCATCGGCGTACAAAAGGCATTTGACGGTTGACTCACCCATTCTCAACCCACATTCTTCAACTTTCAAAGTTTGCAAACAACTGTCCATAAATAGGTTAAACAGCCACGGGGAAGCCACACATCCCTGTCTGACACCTTTATGAATGCCAAACCAGTCCGAGTAGACCCCGTTGATCCTGACACAACTTTATTTACAGTAATAATGAAAAAAAATTGCCATAATATGTGTGTTAAAGAAACCTACAGAAATCTGTCGAATTTCTAGATCTTTAGTTATACGCCGTATTCTTCTGTATTCCTTGTTATAGATCTCGTCTCTTCTTACCGTTTCCGCCATGATAATAATTTAAACATTAAATAATAATAGGTTTTAATATACATAGAGTGCGCTTATGAGTCGTCTTTTATTTTTGACTCAGTACTCACAAAATGTTATAACACTGGCACTGACACAATTTAAGAACAAAAATCTTGACACAATTTAACCTTGAACTCTTTGATTAAATTCAATACATTACACAGGCTTATTGACAAAAAATGTTTATTTTAATATTTTTAATGCAACTGTACAAAGATAGTAGTGACACAAGCGGCGTGACATTGTCAGCTTCGTTATATGTAGACTATATTTAAATTGGATTTTTGCGTTATAACAACGAAGGTTGTTCTAGAGTGGCAGCAGATGTTTAATTGGGGTCATATATTTATTTTTGTTTCTGAATTTAAAATTGTTTCATACTCGTAATACTCATGCTTATCATTCTAGAATATTTACTGTACTATAAAATCGTTAGTGGTAAATGTATTTTGATATCTTACGAAAATTTTATATTTATAATTCCATGCTTTTAGCTCAGGCAATTAACCTTTAAAACGTTTGATTTTTTCAAGTTATCCTTTGTGTAGGGTTTTCAAAGTGGCGTAAGGCTCGTTCTGCGTAGATTTGATAAAAATATATTTAAAAATTGGAAGTAAAACGATTAAGCCCTGAAATCAGGATGATAAGCTTTCTTAATTAGATTTCTCATTCAGCTCTAGATCAAGATACTAACGCGTAAGAAAATCAACTTAATTAGATATACCTAAATATGCATAATATATTTCATATTAATTAAATAAAACTTTTCTTAATACAGTAAAACTTAATAAAATAAAGTTCAGTTATTTTCTGTGCGACGGGAGAGGCCTATGTTCAGTTGTGAACTTTTACGGTCTCGTAAAGATGATAAAGTATTCATTTAAGAGAAAAAATTCAAGCGTCAGATAAAATTTACTCATAGTATAAAATACAACATAAATTTTTTAAAAATAACAGTAATATATATTTTGTACGTGGTAGAGCCATGCTGCAGCTATATTAGTACTATAGTTGTAGCACGAATGGGTCGGCTCGACCAGGGAAGGACCACGCTCTCACAGAATACCAGCGTCAAATAGCAGCTTAACACTGCTGTGTTTCGTATGGTGAGTGTAGAGAACCGGAGACCCTTTTTACTGGAAAAGAGGCATTCCATCTTAATCCTCACGGGTGACAACGCATCTGCATTTTGATTCGCAACGAGGATAAAAGTAGATGTCTATAGGCCACAGCAACCACTTACCATCAGGTGGACTGTGTGCTCGTTTGTCACCCTATTCTATAAAAAAAATAATATGAATAAAAAATTTAAAATGTTTCATTTTTATATATTTTTAATCTGGTTATAATTTATTCGATTGAAAACATTTGTTTAAGTACCGATGTTTAGGGTGCTTTACAGCAACCAATGGTCACGGGGAAGGGGGAGGGGGTGGACTGAGATATTTGACGTCCCGATGTCACAGTTAGCCCGGCTACCTTCAGTTTTTAAAAATTAATTTTTGGTTCGATCTACGCAGAATTAACTTACAGTATCTTGAAGTCTTGCAGTGGTATGCTTGGGTTTGGATTTAATTTTGTTAATGGGTGTCACTACGGATTTGGAATCTTTCTTTTAGATAAAAGGGTGAGTAGTAAAAATCATTAAGAACTAAAAACAGACTGGACACGATTAGGAAATCTCTGCGCTGGCGTATAGTCAACCACTTCAACTGAGAGTGAAATTCTGAAACGTGATCATATTTGGGCAGGCCAAAGATGAATTTGGTTGTTAAATAACCTGTCAAACCTGTTAAGCACCTCCTTAGAAATATTAGTTAGACAAGCATCGGCATAGTCAAATAATGGAAGAATTAGATATTGGACGAGAAGACGTTTAGTTGAAGGAAGCAGAAAGAACTTAAGGCGATAAAAGGAACGAAGTATGACTGCTACTTTACGACAAACCTCGGACACCTGTGATATTCAACTAAGAGACGGGTCGATAATTAAACCCAGATCCTTGACATTAGTTTTGAAAGGTGGGTTTTACGTGGTAGAGCCATGCTGCAGCTATATTAGTAGTATAGTTGTAGCACGAATGGGTCGGCTCGACCGGGGAAGGACCACGCTCTCACAGAAAACCAGCGTAAAATAGCAGCTTAACGCTGCTGTGTTTCGTATGGTGTAGGTGAGTGTAGAGAACCGGAGACCCTTTTTACTGGCAAATAGGCTTTCCATCTTAGTCCTCACGGGTGACAACGCATCTGCATCTTGAGTCTTTATTGAGGATAGATGTAGATGTCTATGGGTCACAGTAACCACTTACCATCAGGTGGACTGTGTGCTCGTTTATCACCCCATCCTATAAAAAATGTATTACGCAGTGTGCATAGTGAATGGATGGTAGTTCAGATATGTTAAGTTATGACACCAATCGACGACTACCAATGACGACAGCCTGGCATTTCAGCCAAACAGCCAAAGCTCTGTGATCAGTGTGATATACGTTGTAAGTCACGAGTAATACCTGCGATAGCAGTATCAATTTCATCCAAGGACGCTTGTGAATATAACTGGAGATCGTCAGCATAGAGGTGGTAAGAACATTGAAGGTGGGTAGTTAGAAGATTGATGAACACCGAAAACAAGAGAGGAGAAAGAATGCCGCCTTGCGGTACACCTAAAGACAGATCGCACCAGTCGGAAAAATTCTGATCAGATCGAACAGCCTGGTGGCAACCGCGAAGATAAGAGGAAAACCAGTTCAGTGGTGACGAGCAGAATTTTAGTCGGGAAAGTAATTCAAGGAGCAAGTCGTGAACGACAAATTGGATAAGTTTGAAAAGTCAATAAGGGCAAGAACAGTCAAACATGATCTCTCCATGCCATCTCTAAAGTCTTCTATAACTTGAAATAATGCTGTGGTTGTACTGTGTTCCGGGCGGAAGCCAGACTGGTATGAACTAAGGGAATTGCGTTTTGAAATGAAAGAGCCTCGCATTTCTGAAATCTCTTAAAAAATGATTATTTTATTCTTATTTAGTTTTAAATAATTTTGAATGCTATATTCTATATCAAAGATCCGATATTAATCTCGAATATTAAATGTATTGTTAGAACAAAATACAACATCAACAATTTTTTTTTTATAGAATTCGGGTGACAAATGTGCACACAGCCCACTTGATGGTAAGTGTTTGCTGTGGCCCATAGACATCTACATCTTTCTTTGTTTGCAAATTAAAATGCAGATGCGTTGTTAGCCGTGAGGACTTATATAGAATGCCTCTTTTTCAGTAAAATCTGCTATTTTACGCTGGTATTCTGTGAGAGCGTGGTCCTTCGCCGGTCGAGCCGACCCATTCGTGCTACAACTATACAATTAATATAGCTGCAGCATGCCTCTACCACGTGCGTATATACGGTTGTGTAAATGAAGTAGTTTTCAATTTCAATTCAGTTATTTCAGTTTTATATTCAGTCAGGTTATACTTTATTTAATGAATTAATTTTGTCCGAAGTGACACTATTAACTTTTGTTCAGTACCAGCAAAAGAAAATCCAGGCAGTGGATATTGTAAAATTTTACAAAAGGCTAATTTTTATCAGTGAACTGCAACGGGCGTATGATTACGAACCAATAATCCACACTATAAAATATGTGTAGGCACGTCTATAAAATACTGGCTAGATCGAGAGTAACGGTTTTACTCTAGTAAAACGTATAGGTAACGTGGCAACCGTGGTTGTTTATAGGATTTTTTTGAAGAAAACATCATTAGAGAATCGTACCATATATTTGCGACGAATTGCCAACGATCTGCTTACTATATTTTCTTGTATTTTATGTTGTAATGCGCACATATTTGTACCATCCATCGTTACTGCATATGAGGATGATCCTCTTTCGCCTACATATATATACAAATTTTTGCTAAAAAGCATTTATTCACCAGTAGTTCATTACCTATCGAAAGTTCTCTAGTGAACAAAAGGCCTCTTATTATTTGCCATAGCTGCACGTTTTGCACGTGGGTTGGCAATCGCAGCGGATGCTGATGACCTGTCCTGTTTAATTTCCCTCTGTCGTCTCTTACGACACTTACGGTGATGTTTTGTAGTTAAGTAGTTATATTAATATCCAAAACATCGATCACTAATAAAAAACTAGATACACAATCCTATGCAAAAGTTCTCTAAAAACTGTCGCCAATTGTTTTGACGTAATTCTAGTTGAAGTAAATATACATTAATGTAAATTCAACCTTAACTGCATCGTCTAAAGTTGTATTCACAAAGCTAGGTACAAATTAAACGCGCACCCAAATATTCGAGTGGGCGCTCATTCGGTAAGGACATTTTTGTCACTGATTGTGTATCTAGTTCTAGTTTTTTAGATCTAGTTTTTTATTAGTGATCGATGATCCAAAATTACAATTAAAATAAAATAATACTATCAAATAATGCGGCCATTGTAGAACATAAATATACCCACGATCTTGGCACATACGGTATCACTTGGAACGAGTTAGTTTTGGCGGGAAAATTATGGATATTTCAACAACGCCTAACATTACATCTGTGACTTCTTGAAATAATTTTCGTAAACAGTCGTGGAGATTTAGACTTTATGCGATCGCTTTAAAGTTCACAGGTTTATTTTGGATTGCGTGAATCCTCGACTTCAGTTTTGAGAAATTGCTATTTTCGATGAATTTAATGAAAATATTATCTGCAGCTTCTAAATTTAATTATACATTCTTAAAATAAATCTTAGTTGTTGTATCGTATTTATTGCTAAAATGACAATTTCATACCGCTTAGAATATATAACTTAATATGTATAGGTACAGGATTATTTTGCAATAACCAGCCAAATTTGCAGAGAAGTTACAGAGTAAGTAATACAGGCAAATGGTGAAGAAAAATTAATATTACTATAAAAATCTTAAACATTCTGTCCTTTTTATCTTATAAATTTAAAATGCGTGATGATAAATGACATTAACTAATTTTACTGCGCATGCACACATTCGTAAGGGTCGATCGGTAGGCAAAAATGTTTTTGCCCATAAATCACTTACAATTTGTGATAATTTCAAATAAAAGTAGAAGCCTCATTTACTCGTTGTTTTAAAAACTGCAATAACGTTATATGATTATTTATATGTTTCAACTTAAGTTTATAATTTGGCTACTCTTTGAAAAATAACCCTGTATTTACATAATATATTTAATTTGGGCATACATATTATGTATGCAGAAAAGAAAAAAAAAGAGGTTTAGGTAATATAAAAGATGTATTTTCATCACCTATCCGATTTGTTCCTATAAAAATACCATAAAATGTTACCGACCAATCTGACCACAAAATTTAAGTACTTATGGCTATAGTTTTCTTTTAAAATAAGGATTTAAGATGTTTTAATGAACGGTAGTAACATAAAGGTAAAGCTAAGACAGATATGGTTGTTTTAATTAAGTAAGAGAACTGTAAACTATCAAGAAAAATTTAGTAAAATAAAACAAATGCGATATACCCATTGAGTTATATGTACTACGTACTAGAGAAGCCATTCCAAATAAAAATTGTGTCCTACTCTATGTCTTCGCGCATGCGCGGGAGAAGCAGTCGCGCATGCGCGAACACTTTAATTTAATATAAAATAAGATATTAATATAAAATAAATATAAGAATTTAATATAAAATGTAATAATAATTATTTTATGCAATTCACAAATCTTCAATTTACGCAATATTTAGTTTGTATGGATTGCACTACAGTTCAGTTGAACATAGTCAATGTTCGGAATGGCTTCTCTAGTACGTAGTACATATAACTCAATGGATATACCTATAAGAACTTTTCATAGAATTTTAAAAAGATTAAAAGAACAACTTTTAATAAAAACTAAAAACGGACTTCAAACATCTAAAAAGAAAAAAAAAATGTTACTACTGTTCTGTATAAATAACTGTTCTAAACAATAAATATATCTTAGCACCGACCTTTTTACTTTTACTTTTTACTTTTGATAAAATGTAAAACGCCTCCGTGGCGCAGTCGCTTAGTAATGAGTTACGGCGTTAAGGGCCACGGAACAAATATTTGTATGGCCTACAATTAATTGTTCCAGGTCTTAATGTTTGTCCTTGTGCAATTTATGTTTGTAAACTGCCTCCACGATACAGGAGAAAATCCTAGTGTGGGGATTACGTCTAAAATAAAGATAAAAACTTTTCATTCATTTCTTTTACCCTTTTGATGGGAATAAGGAATATCACAATCTCAATGTCGTCTAAATAGATCTAATAGAAAACTTTTCTTTCTTTCTCTTTCTTTTCTTTTTTCACACAACGCCATCTAGTCCCAAGCTAAGCAGAGCTTGTGTTATGGGTACTAGACAACTGATAAACATACTTATATATTTCTAAATACATAAATATTATAGATAAATTACACCCAGACATAGAACAAATGATCGTGCTCATCACACAAACATTTGTCCTGGGTGGGAATCGAACCCACGACCTCCGGCATAGCAGTCAGGGTCACTAACCACTAGACCAACAGGCCTGTCAACTGTATGCTCTATTTTTCCCACACCGAGAGGTTCAACTTTTCTTCAAATTTCTATAGGCCCACTACTGAAGACTAGAATAAGTTATTTAATAAAAAATGAATTATCAAAATCGGTCCACACTTGACGAATATATCGACCAATAATTTCAAAATGAATTTTAAATTTTAGTTTCTGAATGCTAAACATAATATTATACAGGATAGTCATGAAGTGAAATGAAACGCTTTTATATGGCTTTACAATCAACCGTGTAGTGGCAGTGTAAGACTATCCACTGTCCTATATCATCCCGTGGGCATCGTAAGAGGCGACAGAGAGAAACCGAAAAAGGAGATGGGCAGCATCTTCATCATCATCATCAGCAGCATCTTCCTGTACTTTATACAACAACTTAAAATTATAAAAAGAACTGCAGCTGACAACCCGCCGTCTCAGCGTGGCTACGGCAAAAGCTAAAAGGAAATCTTTAGGGGAGGCCTAAGTTCAGCGGTGGACTTTTATAGGCTGTAATGGAATGTTTGGATGGTTTTACAACACCAGTATTAATAACGCCAGCTACAGTTTTTATTATTCTATTATAATTTAAGGGACATTTACCGCTTAGGGTATGTCAGTCCCATCATACCCTAACATACATGACTTACTCATATAACGTTACTTAATAACTACATGGGCCATGGATTCGAACAGAACTTTCGCATCGTCGCCATTTGGTTGGGATAGAATATTATGGAATGTGCCTATGTCAGTTCTGTTCAAATTCAAGACCCTTATGAGATTACTTCTGATAGACTCAAATCGAACACATTCCATCAATATATGGTATAGGTCTTCCATAACTCCACAGTTAACATAACTACATAATTTCTTACATGGAACGTGTCCAGATCTGAGTCTATGAGCAGTTGTAAGCCAGCTACAGTTGATACAACATTAAAAAAAAAATCTTTCGTTTTATAATAAAGGGCGCTTTCTTTATATGTGATATAAAATATTTAAATCGAATTGCGTCGTCAAAACACAAAAAAAAGCGTTCCTGTGGTAATAATTAAGCGGAAAAAGAATATTTTTTAACTCAATCCAGCGTCTGACGAAATAACAAAACGAAGCGCCTATGCTCAGAAAAGTGAATATTGATATTACTTAACCAAGAATTCTGACCTAAAGGCCTCAGAATCACCTCACTCACTACAAATTTGCTATAAAACTATAATTAAGTACAGTCTAATTAAACACAGTAATGAAGAAAAGCGGTGGACTGGAACATTTTCACGCCATGTCGTACATACAGTTTGGACAGGTCATAAAATTTGAATACGTTCTTATGCTATTTTATCTAGAGCACGATAGAGCTGCGTTAGAGACGGTTTAATATTGTTCAGGTTATTATGAATGGACAGACTGAAGGAAGTGTAATAAACATAATGATTTCTTATATTTACGCGAACACTACACATTGAATAAATTTTTTTTTACGGATTTTATCGCATTTAGTGGTCCCCATAGTCAATTAATAGAAAATAGTAAATTAAACGCGATAAAATCCGTAAAAAATAGTTTTATTAAAAGTGTAATAAACAACTGAAAATCAAGCATCCATATTCCAGTCGAGTTGGTACTGTCTTCCAAATTAAACTTCAAAAATCGGCTGCTAGACATAAAGCTCTCACAACACTTGTTTACGTTTTCCAGCTTGATGCATCAAATTGTTGTCATACCAACAAGAAATATATAAGTATTTAGAACAAGCAGAAACTATAGGTACTCTACTTGTTCGAACACGCACTCTTGCACGTCTCATGAATCTAAAATAATTTTCCACCAGAAACATGGTTTTAGTTGTTAGTGTGCATCCAGTAGTGGAATTTAACAGGCTGAGAAGAAAAACGTATGCGTGAATGCGTATCACGAATTCGCATCGGGTGACAACGCATCTGAATTTTGATTTGTTAATAGAGGATAGATGTAGATGTCTATTGGCCGCAGCAACCACTTACCATCAGATGGACTGTGTGCTCGTTTGTCACCCTTATCCTATAAAAAAAATGTTCTGTCACATTGTACCAGCGTAAAATAGCAGCTTAATGCTGCTGTGATAGTAACGTATAGTGAGTGTAAACTTCTTTTACTAGTAATAAGGCATTTTATATTTTTCTATTTTATTTAGTCTTCAGGGGTTGCAACCAATCTACAATCTGAGCAGAACTGTTTTTGTTGTGATAATTGCTTCATTGTTTTTACACATTTCCTTGCGTGAAAAGGTTTTCTGAAAGAAATCGCTTCCAGCGATAAGAAAGCCCATTATACATTATTTATATTAAATTTAATTTCTTTTTGTTTTAATGTTTATTGACGTACAATAACGAATATAATGATTGATTATTGATTAAATAATTTAAAGGCGGCGTTAGAGAATCCGTCACACCATTAACACATACTACCATGGTAGTATGTGTTATAATAGGCAAATATGGGATTTGGTAATAAGGTATTATGCCTTCCGATAGATAGCGTTATAAACAAAAATACACAGACAGGCGACGAGGAGCAGTTTAAAACATCTGGCATCTATAATAGGCCATCCGCCCGCAAATCGTGACAAATACTTCCCACAAAGGATGTGGCCCTAGTCCAAAAGTGGCCTTTTAAAGAAAATAAAGAATATAAAGAAATGAGTTTAACCTTCAAGAATTTTTTTTTAGAATAATGGTGACAAACGAGCACACAGTCCACCTGATGGTAAGTAGATGCTGTGACTCATAGACATCTAAATTTATCCTCAATTAATCAAAATGCAGATGCGTTGTCACCACTGATGAGTGAGATGGAATGCCTCGTTTCCAGTAGAATGGTCTCCGGTTCTCTACACTCACCATACGAAACACAGCAGCATCAAGCTGCTATTTTACGCTGGTATTCTGTGAAAGCTAGGTGCAGCGTGGCTCTACCACGTAGAAATCCACTTAGAGATCACAGAGTCCACTCGGCAGGCTATTGTAAAATAGTTCAAGATTTCTATTGCCTATTTACAACACACTAAAGTTAATATTTTTTAAGTAGTCTATTTTATTTTTAAAAAGCAAACGTAAACTGAATTGAACATCTTTTGAAAAACCACAACGATTTTGTTATTTTGGATTCTTTTCAAGACACAATAAGATTAATCAATTGTTTATATGACATTTTGTGCGAGTTGAAAAGGTTTTAAATTATAATTTGCTATCTAGCATTTTACTGATTCCTGAAACTGCGTTTTGGTTGCGATTTCTTTATTTTGAATTGGGAATGGTTTTTCATAACAAAATAATGTAACGTATAATTACTGTTCATTTACACCAGACCTCCAAATCTTCTGAATTGTGTATTAGATTGTTCATAGCTATTAAGAATAGCAATCTTAGAAGCTTTTGCCGAAAAGTATTGATTTTTTTTTAATAAATTTGATTTTAAATATTTATCTGTAAAATATACCATGTCTTTATCAATATAGACTTTGTCAAAATAGTGACTATATTTATCAGATTCTATGCTGCAATTCTTTTTGCTGTAGCACAAATAGATCGGCTTTACCAGAGAAAGCCCGTTCTCTCATAAAAAAACCTGCGTTTGTTAGATCATCAAAGACAATGAAGATAGGCAGGTAATTCAAAAAACTAGTTTGTGTGGTAATTGATAAATAAAATTAAAATTGATTAAATGAAATTGATATTACGTTTTTATCAGCATAAATACGTCCTCTAGAATTGACACGGTCATTCTGTCATGATCTCCATACTGTGAGGACCGAAAAACTCATGAGCAAATAACCTTTTTAGTATTTGTTATATAATATAATATATTATATTATTTCTTTTAAATGTTAATGCAATTAAGTTTTGATAATTATTATATATTGTTAGTATGATCTACTTTATACACACTTATGTGTTTTATTGTTTGACCCAATAAATATATTGTGTAAAAGTTCTTCCTTGTTTGTCTTCATACTTACTTCTACCATCGATAAAGCTTAGATGATTTTGATGCTAACCTAGTAGTGTTAAATTCGTGTAGCTTCGTTTAGGTGAATCATATCCTTCCTTACTATATAACTGCCTATTCGAGTTAAGTGAATAGTTAACTGGTTAAATTAGTTATATTCAAAAGTTTTTTGCTGTAACCCTACATTAATTTAATATTATAAGAATAAATTATATTCGAAAGCTTTTTCTTGTGTCTCTACATTTTAAAATGTAACACGTTCAATAGCAACATATTTAAGTATTGTGTTTCGCATGAATGTAAAGAAACGGAGAACCTTCTTTCCCGGTGGCCTTATTAGTAAAATCTTAGGGATAAAAAAGAAAGCTTATTTTTGAATAATTATATATATTTAAAATAATATTTTCCATAGTTGTCATGCTTGGTAGATGTGTTCAGTTTTTTAATACATATTATTAAGTTTTATCAAGCACTTGCATCCACATTACAGCCTATCGAAATCTCCCACAGATTGCCTTATAGAAAGGATATTTGCCATAGTTGGTAGTTATTATTATATTTGCTTATTTTCAAGTAGATGATGCCGCCCATTCTACCTACGTTTTATTACCCTTTGTCTCCTGTTATACCTCCTCTACACTACTCGCGACGAAACTTTGACGAAGTGCTCGTCGAAGTCGATCGCAGTCCGAAGAACATGACTACACACTCGTGCTACTTCACGACGAGCTTAGTCGTCTTGAGTCTCATGCACCCTTAACACGAATAACGTTCAAGAGGCAGCTGCTTACTGTCGTACTGTTCACACAATTAGGTACATATACCTAATTGTGTGAACAGTACGACTTCAATGCGTTAAATAAATAAATAATTACGTAGAAAGCTACACATTTAATATTTATATATAAAAAAATATATTCATAACTGGCGTACGCCGAGTAGTGTAGTGAGACGCTTCGTGTATCTTCAGGGTACTTCGCGAAGTCCTTTGACTCTGGCGCAAAAAAAACCGACAGATCGGAGCTATCGGAAGTAGCCCGAGTCGAAGCGAGGTTGTACGAAGCGCATCGAAGTACCTCTCTAAACTATTCGCCTCGTTCAACTTCGCGAGTAATGTAGAGGAGGCATTACGACACCCACGGAGGAATGTGGATGTAGTGAATTTTCTTACGCCGTCACGACACGGAAGCTTAGGGTGGCCTCCCACTACATGGATTGACGACCTGGCTGGATGCAGGAGGCTTAGAATTGCGTTGTGTGGCTTTATTTGAGGGAGGTTTATGTGGAATAGTGTCGATGGTAGTCAGTGAGACATTTCAACACACGGGTGACAAACGTGGCGAAAGACAATACTTTTATTTTTCTTTAAAAATTAAAATACTGTTGCTTTGTAAACTTCACGGACTAAGATGGAATGCATCGTTACAAGTAAAAACGCAACTTACCACGCATACGTAGTCCATTTGACGCTATAGTCTTATAATATGGAGTGACTTGACCCGACCGGAATAGAGCTTTTATTTAGTTGCCCAAAAAATGTATTCGTGCAATATGCGGGATATCGCCAGATGAATCCTATGAACCTCTATTTAAAAGACTTGTTATATTACCCCTCCTGTCCTGTCCTCCTGTGTGTGTGTGTGTGTGTGTGTGTGTGTGTGTGTGTGTGTGTGTGTGTGTGTGTGTGTGTGTGTGTGCGTGCGCACGTATGAGTGTGCGCGCGCGCGCGCGCGTGTGTGTGTGTTTGTGTGTGTGTGTGTGTGTGTGTGTGTGTGTGTGTGTGTGTGTGTGCGCGTGTGCGTGTGCGTGTGCATGTGCGTGTGCGTGTGTGTGTACGTGTGCGTGTGCGTGCGCGTGCCCGTGCGAGTGCGCGTGCGCGTGTGTTTGTGTGTGTTTGTGTGTGTGTGTGTGCGCGTGTGCGTGCGCGTGTGCGTGTGCGTGTGCGCGTGCGCGTGCGCGTGCGCGTGCGCGTGCGCGTGTGCGTGTTAGTGTGCGTGTGCGTATGCGTGTGCGTGTGCGTGTGCGTGTGCGTGTGCGTGTGCGTGTGCGTGTGCGTGTGCGTGTGCGTGTGCGTGTGCGTGTGCGTGTGCGTGTGCGTGTGCGTGTGCGTGTGCGTGTGCGTGTGCGCGTGCGCGTGCGTGTGTGTGTGCGTGTGCGTATGCGTGTGTGTGTGTGTGTATGTGTGTGTGTGTGTGTAAATGTATAGTACATTTATGAAGTTGACAGTTTATTAAAGCAAGTGATATATATCCCTGATACCGACGTGACCCAGACAAAATTGTCCTAGATGTCATTCCTAAGCTCGTTAAATATAACATAAATTGTCTAAATATGTGTATGACATACGAAACATTTGTATAATTGGTTAAGAACTGAATTATTTATGACTTAAAAGATGTTTTAGATGATAATTAATTAATATTGTAATGTAAACAGTCTAAAATTTAGTCTAAATTATAATTTGCAAGCTAAGCACTATTTATAGCAAAAATAGTTCCCCGGTTCTAGTTATCCATAAAAACACAACATGAACCAAAAAAGAGTATTTTGCGCATAATATACACAGATATTTAAGATAAATTTCCGCGAGACCGTTGTTGTTCCACGGTAAAGCCGACCCAGTGGTAATGATACTACAAATCCTTAATGTGAAAAAAGCTCATATCCACCTGTGAACTGCTTACAAGCGTTTACTGTGTAAGCGCTATCAATAAAATGCTAACAAGCAACAGCACTCGAGTTTTTGCGTGATATTTCAGGGTTATTTTTCAAAGAGTAGCGTATTAGTACTTAGTACTCGTAGTAGTAGTGTAGTTCAAAGATATACCAGTATTGCAGTTTTTGAAAATATGAGTAAATAAGACTTCTACTTTTTTTATTTATGGATAACAACGTTTTTGCCTACCGATCTAACCTTACGAATGTGAGCGTGTGCAGTTAAATCAGTTAAAATAAGGCATTACATGAGAATGAAATAGTATTCTATTTTATTCTTAGAATAGAAAAACATTTATTTAACAAACACAGAAAAAATAATAAAATAAAATCAAAATAATACTCCGGGTGTACCGACACTATCTTAGCGACTATAACGTACTTAACGTGAACCGCAGGGTTTTTGTTACATGTTTTATAACGGCACGATAAACATCTGACAACGTGACATCGTTAAAACCAGCTTTAGTGTTCTGTGTCGTTATGTCATTACAGTCGTAATAAAAGCAACTCTTCAATTACAAATCGATTAGCACACCCAAATACATCTGGAGGCACTTTGATTGCCAACCTTCATTCTTAAAACAAAAATAAAAAACGCCGTAAAACGTTTTTTACAATCAATAAAATTGAAAACTAGAATATAGGTTACTGACGAGATTTGGAATACGCTGTTGTTTTAAATTGCGTATCTTTCGCTGTCACTAAAATATGATTGCGAGTAGGTATTCAAATATTACTTAAATAATTTTATAAAATCTTTGATTGTTCCTATTTTATGCGTTTCAATACCGTTCATCAGATTGCCGTTAAACATTGTCAACTTATTGCGTGCACTTGCACGAAGTTTATTTAGAAAGCATAGTACAATTAACTTACAGTAGATGGCGCGCGCATCGTATATTTATTTGAAAGTCACCTATATATATTATTCAATTTCAATGAATGCATTATCACTTACACTCACGCTCTTCCAAATTTAAAACGAAATTCCCACAAATATTTATTTTTGGCCAGCAACGCGCCGGGTATATAGTTATAATATATATTATAGTATAGTTAGTTACACGTGGTAGAGTCATGCTGCAACTATATTATAGTTGTAACACGAATGGTTCCATCCAATTATTTATACCCATTGTTAATCCATTATTCATTACTTCTCATTATGAGTTCAAAACACGAGGTTTTATAATCGGCACGTATGTTTTTTATCTATGTTTTTCGGAAACGGAAGAACTGATTTTAATGATTCTTCTTTTATTCAATACTTCTGGAGTCTCATTTAAGAAACAGTTTCACCGCTAATTGTAGAATAAGAGAGCGTGAAGTTTTTAAAGATTTTTTTTATAGAATAAGGGTGACAAAATCAAAATGCAGATGTATTTTCAACCCTGAGGACTAAACTGGAATGCTTCGTTTCCAGTAAAAAGCATCTCCGGTTCTCTACAATCACATACGAAACACAGCAACCCAAAGCTACTATTTTACACTGGAATTCTGTGAGAGCGTGATTCTTTCCCGGTCGAGCCGACCCATTCATGCTGCAACTAATGTAGCTGCACCACGGCTCTACCAAGCATAATACAAACTTAGCAATTTCGGCAACATTCTAGTAGTTACCTTGAACTTGTCATGTTCCTTAGTCCACTTTCAAGGTTAAAATAATTAAACTGTAAAAAATAAAATAAAAACCAACGTCAAAAAAATTAAAAGAATTTTGCACCGAGAAGGAAATCTGTCGGGCTTTCAATACCATCTGCTCATTTCCTGTCAATTCCTGCCATCGCAAACACTTATATATTGGAATTTTATTGAAGCTTCACTTCAAGTAATATGTTTATAACAAAAGTAATATTTTATATATTCCATTTATATTCTTTTTATTTAGTATAATATTTTTTGTTTTATGTAAGAATCATTCCGTAAAAAATATTAAAATAAAACAGATTTTTCTTGTAAATAAATAAATACTGTTTATTTACAATCCCACATTTATTTTCATTTAATTAATATTCTATATATATTACATAATATGGAAGGTATATGTTCTTAAATCATCCCCTTACAGTCGACTGGGTAGTGGATCTCTCTCACGTATGAAAGATTTGTTATACCTACAATAGGCACACAAATTTATATAAAGATAACTATTACCTAAAATAAACTAAACTAACTGACATATTTGTATGTCGTGTGGTATTTTGCTGTAAGGAAACGCGATTCACTCTGAAATTATATTTGATTTTATTTAAGTGCAATCAATCTACGATTTAAAAACTAAAAAGCCTTAGACAAGAATGTTAAAGTTAAAAGCTTACACACATACAGCCTATATACATCCCACTGCTGGGCACAGGCCTCGTCTTATTTTCGAAAGGGTTTTAGGGCAAGTAAATGTGTTCCGCGATACCCCAATGCGTGTTGGCAAATTTCACATGTCTTCGAATTATTTTTAATTGCTATTTCTCAGACATGAAGATTTTCTCATGATGTTTTCCTTCACCACCGAGCACATGGCTAATCAGCACTTAAAATAGCAATTAACAATTTCATTGGTGGCGGCGGACCCTGGTTCCCCAGGGGTTTTTTGCCTTTTGTCTTCTTTTTGCTCAGGCGCTACCACGGCAAAAAAAAAGACAAAATTTATGGAAATTAATATACTAACTTGGCCTGTCAATATATTTACGAATGTACGTATGGTGTATGTATGGTGGCTACATGAAGTAAAGCTTACCAAATTGATCGTGACTATCAGTTCGTACTGCTGGTGCTTGTGACCTTTCTTCTTCTTCCCTTGGGGAGTCTTCACTGCCGCAGCCGCGGCTTGTTTCGGTGGGGCTGTTTTCGCTGCGCCTTTTTGTGCTGAGGGCTTCACAGGAGTTTTTGGACCACCTTTATTTGCTGCACCTGTTACAATTTAAGAGCGTATGTAATGGTTTTTTTTACAAGCTGTACCCGCTATGCATTGCAATGTATTTTCAACTGACTTCAAAAAAGGAGGAGGTTCTGAATTTTTTATGTATGTTACCTCAAAAATTTTTCTAGGCGAACCGATTTTGATGATTACTTTTTTATTTTAAAGCTGGTGCCTGTGCTCGTGTGGTTCCGTATAAGTTTGAACGATATCTGACAAGTAGTTTTTGAGTTATCCTTAATAATACGTATTTAATGGACTTCGACTACATTGATGATGTTCTCATTTTACTTATATTGAAGTCGGTTGTATAAAATTTTTAATTGTACCACTTGTTGTCAGAACCATTCACGGAAGCTAGGCTAACGACTCACCAAAGTTTAATTGTAATCGTGTGAATGGTATAGTAATGGGTATGGAACATGGAACACAAATAATCATTCATTTTTATGTAAATAAAATATCTAACAGTGGTAAGTTAACAGTTCATAGCCTACGTGTATAGTTCCGTGAGTGTTGTAAGAGGCGACAGAGGGAAGCAAACTAGTAGATAGGTAGCAGCATTGACCAAATAACAATAAAAAAAAAACTGTGGTTGCAATCACACCTGCCAAGCGTGGAAACTATGGCAAATACCCCCTATGAGGTTATCTATGGGGGAGGCCTAACACCGGTCACTCATATTCGCACAAGTGTAGGACGACATTTGCAAATAATTATGCAAAGTTTTCGCTGCATTCGCCGTTTTCCAAGCTGTGTCGGTTTTTCTTAACGGACATCAAAGGAGCCTCGTTCCTTCGCGTAGTCTCCCATACACAATACATGCGACCAGTTGCGCACACGATTGTGAAGGGGACGATTCGCTATTTTCATAGTTAGTGACGTCAACTATATAGCGTACTTAAACTAACTTCATTATGGATTGGAAAACCACCAAGGTAGTTGAGTTCATTGAACTCCTGCAGAATGAATCGACCAAAAGAAATCCCATAAACAAGTGTAGGAGGAACTGCCAACGGGTTCGCAAATTTAGTATGCGCACCCATTTGCATATCCTCTAAGTTTGTGAATGAATGTCTGCCGGCCCTTTACATACGCGCAGATATTCGTACAATGTACGAATGTCTGCGCGCAAGCATTCACCGGGGTAAGTTCAGCAGTGAAACGTTGATAGGTTGTAACGGTAACGGTATAGAAATAAAAACATAAAACTGTGCAAAACATGCCCATCTTCTGAGATAGCCGTGTAATAAGGGACTAAGTTCCATTTATCCTTATATTGTACTAAATAGGTTTTAAATCTAATAAAAATATACAGGGTTATTCTGCAATAACCGGCTAAATTTTCAGAGAATGTTCAGAATAATTAATTTAGGCAAATGATGAAAAAAATTAATTATAAAAGATCTCAATAATTCTGTCCTTTTCATCTTTTAGTTTCTAAATGCGTGGTAATGCATTATTTTAACTGATTTTAATGCGCACGCACACATTCGTAAGGGTCGATCGGCAGGCAAAAACTTTGTTGCCCATAAATCACATTCAATTTGGGATAATATCAAAAAAAGTAGAAGCCTTATTTACTCGTATTTTCAAATACTGCTATAACGCATAAGTTTAAAATTTGGCTACTATTTGAAAAATAACCCTATATTAACATATTATGTATCATCATCATCATCATCATTACAGCCCTTCACAAGTCCACTGCTGAACATAGGCCTCCCCCAAAGAATGCCACAAAACACGGTCCTGAGCCACCTGCATCCATCGACTTCCTGCATGTCTTACCAGGTCGTCACTCCATCTCGTGGGGGGACGCCCTACACTTCGCCTACCGGTATGAGGCTGCCACTCAAGAACCTTTCTTCCCCATCGGTTGTCGGTTCTTCGAGCTATATGGCCGGCCCACTGCCACTTCAGCTTACTAATCCGTTGGGCTATGTCGGTCACTCTGGTTCTACTGCGGATATCCTCATTCCTAAGTTTATCACGCAGAGAAACTCCGAGCATAGCCCTCTCCATAGCTCGCTGAGCGACCTTGAGCTTCCTCATATGGCCAGCAGTGAAGGACCACGTCTCAGTTCCGTAAGTCATCACTGGCAACACGCACTGGTTGTACGATTTCGTTTTAAGGTTTTGAGGTATGTCTGACGAGAAGGTGTGTCGTAGCGACATTAAACATGATCTTAGTTTTGTCCATGTTCATCTTAAGACCTATCCGTTGGGAAACACTATTGAGGTCATTGAGCATAGTGCTTAGGTCCTCCAGCGATTCTGCCATAAGGACTATATCGTCGGCAAATCGAAGGTGAGTGATGTACTCGCCATTGATGTTGATACCGTATCCTTTCCAGTCCAGAAGCTTGAAAACGTCTTCCAATGCAGCGGTGAAGAGTTTCGGGGATATGACGTCACCCTGTCTTACACCTCTCTGCAATTGGATAGGTTTCGTACTCTGGTTCTGTACTCGGATAGCCATCGTAGCCCTACTGTACAAGCACTTCAACACTTCGATATACCGACAGTCAACTTGGCACCGCTGAAGGGACTGCAGCACCGCCCAAATTTCGACGGAATCAAAGGCTTTCTCATAGTCCACATACGCCAGACATAGTGGCAAATTGTACTCTTTGGACTTCTGTACAACTTGCCGAAGGGTATGTATGTGGTCTATGGTGCTAAAGCCCTTTCGGAAACCGGCTTGTTCGGGAGGCTGGAAGTCGTCAAGTCTGCGCGCGAGACGATTCGTAATGACTCTCGAAAACAGCACGTAGACGCGGCTCAGAAGGGAAATCGGTCTGTAGTTCTTCAAGAGAGCGTTGTCACCTTTCTTGAAGAACAAGACCACCGCACTTCTGCTCCACGTCTCCGGTGTAATGCCACCATGGAGGACGGAATTAAAGAGCTTCTGAAGGACTTCAAGTACCGGTCTTCCACCCGCTTTCAGAAGCTCCGCTGTAATTCCATCCTCGCCTGGGGCCTTACCGTTTTTAAGGTGCTGGAGAGCCATCCTAATCTCGCTCAGACTGACATCCGGGATATCTTCGGAATAGTGTCGGATGAGACTCGCTCTTGGATCGTTACTCACACTTGCGTGTGGCTCCAACGATGATGTGTACAGCTGCCCATAGAACCTCTCAATCTCACTCAAAATCTCAGGTGTCCCGGAAACGATGCTGCCACACTCTGTCTTCAGCTTTGACAGTTGGCTCTTTCTGGCAGACAGATCTCTGGCAAAGACTTTGGAGCCTTGGTTCCGCTCGATCGCTTCTTCAATACGAGCTGTATTGAAGTTGCGTAAGTCCCGCCGCGTGCATTTGGAGATCTGTCTGTTCAGATGCCTGTATGCTGTCAAGTCTGTTGAAGAATGTAGCTTCATCTCCCGTCTAACAGCCATGAGATTAAGAGTGTGATCGGAGAGTTTTTGTGTTCTTCTGCGGCGGGTCTTGCAGAACTTAGCTCCAACCGCATGGACAGTTTCCACGAGCTTGTCATTCATATCGTCCACTTCATTGCAGTCTTCCAGGCACTGAAAACGGTTTTGTAACTCGAGCTGAAAGGTTTCGGGACTTTGGAACAGAGCACGAGGGGGACGGATCGTTGACTTCATTAGACGAGACCTCTCCAACTTAACGTTTAGGTTCAGTGTGCCTCTAACCATTCGGTGATCGCTACCAGTTTTCACCCTCGCGATCACGGAGACATCACTGAACAGTTGTCGCCTGGTCGTTATAATGAAGTCAATCTCATTTTTTGTGGAACCATCGGGGCTCGACCAGGTCCACTTCCTGTGGGGCCGCTTCTGGAAGAAAGAGTTCATCATAAAGAGTCCCTCTTTCTCCATGAAGTCGGCCAGCTGCTGGCCCCTTGGGTTCCGTTGCCCTATTCCAAATTTCCCTACTTTCAGCTCACCGTTCTCTCTTGTGCCTAGTTTTGCATTGAAGTCTCCCATTAACACCGTATATTGGGTTTTGGAGGAATGCATGGCTCTAGAGATATCCTCATACATTTCCTCCACCTCCTCATCGGGGTGTGCCGAGGTTGGTGCGTAAACCTGTATGACCTTCAGCGAATACCGTTTGGTGATTCTGAGTATAAGGTACGCAACCCTCGTCGACACACTCCCGATTTTTACAACGTTGTTAACGAGAGACTTGTGGACGATAAATCCGACACCTCCTTGGGACAGATGGTCGCCCTCCCGATGATAGAGCACGTTGCCGGATTCGAGGATTACCGTGTCCTCCCCCTCTCTTCGGACTTCGGATAATCCTATAATATGCCAGCGCAACTTGTCTATCTCTTCTTCCACCTCCACGATCTTCTCGTCAGTCCTCAGGGTGCGTGCGTTGTACGTTGCCAGGTCGAGTCGTCTAAGGTGGCAACCGAACCTCCACCGGAGATTCTTAGCACCCTCTGCCCCGCCGTTACCATGGTCGCCACCGTAGCCAGGAATAGCGGGGCCGCCGGGGACTGGGGGCCGTTTTTTTGTTGCTCTCATCATTGGGGGGTATTTGCCATAGTTGCCACGCTTGGCGAGCGGGTTGGCAACCGCAGTTTTTTTATTGTAATTTGGCTATTATCAGGAAGATGCTGCTGCCCATCTCCTGGCTGTTTCCCTTTGTCGCCTTTTACGACACCCACGGGAGGATATGGGGTAGTGGATATTCTTGACCGCCACTACACGGCACTTTAAATTACTTATGTATAAGTAATTTAAAGCTATCTTGTTACCTTTTTGACACGGTGGCGTTGCTTTTTGGCCGGCAGTATTTTTCTGATTGACATGACCGCCGCCATCTGCTGGTTTGTTGCGCGCCTGAAACAAACACGTTGTATTATATTCATGAAAAATGAAGACTGTTGGTTGATTTATGAGAAAATCCGTATCGTGAAGGCATTTGACAATTTATTATTATCATTATTATCAGGTGTCTGGGGGCGCAGTGAAAGGTAAGTTTTCGTTATATAAAACTGAAGTGATAAATGAACTTAGAGTACACAAACGAACTTATAATCCACCTAAAGTGGATATTTCGAGGACACCTGTTGCCATATTTAAACAAAGAAGGCTACAGATGTGTTGCCAGTATTGACGACTAATATGGAATGTTTCACAGTCTGTAATCATATTTATTTAGTTTCGACGGTTTCGCGGCGCATCGCTTAGCAATAAGTTGCAGCGTTTAGGTACCATTCCGTAGCCGACCGCAGACAGCAGCAGCAGACGACGTGTCGTCACAACACGACTGGTTTCTATGTAGTTCTATGAAATACCTTCCGTAGCCTAGGGTTACCAGATGAAAAAGTTAAAAGTCCGAAGAAGAGGCCTGATTTCCATTTAAAAATCCTGAGATTTTTTTTACAGTTTGAGAAGAAAACCTTACTTAAACAGGTATCTTCACATATTAAGTATGATAAAACTGTTTAAGTACCTACTTGGATAAATAAGTTTTGATTTTAATTGTGGAATTATTACCAAAGGAAAATTATTTTTAGTTTGTTTAACATTTTATTAAAGAGGTCTTTAAAATGTAATCTGTATTATATTGAAAGTTCTAAAAATCCTGAGACTTCATGAGATTTGCAAAATCCAGCCGCAATCCTGAGAAGAGTCTAAAACTCCTGAAATCTCAGGACAAATCCTGAGATATGGTAACCCTATACGTAGCTAGCGACACGTCGTTTGCCGGAGCGGCAGAAGACATGTCGCCCGACCGCAGATCAGTAGTGCCACCAACGCCCGAGTGACACGTTGAATTTTTCTCAAATCATTTAAAATTAAAAATTTTGTACAGCCGACTTCAATATAAGTTATTAAGAATAACTAAAATAACTCAAAAACTGTTGATATGACCTTGATCAAATTCATATGGGACCACACGAGAAGTATCAGCTTTCATATAAAAGAAGAATCATTGAAATCGGTTCACCCAGTAAAAAGTTATGAGGTAACACACATAAGAAAACATACGCGTCGAATTGACTACCGTCTCCTTTTTGGAAGTCGGCAGAAAAATGAGTGTCACCGATTCCGTGGAAGAGAAACTGATAAACCAGGTGGCCGAATATCCCGCACTGTATGTTGCATCTCACAATAATTATTTAAACAGTGTGACAAAAGAAATTTTTTGAAAAAATATAGGAAAGGAGTTATATAAAAACGATAAATAGTTATATATATAGTACCTATTTTATTTACATAAATAGAGTACCCAAAGAACTTTCGCAACAGATTGGAACACGTGCTGCTGCCGCCTGCAGTCGGGTTCCGAATCATGACCGCAGTGGCGTGTCGTCGCGACACGACGCGACGTCGCTGCGGTCACAGACGACACGTCGCCTGCTGTTGCTGTCTGCGGTCGGCTACGGAATGGTACCTTTAAGGGCAGGCTCGAATCCCTCACGTAAAAGTATTTACAGTATAACTTGGTTAAGTGGGACCTAGATAAGTGAGAAACCTCCATAGCTGGAACTCATGCTTAGGTCCTGACACTTTAGCACTGAATTACCTCTGTTAGTGGGAGAAAACACACCTCTTTATCTGGGATTTGTTCTTTCGATTTTATCGTCATAATTACCTCTATAATTTAGACAAAGAGTATATTTTGCCTCTTTTACTGAGACTATATTTGGTGTATCGTTTTGTTTACTAATTCTTATTCTACCCGCATATTCCTCACATGGCTAATTGTGAAAAAGAGACCTCCACTTTTAGTTTGGTTTTGCTATCGTCAGGATGTTTATGTATTATGTTTACAAACTACGTTATTTTATTTAATAATCGCGCCTCTATAACTGAAATAACCTTTATTCTCACTTCTTATAACGGAACTCTCTGTAAATGAGACAGATATTTATTTATACCTGGATATCTGAGACACTGGGTAAGTGGAATGCCTCTTTAAGTGAGACAAATTTGCAGGACCCTTGAGGTCCCAGTTATACAAGTTTCACTGTATATGGCCTACAAATAATTGTTCCGTGTCTAGATATTTGTCCGTGTGAAATTTATGTATGTAAACTGCTATTGTGGAGGTATTGTGTAGAGGTAAGTAAGAGTATTAGTTTTTATTTAAATCACAATAATAGCTAATTTCGCCGAATCGAGAGCTACAGCAATAAAAAAAAGTGAAGTTACAGCCTAAAATACGTCCCGATTCTTGGCAGGTCTTCTCTCAGAGGCCACAGCATAGACCTCCTCTAAGAGGGGCATAGGCCTCTTCTTTTTTTTGATAACGTTATAGAGTACTAAACTTCCACGTAGTATATTTGTACAATTAAAGGCGATAAAATCACATCCTGATGGTAAATAAATGCAGTAGTCCTAAACACCTAAATTTTTCCTGGATTAAAATTAAAGTGCAGATGCGTTGCTAACCCTAAAAGCAAAGTTGGAATATATTGTTATCAGCCCAGACCAACAAAGAAAGGTACATGGAGCGCTACGTAACATTACAAGAGACGCAAAAACCAAGCCAAAACTATACTCAACATAATATTGTCTATCACGCACCCACGAACACAACATACTCGTAAGCATCTAAAATCATTTGCAACCAACAATATGGTTTTCGAGTTGACCCATTCGTTCTGCAACCATAAATATTGTTGCAGTTTGACTCTACCACGTTAAATGTGTAGTAATTATATTGTTGGTAAATGCTTAGATTAGTTTAAGTTTCCAACTACGTTGTGTCTCGTTTTATTTAATGCACTAGTATATTTACATCACCTTTATAAAGTAAATAAATATGTTTTCAGAGTTCACCAATAATAGTCCCTTTATAATTATTATAAAGTAACAGGATAACCCTAAAACCACATTAAACTAAATTATAAATAACTTTAAACACGCGTCAGCGTAAAAATAATTTGTTCTTTGATGCTTTAACTTAGGTACCTTCTCATTATTATTGATTGATTTATTAAAAAAAAAGTTTTAGGGCGCTCTCTCGTGCGTTCTATATAATATCACTAGCAGGGGTCTCACCGAACGGGATTAGGAAAAGCTGGGTTACGTCTAATAAGGGACGGGTTAAAACTTTTATTTGCATTACTGAATTTTGTTGGATTTAAAGGGAAATGCCTCGTGTACGAATATATGTAATATTATAACAATCTAATTTATTGTAACTTTATTTTCCATATTCTATATTGTTATATAATTAATTAATACGTGATTCCTTTATTACATTACAAAAATATGTTTAAATGCAAAAGAGACCCCATGCTGCGTCTTACAAAATTTGTGTTACATACTCGTACCTGACGCATACCATCCTATATAGCTAAACGCGTAATACTATAATATATATATGTGTATGTTTATGGAGTCGGATTTATCGTCCACAAGTCTCTTGTTAACAACGTTGTAAAGATTGAGAGTGTGTCGACGAGGGTTGAGTACCTTATACTCAGAATTACGAAACGGTGGTCGCTGAAGGTCATACAGGTTTACGCCCCAACTTCGGCATATCCCGATGAGGACGTGGAGGAAATGTATGAGGATATATCGAGAGCCATTCATTCCTCCAGAACCCACTATACGGTGTTAATGGGAGACTGAAGGCAAAACTAGGCACAAGAGAGAACGGTGAGCTGCAGGTAAAGAAATTTGAAATAGGGCAACCCTAGGGGCCAGCAGCTTACCGACTTCATGGAGAAAGAGAGAATCTTTATGATGAACTCTTTATTCCAGAATCGGTCCCAAAGGAAGTGGACCTGGTCGAGCCCCGACGATTCGAAATAAAAATGAAATTGACTTCATTATGACGACCAGACGACAACTGTTCAGTATGTCTCAGTGATCGCGAGGGTGAAAACCGGCAGTGATCACCGAATGGTGAGAGTCACACTGAAACTAAACGTTAAGTTGGAGAGTCACGTCTTATGAAGTCAACACTCCACCTCGTGCCCCTCGTGCTCTAATCCAAAGTCCCAGAAATTTTCAGCTCGAGCTACAAAACCGTTTTCAGTTCCTAGAAGATTGCAATGCAGTGGACGATATGAACGACAAGCTCTTAAAACTGTCCATTCGGTCGGAGCTAAGTTTTGCAAGACCCGCCGCAGAAGAACACAAAAACTCTCCGATCACACTCTTAATCTCATGGCTGTTAGACGGGATATAAACCTGCAGTCTTCAGTAGATTTGACAGCATACAGGCAAATGAACAGATCTCGAAATGCATGCGGCGGGACTTACGCAACTTTAATACTGCTCGTATTGAAGAAGCGATCGAGCGGAACCATGGCTCAAAAGTCTTAGCTAGAGATCTGTCTACCAGAAAGAGCCAACTGTCAAAGCTGAAGACCGAGTGTGGTAGCGTCGTTTCCGAGACAGCTGAGATTTTGAGTGAGATTGAGAGGTTCTATGGGCAGCTGTAAACATCATCGTTGGAGCCACCCGCAAGTGTCAGTAACGATCCAAGAGCAAGTCTTATCCGACTGAGCGAGACTAGAATGGCTCTCCAGCACCTTGAAAACGGAAAAACCCCAGGTGAGAATGGAATTACAGAGGAGCTTTTGAAAGCGGGTAGAAAACCGGTACTTACAGTCCTTCAGAAGCTCTTTAATTCCGTCCTCCACGGTGGCACTACTCCGGAGGCGTGGAGCAGAATTGCAAGTGTAGCATCGACCACTTTTCCGTCACGGACTCTGACCAAGACTATGTAGCACGGCCTTTGCTTTTATATTAACTCTGTGTGGCCTAACCTTTAAGGTTCTGTTGGATTTTTCTTCTGAAATATTAAAAGGAAATCGAAATATCGCATTGACTTTATTTCACAGAACTATAGAAGCTGTAACTCGGTGGATAGCAATTTAAATGCATTGCATAAAAGTCCACAATTTTATCAGAAGATACAAAGAGTACCTCGTGTTCCTATTATACAAAAGAAACTAGTTTGATAGCTAATAGCAGCTTAATCCTGCTGAGTTTCATAGAGAACCTCTCACTCTCAGTCCCCAGGAGTGACCACGCATCTGCATTTTGATCCTTAATTGAGGATAAATGTAGATATCTATAGGCCACAGCATCCACTCACCATCAGGTGGACTGTGTGCTCGTTTTACACTCTTACGGCTACCTCCGGCTGCATCAATATCGTGAATAATAGTTAAAAGAGTAATTTTGGTCCATAGATCAAAGAAAACGTTTTTTTTTTGATTTTGTAAATAAAGAACATTACGTTTTCGTGACTTTACAGTTTATGTCAAAACTGTGGAAGAACACGATAAAATACAACGCTTATTGAATGTTTAAATGAATACTTTACGATCGTTGCTGTGAATGGCAGCCAGGAAGTTTGTGGTGTAGATACGACTCAATAAATCAGAGCATTGACATTTGTTTTCCGTTTGGTTGTTTTCTATTTCTTAGGTTCAGTGTTGCTTTCATAAATTACGTTTATATAATATTTTTGTTCAATTGGCTGAAAATATAACTGGTATAACCGAAGTCTCTGGTTATATTACTCAAATACCATAACATGGTTGTTTATTTCGTGACATAATGAATGATAATGTCCTCCAGACGTAGTCTCAACGTAGACTATCTACGCAGGAGAAGATTATAGTGCCCGAGCGTACGCACAAACACACAACTCTATTCCCTCACTCTAATAGTCCGATGGTACGGTAATCAGACACAATCGATGCGAGATCAGGTGCAGAACCAACGGTTTTACGTGCTTTCTGAGGCACGGAAATAAAACACTACTAACTTCCTAACGCTTCTTGAAATTTCTTGACGGGAACACGTAATAATTAATTTTGACCCGATCCGGGATTCAAACGCGGGACCTCAGATCAGCAATCACGGTTACAACCAGTAGACCTATGAGGCAGTTATATAATGAAAGATATAAGAAATAGCAAGTAGTTCAAAGGATTATTGGTCATTTCAACATAGACATTTAATTTTGAATTAAAATTACAGTTTTGCATATTATGTACTATAGTATATTTCGGGAATTTAGGATAAGCGCATATAATATCATGTGTTCGTTCGTACCAGATTACCAAAACATTCTCGACTAAGTTTAAATTTCGAGCGAGAGTCGAAGTGGCCAGTCGGTGGAGGAGCTTGGTGCGCGTCAATATAGGCAAGCTCGCGATATTCGTCTTGTAAACATCGCCGCGATTCAAAGTCGAAAAATGGTGTGTTTAGTACATCGAATAATTATTTTTTAACGTCTGCTTATCTGTTATAGAATAATAAATCTAAATTAAATTGTTGCAGAACAATCAAATCGACGACGAGCAAATTACAAGTAAGTAATAAATTTTTATATACTTGTCAACATTACTAAAGAAGACAAGATGTAATTCTATTTTATTTAAAAAAAATCGATTATTTTGTTTAAAAATAGAAGCTATTCAATTTAAAATAAAAAAATAAAACCGAATGGAAGCAGTTTCATCGATAAATGACTTGGATGATTGTGCTTTGCTCGGAGTTAAAACAATATAAATTTCGCAGGTGATAAATATCTAGAAAGAGTTTGAATGGAAACACGAACTAAAGACAAAACTTCATACAAATTGATAGAGCCGTTTCCGAGAAACCTGTAATTGTAATATAATGTGAATACAAGTATTACTGCATTGAAGTTAAACACTTTTTTATATGGCTATTGATTAGGTATATGTATTATAGAATAATAAAATAATATTGCGTATAAGGAGAACAGTGTAGTGTGGATGTAAGAATATGCATTATCCCAGATCTTGGCTTGTGTGGCGAAGAGGCGACAGAAGGAAACTAAAACAGGAAATGTTCGGCGAAATATTTCTGATAACAACTCTAATTTAAAAAAAATGCGTGAGTGCCGTGGAACACTCGGTTGGAACGAAGTTCCTTGCGTAGTATATTATTATTGATAAACGTAGGTATTATATATATATAATTATATTAACAAATACAAATAAATGAATTACTAGCGTCTATTAAAATGAAGCGTCATTTGAAATAAAATAATATTCCTTTCATGGCAAGATAAGGAAAAGTGCGAGGGAGACGGATATTATTCCATCTCACTTCCTTATTTCGCCGCCAAGGCCGTCTACGCTATGACACAGGGGGTAGTGACGAAAAAGTCTTACACTTTTTTCGCCTAGCTCCCATCCGCCAAACCCGTACCGTCCGATAAGGAACTTCGTTCCAAAAAAAAAAACTGCAGTTACCAACACGCCTGCTAAGCGCGACAACAACAGGCATGTTTTTGGGATGCCTATGTTAATCAGTGGATTTTATAGGCTAAAGTTAAGTAAGGAGATGTAATAACTTCTTCTCTAAGCGAAAACCGCTCCTGATAACCAAGGTCCTTTTTTGAGCATTGACCAAAAACGGCAGTATTTATTATATTAAAAATATCGTAGCAAAATTTATCCATACTGGTAATAAACATTTAATTAAGAGAATATCAGTGCTGCAATTCAATGTGGTGACAGTTAAGGAAATATTTATTTGATGCATACTTGAAAAAGCCTATTTAGTATTATATATATATATATATATATATATATATATAAATAGTTAATATATATATATATATATATATATATATATATATATATATATATATATATATATATATATATTAACTATTTAGGTTTATGAAATACTGCTACAGTAAAAACTTATCGTTATTAAAAACATTAATATGCAAATCTTTGTAGATTTTTTATATAAATAAAAAAACGACTACACTGCTCACTGATGGTAAGTGGTAGCTGTAACCCATAGACATCAAGAATCAAAATGCAGATGCGTTGTTACTCCTTAGAACTAAGACGAAACACCTCGTTTCTAGTAAACAGTGTCTCCGGTTCTCTATGAAACTCAGCAGCATTAAGATGGAAAAATATTTCGTTATATTTTTATTTAGCCAATACATTCGTGCTAAAACCATAATATTTAGCTACAGCTCTCACACGTAAAAAATCTTAGTTGACCACACTTATTTTCGTTACACGAGCTAAGGGAATTTTGTTTTCAAATGCCACTTGAATTGAAAGCAAACAACTCTTAAGATTTCATGCGAAATTTAAAGCCATAAAACATTTCAGAATTTTCTCGATTCAAGTCAATATATTATTTATTATTGTAGTGAATGAAAATTGAACTTTAATTAAATATTCGTACTTTCTATCTAAACTTGTACTTTTGGTCTAGCCGTATTTATAGCATGTGGGAATTAAGCCCACAATGTGCTGCACCTCAGGCAAAAAGCCACTGATCTATTTATACAAAAATCCTCTCTGATTGAAATGAACGGAGAAGACTTTTTGGGGCTAATGTTGATGATTTGCATTTAATAGTAGGCGCATAAACTACTCACAGTAACAGCCACAGTTGTTAGTGCGTTTTTAGATAAATGAAACTTGCTTGGCGATCTCGTCGCCTCTGTGTGTTGCCTCCGTGTGTCGCCTCTGTGTGTCGCCTCTGTGTGTCGCCTCTGTGTGTGTCTCTGTGCGTGATGTCGGCCTTGAGGGCTACACACGATCACTTTTAACTGTCAACTTTGACTGATCAGTTTTAACTGAGAATGAAAACTTACGTCCTTTGCACCCACACACGTTCATTTTTAACTGTTCTATATGACCACAAACAATATTACTATCTCAAAATGTTATCAGCCGACGACGACGCTTTAGTTTAATATTAATTTTAAAATATAAAAATCAACAAAATATACGCAAAAAGTGGTGTAAAGAGTGGTTAAAAAAAAATTATTCCCATGTTAATTTATTAACCGAACTAAAAATTGTTTCGAAGGATTGGCACAACTATCTCAGAATGAGTGAAGAAATTTACCTCAATCTCGTGATCGCAACACGACTGAAGAAACACCGCCTACACACGCACAGTTTTAACTGATCAGTTCCGTCATTTCAGTTAAAAAATATGTATCAACAATATATCATCAGTTTTAACTGATAATAAAAAAACTGACAGTTTTCATCGTACACACACTCAGTTTTTACTGTCAGTTCATTAGCTCAAGTGCATTTATTAAACAATACCTCAAGCTGCGGCTTAGGTTAACGTTATCAGCTGTGTGACGTAATATTTAATTAAACGAAACTCAACTTTCAATTACACAATAAGTGCGAGTACTTTAGATGTCAAAATCTGAATTCACGTGGTTCTTCGATCGTGTCTGTAGTAGAGCAAATCATGGAGTTCGAAAATATTTTGAGCGAAATTAATAATTAAGATGAAATAGAGGACTTCGCGAAATCGTTTACTAAAAGTTTATATAAGGGATGTCTCGAATCCTTTTGAGTTACCATTATTTTGGGATGCGCCATCGATCTCTTTATTTTTCACCACAGCATTTTTTTAATAATAATAAGAAAACATCGTTTCTCATTCGTTTCGTATTTTTTTTTGTGTTAATTAAATATAACGCGATATCAGTGATGTTATAAGTAAACACTACGTTTTAAAGAAGCAAATGTAGTTTTATGTAGTAGTCTCTTTTGTGATAATGACGCTGTCGCTTATGCTTGAGGTAATTCGTGCATATTGAGTTGAATAGTAATAGTATTTAAGTCGTATGTACAACTTAAGGTTTTCTTATGTAGAAAAACAACTTTACAACATGAAAGGAGATTAATGATATGCTAAACTTCTGTCAATGTTACGTAATCGTTTATGACATCAAACCCTTAAGTCACGCAACACTATTCCTAAGTACATCGTCTTGAGGAGCTGATATTGGTAACTGAGATACTGTTTATATGTGTTTCATAAGCAACGATCATTGGATGCTGATATCGTAATGAGGTCGTATCAAATAATAACGACGTTGTTGAAGGACGTTTATTAATACGGATTGAAATGTCGTCGGCATTTTCAGTAAGTCATCACTGTCATTTCAAAATCAAATAAGAAAAATCAGGCGTATTTTGCTTTAATATTCAAAAAAAAAAAACAATTGGGGAAATTCCATAGTCTCTGTGTTGGAGCAAGGCTGATGGAAATAAAGTAAAGACAATACAAAAATATAAGAAATAGATCATTATAAATTGCTCTTATAATTCATTGTTACCCTGACTAGATTCTTATAATTATTCACAAAAGGAAGTTAAGATGACAGTGAATTAATTTAAACTTTGATCTTGGTCGTTTCACGGAAAGAGATAATGAAATACAAAGACAAAAGATTTAATAAGATTTTTTTAATAAAATATTGCTTCTTTAAGTTATGAGACTAAAGAGGTCATCGTTACACTGGTAGTTTTTAGATGACTCAGCAGCCTAGGTAGTAATGAAACTAAAATCATGTTTTGGTAGAAGCAAGACCGTGCGGTTGAATAAGGAAACGCATGTTTTACATCCAAAATATGGAAAAAGTCGATGTATTACCATAGAGGATGCTAGAGATCAAGCAGAGATTCACTATGAAAATATACCATGGCAGTTAACGAGGTAACCCTTAAGGGTTTTTATACCAGTAAGGAGGAAATGGCACACTGTTCACCTGGTAATGAATAATGCGGCACATGTGAACCAGCATCTATTTCAGACAATCATTTAAAACGGAAGGCCTGGTTACTTGTAAAAACTATTTGGTTCTCGTCACTCATCGTACGAAACAGCAGTATAATGCTGCCATTACACGCTGTTATTTTGTGCAAGCCTGGTCCCTCTCTGCAGGGCTATCATGGGCAGGAGACAATTTTATCCCCGGGGAAAGGAGAAAATGTTTAACCCCTCGCTTCGTTTTATCCGCCCTTCGAGCATGGGCACATATCGACAGTAGATAAAATGGAAGTTAGACTTGAAATTAGATAGATTTTTTGTATGAATATAAACTTAAACCCACATCCAATGATCTAGGATAGAATTGTTCTTTTCAAATGTCAAAAAAGCATAATTTTTTATCTTTCATTTGGCTCCATGCTACGGACGGGGGATATATTATGTCTACTCGTTATGTCAAAGAGGGCAATAAGCATAGGGACAAGATAATTTTATCTCTTGTCAGTGGATTATTCGGGGGATAAAATTTTAGTCCCCAGCCCATGCTAGCCGTGCTGGTCGTTGATAAGGTGGGAGGGTCTTTTTTGTCTAGGAATCCTGCAGGATAGAGATAGAGATAGAGTACCACCGCCTTACCAATTTCTACCGCCGAATAAATAACAGTACTTGCACTGCTGTTTTTTTATCTGCAAGGTATAAAGAGAAAATATGGCAAAGTGTGGCATTCCATTTTAGTCTTTAGAGGCGACAACGTATTTGTAGCCTTCTATGTGGGTTGCTAGTGTCCACGATCTGCAGAAGCCACTTACAGTCAGGTGAACTGTAAATTCGTTAGTCCTTTAATTTTTATAAAATATGTTATATTATATAACGTTAAAATATATATTTATAACGATAATGTCTGAATTAGACATGGAACGAGTAGTGATTCGCCGAGTACTCGGCCACCGGGTACTCGGCCTAGATTGGGCCGAGTACTCTGCCGAATACTCGGCTTTAAAAAAAAGCGGTAGCGGGCGGCGTGCGGTTATTTCCCTTACAAACTATACCAAAATAGGGCCGAAAAACTAATGTTTTTGCATCACAATCTTCCTCTCTTAAATTTTGAATATTACTCGTAGTAATAATAATTTCTATTATAGATTCTTATGTACGTTCTAAATATTTCTGCTGTTTCTGATGTTCATGATGTTTTAATGTGTCTAATATAATAATAATGATAAAAACTGGCTTTTTGTCTTTATTTTTCTCTGGAATATAATTAAGGCTGAGTACTCGGTACTCGGCCGTTAATACTCGGTGCTCGGCCGAACCCTAAAAAAAGGCCGAATCCGCCGAGTACCAAATCCAAACCGAGTACTCTTCCCATGTCTAGTCTGAATGACGTGCTGTTAAGTATGCCTACGCAACCATAATGTTTCGTACTGTGGTGTCGGAAAATAATCTATTCCCATATAACTTTCCGGTTTGGTTGTTTCTCGGTTTTTCTCTCTTTTGACCCTTGTATACAGGCTTAAAATATAACAATGGATATCCATTGTAATATCTTAAGCCTTTGTACATTAAAATAAATGTTTGTGAATATCACGTCCTTTGCAATGGTTTTAATTAAAGTTCCAAAGCGTGGTTTAAATATTTTCATAATTAATTTGAACCAAAGTGCAAGAGTTTATAACGAGATGAGATTACTCGGGAAACTCATGCACAGTTGATTACACCCGGAATTTTATTTCATTAACGTAATTGTATTCCTACAGCCGGTCCGGATTTGAAACGAAGTTTTAATGTACCGTCATTAAAATGAAATTGATTTAACGTCCTCTTATACTCTTCTACTCTGTGGGCATTTAGCGCCCCTCCCATCCCATCCCCTGCGCGTAATAAATATCGCGAATATACGGTTGCCGTTTACAATTGGATTTGTGAGAAGATTATGTATTTATTTACGAAGGTACTGATTTACATTATAAAGAGCACGTTTTAATTTAACGTCCATCATTTTAATTATCATTTTATAATTTGTTTTTTTTTAAAAAAAACGAACAAAATAGAAAATATATCAAAACAAGATGTTACCACAGATTGCTTTTCTGTCGAGCGAATTGCAACACATCAATTCTAATGGCCGTTTCGTCTAGATTAGAAGTTTGGCTGAGGTATGTTTTTTTGAGTTCAAAAATCGTAAATTAAATTTCTAAAATTGATTTCAAGATAAGATAACCTAGCCCTAATGGAAAATATTGCATAACTTATCAACGTCGTTTGTCAGCATGATCATCGTCTATTTCCACTTTTTGAACTCAGTATCAGTTAATTATACTTTTCTGGAAAACGGTTACGTTTGAACAATGAAATGAGTATTTTTATGACACAATATTCTTCATGTCTACAGACGGTTATCTCACAATATAATTTGTGCGGTCCTTTTAAAAGTGGTCCCGTATGAATTACAAACAGATTCGATACTAATATGATTCAGCTTATAAATATTTTTTAAATATTTATTTAAAAAAATAAAAAATTAAACAACAATAAATTGAATGCGTTGTAGTGTCTTTAGCAAAACCTCGACCTCATATCATCACGTTTGCATTGAAAGAGGCGACAAAGTGAAATGAAAGAAGAGATGGGCAGCAGCATTTATCTTACAACAACTCCAAATAACAAAAACTGCGGTTGCCAGACCGCATGCCAAGCGTTGCTGTACTGTGGCGTACATACCTGTGAGCAATATTTGTGGCAGTACTATTTTTAACAGTGAACTTTTGATAGGCTTTAATATATGAGTGAAAAATTAGATTCCGCGTACTTTCTTTGACAAGTTGCATCGCCCCATTAGGTTACTGCCTGCAGTAAGAAATTCGCACGTTCAACCATAAGTTTTCTTTCGGACTGGATTTGATCCCGACTGGCTCGTGCATTCAGCTGATAGCTCTCCACAACTGTGCAGCTGTGTACATATCCATAGATACCGGGAATAAGCAGATCATTAATTAATATGCAGCAGGAAGAGAGTTGCGAAAGAGAACGGACCCCTGAGTAACTGAGTTTTTGGTTACTGGATTAAAAAAATGGAAACAGAAAAAGGATTTTTTATAACAATAACACAACGTAAGGGCACACTCAAATTCTAATTTTGACTTGAAAAAGTTAGCATTGGTTGCAATACAAGCGTATACAGTAAGCAATCATACAAAGGTGTATCACGGCGTTCATTCTTAACATTAAAAAAGCCCGATGGTTGAAACAGTATTTAAAAAAAAAAACTAGACTGTGTATAAAAATTACTAAAAAGAGAAAAAATCAAATACTAATGCTATGTCACACCTAAAACTAACACGAATCTAACAACACCCATAATATGCTAAAATCCGTCAATCCATTTAGTCTACAATCATACGCATACAATCGAAAAACATCATCTGGGAGGGTAAAAATACCATCAAATAATAACTAAATTTGTTAAGCAGCTAATATAATCCAGGTTTAATAACATTAAATACAAATAGTCGTTCCTTAAACAGCCAATTTAAATGTATTTTTCCTGACGACCGAGTCGCGGGTCCTGGCATTTTATCCCAACAAGAGCCTTTAAAAATGACTTCTGTCTGGATACAAGGAAAAACACAAATTGTCGATTTTTGTACCCGATACTTTTATAATAGTACTAGTGAATAATACTTTTATTTAATGGCGTAGGGTTGCGACACTTATGTGTAGCCATTGAAGTAATATTAACAATTTGTTTGGCATATATTTACTGTTACAGCCTATTGAAGTCCATTACTGAACATAAGCCGCCCGCTAGATTGCCTCATAGGGGGATATTTTGCATAGTTGGCACGCTTGGAAAGCGGTTCAGCAACTACAGTTTTTTGTTTTTAGTCGTTATTACAAAGACGATGCAGCCCATCTCCTGATTTGTTTCCCTCTGTCGCCTCTTACGACACCCACGGGATAATATGGGGTAGTGGATATTCTTACACCGCATCTACACGGTAAACGGTGGCGTATATGTAACGTTTACAAATTCCAATAGTTGCCGAGGGTCTTCTGCCTATCCATCTGGGTCGACATTGCTCTGTTATGGACAACCGTTTCTGCACTCAAGATCTAGTGTAATTTTAAGATGTAGAACATTTTTATTGGACGTCAAGATGACCACATACTGATATCCCGGTGTCTTCTTTGTTGAATGGATTATTTATAATCTGCAGTAGGTACTTAACCTTAAGATAAACTATTTGTTCATTTAATTTTCATAGTAAAATATTTATTGAAAACGGAACTATCGAATTCTTGTATAACTTATTATACGACGGTAGTACTAAATCTTAATTTTTGTCACTAGAACAAGAAAAAGAAAGATATACAAATTTTTTTATTTGTTGTCATGTATACGTAATAAATTTTATGACGAAAACATGAACTTATATATGGCGCTCATTTGGAAAGCCTCTCAACTACGTATAAAAGTAGAGTAAATAATTTAATGAGAGTTTGAAAGTTACTTCTAAAATCCTTTTAAAGGAAAGGACATGCTTTTATGATAATTAATATTTAATAAACATCTATTTAAATAATAATAGCCACGCTAACTCGGGGGTTAAGCACTCGCCGTAAATTTCAAAGTACGCAACTGATCTGGATTCGATCCCCGCCGGCGAATGTATTTGTTGATTGAATTTTTTTTATAAGATATGGGGATAAACGAGCACACAATCCACTTGATAGTAAGTGGTTGCTGTGGCCCATAGACATCTACATTTTTCCTCATTTGCGAATCAAAATGCATATGCGTTGTCACCCGTGAGGACCAAAATGGAATGCCTCATTTTCAGTAAAAAGGGTCTCCGGTTCTCTACACTCACTATACGAAACACAGCAGTGTTAAGCTGGTATTGTGTGAGAGCGTGGTCTTTCCCCAGTCGAGCCGACCCATTCGTGCTACAACTTTACTACTATTATATCTACAGCATGGTTCTACCATGTATGAATTTTAATGCTGATTTACTCATAAGGTCTGAGGAATAAAATATTTAGAAGATATGTGAAGTCCACCAACAAGTACGGGAGCAGTGGCAGACTAATATATCCAAAACCCTCCCAGAAATATGAAGAGGAATGGACTCAGCTATAGAATGCAGTCATATATAGGCTATCACTTTAATAACTAGCTCATTGAAGTACTAATATATTATGACAGAAAGTGCCATTTTAGGTCTAGCTTAGGTCAGATTGTAATGGTAGCATTTAACTACAGTAATCGAACTCGAGTGACGATCTTCTTTTAGAATAAGAATGGGAAACGAGCACATAGTTAACCTGATAATAAGTGGATGCTGTGATTCATTGACAACTACATCTATCATCGTAAGATGTCCTAAGACGTAACGTATTTTTTTTAAATAAATATTAATAAAATACAATTTGCGATCATCGGGGATTTATTAAAAGTTAGTGAGTTTCAGTTTTTCAATAAAATATTGTACCGTACTTTTTGGACGCGTTGCGTTTAGAAAGTTGAAACGCCGTTAAAAGTTTCATTCTTCTTTCAGCACTCGCTCCATCCGTCGTCGTTCAGAACTCATCCAGTTCCAAAAAGTTATTTTATTAATTTCTCAGTCACTGGTATTTTATTTTTTATTACGTTTATGAAATAAAATTGACAAAACAAATAACGAGGCATTGTCTTAAGCGAGTAAAAAGAACGCGTTAGCCTGTTATTTTACTGGCTTTCCTTACCCTTTCAACTGGAACAAGACAGAATTCATAGCTGCTTATCATATAAATATATAATATGATTATTAGTAATAATTTAAAAATATATCAAAAATTAATTAGTTAGAAATCCGCCTACAAATATGACATGGTGTGTATTACGTAGTTTAAAGAGCTTCCATCCCTTCCACGTTACGGTGGAGGCGGGATATCTTGTAAAAGTGCTATTATACTTTAACGCAATACCACTACCATGGATACGACTTTAAACTTTTAGCTAAGAAATCACACCACCGTTCTTGATATGATATGTCTTTTGCCTCTTCAGGCATAATTAGGAAAGAAGCCATACTCTACGATATGTTACCATTAAGTTTTAATTACCTTTAAAAGAAAAAGCAATTTCAAGTCTACTAATTCTAAGAGATTTCCCTTTGAAAGAGCAAGTTAGATTTACTAAAATCTAAACTAAAAGCTTACTTCTCCAAATTTAACAAAACCCCTGTTCTGGTAAAATATGAAATGAAAGGAGAAAGTAACTAAAGCCTTACAAGAACGCAGCGATTGAAACTAAGCACGTTTTCAACAGATCAAAGACTTCAACTGTCGATTTAGCGAATAGTTGAGAACATTTTCGAAACGTTTCATTCAAGTAGACAGAGTAAAAATCAGGCGAATTTCTAGCTTAACTACTATTATATTTTTTTATAGGATAGGAGTGGCAAACGAGCACACAGTCCACCTGATGGTAAGTAGTTGCTGTGGCCCATAGACATCTACATCCATCCTCAATTACGAATCAAAATTCAGATGCGTTGTCACCTTTGAGGACTAAGATGGAATGCCTTGTTTCCAGTACAAAGGGTCTCCGGTTCTCTACACTCACCATACGAAATACAGCAGCATTAAGCTGCTATTTTACGCTGGTATTTTGTGAGGGCGTGGTCCTTCCCCGGTCGAGTCGACCCATTCGTTCTACAACCATAATATATGAAAGTTGTTGTTTGATTATGGACAAAATTATATAATGTCGTCTATTGTTATACTTGTTAGTGTATTTGGGACGTCAAACATTGAAAGGATGAACGTCATGTACATATATTAAGTATATCTTTTTTCATACTAGCCACTAATCTACTCATACCAGCTACTTAAGTATATCTTTTATACCATACTAGCTGTGACCGGCATGTGTTGCAATGTCTTTTTTCAACCAAATAAAAAAAATAGAATCTCAGACCTTTTTTCTAGGTGAACCGATTTTAATGATTTCTTTATTTGAAAACTAGTGTCATATGAATTCTCATGTGGTCATAAAAATCTCATGTAGTCCCATATAAATTTGATCAAGATGTGACCAGTAGTTTTTGAGTAATCCTTAATAATAATATGTATTTAAGTGATTTCTACTACATTGACGATATTCTCACTTAACACAATATAAATATATCGAAGTCGGTTCTACAAAATTTTAAATGTTACTACTTGTTATCGATAAGATATGCAGGCGCGTCTACACCACTGTTTAATCGAATGAATAGTTAAGGAAAACTAAAGAAAACGGACATACAAACAAACATTCCTTTTGTAGTCAGAAGCTTTTGTTGCCGCACACAACAACTCACCAAAATTTCATCGTAATCTGATGTGTGGTATAGAAAAGCGTCCGATACAAACTAAAAAACATTATTTTATACCATATAAAATATAAGTTTGGAGAGTATAAATCGGTAGCATCGTTAACAATGATAACATCTCTTTTGCAGTGCTCAGACGGGCGTTCAGCATGTTCGATTCGAGCAAACAAGGCCGAATCGAGAAGGAGAAAGTGCGGACCATACTCAACACCATGGTGCACAGTTACGACGATAGTGAACTAGACCAGATACTTGACAATGAAGACGACGGTGAGTTTTGAATAGATAAATATGTAAAATTTGTTATAGATCTTATATCAAAAAAGGTGACTGTAGGTTGTCGACGGCTCCGTGGCGCACTGACTTAGCAATCAGTTGCAGCGCCTGTGGGCCGCAGATTCGTATCCCGTCCAGTACAAATATTTTTATGGCCTACGAAAAATTGTAACTGGATGCTATAGCCCATACACACATATATAATACACAATATATCGTCGATTAAGAGTCAAAATGCAGAGAACGTTTGTATTCACAAACAACTGTCACCGTCTTTGAATTATGATAGGATACCTAAACTGACTAATTCAAATCTTTAAACGTTTCCGTACAGTCCATTAAAACTGGTAAGATATTCAGCAGGCTACATGCTAAAAATAGCGTCTCTTAACCTGCGAGCTACAAACAAATTCTTAGCAGTAACTGTCTTTACGAGTTGACGATTGCTGTTTCGAAAACATCTCCACTTTGATGTTTTATAACAAGAAAAGTATGCTTCAACTAATTCTTTGAAGTACCGGCAGCTTAGAATAAGTACGCCAGGCAAATTTTTGTGCCAAACGTTTTATATCATCCGACATTTGATCTTCAAAATTTTGATATTGGTTGATAATTTTTGATTAAATTTACCTGAATGGGATATTTAAAGGCCGCCAAAAGTTATTGGGCTACGTACAGGACTTCTCCAAACTCTGCTCCAAGACCCTGCCAGTTTTAAGATCTGGTCGGTGGCCAGCTGTGTGGCATTTAGTACCATTGGTGCCATGGTAACCTTACCTCCATAATGAAGTTATTATTCTGAGTTACAATTAACGTGCAAATTGATAAGTAATTAAGATGTTATTCCTACCTTTGTCGATAACGCATTTTCTCAGATTTTAATGACGATTTTCGATGCATTGTTATTTATGTATTTCGGTTAACCGGCGCGGCGCGGCACGGCGGCTTAGTAATAACTCTTAGACAACCGTCTTTTTTATTTATGGGCTAATATTATTGTTGTAGAGGTTACCGTTTGGGATTTTGTCCACGTTATAAAGGATAAAGCAGTAATGTATTGAGTTGAAACGTGATTGAGGATATTCTACTTTCATTTTATATGCAAAAAACAACTACCATTCATGTTATTTATAATAATTAGCGTATAAAAATTACAAAACTGACACAAATATGAAATTCCATTGTTACGGTAGTTGGCGCTATTCTAAAAATTAAAATAATGTCAGTGCATGAAGAGCTCTCCAAGTCAGCTCACTCGTCAGTTTATAGATTAGCGTAAAATTTGTATCACTCAAAACGTCTGTAAACTGTCACTCTGGTAAACGTTATGTTTATCCACTAATTGATGAACGCTCGCACCTCAGTTGACGTAACCTTATAATTAACTCTGACACAAATTTACTTGGCATTGGCACACCTAAAACCATTATTGAAAATAAGGGATTTTACTTAATAATGTTTCTACGCAAGTAATTTATTAATACATCATGTCGCGTAGTGGCCGCGGCGGCTCAGTGGCGTACCTGGCTACTACGTCGTGAAATTGTGAGTCCTAGGATCAAATGCAAGCTGATGAGCTAAGTTTTTAGACCTGGTAGTGTTGTGGTTGTTTCCGTGTCTCTTACACAAAATTCCGAGTCTTACATTCGGTCCTGTCGCATAAGGTTTTTAGACGTAATAATTATCATGCTCATGCATGATATACTTATTGTTTAAAATATTTTTTTAAAACATCATATTGTAATATATAATTTTTATTAAATATTAAGCTTAAGCGAAAGCGCAAGGTATGTTCTACTATCGCCTTAAAATTAAGATTCCAACGTTTTATCGAATAAAATCGTATCTAGCAATCATATTATACATATAAATGCTATAAAAAGCACATTGTTAGAAAGATAAATGATTGTTGAACTTACTAATATTTTTTTAAATCGATTAATAGCTATTTTTATATAAAAAGGGGTTTTAGTGCCTTATGGTGTGGATTTATCATATCCCCAAGGCTGACACGATAACTTTTGAAAATATCAATTGTTTAACTCAATCTATATTTTAGTCTCTTCATCTATCATGTGGGAAGCCACTGAATGTAAATGGCAGTGTAATTTTGTTTTGTTTAGCTATAATTAATTTTTTTCGGCTCCAAAATGGCGAAATTTTCGTTGATTTGGTAGCCTTGTATGTAAATTATTTCTGTAAGTGGGGAGCTACAGCCACAGAATAGTTTACTCACACTCAGTTCGGCGTCAATCGCCGCCGTGAGTGGACATTGTTTCGGTGGTTTGCAACGGCTCAAAAAATCGCTGTATAAATACACAATATTCGAATAACCAAATTTCTTAAATACTTAATATTTTAAAAATACAGAATAAATAATAGTAGTACGTAAAAAGTAAGTAGTATCAATTTTTTTGTCATGGGTGACATTTTCATGGTTTTCGAGGGTGTTGAAACCGATATGGTTGTCGAAATATAAATCTAAGATGGCGGCCGCAATAGGTATCAACTTTTTCATCATGGGTGTCATTTTCATGGGTTTCGAGGGTGCTGAAGTCGATAGTGCTGCCGAAATGTAAATCCAAGGTGGCGGCTGCAATAGGTATAAATTTTTTCATTATGGGTGTCATTTTCATGGGTTTCGAAGGTGTTCAAGCTGATAGTGCTGTCGAAATGTAATTCCAAGATGGCGGCTGCAATAGATATCAAAGTTTTCATCATGGGTGTCATTTTCATGGTTTTCGAGGATGTTGAATCCAATAGTGCTGTCGAAATGTAAATCCAAGATGGCGGCTGCAATAGGTATCAATTTTTTCATCATGGGTGTCATTTTCATGGTTTTCGAGAGAGTTGAAGCCGATAGGGTTGTTGAAATGGAAATCCAGGATGGCGGCTGCAATAGGTATCAATATTTTCATCGTGGGTGTCATTTTCATTGTTTTCGAGGATGCTGAAGCCGATAGAGCTGTCAAAATGTAAATCCAAGGTGGCGGCTGCAAGAGGTATACATTTTCTCATCATGGGTGTCATTTTCATGGTTTTCGAGGGTGTTGAAGCCGATAGTGTTGTCGAAATGTAAATCCAAGATGGCGGCTGCAATAGATATCAATTTTTTCATCTTGGGTGTCATTTTCATGGCTTTCGAGGGTGTTGAAGCCGATAGTGCTGTCGAAATGTAAATCCAAGATAGCGGCTGCAATAGGTATCAATTTTTTCATTATGGGTGTCATTTTCATGGTTTTCGAGGGTGTTGAAGCCGATAGTGCTGTCGAAATGTAAATCCAAGATGACGGCTGAAGTATGTACCAATTTTTTCATCATGGGTGTCATTTTCATGGTTTTCGAGGGTTTTGAAGCCGATAGTGCTGTCGAAATGTATTTAAACTACTTTAAAATTATGTTATACGTAATTTTTTTAATGCGTTGAATAAAACTATTTTTACGGATTTTATCGCGTTTAATTAACTTATTTTATATTCCCGACGTTTCGGTTGCTTTCCAGCAACCGTGGTCACGGGGAACTGAGGTGATTGACGTCCCGATGTCAAAGTTAACCCGGAGTACCTTCAGCTTTTTAATTATACTCCGGGTACTCCGGGTTAACTTTGACATCGGGACGTCAATCACCTCAGTTCCCCGTGACCACGGTTGCTGGAAAGCAACCGAAACGTCGGGAATATAAAATAAGTTAATTAAACGCGATAAAATCCGTAAAAATAGTTTTATTCAATGTGTAGTGTTCGCGTAAATATAAGAAATCATTTTTTAATGCGCTTAAGGCATGCCCAATTGGATATACTAATTTTTATTAAATATTTTATATAGTTTTTAAAGTATAAAATTATCTTCACGGGAAGTCAATCAAAGTATTTCTTGAAGTGAAACTTCTTCACCGACGTAGTGCGGTATTAAAAAAAACCGTCTTTCTCTTGTAACATTTTACCGCCGGGGCTGCATGAGTATACTATTATTTGACCTACTTATATCATGAGAATACTATTATTTGACCTACTTATATAAAATATGAAATAAAAGGAGAACGGTACGCCGTAAGGAAGTTTTACTTTGTACGTGCACACGTACAAAGGGTAAAAATACAGGCACAATTTATGTTTATTCAATTTATTCTTATAAAGCTGTTATGAACGTCAAAGTATACACCGGTTTGTAAGTATACAAAAACAAGACTTTCTCAAGGAAGGACCGCCAAGAAACTCTTGTTTTAATGATTTTTTTTCAAGTTTGGCAACTTCCAATGGATTCTGCCAGCGCAGCGTCAAGTATTTCATGAGAGTCACACAGAGTATTAACTAGTTTCCGTTTCCGTAGCGTAGATGCGTTTACTTAGCTTTTTGTTACGAACTTACTTATGTAGTTATTTTCGAATGAATTAACATTATAATATTTTTACAAAATTATTGCTAATATAATAATATGGATATAGGTAAGTGGCAAAGGTACTATAGTTTAATGTTATTAATGGATATGAAGTCTAATAAAGTTTGTACAAAAGGAGTGTAAACTAAATTTAACAAAGACTTAAGATTCACAGGACGAGGGATGTTATTAGGAAGAAAATCGTATAATGAAACGGAGAGGTTAGGGCAGTTAAAAAATTTATGATCGATCGTACCTTCGTCTAATCCACACTCACAAATTGAGCTATCTTTAATCTTAAGTTTTGCCAAAAATACAGGTGTACAAGTGTGTCCCAATCTAATTCTACATATGACAGATGTGCTATGTTTGCAGCCATTTCTAAATTTAAAAAACCATGGTTTGGAGGGGACGTCAGGTGGGAGTTCTGCATAATATATACCGATAGACTTCTGAGTTTTTTTTCCAAAGAGAGTTCCAATCTGACATCTGATGGATTTTCGAAAGAGAAATAAGGTCATGAGTATATGTTATATGATGCATGAGGGTACCAGAAGTAGATGCTTGCTTTGCTAAGGAATCGACAATTTCGTTGTCACGTAGACCACTATGACTTGGCAGGCAAGCAAGTTTCAGGTTAAGACCTTAACAAAAACACCTATACAGTGCATCTTTTATTTCAAAAATAATTGGGAGTTTCGATTTACTTCGAAACGGGTTAGATGAAATGCTTTGCAATGAACTATATGAGTCAGTAAAAACAATACATTTGTTAATTTTATGCGCTAAATAAAATTGCTTCTAAAATAGCAACCGCTTCATCAAAGAAAATTGAAGTAGCATTTGAATTTTTAAATTTAATTTTTTTTAATGTAATATTAGAATTCCATTTACAACTTATAAAATACTACAATAATGACAAATGCATATTTTTTGAAATGTGAATTTTAACAATATATCCGTAGCAAAGGGACTTGCAAGTGCAGGTTATTTAGACACATAACTGCTCTCAGTAGACTTTGTCAACAAAATTTTCTTAATGGGTATCAATTGATGTCCTACAATAATTACTGTAATAGCATTCATATTAAAACTACTCATATGAGACAGCTAGGTTAGTGTATTTTAGTTACTTTCATAGCGTAATGTCTTATGGAATTTTGCTATGGGGTAATGCGACTGATATTGAAGCTATATTTGTTTTGCAAAAGAGAGCCGTACGGGCGATTTATAATCTAAATTGTAAAGAGTCCCTTAGAGAAAAATTTAAAGAAATAAACATATTAACTTTGGCATCGCAATATATTTATGAAAATGTAATCTATGTACATAAAAACATAAATAGCTTTAATAAGAATAAGGATGTTCATACCTTAAACACTAGGAACAAACATAAGCTTGTAATGCCACTTACAAGACTCCACAGAATTAGTAATTCATTTATGGGGCAATGTATACGCTTTTACAACAGAATCCCAGAACATGTTCAAAGTTTGTCAATAAACAAGTTTAAAAGTTTTATTAAAGAAAAACTGTACAAAAAGGGTTATTATAATATCAAGGAATACATGAATGAAAATAACCCCTGGGAATAAGGTGATCGCCACCATGCTGGTTCTATGAAAATTCATTTAAAATTGTATAAACAAAATTATTGTTAAGTGAAATTATGTTTAAAAAAAAAGTCCCGCTGGGTTTCTTGCTGGTTCTTCCCAGGACAGAGGTATTTTCCGAACCAGTGGTAAATAAAATAATGACTTTCAATAAGTATTATGTAATAATCCATATTGAATAAAAATCATTCTATTCTATTCTATTCTATTCTATTCTACTACGGATGCGTTGTAACCCAAAAGTTTATAAATGAAAAGCGTCACATGCTATGATACTGGCGTTCTCATAGGTTATCTTATAGGCTTTCTTAGACATCTGGATTTATAACCGAAATAAGGTTAATTATATTATCCACTAGTAATACTTTTTATAGTACGTGCTCTAGTTCTAAACATTTTTATTATAGTTCGTGCATTTTGATTTTAGTCATAAGGAAAGGGACAAATAACAACAGCTAAAATTAAATAAAAAAAAACAAATCTTGAACAGTAATTAAATATTTCTTGCTCGGAATTATCGCAGATTAAATTATAGTTAACTACTAATTCCCTAAAGATATCTTTCACTTGGGTAGCTAAAGACGGAAAATAATGTTTTGGTCGTTTTGCCTTCACCAAACATAAGAAATTTTACAAATATCAATAGTTATGTAACAACAATAATAAAAGTATCTCTCTTTGCCAATTTCTTTATTAAACTGAATAATTGTGATAATAGGCTCGAAGGATCAAAACATGTGTGATAGGTATTTCGGTAATAAATATAGTTTACTATTGAAAAGGACGTAGATAACAACAAAATGATAACAATAAAACAGATCACGATAAATTCGCAAATTACACTTACTTACTAATACTACTACTAACGATGAGCAAAAACCTCTAACCAGTTCCAGACCATTTCATAAATTTACATACTTTTCGGATTCATTTAATAGTATCATAGAATGCGCTATGTAATTTCACGTGATATAAAAGTAGTCTCTTCAATAAATTTGTTTTTACGTATAATTCGTTGATGCTATAAAATGGAAAATGTAGTTAGTGCCTAGATAGTATCACATTTATTTTATCTTATAAAATATTTTAATGTACCAGAAGAAGTAATGGTTGGTTTTTGTTGCTGTATTTACCGATTTCACCCAAAGACGTATTATACTTTAAAAACATCTTAGATTTTACAGAGGCCCTACAGATTTAAAAGATAAAAATTTGATAAAGGATTGGTATTATAGAATATTTAGTGTTATTTAAAAATTGTTACATAAATATGTTTAATGATGCGGTGACGAAATTCTGAAATAAATCATTTAAAGGAATATTGAACTTAATTTTCATAGAACCAGATGGAACCAGATTAAGGAAACCTTAAAGAAGTCATTAAATGGAACACACGGGATTTTCATAAAATTGTTCGTAAAAGCACTCAAAAGTTACCCGAAAGCTATTAAATTGGTTATTGCTTTGAAATACTGATTAGATATTGCACTAAAGTTTGATATTAGATTGTAAGAGCCAATTTTACCTCAAAAATCTCAGTATTCTAAAATCTTATTGTTCCTGACCTGAGTGTTTTATCTATGTGTAATTTATGTTTAAGAAGCACCCTCAAGATATAGGGAGCAAATTTTGACAGAGTTAAGGTGGTTTAATTTTATTTAAATAAACTTTAAAAAAGTGTCAAACATCTACTTCCCAGGTGAACATGAGTGCAGCAAAGCAATATAAATGTTGTAATTTTTAAAATAAGTTAAATTAAATGCAATAAAGTCCGTATAAATCAATTTTAATCAGTTTTAATCAACATGTTGCATTTTCGTAATTACATATAAGTAATCTGATTAGATTAGTAATGATAGCCGTGGTAGCTCAGATGGTTAGTGCCCGCTGTGAGTTACACAGTACGCGAGCAACCCGGATTCGATGCCCGCCGGCACTATTGAAATTGTTAATTGCAATTTTAAGTGCTGAATTACCACATGCTCGGCAGTGAAGAAAAAATCGTGAAGAAACCTGCATGTTTTTTTTATAGGAGATAAGTAAATTTTATTGTACGTGAGTTATCCGGGTTAAATCCCCGCCGACACAAACGGAATTGTTAGAGTGAGCAAACGAGCATGCGGCTCACTTGATGGTAAGTGACTGCCGCCGCCCGTGAAGTTCATCAACACCCTAACCTGGCCTGAGCCAGCAGTGGGGACGTATATAGGCTGTAGAACTTATAACTGGCACTTATTCGTAAGCTCACCCACGTAAGGGGGTTACACTTTGGTTATTTTTTTTCATTTGTTTCTTCTTACTAAACTAAGGAAAAAAGATGAAATTTGATTTAATGATGTTGTCACAAAGCACTTTTATTCATGTCTAAATTTTTTTTTATGAGGATAATTACAACCAATCTTTATCGGTTTTAAATAATTATATTAATTGTCATAGTAGTAATATAAAGTAGTAACTGTGAATAGTTTATACATCTAGTTACTTGATTCAGTACACGTTTTGACAATTGCTAGGAATTTACATGCCTCCCGAACTATGTTAAACAGGAATACAACTTTCTCTTGATTTAGGCGAAGTTAGTATTCACACGCTGGTGGCTACTAGCAGAAAATCAAGTTCGATTTGCCAAAATTGATTAAAGACGAAATTTGAATTTTGTATTTAACACTAACGTAAGTTTAAAATAATCGAATTCAAAAAATGAAAGGTTGTTTTTATTTGACACGTATGTTTTATTTTTGCGATACGGTATGTCTTAGCAGCGACATCTGAAGTTATTGTCTGAGAAATAATTTATTCTTATATTGAATGCAAGTATATTCGATTTATTCAGCCGTTTTGGAGATTGTTTTTTAAAAATCGGTGTATATATAACTTACGGTATGCAAAATAAAGGCGTAGTGAAATCAAGCGTTAACAGAAAGTGAAGCCGTTATGGTTTTCCTCTGCGCAACTAATATTCGCGCATCTCATTGCGCGAAATGAATAATGTAATATAAGTCACATATTTCTATGTAATATATTTTATGAATCAATATAAATAAATATATGGGTGCATTTACTTCCTTTGCCTATTATATACATTTTAAGACAATCGTTTTTCAGGAGTAAATTCCAGTCACGCACTGACACGCCCATTTTTTTTGTTTTAATTTAGAAATATATAAATCTTGTCTGAACGAAATAGGTACCGTGTAATGAGAAACTTTGTTGTCGTAAACATTTTTGCTTTGTTACTTTGCACTAGCGAAACTCACAGAATGAGACGGGGAGAGAGAGACTTTCTACACTGGCTTCATGATATCTTAGTCTATGTTATTCTATACCAACTGTTCATATTAATTTAAAAAAAAAATAAGATACGAGGATGCTGTGGCCCATAGACATCTATATCTTTTTAACAGTGGTAGAGCCACGCGGCAGCTTTTGCTGTCGCATGGATGGGCCGGCTCGAACCGGGGTAGTACCACGACCTCACAGAAAACCAGCGTGAAGTAGAGGTTTACCTCTGCGTTTCGCTTGGTGAGTGCAGGTGGCCGGAGACCCTTTTTACTGAAAATAAGACATTCCATCTTAGTCCTCACGGGTGACAACGCATCTACATTTTCATTTGTAACAGAGGATAGATGTACTCGTAGATGTCTATGGGCCGCAGCAACCACTTACCATCAGGTGGACTGTGTGCTCGTTTGTCACCCTTATCATATAAAAAAAATCTATCCTCAATTAAAAATCAAAATGCAGATTTTTAATTGAGTTACCCCTGTCGTTGTCACCCCTGAGGACTAAGATGGAATGCCTCATTTCCAGTAAAATAGTCTCTGTTTCTCTAACCTCACCGTACGAAACACAGCAGCATTAAGCTGCTATTTTAAGCAGGTATTCTGTGAAAGCGTGGTTCTTCCTCGGTCAAGGCGACCCATGCATACTATAACCATAATATATCTGCAGCGTAGCCCTACCGCGTACAAATGATTTCGATTTTGTCCGTGTATTTCTAGAAAAATGCCATAATGATCTAGCAAGATGGCACTTAAATTATATAATTTCACTAGCTGATACCCGCCCGCTTCGCTGGTCGAACGATAATAGACGACAATAACGTAGATATAAAATATCATAATTTTTTATTATGGAACTATCGTAAAATCCGTTCTTAGTGATCGTCTACATTGCGAAATCAGTTACTATGCTGAATTTCAAGTTAATCTGGTGTATTGTTTTAGATATATCGTGATGAGTCAGTCAGTTAGTAAATCAATGGTATTTTGCTTATATATATATATATTTGTGACACGTTGAGGTTTGTTTGTGTATTACTTTAAAGAAAAAAATAATGATGAAGAAAAGATAAATGATGTACGCCTGTATCTTGGTTTAAAGGCGAAGAGATTATAGTACTAGGAAAGAATTTAAAAAAAAATTCAATAGACATTACAAGTAGTACATATTGAACGTACTATCATTATCATCATCATTACAGCCCGTCACAAGTCTACTGCGGAACATACGACTGGCCTCAAAGAATAAAACAAAGCACGGTCCTGAGCCACCTGCTGATTGATTCACCGCATCTCTTGCCACATTTTGCTTACCGGTACGAGGCTGCCACCGAGAACCCTTATTCTCCATTGGTTGTCGGTTTATGTTATACATATATTACATGATTTTACCAGTAGTTCGGAAAAATGCCATTGCAACGATTGATTTATAAATAAAATATTTGATGAAATGGCAGGACACTCATTAAAAACATATGCAGAGTATTATTTGTTTTAAGTTGGTTACAGATTCCTTTGAGCTACAGTAGCCACTTACCATCAGGTGGACTATTAGCTAGAATTTGTCACTCTAATATTGTAAATGAAGGCCAATAGAATTTGATGCTTATGTCCTTGTTATAAGGCCGACGGTGATTTGTGTCACTAATAAGAATAGTGTTCTTGGAAGCTAGCCCACAAATACATAAATTTTTACGATATCTCCAAGGAAGTGGGTCGTCTATTAAGCTATCATCCTACTGGCGAATAGGAACATACTGCCAAGATACAATGCAGTTGCAGGTGAATGAAAATGCGAAATGAAATTAGACGTTTGCAGTTAGGTAAAATAATCCATTTTTCTGCCGACTTCCAAAAAGGAGCCGGTACTCAATTCGACTGTATGTTTTTTTTTTTTCGTTTTTTTTTATGTGTGTTACCTCAGAACTTTTTTCTGGGTGAACCGATTTCGATGATTCTTTTTTTATTTGAAAGCTGGTACTTCTCGTGTGGTCCCATATGAATTTGATCAAGGTCAGACCAATAGTTTTTAAGTTATTCTTAAATAACTTATATTGAAGTCGGCTGTACAAAATTTTTAATTTTAAATTATATGTACGTCAATAAGCATAATATAGCGATTGATACGATTTAATATAATTGCATATTTTATATGATATAGATTATAAATTCTTCTTCCTCATTATCATCAGCCCATTGGCTGTCCAAGCCAAGTCCACTTCTGGATATGGACCTCTCCCGTTACCGTTACAGCCTTTTAAAGTCCACTGCTGAACATAGACCTCCCACATAGATTGCCACGCTTGGCAAGCGGGTTGGCAATTGCACCTCGTCCTCTCGGACCTCTCCCGTTTTAGGAATAATTGCCTTGGTTACGTACACAAGGAAAAACTATCACACTGTAACGTAGTCCACTAAAATTCAATGTAGTGGCTGTGTAAGAATATCCACTACTACATATTCCGTGGGTGTTGTTAGAGATGACAGAGCGAAACAAATCAGCAGATGTATAGCAGCGTCTTCCTAATAACGACTAAAAATGAAAAACTGCGGTTAGCAACCCGTTTGCCAAGCGTCTGGCGACTATGGAATTTACCACTCGTACCGTAACAGTAACGGTGACGGTAAGTTAAAACATTTTATTCACAACTTTTTCAGGATCAGGAAAACTCAATTTCGATTCATTCGTTCGAGTTGCGACCCATTTCTTGGATGAAGATGATGAAGCTTTGCAGAAAGAGCTTAAAGAAGCTTTCAGACTTTATGACAAAGAAGGTAAAATTATTTTTGTATTGTTTCTTACTGAATCTTTATCATTTGTTTAGCATGTTTTCAAACTTTTGTAAATTTATGCAATTTATTTTTGAAGTGAAACTTTTTTTATTGACGTAGTGGAGAAATTCAGTACGGTATTAAAAACAAAAACGTCACGTTTTCTTGTAACGTTTCACCGCCGGGGCTGCATGAGTAGGTATACTATTAATTAGCTTGCTAATATTTATTTATCTATGCTATTAATTAACCCACTTATGTAAAATATAAAATAAAAGAAGAATGATATATCTATCGTAAAGAAGTTTCAATTTGTACGTGTGTACAATTACACTCACAATCTTTTTTTAAATCTTATAAGCCAGTAATATGACTTTTTTTAATTATTTTGCTTTAATTTAAATTATTTTTAAACTGTCTTCTTTTATGCTAACAAAATCTGATGTTACTCAAATAAACTATAAATACCTAAAAACTAAAAACTAATTAGACCAACTAGTAAGTATAGTCTCTGAAGCGTAACGATAAAAGTTTGGATTCATTTTTGTAATTTAGAAATCTTGATGATTGTTTTATTTTCATTAATGATTGTAAATTACATGCATAAACTTTAACTTTGGCTACATTTTGAGTTTTTAACCTACCAACTAAATTAGTGAAGAAATCTGCAAAACATTGTTTATTTTGTATTATTTTATAGTAATAGGGTAACAAACGAACACACAGTCCACCTGGTGGTAAGTGAATGCTGTCTCATAGACATCCTATATCATCATAGATATACGTGGTAGAGCCATGCTGCAGCTATATTACTGGTATAGTTGGAACACGAATGAGTCGGCTCGACCGGGGAAAGACCACGCCCTCACAGAATACCAGCGTTAAATAGCAGCTAAACGCTGCTGTGTTTCGTATGGTGAGTGTAGAGAACCGGAGACCCTTTTTACTGGAAACGAGGCATTCAAAACGCATTTGCATTTTGATTTATAATCGAGGATAGATGTATGTCTATGGGCCACAGCAACCACTTATCATCAGGTGGACTGTGTACTCCATTGTCACACTTATATTTATAAAAAACATCCTATGTCTATCCTCAATTTAGAATCAAAATCTGTTTATATAATATAAGTGTTGCCATCCGTGAGAGCAGTAAGCTGCTATTTTACGCTGGTATTCTGTGAGAGCGTGGTCCTACCCCAGTCGAGCCGACCCATTCGTGTTACTAATATAATATATACCTGCAGCATGGGTCTACCAAGTTAGTATATTTCCGACTATAATTTATTAGTTCATTACTATCAATAGCAATATCACGTCTATGGCCAAATTTTCATATAACCAATGTTAATACCACCACCAATACAACCATATAGATATAATATAATATATACCTGCAGCATGGGTCTACCAAGTTAGTATATTTCCGACTATAATTTATTAGTTCATTACTATCAATAGCAATATCACGTCTATGGCCAAATTTTCATATAACCAATGTTAATACCACCACCAATACAACCATATAGATATAATATAATATATACCTGCAGCATGGGTCTACCAAGTTAGTATAATTCCGACTATAATTTATTAGTTCATTACTGTCAATAGCTATATCACGTCTATGGCCAAATTTTCATATAACCAATGTTAATACCACCACCAATACAACCATATAGATATAAATACTACCACCAACAGCAATATATGTATACATGACCAATTTCTCATATATATGTGTATATATGAAAATGTGGTCATGGACGTGATATTGCTATTCGCAATAATGAGCTATATTAAATTATAGTCTGTGTAATAAACCATAACAAAGTACGTAACACTTCTAGTTCACGAGCGTAACAGATGACACCGCGCATTTACTCCAAGAGCCCTGTTTTATGGGTCGTACTGATAAGACGTAACATGTTTCTGGGCTGTTGACTTGACGCGAAAAGTCATTTGTTTTCGAAGCAAACGGAGCTAAATGTGCTTCGGAGATGGCCAGTCGACTGTGTTAGCTTTGAGAGACGTGTTTTTGTTGTGTTGCTAAAGATTTAATTAAGCTCTGTTTATGTTGACTGCAATTACATAGTATTAACTTAATATTAAGGATTTTTTTTTTATAAAAAATAAGTGACGAACGTACTGTAGACTGTAAGTCTACCAGATGGTTAGTGGCTATTGCAGTGTATGGACGCCTGTCAAGAAGGCTTCAAAAGCGTCGTGTCAGTTGTCACATCTGAAGACTGAGATCGAATGCCTCACAACCTGAAATTATACTGGTTCTCTTCTCTTCTGCTCCTTCTGACCGAATACAGCAGTGTGCGAACTGCTATTTAGCGGCAGGTATATATACAACATGTAACTAAAACCCTGTGGTTACCATTAAGAGCGTTATCAGGATCAGTATTGAAACCTATAGAAATAACTTTTTTTTAGAAACTCGATCAATTTTTTATTTTCTTTTTTTTTTAAATTTTATGTAGTTTTATTACCTCTTACTGACACAAGCCGATGCTAAATCAAAGTAAAGCGGAGTCTTTGACAATCCTCTTACTCCCCGGACAAAGCAGAGGTAATAAAACCAAATACAATTTGCATACAATTATTTTTTTTAAATAAAAAAAAATATTGGTCGAGTTTTAAAAAAAATTATTACTATATGTTTGAATACTGATCCTGATAACGTACTTAACGCGAACTACAGGGTTTTTGTTACATATTGTATATATATATATATATATATATATATCATCATCATCATTCAACATTACAGCCCTTCACAAGTCCACTGCTGAACATAGGCCTCCCCCAAAGAATGCCACAAAACACGGTCCTGAGCCACCTGCATCCATCGACTTCCTGCATGTCTTACCAGGTCGTCACTCCATCTCGTGGGGGGACGCCCTACACTTCGCCTACCGGTACGAGGCTGCCACTCGAGAACCTTTCTTCCCCATCGGTTGTCGGTTCTTCAAGCTATATGGCCGGCCCACTGCCACTTCAGCTTACTAATCCGTTGGGCTATGTCGGTCACTCTGGTTCTACTGCGGATATCCTCATTCCTAAGTTTATCACGCAGAGAAACTCCGAGCATAGCCCTCTCCATAGCTCGCTGAGCGACCTTGAACTTCCTCATACGGCCAGCAGTGAAGGACCACGTCTCAGTTCCGTAAGTCATCACTGGCAACACGCACTGGTTGTACAATTTCTTTTTAAGGTTTTGAGGTATGTCTGACGAGAAGATGTGTCGTAGCTTCCCGAACGCTGCCCAGCCGAGTTGAATCCGTCGATTGACCTCTCGGTCGAAGTTGGACTTACCCAGTCGGACTATTTGTCCCAGGTAAACATACTCGTCAACAACTTCGAGCTTAGTGTTCCCAACAACTACCGGCATAGGTGTGACATGGACATTAAACATGATCTTAGTTTTGTCCATGTTCATCTTAAGACCTATCCGTTGGAAAACACTATTGAGGTCATTGAGCATAGTGCTTAGGTCCTCCAGCGATTCTGCCATAAGGACTATATCGTCGGCAAATCGAAGGTGAGTGATGTACTCGCCATTGACGTTGATACCGTATCCTTTCCAGTCCAGAAGCTTGAAAACGTCTTCCAATGCAGCGGTGAAGAGTTTCGGGGATATGACGTCACCCTGTCTTACACCTCTCTGCAATTGGATAGGTTTCGTACTCTGGTTCTGTACTCGGATAGCCATCGTAGCCCTACTGTACAAGCACTTCAACACTTCGATATACCGACAGTCAACTTGGCACCGCTGAAGGGACTGCAGCACCGCCCAAATTTCGACGGAATCAAAGGCTTTCTCATAGTCCACATACGCCAGACATAGTGGCAAATTGTACTCTTCGGACTTCTGTACAACTTGCCGAAGGGTATGTATGTGGTCTATGGTGCTAAAGCCCTTTCGGAAACCGGCTTGTTCGGGAGGCTGGAAGTCGTCAAGTCTGCGCGCGAGACGATTCGTAATGACTCTCGAAAACAGCACGTAGACGCGGCTCAGAAGGGAAATCGGTCTGTAGTTCTTCAAGAGAGCGTTGTCACCTTTCTTGAAGAACAAGACCACTGCACTTCTGCTCCACGCCTCCGGTGTAATGCCACCATGGAGGACGGAATTAAAGAGCTTCTGAAGGACTTCAAGTACCGGTCTTCCACCCGCTTTCAGAAGCTCCGTTGTAATTCCATCCTCGCTTGGGGCCTTACCGTTTTTAAGGTGCTGGAGAGCCATCCTAATCTCGCTCAGACTGACATCCGGGATATCTTCGGAATAGTGTCGGATGAGACTCGCTCTTGGATCGTTACTCACACTTGCGTGTGGCTCCAACGATGATGTGTACAGCTGCCCATAGAACCTCTCAATCTCACTCAAAATCTCAGGTGTCCCGGAAACGATACTGCCACATTCTGTCTTCAGCTTTGACAGTTGGCTCTTTCTGGCAGACAGATCTCTGGCAAAGACTTTGGAGCCTTGGTTCCGCTCGATCGCTTCTTCAATACGAGCTGTATTGAAGTTGCGTAAGTCCCGCCGCATGCATTTGGAGATCTGTCTGTTCAGATGCCTGTATGCTGTCAAGTCTGTTGAAGAATGTATCTTCATCTTCCGTCTAACAGCCATGAGATTAAGAGTGTGATCGGAGAGTTTTTGTGTTCTTCTGGGGCGGGTCTTGCAGAACTTAGCTCCAACCGCATGGACAGTTTCCACGAGCTTGTCATTCATATCGTCCACTTCATTGCAGTCTTCCAGGCACTGAAAACGGTTTTGTAACTCGAGCTGAAAGGTTTCGGGACTTTGGAACAGAGCACGAGGGGGACGGAGCGTTGACTTCATTAGACGAGACCTCTCCAACTTAACGTTTAGGTTCAGTGTGCCTCTAACCATTCGGTGTTCGCTACTAGTTTTCACCCTCGCGATCACGGAGACATCACTGAACAGTTGTCGTCTGGTCGTCATAATGAAGTCAATCTCATTTTTTGTGGAACCGTCGGGGCTCGACCAGGTCCACTTCCTGTGGGGCCGCTTCTGGAAGAAAGAGTTCATCATAAAGAGTCCCTCTTTCTCCATGAAGTCGGCCAGCTGCTGGCCCCTTGGGTTCCGTTGCCCTATTTCAAATTTCCGTACTTTCAGCTCACCGTTCTCTCTTGTGCCTAGTTTTGCATTGAAGTCTCCCATTAACACCGTATATTGGGTTTTGGAGGAATGCATGGCTCTAGAGATATCCTCATACATTTCCTCCACCTCCTCATCGGGGTGTGCCGAGGTTGGTGCGTAAACCTGTATGACCTTCAGCGAATACCGTTTGGTGATTCTGAGTATAAGGTACGCAACCCTCGTCGACACACTCCCGATTTTTACAACGTTGTTAACGAGAGACTTGTGGACGATAAATCCGACACCTCCTTGGGATAGATGGTCGCCCTCCCGGTGATAGAGCAAGTTGCCGGATTCGAGGATTACCGTGTCCTCCCCCTCTCTTCGGACTTCGGATAATCCTATAATATGCCAGCGCAACTTGTCTATCTCTTCTTCCAGCTCCACGATCTTCTCGTCAGTCCTCAGGGTGCGTGCGTTGTACGTTGCCAGGTCGAGTCATCTAAGGTGGCAACCGAACCTCCACCGGAGATTCTTAGCACCCCCTGCCCCGCCGTTACCATGGTCGCCACCGTAGCCAGATATAGCGGGGCCGCCGGGGACTGGGGGCCGTTTTTTTGTTGCTCTCATCATTGGGGGGTATTTGCCATAGTTGCCACGCTTGGCGAGCGGGTTGGCAACCGCAGTTTTTTTATTGTAATTTGGCTATTATCAGGAAGATGCTGCTGCCCATCTCCTGGCTGTTTCCCTTCGTCGCCTTTTACGACACCCACGGGAGGATATGGGGTAGTGGATATTCTTGACCGCCACTACACGGCTCAAATATATATATATATATATATATATATATATATATATATATATATATATATATATATATATATATATATATATATATATATATAACGAATCTCCACAATTGGTCTCGTAAGTTCGGTATTAGTGTGAACCCCAATAAATGCCAACCTATAATAATTGGTAGTGCTCCACAATTGTGTAAGCTTGACGTCCATTGCGTTCCACCTGTCACGTTTGTAAATTCTTTAATACCGTATTCTCACAGCGTTAACAATCTGGATGTCTACTTTGACACAACCTTATGTTGGTGCACCCAAAGCCAGAGTATCACTGGTTCTGTTTTTGCTAAGCTCAGTGCTTTGATCCGTCTCAGGAACTTTATTCCGGTCAAGGTAAAGATAAATCTGGTTCTCTTCTTAGAAATCTCTTATTTTGCCTATTATTGACTATGCTGATGTATGTTTTCCTGATCTTAATGAGGTTTTCCTTGATAAGCTAGATCTTTTTTTTTTTTTATAGAATAGGGGGCAAACGAGCATGCGGCTCACCTGATGGTAAGTGACTACCGCCGCCCATGAACAACCGCAACACCAGGGGAATTGCAGATGCGTTGCCGGCCTTTTAGAAAGGTGTAAGCTTTTTTCTTGAAGGTTCCTAAGTCGTATCGGTTCGGAAAATTCGCTGGTGGTAATTGATTCCACAAAGAAGTTGTGCGAGGGAGAAAACTTCTTCTAAATCGCACAGTGGTGGACCGCCAATCATCCAGATGGTATGGATGGTAACGCGAGTTTTGTCGCGACGTGCGATGGTGAAATTGAGCGGCTGGAATTAGTCCGAACAATTCCTCAGAGCACTCCCCGTGATAGATGCGATAAAATACGCAAAGAGATGCAACATCTCTACGCAGTGCCAGTGTATCGAGCCGATCGGAAAGAACTCGGTCGTCGACGATTCGAATCGCTCTGCGCTGGATGCGGTCAAGTGGAAGGAGCTGGCACTGGGGTGCCCCGGCCCAGAGATGAGAACAGTATTCCATGTGGGGCCGAACTTGCGCTTTGTAAAGTTGCAAGCGATGTGCCGGCATGAAATACTGTCTCGCTCTGCTGAGCACGCCAAGCTTTTTAGAGGCCAATTTGGCCTTCCCTTCCAAGTGACCACGAAACTGCACGCTATTCGATATGTCGACGCTAAGTATTCCGATACTGGCTGAGGCAGCAAGGGGAGTGCCTTGAAACTGAGGAGATACGACAAAGGGGTTCTTTTTAGCGGTAAACGCGCAAACTTGTGTCTTCTGGGGATTGAACTGGACTAGATTTAGTCGGCCCCAATCCGAGACTTTGTTAAGCAAAGACTCGACTTCAGACACAAGTTTGTCCCGGTACTCGGCGACGTTTTCCCGAGAAATATTGGCACGGCCGGTATATAAGGCATCCCCAGTGCTGTCGTCTGCATAGCAATGAATGCTACCAGTTAGCAACATATCATTGATATGCAGGAGAAACAGCGTTGGTGATAGCACGCAGCCTTGTGGAACACCAGCGTTGATAGGCTTGTAATCAGAGCATGCACCGTCTACTACGACCTTGATGCTCTGATCAGCAAGGAAACTGGTGATCCATTTGCACAATTTCTCGGGAAGCCCATAGTTATAGCCCATCTAATCTTCCCATTAATAACTGTATTCGTTTTATTTTCTGTCTTTGCAAGTTTGATTATGTATCCCTATTCCGCACTAAGCTTAAATGGCTTCCACCTGATATAGAAGTAGATATTTGTGCTTCTAATATGAGGTTACTTTTAATTATTACAAATCAGTACAAACATATTTTGAGACAAGTGTAGCCTTAATACAAAGAAGAAAGGGCGGAATTATGATACAGTTGTACCTACGTGGTCAATTTGAATTCCATCCCCTGTGATAAGAGCAATACATTTGTTATTTGCATATTTAATTCCTGATTTAATATCTCCCAGAGCGAATTTCGATCACGGTGGCCAGTCTCAATGGAGACCAGCCATCTGCACAGAACAGGGTTAGTTAGGATTATAGTGTACGAGTGCGTGCGCAAACTCAGTCGCACTCCATATCGCCTCACTCTCACCGTCCAAGGGATGGCAATCTGACACAAAGGATGAGAGATAATGTACCAACTCATTTACGTGCTTTCCAATACAGTGCAGTGAGAAACACCCTTAACCGATAAAAGAATTTGAAAAATAATTTGGCCAAACTTGGAATTCAAACCCCGGATCTCTTGATCTTCAGTTGTGATTTACGATGAGTTTAATGAAGATGAAAACAATTAAATGAAATGTGCATTTTGGAGAGCTTCCAATATTAAACAATATTGTGGAGGTTATTCAATTACCTGCTGTATTACAGTATCTGATATGAAAAAAAATCTGTGACCAACAGTGAGAATTTTTCGGAACGTAAGAAGAAATCTAAATTGGATTATTACAAGGATATGAAAAAAGATGGTATTAAATGTAAAATGGTAAAAAATCAGAGTTAACATTCCAGATATATCTTAGCCGCCGATTGATAGCAGTAACCATTGAGTTATATGTACTACGTGCTAGAGAAGCCATTCCGAACATTAACTATGTTCAACTGAACTGTAGTGCAATCCATACAAACTAAATATTGCGTAAATTGAAGATTTGTAAATTCTATAAAATAATTATTATTATATTTTATTTAGAAATATGTTTGTTTAGATTAAACTATGATATTTTATATTAAATTCTTATATTTATTTTTTATTAATATCTTATTTTATATCAAATTAAAGTCTTCGCGCATGCGCGACTACTACTACCGCACATGCGCGAACACACAGAGTAGGACACAATTTTTGTTTGGAATGGCTTCTCTAGTACGTAGTACATATAACTCAATGGCAGTAACCGTATCGTTTAAGCCAGATGTGAAATATCCAAACAGGACCTAGCAAAAATGTTGGAGAAGTCTCAACCAGATTGCTCTTTCCCTAATATTTTATTAGGTTCTTAATAATAATAGATTTTACGGAAGTACGGAGTGACCATGTGTGCTCTAAAGTACTCGAAATGTCTGGAACAAAAGATAATACACGCGACAAAATCCGTAGAAACTAGTTTTCTGCCGACTTCCAAAAAGGAGACGGTACTCAATTCGACTGTATGTTTTTTTTTAATCGATTCACTCATAACTTTTTACTGGGTGAATCGATTTCGATAATTTTTCTTTTATTTGAGAGCTGGTATTTCTCGTGTGGTATCATATGAATTTGATCAAGGTCAGAGCAATAGTTTTTGAGTTATTATTAATAACTTAAATTGAAGTCGGCTGTACAAAATTTTTAATTTTAAATTATATTTAAATGTGTAGTGTTCGCGTAAACATAAAAAGTAATTTTATTAGGTTTGTCCAAAATGAGTATTTTATAAAAATAAGTAAGTTAGATAAGTAAATCGCTCGCAATACGCACTCATATAAAGATTAAAATGTCTTCAAACAGATACAATAATAATTTGCAACGGCAGAATGCAGTACTCGCATTTGAAATTTAATATTAGAAGCGCCATTATAGCGTACCATATAGTTTTCACCAACACCAATATACACAACTTGGTTTAGAGTTTTACGAGTATAGAAAACAATGAAATTTCGATAGTAATTGTTCGCAACGAATGCGAGTGATCGATTTGTTGGCCGAGCGCCAGCTATTGCCCACTACCACTTGTAAAAAAAATTAAATTATTTTAACAGGAAAATTATACACAAAATAAAAGTGTATAATTTATACTTTGCGAATGCGATGACTGGTCAACATACATACCATGACGATGCCGTGAGGCAAAACCAGTCGGTTTTTATAGTCAATAAAGTAATAATTTAAAATAAAATTATGAAACAAGCAGGAGTGCTTAGCCAAATCACAAAAATGAAAATTAAAGCAGTGACAATAAATGTTAGCCCAAATTTTAATGTTTCTGTTTTATAAATTATGCAAAGTACTCACATTGATTTATTATTAGATCGTCAAATTAGCGAACATTTTTGTATTTTGTATTTCGTGTGTAGTAACTATTATTTATTTATTGTTTGAATTTTTATTTATTTATTTATTGCTAATAAGTGTGTTTCATCACTTGCCTAACAACCTGTATGGATACTGCACAAAGGCTGTGGCAGAATAGCAGGAGTAATGGGTTTCCCGTTACAACTGAGTCACATACCGTTTTGTAACAAATCAGTAACTATTAAACTATCTATTTAAATTTTAACGTTGCATTGTTTTGTGGCAAATAAATACTTTTTATTTATTTATTTATTATTATGAAATCTTAAAAAAATGAGAATGTAACTTTCCTTATATATTCACGTTCCAGCAGCTTTATTTACTATTTATATAAAACGAATATAATGTGTGTTTTATTAGATTAATGTTTTAATGTTTTAATTGTTGTTTTAACAATAATTTTAAGGTATTTTTCATCGAGTATTGCCGATAACAAACGGTAAGTGCTATTTGATTCATACCCAACTCAAGGAAGGCACTAGCTATTTCTAGCCATGTGTTGATGGAAGCGCTATTGCGCTATGCGTGAGTGTCGTGGAACACTGAGTTGGAACGAAGTACCTTTCATTGTATATTATTATTAATAAACGTACTATATTATTGATTAATAAATATAAATAAATTAATTGTTAGCGTCTATTATTGTAACATCTTAATGATTTCTTATATTTACGCGAACACTACACATTGAATAAAACTACTTTTACGGATTTTATCGCGTTTAATGGAACTTATTTTTCTTATTTTTATTAATTCCCGACGTTTCGGGTGCTTCCCAGCACTCATGGTCACGGGGTCTGAGGTGATTGACGTCCCGATGTCAGAGTTAACCCGGTTAATACCTTCAGCTTTTTTAATTATTAATTTTGATCCGATCTACACAGAATCAACTTACTGTACCTTGAAGTCTTGCAGTGGTATGCTTGGGTTTAGTTTTAATTTTATGAATTACAGAATCCCAAGCAGGTGGTAGTACCCAGCCTCCCTCTCTATTGAAATTAGGATGTTTTTTAATTTCAATAGCCTCACGTATCGTCCTTGGCAGGAATCGATGTTCTTTCGCGAGAATTTGTGGTTTATCAAATATAATGTAATAAGTGCGGGGGCCGTCTAGGATATGATCACAAACTGCAGACTTCCCGGAACGTTGGTGCTTTACGTCAGCTATGTGTTCTCTTATGCGGGTTTTTATTGATGGTTTTGTTTGCCCTATATATGAGAGTGGTCTCTCACAATCAAGTTTGTACACTTCTGCATCTTGTAGAGGAATATTATTAGGAATCTTTGTCGCCTAGTTCCGATCCGCCAAACCGTCCGATAAGGAACTTCGTTCCAAAAATTGTGTTTGAGAGAAATGAAATTATACTTGTTAATTGTTAATAGTGTATCTTAACAGTGATATCAATAAATAAAATGATAGTATTGAAATAGGAATTTAAAGGCAGGCAACGCATCTGCAATTCCCCTGGTTCCCCTGGTGTTGCAGTTGTTCATGGGCGTCATGCTCGTTTGCCCCCTCTCCAATAAAAAAGAAAAGAAAAAAAAAGGAAATAATGTATTACGTAATAACTAGCTGGATCGGCAGACGTTGTTCTGCTCTTTGCAATACTCGTAGGTGGCGCAAATATTCATTCAAATATCACTCCAGATTTTTAACATCTATCATAAATACTTTAAAGGACTTTATTAGCGAAATACTCAAACGCTATTCAATTTTAAGATTTCGATAATTCTCGTGGGGTTACAGTCACTTTAACTTAAAGTTATAGAGACAGCACGAAACTTAACGGCACCTTAAAATTGAGCCACGTTTAAGTATTTGGGCATTAGTAAATTCTTTTTACTATAAAACTGTAATACACCCTATTTATGGCAAATAAAGGAATTTGTGACATTCCTTGGGAGATGCCTATGATCAGGAGTGGACTTGTGAAGGGTTGTAATGATGATGATGATGATGATGAAAGAAATTTAAATTTTTAATATCTAAATTCAAATGTTGCATTTTTTTTGCAATAAACCAATAAAGATGTAAATAGGAGTCATATTGATTTTCATGATTAGTACGAGTAGTTACGCTTACGACCACTAGAGCAACGAAGCATTTTACCCTGCCGCTGCCGCTGTTGATTATGTAGTCTCGGGTTCAAATTCCGGGTCAGACCAAAATCAGTTATTGTAGTATTCTATCAAGAAAACCTCAATAGCAGCCCCAGCCCGAAGAAATCCTCAATAGTATAGAATTCATTCCTGATTCCGGGCCTCAGTTGATGGTGTTTTTTCCCCCGTCTATTGGGAGCATGTGATGTCCTTGGTCCTTCACTTGGTCTCTCTCTGGTCATGTCGGCTTGTATTTAGATATATCGTACATTAAGAGTGAGGAAATATAGAATGCACCTGTGCTTACACACACACTCGTGCACTATAATCCTGCCCTGTCCTGTAGATGGTTAGTGGCCGTTGCGACTTGCCGCAGTGATGGAAAATTCGCTCTGGACAACATTTCACTCCACGAATACTGGCAGAATTTTTACCGTCAAGAAGAAAATAAAGTATATTAGGGGAGCAAAGTAGTAGCCTATTAAGCATAGACATTTTTCAAATGTTTTTATTTTTTAAGATAATATATGATTAAATTGATCTATCAATAAGTATTACTAATTTGAAGTAATTTCTTACCTAGCGGCTGACATCAAAATCAAGGGAGGATTTTAACTGCGAAACATGAAGCAGATGGTAACGATAGCGTTTTATGATGAACAGTGAATTATTTAATGTTGCCACTGCAATTCTATTTTGTTATATTATATTATACGTAGTTGAGCCATGCTGCAGCACAAATAGCTCGGCTCGACCGGGAAAGAACCACGCGCTCACAGAATACCAGTGTAAAATAGCAGCTCAATGCTGCTGTGTTTTGTATAGTAAGTGTGAAGAAACGAGGCATTCCATCTTAGTCCTCAGAGGTGACAACGCTTTTACATTTTGATTCTTAACTGAGGAGAGATGTCTATGGGCATCGACTTACTATCAGTTGGACTGTGATCTCGTTTGTTACCCTTATTCTATAAATAAAATTCTTAAATGAATTTGCTATTTTCAGGTAATGGATATATACCAACTTCGAGCTTGCGCGAGATTTTAGCCGCTCTAGACGATCAACTCACTCCAGACCAGCTTAACGAGATGATAGCTGAGATCGACACAGATGCTTCTGGTACAGTTGACTTTGATGGTATGTACCTACATAATATATATGATGTTTACGACAGATACGCAGGAATTTAACATTGCGTATCAACTTCTGCACTCGTCAACTTGCCTGCCCAGCGTGGACTTAAAATAAAGTAAATTGGATTTCTCTTTCAATAAACGTTTATTAAAGATACAATACCTAAACGTAGCTACGAGATACTGTTCACCCTGCGAAAAGTTTTTAATAAAACCAAAGTTTGTCCCCCGAACTATCACGAGTTTATAACGCTTGAGAACGAAAATGCAGTTTTAATGACTATTCTTTAAGCATTCATGGAATAACCGATGAAGGTTTATCATTATTATTACAAGTCCACTGCTAAACAAAGGCTACACAAGGAATACCACAAAATACGGTCCTTATTCATCCGTATCCATCAATTTACTACATGTCTTCCTAGGTCCTCGCTCGCTCTATCTGTTGGGGATCAGCCACATTCTTCGTGTACCGTTACAAGGGTATAGTTGATAATGATATATGAATGAATGAATGAATGAATATACTTTATTGTACACCACAAACTAATAAACAAATTACATAACAATAGACAGGTTAAATGTACAATTTGGCGGCCTTATCGCTACATAGCGATCTCTTCCAGGCAACCAAGGGTGTAAAGGAATAAACAATGAATACTGGGTAGGTGGTGCAATATAATTATACAAAATATAATATCAATACATGCGATATATAGACAATAAATGCAATAAAATAACATATAAATAACTAACACATGAAATGATATAAATTACTAATACATAATAAAAGATAAAGTAAAGCATATAATATATACATAAACATACATATATAAGAGTATATAAACAAACTTACATATCTACCCAAAATACATAAATAAATTACAAATTTCCTCAAACAATAATATAATGCTGATAAATACAATAAATATATAATCACATAATTATCCTAACGGTCTCCGGACGATTGAGACAAGTAATGTTCTTTAAGTAGTCTCTTAAAGATTACAATAGATTGTGATATATTAGTTTAAATAAATAAACATCACTCTACTACCAGATGGGAAAAAGAAATTTCCATATAAAACAATTACCGTACTTAATCTTAAGCATTTGCTTACACAGGACTGAGATCCCATTAATTCCTTCCTTTCTGAGTAGATCATGGGTGTCGTGAGCGGGCCCCCCAATCACCATCTAGTATTGAAATATTACATAAATGCACCAACACAAGTATTAGTTAAAACACAGCTACTTCTTCATAAATCCATCCTCATAATTGGTGTTTACGGGATAAGATTAAAGGGGATTTAATCAACAGTGCGATTGTGTTACTTCCGACGAGTTGGACGAAATTCGAATTATTATTGTTGCTTTGACATTATAATATGGCAAACTGAAATTTTATTTCATTTAATATCTGGTAAGATTTTCATTACTAATTTATTCATAGACTGCCTCGTAAGTCAAATGGTAGAAAACACGATTGATAATCATGAGCTCCAGAATTCATTCTGGGTAAAGCCAAAAAAAAAGAAATTAAAAAATTCTCAGTACCTTTCCGGAGTCAGGCGGCGTTTTATCCCCGAGCCTAGGAAAGCAATAAAACATGTATCGTTGTTGATTCTACGCCTAATCTCTTTTAGGCGATATCGATTTGCCATTCCATCGGACTATGTTTGAGAGAATAGAGAGTACACCTATGCTTGCGTAGACTCGGGCACTATAATCATGTCTTGCGCAGATGGCTAGTCTCCGTTGAGACTGAACGCCGTGACTGAAATTCGATCTGTTATAACTTCATTTCGTTTTACTGTTTATTTATAGATTGTACACCAGGAATATGATGACTGTCCAGTACTGGTAATCTCTAGTAGTTCATGCTGTGGAAATTACTATTATGTTGTGTGTAATAAATTAAAATAATACACTGTTAAAAAAATGGTCAGTGGGAATCACTTTGCAACGGCGTTTTGTTTTCACTAATATATTACTTTGTAGCGAGGAGTTGAGCTGTATGATAATTTTACTATTAGCTTTTTAGGTTGTTATTATAATAAATATTATTATTTATGTTACATTGTACAAAATGTAACAATTTCATTTATTAATATTTCAATGTTATTATCACAGACTTTATGTTTCAGAGTTCATGGAAATGATGACCGGTGATTAAGAATGAGCTGTTTGCGTTTGTGAAAAACAACAACCTAGTCATGCAAATAAATACCTAATTAATTCAGCAGTGTCTGTGTTTCATTAAGTACCTTAACTTTACATTAAGTAAGTCTAAAAAAACTGGAGAAACTTTAGCAGTAAAGCTGACTCTGACATAAGTTGATAATATAAGGTACGAGTATAAGAAAATAAATTTTATATTTTTAAAGTAGCAGCTTAAAACTGCTGTGTTTCGTTTGGTGAGTGTAGAGAACCGGATACTCTTTTTACTGGAAAAGGGGCCTTCCATCTTAGTCCTCACGGGTGACAACGCATCTGCATTTTGATTCGCAAACGAGGATAGATGTAGATCTTTATGGGCCACAGGCAAACCACTTACCATCAGGTGGACTGTGTGTTCGTTTGTCACCATATCCTATAAAAAAATTTCTTTAAACTTTAACTAAAAATAATTTTTTACAAACCTCCATCCATACCACATATAAAATTGTAATGTCTTTCTGTAATATGGAAATAATTGCCTTTTATTAAGCTGAGGGTATTGTTTACATGCCAATAATACATGAATAATTATTTTTAAAATTTTTGACTGTCTTTTTTTTATAGGTTAGTTTGACAAACGAGCACACAGTCCACCTGATGGTAAGTGGCTGCTGCGACCAATAGACACATACGTCTATCTTCAAAAAATAATCAAAATGCAGATGTCCACCTGATGGTAGTTGGTTGATGTGCCCCATAGACATCTATATCTATCCTCGTTTGTGAATCAAAATGCAAATGCGTTGTCACCCGTGAGGACTAAGATGGAATGCCTCTTTTCCAGTAAAAAGGGTCTCCGGTTCTCTACACTCACCATACGAAACACAGCAGTGTTAAGCTATGTTTCACGCTGGTATTCTGTGAGAGCGTGGTCCTACCCCGGTAGAGCCGACCCATTCGTGCTAGAACTATACTACTAACATAGCTGCAGCATGGCGCTACCACGTTTTTATCTGTTCGGGTTAATCGTCGAAATTACTAAGCCAATTGTAATGAAACTTCACATATAGATAGAAAATAATACCAGAAGTGATGTAGGATATATGTTATCCGAATAACTTGAAGATTTTTTTGGGAAATCGAAAAATTGATAAAATAAATGGTCTTTGATGATTATCTACAATCTAAATAATACCATATTAATAGATTCTACCAAGGCCAAGACGGGGTTGCTAGTTTAAAATATTATTAATTCTTTCTCCACGGATTACCACATATTACGGTCCTGAGCATGAAGCAAATACAAAGAGGAGACGTTGTAATTCAATTTCACTATGAAACAATGCGTGACAATTTGCGGGGTGAGGGGATGCAAAGCCCCGCCCACTACACTATCTACATCTACCGATAAATAGTAAAACTACTCGAACCTTTCCATATCAATGTTGCAATGTAGCTTAGCTACCTTGACGGTAGATAGCGGCATATCCACAAAATGTTATTAAACTAAAAAATAATATTTTGGCGATTAAAATTTCTTTATGTCTGAATGCAAAACAAATTTTTGCACCTTCGTATGATTATTTTATCGTTACTGAGTTCTACGTACCTTTATATTTTTAGTTCACAGGACACAAAGTGTCGCCATCTAGTGTGGAATATATTTAATTATATTTGAAAGCCGACGCAAAGAGATTTTTCTAGAACTATTTTAATAAATTAGGTGTAAAATTACTTACAAATGAAATGTGATGCCATCCATAGCATCGGAGCGTCTATCTCATGAAGCAAATACATTCATACAAAGAAATTTTAATCGCCAAAATAATATTTTTATAGTTTTCATAATAATTTTGGGAACAGGCCGCCATCTATTGTCAAGTAAACCTCATAAAAAATTACAAAACGACAGGGCCGCAATTAGAATTCAATTATTTTACCCAGTGACCCAACATTCAATATTAAAATGAAGGAAATTGTACTTGGCTGATTTTTACGAAATGTTTACGTTATATTTAACTGACATTCTATATGCAAAGAATCACTTAAATACAATTTAAATATGTTTATCATTTCGTGAAAGTCAACCTTCAAAAAATATTTATTTTCTCCATAAAATAAAGTCTCTTTGAAACTAAATATTCTATGTTCAATATTAAGTAGGATATTTAATTTGGAACTAAATATCCTATTTATCTCACTGATATTATAAAGGCGAAATTTTGTGTGTTTTTTCTGTCTCCTTGAGCTTATTCCACACTAAGTATGTACTGTGTATGTGTAATTTTTTCACGCAGAAACGGCTGGACTATTATTTATCTGTGGGTTATACTACTTAATATCTCTGAGGGAGAACAAATAATAGACAAATTATTATAATTAATATAATTTTATTTACAAATCAATTAAAATATAAATATTTTATTCCAAATTAGGCATCCGAATGCACTTTTTGAATGCCAATCTAAGAACATTAAATTGTATTTAAGTGATTCTTTGCATATAGAATGTCACTTATATATAACTTAAACATATCGTGAAAATCAGCCTAAGTACAATTTCCTTCATTTTAATATTGAAAGTTGGATTTCTGAATAAAATAATTGAATTCTAATTACGGCAATGTCTTTTTGTTATCTTTATGAGATTTACTTGACGATAGAATACGGCCTGTTCACATAATGATTATAAACTAAAAAATAATATTTTGCGATTAAAATTACTTTATATCTGAATGCAAAACAAATTTCAGCACCTTCGTATGTTTATTTTACCAATACTGAGCTCTACGGACCTTTATATTTTTAGTTCACATGACACAAAGTGTCGCCATCTAGTGTCGAATATATTAGAAAGCCAACGCAAAGAGATTTTTCTAGAACTATTTTAATAAATTAGGTGTAAAATTATTTACAAATGAAATGTGATGCCATCCATAACATCAGAGCGTCTATGTGAGTAGTTTTTACACAATAAAACACAACACTTCATCCTTTTCTTCTTAATACTACGAAAATACATCGATTTGCGATTTTTTCAATACATGAGCGCACAGGACGAATGCTGACAGTATACTAACTAAAGCCACGCCCACTATGATGACGTCAGGACCTACTTAGAATCACAGTGCGCAGTTGCTTATGCCGTCTCCCCTTTGTATTAGCTTCATGGTCCTGAGCTACCTGCGTCCTGCTCGTTTCATCGGGCCGTGCTTCGATCTAGTCAGAGTCATCCAACACGGCGCTTGCCAGTACGCGGCTGCTACTCGAAACCTTACTTACCATCATTGAGGTATGTAGCCGGTCCATTGCTACTTTAGTCTATTGAGCTACTAGACTATTACAGTTATTTTTGTTCTTTCGTATATATCCCTGTTACATTACTACCGCTGTTACAATAAAATGGTTTATTGCTCACAAACTTAATAAAAATATCGCTCCATATTTTCTCACTTACACTTTCCTAATAACAGAAGCATTTACGCGTGAAACTAGGGGAATGGAAATTTATGTGCTCAAGGATTACAAGAAAAAATATTCACATTGTTACAACTTTACCTACACCTTATCACAATACAGATTATCAAAAGTCCATTGTTGAACTAAGACCTCATAGATTGCCTCATAGGAGGGATATTTGCAACTTGCCACGCTTGGTAGGTGTGAAAACCCTGCTATCTATCTCCTGGTTTGTTTTCTTGTCACCTCTTACGACACCCACGGGACTATATTTGCTTACGTAACTTTATTACTCACATATTACGTTTTATAGAAAATATAATATCAGCATCTATTCCTGACAAATTTCTTTAGATAAAAAAAAACAAATGTGGTCCATTTGTAACTCTACCCACATACAATGTATTTTTTATAGGATCGGCTACTAACGAGCACACAGTCCACCTGATGGTAAATGGTTTCTGTGACCCATAGACATCTACATCTATCCTCATTAAAGAATCGAAATGCAGATGCGTTGTCACCCGTGGGGAATAATATGTAATGCCTCGTTTCCTGTAAAAAGGGTCTCCGGTTCTCTACTCTCACCATACGAAACACAGCAGAGTTAAGCTGCTATTTTACACTAGTATTCTGTGAGAGCGTGGTCCTTTCTGCACAATATCATACATAAATATCTCTATAATACGCGCCATGTAGTTGATGGCATAAGAGAATTCGCTGCCCCATATCATGAAACAAGAGATGAGCAACAGCATCTTTAAATGGCTCAATATAATGAAAAAACAGGGGTTGACAAACCACCTGTCCGGCGTGGCAGTTCTGGTAAATATTCCCGTTATGAGGCTATCGGTGGCAGGGGCTTACGTTCACCAGTTGACTTTTGATAGGCTGTGGCGAACAAATAAGCACTATACATTGGTACCAGCATCAACAATGTGAACACTGAGAGAGTATAATGAATGCATTTAGCGCAACAGTAGTTAACGTTGCAACTGTGGAAATATGGTACCCATGAGGTAATTTATGTTAATGTTGTTTTACGGTGGACTTGTTATTGGGGCAGAATTATAATAGCTCAGTACCAAGTGCTTGCTGTAAGCATTCCAGTACGCAAGCAATCCGTTAAGTTCTCCAATAAGTTCGATCTCTGCCGGCACCAATGTTATTGTAAATTGCAATTGTAATTTGTGACTTGCCACGTGCTCGGCGGTGAAAAAAAGCATGATACCTTCATATTGAATAAAACTATTTTTACGGATTCTATCGCGTTTAATTAACTTATTTTATATTCCCGACGTTACGGTTGCTTTCCAGCAACCGTGGTCACGGGGGACTGAGGTGATTGACGTCCCGATGTCAGAGTTAAACCGGAGTACCTTCAGAATGATACCTTCATGTCCAATAATGCATTGGGTTAGCAAGGCCAACATTTCCTTTCCTTATAACCTTTTCAGGGAGGAGACTTGTGTCGCATGTATATAGGTTGTAAATTTACTTTACATTTTAAATAGAAAAATAGAACATTAGAGACGTGGTAGAGCCGCACCTATTAAGCACGAATGTGTCGGCTCGATAAATGTAGGGCTCGGTTTCACAGAATACCAGCATGAAATAGCAGTTTAATGCTTCAGTATTGCGTATGGTGAGTGTAGAGAACCGGAGACGCATTTCACTGAAAACGAGATATTCCATCTTAGTCCTCAGGGTTGTCAACGCATCTGCATTGATTTTTAATCGAGGATAGATGTAGATATCTATGGGCCACAGCATCCACATACCATCAAGTGGCCTTAGTGCTCGTTTGTCACCCTTATTTTATAAAAAAGCTATTATATGACAATCCGCCATCTACCGATGGTAAAAAAAGCTTTATACTTAGTCAATCAATGACTTTTAACATATAGTCGACTATAAAATACTCTGGGACGATATTAGGGTAATGGATGCCCATATGCCAACGCATCACATTGTAATAAATAAAGTTAATTTCAACGAAGACTAATAATCTTACGCTCACCAGATGTCACTAATGGGGACAGGGTGTAGTTATTTGTTATGCAGGTGGTCACACAATTTCAATAACGTGGATGTTCTCATTATTCAACACACTTTGAAATGGGTATTTAAAATAAGTTGGTGATAGGTTTCTATCTCACAATACCAATTTCATTGTGTGTCGTTTTCGTTTACATAATTTCCATTTCTCAGGAGTACTGTAAAAGAACTGAACACTGATTAAATTTATCCTTAAAAAAAGGTTTTAAGTTAAGCGAACGAAAATTGGATGAAAGAGCATCGAATTTCTCAAACGCCGAATAAGCAGAAAAGTACGAAAAAGATAAGCAAACGCTCGCGTTTGCGAAGGGAATGTTTAATGAGAGGGATTTTTTGTTACAACTCATTGAAACTGCCTACTAAAGCGACCGACTTTATCATTGATAGGATTTATACTTTGATTTTTTTGTATTATATTGAATACTAGCTGTGCCCGCGGCGTAGCTCGCGTATACAGGTTTTACATAAAGAATTTGTCGTTTAGGTAAGAGAATATTAAACGATTTATTTCATTACTGTATCAATAAGTGGTAACTAAATAAATCATTATCATCAAAGTTCTAAGTCTTTTATGATAGAGCTTCTGTGTAAACGACGTTAGAAGTAGGCTTAGCCGGGGTGTACACAAAAAGGTTACGGGGGCTACTAACGCGGGAAAAAGCAACATAGAGTTGGCCATGTGCAAAACAGTCAGTACTGAGGTACACTCCTACAACGCGTAAAGTTTGACCTTGCGCTTTATTTACGGTCATCGCATAACACACGCTCACTGTAACTGGGTACTGAACGCGCTTAAAACTGAAAGGAAAGTTACTTCTTAATAGAGGGCTTTTGGGCAGTGCTGCCAGATAAAAAAAAACTCATTCAGCTCTAGGACAACACAAAAAGCGCTAGATTTCATGAAAACAGCGCTTTAAAAAAGCCCTAGATTTCGCGCTAAATTAACTACAAACAAAGTTTGTGTTTTTTTATATAATCATAATAAAGAAAACAACATTAAGTTTTTTTTCTGGCAATATTTTTTTGATGTATCAATACTTCGCAGGACATCGACTTATAATTATGGCAATTGCTGTCAACAGTAGTTAGTACTGTACGAACAATAAAAATGTCATTAATTGTTTTAAAGTGCAATGTATTTCGCAACTTAGTTTCAGATGTCAGCATCTGATTGCGGTTGCTACACAGTTTCTTTGTGTTATAACTTCTAAGTAACTTTTAACTTAGCTGTGCTCTAAGCAACTGACTGAAACTGAATAAAGCAAAATAAATGCGTTGCCAAAACCATAAACGAAAACTTTCATAAAGGGGATTTCCCCGCTTATAGTCGTCGGTAAAAAAATCAAGTTGATCATCCTAAAGGGGAAGCCAGGAGATCCATAGCACATTGTATCCTAGTTTGGACTCGTCTCCCATGCTTTTTGTTTTGTGGAAAAAATATGTTTGAAAATGATAAACTGCAAATTACTATTTGTGGGAAAAAATAATAAAGGTCATTATTATTATTATCGGTAATGTGGACTAACAGTGCTGCTATAAAAGAGTTAATAACCCGCTAGTCGCTAAAATATTGAAATGTGTGCTAAATACACCAAAAATCTCTGGATTAAGCTAGGTGCTAAAATTTCGAAATGCGCGCTATACATTCCAAAAAAGCGCTAAATCTAGTTCCCAAAGCGCTAAAATGGCAGTACTGATTTTGCGTATATTATAAATACAATATCACGACATTTCGTTGCAAAATTTTTATTTTTGGTCGGGTTCCGTTGTATGGCTTCGATGGATGAAGTCTCAATACGATTCATCGGCGAAAAATCTCAACACAGCAATTCAGTAAAGTTTGTAATTTGTACAACTCCATCTATTACGTCCTTTGTGTGAGAAAACATCCTTTTTAAATCTCTTTTTGTGTTTTAAGTATAAATATATTAATTATTATGGAACGTTTTTTTTTACACACAAATCTTTTTATTACTATTTCTGAGATTTTATGGCGCCATTGAACAAATTCGAACCTACATTTCGAAATAATAATCATTACTTTCGATAGAATGAACCAATTTTAATAAAACAAAGGTTAAATGTAACTCGAAGATACGCTTTATGATTTTCTTAACGATTTCTTTGAAAATAAAAGAATTTTACTTTAGACGTGATGCGTTCATATAATAACAGACATATAGACAGACAGACAATTCTAAAAATTATAAAATGTTCTTATTTAATTATTTTCACATCCCCATAATGATTTTAGCCACTAAAATATATATACAATGTACAGAAAGAGACACAACATGTTATCATCATTTTTATTATATGTATATATTTAAAGAGAGATGGCGCTGCTAACATCAATTCTAAAAATAAAAGAGATTAATTGACGCGATTGATACATTATATAAAACGCAAGAGAACTTATAAATCAGTGCCTGCACAGTAAGCAAAAAATAAAGTTTGACTCTCGCCAAAACCAACGAAATTGTTAATAGCTCTTTTAAAATTTGATTTACCACATAGAGTACTCGGCGGTAAAGAATAAATTGAGTTTGTCAACACGCAGTAGGGCAGCGAGTAATATAATAAAGATTAGCAGTAAATATGAAAACTCATCTACAGGACAAAACCACATTGCAATTGCATTACATTTTCACAACACCACCATCTATCGAAGAAATGGGTTAACTATTGTGCTTCAGATTTAGTTAATAAGGTTAATATATTATTGTATAATATATTTAATACGTTCTTTATTACTTTTGTTTACTACCTTTTAGATATACATAATTATATCATTATTTTACATAATTTACCTATGATTTATGATATGATATTAGTTTAAAATGCACTTGATGACTCAAACAAAGCCACCGTTGAGCAAATTCGTACCTATACTTCCCTACCCATACTTCAGAATATTTTTCATAACTTTTGATGGAATGAACTGATTTTAATAAAATAAAGACTAAATGTAACCCGAAGATACACTTTATAATTTCCTTAACAATTCTTATGATATAAATTAGTACTTTATACGTGATACGTTAACAAACAAACAGACAGACAGACAGACAGACAGACAGACAGACAGAAAATTCTAAAAATGGTAGAAATGTATTTAATTACTTATTTTTAGTACCCCTCAATCACTTTTATTACAAAAATATAAAATGTACAGACATCTGCTATTTACAGTTTTATTATATGTATAGATTATGTTTCATCATTTATGAGAGAATTCAAGGTTTAATTTATAGCTAGGAGTTATTTAATATAAATACCATTATCTCGCCTATTGCAACGAGAAACAAAATACAAATGTAGGAGAGTCTGTATAATATATCGTGGCCTAATTGTATCCTATCGTATTTACCATAAAATGGCGGTGTAAGAATATCTATTACCCCATTTCATCCGGTGGGTATCGTAAGATGCGACAGAAGGAAACAAATCAGATGAACAGCATAGTCTTCCTAATACTGACTAAAAATAAAAAAGCTGTGGTTGCATTAAAGAGACAAATTATAAAATACGTTAACTTAGTTTTATTCAATATCATTATCGATTGACACTTACGAGCCCTCGTAATGAGTGCCGATAGTGTTTGTGATGTCGTCATGGTACCAAAGAACATGATGTATGCATTCTTTGCAGTATTTAATATGTATAGTATAGCAAGTAATGTAAGTTAAATATGTAACACTCTGTTTTTTGTTTGGTAAAATTATGATTATGTAAAATTTTGTTATTTACTATTTGTATATTGTTAATTGTGTAACTTACATGATTGTAATCTCTTAATTAAAAAAAAAGTCCCGCTATGTTTCTTGCTGGTTCTTCCCAGGACAGAGGTTTTTTTCCGTACCAGTGGTAATCAAACAAAAGAGTGACTTTCAATAAGTATTATTTATAATCTATATTGAATAAAAATAATCTGTTTTTGCTTCTATTTCTGTAACTTCACGATCAGATAGAGAGAAATGCCAGGAGTATAAATCTTATTACATACTAGCTGATCCCCGCGACTTCGCCCGCGTGTTATTTGGGGTTTTAATTTTTTTGCGCGGAACCCTAATTCTTTTTCTAAAATAAAAGCAGCCTTAGTTACTCCTTATTACATCAGATATCTACCAGTGAAAGTCCCGTCAAAATTGGTCCAGCCTTTTCAGAGATTTGCCGGAACAAACAGACAGACAGACAGACAACAATTTTTAAAATTGTGTTTTTGTTATAAGTATCGATATACTTTCATATGCATTTAGTAAAGCCGTAATTTTGACATTACAAACAGACACTTCAATTTTATTTATTTGTATAGATTTAACAATAGGAATAACTTGGAGCTTTTAGGAAATTAGAAAAAAAATTGTAATAAATTGGCCTGTATACAGACTTTAGACTAGAATTCTATTTTAGACCACAGGTTAACAATGCATAATATACAGGACATATCTATTTGTGATTGATTGCTATGATGTCCAGAAGACTTTAAATGGCCAATTGCCTACCTGTGCACTGTGAGCTCGTTCGTTATTCGTTTCTCATTAAATGTATTTAAAGAGATGAGGCGTTTATGCACTCGTACGTTTTATGAATAATTTTATAAAAATATGAGTAAATAGATTATAAAAAATATCACGATTTTTAATGGACGATTCGAAAGATTGCGGAATTACAAATTAATATTATCAGTTTCGCTTAACAACTTTATGTTGCTTTTGCGCAGGAGATACAATAACGAGATGGATATTCAATACTTGCACATGAAAAAGTCCTCTTCGTTGGTAAAAAGCCAATGGAATGGCAAAATTCCGCTATGCTATTCTAAGTAATTTTGATATAATTTACGTATTTAGGAAGCAAATTTTAACATACAATATAAGTTTAGTCCTCAGGAATTAAATTGCAGATGTAGCCTTCTTTTCCTTAAAGTTGGCTGCAGATATCCAAGGATTTCAGTAGTCACTTAACATCAAGTGAACTGAAAGTTCGTTTGTCACTTCAATTTTATTTAAAAACGTTTTTGAAATAGACAAATAGGCAGTTGCTTTTAAAATTATAATTAAAAATTTCATTGAAGTCGCAGTTCAACATAGGTCACATTATAGCAAATTCTTTAAAAACAACCACTTCTCTTTTACTCTTCAGCCTGTAAAGAATCAACCGTTGAAGATAAGCCTTCCGTAGTAGGGAGTATTTTAACTAATCACAAATGACAGACGAATTGTTGTTCGCAGTGGGCCAGATTTGTTTTTTTTCTGTTGATGTATATTGCTATAACCTCTCCGGAAAAGGATCGTAAATGAGAATTTGCGAATTGCACCCCTGCCTCTGTTATTGGGGTATAGCTAGAGCAGGGGTTCCTTAGAAAGAGGTACAAACGTTGGCTTGAATAACTATCGAAAGAATGCGAAACGTTTCGTATTACGTGTGTTGTAACTCGTGTAGGGCGCGGATCTACGAGTATGACCTCGCTATGTTCTAAATTAGAGTGCGTGTATGTTTATGCGTTGGGGGTCGGGATTTTCCTTTCTGTTGCGAATGGTGGAGTTTATTTATTTTGGGTTCTGATTTCATCATCGGAGTCAAGGAGAAATTTTTTTAGGACATCTCTCTGTGGAGTACGTACCCGCCTTTATCACTAACGAATTTGGATGATCCTAAAGAGAGTAAATAAATAGTTAGTAATAAATAATAGTTAGTAAATAAATAAATAAAAATAAATAAATAAATAAATCGAATTGAAATATGTTATCAATAATACTATACGATTTAGTATTGGCTAGTTAGCATTTCGAAGTCACGGTGTCACGGTGGGTTATCAAGGGCCGGAATTTGTTTTTGATATCATATTGCTTCGAAAGATGTTTGAGTTGGATATGGCCTAAGGATACTTCCTGCATGCTTCATGATGGGATGCGTGCAGGTTTTAAATATATGCAGTTTGCGTCTTACCGCTTTTACTCAGACTGTGCGCAAAAAGACGATGTGAAACGAAAGTCGCCTTATTCCCGGCTGAACAAATGTGACGAGAAAAACTCATCACGTTATCCAAGGTAAATCCTAGATATTGAAACTTGCTAGCTCAAGGAATTAAGCTACTGGAGATGGTAATCGTGCCCCAACTTTAATAATTTATATCTGATATAAATACGAAACTGTTATGTCTCCATTTCTCGGGGGTTTTTAAAAATTATTTTATATTAATATAAAAAGGGTATTTTTATAGGATAGGGTGACAAACGAGCATACAGTCGTGCGTTGTGAGGACTAAGATGGAATACCTCTTTTCCAGCAAAAGGGATCTAAAAAAGTAATTAAACGAATACACAATCCACTTGATGGTGACTGAATAGTCATATAGTGCGTCACATAGACATTTTTATCTGTCTTCGGTTAAGAATCAGGATGCAGATGTGTTAGGACCTAAGAACTAACATGGAATGCCTCGTTTCCAGCAAAAACAAACTTATCGAATGAAATGGAATGACACATTATACGCAACACAGCATACAACACTTCCACATTTCAACCATAAATTAACATTAGAAATAAAATTCAAGGAATAAATTTTAATGAAACAAATTCCTTACGCCGTTTGCCGCAGATGTTTCTAACCTCAAATAGAAAAGCGGGTTTTCAGGTCACAGGATGGTATTTGCATAAGTTTAAGCCGCTTCCCGTTTGTAAACCTGTCACTATGAGATCATTGTCTTTAGATTTATATCTTGCACCTTACTTCAGATTGTTTTTAGGTGTTTTTTTCCTTTTTCATATCTTAGAAAGCACCTTAAAAAAATTGTGCCTTAAGTTACCACCACTAAGAAGCGTTGGTCTAAGTCTGCAGAGGTCTTAGCACGTCTTATCAACACTTAGGCTTATTGGTAAGTTGTTTACCTTGACTTGATTGGAACCAATTTTCTCAGTCTCAAGTACAGGCGCAGACAGCTTCTCGGTGGGTAGAGTATGCGCAAGAAATAGATGCTATTCCGCCCTCTCCTTCCCACCATCGGACAACCATGTGGTCGGCGGGTCTTCAACCCTTTTTTGTCAATATTTCACGTATTGGAACTATATGATTTAAACAGTTGAGATATGTAGCTTCTAACAAACTACTTAAACAGATTTATATTTCCCTAATCCAATCTATTATTACTTACTGCATTCCTATCCAAGGTGAAACAACGAAAACTAAATTTTTATAAGTGGAACGATCACAGACATCATTTTTGAAAGTCATGCATTTCAAACCTTTCCTTTTTTCAACCATTAACTTGTATCAAATGTGTGACTTGCTAACAGTAAGAAAATTATATGTTCTACATACTTTTCTCAAATTTCACAAAACCTTAGTATTTGAATGTAACATGTCAATATAAAAGAGGAAAGGATGTAGTCGTAATTACTAAAAAAGTGAATTCTCCGTTTGCATGGCAACAATATCTAGTTCAAGTTAATATCTTATATAACAGAATGAACAAAATAATAGATATTACTCTATACATCTATACCCTACTCCTTTTTAAAAGGCCGGCAAAGCATCTGCAATTCCCCTGGTTCCCCTGGTGTTGCAGTTGTTCATGGGCGGCGGTAGTCACTTACCATCAGGTGAGCCGCATGCTCGTTAGCCCCATCTTCTATAAAAACAAATATAGATATCTATCAAAATACACCCGTACAGTGTCAAAATAAAATATTGGTAGCATAATATTAGTACACGAAGCATATTCTATAATAAAGATAACAATTTTTATTTTATTTTATAGCAACTATTGTAAACTGACCAATCCCCATAAGCAGAAAGTGTTTGCAAGTAGGACGCATATGGTAGTCATCTCCATCCTCAGCTAATCGTTGTATTAAATACTACTAAAATATGTAAATATTTTATTTTAATAATTCTAAATTGATGTTTTATAAAATTAGCTTATCATGCAGCATCTAAATGAAAATATTATATTCTATCAAGTTATATTCTGTTAATATTGTCTTCATTAGCCCTGTAACAGACGATAAGAAGGATTTAAGATGTAATAAATTGGAACTTTAATTATAAATTAATCATTTATATTTCGTTCAGAATGATTGTAATGCATATGCCCAAGGTTGCTTGCAGGTTTCCTAAGACTGTAGTAATCACTCACCATCAAGTAAACACTTTTCTTTTTAATATATTTTTTTTGTATTTTCTTATTGAGTCGACAATAATTTTTCAAAAACCTCAATGGTAAATTAAGAGCAAAATGTTTCCGTTTATTGTCTGATTTAAGAATTCATATATTATATTTCTGGTAAAGATGATAAAGAAATAAAATCTACGATGTATGTTTTGAGTACCTTACCTTATGCGGGCTTAATGTTCTACTGCTGATGAAGATGCATCTACAGCTAAAACAAACTACAATATAAAACCGCGCATGGCTCATGACAAAATCTTTGGCAATGATTTATGTTAAGTGTGTCGTGGTATAACCATTCGCGAAATTTTAAATTAAATAATATATTTTATAAATTAAATAAACATTTATGTTTACTCTGTTTGTGCTCAGATAGTTTTTAAGTTTAACTGCTTTTTGAACGGGGTTGTTATAAATTAATTTGCTTATTTCCGCGTAAAAAAAGAAAATGATGTGTCCTGCACAGTTTTAAGGGGACCTACCACCCTCCCTCAATCACGCGCACTATACCCGTCGCCGTCAATCCCAGCACTACCATCCCCAGCACCACCACACTAGGCACGACACACCACTCTCGAAAATACGACACGTGTTTCGCCTCTACACGAGGCATCCTCAGGTGAGGTAGACTCTGCGGAGGCTGGCCGCTAAGTCTACTGGGTATAGTGCGCGCGATTGAGGGAGGGTGAGAGGTCCCCTTAAAATTGGGCACGACACATCATTTTCTTTCTTTACGCGGAATTAAGCAAATCAATTTATAACAACCCTATTATAAAGGATTTCCGCAAAGTAACGCCTGATTCTACCAATTATGCTTTTTCAACACCATTTTGTTTTACCAATGGTCATAATGTATTATGTAATCACTCTTAGTTATAGCGTTAAGCTCCGCAAAAAGTCTTTTAAAAATATCTAATCTATTTCTACAATAGCATTAATAAAAAAACAAAAATCATTGCCGGAAAAACAACCAACAAAATCAAAGAGACGATGGTAATGGTCAGGTGTGAAGAAGCGTCTTTACATACTGTCATTACCTGACTTACACTCCTAAAGCTACTGGTGCTAGCGCTCCGAGCCTGCAAGAAGAAATATCATTCCTATACACAAAGCACACACAGCTCATGTAACAGCGACCAAGAAGATTGACATGCTGTAGTGTTGGCTATAGACAAGTAATTCAGTTGTACTTTTATTTTATCTCAGAATATTTATTTTTCCAAATGTTCTATATACTAATTGAATTCACATTTCATAATTGATATCGTGTTTTTTTTATTTTATTCGAATTAGTTATTAATTTATGTTGAAAATGATTTTTTCTATTCAATACATAAAATATCCAGCTAATTTTACAAAAAATAACGCTTCGTTTGAATTTATGGCAATGTCAGGTATACCAAGTTACGATAAGGATTTCACATAACGATAAAATATGAAGTTGGGAATCGATGGCTGGAAATTTATTCTGTAGATGTAGGATTCGGAAAAATTTCCAAATGTCTACTGTCTGTTGTGCGGAACGACTGAAATATTGAAAATTAGAAAACTTTGTCATTTCTTTTGCGCAAGATTTTTAATATTGAAATGTTAATCTGACGTTTATAACTTAAATTTTGTAATAAAATTCACAGGTAAGTTTCATAATAATAATTTTGTTTTAAAAACGCCTTTTAGAACGAGAAAAAGTAAAAAACAGTAAATTAGGTAAGTTTTTACAGCAAACTAAAGAAAGTATTAAATTTTATATACTTTCTATTAATAAAATTACACTATGAATTACATGAAAAAGAATACAGAAATACAATACAATAGAGGAGGTGTTCAAATGAGGAAAGCCGTATTGAAAATATTATTGGAAGTTTTTAGACGCCATTAATTGATTGGCATGGCAATAGTGCAACGGTGACTGGAATTACTGAATGTCAGTAATTAAGTGTTGCTGGCTGTGATCAATTGCTAAATCTGCAATTGATTCGGGATTGATGACGGCGTCATTAATTTAAATGGCAACTGTAATGTATAAAATTTGTGTCTAAAATTATTTTTAGCGTGACCTTTGAATTCACTCCCATTTATCCTTTACTTTAAATGCTTTGATAATTTTATTTCTTTGATTATAACCATACTAATTTCAAGGATTAGTTCTCACTTATGTTCTTCATATGTGTTCTGTTATCAACTAACCGCTTACTGAAATAAAGGAAACAATAACTTTAAATAGTGGGATTGTTATAATGGATTTCCGCAAAGTAACGCCTGATTCTATCAATTAACTTAAATAGATTTATCTGACTGTTTATTAGCTAAAGATTGCAAAATCATAATTACCCACCTTTTATGTTATATTAGGAACGTATAAAACGGTTGCTTCATATAAAGCTGTCATCGGCATTATTGCCGTAAGCGTCATAATTTTAATAAATAAAACAAATATAAACAAGATGGAAGTAAAGAAAACAAAAAATTACAACAGTTATAAAGCATCTTTGAAAGTATTTTTTTAATAAAAACTAAGAAATAGAATAAAATTATTGAATTACTTAGTGTATAGCCATATACAGTGTAACGTGCCATTAAAAATAAGAAGAGAGTTCGTGCAGCATATCTAACCTTGTTGGTCTGGTATACACAGTACAGTTATTCATATGAAATTTGCACATATAGCTGGAGATAAATTTGTTATTTTGAATGTCGGTAAATTCCACTTTAGAAAAAAAGCGTAAAAACTCCAAATTTAACTCCAAAACCACAAAACAAAACCAATAAGGCAAGCATTTGTCCAGAGTGTGTTTAGAAAAGTTAAATTTAGAAAACAGTGATTAAATTATATTAATTTTGCCGTAGAAAAGCTAGAAAGAAGTTTGCAACGATATCAAGTAACTCTTTACGGTAAATTTTATTATATTTTTTTGGCTTGAAGGGTCAAAGTTAACCTGTACATTTTTTCTTTTTTTCTTATTGATGTAGATATGTAAAGAGTACTTGAATGCTTACATGTAAGTATTGTGGAAATAATTGGCATATACCTAATCCAACACAGTCAGTTTCACATTTATTATACATACTTTTTTAAATAAATTTTAACATTATTTCAATCATCGTTAAGGGAAGGAGATAAAATACAAGATAAATCCCGCTTTTTTTTCGAATGAAACTGCTGCCTTGGTTTTACTTTGATTTTGAAACATACATGAAAGCAATCACGTCAAACATTTAAAGCATACTCCAAGACAATCAGCAACATCGATCGATTACAACAGATACAACATGTTCTCGCATGTAAGACACGTGTGGACTGTCGCAGCTGATGTCAGTATGCAAGAGTCGTTTTAAAAATAATACACACTGTTCATGATATTCAAATATACTTGTCATCTGGAACTTGTAAGATATATTGCTTAAATAGAAAAAAACACCATTACGAAAAACATCAAACTTTATAGTTCTTCCGTGGTAGAGCTGCGCTGCGAGTGATATATGACTGCAGCACTCGTTGGCCAGCCTACGCAGGGAAGAATCCTGCTGTCACGGCTTACGTTTATCATGGAATTCCAGTATAATGCTGTTATTTAGTAATGTGAGTGACAAGAATAGTAGACCCTTTTGACTTCCTCACAGGAGGTCCTTAGGCAGCTCTTACCATCAGGTGAACTAGGTGTTCTACGAGCAAGGGTTATGCTCGTATAAAATAGCTTTAAAATAGCTAAGACAAATATTTGGCATAATTATTTTGGACAGTGGTAGAGCCACGCGGCAGCTTTTGCTGTCGCACGGATGGGCCGGCTCGAACCGGGGTGGTACCACGACCTCACAGAAAACCAGCGTGAAGTAGAGGTTTACCTCTGCGTTTCGCTTGGTGAGTGCAGGTGGCCGGAGGCCCTTTTTACTGGAAATGAGGCATTCCATCTTAGTCCTCACGGGTGACAACGCATCTACATTTTGATTTGGAATAGAGGATTGATGTAGATGTCTATGAGCCGCAGCAACCACTTAGCATCAGGTGGACTGTGTGCTCGTTTGTCACCCATATCCTATAAAAAAAATTACAGAATAAGTAGTGTAAGCTAAAAAAAGTTGAGTAAAAATCATATAAGACTACTGAACTTCATCTCATATAAGGTAAGTAAAAAGGTGACTAAAATTTTAATTTAATATTATGTAGTCAATGAAATTGAGGTTATTGAGATATTTTGATATATAAAAGTAATTCAAGTGCTACCATGATTTGATGTGGTTTAGCTATGTGACTATGAGAGTCAATTTTTAGATGACGTCACATAAGCTTCTACATTTTGTGTTTTAAAATTACCAAAAATAATAACAAACTAAATGTCGCAAAAAGATCGTATAAAACTCATATAAGCATTATACATTGGTATTGTAGAATTTTGTGTCGTCAGAGGCGATAGACGGAAACAAACTAGGATATGAGCATCAGCGTCTTCTTAATAACAACTTAAAAAACTAAAAAAACTAAAAAAATCCCTCCTGCTAAAAGTAGTAACTATAGCAAATATCTTCTTATGAATCAATCTATGGGTATGCTTAAGTTCAGCAGTGGAAAATGATAGTCTGTAATGTGATGGATGGATTGTCTATTTTATTTTTAATATAAATTAAAACTATCTTTTATCTGCTTTTAATATAGTATTCCCTCCTAGGATTTCCTCCATGACACAGGAGGAAATCCTAGATTTCCTCCTGTGTCATGGAGGCAGTTTACAAACATAAATTGCACAAGGACAAACATCTAGACCCGGAACAATTATTTGTAGGCCATACAAATACTTGTTCCGTGCGGTATTCGAACCCGCGACCCCCAGGGCAACAACTCATTGCTAAGCCACTGCGCCACGAAGTCGTCATAAGTCGTCAAAGTACAAGTAAAATTCTAGAGCATCGCCTTTGACGTATGGGTAGCCATTTAAGTTTTGAACGGTAGGAAGATATGTGGTCATACTTACGTAAACCGGAAATAAACCTTATGGAATTATTAAGAAGGCGCTCCAATATGTTTAGAAGATTATGTGATATGTGTTAAGCTTGGTTTTGAAAGGTAAGAATTTTTTAAGACGATAAAGGAAACGCAAGGTGGCAACAACTTTACGACTTACTTCAGAGATCTGCAATTTTCAGCTCATAGTTTTGTCCATTTTTTTTGCCAAGATTTTTTATGGAATCACAATATGATATCAAAGTTCCATTATAAATGACAGGAGAGAGATTTCCATAATCGACTTTAGCCAATAATTGTTAACTTCCGAAGATTATGACTTTGCATTTGACTGGATTAACTGAAATACCATATTTACATGATCAATCTCTTATCGTTATTATTTAGTTTATCTATTAGAAGGTTAAGATTTTTTAAGCCTGACTGCACACAGAGGTGAAGACCATCCACATACAGATGGTACGAACAATCTAAAACTGAGGAGATAGAGTTTATAAATAAGGAAAAAATAATAGGAGAAAGTATTCCGCCTTGCGGCACACCAGATTCAATTTCAGCCCATGCAGAAAAACACTGACCTTAAGCAAATCAATTGTCTGTGGCTGCGAATGTAAGAAAAGAACCACTCCAAAGCTTGGTATGACAATTTAAGGTGTTTGTGGATAGATAAGAAGATACCATGATTAAGTGTGTTGAAAGCGTTTGAAAAGTCAATAAGCGCTACCACTGTTAATTTTGCGTTGGCTTTATGCGTCTGAAAACAATTTTGTATAGGTATCGCCATTAATTTTATAAATTTTATATTGACTATTCATTTTTAATCATCAATCATCTTATGAGATAATAAAAAGGGTTAACGGTTTTATTTTGACATAGACAGTACGAGGGCGACACTGAAAGTTTTTAGAACTGGCCACTTGTAAACGATATAATAAAAAAATAAGTTCAAATTTTGACAATGGAACTCTTTGCCAATATTATTGTGTATGTATTTTATATAATTTGACATTTGTTTACGATTTGGCGGCAAACTGAAAACTCTCTGTGTCACGTCAGTATGAATTTAACGTGAGAAATTTTTCGTACAATGATTTTTTATGACTTTCGATGTCATTTAAGTCAACAAGAAAGTTATGATAGACTTCGATTGGGCTTTCACGATGAAGCCTCATATCGTGCCACTGTTTACAACTGGTTTAATGAGTTAAAACGAGATCGCACTAATATCACCGATGATCTGCGTGAAGGACGGCCTTCTACGGCGACGACTGAAAAAAATCAGTGTTGTGCGGCGTATGATAGAGACTGTCAAAAGAGTGACTTATCAGCAGATTTGGACAAGCTTAGGCATCGGTTTGAGGTAAGTGCACAAAATACTCCATGAACATTTAGCGGTCAGGAGGCTGTGTGCCCGGTGGATACCTCATAATTTTAAAGAGGTCCAAAAACTCCGTCGTGTTGATTGGTGTCGTGAAATGGTGCAAAGGTTTAACGGAGGTGAATCAAATGCTGTGTTCAACATATTTACGGATGAAGAAAGTTGGATTTATTGTTATGATCTTGAAACTAAGAGACAGTCTGCTGTCTGGGTGTTTCCTTCTGAGGAGTTGCCAACTAAAGTGAAGAGATGTCGAAGCGTGGGAAAAAAGATGGTGGCTTCGTTCTTCGGAAGGACAGGTCATTACGCAACAATTGCTTTAGAGGATCGAAAAACAGTTATTGCAGAGTGGCACACTAACAATTGTTTGCCACTTGTCTTGGAAAAAATTCGAGAGAAACGACATCGTAATAGGATCCTCCTTCACCACGAAAACGCCTCGTCCGCACATCGCCAAGCAAACAATCGACTACTTGGCGACATCAGGGGTGGAATTACTGGGCCATCCGCTTTGCAAGTTTTATTTATTTCAGAAAATAAAAAAAACTTGGCGGAAAACGTTTTATGAACGTTGAGAAAGCAGTGGCTGCGTTTCAAAATGCCGTCGAAGAGACCCCTAAGGACGAGTGGTTCCATCGGATGTAGCGGTGTGTTGATGTAAATGGGCACTATTTTGAAAAGATATAATAAAACCAATAACTTGCTAATTTGTTCAGTTTTTGATTTTCTAAGAACTTTCAGTGTCAGTCTTGTATCATTAAAACAAGTCTGAGTGTACATACTGTGAATGTACACATTGTGGCGACTGCTATGAAGTTGTTTCACCGCTAAGCCCTACACTTTTAATGAGTTGCAGGAGTTGCTAAGATAAGTAAGTAGTTCCTAAGATGGATGGTAGAAAAGTTAGAATATATAGAGGTGTTTCATCCGCTTGATAACATAATCTGCACATCCTAGTTTCTTAAAACAGCAGTGTCGAGTCAGGTCTCTTAAGAAAATATTGGCTTTAATCTTTTACGCAATTGATGGATTAACTTTTGAATTTTTTCATTCATCCGTGTTCTAAGCTTTCAAAATAACGAAATGCCAATACTTTTGCTTAAAAATATAAGGAACGTGAGGGTAATATGGTCACCATAAACTTTGTCACCCTATAAAGTCAAAACTAGGAGGAGGACAGAAACAAATACACAACATCGTACACTATAATTAATATATTAAGAAAAGTAGTGGGTGTACTCATGTACGCACGTAAGAAATAATAGTTCTTTAGCGTAACAAAATAAAAAAAACTTGAGAGACAATTACCCACTGAATTTCTCTGAATTAGGTGTCGCATCGTAAAAATTCACTCACATCATTTTTCCCAAACGCACCAAAAGAAGTATAACTTCAAAAATAACAAACAAGCCTTGGTAACAATTAGGAACACTTCGAAAAATCAACTTAAGATTTCTAACTACACTACCCATACTAAAATCGACTAAAATATTTACTGCTAGCTATTACCCGCAACTTTGCCCACGTGGAATTTGTTACGATCAGATTTCATGGGTTTTAATATTTTTTGCGCGGAACCCTAATTTAACGATTGGATTTCATGGGTTTTAATTTTTTTTGCGCTGAAACCTAATTCTTTTACTAAAACAAAAATAGCCTAAGTTACTCCTTATAACATCAGCGATCTGCTAGTGAAAATCCCGTCAAAATTGTCCAGCCGTTTTGGAGATTAGCCGGAACAAATAGATAGACAGACTAAAATTTTAAAAATTGTTTTTTGTTATAAGTGTTTTCATATGCATTCAGTAAAAATATGTTATTTTGACATCAAAAACAGGCACTTCAATTTTATTTATTTGTATAGATGTATAGATAATATCAACTGTAAAAATGGCGTCGATAAAGCGGCGCCCTTTTGCCTCTTTATTATTTGAATGACTGATTAAGATCTATGGTATCACAGAGCTATCTATGCAAATAAGGCTGTAGTTCTTGAGTTATAAGAAAGTGACCATATTAACCGGATGACCATATTGTCATATTGTTACTGTGTGATAGATCCGATATGGACCGCGAGCGACGTTCCTTGTCAGTGCGTGCCAACACGATAGCTAGACGCTTTCAAAGCTGTTCTTATACCTCAAAACTGGCGTTGTTTTCAGCTTACTGTCAGCCACTTTACTACACTCCTCAGCTGTGGACGAATTACACTAAAGAGGAATATCGCAGGCTGAAGATGCAGTATAATGATTCGTTCCGCGTGTTGTTCCGTCAGCCACGATACTGTAGCGCGTCCCAGATGTTCGCAGAGGCCCGTGTCGTTGGTTTGGATGCGTTGATCCGTCACCGTATCGCGCGATTTTGAAGTTTTGTTTTTGGGTCGCAGAATAATCTCATCAAAATTATTTGTAATATTTATGCATGTAGTGAAATTTTTAGTAGGTGGTCAAATTTATTAAAATCTTAATAATAATATCATTGATTAACCAATAATTGTAATTAAAATTTAAGGTATAATGTAAATTTATTTTTTAATAATTACTATTTTTTTTATTTTAGTTTTGTAATGGATCAGTGTTGTCTGTATCAAATACATTTAACATTATTAAATTATTATGGGTTATCTATAAAGTTTTCTCATCTGGTTGGGCTGCTTAAACAGGATGTCCCAAAATTCAACGATAAACGGGCACCAGAGGGTGGACCTGCTCATGACTACTCGAGAAAAAATACAAAGAAAAAAAATCTAAATCGTTTACGAAATTACAAAAAAAAATGAAATTCTTCGAAAATCGATACCCCGATATGGTATTCTTAACTACCATGAGCACATTTTTAATTTTTTTTTGTTTTTTTTTTTTGTATCGGCAACCTTAGTGTACTGTTATCTACCACAACCCTTATAAATCCCAGAATTCGTGTAGTTTTTACACAAAAATCAATCAAAATTATTTTTTCCTCTAAAATTTACTTTCAGTCCACTTTCACTCATCGTGGTGTAAAAAAAAGTACTGACACTAATATGGCAAGTTTTTTTAAAAATTGACGCAACTAACCAAAATTCTAAAATGGTATAATACTCTAGAAAAACTTCTGTGTGGCATAGGATTTTTGCTGAAAAATGTTGCATGAATCAAAACAAAGGGTACAAATATTTACATTTATTTTATTTTTTTATTAATATTACAGTAAATGTTCGAATTGTTGGCCACCGGCATTAATACAGGCATGGCATCGCCTTAAAAAAGATCTTTTTATTCGTCGTGCATATTTTCTACCATTGATATGATCAGCCTGAGTGATATTTTGGCGAAGCTCATCCAATGTTGAAATGGGTTTTGAGTAAACCCTGTCTTTGAAACAACCCCAGTAGAAGAAGTCCAGGGGGTTTAGGTCGGGTGAACGGGGTGGCCATAAGATAGGAACAAGTTGCCCGATCCAACGTCCTGGGTACTCTTGGCTTAAATATTCTCGCACAAGACGGGCATAGTGAGCTGGGCAACCATCATTTTGAAACCACATGTTTTGTAAGTCACGCAAAGGCACGTCTTCTAATAATACTGGCAAGTCGTTTTGTAAAAAGTTCAAATAACTATTTCCATGTAAGTTTCCTTGTAACTCAAAGGGCCCAATTACTATTCCATTTAATATGCCTGTCCATTAGTTAATCTTGAATTGATATTGGGATTCATTTTGTCTCATCAGGTGCGGATTTTTATTGCTCCAACTATGTAAGTTGTGAAGATTTAAATAGCCATTTTTCTTGCAGGTTGTTTCATCCGACCATAGAACTCTATTTAAGAATTGGGGATCTTCCCTGTGCTTTTGCAGCATCATACGGCAAAATGCGACCCGTAGTGGATAGTCCCGTGGTAATAACGTCTGCACACGCCTGTAGTGATATGGGTGAAGCATGTAATGTTTAAGAATTCGATGCGCAGAACTTTTTGGGATTCCCGTAGCTAGTTCTATGGCACGTACCGAGGTAGTCAAATCGTTTTCTATTTCTTTGAGAACTTCTTCATCGCGTCCCAATCTAGGTCTTCCAGCGTTTATCCTGGCAGATGGTAAACGACTCTCCGCAAACGTTTGATGCACATTAATAAATACTCGATAGTCAGGGTATATTTGAGCATTTGGGTACCTTTCTCGATACAATCTGCTAGCAGCGTTAGCATTGCATCGGCATTCTCCATAAATGAGATGCATATAAGCGTATTCTAACGGTGTGTACGGTAGCGGCATGATAAACGCTAAACAGTCCAAAATACGCCAATAGTCCAATTCACAAAACACACAATCACAGTCCAAAATAATGCCAGGTCAGGTCAGTTTGCCAGTCCAAAAAGCGAAGCCAAAAGTCGTTAGTATGAGAGCCACATCAATTGAATACGGAACGGTGCACAGTAAACAAAGGAGCAGAGTGTACTGACTGACTTGTTGAGAACACTAAAGTAACTTGTCTACCTGCTCTATTATTATTAAACAACGAACATCATCTGTCTCTCTCTAAAGTATAGTCTCCCTCTATCTATCGCTCTCTAACTTCTAAATTTTACTGACTACGCACATCTGCAATTCAAGTTCTAAGAACTTGCAAAAAAAACCTTTTTTGCACATAGTGTATTGTAGTGAAAGTGATTAAATAGCAACAAAAATTAATGTTCAAAATTTCGGTTCTTGTTTAGAAATAGTAGGCTTTTTTTGTGGCTAGTTTTCTAAGATTATTATACCATTTTAGAATCTTGGTTAGTTGCATCAATTTAAAAAAAAAGAACTTGCCATAGTAGTGTCAGTACTTTTGTTTTGATGAGTGAAAGTAGACTGAAAGTAAAAATCTTTCAACTTTTTAGGGGAAAAAATAATTTTGATTGATTTTTGTGTAAAAACTACATGTATTCTGGGATTCATAAGGGTTGTGGTAGATAGCAGTACTACTAAGGTTACCGATACAAAAAAAATACAAAAAAAAATTAAAAATGTGCTCATGGTAGTTAAAAATACCATATCGAAGTATCGATTTTCGAAGAATTTCTTTTTTTTGTGTAATTTCAAGAAAGATTTAGATTTTTTTTTTATTTTTCTCGAGCAGTCATGAGCAGGTCCACCCTCTGGTGCCCGTTTATCGTTGAATTTTGGAACACCCTGAATATATGATTGTAAACGAAAGATATGAACATACATAAATATTAACAAAATAAAATAAATACATAAAAATACATAAATAAATAAAAACCCAACCAGATGGAAGCGCTCGGCAGGGGAGACCAAACGGCCAAGGGTTAGGGGAGAAAGGGAAAGAAACAGGCGGACGATGCGGGCGGTATCGAGGAGCACCGCCTTCTGCATTTGAGCTTGGAGCGGTCCGTCACGGAGTCCCAGTCGCCTCAGATGACCCGAGAGGCTGACTGGGATTAACTCATTCGCAGAAACGACCATAGGAATAATTTCAGCCGGCAGACCACCCCACATGTCGGTCACCTCGTAATCTAGGTCCAAATATTTTGTCAGCTTATCTGTTTTGGCTTTCACGAGGTTCTCGTTATAAGGAATGGTAATGTCGACCAAATATATCCTTAACTGTGCCCGGTCCATCAGCACAATATCAGGCTTATTCGCTAGAATAGTCCTATCTGTGGTGATGGCCCGGTCCCAGTAGAGCCTGGCGCGGTCATTTTCGAGCACGACTTCCGGCAAGTACTTATAATATGGCAGTTTCCAATCCACGAGACCGTATTTCAGAGCGAGCTCCTGGTGTAGAATCCTGGCTACTAGGTTGTGTCTGTGCAAATACTCAGAGTTAGAAAGCGCCGAACAACCGGAGATGACATGCCTAAGTGACTCACCGGGATGGCGACAAGCTCGACAGATGTCGACGGCGCCATCCTTTAGGATTTATTTCCGATAATTGTTGGTCTTAATAACCTGATCCTGTATTGCACAGACAAAATCCTCAGTTTCCCCAAAGAGGTCACCGAAACGAAGCCAGTGGAGGGAGGCGACTGTGTCTACAAAAGGCTCATGAAGGGTCTTGTAGAACCTCCCGTGGAGCTCCTTCTTCTTCCATACGGTCTCCCGGTCGTAAATGCTTTGTACTGCCGGGCCATTGCTCGTTGGCTAAGGATAGAGGGGTTAGCCCTTTATCAAAAGAAATAACGTCTCTATAGTATGGATCATCCGCTCTCGTCAGAAAGTAATTACGGAGGCTGCACACTTCACGATTATGCATGGTAAGCGCGCTTAAAAAGCCGCGTCCACTATGCTTCCGCGGCAAGTACAGCCTCATTACTGACGATCTCGGATGATGCATCCTGTGGGACGTCATTATAGTGCGAACTTTTCTGTCCAGATCGTTCAGTTCGATCTGAGTCCACCTGAGCATGCCAAAGGTATACATGAGAACAGGCATGATCCAACCGTTATATGCGTGCGTCTTATTCACACAGGACAAAAGGCTATTAAGCACTTTGGTCAAGCGTGCATAAAACACATCGCAAACTGACCGTTTCATACCCGCCTCATCTACACCGATGTTCTGTGATATACCCAGGTAACGGTATGTTTCAGCCTCGGAAAGGGTCCTTATGTTAATGGGCATAGATAAGTATATGCCCTCAGAGTTAGCAACCCTTCCCCTTTCGACATGGAGGATCGCACACTTATTAGCAGCTCCGTTCCAATAGAATTGCTAAAATCACAAGTGATGTTTAGCAATTCCAAAAGATCGGAGCGACTGGAGGCGAATAACTTGAGATCATCCATATAGAAAAGGTGGGTCACTTTTGTACCTCCTCTTCGAAGCTGAAATCTCCTACCGGGACCCTCCAGTAAGGTATTAAGAGGATTTAGAGATAGGCAGAACCAGATTGGACTCAAACAATCGCCCTGGAAGATACCCCTTCTTATCCTTATGTGATTCTCCGCAGCCGTCATCCGCTGGCCTAGATGACAAAGGATCGTACTCCACTGCTCCATACACTGCCCGAGGAAGTTTCGAACTGTACAATCAACCTTGTACAGCTCGAGGACCCTTTTAAGCCATGTATGAAGCACCGAGTCGAATGCATTTTTGTAGTCTATCCAGGTGGCGGAGAGGTTCCGACGGTTGCGTTTAACCACCTTGCCAATGACCGCATCAATGAGGAGTGGTTCATTGGTTCCATGACCACCGCCCCGACATCCATTTTGAGCGCGCGACATCACCTGATTTGAGTTCAGTGAGATGAGTGAGTGATGTGATGAGTGATTCTCGCACTCAAAATGGATGTTAGTGTCTTGTATATGGTAGGTAGACAAGTTATGGGGCGGTATTTGCTCGGGTCTGTGGAATCCCGGTCTTTAGGAACCAAATGAGTGATCCCAGTAGTAAAGAGGCTCGGGAGAGACTTTTGGTCGAGAGCCTCTTGAAACTGTCGGGCGAGCACAGCGTGACACACCACGAACCCCTTCAGCCAGTAGTGATGCAGTCCGTCGAGTCCCGAACTTTTCCAGTTCGGGGCCCTACGGACCGCCCCAGCTACGTTATCCGGCGTTATCATGACGGAGTCCATGGGCGTAATATTCGCACACTGACTCGCCACAACTTCCGTCCAAGGGCCCTCGCTGTGGTTTACGGGCTCTGACCACAGGCCGCGCCAGAATGCGATAGTGTCAGCCTGATTCGGTGCTGGGCCCGTTCCACGTACCATTGGTCGCTCTAATGATTCATAGAGCCTCTTCTGATCACTCTGGAAGAGACGATTTTGGTTGAAACTTGTCGACCTCTCGGTATATCGCTGAATCCGCTTCCCCAAGCAGCGATTTTCTGCTTCAGGTCGTCTATGCGCTCCGTCAGTTTTTGCGTTATATCCGGCTGGGACAAACTGATATTTGTCCCAGCAAACGCCATCCTGACGGTGCGCACAATTCTCGGTCTATTATTGCCCAACCTAAAGCTTATCAGTCTGCCGATGAGGGCCCTTGCCTTTGGGATACGGTCCTCAATCCTTCTTCTCCAGGCTGGGATGGCGCTATTTTGTCTAGTAGCGCGTCCAGCCGTGGGTGGTGGTTAAATTATTATTATTATTATCCTAACGTACTATGCAATAAGATTATTATAAATTAAATCAATTTGTTTCTAAAATTGATAATGCTTTCTTTATAACATATTTATATACATATAAATAAAACATAAATCAGATTGGGCTTTCTTTTATTTCATAACTAAATAAGCAATTAAATTGAAATAATATATGAAAATAAAGTGAGAAAATCCGTGTAAATACTATGTGCATTTTCCGCCATAGGCAACATGGCTGCCCCCGGGATCGGAAGTACGGCCTCCAGTAGCCGGAAATTGGTCCAACGCGCCATAACAAAACCGATACGCTACGTAATTTCAGTCGAGGCTTGCCAGGTAGAATTATCGATCACACGAATAATGAACAGAGAATTTTTTAGTAATTACTCCCTTATTAACTGTTATTTTAATAATGTTGTTTGGGTAAGCATTTCAATTTATTTATAAATCCTCGATTAGTAATCAAAATGCAGATTCGTAGTTTCTGGTATTCTGTGTGTGTTAATTAATGATAATTCCCTATGTTTGTATTGAGCCAAAAAATCGTACTGCAGCATGGCTTTACGAAATTATGATCTTTAAGATACAATTGAAACAGTTTTCAAAAGGAGTTTAAGGAAACAATCTCGCAATTAATGCCTATCATGAAATAGAATTGTGGAATTTTCATTCCATTACCCGTCCCACAAAAGCAACGTAAACTCATTAAAAGTGAAACTCCGCCCTTTGCAATATTGTGTTAAAAGGCTCCACGATCGGAACAAGCAAGTCGGGGTTTGATTGATGCACATGTCACACCGAAGCCGGACATTTCATTAATTTACTAACGTTGACATATATGTTATATAATCAATCAAAGCTGATTTTTATAACGTATAAAAATCTAACTTAATTAACGATGCATGTGTCGGTGTTGTAGCGGCTTAGGGGGAATCAGTCAAACACTTTGTCTTGTAAGAGTTTTAGAAGTCGTCTGTGGAAATACTAGATTTACTTTGTGGCCTTCAGTGGCAACCTTGGATATACCTAGACTAGTCTTACTAGATTGTGATATGTACATCGAAGAGAGGAACGCATTATTGGACAGCTTACAAAGAACAACAATAGGACCAGTATACTTTCGGGAGCTAGTGTGCTACGAATCCAACTTCATCACGGGGAGTGCTCTGAGGAATTGTTCGGACTAATTCCAGCCGCTCAATTTCACCATCGCACATCGCGACAAAACTCGCGTTACCATCCATACCATCTGGATGATTGGCGGTCCACCACTGTGCGATTTAGAAGAAGTCTTCTCCCTCGCACAACTTCCTTGTGGAATCAATTACCACCAGCGAATTTTCCGGACCGATACGACTTAGGCACCTTCAAGAAAAGAGCTTACACCTTTCTAAAAGGCCGGCAACGCATCTGCAATTCCCCTGGTGTTGCGGTTGTTTATGGGTGGCGGTAGTCACTTACCATCAGGTGAGCCGCATGCTCGTTTGCCCCCTATTCTATATAAAAAAAAACTTTAAAGAATTAAGGAGATTTGCGCATGCATGGCATAACAAGAGTAATCGGACTGAACAATACGACCAGATAGCTGCGAGCGCGAAGTGTCGTCGCTGTGAAATCACGCCCTAGAAGAGGGAGAAGTGAAATGTAGAGATAAAGGACGGATTAGAGAGATTTGGAGGGAGTCAAGCAAGCGCACGCGGGAAAGAGCCCAGAGCAAGTACCAGGTGTGTCTCCCATGATTCGGTCCGTATGCCGCAAGGCGGGTAAGACCATGGAATGGTGGAGAGAATACCTAGACTAAACTAGATACAAGTATAAGTAGTATTAAGTATGTGATATTCATTCTGTAAATACTAGGAACAGACACAAGTTAGTAGTATCAGTTACTCGACTCCAACGAGTCAGTAATTAATTCTTGGGGCGACGTATACGCTTTTACAACAAAATACCAGAAAACATACAAAATTTGACCTGCGCAAAGTTCAAAAACTTTATTAAACTAAGCTTGTATAAAAATGGTTATTATAATATTAATTTATGGATGATAATAACTCCTGGGAATGGGGTGATCACTACCAAGATATTTCTAATATGTTTTGTTAATTGTGTAACATATTGTTACGAGCTTGGGGTTCGAGACAATTAAAAACTGCCGATTGAAGTACCAAAACTGACACATCGCTTCGAAGTATTCGCTTATATCGCCAATTCAATACTGCCTCGGTCGCGGTCTATACCGGCCTTATATAGTGCTTTAGATAGTTTCCAGAACCTTCTACTGTAGAAACATTTAGAATGTTCGAGTACTTATCGGTCCCGATTGACTAGGTGTTCTTTCTAGAAAGTTATTCCATGGAAATTTCTAAAAGGTTCTTGACTCTCCTGGTTCTGCTACTCGATACTAGAGGGCGCTAGTGACATTAATTATGGTGCGCAACAATATATTCATGATTGTAAGCTGTTATTAAAAAAAAGTCAAGCTGGGTTTCTTGCTAGTTCTTTCCAGGACAGAGGTTTTTTCCGAACCAGTGGTAATTAAACATTAGAGTGAAATTCAATAAGTATTATTGTAGTTATACTTCTTTTGGGGCGTTTTGGAAAAATTATGAGACTGAATTTTTTACACCTCAATGCTACAACTTCATTGGGTAACTGTCTCTCAAGTTTTTGTGGGTACTGATAACTATATTTAAGGTAGTTATTTTTAGTAGTCACGCTTTCAAACAACAGTCCGAAAAACAACTTAAGTAAGAGAACTCAACTCAACAAGCATAGCAGGACGCGAATTTTAAGCTGTACCAAAAGGGGTGCGATGTTGAGGCTACGCTGTACCACATGCTATGACGTGGTACAGCGGGACAGACATACGGAACTATAAAGATCTTCATCTCAAATATGTATTAATAATATTTTAAAGTTGTTAATTTTAAGCACTATTGCAAATTGTTTTGGCATATTTGTAACATAGATAATACGGTTCCCACAGTTGTCACGGGTGATAATATCGAGTTGACTGATCGCGTCCTCTGCACGCCATCTCGCGCTGCATTTAGATTGCATGCGCAGTTGTGCTGCTATCGTAGGACTTCGCAACGACAACACATGAGTAAATAAACGGAACAGAGGTAAAGCTTTATACAACCGTTCGAATCGGTTCTACTATACAAGCCGCGGGGCATGTGTGCGTGACCACTGGTCGCTTGTCGCGTACACGGCGAGACTGGAAAAAACCGGTTACGCTGGCACAGCCCGTGGACTACAATCACAGGGTCAGTGCGACCAACGTTGTTTCTTTTGTTAGTTGCATGTTCAAATATTTTAATTTACAAACGTGATATTAGTAATAATGGTTGTTTATTGTACTGTGTGTATGAATAACACTAGCAAAAATAAAAATTAACTATCCGAAGGAGGACAATAGATAAGTTAATATTTGATTATTACTTTTTCAAGTAAGTACCTTTATTTTATTGTATGATCACGACATGGTGTGATTTTACCTTTTTATTGTTATTACAAGCTTTTTCTAAACATTTGTAGGTATGTGGGTGGGTTGGTATGTAGTAGGTATGTGTTAAGTTCACATATTGCAAGTAAGATTTGAACCAGTTACCGATGTCTGATTGAGTTGAAATTTAGTATACCGTAACTTCACAACAATGCGATAATATGATATATATAACCTGATGCTGCAGCCAGGATTGTCTCTTCACTAGGGAACTCTTCAACGGGTAGTAGCAGGGTCACGAAATTTTGTATGTTAGTTTAATTTTGATAGTTTAACACAATTTTTATCATGAACTGCTGCTGCGGCCAGCATTGTCTCCTTAAGAGGGTACGTTAACGGTTACTAGCATAGACTCAAAATTTTGTATTTAAATTTAATTTTGTTTGCTAAACATGATCTTTACCATAAATTGCTGCTGCAAACAGGATAGTTTACTAACGAGGGAACTCCTCAACCGGGAACTCCTTGTCAATGTTGGCAACGAAATACTTAAACGTATTAAAGATTGTAAATTTGATATACCATGTGTGTTTCCCGTTTTACTTCATTTATTACTTGAAAAAACTTTATCTTTGATTCAGAATTTACCACACCATTAAAGAAACAACAAATTATTAAAAAAGTAAAAATTATAAAAGGAAAATTATTAGAGTAAGTAATTTGTAAAGTAATCTATCATACTAATTAATAAAACTATTTAACAAATTAATGTTTTGTTTAATTTGTCTTCACCTATTGTGACAACTCTACCAAAATAGGTAACAATTTTGCACGTTCTTAAGAAGCTTTGTCTCTGTTCCGTTTATCTACTCATGTGACGACATCGCTCAAGCGCCTCGTTGCCGTAATTATATTTGCAAAATGTTTAAATCTATAATTGAGTTAACCGTTAAGTTAAGTTTGTTCTATAATATATGATTAACCTACCGTTTCCCGTCTAAGAATATAAAATAGATACACTACAATAATAAATATACTAAGGGTTTGATCTAGGACATATAATTTAAGAACCTTAATGTATGTTTGTCAACATCATAATCATGGTAGCATCATATAAGAAAATTTCATGAAATTTTAATGTAAGAAATAATTTATTGTTTTCGTGAACTTTGATGTTTTAACGGTGTAATACTCTGTACGACTGCCAGCTCTACATCACGTAATGAGCAATTTCCGAATGAACGAATCCGCCCAGAGGCCGCTCTAAATTAAACCTTCTTACAACTAAAATAGATTATAATTTTAAATAAAATGTCACATAATAAAATGGATTATATGCTCTTACTATTTTATACCAATCTCAAAAGTGAGTTATTTAATTTTGTTTGTTTTTCTTTATAAAATGTACTAAATATTCAAGTTCCGTTGTGTATTTATTTTTTAACACTTTAATATTAGTTATTAAATTTAAGACAAAAATGTTGCAATAATATACCTTGCTTCTATTTCTGGGATCCCTGAAGTCTTCTTTAGAAGCCTTCCGCCTCTTGTCCTTCAATATCATACGCGCTGCTGCAAATGCCATCTTGATGCTTAAAAAAGTCCTCTTTCGTTCCACTCTTATTGCTATATTGACTTTCACTTGAGTTTTCCTTTGAACACTTTTGTTTGGTTGATAATAACTTTGAATATTGCTAACACTGCTATTTCTTGGTTAATTTAGATACACTTGTTAAGATTCGTTGCGATATATTTAGGCCACATTTGGCTTAAATTTTAGACAATCACAAATGTTTATTTTGTTAAATTGACTTATATAATTGCTTTTTCGTTCTTAGTTTAATAATTGAATGTTGTATTACTTATTAACAGTTATTTAACAAATTTATTTATTGCCATTTTCCTTGTTTTATTATAATTAAATTCACGAAGTTACTTCTTTTAAAATGATCCTGTGAAGTTGTGAACTATTTTGTTAAATTGTTAAGTTCAGGAAAAAATTTAATAAATTTTTAAAATCAATAAGAAGACAAAAAAAATCAAGGCTTATGTAAAGCAAACCGTGACAAAAATCAAAGAATACAATCTTTAATTTTAAGAATGTAATAATGATGTAGAAAAACTGATAAGCCAAACTTTCAAAACGTCGTATGGATAACTAAAATGATGTCGTAACTGCTGATGAAGTTGCTTTAAACAAATTCACAATAAGTCGATTATGATAGACAATTTCATTAATATTGGAAAGTTTACTACATATATTTATCAGAAATGAGTTGTGGTCGTCAACATGTACTAGGTGTCAGTGGAAATTTGACCATAGTACTACGTACTAAGGTCACTGATTGCCGTGACTGTATTTAGTATCTAGAAGTCATCACCTACCCACTTTTTTATACGTGTTAGAGCCATGCTGCAGTTTTATTATGGTTGTAGCACGAATAGGTCGGCTTGACCGAGGAAGGCCCACTCTCTCACAGAATACCAGCGTAAAGTAGCAGCTTAATGCTGCTGTGGTTCGTATGGTGAGTGTAGAGATCCGGTGACCCTTTGTACTGGATACGAAGTTATTCCATCATAGTCCTCAGAATTTATTCTATAATCGAGGGTGCCACAGTATCCATTTACCATCGGATGGACTGTGTGCTCACCATAATTTTATAAAAAAATCTAGGCAGCTGTTTGACTGTCTGTCATGACAGATGTTTTTTTTTTTGAGAGTATCTCGTGTAGATGATTGAAACTAAACCTAATTATAAAATGTATTATATAGTATAAGAATAAAGGATGACAGAGAAAATTGAAACACGAGACGGGCAGCAGCATCTTTCCGATAAAAACTTAAAATAATAGAAAAAGGAGATTGCCAACAGGAATGTCAAGCGCGGTTTCTTTCTTTCTTTCAATGAATGAATGAATAAATAAATATTCAAACAGTTTAATATGAATGATTGAATATATGGTTTATTGAAATAAAAAAAAACAGGCAATTGTTCAGTTTTAGTGTGTGGCGTAGCGATTAGTTATAAGTATATAATCAGATGAATGATATTAATGCAGCTCAGTATTAAATGGATCTTCAAATTGCAAACATTATTATTATTTACTACGAGAAATGATAGATTTTTTTTCATTGAGATTCTTATCTTGGGATATAATTTAAAAGAACTATAAAGCACTATCGTAAAATATTTTATTTAATATCATAGGATTAATTTTTGACGTTTTTTGCAAAAAATCTCTTCAAAATTGCAATATGTTTACTTTGGTAATTAACCTACACTTACAGTCGAAAGGATAGTTCAGGAAAAGACTGGAAATGAAAAGTTAAGTAAATAATTGAGAATTTGGTACACAATGAGCCAATTAATTAAGGTGCCTGCCCGAATTTCTCACTCATAATATTCTTATATCAAGTGGCGTGTTACCGCCGTTTCAATTTAAAGAGTAGAATCACGAAAGCCCTCTAGAATAACCGCCGGGTCTGCCCTTAATAAATTACAAAAGCCTTATCTCCAACCTAATTCTATTTATTTCTTAAGTAAATTGCTTGTAAAATTTAACTCCCTTGCGACCAGACTTCTTAGACAAATAATAAATACTTATTTTCGTTTTACCTTATAAAACCGATTTCATGAACGGATTGCAACAGAGGTCCCATTACGTGAGTCTCAAGGAACGAGATGAAATTATAAGAAGCTTATAGCAAGCAAGAGGCTGAAAAATTTCATCTCGTTATCATTATGTCTTCAATTGGAGGAATAAAAAAATGAAGAACTAGAAAATATTTCTGCTGAATTGGAAAGTTAAACTACTAACAACGTATGAAACATTGCTTTCTTTTAAAACACTGAAATTTACTTAATATTGTTAATTGAATCATTGATGTATAATTAGACATTCAATAAAAATATAAGGTTATTTTTTAAATATTGATTGCTTAGCATTTTAAAGAAACAAAAATTAATATTACAATAGTTAACAATGTATGTTTAAAATGATAATACAAAATCTCCTAAGGCCTGTTATTTGAGAGGTAGGCAGTCTACAGACTGCCATTTAGTACGATCCTGACTCATCTCTCTCGCTTCTTTCACATCCATATACCTCCGCATACATACTCGTCGAGCAAGGGTACTCTTAATTTGGTCCTTTTTAAACATATCGCCAATTTGGCCGATAATCTTCCGACTAAGGTGTCTGTTCCCGACTCTGCTACTCACTTCTGCACCATAAATATTCTTTGTAACTTTTTCCTTATAATTTTAATACGTATCCAAACAACCGGGGTATTCCCTTCTTAATCCTATTCACAGCATCTTCTTGTAAACCAATTTTTTTCTTATCACACAATTTCACCCCTTATCATTCAGAGTCAGCCCTAAAATATTAATTAAAATTTGTTGTTATACCGTATCTATGGATTTAACCGATGTTCATGAATTTATTTTTACGTTTAAATAATCTGAAATTGTTAAGAATCAGTGATAATACAAATAATTTTTTTTCACTGTTTCTAACTAGAAATAATATTCTTAGTAATGTAAAAAATATTTTTTTTTTTAAAATAGAATGTTAAAAATTGGTTAGCCGTTATTGATGTTTGATGCTATTTTTAATATTTAAGGAGTTTTAACAGACGAAATTCATAACATAACATTGTAAAGAATTCATTAATTATTTTCTATTATTCATTAATAATTAATTTTCCGCTTAGTAGACATCGAAATGAATATATCAGCAGTAGAACTAGAATTGCCGACATAGGCCAACGGATCAGTAAGTTCAAGTGGCAATGGGCCTGGCCCGAAGGTCAAATAAGCGACAACCGATGAGGAAGATAGATTCTCGACGAGCCTGTAGAAAAGATAACTGGTAAGAGATGCAGGAAGTCGATGGATGCAGGTGGCACAGGACCTTTTGTGGCATTCCTTGGGGTAGGTCTATGTGCAGCATTGGACTTGTGGAGGGCTGTAATGATGATGATGATGAAGGAATTCATAATTTAGAAAAACTAAGGTAACATATAGCTAATGCTAAGAAAAACTTGTGGTGACTGGAAAGTGGCGCCAATTCAATTTCAAAGTTAACATATTAAAAAACTAACCGATGTTGGGGAGCGTCATGCAAAATGTACGACATCTTGTATTTTTGCCAATTAACGACCGCTTAAGCTGATGATGATGAAAAGATGATGGAAAATATATTTTAAAAGATTTTAAAAAAATTTGAAAGAACTTTATGTCCCATAGGTTTTTCAAAATATAATATGATATATATATATATATATATATATATATATATATATATATATATATATATATATATATATATATATATATATAAATGATGAAGTATCTATATATATATATATATATATATGCCAGTACGCCACTCGAAAAGAGCCCCTTAAGTTCAGTCAAGGTAACTCAAACTTAGAGTTTCTTATCAGTTATTTGCCACGTGTAAAATTAACTCTTAATACACGCCCATCGAAAACATTTCTCCTTTACGAAGTTTAGATAAATCGACGTAGATAATTAATTCCCAACTATTAAGGCATCAAGTGTTACGTAACTTCTGCTTTATATTGTATTGAGACTGTTTGTATCATATTTACCAAAATGTAGTCAGTAATAATTTTTTATGTTTATATTATATTAGGAAGCTTAGTTATAAATTACTAATTGCTGAGGGAGAGTGAAGTCATCTGTCACAGGCATTTTTTGCGTACCAGGTGACTTCAATCCCTGTACAAAAAATGCAAAAGAAGATATTTAACGAAAATCAAATTATAATTACCATTATTACATTATAGCATATATACGTCCAACTGTTGGGCACAGGCCATTTCTCATTTCTGAGAGGGTTTTAGGGCAATAAAATATCCGTCGCACTACCCCAATGCGTGTTGGCGAACTTTACATGTCATCGAAATATTTATAATTATCATTATAATAATGATTATTTCAGAAGCGATTAACTGTTCTTTTAGTTTATTTTATATCCAAGACGAGATTTAAATGGATTAAATTTTCACAATTATATTTACTTCTGTTCGAACGAGGCTTTGTAGACAACAACCACTAAAAGCATTTGTTGGGTTTCAATGAAAATCATTGTTTGCGTGCTTCATCACATTGAACTCGTACGTGTAAATTTATTTATATCTACGTATTGTATATTTTGTTTTATTTAAACATATTACATTTGTATTATTATAAAGGTTTTGTGATACACTACCGTTTAGTGCATGTGTATATATCCACTAACCCAAATCAATGGAGTGAAAAGGCAATAGAGGGAAACAAACCAGGAGATGAGAAGCAGCGTATTTCTAATAACAACTGAAATAACCGGCTAAGTGCGAGTCGGACTGCATGAAGTGTTCCGTACTATCGTAAACACGTTTCTAGTAGGGGAGCCGGAGCGGATTATGAGATACAGCCCGGTGATGGACAGACGGATGGACGGCTGAGACTTAGTAATAGGGTCCTGTTGGTTACCCTTAGGGTACGGAACCCTAACAAGGATGCGATTGTCAAGCCGCTTCAGCCGCAACAACAGTGGACTTTTGATGGGCTGTTACAGTAACTGTACATGTACTGAGAACGATATTAGAAATAGAGACTCCTAAATTAAAAATCTTTATATTTGATTATTTATAATCGTTGGTGCGTCTGTTAGTGACCGTGTAACATCTGAACGACTTGACCGATTGAAGTAATGTTCACATAATATATTATTCTTATCAAGACGATGGTTATAGCTATACTAGGATCCCATAGGCTGCGCTGCAGACAAGTTGTAAAAAAATCTATATTTATGAACGAAAATGACTCAGAGTTACAATAAAAATATGATATATTAGCGTAGTTCGAAAAAAGAAAATCACTAAGTCAGGGCCTGATTGACACTGTGATCGATTTTTATATTTGACTTGGACTGAAACTATAGCGCCAGCTACCGTAAAAGGCAGAGCTCTGCTGTCTTTATATCGGCTAATATTTTATTTCCTTTATTTATAAAAATGTTGAGATTTTCTCCTGTATCGTCGAGGTAGTTTATGTATGTAAAAAGAAAAAACAAAAGTTATTATTTTGTAAGCCATACAGATACCTAATCCGTGCGGGATTCAATGCAGCAACTAAATGCTAAGTCACGAAGCCGCCCAATAATTAAATATGTTTAGCTATATCAATATGTTATTTGATGTTGAATCTTATAAAGATTTTGTGATTATTTTTATTTAGTATTTAAAATAACGTAGTATGTGCTACTAATATTGTATAGGCAATAATTGCCGCGTTATGTCAGTGTAAAAGAAACCCCCCACCCATTTCGTTTCACGGGTGTCGTAAATTTTCAGTCACTTGCCATCAAGTGGACATCTACTATTACTAAAAAAAACTATTCATATCACCTTCTTAGAAACAGTTGTCATGTTAGCTATCATAATAATAATAGGATGCATTAAGCGGCAGCTTTAATCAATAATATTTTCACTCTATCACTGTTCACGTCGGAATCGATATTGTTGACATCATACAAAGGGCGTATTGTGGTATTATTGTAAGAATACATATTATTGTAAGAAGAAACTGAATCAAAAATAATATTATGTAATAGATAAATAGAAAATAATTTCACCACCAAACTATCACTACAGGCCATCAAAAGTCCACTGTTGAAAATAGGCCTTCCTCATAGACGCACCACACTTGCCAGAAATAGAACGATTCTCTTCGTTTGAGAAGCTGATCATAGCCACAGCGAGGGTCATACAGTTCATCAACACCATGCGAGGACAGGCTTGAGAACTAACCCTACAGCAAATCCAGAAAGCAGAGCGGCTATGGATAGAACGCTGCCAGCTCGACAGTTTTACTGATAACATCAGCCGGCTTAAGCAACACAGACATTTGCTCAACGGCAGCGCCCTAAGAATGCTCGACCCCATAATGGAAGATGGCATATTACGAGTAAGAGGTAGAATCAACGCAGGCAACGTGGACGACCAAATGAAGCGACAAGTCATCTTGGATGGTCGACATCGATTTGTGAAGTTGCTCCAGCCAGCCAGCACGTCAACGGGGAAAGGGTAGTAAACGATCTGCACATGAAGTGATACTTCCATAATCCGACTACGACCAATCGTGCGAGAAGTAGAAAGAAAATGTCTACGCTATTAAGTACGTAAAGCAGCACCAGGCCAGCAGTCATCGGAGACCTACCACCCGAACCGTTAGCAGCATTCGCGCGACCATTTACGTATACTGTACTTGATTATTTCGGGCCTTTGTCAGAACAGTAGCGCAAAGGTACGAAAAAAGATGGGTGGCGTTATTCACGTGCTTAACGACGCGCGCGGTTCACGTAGAACTCGTTCATAGCCTAACCACGGACTTGGCGATCATGGCCTTAAGGCGCATGGTTAGGCGCGGATGGCCTAGGGTGATATATTTCGACAACGGAACCAACTTCCATGGAGCAGACACCGAACTACGACGGGCCATGGAGGAATAGAGACCGCTACTCAAGGACTTCACGTTTACACAACGCACCGAGTGGAAGTTCATCGCACCGGGTGCGCCCAACCAGGGACGCACATGGGAACAAATTGTGCAATCCATCAAGGCAGCATTAGAAGCAACTCTCCATCAAATGAGCCCCAAAGAAGAGACATTGATGACTTTGTTCACAGAATACGAACTACTGTCAACTCCCGTCCTCTAACTCACGAACCAATCCAGGAAGCCCTAACTCCCAAAAAATTCCTCATGATAGTACTATCAAGTGTACCTATCACCACGACGGGCTCATCAACGGATCGGCGAGCATGGAGGGAGGCACAGGGACTGGCCGATGAGTATTGGAGGCGCTGGGTGCGGGAGTACCTCGGTCCCGCCAGGATAATTACGGGACGCCCAGCAAGAAGGAGTCACGATACACGACCTTGTAGTGATCGTAGACGCCAACCTTCCTGGGAACGTATGGCCGCGAGGAGTAGTCACTAGGACATTTCATGGATCTGACGATGTGGTGCGGAACGTCGAGATCAGACCAAGAGGCGGAATCCTGAGAAGACCGGTGCGGAAGATCGCCGTCCTCCCGAAGGAAGAATAGGCTCGAGGACTACGCTGGGGGGAGGATGTTACGGACGGCAAAGGGAGTCGCCGCCCCGTCGCACCCTCATACACTGTTACGTCCCGCACAACCCGCAGAATCTATAACTTCATAGTATCCAAAAAATCAAGTATAATCATCAACTCCACAGTATATTTAGCCCATACAAATGAATTATTTTGCTTTTACCTTGGATAATGACGCAATAGCAAATATTTTTTTACTATACAGTGTATATCACTACCATGCCCCTGAGTTTTTAAAATAAAATACTTGTTTTAAATAGGTACTAGGAACATTTTAAAATAACTAAAATTACTAGTTATACCGCCGTTTTCTTTTATTCAGTAAAAATATTTAATGAAAAAAAAAAACATATACGGACAGTGCTTATTACATAGTTTTTGTAAAAATGTAATCGGTCCAGTTTTGGAGGAGGAAATAGGGTATATAGAATGATGGCTTTGATAATTTTTCTCCAGCCCAGATATATAGGATATATATATCTGGGCTATATATAAGGGTGACAAACGAGCACCAAATGCACCTAGTAGCAAGTTGATGCCATGGTTAATAGGGACCTACTCCTATCCTCATTTCAAAATTATAATCAGATGGAACGTCAGTTGAATGAGTCTCCAGTTATGGTTACACACCATACGAAAGTTAATTAAACCTTACGTAAAATATCAGCATCAGTAATCTTTGCGTTGTATCAAAATCCACTACCCCATATCTTCACGTGGGTGTCGTAAGAGGCGACAGAGGGAAAAAATCAGGACATGGGCAGTAGCGTTTTAGTGAATACAACTAAAATTTAAAAGTTAAAAAAGAATAAAAAGGAACTGCGGTTGCTAACCCATATTCCTAGCGTGGCAATTTTTTGTTATTTATTATCAGATAAAAATTGTTACAATATTGCTATGCGGCACAGCGAAAAACCACGCAGGTTTGTGTTGTGTGCCGTTCCGTCTACATTTAAAAAATGGCAAATATCCCCTCTATGAGGCAATTTATGGGGAGACCTATGTTCAGCAGTGACTTTTGATAGGTTGTAACTGTAATCTTTGCGAGCTTAATTCTCCACCGGTCGTAATGACGTGGCTCCACCACGTATTAAACAGCGTGGAAGGAAAATTTTGTAAGACAGTCCATAAAATAAAAGAGATTTTGAGGATGTGTTTATCCATTGACGCGCATTGTAATAGCGTGGTGAACTCCTCCCAATCCTTTTCCTTCTCAATATTGAGAGCATAATTTTGCCCAAATGTAGAACGCTTAATAGGTTTTCTTTTAGATAGAGATATAAAAAATACTTTCATGTAAAGTTGTTGTTTTGCATAACACTTTCAAACGCAATTGCACACCACACGATATCAACTCTTTGTTTAAAATCGATTTTGTAGCTTTTTATAGTACGAACAATGAAATAATAAGTAGGAGAGAATAAATTGGTTTAGAATCACGTTTTCAGTAAGAACAAACAAATATAAACAAATTAAAGTTAAGTAAGTAATGTAAGATTACAGGCAATATACGTGCCACCGTTAAACACAGGCTTCCTAATATTTCAGAGAGTTATGAATTATGAATATTGGTCCGGCGCTGCTCCAGTTGGAGCGAGTTGAAGAACTTATTATGCCATGATAATTATTTTGGTATAGTTTGAAATTTACCTGGTACTGATAACATTGATTATTACAATATTAAGTACTAATTATTATCTGCTCGTCCATGACGAAAAATATCATGAGGAATCTGCATGTATAAGACAAATAAAAACATTTAGAGGTGTCTTAGGAATGAGAGAAAGCCTGTGCCCAAATTAGGACGCATGTAGTATGTTACTTTACTGTTTGTTGGAGTATACAATATTATAAGACACTTTGCAGGCGAATTGCCAAATTCAATATGGAAGTTTTAACATAACGAGGTAGTTGCTCAATTTGTTTTTTAATAAATATATAAAGTAAAAGTATAGTAAAGTTGCAGCCTATTTACGTCCCACTGCTGGGCACAGGCCTCCTCTCATTTCTGAGAGGGTTAAATATATAATTATTTTTATTTATTATTTGGTTTGTTTTTAATATTATTTGACGGGGGAAATGGATTCGCTATAAACATAATATTATGACATTTCATGTATTTGGAGATAAAGAAAGTTCAACTTTTTTAATTCATTGTTAACTATAATAAATTCTGCCCATGTATTTTATATCATTTTTCACACATTTATATTTGGAAGAATAGCATTTTTCACACAATTATTTTCTCGTGACGGTATAATACCCTACTCTGCATATCCTTGAAGCAAACCGCAGACTTACAACATTCCCAATTAGGTCACATAAACGGTGAGGACTGTGGCCCTTCATACGATTTAGTAATATAATTTAATACTGGCAAAATGGCAATTAAATTAGGAATAAAGTTTGTGCTTTACAAGCAACTTAGTTTAATTTAGATATGTTTGGAATTATGTATATACTGGCAAATAGCAACTATAGCAAATATCCCCCTTATGAGATAATCTATGGTGAGGCCTTTTTTCAGCAGTGTAAATTGATAGATTAAATAACTAACTTTTGTACGTGGTAGAGCCATGCTGGAGCTATATTAGTAGTATAGTTGTAGCACGAATGGGTCAGCTCGACCGGGGAAGACCACGCTGAATACCAGCGTCAAATACTGTGTGTTAACACTGCTGTGTTTCGTATGATGAGTATAGAGATCCGGAGACCCTTTTTACTAGAAAAGAGGCATTCCATCTTAGTCCTCACGCGTGACAACGCATCTGCATTTTAATTCGCAAACGAGGATAAATGTAGTTTTCTATGGGCCACAGCAACTACTTACCATCAGGTGGACTGTGTGCTCGTTTGTCACCCTATCCTATATACAAAAAAACTAAATAAATATTTATACAATACATGAATGATCACCATCATCATCATCATCTTTACAGCCCTTCAAAAGTCCACTGCTGAACATAGGCAAGGAATGCCACAAAGCATGCTATGAAGAAACCAAAAAATGCACATGCATAAATTTATGTATGTGCATTATAATATTTATAATATTAATAAATTCGTATGTTACTGGTATATTTGTAGCACGAATGGGTTGGATCGACCGGGGAAGGACCACGCCCTCACAGAATACCAGCATAAAATAGCCGGTCAACGCTGCTGTGTCGTATGGTGAGTGTAGAGAACCGGAGACCCGTTTTCAGGAAAAAGGGTCATTCAATCTTAGTCCTCACAGCTGACAACGCATCTGCATTTGGATTCGCAAACGAGGATAGATGTACCACATGATGGCCACAGCAACCATTTACCTTCAGGTGGACTGTGTGCTAGTTTGTCACCCTATTCTATAAAAAAATATTATACAAAAATAGTAGAATTTACTTCGTCATTATTTTTTTTTAGATAAAATATAATGTATAAATATGTATATTATACTTATAAATATACAAGAATGATGACAAACGTGTTGAATGAGACTTTTCTGGGGTAACACGCGAGTACATAATCCATCTGATATTATTATATAAGATAATACGATAAAATCAATAAAATTGTTTTATACCAGCTCTATCGCGTACTCCTTAATAAATAATATTGAGAATATTTAGCCTTGAAAACATCGTGGTAAATATTTTGGCAGTGACATTTACTTCAGAAAGTTCCAAAGTATATTAAATTACTGAGTATTAAGAATTAAATTACTGAGTATTAAGAAGTTCAGAGACTATCCATGAATGCTCACATTCCGTAATACGATTTTAATGAATCAAATTTTCAAATTGAAAGTAAATATCACGGCAGAGGCGACTATATTATATGCTAGAAAGATATAGCTATGTATACACAGAAAGATGGTGTTATATATATATAAAGTTTAAGCCAGGCGTAAAATAACCAGATCGGGAACAGGGAGCAGCGTAGGAGGTGCGAGACGTCTGATATTGCGACCGTCAAATCGCCGGCCAAGAGTGACAATTAAGGCTGCACACAAGACAAAGTGACTTACGCAGAATTGAATTTTACTATAGTCAACCAAGTTCAATACTAAAAACAAATATATCTAAAGATTTTCATTATAACCTTAAATGCTTATTCTTCATAAACATAATAGGATAATAAGTTTTCGTTAGAAAAAATACCACAAATCTTTGTTTTTCGGCAATTTTAGTTCTGTTCTCAGAAGGGTAAGTATTTTGTGGTCAAAAATTTTATTATACAATCACTAATTTTTTAAAGAATTTTTTATTTACTATATTTTGCGAATATCAAATTAAAGTAATTTTGGCGCATAAATCATTTCCATTCTGCGAAAGACAATCGGACCCGAACTAAATGCATGTATTTGATCGCCCTGTTTTACCAATTACTCAATGCTAATTGGTAATTAGTCCCAATCGCTCCGTTGAGACTGGAACTTGGTACGATAAATCTCTCTGTAACGGGAGAGGTCAATGTCCAACTGTGGACTTTTATGGGACAGTGATACCTGACTGAATCAAAACATAATTCAATATAACGTCTATTTTGAAACAAGCTATTCAACAACAAGCTATCCAGAACCTTGTCTGTCATCAGATCAGCTCCATTGTACCATATTATTGAATTGCCATTCAAGTTACACAAGTATGATAAATATCTAGTGCTTCAAAAATTGATTACGAGTACAAAACTTCAAATCAGAATGACATACAAAGAAATTCACCGCCGCATGTAATGAATCCCGTACTGAAAAGTCAAAGTCGTGTGTGCCTACAAATAATTGTTCCGGGTCTGGAAGTTTGTCCTTGTGAAATGTAATATGTATGTAAATTGCCTCCATGATACAGAAGAATTCCCGGTGTGATGTGTAACGGTTTAAAAAAGCAAAAATAAAAATACAAGCTTGTATTAAGTAAAGTAATTAGTAAAGCAAAGAACATATTGAGTTAGTTTGTTGCATTCGTACACAATTAAGTAATGCTACCCGCAAGTCCGTTACAGTGGTAACAAAGACATGTTACCAAGCGGTATAACTGGAATGTGGCCAGTAAATTCATTTCTCCAATTTTTCTTCAGATTAGAAATGGTGTTTTGATGAGAAGTGTTATTTATAGAGTCGAATTGAAGCTACAAAGGGATTTGTTCTGGTCATGTTTCGTACAGGTGTTTTTTTACTTTTAAAATGTGTAAATTGTATTCTTAAATAATTCTGTTACAATTTATTAAATATTGTAAACAAAGTCATATTATCAGAATAGAAGATTATCAGAATAGAAGGCGTCTTAAAAATAGATGGAAAGTCTGTTATTGGGAATGATATATGTAAGAAATAAGTCAGTAGTGAGATGATGGCTAATAGAGGAGGATGGAAGAGGATACAGGAGAAAGGAGAAGAAGAATACATGCTATGCTGACCCCAAATTACTTGGGATAAGGGGAGGAAGAAGACTAACATAATTTTTGAGATGATACTATAATTATGTTATGTTAATAATTTTCTTTAATTTGTACTCTTAAACACTCTATTTTGAATTGAGCATTTTAAATACAGAGAGACAAGAAAAGCATATGCCTATTTTAAAATCTAATGCACGTGTTAAAGAAAATACAAATCATTATAGAGGATCTCAGACCAACAAAGAAAGATAGAGAGAGGACTGCGTACATTACAAGTGACGCCCAAACTATGCTTGACTTGACATACAAATCTTTCTTCTTAATTTATTTATCAACCCGTCCTAAAACTATGTCTTTGGTTGCAAATTAGTTGAGATGCATAATATTATGTGTGCGTGTTCTTAGAATGAGTTACGAAAGTATTTCACTAGGATTTTAAGTCACTTGAAAATATATGCAGCGCTTCGTCTTTTTTTCTTTTTTAGTTTATCGAGCTGAGCTTCGATGACATTTAGATAGCTGACGTCTGCGTAGTCGAAAATAGGGAAGAGAAGGGACTTGGAAAGTATAGTCTTGGTGGAAATGGGAAGAAAGTTACGTAATCTACGCAAGGAGGTTGCCGAGGCATAAACTTTGCGATTAATTTCTTTGATGTGCTGTCCCCTGTGTGTGCTGTAGTACTGCGTCCAGATCGAAATCCTGACTGTAAAGGCTTAAGAAGAGCATTCGCACAAATAAAACTGTAGAACTGGGTGTAAACAAGGCATTCAAGGACTTTACCTCATAACATTTTACTGGGTGAACCGATTTCGATGATTCTTTTTTATTTGAAAGCTGGTACTTCCCCTCTCTTCCTATGGAACTGAGACGTGGTCCTTTACTGCTGGCCGGACGAGGAAGCTCAATGTCGCTCATCGAGCTATGGAGAGGGCTGTGTTCGGAGTCTCTCTGCGTGATAAACTTAGAAATGAGGATACCCGCAGTAGAACCAGAGTGACCGACATAGCCCAACGGATTAGTAAGCTGAAGTGGCAATGGGCCGGCCATATAGGTCGAAGAACCGACAAACAATGGGAAGAAAGGTACTCGAGTGGCAGCCTCGTACCGGCAGGCGAAGTGTATGGCGTCCCCCCACTAGATGGAGTGACGACCTGGTAAGATATGCAGGAAATCGATGGATGCAGGAGGCTCAGGACCGTGCTTTGTGGCATTCCTTGGGGGAGGCCTATGTTCAGCAGAGGACTTGTGAAGGGCTGTAATGATGACGATGATGTTACTTCTCGTGTGGTCCCATTTGATAAAGGTGAATTTGATTAAGGTCAGACCAATAGTTTTTGAGTTATTCTTAATAACTTATATTGAAGTCGGCTGTACAAAATTTTTAATTTTAAATTATTACAGATAATTTTTTAATTACAGAAAATTTAATTTCATTTAATGTGTAGTCTTCGCTTAAATATAAGAAATCGTTATTATAAACTAGTGCTAGACTTAGCTACCTGATGATAATAAATCACACTGGCTTTAGACTTATCTAAGAATGGAAAGACAACATTCTGGAAAATTATTCTACTCCTGTGCTGCACGCATTACTAACAACGAAACAAACTGAGCTTGGTATGAATAGAATAGAATAGAATCATTTTTATTCAGTATGAGATACAATAATACTCATTAAAAGTAATATGAGCCTTTAGCGTGGTAAAAAACCTCTGTCCTGGGAAAAATAAGCAAGAAACCCAGCGGAACATATTTTTCAAACATTAATTTACAATATATTTAATACAATTAAGTATGAAAACATTTAGAAAATGTACTCATACATCATGTACTCTTTAGTAGTATAAAAAACCGTATTAAACATTTTTGCTTGATAAAAATTATAAATTTTTTGATAAAGGGGTCAGGCATATTTTCTGGGACTTGGTTTAAAAGCGTATACATTGCCCCATGAAAGAATTGCTGATTCTTTGGAGTCAAGTAAATAGTATAACTAGATCATCAGATCATCAGATTCTGTACGTGGTAGAGCCAAGCTGCAGCTATATTTATAATATAGTTGTAGCATGAATGGGTCGGCACGACCGGGGAAGGACCACGCTCTCACAGAATACCAGCGTAAAATAGCAGCTTAATGCTGCTGTGTTTCGTATGGTGAGTGTAGAGAACCGGCTACCTATTTTACTTGAAAAGAGGCATTCCATCTTAGTCCTCAAGGCTGACAACGCATCTGCATTTTGATTCGCAAACGTGAATAGATGTAGATGTCTATGGGCCACAGCAACCACTTACCATCAGGTGGACTGTGTGCTCGTTTGTCACCCTATTTCTATAAAAAAAAAAAAATCATGTACCAATAAGTTCTATTACCTTAGTTCTGTGCTAATGATAAGTACAGTCAAAACTAGTCTGCCGTAATGCCATCTTGTTACAACAAGATGGCATTACGGGAGACTCTTGGCAATCTGGTTAAATATTCTAGCAAAACTGATATTCTGGCCTTTGCGGTCTCGAATGTCAACATAAGATACATACCAGCACTTATCGCTTGAATTTAAGATCATGACATTCATTCAAAATGAGCTAGTTTTGTCTCTTTGCTGTACCTGTTTATAAGTAGGAAGTAGTAGGTGGCTGCTTGTTGGTCTAGTATATGAAAATAAGTATGCACCAAGAAATCTAATTAAAAGAAATTGCATCGATACATTCCACAATAAAATCGATATTTCATTTATGTTCCGCAAGAGCTGAGAAAAGCGAGAGAGAATTGCGCAATACTCACAACAATATAGCTTTGAAATGGGAATTCAAGCGTGTTCTACACATTGTAAACTTGTCTTGGCTTGAAATGATTGGAAACGTTAAACAAACAGACTCTGTTCAAATGTCTTTTGTCTATATCTTTATATATAAAAATTACGTGTCACGTTGTTTGTCCGCGATGTACTCCTAAACTAATGAACTGATTTCAATTAAATTTTGCACACTGTGTGCATTTTGGTCCAACTTGAGAGATAGAATAGGGTTTATTTCGATAAATGACCCTCAAAATTTTTTATTGCGAATTTAAGGATTTTTATAGGAAGGGTCGTTGGAAAGGGCAGAAGAACGTCTGCCTGGTGAGCTAGTTTTTATATATAATATAAAATACAGTTATATTATGGCTGTAACATGATCGAGGAAGGACCACATCATTAATCTTCATCATCATCATGATTACAGCCCTTTACAAGTCCTTTGCTGAAAATAGGCATTCACGCAAGTGACGCCACGTAGCACGGTCCTAAGTTACCTTAATTCATCGACTTTCAGCATATCTTACCAAGGAAAGGCTCTCACATAATATTCTCTTCGAGCAACATCACGTGGTAAATGAGAACTTTTTACATTTATCTTCGATTATGAATCAATATTCTGATGCGTTTTCACCCCTGAGGACTAAGATATACCTCGTATCCAGTAATAGAGGCTCTGGTTCTCGATACTCACTACCTAAAATCAGCAGCATTAAGCTGTTATTTTACGCTGGTATTCTGTGAGTTCCTTCTCCGGTCGAGTCGATCCATTAGTACTACAACTATAATATAGCTGCTGCATGGCTCTTCCAGGTGATAAATAATCTGATGTAGTAATCCAATATTGCTCACAGTGCTGACTATTGATTGGAAATAAGTTCTCGAGTGACAGCCTCGTACTGATAAGGCAAGTATAGGGTTATATTAGATATATAATATATATATATATATATATATATATATATATAATTGTAGGGATAAAAATTAACACTAAAATTTACACGTAAAATAGATTTAAATAAAATTTTTGTACTTGGTAGAGCCGTGATGTAGCTATATTAGTAGTATAGTTTGTAGTACGAATGGGTCGGCTAGACCAGGGAAGGATCACGCTCTCACAGAATATCAGCGTAAAATAGCAGTTTAACACTGCTGTGTTTCGTATAGTGAGTTTAGAGAACCGGGGACCCTTTTTACTGGAAAAGAGGCATTCCATCTTAGTCCTCATGGGTGACAATGCATCTGCATTTTGATTCGTAATCGAGGATAGATGTGCCACAGCAACCACTTACCATCAGGTGTATTGTGTTTGTCACCCTATCCTTTAAAAAAATATTCATAAATCATAAGTTTTTATTTATATATACGATTTTTATACAGATTCTTTATCTTAATATATTTATTAAATATTATAAATAAAAAGTGAACTATATTTTTTTAAATGTCCAAATAAAAACATATTATTCTACACGCACGCACGCACGCACGCACGCACGCACGCACGCACGCACGCACGCACGCACGCACGCACGCACGCACGCACGCACGCACGCACGCACGCACGCACGCACGCACGCACGCACGCACGCACGCACGCACGCACGCACGCACGCACGCACGCACGCACGCACGCACGCACGCACGCACGCACGCACGCACGCACGCACGCACGCACGCACGCACGCACGCACGCACGCACGCACGCACGCACGCACGCACGCACGCACGCACGCACGCACGCACGCACGCACGCACGCACGCACGCACGCACGCACGCACGCACGCACGCACGCACGCACGCACGCACGCACGCACGCACGCACGCACGCACGCACGCACGCACGCACGCACGCACGCACGCACGCACGCACGCACGCACGCACGCACGCACGCACGCACGCACGCACGCACGCACGCACGCACGCACGCACGCACGCACGCACGCACGCACGCACGCACGCACGCACGCACGCACGCACGCACGCACACACGCACACACACACACACACACACACACACACATATATATAATATTAATTATTAAATATTGAATAATATCACTCTTTTTTTCATAATATTTAAATAAATACCTAAATTGCTATTTATATTTTTATAATTCATATAAATTAATATAATATAAAATTAATAATTATGTAATTATATTTCTGAGAGATTAGTAACATATTTGTGATATTGCTCTAGAGACTATCGGTTCGTGGGGTTCTAATCTTTTAATAAAAATAAAGGGGTTTTAATCTTTTTTCTATATAAAATAAAAAAGCTAAATTTAAGCTTTTGGGTTCATACCCCATATATAAAGGCTAGAGGGGCGGCAGCCATACGAAATGAAGTGACGACCTGGTAATATCGCGTTTCTTAGCATTACTTTAAGCATAATAATTAAGCATATAGGTACTAAAAGTTATAATGATGATAATGCTAATATAAATTATGAAAGGAATAAAGTTTATTAATCAACAATAACCGTTGTTCACTAACATATAGTACGTCCATTGTTCTAACGTGAAACAAGTATGTTAATTACATTATAGTAATCTCTGTAGTCCTAATCTCATTAAGCGGATTATCTCTATATCTGTTTATAAAAATTTGCATCGCTATTAACATCACTAGTATTCCTATTAACTACTCCAGCTAAGCTGAAAATGTTTGTGTTGGGAGAATTTAACGAATGTCGGAATCAACTCCACGTCATTATAACTTCGCAGCCATTGCACTTTCCTATTAGGCAACTTTCGAAAAATTTTATTTTCAGTAACGATAATGCATTTTATAAATATTTTTTACATTTTTAATTATTTTAAAATATTTTTTTCATCTTGTTTGATAAAAGAATCTTGATAATGATAACCATTTTCATTAGTAAATAAAAAGAAAAACACAAGGCCATGATTTTTAGGTGTGGTATGGTCAATAACACGAGATTAATAATCCACGAATAAGAGTTAGACTTATTGAGCGAGTTGTTCGTCCAATAATCTAAACGTGCCTTGTAAATTGTATGCCTTGTTTTAGCTCTCTTAGCAATTAATGTAATGTTGGTGCCAGTTACGAACTACGTAATATTCATTAATTCTATGAAGTATTGCACATTTTGTCAAAATCGTGAATAAACACTTTATTTAGCCGGCTCGGTCTAGACTTATTTTCTTTGCCTGGGGTCCGCCATACCCCTTGATTTATTTTTCCTTCCGTTTTCAACCTTTGTTATGGCTACACGAGAAAGACCTATAAAGTTAACAATATTAAATATACAATATTATTTAATAACAAAAAGTGTAGTAGCTGGGACTCCACCTTTATTATTTTTGTCGTCTTATATTACATACATTACATTACAACTTCAGAGTTAGAATTATACACATTTATTACGAAATTGTAAATTATCATCAACACCAATTGCAAAACGACTAAACCTAATAATAAAAACCTACACGACTTTTCCTTTTAAAATATAGTAAATTGAACAAGATGTAACATTTTTGAGAGCATTTCATAAAGAAAGAAACAATATTCAGAAAATAGCAGTTCAAACCCTAATCACACCTGAACCAAGCGTTTTCCAATACAATGAATTACCCACCGACAGCCGCTACTGACATTATACTGTGCGAGAGAAAAGACGGAGATACTAGAGATAAAATTACGCCTGTAGGTAGGAAAAACACAAATCAGTAAAAGTCATTGTTTATATTTTTACTTCGTTGGTCTTATTATAGAAAATCATTTTTTCATTTATTATTATCACTGTGCCGTGGAATAGCGGCGTAAGAGAATACTCTCATCTCGTAGGTGTCGGACGAGGCAATCGAAGAAAATGAAACAGGAGTTGGACAAGAGCATATTCCTCATAAAAACTGAAACATACTGTTACGAACTTGGGCTTCGAGACAATTAAAAACTGCCGAGTGAATTACCAAAATTGATACTTCAATTACAAAGCACTGATTAAAACTTAAACCTTACTAATAATAAAACATAATTGTACTACTGATCACTTTAGTTCGCAGTTGTATCGCTTCCTAGTATTCGCTTATATCGCCAATTCAATACTGCCTCGGTCGCGGTCTATACCGGCCTTATATAGGGCCTCAGATATTTTCTAGAATGTTCGAGTACATATCGGTCCCGATTGAATAGGTGTCGATAGTTCCAGAAAGTTATTCCATGGAAATTTCTAGAAGATTTTTGACTCTCCTAGTTCTGCTACTCGATACTAGAGGGTGCTAGTGGTATATACAACAATACGTTACAAATGCATCTGCCAAGTCTGTAAGTCTGTAATTATGACAAATATCGCCCTGTGAAGTAATATATGAAGCAAGCATACTTTTAGCAGTGAAATTTCAAAGGACTGCAACGAATAAATTAATGAATGATTACAATCGCTACTGTAGCTGTAAGTGTGCTGTTAAAAATGGGTTTATCCAATAGATTGGCTGGCTTCGGAGGAGGCTTATTGAGGTTGAGTAGGTTGATTGACTCAGCATTTATATTTTTATTCTCAGTAGACCATACATCGTAATATCGAGTAGGTCTTTGCTATTGATCTTAAATACATATAGTTAAAATTTTCAAAAAATGTTGCTTTAGCTTACAATATTTTCGAGGCAATTCTAGGTCAACCACGGGACATCGTGAAATGATGACTTGAGTAAAGCTTAAACTGATAAGCAATGTAAATAAAAAAAAACTGCAAAAATATGACATAATACACATTATTTGTCATATTATAATTAATATTTTGATCGCAGAAGCAAAATACTTCAAGCGTTGTGAATATAATGTAATAAAGTTTAATAAGCTCAACTTCCATTTAATTTCCGTCGCAAAATCAAGCGTGAATAATCTAAAAGGGAATGTTCATCAAATATCGGGCCCATCGAATAAGATTTTTTTTGAAATAATGCTAAATTGTACCTTTGGACTGCCTGTTAAAGGTGAAATTTGCTTGTAAATTTCAACAGTTTTGTAGGTACGATCATTTCCAAATATTCAACGTGTGACATATATATTGTTATCTCTGTTTCCTTTGAACGAAGAATTCATAGATAATTTTCAATATTACCTGTCGCTATAAGATATTTATTAAACTTAAAATTTTCGGATATTATTTCTGGCTTGTTATATGTATTTCGTTTAAATTTTTCCTGAGTTCAGCATAAAACTCATCTGTAGGAAACCAGGTGGTTGGATCTTTTTGTGTCCTTACTACTATCTCCTGTCCACTGCTATGCGTATTTTTCTATCTGGTATAATTAAAAGATTACTTTACAGCTTCCTGCCATCTAGTAGTGACATTAGTTAATCCATCACCCAATTAGAGTCTTGTTTATAAAAATTTTTGGCACTATTGAGCTCAAGTAGATGCTGTATTCGATATTTTCCAAAAAAAGCCAGATATTGATATATTTATTCTTTTCTTAACAAACCAAATTTTGGAAACCGAGTCAAATAATAGACCGAATTTTAACAAAGGAAGTGTTGAACTAAAAATTCGTGTGAAATAGAATGAAATTTAATAAATTAAATAATTTTTATGTTCTGAAAAAGAAAAAACAAAGAAGAAACAACAATAAACGCAACGGCGCTTTTATTTCAAAGTAACACTTTAAAAATATTAATTAAAAAAATCTTGTAAGTAAAATTAAATATATTCGTACTTTCTGGTATGTTATTCTCCAAATGTAAGTTGAAATTATTATAAAGGAGAAAATCAAAATATAAAATTTGTATATACTATTTTACTGTATTCGAGATTAGCATTAATTTTTTTTACATAAGTTAGTTTAGCTTTGTAATTCACAATCGCATTAAAAATTTCAACTAAAGAGTTGAAAACCTTATCACAATAGTTTTATCGTGATTCTTCTACAATACACTATAGGCGTTGAAATTTATTCCAACTAAAGCAATTTAAGCTCTTGTCACACTGACTAATGTAAAAGAAGTGCTTGTGATAGACGATAAATAAAACAAAATTACTGTAACATTTAAGTTACAAGCAAGGTTACAGATAATACTCATTATAAATAGCTAGTATAGTCTATAAATAACAGCACACACCAAAAAGGAGCCGTGGTAGCTCAGGTGGATTGCGCTCGCTGTAAATTTCACAGTACGCGAGTAACGGTGGTAGAGCCACGCAGCAGTTTTTGCTGTTGCATGTATGGGCCGGCTCGAGCCGGGTTGGTACCACGACCTCACAGAATACCGGCGTGAAGTAGAAGCTTTGCTTCTGCGTTTCGTCTGGTGAGTGCAGGTGGCCGGAGGCCCAATTCCTCCCCCCCCCCCATCAACATGGTAGCGGAATTACACGAAGAACTACCCCAGGAGGGTACCAGCACCCCTGGAGAATCCCTCGCTGAGCATCCACGACCATGTTATTCCGATCCTGAGCGTGGGTGCTCAGGCTGCCCCGCGTATTCTGGGGGGGGCAAAATTCCGCTCAAAAGCATTACTGCTAGGGGCAAACTGAGCAAGAACACCAAGGCGACCCCTGCCACGCTATCCGTGAATTTCTGCAACATCAGGGGACTTCACTCTAACCTAAACGCCGTCCACTACCATCTCGAGACGGCGAAGCCGGCCTTGCTCTTTCTGACCGAGACGCAGGTTTCCTCTCCGGCTGATATTTCGTATCTCTCCTACCCGGGGTACAAATTGGAGCATTCCTTTGTGCCTCGGGCTGGAGTTTGCGTGTATGTCAGAGAGGACATCTGTTCTCGACGCCTCGGCAGTCTTGAAGGTTCGGACCTGTCCATCCTTTGGCTACGCGTAGACAGCGACGACCATCCGCGCGTCTACGGGTGCCTCTATAGGTCCCATAGCGGTAATGCCGAAACAGACCGACTCATCGACCACGTCCAAATGGCTACAGATTTCTTGCTACAACAGGTCCCATCCGCAGAGATCGTGATCCTTGGCGATTTTAACGCCCACCATGCCGAATGGCTCGGTTCACGTCTAACCGATCATGCGGGGAGATCTGTTTATGACTTTGCCTTGGCATATGGTCTGACACAACTGGTTACTTCGCCTACGCGGATTCCAGATGTGGAGGATCATACACCTTCCCTGTTGGACCTTCTGCTGACCTCTCATCCGGACGGATATCTGGTTTCCGTCGATGCCCCTCTCGGCTCTTCGGACCATTGTCTGATCCGGAGTGTGGTGCCACTCACGCTCCCTTCGCGGTTGAGTTCTGCAGGTTGCCGCCGTGTTTGGCATTACAGGTCGGCGGATTGGGACGGAATGCGGTCCTTCTTTGCATCCTACCCATGGGGGCGGGTTTGCTTCTCGCCGGATGATCCCAGCGCTGTTGCTGACTCTGTCACTGATGTGGTGCTACAGGGAATGGAACTATTTATTCCATCATCTGTGGTACCCATCGGAGGCAGATCTCAGCCTTGGTTTGGTCGCTCCTGTAAGACTGCATTACGCAGTAAGCAGGAGTGTTATCAAGCCTGGGCTGCGGCTTCGGCGACTCGGGATGTAAATACCAGCACACTTAAAAAGAAGTATAACTTCGCCTCCAGGTCCTTCAAAAGAGTTATTGCCAAGGCAAAGTCAGAGCACATAGGCAGAATTGGCGAGAAACTAGTTCGCCTTCCTTCGGGAACCCGTGCATTCTGGTCTCTCGCCAAGGCTGTCCAAGGGAATTTCTGTAAGCCATCACTACCATCTCTGCACAGGGAGGATGACTCACTGGCCCATGACGCAAAAGACAAAGCCGACCTTTTAGGCTCCCTTTTTGCGTCCAACTCGACTCTTGATGACGGGGGGAAAACACCGCCGACCATCCCGCGGTGTGAGTGCTCCATGCCGGATGTGCTGTTCTCACAGCGCTCGGTTCGCAAAGCACTGCTCTCCCTGGACATCCAGAAGTCGAGTGGGCCTGACGGAATCCCCCCAATTGTGCTGAGGACGTGTGCTCCGGAGTTGGCACCGGTCCTAACGCGTCTTTTCCGGTACTCCTACTCCCAAGGCGTAGTCCCTAATTCATGGAAGACAGCTTTTGTCCACTCGATCCCTAAAAAAGGCGACCGCTCAGACCCTATAGGCCTATCGCGATTACCTCCTTGTTCTCCAAAATAATGGAATCCATTATTAACTGCCAGCTTATCCGGTACCTTGAGGATCACCAGCTGATTAGTGAACGCCAATACGGTTTTCGTCGGGGTCGATCAGCTGGTGATCTTCTGGTCTACCTGACCCATAGATGGGCGGAGGCAGTAGAGTCCAAGGGGGAGGCGTTGGCCGTTAGTCTGGACATTGCGAAGGCCTTCGATCGGGTTTGGCACAAAGCGCTTCTTTCGAAGCTCCCTTCCTATGGGCTTCCCGAGAAATTGTGCAATTGGATCACCAGCTTCCTTGTAGATCGGAGCATCAAGGTCGTTGTAGACGGTGCATGCTCTGACTACAAGCCTATTAACGCTGGTGTTCCACAAGGCTGTGTGCTATCACCAACGCTGTTTCTTCTGCATATCAATGATATGTTGCTAACTGGTAACATTCATTGCTATGCGGATGACAGCACTGGTGATGCTCTATACACCGGCCGTGCCAATATTTCTCGGGAAAACGTCGCTGAGTACCGGAACAAACTTGTGTCTGAAGTCGAGTCTTTGCTGAACAAAGTCTCGGATTGGGGGCGACTAAATCTAGTCCAATTTAATCCTCAGAAGACACAAGTTTGCGCGTTTACCGCTAAAAAGAACCCCTTTGTCGTATTTCCTCAGTTTCAAGGCACTCCCCTTCTTGCCTCAGCCAGTATCGGTATCCTCGGAGTCGACATATCGAGTGACGTGCAGTTTCGTGGTCACTTGGAAGGGAAGGCCAAATTGGCCTCTAAAAAGCTTGTCGTGCTCAGCAGAGCGGGACAGTATTTCATGCCGGCACACCGCCTGCTACTTTACAAGGCGCAAGTTCGGCCTCACATGGAATACTGTTCCCATCTCTGGGCAGGGGCTCCCCAGTGCCAGCTCCTTCCACTTGACCGCATCCAACGCAGAGCGGCTCGAATTGTCGACGACCGAGCCCTTTCCGATCGGCTCGATTCATTGGCACTGCGAAGAGATGTTGCATCCCTTTGCATTTTCTTTCGCATCTACCATGGGGAGTGCTCTGAGGAATTGTTCGGATTAATCCCAGCCGCCAAATTTCACGAACGCACATCGCGGCAGAACTCCCGATACCATCCACACCATCTGGATGATTGGCGGTCCACCACTGTGCGATTTAGAAGATGTTTTCTTCCTCGCACGACCTCCTTGTGGAATCGATTACCATCAGCGATTTTTCCGGACCGATACGACTTAGGGACCTTCAAGAAAAGAGCGTACTCCTTTTTAAAAGGCCGGCAACGCATCTGCGATTCCCCTGGTGTTGCAGTTGTTCATGGGCGGCGGTAGTCACTTACCATCAGGTGAGCCGCATGCTCGTTTGCCCCCTCTCCTATAAAAAAAAACCTGGATTCACACCCTGCCGGCACCAATGAAGTTGTTAATTGCAATTTTAAGTGCTGATTTACCACGTGCTCGGCGGTGAAGGAAAACATCGTGAGGAAATCTACCTGTCTGAGAAATAACAAAAAAATTCGAAGATATGCGATGTTCACCAACACGCATTGAGGCAGCGCGGTGGTCATTTTATTACCCTAAAACCCTCTCAGATATGAGGGGAGCACTGTGGCCATCAGTGGGACATATAGGCTGTAAATTTAACACCAAAAACAAAGCATGAGAAATGAACGGAATAAATTTAAACCCGTTCAAAATGAAATACAAGAGCGCACCCAGTGTTGCTTATCGGCGAAAATTGATGGTGCCCTAACCTATAATAAATAAAACATAATATAATCTATTAAATAAAAATACTAATCTGCTAGCCAAGCGTGGCAACTATGGCAATTATGCCTCCTATGAGGCTACCTATGGGAGAGGTAACAGTAACAGAATACCTATTTGTTTATTTTTTCGTGGTAGATTCGTAACAAAGTGTAGTTTGCAAGACTAGAAATAAGAAAAAATGCTTTTGTGGTTTCGTTATGTTGAAAGAATGAATGAGGAAAGAGTGACAATGCAAATTAATATTGCAGAAGTGAACGGCAGAACTGGCAAAGGATGCCCTAGATGGAAGTATGTCGACCGCATTGGCGATATATTGAAGATGGGCTAAATTGAGAGTACTTTTAATCGCTGTTTACGTATGTTGTTTGTTCGTCCTCAATGCTTTCCTCAACAATAATCCAATCACGAGATAACTTTGGTGAGTTGTTGTGTGTTCGTTCACGAAGGTTGCTCACAACAATAAGAATATTTGTTTGTAATTAATCTTTTTGAATATACGTTTTCTATATGTTGCACCTATCATTCATTACATTAGGATTAAACTTTGGTAAGTTGTTGAGCACGCAAACACGAATGTTTGTGACATAAAAAGAGGCTGTAATGTAGGGCGGACACAGTAACCTATAATATAACCTACATAAATGATTTATTGGCAATGTTACTAAAGTCTTTAAACCATTATTTGGTCAGCCTCTTCTATCTTACAGTCCCTATAATCGTGATCATTTTTAGTCCGCCATATAACTTATTTATTCCGTCATATTCTGTAAGCTACAAGATCTCTCTGAAATTTTCCTTTATCAAGCTGGGATCAGTTTTATATTGAAATAAAATTTACTTAATTAATAATAACACCTATTTTAAACGTGGTAGAGCTATGCTGCAGCTATATTAGTAGTATATGTGTAGCACGAATGGGTCGGCTCGACCGGGGAAGGACCACGCTCTCACAGAAAACCAGCGTAAAATAGCAGCTTAACGCTGCTGTGTTTCGTATGGTGAGTGTAGAGAACCCCAGACCATTTTTACTGGCAAAAAGGCATTCCATCTTTGTCCTCACGGGTGACAACGCATCTGCATCTTGAGTCTTTATTGAGGATAGATGTAGATGTCTATGGGTCACAGTAACCACTTAACATCAGGTGGACTGTGTGTTTGTTTGTCATCCTATCCTAGAGAATGCGCTCGCTGTAAATTTCATAGTACGCGAGCAACCTGGATTCACACCCCGCCGGCACCAATGAAATTGTTAATTGCAATTTTAAGTGCTGATTTACCACGTGCTCGGCGGTGAAGGAAAACATCGTGAGGAAACCTACCTGTCTGAGAAATAACAAAAAAAATTCGAAGATATGCGATGTTCGCCAACACGCATTGAGGCAGCGCGGTGGTCATTTTATTACCCTAAAACCCTCTCAGATATGAAAGGAAGCACTGTGGCCATCAGTGGGACATATATAGGCTGTAAATTTAACACCAAAAACAAAGCATGAGAACTGAACGGAATAAATTTAAACCCGTTCAAAATGAAATACAAGAGCGCACCCAGTGTTGCTTATCGGCGAAAATTAATGGTGCCTTAACCTATAATAAATAAAACATAATAAAATCTATTAAATAAAAACACTAATCTGCTAGCCAAGCGTGGCAACTATGGCAATTATGCCTCCTTTGAGGCTACCTATGGGAGAGGTAACAGTAACAGAATTCCTATTTGTTTATTTTTTCGTGGTAGATTCGTAGCAAAGTGTGGTTTGCAAGACTAAAAATAAGAAAATATGTTTTTGTGGTTTGGTTATGTTGAAAGAATGAATGAGGAAAAAGTGACAATGCAAATTAATATTGCAGAAGTAAACGGCAGAGCTGGCAAAGGATGCCCTAGATGGAATTATGTCGACCGCATTGGCGATATATTGAAGATGGGCTAAATTGAGAGTACTTTTAATCGCTGTTTACGTATGTTGTTTGTTCGTCCTCAATGCTTTCCTCAACAATAATCCAATTACGAGATAACTTTGGTGAGTAGTTGTGTGCTCGTTCACGAAGGTTGCTCACAACAATAAGAATATTTGTTTGTAATTAATCTTTTTGAATATACGTTTTCTATATGTTGCACCTATCATTCATTACATTAGGATTAAACTTTGGTAAGTTGTTGAGCACGCAAACACGAATGTTTGTGACATAAAAAGAGGCTGTAATGTAGGGCGGACACAGTAACCTATAATATAACCTACATAAATGATTTATTGGCAATGTTACTAAAGTCTTTAAACCATTATTTGGTCAGCCTCTTCTATCTTACAGTCCCTATAATCGTGATCATTTTTAGTCCGCCATATAACTTATTTATTCCGTCATATTCTGTAAGCTACAAGATCTCTCTGAAATTTTCCTTTATCAAGCTGGGATCAGTTTTATATTGAAATAAAATTTACTTAATTAATAATAACACCTATTTTAAACGTGGTAGAGCTATGCTGCAGCTATATTAGTAGTATATGTGTAGCACGAATGGGTCGGCTCGACCGGGGAAGGACCACGCTCTCACAGAAAACCAGCGTAAAATAGCAGCTTAACGCTGCTGTGTTTCGTATGGTGAGTGTAGAGAACCCCAGACCATTTTTACTGGCAAAAAGGCATTCCATCTTTGTCCTCACGGGTGACAACGCATCTGCATCTTGAGTCTTTATTGAGGATAGATGTAGATGTCTATGGGTCACAGTAACCACTTAACATCAGGTGGACTGTGTGTTTGTTTGTCATCCTATCCTATAAAAAAATATCTAAGAACCATCGCCGATGAATCACAAATCATTTACAGAAAACCATATCCAAATCGGTCAAATCGTTTCGAATATAAATGGAAACGAATGTTCCCATTTAAATTCAAAACGGTAACATTCGTTTGCACACACAAGCCATCTCCCACCCTAAAGTCATACACATTCTCCATTCCGTCGTGGGTAATAAAAATACTATCAAGTACAAGCTTTATTTTATCAAAGCTCTGTGAAAGATTTTTCATAACAATTTATCACGATATTAGAATTTTTCGGTCCTGATAAATTGCTTTAATTCTGTGCCGGAATTCATCCATCTTCAGAAATAGCCCTCGAAAAATCTCCTCGTAGGAGTGGCAGACAGATAGATAGACCGAATCGAAATGATTTAATATGGTTCATTTTCGAGGTCAGTCCGTCTGTCCTAACGTGTTAATAATGGCATCATAATTTACAAAGTTTTTGACCTAATAAGAAATAGAAATATGAGTAAATTCTTATATATCTTTACATAATTTACACACTATCCGAAAAGATGAATATTGGCATTACGTATCATGTGGGATATCATTAGAAACAATAATAAAGTCTCTTTAACCGCTTTTGCAGTATGAATTTGTACGGCGGTGAATAACAACTTATGAGGAAACCTGCATGTCTGAGTAACATAATTACAAGATGATGAAGTCAATACGTACTGGAGCAGCAGGGCTAACTGCTCTATAAACAAGGTTTTCGACTGTTTTCGAATTTTTTTGTTTCTCAATGTCGAGTGTTGATTGAATAAATATTCTTATTATTTTTTTAGTCCGTATAGATAGGTACTATTTGACAGGATACGATAAAAGCGTCCCTATTTCTGGCGCCATATAGCAGTGTTTGCCTTGGTGTGTTCCGGTTTGAAGGTAATAGAGAGTCAGTTTAATTACAGGCTGAAGCATTCCATCATAGTCCTCAAAAGTGACAACGCATATTCTAGAATACTTTTCAATACTCATAATAGTTCAGAAATAATACACGGACAGAGGTAGTATGTACTTGTAAGGGTATACGTCTTACAAGTGGTAGAGTCATGCTGCAGCTATGTTATGGTAGTGAACTTGAGGAATACCTTTACTTTCAAGTTTTGATACGTATACCTCAAAACATAAAGGTATAAAATATAAAGGTATCGTATGTCATGTATGACGAGAAGGATTGTAGTGATCTCTCGAACGTCGGCCAGTAAAGTTGGATTTTTCGATTGACCTCTCTTTATAATTCCCCGAAATTTAAAATACCTGCCCTGTTCCACGTTATACTTTTAGTATAAGTAATAAAAGTTATAATCATGTAAAAACTTTACGGAGACTGTCGCCAAGTTTCCACTTGCTTCCGATGTTACGTAATCACTTTTAAAACAGGGACGACCCCTGGTTATCTGGGGCAAGTGTAACCTAAGCATTCTCATACTCTTTATATTTACTTTAACTTGGCTGGCTTGAACTGAATGACTTAACCGAGGAAGGACAACTTTTACAGAAATGCCAGCATAAAATAGCATTATAATACTGTTGTGTTTAGTGTAGTGAGTGACGAGATCGAAGATCCTTTTAGCTGGTGAAAAGGCGTTTCATAGCAATTTGATATTGATATAATATCTTCTATCAAGGTCTTCCCCAGTAGATATATCTATATTTCATTCGTGTTGCAGAGTATCTCTACCACGTGTAAACAAGCGACCAAATATAAACAAGACCGCAGATGCTTTGTTTTCCTGAAAATTTTTCAATATGGACAAAATCAATCGATGAATCGATCGTTAATTTCAAACATTGCATTCTTATTTATTTTATTAAAATAAGTAGAACAAAGCAGTTGGCACTGTTATTTGGCAGTAATATCAGGGAATAGGATGATACCAACCCAAACGGACTCCTGGGCAGAATAACATCAGCTAGTGAATTTATTCAAATTGTTTTAATAAGAGTTAATTTATGATGGTTGCACATTTTAAATAATATAAAATTATGCTTCTAAGTTCAAGAGAATTAATTTGAAAATTGAAAATAAAAATGAAAAATAAATTTTGAAATAAAATTAGACGAGATAAATTACAGTTTAAAAAGAATGCCATTATATTTCGTGATGGAAGTTTTAATGTTGTGTTGCTTTATATTTATTTTCGTTTTAAAACTTGCTCGTTTACTCTGGGTCACGAGAAGTTTTAATAAAGTCACTGTAACTTAAACTTTGTCACTGTAAACTGTAATCTGTAACTTTGTCTTTTAAGAAATAGCATATTTATTCGTGAAATTGATTAAATATAATTATGTGAATAAGTTAAAAGTTGTTTACCGTGGCTAGCCGTTCATATACGTAAAACATGATAATATACATCTCTAAATTATGGGATAACTTTGTTTATTGGTCTTTGCTTCAGACAGAATATATACATATGTAAACCACAGAAAACTTAATAAAACGTAATGATTTTGATAAATAAATTGCTTATATTCGTAATAGGTTTTGTTTATTCAATGTCACATCTAAGACCGGGGTAGATGTAGACTGAGGGAAAATATAAGTGGTTTCAATGAATTGTGTATGAATGATTTAGACTTGAACACTGTATTGAATAATGTTAAGATGATGAGCTATGGATGGAAGTTGAAGCAAAGAAGAAAGCATGGCTAAATTTACTAGCAACCAAATCTGGTAATTCTGGCGGTATGAATGATGAGATGGAAAGAAGTTATTGAAAGGAAAAAGTAAGAAAGAATGGACAAGAATGATAGAAAGATATCTAATAACTTCCAGGCAAATATTTAAATGTTTTAAAACTCGTAAGAACTGCCAGGGGAAATTCAAAACAGCCTAGAATGAATTCTATACGAGACGAAAATGGCTGTATGCTGAATGACGAAGTTTCGAGTTTCAAGAGATGGAACGAATACTTTGAAAGCTTGTTTATGAGTGAAGAGTCGTCTGGATTAATTGAAATAAAAATTCTGAAAGAAGTGAAGAGAGGTAGGGAGATAAGTGTAGATCAAAGCAATGAAAAACATGACAGCAGGTAAGGCAGCCGAATATGATAGAGTATCACTCGAAATGCTAAAGGATGGAGAGGTAGTGGTGACAGGCCTGCTGCACACCTTGTTTAATTTATGTTGGGAAATAAAGCGGTTACCAGAAGACTGGTGCTAAGACGTTATAGACCCAATATATAAGGGAAAAGGGTCACAGCAGTACTGTCAAAACTACCGTGGCTGCAAAAACTAAGCTTGCTTAGCATTGTGCCTGCAAATAATTGTTCCAGGTCTGGATGTTTGTCCTTGTGTGATTTATGTTTGTAAACTGCCTCCACGGTACAGGAGAAAATCCTAATGTGGAGGTAACATTTTTTCTTTAAAAAAAAAAAGAAAAAAGTTATGGAAGAAATTGACGGAAAAATTTAGAATGTGCAAGCTGGATTTAAAAAGGGAATAGGGTGTACGGATCAAGTATTTTTCATGCTCATGATTGCGGAGAAGTTTTTGGCCAAAAACCAGAAAGTGTTTTGTGCGTTCATGGACTTGGAAAAGGCACTTATGACAGAGTGGACAGGAATGTGTCATGGGAAACATTGAACTCATTTGGGTTGAGCGCTGATTTAATACAGGCATTAAGGTTCCTATATGACTCTTTATGACTTGGGACTCTAGTGCTTGTGTCAGGATCAACGGGGTCTACTCGGACTGGATTGGAATTCAAAAAGGTGTCAAACAGGGCTTTGTAACTACCCGTGGCTGTTTTACCTATTTATGGACAGTTGTTTGGAAACTTTGAAAGTTGAAGAATATGGGTTAAGAATGGGTGAGTTAACCGTGAAAAGCATTTTTTAGCACCGATAATCAACTCATATTTGCATCGTCGGCGGCAGAGTTGCAAATGATGGTTACATTAAGGAACAGGTCATTAAAAGAAAGGGGTATGAAAGTGAACGCAAGTAAGACGAAAGTGATGGTTTTTGAAAGAGAAGAAAGTAAAACGTTATGTGAAAGTAGAGAATTGATTAAGCATGTGGACGAGTTTATATATTTGGGATGTGTATTTAGCAGGGATGGTAGATATGATAAGGATATAGAACGATGAGTGAACGCAGGAAATAGCGTGAATGGGGCTCTGCACGTTATTATAAAATGTCAGAATGTGTCAAAAAAGGCACGTGTGGCAATGGCAAAATCTCATTCTACGAAGCATTGTTCCAGTAAATTGAATTTCACTGCCTGCCTAACATCTGGCAGTCCGTTGATTTTAAACGCAACTAAGTTTCTTCACCTGTCTGCTTTCTTAGATTATTGATAAGTGATTGCGCGCGATTACTTATCAATAATCTAAGGTCTGCTTTATTTACGTTTAATTGTCGTCATTAGGTACCTCTTATTTTGAAAATTTGAACTATATACTGAAGCTTGTCACAGATCTCCGGTTTAAATCTCTTATTAAACTTTGTTAAAATAGTCTATTGATAATTTTGTTTTTCGACTTTGATTAATTTACTTTAAAAACTTACCAGACCATATGTAAGAGCCTAGAGTCATGGTATGCAAAATCTAGACGTTGTCCACAGAATTAAGAAAGAAACGCTTCGATGTTTTGATAATGAAGATAAATTAAATGAGGAAGGAGTAACAGAGCATTTTTTTGCTGCAGAAGTGAGCGGTAGACTCGATAAGGGGAGCTCCCAAGACGGAAGTTTATCGAACAAGTTGGCGATATATTTAAGATGAGAATTCTTGTCGTTATCTTAACCTTGTGATATTGAACTCGGAGGAGTCTAAAATTTAACGTTTAATCAAAAGTACCTAAATCCCGACTTCAAAGGACTTGAAAGGAAAATAATAATATACATTTTGAAGTCGGTTCTTTAATTAGTCTACCGTTCCCGTTATAGCCTATCAAAGTCCACTGCTGAACATGGTTTTCTCCCATGGATATGTATATGATGTATCACAGGGAGGATATTTGCTACAGTTGCCGCGCTTGGCAAGCAGGATGGCAACCGCAGTTTTTTATTTTTAGTCGTTATTAGGAAGACGCTGCTGCCCATCTCCTAATTTGTATCCCTCTGTCGCATTTTTCGGCACCCACGGGATGATATGGAATAGTGAATATTCTTACACCGCCACTACACGGTAAGTTACAACGGTTATTTCTAAGATACTCGCTGTTTTAGCATCGACTTCAAAAGCTATTATGAAGTAATTATTTTCTTAATTCTTTCAGGTCGGATTTTTCTTATTTTATGTTTCATTTTCTTTGGTTGATTAAAAATTGTCTTAAAATGGCATCGCGTTATGACCAAAATTATACAATGTCACGAAAAACAGCGTTTATAGAGTGAAATTTTCAGCTAACTTATTTTTTTACGTGGTAGAGCCATGGCTAAAAAAACAGCTATTATTAGTATAGTTGTAGCACGAATGGGTCGGCACGACCGGGGAAGGACCACGCACTCACAGAATACCAGCGTAAAATAGCAGCTTAACGCTGCTGTGTTTCGTATGGTGAGTGTAGAGAACCGGAGACCCTTTTTTACTGAAAACGAGGCATTCCATCTTAATCCTCACGGGTGACAACGCATCTGCATTTTGATTCGTAATCGAAGATAGATGTAGATGTATATGGGCCACAGCAACCACTTACCATCAGGTGGACTATGTGCTCGGTTGTAACCCTTATCCTATTATCTTCTTCTCGATCGCATAAAAGGAGTAAAAACTCGTTTTCCCCGATATGCTATAGAATTGCAAAATTTAGAAACTACTGAATTTAAATTTTAAAGAAAATTAGCGTTAGGTAAATAGCTCTCATAATTAGCTTTGTTAATATAGCCCAATTATAACAAATATAACAGATTCATTGCAGAGCATAAGCCTCCTGCGTATATTGCTACAAAATACCACAGAAACAAAAACTATTTTATTCAATATAAATTATAAATAATGCTTATTGAAAGTCACTCTTTTGTTTAATTAACACTGGTTCGAAAAAAAAACAAACACAGAATATTAAATGAAAGTAAAAGTGTATGCTGCCAGCGGTGACTAATTTTACTTGTTATAAGATATTCCTTGCTAACAATACCACCTTGCAAAAAGTGGCGATGTAGCCCTAAATATTAAATTCAAGTCTTAGCGTTATGGAAACCTATGCAATCTTAATATGCCATATTAGGAGGCATAAATCATCCATAGAGCCATGAGCAATACTATTCGGAATTACTCCACGGGACGAAAATCGTAGAGAGCTTCATTTTGAGCCTACATTAAAAGAGAAAACGGCTTAAAATTAAACTTCACTCGACTTATCGCATATAAAATTCAAAACTGTCCATACTATACTGATTATAAATCTAGGCCTTACCATCTTGGAATGAGTTCACCGACGAAAACGTTTAGAACTAATGACGCTACATAAACTTCTACACGGTAAGTCAATTTCGCCAAGTTTATTGCAGCAAGTGTGCCTTAAAATCCCCTATCACATCCCTAGACATTCAATTACTAATTTATTCAATATTCCTTTCAGTAGAACCAATCTTGGTAAGTTTTCACCGTTAAATAGACGCACGCGAACTTACAACAGCTTAAACAATCACAACATCGACATCTTTAGCGATCCCTAACGTGTATAAGAAAATGTAAAGACTTACTATTACCCACCGTGCCCGATTAACGATTCTAAACTGTTATTATTTATATTAGTTTAGAGTTTATACGTGTATTGTTTAGTTTTTTCCTATAATGATGTATACACCTTCAAAGACATAGCCCTTGTCTAAGAAAAATAGTATTTCATTTGTTACAGTGCGCATTGAAATTGTTGATGGTGTATCTATCTAAATAAATAAATAAACTTTATGTATATGTGTGTATATTACGCGATATCTTGAGAGCTGGTTTCGGTGATTCTGTTTAAAAAATAGTTTTTTACTCAAAGGATGGTCTCAAATAAATTTTGAGAAAAAATTTCCATCCCTAAAGATTTGAAAATATGGGCGAATTTTAAATGTAACAATGTATTTATTGCGTTGTGACATTCCTTAGTCCACTAAAAATAAATTAACTTTTAATAAAAGTGAAAGTCGAATTCAAAGAACTTAAAACATTAAAATAATTTCACTTTTTGAAGCCTGGGTTTTTAGTTCAATAATGTGATCAAAGTACATCATGTCTTAGCAATTTTTCTTATTTTTCCTATTTTAAAAGAGCCCTTATCTAAGAGAGACCGCCCAACCCAGTTAAAACAACCACGTACTACATACCACACTACATAAGGTATGATGGCTTTAAAAAGAGTATGCTGGCTATAAAAAGACTATTAAAGCCAGCAATTGACTAAAAAGCTAAAAAAAATAAAAATAAAATATATTTCATAATTTTGTAGTACTTTTCGGCTTGGTCCATTCACTGCAAAATGCAAGCTTTATAGATATGTAAACCTTCGCTGTAAACTATTTCATGCATAACAAACTTGCAGAATTTGCACTTTATAACTAACACATAAGTTAGAACAGCTAGGATGGTTTAAACTAATTCAATAGTTTCTATTATTAGAAGTTCGTGTAACATACTGTAATTCATTAGGTTTCACGCAGAATTCTACATTGTAACTATAATTAAGTTACTGCCTTAATTATCTGGGAATAACCGCTATCAATCTGAGTTTGAGAATGTAATAATAGCGTTCTAAATTAAATACAGTATAGTTTTAATTAAATTATTGAGATGAAACGTTGTTATTAATCGCATTACATGTCATCTTTGTCCTCCTTTTTATTTAAAAGTCTTGACAGGAGGATAAATAAAACAAAGAAATTAACTAAAATTAATTTATTCTCTACTGAAGTTGTTTGTCAGCCAAATTTTAAATTATTTGTATGATGATTAATTAATATATGTCACACTTACAGCCTTAGCGTGCTTTACCGGGTAATGGCGGTGTAAAAATATACAAAACCCCATATTATCATACCGCAGGTGACGTAAGAGGCGACAGAGGGAAACAAATTAGGCTGTAACGGTAATACCCCTCGTAAGTACAATAACTGAAACACAAACTATGTTTCCAATACCGTAGAAAGTTGCAATTTGAAACTACTTTGGCTCTACACGAAACGCCTCTAAAATAGTAATAAGTGAGAATATAAAAAATAAGTGCACTTATTTCACACTAAAGCCTTGTTACGTGCAGTTTTGCTTCATTCTATGAGCCATTATTCCAGCAAATTGAATTTAATTGCCTGCCTAACTGTTGTTGTCTGGCAATCCGTTCATTTTCAACGCCACTAAGTTTCTTCACCTATCTAATGTCTATTTTATATAAATTTGATTTTCATTAGTCCTCGTTTTCAAAATTTTAAAAATATACTGAAGCTTGTCACAGATCTCTCGTTTAAATCTCTTGTTAAACTTTTTTTAAATAATCTACTGATTAGTGTTTTTTTTTCGACTTTCATTAATTTTATATGATAACCAGCCAAATGAAAAAGAATCATCGAAATCGGTTCACCCAGTAAAAAGTTATGAGGCAACACACATTAAAATGGATTAGAACACAAATAATAATGGACGGCTCCGTGGCGCAGTGGCTTAGCAATCAGTTGTTGCGCTGGGTCCGCGGGTTCGAATCCCGCACGGAACAAGTATTTGTATGGCCTATAAATAATTGTTCCGGGTCTGGATGTTTGTCCTTGTGCAATTTGTTTGTAAACTGCCTCCACGACACAGGGGAAAATCCTAGTGTGGGGGTAACGTTTTTTAAAAAAAAAGAAAAGAAAGAAAAAAAAAGAAAAAAAAAAACATACAGTCGAATTGAGTACCGGCTCCTTTTTGAAGTCAATAGAAAACAGGAAAGGGTGCAAGGTGTATCCGCACTGCTTTTGTTAAGGTAGCTCAATTATTAAAACTACTTTAAACTTTTGCCGCTCCTATACTTGTAGAGGTTCTTAACGCTTCTAATTAAGCTATAATTTTTGGTTTTGGTTTAACACAATCCAATATTATATCCCTTTTTTATAGAATAAGGGTGACAAACTAGGATACTGTGGCCCATAGACATCAACATCTATCCTCAATAAAGAATCAAAATGTAGATGCGTTGTTACCCGTGAGGTCTAAGGTGGAATGCCTCTTTTCCAGTAAAAAGGGTCTCCGGTTCTCTACACTCACCATACGAAACACAGCAGTGTTAAGCTGCTATTTTACGCTGGTATTCTGTGAACGCGTGGTACTACCCCGGACGAGCCGACCCATTCGTGCTACAACTATAGTATATATAGCTGCAGCATGGCTCTACCACGAATAAAATCTTTCCCTGATTAGGAATCAACTATAACTATAGTGGTAGAATCATGCTGCAGCTTTATTACTAGTATAGTTGTAGCACGAATGGGTCGGCTCTTCCGGGGTAATACCACGCTTTCACAGAATACCTGCTGGGTTTCGTATGGTGAGTGTAGAGAACCGGAGACCCTTTTTACTGGAAGAGAGGCATTCCATCTTAGTCCTCACGGGTGACAACGCTTCTGCATTTTGATTCGCAAACGAGGATAGATGTAGATGTCTATGGGCCACAGCAACCACTTAGCATCAGGTGGACTGTGTGCTTGTTTGTCACCCTATCCTATAAAAAAAAATTTGCAGTTGAATTGTCACAAGTGAGGTATTAGGTGGAATGCCTCGTTTCCTGTTAAAATTGTTTTCGATTCTCTATTTATTCTTTATTCATTCTATACACAGCAGCATTGAGGTGCTATTTTACGCCGGTGTTCTGTGAGAGGGTGGTCCTTCCCCCGTCAAGCCGACCTATTCGTACAACAACCATAATATAGCTTCAATGTGGCTCTACCATGTTTAGATCTATATGATATTTCACCACTATCATTATCACAACTACTAAATACTTCATACCATTACAATGCTATTACAATGACATTTGAACCATTTATCGTGTTCTTTTTCAAACGTATCGCCGCTTGAGAATCAAATCCAGGTCATTAACAAAATCGTCATCAAGTAAATATTAATAAGTACATACGAAAACGTTTTGTAATAATAACAGATATTTTCACTTATAACGAACAAAGTATGAAAATATACATGTACAATATGCAAAGATAAAAAACAAAAAAGTAAGACATTTTAACGAAAGAAGTAATCTATAACTAAGTATATCTATAAATTTTATAATCGCAAGAATCAGTGAATGAAGTTCATTAGATTTAAATTTTCCAATATTTCGTAACAAACCAAGAGATAAGTCAGGCAATAGATAGATTCATTACGCAAGTCCTTCATTTTCTCGAAAATAAAATGAATAAAGACTCTCACAAATCAAATTTCCTTCGTTTGGAGCGTCCGTTCGGAAGCGGCTGCACTTCGTCGATTACCGATTTTGCTTCACAATGTTATAAAAAATATTTGTCAGCAAGGATTATAACTTAACTTTTCTTCATTAGAATTTTCTCATATTACAATTACTATCCACGTGCTCGGCGGTGAAGGCAAACATCGTGAGGATGCATGTCTGAGAAATAAAAAAAATATTTCGATGGCATATGAAGTTCGCCAACACGCTCTGGGGCAGCACGATGGACTTTTCATTACCCTAAAATTCTCTCAGAAATGAGAGGTCTGTTCCCAGCAGTAAGACGTATATAGGCTGTGATTTTAACTTTAATAATTTTTTAAATGTGTGTGTGAAGTGATGAAGTGACGAAGTGATAAAAAAATGGACCAATATAGGTCAATTTTTTTATCACTTCGTTATGCAAATAATCTCTATTATTTTCTACCCGAGCACAATGTAAGTCTTTATAATAATGTTCATAGAAAGTATCAATATTTAATAAGCTTTGATCTATGCAGTGGATTCTCTGATTTATAGTTGTAATTTCATAATGTAAACTTTTTAAACAAGCCTACTATTTAAAAAGCAACGATTATGAAATTCTAATCAGTACCATCTTAACAGTGATAGAGCCTCGCGGCAGCTTTAGCTGCCGCACGGATGGGCCGGCTCGAACTGGGGTGGTACCACGACCTCACAGAAAACCAGCGTGAAGTAGAGGTTTATCTCTGCGTTTCGCTTGGTGAGTGCAGGTGGCCGGAGGCCCTTTCTACTGGAAATGAAGCATTCCATCTTAGTCCCCACGGGTGACAACGCATCTACATTTTGAGTTGTAATAGAGGATAGATGTAGATGTCTATGGGCCGCAGTAACCACTTACCATCAGGTGGACTATGTGCTCGTTTGTCACCCTTATCCTATAAAAAAAATCTACAGGCAGGTTAATATGAGTTTTGATTTACATCAATACAAAATTAAATATTTTTTCGATTATAAGCTCCATTCAGCTCTACTCATGAACTATGAGTTCAAACGAAATACTCCAGGAAAATAAAGGTTTCCAACCAAATAGAGTAAAAAAATTCGCTGATTCTAGTCAAAGTAATAAACTGAACAATTTTTTTGTAATAATAGTTCATTTCGAAATGATAAAATCACCAAAATGAATTTTTACTTTATATTACTAGTTCCCACGTTTTTCTTAAATAAAAAGGAGCTGATTTAGTTAAGAAGCAAAAAAGGAAAACTTAAGAAATATTTCATTGGTCCCAGCCCTTGTGGAGCCGGTTGCTAATGTCATCTTTATCGCTTTGATAACGTTAGGGTGGGGCACACTGCCAAGCCCTTAAGGAGATAACTACGTGACTTACAAAATTAAACAATTTTATGAAGTATAATATATATTAAATCAAATAAAATTTATATATAATAGTGAAAACGAAAATCTTGATATTAAAATAGACTAACTATAAATATTCGCCTTTACCGCAAAATCCACTTGCTCTGCGGGGTATGTATGTATGTATGCTACCACGTGCTGCAGGTTTCATATATTATTACTGGCATATTATGGTGCAAATATAAGAGACTTTTGGTCCATACGAACGTACTTCTCTGTTTCCTCACTGGATAGTGAACCCAAAGTAAATATTTTTACGATAGAATCTATATGTGTGTATGGGGCTGCCATATATTGATGGTGTGTTTTTCATAAATTAGTTATTTTAAAAATAGCAAACGTCTAAAACTTCTAAAATTGCATAGTTATACCGCCGTTATGTGACATAAACTAAACAAATTTAACAAAAATAAATAAGCAAAGAAAGCCACATAAAAATATGGTTTATTCCTTCTTATATTAATCTAGGAAACAAATAAAAATCAGTCCAGATTTGGAGTAGGAAACAGCATTTGAAATGACGATTTTATCAATATTTATAAACATTTGACACTTAATCATTTCGAGCTGAAGTTGTCTCTTTGGTTTGTCTAGCTCGTTTGTTTGAGTAAAAACTTATTTTTCAAATATGGCCTGATATATTTTTATAAGGTAACTATTTTTTAGAAAGATGATGTCTGCCCAATAATACCCGAAATTTTTCTGTAGTTATATTTAAGAAACAAAAAGTAGAATCGTTGCAAGCAAACATTTACTCAAAATTAACGTGAGCCAAAAAGGCGCAACAAAATTCTCAAATTTCAAAAAGTATTATAATTAAATTATAAATCACTTTATATAAATCAAACATTGGCCTGAAAAGTTTTAATTAATCCGTAGATCAAGCAACGAGTTTTGAAGTGAAAATATTGATCATTATTTGCCGTCTTCACAAAAACAGGAGGTATACATATATAAACGAGTGTATGATTTATAGGTATATAGGTAACGCGATATCTTCCTTAGTTGCGAAACGAAAATGAAATAAGTTAAATTCAGGAGGAGTTCAATAATGTTCCCCCTAAGAGTGGTGAAATATTGGAGCTACATTCAGACAACAATGAGATTGTGATATTCCTCAATCCACTCAATCTAAAATGAATACCGTTACTGCCTTTTAAAGACTAAACTGCTGAACACAGGCCTCCCCCAGAGATTGATTCATAGAGGAATATTTGCCATAGTTGTCACGCCTGGTAAGCGGGTTGGCAATGTTTTTGGCCTGCTGTCCATCTTCTGATTTGATTCCCTCTGGGATATCAGATGTCATAAGACAATGATTGATTGATTGAGTGATTCTTGATGCATTTTTTACGTGGTAGAGCCATGCTGCAGCTATATTAACAGTATAGTTGTAGCACGAATGGGTCAGCTCGACCGGGGAAGGACTACGCTCTCACAGAATACCAGCCTAAAATAGCAGCTTAATGCTGCTGTGTTTCGTATGGTGAGTGTAGTTAACCGGAGACCCATTTTACTGGAAAAGAGGCATTCCATCTTAACCCTCACGGCTGACAACGCATCTGCATTTTAATTCGCAAATGAAGATAGATGTAGATGTCTATGGGCCACAGCAACCACTTACCATCAGGTGGATTGTGTGCTCGTTTGTCACCCTCATTCAAAAAAAAATTGATTAATTTTTATCGCTATTCCCTTGCCAAAATTGTGGACCGTGTTGTGCCGGTGTTGAGAAACTCCATAACTTTATTTATTTAGTATCTAAGATTAACTTGTTATTTCTCATGTTAAGTGAATTGTATCCATTTGAGTAATAAATGTCTTAAACCGTATATTATATATATTCTCATGGCTTTCCATAGATGGAGATATAATCAACCTGACAAGCGTAATTTCTGGTACTCTAATCGCCAATTCGGCTGCCAATCAAAGCGATTATGATAAATCATCCCATTAAGGATTAATTGTGAAAATTGGCCTCTAATCATTCCCTACTAGTCACCCATAGAGTTAATATATTGCCCGTATATAAAATATGCGGACTAAAAAGAATGTGTTTAAACATTCCCTTAAATTGAACTCATAAAGTATGTCGTATGCCAACTTAGAAGAAAGCTTTTGAGCAGCCACACACATACTGGTCAAGTCATAGAGTAAATCAAGTAAGGCAACCCAGAATTTGATCCCGTCTGGCACCAATTAAATATTTCTAACCAACTACGTGCTCGGTGGCGAAGAAATACATCTTTATTAATTCAAGTCTGTATAGTAATAATAAAAGTCCGCTATCATGCATTGGAACAATGCGATGGACATTTTTCTGCTTAGGAACTCCCCTCATAAATGAGAGCGTGTATGTTAAGTCCAGCGGTGGGGCAGATAGAGGCTGTTTAGTTTGTTCTTTTATCTAAAAAAGCAAATTATTGAGAATGAGATTAATAATGAGTAGCATGAAACACACAACATAGAAAGTTTAAAATGAGCAGAATTAAACACGCTTTTAAACTACATGCAAATTCACTCGTCGATGGTGCTCAAATGCAAATAACAGCGGTCATTTGAACGTAGCTGTTTCCAACAGTTTCAATACTAACAATAAAATAGATTATTCCATACGTTAGACCATATAATTAAACGATTTGCGTATTCTCAAAATTAGTGTGTGTATTTCATATACTATTATTTATAGAGGTTGAAGCTTTTTTACAACAAACGTACCAGTTTCTTTGTTCCTATTTCGGGGTTTTAAACGATCACTCACCATCATAAAGCCCACGTGAGGAAAAAGGTAAGTCACGGGGACATTTGTAGGGCCATTAGATTTAAAAAACAAAGAAAGAGTAATTTGTGTCGAAAACGAGATTGTGTGCGACCAGCAGAAGCCATAACATCTGTCATTTTCCATGGTCGCATCTTACTACACCCACGGGACTAACTGAGGTGATGTATATTCTTTTGCCACCACCACATATAAATATGTAAAGTTTTTAAATTTGTGATTTCATTATTTTGAAGTACTATATAAAATATTCAAAAAACAAGGAAGAAAAACGTTAAATATAAATTCCAATAATTTATATTACAACCGAGTTAACTCAGGATATGAGCAGCTGCTTTGAATTTTATACAATTACGCAAGTTTCCTCCGTTTTGAAATAGTTAATTACAATATTAAGTGCTGATTTACTACCTGGTTGTCTTATAACAAGAACTTTCATTTAAAATTTAATTCGAAATTTCAAGAACATGTCATCTTCCTACACGTATTGGGGCTGTGTGTTACATTATTTCCCCAAAACCCCTATCAGAATTTTGGAGAAGGTTTTTAGGAAATTAGAGAACCTACGAATTTACAGTTAAAAATCAATTTTAACTGTAAATTCGTATTATAATCATTAATACATTTATGTCAAACCTGCTTACAAAATTATATTTACAAGCAAAATTAAGCTAACTGTTTTAAAAACTTAGGAACAAAAGTTATATTTACATTTTTCATTCAAACAGATTTTTGTACGATTGTTTTTTTGTTGTTGAATGTAAACAGCAGACTTTTCAACGTCACAGCTCCACATTCCGTTAGTAAAATAAAGTGAGTGCCTCTTGAATAACACTTTTTTAGCATCCCGCTGTATTCTATAGAAATTTAAAAAAGCTTTTAAAGGCGGAATGACACTTCCGAAATAGATTTTTTTTTAAATAATTTTAAATTCAATATGAACTATTTCTGAAAACCAAGCGTGGCAGCATCGTTTCCGGGCCACCTGAGATTTTGAGTGAGATTGAGAGGTTCTATGGCCAGCTGTATACATCGTCGTTGGAGCCACAGGCAATTGTGAGTAACAATACAAGAGCAAGTCTTATCCGACACAATTCCGACGATATCTTGGACGTCAGTCTGAGCGAGATTAGAATGACTCTCCAGTTCCTAAAAAACGGCAGAGACCTAGGCGAGGATGGAATAACGGCGGAACTTCTGAAATCGGGTGGAAAACCGGTACTTGAAGTCCTTCAGAAGCTCCGTCCTCCATGGTGGGATTACTCCGGAGGCATGGAGCAGAAGTGCGGTGGTCTTGTTCTTCGAGAAAGGTGATAACGCTCTCTTGAAAAACTACAGACTTATTTTCCTTTTGAGCCGCGTCTACGTGCTGTTTTCGAGAGTCATTACAAATCGTCTCGCACGCAGACTAGACGACTTCCAGTCTCCCGAACATGCCGGTTTCCGAAAAAGCTTTAGTACCATTGCCACATACATACTCTTTGGAAAATTGTACAAACGACCGAAGAGTACAATCTGTCTTTGCCTTGCGTATGTAGACTACGCGAAAGCCTTTGATTCCGTCGAAATTTCGACTGTGCTACAGTCCCTTCAATGGTGCCAAGTTGACTGTCGGTACATCAAAGTGGTGAAATGTTTGTACAGTAGAGCTACGATGGCTATACGAGTACAGAACCAGAGTATGAAACCCACCCAACTGCAGAAGTTGTAAGACAGGGTGACATTATATCCCCGAAACTCTTCACCACTGCATTGGAAGACGTTTTCAAGCTACTGTACTGGAAAGGATACGGTATGAACATCAATGGCGAGTATTTCACTCACCTTCGATTGCCGACGATATAGTCCTTATGGCAGAATCGCTGGAGGACCTAAGCACTATGCTCAATGACCTCTATAGTGTCTCCCAACGGATAAGTCTTAAGATGAACATGGACAAAACAAAGGCTTTTGACGGCTCCGTGGCGCAGTGGCTTAGCAAGCAGTGGCCTACAAATAATTGTTCCGGGTCTGGATGTTTGTACTTGTGCAACTTGTGTTTGTAAACTGCCTCCACGATACAGGAGAAAATCCTAGTGTGGGGGTAACGTTTTAAAAAAAAAAAAGATCACGCGTAGTGTCCATTCCACACCTGTGCCGGTGATTGTTGGGATCACTAAGGTCGAAGTTGTTGACGAATATGGGACAAATAGTTCGACTAGGTAACTCCAACTTCGACCGAGAGGTCAATCGACGGATTCAAGTCAGCTGGGCAGCGTTCGGAAAATTACGACATATATCTTCTCGTCAGGTATATCTCAAAACCTGAAAACGAGATTATACAACCAGAGTGATGACATATGGGTCTGAGAGGTGGTCCTTCACTGCTGTCCGTACGAGGAAGCTCAAGGTTGCTCAGAGAGCTATGGAGAGGGCTATGCTCGGGGATTCTCAGCGTGATAAACTTAGAAATGAGGATATCTCCAGGAGAACCAGAGTGACCGACATAGCCCAACGGATTATTAAGCTGAAGTGGCGATGGGTCGGCCATATAGCTCGAAGCACCGACAACCGATTGCAAAGCAAGGTTCTCAAGTGGCAGCCTCGTACCGGTAGGCGAAATGTAGAGCGTCACCCCACTAGATGGAGTGACGGCCTGGAAAGTCATGCAGGAAGTCGATGGATGCAGGTGGCTCAAGACCGTGCTTTGTGGTACTCCGTGGGGAAAGCCTAAGTACAACAGTGGACTTGTGAAGGGCTGTAATGATGATGATGTTGATGATGATGATCAACTATTAAAAATTTTAGTGTACCGTGCGTGTAAGAAGTTTGAAGAAAGGTTACTTTCTAATTTAGGAGAATTTCTTATAATAATCAGACCATTGTACTAACTAATTAATATAAATCTATCGGAAGGTTTATATCCGATTCCTTTCTTTGGGAAACGTTTCCTTCTTATTTACTTTTGTTGTGTTGTATCTTTATTATTATTTCGGCAACGAAAGACAACCTTAAAAGTCCATTAGTTGTTAAACTAGAATATTGCTTTTTCATTTTGGTGATGCACGTCTGCACGTCTACACTGTACAACTGGCTGTATTTAAATAAAACGTCTAATGCCTGTGAGGTAAGACAAGTTTACTGTCTGTATTCGTTAACGCTAGCAGAAAATTAGTCATATGTCAATCGTGAATGTTTCGTTCATTTGACCAGGGTCGAATCAAAGTATTAATAGCAATTACATTTTTCGAACGTTCCGGATAAAAAGATTGACAGGACCTACGACCAAAGAGTATAGTTATGTCCGACGACTGACATTATCAGGCGGGTCCCACAGGTCATAGAGTACGGAAACTCGAAATGATCCATCTGAATGATCGACCCGAATAACCCGGTTCGTAAGACGAATTAATACTTGAATGATCGGTTCGCTAGAAATGAAGGAACGACAAATGTCTACCGAAAACTATAAAAATTAATTGCAATGACATATTATTATTATCTCTTATTTATCTTTACTGGTGGCATGACTCTTTTTCTGCCTTTCTAAAGACACACAGAGGAACAGTAATTAAGTTGATGATGTATATCTTGTGATGATGTATAACTTACAACTTATTTATATAATCTTTATTGTAAGTCACCTTAAACTAAGTATTACATTTAATAAGTTATCACGAGCCATTGCTCAACCACAATTCTACCAGGTAATAAGTGGTGATGAAGCCCTAAATGGTAAATCTGACTGTCGTAGCATAACAAAAACGTATTCACCCTTGCCTGGAAGACACCCATATTGTAATCGGACGGAAAGATAAACGCCTGCAGATTACTTCAATTGTTTGCTGTACCAATTACGAAAGATTAAATAAAGCGTTTGGTTCGGAGAAGTGAAATATAGTGGAGGGGTGAAGGCCTGCCATGCCAACCGCTTGGTTGTTTGATGGTAGGAAAGGCAGAGAGAACTTAAGGCATGTAACTCCCGCACACAATGTTCGTAATGCATCTTACAAAATACTAAGGGGCTGATTACTCTACGCCTGTGATCAAGCCGGCCATGATTGGTTTCAAGCAAGTCAAATTCACAAATAAACCTAATAGCAGGATTAGCCACTGGTAGGTGCTACGCCTACACTGCTAGATAGCATTTGGCTGCACCAACCCACATTATTTACAATGCAATGCAACAATCTATGTATTGTATGGAATACAACACAATACAATATTTTTCATTTATAATGATACTTTAAAAATGATACTGAAGATGATACTTTAAAATCACTAATTTTTGTGTGCAGCCGAAATAAACTTGTTTTGAAAGCAATTATTTATTATTTACGTAAAACTAACCCTTTTTAAACTTTGTTTTCTTTCAATTAACAATCGTTATAATAAGTGCAAACTAGCAAGTGCCTTATTTCAAGTAGAATTAAACTGGTAGTTGGTTGTGCTACTTTGCTATACCTTTCACTAATTGCCAATTAAAGTACGTAAACTATATGCTAGTATTAATTAACAAACATTTAAAATAATTTAATACGTTGCTACGTTTTATTAAGCATATTATCTTTACCTTTACAACCTATCAAAAGTCTACTACTGAACATAGGCCTCTCCCATAGGTTGCCTCATAGGTGGGATATTTGCCATAGTTTTTAACCTTGGCAAGCGGGTAGGCAACCGCAGTTTTTTATTCTATTCTGCTGTTATCAAGAAGTTGCTGCTACCGATCTTCGGTGCAGTTTCCTTCTGTCGCCTCTTACGACACCCACGGGCTAATATAGGTTAGTGATTATTCTTACACCGCCACTACTCGGTATTTTAGTGAAACAATTTTAACTTTTAATTTAGCATATTATAATTATTTTATAAATAAACTAAAGTGTTCATGTATGAACATAAGTTTAAGTCGAGTTCATAGAGGCTTTAATCTTTATTAAATGTAAGAATGTCGAGAAGATGTAACAGTTGCACTCTTCTTCTTATCATCTCGATAACCTTAATAAAAGTGTGTGTAATTTGAATTGCAAAGCAACGTTGCAATAATAACCTCCTCTATAATAACTGCCTGTATAATAATATCCTTTCAAACCGACTTTCGTTTCGACTTTCATATGCGGAGGACAGGATTATATTGCTTAAGTGTGTACGCAAGCACTGGTGTACTCTCTATTCCTTTACTATTAAAACCAAATTGGAGCGCATTCCAACACGAACGGAGGGAGATCGGGTGCAGAACCAACGGCTTTGCGTGGTTTCTGAGGAACGGGGGCGAAACATCGCCAACCTCCTGACTCCAGACTACTACTGTGAACTTCTTGACAGGATTACCCGATAACTGATTTTCGGCCCGGCCGGGGATTCGAACTCGAGACCACATGATTAGCAGTTGCTCTTACGACTACTAAATCAACGAGGCAGTCAGACAACACCGATAGACACGGAAAATTTATTTATAAGCCATGTACATACCAGTAGATTTGTCCAAATTAATTACCAATAGATCACAGTGGTTGAGTTGTTTGCATAAAAATGTATTAACACAATGGTTTATTATATTTACGCGAAGACTAAACATTAAATGAAACTAATTTGTACGGATTTTTTCCGCGTTTAATTTAACTTTTAATTCCCGACGTTTCGGGTGCTTTACAGCACGCATGGTCAAGGAGGGGACTGAGGTGTTTGACGTTCCGACGTCAAGAAGGGCTTAAGGAAGGCATGTGCATAACAACATGCCTACAGAATATGCAGTATTATTCAAACACTGCCACACATCTGGCTATCTATTGTGGAAGGAAGAATTCTACAAGCAATTAGATGGTATGGCGATGGGCTCGCCTGTATCTCCCGTAGTCGCCGACATATTAATGGAGAAATTCGAGGAGAAAGCCATTCTTACTGCTCCTGTAAATCCAAGAACAAGCGGTACGTAGACGATACTTTCACAATTTTACAATCTGACAAAGTAACTGCATTTTTAAACCACTTTAATTCCATAAACTCTAAAATACAATTCACAATGGAGTTAGAGGTAAACAATTCTTTAGCTTTCGCTGACTTGAAGCATCGACGTTCCGGGAAGTCTGCAGTGTGTGAACATGTTCTAGATCGTCCCCGCCATTACATTAGATTTGATAGACCACAAATCCTCGCAAAAGAACACCGATTCCTACCAAGGATGATTCGTGAGGCTATTGAAATTAAAAAAAACATCCTAATTTCAATAGAGAAGATGGATGGGTGCTGCCATCTGCTTGGGATCCTATAATTAATAAAATTAAATCCAAACCCAAGGATACCGCTACAAGACTTCAAGATACTGTAAGCTCATTCTGCGTAGATAGGACCAAAAATTAATATTCAAAAACTGAAGGTAGCCGGGCTAACTGTGACATCGGGACATCAAACATCTCAGTCCCCCTCGTGACCATGGGTGCTGTAAAGCACCCGAAACGTCGGGAATTAAAAAGTTAAATTGAACGCGGAAAAATCCATAAAAATTAGTTTCATTTAATTTATTAACAGATTCAAGTTACAGTTACTAATCATTTACAGACCAATAATAATAATAGACAAATTATCATAAAAATAACAATGATCTCAAGGAAAGTAAGACTAGTTAGTAAATATTTTAAGGCATTTTAATTTTTTTTAATCTCTCATCCTGAAAGTGAAATATCTAGTATAGTCACGTATAAAGAAATTTTAATATTATCTGAAACTCAGCTGTAAGAGGGTTATCTGGGTCGGAAAAAAACTACAAAGAATCTTGGGACGAGCAACTTTTAGAGTGGGATATAACAATTCCTTTATTTTTCTTTTAATACGATGTTTTTTTATAATATGCACCATTGTTTCTTTTATTTATATGTAAATACATCTCGTTGATATTGTCTTATATTATATCCATAATGAGTTCTTTTATTGCGAATACAATAGAATAGTCCAGTAGAATAAGAGAATCTAGTATCCATGTCTTTCGTGGCTGTCTTAAAAGCAGTTCAAGGAAACTGAAGCAAGAGATAATCAGCTGCATCTTCGCCTTCCACTTACCCTTGAGGAACAAGATAGAATACCTCACAGTCTGTATTGAGGTCTCTATATAATTTAGACCGGAAAACAACAGCACAGGCACTGTTCCTTGACGGTAGAAACTAAACTAAATGTCTTTAATTAAAATTATTTAATATTCCAATCACAAAATACATTAAGTGGTTCAATTCGAAAAAAAAAAAACCTTTGCTTACTTTCAATAATTACGTCAAGAATGCTCTAACGTTTAGAAAAATCTCATAAAGTAAACTTAAGAAGAGAGTAAGCACTTTAAAACGTATGCTTCAGGTACATTTATATTAAGAGCCGTTCTAAAAGGCAACGATTTTAGGTCGAGTGCTACCAGCGCAGAAAATTCAGTTTTCAGAAATCATAAAGTGCAAACTGTTCCGCTTTATTGCGGTGTTGCACAGTAATTGCCAATTAAACTACGCAATACGCGCCAAATTTTTTTTCACATTAAACTTTTTCTTCCTATTAGAAAGAAAGAAAGAAAGAAAGAAAGGTTTATTCTCCAAAATGACGCCATCACAGGTAACTTAAAAAAGAAACACATAATATACAAATAATATTGGCTATACAATACAAATTACAATATACTACATATTACAAACTATACAATACCAATACTCATATGTGTCAAGGCGTCATCTGGGAACAGGAGCACACTCAGCATAATGCCATGAATTTTTTTTTCTCTCCATGGCGCTGATTTTCAGTGTGTCCAACCAGTGACTTACCGAAATCAGTGCTATACGTATACTCATGACAGAATTATGCACAACAAGGGGGAAAGAAACAGTAACTATCTTAAGTGAGAGGGAGAGAGTAGAGTTCAAGGTCGAATGCCACTTCGACACAGCACGTCCCGTTTATGTTGCTTTCAGACGCTCTTAGAAGGGCTATACGAACACTACAAAGGGGAGATTATTAAAATACTATAATGGGCTATATACTACAAAAGGGAAATTATTAAAATACTATAAAGTGCTATATAATAAAATGACCAGATAATTAGTAAAAAAAAAAATGTAATTATTGAAGAATATAAAAGTATATAAGAAGACAAAAGCCGCATTCAAAAGGACGATTTTAATGCTCCGTTGTTAATAATCTATGACGATGAGGTACGTAATCGTGCAAAGCGTTATAAACTTTGATCAAAGTTAATCTGACTTTGCAGTAATTGTGTTCTATATTTATTTTTAAATGTGTGTACTGCTTTCAGATTTCGCAAAGGAGGCGGTATATCGTTCCAGCACTTGGATGCGGCGTATTTGAAACTTCCTCGGAAAGCGTGAGTGCGGTGACGAGGCACGACGAGAGTATTCCCTCTAGTGCGTGTATTGTAAGTTTTTACATCACGTGACCATATGAGTTTGTCAGCAAGATAAGGAGGTGTTTTATTTTTTTAATACCCCGAATAGGAGAGTTGCCATGTGTAGTTTTCTGCGATATTCCATTTTTAACATTTTGGCATTGTTAATGTAAGGGGTAACGTGCGTGCGGGGCGGTATTGTAAAACTAAATCTTGCACATGCATTTTGAACACGTTGCACTAGACGTCGCGACCGCGCTAAAAGTCTCGGGCCATATACAATGTCCATATAATTAAATTTCGAAAGGACAAGAGTGTCACACAATTTTACCCGAATATCCGAATTTAAAAACTCCCTTATTTGATAAAGAACCTTAAGTCTATAAAAGCAGTTTCTGCTAGTACTTAGTATGTGGTTCTCAAATTGTAGTTTGTCATCCATTAGTAAGCCTAGATTGCGAATCTCATTTACACGTTCTACGATTTCCCCTCGAATTTGGATGCATGCCCCTCTTTCTGATATATTTTTTATTTGATTTTTAGAACCCATAATTAGTAGTTTAGATTTAGTTCCGTTTAGTACAAGGCAGTTTGAGTCGCACCACGCGGCTATACTTTCGAGGTCTTCGTTGATTTTATTAACGACTTCTTGAGTATCACGCGGATTACATGACATGTAGACTTGCAGATCATCTGCGTATAAATGATATTTACAGTGCTTAATGTTTTTTACTAAGTCGGCACTGTAAACTGAAAACAATATTGGAGCCAGGTTCGATCCCTGGGGCGCACCGGCTTTGATTTTTTTTGATTGCGAACGTATTAATGTTCCTCGGTCATCGCTCAGTTCTACAGTTTGTAGTCGGTTTTTAAAATAACTATCGAACCATTGTACTGCGCTGCTACTGAATCCATAGTAATGAAGCTTTGATAAGAGAAGGGAAACATTTATACAGTCAAATGCACGAGAAAAATCTAGTAATACTAGTATTGTGCCTTTTCCTTCATCTTGAGCAGTTAGTACATCGTCAGTAAGTTGAGCTAGGGCCGTCGTGGTGCTATGGTTCTTACGAAATCCCGACTGCATTTCCGGTAGAATTTTTTTTCTATCTAAATACATGGTTAGCTGTTCTGCGACAATTTTTTCAATAATTTTAGAGACACAGGGGAGAATACTGATGGGCCGAAGGTCTTTTTCAGACAAAGGATTTGAGTTCTTAGGTATGGGTTTGACTAACGCATGTTGCCATAATGTCGGATAGGTGTTAGAGTTAATGGATTTGTTCACCATAGCAGTAATAGTTGGTAGTGTTTTCGGAAGGGTCATACGGAGCATATCGAGAGAAATCCCATCAATGCCTATGGCTTTAGATTTTAAACTTTTAATGGATTTTAGTACCTCTAGTTCATTTACCTCCTTTATCTCAAATATGTCATTAACGCAGCAGTGGAACTCAAAGTACGTTAAATATGACAACGAGACGTTTCTATTTCCAGGCACGTTTAAAAAATAGTCGTTTATTTTATTTGGATCATTAAACAAGTCTATGGGGATATTGTGTTTTGGTTTTATCTTAACATTGGACTTTATATGTTTCCACATTGAAATGGGATTATTTATATTACGATTAACATAAAAATTATAGTAGGCTTGTTTTTCTCTATATATTGCTTTATTGACGCAGATTTTTAGATCTTTATAGTATTTAATATGTATGTCGTTTTTACTTTTTCTCATTTTAATGTATGCGTCATCTCGTTTTTTCATCATCAATTTTATATTAAAGGTTAGCCACGGGAATTGCTGATGTTTAATCGTTTTTTTTCTAAGAGGCGCGTGAATTTCGAATAGTGTAAGTATGGCTGTGTTAAATAGCACTACCTGATTATTTACATCCGCGATACTCTCAATTTCTTTCCAATTTATTGATGTAAGGTCCTTATGAAAGTCTCCCTCGTCTATGTCAGAGATTCTCCTACTCATTATTGTTACTGGTGCCGGCTTTTTTTTACTCATATCAATTTGACATGTAATAAAAGCATGACTACTTAATTCACGTATAAGTTCTACAGTAACTGCGTTTACTTTTATGTCTGTACATATTACGTCAATTAAAGTCTCGCTATATTCCGTAAAGTGGGTTGGCTTAGTTACATGCTGTTTTAATTTGAAACAAGTAAGAAAATTATTAAACTTTATAGTGGTATTATGCGTCATATTTAACATATTAATATTAAAATCACCGAGAAGAAGTAAGTTTTGGCTCCATGAAAAAGTCCCCATAGTAACGGTAAGCGCGTCTATGAATGTATCGACATTCAGCCACGGCGGTCTATACGCGGTACCGATAACGAGTTGCTTTCCGCCGCTAGAGGTCGAGATCCACATTTGTTCTACTAGCGGGGCCGGGGGGTGGGACAGCACGCGAACGCCGACGCCTCGCTTCACATAGAAGCCGACGTCGCCGCCGCGCGAGCGCACGTCGGGCGGACGCGGCGCGTGCCGCAGCCGGTAGCCGGGCACCGAGGCCGCGCGCCCCTCTTCGCCCTCCCGTAGCCACGTCTCATTGATGGCCATGATATCGACACTATGCCGTTGCATTGCGACAATAAATTCATCGTGCCGCGTTCCAAGGGACCCTGCATTTAAAAGACCAACTTTTACGTTACTTTTAGAAGCCATAAACGAATTTTAGATATACATATTTATTTGACATAATAGGTTCCGACGCAAAATTTAACTTTAGTTTGCTTCTTGTACAGACAAAATTAATTTTATGTGATTTGATAGAATAAATAATATTTATCGGGATACCACAAATTTTTAAATAGTTATCCATTGAGTAAATTTTCTTGTACCTTAATGTACTCGTATAGTAAATATTGTATGTATGTATTGCAGAACTTAAAGACAAAACGCTAGTGAGTCTTTTCAATACATTGATATTAGAAATTTGTGCCAGAACTAACCAGGATATATTATTATTCCACATACGAGTATAGGCATAGTATATTTCATTTGACAGAAATAGAATCCTAAAACAGTTCTTAAATAAAAATACAAACACAATTATTAACGACTTACATAAAAATGAGCAATAGTAGAACAAGGTAATATTTAAAAAATTCAGATAATTATTACTTTTATATTTTTTTTCCATTGCTTCCGATAGCCCCAACTGAATTTGTTCCAAAAACCCTCTCGAGATCTACTTCACTTTTTATGCGATAAGACGTTGTTCCGTGTTCTCGACGAGTATAAATTTTTCCCTCTTTTGACCATACGTAGCGCCAATCAAATCGCCGAGCGAATTCCTTAGTTCTAAAAAATACATTGCGGTTCAATTTAGTAAGCCGTTCATTTATATAGAAGGCTCGTGTATTTTCGGAGCGGAGACCCAGACCTTCGGTAGTTAAGGAGCGGCGCACGCGCGCGGCCCGCAGCAGAGTGTCCCGCGTGTGCCTGCGCGCCAGCCGCACGACTATGGGACGGGGCTTCGCTAGCCTACTTTGCTCGTCGCGCATAAGACCGACTCGCACACAACTCACTATATCGCGCTCTTCTAGGGTTACGCCCAGCTTAGTAGCGCACGCAGTCACAATGTGTAGAACATTTTCTGCGCCCTCTTCTGGAATGCCTGCGACTTCGATATCATTGTACAGAAGCTCTTGGTCTCGATCATTTAAATCTGCTCTTAAGTCCGCAATAATCGTCTCGAGATCCTGAATTTTGCCGCAGACATTTTTGGACTCAATTGGGGTTTATTGTTCTTCAAGACGGGTGTATTTGTTTTCTAATGTATCTAGGCGTTCTTCACACGATTTTAGGGAATTACGCAAATCAAACATCTCCTGTCGGAAAGATCTAAATTCTTCCCTGGTTTCTCGCAGTTCTTCTCTAAATCTACGTAGTTCGAGAGCTAGTTCCGACTCTTTGAAACCTTGCGCCACAGGGCTTTGGGGTTTCTCTTCGCCTTGCTTGATAATATACTCGGAATTAAGTCCTCGCACAGGCGTATTCTGATCTGACTTTCGGGGCGTCCGTATTTTACAGTCCGGACACAACCAAGTAGGTTGGACCTGCACACCTTCAGGAACTTTAACGCAGGCCCTGTGTGATTTTCTATCGCATTTAGGACACGTAACGCCCTCTGCCGCCGCCATAAACTTTCCGCACGCACTGCACTTCATCGCGTTAGTTTAAGTTAATTGCAATGTAATGATGCAGATAATTATCACTAGGTGTCGCCGACTATATATTGTAATTGACACTTTGTAGTTCGAGGGTAAATAGACGATGTACATTAAAGTTATTAATAAAGGTACCTCTTATATTTCACTTTTAGATGTTTTATTTCAATTTTCTTTCACCACAATCCTTAAGCACACACAAATAATTAATTTATTAACATATGCACCAGTTTTTAAAGTCCAGAAAAAAATGTTTCAAAACATCGATATCACAACTTTAGACGTAGATATTAATTTTTTTTTCGCGACAAGCTTTGCTTACTTCTAGTAGCACTGACATCCGCAACGTCACTCTATTAAACCTTTATAGTACTTAGCACTTCTACTTTAAACATGCTTTTGTTATCTTTAAATCGCGTTAGAAATTAAGTCATTTTTAATAATAGTGTTGATTTGCGTAATGGTTAAACGCGCAACTCCTACTAAGTGTTTACTGGGTACACTGGTTACACTGGTTGGGATATATGGCGGTATTACCACATCATTTACGATAGACGTAAAATACCCAACTACGTTTGGTACTGCGATCATCTTTCCGCCTGCCATACGTGACGTTTAAGGCAAAGCCTCCCTAAAACGGGAGAGGCTTGTTCTAAGCAATGGACTTTTACGGGCCGGTGATGAAGAACATATATACATTATACGTTGTAGAATTATAGGTGTATGTGTTATATGTATGTTTCTTATACGTGGTAGAGCCATGCTGTAGCTATATTAATAGTATAGTTGTAGCACGAATGGGTCGGCTCGATCGGGGAAGGACCACGCTCTCACAGAATAACTGCGTAAAATAGCAGCTTAATACTGCTGTGTTTCGTATGCTGAGTGTAGGGAACCGGAGACCCTTTTTACTGGAAAAGAGGCATTCTATCTTAGTCCTCACGGTTGACAACGCAACTGTATTTTAATTCGCAAACGAAGATAGATGTAGATGTCTATAGGCCGCAGCAACCACTTACCATCAGGTGGACTGTGTGCTCGTTTGTCACCCTTATACTATAAAAAAATACATACATAATATGTATTAGCATTGTGTTTTGATATGGTGTAGTGGATATTCTTTTCGTGTAGTGGTGTAAGACTATCCGCCACCCCATATCATCCTGTGGGTGTCGTAAGAGGCGACAGAGGGAAACAAGCCAGGAGATGAGCAGTTGCATCTTCCTAATAACGACTAAAAATAAAAAACTGCGGTTGCCAACTCGCTTGCCACGCGTGGCAACTGTGGAAAATGTCCCTCAAATCTATGGGGAGGCCTATGTTCAGCAGCGGACTTTATTAGGCTGTAACGGCAACGATAACGAAAACGGTAATGAGTTTTGTTCTTAGAATACGTCAGACTATGTGTCATTCGACTATATCGAGATAAAATTATTTTTTAATGTAAAAATATTTTTCTGTTATTATTTAAAACACAGTCGTAGAAAGCTGAAGCTCTGCCCAAAAATTTTATACTTAAATACGTACGTAAATTGCGACATGTTTTTATAAGTATGCAAAGAGAAACTTATAGGTTAAAATGGAAAAGAAACCTTATACAGGACTGTTACGAAAAAAATCCACGGTATTCGTCTCTTCACCCACAACCGTGTCGTTAGTAATGCTTTCGTATGTAACCAGCGACCTGAAAACAGTCGCCTATAAAACACTCGTTCACATTATGAATTAAGATTTTATATTTAATAAACGTTTCACTTTCCTCTATGAGGTGTTCTACAGGACATTAAGTGCAAATATACAAATAACATAAATAAAACAAACAGAGAACGAAACGTTTTCATGTAGAAATTGGGCTTAGGTAAAAAGAAATGAAACTCTTCACAATGTTTTCATTTTGGGGCGCTTGAAAATTTCGCTCTTAGACGCTTAATATATAGACATCAAGATCTCTCCCGCGTTCAGAATAATTGGCTACCTACTCGAGATTCTTGCTTTTTAATCCCAATCAGAGACGACATTTGTTGAAAATATTTCTTTTTGTAGACAAAGGTCTGACAAACAGATACACAGTCTAACAGAAGGTAAGTGGACGCTGATGCCTATGGACATGTACAACTGTCTTAAATGAAATGAAATTAAATGAAATATTTTATTTACGTTTGGTTAACGTACATTGAAGATGTTTATAGTAATGAAACATCCGCTTAATTAGCCATTATTATGCATGCAAATATTAAATAATATGATTTTTATTCATTATAGATTATTGCAAATATTTAGAACTATAAAATATCGGGATAATAATATTTAAGAGTTGCGTGTATAGAACAAAATTCTCAACAAGTAAAGATTTCTTTATTAACATAAACACTCACGCCTGTCACCCAGAGGGGTAGGCAGAGATTATGGACTTCCATTTGGCACGATCCTGACACACCTCTCTCGCTTCCTCCACATCCATATACCTACGCATACACGCTCGTCGCTTAAAGGTACTCTTGATTTGGCCCATTTTTAATATATCGCCAATTTGGTCGATAAACTTTCGCCTAGGGCGACCCTTCCCGACTATGCCGTTCACCTCTGCAACATAAATTTGCTTTGTCACTCTTTCCTCATTCATTCTTTCTACATGGCCAAACCACCGAAGCATTCCTTTCTTAATCCTGGTCACAACATCATCTTGCAAACCACACTCTTCTCTTATTAAACAATTTCTTTATTATTGGTCCAGTAAATTCGTTTGCCAAGTTGGTATTACCTATCGTAGTTCCAGTGTTCCTGTACAGTGTAAAACGCATTTTCACTGAGAAAGTTGTATAATTCTCTTTTAAATTGAATGAAAGATAGTTTAGAAATACTTGTGGTATCTTATTATATACTGTCATACACATACAATAGCAATTTTTATGTAATCTCGCACTCTTGGGAATTATAGCGGAAACCAACTTGTTCCTAATCGATTTAGAATCAAAATGCAGATGCACCCCTGAAGACTAACATGGAGTACCTCATTACCCGTAAAAAGGGTCTCCGGTTTTCTACACTTAACATACGAAACACAGCAGCATTAAGCTGCTAGCTGCTTTATGATGGTATTATGTGAGTGCGTGGTCCTTCCCCGGTCAAGCCGACCCGTTTGTGCTACACCATTATGTAGCTGCAGCTTATCTCTACCACTTGTAATGTATTTAGTGATTATTATTTTCATTGTTGCCGTAAAACTTTAGGGCGAGCTTTTATCTCTAGCTACTTTGGCTCACACGCGTTTTAAAGCACTCATAATAATTTATTCACAAGCGTACATACGAAAACAGCCCTTTTGTGGCAATTTACACCTCACGTAAGCAGTTAACAAAGATAGAGGTAAAATATCGCCGGTCATTAAGTTAATGTTTGTGTGCCTATGTTTTCGTGGAATGTAAACAACTACGGATATGCGTTATAGATTTGTACCTATTTTCAATAATTGATAGTTTTTGCGAGTTGATTCTCTCAAATCTTCCCTTGACTATGCATTTTCCTGTTATAATTTTTATATGAATAATAATCCTAATAATTATTACATGTGATTGATGAGCTGATGACCTATAGGCCTCCTATGAACACAAAGTAAGGTGCTGATCTTCATCCATCGACTTCTTGCGTGTTTATATTTATTACAATTCTCTTTTCCTACATTGTATTGTTCCTTTATTTGGTTTCTGGTTTGTGATCAGGCCGCGAGCTAAAAAAAGAGGTGTGAATTTTTATTATTCTGCATCGTTACTTGCCTAACGATAACTCCTAGGGCAGTTTACAGTGCACGTAGATGAGTTGTCTAAGGGCCGTCAGAACAGGGGGTAGCGAACCCCGGCTCTGATGGCTAACTCGTATTGTTCGATGTTCTGTGCGGTAAGAACCGCCCAGGGACGCGGGCGTACGGTGTGTACGTGGTGTGCGGCGCGCTCGTCTGCGGACTCGCTGCGTTCCCTCCGTTGTTGTCCTAACTGTGTTTGTGGCACTAGGTGTTGTATTTCAGTCGTCGGAATCTAGCGGAACGGGGGGTTCAATTAGAACGTTACGGCGCCTCCGGAGGCTTTCCGTAACGTTCAGAGTCGGAGCGTATGTGGCTGCGTTTACCACTAGCAGGTTGGGATGTGTCTCAGCTCTCTCGAAATAGCGCCCAGATCGTTGGAAGAGAATCTGTTTTGGACGACTTGGGGGTCGTACAAGTGTCTGTGGGCTGCGTGCGCGAAAACTACGCTTACGTAAGACATGATGGGTCTTACGCATGCTTTGTAAAGGTGGAGCTTGTGTCTTAGGACAGTTTGCTATTACTGTTAACTAGCGGGTGGTGGCGACTAGTGACGATTTTGGCTCGACTGCGGACATTACGAATGTGTTTCGTGCATAGAAGTATAAAAAAAGGCGGACTGGATCTCGCTATACAACCCAACGAAGCACCCAAAATAAGTTAGCTCGCTTGTACGTACAAAGGATCACGCACCCATTCACACTAATAATAATTCTAAGCCCTTCCATTACGCAACTAACGTCGTCCGCGAGAAGTAGTTGTCGTAAGTAAAGAAAAAACAATAATAAATATTCCGTCTTGCGTCGTTAATCTTGCAAAAACCTAGTAGTTTTATGAAAAATCATCAAGGAATCACTTTTATGCAAAAGTCAGAAATTATAATCACTTATTTGAGAATTTTTTGACATAAATTAAATTGCTATTTTTAGAACACAAAACATGCGTCAAGTGATCATTGTTCTTAATTATTTTTGGGAAAAACTTACCCGAAATTTGGGAAATTGCAATTTTTACCCACGTCGGAATGGATACGGTACGGTAATATATCTGTTTGCCCTAAGAGGTTGTTTTGTGCACTTTTTAGGGTTCCGTACCTCAAAAGGACAAAACGGAACCCTTATAGGATCACTTTGATGTCCGTCTGCTGTCTGTCTGTATGTCTGTCAAGACCCTTTTTCTCAAGAAAGCGTGGAGGTATCAAGCTGAAATTCATATCAAATACTCAAGTTTACTGTCCCTTAGAGCTGTGAAAAAATCAAACTTCTAAGCCAACACAATCAAAAGATACAGCCGTTTATGCCATAAATTTTTGACATTCGCAAGGGAAATAAAACCTACCGGGTACTTCCCGTGAACTCAGAATCTTGAAATTTGGTACGAAGCAACGTTTTATAGCACAGATAAAGGAAAAATTGCGAAAAGCATACATTTTTAGTTACATCATATAATAAAAATATTTTTAATAGTTTTAAACTTATATACCTACAGATTTGTTCGGAACCCTCGGTGCGCGGGTCCGACTCGCACTTTGCCGGTTCTTTGTTACGATTTTACTAAAAAACTTTTGGAGCGAATATAATGCGGTTTTTTGCATTAGTTATTCTAATATAAATTCTGAAGATATGATAAAAAAATTGTACAAACAAATTTATTGTAAATTGAAATATGTTTAAAAAAAACGTCCCGCTGGGATTCTTGCTGGTTTTTCCCAGGAGAAAACGTATTTTCCGAACCAGTGGTAAATAAAAAAATTACTTTCAATAAGTATTATGTAACAATCTATATTGAATAAAAATTATTCTATTCTATTCTATATATTATATTTTTGGCCAAATTTCACTATGTTGCGCTTGTACTTGATATTGATATGTAAATACTAAGAACGAGCACACGACGTTCTGAAAGCGTCGCATACTAAGGCAAATAAGACAAATATGCAGGCCTTATTTATTAAAAAGTTTTAAATATTTATTAAGTAAAAATTGTTTTATACTACTAAAGAGTACATGATTGATAATAACCCCTGGAAATGAGGTGATCGTTACCATGCTGTTTCTAAATGTTTTCATACAAAGTGTATAAATTAATATATTTTAAATTAGTTTATTTAAAAAAAAGTTTCGCTGGGATACTTGCTTGCATGTTTTTTTGCAAAAAAGTACTCTTGCAATCTGTATTGAATAAAAATGATTACATTCTATTCTATTCTAATAATTTTTGGGTACCAAGTTAAAAATAATCTAGCTCATCATCTTCTTCGGTAATCTTTATATATAAAAATTACGTGTCACGTTGTTTGTCCGCGATGAACTCCTAAACTACTGAACTGATTTCAATGAAACTTTGCACACTGTGTGCAGTTTTTTCCAAATTGAGAGATAGGATAGTTTTTTCCTGATAAGTGGCGCTCAATATTCTTTTTTTACGAATTTAAGGATTTTTTATACTAAATGTCATCGGAAAGAGCAGAACAACGTCTGCCTGGCGAGCTAGTTTCATATAAATTTTAAGAGCTTTATTTTTAAGATACCGTAATTAGTTATCACCAACATACATATTTTATTAACGTTCATACGTAAAAACATTTATCGGTCCCTTACAAGATTCGATTAAATAATAGTTGGTTAGATACTTATTTATAATATGTTTCTTTCCAACTACATAATTTAATTTTTGTATGATATAATGTTTGTAATTAAATTAATTTAAATCAATACGTGTTTATTAATATCAAAGCGATCGAAATATATTATTTATTTATTTAATTATTCTTTATTACATTGATTAAAATAAAATAATACAAAGAGCGGACTTAATGCCTTGAGTGGTGAGAAATTGACGTAGGTGTAGCAATTTGAATAAATAACAAATTAAAAATAATAATTACCTACGTAATATATACATTTTACTAATAAATATATACATACTTATATATAAAAATATATAAATATTTATGTACATATATAATTAGTACATACAAATAACTATGAATATATAAATCTGTTTAGCAATATACAAGGTTATTTTGCAATTACCGGCTAAATTCGGAGAGAAGGTTCAGAATAAAATCCTATTCACACGGTTTTTTTAGTACGGTTAATAAAATTTTAGTAGGTACGAGTAACTAGTATTATAAGCTTGTGTGTGTGTTCTCAGTATTTACTGAATTCATCTTTACTGATAAAACAAAATTACATTTTCATTTAAATATTGAAAGTTCAAAGTTAATACATATGTTGTATCTAACTTTTCTCTAAGAGACTCTAAAATTTAAGTTGTAAATTGCGTTTATGGCCCTATTTTGCAATTCATAATTGCTTAACCGAATCACGAGAAGTTGCTAACAAGTAGAGAAAGTGCTATTAACTTGATATACACAGAGTAATCCTGTGTTACCTTCTCGATGACTCAGTAATTTCTACTAACGATGATGGATGAGGTATTGTGGAAAAAATAAACTTCCTTTAATGATGCCTAATATGATCAGAAGTCCATTCTAATACATTAAATAATATTTTTTTTAACTTTATGGGCGCTTGCCCACTTACTTTATATAATAATGAAACTCACCATCTACGCAGGACAGGATTAATAGAGCACGATGAGCAAGTATAGGTGAAATCTCTATTCCCACATTCTCATAATCTGTATCGCAGCCTCACCAGCTGCAGAGAATTTCTTGACAGGAAACCCCAATTAATAATTTTGGGCCCGGCATAGATTTGAACCCGGAACCGGAGTCAGTTGAATTCTCTTAGTAAGCTTACTATGGTGTTATATCCCTTAACTTAAAAAATCCAATTAGAAAAAAGACTGAAATTTCGTATCAAAATATTTATGTTATTTGTAAATAATGAAATTTATTTCAATTGGCATAAACGTTTGTTATAGTGGCGCAAGACAATCCACTACTCTATATCATCCTGTGGCTGTCGTAAGTAGCAACATGGATAGACTTGCTGGTGCTGTATTATTTCCGAAGCGAAAACGGTCAGCTCGACTTCGGAAGCATATCCCTCGCACAATATAACTGTATTAAATCACAGCACGTTTCATTTTGTGAAATAAGTGACGAGAACTGGAGATCTTTTTTTTTCTAATCGTGTATTTTTTTATAATACTGAAGTGATAAATTATGCAGTAATAGTGCAGTGCATCGACTCATGTAATCATCTTTAAACAAAGTAGTGGTAGAGCCATGCTGCAGCTATATTAGTAGTATAGTTGTGGCACGAATGGGTCGGCTTGACCGGGGAAGGATCACGCTCTCACAGAATACCAGCGTAAAATAGCAGCTTAACGCTGCTGTGTTTCGTATGGTGAGTGTAGAGATCTGGAGACCCCTTTTACTGTAAAATAGGCATTCTATCTTAGTCCTCACGGGTGACAACGCATCTGCATTTTGATTCTTTATTGAGGATAGATGTAGATGTCTATGAGTCACACCACTTAACATCAGGTGTACTGTGTGCTCGTTTGTCACTCTATCCTATAAAAATAGATTCGTTATCAACTCTGAGACTCCCATAACCACTAAATTCACTCTCTAAATCCATAGAGTGGTAGAGCCTTGCTGCAGCTATATGAATTGTATAGTTGTAGCACAAATTGGTCGGCTCGACTGGGTAAGGAGCACGCTCTCGCAGAATACCAACGTAAAATAGCAGCTTACTGCTGGTGTATTTCGTATGGTGAGCGTAGAGAACCGAAGACCCGTTTTCTGGAAAAAGAGTCATGCCATCTTAGTCCTCACGGCTGGCAAAGTATCCGCATTTTGATTTGCAAACTAGGATAGATGTAGATATCTATAGGCCACAGCAACCACTTACCATCAGGTGGACAGTGTGCTCGCTTATCACCCTTAGCTTATAAAAAAAAACCTGGAATACTGCGGTGCAAGCATAACTATTTGGCAGCAGAAATAGGTAAGAGGAAGGCACCTACCTAGACGGTATTCTAGGCGGAAAACAAGTTCTACTGGTCGACTATGTTTTTCTTTATCGCACTTATTTCTACATAATTAGAATTGTAAATAAATAAATAATACATAAACATCCAATATTATATGAATCTATTCCATTCAGACTGTATGAATAACGTTTAAATAATATACAGGGTTATTTTTCAAAGAATAGACAAATTTTAAACTTAAGTTCAGATATATAAATATTGATATACTATTATTGCAGTTTTTGAAAAAAAGACTAAATAAGGTTTCTACTTTCATTTAAAATTATCCTATATCGAATGTGATATATGGGCCGCAACGTTTTGGCCTACCGATTGACCCTTACAAATGTGTGCGTGCGCAGTAAAATCAGTTGAAATAATTAATTACCATGCATTTTGAATTTAAAAGATAAAAAGTATATAATATATTACTTATTTCAAATCTTCTCTGCAAATTTGCCGATTATTGCAAAATAACCCTGTATCACATGATTAAAGAAATTACGGTTTCTTTACTCATACGACATACAGGCACGTATGTCGGAAATATATCATCGAGTCCGGATGTTTAACTTGCTCACATGCTTAATTTATCCATGTTTTAACACACCCACACACTAGCTTTCCGAATCATATACACACACAAATACACACACACACACACACACACACACACACACACACACACACACACACCCGCACACCACTTCACGATATCACAGAAACAAATAAGATAAAACACATTTTTTGCAATAAGCAAAAATAATATTTATCTTCTTTTTCAACCATTAACTTTGTAAATTAAAAATTAAACACGAAGAGTTTACTTATAATAAAGCAATTTGTTTCATTTTTTAGTAGTGTAAAGTATAAATTGAATAATAAAAGTAACCGAAAAGAGCAGATTTGGGAACGTTTTAACACTGTACAAGGGCTCTTAACTATCCTTAAAAACTTTTTATAGATACTAAAAGCAAAAAGTAGTCCAGGGATTTAAAAATGCTCAAACTCTCTAAAACTGAATTACTCAAAAGCGTGCGAACGGTTTTTGCCACCATTCATTTTCGTAAAGGAAAGGAAAAATAAACAAATTGTAAAATGAATTTTGCGCACGTCCGTCTACTGAAAGCGGGTTGACGCGATTTTTTAAACACAGCGTTGAAAGAATGTCATTTGAAAGCATAGATTTTATTTTTATTTTGGAACCATAAAATGTTACAAAACCAAAATCCATCACTAGGTGATAAGATTCATTTTCTGCCTAGTTTTCTAGTTTCTGTCGTTTGGGTAGTTCCTCTCGCCTATTTGTGGCATCAATTAGCAGTACTTCCACTGCTGGTGCTGTGGTCGAAAGGATATAGATAGTCAGCATATATTTTTTATAGAACGGTTGTGACAAACGAGTTCACAGTCCATCTGATGGTAAGTGAATGATTTCGTCTATAAACATCTACATTTTATCTTCGATTAAAATCAAAATGCAGATGCGTTATCACCCCTGAGGACTGATATGGTATGAATTTGACGGCTCCGTGGCGCAGTGGCTTAGCAATGAGTTGCTGCGCTGGGGGGCGCGGGTTCGAATCCCGCACGGAACAAGTATTTGTATGGCCTACAAATGATTGTTCCGGGTCTGGATGTTTGTCCTTGTGAAATTTGTGTTTGTAAACTGCCTCCACGATACAGGAGAAAATCCTAGTGTGGGGGTAACGTTTTTTAAAAAAAAAAAAAAAAAAGAATTGTATCCAGTAAAAAGGGTCCCCGGTAACATATTACTAATATTTTAAACAATTTCTGCCTGTGAGGAGTTCCAGCTTGCTCCTCAGAGGTGGCAATGTATTTTAGCCTTCTATGTTTAGAGCAGGGGTTCCCAAACTTTAAAGATAACGGAACACCACCAAATAATTTTTAGTTTATAAAAACGTCGCCGTCGCTCGTTGCCTCTGGCTACGTGCGCTGTACCATATTCCGGGCTGAATTCTCGCTAACTAGCTACCTACTTACGTAATGGTTATGCGTTCTTCTGATTATATATTTAGCGCCATTTCAATATAATATTTGTATTCAACTGCGGTATTATTTAACACGCAAAAATATAAATTAAAATTAAAAATTTTGTATAACCGACTTCAATATAAAATATTAAGAATAACTCAAAAGCTATTCCTCAGACCTTAATTAATAATTTATATGTATATAGTTACATATGAAGCACCAGGGTTCAAATAAAAAAAAATCATCTAAATCGATTCACCCAGTAAAAGGTTATGTACCTCATACGCATATAAAAAAAGCATACAGTCGAATTGAGTACCGTCTCCTTTTTGAAGTCGGTAGAAAAATAATATCGCGGAACCCTGTTGATTTGTCTACAGAACTCCTAGGTGCCGCAGGTAACCCTATGTTGGATGTCCATGGATAGCACTTAAAATAACGTGGTCCGTAAGATCGTTTGTCAATTCAGTATTAAATAAAATAAAAACCTACTAGTTAAAATTGTACGAAATCCGGGCACTAGCTTTTCCTTATATTTACGCGAACACTACACATTTAAATAACACTAGTTTCACGGATTTTATCGCATATATTAACTTATAAGTTAATATACGCGATAATTTATAGATTTATAGATATGGTGACAGCGTACAAGAATCCAACAATCTCTTTCACTGTCATAAAATCGACTAAGGCAAAAGGAGAAAAATGTAGTGGTTTATGGGTATTAATATAAGAATAAAGTTTATTTATTCAATCATCACAGCTTATCAAAAGATCTTTACCAATATCCCCATTTGCCGTGGATGCCGCACTTGGCAGGCAAGTTAAAAACCGTAGATTCATTTTATTTCAGTTCTTACAAGAAAGACGCTGTTGCCAATCAGCTGTTTCTTCACCCTCTCACACCTCTTACGACACCCATGGGATGATATAGGGTAGTGGAGTCACATACGCAGCCAGCACACGGCCATCACATGTAATATGCCAGTCCCAAAATACGAGCACGTGGATCTGCTATAGGAAACAAAAGATCGAAAGGTTTGCTATCATATCAAGCGATCATAGCCGGGATATTAGTTTTGATCGTAAGGGTAATATTGACGGTAGTATCTTTTCTAGCGTTGTGGTGTTGGTATTATTGGTGACGGGGATAGTGCACGCAATTGATAGGGCAGGAGGTGCTCTTCAAACTAGGTAAGACACATCGTAACGATATAATTACGCGGATCATAGCTAATACATTTTTAACATTGTTTCATTATTTTATTAAGAAAATATGTAGACAATATTCAATTTAACATTTTTATCAGCCTTGTAAGAGTTTACTGCTGGTTATGGGCCTACAGTTGAAGGGGTAGATAGATATTTGCCTTAAGCGTCAAGCTTGTTGGGAGGTTTGACGATTGCAGTACCAGATGTTGTTGAAATTCCCCCCGGTCTGGGTACATTAGATCTCGCACTGGTTATACTGTTACCTATCGTAAGTTATATATCTTTCAGGCATTTTCCATATTTATCTCTTTCAATACTCATAGTAAAATTACTTAAGAATAATTTAAAAGGATATTACATTGTAATTTTATAAAATCCAATATCGGAAAATATAAAATTTAATTCTACAAATTTTACAAAATTAATTTGTTGGGCGAACCTCTTTAATTTAAATATTAAGCTCCGTTTAAAACGTATGAATGCTCGTTTAAGTTACTAATTATAAAATTGAAGTAGAATTATAACATATTTTATTCAAGGATTACGTAATTCTGGTGGGTATTATGCGGTATCTGCCTGCATACTGCGTACAATTTTACAGAAGAAAAATAAACTGGTTACATTACGGATATTTTATCTTATAATATATAAAGAAAACTTTGTTCCCATTTTTAAGTATATTGCGCGGCTGGAGGGCTGAAAGATTTTGCATAGGTAAAGTTATATGGCGAACGAGTGCGAAAAGCTAAATTTATAAATGATATTTCTTACATTCAATAAAATGAAACAAAACATACATTATTTCAGCGGTTACTCAGAGTAGAGATTGCCGCCCTTATAGTGAAAATATACTTTAGTTTGTCGTTTATGTTGCCAACAAAGAACTACTGACAAATGACTGATTGAGCTCTCTAATATTATATATATATATATATATATATATATATATATATATATATATATATATATATATATATATATACTAATCTATGGATGTGATTTTTTAATGATTTCAAATGTAACTTTTTCAAATGTCTGTGGAGTGTATTTCAAGGTATGAAGCCTTTATTTTATATTTTGTATACGTTTATTAAATACCTTTTTTTTAAAAAAAAAACGTTACCCCCACACTAGGATTTTCTCCTATGTCGTAGAGGCAGTTTACAAACATAAATTGCACAAGGACAAACATCCAGACCCGGAACAATTATTTGTAGGCCATACAAATACTTGTTCCGTGCGGGATTCGAACCCGCGGCCCCTAGCGCAACAATCGATTGCTAAGCGACTGCGCCACGGAGCAGTCAAACCTTTGTTTTATTTAAATGTGGAAAATAAAATACAGCTTGCTTAATATACAAACCTAAAAATTAAATGTAATATTTAGGTTTGTATATGGATTTCAAATGGATTATAAAAGCCGTGAAAAAGTTCTGTAAAAAAATTATTTACAGAACTTTTTCATCTTCCAAGCGAACTTCAAGCCAACTTGTTAATTGGTTTTTGCTGCCTATGCACATCTGCAACCAACTGCAAATAAAAGTTGAAAGTTACAGTTGTAAGGCTGTAGCCCGTATATGTCACATTGCTGGGCATAGACTTCCTCTCATTTTTGAGAGGATTTTAGGGCAAGTAAATGGCCCCAATGCGTGTTGGTGAACTTCACATATCTTTGAAATATTTTTTTTCTTATTTCTAAGCCATGCATGTTTCCTGCAGGTTTCCTCACGATGTTTTCCTTTACCACAGGGCACGTGGTAAATCAGCACTAAGAATTCCAATTAACAACTTCATTGTTGCCGGCGGGGATCGAACCCCGGTTGCTCACGTACTGTGAAATTTACAGCGGGCGCTTAGCCCCCGAGCTACCACGGCAAGGCACTGCAAACAAAGACGGCTAGAAATGTGTTGTAACCTGTGAATACTAAAATGGAATGCCTCGCACCCTGTAATTATACTGGACCTCTATAACCCTCAGACCGAAATACAGCGGAACAAGTACTGTTAATTGGCGGTAGGAATGGGTAGTCTACTCAGACGGAATCCTAGGAAGAAAAGGTGTCCTACCCCCTAGTACTACTGCCTAGTACAACTGCCTAGTACTACTGCCTTGTACTACTGCCTAGTACTTCTTCCTAGTACTACTGACTAGTACTCCTGCCATGTACTACTGCCTAGTACTAAATCATCGACTTAACATCTGGTTGACTTAGTAATATATTTTGCTCTTAAAACATATTACGTTAATTAATGTATAAATTGTAAAGTACAAATGTATTTAAAATCGCACGGTAAAATGCAAATGTTCGTTAAATTCTTGTTCACGTAACAAATACTGTAGCGTAAGCAATTCTCTGAATGCCTTGTAATCCTTTGCATTTGTTCGTGTCACTAGGCTCGTGGGATTTCCCGGGAAAGTTGTGGCGCAACATATATAAATGTTGTGTTTGTAATTTAAAGCGTTTAAATAAAGTTTGTTTTCCTCTGTCGCCTCTTACGACACCCACGGGATCATATGGGTTAGTGGATATTCTTACACCGCCTCTACGCGGTAAAACACCAATACAGCGAAACAAATCAGGAGACGGACAGCAGCGTCTTCCTAATAACGACAAAAAATAAAAGACTGCGGTTGGCAAATTATGGCAAATGTTCCAAATTTTCTAAAGTGTTGTTGTGCTCGAAAGTCTCAATAATTATGGAAAAGTGTCTAAAAACTTTCCGGACATTCTCCAAAGTACAAAATATTCAGCTCAGAAAATGTCACAAGTAAAAGAAAAACAATTGCAAATTTTGTAATTTCTCTTCAATGATTACCTTAAATAGCAACTTTTTCCACATATATTGTAATTTTTTCATATATTGTCGACAAGAATTTCGCAATAAGACTGTTTTTTTGTGACAAAGTTACATGATTATTAAAGATAGTTCAATGATCATTTTTATTATTATTGAATAGGCTATACCTAAAGGTTCAATTTTGGAGAATAATTTTCATCCTTAAGGGTGGAAAAATAGGGAATGAAATTTTTAATGTAACTATTTATATACTGGGTGGCGATAAGGTTATCACATTAAATAACACAGCCGTAAATACAAGTTCAAATATGTGGATTAAAATAATAAAATAAAAAATTCTACCAAAAATAAAAAATGCATCTTTCAAACATAATAAATAGCGTAAAAATTGACACGAAATAAATCACCTTGATAATATTAGTTTACTGACCAGAAGTGACATGTAAAAGCGCAACAACGGTGCGGCAGATACGCAGTGCTCACGCGGCATCGGCAAAGGTAATTATTTACCTAAACTTTTCTGTTCATAAGTAATTAGACAAAAAACGAAAAAAGGGCTTTTGCGACTAGATTGTTATATATTTTTTTAGTTGTGTATGCTTAAAGAACGTTATATAGGATAAGTCTTTCATTTAATGTGATAACTTTATCGCCGCCCCGTAAATAGCGAGTTTTTTTTTAAATTAAACCGAAGTGACGAATGAATTCACAGTCTACCAGATAATTATTGGCTTCTGCAGACCTTGGAGAGCTGATCACATTTCAACATGGAAAAAAGAAGGCTTCACAGTTTGTAATTGAACTAAATTTCTATACTCTTCAGATCGGAAATACTCAACATAGCACTACAAACACTGCTACTTGGTGGCAGGGAAAGGTCAGAGGGTGATACATATCCAGACGGATTCCTAGGCTGAAAAGGAGTTCTTCTACCTTTTTTTTATAGAATAGGGTGACAAACAAGCATACAGTCCACCTGATGGTAAGTGGCTGCCGTGACCAATAGACATATACATCTATCCTCAATAAAAATCCAAAATGCAAATGCGTTGTCACTCGTGAGGACTAAGATGGAATACCTCTTTTCCAGTAAAAAAGGTCTCCGGTTCTGTATACTCACCATACCAAACACAGCAGTGTTAAGCTTCTATTTTACGCAGGTGTTCTGTGAGAGCGTGGTCCTTCCCCGGTCGAGCCGACCCATTTGTGCTACAACTACACTACCAATATAGTGTAAAGTACACTGCATAGCTCTACCACGTATAAAACCTAGATTCCATTTAGATTAGATAAGCGTTTCGTTTAGCTAATTTTGGTAGCACTAAAAAGTTATATTGAATGGGATCGTGGCCAAACATTGGCCTGTTGTAGACAAAAAAATAAACTGGTAATAGGAAATGAACAACTAAGTTGGGAGCCGACTGTTACTGTTGCTTGCCCGCAACTCAAGCCGGCCTGTCAAGCGTGGCTATTTCGGCAACTTGCCAACTTTTTTTCTAATGCTTACATCACTTGCACTGATTGAACGACCGGGCCTCTAGGAATATCCATGCAGAAACACTGAACCAGACCACCTTTTTACTTATTGACGATCGTAAATTGCATAGCTAGTTGCACTCTTTTTTTACTTATTATAAGCCAGTGCTTGATCACAATCCCACCTGGTGGTCCCCAATATTCAAAACCTTATTTCTTTGCTAACACACTTTCTTTACCGACTAAAATTCTTTTCAGGAGCTATTTTATCATTTTCTTTTCATTTCATTCATAATAATAACCTTTCATAAAATTGTGTTGAACATTGGCCTAGTATATTTGGAATAGTAAAAGAAAAAACTACTGATGCCAACCCGCTTGTCAAGCGTGGAAAAAATTTTAACATACTAAGCAAAAATTCTTATCTCTCATAAATTTACACGCAATCCATTTTATGAAGCTTTTTCTTTTTCTTCGCGATACTTTGCATGATTTTACACTTTTTCTATTCTTTACTTTTATCGATTTATATAAGTTTTATGATTAATAAATATAATATGAGTTAAAGGGTATTGTTCATTCTTGGCTCAACTTGGGCAAGTTGTAAAGTAAAAAGTATGTTTACGAAAAAAGATAATGAAATCTAAAATTAATATTTTTTTAACTGTCGTAGTAGGAAAGTAAATGTAAAAATAAGTCGTTTAATAATTAGTATTTAAGCTGATTGAGTTCTAAACACGTCGCCATTTTTTTGTTAGAGGCTGATTCTGTGTTGCCACATTAATAATAATTGTGACTACAGTCTTAATAATCGATTATTAAAATAATCGATTTATAAATCTGAGTAAAAAATGTGTTTTCTTGAAAATGTGCAAGCAAGTGATTTTCAGAAGTTTTTTCATTTATTACCTGACAACACCAACTGTCAATAATGAATGTATACCGTGAACAAAAATAAATTCACTTTGCCTTCGTGTAATGTAAATGTTGTTTCGGTTATTTTTGCGAAGTATTTTTTGTTATAATGGATTCTGATACCACTCCAAGTGACGACCCAGCTTTACTGACGGACACCGAATCTGCTCATAACGATGACCCTGGCGCTATTTTGTGAAACGTTAAATCGGCTTTAAATGACAAGAATAACTCATAATTGTAACTTTTTTCAGCAACAAGTTTTAGCATTACACATGCAAAATATGAACTATTTTTACAATCTTTTGCAACCTTATTACTATAATTCGAATGTTTTAGGTATAAACGATTAAAAACCCTAGTCATTAAATATTATAGTTCATGTTCACGTTGAGCCAAATTACCCTAACATACTGAGCAATTTTCTTTCCCTATGTAATGTATTAAAGAGGTTCTTTCTCGTTAATTTCCACTTTCGCGTTCCCAGCTTTTTGCGGTGTTGCCTGGAACTTATCCTAGATTTAATTTGCTGAAATTATTTGAAAAACTGAAACTCAACTGAAGTTTAAGCAGTGACTTTATTTATATACTGATGTAGGATTATTATTATTTGTAATATTTATGCTCTTAAAATTATATAAATAGCTAATGTCTGTATATCCATATCACATGGTTTTCCTTTTTTCCAAGTGAGATAAGGTAAGGAGTTCGAACACAGAAACAACTAATAACCTCTATCTTGCCGTATTCGTCAACAAAGCGTACCACTCAATAACAGACTAAAACATTAATGTTATTAATTATATTTGCGTGAAAGTTAACAATAAGTAGAACTCTAATGCGTTACGATAAAGAGTCATTAAACTTAGCACAGCAAAAAAAAAAGAAAAAAGGAAATATAGGTCGTTAAGACGATAAGAATATTTTTATTCATTAAATTGATAGTATATAAATAATATTTAGTGAAAGTTATTCTTATATTTAATTTACCACTGCACTGGTTTGGAAAATATCTCTAACCTGGGAAGAACTAGGAAAAGAACCAATGGAAACATCAGTTTACAATTATGAATTATGTTACTCAATTAACTACACAAAATAAATTGGATATAGCTTGGTAGGGAACATAAAAGTTGTACATATTATACACAATCATAGCCTTTCGGGGTTGTAGACATACTCATGTGAATGAGGACTAATAATTTTCTGCTCATCAGATGTCACTAGTTGACACTGAGGTAAAGTTTTATAATACACAGTGTAATTTAATGAAGAAGTTAGTTTTTAATAAAAATTAATCAGTTTCTAGAGTATTAAATTAATACACAAAACAACGCGTCAGTGGTTTGCTCTTTAATATTTTTGCACATTTTTAACTTTTTTTTTAATTTTTCTACTTTTATGAATATCTGTGGTTTGGTTTTATTATTTTGAATCTTATTAATATAAAATATAGCTAATAGTGCAGAAAAAAATAATAACCTTTACATTTCCCGAACAAATTAACTTCTCCGCTATGAAATCTGTCAAATATTAACCTCACTTTCAAGCGGCACCGCCCTGGTGGCAGAAAAAGTCGTGGATTTTGGTTTGGTTTGGTTTTAAACATTTTTTTTATTCTTCATCAGCATCCAATTAAAGTCCACTGCTGGACTTGAGCCGCTTCTATTTTAAGAAGTATTTGCCTCGATTTTTTGCTTGAATTACAATACCATCGATATTCCTCTAACCTTCATCGCTGCCCATGAGCACTCAAACTTAAACTTAACTTAATACCCATAATGTCTGGCGTAAGCAAAATTATATCTTAAATTATATCGCTTATTCTGCCTGTATATCGGAAGCCGTAAGAATTTTCCGGGTATTCCCATAGGCACCTAAGGCACGAAATGGAGTAATTTATTCCCTTACGCTGCTGTCACGCGGTACAAAAATAAACGTAGCATTTAGTATCCTATAGATTTAAAAGATAAGTTTATATTTAAAAACTAAGTTGGTCTTTTAAATATTTATAGTCCTATATGTTTCTACTGGAAGAATTAGTACCTTTGTACAAACTTTGTCTTGTTGTGGGTACATTAATAAATCAAAAATAAATTAATCAAAAGATATAAAAGGGGAAACGTGATCAAATTTTTATTAATTTGTTGGTATTTAATTATTTCATTAGTGAAGAAAAAATATAAACATATTTAGCACTATACTGACAGTGACGGATAAAACTAAAGGTGATATCGCAAACTAAACCTATCTATAAAATCAACATGATTGTCTAAATACCCATTAATTTAGATAGCTGTAATTTGATTTACCCAATGTTATGTTTAGCCTATACTTTTGCAATGGAATTAATCCTATATTTACAAAAGTAAGAATATACACAAGTACAATATTCTATGATAGGATTACGAATAAAATTTCGTTAATTGTTTTAAACGTTCATGAGACCAAAATAGTTACAGATTTATTCCTAAACCTGGTAGTAACTTCGATAAAGGCCATATCCATTATTTAGCCGAAAGCAGCCGTTTAGAAGGCGTTCAAATAATCGCAGAAACATAAATCCGGCTCTGCCTGAAGCAAGTTATAAATTAGCCAGTGAACCTTTGTCGTAACATTTAGAACTGCTTTACGATGAGTTTTAGCTTGACAATAAATGTGTTTTTTGTTTTTATGGACTTTGTTACATTATTCATCATCATTACAGCCTAGCCTCCCTAATAGATTTACTCATACTGCCACGTTTTGCAGGCGGGTTAGTAAAAGAAGTTTTTTAATTTTTTTTGTTTGTTATTAGAAAAACGCTGCCTTCCATCTCCTGATTTAGTTCCCTTTGTCGCTTCTAACGACAGCCAGAACGAAACAATTTGGTGTAGTGGATATTCTTATACCGTTACTACACTGTGCTAAAGCACCTAGTAAATACTCAAGAATTTGTAGTTATTTGGATCAATCTGGAAACTTGTATTCCAAAAAAGAGCCATGGGATAATATTTTGTTTTGATTTGTTTAAAATTAATTAACGCCTGTTACCAGAAGGGTAGGTAGAGGCTACGCACTTCCATTTGGCATGATTCTGATATACCTAACTCTCTTCCTTCTTTCACATTCATATATCTACGCATACATGCTCGTCCGTTAGGGATACTCTTATTTTCCTCATATTATTTATTCCGTCTTCAATATCGCCAATTTGGTCGGTAAACTACCGTCTAGGCTCTTCTACTAATTGCTGATTTTTCACTCTTACCTCATTCATTCTTTCTACGTGTTCAAACCACGGAAGCGTTCCTTTTTCAATACTAGTCACAACGAGTTTGGAAACAATTTTTTTTGTATTATTTAGTCTACCTCTAGCATATTCCAGAATCACATTACCGATGCTAAAAGATCAATTGGAGGCTTACATCAATGGTAATGATGCTATAATGATCGATTTCGAAGATGTATACTATTAGAAACTATCAACTTTGGGGAAATATTATAGTGTACCAAACGTCCACGTTAACACTGAAGCATTTACTTGTTTTATTAACGTCTCATAAAATCGATAAGATTATAAGTAAGGACCGACAAAAACATGACACGAGGACAATCACAGCACAATTATTTGTATTTTTGTCAACAATTTTAATTCGAGGCACGAACACTTCGACATAACAATGGAGTGAGAGAGAGTAATTGCTATATTTATGATGTATGTACATGTGCCAAAAAAACATTTTATTGGATATATATACAAATATATATATTATATTTTTAAAGTTAAATATTATCTACATGATTAAAAACGATGATAATAAAAAATAAAAAAAACTAAAACTAGAAACTTAATTATCATATAGTCCGACTCCCCGCGGTATCGTGCCAAGAACGCTGGCTGCGTTTCCCCGCTGAATGGCTATACTTAGCCTTTGAGCGAGGAAAGAACCAGCCCTCTTATCACCAGCAGCAACGACCAGCCGCGGATGGAGTTCCTTTAGGAACTTCACCGCACGTGGACCCCACGGACCGATAGTTTCTACAGCAAATGGCACAAATATGTAGTCATCTCTCAGAGACTCATATTTGCGCCGCTTACTCAGTTCAGCTGCCTCTGATGCCGCCCCGGCTTTAAACGAGATACCCCTGAGATGAGAGGCCGCCAGAGTGTCTACGCAAGTAGCATCCCACACTAGGGCTTTACCTCTCTCCCAAGGGACCAATGTCATACCGTCGGGTCTCTTGCCATCGTCTCTAAATATTCCACAAGGCTCTAAAACCGAGGGAACATTTATAGAGGCAAGAGCCCTTCGGATGACATCGTTCAAAGAACTGTGTCGTGAAAACCTACCAGCGCTTTTCTTACATGAAAGTCCGTGGAGCCCAAACCTGTCGACGCTGCTACCACAGGGGCACTGATGGGGTTGACAAATCGCCGCTCCTAGTCGGATTCCTACGGCAATACGCAAGCTTTCCCTATCAAGTAATGTGCCGAGATTACTTGATGGTAAAGCGTGTAACCAGTGACTAGATTCCTTAGTCGAAACAGCTAGAAGGCGTGCCTTATCTTGGTCACGTGTTCCACCAGCGGCGGGTGCCACTTGCTGAGTCCGAGAAGACCCAGCCGACACCAAGCCCTCTGGTGGGGATGATGGATGCGGGCGGCTACTAGGTGGTCTTGCAGCCCCCCGCGCTTGGCTGGCGACCCGCATGCTGTCGCGTCCAGCGCCAGCTCCAGACGCGCCCTGGCGACCTCCAGGCAGCGGCCCTTTGCGCACTCTTTTATTTTCCATCATCCATTATATGGGCGTCAATTAACGGGAGACGCCCAGGCCCGGCACCGTTTCATGGTGCGGCCATAAGCACAGACGGACCTTTGCACCCTCAATTCTGCCGAGGTACGGCGCACACACCTCTTGGCAAGGCGCTGACTGACTGCACTGACGTAGCAGTTTTGTCACTTAACTGTTACGTCAGCGGGCGGTGGGGTCGTCACTATCGTCGTACATTTTTTTTTTATAGGAGAAGGGGCAAACGAGCATGCGGCTCACCTGATGGTAAGTGACTACCGCCGCCCATGAACAACCGCAACACCAGGGGAATTGCAGATGCGTTGCCGGCCTTTTAAAAAGGAGTAGGCTCTTTTCTTGAAGGTCCCTAAGTCGTATCGGTCCGGAAAAATCGCTGGTGGTAAACTATTCCACAAGGAAGTTGTGCGAGGAAGAAAACATCTTCTAAATCGTACAGTGGTGGACCGCCAATCATCCAGATTGTGTGGATGGTATCGGGAGTTCTGCCGCGATGTGCGTTCGTGAAATTTGGCGGCTGGGATTAATCCGAACAATTCCTCAGAGCACTCCCCATGGTAAATGCGAAAGAAAATGCTAAGAGATGCAACATCTCTTCGCAGTGCCAATGAGTCGAGCCGATCGGAAAGGACTCGGTCGTCGACGATTCGAGCCGCTCTGCGCTGGATGCGGTCAAGTGGAAGAAGCTGGCACTGGGGAGCCCCAGCCCAGATATGGGGACAGTATTCCATGTGAGGCCGAACCTGCGCCTTGTAAAGTTGCAGGCGTTGAGCCGGCATGAAATACTGTCCCGCTCTGCTGAGCACGCCGAGCTTTTTAGAGGCCAATTTGGCCTTCTCTTCCAAGTGACCACGAAACTGCACGCTACTCGATATGTCGACGCCGAGGATTCCGATACTGGCTGAGGCAACAAGGGGAGTACCTTGAAACTGAGGAGATACGACAAAGGGGTTCTTTTTAGCGGTAAACGCGCAAACTTGTGTCTTCTGAGGATTAAACTGGACTAGATTTAGTCGCCCCCAATCCGAGACTTTGTCCAGCAAAGACTCGACTTCAGACACAAGTTTGTTCCGGTACTCGGTGACGTTTTCCCGAGAAATATTGGCACGGCCGGTGTATAGAGCATCACCAGTGCTGTCATCTGCATAGCAATGAATGCTACCAGCTTGCAACATATCATTGATATGCAGAAGAAACAGCGTTGGTGATAGCACGCAGCCTTGTGGAACACCAGCGTTAATAGGCTTGTAGTCGGAGCATGCACCGTCTACAACGACCTTGATGCTCCGATTTGCAAGAAAGCTGGTGATCCAATTGCATAATTTCTCGGGAAGCCCATAGGAAGGGAGCTTCGAAAGAAGCGCTTTGTGCCAAACCCGATCGAAGGCCTTCGCAATGTCCAAACTAACGGCCAATGCCTCCCCCTTGGACTCTACTGCCAACGCCCATCTATGAGTTAAGTAGACCAGAAGATCACCAGCTGATCGACCCCGACGAAAACCGTACTGGCGGTCACTAATCAGCTGGTGATCCTCAAGGTACCGCATGAGGTGGCAGTTTACAACGGATTCCATTATTTTGGAGAACAAGGGGGTGATGGCGATAGGCCTGTAGTTGGACGGATTTGAGCGGTCGCCTTTTTTAGGGATCGGGTGGACAAAAGCTGTCTTCCATGATTTCGGGACTACGCCTAGGGAGTAGGAGTACCGGAAAAGACGCGTTAGAACCGGTGCCAACTCCGGAGCACACGTCCTCAGCACAATTGGGGGGATTCCGTCAGGCCCACTCGACTTGTGGATGTCAAGGGAGAGGAGTGCTCTGCGAACCGAGCGCTGTGAGAATCGCACATCCGGCATGGAGCACTCACACCGCGGGATGGTCGGCGGTGTGTTCCCCCCATCATCAACAGTCGAGTTGGACGCAAAAAGGGAGCCTAAAAGGTCGGCCTTCTCTTTTGCGTCGTGAGCCAGTGAGTCGTCCTCCCTGTGCAGAGATGGTAGTGATGGCTTACAGAAATTCCCTTGGACAGCCTTGGCGAGAGACCAGAATGCACGGGTTCCCGAAGGAAGGCGAACTAGTTTCTCGCCAATTCTGCCTATGTGCTCTGACTTTGCCTTGGCAATAACTCTTTTGAAGGACCTGGAGGCGAAGTTATACTTCTTTTTGAGTGTGCTGGTGTTTACATCCCGAGTCACCGAAGCCGCAGCCCAGGCTTGATAACACTTCTGCTTACTGTGTAATTCAGTCTTACAGGAGCGACCAAACCAAGGCTGAGATCTGCCTCCGATGGGTACCACAGATGATGGAATAAATAGTTCCATTCCCTGTAGCACTACATCAGTGACAGAGTCAGCAACAGCGCTGGGATCATCCGGCGAGAAGCAAACCTGCCCCCATGGGTAGGAAGCAAAGAAAGACCGCATTCCGTCCCAATCCGCCGACCTGTAATGCCAAACACGGCGGCAACCTGCAGAACGCAACCGCGAGGGGAGCGTGAGTGGCACCACACTCCGGATCAGACAATGGTCCGAAGAGCCAAGAGGGGCATCGACGGAAACCTGATATCCGTCCGGATGAGAGGTCAGCAGAAGGTGCAACAGGGAAGGTGTATGATCCTCAACATCTGGAATCCGCGTAGGCGATGTAACCAGTTGTGTCAGACCATATGCCAAGGCAAAGTCATAAACAGATCTCCCCGCATGATCGGTTAAACGTGAACCGAGCCATTCGGCGTGGTGGGCGTTAAAATCGCCAAGGATCACGACCTCTGCGGATGGGACCTGTTGTAGCAAGGAATCTGTAGCCATTTGGACGTGGTCGATGAGTCGGTCTGTTTCGGCATTACCGCTATGGGACCTATAGAGGCACACGTAGACGCGCGGATGGTCGTCGCTGTCTACGCGTAGCCAAAGGATGGACAGGTCCGAACCTTCAAGACTGCCGAGGCGTCGAGAACAGATGTCCTCTCTGACATACACGCAAACTCCAGCCCGAGGCACAAAGGAGTGCTGCAATTTGTACCCCGGGCAGGAGAGATACGAAGTATCAGCCGGAGAGGACACCTGCGTCTCGGTCAGAAAGAGCAAGGCCGGCTTCGCCGTCTCAAGATGGTAGTGGACGGCGTTTAGGTTCGAGTGAAGTCCGCTGATGTTGCAGAAATTCACGGATAGCGTGGCAGGGGTCGCCTTGGTCTTGTTGCTCAGTTTGCCCCGAGCAGTTATTGTGTTGAGCGGAATTTTGCCCCCCCCCCCCCAGAATACGCGGGGCAGCCTGAGCACCCACGCTCAGGAGTGGAATAGCATGGTCGTGGATGCTCAGCGAGGGATTCTCCAGGGGTACTGGTACCCTCCTGGGGTAGTTTATGACGTAATTCCGCTACCATGTTGATGGAGGGGGGGGGGGAATTGGGCATCCGGTCACCTGCACTCACCAGACGAAACGCGGAAGCAGAGCTTCCACTTCACGCCGGTATTCTGTGAGGTCGTGGTGCTAACCCGGCTCGAGCCGGCCCATACGTGCAACAGCAAAAGCTGCTGCAAGGCTCTACCACCGTTAAATGTTACCATGTTATATGTACATTAATGCATATTTATATTATGTAATATATAACTATAATTTATATTATGTCCATATATATACATGTAGTTATAGTAATTATGCACATATAAATTAACAACTTAATACCGTCAATTAATATTTTGAATTTAATAATAATATTAAATTCAAAGTCAAATAAAGATTAACATATGTGTTTTTTTTAATAATAAATTATGAAATTTAATACAATTTAATATTCTGAAAATCAATTTACGTTATTTTAAGTTAGAAATACTAAATTATGAATATGAGTTATCCCATGCTCCATGAAAGTCGAAATGGAGTCAGGCATAATACGAAATTAAACTGTATTTATTGCAATGGGCTGACCATATAGCTCAAAGAACAAACTGCCGGTGGAGAAGTAAGGCTCTCCAGAAGCAAATTCGTATTAATGAGTATAGTGCGGCCCCGCACTTAATAGAGTGACATACTTAGCACAAAATTACTATAACAATGTTATTCACTTTGTGTATGGAAGCACTGCAAATATTCCAAAGATCGTTGTCCTTTCTATTCCTAAATTGTTTTTTTTTAAATTAATCTTGCGCAAAAGCGCTACATCGAAAACTATATGATACTCGTAGTGAAATAAATGCCTATGGCATAGGCATTTATTTCATTCATAGGCCCTATGCTACCTAAGATGTAATTTTAGCATTAATACTAATAATATATAAATGGATTTTGCGGCTTATGACATATTTTTTTAATAAAAAAATAAGAAACTAACACTTGAAGAAATCATTTTGTTTTTAATTTTGTATACACAATTCATATTAATGTTAAAGCCGTTTGTCGCTCGGTCACGCAAGGAAACTTCTACGCAGCGTAGAGTCCATAACTTTCATTTGCGTGGCGTAGCGACTGCGTAGACTAGGTCATGCATTGGTCAACAAAATGCTTAAATGCACCATAATATTTTATTTAATAGAATGTTTTAATTGCTTAATAAAAGAAAAATAGCAACAGTAAATTTTAAATATTTTACGCTCTTGTATTTTTAGTTTTATGTATATCAAATAAATCTATACGTGGTAGAGCCATGCTGCAGCTATATTAGTAGTATAGTTGTAGCACGAATGGGTCGGCTTGACCGGGGTAGGACCACGCTCTCACAGAATACCAGCCTAAAATAGCAGTTTATCACTGCTGTGTTTTGTATGGTGAGTATAGAGAACCGGAGACCCTTTTTACTGGAAAAGAGGCATTCCATCTTAATCTTCACGGGTGACAACGTATCTGCATTTTGATTCGCAATAGAGAATAGATGTAGATCTCTATGGGCCGCGGCAACCACTTACCATCAGGTGGACTGTGTGCTCGTTTGTCACCCTATCCTATAAAATATCAAAAATAATTTTAAAAAAATAATTGTGTATCCAAAAAAAATATTAATGGAATATACTATCGTCGTTAGATAAAAATTTCTCTCCTAAGCACTGCATTGCCATGCATATCTCTTATTTTAAGATACACTACCAAAATATAGTCTTTAAATTGTTCACATCTGTACTTAAACAAGTGGGATGCGGGAAGGAAAAACTGTGTAAGAATCTCCGAAGGAGGCAGAATTATAGCCGAAATAAGAATTTTTAATTTTTTGGTTTTTGGCCATTTTGATTCCCTAGGAGTGTAATGAGAATTTTTTGCCTCTATTCAACCATGACCCCCATGAAATTCTCTACATGATTCTTTTTTTCTTCAAACTATGTAAACTAACTATGTAACTATTTAAGCGTCAGTAGCCTAATGGCAGGGCGCGGACCGCGAACTCGAAAGGTCGTGGGTTCGAATCCACCATTCGACTACTGTCGTGGACCACTTCTAACACAAGCATTTTAAGCTTACCAGAAGTGGTTAAAGGGAATATTTGTAAAGTTTTATAGCATTACTAGTATTTTTTTTAAAAAAATGTCTAAGGTTGGAACCACCCTCCAATTTTTTGATTTTTGGCCATTTTGACCCCCTAGGATTGTAATGAGAACTTTTTGCCACTATTCAACCATGACCCCCATGACATCCTCTACATGATAGGCTATTTAAACTGACTAGGCTTAAAGTTCGTGCCACCCCCAACTCATTTCTAGTCTTTACTTCCAATAATTTTAAGACGTGACAAGAGCATTGGATAGGACAAGGCCTAAGCAAATGTGTACAAATTAGTAAAGAACTCACAAATAATCTTGGTATAGATTTTGGCGGGAACTTTACCACCAGCGGATTGGTGTTCCTTTTTTATCGTTTAGATAGGTTAAAATTGGATTTTCATGTGATGATTGTTACGATTTTGTGCATTTAGTGTCTGCGCATGTTTACTATTAGTGGAAATGACGAAGCTAGTGCTTCAATGTTGATATAAATCTCAACTTATTTTGTCCACATAACGCCTTAAGAACTTGATATACTGTCGTCATCGTCTCTCGGTTGGCTAAGATGTCGACGAAATTCCCCAAAAACTCCGCATCTGTGATGCATCTAAATATTTTAGAGCAGTTTTTGAACAAACTACGAACAAACTATTTTAAAGGATTATTTTCAACTAAATATTACATTAATTTACTAGCTGCATACTACTACATTATAAAAGTACAACCTACTACTAGCAAAACATAACATAACATAACACTCACGCCTGTCACTTAGAGGGGTAGGCAGAGACTATGGATTTCTATTTGTCACGATCCTGACACACCTCTCTGGTTTCCTCCACATATATGTATATACCTACGCATATATGCTCGTCGGTAAAATGTACTCTTAATTTGGCACATTTTTAATATTTCGCCAATTTGGTCGATAAACTTTCGCCTAGGGCGTCCTTTCCCGACTCTGCCGTTCACCTCTGCAACATAAATTTGCTTTGTCACACTTTCCTCATTCATTCTTTCTGCATGACCAAACCACAGAAGCATTATTTTCTTAATCCTGGTCACAACATCATCTTGTAAACCACACTCTTCTCTTATCACACAATTTCTCACCCTGTCATCCAGATTCTAACATACTCCTTCTAGCAAAAGTATTCTTATATCAAAGAAAAATGTATTGATGCATATATCCATAGTTTCAGTACTTTAGACATATGAAATTTAAATATTGGAAAAGAGTTGCGGAAGATGCCAATGTCACTGATTGATTGCAACCTATGTATTATACGTCGACATAATTCGATTGGTACGAGGCAATTAGCTAAGTCTGGTGCGAGAGTTAATTATCTAATTATCATTTTACCTTAACTTCTTAACAGGAACATTTAGCAAAGACCAGTTCTACTTGTTCATCAGCCCTAAGTCTACTTCTGGACATTGCCCCCCCCCCCATTGTAAAAAATATGCAGTTAGGAAATGATGATAAAGATGTACATAGTTTATCATCCGGCTTACATATAAATCTCTATAGGCTTAAAACTATTTTGTCCCATTTTCACCACACTTAGATATTATGATATTAGCGATTCGGCCCGACTTCGCACGGGCGATTTCTGGATCCCTATGACAGCGTCACCTACCAGCTCAACTATAGCTAACTATCAAGGTCACTCTGTTTGTGCCCCATAAAAATTTTTTTCAAAATCTGTGAAGCCGTTTTTGGAGAAGAGAAATTACAAAGACACGCACACCGGAATTTTAAATACTTATAATAATGATTGTAAAAGACTTTACTTCTTATGAAAAACAAATAATAAATCTTTCATTACATAGTGAAAAATTTTAATTGTTGTTTGACATGCAATAGTATTTTTCCACAATAATACTCTACATGGGTTATTTTATAGCGTTGGTTTATGTGAGTTAAATATAATCTAGATTCATTGTAATAAGTTTATAGTAAATTGCATCGGATTGGAAGCATTTGAGTAGAATATAATAAACATCCTACAAATATACCGCTGTATAGGTCATAGATAGGTTAGCGACATTTCATATGACTTCGAAATGTATTTTGTTTGACTGACACGTGTAGAGTATTTTTCTAGGTGACTGGACTCGTTTTCTGCCTTGGAATCTGGTAGCTCTATTACCCATTTCTGCCGCGAAATAATTGTGTTTGCACTAGTGAACTCCGGTCTGAAGATAGATTATAGAGAGAATGAAATAAAGAGAATCAGTATATTTTAACGTGGTAGAACCATGCTGCAGCTATATTAATAGTATAGTTGTAGCACGAATGGGTCGGCTTGACTGGGGAAGAATCACGCTCTCACAGAACAACAGCGTACAATAGCAGCTTAACGCTGCTGTGATTCGTATGGTGAGTGTAGAGAACCGGAGACCCTTTTACTGGAAAAGAGGCATTATATCTTAGTCCTCACGGCTGACATCTGCATTTTAATTCGCAACCGAAGATATATGTAGATGTCTATTGGCCACAGCAACCACGTACCATCAAGTGGACTGTATGCTCGCTTGTCACCCTTATCCTTTAAAAAAAATATACCTAATTACAGACTGTGAGGCATACCATTATATTCCTCGAAAGTGACAACGTAGCTTTAGCATTCTTTTATTAAAATTGGCTGCAGTTGTCCACGGACTACAGTTGCCAGTATGCTGTTTACCATCAGTTGGACTGCAAGTTCACTTATCACCTCAATTTTATAAAAAAAATCGTTGTTCTTTTAAATCACTACTAAGCACTTGGTGGTAATTTTATTTGATAACCATTTTAAAAAATCATTGGCACTAAATTTATTTTATTTATTTATTTATCACATATGAAATATTCGGACGTGGCAATTTGGAATATATATATACTCGAGGGTAACATAAAAATGAGATAGAAAGCTTAATTCTTAAGATATATTTAAGTACATTTCTAACAAGGACAAATCTTAAAATATAGATATTGAAAGCCGTATTTTAAAATTAATCTACTTTTATTGCTCCCCACAGTCTCAAAATAATGCGGCAGTTTACATAACTTTGGTTTCAAAAAGCGAAGAATGAGCCAGGTTCGGATGAGTAATTACAAGAATTTGCGAAAATATTTTGTGGCTTAATATATAATAATGCTTGGAAGCTTTTAATGTGACCAAAATTAGCTAAGAAAACTTAATTTACGATCTATTATAAGCTGGCTAACTTGCACAATAATAAAATTGTAAGAATTATGTGGTAGAACGTTTTGTTCAATTATATTTGCAATGAAAGAAGGCAAACACATTTTTTACTTGCAAATTTATGTGCAAACTATTCTCTACATCTCAACTATCCTTGGCGTTTGCTTACTCAAGCTTGAATTTTGATGCATTTGGAGCATTTCCAAAAATATAAGGAAACCTTTCTATTTTAATTCCCATTCCTCGCTTCCTTTTTTATAGCATAAACTGAAACATAACTTAGAATTCATGGAATATTTCACAAAAATGAATGTTTTCGAAAAATAGAATATATTTTCATACGTGACAATTTTTGTCATATATGGAATCAGAGGTTCTGGACTACGGACTTTCTAAATATTATTGTTAGGGTTTGAGGAGTTCTTCGAAACTAAAACAATAATATCAAAGCAGCTGAGAAGTTCTTCGAGCTGACCGGTACGGCTTAAATTAAACAAAGTCTGATCTAGTCCCGCGTTAATTACCTGGTGATGCAATGTCACCGAGCAGTTTTTGACTCAGAGGGTAGACGTGTTAAGAGACGCTTATTAGTGACCTCAATAGAGATATAACCAATCCTGTTAGTCTACAGAATCCATCTTCTTAGTTTTCTACAAGGTTACATTTTCAAGTGTGTGATTTCCCTTCAACTTTTAGACAGCCAGGCGATTGACGGATGTATATGTCGTATGTCGTAAACAAAACGCACATTCAAACCAAAAGGACACTCTTTTCACAATGTGTACAGCTAAGGAGTGGAAAAATATTAAGCGTCTTTTATATTACTAAGTTTGTTTTCAGAGAAAGAAAAAATATTTTGTGTTTTTAAAGTAAGCCTGTGCAACTCATTCTACATCGCCACTCGCTATCAGGTGGGATATTAGTAGTCAACCAATGGCTCGTTACAGGTAAAAAGTTATAAGTTTTATAAAAGTGGATTCCAATGAATTAAGGTTAGCATTACAATAATAAAATTACATGCCGTATCTGTGTACTCTTTTTCAACGTCATGTCTATCATCTATAGAAATAAAATGATAACGGTTTGCAGTTGTGCGCGCATCACGGAAAAACTACTGGATAGATTTCAATTAGGTTTTCTAAGTTTTATTTGTTACACACCTAGGCCTTATCTAAAACATATTGCGATATATTTATTTAATATAAAGTTATTAAAGTTTTAAGAAACAACGATTATTATAAGCACTACGTGTTCAGTGATATGTTTTCATGCCGCGGATGTGTGGGGCAAGCGATGTGGCGCGCATGCTTAGGAGAGTTTCTCCTACCTCTGCCTCATGATAAAGTTAGGGCCAGCAGCACATTATTTGCGCGAGCGACCCGAAGCTGTTCAGTTGTACCTTGATCAATTTCCCCCGTAGTATCTTATATTTTTCTCAGTAATATTTCCCCGTTGAATAACTAATTTTCATATAATTTGTTTTCTTACAGTCGTATTATATATGTATATATCAAGCAAAGCGGACGAAGTCGCGGGTATCAGCTAGTTAATACAATAAAAACACGACGTTTCTGCATCAAAAAAAAAATTAAGTGAAACTTCTTCATCTAAAAACAAAGTATTAGGTATTTTAAAAAAACGTCACGTTTTCTTATAACATTTCTCCGCCGGGGCTGCATGAGTATACTATTATTTAACCTACATAAGTAAAATATAAAATAAAAGAAGAATGATATGACGTAAAGCAGTTTCAATTCGTACGTGTGTACACAATTACACGCTCAATTTTTTTCCTTATTACTGAAACGAAATAAATATTTGAATATCTTTGCGAAAACTTCACTATTTTGTTTTTGTTTTTATGCTAGTTTTATTTTCCGTTATCATCACGCTGGAGAGAATTAGTAGTCATTAAATCAGATCATTGGAACATTATATACTTTCACCTTGGTGACGAACATGATATTTTAGTTCTGCTATTTTAAAATGACTATTCTGCAATTGGTCAACTTTATAGTATCTGCGTTCATAAAGGTTTATGAAAAGACGCCGAAAATTACGTCATTATTCTCCTTAGTGATTTTTTTGCACAACACGGAATGGAAACTACATGTAAAATTATAAAGGTATCCTACATCTTCTTTTCACTTAGGTCCGTTGTTTTATATTCTTTATACTTTTAGTGTAACCTAAGTATATACCTTACCTAACTTTTACAATATCTATGGTACACATAATAACATGATAGATTTCCCAACCGTCAGAAAGTTGTGGCAACAAATTTAATATCCAAGTTAAAATTAATATCACGCGCAGCACGCGTATCATCGGTTTATTTTAGTGGTATTTTGTAAATGTTAAAAAGATACAATAAATGTCTACGATTACTTGTTACTTTAAAAAAATCTCTGTTGCATTAATAAAATTGTCGATAACCACTTCGAGTAAACTACGACTTTCCAAGTTTACAATCCGCACCTTATTCATTAGGCTATTGTAGCTTTGAAACTTATAAATTTGTGATCATTGGCCACACAATACGGAGAGAGGAACAAGGGCGGTTTAGTTTTATAGATGTTTAGCTGCAGTAGAATGTAAGGCATTCCTACAATCACGTCAGAAATAGCCAATATTGGTAAGCTGAAAGCGATAAAGCTAAAATTAACTGTAACCGAAGGAGGAAAATATATGGAAGTGTCCTATATATTTTCAGTCGCTTACGCGTTATTTTAAACGCTGCAGCTGTGTTATCGCTATGTGTTGTCTCTCATAAAATCGCAATCTAAAATTGCAGCTTCTTTTAATTTAGGCCAGAGTATGGGTACAATCTTACCGGACAAAAAGCGGTATGAAGCCCTAAGTGGTAGTGAATCGCACTGTTTTATCGTAAGGAACTCTTGTTTTGGGTACTTGTATTGCTGAGATATTGTGATCGGACGGAAAGTCATAGACACAGAGAAGGCAGCATACTCGTAATGTTGCTATGTTTTGGTGCTAACCAAAAACTATTTTACAGATACGAGGTATTCCATATGTCAACCATCAGGGGTGACAAAGCATTTGCATTAAGATTCGATATTACCGGGACTATGTACTCGGCTTTCCACCATTATATTTATAAAAAAGTCTCCAGATGGTAGAGGAATACAACTCAACATGCTATACAGGGTTAACCTTAGCTATACAGGGTTAATAAGTCATATAGGCGAATTGTGAAGAAAAATTAATTAAAAAAATCTCAAACATTCTGTTTTTTCTACCGACTACAAAAAGGAGGAGGTACTCAATTCAACGCTATGTTTTTTATGTGTGTTACCTCGTAACTTTTTTCTTGGTGAACCGATTTCGATGATTATTTTTTCATTTGGAAGTTGTTGCTTCTCATGTGGTCCCATATGAATTTGATCAAGGTCTGATCAATATTATTTGAATAAAACTGCTTTTACGGATTTTATCGTCTTTAATTAACTTATTTTTCTTATTTTTTATTAATTCCCGACATTTCGGGTGCTTTACAGCACCCATAGTCACGGCGGACTGAGGTATATGACGTCCCTATGTCATAGTTAACCACGGTTACCTCCAGAGTAAAAATTAAATTATTTTTTGTTCTGATCTACGCAGTATGAACTTACAGTATCTTGAGGTCTTGCAGATGTATGCTTGGGTTAAGATTTAATTTTATTAATTATGGGATCCCAAGCAGATGGTAGTACCCAGCCATCTTCTCTATTGAAATTAGCATGTTTTTTGATTCCAATAGCCCTGCGAATCATCCTTGGAAGGAGTCTGTGTTCTTTAGCGAGGATTTGTAGTTTATCAAATCTAATGTAGTGACGGGGGCGATCCTGTACGTGTTCACAGACTGCAGACCTCCCGGAGCGTCGATTCTTCACATCAGCTATGTGTTCTTTAACGCGGTTTTTTTATGGATTCTCTTAAATAAATTAATATACGCGATAAAATCCGTAAACTTAGTTTTATTTAAACGTGTAGAGTCCGTATTTGTGCGGCGCCAAAAATGGGCTTCTCCCGCTGTGGGGAGATTTCATCATTTTGTTAAATCATCATGGCAGGAGGTTTGACAATCTCGGCAGATAATTAGAAGAATTTCAGTCTTAACGCATTGTTAAATAATAATCTTTTGTTAAACTTTAATTTCTTTTTATATTCGCAATCTTACATTCGATATAACAAGATGTATGTACAACAATATAATAAAATATAATATATACGTAATAAATACATATAAATTTAGATGTGTTCACAAATTGAATTGTTGAACCAACTTTGTCTCTGATAAAGAAAAAAAAAACAATCGCATTTGCAAACAGCGAAGCCGGGGCGTTGGATCCGCTCCAAGCAGCTTTATTAAGCGATACATGTACCAGCGAATTAATTTCCTATGAAACAGGAATTTGCTAAGCTGAACGAAGCGTTATGGGTCCATTTCAAACCACATTATGAACAGCAAGCTTATGTCTAGAAAAATAAAAGTCCACGACGGACGATCCCCTAAACATGGACAATCTCGTATTTTGTAAGAATAACGTTACAACTATACTACTAGTTGCTAAGCATTTTTTACCTAAACATTCACCTGAATAGGTACTAGAATACCCACACTAGGATTTCCTCCTGTATTGTGGAGGCAGTTTGCAAACACAAATTGCACATGGATAAACAGCCAAACCCGGTACAATTATTTGTAGGTCATACAAATACTTGATCCGTGCAGGATTCGAAATCGCGGCCCCCTGTATAGCAACTCATTGCTAAGCCACTGCGCCACGGAGCCGAGAATAAGTAATATAGCTGTATTCATACACAAATACAGCTATATTACTTATTCTATCTTAGCTTTCGGAGGTGACAACACACCTGTTCTTTTGAGTGCTCGGCGTTTTCTGCAGGTATCCATGGGCTAAAATCACCAGTACCATCAGGCAACATGTGAACTGCGAGCTCGTTTTCCACTGTTTGTTTTTAAACTGTAGAAATACATTGCTTCAGTATACTTTTACTGATCTAACATGTCTAACACTTATTTTGCAAGCCACACTTGCACAATATTCTTCAATATTCCCATTAGGCGCACAATCCAATTATTAGATTGCCCTAGTGGAGCTAGTAGACATTTTTAATTCAGAATTCTAATGAAGGTTACCTAATCCTAAGCCTTATTTATAGACTTCATGACATGATTTAAACCAACTTTAAAAAAGTACTAGATCTTTTAAACCGCCTTTAATAGTAGAGTAGACTTTAAAAGTAAACTCCCCAGAATAGGAGAAATTTGTGTACTTAAATTTCCTTCCGACCTTACTTATTTGTATATGAACCAATTTTAATGATTTTTCTTTTATTATATACCTTAGAAGTGATCTCATATAATTGTTTGGAAAAAAATTCGCACCTAAGGGTTGAAGTTGTGATAGGCTATAAGACATTCTATTTAGAGGTGGATCCACCGAATGGTACATGACTACTGCTGCCTATGGACATTTCAAACCAAGGTTCTCACTTTAAGGAGTACTCGTAAAACAGGATGCCTCACAGCCTGTAATTAAAAAAATTGCCTTGAAATAGTAATTGACAGGAAGTTCTATGATAAACAGGGACCGAAATAATTCCTATAATGTAAGTTCAATATAAACATTTTACTTATTTTAATATTTCTCGTGATTTCACAATTAAGAGTTATAAAATGCATGTAAAGTCATTAAGATATTTTTATAAAGAATAATTTTAATAAGGAATACATAAAAAGAACGAAGGAAAAGAACTATTTTTTATGCCACTAAAATACTTCATTTTTAATTTCGTCATTCATCGGATATCAGTCTAACACTATACAATGCTTTTGCGAACATTAATGAAAGCTTTTCAACTCACCATGAGTATCATTTATTTCGATTGCCTCTCAAAGAATTCTCTCAAAAAAAAAAAAGAAACGATCGAGAAAAAATTTATTCCCGCTGTACTGTATCTATTTATATGCCTGCTTAGTGAACAATTAAAAAAATGTTTTATGAGTTCTTAAGGAAAAGAAGTTTCGAGTTTAAAGAGATGGAAGGAATACTTTGAAAACATGTTTATGAGTGAGGAGATGTTTGAATTAAATGAAATAGACATTCCAAATGAAGAGAAAAGAGATAGGAGAATAAGTATAGAAGAAATAATGAAAGCAATGAAAAGCAGTCGGATATGATAGAGTATCACTAGAAATGCTAAGAACTGGAGAGGCAGTGGTGGCAGGCCTACTGTACACCTTATTTAATTTATGTTGGGAACTGAAGCGGGTACCAGGACACTAGTGCAAAGCCGTGATAGTCCCAATATATATGGGAAAAGTGTTAAAGCAGAATTGTAAAACTACCTTGGTATAAGCATCCTTAGCATTGTGGGAATACTGTATGCTAAGGTGCTAATTGAACGAGTTATGAAAAATTTGGGACGTGCAAGCTGGATTTAGAAAGTAGTTGGGTTGTGCGGATCAAGTCTTTTCCATGCGCATGATTGCCAAAAACTAAAAGTTTTTTGTGTGTTCATGGACTTGAAAAAGGCTTATGATAGATTAGGGATATTTTATGGCAAACACTGAACTGGCTCGTTCGGGTTGACTCTTTACATGGACGCTAGTGTTTGTGTCAGGATCAACAGAGCCTAGTCGGACTGGTTTGGCATCCAATAAGGTGTCAGATAGGACTGAGTGCCTTAGCCGTGGCTGTTCAGCCTCTTTATGGACAAATGTTTGGAAAATTTGAACGTTGAAGAATGAACGTTAAGAATTAGTAAGTGAACCATCAAATGCCTCTTGGACGCTGAGGATCAAGACATATTTGCATCGTCGGCGACAGAGTTGCAAATAATGATTACATTAAGGAACAGTTCATTAAAAGAAAGGAGAACGAAAGTGATCGCAAGTAAGACGAAAGTTATGGTTTTTAAAACAGAAGAAAGTAAAACGATATGTGAAGTAAGAATAGAAGCGGAGTTAGTCGAGGAAGTAGACGCGTTTGTGTATTTGGGATATGTATTTAGCAGGAACGGTAGATATGATAAGGGTATATAACGACGAGTGAACGCAGTAAATAGAGTAACTAGAGCTCTACACTCTATTGTGGAAAGTCAGAATGTATCAAAAAAGTCACGTGTGGAAATTTAAAATGCCGTGTTAGTCCTTACTTTAATGTATGGTAGTGAAAGTTGGGTGTGGCAGAAGAAGCACTAGAGTAGAATAAATGCTGTAGAAATGCGGTCATTAAGGAGAATGTTAGGTAAGAAATTCTGTGATAAGAGAAAAGTGTGGTTTGCAAGATGATTTTGTGACCAAGATTAAGAAAGAAATGCTTCGGTAGTTTGGTCATGTAGAAAGAATTAGCGAGGAAAGAGTGACAAAGCAAATCTATGTTTCAGATGTGAACGGCTGAGTTGGGAAGGAATGCCCTAGGTGAAAGTTTATCAATCAAATTGGCGATATATTAAAAAATGGCCAAATTAAGAATACCCTTAATCGATGAGTATGTATGCGTAGGTATATGGATGTAAAGAAGGCGAGAGACGTGTGCTTGTGGGCTTGTGATGTAAGGTAAGACTTCCCTCATTTTCGGGAGGGTTTTCGGTCTAGGCATCATGAACTGTGATGATGATTAGATGATATCATTTTATGGAGCAAAATCATATTTTAATTTTTAATTTTTCATTCAACATCTTTCTCAACACTTTTGTTTTTAATTTATTCATCAAGATATCGGCATATCTAAGTTTATGTTTTATATACATTGCCGTGCAGTTGGGGTTTTAGATAATCCAATTAATAGTTACGGATTTTTTTTTCAATTTGAATTTATGTGTGGCACTAGATCAGAAGTAGAAGTACTAACTAACTAAAGAAGAACTAACGATAACTCTTAATTTATTTTTATTTGTTACATTATTTTTATTTGTTAACTAAATATTACAACAAATATCAATTCTTTGTGTTTTCCTATAGAGTAAGAGTGACAAAATATATTATAGTCCATATATCTTTTCTGGATTAAGAATCAAAATGAAAATACGTTACGTACGTCACACTTAAGTACAAAGATTTAAATCCTATTTATCAGTTAAAAGCGTTTCTGGGTTTTTTACACTCTAAAGCGAAACACGTCAGAACTTTGCTGCTGAAACATGGCTCTACCACGTATAAATTGTAGCGTCAAGTACATATCGTCACGATTGTAACTGCTTAGGGGGTAGGCATAAATATAGGTTTGGGCATAAGCTTAACATTCCATTAGTCACCATTTTCGATTAGTTATTCAAATAACACAGTTGGCACATTCAGTATGTGCATTGCAAAAAATAATATTTAATCAAATGCCCTCTAAAATGTCAGTCACAGTACAATATTACGTTGGTTTCAATAAGGGTTGACAACACAATCTTGGAACTGACAGCTTTGCAATAGAGAGCGGCATATATGTGCCTCACATGTACCGCCTTGTCAAGTGTAATTTCGCATTATAATAATTTTGGTGTACAATTCCATACTGTAGCAAATTGGTTGTAGCAAAAAGTTTACGCGTTTGATGTGAGATTTTACTTTAACGTTTGTCTTAGATGCGTATGCGAATAGAATAAGGGTGATAAACGAGCACACAGACCACCTGATGGAAAATTGATGCTGTGGCTCATAGAGTCATAGACATCTACATCTATCCTCGATTACGAATCAAAATGTAGATGCGTTTTCACCCGTGAGGACTAAGATGGAAAGCTTCGTTTCTAGTAAATAGGATCTCCGGTTCTCTACACTCGCCCTAAGAAACACAGTAGTGTTAAGCGGCTATTTTACGTTGGTATTCTGTGACAGCGTGGTCTTTTCACGGTCGAGGCGACCCGTTTGTGCTACAACCATAATATATGTGCATCATGTCTCTACCATGTAAACGTAACGTAGCGTAATTTATTTACATATTATTTTTAACCCATAATTAATAGTTTTTTTTAATTTATTTACCATATTACAAAGCATTACCAACAAAAACTATACTAAGAAGTCGCATACAGAAAACCACTAAGGTTTGTGATGACGCGACCAGAGTCGACGTTACATTAAGTATAATTAATATAGTTTGTAAAAAGGAAACATTACAGCCTAATTAGGACCTGAGCAAACGCATATACGCCGTTTTAAGTAGTATTTTTTTTATAAATTACACAAAAAGTACATTTTAAGTTTTTTTTAATGATTTTTATATTTAAGTTATCGCGGAAATCTGGGGGTAGGTTGTTTATAAGTCGTGGAACAATGTAACTTGCTGTTCGTTATATAACTGATTTCTGCATTAATACTGCCCTCTAACTAATTGCACATTCTGATCAAGCATCATTGATAGAGGCACTGTTCTAGTAATTTCTGAAAGCCATTTAGATAGATATCTCTTTTTTGCACTCGGATTGCCCCTTCTAGATAATAACTAGGTATTGCAAGGTATGTAGAAAAAAGACTTTAATTAGTCACCTTTGTCACACTATTGCAAGCTTTTACAATCATGAATACAGTGTGTCGGTATATTTTAATGAAACGTATATTTACGGCTAGTTCAGCGAAAGTAAAAGCTTATGCTCCTAGTTGTGATTAAAAACGTAAGGGCTACTATTTAGTTTACATTATTAGTTTAAATTACCATGAGATAATTTGAATGTGAAGTAGTATTTTGAAGCAATTATTAAGTGGCAAAGCTTGCGAAGTCACTTATTGATTTCACGATGTCTGTGTTCACGATTTGTTTAATGCTTAGAATATTAGAATTATTGTACTTAGTAAACATTTTAATATTTATATTGCTATTTTTAAAACGGGAAATTTCTTTTCTAATTACTTATTGGAATAAATTTTGTAGCTAAGAAAATTTAATTGTTTAATGGTTTCAAAACTTGTAAATAAATGCACACAATTTTATTTTTGCGGGTGGTATAGATAGAACTCGGGTTCCTCACGTACTGTGAAATTTACGACGAGCACTTCGCATTTGATATAGAACGTCTTTATTAGTCTGAATTGTAACGTATTGCGTGTTAAATGGAAGAAAAAAGAAGAAGAAGGGAAATTAAGAAAAAAGCTCGTGGGGAACACGCATTTCGGATTGCTCCATAAACGTCAAAGTAAGTGATGGTAAGTGGTGGTCCAGGCGAAAATGATAAAGCGTAAGTGAGTGGCAACATACTAGCATGAAGTAGCAGCATAATTATTCGGATTGTATATACACTGAATATTAGCCATATTTAATCTACAAACAATCGGACGACAATGCATTGTATAAAACTAAGTAGGCTTGAGTTGCGTAGTAAATATTCTCTACAATTGATTTTCAAGTCTTAAAACGGCGTAACCCAGTCTGGTCATAATTTTGTTATAATGAAAAAGGACATGGGTATATTATGAAAATCAATACCACCCATCAGCAATCAATCTACCAGCAAACAATCCATCGCACGTGTTCACGTACAAAAAATTAAATTCATTTGGTAAAAGTATTGTCGCGTGGCAACCGACAATTAGAATTTTATGTGCGGCGAAACAGGCTTATATTTTTATTTTTTTAATGATTCTATGTAATCACGAGACGTCGCCTGCTAACATCGTGTTTGAAAACGTTAACTACAATAAAGAAAGCAAACCTTACAAAATAACTAATAAACAAATAAAAATAAACTAATTAAAGAAAATATATGGCCCAACTCTATTGTTTTATTGCGTCTCTAAATATTAAATATGAAATAAATCTTTGAATTTACGCTAAATACGTGTTTCCTGGAATCAAAAAAGTATGGTCCAACCTACTTCTGTCAGAAGCATCAGTCAAGTATTTAACAAATGAGTGTTAAGTTAGTAATAGTTACTTAATATTGTTGACACTTTAATTTCGTGATAGCCGAATCTAGTATCTATTGATTTTTTTAATTTAATAAGGGTGACAAACATTCCATCTGTTAGTAAATAGATGCTGTGGCCCATAGACATCTAACATTATCTTCAATTGAGAATCTAAAAGCGGATGCGTTGTTACCCCTGGGGACTAAAATGGAAGGAATAGTTTTCAGTAAACGATACTCAGCAGCATTGAGTTGCTATTTTACGCTGGTATTCTGTGAGAGCTTAGTATTAGGTAGCGCCGATCCATTAAATTTGTGCTACAACTTTAATATAGCTGTAGGATGGTTCTACTATCGAAAATTATCCCCATTTCATCCCGCGGGTGTCGTTAGAGACTGGACTGTGGGACTATGTGAAGGCCAGAAAATTCTTTTGACTTTCGATTCATTTACGCCAGATATAAAATATTCATTGCGGCGAGGGTGAGCATGTGATGAAGTATGTCTCCATAAAAGATATTGGGTTTGCGATTGTGTAGGCAATGGGCTAGCCACCAGTCACTCCTTTCACTTTTTTTCTATCTAAACTAGTTTTTGGCTAAATGTGGTCCAATTTGCGCGCTCACTTTGGACTCTGCCTACCTTCTCCCGAGTCAACGGCGTGAAACTATGTTTTAAAGAAATATTTTTGCTGATTTGAGTCTGCGGTTATTAACAGCCACACACCAATAGTAACTCTTTATCTGTAGTATTACATACTTACTAAATATCTTTTAAGAAATATCGTATCCGGACATACTATATATTTGTACAATGGGATTACTATATTATACAATAAGGTTTGCAACCACAGGACAGGCCAATTTTTAAAAGTTGTCTGCTACTGGCTGATTGAAAAGAAGAGAAATGTTCAGTGGACTTTACTGCTCGGTGAAATATTTATTACATTTATATTAGAGAAAAAGGTCACGTATGAACAATCGAATTGTGCAATATAAGTTTTAGTTTTGGCTGGGATCTGAGCCTAGGCCGCATAATTCAAAAGTTTATGGTCATATCCTACTCTGCTAAAATAAGTGGGTTATTTTAGCAGAGTAGGCAATATTTACGGCACTTTTAACAGTGGTAGAGCCACGCGGCAGCTTTTGCTGTCGCACGGATGGGCCGGCTCGAACCGGGGTGGTACCACGACCTCACAGAAAACCAGCGTGAAGTCTACTTCACGCTGGTTTTCTGAAATAATAATAATATAGAATGTCACTTAAATATAACTTAAACATTTCGTAAAATTCAGCCAAGTACAATTTCCTTCATTTTAATATTGAATGTTGGGTTACTGGGTAAAATAATTGAATTCTAATGGCGGCCCTGTCTTTTTGTTATTTTTTATGAGGTTTACTTGACGATAGATGGCGGCCTGTTCCCAAAATTATTATGAAAACTATAAAAATATTATTTTGGGATTAAAATTTCTTTGTATGACTATATTTGCTTCATGAGATAGACGTTCCGATGCTATGGATGGCATCACATTTCATTTGCAAGTAATTACACCTAATTTATTAAAATAGTTCTAGAAAAATCTATTTGCGTCGACTTTCAAATATAATTAAATATATTCCACACTAGATGGCGACACCTTGTGTCCTGTGAACTAAAAATATAAAGGTACGGAGAGCTCAGTAATAATAAAATAATCAAACGAAGGTGCTGAAATTTGTTTTGCAATCAGTCATAAAGAAATTTTAATCGCCAAAATATTATTTTTATAGTTTATAACATTTTGTGGACATGCCGCCATCTACCATCAAGGTAGCTAAGCTACATTGCAACATCGATATGGAAATATTCGAGTAGTTTTATTATTTATCGGTAGATGTAGATAGTGTAGTGGGCGGGACTTTGCATCCCCTCACCCCCCAAATTGTCACGCGTTGTTACATAGTGAAATTTAATTACAACGTCTCCTCTTTGTATTTGCTTCATGGTCACGACCCCGCTAAGTCTTACCGTTTAGTGCGGCCAGGAGTACACTATATCCTCGAATAGCTGAACGCGGACGTCATTTTATTTTCGTATTCTTCAAAGCAAACCCTATAATTTGATACGCATATTATGGGAGTGCATAAAACATAACTAGTTCGCCATCTTGTGCGGTCCGCCATATTGGATTTAGAATATCAAACTAAACATATAGGCTATACAGGCAAAAGTCTTGCTCAATCGGTTGAGGATGACTTAATAATTCAGTTGCATAATTTGACCCTATCAAACTAACATAATAAGTTAAATAATAGTTTTAAAAAGTAAAGTTATTTTTTTCATCGTTTTTAGTGACATAATGAAAAAGTTTTGTAAAAAATTATTCCCACGACAATTGCGCAGCTGCGATACTTGCATCCAGTCATTGTGTGCTAAACTTTTTTATTGATGTTCGCAGTTATTCCGCTTTGTGTCCCAATCTTTGAAAATAGGAAAAACTTGGAAGAAAAAGCAATTTTTTCTTAATATTTTGTACTTACAAACTTTAAGTAATATTAATGATAAAATAAACGACATTATCTACATCTTCGAATTATGATTTCACGGTCTTATTTCTTAAAAAAATATCTCTAGAATTCATAAACCAAATAAGATATTATGAATGCGAAAATGTACGCCCAATTACAAAGTTACTTAGCCGTTCCAATCTAGCCTTAACTGTGTAGTAAAATGATTGTGCGATTAAATAGCAAGTAGCCTAGAATTGCACATGACGATCACGATACACGTAGGGACAATCGGAATCGATTCAGGCCTGAAACCAGCCATTTATGCGCGAAATTAGGTATATCATAGTATTGTCTTTATATTCTTCAAATGTTTAAATATATATAAATCATTCTTCATACATGCCTTTAATAGGCTATAATGATAACGGTATATAATTTTTCTGTCCGTGTGTAGGTATAATGACTAAACTTCTAAACGGCTGGACTGATTTTGATGATGAAGTTGATTTGAGAATGGTTTAGATTTAGAATTGGACCCAGTAGGTGGCGCTGGCGCTGTTATAAGAATCCAGAAATAACCCGTGCGATGCCGGGGCGGTTGGCTAAATTTTTTATGTAATACTTATTGATATAACTAGAAACTAAGAACTCAAATTATTCAACAGTCGATGATTCGTAGTGCAAAAACGCTGGTTGTCTCACTGAATTGTTGGTTATATACGCCTGTGGTATGTCTTTCCTAGCGTAGTGGTGTTGGGAGTAGTGGTACTGGGATTAGTGGTGACGGGGATAGGCACGCAATTGAGGGAGGGCGGGAGGTGGTCTTCAAACTAGGTAAGACACATCATTTTATTTTATCGAGCGGATGTACGCAAGGTACTTTTTAGCAACTGTAATATAATGGATTTCCGCAACGTAACTCCTGATTCTATTAATTAATGAACGTTCTTATGCAGCTGGCAGCCATATTACACTTCTAAACCGACTTTTCAATCATCAGAAAAGAGTTACCCGTCGAAAAAATTATAACACGACTGAATATAAGTGACTTTTTTCACTCATACAATTGTAGCTTTAATTTTTTGTAATGTATTTAATTCTATGAATGACTTTCATGTGATGTTTTAAAATTGGACCGAAATATATTATTTTTCTTTGCTTAAAAATAAAATTGACTAGAAATTTTCAGTTATTGGTTTGAAGCTCACAAGCGTCAGCGAAATCCATCTAACTCGCCTTTAGTTACAATGTTATTAACTCCCGAGATTGCCTTGTCAACCCTTGTCGAAACGAAAACTAAAAACAGTGGGCTTTACTGAAAGTGAATTTTTTGAAAGAGTTGCTAAAATATATTTTAAAAGTACAGGTTGATCTTTGGTGTTCGGGTTTTCAGATAACAGTCTGATAAGGGAAACTTTATTTTAGATGATTTCAATGCAGTCATAAGTAAGGCACTTAATTAGGAGAATATCTGTGCTAAAACATGTTTGAAGAATAGGTATTTATCTATTTATTTGCCCGAAATTTGCCTGAACGACTGAGTTAGGCAACCGAGAGGGACAATTGCAGCTTGGACTGTTTATACCTATGAAAAGTTGACGATATCATCATCCCCTGCCCTGTAAAATTCTTCAAATTAGGTCCGATTTTATTTTTTTCAATAAAAGTATAAGAATATTTGTGACTTTGTCTGTATGTTTCATTTTTATTTTTATGTTTGTAATATTTGTTTTCTAGATGTCATAAAACGGCGGTATAACTAGGCAATTAATTGTAATTTTATAAAGTATCCAGTTTTATAAAATAACATGAAAATGGTAGAAAAATGTATATTGTATCTTAAAAAAGTGTTTTGTAGTGTCATTATCCAGAGAGAAAATAGAGTACTACGTTTGTGTGGATAAAACGCCGCCCGGATATCGTCTTCGGTAAATACGATCTACTCGGCAATTACAATTGAGCATGGGCTTCCTTTCATCTCTGAGAGGGCTTTGGAACAGGAAGAATCTACTGGGCTGCGAGAATGCGCGATGGTAGTCCTATTCTATTTTTTTTTTAATGAAAAATGCAACTTCTCTTAAAATGTTTTTCTTCACTGCTGAACACTTTGTTTGTTTGTATTTTATTTACTGCAATCGTTAATTGCAAAAATTTCATTGGTGCCGATGGAGGTTACACGCACAGTGTAATTTTATAGAGACGACGCTTAATATCTGTTGGGCTACCATGAATCAGTATATTAATTAAATCTAATTTATATTTATCATCTTATTACACGAGTGCATCTCATTGTCTCGACCACCACACATAGCCTTGCCAACCGGATTTTCCGGGACGTCCCACTTCTGGGTCAATGTTGGACCGTCCCGCCGTAACCCCTTGCGGGACACCTTTTGTCCCGGTAATCAGTGATTTTATGATATTAGTATCTATCTTGTACCAACTACACCTTCGCCGTAGCTTCGATACTACTTTCAAATGCATCAGCAGAGAGAGTGTTTTCTCTGTGTGGAAATGCATGGACAGTCAGCAGAAATAAGCTGTTTGTTGACCACGTCAAGGCTGAACTAAAAATTAACATTAATTTTGATCAAAAACGCAGTGAATTTTATAACCAGTGTGTTTTTTTTATTCTAACCAATTTGTATGTAGTGTGATGTGTCCCGCGTAATATGCCCAAGTTCCGGATGTCGAGCTGGGTAATCACGGGAAAACCTTTTTTGTAGTTGGCGAGCCTAACCACACAGCACCAAGACTTAACCGCATGTCCGCGAAATTTCAAAAGATTTTGAAACTCTGAAAATCTATTGAAATGTAATTACTACGTATAAAAAAATATAAAAATTTTACACAAGGTCAAAGGTTACGTGAAGAGATAAACGCGAATAATAATGTCTCGATAAAAAAATTATAAAAATTTCATTAAATTGCTTATATAAATGTGTATCTTGTAGAGATTCCATAATAAAAAGGCTTATTATTTCAAGGTGACGTTGAGAACAGATTTTATACATTCGTTAATATTATAATTATTTTTATAAAAAAGAAAACAAACCTAATTGTTCAAGCGCTCGCGTCAGTGTCCATCAATACATCTTTGAATTGGAAATAATAGTACGACTCAACTAGGAAGAGAAACGTCAATGACCTCAATCTGTCAGCTGTCACTTAAAAAGCACGGCTGGCAAAGAAAACTCATTTGGATAATAACGTTTTTTCTCTATTTTATTTAACTGAGTCTTAATATTACCAAATTCGTTGAAGTAATAATTAGTTTCAAGTTAACTTAAGGGTTAAGTTAATTATATTAGGTATAATCAAGTTAATAAAATAGTCATCAAGTTATTAATAAAGGGACAGCTTCTTTCCCCTTAATTAAAATGTTGACGATGATCACTACTTTAAACTTCGTCTTTTTATTATAAGACTAATTAATACATGCTTGGACCGTTCACTTTATTATATATAATTATATAAACACTCACGCCTGTCACCCATAGGGGTAGGCAGAGACTATGGACTTCCATTTGGCATGATCCTGACACACTTTTCTCGCTTCCTCCACATCCATATACCTACGCATACACGCTCGTCTGTTAAAGGTACTCTATTTGGCCCATTTTCAATATATCGCCAATTTGGTCGATAAATTTTCGCCTAGGGCGTCCCTTCCCGACTCTGCCGTTCACCTCTGCAACATAAATTTGCTTTGTCACTCTTTCACTCAATCGTTCACTTTATATTTTAAATAAATTAAAAATAATGGAGAAATAAGACAAGTAGCTTACTGTGGGGTGGTGTATGAGAGACTTCATATGTCCATATTGTTCCGTGGGTGCCATTAGGTCCCAAGGTAGCCGTTGAGCCGCGTTTAATTGCGGACTTGACCAAACTTTTAAAAATATGTCAAGGTCCTTGTATTTGGTTTTAATAAGGGTGTTATTTATATGGCATTCATTGGGGTATTTTTAATTAAATGTTTTGGGTTAGACGATGCTATACGAAGTAAATAAAACATCTGTAATTTAATTACTTAAATTCACTACAAGTCCGTTCTGTCAACATATCGTCCTCAACTTGGCCTCACACGAGTAGAAAGTCGTAAATGCCGTAAAAGTTACGGTTAGCAGACGGTTTGGTGAATTAATTTGATATATTATGCGTCGTCGTCGTCTTCGTAATCTTGTCTTGCGATGTAATAATATCCACTAACCCATATCGTTCCGTGCGTGTCGTCGTGTCGCGAGGTGACAGTAAATTTTGATAAATTATTAATACCTTTTTGAAACCTTATTCCAAATTTAATAAGCAGTATTCATTATGTCCAGGATTAAAATCAGGGTGACATATATAATATGCCATAATACACCATTTTTGTTAAACATTGGACAGTAAATTTGTTCAACGCTTAAAGTAAATGGTGTATTTAGAAAACCGGAGAAATATAATATGTTCTGAATAATGTAATGGAGCGAAAAGAACTTTTAGCAGCTTGCCAGAGTTTATTCCGTTCTATTACCTTCTCGAAACTAAATATAATTATATAAAACTTAATATAAATCTTTATATATGATCTGTTCTTAGTATTGACAGTATTCTCTAATCTGTTTTACATAACGGATTAATTCATAAGTACAAACATAAGCTCTCAAGCCATTCACACATAGGGTTTAGCAGAAAATATAATACATACGTAGTTAAATAAAAACCAATTAATTTCGCACAAGGTTAACTTCCTCAGATAACCTCGTGCGAATTAAAAAATCGGTTGTCTGTAGAGTCGGTTTACTGACGATAGTTGAACGTGACAACGTCATAATAAATTAAAGTCTTCGCGAATGCGCGACTCTACTTTCTCCCGCGCATGGCGAAGACATAGAGTAGCGCACAATTTTTGATTAGAATAGCTTTTCTAGTACGTAGTACATATAAATCAATGATTACAAACAAATTAAATAAATTAAATATTAAAATTGAACAAAATTCGCAAAGTTTAAATCATATTTTACATTGTACACTTATTATTACGGGTATATCGGACTATTTTTGAATTAAAACACTTAATACACATTTATTGTTTTTTTTTATTGATGTTTTTTGTTATTTAATACATGCCAGTATGTTAAATATTTGCAGTATTTTTAACGGCATCATTAAAAATTTGTATTAAAGTTACGTATTAAAAATAGACTGCAAATTACTTTAAATCTCAAAATTTCAAATGTGCTATAAACTCTGTTGGTACGTTTTCAGCGGTAAATTAATTGTTTATTCTAGGAATTTAAAAACAAACCTTAATTAAAAAAAAGTTTAAAACTACACCGACATGACTTTTTAAATAAATGTGATGAAGAAAAAAATATAGCTTGATAATTATAGATACTATTTACTAGCGATCCGCCCCGACTCCGCACGGGTGATTACTAGATCTCGACAACAGCGCCACCTACTGGGTCCAATTGTGAATTAACCATTCAGGGACCGCAAACGACCACAAAAAATCCATCAAAATTATTCGAGCTGTTTTAGAGTTTAGCGAGTCGGTCGGACAGCAATTGATTTTTTATACAATATGTATATAGAATTAATTCAATTAATTCGATATATTTTAACATATTTTGTTTATCTAAATCTGAATGACAGGGTGAAAAATTTTAGGCTCTCGGGCCCCGACTGGAGGGGCTCCTAAGCGCATGCTTGGAGAGAGGCCAATTCCCGCTTCGTTGGAAGACGGGGAAGCTGGTCCTCATTCGGAAGCCGGGGCGCCCTGCGGACTCTCCGTCCGCATACCGGCCCGTGGTGCTGCTCGACGAGGTGGGCAAGGTCTTTGAAAGAGTAATTGCAAACCGCCTCGCCGAGCACCTTACGGGGACGGGGCCGGATCTTGCGGAACACCAGTTTGGTTTCCGCAAGAGGCGCTCTACGGTGGACGCCATCATGCGCGTGAGAGCCCTCACGACGGGGGATGCAGTGGCCAGGGGGGGGGTTGTCTTGGCGGTGTCTCTCGACATCGCCAACGCCTTCAACTCCATGCCCTGGAGCTGCATTAGGGAGGCACTCCGGTATCACCGGGTGCCGACCTATCTCCGTCGTATAGTCGGGGACTATCTGACGGACAGGGCCGTCATCTACCCCGGTCGAAACGGAGAGTGGAACCGGCGAGAGATGTCGTGCGGTGTCCCACAGGGTTCGGTTCTGGGGCCGCCCCTGTGGAACATCGGTTACGACTGGGTGCTGCGCGCCGACCTCCCTACCTGCGTCAGCGTAGTTTGCTACGCTGACGACACGCTGGTACTGGCACAAGGGGGGTCGTACGAGGCGGCGGCGGAAACTATGACACGCGGGGTTGCGATAGTCGTTGAGAGGATCCGGCAACTGGGTCTCGAGGTGGCTCTGCACAAGTCCGAGGCCATGCACTTCCATGGTCCTCGGAACAGGCCACCACCGGGATCCTCAGTGATGGTAGGAGGGGTATCCATCGGCGTCGAGTCGACGTTGAAGTACCTAGGACTCGTCCTCGACGGCCGATGGAACTTCGTTGAGCACTTCCGACGTTTGGCTCCCAAACTGGAACGGACCGGGGCTGCCTTCAGGCGGCTCCTGCCGAACCTGGGGGGGCCAAACGCCTCCTGCCGGAGGCTCTACGCGGGGATCGTGAGGTCCATGGCCCTTTACGGGGCCCCGGTGTGGGCGCGTGGTTTGGCGCGGCTTGCCGTCCACCACCTAAACGCGCCCCAAAGGGTGGTTGCCGTAAAGATGGTTCGCGGCTACCGCACGATCTCCCGCGAGGCGGCGAGCCTCCTTGCCGGATTGCCGCCATGGGATCTGGAGGCGATAGTCCTCGCGCGCCTGCACGAATGGCGCGCGGCAGCACTATGCCGGGGGGAAACCCCGCTGCCGCGGCAAGTTGTCGCGCAGCGGACAGACTTCCGGCATGATCTCATGGCGACATGGAGAGAGCGACTGTCGCAACCCCGTGCTGGGCACGCCACTATAGCGGCGATAAGACCCCTCTTTGAGGAGTGGCTTGAGAGACGCCACGGCGTCCTCACCTTCCGCCTGACGCAGGTCCTCACCGGACACGGTGTGTTCGGGAGGTTCCTGCACCGAATCGGGCGGGAGGAAACGCCCGGGTGCTCCCACTGCGAGGATCGACCGGAGGACACGGTGGAGCACACCGTGGAGGTGTGCTCTGCTTGGGCGGAGCACCGCCGTGTCCTCGTAGCGGCGATAGGCGGCGGCGACCTCTCGCGTCCGGCTCTGGTCGAAGCCATGGTCCGGAGCGAGACGGAATGGGATGCCGTCACCACCTTCTGCGAAGCAGTGATGCTAGCGAAGGAGGTGGCGGAGCGGGAGAAGGAAAGAGCAACAGCTTTCCTTCCCGGCCGCCGCGGGAGACGCCCCGGGCGTCGGGGGCTACGTCGTGGCCCCCGACCACCGTAGGCGCGGGCCTGTGGACGGCGAGCAATGGGTAGCTCGCCGTCCGTCCGTCTAACGACGACAGGCCGTGTCGACGGCGCGTTTTGTTCCACGCGCGCCTCAAAGAGCTGTCAGCAGCGTGAAGGGGCCCGCAAGGGCCGACGCCTGCCGGGGCTGCGGGCTGTTCGAAAGAGATACCGCGGCTCCGAAACGTAAGGGCACTGAAGGAACACGGATGGTTTTTAGTCAGTAAAAGTCTGACACTCCCTTCCGCTCCACCCACAGCGAAAGGCGTCATTAGATGATTTTCCATCCGCAAAAAAAAAAAAAAAAAAAAAGGGTGAAAAATTGTGTGATAAGAGAAAACTGTGGTTTGCAAGATTACGTTGTGACCAGGATTAAGAAAGGAATGCTTCGGTGGTTTGTTCATGTAGAAAGAATGAACGAAGAAAGAGTGACTAAGCAAATTTATGTTGCAGAAGTGAACGGCACAGTCGGGAAGGGACGCCCTAGACGAAAGTTTATCGATCAAATCGGCGATATATTGAAAATGGGCCAGATTAGTAGTACCCTTAACCGACGAGCGTGTATGCGTAAATATATGGATGTAAAGGAGGCGAGAGAGGTGTGTCAGGATCGCGGCAAATGGAAGTCGGTAGTCTCTGCCTACCCCTCTGGGCGAGAGGCGTGAGTTTCGTGTGTGTATTTTATTTAATTAAATGACTGCAAGTACAGAAGAACGCTACCGGTAAGTGAGGGTAAGATAAGGTGGCCCCCATTCCACTAGATGAAATTATGACCTGGAATTGAAGGAAGTTGATGAATGCAGGCGCCTTAGAACCGTACTTTGTAACACTTATTTGGGGATATATTCAGCAGCGTCGATGACAGGCTGTGACAATGAAAATGATGATAACAGAAAATGAGAAAATAATATGCAGAGAAAGATACATAAATACATAAACACTCACGCCTGTCACCCAGAGGGGTAGGCAGAGATTATGGACTTCCATTTGGCACGATCCTGACACACCTCTCTCGCTTCCTCCACATCCATATACCTACGCATACACGCTCGTCGGTTAAAGGTACTCTTGATTTGGTCCATTTTTAATATATCGCCAATTTGGTCGATAAACTTTCGCCTAGGGCGACCCTTCCCGACTATGCCGTTCACCTCTGCAACATAAATTTGCTTTGTCACTCTTTCCTCATTCATTCTTTCTACATGGCCAAACCACCGAAGCATTCCTTTCTTAATTCCTGGTCACAACATCATCTTGCAAACCACACTCTTCTCTTATTAAACAATTTCTCACTCTGTCATTCAGCTTCTTCCCTAACATACTCTGTTTATCTGTATATAAAATACTTCATATGCGTTCGCAATTCACAAACTTAATTTTCATATACCTATTACATATTATAATAATGTAGAAAGGTATCAGAACCGAGAGATGCATAATATGTCGATATGAGCATCAAAAATCTCTTCGCCACACAGATTTGGTCATGATGAATCAAGATCGCTATTCTAAGCTCCCGAAATGAAAGTTACGGGCTCAGATTTATAAATCATCGTATATCCTAAAGCCATATTAAAAAAAAAACTTAATCAAATATAGGTACTTTTTATTGACGTTTTTATATTTATACGAATAAAGAAAATTAACAATATAAACATGACCGCATAGTAATAATGTATGCACTACCTCATATCAACATGTGACTGTCGTAAGATGCGTCAGCGTGAAACGAACGTAAGGATAGGCAGCGGCATCTTTCTAAAGTATTTTTTTTTGCCATATTATCATTACTTCTAGGAAATATTTTTTTAGTTCTATAAAAAATAGCTAAAACTATAAGTGTGTGGAGATGTAATTATAATTTAAAGAGTATTAGTATTAATATATAAATCATAATGAAATAAAAAATTAGGGGCGGGTTACCCTTATCATTTAGGGGTTTTAAAATAGACGTTGACCGATTCTCAGACTATAGACAATATGCACACAAAATTTCATACAAATCGGTTCAGCCGTTTCGGAGGAGTTTGGTAACAAACACCGCGACACGAGAATTTTATATATTAGAATTTATATATAATGATAGATTTTCTATTGTGTAGTGGAAGCAGTTTACATACAGAAATTCTACAAAAACAAACACCCAGACCCAAAACATTATTTGTAAGGCCATACTTGGCATGAGTGGGATTCGAACCTCTGCCCTCAGCGCTGCAACTCAATGTTAAGTCACTGCTCTTACAAAACCGTTAATATTCACTAACGCATACAACAAAACTTCTAGCAAATACCCCATAGATTGCCGTATGGAGAGTATATTTGCTATAGTTGCTGAGTTTGGCAGGCGATTTGGCAACTGACAGTTGCTGTTGCCCATTTTCAGTTTAATTTTCTCCGTTACCTGTTACGATACTCGCGGGAGGAATTGGAGTGAAGGTTTTTTTGCACTGCCACTATACGGTAAATAAATATAAATGTTTCTATTGATTTTTTTTCATTCTCCACTGAGTACACTATGTTTAGTTAGGAAATTGGATTTTGTTAGATCGTATACTATGTAAATTAAGGCTAGCATCCAGCCCCTGAGCTTCTATTTCACTTCTCATTTAAAAGGTCTCTGTACGTTTAACTTTTATTATTTACCTACGTTTTGAATTCGCTAGAGTCCAATTTTACAGATTTTAAAATTAAGTATCTATACGTATATATTATGTGTATTGTTTTTCGTAGAAAAATTATTATGATATCCATTTGGGTTTTCGTAAAAATATTTTTACTTAATTCGAATCAACGTTTTTTTTTTACAAATGAAGTGTAGTTTGCTTTCATAACATTAAATACTAAAATTAACTACCATACTATACATATTTTGTATTGTCATCAGTTCTTAATATTTTTTTTTAAAACGTTACCTCCACACTAGGAAATTCTCCTGTATCGTGAGGGTGTTAGTTTACATACATAAATTTCACAAGGAAAAACATCGAGACCCAGAACAATTATTTGTAAGCCATACAAATACTTGTTCCGCGCGGGATTCGAACCCGCGGCCCATAGCGTTGTGACTCATTGCTAAGCCAATGCGCCACGGGGCCGCCATGTAAAAATTTTTGATTATTCAAACTTCCGGAAGTATAAATATTAAATTCGTACGTACATACGTACGTATATACGTATAGTACTTATAAAATTGTCTTAAAATAGGATTTTTTTATAGAATAAGGGTGACAAACAAGCACACCGTTCACTTGATGGTTAGTAAATGTTGCGGATCATAGTCATCTGCATTTATCCAATATCTCAATAAAATACGTCAATTAAAATGCAGATGCGCTGTCACCACTGAGTACTGAAATGGAATGCTTTGTTTCCAGTAAAAAAGGTCTGCGGTGCAGTGTAGACACTTACCATACGAAACACAGCAGTAAGCTGATATTTGATGCTGGTTTTCTGTGAGAGCGTGGTCCTACCTCGGTCGAGCAGACCAATTCGTGTTACAACCATAATAAAGTAGTAGCATAGCTCTACCACGTAAAAAAATATGTGTTAGACACTAAACTACTATTAAAATCAACCTAAAGGGTTCAATGTTAAATTTAATTTTATCAACAATATTATAAATATTTTTTACGTGGTAGAGCCCTGCTGCAGCTATATTACTGGTATAGTTGTAGCACGAATGGGTTGGCTCGACCAGGGAAGGATCACGCTCTCACAGAATACCAGCCTAAAATAGCAGCTTAACGCTGCTGTGTTTCGTATGGTGAGTGTAGAGAACCGAAGACCCTTTTTACTACTAGCTTCCGACGAATGGCGTTATAATAATTTTGTCTACGCCAGGCGTAAAATATCTAGACCGAGGACGGGGAGAAGCAACATAATAGGAAAGGCACATCCAGCTTTGGACTCTTATGGGCTGGTAATAAGGAGTAGTTTTTAATTGTGTTATATTCAGCATTTTAGTTTATATATGTTTTTAATAATACCGTAGGTAGGACGTGTGGTCGGAAGTTAATAACATTGTCAATATTCATTGTAAAGCAATAAAGTTGCCGAATCTCTGTTTGATATAAGCAAGATTTTTGCGCCAAATTCACAAAACAATTTAGTGAGGATGTGACACAGTTACGGTGATTCTATGCAGCGGGTAAATTCACATAAAAATATACGACTAAATGTTGTAGATTTTGTTGGGATTATTATGAAAGTAAAAAATAAAATAGAATATTTTTTATTCAATATAGATTAAAAATAATTATTATAGAAAATAATTTTTACTTTTACCACTGGCTCGAAAAATATTTTTGTCCTGTATAAAAGCAGCAAGAAACCCAGGAATTTCTCAAAGTAACATTATACAATCAAAGTAGGGTGCGCAATTACTTAGAAGACTCATTTAACCTCCTGCCTAACGGATTCACTTTTTTAAACACATAAAGATGAGAATTTCTTAAAGGAGATGAAACATGTTCGAATTAACGTGAGAAATGATGGAAAATTCCTATGCCGGAATATCCAGGTTGCACAATACGTGTAGGAAATACGTATTTTAATACATAGAACATATGAATGATAAATAGTTTTGGAGTATATATGGATTAAAAGCTAATATATAATTAAGGTAAATTTAAGAAAAACCGGAACGCTAAATTGGGATAAAAAAAGATATAAAAATATCAAGTAAAATGAAACGTGTGCTATGTATATTTGATAAAAATCATAACCATGACTCTATCTTCCAATACCGTAAAAATATATACAAATATATAGGAAAGTTATACAAAAAGCAAAAACACTTGCTGTTTAGTCTGATATAAGTCAGTGTGCTTATTCTATTAAGGGAATATGGAAAACAGTGAACAAATATAACAATAAAAAAGCTTCTGAAAGACATGAATCAATGACCATTAATCATGACGTAGAAACTATCAACAATGCAACAGAAATAGCCGAAATATTCTCAAAAAATTTTGATAACGGTAAAAATAACGTCAGCAATATTAACAGTGCAATGGCAATGCTCACCCAAAATACCCAAAAGGTTAAGGAGACTTTGGTTCTACGCCCAACAAATTCACAGGAAATTGTGACTGTAGTAAAACGCATGGAAAATAAAAAATCTAGTGGTTATGACGATATTCCAATAAAAATATTAAAGGATAATATTGATTTGTTAAGTGAATCTTTAGCATATTTCTATAATATATGCATAAGCCAAGGAATATTTCCTGACAAATTTAAGATAGCAAAAATTGTACCTATTCATAAAAGAATACAAAAATAGACCCGAACAATTATAGACCTATTGCCATACTACCTGTATTATCCAAGATTATGGAAAAGTTGATAAAAGTACGCTTCATGACGCACTTAAATCTTAATAAGGTTTTGAATGAAAGACAGTTTGGCTACCAAAAGGGTATAGGAACCCTTGACGCAGTTGATACTAAAGTGAATGATATATTAACAGAATTAAATAAAAAAGTTAAAGTTGCAGGTCTATTCTTAGACTTAAGCTCTGCTTTTGATACCGTAGATCACAGCATATTAATAAAAAAAATAGAATACTATGGAATTAGGGATCAATCACTAAAACTTATTAAATCTTATATGAGTAATAGGAGATAATTTGTAGAAATTTTTTTTATAGGAGAGGGGGAAAACGAGCATGCGGCTCACCTGATGGTAAGTGACTACCGCCGCCCATGAACAACTGCAACACCAGGGAGGGAATTGCAGATGCGTTGCCGGCCTTTTAAAAAGGAGTACGCTCTTTTCTTGAAGGTCCCTAAGTCGTATCGGTCCGGAAAAATCGCTGATGGTAATCGATTCCACAAGGAAGTCGTGCGAGGAAGAAAACATGTTCTAAATCGCACAGTGGTGGACCGCCAATCATCCAGATGGTGTGGATGGTATCGGGAGTTCTGCCGCGATGTGCGTTCGTGAAATTCGGCGGCTGGGATTAATCCAAACAATTCCTCAGAGCACTCCCCATGGTAGATGCGAAAGAAAATGCAAAGGGATGCAACATCTCTTCGCAGTGCCAATGAATCGAGCCGATCGGAAAGGGCTCGGTCGTCGACGATTCGAGCCGCTCTGCGCTGGATGCGGTCAAGTGGAAGGAGCTGGCACTGGGGAGCCCCTGCCCAGAGATGGGAACAGTATTCCATGTGAGGCCGAACCTGCGCCTTGTAAAGTTGCAGGCGGTGTGCCGGCATGAAATACTGTCCCGCTCTGCTGAGCACGCCAAGCTTTTTAGAGACCAATTTGGCCTTCCCTTCCAAGTGACCACGAAATTGCACGTCATTCGATATGTCGACTCCGAGGATACTGATACTGGCTGAGGTAAGAAGGGGAGTGCCTTGAAACTGAGGAGATACGACAAAGGGGTTCTTTTTAGCGGTAAACGCGCAAACTCGTGTCTTCTGAGGATTAAACTGGACTAGATTTAGTCGCCCCCAATCCGAAACTTTGTTTAGCAAAGACTCGACTTCAGACACAAGTTTGTTCCGGTACTCGGCGACGTTTTCCCGAGAAATATTAGCACGGCCGGTGTATAGAGCATCACCAGTGCTGTCATCCGCATAGCAATGAATGTTACTAGTAAGCAACATATCATTGATATGCAGAAGAAACAGCGTTGGAGATAGCACACAGCCTTGTGGAAACTAGATACAAATGAAACAGGAGTGCAGAGCAAACATAGATCTGTAGTAACTATAGTAACAAGAGGCGTACGTTAAGGTTCTGTACTGGGACCGATATTTTTCATAATATTTTTAACGATTTAATAGATTACATCTGCAATCTGGTTCCCGATATTCAAGTAATTACTTTTGCAGATGGTACGAGTGCAGTACTATCATCAAAAACTGCAGAAGATTTAAAGGACAGGATTATTGTAGCTATGACAACATTTCGAAAATGGTTCACAGCAAATGGCTTGTTGCAAAATGCAACTAAAACTAATATCGTCATGTTCAAAGCCACCACAAGAAATAATGACATAACTGAAGTGAATGTAAATAGGGAAATAATAAAAACTGTAAGTTCTGTGAAGTTTTTGGGAATTCATCTAGACGATCTCCTAAATTGGAAAGTTGAGCTGGCAACCATAACAGACACAATAAGTTTAGCTAGCTATGCCTTACGCACCTTGCGGAAAGAATTGACAATTGATCAACTTTTAAACGTGCATCAAATTCTGGGGCAATAGCTATAAATATAATATGAAAAAAGGATTTACTGCCCAGAAAAGAGCTATAAGAGCAGTGGTATGCATTCCGCCTTGGGAATCATGTAAAGAATACTTCAAAAAGCTAAAAGTTCTTACAGCACCCAGCCTGTATGTTTTGATACTTCTGACTGATGAAGAAATGAAAGAGAGAGAAAGCACCAGAAGGATGGACTTAACTTTGTCTATTATGCCTAAACTGGAAATTGTAAAACACTGTCCTCGTTATCAGTTTTACTTTTTAACAAGATGCCTAAAAACTAAAAGAAATAAAAAAGTTAAGTGTTTTTAAAACAGAGTTGAAGGCACTACTTATAGAAAAATTTATTTATAGTGTTGATGAATTTTAATTATAGATTAGTCAGAATATTTATTTAAATGATAAGAAATTTAATAGTTTGTTTATTTCTCATTTCCTTTTATTTTGGAAGTTTAGTTTTTTTTTTAAATTATGGAGTAGGTTGACATTTGCTAGCTTTATTTTAAATGGTTTTTCTTTATTATATAATGTAAACAATATATTATTCAACATTTGTGATGTATATTAATCGTTAAGTAGGTAGAATAATAATATAGATAGGAAAGGTACAATGACATTTATTAGTTATTTTAATAATTTTTTTTATTTTATTGTTTGATTTTCTAATTAATTTATTTTGTTTAACTAAGTTAAGTTTTAGCAATATAAATAGGACATTCCTGTAATATTCGTACACAATTTATTGTTAATGAATAAAGACATTGATTGATCTAAAAATAAAAATAAAACAATTTAAAGCATTAAAAATATTATTCACTTCGAAAAGGTACAGCTAAAATAGGCACTGCCTCAAAAATGTAAGCAATAAATGTAAATATGATTTTATTATCAAAAATATTAATATTCTTAAAAGTTAGTTTAATTATTAGTTAACTGAAATCATAAACCAATTGTTGTTCACCATCATAATTATCAGTCCGTAGAAGTCAACTGCTGAATATGCTCTTCCCCTGTATAAGGGATTGACATTAATTATCACGGTCGCAGTATCAAATGTGTCGTCTTTGACAATGCTCCTCGTCGCGTCGTCAAAGTCGATGTTTTACGTTTAGAGTAAACAAGATGGCTGTTACAGAATCTTTCGGAAACCATGTGATCTCTTTAGCATTTTTTAATACAACTGCATGGTGACAAACGAGCACACAGTCAGCGCTGATGGCAAGTGGATACTGTGGCCATAAACATCTACATTAATCGTCGATTAAGAATCAAGATGCAGATATGTTGTCACCCCTGAAGACTAAGATGGAACACCTTGTAGGCAGTAAAAAGGGTATCTAGTTCTCTACACTAACCATAGAAAATACAGCAGCATAAAGCTGTTATTCTACGCTGGCATTTTGCGAGAGCGTGGTCCTTCCCCGTTAAGCTGACCCATTCGTGCTACAACCAAAATATAGCTACTACACTCCGGTACACTCCAAAATCGATTTATGTATCGTCTTATACATGAATCTGTGTTGAACATTTTGGTGAAATAGAAAACAATCATTTATTACTGTAATAGGTTCTGTGGATATCAAAAAGGACGAGTACCGGAAATGTTAGGGAGATGCCATTGCATTATCAAAGGTTGATAAAAAAGATATATGATATACCTCAACAATGATTTCAAATTAACTGTTTACGTTTTCTTCCCTCTGGGGCAATATTAGGATCGTAAATGCATTTAAGCATAGATCGTATAGAAACTTGTACGCGACCCTGCAAAACTTTGCAAGCGTGCATGGTGCTATTTCAAAATCTGTTTAGAATACTGCGAAGGTGATTTGATAACAGTGTAAAATATGGAAGTGTCATTTAAAGTTATCACAAAAATGTGGAAGTGCTTTGTGATCAAAATATTTTTATCTATTGTTTATTTTATACGTGGTAGAGCCATGCTGCAGCTATATTAGAAGTATAGTTTTAGTACGAATGGATCGGCTCAGCCGAGGAAGGGCGACGCTCTCACAGAATACCAGCGTAAAATAGCAGCTTAACACTGCTGTGTTTCGTACGGTGAGTGTAGAGAACCGGATACCCTTTTTACTGGAAAAGAGGCATTCCATCTTAGTCCTAACGGATGACAACGCATCTGCAGTTTTATTCTTTATTGAGGATAGATAAAGATGTCTATGGGTCACAGCAACCACTTACCATCAGGTGGGCTATGTGCTCGTTTGTCACCCTATCCTATAAAAAATATTCGCCGTTCCCTGTCCAGTATTGAGTATCCCAAGGCTGTTAGTAAGTTATTCATATAATTAAAACAAGTTGTGGTAATAAAAGTATAAAATAACAACGCACTACCCTTGATTTAGCTTTACCCTTACTTTTAGATTTTACCTTGTCTTATTACTTACTCTTATCTATTTAAATCAGGTTAAGATTAGAGTGTACTTAAAAAAAAATGTCTGGTGCACGTAATATTATATCGTGGAAAATATTGTTGTCATCCTGAGAAGTCTCGGAGCCACTACAGGTTTCTTTTCATTCATGTGACTCAAATTAGGGGCAACATCATTATCGTTATTAATAAACTCAATTTTTACTTTCATTCAGAATCTAGTCGATGTAGCTTCCTGTTTGTACAAAAATACGTTTTAGTAACCAATATTTATACTCCGGGCATTGGTTGATACAAAAACAGAATCTTAAGTAGAAATCAATATATTACACATAGAACGTAGAGAAACAAGTTTAAGTTTGCACGAACTAAGGTAAGCTTGAAAATACTACGTTTCTAGTGTAGTTAAATGATTTATCGAGACAATCTGATAAACATCAAAAACTTATGGAGATCATTGAGACTCATTTTGTTAAAGGTTAAAAGCACTTTTTGTGTTCAATGGGATGTGATAGAGATAGAGATTACCATTTTTATTACTATTTGGGGCTACCAACGCAAATTATTTCAATACATATAATTTTGGGAAGTCGATGTCATACGGGGAAAATTCTAAGTGGCATAAGGTAAAACAGCTTGACAGCGATCAACTAATTTTTTAATCATTTAGGTGATTATAACTCTTTTTATAAAGTGTTTACATAATAATAAACTGAAACTTGAAAAAAAACTGAAATATTTTTGCGAACTTTGATAAAAAGCGTATAAGAGCGGGCGAGATTGTGTAGTCAAGTAACTGGTATCACCAGATTGTATTTTTTTTTCAATGAGAGGCAATCAAATTACTATCCGTGCTAATTATATTAATATTTTAATCATGGTATGAAATAAGAGGAGGAATAAAATTTAATCATTGATAAGGATGCTGCTAGATTGAAGAAAAAACAAAGGTTAAATTTAAAATTAAAGTTAACATAACAGAATAAAAACTAAGCAATGAATAAGGTGTGAAACCTAAACGTGGGCTAAATGGTACGCTTAAAAGAGTGCTTGATGAACTGTAGGCTGATGATGATAATGAAGAAAGAGTATCTTTAATTCCGAAAAATTAAACAAAGAGCAGCCAGAAAATTAAAATAACCAGAATAGATTAATGAGCTGAATTTTACTTCATCGAATATGAAAATGAAAATAGAAAAAATAGATGAAATCAAACGTAGTGAAATAATTTTGCCTACTATGTAATCGATTACGTACACTCACACGTACCTTTTTTATAGGATAAGGATGAGTAACGAGCACACAATTCACATGATGGTAAGTGGTTGCTGTGGCCCATAAACATCTACATCTATCCCCGATTACGAATCAAAATGTAGATGCGTTGTCACCCGTGAAAACTAAGATGGAATGCGTCATTTCCAGTAAAAAGGGTCTCCGGTTGTCTATACTCACCATACACAACACAGCATCGTTAAACTGCTATTTTACTCTAGCATCCTGGTATCGAGAGCGTGGTCTTCCACAGTCGAGCCGACCCATTCATGCTACAACTATACCAGTAATAAAGTTGCAGCATAGCTCTACCACGTAAAAATACTTATTTTAGAAAGAAGCCATCAAAATTGACCATTCATCGATTCGTCATCGTTTGCATGTTTAATGGGATAGGACAGGTAAATATCAATCCAAAGTCAATGTAAATATATAATAATACAAATAGATAATTTTACATAGATACAAACTCCTATTTCAAAATTGTAATCCTTCTTCTTTATTATTTAGTGTTTAATATCAAAAGTATTTTATTGGAACTTCTTAATATATGAAAGTTCTTGGGCAACAAAACTATCAAAATCTTTATATAATAAATTAATTCATGCTATATAAGTCTATCGCACTTAATCACATTATTCTAGGTTACTCCAGATTTCTATATTTTAGTTTTAATTTCGTTACTTGGCATAATGTTGCATCATTGAAATTTCCGTATCTATTTTATTAATGTTCCTAATACATGACGGTTATACATTGTGTAAAAAATGGTTTGACGAAGCTTGCCGCTATTAACAAAGAGGCTCTTAGTAAATGCTCCACGGGGAATAAGGATTTTAATCATACCTTTTTACGTCCCCTTTTACATTATAATGTATAACGATAGTTTGAATGATAGTGGTACTGCGATTTTCTACAGTTTAATGCAGCTAGATTAGATAGAACGATAAATCAGGGAGAAGAAAATGGGACGCTGCCGTTCTCGCAACAAGTCAGTGATGCAGCGTAAAAGCGCTGCCTCATATTTATAGTAATTGCAGAAGATCGCTTGCAATTAAAACACAATAAGTTACACATTTAGGTTTATAAATATACATCTAAACTTTTACTTGGGGATAAGGTATAGGTAATAGGTGTACGGGAGACTATCAATGGTCATACAGCTTTGGAAGAGCTACTGTTGAGAAGCTTTTATTCATGTCTTGATGGATTCTATATATCAACCAATTATGTTCCGTGGATGTTGTGAGAGATGAGTTTGAAAAATATTTAAAAAATCTAATCGCTTAGGATGGATGAAGGAGAAACCTCGTTTACGCCAAATATTCTTCAGATAAAACTAAAATGTTTATGGTGTATTATTATAGGAACATTAATTCTATAAAAATAGTAAATCTTTAGAAATAAATTATTTAAAAGTATTAAGAAAATACTAACGTAAATATTGGCAAGTTGAATTTTATTTTAATATCACTAGATTTCATAGAAGTTCACGACATGTGTCTGTATGATTCAGATACATCTTTTATATATTCGCTTAATTGAATGAATAGAATCAAAAAGTGTTGTTGTGTTTAGGTTTGTCTAAAATTAGAATTGGCAGACCCGAAAAACATCTTTTAACAAGTCATAATTTTTGAGGATTTACTGCTTCAAATATGTCATGATTTTTGAATAATCGTTATTAGTAAATATTAAATGATTAGATATTAAATAATATTTACTGTTTTAAAGACCTCGGGTAGATTATATTTTTATATTGTACGTTCCGAACTTTATTTAACTGAACAGCATTTTATTAGTACCTATACTATGAGGCATTTATAACTATAAGAAAAATATATCAGATAGCTTGCGTACATGCCTCCGCAAACCTTACGTAAGTTGCCATTCTTATCATAATACGAGTAGCTTTTATCTACAACATACTCACACACGTTCGTTGCCATTCAGCCTCAAATTATCGAAAATAAAAAATAAAACAAAAACATATAAACCACCTTTTGACCTTAACAATTTAACACACTTAGTATTACGAAATATAGCACTTTTTATTGCTACACGTTATTATTTTGCGAAAAATCACTATAATAATAAATAATGACAGAAATATAGGCGCGAAAAGCAAGAAGTGACAGTTCCGAATTGTAATCTGTAACTAGCTTCGTTTTTTTAGTCAAGCGTTAGTCGGGATGCATCCAGCCAGGGCTTTCGTGTTATGTTTTGGGGGGAGATGCTATGTTTACGTGGAAAAGAAGGAAGCGAGCGGCCCGGCTGGAGACTGCCGGCGAAGTAATCGCCCCACGTTGACAATGCGCGCGCAATACTAGCCTGTGAAACCTGCGTCGATTTTATTACGTAGGTGTAAGATTGAGTAGCACTTAAACACTTGGAGATAAACGCGTTCGATTTTTAATTAATTGGTGTACTAATTAATCGATTTTCATTATATGACCATATATTATAAAAATGCATGATCTCTGATTTCAATATTCTCAAGCAAATATGAAAATCACAGAACACCTTCCGCTATATTAGGTGTTTCATATTTGCTTGAGAATATTGAAATTAGAGATCATGCATTTTTATAATATATGGTCATATAATATTATACAAACAAAAAAGAACAAACAAATTTATATCCATGAATAAAGTGGATTTTAGAAAAGAAATGTCAGACGACAAGCTTTTTTAAAATTGTTAATAAGCTAGTGCTTGCTATCCAATTTGAAGTTTTTTTTATAGAAGTATGGGTAACAAAAGGGCACCCAGCCCACTTGATGGTAATTAATTGCTGTGATCCACAGCTACATCAATACCTACCTACTTGATTAAATATTAAAATGCAGATGCGTTGGCAACCCTGTGGACTAAGCTGGAATGCCACGTAAAAAGGCTATAAATATGTTACTATTTTATACTGCTGATCCTACCTCCCCTATCGAGCCACGACATCATAGTTCTACCACTTATAATGACATAAGTGGTGATGTAACTAAAGATGGTACGGCGCACTGATTTAGCTTACAGGCATTACAAGAGCTGCAGCCCTTGGACACCTCTAAATACAAGTAAGGGTAACCAATAACCAGGTCTACAGCCACATTGATCTAGTTTTCGTAAGCGCAATTGCTGATCATAATTATAGTCCCGGGTTTAAATCCCAGGTCAGGCGAAAATCTGTTATTTGGTTTAACTGTTCAGAAAATCTAACAATAGTTCAGAGTGGGGAAAATTGGCGGTGTTTTACGGCTGTGCCTCGGAAAGCACGTAAAACTGTTAGTCCTGCGCCTGATCTCTCTCCGGTCGTATTCGATTTTTTTATAGGATCGAGTGACAAACGAGCACACAGTCCACCTGATGGTAAGTGGTTGCTGTGACCCATAGACATCTACATTTATCCTCGTTTGCGAATCAAAACACAGATGCGTTGTCACCCATGAAGACTAATATGGAATGCCTCTTTTCCAGTAAAAAGGGTCTCCGGTTCTCTACACTCACCATACGACACACAAGAGTGTTAAGCTGCTATTTGACGCTGGTATTCTGTGAGAGCGTGTTCCTTCCCCGGTCGAGCCGACCAATTCGTGCTACAACTATACTACTAATATAGCTGCAGCATGGCTCTACCACGTAAATTTTGACGTACCTATTGGACTATGAGTGTAAGAGAATAGAGAGAGCTCCTCTGTTGAGACTGCACGCCTTCACCAAATTTGGTCTGGAGGACATTTAAATTTCATTTAGGAGGAAACAATTAGTTAAATTTTATTTGAGAGTAGACAAAGGCCTCACGATGATTAGAACATATAGCTCATTGACACCTTGTATCCTCAATTAAGAATCAAAATGCAAATGTGTTTGTTACCCCCAACATAGTATATTTGTGTGGGTGTGTGTGTACGAATTTCCACTACCATATATAGTCCGATAGATGTCGTTAAAGGTGACAGAGGGAAACAGTTAATGAACAGCAGCATCTTCCTGATAACAACTCTAAATAATAAAAAGTTGCAGTTGCCAATATCACTGCTTAGTGTATCTATGTAATCTATGAATGAGTCCTATGTTTTTTTTATATTCTACTAAGCCAGCGCTTATCTACGATCCCACCTGATGGTAAGTGGTGATGCAGCCTAAGATGGTGAAGTGCACTGACTTAACAAAAGCCTATTCACTCTTGCCTTGAAGACACCCAAACTGTAATCGGATGGAAAGACAGATGCTGGCAACTTATTCCACTCCTTTGCTGTACGCATGATGAACGACGTGTTCAGCAGTGGACTTGTGACGAATTGCAATGAATTAATGAATTATTGACATACTAAGCGATCCGCTCTGGTTTCGCACGTGTGATTTCTGGATCTCGACAACATCGCTATCTATCGGATCCAATTGTGAATTTAAACCATTCTTGAATCAACTTAATCACAGACACGAAATTTCGTCAAAATCGATCCAGCTGTTTAGGAGTTCAGTCACATACACACGGACAGAAGAATTATATATATAAAGATAATGCCTGGTTATGACTGCGTTGCGAAGTAACGCGTGATTGCACATAAAGATCTTTTTATTATGATATAGACCGTAAGAATATTATACGGCTAAAATTAAAACATATAAAATTGAGTTATTACATTTTTAATATCTTCTTAAATAATCAGATTATCAGGAAAAATATCACTTGAGAAACATGAGATAGTCTAAGACTAAGATGGAATGCCTCTTTGCCAGTAAAAAGGGTCTCCGGTTCTCTACACTCACCATACGAAACACAACAGCGTTAAGCTGCTATTTTACGCTGGTTTTCTATGAGAGCGTGGTCCTTCCCCGGTCGAGCCGACCCATTCGTGCTACAACTCTACTACTAATATAGCTGCAGCATGGCTCTACCACGTACAGCCTATAAAGTCCACTGCTGAACATAGACCTCCTCCGTAGATTGCCTCATAGGGGCAATTGTCATATTTGCCCCTATTTCCGCGCTTGGCAAGCGCGTTGGTAATCACAGTTGTTTTTATTTTTAGTCGTTATTAGGAAGACGCTGCTAGCCATCTTCTGATTCGTTTTCCTCTGTCGCCTCTTGCGACACCCACGGGATCGCACAGGGAATTGAATATACCTAGTCAGGTCATACATTCTGTCACATGTTTAATATAAAATAATTGAAACAAGTTTATTCATTATGTAACCATTTATATACCAAAATGAACTTAACAAAACAAAGATTCTTATGACACTAAAGTTTATTCAAAATGACCTCCGTGATTTAGAATACAGGCCTTCAATCTGCGCGGCCAGCCGTCTATCGCAGCACGTACGAGGTCCATGTCAATATCGGCGGCTGCCTTAATTAAGAATGTCTTGAATGACTCCAAATTGGGATGAGGCTTTGAGCACGCCTTTTCCTCTAAGTGTTGCCATATCTTGTAATCTAACGGATTCAAATCTGGACTGAAGGACTGCCAGTCTTCGTGCCCGATGAAGTCGATTTCACGCGCCGCCAGCCAGTCTTGTGTGCTCTTCGCTCTATGAGCTGGCGCCGAATCTTGTTGGAATACCCAATGCCTGTTATTGAACATGGTATGAGAAACAGGTTCCACAAGGTTCGTCAGGACTGTATTTTGATACACAACTGCATTCGTTTTTACACCTTTCTCACAAAAATGTACCTCTGTTAAGCCCCAATAAGAAACTCCCAACCATACCATGAGCGAGGATGGAAAATGATCTCGTTGGACACGCGGAATACGGTTGCTCGCTTCTTCACTACTGTGTGCTTACACCTTATCATTTTGTTTGTTGTAGCTCTCTTCTACGGTAAAAATTAGTCTTCATTTAACACCCTTTTCACTGTGGTTCTGCTGAAGGGCCAACAGTTTCTGCTTACGTTTGGGATTTCTTTGAATTCGCGCCTTCACAGCTTTTATCACTGCTGGAGTCCTAACAGACCGAGGGCGACCACTTCTCGACCTGTCATCTACACTAGAGTCTTCATTGTATCGTTTGATGGTACGATAAACGAATCTTTTGGTTATATTTAAATTTTTCAGTATGTCAAAAATTTGAATTGGCGCGTAACCGCAACGATGCAACGCAATAATTGCAACACGATCTTCTTTAAGCGTCCACTCCATATCTAAAAATGAGTAAAATTCTAAAAAGTATACAGTTTTATTTTCATGAACAATTCGAAATTCGAATTCAATAAACTTTTTTGTGGCCAGCATTCTAAAAGAAAAGTTTTTACTGTGTGACAATACTTATGACCTGACTAGGTACTTACACCACCACTACACAATAAAACTGTTAAAGATATTTTGCCATAATATCAAGTATATATATATATATATATATATATATATATATATATATATATATATATATATGTGTGTGTGTGTGTGTGTGTGTGTGTGTGTGTGTGTGTGTGTGTGTGTGTGTGTAACACGAAAAGACTAAAAATAAACTGGGTTAAATAATTTATATAACAGTGTGCCTTCATGCCTCCCACGGTAGAGATGAACCACCGTAATCGCCTCGCTTGACAGCCGGATTTGCGATCTTGGTTACGGACGTCTCGCAACCTCGATGCTGCTACCCGTCACCGGTCTATGAATTTCCGGTTTGGGTGCGAGAGGGTTATACTTCTTCCGGTCTTACGAGATGCAAGAAACGAGAGAGGGTGTTAATACATTTTCTTATGTAGCTATTATACGACAAATAATGTATGCATTCAATGTTCAAGTATAGCATAGCTAATAATAGTCTTAGATTTAAGAGTCTAATAATGTAAAATAAAAATGAAATGTTTGGGCGCTCTTTGTCTTTTTTATAGGTAATGTTAAGTTTATGTAAATTTATGGTTAAATAGCTGTTCCCCGCGACTTCACCCGCGTGGAATTTAATACGATTGTATTTTATGGGTTTTAATTTTTTTGCGCGAAACCCTAATTCCTTTTCTAAAATAAAATTAGGCTAAGTTACTCCTTATAACATTAGCTATCTGCTATCGAAAATCCAGTCAAAATTGGTCCAGCCGTTTAGAAAAAAAAAACAGAAAGCTGCTTTCCAACAAAATATCTGTGTAATTTTTTAATTAAACCAGATAAAACACAATCCTTTTCAGCTTGCGATCAAATTATAAAACCGCTGTAGGTAATTGAAAATCATTCATAATTAATGTTCGCACTATATCAGTTGCATTGGTTATAAATTTATTAAATGGGTTCAATTAAATTTATATTGCTGTATACTTATTACAAAACGACTATATATTTAAAAGCCAGTCACGTAATGTTTTTTTAACTATTATAAGCCAGTGCTGGAATATTTATTGATTTTAAGGAATAACGATGACAAACGTGCACACAGTCGACCTGATGCTAAGTGGAAGCTGCGGGCCATAGATATCTACATTTCTCTTCGATTGCAGATAGAAACAGCAGACCCCTGAACATCAAGATGGAATGCCTCGTTTCCAGCAAAAAGGATCTCTGGTTCTCTACACTCACCATACAAAACACTGCAGTATTAAACTGCTATTTAACGCTGGTATTTTTTTATAGGAGAGGGGGCAAACGAGCATGCGGCTCACCTGATGGTAAGTGACTGACTACCGCCGCCCATGAACAACCGCTACACCAGGGGAATTGCAGATGCGTTGCCGGAGTAGGCTCTTTTCTTGAAGACCCCTAAGTCGTATCGGTCCGGAAAAATCGCTGGTGGTAAACTTTTCCACAAGGAAGTTGTACGAGGAAGAAAACATCTTCTAAATCGCACAGTGGTGGATTCTGTGAGAGTGTTGTCCTACCCCGGTCGAGTCGACCCATTCGTGCTACATAACATAGCTGCAACGTGGCTGTACCACGTGCTGTGTTTGTACCACGTACAAATGTATGGAATATCACACCTAAGAGGCAATCTATGCGGGAGGTTTATGTTCAGCAGCGAACTTTGATAGAATGTAATAATGATAATGATAAAATGTGTGGCAGTGAATGAGTATGACAGAATAAGCATGAGAGTAAAATGAATGCTGTAGAAATGCAGCCATTAAAATGTGTGACTCTAATCGATAGAGTGGGAAATTATGTGATAAGTGAAAAGTGTGGTGTGGTTTACAAGTTTTTGTCACCAGGATTAAAAAGGAATCATTTAACAGTTTAGACTCGTAGAAAGAATGAATGAATGGGGAAAGAGTGACAAGGCAAATTTATGCTGAAAGAGTGAGTGGCAGAGTCGGTAAAGTTCGTCCTAGGCGAAGGTTTATCGACGAAATTGGCGATATATTGAAAATAAGTCAAATTAAGAGTGCTTTTAAGCGGCGAGCGTAGGTACGTGTACCTAGATATAATGACGTGTAGGTATGGAAATATAGGAAAAATGTAAAAAACGCAATGGTGAAGGAAGGTTCTCGAATGGCGCCTTCGTACCAGCGCTCTATTTAACAAAGGTTACAGTGTATAATTTGTAATTACTATTTATATTTTACATTTATACATTTTCATGTTTAACTAGCTAGGTACCTGGCGCGTTTCTGCAGCAGAAGAAATAATTGTGGAACTATCGTTTTAAATTTGGACGAGTTATATTGTTTAATTAGGAATTATAGTACATTCATTGAAATTGAATGATATATATTTCAAATTTCAAAAAAAAATGGTCGGTACCACATGAGCGCCACCTACTATAAGTTAATAGTACTATGTCTATAACCTTCGCGCAAGCAATAAGTTGACAAAATTTTACCGCATAATGATGCACAGTATGGCATCGCATAAAATACGAAAAAGCAAACATTATTTTTTATATATAGATAAAGGCGTGGCTTTACCAAGTAAAATCTTCATGTTTATGTTAGGGTGTACATACATATGTATAACTTTTATCGTCATCATTATCTCTGTATGTCTAAGAATTTCATGTCTTAGTCATAGGTACAGGTTTAATCGAAATTTCCTCATATTTAAATGTGCGAATTTGTTTTTTGTCCGCTGGTGTTTTGATTCCTTTTTGCATGAACAAAGGTTCAACTTCAATAATCATTAGTTCTAGGAACACTAATTTCGATGTTGTTGACAATTATATTCACCTAAGACAAATTGCTCGACTAGATAAGTCTAACTTTGACCAAGAGGTCAACTGCAGATCAAATCTACGGACTTGCTTTCGCGTGACCACAACACATCTTCTCATCACATAGATGATGATAGTGCTGATGATTACAGAAGTTGACGCAAGTTACATAAGCGTGCCTATAATAAAGGATGATATATTTAAGATTGATAAAATAAACCTTATACATGCACAACCATTCTTCGACGGATTCAACTCGGCTTGGGCAGCGTTCGAGAAACTACGACACATCTTCTCGTCAGGTATACATCAAAACCTGAATACGAGATTTTGCAACTAGTGCGTGTTGCTGGTGATGAATTATGGATCTGAAACGTGGTCTATCACTGCTGGCAGGATGAGGAAGCTCGAAGTCGCTCAGCAAGCTATAGAGAGATAGCCCTCTAGGGGTTTCTTTGCGCGATAAACTTAGAAGTGAAGATATCCGCAGTAGAACCAGACTAACCGACATAGCCCAACGGATTAGTAAGCTGAAGTGGCAATGGGCCGGCCATATAGCTCGTAGAACCGACCATCGATGCAGAAATAATTTAAAATTAAAAATTATGTACAACTAACTTCAATATAAATTATTAAGAATAACTCAAAAACTATTGGTCAGACATTGATTAAATTTATATGGGACTACATGTAAAGCACCAGCTTTCAAATAAAAAAGAATCATCGAAATTGGTTTGCCCAGTAAAAAGTTATGAGGTAACACACTTAAAAAAACATACAGTCGAATTGAGTACCGTCTCCTTTTTGAAGTCGGTACAAAAGGTTCTCGAGTGGCATCCTCGTGGAAGTGACGACCTAGCAAAATATGCAGGAAGTCGATAGATGCAGGTGGCTCAAGATCGTGCTTTGTGGCATTCCTTGGGAGAGGCCTATGTTCAGCAGTGGACTTGTGAAGGGCTGTAATGATGATGATGCACAACCAAAATGAAAGGTATTCCAAAAAAAAATACAACAGAAAGTCAGTCTTAACTTTGAATAAGTTTCAAAAAGAAGATAAAACTAAGAACACCAATTATTTGAAAGGCAAGAAGATATAGCCTTCATTTAAATGAAAATGCGTCTTGAAATCTCCTTAAAACGTGTACAACTCGGCAACTCCTTAAAAACTTAACGATTTTGTTTAAAATGTTTGTTATAATTCACAATTTCATTTATATATATATATATATATATATATATATATATATATATATATATATATTTAAATACTAGTAATGCTATTAAACATTACTAATATTCCCTTTAACCACTTCTAGTAAACTTAAAATGCTTGTGTTAGAAGTGGTTTACGACAGTAGTCGAATGGTGGATTCGAACTTTCGACTTCGCGGTCCGCGTCCTGTCATTAGACTAATGACGCTATATTTATATTGATATCAAATTGTAGCTGGCCACTTCTGAAAAAGGTTCTTTCCAAGCTGTGTGAGTCGTTACTATTAACTACTCCGTGGATGTTGTTTTAATTTTGTAATACTGTCACCCGTACGCTTTGCTGGGTTTATACCCTGCAGACCGAATTTCGTCACGTCGGCCAGTTCCAACGGAGACTAGCCACCTCCCCTGACAGGACATTATAGATAAAGAGTGTGTGCACAAGCACATACTCTTTATCTGTGTACGCTCTTTTCCCTCACTCTCATAGACCGATGAGACGGCAATCTGACACGACAACCGGAAAAGATAAGGCGCATGAGCAGGAACGACGGCATTACTTGCTTTCCGAGGAACGGAGGTGAAAAACCGTCGATTGCCAGAAATTCCGAATGAGAATAAAAAAAAGAAAAACCCAATAACTGAATGTTGGCCGGATCAGTAACGCATAAGACTACTTGACCTACGAAATAGTCAATGTATTTTAACGAGAGTCTATATATAGTCAATGTATTATATACATCTAACGATATAATCTCTTCTCAACACACCAGCCCACCCCCGACGCCGAACTTCAAAAAGTAAACTGTATCCTTTTACATGATTAAATGTACCTCTATGCTGGTTTTATAATAGTTCACTCATCCATTTCAACGTAATTGAATGACAAATATCCGAACTTTTACAGTAAATTAGAAGAATTTCAGGCAGAATATAAATTTAATAATACTAACATAATAAACGACGAGAACTGATCATACATATTATTTTATTATTATTAAGTTATTGATCATAAAATATGATAAAATATGTTTTCAGTATACATCAGTTATCAAATGAATTTCCGATAAAAATATTATAAAAAATATAACTTAAATTTGTAACGAACCATATAGTTTTCGTCGAAATCGTGTTTAAGTATCTAATATAGAAGTTCAAAATAGTTATTTATCACTCAATCAGTGTAAATTCTATAAAATATTATGCTGCAAATACGACTATATACTTTATGTAGTTGGTATCGGTCTAATATAAATGAATTTACTCTATGTAACCCTTTACTATTTTGATTAATTATAAGTCTGTGCTTTTCTAGAGCAACATTATTCACGCAACTACAAGTTACTTTCATTAAAATTTCTCACAAAAATTAAATATAATTTCAAATTCAATACTTTTCTTAATTTAACTTATAACCTTTTTAATTATTTTATACAAATATCTTACCTTTACCTTAAGGAAGCAGAGGTGTAATAAAGATGATTTTCTTCTAAATTATCCCTAGATTAATTTTACTCTTATAAGCCAGTGTGATACATACCTGTAAAAGAAAATTATTAAAATTATTTTACACTCGGTAGAAATATTAATAGTTCAGTGATTTACATAGTATCTGCTTATTCAGTTACTGGTTTTGTTCACGAAACTTGGAGGCATCGTATTGTGATTGAGCTACGTTGCAGCTGTATTGTGAGTGCAGCGTGAATTGATCGTCTCGACTGGGAGACCACATAATAGGGTAGATAAGCATTAAGCAATGTAATGCCAATGTGTTTGCACGGTGAGTGACGATAACTGGATACCAAATTTACTGGAAACGAGGCATTCCATTTTATCCCTCAGGGGTGGCAACGCATCTGCATTTTGATTCTGAATCCAGCATAGATGTGTATGTCAGCATCCAGTTACCATCAGGGAGATTGTGTGCTCGTTTGTCACCCTTATTCTACCACTGAATCACCTACCATCTATTGTTCTGAGTGTTTGAAAAACAGTGTGAAGAAGATGGAGTTCAGCTCCATTTTCTTCACACTGTTTTTTTTAATTTACTTATAAACATAGATTACTGTATATATACTAGAGACTTATAAAGCAAAGTAAAGTTATAGCCTAGCCTATACGGCTCTTAAGCACGGGCTATCGATATTAATCGATGAGAAGTACATTAGTGTCTACAGGTCACAGCATTCACATACAGTCAGGTGAGCTTGTTTTGACTATTACTTGCATAAAAAAAAAATAATTTTGATAAAACATAACTCCTCAAAAGCGAAGCGAGAGAGATTGGGCTTTACTGTCGACTTAACAAGGTCACGCTATTTAAAAACAATATTTAATGCAAATGGCAAATGATAGATTTTAATGCCTTTAACATTGCATCTAAATCCGCACATGATCGCAACACAAATGTTACATGGGATACGCCAGGGTCCAAGTGAGATTCACTCAGTGATTGTTTGTGCCCTTATGGTACTAAATAAAACAGGACAAGTGCAAGTCGGATTCGCGCATGAAGGGTTCCGTACCATCGTAAAACATGTTCCTAGTAAGAGAGCCCCCTTTAATTTTTAATTTATTTTACTTTTATTATTTGTTAGCGGCAACAGAAATACACATTCTGTGTTATTGTCTATTACTATTACGGATCATTAGATACATAGGTTAGATAGATAGCGTCCCGTTGGCTACCATTCGGATACGAAACCCCAATAAACGCCGTGGCGGCTCGGGGCCTCTACTTATGACAAGGTTAATTAATCATCATAGTTTCATAAAAGTCATCATAGTTTAGAGTCATGCCACTTGAAGTACTGTTATATGCGCTTTCAAAATGACATTTTCTGTACATATTATAAGAAGATAGGTTAATAACTTTGTTCTTTGTTCCTTGTAATAGAAAAATTAAATAAGTATATAGTTAATGATAACTACATAGTACATTAAAGGTCATTAAAGCAATTTAAAATAACAAACTACTTACTGAGAAACTACACGAAAATAAGCAAATTATATAATAAAAAAATTGAAATCATATTGATTTAATTTTTTTTAAGGCGTCAGTAGCCTAATGGCAGGGCGCGTACCGCTAACTCGAAAGGTCGTTGGTTCGAATCCGCCATTTAACTACTGTCGGGAACCACTTCTATCACAAGCATTTTAAGCTTACCAGAAGTGGTTAAAGGGAATATTAGTAATGTTTAATAGCATTACTAGTATTAAAAAATAAATAATTTAGTTCAGAGTTATATAGTAAGGTACTTTTCGGACAAACATTATTATAGAAAAGCGCTAGCGCTATTCTAAATATAACTTCTACGTATTTACTCGCCTTCATTTTAATTTACATATTTTTAATTCCCAACAGTTCGAGTGCGTTGCAGAAACCATGTGACCCGGACTCGAAATTAGTTTTATGCAAAAATTCATGCAAATATAAGAAATCATTTCTCAATATCATTTAAAAGAAAAACTAAACACAATTTTAATTTTATACGACAGTAGCGATCCGGCTCGGTTTTGCACGGGTGATTTTTGGATCTCGGAAAACAGCGCCACCTGCCGGGTCCATCATGAATCTGACTAAACCATCCAGGGAGCCACTCAAACACAAAAAAATACAAGGTCCAGACGTTTAAAGAGACTTCAGTGACAAACACAAGTATAGAAGAATATATTGTTAAAGAATATATTGTTAATAAATAATACATGAGGATAAAAAAATATTCTCATTTTATAATTTTATTATTTTTATTAATTACAGTTTTAATTTTGTTAGAATTGAATTGCATTCCTCCACATAATGTAATTCGCCGTTTATATCATTTTAAATAATTAATGTCTTAAATGAAATTGTTCATGTGATTATATTGTAATCTCAACACCGACCCATTTTGAATGTGAAATAAAAGATAAAAAAATACGGAAACTACTAACGACATCTGTTGTTAGAAGCTTGTAAATAGCAAAGCTGCCCTGGGTGGAAAGCTTTCCAGCACGAACTCTAGCTTTATGATTAACGCAATGGTTTGTACACAGATGGCACTTTGTTCAAAATTCTCAGATAAACTTTGAACAAAAGTTTGATTGTTATTGTTTTAAAGCACCCGATACATTTATTACTGTACGAAGTAGAAATTTTCTTGCATAATTAAAGCAAAAAATCATGTCTATCCTACGTTATAAATAGGTGACTCTATAAGATATTAAGGGTTGTAAAATAACCAACGTATAATTGAACTACTCCCATTAATATTTCGAATGACTTTAAATTTTAAAACAAATTGGTTACTGACCAAGCTTTATAAAATATTCAATCAAAATGGCGGTTCGGTCGTGAAAATCTTTTCTTGTTTCTGATCGCTACATTAAAGCAGATTATTCCAGGCCATTTTGTTGGAGCTGGAAGGATTCGCGGAATGATGATGTGATCGTCATTCTGCAAATTAGACATGTTTCATCCTTGCTATGCTCCCCGTCGCCGGTAAGAATTTTTAACGCTTGGTGAAAGTTATACCGCCATCTATTGGAAGTTATAAGATAACTTCTGGGGTCGTTTCTATAGCCGCCTCTTATGATATCCAAGGGAAGATATCTTTTGACAAAAAGTAAAAACCGACTTCAAATTTCTAAAAAAGAAGTTATTTGCTACCATTATGGCTACCATTGCCTCCACGAGACATGAAAATGCTAGTACTACTCGTACTATCTCCACTATCCCCGTCACCACTAATACCAGCACCACTACTCCCAACACCACTATACTAGGAAAGACACACCACCGTCCATAATACGATACGTGTTTCGCCTATAAACGGGACATCCTCAGATAAAGTAGACTTTGCGGTGGCTGACCGCTAAGTCAGCGGCAAGCAAAGTCACTATCACATCTTTTATTTGGAAGTGCTCTTAAAACTAGTCATTTAATTTTTTTTACGCGGATGTTAGCTAATTAATTTTTAAAATATTTAATATAATCGCTTTCCACATAGTAACTCCTGATTCTATAAATCATACTATTAAATGATATTATATAGTCAGCAAAGTTTTTATTAAAACGGTCTTTTTACGTCTATTCAAAGACTATTATTGTTAAGACTGGAGAGTCATAATTGAATGTGTTAATTTTTAAATACCCTTTTCAAACTAAGCATTTGTTAGATCGTTATAAATTACCGTGTGACAGCCTCAGATTCATCACTGATTACTCCCATGGGTGTCGTAATAGTGGCATAAGTACGGAATGAAATAAATTAAGGCACCCAAAATAATAATCATAAGAGAAGTTTAAGGTTTGTGATCCTAATTGCTTGTATGAAGGTTAACACTTTCTCACAACAAATGAAACAGTTAACAAACACATTTTCGATGCAAGAATTATTTATTTATTTATTTATTTAGAAAACCAACAGCCTATATAGAAAATATTAACATTAATGTAACAAACTAAAAGTATGGCCAATAACAGGTTTCCCTTATATTGTTTGATGGTAGGTGTATTGTTGTTAGAAGAAAAGGAAAAAGAACAATCTAATAGATAAATTATAAGCAAAATTATAAGCAATTCAATGTAATGAAGGTGGTCATAAGTTTACAGATCAGGAGAGATAGTCAGGTAGAATGATATATTACATTACCTTTATATATATATATAAACATATAAGATATATATATATATATATATATATATATATATATATACATACATATATATTTACTTATGTATATATACATATTAAATGTTTAAATATATAAACATAATACAAATAATTAATTATAATATATATTAAATAAAATAACTTAAGTACTTATATTTATATTAGTAGCCTCAAAAATACATATAGAAGAAATAGATGAGAGAATATATGATTGTATGTGATTTTAAATTTTAATTTTTTTTAATATTATATTTTAATAGTTTAGTTTCGGGATTAGATCAAAAATACTCCAATCGATTGGAGAACGCTACCCATTAACTACAAAGAGATACAGCGAAACTCCAATAAAATTGGGAGATTGAGATGAGAGAGAAGAGTCTCTTTTAATTTAAAACAGGTCATTTAATTAACAGCGTAAAATGCATGCAAAATTTGCAGATCCTATTTTTTTTAAGTAGCAATATGTGTTGTATTGCAGTTTAAAGGATGGGAGAGACAATAGAATTGCAGCAGCTATTAGGAAAAAGTATACACTTATAAACTTCTATTCTTACGGTTGAAATTGATGTGTTTATGGTGTAGTCTAGGTATTATGACGAAGCAATATTACTGGAATATTGTTCTTCATCCATATATGGAGTCCACATGTATTCATAAACTGTAGAAATAATATCTAATTAGTTTAGTAATATCATATTATATATGTAGAAGAAGACAGCATTCACGTGTACCTCTATCTGGAACCACGTAATACGAACTCTACCTATGTGCCTACGTCATAATTACTATATATAAATCTCCTTCAGTTCAACAAAAAGAGAGAGTTGTTAAATTACATCTGTCAGTTTTATTTCTTGCCTTGCTCCCTACCCACATCGCAATGGTGTATCAATGGTGGGCCATTCCTTTGTCACACTTATTATTGAAGAAATATATCAAGTAATTACAAAAACGCTTTGTATGCGTCGTTGCAGTTTAATAATATTTCACCTTTCATGGGCAAAAATTTTCATCATATAATAGATTAAATAGAAAGCTTGACTAATTAATGGCGAATGGCATTCGAAGCTATGTATTCGTTACTGGATTAGACTAGATGGCACTGAATCGAATAGCTGTGTGATCATATTTCAAAGTACGAATGTAACTCAATCTATGCTTTCACTCAATCATCTGTCTTTGTTATTATGTTATAAAGGAAGCTCTTCCTATTATCATCATTTGTTAAAAATAATTGAAAAAAAAAGAAAATTGAAATGAATTCAGCATTTCAACTGTGAAAGGACATAACTTTATATTATACGCTGCATTTGCAATTCCCCAGCAACTTCTTATTGATTTTATTAATACACAGTATAAAACACAGTAGAAATAAAGTAATCGACATAGCCCAAGAGATCAGTTAGCCAAGGTGACAATGGGCTGGCCATATAGCTCGAAGAAGCAACAACATTGCTATGCGGACGACAATACTGGTGATGTTTTATACACCGGTCGTGCCAATAGTTCTCGGGAAAACGTCACCGAGTACCGGAATAAATTTGTGTCTGAAGTCGATACTATGTTGAACAAAGTCTCGGACTGGGGGCGACTAAATTCAACTAAACAAGTTCAATCCCCAGAAGACACATGTTTGCGCGTTTACCGCTAAAAATTATTTTGTCTCTCTTCAGTTTCAGATCACTCTCCTTGTTGCCTCAGCCAGTATCGGAATCCTCGGCGTCGATATATCGAGTGACGTGCAGTTTCGTGGTCACTTGGAAGAGAAGGCCAAATTGGTCTCTAAAAAGCTTTGCGAGCTTAACAGAGCTCAGGACACAATTTCATTCCGGCACACCGCTTGCAACTTTACAAGGTGCAGGTTCAGCCTCACATGGAATACTGTTGCTATCTCTGGGCTGGGACTCCCTAGTGTCAGCTCCTTCCATGTGATCGTATTCAGCGCAGAGTGGTTCGAATCGTCGGCGACCGAGCTCTTTCTGATCGCCTTGACTCATTGGCACTGCGAGAGCGTATTTTATCGCATCTACCACGAGGAGTGCTTTGAGGAATTGTTTGAACCAATTCCAGCTGCTCAAATTCAACAACGCACATCGCGACAAAAGTCGCGATACCATCCATACCATCTGGATGATTGGCGGTCCACCACTGTGCGATTTACAAGAGGTTTTCTTCATCGTACAACTTCCTTGTGGAATCGACTACTACCAGCGATTTTTCTGGACTGATACGACTTAAGGACCTTCAAGAAAAGTAAAAAGAAAACCATCATCTACCATTACCCTGGTGTTGCAGTTGTTTATGGACGGCGGTAGTTAATTACCCTCAGGTGAGCCGCATGCTCGTTTGCCAATTCTCCTATATAAACAAAATACGATGATTTTTTTTTTTTTTTTGCGCCCGAAGCTATTGGAAATGCGCTACCCCGAAGGGAGGCAGAAAATGCATTACGCATACCACGATGGCCGGTCCATCGTGGTTATGAGGGACTCACTACCTACAAGGGGAACCTAAGTGATACCCTCTAAAAACTGCCTTTGGGGACTGGCAACCAGCTGTTGAAAGCTTCACATGCCATATCTAAAGCGACCCTCTTTTGGGAAAAGAGGGCGCAGACGGCTAAGTGCCGTTTAGGGACTGCCTACGAAGGCATATTGATTTTAAATAATTTTTACTTTAATTAGTATTGGCCTGAGCCGCCAGAAGGCAGTTCAGGTCGTTTGAAAGTTTATTTGGCTGGTCCGAGAGAGTGTTTCTCGGCCTGCGGACGGTATAGCGGGAAGGGAGTGGGGCGGTATAAGTTACTGCCTCACGAATTAATGAGTTATTGTGCGACTCTGAAACTTTAAAAAAGTTTTCAGAGAGAGTTTTAGTAAATTGCTGAATTGTTGGGATTTCTAAATCCCGGTGAAGATCGGCATTACGGACGTACCAAGGTGCGTTCGTAGCTCGACGACAGAATAAGTTTTGAACTACTTGTAGTTCGTTAATAATTTTATTATCGGCGTGTGCGAATACGGGGGCCGCGTAAGTCATTACGGGACGTATACAAACCTTATAAAGGGTTCGCTTATTTCTTAGTGACATTTTACTATGTCGGCCTAACATACTGTTAAGCCTACCTAGGTATAAACGAGCTAGACGTGTTACTCTTTTGACATGAGACTCAAAAGTAAGCCTGTAGTCAAGGGTGACGCCTAAATATTTTGCTGACATATGCCATGGGACAGGGGTCCCTAGCATTCGTATAGGTGGAGTATTTTTCTTGTTTTTATTACGGCGTCTTTTAATATCGAATTGAACTGCGGAGCTCTTCTCCGGGTTCACATCGATACGCCATTTTTGGAACCAATCTCCTAGGTCATCGACTGACTTTTGGATCTTGTTCCTTGCTGAAGATATTCTAGGACTTTTGAAGTATAGAGCAGTGTCATCTGCGAAGAGTGAGAGCTGTACACCATTCGACGGGATTGGAATGTCGTTGGTGTAAGATACGATGAGAAAGATAAGTTCTTAAGTAGTACCCGTGGACCGGTAAGCGAGTATAAGGGTAGGGGGGGTAAGGGGAATGATAACCTGGGAAGAGATGCAAACAGTCAATATATCATGACTCAGAAACGTGTTTGGTAGCGTTATTTTTAATTTAGATAAAGTTTTTATTTGCAATATGATAAAATTCGTCATAACCTTGGTTCGTTTTTTTTGTACGTATATAATAATATGCGCCCGTCTTAGCTTGGGAATGTTTATGTTAGTTTAGTTATTTGGGAATATACACGCTTAAATGCATATTATGTTGTATTGATTATTTTGGGTACGCCGCAATGCGGTATAAATTAATTTGTGAAACGCAGATGCGCCCAGCAGTGGGTTGTACAATAGCTGTAACTTATATTACTATTACCAGCCTTTTTAAAAGTCTATTGAAGGACATCACACCAGTTTGAATTCATGGACTTTTTACGGCAGTAAGCAAATTTACCACGTGCTTGGTGGAGAATGAGAAAGGAGAAACATCGTAAGAAAACCTGCTTACCTGAGAAATTAAAAAATATATGACGAAGAAATGTGAAGTCTCCTAACAAAAACTGGGGCAGCGCGGTGGATAATTCTTTGTCCTTTCTCTCAGTAATGAAAGGAAGCTTGTGTTTAGAAGTGGGACGTCTATAAACTGTAACTGTATTTTAGTTTATAAAGCAAACAGTGTATTTCAATCAGTCAGTCCTTTACTAAGAATTAAAAAGCAGATGTGTTTTCACCTCGAAGGAATAATCGAAATATTCGAAATTGGAACGCCTCGTTACCCGTAAAAAAGGTCTCCGATTCTCTACACTCACCATACGAAACAGCAATAATATGCTGCTCAGCAATGCTCTTTAAGCTTGTGGTGGCGCTGTCGTCGCGCAACAAGATAAACACACCGAAGCTACAAATATATTATAATTTTAGCACGAATGGGTCGGCTCGGCTTGGGAAGAACCACGCTCTTACAGAATACCAACGTGAAATAGAAGATTAATGTTGCTGTGTTTCGAATTGTGAGAGTAGAGAACCGGAGACCCTTTTTACTGGAAACGAGGAATTCCATCTTAGTCCATCGTCCAGTCGTCGTCACCCCTGAGGGTGACGACGCCTCTGCATTTTGATTCTTAATCGACGGTAGATGTAGATATCTATGGGCCACAGCATACATCATCAGGTGGACTGTGCTGCTCGTTTCCTTGTGCTATAAAAATGCTCGGCGGTGAACGAAAACATAGTAAAAAAATATAATAAGAAAAAAAGTGGTATAATGGCTATACCTTAAATCGATTAAAAACACGCTAGCCTTTTACTCATACATTAACTTTGATGTATACGAGTACTTACTTATAATTTTTTTTACGCCATTGTTGATATTTTAATCCGCTACGACCTCGATATACAATAAGAGCCGTAGTAAGCGCTACGACAACTATGACGTAGAGGTAATGAATGAGCTAACTATATTTTATTATCCCTATCCACGTTAATGTCGCATATATATTACTAGCAAAAGCGCTAGCTAAACCTTTAACATCCTTACATAAATCTCAATGACGTCAGCCTATTATTTAATTATTTATTAGTTCAAACGAGATGCAGACTAAGAATGTGGCTATGATGAAATAGCTGTCTAATAGTCATAAGCACGACTGCAGATCACGTGGTCTTGAGTTTGGTTGCGTCAAAAATTAGTTGTTGTGTTTTCTATCTGGAAATCCTCAGTCATAACCTGAAATCAGGAAGATGGAAGTGTTTAACAAGGAAGCGCGTTAAGCTGTTGGTCCTTCGCCAGAACTCTTTCTGCTCGTGTGGGATTGCTGTCTCATCGCTCTATGAGAGTCAGGGAATAGAGATTACCGATGCTTCCTTACATATTTGTACACTATAATCCTATCCAGGATAGAAGGCTAGTCCCTGTTGAGACTGCCCGTCGCGACCGAAATTCGATCAGAAGGACGTTATAATTATATCAACATTCCTTGGATATAACACACACAAATTATTTTTGTCACTTCCCTTTTTTGTTTTAGATCTATATTTATTTTTGTTCGATTAGACTTTACTGGTATGAGTGTTGTCTTAGTTAAGGGAAATAACAATTGAATCTTGAGAAAAATGGGTGTTATGATTTATGGTGCCTGTTTTATTGGTAATTTAAAAAAATAACTGTGTTTTTAGAATTTCTTTGGATCATAAAAAAGAAAAAGACCGGTTTTGAAGAATAGTGGCCGTTTTAGATTTTGCTCCCTCTTAAATTCTGCCACCGTATGCCTCTGGCTTTGTGGGCTTCTACTGCAGAATGCGACTTCATTAATATGTCCTTTATGACAATGTTTTTTCTTCATTTATTTAGGAATGAATACAGAGTACTACAAATTACAATATTTTTGATAATTTTAAACGATATAAGTTTGATAATACATGTATCTAAAACCGTATTTATATCAAATAACAAATAGTAAATGATGACTTGATGATCAAAGAGTTGTGGTTGATTTTAATGAATTTTAAAATTGTATATTTCTTTTTATATTCTTTTATTCAATACCTTGGTGTTTAAAGAAAACATTTGATTTTGGGTGAAGGTTAATCTACTCCTAATTCTCATATTTTGACATTAACAGTAGGACTATATTAACACATATTCTGTTCTCCTGTCCGGCAAGCAGTTTGGCGAATGGCTGAGGAGTTTTTCCTTCACGTGATTGCCACCTTATCATTGGTCTGATTCAATAAGAAACATTTTTCTTTTCTTTTTATCTCTCTCCCTTTTTCCTATTCTAACCTAATCCAAGGTTTTAAGCGCACCACGCCGATGAAACCCGAGACCAGGGCGATTCGGGTAGTATTTTAACCTTTTCTTGGGCATGCGGGGCACAACGTCCCAACCTAGGAAGAGTCGTGAGTGGAAGGCACGTCTGCAGCCGAACCACTATCGGAAATGAACCAGGGAAGGGAAAAGAAAAAGTTCGCTAGGCCTTATAAGCTTAGTGGGGTAGCATAGAAGAGATACAGATGGCTGATTGCTGCAGCTAAGATAGGAGCCGAATAGGCCTTTTTTCTCTGCCAGAAGCCCTGGGACGAGATTCCTCTGCCTAAAACTCCTCCGGTTCCGAAGGCAGAAAACCGCAGTTGGTCTGAGGAGGAATCCCATAAAGGCCAGCTCAGAAAATCTGTGATGTTGGCAACAGGGGAGAAGAAACTCAGCATCAGTGCCGTAGCTGGCTTCGCACGTGTAGGAATTCGCATTTCAAATGCTGTTAGCGTGGAGCAGATGCAGCAGATCCACCGGGTACTAACACAGGCTATCGCTAAGACGGCCTGTGGGACGCGTCGGAATTGGGATCGATACTTTCGGGTTTCAACCTCAAGCCAGTTTAGATTCTGGTTACGTGCCTGAATAAGGTAAGCCAGGACTAGATTGTGGGTGAAGTCGAAAAACGGAAACCCTGGTTGTATACAGAGCTCTCGATAATAATAATAATAATAATAGTCATTTATTTCAGGCTTTTTTACACCCATTACAAATATCAATAAATGTTAAATGTTAAAAACAAAATGAAAATATAATTATGAGGATACAATAAATAAGGTACATAAATGAGAACTACATAAGACTCAGCTGGGAATTAAATATCTGCCCCGCATCGAAGCTGACTCTCCAGAGGAGTCGGTTGAGCTGTTGAGAGCACAAAATGAAGGGCTCCATATTGAGCTCTGGAAAATCCTCCACCATAGGGATGAGGAGAATGGGTTCCTAGTAAGCTTTTCTCTTGACAATCCATCGGCGGAAGCTCTCCAGGCGGCAGAGTCGTCCTTGGCTTTAAAATGATAACTTTTAAAGATATGGGAGACTCTGACGTGGTAACGGAACCTGGAAAGCCTGAACCGCCCCAACTCCAATCCGCCAGCCCTCCACCTCGCGGGTGAGACTGGAACGTCATCAGCGAGAGTGACTAAGACCTAAGGCGCTGATTTCGCCTCGATCCGAAGGCCTCTGCTGGTGTTGGCCAGGGGTAAAGAGAAGAGAGTTTGGAGCGGTAGAGTGAAAGGTATGATGGGGATCAAGAGCGCCAGTAAAGGACTTCATCGTCTGCAGCAGGTGAAAACGACTCCCCCCCCCCCTCTCACGCCTTAAATGGCTAACCCCAAGTGTAGGACAAGGGTCTTCCGGGCAAATCTTCACCGTGCAGCAGCTGCTTCTTCTGTGTTGGAGGTTTGTTTTGCAGAGGCCAATATCGATCTAGCCTTCGTACAAGAGCCTTGGGTGACGAACGATCAAGTTCTGGGATTGTCGGCTGCCGCTAAGATCCTAGTCAACACTAAAGGCAATAGACTTAGAACTTGTATAATTTACAATAAAACACTGAAGTTTTAGCTGTTTCAGAGTACTGCAATCACGACCTGGTCACAGCCTTTATAAATCCCCAGGGATGCACAAGGGCAAAAGTAATAATTTGCTCAGCCTATCGTGCCGGAGAGAACCCAGATCCTGCCATCGAATTAGAGGGAGTCGCCACTCCGTCGAGTTCGCCCGAAAATACAATGCCTACGTTGTGTTGGGATGTGATGCTAATTCTCACCATACATCATGAGAAAGCAATAACATTAACAAAAGAGGTGAGTTACTTTATGAATTTCTCATATCCAATCGCCTGGTAAGCCTTAAATAATGTTGTACACCAACCTTTGTAACGCAGGTTACGCAAGAAGTATTAGGTGTAAACTTTGCCACCAATAACATATCCAGGCGGATAACTGACAAGCAGTTGCCTTTAAACAAGCCGCCAAGTCGTGCAAAAAGGCATTACGCCAAGCCAGTTTCGACCGCATTAAACGCATCGGCACAAAGCTCTCTGTCAAACCATATGGCAGTAGAGCTTTTTGGTCTCTCTCTAAAGCGTTCGAGACAAACTTCTGTCGGTCTACACTGCCTTCGCTGGTAAAGCCAGATGGCTCACTGGCGCATGCGCCTAAGGAGAAAGCGGACTTAGTTGCTTCTCTTGTTGCTTGCAATTCGCGTCTGGACAGTAGCAACAGCGTACCATCTCAATAACCTCATATGGTACCTCTATGTCTGAGGTCCGTATCACCAACAAGGAGGTTCTTAAAACCTTGCGAAGTCTAGACGTGAACAAAGCTAGTGGACCTGATGGTATACCAGCTATAGTTCTAAAGGTCTGTGCATCTGAGTTGTCTCCTGTGTTGACACGCTTGTTCCGCCTCTCATTCAGGACTGGTATAGTACCTAAATATTGGAAGCTGGCCAATGTGCATCCTGTGCCTAAAAAAGGTAGGCGTACCGACCCTGCCAACTATAGGCCAATTTCAATTACCTCCATACTCTCTCTGCAAGATTATGGAGCGTATATTGAACGCCCACCTCATGGCATACCTAGAACAAAATGATCTCCTCAGTGATCGCCAGTACAGGTTTCACCGAAATCGACCAACTGGGGACCTTCTAGCGTATGCCACTCACATATGGGGCAAAACACTCGAGAGCAGTGGTGAAGCACTTGCTGTTTCCCTCGATGTTTCGAAGGCCTTTGACACGCTAGTCTATTGGGCAAGCTTTCAGCGTACGGCTTATCCCCTGGCCTAATTGTCTGGGAGAAGGACTTTCTGAGTGAATGGTCTCTCCGGGTCATCGTTGATGGCTGCTCATCCGATACTGTGGCAACTAACGCCGGTGTTCCTCAGCAGTCCGTTCTCTCCGCAACTCTCTTCCTGCTGCATATAAATGATCTGCTCATTCCCGGTGTCTATGGGTATGCAGACGACAGCACAGTTGTAGAGAGATACCAACCATGCGCCCGGGCCAGTCGGGATCAAATCCAGTCAGAAAGAGAGGCTATGATTGAGCATGTGAGTCTCACATTACAGGCAGTCTCCGAATGGGGCGATGCCAATCCCGTGAGATTTAACGCTTCCAAAACACAAGCGTGTCTTTTTACCGCTAAAAGGAGCCCGCTCACCCTGGCTTCTACTTTCCGGAATGTATCCTTGGAGTACACTGACCGCCTTCAGTTGTTAAGGATTGAATTTTCTCCGAACCTAAACTATGGGCGGTTCATTGAGTCCAGAGCCAAAGCAGCCGCAAAGCAACTTGGTGTCCTTGCAAGGGTGCGGCGGTACTTCACGCCGGGGCAGCTTCTTACCTTATATAAAGCGCAAGTCCGGTCGTGCATGGAGTATGCAGCACCAGCCCATATGTGCTGTCACATAAGGGGTTGGTGCTGCAAAATGCCACCTGACAGCATTGAACTCAGTGGAGAGACATGCTAAGAGGCTCATTGGTTACCTTGATTTGGTTGAAACCAATCTTGTCAGACTTGAGCACAGGCGCAGAGTAGCCAGTCTCTCGGTATTCTATAGGATGCATTTCGGCGAGTGTGCGCAGGAATTACACGCTTTAATTCCTCCCTCTCCTTTCCACCATCGGACAACTTGACGGTCGGCGGGTCTTCATCCCTTTGTTGTCGATATTCCACGCATTAGAACCAAACGATTTGCTTCGTCTTTTATAATGCGTACAGCAAAGTAGTGGAATGATTTGCCGGTCTATCTTTCCATCCGAACACAATCTAGGCGTCTTCAAGGCAAGAGTGAATAGGCTTTTGTTACGATAAGATAGTGTGATTTACCATCTAAGACTGCATCACCATTTACCACTAGGTGGGATTGTGGTCAAGCACTGGCTTATAATAAGTAAAAAAAAAAAAACGTAGGGCTTAGCAGTGAACTTTAGCCATAGCCATGATCACAATAGACCTATAATTTTGCATTGATACTGGTCTCTTTCTGCCTCTCTCTCTCTCTCTAGACTTGTACAGCTACTCACACATAATAAAAAAACATTTTTTTGTTCGCAACAAGATAAAGTGCTTAAAACATAGTGCTTAAAAACTATATTGAAATTATAATTAAAACAGTATTAGTGACAAACCTAAGTGAAAAGTGCAATAACATCGTTTATGACATGTTTATAACTATTAGTATTATGGTATAGAGTATCGTTTGTAATATTTAAGACAACAACCCAATAGACAACCGTTGTTGTGCAACACAAAGCCGACCAATCAGAGCGCAGCACACTATAGAACAATCGGGCATTGTGTAAAGTTAAGACCCGAAAATATTTTTTATGCTTTAAGAGAATTATAAACATAGTGTCTAATTAGATTAAGGTTTATAGAATAAGAAAATATAAGAATATTTCGCGCAGGTACTTTATTTCCCACAAATAGTTAAATTAAAGAATCGATGTATGTACCCAAATAATGTTAAAATTCGGGATAATTTTGTTAATAACTTTTTAGACTAATTATTTACTAATTTATTAAACAACCTTTATAATTCTCTGTTAGATGATTAAATTACCAGTATAACCGTGTATAACACATTAATAATTAATCATTAATAGGAAAAATTGTAAATTATGATAATTCTATAGTGAAAATGTTAAACAGTAAAGAGGTAAGTACGTGCCATGGCAAGCGGCTTACTTTACGGTAAAGCTCCGGTTACTGAAATGACTCCGGGGCTGGGTTAAATTGTAGAAAATAACTACCATACAACTGGAAGAAATAGTCAAGAGAAGAAATGATCTGAAGAAAATAACGGTGAACAACTTAGGGAACAACCGATAGTGAACAACCGTAGTGATTAACCGAAGTCAACAACCGTAGTCGACAACTGATTTTCAGAAGGTTTCCGCCGAACAGTTGAGCCGTCGAACCGCTGGACACTGCCTTGCCATTCGTATCTAAAGTTCATGCAGTTTGATTTGTTTTGATTGGGTGCCATTCCATAGTGTCGCACCCACCAAACGGCAGTAGATAACCATCGGAACCTATAGGAGTAGGGCGTGAGTAGCTTGGAGTACCTTCGACAACATTAACTCCTGAGTTTCGCCCGTCTGGCAGATTTTTTACTACGAGACACACAGAAGAAAGGGAAGAGGTCACTTTATTATTTATAATCTTAGAAACAAAGTATCATAAAAACATACACATATGTATATATAATGAATTTATAACCTTAGTCTATATATTTACTCCCGTAACATATTCGGGTATCAGAAAAGCCTGCCTAGCGTGACCATTATGGCAAAATAACCCCTTTATGGGGGAAGCTCCTACCCAGATATCAGAGAGATGCTAAGAATATATAGACCAATACCATCAGAGATTCGATTGCAACGGTTACCCGTTTACTGTTCGATTCACTGTTGAACTCTCGATCGAACTGAAGTCAATAGCTAGGCAACAGTGTATGAAAAATTCTGTTTTGGCAATTATAATAATAATTATTTGAACAAAGCGATACGATGGGAGTAATGAAATTGTATCTCCATCTATAAGTCATTATAAGATGTAACCTTTCGAAAGAAAGCTTTATTATTTCAAAAGTAAATGAAAAGGAAGAAGAAAGTGAATTCATATAATATAAAGACGGCTTTTTACTTAAACCTCTTACCCGTTTATTGACATTATTTATGAAAAGGTAATTTTCAACCGACTTCCGAAGAATTGTTCTCAGTTTTCGGAATATTTTTTATGTAATATGTTCAAAGTTAATCATTTACCATGTTGTTCACTTTCAATTATACTTTTTGGTTAGAAATAGGGCACCTCAGAGATTGTCTTTTATATGTATATAGTTAGTCAATACTTGATAATAGGATCCATGAGTATTTTTTTTATAGGATAAGGGTGACAAACGAGCACACAGTCCACCTGATGGTAAGTGATTGCTGCGGCCCATAGACATCTACATCTATCCTCGTTTGCGAATCAAAATGCAGACGTGTTGTCACCCGTGAGGACTAAGATGGAATGCCTCATTTCCAGTAAAAAGGCCCAAAGAGTATATCATCAAACTCTTCACTTGGCAAAGGGATCTGCAAGATATATAGTCGAAAACCGTTATCTCGTCAACCGATTTCGATGATTATATATTTTTAAATCCTCTAAAGACATTTTTACCTTGTTTTAGTTAATTCATTGTCAAGTCAATATCTACTAAAATTTGTAAGCTGTTAATATAGAATTCCTTTAAAAAGACGGTATGAAAACGGAGAAGGAAATACATTTTTATTTCCGTTAGTAAGCAAGAACCGTGACCCGATGTAATCACTTCCCGGAAAACTGTTGATGTTCTTATGAAACTTTTTATCGATAAAATAATTCGTCGAGAAAAATTTGTGTGGGGCTTGCTCGTTGCTCGCTTTCGATCTAATGTTTCTACTTTTTAGGGAAAACTGGATTGCACTTAAAAATTGACCTGAATTTGTAGGAATGTCCTTTTAAATCCTAAAATAAAGAATAAGCAACGACTTTGGAACCTAGTGCCCGTTCAGATTACAACGCTTATCGACGCATCCTACAACTCTGAAAGTCGGTTGTAGCGAGCTTGGTCTTTTTTATTTTTTTTATTTTTGGTAAGGTTTAGTAATACGCGAAGAAAGCTACATAGATCCTCGTGGATGATAGAAGTCTCAAGCAAAGAAAGAAAGAAAGAAAGAAAAAGTTATTGAAAGGGATAGATCTACAACGGCTCATGCAATGAATGAGCTATGAATGTCATACCCTGAACATGCTAGTCTACGACCGAGTTCTTTTTGATTAGCTTGATTCACTGGCGCTGCGAATAGATGTTGCATACCGTCGCATATTCTATCTCATTTACCAAGAGGGAGTGCTCAGAGGAATTTTTCGGATTAATTCCAGCCTTTATATTTCACCATCACACATTAATCATTCCAAATAGACACTTGATAGCTCACTACTGTGCGATTTACCAGAAGCTTTCTTCCTAGCACGACTTATTTTTGAAATCGGCTACCTCCAGCAATTTTTCGGATTGACGCTACCCAAAGATACATGAACAGAAGACTATTCGTTTTTAAAAGACCGGCAATTCGTTGGCAACTACCATTATCTTTAAGTTTTTTATGGATGGTGGCAGTCACTTACTATTAGGTTAGCCATTTTGCGCCCTCTTTTATATAAAAATATAACGCGTTCAGTGATGGTATCATCCCACTTCAATATGTGTACGTAATAAAATACTCCTACTACTATGATGCCCGTTCTATTGGCTTTAGCTTATATTTTTCATAATATTATCTATATTCAAATACCTTTACTGTTACAATGCGTTTAGTCGTTTGCGCAAAGTTGTTTGCTGACATCGCGTGCCATGAACAGAATATTTAGGTGCATGTCAAATACAGCACCGTGCACGGCACGTTACGGTGTTGGTTGGTGACGGAATGATCTAGACGTCGTTGTAGCTTTTTTCTTTGGTAATTGATTCGTACTGTTATACTTACGCCAGTGTCAAAATATAAGAAATTATCCTTTAATATAATTAGTATATAAACTTCTTCAGAATATTATATTGATGCATCACAATGATCACAATGCAAAATTTTTGGGAGGTTGAGACGACAGCTTGAACCAGCAGACAGTCGATGACGATAGTATCTCAAGTTGTTGCTTATAAATTACAAATCGAAAAAATAATACATGTGCTGACGTTAAGGTCATGAAATAAAACGTTATAGTGAGTAGAGATTCATAATTGCCAATTTAAGTGCTAATTTACCGCTTGCTCGGCGGTGAGGAAAATGTTAGGAGGAAATGGGTATGTCTGAAAAATTAAAGACTTTTCGAGGATTTATGATGTTCAAAAATTTGTAGTGAAGTAGCGTAGTGGAAAACTTTTCAGCTCTGAAAATGAAACTCTGAACCTATGTCTGGTAATAGGACATACAAATAAAGAGTGGATTGATCTGCAATAAAAATATCAATTTTAATTGACGAGAAGTATGCACAGTCCTATTGCATTATTTTTGTCTTGATTTAAATTAAATTTTAAAATAAAGTAAGAGCTAAAATAAGCTAATAAACATAATTTAAGAAAAACAAATACACGGAGATCAGTCAAAGTAGTATAGTTAATAGTTGTAGCACGAATGGGTTTGCTCGACCGGGTAAGTACCACGCTCTCACAGAAATACCGACATAAAATAGCAGTTCAACGCTGCTGTCTTTCGTAAGATGAGTGTAGAGAACCCAGACCCTTTTTACTGGAAACAAGCCATTCCATCTTAGTACTCACGGGTGACAACGCATCTTCAGTTTGATTCATAATCGAAGATAGATGTAGATGCCGATGAGCCAAACACCCACTTTTTCCTATTAATGATTAATTATTAATGTGTTATACACGGTTATACTGGTAATTTAATCATCTAACAGAGAATTATAAAGGTTGTTTAATAAATTAGTAAATAATTAGTCTAAAAAGTTATTAACAAAATTATCCCGAATTTTAACATTATTTGGGTACATACATCGATTCTTTAATTTAACTATTTGTGGGAAATAAAGTACCTGCGCGAAATATTCTTATATTTTCTTATTCTATAAACCTTAATCTAATTAGACACTATGTTTATAATTCTCTTAAAGCATAAAAAATATTTTCGGGTCTTAACTTTACACAATGCCCGATTGTTCTATAGTGTGCTGCGCTCTGATTGGTCGGCTTTGTGTTGCACAACAACGGTTGTCTATTGGGTTGTTGTCTTAAATATTACAAACGATACTCTATACCATAATACTAATAGTTATAAACATGTCATAAACGATGTTATTGCACTTTTCACTTAGGTTTGTCACTAATACTGTTTTAATTATAATTTCAATATAGTTTTTAAGCACTATGTTTTAAGCACTTTATCTTGTTGCGAACAAAAAAATGTTTTTTTATTATGTGTGAGTAGCTGTACAAGTCTAGAGAGAGAGAGAGAGGCAGAAAGAGACCAGTATCAATGCAAAATTATAGGTCTATTGTGATCATGGCTATGGCTAAAGTTCACTGCTAAGCCCTACGTTTTTTTTTTTTTTACTTATTATAAGCCAGTGCTTGACCACAATCCCACCTAGTGGTAAATGGTGATGCAGTCTTAGATGGTAAATCACACTATCTTATCGTAACAAAAGCCTATTCACTCTTGCCTTGAAGACGCCTAGATTGTGTTCGGATGGAAAGATAGACCGGCAAATCATTCCACTACTTTGCTGTACGCATTATAAAAGACGAAGCAAATCGTTTGGTTCTAATGCGTGGAATATCGACAACAAAGGGATGAAGACCCGCCGACCGTCAAGTTGTCCGATGGTGGAAAGGAGAGGGAGGAATTAAAGCGTGTAATTCCTGCGCACACTCGCCGAAATGCATCCTATAGAATACCGAGAGACTGGCTACTCTGCGCCTGTGCTCAAGTCTGACAAGATTGGTTTCAACCAAATCAAGGTAACCAATGAGCCTCTTAGCATGTCTCTCCACTGAGTTCAATGCTGTCAGGTGGCATTTTGCAGCACCAACCCCTTATGTGACAGCACATATGGGCTGGTGCTGCATACTCCATGCACGACCGGACTTGCGCTTTATATAAGGTAAGAAGCTGCCCCGGCGTGAAGTACCGCCGCACCCTTGCAAGGACACCAAGTTGCTTTGCGGCTGCTTTGGCTCTGGACTCAATGAACCGCCCATAGTTTAGGTTCGGAGAAAATTCAATCCTTAACAACTGAAGGCGGTCAGTGTACTCCAAGGATACATTCCGGAAAGTAGAAGCCAGGGTGAGCGGGCTCCTTTTAGCGGTAAAAAGACACGCTTGTGTTTTGGAAGCGTTAAATCTCACGGGATTGGCATCGCCCCATTCGGAGACTGCCTGTAATGTGAGACTCACATGCTCAATCATAGCCTCTCTTTCTGACTGGATTTGATCCCGACTGGCCCGGGCGCATGGTTGGTATCTCTCTACAACTGTGCTGTCGTCTGCATACCCATAGACACCGGGAATGAGCAGATCATTTATATGCAGCAGGAAGAGAGTTGCGGAGAGAACGGACTGCTGAGGAACACCGGCGTTAGTTGCCACAGTATCGGATGAGCAGCCATCAACGATGACCCGGAGAGACCATTCACTCAGAAAGTCCTTCTCCCAGACAATTAGGCCAGGGGATAAGCCGTACGCTGAAAGCTTGCCCAATAGACTAGCGTGTCAAAGGCCTTCGAAACATCGAGGGAAACAGCAAGTGCTTCACCACTGCTCTCGAGCGTTTTGCCCCATATGTGAGTGGCATACGCTAGAAGGTCCCCAGTTGGTCGATTTCGGTGAAACCTGTACTGGCGATCACTGAGGAGATCATTTTGTTCTAGGTATGCCATGAGGTGGGCGTTCAATATACGCTCCATAATCTTGCAGAGAGAGTATGGAGGTAATTGAAATTGGCCTATAGTTGGCAGGGTCGGTACGCCTACCTTTTTTAGGCACAGGATGCACATTGGCCAGCTTCCAATATTTAGGTACTATACCAGTCCTGAATGAGAGGCGGAACAAGCGTGTCAACACAGGAGACAACTCAGATGCACAGACCTTTAGAACTATAGCTGGTATACCATCAGGTCCACTAGCTTTGTTCACGTCTAGACTTCGCAAGGTTTTAAGAACCTCCTTGTTGGTGATACGGACCTCAGACATAGAGGTACCATATGAGGTTATTGAGATGGTACGCTGTTGCTACTGTCCAGACGCGAATTGCAAGCAACAAGAGAAGCAACTAAGTCCGCTTTCTCCTTAGGCGCATGCGCCAGTGAGCCATCTGGCTTTACCAGCGAAGGCAGTGTAGACCGACAGAAGTTTGTCTCGAACGCTTTAGAGAGAGACCAAAAAGCTCTACTGCCATATGGTTTGACAGAGAGCTTTGTGCCGATGCGTTTAATGCGGTCGAAACTGGCTTGGCGTAATGCCTTTTTGCACGACTTGGCGGCTTGTTTAAAGGCAACTGCTTGTCAGTTATCCGCCTGGATATGTTATTGGTGGCAAAGTTTACACCTAATACTTCTTGCGTAACCTGCGTTACAAAGGTTGGTGTACAACATTATTTAAGGCTTACCAGGCGATTGGATATGAGAAATTCATAAAGTAACTCACCTCTTTTGTTAATGTTATTGCTTTCTCATGATGTATGGTGAGAATTAGCATCACATCCCAACACAACGTAGGCATTGTATTTTCGGGCGAACTCGACGGAGTGGCGACTCCCTCTAATTCGATGGCAGGATCTGGGTTCTCTCCGGCACGATAGGCTGAGCAAATTATTACTTTTGCCCTTGTGCATCCCTGGGGATTTATAAAGGCTGTGACCAGGTCGTGATAGCAGTACTCTGAAACAGCTAAAACTTCAGTGTTTTATTGTAAATTATACAAGTTCTAAGTCTATTGCCTTTAGTGTTGACTAGGATCTTAGCGGCAGCCGACAATCCCAGAACTTGATCGTTCGTCACCCAAGGCTCTTGTACGAAGGCTAGATCGATATTGGCCTCTGCAAAACAAACCTCCAACACAGAAGAAGCAGCTGCTGCACGGTGAAGATTTGCCCGGAAGACCCTTGTCCTACACTTGGGGTTAGCCATTTAAGGCGTGAGAGGGGGGGGGGGGAGTCGTTTTCACCTGCTGCAGACGATGAAGTCCTTTACTGGCGCTCTTGATCCCCATCATATCTTTCACTCTACCGCTCCAAACTCTCTTCTCTTTACCCCTGGCCAACACCAGCAGAGGCCTTCGGATCGAGGCGAAATCAGCGCCTTAGGTCTTAGTCACTCTCGCTGATGACGTTCCAGTCTCACCCGCGAGGTGGAGGGCTGGCGGATTGGAGTTGGGGCGGTTCAGGCTTTCCAGGTTCCGTTACCACGTCAGAGTCTCCCATATCTTTAAAAGTTATCATTTTAAAGCCAAGGACGACTCTGCCGCCTGGAGAGCTTCCGCCGATGGATTGTCAAGAGAAAAGCTTACTAGGAACCCATTCTCCTCATCCCTATGGTGGAGGATTTTCCAGAGCTCAATATGGAGCCCTTCATTTTGTGCTCTCAACAGCTCAACCGACTCCTCTGGAGAGTCAGCTTCGATGCGGGGCAGATATTTAATTCCCAGCTGAGTCTTATGTAGTTCTCATTTATGTACCTTATTTATTGTATCCTCATAATTATATTTTCATTTTGTTTTTAACATTTAACATTTATTGATATTTGTAATGGGTGTAAAAAAGCCTGAAATAAATGACTATTATTATTATTATTATTATCGAGAGCTCTGTATACAACCAGGGTTTCCGTTTTTCGACTTCACCCACAATCTAGTCCTGGCTTACCTTATTCAGGCACGTAACCAGAATCTAAACTGGCTTGAGGTTGAAACCCGAAAGTATCGATCCCAATTCCGACGCGTCCCACAGGCCGTCTTAGCGATAGCCTGTGTTAGTACCCGGTGGATCTGCTGCATCTGCTCCACGCTAACAGCATTTGAAATGCGAATTCCTACACGTGCGAAGCCAGCTACGGCACTGATGCTGAGTTTCTTCTCCCCTGTTGCCAACATCACAGATTTTCTGAGCTGGCCTTTATGGGATTCCTCCTCAGACCAACTGCGGTTATCTGCCTTCGGAACCGGAGGAGTTTTAGGCAGAGGAATCTCGTCCCAGGGCTTCTGGCAGAGAAAAAAGGCCTATTCGGCTCCTATCTTAGCTGCAGCAATCAGCCATCTGTATCTCTTCTATGCTACCCCACTAAGCTTATAAGGCCTAGCGAACTTTTTCTTTTCCCTTCCCTGGTTCATTTCCGATAGTGGTTCGGCTGCAGACGTGCCTTCCACTCACGACTCTTCCTAGGTTGGGACGTTGTGCCCCGCATGCCCAAGAAAAGGTTAAAATACTACCCGAATCGCCCTGGTCTCGGGTTTCATCGGCGTGGTGCGCTTAAAACCTTGGATTAGGTTAGAATAGGAAAAAGGGAGAGAGATAAAAAGAAAAGAAAAATTTTTCTTATTGAATCAGACCAATGATAAGGTGGCAATCACGTGAAGGAAAAACTCCTCAGCCATTCGCCAAACTGCTTGCCGGACAGGAGAACAGAATATGTGTTAATATAGTCCTACTGTTAATGTCAAAATATGAGAATTAGGAGTAGATTAACCTTCACCCAAAATCAAATGTTTTCTTTAAACACCAAGGTATTGAATAAAAGAATATAAAAAGAAATATACAATTTTAAAATTCATTAAAATCAACCATAAAACAAGACAGCAGAGAAAATTTAATAACTAAAATTAGGAAGAAATTTATAACTCATAAATTTCATGATAATTATGCAGGTATAACAATTACAAACGAAGCACCAAAATTTTTATACGCCAATATTCGCAGTTTAGTGATGCTAGGCAAACTAGATGAAATTCGTTGTGTTATAGAATCACTCAAAAGAAAGATTCATGTTTGAAATTTTCCAGAAACTTGGATAAAAAACGAAGACGAAGCACAGAGATTAAAATTACCAAACTATGTTTACTAGTATCATCATCATCATCATTACAGCCCTTCACAAGTCCACTGCTGAACATAGGCCTCCCCCAAAGAATGCCACAAAGCACGGTCCTGAGCCACCTGCATCCATCGACTTCCTGCATGTCTTACCAGGTCGTCACTCCATCTCGTGGGGGGACGCCCTACACTTCGCCTACCGGTACGAGGCTGCCACTCGAGAACCTTTCTTCCCCATCGGTTGTCGGTTCTTCGAGCTATATGGCCGGCCCACTGCCAATTCAACTCACCAATCCGTTGGGCTATGTCGGTTACTCTGGTTCTACTGCGGATATCCTCATTCCTAAGTTTATCACGCAGAGAAACTCCGAGCATAGCCCTCTCCATAGCTCGCTGAGCGACCTTGAGCTTCCTCATACGGCCAGCAGTGAAGGACCACGTCTCAGTTCCATAAGTCATCACTGGCAACACGCACTGGTTGTACAATTTCGTTTTCAGGTTTTGAGGTATGTCTGACGAGAAGATGTGTCGTAGCTTCCCGAACGCTGCCCAGCCGAGTTGAATCCGTCGATTGACCTCTCGGTCGAAGTTGGACTTACCTAGTCGGACTATTTGTCCCAGGTAAACATACTCGTCAACAACTTCGAGCTTAGTGCTCCCAACAACTACCGGCATAGGTGTGACATGGACATTAAACATGATCTTTGTTTTGTCTATGTTCATCTTAAGACCTATCCGTTGGGAAACACTATTGAGGTCATTGAGCATAGTGCTTAGGTCCTCCAGCGATTCTGCCATAAGGACTATATCGTCGGCAAATGGAAGGTGAGTGATGTACTCGCCATTGATGTTGATACCGTATCCTTTCCAGTCCAGAAGCTTGAAAACGTCTTCCAATGCAGCGGTGAAGAGTTTCGGGGATATGACGTCACCCTGTTTTACACCTCTCTGCAATTGGATAGGTTTCGTACTCTGGTTCTGTACTCGGATAGCCATCGTAGCCCTACTGTACAAGCACTTCAACACTTCGATATACCGACAGTCAACTTGGCACCGCTGAAGGGACTGCAGCACCGCCCAAATTTCGACGGAATCAAAGGCTTTCTCATAGTCCACATACGCCAGACATAGTGGCAAATTGTACTCTTCGGACTTCTGTACAACTTGCCGAAGGGTATGTATGTGGTCTATGGTGCTAAAGCCCTTTCGGAAACCGGCTTGTTCGGGAGGCTGGAAGTCGTCAAGTCTGCGCGCGAGACGATTCGTAATGACTCTCGAAAACAGCACGTAGACGCGGCTCAGAAGGGAAATCGGTCTGTAGTTCTTCAAGAGAGCGTTGTCACCTTTCTTGAAGAACAAGACCACCGCACTTCTGCTCCACGCCTCCGGTGTAATGCCACCATGCAGGACGGAATTAAAGAGCTTCTGAAGGACTTCAAGTACCGGTCTTCCACCCGCTTTCAGAAGCTCCGCTGTAATTCCATCCTCGCCTGGGGCCTTGCCGTTTTTAAGGTGCTGGAGAGCCATCCTAATCTCGCTCAGACTGACATCCGGGATATCTTCGGAATAGTGTCGGATGAGACTCGCTCTTGGATCGTTACTCACACTTGCGTGTGGCTCCAACGATGATGTGTACAGCTGCCCATAGAACCTCTCAATCTCACTCAAAATCTCAGGTGTCCCGGAAACGATGCTGCCACACTCTGTCTTCAGCTTTGACAGTTGGCTCTTTCTGGCAGACAGATCTCTGGCAAAGACTTTGGAGCCTTGGTTCCGCTCGATCGCTTCTTCAATACGAGCTGTATTGAAGTTGCGTAAGTCCCGCCGCATGCATTTGGAGATCTGTCTGTTCAGATGCCTGTATGCTGTCAAGTCTGTTGAAGAATGTAGCTTCATCTCCCGTCTAACAGCCATGAGATTAAGAGTGTGATCGGAGAGTTTTTGTGTTCTTCTGCGGCGGGTCTTGCAGAACTTAGCTCCGACCGCATGGACAGTTTCCACGAGCTTGTCATTCATATCGTCCACTTCATTGCAGTCTTCTAGGCACTGAAAACGGTTTTGTAACTCGAGCTGAAAGGTTTCGGGTCTTTGGAACAGAGCACGAGGGGGACGGAGCGTTGACTTCATTAGACGAGACCTCTCCAACTTAACGTTTAGGTTCAGTGTGCCTCTAACCATTCGGTGATCGCTACCAGTTTTCACCCTCGCGATCACGGAGACATCACTGAACAGTTGTCGTCTGGTCGTCATAATGAAGTCAATCTCATTTTTTGTGGAACCTTCGGGGCTCGACCAGGTCCACTTCCTGTGGGGCCGCTTCTGGAAGAAAGAGTTCATCATAAAGAGTCCCTCTTCCTCCATGAAGTCGGCCAGCTGCTGGCCCCTTGGGTTCCGTTGCCCTATTCCAAATTTCCCTACTTTCAGCTCACCGTTCTCTCTTGTGCCTAGTTTTGCATTGAAGTCTCCCATTAACACCGTATATTGGGTTTTGGAGGAATGCATGGCTCTAGAGATATCCTCATACATTTCCTCCACCTCCTCATCGGGGTGTGCCGAGTTTGGTGCGTAAACCTGTATGACCTTCAGCGAATACCGTTTGGTGATTCTGAGTATAAGGTACGCAACCCTCGTCGACACACTCCCGATCTTTACAACGTTGTTAACGAGAGACTTGTGGACGATAAATCCGACACCTCCTTGGGACAGATGGTCGCCCTCCCGGTGATAGAGCAAGTTGCCGGATTCGAGGATTACCGTGTCCTCCCCCTCTCTTCGGACTTCGGATAATCCTATAATATGCCAGCGCAACTTGTCTATCTCTTCTTCCAGCTCCACAATCTTCTCGTCAGTCCTCAGGGTGCGTGCGTTGTACGTTGCCAGGTCGAGTCGTCTAAGGTGGCAACCGAACCTCCACCGGAGATTCTTAGCACCCCCTGCCCCGCCGTTACCATGGTCGCCACCGTAGCTAGGAATAGCGGGGCCGCCGGGGACTGGGGGCCGTTTCTTTGTTACTGTCATTCATAGGGGGGTATTTGCCATAGTTGCCTCGCTTGGCGAGCGGGTTGGCAACCGCAGTTTTTTTATTGTAATTTGGCTATTATCAGGAAGATGCTGCTGCCCATCTCCTGCCTGTTTCCCTTTGTCGCCTTTTACGACACCCACGGGAGGATATGGGGTAGTGGATATTCTTGACCGCCACTACACTACTACTACTAGTATAACTAAAGGAAATATTCTAGAGGTGGCGGTGTGTCTTTGTTCATTCATAAGGATTTGAAGGAGCAATTTGAAGACGGGAACCACTCTATATGGGTACATCTTTAAACTTCTTCCCGGGACATAGGTGTCATATACAAACGGCCAGCAGTAAGTACTGACAAGATTCTTGAAAACTATAAGCAACACCTTGCAAGAAGAAAGCTTGTAATTGTCTTCGGCGACTTTAATTTAAACCTTCTTACTAACGACAAACACGTAAAAGAATATAAGGAACTCCTGCGAGAGAATAACATAAGAATAACGAATAAAAATCAGCACCGAATATTGCACTCGTGAAAACACCACGTCAAAAACTATCATAGATCATGTATATGTACTAACTTACAAAATAATACTTTTTAAATGTTTATTATTGAATCCTCAATAGCTGATCACAAACAGTTCAGCTCGTGTTAAACAGACCTAAATTAGAACGCATGAAAAAATCATGAATTTTCCATAGCTGATTGTGGTCCATAGCAAATATATCTCGAGTTAAACAGACCTAAAACCGAACGCATAAAAAAATTCAATATGAAGCCATTAACTATAACAACTTACAGAACGATATTGAAGAAATTCTTCAAAAGAATTTATTTCAAGTATATGAGGAGTTAGAATGACAACTTCTACAAACTGTTGCAAAAACAGAATAAGAAAAACAAAAGTGGTCAATCCGCCTTGCCAAGAGTGGATAAACATTGCTTTAATAAATAGAAGGAATCAACTATCGTACAGCTTAGAACAAACACCTGAAGATGAAAATTTGAGAACAGAATTCATAAGCCAAAGAAACCACACTATTTTAAATGTCCAATTAGCTATAAAACATTTTTATCATATATTTATTTGTAAGTTCAGTGGCTTTCACAAATAGTAATAAACGTCCTTAAAAATGTGGCAAATAATTAATAGACTGTCAAATAATAAATCTGATTTGGCAAACCTAAGGTCTTTAAAAATCAATACACAATGATCAAATCTCAAATACTAAAGAATTTCGTGAGTATTTTGACAGATTTTTCGCCAAAATAGCCACTGAACTTACAAATAAAAGAGCGCAAAAATATCACAACAATTTAACACAAACACTGTCATACAATAAACCTAAAAACAACAATACAGAATTATCAAAACTATTAACATTTAATATCTTAAGTAGGATAAAATATCATTATTACTACGGACGGGTATTTATCAACCACTTACTATCAATTGGACTGTGTGCTTATTTGTCACATTCTTTATAAAAATAATAGTATTATTTTTGAAAGGAAAACATCAAATTCGATCTGTATTGGTACTTTGCAACAGAACTTTTATAGTTTAACGTTCAAAGAAATAAATTAAATTCTTCTCGTTATTTATTGTTTGGTAAGAAAGTTATTTCTCCAGACATTAATCTTTCAACATTGTTTGTATATTCTGTGCCTACTCTACTAAATGCATAAGTAAAGAAGAAAAATATCTAGAGTATTTGACGTTCCAATGTTAATTCATACTGCTCAGATCGTGACAAAAATTAATAACTTTTATTTGGAGGTAGCTGTGGTTGTCCGAGTTACTATAAGAAATCATTTAAGCAGAATTATTTAATATAGTCCCACGTAATAAACGAAATCATATTGTAATATGATTAGGTTTTTGGCGACGTAAGAGGCTATCTTACATTATACACAGAACCCAAACAGAGATGATATGAGAGTTTAAAAAAAATTAATAAAAATATATGCTTAAACTACTATCGTATGTATTTTACAATTTATTTTGTTTCGGCATTCCTTCGTGTCTGTTGCACTGGAATCGATGTACTCTTTATAGGCGTTCTTTACTGCTTCTTTGAAACTGAAATTTTTGCCTATCAAAAAGTTATCGAAACTTCGACAAAAGTAGAAGGCTGTTGGGGTAAGGTCTGGAGAATATGTTGTATAAAGGACGGTATCTAGCTTTAGCTCTACTTATTATGCAGTTTGCAGTTTATTGTTGTGCAATATATGTGACCGGGAATTCTCATGAAGAGGCAAAGGCGAAGCACAGTTTATCAATATGGTTTGTAAATCACTCTTTGCTATTGCTTCTATAGTGTCAAGTGTCAGCTTTTCCACCATCATTTGCAATTCTAGACAGCAACGGTCAGCAGTTACTGTCACTAGACGGCGAGAAGCTTTTTTATAGGATAGGGTGACAAACGAGCACACAGTCCACCTGATGGTATATGGTTGCTGTGGCCCATAGACATGTACATTTATCCTCGTTTGCAAATCAAAATGCAGATGCTTTGTCACCCGTGAGTATGAGATGGAATACCTCTTTTCCAGTAAAAAGGGTCTCCGGTTCTCCACACTTACCATACGAAACACAGCAGTGTTAAGCTGCTATTTTACGCTAGTATTCTGTGCGTGGTTCTTCCCAGGTCGAGCCGACCTATTCGTGCTAAACCTATACTACTAATATAGCTGCAGCATGACTCTACCGCGTATAAATGCAAGCTGTAGCAATTAACAATAATTAATTCTACCGAACTATCATCATATTCTACTTCTGGCAAATCTTTCTTGTCGCACATTTATTGGCTTAGTAGCCTAATTATAACCACTGAGATGAACGCTTGCGTTTGGCGTATAACTTCCACCTCTCATCGAATGCGGGTCAAATTCCCATTCTTTCTATGCCGATTCAGTAATTAGATGCAAGCTTGAAAATTGCCATTTGCAAACGAGGTCGACCAGATAGAACAATAAATTGCTCGAACCTTCTTAAATTATATCTAGGATATGTCAAGTTTGCCATTACGAGGGTAATAGTTTCTAAAATGGCGGCTTGTCGTGTAAGCTAAAAGCTTTTCGTAGAGATAAAAATTGATATCTGTCGATACATTAAATCTTAATATTTTTTTGTTATTTATAACATGTCAAATTATATGTCGTGTTAAAAGCGCGGAAATTATCTACACTTTTGAAGTCGGTGCCAAATAATGTGTCGAAGAATAAAATCACCTCTAATGTATTGAAGAAGTTATTATCGGAAGTCGGTTATGTTTTTAATTTTATTTTTACCCCTGTTAAAAGGGAGAAGTAAGGAATAAGGGGAAGGTGGTGGGCTACTTCTCAAATGTATTTAAGACATATATATTTCAAAAAGGTAAATTAGTATAAGTTACACGTTAAGTAAAACCAAATCATCATTAGCATCGTAACTATTATTACAGCCCATCTGAAGTCCACTGCTAAATTCAGACTTTACCTCAGTATTTTGTAGCAGGCCCTGTTTTATGGCACTTGGGTACAAAATTTCCAATTAACTTGAACGTATAATCCATATCTGAAAATTTCGGGAAGCAAAGAAGTGACACAACATTACTATTTAAAAATGTATTTATTGCTTTTCGAAGTATTCTCTGCGAAATTTGACACATTTTTCCATACGATGGAACCAATCATTGAAGCAACCATTCCATTGGGAAGTTGGGGTCTCCAAAATGGCCGTTTTGTAGGCGTCCACAGCTTCTTCAGGTGATGAAAATCTCTGTCCACGCAATTTATTCTTTATTTTAGGGAATGTATAGAAATTATTAGGGCTTAGGTCGGGGCTGTACGGCGGATGGTCTAATAATTCTATGTTTTCTTGCTCTAAAAACTCTTTTGTTCTGTGTGCGGTGTGAGAACTCGCATTGTCGTGATGGAGGATGATGCGGCGGTTGCAGTTCTCTTTACGGAGTTCAGAAACGACCTGTGGCAAACAAATGCTAGCATACCATTCTGCATTAACCGTTCTTTGTTCCTCAAGAGGAATAGTCGTAACATGACCGGTTTTGGAGACAAACGTGGCCACCATTTTTTTTGAACACTCCGTGAACGAACAATTTTGTTGGCTTTAACTTGTTTTCGAACACCCAAACTCGTGACTGGTTTTTTGTTTCGGGTTCGTACGCGTATATCCAGGATTCGTCACCTCATACGATGTTGTATACAACATTTGAGGATCCTGCGTGGAATCTTTCGAGAGTTCTGACGCACCAAGTAACGCGAGCCGCTTTTTGTTCTTCACAGAGCGAATGCGGTATCCATCGGGAAAACAACTTTTTTTACACCTAATTGTTCATGCAAGATTATTTGTATTTGACCCACGCCAATGTCTAAAGTTGCCTGAATTTCGTGGTATATCACATGTTGATCTTCCTCAATTAGCTTACGCACTGCATCAACGTTTTCTTGGGTGACTGCAGTTTTTGGACGACCTTCACGGGGATCATCACTGAGCTTGACACGTCGACGTTGAAATTCAGCACACTAGCGATAAACTGTGGTTTTGGATGGAGCTTCATCACCAAATGCAGAAATCATTCGGTCAACACACTGTTTTTGTGTGGTTTACATTTCGAAAGTCATAATAAATCATTGCTCTTGAATTTTCTCGAGTCAATTCCATTTTCTCAACGGCTAAACAAGTTTGACAAAACCTTGTGACAAGACCGAGAATCTTTTTTTAAATAAATAAATGGTATTCGATTTTTAAAACCAAGGAGTTTTCAATTAAAAAGATTTTAATATGACAGGAACAGTGGAAATATTCCATTTCCGATACTTTTAGTGCAGCCTATGTATTTTAATTAAATCATTTTATAAACTAACTAACTAATACGAGTAACGAAAATGATAGTACGATCGATAGCCGAATAATTTTGCGTACAATCAAGCAGTTCTATAAAGGCCATGGATATATGTTTCAAAAAAAAAATTATTACTCTCTTTTTGTAAAAAATAAAACAGCTAAATTAAATAGCAATCCGCTAAAGCACAATAATATGCTATTTTGTTGCCATGCAAATACTACTTCATGCCCCCAAGAGACATTTGGCGCGATGCTCATTTTCATTATTACGCCGCGCCGGTGGAACGCGTCAAGTTGCACTTGGACGTACTTAAAGACATATAAAGGGAGCGTAGGGCTTTGGCGGTACGCGGCAATATGCTGGCTCGTAGATTTGCCCGCTGTTCGGACCAGGTCAAAATAACATTATTTAAAACGTATGTTAGGGTCTGTTTAAGGGTGGTCTGTGGATTAGGTATGCCAAAAAATCGTTAAACACCCTGCGAGTTCAGTACAATAACATTTTCAGGATGATGTTCGCACTCACCCGCATCTGTAGTGCCTCTGGCATGTTTGCACAGACCAGAACTGATGGTTTTCATGCCGTAGTTCGGAAAAAGGTAGCGTCGCTGATAGGAAGGATACGGAGAAGTGACAACAGCATCCTGAGAACGGTGGCAGATGATCCGCATGCGCCTATTGTGAGGCATTTCGTGCGAACGATGACTCATACAGTGGATGGTAATTCTTCTAGGTATCGACCGCACGGAGTGCCTCTTAGGTACATGACAAATTAGAATTTAATTTAGTCTAATTTTATTTTGATTTGATTTGATTTAATTTGAATTAATATGATTTAGTTTGATGTAATTTAATTCTAATACAATATAATATAATTTCATTTTATTTTTTCAAAATACTAACTTTAAGCGATAATGTAATACTAACCCATGAATCCTTATTGTCTGAAAATAAATAAATTTGAATTTGAATTTAAAAGCCACAATATAATATATTATGATAATAATATGCTATGAGAAAGACCTGTCTATCTCTTCAAAAGAGGGCTGTACGGGCAATTTACTACTTATATTGTTAACCCACTGAGATAAGCTTAAAGAATACTTTAGAATACCTAAAGAGTACTTTACTTTAGCTTTGCATAATAATTTCTTCTATTTACGCGAATACTGCCTCCCATGACCATGGGTGCTGTAAAGCACGGGAATTAAAAATTAAAATTAAACGCGATAAAATTCGTAAAATTTAGCTTCGCAATTTGACTATGAATTTTGATAAAACTAATTATAATACCAGATTCTCCACTCCACAGAATAAATAGTAATTCATATAGGGGGTAATGTATACGTTTAAACAACAAAATCCCAGAAGTAGTAGTTAGTAGTTGGTGAAGTAGTGAATCGACACCGTTGAAGTTTATTGTATATACGTCACAACAGTATCTCAGTGATCGACGCGATGTATATCTTCATAACATTATAATTCCAGAAACTTGAAATGATACTCAAATACACATAAACATCGAATACTGAAGTAAGTACCTCTTTTAGTATTTATTACAAAAGGAGAGGAATGAAATTTATATCATGCGAAAGGTACTGTGCCAAAGATTTGTATATAAAAGAAAATAATCTTTGTTGCCATTTAGACGAATAAAATAAAATGAACCATGTTGTTGACAAGATTGTTTACCTAGAAAAATTTCGCCTGTTTCATTAGTCCAATTTAGACCGAGATCAATACGTGGCTCCAACTCGGCTGGGCAGTGTTCGGGAGAGTACAACACGTCTTATCGTAACGTATGAAAACGTATGAATACAATAACTGTATAACCAGTGCATGCTACTAGTAATGACTTATAGAACCGAAGCGTACTCCCGCATGTTTGGTTGTTAAATAGGCTCAAAGTCACTCAGCGTGTGATGGAAACAGCTATGTTCGGAAATTTTCTATTGAAATCCGAAATGAGGATAGAAGCTACGAGGAGAGAACACATAGGTGTAGAGGTACAAGAATAACTGCCATAGCCCAGCGGACCCGTGAGCTGAAGTGGCCATAGACCGGCCTCATAGCTAGCAGAAATGGCAGTCGATGAAGAAGAAAGGTTTTCGAGTGGCATCCTCGTTCTTGTAGTAGTAGTTGTTGGTGTAATTAAAACCCAATTCAAAAAACTAAATCTAATAAACTTACTCTGAACGATGACCTTAGATTTAGCACATAACAAATTCCAAAGTCGGGATCTTTATGATAGGATACACTATGTCTTAGCACTGTAAATGGAATGTTTACACCGACATATATCGAAGTCATGAGATTTTTCCAGCACATCCTATAGCTATTACTTTCGAAAATAACAAGACGAAATAGGATGATGGATTCTCATATACTCAGCGTAACGGCGTGGAATCTACCACCTTAAGCTTGACTATTACGTTTTTTTTGTTTTGTGTATTTAATGTTACTATTCATATTTTTTTGCTTAATAAGTCTTGTTCTTTTTCTTATTTTTGTATATTTTTGAGTCAAAGAACAGGTTGCGTATGACACAAATATAGCATATTGTTTCTACTAGTCCTCCGCCAAAAGCTCAGTAAGGAACTTAAGGGTAGCATCAAATAACTCTTCGGACTATAAAGTGTCCTTCGTCGGAAATAGAATGACAATGTGTTTACAGAGAAATGCTATCAATTCACTACTATAAATTTAATACATTAAAGTTATGAAACAGTTTTACTATTCAAATTAAGCATAAAAATATTATTCGGTGAGATTGATTTTATCAATAACAAGATCTAGCAATAAAGATATTATTAAATATAGCAAGGACAAACAGTAATACCAACTTTATAGACGGAAATTAGATGTAAAAACGTATAATCAAAGGGTCTTTTAAACATCCTCAGTTTACTTAAACTCCCATCCATAAAGTTTAACAAATGGCATGGTTTACTTAATTTATTTTCTTGCATAAGATAATTTATCTTATGCAAGAAAATAAATTAAGTTACTAGAAGACTAGATTTTAGTTTCATTTATTATCGTTTGAGAAACTAAGGTACCGCTATGCGAGCACTGGAAAATACCCCTTCCCTTGGTATTATTTTGCTTTGTAGACTTGAAACGATGACATTCGCAGTAGAACTAGTGTAACCAAAATAACCCGAAGGTTTAGTAGGCTGAAGTGGCTATGTAGCACGAAGAAACGACAAGAGATAGCTAAAAGAATTTCGCGAGGGGCAGGATCGTACTGGTAAATGAAGTGCATAGTGTGTGTAGTATAGCCTCCGAATAGATGGAGTGAAGACTTGGTTATATATATTGTATAACGATCAATCCAAGACCGTGTTTTGTGGCATTCCTCCAAGAAATGTCAACAATAAATGGGTATTATGTCAACAGTATCACAGGGTTTATCTGTTAACTTGTTGTGAAGAGCTGTAATTATAAGGAACCATAATTTAAAATTTTACTTTATTGACAATGAAATTGTCTTGTATACAAATTTCTTTGTATTGATAATGTCAAACATTTTTATTTAAAAAAAATTATAGGATAGGGTGACAAACGAGCACACAGTTCACCTGATGGTAAGTAGTTACTGTGACCCATAGACATCTAAATCTATCCTCAATAAAGACTCAAGATGCAGATGCATTATCACCCATGAGGACTAAGATGGAATGCCTCTTTGCCAGTAAAAAGGGTCTCCGGTTCTATACACTCACCATACGAAACACAGCAGCGTTAAGCTGCTATTTTACGCTGGTTTTCTGTGAGAGCGTGGTCCTTCCCTGATCGAGCCGACCCATTCGTGCTACAACTATACTGCTAATATAGCTGCAGCATGGCTCTACCACGTATATACATTTTAGGCCCTTACATATGAAATTAGCGTTTTGTGGTATTGATCAATTTGATCTGAAATATCTCTTCGTTGGTTAAGAGTTCCAAATTCAAATTTATAAATTCATTTAGCTGGTGCTTTTGAGTTTTGAAAACAGTCATTCATTTGTTTTTTCCTCATTATTTTTTTTTTGGCGTTGCTTATTACCGCACAATGGAAAACATGAAATATTGGTATATTTACGAGTACGAGTTCTACCGTGGTACCAGTGCTGCGGAAACAGCTCGAAGGATTAATGATGTGAGGCGCTGGTGTCGCAAAAGAAAGCACGGTACGTTTTTGGTTTCAACGTTTTCGTTCTGGAAATTTCGACCTTCAGAAGCAACCCCGTGGATGGCCGGAGACCAAAGTGGAAATTGAAGAATTAAAGGCTATTGTGGAAGCGGGTCCATCACAAAGCACTTCAGAGATAACTGCAGGCTTCAGGGTACGTGATAAAACTGTATTAATTCACTTGAAGCAAATCGGGAAAGTAAAAAAACTTGAACGATGGGTACCTCATGAATTGAGTGAATTGAGCTTGCAAACACGCGTCGACTGATGTGTTACTTTGCTCAACCAACACAATAATGAAGGGATTTTAAATCGATTCATAACTTGTGATAAAAATGGATACTCTACGATAGTCGGAAGCGCTCGTCGCAATGGCTGAACCCTGGAGACCCAGCGAAATCCTGCCCTAAACGAAAATTGACTCAGAAAAAGTTACTTGTAAGTGTTTGGTGGACTAGCGTTGGTGTCGTTCACTACAGCTTTCTTAAATCTGGCCAAACGGCAGATATCTATTGTCAGCAACTGCAAACCATGAAGGAAGAACTAGCTGATAAACAACTGAGATTGGTCAATCACTGTAGGCCACTGCTGCTTCAAGACCACACACTGCACAACAAACAACCACTAAGTTAGATGAGCTACAATTGGAATGTCTGTGACATCCACCGTACTTTCCGGACCTTGCTCCAATAGATTACCATTTTTTCAGGAATTTGGACAACTTCTTAGAAGGAAAAAAATTCAACTCGGATGCGGCAGTCCAAACCGCCTTAAAATAGGTTACTGATTCTCGTCCCCATATTTTTTTAGTAAAGGGATCAAAGAACTAAATATGAGATGGCAAAAGTGCATTTAATAACATTTAATTAAATATATTTAAAAAAAAAATTGACTTTATATTCCTCCCGTACAAAACGCCAAGTTCATATGTAAGGACCTAATATTTAATTAATCAAAGTATCAGCCATCATTGTGGATGCATGTTTGCTATTTTAAAGGAACCATAATGACGCATCTGCTATAGAAATCTTAGGGTGTACGAGGCGATAAATTTTTAAAAGCGTTTTTTTGTCTTATCACAGTTGAAATTTCTTAATGGTGAAAATTAACTCAAGTATTGCAAAAACGGAAATTATCAGGAGCACGTTTTAAAAGATATATTTGATACCAGATAATTGTTTGTCAAAATCCCTGTGCGTGGTTGTAAAGGATTAGTGAAGTTGAATTATTCAAAAGGTTCAAATTTTTTATTGACAGAAAACTTGTTGATTATTACTTGCAATTCTTGGCAGTATATTTATTCCTTTAGTAATTATTGTGCTAAGGATAACGGCCGCACAGGTACAGTCCGATACAGTTTCTTTAAAATTTAATTTGTGTCTGGAAAATAGTTTAACTATTTATATACAGGCATTATGAACAGCATATCAAAAAATTAAACGTCGGGAAAGTAAATTAATAATTGATATTCAAAATCATTGCTATAATTTGACATTAATTTGAATTAAGAATTCCAATTCGATTTCGAACTTAAATAATTACAAGTGTGAGTTTTATTAAACAATTATTTCATTTAAACTATATACCTAACTATGTACTATGTTTTACTGATTATTATTTTCTGTTTAATTTTGAACACAATGAAAACTTGGATTCTTATCTGAAATAACCCACTTAGGAATGTAAAAAATAATAAAAACGAATGAGTAGCTGGTTGAGAATAGACATACTTTATTGTTCTATAATTAGCTGTGGTACATTATTAGCCTAGTACATATTTTATCCACTAGATGGCGTTAGTATGAAGTAGACTTTATTTTGATATAATTAAACATATTTTAACAGCACCACTTATCAAAATAATCAAATACTAAGTAATAATAAAACTAACGACACTAACTTTGACAATTTTAAACATTTTGAATTCCTAATAATTTTATAAAATAGTTATGTTTGGCACCACTTAAACTTTTCGTTAATATATCAGCAGGCATCTCAGATGTTGATAGATATTCAATTTTTACAAGGCTATTAGAGACTGCTTCGCGTATGAAGTGGTAGTGAACGTCTATATGTTTAGTTCGTTTGTGAAATAAAGGATTCTCTGTCAACATCTGGGCTCCCTGGTTGTCATTATAAATTATTACAGTATAGTTACAACCAATAATATCAGATAACAGATTCTTTAAATATATTGCCTCTTTACATGCTTCAGCAATGGCCATGTACTCGGCCTCGGTACTTGACAAGGCTACAGTTTGTTGCTTCCTGCATTCATAGGATATCACACAGCCTGACAATTTAAAACAAAATCCTGTGTAGGATTTCCTATCTACAATATTCGATGCCCAATCAGCATCTACGAAACCTTCTAAATTACAGGTATCTTTAGTAAACTTCAAACCATAAGATTTAGTTTTTTGCAAGTATTTTAAAATTCTTTTGGCATGATGCCAATGAACTGAACTAAAACAATTATTAAACTGGCTAAGGTAGCTCACACTATATGATATATATGGACGTGTTAATACTGACAAATACATAAGATTTCCTATTAGCTGTGAATAGGGAAACTGTTTGTCAACACATTCTGCCTTTTCTAATTTCAAATTACATTCCATTGGAGTATCATTAGTATTACAATCAGTCATATAAAACGTCTTAAGAATTTGTTTTACAAATTGTTCCTGATCAATAGATATACAGTTATTTTCATATTTCACTCTCATGCCTAAATACCTTTTTATTTGACCTAAATCTTTAATTTTAAATTTTGACATAAGTTTTTTCTTCAGATCATTAGTCATAGTCTTACTATTAGAAAAAAAAAAAGGAAATCATCAACAAATATTGCAATGATAATCTGCTCATTCTTACATTTTTTACTGTATAAACATGGTTCTGATACTTTTTATAATCCAAATCTTTCAAAAAATCATTTATTCTAGCATTCCATGCCCTAGCAGACTGCTTCAGTCCATAAACTGTTTTTTAAGTTTAAGAACACAATTACTTGGACAATTTAAATTAGCAGGTGCTTGCATGTATACATTTTCTGACAAAAAAAACCATTCAAAAATGCTGTAACTACATCAAGATGAGTGATTTCAAAATTATATTTTACACTTATTGCAAACAATAATCTAAGTGTGGAATACCTGAGAACGGGTGAGTAGGTCTCATTAAAATCTACTCCATGCTGTTGAGTGTAACCTTTCGCCACAAGTCTTGCTCTATACCTGACACTGTTATTGTTTTCTGGCTTTTTCTTGAACACCCATTTGCACTGTACTACTCTATCTACCTCTTCTTGACTAACAATCTCCCAGGCTTGGTTATCCTCAAATGCTTGAAGTTCATCAGACATAGCCTGCTGCCACTTGTCTTTCTCTGGACCGTTGGTGGCTTCATTATAGCTTATGTCTTCAGCCCAAGATTTTGGTTCATCTGAAACACAAAGATTAGTAAAACCATATCTTTCAGGAGGTTTTTTGATACGTTTTCCCACCAATGGAGGCTCTTCATTTTCAGATAGATCTTCTTCTTCAGTTAATGTATGATAGAACTCTCCTTCAGTTGACCTTGTGCTTTTTTCTGAATCATATACATAGGTAGGATCATCCTGATTTGTCAATGTATTGTCACTTTCTATCATAGAACTTTCCTGTTCTACTGATTGCTGTTCTTTCAACTGTCCTTCGTTTATTTCTATCTCAGTAGTATCTTGCTCCATTATAATGACATCTCTACTGGTACATATCTTTCTAGTTTCTGGGTTATATAATCGGTAACCTTTCACATTTTCCGAGTATCCTACTAAGATGTATTTAACTGCTTTCTTGTCCCACTTTAATCTTTTATTTTTAGGAACATGCGTCATTACAGGGCTCCTAAATATTCAGACATGACTGAGGTCAGGTTTATGTCCTGTCCATTTTTTAAATATACTGCCGTGTTGACTGCTTCTGCCCAAAAACTTTTATCCAGTTTGACCTCGAACAACAAACATCTTGCACGTTTAACAATTGTCCTTTTGAATCTTTCACTGACACCATTCTGCTCCGGAGTATATGGGTTTGTCTTCTGATGGATCATTCCACTATCTTTCAGATAATTTTCCATCATATCTGAGCAAAACTCCCCTCCATTGTCAGTTCTCAATGTTTTTATTCCTGATCCTTTTTGCTTCTCAACCATTCTTTGAAATTCCTTGAAATACTGTAGAGTCTGATTCTTCTCCTTTAGAAAATATACAAATGCCATCTTGCTGGCATCATCAACAAACAATAGAAAATATCTTGCCTGTCCAATCGATCGAACCTCCATAGGCCCACACAGATCTGAGTGAACTAAATCTAGCATTTCTGAACTTCTATGGTTTCGTAATTGAAATGGTAAACGACTCTGTTTCCCTTCACAACTTACCTGGCAGTTTATTTTCTGAATATCAGTCTTCATATCAAATGATATACCCTCTACAGCACCTTTTTTCATCTTCTGCAAATCATTACTGTTAATATGACCCAATCTTCTATGCCACTGTTTTGCATCTGTAGTTTGAACTGCTGCGGCCAACACTTTCTCTGACTTTACTGTATTCAACTTATACACACCATTCTTTAAATTTGCTGTTGCAATAAGCTCATTCCGTTGATTATGTATAAAACACACATCAGTCTTGAAAGTAACTTTGTTTCCTTTTGCTATTAGCTGGCTTACTGATAATAAGTTTGTGGTTAGGTTAGGTATGTACAAAATGTTGTTCACTTTAATGTCAAACTGAGTATTATTCACAAGCGTAGTTATCTGTGTATTCCCGGCACACACAACTGGCACAGTCATATTATTTGCAACAATAATTTTCTTCATATCGTGTACTTTTCTCACTTCCATTAAATTTTCTCTGCATGATGTCAAATGAGTACTAGCCCCCGAGTCAATATACCAATCATCCTTATTAAATTCACTATTAAAAAATGCAGCACTAAATGCGTTAACTTGCTTTTCTTTTACTTCAGGACATTGGTTTTTAAAGTGGCCAATTTTCTTGCACTTATATCATTTTATAACCTTCTTGACATTTGACGTATAATTTGACGTTTGTTTCCCGCCTTTTGTATTCAAATTTTGACCGAACTTACTTTTATGCTTCGACAATAATGCTACTTCCGAGTCATGGTTACCGACTTCAGAACTCATATCAAGCAATTTCGTTTTGATGACATCAGAGTTTATGGCTATGCCGGAATGTTCTATTGCCATGATCATTGGGGCAAACTTTTCTGGTAGTCCCGCCAACAGCAATGATCCAATCCATTCCTCATTAATCTCGAATCCTGTGCCTTTCAGTCTTTGTGCAGTTTCCACAATTTGACTCACGTAACTTGTCATGGACTCACAATTATCAAGTCGAATGGATATTAATGTTCTTAGTAAATTGATTTTTCTGGTGAATCCGCTATCATCAAATAATCTCTGTAGTTTCTGCCATAAATCCTTAACTTTAGTTTCAGTTTTTATATGAACATACAACTTGGGATCAATCGTCATGATGAGTTTTGCTTTCGCTTTTCTGTCTTCAACATCACTTAAATCCTCAGGAACGGCGTCGATGTCTATACCTTCCAATATGAGAAAATTTCTTGCCGCGAACGCCCAGTCATCAAAGTTCTCGCGTCCGTTCAACTTCGGCACATTTATTAAATAACCGCCTGACGACGACATTATAACTTGTTTTCTGACACACGATATGAATTTACTGTAAAATTATTTAATTAGTTTTTCACTGGGCCCATAACCTAATAAAAACGAATGAGTAGCAGGTTGAGAATAGACAAACTTTATTGCTCTATAATTAGCTGTGGTACATTATTATCCTAGTACATATTTTATCCACTAGATGGAGTTAGTATGAAGTAGACTTTATTTTGATATAATTAAACATAATTTAACAAAAAAAAAGTATCACAATTTTATGACACTCTTTTATGCATTCACTTTCATATATTGCTAGTATTGCATTTCATGGTTTCTAATTAAATGCACGTATAATAGCTATTATGATTCTCACTAGAAACTCTTATTATTATCATACAATCGTTATAAAAATTAAGGATTCGGCTACAGATTATTTTAAAATATGAACTTTTCATATATAATGCTTTAAATGTTGTATTTTATAGAATAAACAAAATTTATTCATAGGTAAAATTATATTAAAAAAACATAATTTAACTTAAAAAATCCTAGCTTTATATCGTAAACGATGTTTACTAAAGCGTACCCTTCATTAGTTATGGCAATTATAGATGAGAGTGTAATTGAAATGAGGGCGTTCAAAAGAGCTTTTGAATACAATCTCTTGTGTTTTAAGTCGTCCTTAAAGTTTGTTTCTTTAGCTCGAGTAGTTTAAATTTATTTAAATTAATTTAGTTTTTGTTTGTTTCTAATTTTATAAAAATTTGAAACGACATTAGTTGAAAACTGTTATTTTTTTCAACTGTATCAAACTTACACTGAAAACTAAATTAAAAAGTGATTTATAAAAGAGTTAGAATCAAATTCAAAAATTATCAAAACTAGCCCAAAATAATAAAAATTTTGTCTGAAATAATACACTTGCTCTATGCGATATTCGTTTTCCTAATTTTTCTTGTTGATGTTCATAACACTTTTGCTGTGCATGAGAGTGCTATCTACAAATATATCAATATTTTGTCATAACCAGCCATTTTCATAGTTGATTGACAATATAGTAATATAAAACTCAATGTAAGGCCAAAACTTGGTCAAAACTGATGTTCCAAAAATATAATAAAAACTATAACTGTACTAAATTCACCGCTTAAATAAACAAGTGGTCGTTAGCGTGTCTGCTGGTCGTGTGGTCCTGGGTTCGAAATCCGTATTTAAACAAAATCACTGATTGGCTTTTTCTCTTAAGAAATTTTCAATCGCAGCCAGTCAGAAATTGGCATTGTTTCACCCCCGTGCCTCGGAAAAAACTCATAGCCGTTAGTCCTGCACCTGATTCTTCTCTGGTCGTGTTGGGTTGCCGACCCATTGGACTATCAGAGTGAAGAAATAGAGAGAGCATCTGTGATTATGCACGCTCTTGTGCACTAGGATCCAGTCCTGTGCAGACTAGTGCATCTAGTCTCAGTTAGGACCAGTCCAACGAACTCTGAGATTCGGTCTGGAAGACATTATAATTATTCAAAAATTCTACTGCCATATATGAGCTGGTGCTGCAAAATTTCATATAACTCCTTTGGACTCAGTGAAAGGCACGTTTAGATACATATCGGTTACCTTAATTTCGCTAAAGAAAATCTTACCAGCACGGGTGCAAAATAGCCTCTTTTGTATTTTTTACGTAACACTAGCTGGTACTCAGAGTGTTGCTGCCGCAGAAGAGATAATTTTAGAAACATCTTATAGTTTTAAAATCGGAAGAGTTATTTTGTTTAATTAGGAACGATTATACATTCGTTTAGGATTATACATTCGACTTACGGAACTGAGACGTGGTCCTTCACTGCTGGCCGTATGAGGAAGCTCAAGGTCGCTCAGCGAGCTATGGAGAGGGCTATGCTCGGAGTTTCTCTGCGTGATAAACTTAGGAATGAGGATATCCGCAGTAGAACCAGAGTGACCGACATAGCCCAACGGATTAGTAAGCTGAAGTGGCAGTGGGCCGGCCATATAGCTCGAAGAACCGACAACCGATGGGGAAGAAAGGTTCTCGAGTGGCAGCCTCGTACCGGTAGGCGAAGTGTAGGGCGTCCCCCTACGAGATGGAGTGACGACCTGGTAAGACATGCAGGAAGTCGATGGATGCAGGTGGCTCAGGACCGTGTTTTGTGGCATACTTTGGGGGAGGCCTATGTTCAGCAGTGGACTTGTGAAGGGCTGTAATGATGATGATGATGATGATACATTCGTTTTGTTGATTATACATTCATTCAGTTGCCAGTGATGACATACGGAACTGAGACGTGGTCCTTCACTGCTGGCCGTATGAGGAAGCTCAAGGTCGCTCAGCGAGCTATGGAGAGGGCTATGCTCGGAGTTTCTCTGCGTGATAAACTCAGAAATGAGGATATCCGCAGTAGAACCAGAGTGACCGACATAGCCCAACGGATTAGTAAGCTGAAGTGGCAATGGGCCGGCCATATAGATCGAAGAACCGACAACCGATGGGGAAGAAAGGTTCTCGAGTGGCAGCCTCGTACCGGCAGGCGAAGTGTAGGGCGTCCCCCCACTAGATGGAGTGACGACCTGGTAAGATATGCAGGAAGTCGATGGATGCAGGTGGCTCAGGACCGTGCTTTGTGGCATTCTTTGGGGGAGGCCTATGTTGAGCAGTGGACTTGTGAAGGGCTGTAATAATAATAAATAATAATAATAAATACATTCATTGAAGTTGAATGAAATATAAGTTTCAAATAAATATACCAGGACGATACGCGCACCACCAAGTAAATTAATTGCACTATGAGTTTAACAATCGCGCAAGTGCAAGCAATAATTGGACAAAATTTTACCGCAATATTATGAACGGTATGGCAACGCATAAAATATAAACAAACGAACAATTATTTTCATATATTAGATTTGGAGGACGTGCGCAAGAATTGATTGATATGACTTGATTACGTTTTCTCATTTTCAAAATTGGACGGCCAGACGCTCAACGATGTACACACCAAAGAGAATATAATCACTAGTACACACTTTCAACTAAACAATTTTTTGCTTCGACATTCAAAATACGTACAGCAAAGGAGTGAAAACAATTTACAACATCTATCCTCCAACCAGCTTTCAATGTGGATGTTGCATAGCAAGAGTGTTTAGTGTTTTATTTAGCTTAGTCGGTGCGCTTAACTATCTTCAGCTACATCCCTAGTTACCGTTAGGTTGGATAGTATTTAAGCATTGGTTTTAAATAGGTAAAAGAGAATCAGATCTATATTGTTCATTTCAATGTTTATTATTTCAGATTTCTTAAAATTAATCTTCAAAAACAATCAAAGAAGTAAGGTATGTACCCTGCCCTGCATTTGCTGTTTCGATTTGACACAAAGCCTACTCGGATTAATGGTTATAGGGTCGAGAAGAATTAGGATAGCTATTTTTATGTTACATTCAACACTATTACTTATATTACTGTTTTTTTTTATAGGCGAGGGGTCAAACGAGCATGCGGATCACTTGATGGTAAGTGACTACCGCCGCCCATGATAAACTGCAACACCAGGGAGGGAATTGCAGATGCGTTGCCGGCCTTTTAAAAAGGAGTAGGCTCTTTTCTTGTGGTAATCGATTCCACAAAGAAGTCGTGCGAGGAAGAAAACTTCTTCTAAATCGCACAGTGGTGGACCGCCAATCATCCAGATGGTGTGGATGGTATCGGAAGTTCTGCCGCGATGTGTGTTCATGAAATTTGGCGGCTGGGATTAATCCGAACAATTCCTCAGAGTACTCCCCGTGGTAGATGCGAAAGAAAATGCAAAGGGATGCAACATCTCTTCGCAGTGCCAAAGAATCAAGCCGATCGGAAAGGATTCGGTCGTCGACGATTCGAGCCGCTCTGCGCTGGATGCGGTCAAGTGGAAGGAGCTGGCACTGGGGAGCCCCTGCCCAGATATGGGAACAGTGTTCCATGTGAGGCCGAACCTGCGCCTTGTAAAGTTGCAGGCGGTGTGCCGGCATGAAATAATATATACTGTATAAGTTTATAGTCAGATTTCAATGGTTTAATATCTTTGGCCACTATTAATGGTAGGGCTATAGGCGATTCAACAATGTTTTGCGCTGTTTCTAAATGTTGTTAAATTTTATTGTACAACTATTGAATAAACATTAAATATAAAAATGTCCCGTTGGGTTTCTTGTTGGTTCTTTATAATCCGGAGGTGTTTTTCCGAATCAGTGGTAAAAGCATAAATGATTTTCAATAAGTATTACATGTATTCTGAATTTCTAATGTTTTACATAATATTGGGTATATCTCAACGTAGTTAAAATCGAACAGAAGAATTCCATGAGTACCTATGATACAAATCATCAAAATAAAATTAAGTAAACAAGAATACAGTTACCTGGTATTAGACGTACGCTTAATAGTTTCAGCATGGAAGTGTATTGTGACTTACCTGTAAAAAAAGTTAAATTGAATAAAATTTCTGAAATATTTTTTTTATTTATTTGCTACAAGCATTTTGGCAATGTAAATAATAAAATCTCTCATCATCATCATCATCTTATCAGCCTAACAATATTCCGCTGATGAATATAAGCCTCCCCTATAGATTGTTCCATGGGAGGGATATTTGTCAGAATATTAACCGCAGTTATTTTTTATTATTATGATTGTTATCAGGAAAATGTCCTAGCGTTAACGAATGGGGCTATACCATTTATTTATATAATATTCACACAATATCCCGTTGTCGACTCTTACGATAGTTATGGGACGAAATGGTATTATTTTATGGGAGTGTCACACGGTGATGAGCGGCATAATCGACCACAATAGCATATCTTCATATACCTAAAGTAAAGTTACAGCCTATATACGTCCCACTGCTGAGCACAAGACTCCTCTCATTTGTGAGAGGTTTTTAGAGCAAGGAAGTGTCGGCCGCGCTGCCTTAATGCGTTTTGGCGGACTGCACATGTCTTAGATATATATTTTTTATTTCTCAGACATGCAGGTTTCCTTACGATGTTTTGCTTTCCCACACTTAAAAATAAAATTAACAATTTCGTTGGTGCCGGCGGGGATCGCACCAGGGTTGTTCGCGTACTGTGAAATTTACAGCGAACGCTAAACCCCTTAGCTACCACGGATGTTATCGTATGCCTATCGGGATTTTAAAGATTAATTTTCTTATAGAATAAGGGTGACAAACAAGCATGCAGTTCACCTGATGTTAATAAGATACTGTGGTCCATGGACATCAACAGGTACCTTCGATTAAGTATCAAGTAGCAGATGTGTTATTATTTCTGAGGACTATGATGGAATGCCTTGTTACCAATTCATAAGGTCTCCGTTTCTTTAGACTTACTATACGAAGCACTAAGCATTCACTCTCCGTTAAGTGAACTGCAGGCCATCTGTTATAAGTGATTTTCAAGAGGGTTACATAGGGTTACATACATTCATTTCCAAAAATGGAAATAAGATTGTGATGCATTATGACCACTGAAGATGAAATGTTTTGCTATCAATTTATAATGTCCGTTCATATGGAATTATAATGTACACCACGGTAAAATTTTGTTCAGATGTGTAATGAGTTTTCGCTGTAATATATTTGTGTGTATAATACAGGATCTCTTTTTAAGGTTAATTTCATAAAATTAAATTAAATATATATAAATTCAAACTAAAATAAAAGGTAAAAATATTATATGTTAAAGTTAAGCCTGCCCTTTAATGCTGCATCGTAAAAGAAACTCAAGTGCGGCATATTCAAAGGGGAAATTGCTCTTTACTATGTCAGTAGAGAGGAAATGTTCAGGGAAGTGAGCATTTACTATTGCGGATGCGAAACAATTCAAAGCCGCTCAAATGGAAAATTTCGTATGTACGCTAAAAATAAATAAAAATTAAAAATAAATAAAGCTGATAGCTTTTTTTATCTATACTTGACGCAAGTTTCTCATCTTCATATATGAAGTCTAAAGAATACATCTTTTTCTTTTTTCAGTCCGTTATAGTCCATTACTGGATATTGGCCATTTCCACTGTCGGAAGGATGCTTCATGATCGCCATGCTTGGAAGGGATATTGACGATTGAAAAACCGAATTAATGTCTTGCTGATACTGCTCCTCGTCATTAAACTTAATATCTTTATATACGATGCCATGTGTCGGAGGCCAATAGATCCTACGGGAACGTATTGCAACTTTTATTGTAATTAAAAATTAAAAATAATTTAAAAATTATTCGGTCTTATCTCACTATCAACGCGCCATTTAGTCATTAAAGGAAAGTTTTTATTTGTTGCAACACAAAATACACACATACTAGCGCGCGAGACTAACAAAATTCTGAGCACTCAGTAAATCTACAGAAAAAAAAAACAACACGGGATAAAAGAAACAGATTTGGGGAAATAAACCACATTGCAATGTTACGCTTATCGTAGCATAAATTTTAATGCTAACTTAATACACTCGTAAGACTACCTTTTACACCGTTAAGCTTTCAATAGATTCATTCTCAAAATAAAAGTAATTGGAGAAAATGTTTCATTGCGAACCAAATCCAAATGGAATATGTTTTACAAAACGAAAATAAAAAGTAACAATAGCTTTAAATACGTTATTATCCTTTGATCCGTTAAACACACACGCGATTAGTGTAAGAAAACAAACTTAGCCCATTCTCTAAGGAATTTGTAAGCCTGAGGTGAACATTATTTTTCTTAAATGTTGGCATTATTCTTATGAAATGCCGTTAGCTTTCACTCCATGTCAGTTAATAGAAAATTTCTTTCGTTAAGTAATTTAAGTTGATGTTTTGTTATATTTTTTCAAAATAAAAGCACACGTATCTCTGCTAGACAATCTATTGATTAAGAAACGTACATAGTTAAAAAAAGTTTTCTTAAAGCCACGCTACAGCTTTACGCGGACCACTCAGAAAGTTTTGCGAAACTCAATAACTAAAAAATGTTTAATGGTTAAAGCTCTTTAGTAATAAATTTTTTCACTGAACTTTCACCAGCATCCATATAGCTTCATGCGCCTGAACCAAGTTTTGAAACAATTTTTCCAGTTTGTTTCAGTCACTTACTTCGAAGAACCAACTAACGATGATGAATAAAAGTGATCTTGGCAACTTCGTATTGGCAAACACATTGATGACCGACTACTAATAGATGAAGTGATACCTTGATGAACCACAAGATAACTCAATACAGTACGTTTTAAAATTAAAAAAAACTCAAACGGCAGTTAATTAACTATGACGTTGTTAGTAATGCTCTATTAAAATTTGTACAATGGTTTAACGCCAACAAATTTATCTTAAACGGCAATAAGACAAAATGTATTAAATTTACAATACCTAATGTAAAACATTCGAAAACCAATGTCCTCTTAAATGGGGAGGAGATGAGTCTTGTGGATACGACTGTTTTTCTTTTTATTACTATTGACGCGAAACTTCAAATATAAAAATTAACAAACAGACTTAGTTCTGCAGCATATGCTGTAAGAGAGATTGGAGGTCTCACAGATATTGAGACAGGTAGATTAGTTTATTTTAGTTACTTTCTGTTCTGTTTCTGTCTTATAAGATTTTGCTATTGGGTAATGCGACTGATATTAAAGCCATATTTTTTTGCAAAAGAGAGCCGTACGGGCAATTTATAATTTAAATTGTAAGTAACAAACATAAGCTTGTAATGCAAGTTAGACTCCATAGAATCAGTAATTCATTTATTGGGCAATTTATACGCTTTTACAACAAAATCCCAGAACATGTTAAAAGTTTGTCAATAAACAAATTTAAACGTTTTGTTAAAGAAAAACTCTACAAAAAGGGATAATATCAAGGAATACGTAAATAAAAATAAACCTTAGGAATAAGGTGATCGCTACCATGCTGGTTCTATAAAAATTCATTTAAAAATTGTACAAACAAAATCATTTTTAACTGAAATATGTTTTTAAAAAAAGTCCCGCTAGGGTTCTTGCTGGTTCTTCCCAGGACAGAGGTATTTTCCGAACAAAATAAGAAATGACTTTCAATAAGTATTATGTAATAATGAAAAATGAATTATATATTTTAAAAAAAAAAATGGGTTATTATAATATTAAGGAATTTATGGATGATAATAACCCCTGGAAATGAGGTGATCGCTACCAAGCTATTTCTAATTTGTTGTGTTGTTAATTTGTGTAACATCGTGATTGTAAGCTGTTATTTAAAAAAAAAGTTCCGCTGGGTTTCTTGCTGGTTATTCCCAGGACAGAGGTTTTTTCCGAACCAGTGGTAATCAAACAACAGAGTGACTTTCAATAAGTATTATTTATAATCTATATTGAATAAAAAAGTTTCTGTTTCTGTTTCTATTTCTGCTATACGTGGTGCTGCATGCTGCAGCTATAATAGTGGTCTACTTGTAGCACGAATGGGTCGGCTCGACCGGGGATGGACCACGCTCTCACAGAATACCAGCGTAAAATAGCAGCTTATGTTTCGTATGGTGAGTGTAGAGAACCGGAGACCCTATTTACTGGAAAAGAGGCATTCCATCTTAGTCCTCACGGGTGACAACGCATCTGCATTTTGATTCGCAAACGAGGATAGATGTAGATGTCTATGGGCCACAACAGCCACTTACCATCAGGTGGACCGTGTGCTCGTTTGTCACCCTATCCAAAAAAAAAATGTATCAATATTGAATAACTTAGTAGAAGTGCCCCAAAGCCTGCAATTATACAGGCTCTCTACACCTTTCAGACTGGAACAGTAATAAACAGCAAACAGACATGACACACCAAGGAGAGACATAGGTCACTCTTGGATACTTATTAAGACGAACTTCTAGGCAGAAAAAAAGTCCTTCTACAAGTCATCATATTTAATTGTTAAATAATGATTTGATTTTCAAAGTCAGCCTCTAATTCTAAATGTAAAAAGTATAAAGAACCACGCACATCGCATGAAAAAATTGATGGTAGTGTTTTGAAATGACCTATATCCAGCAGTCAGGAAGTCGATGCATGCAGGTGGCTCAGGGATGATGATAATATCTAGCAGTATATTGAAAAGGTGATAATGAAGAAAAATCAAGTAAGGATTGTCCTGTTGGTATTTTCAACCGACTTCAAAAAGGAGGAGAGGTTTACAATTCGTCGGAATCTTTTTTTTATGTATGTACACCGATAACTCGAAGACGCCTAAACCTATTTAGAATTTTTTTTTGTTTCATACGGTATACTTCCCAGGTGGTCTCATTTAAATTGTATCGAAATAACGGACAACTTAAAAAAAATCAACAATAAAATATATTTATATTGAAGTCGGTTGTACAAAACTGCTGCTAATTCTGTCGTAGATACGCAATCTACGACTGAATTAACAGCAGCTTTCGACTTTAGCATCAAAACAATTTAAATCCATTTGCGGCTAATAATTGGTAAAAAGCTTGACAAATGGGTGCCCCACGAACTCAATGATCGATAGCGCGAAATACGCATCGAGACATACCTTGCACTACTCAACAGGCACACAGACGAAGGCATTATGAACTGCATTGTTACCTGCGACAAAATGGATTCTATTTGACAGTCGCAAGCGCTCAACAAGTTGATTTGATCCTGATTGAGCACCTAAAAAATACGCTGAACGAAAGCTAACTCCTAGAAAAGTGATGGTCACTGTGTGGTATTCTAACGCCGATGTAATTCATCACAGCTTCTTTACAAACGAGATAATAATTGCTGCATATGTTTACTGTGAAGAACTGAACACAATGACGGAGAAGCTTGCACGTCTCCAACCAGCTTTGGTCAATCGCTCGTCCCCGCTGTTTCTGGGGGACAACGCGATCTCATACTGCACAACAGATGTTCTTCCAGTTATAAGAGTTGGGGTTGGAAACTCTCCGTCATCTACAGTACTCAACAGACCTTGCACCTACAGATTTCTACTTTTTTTGAATTTGGATAACCATTTGGCGGGAAAAAATTCAATACCTGAGAGGCAGTACAATATGCCTTTGAATAAGTTTTTGCCTTTAGCATAGCTCATTTCTTCAAGAAGGGCATCAATAAACTGCCACTAAGTTGGCAAAGATGCATAGATTGCAGGCGTGATTAGTTTGATTAATTTAAATAAAAAAAAATAAAAAAATTACGCTAATTTATTTCATAAAAAAACGGCAATTTCATAGGTTATGTTACGGCCTACGGTTGCTCCCTTAAAGGATCCAATCCCCTGGGGCCCATGAGCAGAAGACTTCCCGAGCAAACGTAGGTCGGGCCTCAATGTGGCCACGTGGAATCTCTCTAATTACACTAGAATATATGGGGGAGCGTTATACTACGGCCAGTCGACCGGAAGGAATTTGGACGAAGCTTACTTACCTCTATCCAAGGCGACTGGTCCCTCCGGAGTCGGTCAGGTCGCATGTGGTTGTGTAGTGCAAGGGAAAGAATGGTGATGTGGTGTGTATCTGGGTGTGACTGATGGTGATTGAACCTAGACCTTGGCCGTCGGCAGCAGCCCGAGCGTCGACACCGCTCCAACTTCAGGGGGCCTTTCGAGGTTATCCACAGTCACTTTCTTCTTTCGTCACGTTGACAGTCAATTAACTCTATCGTACGATTTACTAACTTACAGAAGCCACTAACTATCGCTGGTTATATGGTGAACACACAAAACGCACACGGAGTTTACAGTTTATTAAAGGTCACTACCGTTTCGCGTCACAACAGTTAATTCTAGAATATTAGAGGCCGCACTAGCTAATATTGCTTAATGCACTTATGCAGATTCTGAGTCAAACACAATGAGTCCCTGGGAAGCTCTCCAGCAGGAATGCGCGTCACAATGATAGACCGTATATTTACTGGCCGCGCCGAATTATTCCGAGTTCCCTAACAGAATACAGCGTGCCAATCGTTAGCACCGCTTATGGACGACTGAATGCCCTTGGGCGTTTTTCGCACGACCGAAAGTCAAACCGGTATGAATGCACCGAGCCGAGCGCCCTCTCGCGTCAATCCTTGAAAGTGTTTTGCGCGAACAGGTTACCTAATATATTCAAAACAAATGATGCGACGTTCAGTGATGCACTTGATTTACTTAGTGTTACGAGTATTAGGAAGACGCTGCTTCCTTTTTCTGGATTGTTAAACTTTGTTGGCTCTTATATATGAGGGACTGAATATTCTTACATCGCCACTACACGATCATGTCCTATTTAATATATAGCAAGCAAGTCCTATAATACGCTCGTTTACTAATGGCGTCTTCCGCTTATAAACGATCGGGTGATTGCAAAATACCGACCGGAAATTTTTAATCGTGTAGTTTAAGAAGCCACTAAGCGTGAGCTCAATGCTTCAAATGCTTATTTTCATAAAAAATATTGTATTATTATAGTGAAACGAATTTTAAATTTGCCATTTAAACGCGCAAGACAAAAACTATTTGTTAGGGTGAAGAACGGGATAAGAGAAAAAGGCATCAGTAAAGACAGATTTTGTGTAATTTATCCAATGCAGGCAACATTCATAAGACCGCCATTTTGTTACGTACCAGTCCTAAGTGGGCACTTGTCGTTTTGAGGGATCGGTTGTGTGTTATAAGGGAATATCTACGCTGTGAATTTTACGCGAGCAAGTCGGGTGTAAAACACTGGGTGCACAACACACATATTACCCCGTGTCGTGTAACTTGATTTACGAGGTAGGTACGAGTTTTTTATTTGTATACATACTTATTATTTTTAATTGGTAGTTATGTTGCAATGTCTAAATATCGCTACTTTTTGGATTTTAGGATTTATTGTAACATTCCGTCTTTACCCGCCAAAATTAGACGGGGTAAGATAAACATATAAAAGTTTCCATCTTGCCCCGTTTTCAAAAGTCATACAAATGGTCTCATATTCTCAAACTGTACCTGAATAAATGTTTTGTTTTGTTACAGCCATTATATAAATTGTCAGCGGCACAATTTCAGCTAATATTATCCAAAGGTATTTATTTTAATTTTTGTATATTATATCATCATCATCATCATTACAGCCTTTCATAAGTCCACTGCTGAACATAGGCCTCCCCCAAAGGAATGCCACAAAGCACGGTCTTGAGCCACCTGCATCCATCGACTTCCTGCATGTCTTACCAGGTCGTCACTCCATCTCGTGAGGGGTCGCCCTACACTTCGCCTACTGGTACGAGGCTGCCACTCAAGAACCTTTCTTCCCCGTCGGTTGTCAGTTCTTCGAGCTATATGGCCGGCCCACTGCCACTTCAGCTTACTAATCCGTTGGGCTATGTCGCTTACTCTGGTTCTACTGTGGATATACTCATTTCTAAGTTTATCACGCAGAGAAACCCCGAGCATAGCCCTCTCCATAGCTCGCTGAGCGACCTTGAGCTTCCTTATACGGCCAGCAGTGAAGGACCACTTCTCAGTTCCGTAAGTGATCACTAGCAACACGCACTGGTTGTACAATTTCGTTTTAAGGTTTTGAGGTATGTCTGACGAGAAGATGTGTCGTAGCTTCCCGAACGCTGCCCAGCCGAGTTGAATCCGTCGATTGACCTCTCAGTCGAAGTTGGACTTACCTAGTCGGACTATTTGTCCCCGATAAACATACTCGTCAACAACTCGAGCTTAGTGCTCCCAACAACTACCGGCATAGGTGTGACATTGACATTAAACATAATCTTTGTTTTGTCCATGTTCATCTTAAGACCTATCCGTTGGGAGACACTATTGACGTCATTGAGCATAGTGCTTAGGTCCTCCAGCGATTCTGCCATAAGGACTATATCGTCGGCAAATCGAAGATGAGTGATGAACTCGCCATTGATGTCAATATCGTATCCTTTCCAGTCCAGAAGCTTGAAAACGTCTTCCAATGCAGCGGTGAAGAGTTTCGGGAATATAACGTCACCCTGTCTTACACCTCTCTGCAATTGGATAGGTTTCGTAGTCTGGTTCTGTACTCGGTTAGCCACCGTAGCTCTACTGTGCAAGCAATTCAGCACTTCGATATACCGACAGTCAACTTGGCACCGCTGAAGGGACTGCAGCACCGCCCAAATTTCGACGGAATCAAAGGCTTTCTCATAATCCACATACGCCAGGCATAGTGGCAAATTGTACGCCTCGGACTTCTGTACAACTTGCCGAAGGGTATATATGTGGTCTATGGTGCTAAAGCCCTTTCGGAAACCAGCTTGTTCGAGAGGCTGGAAGTCGTCAAGTCTGCGTGCGAGACGATTCGTAATGACTCTCGAAAACAGCAGGTAGACGCGGCTCAGAAGGGAAATCGGTCTGTAGTTCTTCAAGAGAGCGTTGTCACCATTCTTGAAGAACAAGACCACTGCACTTCTGCTCCACGCCTTCGGTGTAATTCCACCATGGAGGACGGAATTAAAGAGCTTCTGAAGGACTTCCAGTACCGGTTTTCGACCCGCTTTTAGAAGCTCCGCTGTAATTCCATTCTCGCCTGGGGCCTTGCCGTTTTTAAGATGCTGGAGAGCCATTCTAATCTCGCTCAGACTGACGTCCGGGATATCTTCGGAATAGTGGCGGATAAGACTCGCTCTTGGATCGTTACTCACACTTGCGTGTGGATCCAACGATGACGTGTACAGCTGTCCATAGAACCTCTCAATCTCACTCAAAATCTCAGGTGCTTCAGAAACGATGCTGCCACACTCGGTCTTCAGCCTTGACAGTTGGCTCTTTCTGGCAGATAGATCTCTGGCAAAGACTTTGGAGCCTTGGTTCCGCTCGATCGCTTCTTCTATACAAGCTTTATTGAAGTTGCGTAAGTGCCGCTGCATGCATTTGGAGATCTGTCTATTCAGTTGCCTGTGTGCTGTCAAATCTGTTGAAGAATGTAGCTTCATGTCCCGTCTAACAGCCATTAGATTAAGAGTGTGATCGGAGAGTTTTTGTGTTCTTCTGCGGCGGGTCTTGCAGAACTTAGCTCTGACTGCATGGACAGTTTCGACGAGGTTGTCATCCATGTCGTCAACTTCATTGTAGTCTTCTAGGCACTGAAAACGGTTTTGTGACTTGAGTTGTAAGGTTTCGGGACTTTGGAACAGAGCACTAGCGGGACGGAGCGAAGACTTCATTAGACGAGACCTCTCCGGCTTAACGTAAGTTCAGTGTGCCTCTAACCATTCGGTGATCGCTACCAGGTTTTCACCGTCGTGATCACTGAGACATCACTGAACAGTTGTCGTCTGGTCGTCATAATGAAGTCAATCTCATTTTCTGTTGAACCGTCGGGGCTCGACCAGGTCCATTTCCTGTGGGGCCGCTTCTGGAAGAAAGAGTTCATCATAAAGAGTCCCTCTTTCTCCATGAAGTCGGCCAGCTGCTGGCCCATTGGGTTCCGTTGCCCTATTCAAAATTTCCCTACTTTCAGCTCACCGTTCTCTCTTGTGCCTAGTTTTGCATTGAAGTCTCCCATTAACACCGTATATTGGGTTTTCGAGGAATGCATGGCTCTAGAGATATCCTCATACATTTCCTCCACCTCCTCCTTGGGGTGTGCCGAGGTTGATGCGTAAACCTGTATGACCTGCAGCGAATACCGTTTGGTGATTCTGAGTATAAGGTACGCAACCCTCGTCGACACACTCTCGATCTTTACAACGTTGTTAACGAGAGATTTGTGGACGATAAATCAGACATCTCCTAGGGACAGATGGTCGCCCTCCCGGTGATAGAGCAAGTTGCCGGATTCGAGGATTACCGTGTCCTCCCCCTCTCTTCGGACTTCGGATAATCCTATAATATGCCAGCGCAACTTGCCTATCTCTTCTTCCAGCTACATGATCTTCTAGTCAGTCCTCAGGGTGCATGCGTTGTACGTTGCCAGGTCGAGTCGTCTAGGGTGGCAACCGAACCTCCACCGGAGATCCTTAGCACGCCCTGCCCCGCCGTTACCATGGTCGCCACCGTAGCCAGGAATAGCGGGGCCACCGGCAACTGGGGGCCGTCTGTTTGTTGCTCTAATCATTGGGGGGTATTTGCCATTGTTGCCACGCTTGGTGAGCGGGTTAGCGGGTTGGCAACCGCAGTTTTTTTATTGTAATTTTGGCTATTATCAGGAAGATGCTGCTACCCATCTCCTGCCTGTTTCCCTTTGTCGCCTTTTACGAGACCCACGGGAAGATATGGGGTAGTGGATATTCTTGACCGCCACTACACGGCAATGTGTTGTATATTATAAGAGAGGCAAAAAGAGCAAGCGGGTCACCTGATGGCTAACTGATTTCACCGCTGCCCATAGACACAAGAAACAACAGGAGTGTTACTTGTGCGTTGCCTTCTCATAAGGTATAGCAACACGATTCGTAGGAATGGGAGTAGAAACTTAAAGAAAGGGGAAATACCACCAGACACTCGTTAGTAAATGCGACATCACTGCTCCTAGAACAATGCAACGTCACATCGGTTTATCTAGCAAACGTCAACATTCGGGTGGCCTTATGAAAAGGGGAAAAGGAACGGGCATCCGGAACTCTCACTCACCAGACGAAACATGGCAGCCACTAAGAAGCTAACCACTTCACGCTGATTTTCTGTGAGAGAGTAGTATCGCACCGGTCGACCCTGCTTATTTATGTGTTACAGTGAACTGTAGACGTGGATCCACTACCAATATTTTTATTAATGTTTAGATATAATTTTTTCTATGTTTTAGTTGCGGCATTTTCAAAATTAAACACCTAACCAATTAATAAGATCTTAGAGATCTTATTAATTGGTTAGGTGTTTAATTTTGAAATATTTAATTTTTTACGTTTTGTGCTACATATTTTGTTGACGAAAATGGTAAAAGGTACATGTGTTATCTGTATTATTTGAAGGTATTTTGATATTATAGACAGTTCTGAAGTGTCAGGACAATTAAAATTGTAGCCTACTGACAGTCAATATCGTCTGACATTTTTTTTCTTTCGATAAAAACATTGTAATTATTTTTTTTTGTTTTCGAATAAATATAACAGGGATTTATCGATATGACATAAAAATATGTTTTTTGTACCCTATTCACTATAGAAACAGAACAGAAACAGAATAGTATAGATATAATTTTAGCTTAAGTTAATATGTACTGTGTTACAAGACGTCAAACACAACACTGCTCATCTCATCAAAATACCGTTCGATCTTCCCCCCACTCACCTATATTAAATTAAAAAAAAACCTGTGTGCAGTTCACACGGGGTTGAAGTGAAACCTTCACAAAACTATAGCAAACATCGGAAACCTAAACTTCGAAAGAATAAGACAAATGCAATGTATCTGGATTATGATGATTGTAGGATTTATTTCTCACAATATTGTTACCAATTTTAAAAATCATCTTACATTTTATACTACATAATTAAATATATTATAACACATATTACACACATTCCAAGTTTTAAATCTGATCATCTTAAGTACTTAAATATTTTCTCATCAACAAAGTTCATCCTTTAACCTTTAAGTAGTGACGTGGGTGTCTCACAGACGGCTTCGATGCAAAAATCAATCTCGTAGCGTTAATTTTTTAAAGACGCTCCCGCCCCTCCCGCTACCTTCGGGTTTCGGTGGCGTGATCGGTCAGTCGAGTGCTCGCGCTCGTGGCAGCAACACCTGTATCTGTACGACCGTTTGGTGTCCCTGAGACGTGAGGTCAGTATTTGCGTAAATGATTTATTAGACGTCACTACAGTATTAGTGTATTTTTTTCTAAGTGTCTCTTATTCGTCACCTCACTGTGTACGTTATTATTTTAGATGGATCAACCTGGACCTTCAGGAAACAGTCGAAAGCGAAAGCGAGTAGCTCTAAATACTTCGACAAATGAAAAGACCTTAAGTCAGTGGATAGAGGCTGAGTTGGAGTGAGACTTCAGTGATGTGGACGATGAAGAAGTGGATCCAGATTTCTGTTTGCACAGTGATCATGACTCGGCTTTAGAACAATCTGAGGATGAAGAAACTCAATCTCAACGACAAAGATCACCCCGCAGTTCAGTTGCGATGCAAGATTCAGGTCTATCTTCAATACAAGATAATATACACACAGAATCCCAAAGATACTACATAGGTAAGAATGGTTTTAAATGGTCAAGCGATGAACCAGTGATGAGTAACTGTCGTTCACTAAGCCACAACTTGGTTGACGTACCTAGATCACAGCCTAGAGCATTCACCAACCTAGAAACCTTGTGGAGACATTTTATGGATGACGATATTACTGACAAAATAATTGAATATACCAACAAAAAACTTGCCCAGATACGGGTAAAATATAAAAATCAGGAAAAACCTGAGCTTCGCAACACGGACGCAGAAGAAATGAAGGCTTTCTTCGGGTTATTATTTTACTCATTTGTCTTCAAATCTAACCATGAGAATGCCAAATATATCTTTGCTACAGATGGTTCAGGCCGAGAGATATTTCGTGCAGTTATGTCTCAGTACAGATTTCTTACACTTTTGAACTGCATTTGCTTTGACGATGTAGAAACCAGACAGCAACGACTAGAGACTGACAAACTGGCAGCAATTTCGGATATATTTGAAAAGTTTATATCGAATTGCAAAAAAGTTTATGTACCCGGTGCTTACTTATGCGTAGATGAAATGCTTGTTCCCTTTAGAGGCCGATGCAAGTTCATAATTTATATGCCCAAAAACCAGCAAAATACGGACTTAAAATGTTGTTAGTTTGTGATGCTGAGACATTTTATGTCTATAATGCTTATATCTACTGTGGCAAGGAATCGGACGGTTTAGGTTTACCAGAAGATGACAAAAAGTTTGCAGTTCCTACACAGTCTGTTTTGCGACTTTGTAAAGACTTTGAGAACACCAATCGTAACATCACTGCTGACAACTGGTTCAGCTCTTATGAGCTAATGGAGCAGCTAAAACAGAGAGGTCTGACTTATGTTGGAACTCTAAAAAAGAAATAAACGTCACATTCCACCTGAATTTCAAGCATCCAAAACAAGAGAACCTGAAACAGTATTGCATGGATTTACAAAAGATTTTACCTTGGTTTCTTACGTTCCCAAGAAATCTAAAGCAGTTTTACTGATTTCGTCCATGCATCACACGTCCGAAATTGATCCCGTTACCAAGAAACCGGTTATCATAATGGAGTATAATAAGACAAAGGGTGGGGTTGATGAAGTTGATAAAAAATGTTCAAACTATTCCTGTAGCCGCCGCACTCGCAGATGGCCTTTAGCATTTTCTTTCAGATTGCTAGACTTGAGCGGAGTGAATGCCTTTGTGCTTTATAGGCAGTGTGCTGACATATCAGACATATCAAGAGGACGATTCTTACAGGATCTTGCCCGAGAATTAGTTTTACCACATTTACAACGACGAGTCTACAATGACCGTCTTCCAAGAGAGCTAAGACTGACAATGGAACGGATTCTTGGCGAAGATTTACCGCCAGAACCTAGCCGCATTGAGTCAGCTGTTGGTGAAAATGACAAAAAGACTTGTAAGGTGTGTCCAGCAAGGCTGAAGCGACGCACAAGGTACAAATGCGTTGCATGTCATAAGCCTATATGCTTAGGCTGTTCCAAAACAATCTGCAGCGACTGTATTGACTGAGACTGAATTTAGAAGATTGATTCTGTAGTAGTTCTTATATTATTTTAGTAGTTAAGTTGAAGAAGTAATATATTTTATTTTTTGTTAAAAAATAAGTCTGTTTGTTTATTTCATAACACTTAAGAAGTGCGTCTTTTATAGGATGTGATTTTTTCGTAACTTTTGCTAAATGTCCTAATAAATGTTGATTAATGCTTAAATTGGGTTTAATTTTAGTCAATATCATTAAAAAGAGGATTTTTATTTTGATTTTATACAAAAAATGTCTAATTAATAATTAAGTTCATACTATTGACATAAATTGCGTAGACGTCTATAAAACGTCACATCACCATTTATGAGTCATCCAAACCACATCACTACTTAAAGGTTAACCTTACTTCTCATGGATTATATGCATAATCTTAATATATATATATATATATATATAATAAATAGAAAACTAAATACAAAACGCTGCGTACTGTATTCTACCTCACTTAGACTAAATCGTATAGATTTTCGTTTCATCGAGTTTTAAATCACAACGATTCTAAATAAGTTTTCACTTCAAATAGAGTAAAATTAATCAAATAATAAATTAAGTAAAGTAAAATAAAAACCGTTATAAGTCCCACTGGCCTTTTCTCATTTCTAGGAGCAAAAGTAAGTCGCTCTTCTCTTGTGCATGTTTGTGTTACATGTCTTTTAAATATTTAATTACTTAGACGTGCTACATTCCTCACGATATTTTTCTTTACCATCAATTACGAGGTAAATAAAAAGGGTGATAAATTAAAATTGCAATTGACAATCAATTTATTAGGGCGTGTAAGAAACGAACTCAAGTGTACTGTGAAATTCACAGTAAGCGGTTAGCCCCTGCGCTGTGAGTGCCACGGCTGTAAGTAGCTAAGTACAACGTAAATGGGCTAACTTGGCTTTGATCCAAATTTTAAAATCCGTGGTACAATTTATTGGCTCGCTGTATTGAGTTTGAAAATTTGCTTAACTCATAGTATTTGTTATCTTAGTCTCTTAGAACACTAGAAACTTAATTAACATACGACTTTGCTTATATAATATCAAAACTTGTGCTGTAGGATCTTTTGATTACATCTCAAATTAAAATTTAATTAATAATCATAGACTTAGAATATACTGGCTTGACGACCTGACAGCCCGAAAACGCGTGACTAATTTTGATTTATCATTGTGTGAGTTGGCTAGTGATGTACATTTTATTTACAGGGACTATCGAAAAATGATTGTTAAGGAAGCGGTAAAAACATTTAAAAAAATTTTTTAGTGCACGAAATTGTATAACTTCAAAATTTACTTAATTTTTACCATGATACTTCTAAAATAATTAACAAAATATTCATATAACTTTTTCCTGGGAATAAGCTGAACCTACCTGCCTTTTGTAGGATTTTAATTCAAATACATAAAATCCCAGGTGACTCTACCGATAAACTTAAAAAAAATCTCCAAGAATCAGATCGGAGAGTTGTACGAGTATTTTCGAGCTATGATCTTTGGAGTAAAATATTTATTGCCATGAACAGTTTCCCCAAATTTCTTTTTTAACATATCGTGAATATAAAAAGGTAGATACTTAACTAAGTTATAACAATTTATATTTTATAAAATTGTTTTGATGGCGAAATAAAAAGTGGGGACACGTGGTACATAATGGCTGCTTTATTTTTCATATAATTATTATTTATTTTTTATATAGGATAAGGGTGACAAACGAGCACACAGTACACCTGAAGGTAAGTGGTTGCTGCGGCCCATAGATATCTACATCTATCCTCTGTTACAAATCAAAATGTAGATGCGTTGTCACCCGTGAGGACTAAGACGGAATGCCTCATTTCCAGTAAAAAGGGCCTCCGGCCACCTGCACTCACCAAGCGAAACGCAGAGGTAAACCTCTACTTCACGCTGGTTTTCTGTGAGGTCGTGGTACTACCCCGGTTCGAGCCGGCCCATCCGTGCGACAGCAAAAGCTGCCGCGTGGCTCTACCACTGTTAAGATACTTTTGAGACTTACAAACATTTAATAATTAAATACAATAAAGAAGTTTATTTTACAATCCGACTTAAATATGAATGTAAATTTAATAATTTAAGCAAGGAAACTTGTAGGAATCACTTAAATAAGATTGCTCTGTTTAAAGGCGAATATATATATGAGGCTTCATCATGCTTCATGTTTATATTCTTTCATCTGTTCCTGAAAAGTATAAAGTAATTTAAAACTGAGAAGTATAAACTTATTTTCATTTTAGCTGAATGAATTTTAAAAGCATAATGATCTTAACAGAGTAAAGTGCACCAAGTGTCTGAGGATACAGATGCACTCTCTATTCTCTCAATCTCGGTGTGTTAAGAAAATGGTCACTCATTCATGGACTGACCGCGGCAAGTTCAGATTAATCTCGTAAATCTATTGATTCCCGCAGCTATTACTTAACCACAAGTTCCTATTCTCTATGGCTAATCACCATGTTTAAGCCCTCGACACAACGTCGACGGCCATCAAGCATGAATCAGGTATCGAGCGTTGTGAGTATCAAATAATATGAAATTTATATTATTGCGTCTTATGCGCGGGCGTCTAGTGGCGCTTCAGGACCATTATTAAATATCTATACGTAACTATAATTATACTTTATAAGTTTTATCATTGTGACTTGGGAATATAATCTGAAGCTCGGATTAAAGCTTTGGGGAAAATAGCGTAATGTTATGAATTTTGTACTAGTGTGACCTTGAAGTTCTGCGGTCGGTTAAGTTATATATATATATATATATATATATATATATATATATATATATATATATTGTTAAATATATACTTACTTTGGTTTATAATGACTTAAAGAGGATAATCTCAAGATTTTATATCTTTGATGTACTACAGTTTTATAATGTATAAACATCTGTCTCAATATTATACTTACTGGTACAAATGATGTAGAAATTACTCCTTTTAATAAAATTGTTATTATTCTACTTTTTACGGACAAGAGCAAATATATTATAGAGTTGAACAAGAAGCGAATCAAAGAATGCGACCTGTTCGCCAACAGAGCAAGTCTTTGTTATAACACTCCAGTGCATATTAGCAGCGTCTTTTTGTAGCTTTTCCAAATCCATTTCCTCATAATTACGCTGCAGAAGTAGCTTTGACTTAGATTTCGGTGTTCTTATTTTATAAGATATAAACAGATGGTCATGATAGGAAAAGGTATTGGCAGAAAATTGACCAAATTTATCAACATGGTCGAGAGAAGAAACGATAACCAAATCAAGGATAAGGACAAGGATTTTATATAATGGACTTCCGCAAAGTAACGCCTGATTCTAATAATTATCTAATGTATTCGTCAGTACAACATACATATTAAGTGTTCTTATCTAATGACATTTTATAAATTTTCATGAAGTCAAAATCATTTTTTTTTCTTTCACATTGGCCTCAGATATTTCCTGAAAATCTGAGTAGGCATTATGACATTGGTTCAAACAGTACCCATCAAAGAAAACTTTAATGAACAAGTGGCAAGAAATTCAAATATAGAACATTTTTCTCTCAACATTTTTAGATAGTTACCCATATATAGATAGTTTTTTTACAAGGTGCTCGAATAGCGAGAATGGTACACCCTTGCTCAATTATGGTCCATTAAATTCAAATTAAAAACAATTTTTTTGACAATTTTGTTTACAAAAATGTAAATTATTATAGTAAAATAAAAGTGAAAGCCTTTATCTGTCCCCCTACTGGATACTTCCCTCACTTCTAAAAGGGTTATGAAGCAGCTACTCCGCCGCGTCCTCCAGTGAGTGTTGACGGATTTTACATGTCTACAAAACATTTTATTGCTCAGGTATTCAGGTATCCTTACAATGTTTTCCGTCACTGCTTAGCTCACTATAAATCAGCTATTAAATTTGTATTTCTCATTACCTGAGCTACCATGACTTCTAGAAAAGTATCTAAATATTTTTAAGTAAACATTTCAAGATGTGAAATAATCCATTTATTTTTTTCTTTATTTCCTCTAGCTGCTGAAAGTGAAATTCTATATCAGTTTTATTTATGTCACTGCTTGAATACAAATTACCGAAGATGAACGAAATAGGACGATTAAGTATCATATGATCACGACGCGACGTCGAGACGTGCCATATATTCAGTTCGTTGGAAAGTAAAGAACGTCAAAGCATTCACTATCAAATATAATGGGTCTTATTTGGCTGGGGCTTAAAGTGTATATTTTAAACGTGAGACATTTCTTTATGGACCCCTGTTGAATCAATTTTCTCCCAAATATCAAACTAATCTAGCAAGCTTAATAACTGTGGCAAATTTCTCACCTATGTGGCAATTTATTTGGAAGGCATACTTAGGTGGTTACAGGTGAACGTAGGTTCAGCGGTGGAATTTTGATAAGTTAAAATGTTATAATATAGTTAAAGTATATATATCTCTCCCTTTGGTTCAATTTAGGTACTTACTTACTCATGAATATGTAACTGATTTTGAATGACAAGTCGGCACTGAAGAAATAGCTTCTAGATATTTTGTAATTTTTTAGAGTGTAATAATGGTTGTTTTTAGTAAATGGTTACTAAAAACAACCATTATTAAACAAAAAAAATGGTTACTTGTTCTTTGAATGACTGTGGTCTTTATAATAGAAATAATCTTGATAATTGCACATTTCACAGGTAAATTCTCAAGATGACGTATTATGGTGCTTTTATTTTTTTTAAATGTATATTATATACTGTTTAAAATATATATCGGAGCGTCTATATATTTTATATATATATACTTTGATCGAGGTGGACATAAGGGAGGGTATATCGAGAAACCTGCGCTTGTTTGTGCAGTATAAAGTTCAATGTAGGTGCCGTGCGCGAGAGATTCCGCTCAAGTCATTCAACGAGTGTGGTCACTCTACTAGTGCTAAGATAGTGTCGTGGTTCTGTTCGTTATTGTAATTCTTCTAATGCAGGCAAAGAGGATTGGTGTTGCTGAGAGGCTGCCCTGTGTTACATTGAGATAGTGTTGTTGCGGTTGGTTTACATATTTTGGTGTTATCATGTAATTACGTAGCTCACGTTACACTGGTGTGTGATTGTGGCGGAGACGTGTTACAGTGTAGTCGAACTGTAATTTCACTATACTGAATGTATAGTGCGTTACGTTGTCTTATTACTGATAATGATTAAACTGCGTAAGCAAGAGAGCAAGTTGAACATCCGCTGTCACACTTTTATTATTTTTAACAATTAACGCTATCCTGATGTATTTCCGAGACCACAAGCGGGATCCTCTGTTGTAATCTCCGACACAATAAGGGGGATCTCCTGTTGTCATTTCCGATATATAGAATGTTTTCAATTTTTTTGTTAAGTTTGATATTTTGCAAAGAAAAAAGTAACGTGACTTTTTTCTTGATAATTCGCAAGGATTTGGTAAATAAATTTTTTTACAAAATATTTTACATGTACACTAGGGATTGACTCAACTATATCAAAATTAATGTCGATATTTATCTTGAATGTTTATAATGAATCGATAGACTTGTCCACACAACAAGAAAATAAATCCTCGGTTTGCGTTCTAAAATGTAATTTTATTTTGCCGTGTGTCAAACAGATTCCCTCCGGATTCTATAATTAGAAAAAATGGTAAATGTTAATTGCACGGGTTGGAATCCAAAGAGGAACTCAACAATTTGCATCAAACATTTTCTTGAAAAGTGTAAAAGAAAAAGTAGAATAATAACAATTTTATTAAAAGGAGTAACTTCTACATCATTTGTACCAGTAAGTATAATATTGAGACAGATGTTTATACATTATAAAACTGTAGTACATCAAAGATAAAAAATCTTGAGATTATCCTCTTTAAGCCATTATGAACCAAAGTAAGTATATATTTAACAATATATATATATATATATATTCCAACCTGTGCAATTAACATTTACCTGTTGTAAATGTTTATGTGTTTGGTGTTGCTGGCTTTCAGCAATGCCTTCAATACTGTTGATCATGACATCCTGTTAGGGATTCTGCCTTCTCTTAACATATCTCCAGCTGCAATTTCCTGGTTTTATAGTTATTTGTACGGGCGCCCCTCATGTTCTTTCCCTAACCAATGGAAGGACGCCCAAATCATACCTATACCCAAAAAAGCAAATACTTCAAATTTTTCTTAATATCCTCCTATTTCGATTCTTCCCTTCCTTTCCAAGGTATTAGAACGCCTTATGCAATAACAAATTAATTCCTTTTGTATAAGAAATAGCATCCTCAATCCTCTCAAATCTGGCTTTAGATCTGGCCATCGTACTACTACGGCGTTATTGAAAATCACGGATGACATTCGCCACGGTATGCAAAATCGTAAAGTAAATTATTACTTACGCCATGTTTTTATATTTTCCCTACTACTAGTTGAAGGTTAAGAGAGCCAGTATAATCAAGGCCTGCGACACATTTATCTAAGTCCTCATGGTTAACGACAGATAGTTAGGTTTCTTTACTTGAAGTTGGTTGCAGGTATCCATGTATCATGCAGCCACTTACCACCATTTGAAGTTTTTCCAAGTTTGACATTCTATTTGTCTATAAATTGAAGTGACAAAAGAACTAACACTTGATGGAAAACAGCTACTGCAGCAAATGCAACAAATCCAAAATAAAGAAGGATACAGGTGTGTTGTCACCTCTGAGGACCAAGATGGAATGCCTCACAGTCATTCCATCTCAAATTCTTACACTATCGGTTTTTTATACTCTATGAGGCGGAACACAGCAGTGCACTCACTGCGGCTTGGCAGAAATAGGTAATAGGATGGTACCACCAACTCCGGTGGTAAGTTTCGGCCGCTGGCTGTTCGTTTACCACCCACCAATGCAAAGTCTTGTCACCAAATGACATTGCATTGTTCCAGCATGATGCCTGGTGAAGCCATATGGAGAATAGGTCTGAACAGTAGTGTTGTGTGTGTGAACTGGGTGCGAAGTGTCAGTTGTTGCTGTGTTGAGTGCTTGCTCTTGGAGGGTAGCAGCATGGTGTTCTGCTGGATGACCGCGGGTAGTTGTAGCCCCAATTAGTGAAGTTCCTAATGAAAAGCTGCCCTGCCAACTTGCGAAAAATCCCAGGGTGGCTCATTTCTGCCGGTTAGCGACCGGGCGAGAGACCCGATGGCGATCTCTAGGGGAGGGAGGGGGGGGGTCGGACGTTCACGCAGTCTCCAGATCAAGTTCCCATGTGCGCATTAACTCCGATAGTTTCGTTTGGTCACTCTTTACTCCCAATATGTATCTTAAAAAGAAAAATATGGCTAAACATCGATTGCACGTCCTCTAATTGAAAGTGCACCACACAAATATTTGACGATTGCACTCTAATCTCAGCTCAGTCCGTCACCATCTTGAGACTAAGAATCCGCACCAACTTTTCTTGATGGAAACTCGAAGACGGAAGACGGAAATTAGATGTCCATTGAATGCAGCGTAGCTTGACAATCATGAATTCTCTCTGGCATCTGCTTCTAGCGTCTCCGTCACCTTGAAGACCCCACTTTTACGACAATCTGATGATTGGGTGTGTGACCGTCTACATTGGGTACCCTAGTCGCTTCTTTTACCAAATGAGAAATACCTAGTGTTACGGCCTACAGCTGCCCCTGCAAAGGTCAAATATCCCGTATAATATAAACACCTAGCGTCAAATCTAAATTCCACGCTTCTCTTCCAGCACGGTCGGTCTTCTGGTATGGGAACAGTCAGTATTGATGACCTGGAGACACAATCTATTGTTTCGCGCTCCATTATCTGTTATTTAATAAAATATTTTTCACGTTTATGTTATGTTCAGCGCTAATCATTTATCTCATTGTTCGCTTTTAATGATATTTTTTTGGTAGAAATTGGACACCTCAGAGATTTTCTCTTATAAATTTGGTCAATACCTGATAATAGGATCCATGAGAATATCATCAAACTCTTCAATTTACAAAGGAATCTGCGTTTACTAAAATTTATAAACTGTTAAGATAGCATTCCTATAAGAAGAGAGTTTGAAAGCGGAGAGGGCAATAAATTTTTATCTCCGTTAGTAAGCAAGAACTGTGACCTGAATTCGCTACCCGGAGTAGTGTTAATGTTCTTATGAAACGTGATATCGATAAAATAATTCGTCGAAAAATATTTGTATGGGTCTTGCTTGTTGCTTGCTTTCGATCTATTATACATTTTAGGGAAATTAGGGCTGCACTTTAAACTTAACCGTTCTTTGTATGGACGTCGCTGTAGATCCTAAAATTAAGAATACGCAACTGCTTTGGAGCTTTGTGCCCGTTCAGATCTCATCTCTTATCGACGCACCCTACAACACTCCTTTTATTTATTTTTAGTTTTTGGTGAGGTTTAGTAACACGCAAACGCGAGTTAAGTGATTCAGATCCTCGTAGGTGCCACTGAAAGTCTCAAGTAAATAAATAAAGAAAAATTTTTTGCTATATTTTGTGTACATTTTTTTCACATCAGCACCTCCAAGTGGATGCTTGATAAATCACCACAATGACATTACCAGATGGTTTCTTCTTAGCATGACATATTTTTGGAATCAGTTACAACCAGTATTATGATTAGATGCGCAGCAATGCATTTAATGCAGTAATGCATTTACAATTACCCTGGCCTTTAAGTTTTTCATGGGCGGCGGCAGTCACTTAATATCATAATTGATTATCATAATTGATTAAAATCAATGAATTTAATAAAACATTCACTTCTAAAACATTCTCCAGAAACAGTCGCAAGGCATTTAATGAGTGGGCGACAGTAGGAATTCATAAAAGCAGACGAAGGTTATATGACCTTTACCATGAAAGATCGTATAATCTTTCCGATGCTTTTAAAGAATATGTAAAAAATTATTCTAAAATGTTTAAAAGAGTTTGCTCCACAGCCAAATCAATACATATTAGTAACAAAATTAAGACAGCTAAGAATAAAATAAAAATGACGTGGAGTATAATTAACAGCGAAACCGGTAAAGAGAAACCTCGTAATTCAAACTATCAATTAAAAATTAATAATGAATTGACTAAATCAAATCAAGAAGTTGCAGCGGTGTTTGAGAAATATTTCACTGATGTTCCTATCTTGACAACAGAGTCATTGAAGGCTTCTCCAACTGTCGCCGAATCATTACTTAAACAGAATGTTAATACCTGTTTAAAAGAATTTAGATTTGAAAAAGTATTACCGCATAATATTGTAAAATACTTCAAAACCATTGATGTAAAGAAAACCGCAGATTTGTGGGGGATTTCCGTTACAGTGATTGCGTCCATAATAGATTTAATTGCACCTCATCTTGCTATTATTTTTAATACTTGTATCGATTCTGGTGTGTTTCCTGATTTAATGAAGTATAGTAAAGTAATACCTTTATTTAAATCTGGTAGTACATTGGACCCCGCTAGTTATAGACCTATTTCTGTACTACCAACTCTCAGTAAAATTTTTGAAAAAATAATTTTGGATCAATTGTTAATTTTTTTAATACAAATAAATTACTTCATAAAAATCAATTTGGTTTTACAAGGGGTCGCTCGACGTCTGACGCCGGTGTTGAGCTTATGAAATATATTTTTAATGCCTGGGAGAATTCACAAGATGCCTTAGGTATTTTCTGTGACCTTTCCAAGGCTTTCGATTGTGTTCATCATGATACATTAATCAGGAAACTACAACATTACGGTGTAAAAAATTTGGCGCTTAAACTTATTACCTCATATTTAAGTAACAGAACTCAAAAAGTCGTCATTAATGGTAAATGTTCCTCCGGATCGGTAGTATCAATGGGCGTTCCTCAGGGCTCGATTCTTGTCCCATTCCTGTTCTTAATCTATATTAATGACTTACCTTATCTTGTAGGGGACAATCACGATATAGTATTATTTGCTGACGATACCTCTTTAATTTTCAAACTGAAACGGCAGTCAATTAAATATGACGATGTAAATAATGCTCTATCGAAACTAGTACATTGGTTTAACGCCAACAATTTGCTCTTAAACGGCAATAAGACAAAATGTATTAAATTTACAATACCTAATGTAAAACATTCGAAAACCAATGTGCTCTTAAATGGGGAGGAGTTGAGTCTTGTGGATACCACTGTTTTTCTCGGTATTACTATTGACGCGAAACTTCAATGGGGCCCCCATATATCTAAATTAGCAAGCAGACTTAGTTCTGCAGCATATGCTGTAAGAAAGATTAGAAGTCTCACAGATGTTGAGATAGCTAGGTTAGTGTATTTTAGTTACTTTCATAGCGTAATGTCTTATGGAATTTTGCTATGGGGTAATGCGACTGATATTGAAGTTATATTTGTTTTGCAAAAGAGAGCCGTACGGGCGATTTATAATCTAAATTGTAAAGAGTCCCTTAGAGAAAAATTTAAAGAAATAAATATATTAACTTTGGCATCGCAATATATTTATGAAAATGTAATGTATGTACATAAAAACATAAATAGCTTTAATAAGAATAAGGATGTTCATACCTTAAACACTAGGAACAAACATAAGCTTGTAATGCCACTTACAAGACTCCACAGAATTAGTAATTCATTTATGAGGCAATGTATACGCTTTTACAACAGAATCCCAGAACATGTTCAAAGTTTGTCAATAAACAAGTTTAAAAGTTTTATTAAAGAAAAACTGTACAAAAAGGGTTATTATAATATCAAGGAATACATGAATGAAAATAACCCCTGGGAATAAGGTGATCGCCACCATGCTGGTTCTATGAAAATTCATTTAAAATTGTATAAACAAAATTATTGTTAAGTGAAATTATGTTTAAAAAAAAAGTCCCGCTGGGTTTCTTGCTGGTTCTTCCCAGGACAGAGGTATTTTCCGAACCAGTGGTAAATAAAATAATGACTTTCAATAAGTATTATGTAATAATCCATATTGAATAAAAATCATTCTATTCTATTCTATTCTATTCTATCAGGTGAGCTATTTTGCTCCCATATATCCCATATCATCCCAGTTTAATAAGTGTTTGAATTAGAATACTACTATGATTCCCGTTCTATCGTCTGTACCTCATATTTTTCAGAATGTTATTTATATTCAAATAGTACAGTGATTGCTATTACAGACAACGGTTAGTATACACGTTCACAATGCATCGTGCGCAAAGTGGTTTGCTGACATCGCGTGCCATGAACGGATAGTATCGGTGCATGCCAAATACAGCACGGTGTATGGTACGCTACGGTGTGATGTTCTAGACGTCATTGTAGCTTATTTATTTGCTAATGTACTAGTTACTGTTGTACTTTTGTAGGAGTCAAGAAATCAAAAAAAAATATTCTTTAAAAATTTTTAAAATCTTCTTCAGCATATTATATAGATGCGTTACATTGCAAAGTTTTTGGGCGATTTTGATGGCAGCTTGAGCCAGCAGAGAGTCGACGATAGTATCTCAAAGCGCTGTAGCAGACACAAAAACTTATTGTTCACGTTACTATCGGAGTATCCATCGGGATCATTCCCACTGATAGTTCACATGCGTAGACATTTATCATACAAGATCGCACCACATTTACGTATCAAAATCTACTTTAAACCATTATATAATAGTAATACAGAAATTCCGGCGTTATTGCTTATAAATCAAAAATAAAAAAATTATATGTGCTGACGTTACAGTCACGAAATAAAACGTTGTAGTGGGTAGAAATTCGTTATCGCCTATTTAAGTGGTAATTTACCGCGTGCTCGGCGGTAAGGAAAATGTTGTGAGGAAATGTGCATATCTGAAATTATAGACCTTTCGGGGATTAATGATGTTTAAAATTTTTAGTAAAGCAAATTGGTGGAAAACTTTTCAGCTCTGAAAATGAAACTCTGAAACTATGCCTAATAGTAGAACATACAAATAAAAAGTGGAGAGATTTATAGCACGATGATGCAGGCCAGACGGACTACTAGGTTGAAAAGAAATCCTACCACCTAGAAAAACTTGGACACTCTCTTGATTACTGATGTAATGACTAGTATTAAGTTTCGGAACTAGTTTAAAAAAGTGTTCTGTGGTGTCTTGTCATTTTCTATGCACTTTTAAAATGACTAGATTTGTTATTTGTAATTTTCCTTAAACACCTTTATAAATATTTTTATTACTGTCAACTACACGGCTGGATCTAACTATCTAGATTTTTACCGAAATACAGTAACAAATTTTATGTGATTTTTTATTATATACAATATTAAAAAACTATAATTAAAAAAAATTTAAACTAGTAACTTAATTATCACTTAATTATAGTCCTACTCCCCGCGGTATCCTGCCAAGTACGCTGGCTGCGTTTCCCAGTTGAATTAGCCTTTGAGCGAGAAAAGTATGTAAATTGAAGCTTCAAGTAAACGGCATAGGATGCTGGATAACCTTGTTATAACGAGAATATCGATTTTCTTACTAAGCAGCGTAACAAGAATGTGACACAGCCCAGAAATATTAGCTCAAATTAGAAGACCATCCGATTTGAAGCTGTATTCGTTTAATCTTATTTATATTTAGTTAGCGTTCTTGCGACGACAGCGTTCATGACGAGTAAGGACTGTTTGATAATTTTAGTTTTTAGTTTTCATTTTTGTTTGTGGTAATAAATACAAATGTTATGTAATTTTAATGTTAGATTAAAGAAATATTTTAAGCAAGTTTCCTTTATATTTTTTTTTTATAGGAGAGGGGGCAAACGAGCATGCGGCTCACCTGATGGTAAGTGACTACCGCCGCCCATGAACAACCGTAACACCAGGGGAATTGCAGATGCGTTGCCGGCCTTTTAAAAAGGAGTAGGCTCTTTTCTTGAAGGTCCCTAATTCGTATCGGTCCGGAAAAATCGCTGATGGTAATCGATTCCACAAGGAAGTCGTGCGAGGAAGAAAACATCTTCTAAATCGCACAGTGGTGGACCGCCAATCATCCAGATGATGTGGATGGTATCGGGAGTTCTGCCGCGATGTGCGTTCATGAAATTTGGCGGCTGGGATTAATCCGAACAATTCCTCAGAGCACTCCCCATGGTAGATGCGATAGAAAATGCAAAGAGATGCAACATCTCTTCGCAGTGCCAATGAATCGAGCCGATCGGAAAGGGCTCGGTCGACGACGATTCGAGCCGCTCTGCGCTGGATGCGGTCAAGTGGAAGGAGCTGGCACTGGGGAGCCCCTGCGCAGAGATGGGAACAGTATTCTATGTGAGGCCGAACCTGCGCCTTGTAAAGTTGCAGGCGGTGTGCCGGCATGAAATACTGTCCCGCTCTGCTGAGCACGCCAAGCTTTTTAGAGGCCAATTTGGCCTTCTCTTCCAAGTGACCACGAAACTGCACGTCACTCGATATGTCGACTCCGAGGATACCGATACTGGCTGATTATTTAGATATATTTATAATTTAGTCGCTGTTATTGATAAATACACTAAAAATGTGATACAACACAATAATAATACTACATTATTTGCGTTTATTGACTGAATTGTAACTTATTACGTGTAAATATTATTGAAAAATTTTCCATATAGGTACATTTAGTAATTTGCAAAGCGTTATGTGCTACAGCAGTAATATAGTTGTGTAATATAGGGTGGGAGCCCGGGAGAGGACCACTCTCTTACAGAATACCAGGATAAAATAGCAGCATTAAGCTGATGTTTTATCGTATGGTCAGTGTAGGAAACCGGAAACCCCTTTTACTGGAATTGATTCCATCTTAGTCTTCAGGGGTGACACCGCATCAGCATTTTGATTCTTAATCGTGGATAGACGTAGATATCACAGGATCCAAATACTATCAATTGGACTCGTTTCTCATATTTATTCTATAAAAACAGATTTATCGGCAACACATTAGAAGACTTCATCGTGATACTAAACTGAAAACCATTGCGTGTATACTTTTTCTCATATTTAAGTAATAGAACGCAAACAGTTGTTAACTATGGGCTTTTCACTATGTTCAATTTGTGGCCACTTTCTATTTCCGGTTTATATATACTTAATAGTAAGGGTACATAATAAACTTACTTATTATGGAATAAGCATAATACATATTTAACGACATTCATTCAAATATAAAGAAAAGTCTCAGGACCACGTTTTGTGGCGTTCGTTGGGGAAGGCCTATGCTCGGTAGTAGACTTGTGAACGGCTAATTATGATGATGATGGTGAATAAAGTAAATAATGCTATATCAAAACTGGAACGATGGTTAAGGTCTATAATTTTATTTTAAACGACAATAAAAGTAACTAAATAAAATTCACAATACCGAATATTAGTATACTTGATACGTGATTTTAAATCTAGAGGGGCAGTTGAAACTACTGTTTTTAAAATTTTATATATCAAACGTCAACACGTTTTTAATCTACTAACGTTTTATAATAAGGTTTCTTTGTCCGAAAAAAATAACTCTGGAGGTATACTCTTTTTGACAGTTTTTTAAAAGCCTATTATATTTTATACTTCGATGATACGTAAAAAGAGATAAATTTATTATTAATCCAAACCTTTCGTGTCATTTATACGTTTTTTGACACTTACATATACGTATTAGACCAAACAAATGTAAAATAAAGTATATCTCTCGACTGGAGCATTAGTTAGACTGGAATAAAAAGTTTTCTCTTAGTTTACTTTGACGACAGCCACAAGACGTAATGAATTGACGGATAATATCGCTATCATGGAGCGTTTTTCCTTTTCCTATGTTCTTTATAGTAGGTAATCTTTTCGATTTAAGGCGAATCAATGGAGCTAATGCATTGTAATTTTAATATTACGTTTCTTATTTGTCTCAGTTTCGCACACATTTTGTAATCTATATATAAGTATACATATATTTATACACGTAAAGTATTCTAACAATTCAGCTGATGGTAAGAGGTTACTTTAAACCTTAGACTCCTCCAATCAACTTCCAAGAATGACGCAGCATTTCACACAACCCGGACTGAACAAAACAATAGGTGCATTTCCGTTTTACTGCTTAAGTAAGGTGGTTATACAAACCCAGATGACTTCTAGATAGAAAAGAAGTACCTGCATAATAATGTTTTTGTTACTCAGTTTAAAACATAAATACTCTTACATAAATTTTCTTAGCCACCCAATATTTTTAATACTAAATAAAATAATATAAATATCAAGTGTATATGCAACGTATCAAAATCCACTGCTGAACCTCAGTGCCGAATATTCTGCCCCATAAATTTTGTGTTGTGTGTTGACGACGAAAGATGCTTCTGCCAATCTCTTGTTTCATTTCACTGTGTTAAAACATTCCCGATAAAATTAAGCCGATAAAATTGTTTTTTTGGCCGGCAACGCATCTGCAATTCCCCTGGTGTTGCGGTTGTTCATGGGCGGCGGTACTCACTTACCATCAGGTGAGCCGCATGCTCGTTTGCCCCCTCTCCTATAAAAAAAAAATTCCCGGGAGTATAGGGAAGTAGGTAATAGATTCTCTAATGCCACCATACCGCCGCAAATATTAATAAAAGTTATATATAATAGTACATTAATAGTAGTTTGATAATTTTAGAGTCAACATAAAAACATGACACAACTACTTCTTCGGCGACACAAAAGTTAAAAGTATTCTTCCATTTTCAAGGATTTATGTAATAAAAATATGAAAATGTCGTAAAAAAATTAATTCTCGTATATATGTACCACTTTTAAATCGGGAATAATACGCAACGGGAAAATAAAGCACTTTTATAATTTTTTATCGCGATAGATGAAACCCGGATAGATGAAAATGGAAATTATATTGCGTAGTATGACAAATTAAAGCCAAAGTCTTTTTATCACCCTTTTTAATTCATATCATAGTCTTTCTCAAATCATCATCATCATTACAGCCCTTTATAAGTCCACTGGTGAACATAGACCTCTCCCAAGGAATGTCACAAAGCACGGTCCTGAGCCACCTGCGTCTATCGACTTCCTGCATGTCTTACCAGGTCGTCACTCTATCTACGAGTAGAACGGTGACGCCGTACACTTCGTCCGCCGGTACGAGGTAGCCCTCTCCATAGCTCGTTGAGCGACTTGGAGCTTCCTCATCCGACCAGCAGCAACCATCAACATAATATTCTGAACCAGACTGGTATTCTAGCTATATTATGGAAGGACCACACTCTCACAGAATACCAGCGTAATATAGCAGTTTAACACTGCTGTGTTTCGTGTGGTGAGTGTAGAGAACTGGAGACCCTTTTTACTGGAAAAGAGGCATTCGAACTTAATCCTCACGGGTGACAACGCATCTGCATTTTGATTCGCAAACGAAGATAGATGTAGATGTAAATGGGCCGCAGCAACCACTTACCATCAGGTGGACTGTGTGCTCGTTTGTCACCCTTATTCTATAAAAAAAATTGAAATAAGGACTTAAATATAAATAAATAAAGAAGGTCTAGAGAATTACACATTTACACGCGCGCGCGCTTGAGAAAGAGAGAGAGATTTAAACATCTTGGGATTGGTTGTGCCAAAGACATCAATCCTCACTAGGTGTGTGATGAGTACGACTTTATCATAAGATGTGGTTTAGTTAGCTGTATGGGGGGATCGTAAAAGCGCCTCTGTATCCTCGTATGAAAGCCTCCTTCTACAGCCACTGCTTCAGTTCCTGTTTACACTTTCTTGCGGTAGCTTTATAGATATTAAGTTCTTTATTAATCCTAACCTATTTATTTTATTATATTATATATATTATATTTTCCTATATTAGTAGTATAGTTGTAGCACGAATGGGTCGGCTCGACCGGGGAAGGACCACGCTCTCACAGAATACCAGCGTAAAACAGCAGATTAACGCTGCTGTGTATCGTATGGTGAGTGTAGAGAACCAGAGACCCTCTTTACTGGAAATGAGGCATTCCATCTTAGTCCTCACGGGTGACAACGCATCTGTATTTTGATTCGCAAACGAGGATAGATGTAGATGTCTATGGGCCGCAGCAACCACTTACCATCAGGTGGACTATGTGCTCGTTTGTCACCCTTATCTTATAAAAAAAAACACCGCACTTTTGCTCCACACCTCCGTAATAGTACCTCCATGAAGGACGAAATTAAAGAGTTCCTGAAGGACGACAAGTACCGGTTTTCCACCCCCTTTCAAAAGCTCCGCTGTAATTCCATCCTCACCTGGGGCCTTGTCGTTTATAAGGGGCTGGAGAGCATTCTAATCTCGCTCAGACTTACGTCCGGGATATCATCGGAATAGTGTCGAATCAGATAATAATATTAGATAATAAAATAAATTTATAGCTTTAGAAATTTCGGTTACTTTACCCTGCCTCAGGTGAGGCAAATTAAGATGGACGAGAGTTTTCCTTTACTTTGATCGATGAATAAATTCAATTGAACTATAAAGGAGAATATATTATATATAGCTATCTTTACATATTTTCTTTTTCTTGTATCTACAATATGGCTCAAATACATTTCATATAAATAGTTATTTTATTAATTATGTTTTACTAAAACCGTATAAATTGCCATATAGTGATCGCGTAAGATAATCTAACAGGCGATAGAGGGAAATTTAAAAGAAGAAGATCATTTTCTTGATAATAACTAGACAAGCATGGCACACAAGAAAAATATCCCCTTATGTGGCAATCTATGTTGGAGGCCTATGTTCAGCAATGGATGTTTGATAGATTCTGAAATGTTATGAATAAGAAAATTAATGAATGCATGTTAAATGAATGAATAAATTAATAAATGTACAGTGAATGAATGAATATTATATTAAAAAATATTTTAGCGCTTACATATTACCATAAGCATTTTCATAGGAACTTATTATTCAAACAACTAATTGCAGGTTCGTACTTATGTCCAAAACTACGATTGTAATGATTGTACAAATATACGATTTGATCTACGATTCAGCAATAAACTTCTCTGATAAGCAGACTACTAATACGCGAACGTTTTACTTAATATCATCTTAAGCTTTGGATGTAGACGGTACTTGATAAGAAATATTATTTATGTTACGCTATCTTTGGAGAATTTTTCTGTGCTTAAATTATCCATTGCTGGGTGTGGGACTTTCTACTACAGGAAGAATATAATATTATTATTATAAGTAGGTTACTTTGCGGAAATAAAAGCCACCGCAGAGTCGACTTCACAACTGAGGATGCATCATTTAGAGGCGAAACACGCGTCGTATTATAGACGGTGGTGTGCCTCTTCTTAGTGGTGACCGAGATTAAGGGAATAAATTAGGGGGACCGAAAGTGTTCTTTAAACTGGGTGAGAAAAATAATTTTATTATTTATTTAATTATTTAATTACGCGAACCTTAGTTAATTAATAATTAACATCTTTAATAGGGCTTAATATCATTATTACCACGCAAGGTTGTCGTAGCTGATAAGGTTATTACCGGCGGGTATGTTTCAGAAACAGCCATGGTCAATCCGCCGGTCATACTATGGGCCACAGCATCCACTTACCATCAGGTGGATTGTAAGCTTATTTGTCACCCTTACTCTATAAAAAAAATTGTATTATTGTGAACAAACTTGATCAGAATTGGTAGCTTGCAGCAGAACTTTTACAGCCTTAGCGTTCAAAGAAATAAATTAAATTCTCGTTATTTATTGTTTGATAAGAAAGTTATTTCCCCAGATATTAATCTTTCAACATTGTTTGTGTATTCTGTGCCTGTGTTTGTTTATCTCAGGGGACATTTTATCATTAAGAACAAGATTATTGGTAAGACTGGCTAATAATATTAGTCAGAGATAAAATTTGGGTCTTGTAGCAAATATAATAGAATTATTTAATAATCTTGTGTATCTTGTGTATTATGTAATAAATGAAATCTTATTGTGATATGATTAGTTTTTTGTGACATAAGAGGCGCCACTACTCTACATTATTCCGAGTGTGACACAGAACGTGACTGAAAAAATATGAAAATATTTGCATAAACAACTAATATTCTTGTCATTTTATGGGCGGTTTGTTAATACTCTTGCTATCGGTGTCCCTTGTGCCTGTTGCGTCTGTTGCACTGGAATCGATGAACTCTTCTAAGCGTTCTTTACTGCTTCTTTGATACTAAAATTTGTTATCTAAACTTCGAAAAAAGTGGAAGTGTATTGAAATAAGGTATGGAGAATATGATGTATAAAGAACAGTATCGAGCTTTAGCTCTACTTATAATGCTAACGTTTGTTGAGCAGTATTTGTGAACGTGCGTTTTCATGAAGAAGTTATGGCGAACAACAGTTTATCAATATGGTTTGTAAATCACTCTATGCCATTGCTTCTACAGCGTCAAGTGCTAGATTTTTCACCATCATTTGTAATTCTAGAAATAACAGTCCACAGTAACTGTGGCACCATATGGCAAGAAGCTGTAGTAATTAACACTAACAGAACACTACCAAACTATAAAGCCTTAGATATACTTGGAGACAAAAGGAGCGGCATGTTGCGCAACATGTTGCTGAACAACTACGTGGAATGTTCCGAGACATATGTCACGGAACATTTTGTAGGCCACACTAGTCAGTGCTTATAGAAATGTCCCCCTAGAAAGTTGTGACTATTAGTGCTACGTACGTAGTACATATTTCGGGTATTATATATAGGGTATATAGGTCGATGAGCAGTAGTAGTACCTGGTACAACTACAACTTTCTACCGTACTGATTACCATTTCTCTTACTTCAGACGTAAAATATCAAGATCGCCTGCCAAGTGTGGTGATTAATGCAAGTCCTTCTAATGGGAAAGGCTATCAATAAACTTTTATGACTACGAGCTGAGCTGGTGGAGAAAGAAAATGAATCTGCGAACAATATTTGGTTATGGTTTACAATACTTAATTGCAGACCGCTACAAAAATGATTTTAATATTTGTTATTCATCAAATTAAAAAATAATTTTAATTTGTTATTAATTTTAGGAATGAATTTAAATCAAAGTTTTCCGAGTTTATATTCAAACTGCAAAGTGTAAAAGGTAAATTTTAAAACTCAATCAAGCAAATAATTTTCTTGATTGAGTTTTAAAATATCTCTCTAAAGCGGTTATTCGTTAGCTCGTCTTGTTAATTTATTAAATTTTCTCGTTATAAAGTTCATATGGAAAAATGTGTCAAATTTTGCGGAAAATACTTCGAAAAGCAATAAATACATTTTTAAATAGGAATGTTGTGTCACTTCCTTGATTCCCGAAATTTTCAGATATGGATTATACGTTCTAGTTAATTAGAAATTTTGTACCCAAGTGCCATAAAACAGGGCCTGCTACAAAATACTGAGGTAAAGTCTGAATTTAGCAGTGGACTTCAGATGGGCTGTAATAATAGTTACGATGCTAATGATGATTTGGTTTTACTTAACCTGTAACTTATACTAATTTACCTTTTTGAAATATATATGTCTTAAATACATTTGAGAAGTAGCCCACCGCCTTCCCCTTACTCCTGACTTCTCCCTTTTAACAGGGGTAAAAATAAAATTAAAAACATAACCGAATTCCGATAATAACTTCTTCGATACATTAGAGGTGATTTTATTCTTCGATACATTATTTGGCACCGACTTCAAAAGTGTAGATAATTTCCGCGCTTTTAACACACGACATATAATTTACACGTCATAAATAACTTAAAGAAAACAAAGTTAACAGTGGTAGAGCCACGCGGCAGCTTTTGCTGTCGCACGGATGGGCCGGCTCGAACCGGGGTGGTACCACGACCTCACAGAATACCAGCGTGAAGTAGAGGTTTACCTCTGCGTTTCGCTTGGTGAGTGAAGGTGGCCGGAGGCCCTTTTTACTGGAAAAGAGGCATTCCATCTTAGTCCTCACGGGTGACAACGCATCTGCATTTTGATTCATAGTCGAGAATAGATGTAGAGATGTCTATGGGTCACAACAACCACTTACCATCAGGAGGACTGTGTGCTCGTTTGTCACCCTTATATTATAAAAAAAAAAGATTTAGTGTGTGGCGACGCACACATTTATTTATTTTATTTAAAGATATGATTATTATTTCACAGATATATATTTTTAAGCTCGTCAAAGTGCAACTTGACGCGTCCCACCGGCGCGGCGTAATAATGAAAATGAGCCTCGCGCCAAATGTCTCTTGGGGGCATGAAGTAGTATTTGCATGGCAACAAAATAGCATATTATTGTACTTTAGCGGAGTGCTATTTAATTTAGCTGTTTTATTTTTTACAAAAAAAGAGGGCTCATTTTTTTTTGAGACATATATCCATGGCCTTTATAGTCGTCACTCTACATTTTACCAGGTTATGTATATAAAAATGACTTACTTTTATTTCCATTTGTAAACAAGGTCGACCAGATAGAACAAGAAATTGCTCGAACCTTCTTAAATTATGTCTAGGTCATGTCAAGTTTACCATTACGAGGGTAATAGCATAAAATGGTGGCTTGTCGTGTAAGCTAAAATGCTTTTCGTAGAGATAAAAATTGATAGGTGTCGGTACACTTGTGGCGACGCACACATTTATTTATTTTAATATAATGAATATTAATATTAATATTATAATATTCATTATATTTATATTTATCTATAATACAATTACAGTCACACACACATATATATTATACTATTTCTATTTATTATAGTAAATTTTATTTTAGTATTGTATTATAGTATAATTCTCGGTGCCGGCCGGTCGAAGTACATTGGAAAAAAACATTCGTTTTAATTATTATCTACACCGTGTACCTACGTCGCGATATGTTCAACGACCAGCCAGTCGCGGTCTAATCGTCTGACGCGAATACTGTGCCGCTTGCGCCTACGCCGAACCTTGCCCTTACGCATAACTGGTGACCCCGAGCAGAACATTTAAGAAAGATGAGCAGTGACGGTAGTGACACAACGCATTCGCAAAAAAGGGCGCGGTCAACGAAAAAACGTGAGCGCGTGTCCATTGACTCGCACGATAATTCATCAGATATATTTCGTGTTGGCGTGAGAATACCACCGTTTTGGCCGGAAAAACCGACGATATGGTTTTCACAAATTGAAGGTCAGTTTAGTATATCAAGAATTACGGATGACCTAACGAAATTCCATTACGTTCTTTCGCATTTGCACCGGCAGTATGCAGTAGAGGTAGAAGATATTATTACTTCGCCTCCAGCCACGGGGAAGTACGAGAAGCTTAAAAGTGAGCTAATCAAGCGTCTTTCTATTTCGAAAGAAAAGAAAGTGAAACAGCTCCTACAGTCGGAAGAGTTAGGTGATCGCAAGCCATCACAGTTCCTGCGTCACCTGCAACACCTCGCTGTCCCTACGATACCAGATGATTTTTTGAGGTCACTTTGGACGAACCGCCTTCCAAGCAACCTGCAGACCATCATCGCATCCCAGATGAGCCTGTCCCTCAGCGAACTCGCTGACCTGCCAGACAGGGTCCACGATTTCTCACCGGCATCGCCCCTTGTTGCAGCAACATCCAGCTCCAGAGTGGACTCCACATTAGATATTATGGCACGGCATATCTTGGAACTGACAAAACAGGTTAGTGCACTCACTACGAGACTTAACGACCGCTTTCGCCCCCGCCAACGACAGACGTCACGTGGGCGAAGCCGTACGCCATCGAGAAGATCCCAGTCTAATTACAGGAAGTTCCTCAACTGCTGGTACCATCACAAATATGGTAGCAAAGCGAATAGGTGCATCCGACCATGTGACTACAGATCAGGAAACGCAACAGGCAATCTATAATGGCGGCTGAAGATTGCCCATCCCCTACTACTGGTCGCCTTTTCGTGACAGATCGCAGATCGCGAGTTCAATTCCTGGTGGACACCGGAAGCGACTTATGCGTCTTCCCTCGATCTGCGCTTCATCAACGACGTGCGAAGACGGACTACCAACTATGTGCAGCCAACGGTTCACCAATAAACACTTATGGTTATGTTGAGCTCAATCTTAATTTAGGCCTACGTAGAGACTTTGTGTGGCGCTTTACTGTAGCTGATGTAACTAAAGCTATTATAGGCGTAGATTTTTTGTCACATTTTAACCTTATTGTCGACGTTCGTAATAAGCTTTTAATTGATGCCACTACTAAATTGTCAGCTGTAGCTTCTATTGCTTCTAGCGATAGCCATATTTTGAGTGTAAAGGTCGTGACTGGTGATTCTAAATTTCATAAAATACTTTCTGAATTTCCAGAACTGACACGACCGGCAGGCGATCATCGCACACCCAAGCATCACACAGTACATCACATCCATACCACGCCAGGCCCTCCAGTATCGTGTACACCACGCAGACTCGCCCCGGACAAGCTGAAAATTGCCAAGCTCGAGTTCGAGGCAATGTTGGCAAATGGAACTGCTCGACCTTCCCAGAGCCCCTGGTCGTCACTACGACACCTCGTTCCCAAAAAGGACAATGGTTGGCGACCATGCGGTGATTATCGCATGCTCAACGCCCGGACAGTGCCAGATAAGTACCCTATCCGACACATACATGACTTTGCCCACAATTTATCTGGTTGCAAAATTTTTTCAACCATAGATCTGGTGAAGGCGTATAACCAGATACCAATCTTTGAGGCAGACATTCCCAAATCTGCCATTACGACACCTTTTGGACTTTTCGAGTTCCCATATATGACGTTCGGATTGCGCGGAGCTAGTCAGACGTTCCAGAGGTTCGTTGATGAGATGACCCGTGGTCTAGATTTTTGTTACCCATACCTTGACGATTTTCTTATATTTTCACGCGATGAGTTAAAGCATGAAAAGCACCTTCGTCAAGTATTTACAAGGATGAAGGATTACGGCATGCTCATCAACACCGCTAAATGCATTTTCGGTGCATCAGAAGTAACATTTCTAGGCTACAACATCTCACAACATGGAACGAAACCTCTGGAAGGTAAAGTTCAGGCTATAAAGGAGTACCCTGTTCCTAAGACAGCCAAACAGCTTAGGAGGTTCTTGGGCATGATAAACTTTTATAGGAAGTTTATCCCCCAAGCTGCCAAAATCCAAGCACCCTTGAACGCCTTATTGACTGGCGCTGTTAAAGCATCCGGTCAATTTAAATGGAGACTCATTGAAAGCCTTCGAAGAGTGCAAGGAAAGTTTATGCAATGCATCATTGTTGGCACATGACTCAAAGGCAAAGCTAGGTCTTGTAACTGACGCTTCTGATCTTGCAATAGGTGGAGTCTTGCAACAGCAAATTGGTGGTGATTGGCAGCCCCTAGCCTTTTTCTCTCGTAAATTGAGCCCGTCGCAAAGGAAATACTCACCGTACGAAAGGGAGCTCCTTGCTGTTTACGAGAGCATTAAGTACTAATATAGTATAATATATATGTGTGTGTGTGACTGTAATTGTATTATAGATAAATATAAATATAATGAATATTATAATATTAATATTAATATTCATTATATTAAAATAAATAAATGTGTGCGTCGCCACAAGTGTACCGACACCTATCAATTTTTATCTCTACGAAAAGCATTTTAGCTTACACGACAAGCCACCATTTTATGCTATTACCCTCGTAATGGTAAACTTTGGCGCTTTTGCGGGCTTTGGCGGTACGCGGCAATATGCTGGCTCGTAGATTTGCCCGCTGTTCGGACCAGGTCAAAATAACATTATTTAAAGCGTATTGTCAGGGTCTGTTTAAGGATGGTCTGTGGATTAGGTATGCCAAAAAATCGTTAAACACCCTGCGAGTCCAGTACAATAACGTTTTCAGGATGATGTTTGCACTCCCCCGCTTCTGTAGTGCCTCTGGCATGTTTGCACAGACCAGAACTGATGGTTTTCATGCCGTAGTTCGGGAAAAGGTAGCGTCGCTGATAGGAAGGATACGGAGAAGTGACAACAGCATCCTGAGAACAGTGGCAGATGATCTGCATGCGCCTATTGTGAGGCATTTCGTGCGAACGATGACTCATACAGTGGATGGTAATTCTTCTAGGTATCGACCGCACGGAGTGCCTCTTAGGTACATGACAAATTAGAATTTAATTTAGTCTAATTTTATTTTGATTTGATTTGATTTAATTTGAATTAATATGATTTAGTTTGATGTAATTTAATTTTAATACAATATAATATAATTTCATTTCATTTTTTCAAAATAGTAACACTTAGTTTATAAGCGATAATGTAATACTAACCCATGGATCTTTGTTGTCTGAAAATAAATAAATTTGAATTTGAATTTAAAAGCCACAATATAATATATTATGACAATAATATGCTATGAGAAAGACCTGTCTATCACATCAAAAGAGGGCTGTACGGGCAATTTACAACTTATATTGTAGAAACACACTGAGATAAGCTTAAAGAATACTTTAGAATACCTAAAGAGTACTTTACTTTAGCTTTGCATAATAATTTCTTCTATTTACGCGAATACTGCCTCCCATGACCATGGGTGCTGTGAAGTACGGGAATTAAAAAATTAAAATTAAACGCGATAAAATTCGTAAAATTTAGCTTTGAATTTGACTATAAATTTTGAAAAAACTAATTAAATAAAACCAGATTCTCCACTCCACAGAATAAATAATAATTCATTTAGGGGGTAATGTATACGTTTTTACAACAAAATCCCAGAGGGTGGTCATCGTTTGTCAATCAACAAGATTAAAAATTTAATCAACTAAAACTGCTTCAAGAGCGTAATTACAATATTAAGGAATATGTGCATGGAAACTCCTGGGAATGAGATAATCACTAGCATGCTGGTTATATAATAATTCATTTAAATAATTGTACAAAATTATTGTAAATTATTATTGTCTAATATATGACTAATATAATATATGACTACCGCCGCTCATGAACAACTGCAACACTAGGAAGGGAATTGCAGATGCGTTGCCGGCCTTTTAAAAAGGAGTAGGCTCTTTACTTGAAGGTCCCTAAGTCGTATCGGTCCGGAAAAATCGTTGATGGTAATCGATTCCACAAGGAAGTCGTGCGAGGAAGAAAACATCTTCTAAATCGCACAGTGGTGGACCGCCAATCATCCAGATGGTGTGGATGGTATCGAGAGTTCTGCCGCGATGTGCGTTCATAAAATTTGGCGGCTGGGATTAATCCGAACAATTCCTCAGAGCACTCCCCGTGTTAGATGCGAAAGAAAATGCAAAGGAATGCAACATCTCTTCGCAGTGCCAATGAATCGAGCCGATCGGAAAGGGCTCGGTCGTCGACGATTCGAGCCGCTCTGCGCTGGATGCGGTCAAGGGGAAGGAGCTGGCATTGGGGAGCCCCTGCCCAGAGATGGGAACAGTATTCCATGTGAGGCTGAACCTGCGCCTTGTAAAGTTGCAGGCGGTGTGCCGGTATGAAATAATATATACTGTGTAAGTTTGTAGTCAGATTTCAATTGTTTAATATCTTTGGCCACTATTAATGTTAGGGCTATAGGCGATTCAACAATGTTTTGCGCTGTTTCTAAATGTTGTTCAATTTAATTGCACAACTATTGAACAAACATTAAATATAAAAATATCCCGTTTGGTTTCTTGTTAGTTCTTTATAATCCAGAGATGTTTTTCCGAGTCAGTGGTAAAAGCATAAATGACTTTCAATACGTATTACATGTATTCTGAATTTCTAATGTTTTACATAATATTGGGTATATCTCAACGTAGTTAAAATCGAACAGAAGAATTCCATGAGTACCTATGATACAAATCATCAAAATAAAATTAAGTAAACAAGAATATGGTATACCTGGTGTTAGACGTACGCTTAACAGTTTGCAGCATGGAAGTGTATCGTGACTTACCTGTAAAAAAAGTTAAATTGAATTAAATTTTTAAAATATTTTTTTTTATTTTTTTGCTACAAGCATTTTGGCAATGTAAATAATAAAATCTCTCATCATCATCATCGTCTTATCAGCCTAACAAAATTCCGCTGATGAATATAAGCCTCCCCCATAAATTGTTCCATGGGAGGGATATTTGTCAGAATATTAACCGCAGTTATTTTTTATTATTATGATTGTTATCAGGAAAATGTCCTAGCGTTAACGAATGGGGTTATACCATTTATTCATATAATATTCATACAATATCCCGTTGTCCACTCTTACGATAGTTATGGGACGAAATGGTATTATCTTATGGGAGTGTCAGACGGTGATGAGCGGCATAATCGACCACAATAGCATATCTTCATATACCTAAAGTAAAGTTACAGCCTATATACGTCCCACTGCTGAGCACAGGACTCCTCTCATTTGGGAGAGGTTTTTAGAGCAAGGAAGTGTCGGCCGCGCTGCCTTAATGCGTTTTGGCGGACTACACATGTCCGTTCTGTCTGAACATGTTTTCCTTTCCCACACTTAAAATTAAAATTAACAATTTCGTTGGTGCCGGCGGGGATCGCACCCGGGTTGCTCGCGTACTGTGAAATTTACAGCGAACGCTAAACCCTTTAGCTACCACGGATTTTATCGTATGCCTATCAGGATTTTAAAGATTAATTTTCTTATAGAATAAGGGTGACAAACATGCATGCAGTTCACCTGATGTTAATAAGATACTGTGGTAAATGGACATCAACAGTTATCTTCAAATAAGTATCAAATGGCAGATGTGTTATTATTTCTGAGGACTATGATGGAATGCCTCGTTACCAATTCATAAAGTCTCCGTTTCTTTAGACTTAGTATACGAAGCACTAAGCATTCGCTCTTCGTTAAGTGGACTGCAGGCCATCTGTTATAAGTGATTTTCAAGAGGGTTACATAGGAGTACCACAGCAGAACCATGCACACATTAATTTCCAAAAATGGAAACAAGATTGTGATGTATTACGACCACTGAAGATGAAATGTTTTGCTATCAATTTATAAGGTCCGTTCATATGGAATTACAATGTAAACCACGGTAAAATTTTGTTGAGATGTGTAGCTTTCGCTATAATATATCTGTGTGTATAATACAGAATCCCTTTTTAGGATTAATGTCATAAAATTAAATGAAATATATATAAATTCAAACTAAAATAAAAGGTAAAAATATTATATGTTAAAGTGAAGCCTGCCCTTTAATGCTGCATCGTAAAAGAAACTTAAGTGCGGCATATTCAAAGGGGAAATTGCTCTTCACTATGTCAGTAGAGAGGAAATGTTTAGGGAAGTGAGCATTTACTATTGCGGATGCGAAACAATTCAAAGCCGCTCAAATGGACGTATATATTCGTATGTACGCTAAAAATAATAAAAATTAAAAATAAATAAAGCTGATAACTTTTTTTTATCTATACTTAACGCAAGTTTCTCATCTTCATATATGAAGTCTAAAGAATACATCTTTTTCTTTTTTCAGTCCGTGATAGTCCATTACTGGATATTGGCTATTTCCACTATCGGAAGGATGCTTCATGATCGCCATGCTTGGAAGGGATATTGACGATTGAAAAACCGAATTAATGTCTTGCTGATGCTGCTCCTCGTCGTTAAACTTCATATCTTTATATACGATGCCATGTGTCGGAGGTCAATAGATCCTACGGGAACATATTGCAACTTTTGTTGTAAATAATAATAAAATTGGGTCGTTGTTATTCGGTCTTATCTCACTATCAACGCGCCATTTAGTCATTAAAGGAAAGTTTTTATTTGTTGCAACACAAAATACACACATACTAGCGCGCGAGACTAACAAAATTCAGAGCACTCAGTAAATCTACAGAAAAAAAAACATCACAGGATAAACGAAACATATTTGGGGAAAAAACCACATTGCAATGTTACGCTTATCGTAGCATAAATTTTAATGCTAACGTAATACACTCGTAAGACTACCTTTTACACCGTAAAGCTTTCAATAGATTCATTCTCAAAATAAAAGTAATTGGAGAAAAAGTTTCATTGCGAACCAAATCCTAATGGAGTATGTTTTACAAAACGAAAATAAAAAGTAACGATAGCTTTAAATACGTTATTATCCTTTGATCCGTTAAACACACACGCGATTAGTGTAAGAAAACAAACTTAGCCCATTCTCTAAGTAATTTGTAAGCCTTTTTTTTTGCGGATGGAAAATCATCAAATGACGCCTTTCGCTCTGGGTGGAGCGGAAGGGAGTGTCAGACTTTTACTGACTAAAAACCATTCGTGTTCCTTCAGTGCCCTTACGTTCCGGAGCCGCGGTATCTCTTTCGAACAGCCCGCAGCCCCGGCAGGCGTCGGCCCTTGCGGGCCCCTTCACGCTGCTGACAGTTCTTTGAGGCGCGCGTGGAACAAAACGCGCCGTCGACACGGCCTGTCGTTGTTAGACGGACGGACGGCGAGCTACCCACTGCTCGCCGTCCACAGGCCCGCGCCTACGGTGGCCGGGGGCCACGACGTAGCCCCCGACGCCCGGGGCGTCTCCCACGGCGGCCGGGAAGGAAAGCTGCTGCTCTCTCCTTCTCCCGCTCCGCCACCTCCTTCGCTAGCATCACTGCTTCGCAGAAGGTGGTGACGGCATCCCATTAGGTCTCGCTCTGGACCATGGCTTCGACCAGGGCCGGACGCGAGAGGTCGCCGCCGCCTATCGCCGCTACGAGGACACGGCGGTGCTCCGCCCAGGCAGGGCACACCTCCACGGTGTGCTCCACCGTGTCCTCCGGTCGATCCTCGCAGTGGGAGCACCCGGGCGTTTCCTCCCGCCCGATTCGGTGCAGGAACCTCCCGAACACACCGTGTCCGGTGAGGACCTGCGTCAGGCGGAAGGTGAGGACGCCATGGCGTCTCTCAAGCCACTCCTCAAAGAGGGGTCTTATCGCCGCTATAGTGGCGTGCCCAGCACGGGGTTGCGACAGTCGCTCTCTCCATGTCGCCATGAGATCATGCCGGAAGTCTGTCCGCTGAACGACAACTTGCCGCGGCAGAGGGGTTTCCCCCCGGCATAGTGCCTCCACGCGCCATTCGTGTAGGCGCGCGAGGACTATCGCCTCCAGATCTCATGGCGGCAATCCGGCAAGAAGTAATTTGTAAGCCAGAGGTAAACATTATTTTTCTTAAATGTTGGCATTATTCTTATGAAATGCCGTTAGCTTTCACTCCATGTCAGTTAATAGAAAATTTCTTTCATTAAGTAATTTAAGTTGATGTTTTGTTATATTTTTTCAAAAAAAAAAGCACACGTATCTCTGCTAGACAATCTATTGATTAAGAAACGTACATAGTTAAAAAAAGTTTTCTTAAAGCCACGCTACAGCTTTACGCGGACCACTCAGAAAGTTTTGCGAAACTCAATAACTAAAAAATGTTTTATGGTTAAAGCTCTTTAGTAACAAATTTTTTCACAGAACTTCCACCAGCATCCATATAGCTTCATGCGCCTGAACTAAGTTTTGAAACACTTACTTCGAAGAACCAACTAACGATGGTGAATAAAAGTGATCTTGGCAACTTCGTATTGGCAAACACATTGATGACCGACTACTAATAGATGAAGCGACACCTTGATGAACCACAAGATAACTCAATATAATATGTTTTAAAATAAAAAAACTCAAACGGCAGTTAATTAACTATGACGTTGTTAGTAATGCTCTATTAAAATTTGTACAATGGTTTAACGCCAACAAATTTATCTTAAACGGCAACAAGACAAAATGTATTAAATTTACAATACCTAATATAAAACATTCGAAAACCAATGTACTCTTAAATGGGGAGGAGATGAGTCTTGTGGATACGACTGGTTTTTCTTAGTATTACTATTGACGCGAAACATCAATGGGGCCCCCATATATAAAAATTAACAAACAGACTTAGTTCTGCAGCATATCCTGTAAGAGAGATTGGAAGTCTCACAAATGTTGAGACAGGTAGATTAGTTTATTTTAGTTACTTTCTGTTCTGTTGCTGTCTTATAAAATTTTGCTATTGGGTAATGCGACTGATATTAAAGACATATTTTTTTTTTGCAAAAGAGAGCCGTACGGGTGATTTATAATTTAAATTGTAAGTAACAAACATAAGTTTGTAATGCCAGTTAGACTCCATAGAATCAGTAATTCATTTATCCATCCCAGAACATGTCCAAAGTTTGTCAATAAACAAATTTAAACGTTTCATTAAAGAAAAACTCTACAAAAAGGGATAATATCAAGGAATACGTAAATAAAAATAAACCTCAGGAATAAGGTGATCGCTACCATACTGGTTCTATAAAAATTCATTTAAAAATTGTACGAACAAAATCATTGTTAACTGAAATATGTTTAAAAAAGTCCCGCTGGGGTTTTTGCTGGTTCTTCCCAGGACAGACGTATTTTCCGAACAAAATAAGAAATGAATTTCAATAAGTATTATGTAATAATGAAAAATGTATTATATATTTTTATACGTGGTATAGCCATGCTGCAGCTATAATAGTGGTATACTTGTAGCACGAATGGGTCGACTCGACCGGGGAAGGACCACGCTCTCACAGAATACCAGCGTCAAATAGCAGCTTATGTTTCGTATGGTGAGTGTAGAGAACCGGAGACCCTATTTACTGGAAAAGAGGCTTTCCATCTTAGTCCTCACGGGTGACAACGCATCTGCATTTTGATTCGCAAACGAGAATAGATGTAGATGTCTATGGGCCACAGCAGCCACTTACCATCAGGTGGACTGTGTGCTCGTTTGTCACCCTATCCTATAAAAAAAAGTATCAATATTGAATAACTTAGCAGAAGTGCCCCAAAGCCTGCAATTATACATGCTCTCTACACCTTTCAGACTGGAACAGTAATAAACAGCAAACAGACATGACACACCAAGGAAAGACATAGGTCACTCTTGGATACTTATTAAGACGAACTTCTAGGCAGAAAGAAGTCCTTCTACAAGTCATCATATTTACTCGTTAAATAATGATTTGATTTTCAAAATCAGCCTCTAATTCTAAATGTAAAAAGTATAAAGAAATTGACCACGCACATCGCATGAAAAACCTGATGGTAGTGTTTTGAAATGACCTATATCCAGCGGTCAGGAAGTCGATGCATGCAGGTGGCTTAGGACCGTGCTTTGTGAGATTCTTTGGAGGAGGCCTATGTTTAGCAGTGGACCAGTGAAAGGCTATAATGATGATGATAATATCCAGCAGTTGATTGAAAAGGTGATAATGAAGAAAAATCAAGTAAGGATTGTCCTGTTGGTATTTTCAACCGACTTCAAAAAGGAGGAGAAGTTTACAATTTGACGGAATCTTTTTTTTTTATGTATGTAAACCTTACCCGAAGACGCCTAAACCTATTTAGAATTTTTGTTTCATACGGTATACTTCCCAGGAGGTTTAATTTAAATTTTATCGAAATAACAGTCAATTTAAAAAAATCAACAATAAAATATATCTATATTGAAATCGGTTGTACAAAACTGCTTCTAATTCTGTTGTAGATACGCAATCTACGGCTGAATTAACAGCAGCTTTCGACTTTAGCATCAAAACAATTTAAATCCATTTGCGGCTAATAATTGGTAAAAAGATTGACAAATGGGTGCCCCAGGAACTCAATGATCGAAATACGCATCGAGACATGCCTTGCACTACTGAACAGGCACACAGACGAAGGCATTTTGAACCGCATTGTTACCTGCGACAAAAATGAATTCTATTTGACAGTCGCAAGCGCTCAACAAGTTGGTTTGATCCTGGTTGAGCACCTAAAAAATACGCTGAACGAAAACTAACTCCTAGAAAAGTGATAGATATCTAGAAGTGGTCATTGTGTGGTGCTCTAGCGCCGATGTAATTCATCACAGCTTCTTTACAAACGAGATAATAATTGCTGCATATATTTACTGTGAAGAACTGAACACAATGATGGAGAAGCTTGCATGTCTCCAACCAGCTTTCCGCGCTGTTTCTGCGCGACAACGCGACCTCATACTGCACAACAGATGTTCTTCCAGTTATAAGAGTTGGGGTTGGAAACTCTCCGTCATCCGCAGTACTCAACAGAACTTGCACCTACAGATTTCTACTTTTTTTTTAATTTGGATAACCATTTGGCAGGAAAAAAATCAATACCTGAGAGGCAGTACAATATGCCTTTGAATAAGTTTTTGCCTCTAGCATAGCTCATTTCTTCAAGAAGGGCATCAATAAACTGCCAAAAAGTTGGCAAAGATGCATCGATTGCAGGGGTGATTAGTTTGATTAATTTAAATTAAAAAAAATTTAAAAAATTACGCTATTTTATTTCATAAAAAACGGCAATTTCACAGTTACCTAATATATTCAAAACAAATGATACGACGTTTAGTGATGCACTCGATTTACTTAGTGTTACGAGTATTAGGAAGACGCTGCTTCCTTTTTCTGGATTGTTACCCTTTGTTGGCTCTTAAATATGAGGGAGTGAATATTCTTACACCGCCACTACACGATCATGTCCTATTTAATACATAGCAAGCAAGTCCTATAATACGCTCGTTTACTAATGGCATCTTCCGCTTATAAAAGATCGCGTGATTGCAAAATACCGACCGGAAATTTTTAATCGTGTAGTTTAAGAAGCCACTAAGAGTGAGCTCAATGCTTCGAATGCTTATTTTCATAAAAAAATATTGTGTTATTAAAGTGAAACGAATTTTGAATTTGCTATTTAAACGCGCATGACAAAAAGTATTTGTTAGGGTGAAGAACGGGGTAAGACAAAAAGGCATCAGTAAAGACAGATTTAGTGTAATTTATCCAATGCAGGCAACATTCATAAGACCGCCATTTTGTTACGTACCAGACCTAAGCCGGCACTTGTCGTTTTGAGAGATCGGTTGTGTGTTATAAGGGAATATCTACGCTGTGAATTTTACGCGAGCAAGTTGGGTGTTTTAATCTTACCCCGTGTCGTGTAACTTGATTTACGAGGTAGGTACGAGTTTTTTATATATATGTATACATACTTATTATTTTTAATTGGTAGTTATGTTGCTATGTCTAAATTTATATTTAATATCGCTACTTTTTGGATTTTAGGATTTATTGTAACATTCCGTCTTTACCCGCCAAAATTTGACGGGGTAAGATAAACATATAAAAGTTTCCATCTTGCCCCGTTTTCAAAAGTCATACAAATGGTCTCATATTCTCAAACTGTACCTGAAAAAATGTTTTGTTTTGTTACAGCCATTATATAAATTGTCTGCGGCACAATTTCAGCTAATATTATCTAAAGGTATTTATTTTTATTTTTGTATATTATATCATAATCATCATCATTACATTCTTTCATAAGTCTACTGCTGAACATAGGCCTCCCCCAAGGAATGCCGCAAAGCGCGGTCCTAAGCCACCTGCATCCATCAACTTCCTGCATGTCTTACCAGGTCGTCACTCCATCTCGTGGGGTGACGCCCTACACTTCGCCTACCGGTACGAGGCTGCTACTCAAGAACCTTTCTTCCACATCGGTTGTCGGTTCTTCGAGCTATATGGCCGGCCAACTGCCACTTCAGCTTACTAATCCGTTGGGCTATGTCGGTTACTCTGGTTCTACTGCGGATATCCTCATTTCTACGTTTATCACGCTGAGAAACTCCGAGCATAGCCCTCTCCATAGCTCGCTGAGCGACCTTGGGCTTCCTCATACGGACAGTAGTGAAGGACCACGTCTCAGTTCCGTAAGTCATCACTGGCAACACGCACTGGTTGTAAAATTTCGTTTTAAGGTTTTGAGGTATGTCTGACGAGAAGATGTGTCGTAGCTCTCCGAACGCTGCCCAGCCGAGTTGAATCCGTCGATTGACCTCTCGGTCGAAGTTGAACTTACCTAGTCGGACTATTTGTCTCAGGTAAACATACTCGTCAACAACTTCGAGCTTAGTGCTCCCAACAACTACCGGCATAGGTATAATATTGCCATTAAACATAATCTTTGTTTTGTCCATGTTTATCTTAAGACCTATCCGTTGGGAGACACTATTGAGGTCATTGAGCATCGTACTTAGGTCCTCCAGCGATTCTGTCATAAGTATTATATCGTCGGCACATCGAAGGTGAGTGATGTACTCGCCATTGATGTTAATACAGTATCCTTTCCAGTCCAGAAGCTTGAAAAAGTCTTCCAATGCAGCGATGAAGAGTTTCGGGGATATAACATCATCCTGTCTTACACCTCTCTCATTTTGGATAGGTATCGTACTCTGGTTCTGTACTCGGATAGCCATCGTAGCTCTACTGTACAAGCACTTCAGCACTTCGATATACCGACAGTCAACTTGGCACCTTTGAAGGGACTGCAGCACCACCCAAATTTCGACGAAATCAAAGGCTTTCTCATAGTCCACATACGCCAGGCATAGTAGCAAATTGTACTTCTCGGACTTCTGTACAACTTGCCGAAAGGTATGTATGTGGTCTATGGTGCTAAGGCCCTTTCGGAAACCGGATTGTTCGGGAGGCTGGAAGTCTTCAAGTCTGCGTGCGAGACGATTCGTAATGACTCTCGAAAACAGCACGTAGACGCGGCTCAGAAGGGAAATCGGTCTGTAGTTCTTCAAGAGAGCGTTGTCACCTTTCTTGAAGAACAAGACCACCGCACTTCTGCTTCACTCCTCCGGTGTGATGCCACCATGGAGGACGGAATTAAAGAGCTTCTGAATTTTTAAGATGCTGGAGAGCCATTCTAATCTCGCTCAGACTGACGTCCGGGATATCTTCGGAATAGTGTCGGATAAGACTCGCTCTTGGATCGTTACTCACACTTGCGTGTGGCTCCAACGATGACGTGTACAGCTGTCCATAGAACCTCTCAATCTCATTCAAAATCTCAGGTGCGCCGGAAACTATGCTGCCACACTCGGTCTTCAGCTTTGACAGTTGGCTCTTTCTGGCAGATAGGTCTCTGGCAAAGACTTTGGAGCCTTGGTTCCGCTCGATCGCTTCTTCAATACTAGCTGTATTGAAGTTGCGTAAGTGCCGCCGCATGCATTTGGAGATCTGTCTGTTCAGTTGCCTGTATGCTGTCAAATCTGTTGAAGAATGTAGCTTCATCTCCCGTCTAACAGCCATGAGATTAAGAGTGTGATCGGAGAGTTTTTGTGTTCTTCTGCGGCGGGTCTTGCAGAACTTAGCTCCGACCGCATGGAAAGTTTCCGAGAGCTTGTCATTCATATCGTCCACTTCATTGCAGTCTTCTAGGCACGGTTTTGTAACTCGAGCTGAAAGGTTTCGAGACTTTGGAACAGAGCACGAGGGGGAAGGAGCGTTGACTTCATAAGACGAGACCTCTCCAACTTAACGTATAGGTTCAGTGTACCTCTAACTATTCGGTGATCGCTACCAGTTTTCACCCTCGCGATCACGGAGACATCACTGAACAGTTGTCGTCTGGTCGTCATAATCAAGTTTGCTTCTGTAAGAAAGAGTTCATCATAAAGAGTCCCTCTTTCTCCATGAAATCGGCCAGCTGCTGGCCCCTTGGGTTCCGTTGCCTATTCCAAATTTCCCTACTTTCAGCTCACCGTTCTCTCTTGTGCCTAGTTTTGCATTGAAGTCTCCCATTAACACCGTATATTAGGTTTTGGAGGAATGCATGGCTCTAGAGTTATCCTCATACATTTCCTCCACCTCCTCATCGGGGTGTGCCGAAGTTGGTGCGTAAACCTGTATGACCTTCAGCGAATACAGTTTGGTGATTCTGAGTATAAGGTACGCAACCCTCGTCGACACACTCCCGATCTTTACAACGTTGTTAACGAGAGACTTGTGAACGATAAATCCGACACCTCCTTGGGACAGATGGTCGCCCTCCCGGTGATAGAGCAAGTTGCCGGATTCGAGGATTACCGTGTCCTTCCCCTCTCTTCGGACTTCGGATAATCCTATAATATGCCAGCGCAACTTGTCTATCTCTTCTTCCAGCTCCACGATCTTCTCATCAGTCCTCAGGGTGCGTGCGTTGTACGTTGCCAGGTCGAGTCGTCTAAGGTGGCAACCGAACCTTCACCGGAGATTCTTAGCACCCCCTGCCCCGCCGTTACCATGGTTGCCACCGTAATAGAGGGGCCGCCGGGGACTAGGGGCCGTCTGTTTGTTGCTCTAATCATTAGGGGGTATTTGCCATAGTTGCCACGCTTGGCGAGCGGGTTAGCAACCGCAGTTTTTTTATTGTAATTTTGGCTATTATCAGGAAGATGCTGCTGCCCATCTCCTGCCTGTTTCCCTTTGTCGCCTTTTACGACACCCACGGGAAGATATGGGGTAGTGGATATTCTTGACCGCCACTACACGGCAATGTGTTGTATATTATAAGAGAGGCAAAAAGAACAAGCGGGTCACCTGATGGCTAAGTGATTTCACCGCTGCCTATAGACACAAGAAACAACAGGAGTATTACTTGTGCGTTGCCTTCTCATAAGTTAAAGCAACAGGATTCGTAGGAATGGGAGTAGGAACTTAAAGAAAGGGGAAAAAACACCAGAATCTCGTTAGTAAATGCGGCATCACAGCTCCTAGTAATAATAATAATCTCCTCGACCGATTTCGGCCACGGCGACCTCTTCAGCTCCGATCTTGTCGTTGGTGTGCTCGTGCATGGCTAACGTAGCCGATCTTATTTACAAATGTTCGCGTGCAATGCGGGCAGGTGAGCACACCATTACAGAAATTATAGTTAATCGCACAAGGTGGGCGTGCTTTGAGTTCATCACGTCGGGCGTCCAATTCAGAGCATCGATTCTCCTCAAACATTTTGACCTTGGCTTTCACCAAAGATCTCCACTCCGGTCGTCGAGCGGCTGCTTGCTCCCACTCTGAAGGCTCAATGTCGCACTTCGTCATGTGGCGCTTAAGTACATCTTTGTACCTGAGAAGTTGTCCGCCATGCTTACGCTTGCCCTTCTCAAGTTCAGAGAAAAAGATGCACTTAGCCGTACGCTGATCTGGCATTCGCGATAAGTGTCCATACCAACGGAGTTGTCGCCCCATAAGGTAGGCTTCAATCCCAATGGTATAGGCTCTACGCAGCACTTCCGTATTCCGAATGCGATCAGACCAACGGATGTTGAGAATTTTGCGCAGACATTGCAAGTGGAAGCGATCCAGCGTCCGTATATGACGGCGGTAAACTGTCCATGACTCTGAAGAGTACAGTATGTTAGGCAGCACTACCGCCTTATAAATACCAATTTTGGTAGCCAGCTTTAGGTCATGTGAGCCAAAGACCTTGCGATCCAGTTTACCGAATACCGCAGCCGCGGCACCGATTCGACTGTTGATTTCAGCATCAAGGTCACACTTTGATGTTATCGTGCTCCCCAGATAACGAAATGTATTGATCTGCTTAAGTATATCATCACCGAGTTTGACGGCCAGTGTCTCTTGACCGTAGATATCTAAAGACATCACTTCCGTCTTTTTAACACTTATCTTCAGACCAAAAATACGGCACGACTCATGAAAGTTGGTCACAAGCTGTTGCAGGCCAGCTGGGGAATCGGCCACAAAACATAAATCGTCTGCGTAGACGATCTCTGTAATAAGTGCGTAAGACACTTTCGTACGGGCCTTAAGTCTAGCTAAGCTGAAAAGATTGCCATCGTTGCGGAAACGAATGCGAATTCCATCATGGGTAGTTTTTAAGACTTCCTGGACTACAACTGCAAAGTATAACGCGAAAAGTGTGGGTGCAAGGACACACCCTTGTTTTACTCCACAGGTAACGGGAAAAAATTCTGACTGATCAGCGTTTACAGCGACGCAGCTCTGCATGCCATCATGCAGGAGTCTCAGAAGTCTCACAAACTTCTCCGTGCATCCAATTTTCCGCAGCACTATCCAGAGGGCTTCACGTGGTACACTATCGAATGCCTTCTCAAGGTCTACAAAACAGAGATACATATTACGACCCTGTTCTCTGCTTTTTTCCTGTAGTTGACGTAATGAGAAAATCGCCTCACAGGTACCACGGTCAGGTCGGAAGCCGAACTGGGATTCCGGCAAAATCCTTTCAGAAAGTTTCCTGAGGCGGTTTAAAAGAAGTCTGGCGAAGACTTTTCCAGGCACTGAAAGTAGAGAAATGCCACGGTAAGAATTGCAGTTTGACCGGTCACCCTTGCCTTTATATAGGGCTCGTATGAGGGATACCTTAAAAGTATTAGGGACTTGTTCTTTTTCCCACATAATGACAAAAAGTTCCCATAACGCTGAATACAAATCCCCACCGCCATACTTCAATAATTCACCCGGTATAAAATCAACACCAACCGCGCGTTTATTTTGCTGTTGCTTAATGGCAAGAGCAACCTCGCCAGGCGAGATTGGCTCATCTAGCTCGAGGGCGAAAGGTTGTTGAGGTAGGCAGCGAACGTGGTCTAGGTCAACAAAATGATCCACGTTAAGTAGGGTGTTAAAATGCTCCGCCCATCGCCCGAGTATTTCCTCCCTGCTTTTAAAAAGCGCTCCACCACTAGTTGACTTCAGTGGAACTTTTGCCATAGAGGACGTACCGAGTAGATGTCGCACCTCAGCATAAAACTCACCGAGCTGGTTGGTATCAGCGAGCCACTGCATCTGACGAGCCCTCTCCTGCCACCACTTGTCTTTCGCTTGTCGTGCGAGTTTACGCAGCTCCAGATCACTTTGACGCAACTCCATAGCACCTCCACTCTGATGAGTTCTACTGTGCTGCTTTAGGAGCCTACGGTGTTTATCAATAGCGCCTGTAAGTATCCCATCATTCTCATCAAACCAGTCCTCATGTTTTCGAACTCTCAAACCCAAAGTAGATTTAGCAGTGTCGAGAACACAAGAAGATAGAGACTCCCAGACAACATCGATCTCACCTAATTTTAGATCGAGGGGCTGCAGAGCAGTGTTCAAGGTTTCGGCATATTTAGCCTTCGTGTTAGTATCTTGGAGTCGTTCGAGGTTCAGACGTATCTGTTTAGATCTTCCCACTCTACAAGGAGGTGGAAGACGAAGATTTAATTTAATAATAACAAGCCGGTGATCAGTCCAACAATGAGCACCACGCATGACACGGGTGACTTGGACTTGAGATATGTCTTTTTGACGCACGATGGCGTAATCCATAAGGTGCCAATGTTTCGATCTGGGGTGCATCCACGTTGCCTTGTACTTGGCAGGCAGTCTGAACATAGTATTTGTAATTGCAAGATCCAATTGTGCACAAAGACTAAGCAACAATTGGCCGCTGCTGTTCATTTTACCAACACCATGTCTGCCGAGAACATTAGGCCAGGCGTCATAGTCTCGTCCTACTCGGGCGTTAAAGTCGCCCATGAGAAGGATTTGCTCTCTTGGACGAATACGATTTACGCACCGCGTCAATTCTTCGTAGAATTTATCCTTAATATCATCAGACTTGTCCAGCGTAGGGGCATAGACACTGATGATATTAAGATAGCTTTCACGTTCCATGTGAAGGCGCAATGTGGTAATGCGGTCCGAGATGTGTACAGGGTACTCTTGCAGTTGAGCAGCAAGGTAGTTCTTGACAGCAAAGCCTACACCAGACCTTCGCGGCTCCGAGGAAGCGAGTCCTTTCCAAAAGAAAGTATACCCGCCGCCATATTCTACCAGCTCTCCTTCCTCGGGGAGGTGTGTTTCGCTGAGTGCAGCCACATCAATATTATAGCGACTTAGTTCCCGAGCTACAATGGCAGTTTTTCGCTCAGGGCAGGCATTTGCTTCGCGGTCAAGAAGTGTGCGCACATTCCACGCGCCAAATGTCATTGATTTTGATAAATTAAATTTTCCATTATTTTTCCTGTAGCGCCGACCGCGAATTTATGATGCGGAGGCAGCCGCGGTTGCTACCATCCTAAAGGGGTTGGAGTGAGCATTTGTTTAGGGCACCTTTTCTAGCCCCCTCCCCGTCTGAGCGAGGAAAGCAGTGCCTCCCTGAATAGGGCTGCTTTGTCACCTTGGGTGCTGCCGAGTCCGCTCTGTCACCCCGTTGCAGAGCAGAAGCGACCACGATGTACACTACACCCCCAAGACCGCCTACGTGCAGGAGTCAGACAAAACTCAACGGGCATCACGTCAAGCCTCTCTACCTCCTCCCATCGCCGTAGGACATTGGTTATAGATCGGAGTCCTATTTGGAAGCAGGTCAATTGCGCAGGACATATTAACGTGCACAAGTGTACGCGCGGACACAGGTGCACATACTCGTCTTTGCCCCTCTGGACCCAGTGGAACGGAGACCGTTACGACCGGAGAGGGACTCGGACAGATGGAACAGTAGGTATATCAGTGAAAAAGGTACAGGGGTTCAGTCCTTTTCCACACTCCCTTAGTCGCCTTCTACGACACCCACAGGTAGATATAGGGTGGTGGTATTCTACTCCGCCGCACACCACACGGCAAGAAGCAACAACAAGCTCCTAGAACAATGCAACGTCACCTCGGTTTATCTAGCAAACGTCAACATTCGGGTGGCCTTAAGAAAAGGGGAAAAGGAACGGGCATCCGGAACTCTCACTCACCAGACGAAACATGGCAGCCACTAAGAAGCTAACCACTTCACGCTGATTTTCTGTGAGAGAGTAGTATCGAACCGGTCGACCCTGCTTATTTATGTGTTACAGTGAACTGTAGACGTGGATCTACTACCAATTTTTTTATTAAAGTTTAGATATAATTTTTTTTGAAGTTTTTCTATGTTTTTAGTTGTGGCAATTTTCTAAGATCTTATTAATTGGTTAGCTGTTTAATTTTGAAATATTTAATTTTTTACGTTTTGTGCTACATATTTTGTTGACGAAAATGGTAAAAGGTACATGTACGTAATTGTGTTTAAAATTATCTTGGCATTAAAAATAAAAAAAGTATATGATTGATATCTTTCATTTTCTGTATAATCTTATCCAAGTAAAGTGAAAAGTTTGAGAACCTCTAGTTCAATCTTTCCCCGGCGGGTCGAGATTGAAATATAAAAAACAAATAAGTTGTGTTATCTGTGTTATTTGAAGGTATTTTGATATTATAGACAGTTCTGAAGTGTCAGGACAATTAAAATTGTAGCCTACTGACAGTTAATATCGTCTGATATTAATTTGAACGATTTTAGAAACTACTTAGATCTTTCCCCACCACCCTTTCATGTTTCCCCCTGTTTTTTTCTTTCGATAAAAACATTGTAATTATTTTTTTTGCTATCGAATAAATATAACAGGAATTTATCGATATGACATAAAAATATGCTCTATGTACTCTATTCACTATAGATATAATTTTAGCTTAACTTAATATGTACTGTTTTACAAGACGTCAAACACAATACTGCTCATCTTATCAAAAAACCGTTCGATCTTCCCCCCACTCACCTATATTAAATAAAAAAAAAACCTGTTTGCAGTTCACACGGGGTTGAAGTGAAACCTTCACAAAACTATAGCAAACATCGGAAACTTCGAAAGAATAAGACAAACGCAGAGTATCTGGAATATGATGATTGTAGGATTTATTTCTCATAATATTGTTACCAATTTTAAAAATCATCTTACATTTTATACTACATAATAAAATATATTATAGCACATATTACACAGATTCCAAGTTTTAAATCTGATCATCTTAAGTACTTAAATATTTTCTCATCAACAAAGTTCGTCCTTAAACGTTACTGCTCATAGATTATACGCATAACATTAATATATAAATAATAAATAGAAAACTAATTACAAAACGCTGCGTACTGTATTCTATCTCATTTAGGCTAAATCGTATAGATTTTCGTTTCATCGAGTTTTAAATCACAACGTTTCTAAATAAGTTTTCAGTTCAAATAGAATAAAATTAATCGAACAAATTAAAAGATAAAATTAGACAAAGTAAAGTAAAATAAAAGCCGTTATAAGTCCCACTGGTGGGCAGAGGCCTTTTCTCATTTCTAAGAGCAAAAGTAAGTCACTCTTCTCTTGTGCATGTTTGTGTTAAATGTCTTTTAAATATTTTATTACTTAGACGTGCTACATTCCTCACGATTTTTTTCTTTACCATCAATTACGAGGTAAATAAAAAGGGTGATAAATTAAAATTGCAATTGACAATCAATTTATTAGGGCGTGCGAGAAATAAACTCAAGTGTACTGTGAAATTCATAGTAAGCGGTTAGCCCCTGCGCTGTGAGTGCCGCGGCTGTAATTAGCCAAGTACAGCGTAAATGGGCTAACTTGGCTTTGATTCAAATTTTAAAATCCATGGTATAATTTATTGGCTCGCTGTTTTGATTTTGAAAATTTGCTTAACTCACAGTATTTGTTATCTTAGTTTCTTAGAATACTAGAAACTTAATTAAGGCCGGCCACATACATACGGAATTCCGTTTCGAGATTCCGTTTCGATATTCCGATTCGGAATCCCGAACGCAGCAAGTCCATATAAAATCTATGACCCGCCATACACGTACGGTAGTTTTCCGTTCGATATTTTGCGGGCAAAACGGGATTCCGTTTGTGTGTGGCCGACCGTTCGGAATTCCGAAACGGAATCTCGAAACGGAATTCCGTATGTATATGGCGGGCCTAACATACGACTTTGCTCATATAATACCAAAACTTTTGCTGTAGGATCTTTAGATTACATCTTTAATTAAAATTTAATTAATAATCATAGACTTAGAATATACTGGCTTGACGACCTGACAGCCCGAAAACGCGTAACTAATTTTGATTTGTCATTGTGTGAGTTGGCTAGTGATGTACATTTTATTTACAGGGACTATCGAAAAATAATTGTTAAGGAAGCGTTAAAAATATTTAAAAAAATTGTTTAGTGCACGAAATCGTATAACTTCAAAATTTACTTAATTTTTACCAAGATAATTCTAAAATAATTAACAAAATATTCATATAACTTTTTCCTGGGAATAAGCTGAACCTACCTGCCTTTTGTAGGATTTTAATTCAAATACATAAAATCCCAGGTGACTCTACCGATAAACTTAAAAAAAATCCCCAAGAATCAGATCGGACAGTTGTATTTTCGAGCTATGATCTTTGGAGTAAAATATTTACTGCCATGGACAGTTTCCCCAAAATTTCTTTTTTAACATATCGTGAATATAAAAAGGTACATACTTAACTAAGTTATAACAATTTATATTTTATAAAAGTGTTTTGATGGCGAAATAAAAAGTGGGGACACGTAGTACATAATGGCTGCTTTATTTTTCATATAATTATTACTTTTGATACTTACAAACATTTAATAATTAAATATAATAATATAGTTTATTTTACAATCCGACTTAAATATGAATGTAAATTTAATAATTTAGGCAAGGAAACTTCTAGGAATCACTTAAATAAGATTGCTCTGTTTAAAGGCGAATATGTATATGAGGCTTCATCATGCTTCATGTTTATATTCTTTCTACTGTTCCTGAAAAGTATAAAGTAATTTAAAACTGAAAAGTATAAACTTATTTTCATTTTAGCTGAATGAATTTTAAAAGCATAATGATCTTAACAGAGTAAAGTGCACCAAGTGTCTGAGGATACAGATGCACTCTCTATTCTCTCAATCTCGGTGTGTTTAGAAAATGGTCACTCATTCATGGACTGACCGCGACAAGTTCAGATTAATCTCGTAAATCTATTGATTCCCGCAGCTATTACTTAACCACAAGTTCCTATTCTCTATGGCTAATCACTCTGTTTAAGCCCTCGACACAACGTCGACGGCCATCAAGCATGAATCGGGTATCGAGCGTTGTGAGTATCAAATACTATGGAATTTATATTATTGCGTCTTATGCGCGGGCGTCTAGTGGCGCTTCAGGAGCATTACTAAATATCTATACCTAACTATAATTATACTTTAAAAGATTTATCATTGTGACTTGGGAATATAATCTGAAGCTCTGATCAAAGCTTTGGGGAAAATAGCGTGATGCTATGAATTTTGTACTAGTGTGACCATGAAGTTGTGCGGTCGGTTAAATAAGTTATATATATATATATATATATATATATATATATATATATATATATATATATATATATATATATGTTACCGGAAATGTATGAAATCTACGAATTGTATACAAACCCTAGGAAATTTATATAATTCCGAAGCTATTTAGGAAATGTATAAAATATTGTTTCAAAAACTATTTAATACATAAATGTCCTAGGAAATGTGCACAACTCCTAGGAATTGTATATAATTCCAATATCGTATTAGGAAATCTATAAAAATAATGATTTCTGTAATAAAACACGTTGTTAAAATGAGAATAATAATTTTTATTAAAGCACTCGTTGAGACAACAGCGTTCAGGTAACAGTCATTTCGTCAAATATAATAATCTTCATATTATCTTACTAGCTTCGAAAATCAAGAATCTAGGAACTTTTAAAATGTATTTATCACAAAATAGACTTATATTATTCTCATAAAGTCAAGCTTTCGTTGGGTAAGTAATTATTCTGTTATTTAAGTAATTATAAATGTCGCAATATTAAAGTAAGTCTTTATATTATATAACGAGTCAGTTCATATGACTATTATATTTATTTTTGCAGGGTAAGCCGGAATGGCACTTGGAAGTACACAATAATTTATTTTTATAGCACAGACATCTTGCTGTAGTACAGTTTTTCTTGCAATGGCACTTTTTAAATCCCTGGCCGGTTCCAGTAGATTGTAGGTTAGCAACTGACCGTAGTGCTATCTCCGTACTCGGTACATCCTCTGCATCATGAAGAGCTCTTGGACACACATTAATCTGAGATCGAGAATATGATTGTTTTAAGATTCCGTTCTTGGTACCAATTTGATAAAGCTCATCATCGGATTTAGCCAAAACTACACCTATAATATTTCGGGCATTACCACGTCCTTTGTCAACCTCTGGAACTGCAATTCGTACAGAAGTGTCAATAGGTACAGGAGCAAACTTCTTTTCAGCAACAGTGCAAATAGCGTGGATTGTACATCCATATTCTCTACATGTATGAGCCTCTGTAGTTTCTTGTGAACAGACGCTGCATTGGAGGGTGCAAGCTGAAGGTTGCGTATTTGTTTCGCGTTGATATGAATCGTTGTTAGAAACTTGACTTGTCTCTGTGTTCACCTTAGAGAATTCACATGCAGTGACTTCGGGATCTTCTTCCTTTTTGATAAGGTCCTGTATAATTTTCTCCAAATCTTCTTCAGTTTCAACATTTTGCGTGAAATCATTGGGTAACTGTAAACCAACTTTTACTTTACACCCAAAAAGTGTCTCATAAGGAGATTGCGTGAAAAGCTCTGTTTTTCATGAGTTGCACAAATCTCAAACCCTTACTCCAATGTGAATTATTATTGTCTTGCATCCACGTGGTAAACATATTTTCAATATCCTGATTTGCTCTTTCCACACTCCCCTCACTTTGCGAACGCCTGGGTTTACCATGAATAATTTTTAAAGTAGGCCAATATGTTTTTAAATTCTCAATAATTCGGTTGGAAAATTCTCTGCCGTTATCAGACTGAAGTATTGCAGGAGCACCAAGTAGAGTAAATATGTCCAATAAAGTGTGAGCCACTTCCTCAGCTCGTTTTGTTTTAAGTGGTTTTTCAACAACAAATTTTGTTAAATGATCTTGATACACCATTATAAATTTGTTATCACCGTCGGGCTGGGGCTGAAAATCTATCAGATCCACTTGGCATCTAGAGTTAAACTCTGACGATATAATAGGCTTTACAACAATGCCTTTTTTGATGTTTTTTGCTTTTGTTGACAGGGTTCACAAAGTTCAAGATAAGTTTCTATATCCCTACATGTTATGTTTTTGTAGTGACTCCCTACCTCTTTCATCATAGGATCTCTTCCGCCGTGACCAATTTGAATATGTGCCTCGTGTAATATGTTGAATACCTCGCTATCACATGCGTAGTAAATAATAGTGCTTGTAGTGTCTTTAACTGGAAAAATAAGCTTACTTTTCTGGTCAATGGTAAGCACATCGTATCGCCGCAATAACTAATAATCACGAGAAGTCTTTCTAGCTGTTATTTTTGCCATGGAAACTTCTTCAATTAACTCTTTATAACGTTCATCTTCAATATAATCAGTGTACTTAGCGTTTGTTAACGTTCTTAATGTCGCTAAAGTACTATAAAATCGCTCTTTCATAAGCGCGATGCGTGACTCGGTAGCCATTATGAACAACAGCAACACTGACAGTTAACGCGGCACTAGCGATTCGCCTGATCAGACAAAACAATACCCTCCCCTCGCCCCGCTATCCCTGCATACCCATTGATACCTCAAATATTTACATTTCCGACTGCTATTTAGACAATGTATAGATTTCCTAGGAAATGTGTGTAGTATAATCTATTTTACACATTTCCGTGCGACTTTAGGAATTACATACATTTCCTAGGAATTGTATACAATAACGTATTACATACATTTCCGGTAACATATATATATATATATATATATATATATATATATATATATATTTGTTGTTAAATATATACTTACTTTGGGTCATAATGTCTTAAAGAGGATAATCTCAAGATTTTTTATCTTTGATGTACTAGAGTTTTATTATGTATAAACATCTGTCTCAATATTATACTTACTGGTACAAATGATGTAGAAATTACTCCTTTTAATAAAATTTTTCTTTTACACTTCTCAAGAAAATGTTTGATGCAAATTGTTGAGTTCTTCTTTGGATTCCAACCCGTGCAATTTACCTTTACCATTTTTTCTAATTATAGAATCCAGAGGGAATCTGTTTGACACACGGCAAAATAAAATTACATTTTAGAACGCAAACCGAGGATTTATTTTCTTTATTCATTATAAACATTCAAGATAAATAACGACATTAATTTTGATATAGTTGAGTCAATCCCTAGTGTACATGTAAAATATTTTGTAAAAAAAAATGTATTTATCAAATCCTTACGAATTATTAAGAAAAAAGTCACGTTACTTTTTTCTTTGCAAAATATCAAAATTAACAAAAACATTGAAAACATTCTATAACAAACAGAACCACGACACTATCTTAGCACTAGTAGAGTGACCACACTCGTTGAATGACTTGAGCGGAATCTCGCGCACGGCACCTACAGTGAACTTTATGCTGCAGAAACAAGCGGGGGTTTCTCGATATCCCCTCCCTTATGTCCACCTCGATCCAAGTGTTATTTTATAGACGCTCCGACATATATTTTAAACAGTATATAATATACATTTTAACCAAAAATAAACGCACCATAATACGTCGTCTTGAGAATTTACCTGTGAAATGTGCAATTATCAAGATTATTTCTATTATCAAGACCACAGTTACTCATAGAACAAGTAACCATTTTGGAAAAAAGTTACTTACTAAAAACAACAATTATTACACTCTAAAAAATTACAAAATAACTAGAAGCTATTTCTTCAGTGTCGACTTGTCATTCAAAATCAGTTACAAATTCATGAGATTTGGTATCCTTTTCTATCTTGCATTTTTTTCATAGGAATTTTCTTCTCCCTTGCACACTATGTCGGTCTATACGCCAGTATATTCTAAGTCTATGTTATTAATTATGACGTGAGCGTTGTTGTCACAATTTTTGTGGTTTTAGTTTCTCTGTCATAGTTATTCTAAAAAACTATGTTTTATTTTTTAAAACGTCATTTGTATACGTAAAATTAAAAATATGAAAATTAATTTCCAAAAACCAAATGCTCGAAGTAAGTACCTAAATTGAACCAAAGGGAGAGATATATATAGATATATACTTTAACTATATTATAACATTTTAACTTATCAAAATTCCACCGCTGAACCTACTTTCACCTGTAACCACCTAAGTATGCCTTCCAAATAGATTGTCACATAGGTGAGAAATTTGCCACAGTTATTAAGCTTGCTAGATGAGTTTGATATTTGGGAGAAAATTGAATCAACAAGGGTCCAAAAGAAATGTCCCACGTTTAAAATATACACCTTAAGCCCCAGCCAAATAACACCCTTTATATTTGAGAGTGAATGCTTTGACGTTCTTTACTTTCCAACGAACTGAATATATGGCACGTCTCGACGTCGCGCCGTGATCCTATGATACTTAATCGTCCTATTTCGTTCATCGTCGGTAATTTGTATTCAAGCAGTGACATAAATAAAACTGATATAGAATTTCACTTTCAGCAGCTAGAGGAAATAAAGAAAAAAATAAATGGATTATTTCACATCTTGAAATGTTTACTTAAAATTTATTTAGAAAATTTTCTAGAAGAGTCATGGTAGCTCAGGTAATGAGAAATACAAATTTAATAGCTGATTTATAGTGAGCTAAGCATTGACGAAAACATTGTAAGGATACCTGAATACCTGAGCAATAAAATGTTTTGTAGACATGTAAAATCCGTCAACACTCACTGGAGGACGCGGCGGAGTAGCTGCTTCATAACGCTTTTAGAAGTGAGGGAAGTGTCCAGTAGGAGGACAGATAAAGGCTTTGACTTTTTTTTTACTATAATAATTTACATTTTTGTAAACAAAATTGTCAAAAAAATTGTTTTTAATTTGAATTTAATGGACCATAATTGAGCAAGGGCGTACCATTCTCGCTATTCGAGCACCTTGTAAAAAACTATCTATATATGGGTGCGTAGTGATTGTTTATCTACATCTGATATTCGTAAATTAATGTGACAAGCTAAAAATGTTGAGAGAAAAATGTTCTATATTTGAATTTCTTGCCACTTGTTCATTAAGGTTTTCTTTGATGGGTACTGTTTGAACCAATGTCATAATGCCTACTCAGATTTTCAGGAAATATCTGAGGCCAATGTGAAAGAAAAAAAATGTTTATGACTTCATGAAAATTGATAAAATGTCATTAGATAAGAACACTTAATATGTATGTTGTACTGACGAATAGATTAGATAATTATTAGAAACAGGCGTTATTTTGCGGAAGTCCATTATATTAAATCCTTGTCCTTATCCTTGATTTGGTTATCGTTTCTTCTCTCGACCATGTTGATAAATTTGGTCAATGTGCTGCCAACGCCTTTTCCTATCATGACCATCTGTTTATATCTTATAAAATAAGACCACCGAAAGCTAAGTCAAGGCTACTTCTGCAGCGTAATTATGAGGAAATGGATTTGGAAAAGCTACAAAAAGACGCTGCTAATATGGACTGGAGTGTTATAACAAATACTTGCTCCGTTGACGAACAGGTCGCATTGTTTAATTCGCTTTTTGTTCAACTCTATAATATATTTGCTCCTGTCCGTCCAGTGCGAAAACGTCATCCTCCAGCTTTGCGGTTGACTAAAGATCTTAAAAGATTGATAGGTAGGAAGAATAACGCAAAGTCGAGTTACAGGTCAGAACCAAAGAATGATAGGATTCGGGAGAAGTACAGACTCCTGCGCAAGATGTGTAAAGATTTACGCCGCCACCATACCATAAAACGAAGATCTATATCGTGTTTGGAACTTTTTACGGTCTATTGGAGTTGGGAAAACACGTACATGCCCTATACCAAATAACGTCAATTTAAATTTACTTAGTCAGCATTTTCTTTTGTTTCTTGCTTGGATAATATGGCAAAATCAACAACACTTAGCCAACTCTTATCGTTTCCCACTCCTGACTTTTCCCCATTTGTGTTTAGGCAATTTGCAGATTGTGATGTTAGGAAACACATTCTCTCTACCCATTTTGACGCTGTTGGAAGTGATGACGTCAGTCATACAATGATCATTCCCTTGTTAGATTTTTAACACCTATTATAACCTATATTCTAAACTTTTTCCATATCCTCATGTTCTTTCCCTAACCAATGGAAGGACGCCCAAATCATACCTATACCCAAAAAAAGCAAATCCTTCAAATTTTTCTGAATATCGTCCTATTTCGATTCTTTCCTTCCTTTCCAAGGTCTCAGAACGCCTTATGCAATAAAAAATTAATTCCTTTTGTATAAGAAATAGCATCCTCAACCCTCTCAAATCTGGCTTTAGATCTGGCCATAGTACTACTACGGCGTTATTGAAAATCACGGATGACATTCGCCACGGTATGCAAAATCGTAAAGTAACATTATTGGTGTTGCTGGCTTTCAGCAATGCTTTCAATACTGTTGATCATGACATCCTGTTAGGGATTTTGCCTTCTCTTAACATATCTCCAGCTGCAATTTTCTGGTTTTATAGTTATTTGTACGGGCGCCCCTCATGTTCTTTCCCTAACCAATGGAAGGACGCCCAAATCATACCTATACCCAAAAAAGCAAATCCTTCAAATTTTTCTGAATATCGTCCTATTTCGATTCTTCCCTTCCATTCCAAGGTATCAGAACGCCTTATGCAATAACAAATTAATTCCTTTTGTATAAGAAATAGCATCCTCAACCCTCTCAAATCTGGCTTTAGATCTGGCCATCGTACTACTACGGCGTTATTGAAAATCACGGATGACATTCGCCACGGTATGCTTTACGATTAAAGTAAATTATTACTTACGCCATGTTTTTATATTTTCCCTACTACTAGTTGAAGGTTAAGAGAGCCAGTATAATCAAGGCCTGCGAGACATTTATCTAAGTCCTCATGGTTAACGACAGATCGTTAGGTTTCTTTACTTGAAGTTGGTTGCAGGTATCCATGTATCATGTAGCCACTTACCACCATTTGAAGTTTTTCCAAGTTTGACATTCTATTTGTCTATAAATTGAAGTGACAAAAGAACTAACACTTGATGGAAAATAGCTACTGCAGCAAATGCAACAAATCCAAAATAAAGAAGGATACAGGTGTGTTGTCACCTCTGAGGACCAAGATGGAATGCCTCACAGTCATTCCATCTCAAATTCTTACATTATCGGCTTTTTATACTCTATGAGGCGGAACACAGCAGTGCACTCACTGCGGCTTGGCAGAAATAGGTAATAGGATGGTACCACCAACTCCGGTGGTAAGTTTCGGCCGCTGGCTTTTCGTTTACCACCCACCAATGCAAAGTCTTGTCACCAAATGACATTGTATTGTTCCAGCATGATGCCTGGTGAAGCCATATGGAGAATGGGTCTGAACAGTAGTGTTGTGTGTGTGAACTGGGTGCGAAGTGTCAGTTGTTGCTGTGTTGAGTGCTTGCTCTTGGAGGGTAGCAGCATGGTGTTCTGCTGGATGACCGCGGGTAGTTGTAGCCCCAATTAGTGAATTTCCTAATGAAAAGCTGCCCTGCCAACTTTCGAAAAATCCCAGGGTGGCTCATTTCTGCCGGTTAGCGACCGGGCGAGAGACCCGATGGCGATCTCTAGGGAAGGGAGGGGGGGGCGGACGTTCATGCAGACTCCAGATCAAGTTCCCATGTGCGCAGTAACTCCGATAGTTTCGTTTGGTCAGTCTTTACTCCCAATATGTATCTTAAAAAGAAAAATATGGCTAAACATCGATTGCACGTCCTCTAATTGAAAGTGCACCTCACAAATATTTGACGATTGCACTCTAATCTCAGCGCAGTCCGTCACCATCTTGACACTAAGAATCCGCACCTACTTTTCTTGATGGAGACTCGAAGACGGAAGACGGAAATTAGATGTCCATTGAATGCAGCGTAGCTTGACAATCATGAATTCTCTCTGGCCTTGCATGCATGCGGAGGCATCGTCTCCGTCACCTTGAAGACCCCACTTTTACGACAATCTGATGATTGGGTGTGTGACCGTCTACATTGGGTAGCCTAGTCGCTTCCTTTACCAAATGAGAAAGACCTAGTATTACGGCCTACAGCTGCCCCTGCAAAGGTCAAATATCCCGTATAATATAAACACCTAGCGTGAAATCAAAATTCCACGCTTCTCTTCCAGCACGGTCGGTCTTCTGGTATGGGAACAGCCAGTATTGGTGACCTGGCGACACAATCTATTGTTTCGCGCTCCATTATCTGTTATTTAATGAAATATTTTTCACGTTTATGTTATGTTCAGCGCTAATCATTTATCTCGTTGTTCGCTTTTAATGATATTTTTTTGGTAGAAATTGGACACCTCAGAGATTTTCTCTTATAAATTTGGTCAATACCTGATAATAGGATCCATGAGAATATCATCAAACTCTTCAATTTGCAAAGGAATCGGCGTTTACTAAAATTTATAAACTGTTAAGATAGCATTCCTATAAAAGGAGAGTTTGAAAGCGGAGAGGGCAATACATTTTTATCTCCGTTAGTAAGAAAGTACTGTGACCTGAATTCGCTACCCGGAGTAGTGTTGATGTTCTTATGATACGTAATATCGATAAAATAATTCGTCGAAAAATATTTGTATGGGTCTTGCTTGTTGCTTGCTTTCGATATAATGTTTATACATTTTAGGGAAAGCAGGGCTGCACTTTAAAATTAACCGTTCTTTGTACGGGCGTCGCTTTAGATCCTAAAATTAAGAATACGCAACTGCTTTGGAGCATTGTACCCGGTCAGATCTCATCTCTTATCGACGCACCATACAACACTCCTTTTGTTTATTTTTTTAGTTTTTGGTGAGGTTTAGTAACACGCAAACGCGAGTTAAGTGATTCAGATTCTCGTAGGTGTCACTGAGTCTCACGTAAATATATAAAGAAAAATTTTTTGCAATATTTTGTGTACATTTTTTTTTCAGATCAGCACCTCCAAGTGGATGCTTGATAAATCACCACAATGCCATTTACCAGACGGTTTCTTCCTAGCATGACATATTTTTGGAATCAGTTACAACCAGTATTATGAATAGAGCCTATTTATTTTAAAAGGCCAGCAATGCTTTTGCAATTACCCTGGCCTTTAAGTTTTTCATGGGTGGCGGCAGTAATATTAGGTGAGCTATTTTGCTCCCTCTTTTACAAAAAGAAAAGCCATAATCATGTCATCCCAGTTTAATAAGTGTTTGAATTAGAATACTACTATGATTCCCGTTCTATCGTCTGTACCTCATATTTTTCAGAATGTTATTTATATTCAAGTAGTACAGTGATTGCTATTACAGACAACGGTTAGTATACACGTTCACAATGCATCGTGCGCAAAGTGGCTTGCTGACATCGCGTGCCATGAACGGATAGTATCGGTGCATGCCAAATACAGCACGGTGTATGGTACGCTACGGTGTTGGTTGGCGAAGTGATGTTCTAGACGTCATTGTGGCTTTTTAATTTGCTAATGGACTAGTTACTGTTGTACTTTTGTAGGAGTCAAGAAATCAAAAAAAAATTCTTTAAAAACTTTTAAAAACTTCTTCAGCATATTATTATATTGATGCGTTACATTGCAATGTTTTTGGGTGATATTGATGGCAGCTTGAGCCAGCAGACAGTCGACGATAGTATCTCAAAGCGCTGTAGCAGACACAAAAAATTAATGTTCACATTACTATCGGAGTATCCATCGGGATCAATACCACTGATAGTTCACACAAGATCGCACCACATTTACGTATCAAAATCTACTTTAAACCATTATATAATAGGAATACAGAAATTCCGGCGTTATTGCTTATAAATTACAAATAAAAAAATTACATGTGCTGACGTTACAATCACGAAATAAAACGTTGTAGTGGGTAGAGATTCATAATCGCCTATTTAAGTGGTAATTTACCGCGTGCTCGGCGGTAAGGAAAATGTTAGTAGGAAATGTGCATATCTGAAATTAAGACCTTTCGGGGATTAATGATGTTTAAAATTTTTAGTGAAGCAAATTGGTGGAAAACTTTTCAGCTCTGAAAATGAAACTCTGAAACTATGCCTAATAGTAGAACATACAAATAAAGAGTGGAGAGATTTATAGCACGATGATGCAGGTCAGACGGACTACTAGGTTGAAAAGAAATCCTACCACCTAGAAAAACTTGGACACTCTCTTGATTACTGATGTAATGACTAGTATTAAGTTTCGGAACTAGTTGAAAAAAGTGTTATGTGGTGTCTTGTCATTTTCTATGCACTTTTAAAATGACTAGATTTGTTATTTGTAGTTTTCCTTAAACACCTTTATAAATATTACTATTATAATTATTATTATTAATATACACGGCTGGATCTAACTATTTAGATTTCTACCGAAATACAGTAACAAATGTTATGTGATATTTTATTATATACAATATTAAAAAACTATAATTAAAAAAATACTTAAACTAGTAACTTAATTATCACTTAATTATAGTCCTACTCCCCGCGGTATCCTGCCAAGTACGCTGGCTGCGTTTCCCAGTTGAATGGCTATACTTAGCCTTTGAGCGAGAAAAGTATGTAAATTGAAGCTTCAAGTAAACGGCATAGGATGCTGGATAACCTTGTTATAACGAGAATATCGATTTTCTTACTAAGCAGCGTAACAAGAATGTGACACAGCCCAGAAATATTAGCTCAAATTAGAAGACCATCCGATTTGAAGCTGTATTCGTTTAATCTTATTTATATTTAGTTAGCGTTCTTGCGACGACAGCGTTCATGACGAGTAAGGACTGTTTGATAATTTTAGTTTTTAGTTTTCATTTTTGTTTGTGGTAATAAATACAAATGTTATGTAATTTTAATGTTAGATTAAAGAAATATTTTAAGCAAGTTTCCTTTATATTTAGATACCTAATTTGGACTTGATAAATGTTTTATAATTTAGTCACTGTTATTGATAAATACACTAAAAATGTGATACAACACAATAATAATACTACATTATTTGCGTTTATTGACTGAATTGTAACTTATTACGTGTAAATATTATTGAAAAATTTTCCATATAGGTACATTTAGTAATTTGCAAAGTGTTATGTGCTACAGCAGTAATATAGTTGTGTAATATAGGGTGGGAGACCGGGAAAGGACCACTCTCTTACAGAATACCAGGATAAAATAGCAGCATTAAGCTGATGTTTTATCGTATGGTCAGTGTAGGAAACTGGAAACCCCTTTTATTGGAATTGATTCCATCTTAGTCTTCAGGGGTGACAATGCATCTGCATTTTGATTCTTAATCGTGGATAGACGTAGATATCACTTACTTATACTTATCTTCACGCACAATCCCTGACGGGGTAGCCAGAGAGAACAGATCGCCAAGTGTCACGATCCTTACAAACCTCTTTCGCTTCTTTCAGATTCATTATCTTCTTCATGCATGCACGTCTAGGTATCCGAGTACTTTTGACCCTACCCTCTTCGAGCAATTTGCTCATATGGTCTTCGAAAGTTAGTCTCGGTCTACCTCGACACCTTTTAATATTAACTTTCGCGCTATATATTTTCTTCACCATTCGGTCTTCACTCATTCGCTCAACGTGCCCAAACCACCGAAGCACGCCCTTATCAATTTTTGTGATAAGGTCATCTTTCAAACCTGCCATATTGCGAATCTCTTCGTTTCGCTTTAGATATCACAAGATCCAAATACTATCAATTGGACTCGTTTCCCATCCTTATTCTATAAAAACAATTTTATCGGCAACATATTAGAAGACTTCATCATGATACTAAACTCAAAACGATTGCGTGTATACTATTTCTCATATTTAAGTAATATAACGCAAACAGTTGTTAACTATAGGTTTTTCACTATGTTCAATTTGTGGCCACTTTCTATTTCCGGTTTATATATACTTAATAGTAAGGGTATATAATAACCTTACTTATTATGGAATAAGCATAATACATATTTAACGACATTCATTTAAATATAAAGAAAAGTCTCAGGACCACGTTTTGCGGCGTTCGTTGGGGAAGGCCTATGCTCGGTAGTAGACTTGTGAACGGCTAATTATGATGATGATGGTGAATAAAGTAAATAATGCCTATAATATGTAATAATAATAAATGTCTATAATTTTATTTTAAACGACAATAAAAGTAACTAAATAAAATTCACAATACCGAATATTAGTATACTTGATACGTGATTTTAAATCGAGAGGGGCAGTTGAATCTATTGTTTTTAAAATTTTATATATCAAACGTCAACACGTTTTTAATCTACTAACGTTTTATAATAAGGTTCCTTTCTACGGAAAAAATAACTTTGGAGGTATCCTCTTTTTGACATTTTTTTAAAAGCCTAATATATTTTATACCTCGATGATACGTAAAAAGAGATAAATTTATTATTAATACAAACCTTTCGTGTCATTTATACGTTTTTTGACACTTACATATACGTATTAGACCTAACAAATGTAAAATAAAGTATATCTCTTGACTGGATCATTAGTTAGACTGGAATAAAAAGTTTTCTCTTAGTTTACTTTGACGACAGCCACAAGACGTAATGAATTGATGGATTATATCGCTATCATGGCGCGTTTTTCCTTTTCCTTTATTCTTTATAGTAGGTAATCTTTTCGATTTAAGGCGAGTGAATGGTGCTAATTCATGGTAATTTTAATGTTACGTTTCCTATTTCTCTCAGTTTCGCACACATTTTGTAATCTATATATAAGTATACATATATTTATACACGTAAAGTATCCTAACAATTCAGCTGATGGTAAGAGGCTACTTTAGACCTTAGACTCCTCCAATTAACTTCCAAGAATGACGCAGCATTTCACACAACCCGGACTGAACAAAACAATAGGTGCATTTCTGTTTTACTGCTTAAGTAAGGTGGTTATACAAACCCAGATGACTTCTAGATAGAAAAGAAGTACCTGCATAATAATGTTTTCGTTACTTAGTTTAAAACATAAATACTCTTACATAAATTTTCTTAGCCACCCAATATCTTTAATACTAAATAAAATAATATAAATATCAAATGTATATGCAACGTATCAAAATCCACTGCAGAACAACAGTGCCGAATATTCTGCTCCATAAATTGAGTGTTGTGTGTTGACGACGAAAGATGCTTCTGCCAATCTCTTGTTTCATTTCACTGTGTTAAAATATTCCCGGCATGATACGGGGTAGGTAATAGACCCTCTAATGCCACCATATCGCCGCAAATATTAATAAAAGTTATATAAAATAGTACATTAATAGTAGTTTGACAATTGTAGAATCAACATAAAAACATGACATAACTACTTCTTCGGCGACACAAAAGTTAAAAGTATTCTTCCATTTTCAAGGATTTATGTAATAAAAATATGAAAATGTCGTGAAAAAATTAATTCTCGTATATATGTACCACTTTTAAATCGGGAATAACACGCAACGGGAAAATAAAGCATTTTTATAATTTTTTATCGCGATAGATGAAACCCGGATAGATGAAAATGGAAATGATATTGCGTAGTATGACAAATTAAGGCCAAAGTCTTTTTATCACCCTTTTTAATTCATATCATAGTCTTTCTCAAATCATCATCATCATTACAGCCCTTTATAAGTCCACTGGTGAACATAGACCTCTCCCAAGGAATGTCACAAAGCACGGTCCTGAGCCACCTGCATCTATCGACTTCCTGCATGTCTTACCAGGTCGTCACTCTATCTACGAGTAGAACGGTGACGCCGTACACTTCGTCCGCCGGTACGAGGTAGCCCTCTCCATAGCTCGTTGAGCGACTTGGAGCTTCCTCATCCGACCAGCAGTAACCATCAACATAATTTTCTGAACCAGACTGGTATTCTAGCTATATTATGGAAGGACCACACTCTCACAGAATACCAGCGTAAAATAGCAGTTTAACACTGCTGTGTTTCGTGTGGTGAGTGTAGAGAACCGGAGACCCTTTTTACTGGAAAAGAGGCATTCGAACTTATTCCTCACGGGTGACAACGCATCTGCATTTTGATTCGCAAACGAAGATAATATTTTTTTAATATTTTTTTTTATTCAATATACATTACATGTGTAATTCTTATTGAAAGTCATTTTTTACTTTACCACTGGTTCGAAAAAAAACACTCTGTCCTGGGAAGAACCAGCAAGAAACCCAGCGGGACTTTTTTTTAAATAAATTTTACAATATAAATGATTACGAACTATTTACAAAATTTATTATAGAAACTGCTTGGAAGCGATCACCTCATTCCCAGGGGTTATTATCAACCATGTATTCATTTATATTATAATAACCCTTTTTATACAGTTTCAGCTTAATAAAACATTTAAACTTGGTAATAGAAAGAACCTGTACACTTTCCGGGACCTTGTTGTAATAGCGTATACATTGCCCCAAGAATGAATTACTGACTCTGTGGAGTCGAGAAACTGGTATCACTAGCTTGTGTTTGTTCCTAGTGTTTACAGAATGTATATCACTTCTTTTACTAAAACTATCTTTGTTTTTGTGAACATACATTAAATTTTCGTAAATATACTGAGAGGCCAAAGTTAATATATTAATTTTTTTAAATTTATCTCTAAGAGACTCTCGGTTTTAGATTGTAAATAGCTCTAATGGCCCTCTTCTGTAAAACAAAAATAGTTTCTGAATCAGCCGCATTTCCCCATAGCCAAATCCCATAAGACATTATGCTATGAAAATAACTAAAATAAACTAATCTAGCTGTCTCGACACTAGTGAGACCTCTAATCTTTTTTACAGCATAGGCTGCAGAACTTAGTCTGCTTGCTAATTTGGATATATGGGGGCCCCACTGGAGCTTTGCGTCAAGAGTGATGCCAAGAAAAACAGTGGATACAACAGGGCTCAATTCCTCCCCATTTAAAAACACATTGGTATATGTAGATTGTTTATAGATTGAGTTTATAGATAGTTTGTAGATTGGTATTGATAGATGTAGATGTAAATGGGCCGCAGCAACCACTTACCATCAGGTGGACTGTGTGCTCGTTTGTCACCCTTATTCTATAAAAAAAATTGAAATAAGGACTTAAATATAAATAAATAAATAAGGTCTAGAGAATTACACATACACACGCGCGCGCGCTTGAGAGAGAGAGAGATTTAAACATCTTGGGATTGGTTGTGCCAAAGACATCAATCCTCACTAGGTGTGTGATGAGTACGACTTTATCATAAGATGTGGTTTAGTTAGCTGTATGGAGGGATCGTAAAAGCGCCTCTGTATCCTCGTATGAAAGCCTCTGCAGCCACTGTTCAGTTCCTGTTTACACTTTCTTGCGGTAGCTTTATAGATATTAAGTTCTTTATTAATCCTAACCTATTTATTTTGTTATATTATATATATTATATTTTCCTATATTAGTAGTATAGTTGTAGCACGAATGGGTACGCTCGACCGGGGAAGGACCACGCTCTCACAGAATACCAGCGTAAAACAGCAGCTTAACGCTGCTGTGTTTCGTATGGTGAGTGTAGAGAACCAGAGACCCTCTTTACTGGAAATGAGGCATTCCATCTTAGTCCTCACGGGTGACAACGCATCTGTATTTTGATTCGCAAACGAGGATAGATGTAGATGTCTATGGGCCGCAGCAACCACTTACCATCAGGTGGACTATGTGCTCGTTTGTCACCCTTATCTTATAAAAAAAAACACCGCACATCTGCTCCACACCTCCGTAATAGTACCTCCATGAAGGACGAAATTAAAGAGTTCCTGAAGGACGACAAGTACCGGTTTTTTTCACCCCCTTTCATAAGCTCCGCTGTAATTCCATCCTCACCTGGGGCCTTGTCGTTTATAAGGGGCTGGAGAGCATTCTAATCTCGCTCAGACTTACGTCCGGGATATCATCGGAATAGTGTCGAATTAGATAATAATATTAGATAATAAAATAAATTTATAGCTTTAGAAATTTCGGTTACTTTACCCTGCCTCAGGTGAGGCAAATGAAGATGTATGAGAGTTTTCCTTTACTTTGATCGATGAATAAATTCAATTGAACTATAAAGGAGAATATATTATATATAGCTATCTTTACATATTTTCTTTTTCTTGTATCTACAATATGGCTCAAAAACATTTCATATAAATAGTTATTTTATTAATTATGTTTTACAAAAACCGTATAAATTGCCATATAGTGATCGCGTAAGATAATCTAACAGGCGATAGAGGGAAATTTAAAAGAAGAAGATCATTTTCTTGATAATAACTAGCCAAGCATGGCACACAAGAAAAATATCCCCTTATGTGGCAATCTATGTTGGAGGCCTATGTTCAGCAATGGATGTTTGATAGATTCTGTAATGTTATGAATAAGAAAATTAATGAATGCATGTTAAATGAATGAATAAATTAATAAATGTACAGTGAATTTTTTTTTTATAGGAGAGGGGGCAAACGAGCATGCGGCTCACCTGATGGTAAGTGACTACCCCCGCCCATGAACAACCGCAACACCAGGGGAATTGCAAATGCGTTGCCGGCCTTTTAAAAAGGAGTAGGCTCTTTTCTTGAAGGTCCCTAAGTCGTATCGGTCCGGAAAAATCGCTGATGGTAATCGATTCCACAAGGAAGTCGTGCGAGGAAGAAAACATCTTCTAAATCGCACAGTGGTGGACCGCCAATCATCCAGATGATGTGGATGGTATCGGGAGTTCTGCCGCGATGTGCGTTCATGAAATTTGGCGGCTGGGATTAATCCGAACAATTCCTCAGAGCACTCCCCATGGTAGATGCGAAAGAAAATGCAAAGAGATGCAACATCTCTTCGCAGTGCCAATGAATCGAGCCGATCGGAAAGGGCTCGGTCGTCGACGATTCGAGCCGCTCTGCGCTGGATGCGGTCAAGTGGAAGGAGCTGGCACTGGGGAGCCTCTGCCCAGAGATGGGAACAACCCTCCACCTCCCATGGCCCCACCGACCCTCAGGTCATACGGGCCGAATCTCGGGAGATGCGCGCGGTACTTGCACGTGGCTCTTTCCCGCGCACACTTTCTTGACTCCCTACAAATATTTAATCTATTCCTTGTCCCAGTTTAACGTCATTCTCCCCCTTCTGGGGCTGACGACACATTGACGCCTACGTCGTCGGGCGCTCCTACCAGCCTTCCATCCTGCCTTGTCCTGCGATCGTGCCACCTATGCGCAAACTCGCGCAACAGTCCGTAGTTTACCACATCGCTGACGAGATCCGAGTAGTAAACTGGTCCCTGAACCGGACGAACTAGTCCATCCATCATTTTCACTCTTAGGTCATCATACAGAGGACATTCCCATAGAACATGGTGAACATCCTCCTCCGACATACCGCACTCACACATACTAATTTCACACAGTTCCAGAGATGGGAACAGTATTCCATGTGAGGCCGAACCTGCGCCTTGTAAAGTTGCAGGCGGTGTGACGGCATGAAATACTGTCCCGCTCTGCTGAGCACGCCAAGCTTTTTAGAGGCCAATTTGGCCTTCTCTTCCAAGTGACCACGAAACTGCACGTCACTCGATATGTCGACTCCGAGGATACCGATACTGGCTGAGGCAAGAAGGGGAGTGCCTTGAAAATGAGGAGATACGACAAAGGGGTTCTTTTTAGCGGTAAACGCGCAAACTTGTGTCTTCTGAGGATTAAACTGGACTAGATTTAGTCGCCCCCAATCTGAGACTTTGTCCAGCAAAGACTCGACTTCAGACACAAGTTTGTTCCGGTACTCGGCGACGTTTTCCCGAGAAATATTGGCCCGGCCGGTGTATAGAGCATCACCAGTGCTGTCATCCGCATAGCAATGAATGTTACCAGTTAGCAACATATCATTGATATGCAGAAGAAACAGCGTTGGTGATAGCACACAGCCTTGTGGAACACCAGCGTTAATAGGCTTGTAGTCAGAACATGCACCGTCTACAACGACCTTGATGCTCCGATCTGCAATAAAGCTGGTGATCCAATTGCACAATTTCTCGGGAAGCCCATAGGAAGGCAGCTTCGAAAGAAGCGCTTTGTGCCAAACCCGATCGAAGGCCTTCGCAATGTCCAGACTAACGGCCAACGCCTCCCCCTTGGACTCTACTGCCTCCGCCCATCTATGGGTCAGGTAGACCAGAAGATCACCAGCTGATTGACACCGACGAAAACCGTATTGGCGGTCGCTAATCAGCTGGTGATCCTCAAGGTACCGGATGAGCTGGCAGTTAATAATGGATTCCATTATTTTGGAGAACAAGGAGGTGATCGCTATAGGCCTATAGTTGGACGGGTCTGAGCGGTCGCCTTTTTTAGGGATCGGGTGGACAAAAGCTGTCTTCCATGAATTCGGGACTACGCCTTGGGAGACGGAGTACCGGAAAAGACGCGTTAGGACCGGTGCCAACTCCGGAGCACACGTCCTCAGCACAATTGGGGGGATTCCGTCAGGCCCACTCGACTTCTGGATGTCCAGGGAGAGAAGCGCTTTGCGAACTGAGCGCTGTGAGAATAGCACATCCGGCATGGAGCACTCACACCGCGGGATGGTCGACGGTATTTTCCCCCTGTCATCAAGAGTCGAGTTGGACGCAAAAAGGGAGCCTAAAAGGTCGGCTTTGTCTTTTGCGTCTTGGGCCAGTGAGTCGTCCTCCCTGTGCAGAGATGGTAGTGATGGCTTACAGAAATTCCCTTGGACAGCCTTGGCGAGAGACCAGAATGCACGGGTTCCCGAAGGAAGGCGAACTAGTTTCTCGCCAATTCTGCCTATGTGCTCTGACTTTGCCTCGGCAATAACTCTTTTGAAGGACCTGGAGGCGAAGTTATACTTCTTTTTAATTGTGCTGGTGTTTACATCCCGAGTCACCGAAGCCGCAGCCCAGGCTTGATAACACTCCTGCTTACTGCGCAATGTAGTCTTACAGGAGCGACCAAACCAAGGCTGAGATCTGCCTCCGATGGGTACCACAGATGATGGAATAAATAGTTCCATTCCCTGTAGCACCACATCAGTGACAGAGTCAGCAACAGCGCTGGGATCATCCGGCGAGAAGCCGCCCCCATGGGTAGGATGCAAAGAAAGACCGCATTCCGTCCCAATTCGCCGACCTATAATGCCAAACACGGCGGCAACCTGCAGAACGCAACCGCGAAGGGAGCGTGAGTGGCACCATACTCCGGATCAGACAATGGTCCGAAGAGCCGAGAGGGGCATCGACGGAAACCTGATATCCGTCCGGATGAGAGGTCAGCAGAAGGTCCAACAGGGAAGGTGTATGATCCTCCACATCTGGAATCCGCGTAGGCGAAGTAACCAGTTGTGTCAGACCATATGCCAAGGCAAAGTCATAAACAGATCTCCCCGCATGATCGGTTAAACGTGAACCGAGCCATTCGGCATGGTGGGCGTTAAAATCGCCAAGGATCACGATCTCTGCGGATTGGACTTGTTGTAGCAAGGAATCTGTAGCCATTTGGACGTGGTCGATGAGTCGGTCTGTTTCGGCATTACCGCTATGTGACCTATAGAGGCACCCGTAGACGCGCGGATGGTCGTCGCTGTCTACGCGTAGCCAAAGGATGGACAGGTCCGAACCTTCAAGACTGCCGAGGCGTCGAGAACAGATGTCCCCTCTGACATACACGCAAACTCCAGCCCGAGGCACAAAGGAGTGCTCCAATTTGTACCCCGGGTAGGAGAGATAGGAAATATCAGCCGGAGAGGAAACCTGCGTCTCGGTCAAAAAGAGCAAGGCCGGCTTCGCCGTCTCGAGATGGTAGTGGACGGCGTTTAAGTTAGAGTGAAGTCCCCTGATGTTGCAGAAATTCACGGATAGCGTGGCAGAGGTCGCCTTGGTATTGTTGCTCAGCTTGCCCCGAGCAGTTTTGTTTTTGAGCGGAATTTCCCCCCCCCCCCCCCCCCCCCCCCAGAATACGCGGGGCAGCCTGAGCACCCACGCTCAGGATTGGAATAACATGGTCGTGGATGCTCAGCGAGGGATTCTCCAGGGGTACTGGTACCCTCCTGGGGTAGTCTATTGTCTAATTCCGCTACCATGTTGATTGGGGGGGGGGGGGGGGGGAATTGGGCCTCCGGCCACCTGCACTCACCAGACGAAACGCAGAAGCAGAGCCTCTACTTCACGCCAGTATTCTGTGAGGTCGTGGTACCAACCCGGCTCGAGCCGGCCCATACGTGCAACAGCAAAAAACTGCTGCGGGGCTCTACCACCGTTAAATGAATGAATATTATATTAAAAAATATTTTAGCGCTTACATATTACCATAAGCATTTTCATAGGAACTTATTATTCAAACAACTAATTGCAGGTTCGTACTTATGTCCAAAACTACGATTCTAATGATTGTACAAATATACGATTTGATCTACGATTCAGCAATCAACTTCTCTGATAAGCAGACTACTAATACGCGAACGTTTTACTTAATATCATCTTAAGCTTTGGATGTAGACGGTACTTGATAAGAAATATTATTTATGTTACGCTATCTTTGGAGAATTTTTCTGTGCTTAAACAATCCATTGCTGGGTGTGGTACTTCCTACTACAAGAAGAATATAATATTATTATTATAATTAGGTTATTTTGCGGAAATAAAAGCCACCGCAGAGTCGACTTAACACCTGAGGATGCCTCATTTAGAGGCGAAACACGTGTCGTATTATAGACGGTGGTGTGCCTCTTCTTAGTGCTGACCGTGATTAAGGGAATTTAATTAGGGGGACGGAAAGTGGTCTTTAAACTGGGTAAGACACATAATTTTATTAGTTATTTAATTATTTAATTACGCGAATCTTAGTTAATTAATATTTAACATCTTTAATAGGGCTTAATATCATTATTACCACGCAAGGTTGTCGTAGCTGATAAGGTTATTATCGGCGGATATGTTTCAGAAACAGCCATGGTCAATCCTCCGGTCATACTATGGGCCACAGCATCCACTTACCATCAGGTGGATTGTAAGCTTATTTGTCACCCTTATTCTATAAAAAAATAATTGTATTATTGTGAACAAACTTGATCAGAATTGGCAGCTTGCAGCAGAACTTTTACAGCCTTAGCGTTCAAAGAAATAAATTAAATTCTCGTTATTTATTGTTTGATAAGAAAGTTATTTCCCCAGATATTAATCTTTCAACATTGTTTGTGTATTCTGTGCCTGTGTTTGTTTATCTCAGGGGACATTTTATCATTAAGAACAAGATTATTGGTAAGACTGGCTAATAATATTAGTCAGAAATAAAATATGGGTCTTGTAGCAAATATAATAGAATTATTTAATAATCTTGTGTATCTTGTGTATTATGTAATAAATGAAATCTTATTGTGATATGATTAGTTTTTTGTGACATAAGAGGCGCCACTACTCTACATTATTCCGAGTGTGACACAGAACGTGACAGAAAAAATATGAAAATATTTGCATAAACAACTAATATTCTTGTCATTTTATGGGCGGTTTGTTAATACTCTTGCTATCGGTGTCCCTTGTGCCTGTTGCGTCTGTTGCACTGGAATCGATGAACTCTTCCTTGGCGTTCTTTACTGCTTCTTTGATACTAACATTTTTGCAAATCAAAAAGTTATCTAAACTTCGAAAAAAGTGGAAGTGTATTGAAATAAGGTATGGAGAATTTGATGTATAAAGACCAGTATCCAGCTTTAGCTCTACTTATAATGCTAACGTTTGTTGTGCAGTATTTGTGAACGGGCGTTGACATGAAGACGTTATGGCGTACAACAGTTTATCAATATAGTTTGTAAATCACTCTCTGCCATTGCTTCTACAGTGTCAAGTGCTAGATTTTTCACCATCATTTGTAATTCTAGAAATAACAGTCCGCAGTAACTGTGGCACCAGATGGCAAGAAGCTGTAGTAATTAACACTAACAGAACACTACCAAACTATAAAGCCTTAGATATACTTGGGGACAAAAGGAGCGGCATGTTGCGCAACATGTTGCTCAACAACTACGTGGAATGTTCCGAGACATATGTCACGGAACATTTTGTTGGCCACACTAGTCAGTGCTTATAGAAATGTACGCCGAGAAAGTTGTGACTATTAGTGCTGCGTACGTAGTACTTATTTCGGGTATTATATAGGATATATAGGTCGATGAGCTACTACCTGGTACAACTACAACTTTCTACCGTACTGATTACCATTTCTCTTACCTCAGACGTAAAATATCAAGATCGCCTGCCAAGTGTAGTGATTAACGCAAATACTTTGTCGTGAAGCGACAATTAAGAACAAAAAAGGAATCTAACCTAACAGCAACAAAACAACAAAAATAGAACAAAAATAAAATAATATATTTATAATTTAAAAGATATTTACAATTTTATATAACAAAATGGAGTATGAAGATGAGGATGGATGTCGTGATTTACAATTATTTAAAAAAAAAGATAATAAAAAAAGGGATTAGTGTTGAAGTTGAGCCCGAAGATCCAAGGTGTACAGTAAGTGCTCTCAGCGCCTGGAACGAGCACGCACAGCGTAGGTGAAGGTGTGGGCGCCTCTAGGCGACAACCTCGGGTGAATGCGGAGGTTTGCAAGATCCGGCGACTTCAGGCAAGACAGGGGCTTGCAGGATCTTCAGCGACTTCAGGCAGGACAGAGGCCTGCAGGATCCGGCGACTTCAGGCGGGACAGAGGCTTGCAGGATCCGGCGACTTCAGGCAGGACAGAGGCTTGCAGGATCCGGCGACTTCAGGCAGAGCAGAGGCGTGCAGTATTCGGCGACTTCAGGCAGAGCAGAGGCTTGTAGGATCCAGCGGCTTCAGGCAGGACAGAGGCTTGTAGGATCCCGGGGCAGTGCGGCCCCGGGATAAGGCCTTTAGGAGATGCTTCGAATTTGAGAACCGAAGCGAGACTGAGTTTCTTGACCGATTGTTCGGCTTTTATACCTTTTTAGAGAGAACGGAAAATTATTTAAATTGAAAGAAATTTTTTTGTAAATGGCCAAGAGGAAAGAGTATTTATGTGGAATTATCGAAATAGAAACAACAGACCGGTAGCGAATTTGAATAAAAATTGCCATGACAACCAGATAAACAACGATGTCAAAACATGTCAAATTTTGGTTTTAGGCTCGTAATAGAGAAACGGCAAGATTTAAGTGAAAAATGAGATATTATTGCTATAGGAAAAAAGGTAGCGCACCGGCGCGCACAAAGCCCGAAATTGCAGAGTTACGGAGAACTAAATAAAAGATCGAAAAAGGTAGACTCCATCGACACCAAATTAAAAAATGCTGATAGCGTGAAGATACGAAGTGAAAATGATTTGTTATTGTGTTCTTATGGTTTAAAAACGTTACAGGATCCTATGGAAATAAAGGTGATGCAAAATATCCAGTTTTGAGGTGAATGCAGAAAATCAAAACAGAATGGAAAAATGAATTTAGAATAATGTAAAATGATATGTAAGTAACATAACACTACAACTTCTAATGGGAAAGGCTATCAATAGTCTTTTATGGCTACGAGCTGAGCTGGTGAAGAAAGAAAATGAATCTGCGAACAATATTTGGTTATGGTTTACAATACTTAATTGCAGATCGCTACAAAAAGGATTTTAATATTTGTTATTATATTATTTAAAAAAAATCAAATTAAAAAGTTATTTTAATTTGTTATTAATTTTAGGAATGGATTTAAATCAAAGTTTTCCGAGTTTATATTCAAATCGCAAAGTGAAAAAGGTAAATTTTAAAACTCAATCAAGCAAATAATTTTTATGATTGAGTTTTAAAATTTCTCTCCAAAGCGGTTATTCGTTAGCTCGTCTTGTTAATTTATTCAATTTTCTCGTTATAAAGTTTATTTTAAAATTTAAAATTGTTTTTTATAGGAGAGGGGGAAAACGAGCAAGCGGCTCAGCTGATGGTAAGTGACTACCGTCGCCCATGAACAACCGCAACACCAGGGGAACCAGGGGAATTGGAGATGCGTTGCTAGCCTTTAAATATTTTAAATATTTTGAATTAATTAAAAAGATATAACAATATTAAACCAAATGGAGCAATGGCGTTGCTTATCAGCACTATAAAATTCTTAATTGCAATTTTAAGTAACTTACCACGTAACCAGGGGTAAAGGAAGATATCGTGAGGAAACATTATCATTATCATCATTATAGCCCTTACAAGACTTACTGCTGAACACAGGCCTCAACAGGAATACCACAAAATACGGTCCTCAGTTTTCAATATCCATCGACTGTCTGCATGTCATATTACTCTGTCTTACTATGCGTGCTACTGCACGCACTGGCTGTGAACTCTATTTTCTACGTTTTGAAGAATTAATGGCGGAAAGGTATGTCATAATCTCCCAAATTATCTACCGATTTAAATTCATCTATTGACCTCTTGGTCGAAATTGGACTTACTTAGTCGAACAATTTGTCCTAGGCAATGTTATAATCGTCAACAAACTTGAGCGTAGTATTTCGAACAACTACCGGCATATTTGTAACACGGTTGTTAGATAAGACCTTTGTCTTGTCCGTGATGAAACATGTATGCTCAAAATTTAGAAAGATGCATTATCTAGTGTATTTTGTTAATAAGCATTAAAAGCCTTACGCTTGCATTTTATAAATCAAAATAAGACCTGTTAAAACTTACCAATAAATAGGTCAACTAAAGCGTATCTGTTTAGATTTTTATCTATGATTTCTGAAAACTTGAGCAGAAAAAGCAAGATGAATGAAGAAAGAAAGTTTCTTTGTCGTACATGCACTTGGGTATATTTATATACTTATATTAGATTATAGTTTTGACAAAAATTAAATTATATATCAATTAATTTACAATATATAGTTTCCATTTACCAGTAACGTACATTTTATAATATGGTAGATATTTCAAATTAATTTCGGGTGCTCATGTAATCCGCCTACTTACGACTTACAAGAATTTATAACGCGCACTTTCTAAATCGCCTTAAGTCTAAGCTTTGCTAGGATTTAAAAATAAATAATTTAATGTAATTTAATTATACAAAAACAAAGATTTGAACTTAACTTTCTAGGTCATAGGATCTAATCTTCATTCTTAACCTAATCAAACGCACTGTTTTACGAGATTACGATCTCATGATCGTAACCTCCTAAAACAGTGCGTTTTAGTCCTTTTTATATTAGAAACATTCGGAGACGCGCACATAATAACTCACCAAAATTTTACTGTAAACGCATAGATAATGAACTAACAAGTAAATACTCATTTAGTTGTCCGACACCTTCTTGAACGCGCGAACATGAAATAATCAAAGGTTTATTGCAATCGGATGAATGGTATAGGAAAGCATACGGGATACCTCAGCAACGATCATTTATATATATTATCTCATAATCATCATTATTAGTTTTGCCCATCAGAGTTTCACTGCTGAACATAGGCTTCTTCCAAGAAATGCCACAACACATAGTCCTAAGCCACTTGCATCCATCCGATATAGATATTGATAATTCGCATAGCGGTACTATATTTTAGCCGTTAAGTTCCACTCACGTACATAACAATTTATTAACTGCCTTTATTTTCAATAAATTAAAGCACTTTTTACACTAACTAACTACTAACGAAAATTATAGTATGATCGATAGACTAATAATTTTTCCAACAATCTCAAAGTTCTATAATAGCCATGGTTATTATTTGTCGCATTAAAATGTTCACTCTATTTTGTAAAAAATAAAATAGCTAAATTGAATAGCACTCCGCTTATGTATAATATGCTTTTTTGTTGCCATCCAAACACTAATTCATGCCCCCAAGGGACATTTGACGTGAGGCTCATTTTCATTACAGCACCGGTGGGACGCGTCAATTTACACTTTGATGAGCTCAATAAAAGTTACAATATATGATAGAACAGAATAGAATAATTTTTATTCAATATACATTACATGTGTAATTCTTATTTTAAGTCATTTTTTACTTTACCACTGGTTCGAAAAAAAAACTCTCTGTACTGGGAAGAACCAGCAAGAACGAGAAACTGTTTTTTAAAATAAATTTTACAATATAAATGATTACAAACTATTTACAAAATTTATTTTAGGAACTGCTTGGAAGCGACTATTGAGCACGAAAAATATGTATATAACAGCGTAAAGTGGTGGATGCTACGAGTTTATGAGAATTCTTTACGTGGTAGAGCCATGCTGCCACTCGAGAACCTTTCTAAAAAAGATAGTTTTAGTAAAAAAAGTGATATACATTCTGTAAACACTAGGAACAAACACAAGCTAGTGATGCCAGTATCTCGACTCCATATAGTCAGTAATTCATTATTGGGGCAATGTATTCGCTATTATAACAAGGTCCCGAAAAGTGTACAGGTTTTTTTTTATAGGATCGGGTGACAAACGAGCACACAGTCCACCTGATGGTAAGTGGTTACTGTGACCCATAGACATCTACATCTATCCTCAATAAAGACTCAAGATGCAGATGCGTTGTCACCCGTGAGGACTAAGATGGAATGCCTCTTTGCCAGTAAAAAGGGTCTCCGGTTCTCTACACTCACCATACGAAACACAGCAGCGTTAAGCTGCTATTTTACGCTGGTTTTCTGTGAGAGCGTGGTTTTTCCCCGGTCGAGCCGACCCATTAGTGCTACAACCATAATATAGCTGCAGCATGGCTCTACCACGTATAAAAGGGGTTCTTTCTATTACCAAGTTTAAATGTTTTATTAAGCTGAAACTGAATATAAAGGGTTATTATAGTACATGTATACATGGTTGATAATAACCCCTGAGAATCAGGTGGTCGCTTCCTAGCAGTTTCTAAAATAAATTTTGTAAATAGTTCGTTATCATTTATATTGTAAAATTTATTTAAAAAAAAGTCCCGCTGGGTTTCTTGCTGTTTCTTCCCAGGACAGAGGATTTTTTTCGAACCTGTGGTAAAGTAAAAAATGATTTTCTATAAGAATTACACATGTAATGTATATTGAATAAAAAATAAAAAATGTTCAGTACACTATTCACTGCTTTACAATTACATTGAAAAGAAAAAAAAAGACCGCTGGGTCTCCAAATTCATGAACATTATCATATAATGTAGTTTGATCATAATCTTCACTATCTAAATTAAAATAAAGATGTTGTTTTTTTGTACTGATACAATATTTTGAATAATACTCTCATTATCAGGTAAACATTGGAAATTATTTTCATGGATTGTAATATCACGATACCAAGGATCATAATTTTAAAAATTATTAAAAATTATCACGATTTACAATAAAATATTTATTCCACAATTTTTTCTAACAAAAATATTTATTTGAAATGGTATCAATAAAATGAGGTAAGGCTGTAGTAGAATCTGTCATATCTAGATGAAAATTGAAAACTTGGCTACTGTATCCAAATAGACCACCTTAAAGTCCATATACTGTAATAACTGGGTGAACTTGAGTGATTAATTATTGTTCTTCAACAAATATTTTTTTTAAAACATCAGGTTGTGGTCCAAGATCCATATTATTTTATGCAGAAAATACATTTAATTCATTTTTACTTGAAATTGGTGACAAAGTGCACAAAGTTCATTTTTATCTATATGTAAGTCAAACCAACTACGATGACATAAATTATAGTATTTCAGTTCTATATTTTTCTGTGCAGTTTCAAAATTAACGGCATACTCCTAAAAGCGAGAATTTCCAGGATAAAAATTTAATTCTACGTCTCGAGATCTGTTCTGGTGTTGTCTTACTTCATTCTTCATCAAAGAACGGTTTTGTTCACGCCCTTTACTGCCAGTTAACGTTCGTCTTCATAGCATTTTGATGTATCAATAACATTGATATAATTAAAATTTCTTACATTTTTTCACTAGTTCTAGGCTATTATATATATTCACCTAATTTGTACGCTGATTATACAAAAAACCAATACTAGCTTCGACGCGAGATAGCTGTTATTCTTGAGTATGTTCATACGATCCGAAGGCCTTCGATTTTGTATAACTTAGTTTATTATTAGAAAAATTGGAAAAATATGGCATGAGAGGCACTGCTTTAAATTGGATTAAAACCTACTTGCAAAATAGACGACAATCTGTTGAAATAAGCAGACCAGACTGCAATCATGTGGTCCTAAATTACATATCAGATTTTAAAGAAAACAAATATGGAGTTCCATAGGGCAGCCTTTTGGGACTACTGTTGTTCTTGGTCTATATAAATAATCTTCCGGATGTAACTAAACACAAATGCATTTTATTCGCTGATGACATATCTGTAATAGTTAAAACAGATCGTAAACAATCTCTAAAAGACCATATTAATGACATTAATAGCACAGTAAAAACAATAATAGAATGGCTTAAAAATAATAATCTAACAAAAATCTTGACAAAACCTATTTTATAAATTTCAATGACATATTATATCAGACAATGAACATTAATTTTGAAGGACAAAACCTAAAAATGACAAAACATGACAAATATGACAAAATTCCTAGGTATATGGGTAGATCAAAAACTTTATTGGAAAAGTCAAGTTGAAAATGTTTGTAAAAAAATAAATAGATTTTCGTACGCACTTTATAAACTACGCAAAGTAGCTACAAAAAATACGGCACTTACTGTACTTTGTGTACTTTGCCTATGTGGAATCCGTTTTGCGATACGGACTCATTATATGGGGTAATAGCACAGATGCAAAAAAGGCATTCATTGCCCAAAAAAATGTATTGGAGCAATATGTGGCACTGCACCCGATGAGCCTTGCAGGTCGTTATTTATATCCCTGAAAAGACTACCCCTCCCATGCCTGTACATTTTTGAAATTGCAAAGTTTGTAAAACAAAACATGAATTATTTCAGACAAGCGAAAGAGATTTACACACGAAATACCAGAAATGACAATAGACTTGTTGCTGAAATTATACCCAAGAGTGCTCAATTTAAAAAGACTGCTACTGGATGTGTATTCTCATATTTAATAAAATACCCCAAAATATAAGACTTACCCCTTAATAGATTTAAAGGCGCTTTTTACAGTTGGCTAAATGAACATTGTTTTTATAATGTGAAGGACTACCTAAATTTGACATAATGTGACGCAACAGTAGTTATATATTTTTAATTAAATTTTAATCTTAATTATATTTAAATTTTATATTTATTGGTATTGCTAAATTGTAAACAATGACATGATGATAAATATTTTAATTGAATTTTATATTGTAATATGATAAATTTAATTATAAAAAATGTATTTGCATGCTATTATAGATGGCTGAAAAAGCTGAACTACACTATATAATAACCACCTAAACGTACCCCTTTTTCAAAGCAAATAAATCTAAATCTTCTTCTTCAAATCTTCTTTTTCTTCAAAATCTTCTTCGATACTCACTTTCCCAGTTGTGTTATTTTTTCAATATAACATAAAATAATCTTAATTTTTTCCCTGATGTTGAAACTGTTCACGTGACAAGTCTTAGTCAAGTTTTATTGATAAAATTTCCAAAGCCAAGAAAATAAATTTAAAAAGCACCTTGTGTTTATTTGCGATACCTTGTCCATCATGATGTATGCAAATCATCAATGGCGCGTAGCCATTGAAATTGCGCACAATATTATGTAATAGCGTGGAATGGGTTTATATCCACACAGCCACAGCACATTAAAGAAAAATCAAACGTCGGGAAAATAAATGAATAATTTATATATAAAGTCATTGCTATAATTTGACATTAATTTGAAATAAGAATTCCATGTCAAATAGAAAATATTGAACTTAAATAATTACAAGTGTCAGTTTTATAAAACAACCACTTTATTTAAACTACCTGTTGTTTCACCGATGTTAATTTTCTCTTTTATTTTGAACACAATGAAAACTTGGATTATTATCAGAAATAACCCAATTAGTGAGGTTAAAAGCAGTATCATAGTTTTATGATATTCTTTTATGCATTTACTTACATATATTGCTAGCATTGCGTTACATAGTCTTAATTAAAAGCACGTATAATAAGTCTCAAGACAAAATTATTATTAAAATGAGATCGTTACTAAAATTAAGAATTCCGGTACAGAGATTCCACTTACATAACGTAAGAGAAACTTACATAATGTAAGTGGAAAATATTATAATAAAACAAAACCATAATTTAACATGAAAAAATCTAGCTTTATGTCGTATAAGTTGCTTGCTAAAGCCACCCTTTCGTTACTGCTGGCAATTTTGTATGACAGTGTAATTGAAATGAGCACGTTCAAAAGAGCTTTTGAATACCATCTCTTTTGTCTTAATTAGTCATAAAAGTTGGTATATTTCGCTTGAGTAATTTAATTTTATTTAAATTAATTTAGTTTTGGTTTTTGTTTCACATTTTATAATAATGTGAAACGATTTCAGCTGTAATAAACTACATATTAGAAGTGGCTAATAAAAAATTTGGTATCAGATCCAAAAATTATCAAAACTAGCCCAAAAACATAAAATGTCTGAAATAATATACTTGCTCTTAGGGACATTTCGTTTTCTAATTTTTCATGTTAATGTTCATAACATTTTTGCTGTGTACTAGAGTGCTATCTATATATCAATCTTTTGTCACACCCAGCAATTTTCATAGTTGATTCACAAGATATTAATATAAAACTCAATATAAGACCAAAACTTGGTCAAAAGCGATGTTCCAAAAATATAATAAAAACTATAACTGTACTAAATTGACCACCTCAGTAGACTAATGGCCTTAAGCGTGTCTGACTTAACACTTTCAAAATAGAAGTGTATCGTACTTACCTGTAAAAGAAATTGTTTATTAAAATTTATGAATAAGTAGTAATCATATTTAGATAAAATCAAATCAAGAAGTAAGTAAGTTAAAATTATTTGCTTACTTATAGACATTTGAACATAAATCTTAAAATCATCATCATCATTACAGTCTAGCAATATTCCACTGATGAAAATAAGCCTCCACCGTGATTGCCTCTTGTAGGGGATATTTGCCATTAGTTGCTACGTACAACCGCAGTTTTTTTTAATTATTTTCATAGGTATTAGGGAGAAGCTAGTGATTTTCAAGAGGGTTACTTAGGGATACCACAGCAGAACCATACACACATTTATTCCCAAAAATAGAGTTAAGATTGTCATGCATTATCACAATATATATTGAAGATGAAATGCTTTGCTATTAATTTGTTAATGTCCATTCATGTTCAATTAGAATGCAAACCACAATAAAATTTTGTTCAGATATGTATGTAGCTATCGCTACAATATCTCTGTGTGAATATTACAGGATCCTTCTCTAGGATTTATTTCATTGAAATAAATATATTTTAATGATGAGCCTGCCCTTTACTGCTGCATCGTAAAACAAACTCAAGTGCGGCACACTCAAAGGAGAAATTGCTCTCTACTATGACAGTAAAGAGAAAATGTTTAGGGAAGTGAGCATTTACTATCGCAGATGCGAAATAATACAATCGTTGAAATGGAAATTGTCATATGTACGCTAAAAATATAATGACAAAAAAATTCAGCTGATAGCAGTTTTTTTTTCACAAGTTCCGTATCGTTATATTTGAAGTTTACATACCACATATTGCATTTACTTAATCAGTCCTAATAGTTCCACTACTGCATATTGGCTATTTCCATTGTAGGAAGGATGTAGCATAATCGCCATTCTTGGAAAGGATATTGGCAATTGCAAAACCGAATTATTATCTTGTACCTATACTGCTCCCTGTCGCTAGTCTATGTACTTTATATCTAGGCTAAGTACTGAAGTTCTTTATACCAGATGCCATGGGTCGGAGGCCATGATATACTAGTTGAATTTTCCATATTCAGCTCTTATGATACCCTAGGTATTGCCGAAAGCAGAAATAGTGCAATGGATTCTCCCATGTTGCCGCACCTTATTTCTTTTATGTAGTAATTGATTGGCGATTCTTTAAATCATATGACCAACCTATTGCACATTTTGTTATAAATTAAAATTAAAATTGTGGGTCGGTTTATTAGATCTGATCTCAACATCAGTGCACCATTTGGTGATTAAAGGAAAGTTTTTTGTTAAAATTCTTTAATAAAACATATCATTAACAATATATCTTGCGAACTCAAAACATACACACACACACACACACACTAGCGCACATGACCAACAAAATTCGGACCCATCAGTAAATCTTAGCAACAGAAAAAAGTTCAACAGATGATAAACGATATAGATTTGGAGAAATAAAACACATCGCAATATATAACGCTTATCGCAGCATAGTATTTCTGTTAACATAATACACTCGTAAGACTACTTTTTATACCTTTTAGCTTTCAATATATTCATTACCGTAATAAAAGTAATTGCAGAAAAGTTTCTAAAGTTGCTCATTGCTAGCCAAATCCAAATCAAATATGTTTTAACAAAACGAAAATAAAAATTAACAATAGACTTAGGCAACATTTCAACCGTTGACCCATTAAGCACAGACGCAATTTCTTTAAGAAAACAAACATTGTCTATGTAATTTATAAATCCTGAGGTGAACATTATTTTACTTGTATGTTGGCATTATTTTTTTAAATGCTATCAGATTTCACTCCATTTTAGTTAATCGAACATTGCTTTCTATAAGTTATTTTATTTAAATTGATGTATTGTTTTTTTATTCATAAAACTACACGTGTATCTCTGGCAGACAATCTATTAATTTAGAAGCATACGTAGTTTAAAAAAGGTTTTCTAAAAAAAGCCACGCTACAGCTTTACGCGGACCACTCAGAAAGTTTTACAAAACTAAAAAAATATTTTGTGGTTAAAGTTTGTTTTTTATTAAATCTTTACAAAGAACTTTCACCACCATCTTTATAGGTTCATGCGTACGAGTATGAACAATTTTCAAAACACTTTTTCCAGTCTGTTTCAGTCATTCATCTCGAAGAACCGACTAACGATGGTGTATAAAGATGGTCTTGACAACCTCGTGTAACAAAATACTGTTTTGAGCAACCCATAACAGATGAAGTGACAACCTGATGAACCACAATATAAATCAGTACCGTAAGTTTTAGAAATCAATGGGCTGTGATGATGATATATGATGCTGTCATAAATTGTATTCATGATTCAAACCCAATATCCATCACTGAATTAGACCCAACCTGGTATATTATGTAACATGCGGACGACGCACCGATATAGGTTAATGATATCCTAACTAAGTCCTCAAGTCCAGTTAAATACCGACAAATGTAATTTACTTTATTTGATTAAAAAGTTTGAAGGCATTTTCCAAACAAGCTTATCATGAGGTCACACGCTATATGATTGATAGCTCTTTGTGTCGTTTCTTTAAACAAATGAAACTCATATGCAAATTAACTCAAATAAATTATGTCGTTATAGTATAATAGCCGTGAATATTCTGAGATGCAAAAATTTTCAACGATTTAAAATTGTTGTAAAACAAACAAAATTGTAAGGGTCCACTGCAGTCCATGGACACTTGCATTTAACGTTAAAATGAAACACTACAGACAGCTACAGCCACCTCTGAAGACTTAGCAGAAGTGCCCCACACACAGCCTGCAATTATACAGGCTCTCTTCCCCTTTCAGACTGGTACAGTAATAAACAGCAAACAGACATGACATAACAAGGAATGAACTGCACCTTGGTGAGTGATATACGTCACTTTTCGATAATTACTCAGACGAATTTCTAGGCAGAAAAGAAGTCTACAAGTCATCATATTTACATGTTCCTGTGTATAGGAATAACGGTGTGATTTTTAAAATTAGCCTCTGATTATAGATGAAAAAATTGTGAAGAAATTAATGAGACCACGCACATCACATGAAAACTTAACTTTAGGGTTTTGAAAGGACCTATATACAGCAGTCAGGAAGTCGATGCATGCAGGTGGCTCAGGACCGTGCTTTGCAGCATTTCTCAGCGGAGGCCTCTGTTCAGCAGTGTTCTAAGAGCTGTAATAATGATGATAATATCCAGCAGTGGATTGAAAAGGTGATAATGAAAAAAAGGAAGTAAGGATTGTCCTGTTGGTATTTTCAACCGACTTCAAAAAGGATGAGAGATTTACAGTTCGTCGAAATCTTTTTTTTTATGTATGTACACCGATTACTCGAAGACGCCTAAATCAATTTTGAAAATTCTTTTTTTATAATTTAAAGAGTATATTTAAATATTATTTATTCTTCTCAGGTGGTCTCATTTAAATTATATCAAAATATCGAGCAATTTAAAAAGAAATCAACAATAAAATATATTTATATTGAAATCGGTTGTACAAAACTGCCGTTAATTCTGTCGTAGATACGCAATCTACGGCTGAATTAGCAGCAGCTTTCGACTTTAGCATCAAAACAATATAAATCCATATGCGGCTAATAATTGGTAAAAAGCTTGACATATGGGTGCCCCACGAACTCAATGATCGATAGCGCAAAATACGCATCGAGACATGCCTTGCACTACTCAACAGGCACACCGACGAAGGAATTTTAAACCGCAATGTTACCTGCGACAAAAATAGATTCTATTTGACAGTCGCAAGCGCTCAACAAGTGGTTTGATCCTGGTTGAGCACCTAAAAAATACGCTGAACGAAAACTAACTCCTAGAAAAGTGATGGTCACTGTGTGGTGTTCTAGCGCCGATGTAATTCATTACACAGCTTCTTTACAAACGAGATAACAATTGCTGCATATGTTTACTGTGAAGAACTAAACACAATGATGGAGAAGCTTGCACGTCTCCAACCAGCTTTGGTCAATCGCTCGTCCGCGCTGTTTCTGCACGACAACACGACCTCATACTGCACAACAGATGTTCTTCCAGTTATAAGAGTTGGGGTTGGAAACTCTCCGTCATCCGCAGTACTCAACAGACCTTGCGCCTACAGATTTATACTTTTTTGTTAATTTGGATAACTATTTGGCGGGAAAAAAATTCAATACTTGAGAGGTAGTATAACATACATACATACATATAATTACGCCTCTTTCCCGTAGGGTTAGGCAGAGACCACTTCTATCCACTTGCTACGATCCTTATATACTTGTTTTGCTTTGTCTACTTTCATTATTCCCTTCATAAATGCTCTACGGTTTAGGGTACTATTGACCTGACCTTTTGACCTTTTTTCAAGACGTCCCTGGTTTGGTCCAGTAACCAAATCAGTATAATATACCTTTGAATAATGTTTTGCCTCCAATCCAGCTCATTTCTCAAAAACGGCACCAATAAACTGCCACTGAGTTGGCAAAGATGCATCCATGGCAGGGGTGATTACTTTGATTAACTTAAATAAAAAAAAATATAAAAAATTACGTTAATTTATTCGGCAATTTCATAGGCAAAGACCTAATGTATTCGAAACAAATGATGCGACGTTCAGCGATGCACTCGATTTACTACGTGTTATTTAAGGAGACGGTGCTACCTTTTTTCTGGTTTGTTTCCCTTTGTCGGCTCTTATGACACCCACATGACGATATGAGGTAGTGAATATTTTTACACCGCCACCACTTGGTCATGTCCTATATATTATGTAACAAGCAAGTCCTATAATACGCTTGTTTACTAATGGCGTCGTCCGCTTATAAACGATCGCGTGATTGCAAAACACCGACTGGAAATTTTTAAGAGTGTAGTTTAAGAAGCCACTAAGCGTGAGCTCAATGCTTCGAATGCTTATTTTTATAAAAAAATATTGTAATATTATAGCCAAACGAATTTTGAACTAGCCATTTAAACACGCATGACAAAAAGACTTTCTGATTTAAAATAAAAAAAACATGTGTGCAGTTCACACGGGGTTAAAGTGAAACCTTCACAAAACTATAGCATAGCATCAGAAACCTAAACTTCGAAAGAATAAGACAAACACAGAGTATCAGGAATAGGATGCTTGTAGGATTTATTTCTCATAATATTGTTACCAATTTTAAAAATCATCTTACATTTTATACTACATAATAAAATATATTATAACACAAATCTGATCATCTTACGTACTTAAATATTTTCTCATCAACAAAGTTCGTCCTTAAACCTTACTGCTCATAGATTATATGCATAATCTTAATATATAAATAATAAATAGAAATCTAAATACAAAACGCTGCGTCCTGTATTCTACCTCATTTAGGCTAAATCGTATAGATTTTCGTTTCATCGAGTTTTAAATCACAACGATTCTAAATAAGTTTTCACTTCAAATAGAGTAAAATTAATCGAACAAATCAAAAGATAAAATTAGCCAAAGTAAAGTAAAATAAAAGTCGTTATAAGTCCCACTGGTGGGCAGAGGCCTTTTCTCATTTCTAAGAGCAAAGGTAAGTCGCTCTTCTCTTGTGCATGTTTGTGTTACATGTCTTTCAAATATTTTATACTTAGACGTGCTACATTTCTCACGATATTTTTCTTTACCATCAATTACGAGGTAAATAAAAAGGGTGATAAATTAAAATTGCAATTGACAATCAATTTATTAGGGCGTGCAAGAAACGAACTAAAGTGTACCGTGAAATTCACAGTAAGCGGTTAGCCCCTGCGCTGTGAGTGCCACGGCTGCAATTAGCTAAGTACAGCGTAAATGGGCTAACTTGGCTTTGATCCAAATTTTAAAATCCGTGGTACAATTTATTGGCTCGCTGTTTTGAGTTTGAAAATTTGCTTAACTCACAGTATTTGTTATCTTAGTCTCTTAGAATACTAGAAACTTAATTAACATACGACTTTGCTTATATAATATCAAAACTTCTGCTGTAGGATCTTTTGATTACATCTCAAATTCAAATTTAATTAATAATCATAGACTTAGAATATACTGGCTTGACGACCTGACAGCCCGAAAACGCGTGACTAATTTTGATTTATCATTGTGTGAGTTGGCTAGTGATGTACATTTTATTTACAGAGACTATCGAAAAATGATTGTTAAGGAAGCGGTAAAAACATTTAAAAAAATTGTTTAGTGCACGAAATTGTATAAATTCAAAATTTACTTAATTTTTACCATGATACTTCTAAAATAATTAACAAAATATTCATATAACTTTTTCTTGGGAATAAGCTGAACCTACCTGCCTTTCGAAGGATTTTAATTCAAATACATAAAATCCCAGGTGACTCTACCGATAAACTTAAAAAAAAATCCCCAAGAATCAGATCGGACAGTTGTACGAGTATTTTCGAGCTATGATCTTTGGAGTAAAATATTTATTGCCATGAACAGTTTCCCCAAAATTTCTTTTTTAACATATCGTGAATATAAAAAGGTAGATACTTAACTAAGTTATAACAATTTATATTTTATAAAATTGTTTTGATGGCGAAATAAAAAGTGGGGACACGTAGTACATAATAGCTGCTTTATTTTTCATATAATTATTATTTATTTTTTATATAGGATAAGGGTGACAAACGAGCACACAGTCCACCTGATGGTAAGTGGTTGCTGCGGCCCATAGATATCTACATCTATCCTCTGTTACAAATCAAAATGTAGATGCGTTGTCACCCGTGAGGACTAAGATGGAATGCCTCATTTCCAGTAAAAAGGGCCTCCGGCCACCTGCACTCACCAAGCGAAACGCAGAGGTAAACCTCTACTTCACGCTGGTTTTCTGTGAGGTCGTGGTACTACCCCGGTTCGAGCCGGCCCATCCGTGCGACAGCAAAAGCTGCCGCGTGGCTCTACCACTGTTAAGATACTTTTGATACTTACAAACATTTAATAATTAAATACAATAAAGAAGTTTATTTTACAATCCGACTTAAATATGAATGTAAATTTAATAATTTAAGCAAGGAAACTTGTAGAAATCACTTAAATAAGATTGCTCTGTTTAAAGGCGAATATGTATATGAGGCTTCATCATGCTTCATGTTTATATTCTTTCATCTGTTCCTGAAAAGTATAAAGTAATTTAAAACTGAAAAGTATAAACTTATTTTCAATTTAGCTGAATGAATTTTAAAAGCATAATGATCTTAACAAGTGTCTGAGGATACAGATGCACTCTCTATTCTCTCAATCTCGGTGTGTTAAGAAAATGGTCACTCATTCATGGACTGACCGCGGCAAGTTCAGATTAATCTCGTAAATCTATTGATTCCCGCAGCTATTACTTAACCACAAGTTCCTATTCTCTATGGCTAATCAACCTGTTTAAGCCCTCGACACAACGTCGACGGCCATCAAGCATGAATCGGGTATTGAGCGTTGTGAGTATCAAATACTATGGAATTTATATTATTGCGTCTTACGAGTATGCGTGGGCGTCTAGTGGCGCTTCAGGAGCATTACTAAATATCTATACCTAACTATAATTATACTTTAAAAGTTTTATCATTGTGACTTGGGAATATAATCTGAAGCTCTAATCAAAGCTTTGGGGAAAATAACGTGATGCTATGAATTTTGTACTAGTGTGACCATGAAGTTGTGCGGTCGGTTAAATAAGTTATATATATATATATATATTTTTTTTTGTTAAATATATACTTACTTTGGGTCATAATGGCTTAAAGAGGATAATCTCAAGATTTTTTATCTTTGATGTACTACAGTTTTATAATGTATAAACTTCTGTCTCAATATTATACTTACTGGTACAAATGATGTAGAAATTACTCCTTTTAATAAAATTGTTATTATTCTACTTTTTCTTTTACACTTCTCAAGAAAATGTTTGATGCAAATTGTTGAGTTCTTTGGATTCCAACCCGTGCAATTAACCTTTACCATTTTTTCTAATTAAAGAATCCGGAGGGAATCTGTTTGACACACGGCAAAATAATATTACATTTTAGAACGCAAACCGAGGATTCATTTTCTTGTTGTGTGGACAAGTCTATCGATTCATTATAAACATTCAAGATAATATCGACATTAATTTTGATATAGTTGAGTCAATCCCTAGTGTACATGTAAAATATTTTGTAAAAAAATATATTTACCAAATCCTTGGGAATTATCAAGAAAAAAGTCACGTTACTTTTTTCTTTGCAAAATATCAAACTTAACAAAAAAAATTGAAAACATTCTATATATCGGAAATGACAACAGGAGATCCCACTTCTTGTGTCGGAGATTACAACAGAGGATCCCGCTTGTGGTTTCGGAAATACATCAGGATAGCGTTAATTGTTAAAAATAATAAAAGTGTGACAGCGGATGTTCAACTTGCTCTCTTGCCTACGCAGTTTAATTATTATCAGTAATAAGACAACGTAACGCACTATACATTCAGTATAGTGAAATTACAGTTCGACCACACCGTAACACGTCTCCGCCACAATCACACAACAGTGTAACGTGAGCTACGTAATTACATGATAACACCAAAATATGTAAACCAACAGCAACAACACTATCTCAATGTAACACAGGGCAGCCTCTCAGCAACACCAATCCTCTTTGCCTGCACGAGAAGAATTACAATAACGAACAGAACCACGACACTATCTTAGCACTAGTAGAGTGACCACACTCGTTGAATGACTTGAGCAGAATCTCACGCGCACGGCACCTACAGTGAACTTTATACTGCACAAACAAGCGCAGGTTTCTCGATATACCCTCCTTTATGTCCACCTCGATCAAAGTGATATTTTATAGACGCTCCGACATATATTTTAAACAGTATATAATATACATTTTAACCAAAAATAAACGCACCATAATACGTCGTCTTGAGAATTTACCTGTGAAATGTGCAATTATCAAGATTATTTCTACTATCAAGACCACAGTCACTCATAGAACAAGTAACCATTTTGGAAAAAAAGTTACTTAATAAAAACAACCATTATTATACTCTAAAAAATTACAAAATATCTAGAAGCTATTTCTTCAGTGCCGACTTGTCATTCAAAATCAGTTTGAATCATTCATGAGATTTGGTATCCTTTTCTATCTTGCATTTTTTTCATAAGGAATTTTCTTCTCCCTTGCACACTATGTCGGTCTATACGCTAGTGTATTCTAAGTTTATGTTATTAATTATGACGTGAGCGTTGTTGTCACAATTTTTGTGGTTTTAGTTTCTCTGTCATAGTTATTCTAAAAAACTATGTTTTATTTTTAAAAACGTCATTTGTATACGTAAAATTAAAAATATTTAAATTAATTTCCAAAAACCAAATGCTCGAAGTAAGTACCTAAATTGAACCAAAGGGATATATATATATATATATATATATATATATATATATATATATATACACACTTGAACTATATACATACATTTTAACTTATCAAAATTCCACCGCTGAACCTACGTTCACCTGTAACCACCTAAGTATGCCTTCCAAATAAATTGCCACATAGGTGAGAAATTTGCCACAGTTATTAAGCTTGCTAAATTAGTTTGATATTTGGGAGAAAATTGATTCAACAGGGGTCCAAAAGAAATGTCCCACGTTTAAAATATACACTTTAAGCTCCAGCCAAATAACACCCATTATATTTGAGAGTGAATGCTTTGACGTTCTTTACTTTCCAACGAACTGAATATATGGCACGTCTCGACGTCACGCCGTGATCCTATGACACTTAATCGTCCTATTTCGTTCATCTTCGGTAATTTGTATTCAAGCAGTGACATAAATAAAACTGATATAGAATTTCACTTTCAGCAGCTAGAGGAAATAAAGAAAAAAATAAATGGATTATTTCACATCTTGAAATGTTTACTTAAAAATATTTTGAAACTTTTCTAGAAGAGTCATGGTAGCTCAGGTAATGAGAAATACAAATTTAATAGCTGATTTATAATGAGCTAAGCAGTGATGGAAAACATTGTAAGGATACCTGAATACTGAGCAATAAAATGTTTTGTAGACATGTAAAATCCGTCAACACACACTGGAGGACGCGGCGGAGTAGCTGCTTCATAACCATTTTAGAAGTGAGGGAAGTGTTCAGTAGGAGGACAGATAAAGGCTTTAACTTTTTTTTACTATAATAATTTACATTTTGTAAACAAAATTGTCAAAAAATTGTTTTTAATTTGAATTTAATGGACCATAATTGAGCAAGCTATTCGAGCACCTTGTAAAAAACTATCTATATATGGATGCGTAGTGATTCTTTATCTCTGATATTCGTAAATTAATGTGACAAGCTAAAAATGTGGAGAGAAAAATGTTCTATATTTGAATTTCTTGCCACTTGTTCATTAAAGTTTTTTTTGATGGGTACTGTTTGAACCAATGTCATAAGTACTCAGATTTTCAGGAAATATCTGAGGCCAATGTGAAAGAAAAAAAATTATTTTGACTTTATGAAAATTGATAAAATGTCATTAGATAAGAACACTTAATATGTATGTTGTACTGACGAATAGATTAGATAATTATTAGAATCAGGCGTTACTTTGCGGAAGTCCATTATATTAAATCCTTGTCCTTATCCTTGATTTGGTTATCGTTTCTTCTCTCGACCATGTTGATAAATTTGGTCAATGTACTGCCAAAGCCTTTTCCTATCATGACCATCTGTTTATATGTTATAAAATAAGACCACCGAAAGCTAAGTCAAGGCTACTTCTGCAGCGTAATTATGAGGAAATGGATTTGGAAAAGCTACAAAAAGACGCTGCTAATATGGACTGGAGTGTTATAACAAATACTTGCTCTGTTGACGAACAGGTCGCATTGTTTAATTCGCTTTTTGTTCAACTCTATAATATATTTGCTCCTGTCCGTCCAGTGCGAAAACGTCATCCTCCAGCTTTGTGGTTGACTAAAGATCTTAAAAGATTGATAGGTAGGAAGAATAACGCAAAGTCGAGTTACAGGTCAGAACCAAAGAATGATAGGATTCGGGAGAAGTACAGACTCCTGCGCAAGATGTGTAAACATTTACGACGCCACCATACCCATAAATCAATACAAAACGAAGATCTATATCGTGTTTGGAACTTTTTAAGGTCTATTGGAGTTGGGAAAACACGTTCATGCCCTATACCAAATAACGTCAATTTAAATTTGCTTAGTCAACATTTTCTTTTGTTTTTTGCTTGGATAATATGGCAAAATCAACAACAGTTAGCCAACTTTTATCGTTTCCCACTCCTGACTTTTCCCCATTTGTGCTTAGGCAATTTGCAGATTGTGATGTTTGGAAACACATTCTCTCTACCCATTTTGACGCTGTCGGAAGTGATGACGTCAGTCATAAAATGATCATTCCCTTGTTAGATTTTTAACACCTATTATAACCTATATTCTAAACTTTTCCATATCCTCATGTTCTTTCCCTAATCAATGGAAGGACGCTTAAATCATACCTATACCCAAAAAAGCAAATCCTTCAAATTTTTCTGAATATCGTCCTATTTTGATTCTTCCCTTCCTTTCCAAGGTCTCAAAACGCCTTATGCAATAACAAATTAATTCATTTTGTATAAGAAATAGCATCATCAACCCTCTAAAACCTGGCTTTAGATATGGCCATAGTACTACTACGGCGTTATTGAAAATCACGGATGACATTCGCCACGGTATGCAAAATCATAAAAAAAAATTATTGGTGTTGCTGGCTTTCAGCAATGCCTTCAATAATGTTGATCATGACATCCTGTTAGGGATTCTGCCTTCTCTTAGCATATCTCCAGCTGCAATTTCCTGGTTTCATAGTTATTTGTACGGGCGCCGGCAACGTATTCATGTCCAAGATAGACTTTCGTGGCTTGATACAGTAGCTGGCGTTCCACAAGGTGGCGTTTTATCTCGCCTTTTATTCGCAATCTTTATTAATACGATTACATTCCAAATATTTTCTCTTTACCACTTGTATGCAGATGTCTACTAATATACTTACAAACAACCATTGAAGATCTTCCCAAAGCAGTGGAATGTATCAATAAGGATCTAATATGTATTCTCGACTGGAGTCGTTCTTATGGGTTAACGGTGAACCCTTTAGAATCCCAAGCCATAATTGTTGGTAGTTCAACAATGATTGTCAAAATAAAAAAAATATCAACTACAACCCGTTATATTTAATGGAGTTCCTATCCTAATGTTGTCTTTTTAATGCATAAGTTTGCATCTTTATTTCTTTATTTTTTTATATTTTTTTTTATTTTAATGCACCCCACCCATAGTTCATTTTCTTATTTTTATTTATTTCTTCTTCTGGGTTGTCTGGAAGAGATAAGGACAGCCCTTTGTATTTCCCTCAATAGTTGTTTATTTTTTTATTTTTGATATTTTTATCTTTCTTGGTGTACAATAAAGAGTATTGTATTGTATTCTACCTACTGAAGTTAATTTTACTACGCCTACTTTTACTTTTTTTACACTTGCGCGAAGGTTCGCGTAAGTGTAAAAAAATAATTTAAAAATGTTTTACCGCAATCTGATGAACAGTATGGCAACACATAGAATACTAACATACAAAAAATTAATTTTATATATTAGGTGCGATATGTTTAAAGAGGGAGATTAATCTACCATACGAAAAAATCGCCCTCGTTTTTGTGCGACCAGGCGCCAATCACAATTTTTAGTCCCTCTGACACCCTTCGAGATTATCTAAAAGAAGAAATCGCTTAACTTGGCACCACTGAGTTCAACATACATTTTTCGGTTAAATCATACACAATTATAATACTTACAAGGGTTTTAATTGTGGTTTACCTTTTCATACTTATGAAAAGTGTTAACACTTTCACTGTCCGGTTTCCAGACACAATAGTAAGACAATAGCAGTGCCCTATATGTAGTGCACGGGACAGCGAAAGGGTATGCTCACATAATTTCTTAAAAAATTAAAATATAATCTGACACAGTCACAAATAAACTATTGATTATTCAATTTATTAACATTCCTCTTATTCTTCTTCATGAGCCCTCAAAATCCACTGGAAATTGGTCTCTCGTTGACTTACAGTCTATCAAAGGCCTCATGAGGGATATTTTACATAGTTCCCAACCACGCTTGACAGCTGCTGTTTTTTATTATTATTGAATTATATTTTTTTTAACCTCCGAGAAAGTGGTACATAGTACATTCATTAGAGCTGGCCATGGGGCCAGGGAAAACCATGGGGTCTTCGCACATCTGACAAAGGGGCGTCCGTTACGCAGGTTAAGTTTGAGGGCACAGTGGAGGGCGCGCCATCTGTTCTGGATTCGCCTTACCTGAGAAGGAGATGGTGGAGGAGTAGTATCTGCCGAGGATGGCCCACTATGGGGCGGCCAGCGCTAGCGTGGCCGTGAGTGTTTACGAAAGCGTTCCCGGTCGTTAAGTCAAAGTCGGTGCGAGTCCGACATAGACTGCATTTTCACATATAGAAAAAGGGGAACACCTATCTTGACTATGAATTATAGTGCAACCTACGTAAACATTAGCAATTTCTTGAAAAACTCAAGGACTTTTACCTAACGTTTTAACTATATACGATTTAAAGAGCATGTGGCGTTGCGGCACGTTATTGCGTCAATATTTAATTAATTATTACTTACGCCATGTTTTTATATTTTCCCTACTACTAGTTGAAGGTTAAGAGAGCCAGTATAATCAAGGCCTGCGAGACATTTATCTAAGTCCTCATGGTTAACGACAGATCGTTAGGTTTCTTTTCTTGAAGTTGGTTGCAGGTATCCATGTATCATGCAGCCACTTACCACCATTTGAAGTTTTTCCAAGTTTGCCATTCTATTTGTCTATAAATTGAAGTGACAAAAGAACTAACACTTGATGGAAAATAGCTACTGCAGCGAATGCAACAAATCCAAAATAAAGAAGGATAAAGGTGTGTTGTCACCTCTGAGGACCAAGATGGAATGCCTCACAGTCATTCCATCTCAAATTCTTACACTATCGGCTTTTTATACTCTATAGGGCGGAACACAGCAGTGAACTCACTGCGGCTTGGCAGAAACAGGTAATAGGGTGGTACCACCAACTCCGGTGGTAAGTTTCGGCCGCTGGCTTTTCGTTTACTACCCACCAATGCAAAGTCTTGTCACCAAATGACATTGTCTTGTTCCAGCATGATGCCTGGTGAAGCCATATGGAGAATGGGTCTGAACAGTATTGTTGTGTGTGTGAACTGGGTGCGAAGTGTCAGTTGTTGCTGTGTCGGGTGCTTGGTCTTGGAGGGTAGCAGCATGGTGTTCTGCTGGATGACCGCAGGTAGTTGTAGCCCCAATTAGTGAATTTCCTAATGAAAGCTGCCCCGCCAACTAGCAAAAAATCCCAGGGTGGCTCATTCCTGCCGGTGAGCGACCGGGCCAGAGACCCGATGGCGATCTCTAGGGGAGGGGGGGGGGGTCAGACGTTCACGCAGTCTCCAGATCAAGTACCCATGTGCGCAGCACTCTGATAGTTTCGTTTGGTCACTCTTTACTCCCAATATGTATATTAAAAAGAAAAATATGGCTAAACATCGATTGCACGTCCTCTCATTGAAAGTTGAAAGTGCACCTCACAAATATTTGACGATTGCACTCTAATCTCAGCGCAGTCCGTCACCATCTTGAGACTAAGAATCCGCACCTACTTTTCTTGATGGAGACTCGAAGACAGAAGACGGAAATTAGATGTCCATTAAATGCAGCGTAGCTTGACAATCATGAATTCTCTCTGGCATCTGCTTCTAGCGTCTCCGTCACCTTGAAGACCCCACTTTTACGACAATCTGATGATTGGGTGTGTGACCGTCTACATTGGGTACCCTAGTCGCTTCCTTTACCAAATGAGAAAGACCTAGTGTTACGGCCTACAGCTGCCCCTGCAAAGGTCGAATATCCCGTATAATATAAACACCTAGCGTCAAATCAAAATTCCACGCTTCTCTTCCAGCACGGTTGGTCTTCTGGTATGAGAACAGCCAGTATTGGTGACCTGGCGACACAATCTATTGTTTCGCGCTCCATTATCTGTTATTTAATAAAATATTTTTCACGTTTAGGTTATATGTTCAGCGCTAATCATTTATCTCGTTGTTCGCTTTTAATGATTATTTTTTTGGTAGAAATGGGGCACCTCAGAGATTTTCTCTTATAAATTTGGTCAATACCTGATAATAGGATCCATGAGAATATCATCAAACTCTTCAATTTGCAAAGGAATCTGCGTTTACTAAAATTTATAAACTGTTAAGATACTCGTAGCATTCCTATAAAAAGAGAATTTGAAAGCGGAGAGGGCAATAAATTTTTATCTCCGTTAGTAAGCAAGAACTGTGACCTGAATTCGCTACCCGGAGTATTGTTGATGTTGTTATGAAACGTGATATCGATAAAATAATTCGTCGAAAAATATTTGTATGGGTCTTGCTTGTTGCTTGCTTTCGATCTAATGTTTATACATTTTAGGGAAAGCAGAGCTGCACTTTAAAATTAACCGTTCTTTGTATGGACGTCGCTTTAGATCCTAAAATTAAGAATACGCAACTGCTTTGGAGCTTTGTGCCCGTTCAGATCTCATCTCTTATCGACGCATCATACAACACTCCTTTTATTTATTTTTTTTAGTTTTTGGTGAGGTTTAGTAACACGCAAACGCGAGTTAAGTGATTCAGATCCTCGTAGGTGTCACTGAAAGTCTCAAATAAATAAATAAAGAAAAATTTTTTGCAATATTTTGTGTACATTTTTTTTCACATCAGCACCTCTAAGTGGATGCTTGATAAATCACCACAATGCCATTTACCAGATGGTTTCTTCCTAGCATGACATATTTTTGGAATCAGTTACAACCAGTATTATGAATAAAGACTATTTATTTTAAAAGGCCAGCAATGCATTTGCAATTACACTGGTCTTTAAGTTTTTCATGGGCGGCGGCAGTCACTTAATATCAGGTGAGCTATTTTGCTCCCTCTTTTACAAAAAGAAAAGCACCGCGTTAAGTGACCGTATCATCCCAGTTGAGTAAGTGTTTGAATTAGAATACTACTATGATTCCCGTTATATCGTCTGTACCTCATATTTTTCAGAATGTTATTTATATTCAAATAGTACAGTGATTGCTATTGCAGACAACGGTTAGTATACACGTTCACAATGCATCGCGCGCAAAGTGGTTTGCTGACATCGCGTGCCATGAACGGATAGTATCGGTGCATGCCAAATACAGCACGGTGTATGGTACGCTACGGTGTTGGTTGGCGACGTGATGTTCTAGACGTCATTGTGGCTTTTTTATTTACTAATGGACTAGTTACTGTTGTACTTTTGTAGGAGTCAAGAAATCAAAAAAAGAATATTCTTTAAAAACTTTTAAAAACTTCTTCAGCATATTATATTGATGCGTTACATTCCAAAGTTTTTGAGCGATATTGATGGCAGCTTGAGCCAGCAGACAGTCGACGATAGTATCTCAAAGCGCTGTAGCAGACACAAAAAATTAATGTTCACATTACTATCGGAGTATCCATCGGGATCATTCCCACTGATAGTTCACATGCGTAGACATTTATCACACAAGATCGCACCACAATTACGTGTCAAAATCTACTTTAAACCATTATATAATAGTAATACAGAAATTCCGGCGTTATTGCTTATAAATTACAAATAAAAAAATTACATGTGCTGACGTTACAGTCACGAAATAAAACGTTGTAGTGGGTAGAGATTCATAATCACCTATTTAAGTGGTAATGTACCGCGTGCTCGGCGGTAAGGAAAATGTTAGGAGGAAATGTGCATATCTGAAATTAAAGACCTTTCGGGGATTAATGATGTTTAAAATTTTTAGTGAAGCAAATTGGTGGAAAACTTTTCAGCTCTGAAAATGAAACTCTGAAACTATGCCTAATAGTAGAACATACAAATAAAGAGTGGAGAGATTTATAGCACGATGATGCAGGTCAGACGGACTACTAGGTTGAGAAGAAATCCTACCACCTAGAAAAACTTGGACATTCTCTTGATTACTGATGTAGTGACTAGTATTAAGTTTTGGAACTAGTTGAAAAAAGTGTTATGTGGTGTCTTGTCATTTTCTATGCACTTTTAAAATGACTAGATTTGTTATTTGTAATTTTCCTTAAACACCTTTATAAATATTTTTATTACTGTCAACTACACGGCTGGATCTAACTATCTAGATTTTTACCGAAATACAGTAACAAATGTTAAGTGATTTTATATTATATACAATATTAAAAAACTATAATTAAAAAAAAAACTTAAAACTAGTAACTTAATTATCACTTAATTATAGTCCTACTCCCCGCGGTATCCTGCCAAGTACGCTGGCTGCGTTTCCCAGTTGAATGGCTATACTTAGCCTTTGAGCGAGAAAAGTATATAAATTGAAGCTCCAAGTAAACGCCATAGGATGCTGGATAACCTTGTTATAACGAGAATATCGATTTTCTTACTAAGCAGCGTAACAAGAATGTGACACAGCCCAGAAATATTAGCTCAAATTAGAAGACCATCCGATTTGAAACTGTATTCGTTTAATGTTATTTATATTTAGCGTTCTTGCGACGACAGCGTTCATGACGAGTAAGGACTGTTTGATAATTTTAGTTTTTAGTTTTTAGTTTTCATTTTTGTTTTATAATATATAAATGCAAATGTTATGTAATTTTAATGTTAGATTAAAGAAATATTTTAAGCAAGTTTCCTTTATATTTAGATACCTAATTTGGACTTGATAAATGTTTTATAATTTAGTCACTGTTATTGATAAATACACTAAAAATGTGATACAACACAATAATAATACTACATTATTTGCGTTTATTGACTGAATTGTAACTTATTACGTGTAAATATTATTGAAAAATTTTCCATATAGGTACATTTAGTAATTTGCAAAGTGTTATGTGCTACAGCAGTAATATAGTTGTGTAATATAGGGTGGGAGACCGGGAAAGGACCACTCTCTTATAGAATACCAGGTAAAATGGCAGCATTAAGCTGATGTTTTATCGTATGGTTAGTGTAGGAAACCGGAAACCGCTTTTATTGGAATTGATTCCATCTTAGTCTTCAGGGGTGACAACGCATCTGCATTTTGATTCTTAATCGTGGATAGACGTAGATATCACAGGATCCAAATACTATCAATTGGACTCGTTTCACATCCTTATTCTATGAAAACAATTTTATCAGCAACACATTAGAAGACTTCATCATGATACTAAACTCAAAACCATTGCGTGTATACTTTTTCTCATATTTAAGTAATAGAATGCAAACCGTTGTTAACTATGGGTTTTTCACTATGTTCAATTTGTGGCCACTTTCTATTTCCGGTTTGTATATACTTAATAGTAAGGGTACATAATAACCTTACATATTATGGAATAAGCATAGTACATATTTTAACGACATTCATTAAAATATAAAGAAAAGTCTCAGGACCACGTTTTGTGGTGTCCGTTGGGGAAGGCCTATGCTCGGTAGTAGACTTGTGAACGGCTATGATGATGATGGTGAATAAAGTAAATAATGCTATGTCAAAACTGGAACGATGGTTAAGGTCTATAATTTTAATTTTAACGACAATAAAAGTAACTAAATAAAATTCACAATACCGAATATTAGTATACTTGATACGTGATTTTAAATCGAGAGGGGCAGTTGAAACTACTGTTTTAAAATTTTATATATCAAACCTCAACACGTTTTTAATCTACTGACGTTTTATAATAAGGTTCCTTTGTCCGGAAAAATAACTCTGGCGGTATCCTCTTTTTTACATTTTTTTAAAAGCCTATATTTTATACCTCGATGATACGTAAAAAGAGATAAATTTATTATTAATCCAAACCTTTCGTGTCATTTATACGTTTTTTGACACTTCCATATACGTATTAGACCAAACAAATGTAAAATAAAGTATCTCTCGACTGGAGCATTAGTTAGACTGGAATAAAAAGTTTTCTCTTAGTTTACTTTGACGACAGCCACAAGACGTAATGAATTGATGGATTATATCGCTATCATGGCGCGTTTTTCCTTTTCCTTTCTTCTTTATAGTAGGTAATCTTTTCGATTTAAGGCGAGTGAATGGAGCTAATTCATTGTAATTTTAATGTTACGTTTCCTATTTGTCTCAGTTTCGCACACATTTTGTAATCTATATAAAAGTATACATATATTTATACACGTAAAGTATCCTAACAATTCAGCTGATGGTAAGAGGCTACTTTAGACCTTAGACTCCTCCAATTAACTTCCAAGAATGACGCAGCATTTCACACAACCCAGACTGAACAAAACAATAGGTGCATTTCTGTTTTACTGCTTAAGTAAGGTGGTTATACAAACCCAGATGACTTCTAGATAGAAAAGAAGTACCTGCATTATAATGTTTTTGTTACTCAGTTTAAAACATAAATACTCTTACATAAATTTTATTAGCCACCCAATATTTTTAATACTAAATAAAATAATATAAATATCAAATGTATATGCAACGTATCAAAATCCACTGCTGAACCTCGGTGCCGAATATTCTGCCCCATAAATTGCGTGTTGTGTGTTCACGACGAAAGATGCTTCTGCCAATCTCTTGTTTCATTTCACTGTGTTAAAACATTCCCGGGATGATAGGGAAGTAGGTAACAGATCCTCTAATGCCACCATACCGCCGCAAATATTAATAAAAGTTATATAAAATAGTACATTAATAGTAGTTCGCATTCGCAAACGAGGATGAATGTAGATGTCTATGGGCCACAGCAACCACTTACCATCAGGTGGACTGTGTGCTCGTTTGTCACCCTATCCTATAAAAAAAAAATAGTTTGATAATTGCAGAGTCAACATAAAAACATTACATAACTACTTCTTCGGCGACACAAAAGTTAAATGTATTCTTCCATTTTCAAGGATTTATGTAATAAAAATATGAAAATGTCGTGAAGAAATGAATTCTCGTATATATGTACCACTTTTAAATCGGGAATAACACGCAACGGGAAAATAAAGCACTTTTATAATTTTTTATCGCGATAGATGAAACCCGGATAGATGAAAATGGAAATGATATTGCGTAGTATGACAAATTAAAGCCAAAGTTTTTTATCACCCTTTTTAATACATATCATAGTCTTTCTCAAATCATCATCATCATTACAGCCCTTTATAAGTCCACTGGTGAACATAGACCTCTCCCAAGTAATGTCACAAAGCACGGTCCTGAGCCACCTGCATCTATCGACTTCCTGCATGTCTTACCAGGTCGTCACTCTATCTACGAGTAGAACGGTGACGCCGTACACTTCGTTCGCCGGTACGAGGTAGCCCTCTCCATAGCTCGTTGAGCGACTTGGAGCTTCCTCATCCGACCAGCAGTAACCATCAATATAATATTCTGAACCAGACTGGTATTCTAGCTATATTATGGAAGGACTACACTCTCACAGAATACCAGCGTAAAATAGCAGTTTAACACTGCTGTGTTTCGTATGGTGAGTGTAGAGAACCGGAGACCCTTTTTACTGGAAAAGAGGCATTCGAACTTAATCCTCACGAGTGACAACGCATCTGCATTCTGATTCGCAAACGAAGATAGATGTAAATGTAAATAGGCCGCAGCAACCACTTACCATCAGGTGGACTGTGTGCTCGTTTGTCACCCTTATTCTATAAAAAAATTGAAATAAGGACTTAAATATAAATAAATAAATAAGGTCTAGAGAATTACACATACACACGCGCGCGCGCTTGAGAGAGAGAGAGATTTAAACATCTTGGGATTGGTTGTGCCAAAGACATCAATCCTCACTAGGTGTGTGATGAGTACGACTTTATCATAAGATGTGGTTTAGTTAGCTGTATGGGGGGATCGTAAAAGCGCCTCTGTATCCTCGTATGAAAGCCTCTGCAGCCACTGTTCAGTTCCTGTTTACACTTTCTTGCGGTAGCTTTATAGATATTAAGTTCTTTACTAATCCTAACCTATTTATTTTATTATATTATATATATTATATTTTCCTATATTAGTAGTATAGTTGTAGTACGAATGGGTCGGCTCGACCGGGGAAGGACCACGCTCTCACAGAATACCAGCGTAAAACAGCAGCTTAACGCTGCTGTGTTTCGTATGGTGAGTGTAGAGAACCAGAGACCCTCTTTACTGGAAATGAGGCATTCCATCTTAGTCCTCACGGGTGACAACGCATCTGTATTTTGATTCGCAAACGAGGATAGATGTAGATGTCTATGGGCCGCAGCAACCACTTACCATCAGGTGGACTATGTGCTCGTTTGTCACCCTTATCTTATAAAAAAAAAAACACCGCACTTCTGCTCCACACCTCCGTAATAGTACCTCCATGAAGGACGAAATTAAAGAGTTCCTGAAGGACGACAAGTACCGGTTTTCCACCCCCTTTCATAAGCTCCGCTGTAATTCCATCCTCACCTGGGGCCTTGTCGTTTATAAGGGGCTGGAGAGCATTCTAATCTCGCTCAGACTTACGTCCGGGATATCATCGGATAAGTGTCGAATTAGATAATAATATTAGATAATAAAATAAATTTATAGCTTAAGAAATTTCGGTTACTGTACCCTGCCTCAGGTGAGGCAAATTAAGATGGACGAGAGTTTTCCTTTACTTTGATCGATGAATAAATTCAATTGAACTATAAAGGAGAATATATTATATATAGCTATCTTTACATATTTTCTTTTTCTTGTATCTACAATATGGCTCAAAAACATTTCATATAAATTGTTATTAATTATGTTTTACTAAAACCGTATAAATTGCCATATAGTGATCGCGTAAGATAATCTAACAGGCGATAGAGGGAAATTTGAAAGAAGAAGATCATTTTCTTGATAATAACTAGCCAAGCATGGCACACAAGAAAAATATCCCCTTATGTGGCAATCTATGTTGGAGGCCTATGTTCAGCAATGGATGTTTGATAGATTCTGTAATGTTATGAATAAGAAAATTAATCAATGCATGTTAAATTAATGAATAAATTAATAAATGTACAGTGAATGAATGAATATTATATTAAAAAATATTTTAGCGCTTACATATTACCATAAGCATTTTCATAGGAACTTATTATTCAAACAACTAATTGCAGGTTCGTACTTCTGTCCAAAACTACGATTGTAATGATTGTACAAATATACGATTTGATCTACGATTCAGCAATAAACTTCTCTGATAAGCAGACTACTAATACGCGAACGTTTTACATAATATCATCTTAAGCTTTGGATGTAGACGGTACTTGATAAGAAATATTATTTATGTTACGCTATTTTGGAGAATTTTTCTGTGCTTAAACAATCCATTGCCCTGGTGTGGGACTTCCTACTACAAGAAGAATATAATATTATTATTATAATTCGGTTATTTTGCGGAAATAAAAGCCACCGCAGAGTCGACTTCACACCTGAGGATGCCTCATTTAGAGGCGAAACACGCGTCGTATTATAGACGGTGGTGTGCCTCTTCTTAGTGGTTACCGTGATTAAGGGAATAAATTCGGGGGACGGAAAGTGCTCTTTAAACTGGGTAAGACACATAATTTTATTATTTATTTAATTATTTAATTACGCGAATCTTAGTGAATTAATATTTAACATCTTTAATAGGGCTTAATATCATTATTACCACGCAAGGTTGTCGTAGCTGATAAGGTTATTATCGACGGATATGTTTCAGAAACAGCCATGGTCAATCCGCCGGACATACTATGGGCCACAGCATCCACTTACCATCAGATGGATTGTAAGCTTATTTGTCACCCTTATTCTATAAAAAAATAATTGTATTATTTTGAACAAACTTGATCAGAATTGGCAGCTTGCAGCAGAACTTTTACAGCTATAGCGTTCAAAGAAATAAATTAAATTCTCGTTATTTATTGTTTGATAAGAAAGTTATTTCCCCAGATATTAATCTTTCAACATTGTTTGTGTATTCTGTGCCTGTGTTTGTTTATCTCAGGGGACATTTTATCATTAAGAACAAGATTATTGGTAAGACTGGCTAATAATATTAGAAATAAAATTTGGGTCTTGTAGCAAATATAATAGAATTATTTAATAATCTTGTGTATTATGTAATAAATGAAATCTTATTGTGATATGATTAGTTTTTGGTGACATAAGAGGCGCCACTACTCTACATTATTCCGAGTGTGACACAGAACGTGACAGAAAAAATATGAAAATATTTGCATAAACAACTAATATTCTTGTCATTTTATGGGCGGTTTGCTAATACTCTTGCTATCGGTGTCCCTTGTGCCTGTTGCGTCTGTTGCACTGTAATCGATGAACTCTTCCTTGGCGTTCTTTACTGCTTCTTTGATACTAAAATTTTTGCAAATCAAAAAGTTATCTAAACTTCGAAAAAAGTGGAAGTGTATTGAAATAAGGTATGGAGAATATGATGTATAAAGACCAGTATCCAGCTTTAGCTCTACTTATAATGCTAACGTTTGTTGTGCTGTATTTGTGAACGGGCGTTGACATGAAGAAGTTATGGCGAACAACAGTTTATCAATATGGTTTGTAAATCACTCTATGCCATTTCTTCTACAGTGTCAAGTGCTAGATTTTTCACCATCATTTGTAATTGTAGAAATAACAGTCCGCAGTAACTATGGCACCATATGGCAAGAAGCTGTAGTAATTAACACTAACAGAACACTACCAAACTATAAAGCCTTAGATATATTTGGGGACAAAAGGAGCGGCATGTTGCGCAACATGTCGCTCAACAACTACGTGGAATGTTCCGAGACATATGTCACGGAACATTTTGTAGGCCACACTAGTCAGTGCTTATAGAAATGTCCCCCTAGAAAGTTGTGACTATTAGTGCTACGTACGTAGTACATATTTCGGGTATTATATATAGGGTATATAGGTCGATGAGCAGTAGTAGTACCTGGTACAACTACAACTTTCTACCGTACTGATTACCATTTCTCTTTCCTTAGAGGTAAAATATCAAGATCGCCTGCCAAGTGTGGTGATTAATGCAAATCCTTCTAATGGGAAAGGCTATCAATAGACTTTTATGACTACGAGCTGAGCTGGTGAAGAAAGAAAATAAATCTGCGAACAATATTTGGTTATGGTTTACAATACTTAATTGCAGACCGCTACAAAAAGGATTTTAATATTTGTTATTATATTATTTAAAAAAAATCAAATTAAAAAATAATTTTAATTTGTTATTAATTTTAGGAATGAATTTAAATCAAAGTTTTCCGAGTTTATATTCAAATCGCAAAGTGTAAAAGGTAAATTTTAAAACTCAATCAAGCAAATAATTTTCTTGATTGAGTTTTAAAATTCTCCAAAGTGGTTATTCGTTAGCTCGTCTTGTTAATTTATTAAATTTTCTCGTTATAAAGTTTATTTTAAAATCTAAATTGTTTTTATAGGAGAGGGGAATACGAGCATGCGGCTCAGCTGATGGTAAGTGACTACCGCCGCCCATGAACAACCGCAATACCAGGGAACCAGGGGAATTGCAGATGCGTTGCCAGCCTTTAAATATTTTAAATATTTTGAATTAATTAAAAAGATATAACAATATTAAATCAAATGGAGCAATGGCGTCGCTTATCAGCACTATTAAATTCTTCATTGCAATTTTAAGTAACTTACCACGTAATCATTATCATCATTATAGCCCTTACAAGACTAACTGCTCAACACAGGCCTCAACATCAATACCACAAAATACGGTCCCCAGTTTTCAATATCCATCGACTTCCTGCATGTCATATTACTCTGTCTAGTAGCACGCACTGGCTGTGAACTCTATTTTCTACGTTTTGAAGAATTAATGGCGGGAAGGTATGTCATAATCTCCCAAATTATCTACCGATTTAAATTCGTCTATTGACCTCTTGGTCGAAATTGGACTTACTTAGTCGAACAATTTGTCCTAGGCAAGGTTATAATCGCCAACAAATTTGAGCGTAGTATTTCGAACAACTACCGGCATAGTTGTAACATGGTTGTTACATAAGACCTTTGTCTTGTCCGTGATAAAACATGCATGCTCAAAATTTAGAAAGATGCATTATCTAGTGTATGTTGTTAATAAGCATTAAAAGCCTTACGCTTGAATTTTATAAATCAAAATGAGACCTGTCAAAACTAACCAATAAATAGGTCAACTATAGCGTACCTGTTTAGATCTTTATCTATGATTTCTGAAAATTTGAGCAGAAAAAGCAAGATGAATGAAGAAAGAAAGTTTCTTTGTCGTACATGCACTTGGGTATATTTATATTAGATAATAGTTTTGACAAAAATGAAATTATATATCATATAATTTACAATATTATAGTTTCCATTCACCAATAACGTACATTTTATAATATGGTAGATACTTCAAATTAATTTCGGGTGCTCATATAATCCGCCTACTTACGACTTACAAGAATTTATAAGGCGCACTTTCTAAATCGCCTTAAGTCTAAGCTTTGCTAGGATTTAAAAATAAATAATTTAATGTAATTTAATTATACAAAAACAAAGACTTGAACTTAACTTTCTAGGTCATAGGATCTAATCTTCATACTTAACCTATTCAAACGTGATCGTAACCTCGTAAAACAGTGCTTTTCAGTGCTTTTTATATTAGAAACATTCGGAGGCGCGCACACAATAACTCACCAAAATATTACTGTAAACACATAGATAATGACCTAACATACAAGTAAATACTCATTTAGTTGTCAGACACCTTCTTGAACGCGCGAACATGAAATAATCAAAGGTTTATTGCAATCGGATGAATGGTATAGGAAAGCATACGGGACACCTCAGCAACGATCATTTATATATATTATCTCATAATCATCATTATTAGTTTTGCCCATCAGAGTTTCACTGCTGAACATAGGCTTCTTCCAAGAAATGCCACAACACATAGTCCTAAGCCACTTGCATCCATCGGATATAGATATTGATAATTCGCATAGCGGAACTATATTTAAGCCGTTAAGTTCCACTCACGTACATAACAATTTATTAACTGCCTTTATTTTCAATAAATTAAAGCAGTTTTTACACTAACTAACTACTAACGAAAATTCAAAAAATCATACTATGATCGATAGACTAATAATTTTTCCAACAATCTCAAAGTTCTATAATAGCCATGGTTATTATTTGTCGCATTAAAATGTTCACTCTATTTTGTAAAAAATAGAATAGCTAAATTGAATAGCACTCCGCTTATGTATAATATGCTTTTTTGTTGCCATCTAAACACTATTTCATGCCCCCAAGGAACATTTGACGCGAGGCTCATTTTCATTACAGCACCGGTGGGACGCGTCAATTTACACTTTGATGAGCTCAATAAAAGTTACAATATATGATAGAACAGAATAGAATAATTTTTATTCAATATACATTACATGTGTAATTCTTATTTAAAGTCATTTTTTACTTTACCACTGGTTCGAAAAAAAACTCTCTGTACTGGGAAGAACCAGCAAGAACGAGAAACTGTTTTTTTTTTAAATAAATTTTACAATATAAATGATTACAAACTATTTACAAAATTTATTTTAGGAACTGCTTGGAAGCGACTATTGAGCACGAAAAATATGTATATAACAGCGTTAAGTGGTGGATGCTACGTCACCACGCGGAGTTTATGAGAATTCTTTACGTGGTAGAGCCATGCTGCCACTCGAGAACCTTTCTTCCCTATCGGTTGTCGGTTCTTCGAGCTAAATGGCCGGCCCACTGCCACTTCAGCTTACCAATCCGTTGGGCTATGTCGGTTACTCTGGTTCTACTGCGGATATCCTTATTTCTAAGTTTATCACGCAGAGACACCCCTGAGCATAGCCCTCTCCATAGCTCGCTGAGCGAACTTGAGCTTCCTGATACGGCAAGCAGTGAAGAACCACGTCTCAGATCCGTAAGTCATCACTGGCAACATGCACTGGTTGTACAGTCTCGTTTTCAAGTTTTGAGGAATACTACTGACGAGATGTGCCGTAATTTCCCGAACGCTGCCCAACCGAGTTGAATTCGCCGATTGATCTCTCGGTCGAAGTTGGACGTGTGACATGGACTTTAAACATGATCTTTGTTTTGTCCATGTTCATCCAAAGACCTATTCGTTGGGAGACATTATTTAGGTCATTGAGCATGATGCTTAGGTCCTCCAGCGATTCTGCCATAAGGACTATATCGTCGGCAAATCGAAGGTGAGTGATGTACTCGCCATTGATGTTAATACCGTATCCTTTCTAGTCCAATAGCTTGAAAACGTCTCATTGGAAATGAAGCAGTGAAGAGCTTCGGGGATATAATCACCTTGTCTTACACCTCTCTGCAGATGGATAGGTTTCGTACTCTGACTCTGTACTCGGATAGCCATCGTAGCTCTACTGTACCAAGACTTCAACACTTCGATGTCCCGACAGTCAACTTGGCACCGCTGAAGGTACTACAGCACTGCCCAAATTTCGACGTAATCAAAGGCTTTCTCATAGTCCACATACGCAAGGCAAAGTGTCAGATTATACTCCTCTGTCTTATGTACAATCTGCCGCAAGGTATGTATGTGGTCCATAGAAGGGAAATCGGTCTATAGTTCTTCAAGAGAGCGTTTTCGCCTTTCTTGAAGAACAAGATCACTGCACTTCTGCTCCACGCGTCCGGAGTAGTGCTACCATGGAGGACGGAATTAAAGAGCTTCTGAAGGACTTCAAATATCGGTTTTCCACCCGCTTTCAAAAGTTCCACTGTAATTCTATACTCGCCCGGGAACTTGTCGTTTTTAAGGTTCTGGAGAGCCATTCTAATATCGCTCAGACTGACGTCCGGGATATCTTCGGAATAGTGTCGGATAAGACTCGGTCTTGGATCGTTACTCACACTTGCGTGTGGCTCCAACGATGACGTGTTTAGCTGCCCATAGAACCACTCAATCTCACTCAAAATCTCAGGTGTCCTGGAAAAGATGCTGCCACACTCGGTTTTCAGCTTTGACAGTTGGCTCTTTCTGGCAGGCAGATCTCTGACTTTGAAGACTTTGGAGCCTTGGTTTCGCTCGATTGATTCTTTAATACAAGTTGTATTCAAGTTGCGCAAGTCCCATCGCATGCATTTGGAGATCTGTTTGTTCAGTTGCCTGTATGCTGTCAACTCTGTTGACGAATGTAGCTTCATCTTCCGTCTAACAGCCATGAGATTAAGAGTGTGATCGGAGAGTTTTTGTGTTCTTCTGCGGCGGATCTTGCAGAACTTAGCTCCGACCGCATGGACAATTTCCACGAGCTTATCATCCATGTCGTCAACTTCATTGCAGTCTTCTAGACACTGAAAAAGGTTTTTTTGACTTGAGTTGTAAGGTTTCGGGACTTTGGAATAGAGCACGAGGGGACGGAGCGTTGACTTCATTAGACGAGACCTTTCCAACTTAACGTTTAGGTTCAGTGTGCCTCTAACCATTCGGTGATCGCTACCAGTTTTCACCCTCGCTAAGACATCACTGAACAGTTGTCGTCTGGTCGTCATAATGAAGTCAATCTCATTTTTTTGAACCGTCGGGGCTCGACCAGGTCCATTTCCTGTGGGGCCGCTTCTGAAAGAAAGAGTTCACCATAAAGAGTCCCTCTTTCTCCATGAAGTCGGCCAGCTGCTGGCCCCTTGGGTTCCATTGCCCTATTCCAAATTTCCCTACTTTCAGCTCACCGTTCTCTCTTGTGCCTAGTTTTGCATTAAAGTCTCCCATTAACACCGTATAGTGGGTTTGGGAGAAATGCATGGCTCTAGAGATATCCTCATACATTTCCTCCACCTCCTCATTGGGGTGTGCCGAGGTTAGTGCGTAAACCTGCATGACCTTCAGCGAATACCGTATGGTGATTCTTAGTATAAAGTACACAACCCTCGTCGACAAACTCTCAATCTTTGTTAACGAGAGACTTGTGGACGATAAATCCGACACCTCCTTGTTCGCTCTCCCGGTGAAGGGCAAGATGCTGGATTCGAGGATTACCGTGTCCTCCCCCTCTCTTCGGACCTCGGATAATCCTATAATATGTCAGCGTAACTTGTCTATTTCTTCTTGCAGCTTCACAATCTTCTCGTCAGTCCTCAGGGTGCGTGCGTTGTATGTTGCCAGGTCGAGTCGTCTTAGGTGGCAACCGAATCTCCACCGGAGATTCTTAGCACCCCCTGCCCTGCCGTTACCGTGATCGCCCCCGTAGCCAGGAATAGCGGGGCCGCTGGGGACTGGGGGCCGTCTGTTTGTTGTTCTAATCATTGGGAAGTATTTCTCATAGTTGCCACGCTTGGCGAGCGAGTTGGCAGCAGCATTTTTTTTATTGTACTTTTGCTGTTATCAGGAAGATGCTGCTGCCCACCTCCTGCCTGTTTCCCTTTGTCGCCTTTTACGACACCCACGGGGAGATATGGGGTAGTGGATATTCTTAACCGCCACTACACGGCAAACGTGTCAAACGTTTTGGTAGTGAATATTCTTAACCGCCACTACACGGCAACGTTAAACGTATTCGGTTTAATTAAATTGTCATCCATACGGTTTAATTAAATGGAATGGTTTAGTAAATTCCTTTTGTAGCTTAATGTAAAACTAGCAAAAAGCGGTCCTTTAGGAGGGCTTACGAAATTTTCTACCTAGTCATTTTGAAGGCAGTTTTTTAAGAGAATTAACTTTTATTGTATGGATTATTAAAATGGGCTTTTGTAAATAATTAATATAACAAATCATGGATGTGTATCCTAAGTTTGAGAAGGATCTGGGTACCATATGGATATTAATTGATCGAAATAGTTTATTAAATTCTTGAAATATCATCTGGATTGAGATTCTTAAGATCCGGAGAGTTTTTTACACCAGAACATCATTTTCTTCTTTAATGTTTATTTTATAAATATAAATCAGCCCAAAATGAAATAAAAGAACACATATTGGCTATGGATAATCTGGTAAAGACTTGTAAATATAATGAGGAGCGGTTTTACTCCTTAGTTAAATATTATCAATGTGAGTGTCAGTGTTCAATGCCAGATTCTTCAGAGTCAGTGTGTGTTGATAATATTATATCACCACCAACACTCTATGACAGTGCTAAAGCAGAGGACATTCAAATAATAAATAACTCAAATATTACTAAAAATAATATAATTGTGTATAGCGATGACATGGGAAAAAATCTAGGCATAACTTTAAATAACTCTTTAAAGGGACAAAAAGTAACAAATTGCTGCATGTCTGGAGCATCTTATAGTGAAATCCTAAATAAAATTATTGTTAATAAATTTTGCCCAAATAGTACAATAATAATTTTTGTTGGTAGAAGAGGCAGTGTAAACAACAAACAGTTATTAAGATATATTGAACAACTTAATAACTTAAATGTACACAAAATTGTCTTGTGCACACTGCATTATATACAGGGATTGCCACAGGAAAATAATTTAAGATATAATTTAAATATACAAATGTATAATTTATAATTGTAATGATAATAATCATAAATTTCATGTAATTGACATAAATAATTTAATAAAAAAGTTTTGGACAAAAGATAGGTATTACCTATCCAAATAAAATTTAAGACTTGTAGCAAATGTGCTATCTTATTATTTACTTTTTTACTCAGCCAAGTTTTTGGCTACCAAGACTGCTTTTATTGAGCGTAATCATTTGACATTTAATTTGGAATCAGTTCCATCTAATTTAAATTAGTGAATGTGACAATAGAGACAATCTCTAGCAATAATAAGAGTTTAATTAATTTTGAATACAGCCCACAAATAAGTAATAAAAATTGTTTACACCTGGTGCATCAAAATTTACAAGGCATGATAGGCAAAGAATTAGAAGTTCAATTGTTTTTAAATAGTAACACTATACACATCCTTTGTATTACTGAACATTGGCTTAAAGATTATAATTTCATGTTTAATTTCAGAAATCACCAGGTGGTCAGTTCCTTCAATAGAGAAAAAAGTTTACGTGGTGGCTCCTTAATGTTAGCAAATAAGTCATTATTATGTAAAGAACGTAAGGATATTGTGAGCCTCTCTGTTGAGCGAACTGTAGAAATTGCTTGTTTCGAGCGCGAGCACCTCATTGTTGTAAGTGTTTACAGTTCCCCATGTGGCTATATGTATGACTATTTTGAAAGGATTGTGGAAGAAGTCTTACTCAAACTTAGTAAACAGAACAAGTCTGTTGTAATATGTGGAGACTTTAACATCAATCTCCTTGAAACTTCTTCCATTAGTATTAAGTTTAGCTCATTGTTTAAATCTTATAATCTTGTTAATTTATTCTTAGAACCAACACGTATTGCTGGGCCTAGTGCAACCTGTATAGATAACATTTTTACAGATGTTAAGCCGTTGCATAAATCAATAATTCAAAATTTAAGTTCAGATTACTGTGGACAGTTGGTATCACTACCTGACATACACAAAAAACAGAAAAATAAGAAAGTTGTGTTTGTTCCAATAAATGAACATCGCTTGGGGAGTGGTAATCAAACAAAAGAGTGACTTTCAATAAGTACGAGTATTATTTATAATCTATATTGAATAAAAACGTTTCTGTTTCTGTTTCTGTTTCAGAGGTTTAGAAGTAATATAATAAAAAGACTTCCATTACTTTCATTTAAAAATAGTGCTAGTTATTTGTATGGTACATTATTTAAAATTATAAGTTGTGAACTTAGTAGAATATTTACTTCTAAAACTTTCTCTTTTTACAGTCGCAAATCATTTAATAAATGGGCGACAGTAGGAATTTATAAAAGTAGGCGAAGGTTATACGAGCTTTATGATGAAAGATCGTATAATAGTAGTGTTATATTTAGAGATTATGTAAAAACATATTCTAAAATATTTACAAACGTGTGCTCCACTGCTAAGGCAACATGCTCCACTGCTAACATTTAAGTAACAAAATTAAAACTGCATCCGACAAAATTAAAATGACCTGGAGAATAATAAATAGTGAAACAGGCAAGGTCAAACCGCGCATCTCGGATTTTCAATTGAATATTAACAATAATTTAACGCGACCTGATCAAGATGTTTCTATGGCTTTTGAGAAAAATTTTACTGATGTTCCTTTTTTGACAACAAAATCATTAAATTCTTCTCCTACTGTCGCCGAATCATTGCTCAAACAAAATGTAAAGGCTTGTTCAAATACTTTTAAATTCCATAGAGTACTGCCAAAAGATAACGTTATATATTTTAAAAGTATTGATGTTAAGAAAACGGCAGACTTATGGGGGATTTCCGTTAAAGTTATTTTATCTATAATAGATATATTAGCACCTTATCTAGCCACTATATTTAATATAAGCGTCAAATCTGGTGTGTTTCCTGATTTAATGAAACATAGTAAAGTCATAACTATATTTAAATCTGGTAGTACATTAGACCCTGCCAATTTTAGACCAATTTCTGTACTACCAACATTTAGTAAAATTTTTGAAAAAAATATTTTAGATCAGATGTTAAGTTTCTTTAATATTAATAAATTGCTACATAAAAATCAATTCGGTTTTACAAGGAGTCGCTCGACAACTGACGCTGGAGTTGATCTTATTAAACATATTTTTTGTGCATGGGAGAATTCAGAGGATGCTTTGGGTATATTTTGTGACCTTTTCAAGGCCTTCGACTGTGTTCACCATGAGACATTAATCAGGAAGCTACAGTACTATGGTGTCAAAAACGCAGCGCTTAAACTTATTATTTCATATTTGAGTAATAGAAAGCAGAAGATTATTATCAATGGTAAAAGTTCTTCCGGGTCACCTGTACTAATGGGTGTCCCTCAGGGCTCGATTCTCGGCCAATTCCTGTTTCTGGTGTATATTAATGACTTACCTCACCTTGTAGGGGATAGTCATGATATAGTATTATTTGCTGATGATACTTCCTTGATTTATAAACTTAAACGTCAATCATTTAAATGTGACGAAGTGAATAATGCTATATCAAAATTAGTGCATTGGTTTAACGTTAATAATCTGCATTTGAATGGAAATAAAACTAATTGTGTTAAATTTACAACAACGAATGTAAAAAATCTGAATACCAATGTGTTTTTAAATGGGAAGGAATTGATTCCTGTTGTATCCACTGTTTTTCTTGGCATCACTCTCGACGCAAAGCTTCAGTGGGGCCCCCATATATCCAAATTAGCAAGCAGACTAAGTTCTGCAGCCTATGCTGTAAAATAGATTAGAGGTCTCACTAGTGTCGAGACAGCTAGATTAGTTTATTTCAGTTATTTCCATAGCATAATGTCTTATGGGATTTTGCTATGGGGAAATGCGGCTGATTCAGAAACTATTTTTGTTTTACAGAAGAGAGCCATTAGAGCAATTTACAATCTAAAACCGAGAGAGTCTCTTAGAAATAAATTTAAAGAAATAAATATATTAGCTTTGGCCTCTCAGTATATTTACGAAAATTTAATGTATGTTCACAAAAACAGTAGTTTTAGTAAAAAAAGTGATATACATTCTGTAAACACTAGGAGCAAACACAAGCTAGTGATTCCAGTATCTCGACTCCACATAGTCAGTAATTCATTATTGGGGCAATGTATTCGCTATTACAACAAGGTCCCGAAAAGTGTACAGGTTCTTTCTATTACCAAGTTTAAATGTTTTATTAAGCTGTAACTGAATATAAAGTGTTATTATAGTATAAATGTATACATGGTTGATAATAACCCCTGGGAATCAGGTGGTCGCTTTCTAGCAGTTTCTAAAATAAATTTTGTAAAGAGTTCGTTATCATTTATATTGTAAAATTTATTTAAAAAAAAAAGTCCCGCTGGGTTTCTTGTTGGTTCTTCCCAGGACACAGGATTTGTTTTCGAACCAGTGGTAAAGTAAAAAATTATTTTCAATAAGAATTACACATATAATATATATTGGATAAAAAATAAAAAAATGTTCAGTACACTATTCACCGCTTTACAATTACATTGAAAATTCACCGTTGGGTCATCATATAATGTATTTTGATCATAATCTTCACTATCTAAATTAAAATAAAGATGTTAACGATTGTACTGATACAATATTTTGAAAAACACTCTCATTATCAGGTAAACATTGGAAATTATTTTCATCGATTGTAATATCACGATACCAAGGGTCATAATTTTGAAAATTATTAAAAATTATCACGATTAACAATAAAATATTTATTCCCCTAACCACAATTTTTTCTAACAAAAATATATTTGAAATGGTATCAATAAAATGAGGTAATGGTGTAGTAGAATCTGTCATATCTAGATGAAAATTGAAAACTTGGCTACTGTATCCAAATAGACTACCTTAAAGTCCATATATTGTAATAACCGGGTAAACTTGAGTGATTAATTATTGTTCTTCAACAAATATTAATTTTTTTCAAAACATCAGGTCGTGGTCCAAGATCCATATTATTTTCTGCAGAAAATACATTTAATTCATTTTTTACTTGAAATTGTTGACAAAGTGCACAAAGTTCATTTTTATCTATATGTAATTCAAAACAACTACGCTGACATAAATTATAGTATTTCAGTTCTATATTTTTCTGTGCAGTTTCAAAATTAACGGCATACTCCTAAAAGCGAGAATTTTCAGGATAAAAATTTAATTCTACGTCTCGAGATCTGTTCTGGTGTTGTCTTACTTCATTCTTCATCAAATAACGGTTTTGTTCACGCTCTTTACTGCCAGTTAACGTCCGTCTTCATAGCATATTGATGTATCAATAACATTGATATAATTAAAATTTCTGACATTTTTTCACTAGTTCTAGGCTCGTACTGGTAAGTGAAGTGTAGGGCGACCCCCGAATAGATGAAGTGACGACTTAGTTAGATATGCAGGATATCAATAGGCGCAGGGGTCCAAGACCATGTTTTATAATGTTATGCCATTTCTATTATTCTATAATTATAATTGAGGGCAAGAATTGATAAATTTCATTTTAATATTCTCTTAAGAGCCGTTGTAGCTCAGATGGATAGCGCTCGCTGTAAGTTTCACAGTACGCGAGTAACCCGGGTTCGATCCCCGCCGGCACTAATGAAATTGTTAATTGCAATTTTAAGTGTTGATTTACCACTTGCGCGGCGGTGAAGGAAAACATCGTGAGGAAACCTGCATGTCTGAGAAATAAAAAAAAATATATCGAGGAAATGTGAAGTACACCAACACGCATTGTTGCAGCGCGGCTGACATTTCCTTGCCCTAAAACTCTCTCAGAAATGAGAGGAGGCCTGTGTCCAGCAGTGGGACGCATATAGGGTGCAACTTTACTTTACTTTACTTTAATGTTCTCTTGTCATAGTTGAAATTTCCTTTAGGTGAAAGGTTAGTCAAATTCCAAAAAACTGGAAAATATCAGGAGCATGTTCTGAAAAATATGGTTGATGCTAGATAATTCTTTGTAAAAATTGCTGTTATTCTCCATCAATTGTACATTAAGTGATCGAGCGTGGTTGTGAAGGAGTAGTGAATTTGTATAATTAACAAGGTACATTTTTTTCGACAGAGAGCTTGTCGATAGTTACTTGCAAGTCTTGCCAGTAAATGTAGTCCTGTAGTAATTTTTGTGCAACGAATAACTCAGTCATTTCAGTCAGCATCTTTATAATTTAATTTGTGTCATGAAAATAGTTTAACTATTTATACAAGAATTTTGAAAAATGTTTTAGATTTTCATATAGAATTTATTTATCATTACAAAGTGACAACACAATTCAAATTCACCTAATTTCTACGCTGAATCTACAAAACATCAATACTAGCTTCGACGTGAGATAGCTGTTATTCTTGAGTAAGTTCATACGATCCGAAGGCCTTCGATTTTGTATCACTTAGTTTATTATTAGAAAAATTGGAAAAATATGGCATTAGAGGCACTGCTTTAAATTGGATTAAAACCTACTTGCAAAATAGACGACAATCTGTTGAAATAATCAGACCAGACTGCAATCATGTGGTCCTAAATTACATATCACATTTTGAAGAAAACAAATATGAGGTTCCACAGGGCAGCGTTTTGGGACCACTGTTGTTCTTGGTCTATATAAATAATCTTCCTGACGTAACTAAACACAAATGCATTTTATTCGCTGATGACATATCTGTAATAGTTAAAACAGATCGTAAACAATCTCTAAAAGACCATGTTAATGACATTAATAGCACAGTTAAAACAATAATAGAATGGCCTAAAAATAATAATCTAATTATAAATCTTGACAAAACTTATTTTATAAATTTCAATGACATATTATATCAGACAATGAACATTAATTTTGAAGGACAAAACCTAAAAATGACAAAAAATGATAAATATGACAAAATTCCTAGGTATATGCGTAGATCAAAAACGTAATTGGAAAAGTCAAGTTGAAAATGTTTGTAAAAAATAAATAGATTTTCGTACACACTTTACATACTACGCAAAGTAGCCACAAAAAATACGGCACTTAGTACTTTGCCTATGTGGAATCCGTTTTGCGATACGGACTCATTATATGGGGTAATAGTACAGATGCAAAAAAGGCATTCATTGCCCAAAAAAAAAATGTATTAGAGCAATATGTGGCACTGCACCCGATGAGCCTTGCAGGCCGTTATTTACATCTCTGAAAATACTACCCCTCCCATGCCTGTACATTTTTGAAATTGCAAAGTTTGTAAAACAAAACATGAATTATTTCAGACAAGCGAAAGAGATTTACACACGAAATACCAGAAATGGCAATAGACTTGTTGCTGAAATTATACCCAAGAGTGCTCGATTTAAAAAAAAGAACTGCTACTGGATGTGTATTCTCATATTTAATAAAATACCCCAAAATATAAGACTTACCCCTTAATAGATTTAAAGGCGCTTTTTACAGGTGGCTAAATAAACATTGTTTTTATAATGTGACGGACTACATAAATTTGACATGATGTGACACAACAGTAGTTATATATTTTTAATTAAATTTTAATCTTAATTATATTTAAATTTTGTATGTATTGGTATTGCTAAACTGTAAACAATGACATGATGATAAGTATTTTAATTGAATTTTATATTGTAATATGATAAATTTAATTATAAAAAATGTATTTGCATGCTATTATAGATGGCTGAAAAAGCTGAACTACACTATATAATAACCACCTAAATGTACCCCTTTTTAAAAGCATATAAATCTAAATCTTCTTCTTCAAATCTTCTTCTTCTTCAAAACCTTCTTCGATACTCATTTTCCCAGTTGTGTTATTTTTTCAATATAACATAAAATGATCTTAATTTTTTCCCTGATGTTGAAACTGTTCACTTGACAAGTTTTAATCAAGTTTTATTGATAAAATTTCCAAACCAAGAAAATAAATTTAAGCACCTTGTGTTTATTAGCGATACCTTGTCCATCATGATGTATGCAAATCATCAATGGCGTGTAGCCATTGAAATTGCGTGCAATATTATGTATTAGCGTGGAATGGGTTTATATCCACACAGCCACAGCACATTAAAGAAAAATCAAACGTCGGGAAAATAAATGAATAATTTATATATAAAGTCATTGCTATAATTTGACATTAATTTGAAATAAGAGTTCCATGTCAAATAGAAAATATTGCACTTAAATAATTACAAGTGTCAGTTTTATAAAACAACCACTTTATTTAAACTACCTGTTGTTTCACCGATGTTAATTTTCTCTTTTATTTTGAACACAGTGAAAACTTGGATTATTATCTGAAATAACCCAATTAGTGAGGTTAAAAACAGTATCATAGTTTTATGATATTCTTTAATGCATTTACTTACATATATTACTAGCATTGCGTTACATGGTCTTAATTAAAAGCACGTATAATAAGTCTCACTAAAAACTTATTATTAAAATGAGATCGTTATTAAAATTAAGAATTCCGTTACAGATATTTTAAAGGGTCCATTTCTAATATAAATCGCTTAAAACTTACATTATATAAGTGGAAAGTATTATAATAAATAAAAACCATAATTTAACATGAAAAAATCTAGCTTTATGTCGTATAGGTTCCTTGCTAAAGCCACCCTTTCGTTACTGCTGGCAATTTTGTATGACAGTGTAATTTTATTCTTTTTTCTTTTTTTTAAAAAACGTTACCCCCACACTAGGATTTTCTCCTGTGTCGTGGAGGCAGTTTACAAACATAAAGGACTGCACAAGGACAAACATCCAGACTCGGAACAATTATTTGTAGGCCATACAAATACTTGTTCCGTGCGGGATTCGAACCCGCGGCCCCCAGCGCAACAACTGATTGCAAAGCCACTGCGCCACGGAGCCGTCTGAATGAATTGAAATGAGCACGTTCAAAAGAGCTTTTGAATACCATCTCTTTTGTCTTAATTAGTCATAAAAGTTGGTATATTTCGCTCGAGTAATTTAATTTTACATTTTATAATAATGTGAAACGATTTCAGCTGTAATAAACTACATATTAGAAGTGGCTAATAAAAAAATTGGAATAAAATCCAAAAATTATCATAACTCGCCCAGAAACATAAAATGTCTGAAATAATATACTTGCTCTTAGGGACATTTCGATTTCTAATTTTTCATGTTAATGTTCATAACATTTTTGCTGTGTACTAGAGTGCTATCTATATATTAATCTTTTGTCACACCCAGCAATTTTGATAGTTGATTCACAAGATATTAATATAAATCTCAATATTAGACCAAAACTTGGTCAAAAGCGATGTTCCAAAAATATAATAAAAACTATAACTGTACTAAATTGACCACCTCAGTAGACTAATGGCCTTAAGCGTGTCTGACTTAACAGTTTCAAAATAGAAGTGTATCGTACTTACCTGTAAAAGGAATTGTTTATTAAAATATATGTATAAGTAGTAATCATATTTAGATAAAATAAAATCAAGGAGTAAGTTAAAATTATTTGCTTACTTATAGACATTTGAACATAAATCTTAAAATATCTCATCATCATCATTACAGAAAAGTTTCTAAAATTGCTCATTGCTAGCCAAATCCAAATCAAATATGTTTTTACAAAACGAAAATAAAAATTAACAATAGACTTAGGCCACATTTTAACCGTTGACCCATTAAGCACAGACGCAATTTCTTTAAAAAAACAAACATAGCTCATTGTCTAAGTAATTTATAAATCCTGAGGTGAAAATTATTTCACTTTTATGTTGGCATTATTTTTTTTAATGCTATCAGATTTCACTCCATTTTAGTTAATCGAACATTGCTTTCTATAACTTATTTTATTTAAATTGATGTATTGTTTTTTTTTATTCATAAAACTACACATGTATCGCTGCCAGACAATCTATTAATTTAGAAGCATACGTGGTTTAAAAAAGGTTTTCTTAAAGCTACACTACAGCTTTACGCGGACCACTCAGAAAGTTTTAAAAAACTAATCTTTATAGGTTCATGCGTACGAGTATGAACAATTTTCGAAACACTTTTTCCAGTCTGTTTCAGTCATTCATCTCGAAGAACCGACTAACGGTGGTGTATAAAGATGGTCTTGACAACCTTGTGTAACAAAATACAGTTTTGAGCAACCCCTAATAGATGAAGTGACAACCTGATGAACCACAATATAAATCAGTACCGTAAGTTTTAGAAATCAATGGGCAGTGATGATGATAATAATGTCATAAATTGTATTCATGATTTAAACTCAATATCCATCACTGAACTAGAACCAACCTGGTATATTATGTAACATGCGGACGACGCACCGATATAGGTTAATTATATTCTAATTAAGTCCTCAAGTCAAGTTAAATACCGACAAATGTAATTTACTTTATTTGATTAAAAAAAGTTTGAAGGCATTTTTCAAACAAACTTATCATGAGGTCGCACGCTATATGATTGATAGCTCTTTGTGTCGTTTCTTTAAACAAATGAACCTCATATGCAAATTAACTCAAATAAATTATGTCATTATAGTATAATAGCCGTGAATATTCTGAGATGCAAAAATTTTCAACGATTTAAAATTGTAAAACAAATAAAATTGTAAGGGTCCACTGCAGTCCATGGACACTTGCATTAAACGTCAAAATGACAGACAGCTACAGTCACCTCTGAAGACTTAGTAGAAGTGCCCCACACACAGCCTGCAATTATACAGGCTCTCTACACCTTTCAGACTGGAAAAGTAATAAACAGCAAACAAACATGACATAACAAGGAACGCACTGCACCCTGGTGAGTGATATACGTCACTTTTCGATAATTACTCAGACGAATTTCTAGGCAGAAAAGAAGTCTACAAGTCATCATATTTACATGTTCCTATGTATAGGAATAACGGTTTGATTTTTAAAATCAGTCTCTGATTATAGATGAAAAAATTGTGAAGAAATTGATGAGGCCACGCACATCACATGAAAGACCTAACTTTAGGGTTTTGAAAGGACCTATATCCAGCAGTCAGGAAGTCGATGCATGCAGGTGGATCAGGACCGTACTTTGCAGCATTCCTCAGCGGAGGCCTCTGTTCAGCAGTGTTCTAAGAGCTGTAATGATGATGATAATATCCAGCAGTGGATTGAAAAGGTGATAATGAAAAAAAGGAAGTAAGGATTGTCCTGTTGTTATTTTCAACCGACTTCAAAAAGGATGAGAGATTTACAGTTCGTCGAAATCTTTTTTTTTATGTATGTACACCGATTACTCGAAGACGCCTAAATCAATTTTGAAAATTCTTTTTTTTTTTATTTATAGGGTATACTTAAATATTATTTATTCTTCCCGGGTGGTCTCATTTAAATTTTATCAAAATATCGATCAATTTAAAAAGAAATCAACAATAAAATATATTTATATTGAAATCGGTTGTACAAAACTGCTGCTAATTCTGTCGTAGATACGCAATCTACGGCATTAGCTTTAACTTTAGCATCAAAACAATATAAATCCACTTGAGGCTAATAATTGGTAAAAAGGCTTTAGAAATGGGTGCCCCACGAACTCAATGATCGATAGCGCAAAATACGCATCGAGACATGCACTACTCAACAGGCACACAGACGACGGAATTTTGAACCGCATTGTTACCTGCGACAAAAATATATTCTATTTGACAGTAGCAAGCGCTCAACAAGTGGTTTGATCCTGGTTAAGCTTCTAAAAACTAACTCCTAGAAAAGTGATAGTCACTGTGTGGTATTCTAGCGCCGATGTAATTCATCACAGCTTCTTTACAAACGAGATAATAATTGCTGCGTATGTTTACTGTGAAGAACTGAACACTATGATGGAGTAGCTTGCACGTCTCCAACCAGCTTTGGTCAATCGCTCGTCGGCGCTGTTTCTGCGCGACAACGCGACCTCATACTGCACAACAGATGTTCTTCCAGTTATTAGAGTTGGCGTTGGAAACTCTCCGTCATCCGCAGTACTCAACAGACTTTGCGCCTACAGATTTCTACTTTTTTGCTAATTTGGATAACTATTTGGCGGGAAAAAAATTCAATACTTGAGAGGCAGTATAATATATCTTTGAATAATGTTTTGCCTCCAGTCCAGCTCATTTCTCAAAAACGGCACCAATAAACTGCCACTGAGTTGGCAAAGATGCATCCATGGCAGGGGTGATTACTTTGATTAACTTAAATAAAAAATATATAAAAAATTACGGTAGAGACCTAATGTATTCGAAACAAATGATGCGACGTTCAGCGATGCACTCGATTTACTAAATGTTATTAGGAAGACGCTGCTATCTTTTTTCTGGTTTGTTTCCCTCTGTACGCTCTTATGACACCCACATGACTGTATAGGGTAGTGAATATTCTTACACCGCCACTACACGGTCATGTCCTATAATATGTAGTAAGCAAGTCCTATAATACGCTCGATTCCTAATGGCGGCTTCCGCTTATAAACGATCGCGTGATTGCAAAACACCGACCGGAAATTTTTAATAGTGTAGTTTAAGAAGCCACTAAGCGTTAGCTCAATGCTTCGAATGCTTATTTTTATAAAAAATATTGTATTATTATAGTAAAACGAATTTTGAACTAGCCATTTATACACGCATGACAAAAAGACTTTGTGATTTAAAATTAAAAAAAAAATGTGTGCAGTTCACACGGGGTTAAAGTGAAACCTTCACAAAACTATACCATAGCATCAGAAACCAAACTTCGAAAGAATAAGACAAACACAGAGTATCAGGAATAGGATGCTTGTAGGATTTATTACTCATAATATTTTTACCAAGTTTAAAAAATACCTCACATTTTATTCTACATAATAAAATAATATATTATATCATCTATATGTCATCTATATGATCATCTTAAGTACTTAAATATTTTGTCATCAACAAAGTTCGCCCTTAAACCTCACTGCTCATAGATCACATGCACAATCTACATATATAAATAATAAATAGAAAACTAAATACAAAACGCTGCGTCCTATATGCTATCTCATTCAGGCTAAATCGTATAGATGTATATGTTTGCCTTTTTTTAGTGTCGCTTTTTCGTTTCATCAAGTTTCAAATCACAACGATACTAAAGAAGATTTCACTTCAAAAAGAATAAAATTCATCGAAAAAATCAAAAAATAAAATTAGCTTTGGCTACTTTGGTAAAGTAAAATAAAAGCCGTTATAAGTCCCACTGGTGGGCAGAGGCCTTTTCTCATTCCTAAGAGCAAAAGTATGTCGCTCTGCCCTTGTGCATGTTTGTGTTACATGTCTTTCAAATATTTTATTACTTAGACGTGCGACATTCCTCGCGATATTTTCCTTTACCATCAAATACGAGATAAATAAAAAGGGTGGTAAATTAAAATTGCAATTGACAATTAATTTATTGGTGTGAGCAAGAAACGAACTAAAGTGTACTGTGAAATTCACAGTAAGCGGCTAGCCCCTGCGCTGTGAGTGCCACGGCTGCAATTAGCTAAGTACAGCGTAAATGGGCTAACTTGGCTATGATCCAAATTTTAAAATAAGTGGTAAAATTTATTGGCTCGCTCTTTTGAGATTGTAAATTTGGTTAACTCACAGTATTTGTTACTTAAGTCTCTTAGAACACTAGAAACTTTTAATTCACGTACGACTTTGCTCATATAATATCAATACTTTTGCTGTAGGATCTTTTGATTACATCTCAAAATATAGTTTAATTATTAATTATGACGTGAGCGTTGCGTTGCGAATTAACACAAGTCACAAATTTTTGTGGTTTTAGATTCCCTGTCATAGTTATTATAAAAAAAACTCCGTTTTATTATTAAAAACGTCACTTGTATACATAAAATTAAAAATATGGAAATTAATTTCCAATAACCAAATGTTCGAAGTACCTAATTTGAACCAAAGGGATATATATATCTAGGAAGTATAGTGGGTATAGTACAGAGACTGATTTTGTAGTTAGGAATAATAATTAATTCATTTACACGAATTAATTATCCAACGAGTCGAGGATAAACTAGTAACGGAATACGACAAGCGCACCGTTCCATGTCAGAGCCAAGACTGTCCTAACGGCGGCAGCTCCGTCCGTTTTATACAAGCTAAACGGGCGCCACCGCAGGTGCAATGGTGCAGGTGTGCGGAGCACGTGTTATTTACAAGAATTCTGTCTAGCTACACCGACACCGCCGCACGTCCAATGGTGCACGTGCCGTCACGGCCATACTGATGCGTGCGTCCTCGCACGCGCTCCATCACAATCTTAGTTATCTGTAGACAGAAAAAAATCGTTCGATTCTCCTGACAAAACAGCGTCTGGTCCGGTCTATATTGACCCTTCAGACTTGGGTGACAGTCAGTTTTGTTCCGGCAGTAAGCCCTACAAAACTTTAATCATCTTTATGTTAGATCGAAATGATTAGTCTGTAGCTTGTTCTATTTTCTCTTTTTTTTTCAAGTACTATTTTCGCTAGTCCGGAATCACTATTCCCTATAGCTATATCACTGGACCGGCACAAAGCCCTGCAATGATTGTAAGAATTATTCTTTTTCTTAATCTCTTTTTTTTTCAGTACTATTTATGCTAGTCCGGAATCACTATTCCCTGTAGCTATATCATTGGACCGGCAAACGCCCTGCAATGATAGTAAGAACTCTTTTTTTTCAATTCAGTATAGAACAGTTACAGACCAACCATACCGCAAACATGTCCCCGTCACAATCACACAAAAGTGTATCGTGAGGGACGTAGTGACACGATAACACCTAAGTATGTAAACCAACAGCAACTCTATACATATCCCAGTGCAGCACAGACCAGCCTCCCTACAACTTCATGTTCCTTTCCTGCACTAGAATAATTACTTCGCTAGAGTGTTGCAACGTCTCTAGTATTTTCTAGATGCACAGACATGGCTACCTCTGACTGTCGCACGTCCTCGTGCGGTTGACAGTGAACAGCATACGATCTATCAGTTATCACCACCTGCTAACAGATATTAACTCTTGTTAAATATTACAACGGTCGACCATCCCAGACTCCATTTAAGTCTGGAACGCGCCGATATGGCTACCTCCAGGCAAACGCACTACAGCTTTTCGTTCTGCTGCGTTCGTACAACATTCGCGCCAGCAAGACGTCGCGCTGTACTAGCGCTAGCGAATCGTCGCACTGCTTTGCAAAATTAAAAGAAATCGAGATAAATGTATTGCGAACCATGGAATTCCGAGCTTCCAAAATTCATCACATATTCTCTTAGGAAACGGCAACTGTATGACATTTGAAAACATTGCAAAAAAAAAATGGAAACTATGTGTAGAGACAGATACCACAACATATTTCAAAGCGAAGGGGGCAACTGCGCAAAATCTACGAAAGCCGTCCAATTACAGCGCCAAAGCACCATTTGTTCGGCGACCGCTTGAATTCCCCTGCCGTAAGATGAGCCGATAAGTAACCGACTGTAGCGGTGTATGCTCAATCTAACCAGCGCTCGGCCGTACCTGACCATGTTCGATTAGCCATCACAACGTCTTCCTCATTGATCATTGTTGTAGAGACTTCTACGAATCCCTCGACATCAAACCCCAATCTTGTCAATGACACAATATTCGGAGCAAACTGCAACACTGATCATTACATTAGAACACAAAAATGTCACTTATTATTTTCAATCCATAGCGTGTTAAAGTTAATCGTTTATTGTAGTACAACCCTTAAACGTTTTGAACTTCAAAATATAGCAAATGATAATCATGTTTCGCGTGAACTATCAAATTACAACAAAACTTGAACAAATTAATTAGAAAGCCTCCAACATTTCTTTTGACATTTGTTAACATATTTAGGTACGTCAAGAAATAATGAAAATACTTGCGGGTACTCTTAATACAAATCGAACAAATAAAAAAAAACTGCTTAAATAATTTCACTTTATCTTTTCTCTACACTTTAATGATACGACAATATCGTAAGTAGGACAGCAAATTTCATTACGGTATTTAACATAAAAACAGAAGCATCAAAGCAGAATGCATTATAGTCTTTCACAAATGTAATAATCCTCATACTATTCGAAGATTATATGTGGGCAAAAATGGGGACTTTATCCCACTTCTGATGTAGGAAGTATAGTGGGTATAGTACAGAGACTGATTTTGTAGTTAGGAATAATAATTAATTCATTTACACGAATTAATTATCCAACGAGTCAAGGATAAACTAGTAACGGAATACGACAAGCGCACCGTTCCACGTCAGAGCCAAGACTGTCCTAACAGCGGCAGCTCCGTCCGTTTTATACACGCTAAACGGGCGCCACCGCATGCGCAATGGTGCAGGTGTACGGAGCACGTATTGTTTACAAGAATTCTGTCTAGCTACACCGACGCTGCCGCATGTGCAATGGTGCACGTGTCGTCATAAGATTGTGATGGAGCGCGTGTGAGGACGCACGCATATCAGTATGGCCGTGACGGCACGTGCACGTGTACGTGTACGTATAACATTTTAACTTATCAAAACTCCACTGCTGAACATACGGTCACCTGTAATTACCTAAGTATGCCTTTCAAATAGATTGCCACATAGGTGAGAAATTTGCCACAGTTATTAAGCTTGCTAGATTAGTTTGGTATTTGGTAGAAAGTTGATTCAGCAGGGGTACAAAAGATATGTCCCACGTTTAAAATGTACACCTTAAGCCCCAGCCGATATCTGAAAACCTGAGTAATAAAATGTTTTGTAGACATGTGAAATCCGTCAACACTTACTGGAGGACGCGGCGGAGTAGCTGCTTTATAACCCTTTTAGAAGTGAGGGAAGTGCCCAGTAGGAGAACGTATAAAGTCTTTAACTTCTGTTTTTTACTATAGTATTTTACATTTTAGTAAATAAACTTTCCAGAAAAAGATTTTTTTTTTATTTGAATTTAATTGAACAGAATTGAACAAGGGCATAGCCCACTATTCTCGTTATACGAGCATTTTGTATAAAACTATCTATATATGGGTGTGTAGTGATTGTATATCTATCTCTGATGTACGTTAATTAAAGTGACAAGCTAAAAATGTTGAGAGAAAAATATTCTATATTCTAATTTCTTGCCACTTCTTCATTAAAGTTTTCTTTGATGTGGACTGTTTGAACCAATGTCATAATTTGAAAGCCAGCCAAATTGAAAGAAAAAAATGATTTTGACTACATACAAATTATACCCGATGTCATTAAATAAGAACACTTAATATGTATGTTGAATTGACGAATAGATTAGAACGAGTTAATTCTTAACATTTTATTCAATATTTAACACATAAAAGTCCACTGGTGTACACGGACCTCCGCCAATGTAGGGAGAATTTGCTTTAATTGCGACTCTTGGCAGATGGAGTGACGATCGCACTGCCAGACTCCTTACACCCTTGACGCTTCTTGCCGTTGTCAGTCTGATTATACCACCACCATCTAGCCGAAGCCATAAGTTATATCTGGAATCCCCCCACAGTCGTCTCCTTACACTGTCATCGCTTATCTTGAGGATCGACCACCCGATTATTGTACTTCCTGTCGCTAAACTGGGCATTTTATATATTTTATACGAAGTGTTTTAAATTGCGACCTATTAAAAGCCTTAGGACAACTTGGAGTTTGCCGGAGTAGACAGTAGATTGCAGTAGTAGTAGAGTCTTGGTTTAATTTATTGTATGAAATAAAAGTGACAATCTACATGCCTTATATGTATTTGAATACGAGTAAGTGTTAAAATACATTCCTGTTACAGCTTTGTGACACGAAAAACGAATGGTCCAACGCGCTGCCTCATTCCGAATTGTCAATATAAATTGTACCGTATAGTGGCGGTGTAAGAATATCCACTACTGTTATGCATCAATAATATATGTAGTTCATAGTCATACAACATCAGATACTGTGATCGACACTTTGCAAGCCAAACGTGGCAACCATGAGTAATATGTCCAACTATAAGAGACTGTGTGGGCAGTGACCGCCCACCGGCTGGTTGAGAAATTACCATCCGTATCCATTTACTGTATAAAATAATTTAGAAGTTATCACAGTAGAGAAATAAATACATAAATAGTTTTACCTTAATGAACAAAAAAAAAAATAAACACTATACTTTATTTTATAAAACCTATCTGAAAATAAATAGGAAATATCTTGAAATAGACATTTTAAAATCATACACAATTATAATACTTACAGGTGTCTTAATTGCAGTTTAACTTTTCATACTTATGCAAAGTGTTAATATGCTCACATAATTTCTTAAAAAATTAAAATATAATCTTACAGTCACAAGTAAACTACTGATTTATAATTAATTATTCAATTTATTAACATTTATCTTATTCATCTGCATGAGCCCTCAAAATCCACTGGAAATGGGCCTCTCGTTGAGCTATTAACGTTCTTTCATGTTTAACAGTCTGCCAAAGGCCTCATGAGGAAAATTTTACATAGTTCCTAACCACGCTTGACAGCTGCTGTTTTTTATTATTATTTAATTATGTTTTCTTTTACCGCCGAGATAGTGGTACATTCATTGGAGCTTGTTGTACAGTGTTGTGAGCATGTTTTAGTACAGGGGCTACGTGCTCGCCGTAAACATGCTATTATATACGCAAGCAACTCGTATTAATTTATTCAAAAAAATTTATTCAAAATAACGTTGTGACCTTGATATGGTCTGTTACGAAAGATGTTATCGTAAATAGCATGTGTTTTCCAATTAAGCTTTATTATTTATTTGGAGGTGGTATAGCTTCGCTGCAGCTGTATTAATGAATAAAGTATCAGCATAATTCTGTTGCTTTTCGTATGGTTAATACTAATCACTGGATACCCTTTTTACTTGAGGGACAATGGGACATTGCACTTTAGTACTCAAGGGTTACAATTTATCTGCGTTTTGATTTTTAATCGTAAATATTTAAACCGTACTGTTATAAGAGCTAATTTCTAAGAACAGTGAAAAGAAAGAAGAATTGAAAAAAAATTCTCGCCGCTTACTTAGCAGTCAACCCGCACAGTCTTTTTTACCTGATGATGCCTTGTTGAGTGGTGAAAGTGTGTCGTATTAATAACAGTGGTGTGTCTTTCCTAGTGTAGTGATGTTGGGATTAGTGGTGACGAGGATAGTATACGCAACTAAGGGAGGGCGGGAGGCGCTCTTTAAACTACATAAAACATATTATTTAGTTTTATTACGAGGATTATACTTACATAATTTTTATTTATTCCATTTAATGAATTTTTGCAAAGCAACGCCTGATTCTATTTATTATATTAAAAACAAAAATTTAACATGCTAATAATAGTTATACTCTAAGTGCCAATCTCGCCAGTCAGTTTATTTTAATATCACCTACGCATGCACACAGGTTTTACCTTTGAAGAAGTGCGACTAGCGAGCGTACAGTCCAGCTGATGGTAAGTGGATACTACGGTCCATAGACATCTACATCTATCTTTGATTACGAATCAAAATTCAGATGCTTTGTCACATACTCAATGCCTCGTTAACAGTAAAAAGAGTCTCCGGTTCTCTACACTCATCACACAAAACACAGGATTATTCTACTGTTTCGTGCTAGTGAGAGCGTTGTCCTACCCGTGTTGAGTCCACCCATTACTTTTTAAATTGTTTACTAATTAAATTGTTGACAAATACTCGTAAGTTAACGTAGGACAAATTGTTCAGCTGCTCTCTTGGTCGAAGTTAGACTTGCTTAATTTCAACTTCGACCAAGACCACAATCGACGAATCCAACTTGTCAATCAGTGTTTGGTAGAATACGACACATTATGTGTGCCAGTGATAATATATGGATCTGTGACGTGGCCGTTTTACTTCTGTAAGTATGACGAAGGTCCTTAACGAGTTGTGGAGAGGGCTATGTTCGGAGTATTTCTGCATTCCATACCATAAACACATAGTCCAACGAACCGAGACCCGATTGGGACGAAAGGTTCAAGAGTGGTGGCAACGTACCGACTACCAGCTATGTAAGACAGCCCCTCACTAGATGAAGCGACGACTTGGCGGAATGCAGAAAACCGATAGATGGAAGTGGCTTAGATCCGTGCTGAAATATTGCTACAAGCATTACTTGGGAGAGGTTTATGCTCATGATATGACTGGGGAAGGGTGATGATCATGATGATATTGATTAATATCCATGTAAAAATTACATTTGTCTTTATGGTTACGGTGCTATAAATCTATTGCAGTAACGAAATACGTTTCAATTTTAAATAAGTGCAAGTGGGTGAAATAAGTTAAGGCCAGTTAAATTGAAAGGCGATGTGGTCTGCATTTTAAAGTATTTGAATATTGAATAAAAGGTAAAATCGAAAGTTGAACGGGAATGGGAATGGTATTATCGACGGTGGCGTGTCTTTCCTAGTGTAGTGATGTTGGGATTAATAGTGACGGGGATAATGACACATATATTAAATAAATTTTAGCTTTCTGCACATCTTCTCCATATAAATTTTAACTATGCCAATTCAAAGTATATCCTTCACGTATTAATATATAGTAAGTTTAAAAAAATTACAATTAAATAAACGTTTTTAGCTAAAGCAAGCTCGCGCATAAAAGCCTGCAGACATTTTCTTATTTTGGTTTGATGAACATGGTCCATCACTGCTGGCCGTATGCGAAAGCTAAAGGTAGATAAGTGAGCTATCGATAGGCCTATGCTAGGGGCTTTTCTGTGTGATATATTAAAAAATGAGGATATCCGCAGTAGAACCAGAGTAACCGACATAACTAAACGGATTAGTAAGCTGAAGTGGCAATGGGCTGGCCATATAGCTCGAAGAACCCATGGAGAAGACAGGTTCTAGAGTGGCAGCTTCATAGCGGCAAACGAAGTGTAGGGCGCCCTCCAACAAGATGGAGTGACAACCTGGTAAGACATGCAGGAATAGTTATAATTTATTTTTTTCGGCTGAGAAATCCCGAAATTTTTGGCGTTTTGAGCGGCCTTGTAATAATTTATTTTACTAAATACACTTTGCCTCACGCCGTCACTCCGGGCTTAGCCGCCGTCGTGAGTGGATGCTGTATCGCTTGTTTGCTGCGAAAAATCTCGGTGTATAACTAAAAAATATTCGAAAAATCAAATTTGATACATACACGTGGTAGAGCCATGCTGCAGCTATATTAGTAGTATAGTTGTAGCACGAATGGGTCGGCTCGACCGGGGAAGGACCACGCTCTCACAGAATACCAGCGTAAAATAGCAGCTTAATGCTGCTGTGTTTAGTATGGTGAGTGTAGAGAACCGGAGACCCTTTTTACTGAAAAAGTGGCATTCCATCTTAGTCCTCACGAGTGACAATGCATCTGCATTTTGATTCACAAACGAGGATAAATGTAGATGTCTATGGGCCACAGCAACCACTTACTATCAGGTGGACTGTGTGCTCGTTTGTCGACCTATCCTATAAAAAAAAAAAACTTGACATGGTAATATATTATTATTTTTATAATCACAGATTTTTATTACAATATTTTGTTTCGCTAAATGTAAGTAGGATTTATATATAAATATGAATTATATATTATATATAAAGGAGTGACTACTGGAACTCCTCGACGATTAGAACTAGGTGTTCCGACTTTGACCTCATTTTGTTAGTTATGATGAGACCTTTCCTCCGGCCGAAGTGACCATAGGTGTACTTCGGTGAATGCTCCTGGATCTCTTCGACGAGTAGAAGTAGGTGTGCGAAATTTGCACTCGTTTTGTTAATTATGATGATACCTTATTTCCGAACTTGATAGAGTGACCTGAAGGTGTACTTCGATGAATGCTGTTGGAAATCCTCGACCAGTAAAACTAGGTATGTTGTAATGATTACTAATATATACGCGAACACTACACATTTAAATAAAATTAATTTTACAGATTTTATCGCGTATATTAACTTATTGTTTATATTCCCGACGTTTCGGGTGCTTTCCAGCACCCGTGGTCACGGGGGACTGAGATGTTTGACGTCTTGCTGTCATAGTTAGCCCGGCTACCTTCAGTTTTTTAATATTAATTTTTGGTTCGATTTACGCAGAATGAGCTTACAGTATCTTAAAGTCGAGCAGTGGTATACTTGGGTTTGGATTTGATTTTATTAATTATGGGATCCCAAGCAGATGGCGGCACCCATCCATCTTCTCTATTGAAATTAGGAAGTTTTTTAATTTCAATAGCCTCGCGAATCATCCTTGGGAAGAATCGGTGTTCTTTTGCGAGGACCGACGTGAATTCGACAATACCATATTCATGGAAGCTTTTGAGGAGAAAGCCCTTCTTACTGCTCCTGTAAATCCAAGATTCTACAAGCGGTACGTAGACGATACTTTCACAATTTTACCATCTGACAAAGTAACTGTATTTTTAAACCACCTTAATTCCATAAACCCTAAAATACAATTCACAATGGAGTTAGAGGCAAACAATACTTTAGCTTTCCTAGATGTTTTAGTCATCCGAAATCCTGATAACACTATTGGTTATACTGTGTACAGAAAAAATACCCATACCAACCGATATTCAAATGGTGAATCGCACCATCATCCTTCAAACTGTGAAGCTACCGTGGGAAAGCTACCGTGGGAAAATCTTTGTTTCAGAGAGCACGGGGGATCTGTGACAGAAAACATCTGGCTGCCGAGCTTCAGCACGTCGAGCAAGTACTGCAAGACAACAAGCTTCGGGTCCCGCGCCTACGTCCCAGTGACCGAGTGAAGCCAGCCACAGTCGAGCGTGTGCCTGCTGTACTACCCTATGTCAGAGGAGTCACAGACATGGTTGGCTATATCTTGAAGCGAGCTTCCATTAAAACGTACTTCAAGCCGCTGAAGAAGATTGGTCAATTTTTATTTACCGTCAAGTGTCATATCCCTCTACAAGATGCAGGAGTGTACAAGCTGGATTGTGAATGTGGTCTCTCGTACATAGGACAAACAAAAAGATCTATAAAAACCCGCGTTAAAGAACATATAGCTGACGTGAAGCACCGACGTATCGGGAAGTCTGCAGTTTGTGAACATGTTCAAGATCGCCCCCGCCATTACATTAGATTTGATAGACTACAAATCCTCGCAAAAGAACACCGATTCCACCCAAGGATGATTCGCGAGGCTATTGAAATTAAAAAACATCCTAATTTCAATAGGGAAGATGGATGGGTGCTGCCATCTGCTTGGGATCCCATAATTAATCAAATCAAATCCAAACCCAAGTATACCACTGCTAGACTTCAAGATACTGTAAGCTCATACTGTGTAAATCGAACCAAAAATTAATATTAAAAAACTGAAGGTAGTCGGGCTAACTATGACAGCAGGGTATCAAACACCTCAGTCCCCTGTGACCACGGGTGCTGGAAAGCACTCGAAACGTCGGAAATTTAAAAAAAAAAGTTAATATACGCGAATAAAATCCGTTAAATTAGTTTCATTTAAATAGGTATGTTGTGTTTGGGATCGGTTTGTTAGTTATGATAAGACCTTATGTGACTTGTAGGTGTACTTCGGTGAATGCTACTGGAATTCTTTGAAGAATAGAACTAAATTTTTTTAAATATTTCTTCACAATCATATGAGCATTATGAGTCGTGCACTTTTGAATTTTCCAACCTTTTTTTTATATTGACGTTTGACAAAAAATTATCGGAATATTGGAAGTAGAGTAATAATGTTATTTGTGAAAACTTGTGTGTATTTAAACTACTTTTAAAATTACGTATGACATGAGTGCTTAAGGCATGCACATTGCACATTTGGATTTACCAAAATAAATTATTCTATTTTATTATATTCATAAATAAAAAATATACGTGTTTATTCGGCACTTGCTGAAAGTTTTTCAAACTTGTTGAAACTATGGTTCATCCAAGTTAATTTTAGCTTCACCGACTTTTTTAACTAAATGTGTAAGACGCCGTATTAAAAAATGACTTGATTAGATAATCGTTTTGAACCACTAAATATGTAATTATTCTAATTACATGTGTTTTTATTTCGAATTTAAATAATTATTTCTGTTTTTCTGCGGCAGTGTACACAAACAAGGTCCATTTTAAGTGTATCATTTGTTACATTAATATATAAAATGCAGAAAACTAATGCTAGTATCGCTATCAACGTTAATAATATTAAGCTTAAAATGTTTGTACTAGAATTGGTTGTCGAAGGGCGGATTCGAACACACGTCTTTCCGAGATTACAGTCTGCACCCTTGATTATTAAGCTACTGTCACTTATTACACTGACTATGATAAACTTTTCAATTGTTTCGTCTGAATAGGATATTAATGTTGCATTTATTTACATTAAGAATAATTACCATTTTTTTAATAATTTATTTGATTTCTCAAATCTTATAATCAAATATATGATGCTGCAGCCAATACTTTAACATTTTTTTTATGCACAGAAACAAAATGTCTCATACGTGCAATATATTAAGTTAGTTTAGTACCTGTAGTAAAATCTGAACCTGAAGTGGTGCCTTAAATTTTATATTTACAATAAAATGTCCGGAGTGAATTCGCAGAGAAGCTCCATTGCCCCATATTACGGAAAGGGTAGAACAACATACAAAAAGTATATGTATATATACTTTCTCTACTTCTCTTTACACCTACCTCTTTTATTCCTGCACTACTCTATCCATTGAGTCCACCTATATACATTAAAGCGTATGAAGTTAAATGAATTTAAAAATATGTTATAACCGTACAAGTAAATACACTTGAGTTATACTTGCTCGGGTATAAGAGGTCGCTTATCCCAAACCGAGCTCGCTCCTCTCCAAATCCAATTAAATTATAAATACATGCCGATTTATTGCCTGCTGAGGTAAAACAAAAACATCATAAGGAAATATGTATTTCTAGGAAAGAATATATTATATATAAAAAGTAGTGTTTAAAAAGTTAATTGTTTAAAAAGTTAAGTGTTTTTAAAACCGAGTTGAAGGCATTACTTAAACAGAGATGTATTTATAATATTGATGAATTTTCACTGTAGATTAGTCAGAATATTTATTTAAATAGTAATAAATTTAATAGTTAATTTATTTTTATTTTATTTTGGAAGTATATTTCATTTTTTAATTATGGAGTAGGTAGACAATTTTACTGGTTTTTCTTTATTATGTAATATAAATAATATATTATTGAATATTTGTGATGAATATTAATCGTTAAGTAGGTATACCATTATATAGATAAGAAAGTTACAATGACATTTATTAGTTAATTTATTTAATTATTTTTTGTTCGATTTTCTAATTAACTTATTTTGTTTAATTATGTTAAGTCTTAGCAATATAATAAGTACATTGCTGTAATATTCGTACACAATTTATTGTTAATGAATAAAGAGATTGATTGATCGATTATTTCGAAGGGGTTTGAAGTTCAACGTTCAATAGTGTAGTTTTTGTGATTTGGATAAACACTTGTACTGGTTTCACAATATTTATTTTAAATTATTAATATTATTTTTACAAACCGACCGATTTCGCCTAACAGCGTCATCAGGGTATATAAGAGTAACCAAATTGAAATTCAGTGCAAGCGTATAAAGGTATCTTTGCGATCTCCAGACAGTGGTATTGGTTACAGCTGTTTCGAATTTATAAGTCGCCATACAACGGCATCTACAGCTTCGTCTTTAGTCCTTTGACATGATACCACCTTACTGTCGCTGGTTTATGCGTTTTGTGGTCTGCCCAAACTAGACGATTATTATGAGAAATGGTTATTAGATGACAAAATCCGTATTATTTTTTCTGTACTAACTAAGTCACTATGGCTTTTATGGATACTAAAATCTATGGACCTGTATGTCTAGTCTGAACAGATAAATAAATATCGCAATCGATACCCACCCACTAAAGTCTCTTACGAAATCCACAGAAAGAAATGGAACAGTGATTTGAAAAGGAATTTAAGAATAATAGGAAAAATGTCATAGAAAACTAATATTATATTCCTCAACACTACCAACAACGAACACTTTTTAAAAGTTAGCTTCGTATGAGTTAACTTTTAGGTTAACTTTGTTTTCCGCTTAGTCAAGCTAAGTTGAAGCTCTCATGTAACATTTATTGGTTGAGAAAAGAAAAATAAAAAATGAGACGTACATGATTACAAAAAGTTGGAAAATATTTTCCCCTTAATGCATAAAATATCTACAGAATATCCTTGAAGTTGATTTCAATCATAAAATAGCGCTAAGAGGTGAAGTACTTTGGCGGAAGATTGGTTGTTGTTCCAGAATCCCAAACACCGTAGCGTTTATTATTCGCATGGAATTTTGATTGCCTTACAACGTAGCACTTCCGCGAACATTAAGGCCACTTTTGTATCGGGATCGTCAAGGGACAAATATTTTGACTAAAATATAACGTTTACATTTTGTAATTTATCAATTTTAAAGTTTAGTAACCAACTACTTAAACGAATTAAATATTTTAGTCTCACAAAGCCGTGGTAGCTCAAGCTAAGTGTAGCTAACGTGGTAGCCAAGTGTTCGCTGTAAATTAAACAGTAAAGCAAACGACGCCATCATCAAATGTGAATTCAAATTTTATGTGAATGCCGATTTACCACGTGGTTGGCGTTAAAGGAAAACACCGTGTGGAAACCTGCATCCTGACCTGTGTGGAAATCCATTTTATATAAAGCTCCAGTCTGAACATGCATGGAGTATTAGACTCACTTTTGGGATGGCTCGGCAAAATATCAACTTGCCGTAATCGACTCAGCGGAACGCAGAGCCAAGAGGCTTATCGGTGACAAAAAGCTGTTTGAAACTAACCTTCATAGGTTAGCTCGACGCCGCCAAGTTGCTTGTTTGTCGGTCTTCCACAGATTGTACCACGAAGAGTGTGCCCATGAGCTTCATAACCTCATACCGCCATCTCCATTCTCCTATCGGGGTAGTAGACGTACTGCAGATTGCCATTTACACTTGGTTGACCTTCGGAATATTCGCACTAAACGCTATAAGTCATCTTTCATAATGAGCAAAGCCAAGGAGTAGAATGCCCTGCCGGCTTTTGTTTTTCTGAGCATAACCTTCAAGGTGCGTTTTAACAGGTTTCACCTGGGCAAACTCGCTCAATCGTAGACTACATCTTTGCTCTCGGGCCACACAAAATTAATAATGAAATCATTATTCTAACTAGACACCTGCACCTGCTCTCGACCGAAATAAGATTAAGTTAGAATAAATCCTCACTCAGTAATAATCGGGGTCAGATATTCATTCTGACACAGACACGCATTATGTAAATGTTTTAGTATACGCATGAATACAGCTTATTATAACAATAGTTTTTTTGCTTTTACTCTTCCATAAAAATAGAATATGTAATTATTATACCTTTCAAAAGTAATGGAGATCAGCGTGAGATTCTTCTAAGTTTTATAAAAGTGAAATAATAAACGAACTAACAATCTACTTAATGATAAATAGTTACAGCAGTCCATGGACAACTGCAGCCAACATCAAACATAGAAGATGCGTTGTCAACCCTGAGTTACACCTATGTAGACACACTGCTATTTGTTTAGTACTGCTATTTCTATATAAAACTTTTTGGTAGGACTTATTTCCTACTTTAATGTCCTTCAAGGTAGATGTTTTTACCAACTTCTGCCGTCAAGAAAACAACATTTACTGTTGTTCCGATTTAAAGAGTATTTAAGCTAGTAAACAGACACACGAATTTAATCTCAGTTTTCTTTGTTAAAAAAATACTTTGAAATTGGTTGCGTATATCCATAGGCTATAGGTTTTTTTTTTAATTTATAAAAAAAAAACTTTAGTCAATTGACCTCTTTTATAGAATAAATGTGTCAAACGAGACAGACCACACGAGGGTAAGTGGATGTTGTGACCCATAGAAATCCACATCTATTCTCGATTAACAACCAAAATACGAATGCCTCGTTTTGAACTAATAAGGGTCTGCAATTCTCTACACTTACCATACAAAACACAACAACATTAAGCTGCTATTTTACGCTTGTATCCTGCGAGAGCGTACTTATTTCCAGGTCGAGCCTTGCTACAACCATAATGAAGCCGTAGCGTGGCTCTACCACGTATAAAGTAGCCACTTACCACCATATTAGGTAGGATCTTATGCTATAAGATCGGTTTACATTAAAATTTAATAAGACGAATAATTACAATATTTACAAATATTTTACAAAGTTACGTGCTTGTGAAATTCATAAACTCAGAATAAAATTTTACAAAAATATCATTTTTTTCTTTATTTACATAATACTTATTTTTATCTACAATATTAAACGCTATAATAATAATAAAAAAAACTAAAACTAGAAACTTAAATATCATATAGTCCTACTCCCCGCGGTATCGTGCCAAGAACGCTGGTTGCGTTTCCCCGCTGAATGGCTATACTTTGAGCGAGGAAAGAACCAACCCTCTTATCACCAGCAGCAACGACCAGCCGCGGATGGAGTTCCTTTAGGAACTTCACCGCACGGGGACCCCACGGACCGATAGTCTCTACAGCAAATGGCACAAATATGTAGTCATCACTCAGAGACTCATATTTGCGCCACTTACTCAGTTCAGCTGCCTCTGATGCCGCCCCGGCTCTAAACAAGGTACCCCTGAGATGAGAGGCCGCCAGGGTGTCTATGCAAGTAGCATCCCACACTAGGGCTTTACCTCTCTCCCAAGGGACGAATGTCATACCGTAGGGTCTCCTGCCATCGTCTCTAAATATTCCACAAGGCTCTAAAACCGAGGGAACATTTATAGAGACAAGAGCCCTTCGGATGACATCGTTCAAAGAACTGTGTCGTGAAAACTTACCAGCGCTTTTCTCACATGAAAGTCCGTGGAGCCCAAACTTGTCGACGCTACTACCACAGGGACACTGATGGGGTTGACAAATCGCCGCTCCTAGTCGGATTCCTACGGCAATGCGTAAGCTTTCCGCATCAAGTAATGTGCCGAGATTACTTGATGGTAAAGCGTGTAACGAGTGACTAGATTCCTTAGTCGAAACAGCTAGAAGGTGTGCCTTATCTTGGTCACTATGGAAATTATGAAACAAATCCTTCTGCACGCCCTGTACCAACGGAATATCCCATTGTGTTTGTTGGTTAACTTCCAGTGGAACATTTTCACCAAGACAGAGCGTTTGCCATATCTGCCCTGCCTCCGTAGCAAAGCATAGGTCTACTTTATTATTTAAAATTATATTACATAAGTCACTGACACTATGCACGGAAGCAAGGACAGCAGGCAATGCAACGCTAGAAAGATTTCTCACACCAATGCCACCAAATTTTATAGGTAAAGTAGCTTGAGTCCAGGCTGTTGATTAGAGGATTGGAAATAGATGGAGATTCATTTTATTCAAGATAAAGGATCTTTCTGGCTGCTTTTGTAGTCAGCGTATATAAATTACATTAGATCACTATTGACTTTTAGATTATATACTATTGTTCGACTTAATAATGTTTCAAGCCTAATCGAATTAGATGTAACTAATATTTAAAAATATATATGATTATTTGGCCTAAAACGCTTGCATGCGATAAAAGACAATATAAAATAAAGAAGACAAACGAGCACAAATTCCACTTGTTGGTAAGTGGATGTTGTGGCGCATGGACATCCACAACTATCTTGGATAAACAATTCAAATGCAGATACGCAGTCATCATTCAGAACTAATAAGGAATGCCTTGTTACCAGTAAAAATGGTATCCAGTTCTACACTCACCATATGAAACACAGCAGCATTAAGCTGCTTGTTTACTCTGGTGTACTGTGAGAGCGTGGTCCTTCCCGGACAACCCGACCCATTCGTGCTAAAACCACACTATAGCTGCAGCGTGGCTCTATAACGTAGAAAACTAATTAGACTAAACTTTTCAAAACTATTAACCCACTATCGGTTTAATGAATCTCGATTTAATTCTTTATATACAGTCTCTACACACAGCCCACCAGACGTATAAATTTATCTTCGGCTAGCAGTGAGGATCCCTACAACGTCAAACTAACTATGCAATTCGAAACTACTGTACCTAAAATAGAAAAGCATTATTGACTTCGGTTCCGTGCTCAACATCTGTTCCAAGAAATTCTTGCCAACAATTATTATCTTGGAAAGGCCTATGTTCGGCGATGGACTTAAAAGGCTGGTGATAGCCAGATTTATCAGAAGTATAACTGTTGTCATATTTAGTTTAAGCTAACTTCTTCTACGAGACTACACTATTTCAGTATAATTGTTGCTTTATAGTATTCTCTATGTAGAATGAAATCCATATAGTTTAGTTATCCGATTCAGTACATTTGTGCTATCCCACCCCAAAAACAGGGAAGAAAACCTTTCAGTCGTTATTTTGGTTAAATACTCTTAGTAACTTTGCGACGATATCTTAGTAAACTACTTATGAGGTGTATATTACTAAATGAATCAAAGATTTCCGAAGAAGATAAAGGAAGACAAAAGATTGGTATGTAATATAAAATTTAAAAAAAAGATATCTAGTCATTACAAAATAATCTTTCACATATTGTTTCGATATTGCTGCAATAAGAATATATCAATGCGACTTAATTTTCGATTTCCTTTGTAAGCGGTAACTTCTGCGAAATAAAGTTGGTACATCTCGGTAGGAGATATTGGTTCCCGTTTTTCTTTTTACTTATTATTAACTTTTTTATCACTCCCAGTAGGAAGTTAGTGTGATTTCCATTATCCAAAGTTCAAATTTTGACATATTTCCACGTTTCAAAATCTCTGTAGTACAGGTGCTGTGGTTTTAGGAGGATGCCTTGCGTGTATGTGCGTATGTGCGTAAGTAGTATGTACATTCGTGATTAATTTTCACCTCGTATATCTAGAGAACAAATTAATAATGATTTCAATATAGGACTGGTTGCATGCGATTCGATGTAATTATAACCCGAACCGGGAGTTTTTTTATATTAAGTGGTCGGTCAGATTTTTGTTATGAATAAATTGAATAAAGAAATGGCAAAGCAACGGAAATTTAGAAAATGGTATTTTTGAGAATTCTAGCACGCAAAAAATGCTTCGTACAACCCCATTCTGAACATTCCATTTACTAAAATAATACTCATTGAAGATTATTTTATAAGTTGAAGAAACATTTTATTAATTCCTGAGGACAACTTATTGGATATAGTAACTTTTAGGTATATCACCTGCTAAAAATATTGCATTTCTAAAATAGACTCAAAGAAAAACTGTTTTATATTGCCGACGACATAATGCGTACATATTCGACCAGCAGTTGCATTAACATATTCCTACTATCACCGCAACTACATATTTTACGAGAGCATCAAATATGTAGACGATGTATTTGGTATATTTATTTCTGAATATCTTAATGCATATGCTTAAGGCGGACTTAATAAGGCCATTCTTCTCCAGTCAACCATAAGCCTAAACAGATATAAACTTAATATGCAAGGCAGTGCAGCAAAAGTTGAAAAAAGAAAGGATATGATATAAAGTCCAATAAGATATATAACTTTTATCTTTTAGTCTTCAAAAGTTTTCGAATTAGTTTTGTCCATGTCTTAGGTATGTTTATGTAACTATGGCAAAAAACTAACTAAGATACATCATTTTATTTCATAATGCGGATATAAGCAAATTCATTTTAACAACTTTAGCACTAAGAAGAATTTTAATCTGAATAAGTATCATAGAGCATCGGAGATAAAAGTCGGTAGCTAGAAAACAACAGGGCTATAAAAAGTAATTGACAAAGTAGCTTAAGTTCAAAAATCCACCAATAATTATTATAAGTACTTCAATGGACTCGTTATTTGCAATTTTTTATCGAGTTAAAAAATGAGAAGGTACTACACTACTGTACTACTATATTCGATGCAGATGATGTCATTTATTTATGTTTTCACCGAATTATCTAAAGCCGCTGAACCGATTTAAATAATTCTTCTTCCTAAATAGTAGTGTCGCGTACTTAAATATTAGTTTGACTTGTAGAGAATGCCTGAAGGCGTTAAGTCCGCCTGTATAGAAATATAGAAGATGAAGATTTTAGCCTGTGATATTTCTTGGACCACTCAAAAGAATAAAGCAATTCAACATTCAATAAAAACTAAAACCGACTACAAACTCAAAACAAGTGGTAATATTTAAAATTTTGTGTAACTGAATTCAATATAAATTATTAGGGATAACTCAAAAATGAAGTACACATAACATAGCATAAACAAAATTAATAGAATCAGGCGTTACTTTGCGGAAGTCCATTATATTAAAGTTGGCAAAATATTACTCCGCGTACATCCGCTCGATAAAATAAAATGATGTGTCTTACGTAATTTGAAGAGCACCTCCCGCCCTCCCACAATTGCGTGCACTATCGCCATCACCAATAATCCCAGCACCACTACTCCCAACACCACTACACTAGAAAAGATACACCACTGACTATATATAATACGACACGTGTTTCGCCTCTACACGAGGCATCTTCAGGTAATCTAGACTCTGCGGTGGCTGACCACTAAGCGGGTCGGTCGGTATTATCGAGCGGATGTACGCGAAGTAATATTTTGCCAACTTTAATATAACATAAACACTCAAACCTGTCACTCAGAGGGGTAGGTAGAGACTATGGACTTCCATTTGGCACAATCCTGACACACCTCTCTCACCTCCTCCACAGGCATATGCCTACGCATACATATTCGTCGGTTAAGGGTGGTCTTAATTTGGCCCACTTTCAATATATCGCCAATTCAGTCGTTAAAATTTCACTTAGGGCGTCGAAATAAATCCCATATAATAATAAGTTCAATTTAAATTTGATCAAGGTCAGACTTTGATCAAATTTATATGGGACCACATGCCAGCTTACAAATAAAAAAGATACATCAAAATCGGTTTAACCAGTAAAAAGTTATGTGGTAATACACATAAAAAAATATAATCGAATTGAGTACCTCTTCCTTTTTGAAGTCAGTTAAATATATCTTACTAGCTATTGAGGTCGAGGCTTACTCGTAATTTATTCGATATTACTATGTATTAGTACCGATATCGGAAACTATTATGTGTATATTATTTTTTTAGTTTTTGAAATCGGTTTTACTTTTATTTATATAATAATTATATTTTATGGAGGAAATAATAATAATTTTAACTTATAAAAGTTCTTAAAGAATTTAAGTTGATAATTGCTTCTATAATATCAAAACTCAATTTAGTTTTCTGTTAATAGTTTATAACTTTCGTGAGCCCTCCACGTAACAAAGACTTAAGAGATAAAGCCTAAGTGGTCCTTACAGAAAACAAAGGCAAGTCGTTAAAGTCCCAAGGATCGTTTATTCGGACCTATTAATTATTTAGAAAAAAAAACTATAGGATTTTTATACAAAAGAAAAGTTTGTAGAAAACATGTCGGTCACCTCGTGAGCCAGGTCCAGATATTTTATCAGCTTATCTGTTTCAGCTTCCACGATGTTTTCGTCATAAGAAATGGTAAAATCGACCAAAAATATCCTTGAATGTTTTCGGTCCATCAGCACAATATCGGGCATATTCGCAAGAATAGTCCCGAGTGTGATGATGGCCTGGTCTCAGTAGAGCCGGGTGCGGTCATTTTCGAGCACGGCTTCCGGCAATTACTTATAATATGGCAGTTACCGATCCACGAGACCGTATTTCAGAGCGAGCTCCTGGTGTAGAATCCTGGCTACTAGGTTGTGTCTGTGCAAATACTCAAAGTTAGAAAGAGCCGAACAACCGAAGATGACATGCTTAAGACTCATGACTCACCGAGATGGCAACAAGATCGACAGATGTCGACGGCGCCATCCTTTAGGATGTATCTCCGATAGTTGTTGGTCTTAATAACCTGATCCTGTATCACACAGACAAAACCCTCGGTTTCCCCAAAGAGGTCACCAAAACTTAGCCAGTGGAAGGAGGCATCTGGGTCTACGAAAGGCTCATGTAGAAAATTGTTTAACCTCCCGTGGAGCTACTTCTCCTACCCGGCAGGAAATGCTCTGTCCTGCCGGGTCTTGCCATTGCTCGTTGGCTTAGGATAGTGGGGTATTTTTTTTATAGTATCGGGTGACAAGCGAGCACACAGTCCACCTGATGGTAAGTGGTTACTGTGACACATAGACATCTACATCTATCCTCAATAAAGACTCAAGATGCAGGTGCGTTGTCACCCGTGAGGACTAAGATGGAATGCCTCTTTGCCATTAAAAAGGGTCTCCAGTTCTCTACACTCACCATACGAAACACAGCAGCGTTAAGCTGCTATTTTACGCTGGTTTTCTGTGAGAGCGTGGTCCTTCCCCGGTCGAGCCGACCCATTCGTGGTACAACCATAATATAGCTGCAGCATGGCTCTACCACGTATAAAATTATTATAATTATTATTAATTAACTTTATCATCATCCCGTAAATGTTGCTGATAAAAGGCTTAGAACTCCGTGCTACAGCAGGTTTTATTGCCTTATTACGTCTCGTACATTTGACGCTGCCCCCCATTACTGGTTTTGCTATACTCCTGAAGTAAAGAGATGGATATACCACCACCTATCGGAAGCCTGGAGATTTTTTGTTATTTCCCATAGTTGCCTCACCCTTGGGGTGAAACAGGGTGATAGATTCTCTTTCACCTTCAGTATACGGTGTAACTGAACAGAACAAAAAAATATTTAATAATTATAGTGCAGGTCAATTTTGTCCAAAGTCCACGCAAAAAAGGTCACACAAATCATAAAAAATAATGAACACCGCCGTTGCTGCATTCATTTTTATCGTACATATTAGAGCACTTGAACAGTCAGCCACATGTATCAGTAATGACGCTCTAGACTTGGATATAAAGTTTAAGATGTTTTTCTCTTGATAATTTAAACTTAAAGAAGAAATAATATTTCTTTAATAATTATAGGAATTAAACGGTATAAAATTAAACGCAATAAAATGCGTAAAAGTAGTTTTATTCAAGAATATACATATTCATATTTTATATGCAATGAATACTTAGATTTTTTGAGAATATTAATGATGCCAGTAACATTACTTATAATCACTTTGACTACTACTACAAGTGTGCAACTTTTTTTTAAATAAATTTATTACATCTTAGTACAATATTTGTACGTGGTAGAGCCATGCTGCAGCTACATTAGTGGTACAGTTGTAGCACGCATGGGTCGGCTTGACCGGGGAAGGACCACGCTCTCACAGAATACCAGCGTAAAATGGCAGCTTGCCACTGCTGTGTTTCGTATGGTGAGTGTAGAGAACAGGAGACACATTTTACTGGAAAAGTGGCATTCCATCTTAGTCCTCATGGGTGGCGACGCATCTGCATTTTGATTCCTTACTGAGGATAAATGTAGATGTCTGTGGGTCACAGCAACCACTTACCATCAGGTGGACTGTGTGCTCGTTTGTCACCCTATCCTATAACAAAAACATCATATGTATGATTTTATAACTACAGAACAAATAAAAAAATAGCAACCACTTTAATTTAACAAAATGTTTACGAAAATTAACTCGATATAAATATCCTTAAACTTTTCGCTCCAAACGTCCATAGCTTTGCGGCGATCTAATGTAAATCCACAATGTCTGCTCACAAAATCGATGAATCTAGAATAATTTATTTATCTTTTTAAAGAAACTTGACCACAGCTGGTTTAGGTACCTGAATACTAAATTGCAGGTCTGGGTTCTGTCTAAAATTAGGTTTAAAATTATAACATGGTGGTTGAATGGTATTTTTAACGCACGCGAACTGTATAATTAATTCTTGGTATAAAAATAGTTGTCCATAACGATTTATTTTTGTATGTTATGTAGGCCTCGTTATCCCTTGAAGGCAATATTGTTGTAAATATTTTAAAAAAATATGGAAAAAAATAAAAGATCTGGTAGAGCCATGCTGCAGCTATAATATGGTTGAAGCACGAAGGGGTCGACTCAACCTCATTAGGACCACGCTATTACTAAATACCAGTGTAAAATAGCAGTGCCCTCGCCTCCAGTATGGCGATGCGCCACTTGCCCTATCCTCCGCGACTCTGACAGGGCCGCACCGTTGATTGATGCGGTGGTGGTGGGGCTGAGGGGGAAGAGGAGTGTCCGTATAGCGAGGCGCCGCTCTCTCTAACCTTCGCAGCCGAATCTTATTTTGCGGTGGAACCACAGACCAGATCCACCGCTGGAGTCAGGAAGGTTAGTGCTTCTGAATTCTCGATTTTCCTGGCCACATGGTCTTCGCACATCAGAAAAAGGGGCGTCCGTTGCGCAGGTTAAGTTCAAGGACACAGTGGAGGGCGCACCATGTGTTCTAGATTGGCCTTACCTAATCTCCGGTGGAGTTTCTGTTGCCACTTAAGACGACTCGGCCTGGCAACATACAACGCACGCATCCTAAGGACTGACGAGAAGATCGTGGAGCTGGAAGAAGAGATAGACAAGTTATCCGAAGTCCGAAGAGAGGGGGAGGACACGGTTATCCTCGAATCCAGCAACTTGCTATGTGGGCACCGGGAGCGCGACCATCTGTCCCAAGGAGGTGTCGGATTTATCGTCCACAAGTCTCTCGTTAACAACGTTGTAAAGATTGAGAGTGTGTCGACGAGGTTTGCGTACCTTATACTCAGAATCACCAAACGGCATTCGCTGAAGGTCATACAGGTTTACGAACCAACCTCGGTAGACCCAGATTAGAAGGTTGCTATGCATTTCTTCAAAACCTAATATACGGTGTTAATGAGAGACTTCAATACAAAACTAGGCACAAGAGAGAACGGTGAGCTGAAAGTTGGGATAGGGCAACGGAACCCAAGGGGCCAGCAGCTGGCCGACTTCATGGAGAAAGAGAGACTCTTTATGATGAACTCTTTCTTCCAGAAGCGGCCCCACAGGAAGTGGACCTAGTCGAGCCCCGACGGTTCCATAAAAAATAAGATTAACTTCATTACGACGACCTGACGACAACTGTTTAGTGATGTCTCAGTGATCGCGAGGGTAAAAGCTGGTAGCGATTACCGAATGGTTGAAGGCACACTGATCTTAAACGTTAAGTTGAAGAAGTCTCGTCTAATGAAGTCAACGCACCGTCCCCTTCGTGCTCTGTTCCACAGTCCCGAAACCTTTCAGCTCGAGTTACAAAACCGTTTTCAGTGCCTAGAATACTACAATGAAGTGGAAGATATGAATGAAAAGCTCATGGAAACTGTCCATGTGGTCGGAGCTAAATTCTGCAAGACCCGCCGCAGAAGAACACAAAAACTCTCCGATCACACTCTTAACCTCATGGCTGTTAGACGGGAGATGAAGCTACATTCTTTAACAGATTTGACAGCATACAGGCAACTGAACAGACAGATCTCTAAATGCATGCGGCGGGACTTACGCAACTTCAATACAGCTCGTATTAAAGAAGCGATCGAGCGGAACCAAGGCTCCAAAGTTTTTGCCAGAGATCCGTCTGCCAGAAAGAGCCAACTGTCAAAGTTGAAGACCGAGTGTGGCAGCATCGTTTCCGGGACACCTAAGATTATGAGTGAGATTGAGAGGTTCTATGGGCATCTGTACACGTCATCGTTGGAACCACACGCAAGTGTGAGTAACGATCCAAGAGCGAGTCTTACCCGACAATATTTCGAAGATATCCCGGACGTCAGTCTGAGCGAGATTAGAATGGCTCTCCAGCACCTTAAAGAACTACAGACCGATTTCCCTTCTGAGCCCTGTCTACGTGCTGTTTTCGAGAGTCATTACGAATCGTCTTGCGCGCAGACTTGACGACTTCCAGCCTGCCGAACAAGCCGGTTCCCGAAAGGGCTTTAACACCACAGACCACAAATATACCCTTCGGCAAATTGTACAGAAGTCCGAGGAGTACAATTTGCCACTATGTCTGGCGTATATGGACTATGAGAAAGCTTTTGATTCCGTCTAAATTTGGGCGATGCTGCAGTCCCTTCAGCGGTGCCAAGTTGACTGTCGGTATATCGAAGTGCTGAAGTGTTTGTACAGTAGAGCTACGATGGCTATCTGAGTACAGAACCAGAGTACGAAACCTATCCAATTGCAGAGAGGTGTAAGACAGGGTGATGTTATATCCCCGAAACTCTTCACCGCTGCATTGGAAGACGTTTTCAAGCTTCTGGACTTGAAAGGATACGGTATCAACATCAATGGCGAGTCTCCCAACGAATAGGTCTTAGAATGAACATGGACAAAATAAAGATCATGTTTAAAGTCCATATCACACCTATGTCGGTAGTGGTTGGGAGCACTAAGCTCGAAGTTGTTGACGAGTATGTTTACCTGGGACAAATAGTCCGACTAGGTAATTTCAACTTCGACCGAGAGGTCAATCGACGGATTCAACTCCTCTGTGCAGCGTTCGGGAAACTACGACACATCTTCTCGTCAGACATACCTTAAAACCTTAAAACGAAATTGTATAACCAGTGCGTGTTGCCAGTGATGACTTATGGATCTGAGACGTGGTCCTTCACTGCTGGCCGTATGAGGAAGCTCAAGGTCGCTCAGCGAGCTATAGAGAGGGCTATGCTCAGTGTTTCTCTGCGTGATAAACTTAGAAATGAGTATATCCGCAGTAGAACCAGAGTAACCGACATAGCCCAACCGATTAGTAAGCTGAAATGGCAGTGGACCGGCCATATAGCTTAAAGAACCGACAACCGATGGGGAAGAAAGGTTCTTGAGTGGCAGCCTCGTACCGGTAGGCGAAGTGTAGGGTGACTCCCCACGAGATGGAGTGACGACCTAAGACATGCAGGAAGTCGATGTATGCAGATGGCTCAGGACCGTGGTTTGTGGCATTACTTGGGGGAGACCTATGTTCAGCAGTGGGCTTATGAAAGGCTGTAATAATGATTATGATGATGAGAAAGAGATAGGGGAGGAGTATTTTCTGCCGAGGAAGGCCCACCATGCGGCGGCTAGCGCTAGTGTGGCCGTGAATGTGTACGAAAGCGTTCCCGGTCGTTACGTCGAAGTCGGTGCGAGTCCAACATAGCCTGTCCTGGCCAGCGTGGCGGGTATGTGTAGGTATTTCCCCATATAAAAAAGGGGAGCACTTATGTTGGCTATGAATTACAGGGTAACCTACGTAAACATTAGCAATTCCTTTAAAAACCCAAGGACTATTACCTTACCTTTTAATATACGATTTAACGAGCATGTGGCGTTGCGGCACGTTATTGCGTCAATATTTAATTAAAAAATTATTATTTACGTCATGTTTTTATATTTTCGCCACTACTAGATGAAGGTCAAGAGAGCCAGTATAATCAAGGCCTGCGAGACATTTATCTTAGTCCTCAGGGTTAACGACAGATCGTTAGGTTTCTTTACTTGAAGTTGGTTGCAAGTATCCATGTATCATGCAGCCACTTACCATCATTTGAAGTTTTGCCTAATTGAAGGGACAAAGGAACTAACTAACACTTGATGGAAAATAGCTACTGCAGCAAATGTCTCCTCTAAAGACCAAGATGGAATGCCTCACAGTTATTCCATCTCAAATTCTTACACAATCGTCTTTTTATACTCTTTCGGGTGGAACACAGCAGTGCATCCACTACTGATTGGCAGAAATAGGTAATAGGGTGATACCACCAATTTCGGTGGTAGGTTTCGGCCGCTGGCTTTTCGCTTACCACCCACCAATGCAAAGTCTTTTCGACAAATGACATTGTCGTGTTCGTGACATGATGCTTTGTGAAGCCATATTGAGAATGGGTCTGAACAGTAGCGTTGTGTGTGTAAACCGGGTGCGAAGCGTCAGTTGTTGGTGTGTCGGGTGCTTGGTCTTGAAGGGTAGCGGGATCCGAAGCATGGTGTTCCGCTGGATGACCGCAGGTAGTTTTAGCCCCAATTAATGAGTTACCTACTCATGAAAGGCTGCCCCGCCAACTAGCGAAAAATCCCAGGTTGGCTCCATCGTTCCGGTTAGCGACGGGAAGAAAAGGGGACCCGCTGGCGATCTCTGGGGGGGGGGGGGATCGGACGACCATGCAGCCTCCGGATCAATTTCCCATGTGCGCAGTAATACCAGCGTAAAATAGCAGCTTAACACTGCTGTGTTACGTATGGTGAGTGTAGAGAACCGGAGACCCTTTTTACTGGAAAATAGCCATTCCATCTTAGTCCTCACGGGTGACAACGCATCTACATATTGATTCGCAAACGAAGATAGATGTAGATGTCTATGGGCCACAGCAACCACTTAACATCAGGTGGACTGTGTGCTCGTTTGTCACCCTATCCTATAAAGAAAAAGTCTGATAGTTTCGTTTGGTCACTCTTTACTCCCAATATGTATCTTAAAAAGAAAAATATGGTTAAACATCGATTGCACGTCCTCTCATTGAAAGTGCACCTTACAAATATTTGACGATTGCACTCTAATCTCAGCGCAGTCCACCACCATCCTGAGACTGAGAAGCCGCACCTACTTTTCTTGACGGAGACTCGAAGACGGAAGACGCAAATTAGAAGTCCATTGAATACAGCGATTCTCTCTGGAGCACAAATTCTATCTACGTGCCGGAGTCTGTGTGTACGTACGCAATGAAATCTGCTTCCAGCGTCTCCGTCACATTAAAGACCCCACTTTTACGATAACCTGATGATTGGCTATGTGACCGTCTACTTTGTTTACCCTAGTCACTGCCTTTACCGGCTGCGAAAGACCTAGCGTCAAGGCAAAATTCCACGCCTCTCTTCCATCATCGTCGGTCTTCTGGTATGGGAACAGCCAGTCTTGGTAATAGACGTTAAATTCCGCCAGAAAGACCAGCTGTGCAGAAGGATACCTATTCAGGGCTACATCAGTAGCCTCACTAAGGTGACCGAATAATCGTCTTGTCTCCTGGTCATCACTCTGCGAACGATAGACACAGGCATAAAGGATTTTATAAATGCCTGTATCTACCATCCCCTTGGGTTCCGTTATTAGCCCTATTCCAAATTTCCCTAGCTCACCGTTCTTTCTTGTGCCTAGTTTTGCATTCAAGTCTCCCGTTAACACCGTATAGTGGGTTTTGGAGGAATCCTTGGCTCTAGATATATCCTCATACATTTCCTTCACCTCCCCATCGAGATATGCCGAGGTTAGTGCGTAAACCTGTAGGAATTTCAGCGAATACCGTTTGTTGATTCTGAGTGTAAGGTATGTACCCTTATCGACACTCTCTCAATTTTTACAACGTTGTAAACGAGAGACTTGTGGATGATTAATCTGACACCTCCTTGGGACAGATAGTCCTGGTGATTAGAACAAGTTGCCGGATTCGAGGATTACCATGTGCTCCCCCTCTCTTCAGACCCCAGAGAATCCTATAATATTCTAGCGCATCTTGTCTATCTCTTCTTCCAGCTCCATGATCTTCTCGTCAGTCCTCAGGGAGCGTGCGTTATATGTTGCCAGGTCGAGTCGTTTTAGGTGGCAACCGAACCTCCACCGGAGATTCCTAGCATCCTCTGCACCGCCGTTACCATGGTCGCTACCATAGCCAGAAATAGCGGGGCCGCCGGGGACTGGGGGCCGTCTTTTGTAACTTTAACTCTTGTAACTTTATTGCTATAGTTGCCACGCTTGGCGAATGGGTTACCAACCGCAGTTTTTTATTGTTGTTTTGCTGCTATCAGAAAGATGCTACTGCCCATTTTCTACTTCAGTTTCCCTCTGTCGTCTCTTACGACACCCACGGGAAGATATGGTGTAGTGGGTATTTTAACCGCCACTACACTCCGCAAGGATTGCGTTATTTAATTCCTCCCTCTCCCTTCCACCATCGGAGGACCAGAAGTTCGGCCAGTCTACACCCCTTAGTTGTTGATTTACCACGCGTTCGAACGAAACGGTTTGCTACATCGTTCATCATGCGTACAGCAAAGGAGTAGAATAAGTTGCCTGCATCTGTGTTTCCATCCGATTACAATCTTGGTGTCTTCAAGGCAAGAGTGAATAGGCTTTTGTTAATTCAGTGCGCTTCACCATCTTAGGCTACATCACCACTTACCATCAGGTGGGATTGTAAAAGCTTTTGACCGAAAAACCGATTTCATCTTTTATAGAGATAATATATATATATATATATATAGCTTTGTGGTTTTTAGGTTTAAAATAAATTACTATATTTATAATAGTGCCAAATTCGAAAAGCCTTCTGGGTTTGGTCCGGAAGCGGAACCGTCAATAGGGTCAGGACACCGTGTGTACAACCTATGGAGCCAACACCTACGTGGGAGGACACAATCTACTGTTACGCGCTCCATTATTTCTTATTTAATAAAATATTTTTCACATTTATGTTATATGTTCAGCGCTAATCATTTACCCCGTTGTTCGCTTTTAATGATATATTGTTTTGTTAGAAATGGGGCACCTCCGAGATTTTCTCTTATAAATTTGGTCAATACCTGATAATAGGATCCTTCAGAATATCATCAAACTCTTCAATTTGCAAAGGAGTCTGCCTTTATTTCGTCAACCGATTTCGATGATTCTTTTTAAAAATATTTTTAACTTTTTTTTTCAGTTACATCATTGTTGAAGTATACTTAATAACTACTAAAATTTATAAACTGTTAAGATAGCATTCCTATAAAAAGAGAGTTTGAAAGCGGAGAGGGCAATAAATTTTGAACTCCGTTAGTAAGCAAGAACTGTGACCTGAATTCGCTACCCGGAGTAGTGTTGATGTTCTTATGAAACGTGATATCGATAAAATAATTCGTCGAGAAATATTTTATGGAGCTTGCTTGTTGCTCGATTTCGATCTAATGTTTCTACATATTAGGGAAAGCAGGGCTGCACTTTAAAAGTAACCCTTCTTTGTATGGACGTCACTTTAGATCCTCAAATTAAGAATACTCAACTGCTTTAGAGCTTTGTGGCCGTTTAGACCTCAACTCTTATCGACGCACCCTACAACACTCCTTTTATTTATTTTTTAGTTTTTGGTGAGGTTTAGTAAGCGAGTTAAGCAATTCAGATCTTCTTAGATGGCACTGAAAGTCTCAAGGAAATAAATAAATAAAGAAAAATTTATTGCAACATTTTGTGTACATTTTTTTTCTAATCGGCAATTCCAAATGGATGCTTGATAGTTCACCACCATGCGATTTACCAGATGGTTTCTTCCTAGCATGACCTATTTTTGGAATCGGCTACAACTAGCGATTAATTGGATTAATACTTCCAAAAAACCTATATGAATAGAGGCTATTTTTTTTAAAAGGGCAGCGATTCATTTGCAATTACCCTGGTCTTTAAGTTTTTCATGGGCGACGGCAGTCACTTAATATCAGGTGAGCCATTTTACTCCCTCTTTTACAAGAAGAAAAGCAACGCGTTAAGTGACCGTATCAACCCAGATCAATAAGTGTTTGAATTTGAATACTACTATGATGCCCGGTCTATAATCCGTAGCTCATATTTTTCGGTATGTTATTTATATCAACTAGTAGTAATAGCTATTACAGACAACGGTTAGCATACGCGGTCACCATGCATCAAGTCATCTGCGCCAAATGGTTTGCTGACATCGCGTGCCATAAACCGAATGTATCGGTGCATGCCAAATACAGCACGGTGTATGGTACGCTACGAGATTGATTGGCAACGGAATGATAAAGACGTCATTTTTGCTTTTTTATTTGGTAATGGACTAGGTACTGTTGTACTTTTAAAAACTTCTTCAGAATATTATGTATCAGCGTTACGTTGCAAAATTATTGGGCGATTTTGATGAGACCTTGAGTCAGCAGACAGTCGACGATAGTATCTCAAAGCGCAGTAGAAGACACAAAAACTTAATGTTCACATTACTATCGGAGTATTCAACGGGATCACTTCCACTGATAGTTCACATGCGTAGACATTTATCACACAAGATTGCACCACCTTTACGCATCAAAATCTACTTAAACCATGGTATAATAGTAATACAGAAGCAGCCATTCACCGGAGGTCAAGTTTGCGCCCAATATTTTGCGTTATTGCTTATAAATCACAAATAAAAAAAATTATGTGTGACGTTACAGTCAAGAAATAAACGTTGTAGTGGGTAGAAATTCATTATCGCCTATTTATGTGGTAATTTACTGCATGCTCGGCGGTAAGGAAAATTTATAGAATCAGGCGTTACTTTGCGGAAATCCATTATAATGGGGTTTTTATAAACTAATTTGCTTAATTCCGCGTAAAGAAAGAAAATGATGTGTCCTGCCCAGTTTTAAGGGGACTCCCACCCTCCCTCAATCAAGCGCACTATACCCATCGCCATTAATCCCAGCAATACCACCCCCAGCACCATCACACTAGGCACGACACACCACTCTCGAAAATACGACACGTGTTTCGCCTCTACACGAGGCATCCTCAGGTGAAGTAGACTCTGCGGAGGCTGGCCGCTAAGATCTTAGGTAAGGAAAATGTTGTGAGGAAATGTGTATATCTGAAATTAAAGACCTTTATAGGATTAATGATGTTTAAAAATTTTTTGCGAAGCAGCTTGGTGGAAAACTTTTCAGCTCTGAAAATGAAACTCTGAACCTATGAATAACAGTAGAACATACAAATAACGAGTGGTGAGATTTATAGCATGATGGTGCAGGTCAGACGGACTACTAGGTTGTAAAGGAGTCTTGCCACCTAGAAAAACTTGGTCTATCTCTAGATTACTGATGTACTGATTAGTATTAAATGATTCTTTCAGATCTAATTGAAAAAAGTGTTACGTGGTGTTTTGTCATTTTCTTAGCACTTAAAATGATTAGAATTCTTATTTGTAATTTTTCCTTAAACACCTTCAAAAATATTTTATTACTGTCAGCTGGATCTAACGTATCTAGATTTTTATTGAAATACGGTATCAAATGTTATGTAAATTGAAGCTTCAAGTAAACGGCATAGGATGTTAGATAACCTTGTTATAACGAGAATATCGATTTTTTTTATAAAGCAGCGTAACAAGAGTGTGACACACCCCACAAATATTGGCTCAAATTAGAAGACCATCCGATTTAAAGCTGTATTCATTTAATCTTATTTATATTTAGTCAGCGTTCTTGCGACTACAGCGTTCATGACGAGTAAGGACTGCTTGATAATTTAAGTTTTTAGTTTTCATTTTTTTGTGATTATAAATAGTAATGTTATGAAATTTTAATGTCAGGTTAAAAAAATATTTATGCAAGTTTCATTTATATTTCGATACCTAGTTTGGACTTGTGAAATGTTTTATAATTTCCTCATTGTTATTGATAAATACACTAAAAATGTTATACACCACAATAATAATACCATTATTTGCATTTATTGACTAAATTGTAACTTTTTACGTTTAAATATTATTGTAGAAATTCCATATCCATTCAGTAATTTTCAAAGTGTCATATATAATAATATAGTTATAGCGTGGGAGACCTGGAAAGTACCACGCTCTTACAGAATACCAGGGTAAAATACCAGCATTAGGCTGATGTTTTATCGTATGGTCAGTGTAGAAAAACAGAGACCCCTTTTACAACGCGGTGACAACGCATCTGCATTTTGATTTTTAATCGTTGATAGACGTATATATCACAGAATCCAAATACTATCAATTGGACTCGTTTTCCATCCCTATTCTATAAAAACAATTTTATCGTGAACACATTAGAAGCGGGATTTAGAAAGGGAATGGGATGTACGAATCAGGTCTTTTCCATGCGCATGATCGCGGAGAAGTGTTTGGCCAAAAACCAAAAAGTTTTTTGTGCGTTCATAGACTTGGAGAAGGCTTATGACAGAGTGGACAGGGATGTGTTATGGCAAACACTGAACTCATTTGGATTGACCGCTGGTCTGATATAGGCATTGAAGTCTCTATATAGGGACTCTAGTGCTTGTGTCAGGATCAACGGGGCCTACTCGGACTGGTTTGGCATCCATAAAGGTGTCAGACAGGGCTGTGTGGCTTCCCCGTGGTTGTTCAACCTATTTATGGACAGTTGTTTGGAAAATTTGAAAGTAGAAGAATGCGGGTTAAGAATGGGTAAGTCAACCGTCAAATGCCTTTTGTACGCCGATGATCAAGTCATACTTGCATCGTCGGCAGCCGAATTGCAAATGATGGTTACATTAATGAACAGGACATTAAAAGAAAAGGGAATGAAAGTGAACGCAAGTAAGTCGAAAGTTATGGTTTTTGAAAGAGAAGAAAGTAAAACGATATGTGAAATAAGAATAGAAGGGGAGTTGGTAGAGCAAGTAGATGAGTTTGTATATTTGGGATGTGTGTTTAGCAGGGATGGTAGATATGATAAGGATATAGAACGACGAGTGAATGCAGGAAATAGAGTGAATGGGGCTCTACACTCTATTGTGAAAAGTCAGAATGTGTCCAAAAAGGCACGTATGGCAATTCACAATGCTGTGTTAGTACCTACTTTAATGTATGGTAGTGAAAGTTGGGTGTGGCAGAAGAAGCACGAGAGTAGAATAAATGCTGTAGAAATGCGGTCATTAAGGAGTATGATAGGGATGAATCTGAATGACAGAGTGAGAAATTGTTTAATAAGAGAAGAGTGTGGTTTGCAAGATGATGTTGTGACCAGGATTAAGAAAGGAATGTTTCGGTGGTTTGGCCATGTAGAAAGAATGAATGAGGAAAGAGTGACAAAGCAAATTTATGTTGCAGAGGTGAACGGCATAGTCGGGAAGGGTCGCCCTAGGCGAAAGTTTATCGACCAAATTGGCGATATATTAAAAATGGGCCAAATCAAGAGTACCTTTAACCGACGAGCGTGTATGCGTAGGTATATGGATGTGGAGGAAGCGAGAGAGGTGTGTCAGGATCGTGCCATAATCTCTGCCTACCCCTCTGGGTGACAGGCGTGAGTGTTTATGTACGTATGTATGTATGTACATTAGAAGACTTTATCATGATACTAAACTCAAAACCATTGCGTGTAAACATTTTCTCTTATTAATAGAACTTAAATATTGAATAAATATATTCAATGAGTAGTGTTTGTGTTAATATAAGAAATCATTAGAACTTAAACAGTTGCTAACTCTGGGCTTTCCACTATGTTCAATTTGTGGGCACTTTCTATCCTCGGTGTATATATACCTACTTAATAGTAAAGTACATAATAACCTTACTTATTATGGAATAAGCATAATACATATTGAACGAGATTAATTAAAATATGAAGAAATGTCTCAGGACCACGTTTTGTGGTGTTCATTGGGGAAGGCCTATACTCAGTGGTAGACTTGTGAAGGGCTAATTATGATGACGATGGTGAATGAAGTAAATAATGCTATATCAAAACTAGAACGATGATTAAGGCCTATAATTTTATTTTAAACGATAATAAAAGTAAATAAATAAAATTCACAATACCGAATATTACACACGTGTACGTGATTTTAAATCTTAATGGGCGGAGCCTAGTTGTACTCGTATCCACTGTTTATATTAGAATTACATTAGACACGAAGCTTCACTGACGGCCCATATAACAACTAAACTATCTTCTACTAGATTTAGCTCTGCAGGATATGCTGTAAAATGTGTATCAATTGTGTTGAAACTATACTTAAATTTTTATATATCAAACGTTAAAAAAAGGCCGGAGGTATCTTCTTTTTTGCCATTTTTTAAATGCCTATTATATTCTATACCTCGATGGTACGTAAATAAGAATAATTTATTATTTATCCAAATCTTTCGTTTCATTTATACCTTTTCTGACACTTACACATACGTATTAGACCTACCAAATGTAAAATAAAGTACATTTCTTGACTGGAGCATCAGTTAGCCTATAATAAAAAGTTTTCCCTTAGTTGACTTTGATATCGCTATCATGGCGCGTTTTTCCTTTTCCTTTGTTCTTTATAGAAGGTAACCTTTTGGATTTAAGGCGAATGAATGGAGCTTATTCATTGTAATTTTAATGTTATATTTCCTATTTGTCTCAATTTCGCATACATTTTGTAAACTATTTATATACATATATTATCAGCACGTAAAGCATCTTAACAATTCAGCTGATGGTAAGAGACTACTTTAGACCTTAGACTTAATCTGCAATCAACTTCCAAGAATGAAAGCATTTCACACAACCCGCACTGAACACAACTGTGGGCGCACTTCCGTTTTAGTGGTACAAACCCAGAGGACTTTTAGACAGAAAAGAAGTACCTTCATAAAAATGTTTTTTAATACTCAGTTTAAAACAAAAATACTTTTACATAAATTTTGTTAGCCACCCAATTTTTTGTAATACTAAATTAAATAATATAAGTATGAAATATATATGCAATTTATCAAAATCCACTGCTGAACCTCAGTGCCGCATATTCTGCCTCATAAATTGCCTCGTGGAGGAGGATATTTGCCATAGTTGTCACTCTTGACTGGCGGGCTGATCAGCGCTGTTTTTATTATTTTGATTTGTTATCAGAAAGACGCTACTGCCACTCTTTTGTATCATTTCACTGTCACATCCACGGAATGATAAGAGGTAAAAGATCCTTTAATGCCACCACTCCGCGACGAATATTTGTAAAAGTTATATAAAATAGTACACTATTAGTACTTTGGTAATTTTATAGTAAACATAGAAACAGCACATTATTACTTCTTGGTCGACACAAAAGTCAAAAGTATTCTTCCATTTTCAGAGACTTATGTAAATAAAAACATTCTCATTCAAAACTTAGGAAATTCTCGTTTATATTTACCACATTTATAACGGGAATAACACGCAACGAGAAAATTTAGCATTTTCATAATTTTTTATCGCGAAAGATGAAACCCGGATAGAAGAAAATGGAAATGATATTGCGTAGAATGACAAATTAAAGCCATCAAAGTCTTTTTCCCCACTATTTAATTCATATCATAGTCTTTCTCAAATCATTATCATCATCATCATTACAGCCCTTCACAAGTCCACTGCTGAACATAGGCCTCCCCCAAGGAATGCCACAAAGCACGGTCCTGAGCCACCTGCCTCCATCGACTTTTTGCATGACTTACCAAGTCTTCACTCCATCTAGTGGAGCGGCGCCCTACACTTCGTCCACCGGTACGAGGCCGCCTTGACCGACTCGAGAACCTTTTTTCCCCATTATATTTTATTAGTTAATTAACCCGCAAATATGTTTTTTATAGAATCAGGGTGACATTCGAGCACACAATCAACCTGAGACTAAGCAGGTGCTGTGGCTCATAGCATCTACATGTTCTATTCTCGAATAAGAATCAAAATGTAAATTGTCACGCTGCAGGAAAGAGAGCCACGTTGCACGTATATTATGCACTAATGGGCCGGCTCGACAGGGGAAGATCCACGCTCTCCTATAATACTAATAAGTAGTAGATTCAGGCGTTACTTTGCGGAAATCCATTATAATAGGGTTGTTATAAACTAATTTGCTGAATTCCGCGTAAAGAAAAAAAATGATGTGTCCAGTTTTAAGCGGACCTCCCACCCTCCCTCAATCGTGCGCACGATACCCATTGCCGTGAATCGTCGTCATGGTGATAGTGGGCAATAGTTCTTTACAAATAGATTGATATAAATAACAATAATACTTTATAACCTAGGTGTTTTACCTTTCTACCATACACTTTTACAGTAAGATGGGTTTTTATATTTATTTTGATGTTGCCGATATAAATTCTTTATAATCTTAACGGGCAGGCTATGTTAATATGAATTTGACATCAAATCATATCATTATTTCCTATTACTATCTTCACATGACAAATCACCTATCAAAAATGAGAGGAATCCTGAGCCATAAGGCGTAAATCGGCAAAATTACATTATGTTACGCATATTTCGCAACAAATTACAATTTAAGTCCGCCTGGGGCATATTTTATTTTAGTCAAATGGAATATTTGATGAAAATTATGTACTTGTGTACATTACTGCTCTTATTGAGAGTAAAATTTCTTTTCAGACGGCTTGTCTTGTTTTATTTTTTTTATTTTTAACTTGAATGGACTTTACAATTATTTTCGGATAAAGTATTTTATTTTTATTTATAAATAATTTATAATATATTAAAACAACTTGCTTCTATAATGCTGAGGGTGCTATGTGGATGCCATGAAGACATAAATTACTTTTTTAAATGGTTGTCTGTTTGTCTGTCTGTCTCTCCAGGTTTCATCGGAATGACGGAACTGATCGTGATGAAACTTCACAAACAGGTAGAGGACGGTGCTGCTAGGAGTGATCTTTGCTTATTATCTGGGAAACGTGCGGATTATTTTTGAAACCGAAAATCTTTTAGAATAAATAGTTTTTGACGATTATGTCATTAACTATTAGAAATATAAAAAAAAATTCTATTCAAAACTTGGATGATTTACAATTTTACACGAAAAATCCTTACACTTTAACTGCTATATTTTTAAGTTTTGATGCAAGATTAATTTTATAATTACATTCAAAAATTAGTGTTCAATTATAAGACGATAAGACATTTTTATGTGAAATTAATAGTTATTCCATTTTTATTTTACACATTGAACATTATACGCACATTGCACGAGGGTGCAGGCATAGTTCAAGAGCAGAGAACTACTTGAACTCACCAAAAATATTACACATAGTTTTCGAGACAATAGCAAAACTGAGCTTAAATTGGATTTACGATAATTATGCCACTTGCCCAAAGACCACTATTACAAATGTGCAGGTATTTTTCGGACAAAGGAAAATAAAACAGGATTTGAACAGTACATACTGTTTCTAACAACAAATCGAAATAATAAAAATCTGCAGTTACTAACCCGACTGCAAAGCGTGGCTTCTTTGGAAAATATCCTCCTTGTGGGAATCTATTGGATATGCAATAATATGTTCAGTAGTGGACTTTTGATTGGCTGTAAAATTATTTTTTTTCTCAATAATAACTATAAATGAAACAAAAGGTTGTGGAATAATATCCACCACATCTTATATTTGATCTAATGAAATTAAAATAATTTCAAATTGTTGTTTAGTGTTATAGATCCCGTTAAAGGTAAATACGTAAAACCATTGTAAATATCATATAAACCATTACATTTCCAAAGGATAAATAAAATTCTTAAGTAGTTTAATCGAATTTAAAATTCAGGCATAAAATGAAATTTCAATGGGAACATTTGGTGTATAGTTTAGACTGTTTCTTTTTCATACTGCATACTTCAAATCTCAATCTGCTTTTCACACATGTAGGCTATTGTACACCTTTGTTACACAAGCTTATATCTTTAAAGGCCAGTTTTCACTTTGATTAGTGCGAGTGCAGGTGATTAGTTTTGCGGTTGATTAGTGCAGGTGTGTGGTGTAAGTAGTGTCCAATTCTGTTTAGTGGCTGTGTTTAGTAAATTCAGTTGCTAGCAGTCGACCAGGAAGTATGGACATTTTTTTAACAGAAGCGAGCGTCCGACGCTAAACGCTAAACACTAAGCACTGCTGTCCAAACGTGTTTAGTGGCAGGCATGCTGCGAGTGAGGGGAAAAGAAGGGTGCGCGGGGCGTGACACTCGCAGTCCACTCGCAAAAAAATTGAACACGCTTCTAATCACTTTACTACACAGGTTATTGCACTTGCACTAATCAATCGCTGTCCACACGTGTTTACTCCTAAGCACTAAGCACCTGCACTAATAACCTGCACTTATCACTAATCAAAGTAAAAACAGGCCTTTAGTGTGGAATAGTCTGCTTGTCGCCTTTTAGACGGACCTTAATCATATCTGTCGCAACTGCGACATATCAACATAACAAGCCATCGATTTTCTCACGAGGTGTCTACAGGATTGTCGATAAGAAGTTAATCGAGGTCAATGACTAAAGTTAAGTTTACCGTTGATTTATCTTAATGGTAAGAATAACGAACGTTAGTAATTAAATTTGAAGATAAACGTAACATTAAAACATGGAATAGCAACGATAGACATAAATTATTAGAACTTTATTTCAAAAGCATGCGTGTTCCAGGTAAAATTATGTTTGTTATTTTTGTCCGTCAGTACCCATTTCGTAAATAAGTCGAACTAAGCTTAATATAACATTAGCCTCAGATTAAAACTAATCTTACAGTTATCTGGCTAATCTCAGGTTATGACAGTGTGCTAAGCTCGGATAATAAAGGGTGACGCACCGACAGTGTGATATTTACACGAAGCATTTCAAGCCACTTTTGAACCCCCGTAACTCAAGAACTATTAGACTATCTACATGTAATTCTTGCACACCTAGTAAGGACTGCCTTTTATACCTAGAATCTCTTTTCTGAATGAACTTTTTGTAGTTCTTGAGTTATTCAAAATCGGCAACGAGACTAGGACAAGCACATACAATAGTTTTTGTTGTCATATCGAAGCGCTGTTCACGAAAGTACATCAGTCACACCAGCTTTTGCAAACTGTGGAAGATAATTACAGCTGCCTGCAGACCTGATCACGGGAATATCACTCCTGATGCCCCACGCAGTAGAACCGATTATGCAAATGACTGAAATGAAAATTAATGACATTTATGAGCACGTCAGATAATCGGGCCAGCAAATGTCTGAAAAGACGAAAACCCGGTATGACTGCAAAATGAAAAACAGAGGGTTCAACGAAGGTTCACTAATCTGGTTGCACAATCCATTTCGCAGCAAAGGGAAATCTTCTAAGCTTCAAGCTAAATATGACGGACCGTACCGGATTGTGACAAGAATCAATGACGTAACCTACCGGTTACAAAAACGTGCAAGAGATACTCCTAAGATCGTCCATGTGGATCGACTGGCGCATTATTATGGGCCCGACAATGCTCGGAACAAGCCTCTTTTTGGAGGGGGCAGTGATGAGCGCCACCATTAATGCCTGGTGCATGGCAACACTAGTTACCACTAGCACCCTTTAGTATTGAGTAGCAGAAATATGAGAGTCAAGATCCTTCTAGAAATTTCCATGAAAGAACTTTCTAGACCCATCGACATCTACTTAGTCGCGACCGGTATGTACTCGAACACTCGTTTCTACAGTAGACATTTCAGGAAATTATCCGAGGCCTTATATAAGGCCGTTATAGACCGCGACACGGTGGTTGAGTTGGTGTACAAGCGAATACTTCCAAGCGATACAATTGTGAACTAAAGTGATCAGTAGTACAATTGTGTTATTTAATTAAAGTGTCAATTTTCGTTATTAACACGGCTATTTTTAATTGTCTCGAACACCAAGCTCGTAACAATTGAAAATTAAACAATGAACGTGCCATTTTTATCACTCACTGACTCACACATAAAAATATAATTTACGTAGCCTAAAATTTGCCATCAAAGTAGATTATTGAGCGCATATAATGGGAAAATTAAAAAAAAATATGTCGATATTCACCGTCGACAAAGTTGTAGTTGCGGTTAGTACCAAGTAGATACTTAAAACTAAATGCACTAATAAATTTTAGGACATTTAATTCTTATCATTTATTAAAAACATTTTTATTAGTATGAAGCTTGGGGCCTGTTTGGATCAAAACTCTTTTATCGGCGGAGCAGACAACCCCGAACACCGTTTGTATATTGTGACATAGACTTGCCCATAGAAGACTAAAATAGACCAAGGTTTTGTATTCTAGTAAAAATTTAGTATATCTATTATTATTGCTGACAACAATGTATAATGTATAACGTACATATTCTTTGGTAATGGTGTTTTCCTGGCTGATTCGATACACTCAAGCTGCAGCCGTAATATGGCTGTTTTATTTGATTTGACCGGTCTTCTCTACGTAAAACATAGCCAGGTGACAACATAAAAATGTTGATGAATGATGCTGTCAAGAAATTCTAATTTTTTGTTAAAAAAAAAGACAAATTAAACATAACCAATATTTTAATGATTTTAGTTTCGCTTTGTTAAAGTTTAATAACTTCGAACCCCTTTAAAACTCATTCAAGTTAGAATTAGCTTTACAGTTAAACTTTGTAATGTAGCGGTAATGGAAGCTCATCTGTTCGTAACACAAAGCGATTTTTTTTTAAAAATACTGACTTTCTTTGTTTCTTTTTTAATATAAACGAGAAATGGTTGTTTTGTTATAGTTTTAGTAGTATTTTTAGAAAAATAAATTCAAGAAATATTAATTTATAATTAAAATTAAAATAAGGACTTTAAAATAAGGTCTAGAGACATACTTATAGTTTTTTCTTGTGAACTTGCCTGGATATAATATATAAAAAAACTTTTTAAACAAATGTGAAACTGATATCAAAAACTCAAAATATTTAAAAAAGTTTTGGCAGGAACTTGATCGCAGACAAATTGTCGTTTATAGTTGTTTAAATAATTGGTTGAAGTGGGTTTTGATAGGTAAAAGTGATGCAATTTGTATTATGTGCTACGATGTTTTTTTAAATTCAATATAGATTATAAATAATACTTATTGAAAGTCACTCTTTTGTTTGATTACCACTGGTTCGGTAAAAACCTCTGTCCTGGGAAGAACCAGCAAGAAACCTAGCGAAACTTTTTTTTTAGCTTACAATCATAATGTTACACAAATTAACAACACAACAAATTAGAAATTGCTTGGTAGCGATCACCTCATTTCCAGAGCTTATTATCATCCATAAATTCCTTAATATTATAATAACCCTTTTTATACAAACTTAGTTTAATAAAGTTTTTGAAATTTGAGCAGGTCAAATTTTGTATATTTTCTGGAATTTTGTTGTAAAAGAGTATACATCGCCCCAAGAATGAATTACTGACTCGATGGAGTCGAGACTGGTACTACTAGCTTGTGTCTGTTCCTAGTATTTACAGAATGAATATCACTTATTTTTGTAAAACTACTTTTATTTTTGTGTACGTACATTACATTTTCATAAATGTATTGAGAGGCCAAAGTTAATGTATTAATTTCCTTAAATTTTTGTCGCAGCGACTCTTTAGGCTTTAAATCATAAATTACTCTTATGGCCCTCTTCTGTAAAACAAATATAATTTCAGTGTCAGCTGCGTGACTCCATAGTAAAATACCATACGACATTATGCTATGGAAATAGGTAAAGTAAACTAGTCTAGCTGTTTCAACACTGGTAAGACTTCTAATCTTTTTTACAGCATATACTGCAGAACTAAGTCTGCTTGCTAGTTTTGATATATGGGGGCTCCATTGAAGCTTCGCGTCTAGTGTGATTCCAAGAAAAATGGTGGTATCTACAAGACTCAGTTTCTCCCCATTTAAAATTACATTAGTATTTAATTGTTTGACATTTGGAGTCATGAATTTCATACATTTCGTTTTAGTACCATTTAAATGCAAATTATTAACATTGAAACAATTTATTAATTTAGATATAGCATTATTTACTTCGTCATATTTTAGTAATTGTCGACTTAATTTGAAAATTAAAGAAGTGTCATCTGCAAATAATACTATATCATGGTTATCCCCTACTATGTAAGGTAAGTCATTAATGTATACAAGAAACAGAAAGGGGCCGAGAATTGAGCCTTGAGGCACGCCCATTTGTACCATCAATCCGGAAGAGCTCATATTGTTAATGACAACTTTTTGCGTTCTCTTACTTATATATGAAATAATTAATTTAAGAGCATCACTTCTTACACCGTTGTGTTGTAGTTTCCTGATTAATGTGTCATAGTGAACACTATCGAAGGCCTTGGATAGGTCACAAAATATACCCAAAGCATCCTGTGAATTCTCCCTTGCATTAAAGATATATTTAATCAGCTCAACACCGGCATCAGTTGTCGAGCGACCCCTTGTGAAACCAAATTGATTTTTGTGAGGTAAATTATTTATATTAAAAAAATTTAACATTTGATCAAGAACTATTTTTTAAAAAATCTTACTAAGTGTTGGTAGTACATAAATAGGTCTAAAATTGGCGGGGTCTAATGTACTACCAGATTTAAATAAAGGTATTACTTTACTATGCCTCATTAAATCAGGAAACACACCAGATTCGATACTAGTATTAAAAATAATAGCTAAATGAGGCGCGATTGTATCTATTATAGACGCAATAACTTTAACGGAAATCCCCCACAGATCCGCAGTTTTCTTAACATCAATAGTTTTAAAATATTTTACAATATCTTTTGATGACACTTTATGAAATGTAATTCTTTGTACACGAATTTACATTTTGTTTAAGTAATGATTTGGCGACGGCAGGAGAAGAATTCAGTGACTTAGTGGTCAAGATCGGAATATCAGTAAAATATTTCTCAAAAACCATTGCTACGTCCTGATCTGATACAATTAATTTGTTGTTAACACTTAACTGGTAATTTGAATAGCGAGAGTTGATCTTACCAGTTTCGTTATTAATTATACTCCATGTCATTTTAATTTTATTGGAAGCCGTCTTAATTTTGTTGCTCGAATGCAAAGACTTGGCACTCTTTTAAATATTTTTGAATATTTTTTTACATATTCCCTAAATTCGACGCTATGATTATGATGGTATTCGACGCTATGATGTTGATAAATTTCTCACGTTAGTGTTCGCTTAGACGCCGTATGAACCTGTACTGTCGTCATCGACTACCCGTTGGGCTAATCTATCGTCATAAATGTGACGCGTCGGAATATTATAGTTATTTGGCACTGGCAAAACTATATCCGTACGAGGCCATAACCAAAGAAAAAAAAAGAGTTTTTATAGTCGTTGCTAAGACATAATACTGAATTGAAGCCCCGGCTTCAGAAGTTATTATGTAAAATTTAGTACATTGCTTTCAGTCAGTTTATTTTTTAAAGTTATTTTTTTACCCTTGAGTGTAGTCTAAGGAATAATACAAATTTAATGTAACAATAAATAGTATATCAACTATATGCAGGAAATATTTGATTAGGAGAATTCGGGTACTGTGACATTTTAACGAGGACCTTATCCCAGAGCTTCTAATATTGTATTGTATATCTTAATGGCTATTATAGATATACTAGTGATCAGTTCCCGCTTCGCGCCGTTGATTTTTGGGTCTCGGTCGCAACACCTAGCGAGTCTAGTTGTAAATCTTAACTATTATCGAATCAATTTAATCACACACACAAAATTTCATCAAAATCGGACGGATTATATGAGGTAGTGGATTCTATTGCGCCACCGCTGTACGCTATACGGAACACCAATGAGCGTTTAATTAACATAGTATGTATGTATTTTTGGTATGGAACACATTTCAATTAGCTGTGGGTAATATCTGTTACTATTTTATAACCAATGATCGGAGCGGAGTGTCTTTGTTCATTCATAAGGATTTGAAACATGAATTATTGGAGGAGCTATGTGAAGACGGGAACCACATTATATGGGTTCATCTTTAAACTTTTTCCCTGGACATAGGTGTCAAATACAAACGGCCAGCAGTAAGTACTGACAAGATTCTTGAAAACTATAAGCAACACCTTGCAAGAAGAAAGCGTGTAATTGTCTTCGACTACTTTAATCTAAACCTTCTTACTAACGACAAACACGTAAAAGAATATAACGAACTCCTGCGAAAGAATAACATAAGAATAACGAATAAAATCAGCACCGAATATTGCACTCGTGAAACCACCACGTCAAAAACTATCATAGATCACATATATGTACTAACTTACAAAATAATATTTTCTAAATGTCTATTATTGAATCCTCCATAGCTAATCACAAGCAGTTCAGCTCGTGTTAAACAGACCTAAATTAGAATACATAAAAAAATCATGAACCCTCCATAGCTGATTGTGATCCATAGCATATATATCTCGAGTAAAACAGACCTAAAAGCGAACGCATAAAAAATCAATATGAAGCAATTAACTATAACAACTTTCAGAACAATATTAAAGAAATTCTTCAAAAGAATTTATTTGAAGTATATGAGGAGTTAGAATGACAACTTCTACAAACTGTTGCAAAAACAGAATAAGAAAAACAAAAGTGGTCAATCCGCCTTGCTAAGAGTGGATAAACATAATAAATAAAAGGAAACAACTATCGTACAGCTTAGAATAAACACCTGAAGATGACAATTTGAGAACAGAATTCATAAGCCAAAGAAATCACACTATTTTAAATGTCTAATTAGCTATAAAACATTTTTATCATATATTTATTTGTAAGTTCAGTGGCTTTCACAAATAGTAATAAATGTCCTTTAAAAATGTGGCAACTATTTAATAAACTGTCAAATAATAAATCGGATTTGGCAGACCTAAGGTCTTTAAAAATCAATCCACAATGTTCAAGTCTCAAATACTAAAGAAATTTGTGAGTATTTTGACAGACAGAGTATTTTTTACCACTGAACTTACAAATAAAAGAGCTTAAAAATACCATAACAATTTAACACAAACACTGTCATATAACAAACCTAAAAACAACAATACTGAATTATCAAAACTATTAACATTTAATATCTTTAGTAGGGTATAATATCATTATTAGAACGGACGGTTATTTATCAACCACTTACTATCAATTGGACTGTGTGCTTATTTGTCACATTATTTATAAACATAATAATACTATTTTTGAAAGGAAAACATCAAATTCGATCTGTATTGGTACTTTGCAACAGAACTTTTACAGTTTAACGTTCAAAGAAATAAATTAAAATCTTCTCGTTATTTATTGTTTGGTAAGAAAGTTATTTCCCCAGACATTAATCTTTCAACATTGTTTGTGTATTCTGTGCCTACTCTACTAAATACATAAGTAAAGAAGAAAAATATCTCGAGTATTTGACGTTCCAATGTAATTCATACTGCTCAGATAATAACAAAAATTAATAACTTTTATTTGGAGGTAGCTGTGGTTGTTCGAGTAACTATAAGAAATCATTTTAGCAGAATTATTTAATATAGTCTCACGTAATAAACGAAATCATATTTTAATATGATTAGGTTTTTGGCGACGTTAGAGGCTATATCTTACATTATACACAGAACCCAAACAGAAATGATATGGGAGTTTAAAATCTACTATCTCTATCTACTATCGTAGGTATTTTACAATTTATTTTGTCTGTTGCACTGGAATCGATGAATTCTTTATAGGCGTTCTTTACTGCTTCTTTGAAACTGAAATTTTCGCCTATCAAAAAGTTATCGAAACTTAGACAAAAGCAGAAGGCTGTTGGGTTAAGGTCTGGAGAATATGATGTATAAAGAACGGCTTTGACGGCTCCGTGGCGCAGTGGCTTAGCAATGAGTTGCTGCGCTGGGGGGCGCGGGTTCGAATCCCGCACGGAACAAGTATTTGTATGGCCTACAAATGATTGTTCCGGGTCTGGATATTTGTCCTTGTGAAATTTGTGTTTGTAAACTGCCTCCACGATACAGGAGAAAATCCTAGTGTGGGGGTAACGTTTTATAAAAAAAAAAATAAAAAAAAAAAAAAGAACGGTCTCTAGCTTAAGCTCTTCTTATTATGCAGTTTGCAGTTTATTGTTGTGCAATATATGTGACCGCGAATTGTCATGAAGAAGCAAAAGCGAAGCACAGTTTATCAATATGGTTTGTAAATCACTTTTTGCTATTGCTTTTATAGTGTCAAGTGTTACCTTTTCCAGCTAGTCAGCAGTTACTGTGGCACTAGACGGCGAGAAGCTTTTTTATTGGATAGGGTGACAAACGAGCACACAGTCCACTTGAAGGTATGTGGTTGCGGTGGCCCATAGACATCTACATTTATCCTCATTTGCGAATCAAAATGCAGATGCTTTGTCACGCGTGAGTATGAGATGGTATACCTCTTTTCCAGTAAAAAGGGTCTCCGGTTCTCTACACTCACCATACGAAACACATCAGTGTTAAGCTGCTATTTTACGCTGGTATTCTGTGAGAGCGTGGTCGTACCCCGGTCGAGCCGACCCATTCGTGCTCAAACTATACTACTAATATAGCTGCAGCATGGCTCTACCACCGAATACTACCGAACTATCATCATATTCTACTTCTAGCTAATCTTTCTTATTGCGCATTTTTTGGCTTAGGAGCCTAAATCTAACAACTGAGATGAACGCTTGTGACTGGCGTATAACTTCCACCACTCATCGAATGCCGGTCAAAGTTCCATTCTTTATATGCCGATTTAGTAATTAGATGCAAGCTTCAAAACGTACCTCTCGGTGTGCATCACTCAGTTCGTGAGGTACCCATGTGTCAAGCTTCTTCATTTTACCGATTTGTCTCAAATGATCGAATGTTGTTTTGACACGTATCAAAAACCGACGCTGGGTCAGCCGTAGTTTGAGATGGATCCGTTTCCACATTGCCTTCAGTTCGTCGCTATCAACCTAGTTTGTGGCCCCGTAGTGCATTTGTAAAAAGAATTCTAAGCCATTCCAGTTCAAAAAAACGGCGATAACTTAGGTAAAGACCATAAAATAAAAATAAAAACTTTCTAACATTTATTGCAGGCTATCTAAAGCATTTATTCACTACCGTTTATGAAATAAGGGTAATAAAGATAACACAGTCCATATGATATTAAGTGGATATAGTGGCAAATAGACATCTACAAATATCCTCGAATAAGAATCAATATGCAGATACGCTTTCACCCCTGATCACTAAGATGGAATGCCTCGTTTCCAGAAAAAAAGGGTGTCCGCTTCTCTTTACTCTCCATTCTAAACACAGCAGTCGAAGTAAGTTGCTATTTTATGCTGGTATTCTATGAGAGCGTGGCTATTTTCTAATCAAGCTGACCAATTCGTGCTGCAAGTATCATAAAGTTGCAGCATGACTGTACCACTTATCATACTTAATATTATTTTTACATGACAATAAGTATTTGTGGGATTCAGTGGTTTCTAAACATATAAAATAATTTTTTTTTCAATTTATTATTAATTTCAACGTATCAAAACTCTCCTGCTCATTATAGGCCTTCCACGTAGATTTGTGTGTGCCTCCTATTTGCCCACCATAAGTAAATTAAGAGCCGCGGACTAATATTTTTTCCCATAAGTTAATGACAATATATTTCCAATCCGTAGTGACGTATACCATGGCGTGGCGGTGTAAGAATATCCACAAACTCATGTCGTCTCGTGTATGTGGCAAGAGGCGACAGAGGGAAACTAAAACAGGAGAAGAAAATAATAACTAAAAATTATAAAAACTGCGGTTTCCCTTATGAGACAATCCATGGGTAGAGGCCTATGTTTGGCATTTCACGTTTATAGGCCGTAATAGATGGATTATACGTTCTAGTTAATTAGAAATTTTGTACCCAAGTGCCATAAAACAGAGCTTGCTACAAAATACTGAGACAAAGTCTGAATTTAGCAGTGGACTTAAGATGGGCTCTAATGATAGTTTCGATGCTAATGATGATTTGGTATTACTTAACCTGTAAATTATACAAATTTACCTTTTTGAAATATATATTCTTAGATACTCTTAGACACATTTGAGAAGTAACCCACCACCTTTCCCTTGCTCCTTACTTATCCCTTTAACAGGGGTAAAAATAAAATTAAAAACAAAACCGACTTCCGATAATAAATTCTTCGATACATTAGAGGTGTTTTTATTCTTCGATACATTATTTAGCACCAACTTCAAAAGTGTACATAATTTCCGCGCTTCTAACATACAACATGTACTTTGACATGTTTTAAATAACAAAAAAAAGATCAAGATTTAATGTATCGACACCTATCACTTTTTATCTCTGTCAAAAGCATTTAGCTTACACGATAAGCCGCCATTTTAGAAACTATTACCCTCGTAATGGCAAACTTGATATGACCTAGACATAATTTAAGAAGGCTCGAGCAATTTATTGTTCTATCTGGTCGACCTTGTTTACAAATGGAAATAAAAGTAAGTAATTTTTATATACATAACCTAATAAAATGTAGAGTGACGACAAAGGGTATTATTTTTTTATTTACTGCACTAGATCTATGTATGTAAGTATATATTTTTTTATTTATATTCTTTTATTACACACAAAATACTACATTACACAATAAACTTAAATTTATAAATGTATATACAAATAGGTGGACTTATCGCTAAACGGCGATCATATGCGAGATAATTTTCATTTAAATATTTAGAAGTGTGCATAAGTAGTAGATAAACAAGTATATAATAATTGTACAAGGTATATATAGTATATGAGACAATGCAATAATCAAATACATAATATTATATAAACATATACACATTCTTATATGTAAGAAAACATACATATATAAATATTTTTGGTATACATTATAACTATATATCATATGTTTACACACTTATCAAGAAAGGTAGATATGACAATAAAATATATTAAGTAGTACACATATTTATATATGTTTAACTGTTACTTTATTACCTTCCGTACCTTAACTTGAGGGTTGTAAACTATGTAGCACGTGGTAACGTTGGATTCATCTTTATCTCCTCATATACTTCCACCGCTTATGGGCTATAATGTTTTTTACATGGAGAAATGCCTATAACTGGCGGGGGCAAGGACGGGTTATTTCGGACTTGCATCGACTAAAGTTGTTGTGTTTTCAACAAATAATAGCGTCAATAGCGTGTAACATCTGGTTCAATGATAGTAATCCATCTACCAATAGGGGGATTACTTTTTTAATTCAAAAAATTTACTCTAGGAGTAACTCCCGTACCGTAGAGGCGCTCTGCGCAGTTAAGTTATACATGAATAATTATCCAGACCCGGAGAAAAGTTATAGGCCATACAAATTCTTACATGCGCGATTCAAAATCGCTGTCCCGTAGCGTCGCAGCCATTCTTAACTAATGTGTTACGAAAGTCGTCAAATATACAGTGTATGCGTAAGAGAATTTATCACCCCATTGCATCCCGCAGGTGTTGTTACAGGTTACACTTGTACGTGTATTATCTGTGGCAAGAGACGTCTGTTCCTACCTTTTAACTACTACTACTACTTTGTACTGTGACCGATTACCATTTCTATTAACCCAGACGTACGATATCAAGACCGCCTACCAAGTGTGGGGATTGCGTATACTCCTTCCAAGGTCAGAGGCCAATAATGTAATGTCTAGCCATGGACTTTTACGGACTACGAGCTGGTGAAGAAAGATAATGAAACTACGAACAATACTTGGTTACCGTTTATAATACTAAATTGAAGACCGCAACAAAAAAGGTTTCAGTATGTGTTATTACATCTACAATAATCAAATTTAAAGATAATTTTCATTCGCAGTTAATTTTCCCTACCTTCTCAGACGTGCGTACAAGATCTATTCTAAGTTTTATTTTAATTAAATCAATTTATAAACTAAATAACTACTAACGAAAATGATAGTATGATCGATAGCCGAATAATCATTCGAACAATCAAGCAGTTCTATTATGGCCATGGATATATATTTCAAAAAAAAATGTTCACTCCTTTTTGTAAAAAATAAAACAGCTAAATTTAATAGCACTCCGCTAAAGTACAATAGTATACTATTTTGTTGCCATGTAAACACTACATCATGCCCCCAAGGGACATTTGACGCGAGGCTCATTTTCATTATTACGCCGGTGGGACGCGTCAAGTTGCACTTTGACGAGCTTAAAAGCCACAATGTAATATATTATGACAATAATATGCTCTGAGAAATATCTGTCTCTCTCATTTTGCCAAAGAGGGTTGTACGGGCAATTTACAACTTATATTGTAGAAACCCACTGCGATAAGCTTAAAGAATACTTTAGAATACTTAAAGAATACTTTACTTCAGCTTTGCATAATAATTTCTTCTATTTACGCGAATACTGCCTCTCATGACCATGCTGTAAAGCACGGGAATTAAAAAATTAAAATTAGACGCGATAAAATTCGTAAAATTTAGCTTCGCAATTTGACTAAGAATTTTGAAAAAAATAATTATAATACCAGATTCTCCACTCCATAGAATAATTAATAATTCGTTTAGGGGGTAATGTATACGTTTTTACAACAAAATCCCAGAGGATGGTCATCGTTTGTCAATCAACAAGATTAAAAATGTAATCAACTAAAACTGCTTTAAGAGCGTAATTACAATATTAAATATGTATATACAATATTATATGCATGGAAACTCCTGGGAATGAGATAATCACTAGCATGCTGGTTCTATTATAATTCATTTAAATAATTGTACAAAATTATTGTAAAATATTATCTATTTATATAAAAAGACAAGTCCTGACTCACTCATCAACTCGCAGCAGATCCTAATTAGAGAATAGTCGAAAGAGTCGGGAGAAAGAAGGAGCCTTTTCCAGGAACATAATGAACTGGAAAACAGGTTAAAGTTCCAGGTTCAAAGTGTTTAAGAAGTAATCAATTGACATCATTGAAGTTAATTGTATATACGTCACAATAGTATCTCAATGATCGACGCGATGATTATCTTCATAACATTATAATTCCAGTACTTGAAACGATACACAAATACATACATGGGCCTTGTACATAAATACATACATGAGACTGTTTGCACAACCTTTACTTCATACCTACTACTATTATTTTATGAACACATAAACATCGAATATAAGAGCAAGTACCTCTTTTAATATTTATTGTAAAAGGAGAGGAATGAAATTTATATCATGCGATAGGTACTGCGCCAAAGATTTGTATATAAAAGAAAATAATCTTTGTTGCCATTTAGACGGATTAAATAAAATGAACCAAGTTGTTCACAAAATTGTTTACCTAGGAAAAATTGGCCGGTTTCATTAGTCCAATTTAGACCGAGATCAATATGTGGCTCCAACTCGGCTGGGCAGCGTTCGGAAGATTACGACACGTCTATCATAACGTATGAAAACGTATGAATACAAGAGCTGTATAACCAGTGCGTGCTACCAGTAATAACTTACAGAACCGTAGCGTAGTCCTGCTTTGCTGGTCGTGTAAATAGGCTCAAAGTTACTCAGCTTGTGATGGAGAGCTATGTTCGGAATTTATCTATATGAAATCCGAAACGAGGATATACACATAGGTGTAGAGGTGTAGAGGTACAAAAATAACTGCCATAGTCCAGCGGACCCGTAACCTGAAGTGGCCATAGACCGGCCTCATAGCTAGCAGAAATGGCAGTCGATGAGGAAGAAAGGTTTTCGGGTGGCATCCTCGTGATTGTAGTAGTAGTTGTTGTTGTAATTAAAATCCAATTCAAAAAACTAAATCTAATAAACTTACTCTGAACCCCGATCTTAGATTTAGCACATAACAACTTCTAAAGTCGGGATTTTTATGATAGGATACACTTTGTCTTAGCACTGTAAATGGAATGGTTACACCGGCGTCTATCGAAGTCATGAGATGTTTCCAGCACATCCTATAGCCATTACTTACGAAAATAACGAGACGAAATAGGAAGATGGATTCTCATATACTCCGCGTAACGGCGCGGGATCCACCACATTGAGCTTGACTATCATGTTTTTTTTTTAAATGTTTTGTCAATTTAATGTTACTATACATATTTTTTGCTTAATAAGTCTTGTTCCTTTTCTTGTTTTTGTATATTTCTGAGTCAAGAAACAAGTTTCGTATTACACAAATATATAATAGGATATTGTTTCTACTAGTCCTCATCCAAAAGCTCAGTAATGAACTCAAGGGTTGCATCAAATATGTCTCCGGACTATCAAGTGTCCTTTGTCGTAAATAGAATGACAATATGTTTACAGAGAAATGCTATCAATTCACTACTATAAATTTAATACATTAAAGTTATGAAGCTGTTTTACTATTCAAATTAAGCATAAGAATATTATTCCGTGAGATTGATTTTATCAAAAACAAGATCGAGCAATAAAGATAATATTAAAAAAGCAAGGACAACCAGTAATACCAACTTTAAAGACGGAAATTAGATGCAAGAACGTGTAATCAAAGGCTCTTTTAAACATACCCAGTTTAATTAAACTACCAACCATAAAGATTAACAAATAGAATGGTTTAGTTAATTAATTTTCTAGCATAAGCTAAATTAATGCTAGAAGTCTAGATTTTAGTTTCATTAATAATTGTTTGAGGAACTCTAAGGTAAGGTCCGCTTTATAGAATTGAAACGATGGCATTCGCAGTAGAACTAGTGTAACCAAAATAACCCGAAGGATTAGTTAGCTGAAGTGGCTATGGGCCGATAGGAGAGGGGGCAAACGAGCATGCGGCTTACCTGATGGTACGTGACTACCACCGCCCATGAACAACTGCAACACCAGGGGAATCGCAGATGCGTTGCCGAACTTTGAAAAAGAAGTAGGCTCTATTATTGAAGGTTCCTAAGCCGTATCGGTCCGGAAAAATCGCTGGTGGTAATCGATTTCACATGGAAGTTGTGCGAGACAGAAAACATTTTCTAAATTGTACAGTGGTGGACCGCTACTCGTTCAGATGTTATGGATGGTATCATGAGTTTTGTTGCGATGTGCGATGGTGAAATTGAGCGGCTGGAATTAGTCCGAACAATTTTTTAGAGCACTCCCCGTGGTAAATGCGATAAAATACGCAAAAAGATGCAACATCTCTACGCAGTGCCAGTGAATCAAGCCGATTGGAAAGAACTCGGTCGTCGACGACTCGAACCGCTCTGCGCTGGATGCGGTCAGTTGGAAGGAGCTGGCACTGGGGAGCCCCTGCCCAGAGATGGGAACAGTATTCCATGTGAGGCCAAACCTGCACCTTGTAAATTTACAGGCGGTGTGCCGGCATGAAATACTGTCCCACTCTGCTGAGCACGCCAAGCTTTTTAGAGGCCCATTTAGCCCTCTCTTCCAAGTGACCACAAAACTGTACGTCACTGGATATGTCGACGCCGAGGATTCCGATACTGGTTGAGGCAACAAGGAGAGTGCCTTGTGCCTTGTGCGAGGAAGAAAACATCTTCTAAATCGCACAGTGGTGGACCGCCAATCATCCAGGTGGTGTGGATGGTATCGGGAGTTCTGCCGCGATGTGCGTTCGTAAAATTTGGCGGCTGGAATTAATCCGAACAGTTCCTCAGAGCAGTCCCCGTGGTAAATCCGAAAGAAAATGCAAAGAGATGCAACATCTCTTCGCAGCGCCAATAAGTCGATGCGATCGGAAAGGACTCGGTCGTCGACGATTTGAGCCGCTCTGCGCTAGATGCGGTAAGGTGGAAGGAGCTGGCATTGGGGGCCTCAACCCAGAGATGGGAACAGTATTCCATGTGAGGCCGAACCTGCGCCTTGTAAAGTTGCAAGCGTTGTATACTGTCCCGCTCTGCTGAGCACGCCAAGCTTTTTAGAGGCCAATTCGGCCTTCTCTTCCAAGTGACCACAAAACTGCACGTCACTCGATATGTCGACGCCGAGGATTCTGATACTGGCTGAGGCAACAAGGGAGTACCTTGAAACTAAGGAGATACGACAAAGGGGTTCTTTTTAGCGGTAAACGCGCAAATTTGTGTCTTCTGAGATTAAACAGGACTAGATTTAGTCGCCTCCAATCCGATATTTTGTCCAGCAAAGACTCGACTTCAGACACAAGTGTGTTCCGGTACTCAGCGACGTTTTCCCGAGAAATATTGGCACGGCCGGTGTATAGAGCATCACCAGTGCTGTCATACGCATAGCAATGAATGCTACTGGTTTGCAACATATCATTGATATGCAGAAAAAACAGCGTCTGTGATAGCACGCAGCCTTGTGGAACACCAGCGTTAATAGGCTTGTAGTCGGAGTATGCACCGTCTACAACGACCTTGATGCTCCGATCTGCAAGAAAGCTGGCGATCCAATTGCATAATTTCTCGGGAAGCCCATAGGAAGGGAGCTTCGAAAAAAGCGCTTGCGCCTTGTGCCAAACCCGATCGAAGGCCTTCGCAATGTCCACACTAACGGCTAATGCCTCCCCCTTGGCCAGTAGACTGCCTCTGCCCATCTATGGGTCAGGTGGACCAGAAAATCACCAGCTGATCGACCCCGACGAAAACCGTATTGGCGGTCACTAATAAGCTGGTGATTCTCAAGGTACCGCATGAGGTGGCAGTTTATAACGGATTCCATTATTTTGGAGAACAAGGGGGTGATGGCGATAGGCCTGTAGTTGGATGGGTCTGAGCGGTCGCCTATTTTAGGGATCGGGTGGACAAAAGCGGTCTTCCATGATTTCGGGACTACGCCTAGGGAGTAGGAGTACCGGAAACGACGCGTTAGAACCGGTGTCAACTCCGGAGCACACGTCCTCAGCACAATTGGGAGGATTCCGTCAGGCCCACTCGACTTATGGATGTCCAGGAGAGGAGTGCTCTGCGAACCGATCGCTGTGAGATCCGCACATCCGGCTTGGAGCACTCACACCGCGGGATGGTCGGCGGTGTTTTCCCCCCGTCATCAAGAGTCGAGTTGGACGCAAAAAGGGAGCCTAAAAGGTCGGCTTTGTCTTTTGCCTCTTGGGCCAGTGAGTCGTCCTCCCTGTGCAGAGATGGTAGTGATGGCTTACAGAAATTCCCTTGGACAGCCTTGGCGAGAGACCAGAATGCACGGATTCCCGAAGGTAGGCGAACTAGTTTCTCGCCAATTCTGCCTAAGTGCTTTGACTTTGCCTTGGCAATAACTCTTTTGAAGGACCTGGAGGCGAAGTTATACTTCTTTTTAAGTATGCTGAGGATGTAAGGATGTAAGAAGCGATAAATTTTTAAAAGCGTTTATTATTGTCTTATCACAGTTTAAATTTTTCTCTGGTGGAAATTTACACCAGTTCTGTTAAAACGGAAATTGTTTTGAGCACGTTTTATAATATATAGTTAATACGAGATAATTATTTGTCAAAATTCCTGTGCGTGGTTGTAAAGGATTAGTGAAGTTGAATAATTGAACAGGTTCAATTTTTTTTGACAGAGGGCTTGCCTAGTGTTGCTTGCAATTCTTGGAAATATATTTATTCCTGTAGTAATTATTGTAACGGCAGCACAGGTATAGACAGAGTCGGATACAGTTTCAGGCAGCTTCTTTAATATTTAATTTGTGTCTGGAAAATAGTTTAACTAATATATACAGGCATTATGAACAGCACATCAAAAAATTAAACGTCTGGAAAATAAATGAATAATTGATATTTAAAATCATTGCTATAATTTTACACTAATTTGAATTAAGAATTCCAAGTCAAATAGAAGATTTCGAACTTAAATAATTACAAGTGTGAGTTTTATTAAATAATTATTACATTTAAACTATGTAGGTACCTATTGTTTTAGTGATGTTAATTTTCTCTTTTATTTTGAACACAATAAAAACTTGGATTATTATCTAAAATAACCCCCTTAGGAGAGATAAAAGTGCATCACAGTTTTATGACACTCTTTTATGCATTTACTTTCATATTTTGTTAGTATTGCATGGCATGGTCTCAAATTAAATGCACGTATAACAGCTATTATGAGTCGCACTAGAAACTCTTATTATTATCATATACTCGTTAATAAAATTAAGAATTCGGCTACAGATAATTTTAAAGTATGAGCTCCTAATATATATCGCTTTAAAGGTTGTATTTTATAGAATAAACAATTATCATAAAACTATATTAAAAAAACATAATTTAATTTGAAAAAACCTAACATTATATCGTTAATGGTGTTTACTAAAGCGTACTCTTTCAACGATGAAATGAGCGCGTTCAAAAGAGCTTTTGAATACAATCTCTTGTATTTTAAGTCGTCCTTAAAGTTGGTTTCTTTAGAGTTTTAGAGTTTATCTAGAGTAGTTCAATTTTATTTAAATTAATTTAGTTTTTGTTTTTCTTCTAATTTTATGAGAATGTGAAACGACATTTGCTGAAAACTGTTATATTTATCAGCCGTATCAAATTACATATTAAAAAGTGGTTTATAAAAGAGTTAGAATCAAATCCAAAAATTATCAAAACTAGCCTTAATAATAAAAATGTTGTCTGGAATTACTTACACTTGCACTTAGCGACATTTGGTTTCCTAATTTATTCTTGTTGATGTTCATAACGTTTTTGCTGTGCATTAAAGTGCTATCTATATATCAATATTTTGTCACATCCAGCCATTTTCATAGCTGATTGACAAGATATTAATATAAAACTCAATGTTAGGCATAAACTTGGTTAAAACCGATGTTCTAAAAATATAATAAAGACTATAACTGTACTGTAACTTCACCGCCTCAGTAGACTAATGGCCGTTAGTTTCATTGCTGATCATGGGGTCCTGCGTTCGAATTCCGTTTGGCAACAAAATCAATGATTGGCTTTTTCTCTTAAGAAATTTTCAATCGCAGCCAGTCAGAAAGTTGGTGGTTTACTCCCGTGCCTCGGAAAAAACTCATAGCTGTTAGTCCTGCACCTGATCCATCTCTGGTCGTGTTGCATTGCCGACCCATTTGACTATCAGAGTGAAGAAATAGAGAGTACAGACTACAACACAACAACTATTGAACAAATATTAAATATTAAAAATGTCCCGTTGGGTTTCTTGTTGGTTCTTCACAATCCGGAGGTGTTTTTCCGATAAATGACTTTCATCATTAGGTATATCTCAACGTATTTGAAATCGAACAGAAGAATTCCATGAGTACCAATGTTACAAATCATCAAAGCAGCATAGTCTTTATATAAACAATAATACAATTACCTAGTAGTAGATGTACACTTAAAGAGCATGGAAGTGTATCGTGACTTACCTGTAAAAAAAGAATTGAATTTATTAAATTTTTATTTTATATTTATTTATTTGCTACAAGCATTTTAATGTAAATATTAAAATTTCTCATCATCATCATCGTCCTATCAGCCTAACAAAATTCCACTGATGAACAAATGAATTTAACTGCCTCCCCTTTCGATTGTTCCATGAGAGGGATATTTGTCAGAATATTAACCGTAATAATATTTTATTATTTTGATTGATATCAGGAATACGTCCTAGCGTTAACGAATGGGTCTATACAATTTGTTCATATAATATTCATACAATATCCCGTGGTCGCCTCTTACGATAGTTATCGGACGAAATGGTGTTATCTTATGGGATTATCACACGGTAATGTGAGGCTTAATCGACCACAATAGCATATCTTCAGATACCTAAAGTAAAGTAAAGTTCAGCATATATAAGTCCCACTACTGACCACAGGACTCCTCTCATTTGTGAGAGGCTTTTAGGGCAAGGAAGTGTTTGTCCGCCGCGCTGCCTCATTGCGTTTTGGCGGACTACACATGTCTTAGAAATATGTTTTTTTATATTGCATGCAGGTTTCCTTACGATTTTTTTCCTTCCCGCCGAGAACGTGGTAAATTAGAACTTAAAATTTAAATTAACAAATTCGTTGATGCCGCCGGGGTTCGAAGCCGGGTTGCTCGCGTACTGTGAAGTTTACAGCGAGTGCTAAGCCCGTGAGCTACCACGGCTTATAGTATGCCTATCGGAATTTTAAAGATTAATTTTCTAATAGAAAAAGAGTGACAAACAAGCACATAGGTCACTTAATGTTAATTAGATACTATGGTCCATAGACGCAACAATTAGCTTCGATTAAGTATCAAATTGCAGATGTGTTGTTATTGCTGAGGACTGTGATGGAATGCCTTGTTAACAATTGATAAGGTCTCCGTTTCTTTAGACTTACTATACGAAGCACGAAACGTTCACTCTCCGTTAAGTGGACTGCGGTCCTTCTGTTATAAGTGATTTGCAAGAGGGTTACCTAGGAGTACCACAGCAGAACCATGATGCACTATCATCACTGAACATGAAATATTTTGCTATAAATTTGTAATGTCCGTTCATATGCAATTACAATGTACACCACAGTAAAATTTTGTTCAGATGTGTAGCTTTCGCTATAATATCTTTGTGTGTATAATATAGGATCAATTTTTAGAGTTTATTTAATAAAATTAAATGAAATGTACATAAATTCAAACTAAAATAAAAGGTAAAAATATTATAATATGTTAAAGTTGAGCCTGCCCTTGCTGCATCGTAAAAGAAACTCAAGTGTGGCACATTCAAAGGGGACATTGCTCTTCACTATGACAGAAGAGAGGAAATGTTTAGGAAAGTGAGCATTTAATATCGCGGATGCGAAACAATTCAAAGCCGCTCAAATGGAAATTGTCGTATGTACGCAAAAAATATATAAAAACTAGGTGACCCGGCGAACTTCGTACCGCCTAACAGTCGATTCTTTAATTTTTTTTTAATACTTATTCTGCTATTCGGGACACTGGGTCAGCTAGTAAGATAAAAAAAAGAAAAAAAAGTTAATAAGTCAATAAAATAGTCACTAAAATCACAATGAAAATTACAATTTCTGATTTCTTATTATGATACCTACTTATTTACGTATATATTTCATTTTATTTTTACTTATTCTAAATTAAGTTTCCATCGTATAAATATTGACAAATATTTATACGATACGATACGATATAATATTTATTTGATACTAACGTCACTCAATTGTTTTGCCTTCCCGGAACCCCTCCACTAACACTTAAACTTTATGTTATGGTATTAAAGTTCAAATAGACATTTAAATATTATTACGAACCTTTTGTATGGGAATATAGAAAAGTGTTTCTTTTAGATTTTTTCAGGCAATTTTTTTAAAATTTTCTCTCCGTAAGAACCATCTTCATACTTCAAGGAATATTATAAAAAAAGAATTAGCGAAATCGGTTCAGCTGCTCTCGAGATTTGCGCTTAGCAACACATTCAGCAATTCATTTTTGTATTATAGATTAAAAATAAATAATTTTGATAGCTTTTTTACGTTTCTCATCTTCATATATGAAGTCTAAAGACTACATTTTTTTCTTTTTTCTGTCCGTGATAGTCCAGTACTGGATATTGGCCATTTCCATTGTTTGAAGAATGCTTCATGATCGCCACGCTTGGAAGGGATATTGGCGATTGAAAAACCGAATTAATGTCTTGCACCTTTGATGCTGCTCCTCGTCGTTAGACTTCATATCTTTATATACGATGCCACGTGTCGGAGGCCATGAGATCCTACTGGAACATATTGCAACTTTTGTTGTAATTAAAAATTAAAAATTGGGTGTCGTTGTTATTCGGTCTTATCTCACTATCAACGTGCCATTTAGTGATTAAAGGAAGGTTTTTATTTGTTCAAGCACAAAATACACACACACACACACACACACACACACACACACACACACACACACACAAACACTAGCGCGGGTGACTAACAAAATTCGGAGCTATCAGAAAATCTAAGCAACAGAAAAAAAACAACAGATTTGGGGAAATAAAACAGATTGCAATATATTACGCTTACCGTAGCATAGTCTTTATGTTAACGTAATACACTCGTAAGACTACCTTTTACACCGTAAAGCTTTCAATAGATTCTTTACCGAAATAAAAGTAATTGAAGAAAAAGTTTCATTGCAAGCCAAATCCAAATGGAATATATTGTACAAAACGAAAATAAAAAGTAACAATAGCCTGAAGCCACGTTCTTATCCTTTGATCCATTAACACATACGCGATTACTTTAAGAAAACAAACTTAGCCCATTCTCATTCAGTAATTTGTAAGCCTGAGGTAAACATAATTTTCCTTAAATGTTGGCATAGATGCTCTACGGTTTAGGGTACTCTTGACCTGGCCTTTTATCAAGACGTCCCTGATTTGGTCTTGAAATGTCCGCCTAGGTCTACTACCCCTTCCAACACTTTCATTCACACTTGCCTTATACACTTTTTTCGTCCATCGTTCTTCATTCATTCTCTCGACATGGCCAAACCATATCAGCAGAGCATGTGTGAAGAGAATAATGAAAGTGGAAGAAACAAAACAAGTATGTAAGGATCGTAGCAAGTGGAAAGAAGTGGTCTCTGCCTGACCCTACGGGAAAGAGGCGTGATTATATGTATGAATGTATGTAAATGTTGGCATTATTCTTATGAAATGACGTCAGGTTTCACTTCATGTCAGTTAATCGAACATTTCTTTCACTAAGTAATTTTAGTTGATTTAAAAAAAAAACAGTACATGTATCTCTGCCATACAATCTATTGATTAAGAAACGTACATAGTTTAAAAAGAAAGTTTTCTTAAAGCCACGCTACAACTTTACACTGACCACTCAGAAAGTTTTGCAAAAATTAAAAACTAAAAAAATATTTTATAGTTAAAGTTTTTTATTATTAAATGTTTTAAACAACTTCCACCAGCATCTTTATAGATTCATGCGTCTGACCAATTTTTGAAACACCTTTTCCAGTTTGCTTCAATCACTTACTTCGAAGAACCAACTAACGATGATGAATAAAGGTGATCTTGGTAACTTCGTATTGGCAAACACAGTGTTGACTGACTACTAATAGATAAAGTGACAACTTGATGAACCACACAATAACTCAGTACAGTACGTTTTAAAATAAAAAACTCAAATTGCAGTTAATTAATTATGACGTTGTTAATAATTCTCTATTAAAATTTGTACAATGGTTTAACGCTAACAAATTTATCTTAAACGGCAATAAGACAAAATGTATTAAATTTACAATACCTTATGTAAAACATTCGAATACCAATGTGCTCTTAAATGGGGAGGAGTTGAGTCTTGTGGATACCACCATTTTTCTTGGTATTACTATTGACGCCAAACTTTAATGGGGCCCCCATATTATATCTAAATTAGGAAGCAGACTTAGATCTGTAGCATATGCTGTGAGAAAGATTGGGAGTCTCAGAGATGTTGAGACAGCTAGATTACATTATTTTAGTTACTTTCAGAGAGTTATGTCTTATGAAATTTTGCTATAAGGTATTGCGACTGATATTGAAGCTATATTTGTTTTGCAAACGAGAGCCGTATGGGCGATTTATAACTTAAATTGTAAAGAGTCACTCAGGGAAAATTTTAAAGAAATAAACATTAATTTTGGCATCGCAATATGCCAAAGTTAATTAAAAATTATTGGAAGAAAGGTTCTCGAGTGGCAGCCTCGTACCGGTAGGCGAAGTGTAGGGCGTCCCCCCACGAGATGGAGTGACGACCTGGTAAGACATGCAGGAAGTCGATGGATGCAGGTGGCTCAGGACCGTGTTTTGTGGCATTCTTTGGGGGCGGCCTATGTTCAGCAGTGGACTTGTGAAGGGCTGTAATGATAATAATGAAATATGCTTATGCAAATGTATTGTATGTACATAAAAACATAAATAGCTTTAATAAGATTAAGGATGTTCATACTTTAAACACAAGGAACAAACTTTTAATGCCAGTTACTCGACTCCACAGAATCAGTAATTCATTTATAGGGTATACGCTAGGGTATACGGGTAGGGTAAGTATACGCTTTTACAACAAAATTCCAGAACATGTCAATAAATAAGTTTAAATGTTTTATTAAAGAAAAACTATACAAAAATGGTTATTATAATATCAAGGAATACGTGAATAAAAATAACCCCTGGGAATAAGGTGATCGATGGTTCTATGAAAATACATTTAAAAATTGTACAAACAAAATTAATGTTAACTATTTCAGTTTAAAAAACAAAGGTATTTTCCGAACCAGTGGTAAATAAAAATAACTTTCAATAAGTATTATGTAATAATCAATATTGAATATAAATCATTCTATTCTATTCTGATCAATAGGCTTCAAACACAACACCCTTCACTCAAATGCACCCAGCTTAGTATATTATGTAACACGCGCACGATACACCGATATAGGTTAATGATATTCTAATTAAATACTAAAATCAGTTTAAATACCGACAAACGTTATTTACATGAGTGATTAAAAATTTTGAAGGCATTTTTCAAATGAACTTGGCATAAAGTCGCACGCTATATGATTGATAGCTCTTTGTGTCGTTTTTTAAACAAATGAAACCCATATGTGAATTAACTCAGATAAATTGTGTCATTACAGTATAATAGCCGTGAATATTCTGAGATGTAAAAATATTCAACGAACTATTTATAAATAAAAGTCTAAAACAAATAAAATTGTAAGTGGTCACTGCAGTCCATGGACACCAGTATTAACTTCAAAACAAAAGGCGACAGATAACTACAGTCACCTCTGAAGACTAAGCAGAAGTGCCCCACAGCATGTAATTTTACAGACATAGGTCACTCTTGGATACTTATTAAGACGAACTTCTAGATGATGATAATATCTAGCAGTGTATTGAAAAGGTGATAATGAAGAAAAATCAAGTTAGGATTGTCCTGTTGGTATTTTCAACCGACTTCAAAAAGGAGGAGAGGTTTACAGTTCGTCGGAATCTTTTTTTTATGTATGTACACCGATTACTCGAAGACGCCTAAACCTATTTAGAATTTTTTTTGTTTCATACGGTATACCTCCCAGGTGGTCTCATTTAAATCGTATCAAAATAACGGTCAATTTAAAAAAAACAATAATAAAATATATTTATATTGAAGTCGGTTGTACAAAACTGCTGCTAATTCTGCCGTAGATACGCAATCTACGGCTATATTAGCAGCAGCTTTCGACAACATAAATCCATTTGGGGCTAATAATTGGTAAAAAAGCTTGACAAATGGGTGCCCCACGAACTCAATGATCGCCACCGCGAAGTACGCATCGACACATGCTTTGCACTACTCAACAGGCAGACAAACGAAGGAATTTTGAAGTGCAGTTAATGCGACAAAAAATTAATTCTGTTTGATAATCGCAAGTGCTCAACAAGTTGGTTTGATCCTGGTTCAGCACTTAAACAATGCGCTAAACGAAAACTAACTTCTAGAAAAGCGGTGGTCACTGTTTGGTGGTCTAGCGCCGATGTAATTTTGACAGCTTCTTTACAAACGTGATAATATTTACTGCATATGTGTTCTGTGAAGAACTGAATACAATGATGGAGAAGCTTGCACGTCTCCAACCAGCTTTGGTCAATCGCTCGTCCCCGCTGCTTCTGCGCGACAACGCGCGATCCCATACTGCACAACAGATGTTCTCCCAGTTACAAGAGTTGGGTTTGGAAACTCTCCGTCATCCGCAGTACTCAACAGACTTTACGCCTACAGATTTCTACTTTTATTAGAATTTGGATAACTATTTGGCGAGAAAAAAATTCAATATCTGAGAGGCAGTACAATATGCCTTTGAATAATTTTTGCCACCAGTCCAGCTCATTTCTTGAAGAAGGTCATCAATAAACTGCCACTGAGTTGGCAAAGATGCATCGATTGCAGGGGTGATTACTTTGATTAATTTTCATAAACAATATATACGAAAATTACTGTGAAACTCACAGTAAGCGGTTAGACCCTGCGCTGTGAGTGCTGCGGCTGTAATTAGCCAAGTACAGCGTAAATGGACTAACTTGGCTATGACCCAAATTTTAAAATCCGTGGTACAATTTATTGGCTCGCTGTTTTGAGATTGTAAATTTGGTTAACTCACAGTATTTGTTATCTAAGTCTCTTAGAGCACTAGAAACTTTAATTAACATACGACTTTGCTTATATAATATCAAAACTTTTTCTGTACGATCTTTTGATTACATCTCAAATAAAATTTAATTATTAATTATGACGTGAGCGTTGCGTTGCGTGTTAACTCAAGTCACAAGTTTTCGTGGTTTTAGTTTCCCTGTCAAAGTTATTCTAAAATAACTCCGTTTTATAATTTAAAAAGTCATATGTAGACGTTAAATTAAAAATATGAAAATTAATTTCCAAAAATAAAATGCTCGAAGTACCTAATTTGAACAAAGCTCCACCGCTGAACCTGCGTTCACCTGTAGCCACCAAAGTATGCCTCCCAAATAGATAGCAAGCTTGATATTTGGGAGAAAGTTGATTCAGCAGGGGTCCAAAAGAAATGTCCCACTTTTAAATGTACAACTTAAGCCCCAGCTGAATAATATCCATTATATTGGAGACTGAATGGTTTGACGATCTTTACTTTCAAAAGAACAGAATATATGGCACGTCTCGACGTCGCGCCGTGATCCTATGATACTTAATCGTCCTATTTCGTTCATCTTCGGTTATTTGTATTCAGGCAGTGACATAAATAAAACTGATATAGAATTTCACTTTCAGCAGCTAGAGGAAATAAAGGAAAAATAAATGGAGTATTTCACAACCTGAAATGTTTAGTTAAAAATATTTAGAAACATTTTTAGAAGAGTCATGGTAGCTCAGGTAATGAGAAATACAAATTTGATAGCTGGTTTATAGTGAGTTACGCGTTGATGGCAAACATCGTAAGGCTACCTCCATACCTGAGCAATAAAATGTTTCGTAGACATGTGAAATCCGTCATCACTCACTGGGGGACGCGGCGGACTAGCTGTTTCATAACCCTTTTAGAAGTGAGGGAAGTGTCCAGTAGGAGGACAGATAAAGGCTTTAACTTTTTTTAACTATAATATTTTACACTTTTGTAAACAAGCTTTCCAAAAAAATATTTTTTTATTTGAATTTAATGGACAGCAATTTCAAAAAATTCTCGCTATACGAGCACTTTGTAAAAAAACTATGTATGTATGGGTACGTAGTGATTGTTTATCTATCTCTAAAGTTCGTTAATTAATGTGACAAGCTAAAAATGTTGTGAGAAAAATATTCTATATTTGAATTTCTTCCCACTTCTTCATTAAAGTTTTCTTTGATGGGGACTGTTTGAACTAATGTTATAAGTACTCAGACTTGCAGGAAAAATCTGAGGCCAATTTGAAAGAAAAATATGATTTTGACTACATGAAAATTATCCACGATGTAATTAGATAAGAACACTTAATATGTATGTTGTACTGACGAATATATTAGAATAAGTTAGTTCTTAACATTTTAATAAATTTGCTAGCATCTGTGACATTACAAATGGAGGCAGAAAATATCTTTCGTAAAATTTGGCAACAGTAAGTCTTATTCTTCTTCATCACATGCAAATAAAAGTCCATTGGTGTACATGTACCTCCGCTAATGTAGGGAGAATTTGCTTTAATTGCCACTTTTGGCAGATGATATGTTCGCATATGACCACGCTTATGGTGTGCAAAATTTATTTTCTTTATGTAGCAATGATAAAATAATGATTTATTTTAACATATGTCTATTAGCACAACTTTTATTTAAAAAGATTTTTGATGGAAAAATAGAAGATGTAACTAATCACTCCTCTCGATTCGAACTGAAATACAATGTCGTTAGCTAAATTTTAGTAGCATTTTACATGTAGGTGTGATATTTATCGCCTTTAATGAAATCACTATTTTACCGCTTTCATGGCATATATAAGTCTTACAAAAAATCGTGGACACTTCACGACTTCTGTAAATTGCATATTAGGTAACTAGTAATACTGTAAATGCGCATTATAGGTATTGAATTCACCCAAAGCCTAAATGGCACAGCAATGGAAGTAGTCGGTATAACAAATAAACCAAAAGAGAAGGGCGAGTGTTATGGAACATATTACTAACATAAAATTGAGTTTGGGTACCAAGATACCAAGCATTAAATTGGTGTTGGGTACTAAGATACCATCATTAAATTGAGTTTGGGTATTAAGATACCATCATTAAATTGAGTTAGGGTACTAAGATACCATCATTAAATTGAGTTTGGGTACTAAGATACCATCATTAAATTGAGTTTGGGTACTAAGATACCACCATTAAATTGGAGTTTGGGTACTAAGATACCACCATTAAATTGGAGATTGGGTACTAAGATATCACCATTAAGTTGTAGTTTGGGAACTAAGATACCACCATTAAATTGGAGTTTGGGTACTAAGGTAGGTACCACCATTAAATTGGACTTTGGGTACTAAGTTACTACCATTAAATTGGACTTTGGGTGCTAAGTACTACCATTAAATTGGACTTTGGGTACTAAGTTACTACCATTAAATTGGACTTTGGATATTAAAATACCAGCATTAAATTAGAAATAAATATATAAGAAACTGTTTCAGTTTGCCCCTAAAATAATAATAATAAAGATACCGTTATCAACTTTAATGTGATAGCACATCTATGGCTATAAGGTGTGAAAAATGGAAAAGGTCTCTACTAAACTATCTGGACGCAGCTGAAGTTATATCAGCACTCAAGAAACGAGCTACGCTATTGCATTTTAGTGGCTCTGGGATACAAGAAATATTCTACAATTTACCGGGTGCCAATGTCGAATAATCAGAAACCGTTGATGTATTTAAAGTAGTCATAAAAAAAAACTCGACGAGTATTTTCAACCTAAACGGAGCAATGTTTATGAGCGGCATGTTTTTCGATTGCTAAAACAGGTAAATGAGAAAAATTTCAGAAGTTTTTGATAAGATTGCGTCAACAGGCCGAAAAGTGTGCATTCGAAAAGCAAGATGATCATCTCATAGATCAAATTGCGGAAAAGTGTAATTCGAAATTGCGCAAGAACCTTATATCTTACAAAACGTGGGAAGAGTTAAAAAGCAAAAAGTATATGCTTTTAATCAAATGTAAAGACCAGACAAGACATTATTAGCATATGGTAGTAACTCTCCTTTGGCAATAGAGGGTTCATTTGAAACTGTACTCGAAGTCGATGGACGAAAGGAACATACAACTATTTACGTGATTTCGGGGGATACTAGAGACCTGTTGGGTAAGAACACAGCAGTCCGTCTGGGTGTCTTAAAACTTGGTATCGGGATAAATCAAGTGGAGAGTATCGATGCCCATTAAAGAGAAGGTTGCAATCAAAATTAAGGAATGACTAAACAGTGATATAATTGAAGAAGTGCAAGGCCCGTCTAAATGGGTTTCACTAATGTTCCAATCATGAAAGAAAATGGTGAATTACGTTTGTGCGTAGATATGAGATGTACAAACGCCGCTATATTGCGAGAAAACCACCCCCTGCCTACTATGGACCATATTTGCCTAAAATGAAGAAAGCTAAATTTTTTAACAAATTAGATATTAAAAAATTAAAAAATGCCTTCCATCAAGTGGAAATTCACTCTGAATCCAGACACATAATGACCTTTATAACCCCCAAAAGATTATATTATAGATATAAAAGAATAGTGCTTGGAATTACCTGCGCTTCCGAGATTTTTCAGAAGATCATTGAAAGGATGCTGATAAACTGTGAAGGGGTCGTTAATTTTATTGATGATATCCTGGTGTTCGGGAACAGTGAAGAAGAACATGACGCATGACTAAAGAAAGTTCTACAGGTACTTATTAAAAACAACGCCGTGCTAAATAGCAATAAATGCATATATAAAACGCAGGATGTGAATTTTCTGGAACACAGGCTTACACATAAAGGAGTAAACCCTTCAACAAGTACGTTGAACGGATTATGAAATTTAGGGTCCCAAAGACCATAGAAGAACTCCAAGGTTTTTAGGATTCTTAAACTACATACACGAATGGATACCTAACTTGGCCGCCATGACAAAACTTCTGAAGCACCTGCTAAGACAGAAGATGAGCAAAAGGAAGAGCTTTGAAAAACAATGGCCTGGGGAACAAGATAAAGCATTCCAAAAACTCAAACGGATGCTCACGGAAATACAGATTATAGGGTATTATGACGTCAGAGATGCAAGACAGGTGATAGCAGATGCTAGCCCTGTCAGACTTGGTGCTGTCCTTGTAAAAAATGATACAAATGGCCCTAGAATTATTGCCTATAGTAATCGAACTTTGACAGACTGCGAGCGCAGGTATAGCCAAACGGAAAAGGAGGCACTAGCATTAGTTTGGGGGTCGAACATTTAATTTTTTTTTTAAATTGGTAAGCCTTTTGATTTAGTCACTGACCACAAGCCGCTAGAGATATAGTTCGGGTCTATGACAAAACCATGTGCGAGGATTGAACGATGGGTACTGAGGCTACAGTCTTATTCATTCAAGGTTGTATACAAGCCAGGAAAAATAAATATAGCTGATGCCTTGTCACGATTATGATAACTATCCTGATAACCCACCAAAAGGAAAAGACCAGAATGTGTACCAAATAGTGGAAAATTCTAGACCAGTTGCTATACCAATGAGTATTATTGTAGCATATTCAGAAAAAGACCAAGATATTTACAAAGTGAAAAAAGGTGTCTATCAGAATGACTGGGACGATTCGATTAAGAGTTACAAATTTTTTGAAAACGAGTTGTTTCCATGATAGCATTCTACTTCGTGGAAATAAAATTGTGATACCACAGCAACTCTGCAAGAGTGTATTAGATGCTGCATACGAGGGTCATCTGCCGCCGCGTACACGAGACTGTGACTGCACAGTACGCAATAGTGAAACGAACCAAAGGTTTAGGGGAAATGTGATACATTTGAAGAAAGTAGGAGGCGATTGGACGGCACTTTCACCCGATCAGAATGAAAAAGAACAAAATCTAGAACAGGATAAAGAAGACGAAAATATCTAATAATTAATACAGACAATACAAGCTGCTTTGTGATTGTTACGAGTTATAAAAAAAAAGAAAAAATTTTGATAAGAAAGAGAAGTAGTGTTTGCATATATATATATAAGTCACAGTCTTGAGCGCACCGCGTCAGTTACACGAGAGCCTCGGGCGAGAGTGGACGTGTTTAGTTAAGTTCGTGCCGAGCCTGTGTTACACTACAGTGATTAGAGAAGATAGCAGATAATACACATGGTAATAATATTTTATACTCTAAATGCCAAAGTTTATTTTAATATCACCTACGCATGTACACATGTTTTATGTTTGAATAAGTATGACAAGCAAGCGTACAGTCCAGCTGATAGTAAGTGGATGCTACAGTCCATAGACATCTACATCTATCCTTAATTACGAATAAAAATTCGGATGCGTTGTCACATATTGAATGCCTCGTTACCAGTAAAAAGAGTCTCCGGTTATCTACACTCATCACACAAAACACAGGATTATCCTGCTGTTTCATGCTAGTGAGAGTGTGGTCCTACCCCTGTTGAGTCTACCCATTACGGCTGCAGCTGTAATATAATTACCTCGTAAATATGCTACCACGTTTTTAACTAATGTTTTCGATTATAATGTACCAATACTTTTTTGCAGAAAGATGTAAGATAGGGTGATAGCCCCAAATCTCTTTACCGCTACATCGGAAGACATATTTAAACTACTGAACAGGAAATAATACAGTTTCAGAATCAATAAAGAATACATACACACTTTCGATTTACCGATCAGCACAATGCCGGTAGTTTTTGTGAACTTTACGATTGAAATTGTTGACAAATCGTATGTTAACGTAGGACAAATTGTTCAGCTGCTCTCTTGGTCGAAGTTAGATTTGCTTAATTTTAAATGAACTTGTCAATCAGTGTTTGGTAGAATACGACACATATTATCATTACGTATGCCAGTGATAACATATGGAACTGTGACGTGGCCCTTTTACTTCTGTAAGTATGACGAAGATCCTTAACGAGTTGTGGACAGGGCTATGCTCGGAGAATTTCTGCATTCCATACCATAAGCACATAGTCCGGCGAACCGAGACCCGATTGGAAAGAAAGGTTCAAGAGTAGTATCAACGTAGCGACTACCAGCTATGTAAGATAGACTCACTAGATGAAATGACGAATTGGCAGAATGCAGAAAACCGATAGATAGAAGTGGCTTAGAACCGTGCTGAAATATTGCCACAATCATTACTTGGGAGAGGTTTATGCTCATGCTATGACTGGTGAAGGGTGATGATGATGATTATATTGATTAATATCCATGTAAAATTGACATTTGTCTTTATGGCTTCGGTGCTATAAATCTATTGCAGTAACGAATGACGTTTCTGTGTGTTTCTGTAATGAGGTGGGTGAAATACTTTTTAAGTAAGGCCAGTTAAGTTGAAAGGCGAGGTGGTCTGCATTTTAAAGTATTTGAATATTGAATAAAAGGTTAAATCGAAGGTTGAACGGGAATGCGAATGGTATTATCAACGGTGGCGTGTCTTTGCTAGTGTAGTGATTAATGGCGACGGGGATAATGACACATATTTTAAATATATTTTACCTTTCTGCACATCTTCTCCATATAAACTTTAACTATGCCAATTCAAAACATATCCTTCACGTATTAATATATAAATAAGTATAAAAAATTCCAATTAAATAAACATTTAACGCTAAAACAAGCTCGCGTGTAAAGGCCAGCAGCGAATGACATTTTTTTATTTTAATTTCATGAACATGGTCTATCACTGCTGGCCGTATGACAAAGCTAAAGGTAGATCAGTGAGCTATCGATAGGCCTATGCTAGGGGTTTTTCTGTGTGATATACTTAAAAATGAGGATATCCGCAGTAGAACCAGAGTAACCGACATAAAAAAACGGATTAGTAAGCTGAAGTGGCAATGGGCCGGCCATATAGCTCGAAGAACCCATGGAGAAGACAGGTTCTAGAGTGGCAGCTTCATAGCGGCAAACGAAGTGTAGGGCGCCCTCCCACAAGATGGAGTGATAATGGTAAGACATGCAGGAATAGTTATAATTCATTTTTTTCGGCTGAGAAATCCCGAAATTTTAAGAGTTTTGAGCGGCCTTGTAATAATTTATTTTACTAAATACACTTTGCCTCACGCCATTACACCGGGCTTAGCCGCCGTCGTGAGTGGATGCTGTATCGCTTATTTGCTGCGAAAAATCTCGGTGTATAACTAAAAAATATTCGAAAAATCAAATTTGATACATACTTGACATGGTAATATATTATTATTTTTATAATCACAGATTTTTATTACAATATTTTGTTTCACTAAATGTTAGTAGGATTTATATATAAATAGGAATTATATATTATATATAAAGGAGTGACTAATGGAACTCCTCGACGAGTAGAACTAGGTGTTCCGACTTTGAGCTCGTTTTGTTAGTTATGATGAGACCTTTCCTCGGGCCTTGAGAAGTGACCAAAGGTGAACTTCGGTGAATGCTCCTGGATCTCCTCGACGAGTAGAAGTAGGTGTGCGAAATTTGCACTCGTTTTGTTAGTTATGATGATACCTTATTTCCGAACTTGATAGAGTGACCTGAAGGTGTACTTCGATGAATGCTGTTAGAACTCCTCGACCAGTGAAACTAGGTATGTTGTAATGATTTCTAATATTTACGCGAACACTACACATTTAAAAAAAACTAATTTTACGGATTGTATCGCGTATATTATCTTATTTTTTATATTCCCGACATTTCGGATGCTTTCCAGCACCCGTGGTCACGGGGGACTGAGGTGTTTGACGTCCTGCTGTCATAGTTAGCCCGGCTACCTTCAATTTTTTAATATTAATTTTTGGTTCGATTTACGCAGAATGAGCTTACAGTATCTTGAAGTCTAGCAGTGGTATACTTGGGTTTGGATTTGATTTTATTAATTATGGGATCCCAAGCAGATGGCAGCACCCATCCATTTTCTCTATTGAAATTAGGATGTTTTTTAATTTCAATAGCCTCGCGAATCATCCTTGGGAGGAATCGGTGTTCTTTTGCGAGGACCGACGTGAATTCGACAATACCATCATGTGCCAAACCACCGAGATTGTATGGTTACTGAAAATACACAAACCAAACGCTCCACTACGTCCTATAATAAGCCAGATCGATTCACCAACTTATAAGTTGGATCAACACTTGGCAAAATACTGTCACCACTAAGAGGACATACCACAAAGGATTCATACCATTTTGTTAGTGAGATAAAAGACCTACATCTCGCTGACAATGAAACTATGGTCATTTTTGATGTTCAGTCATTATTGACATGCCTACCTATTGAAGACTGCATCTCAATTATTACTAGAAAGCTAGAAGATAACAACATGCCCACAGAATATGCAGTATTATTCAAACACTGCCTCACATCTGGCTATTTATTGTGGAAAGAAGAGTTCTACATGCAAGTAGACGGAGTGGCAATGGGCTCACCTGTATCTCCCGTAGTCGCCGACATATTCATGGAGGACTTTGAGGAGAAAGCCCTTCTTACTGCTCCTGTAAATCCAAGATTCTACAAGCGGTACGTAGACGATACTTTCACAATTTTACCATCTGACAAAGTAACTGTATTTTTAAACCACCTTAATTCCATAAACCCTAAAATACAATTCACAATGGAGTTAGAGGCAAACAATACTTTAGCTTTCCTAGATGTTTTAGTCATCCGAAATCCTGATAACAATATTGGTCATACTGTGTACAGAAAAAATACCCATACCAACCGATATTTAAATGGTGAATCGCACCATCATTCTTCACAGTTAGCTACTGTGGGAAAATCTTTGTTTCAAAGAGCACGAGGGATCTGTGACAGAAAACATCTGGCCGCCGAGCTTCAGCACGTCGAGCAAGTACTGCAAGTACTGCAAGACAACAAGCTTCGGGTCCCGCGCCTACGTCACAGTGACCTAGTGAAGCCAGCCACAGTCGAGCGTGTGCTTGCTGTACTACCCTATGTCAGAGGAGTCACAGACAAGGTTGGCTACATCTTGAAGCGAGCTTCCATTGAAACATACTTCAAGCCGCTGAAGAAGATTGGTCAATTTTTACCTACCGTCAAGTGTCATATCTCTCTACAAGATGCAGGAGTGTACAAGCTGGATTGTGAATGTGGTCTCTCGTACATAGGACAAACAAAAAGATCTATAAAAACCCGCGTTAAAGAACATATAGCTGGCGTGAAGCACCGACGTATCGGGAAGTCTGCAGTTTGTGAACATGTTCAAGATCGCCCCCGCCATTACATTAGATTTGATAGACCACAAATCCTCGCAAAAGAACACCGATTCCTCCCAAAGATGATTCGCGAGGCTATTGAAATTAAAAAAAACATCCTAATTTCAATAGAGAAGATGGATGGGTGCTGCCATCTGCTTGGGATCCCATACTTAATTAATAAAATCAAATCCAAACCCAAGTATACCACTGCTAGACTTCAAGATACTGTAAGCTCATTCTGCGTAAATCGAACCAAAAATTAATATTAAAAAACTGAAGGTAGCCGGGCTAACCGTGACCACGGGTGCTGGAAAGCACCCGAAACGTCGGGAATTTTAAAAAAAAATAAGTTAATATACGCGATAAAATCCGTAAAATTAGTTTTATTTAAATAGGTATGTTGTGTTTGGGCTCGGTTTGTTAGTTATGATAAGACCTTACGTGACTTGTAGGTGTACTTCGGTGAATGCTACTGGAATTCTTTGAAGAATAGAACTACAATTTTTTTAATATTTCTTCACAATCATATGAGCATTATGAGTCGTGCACTTTTGAATTTACAAAACTTTTTTTATATTGACGTTTGACAAAAAAATATCGGAAGTACAGTAATAATGTTATTTGTGAAAACTTGTGTGTATTTAAACTACTTTTAAAAATTACGTATGACATGAGTGCTTAAGACATGCACATTGCACATTTGGATTTACAAAAATATATTATTCTATTCTATTATATTCATCAATAAAAAAATCCCTAATTTTAATCTAATTCTTTAATAACGTTGAAATTAATATTTACAAAATTATATCGTTATAATACTTTTTACTTAAATAAAATAAAAAAATACTTTAAAAATGCTCCGGTCGTCGATGTAATTAAGGCGTGCTTTCGATCGACTTCATAATAGGGCCGCCATTTTGATAATACACTGTTCCACATAATTTATGATCAGTGCGTAGTTTGTTCGTTGCTATAAATTATTATAAAATATACTCGTTAGAAGCTATAAAGTAATAAAGGAAAGCGTGGCTTGAAAAGAAAACAGGTTGCTATATAATTTGTGAAAAACAGTACCGAGAGCTTATCTTTTCGAAAAGGATTACTTTTACAGGTTTCATCAACTTTATTTTAAGATTTTGCCGTGAAGTTGCGGCGTAAGAGAATTTCATTGCCTCGTTATCCCGGATTCCAATCCCGGGTTGACCCAAAATCAGTTATTGGTTTATTATGTGAATAAACTCTTAGTAGACTCTGCCCAGAGTCAGAAAGTTAACGGTATTTCATCCCCGTATCTCGAAAAGAACGATAATTTAGAATTAAAATTGCTTTAAAGTTAATATGTAACATTTTTACATCTGACGCTGACTGGAAGGTCTTATCGCTAGCTATTTCACTGCAACTATCGCCTAATGTCTATTACCTCCATACTTTGCAAAACTAAGTAGCGTATATTAAATAGTAACCGACGGTATAGGTTCCGTCATAATTGGTCGACAGAGGACATTCTAGAGTAGCCAGCTCTCGTTGTTCAACTACGAGTATATTACAATAACACACTACAGAAACAGAAACAGAAACTTTTTTATTCAATATAGATTATAAATAATACTTATTGAGAGTCACTCTTTTGTTTGATTACCACTGGTTCGGAAAAAACCTCTGTCCTAGGAAGAACCAGCAAGAAACCCAGCGGGACTTTTTTTTAAATAACAGCTTACAATCATGATGTTACACAAATTAATAACACAACAAATTAGAAATAGCTTGGTAGCGATCACCTCATTTCCAGAGGTTATTATCATCCATAAATTCCTTAATATTATAATAACCCTTTTTATACAAACTTAGTTTAATAAAGTTTTTGAACTTTGAACAGGCCAAACTTTGTATATTTTCTGGAATTTTGTTGTAAAAGCGTATACATCGCCCCAAGAATGAATTACTGACTCGATGGAGTCGAGTAACTGGTACTACTAGCTTGTGTCTGTTCCTTATGTCCACTCTCCGAGAGTGTGTGCAAAAGTTTCATGCCTTAATGCAATTCAATTTTGTCTTTCAATCCAATTACAATCTGGTCGTCTCCAAGGTATCACTGAATTAACCTCTTATTATGCTAAGATAGTGTGATTAACTAACCGGTGTCAAAAACTAGTCTCAGATGATAACTTGGCCAATTTACAAACAAATTTTTATCTTATCTTGAAATTAATATGTTGAAATTGCAAGATCTGCAGTAGAACTACGCACTGACTACAACACTAGCTTTTTGTATGGTCTAAATGCGAATAACCTTATTCAAGATTTAATACTTGAATATTTAAAGCGTAATTTAATGGGTGAATTCAGACATAAACTGCTTGAGGGCACGGGCAAACCTTTTAAAATAGTGAGAACAATTACTGATAAATCAAATTAATCTTAAATATTATGTTACAAAATATATGAAGTTTGGATCAGGTTTTTGTACCTACATACACTACATTAAACTAATAGGTGATCACGTATAGAACAAGTTTAAATGTTATATTTTTTATTTGGCTTTTTGATGGTATAATTAAAAAAAAAATATTTGCAATATAAAACCAAAAACATCATGGCGGTAATTTATGACATTTGATGATGATTGACCTCAGAGCCTCTGAGTAAGTTATGGTATTACTCTAAGTGTTTATTCGGCACTTGCTGAAAGTTTTTCAAACTTGTTGAAACTATGGTTCATCCAAGTTAATTTTGGCTTCACCGACTTTTTTAACTAAATGTGTAAGACCTTGTGGTACCTTGAGGATCACCAGCTGTTTAGTGACCGCCAATACGGTTTTCCTCGGGGACGATCAGCTGGTGATCTTCTGGTCTACCTGACCCATAGATGGGTGGAGGCAGTAGAGTCCAAGGGGGAGGCGTTGGCCGTTAGTCTGGACATTGCGAAGGCCTTCGATCGGGTTTGGCACAAAGCGCTTCTTTCGAAGCTCCCTTCCTATGGGCTTCCCGAGAAATTGTGCAATTGGATCACCAGCTTCCTTGCAGATCAGAGCATCAAGGTCGTTGTAGATGGTGCATGTTCTGACTATAAGCCTATTAACGCTGGTGTTCCACAAGGCTGTGTGCTATCACCGACGCTGTTTCTTCTGCATATCAATGATATGTTGCTAACTGGTAACATTCATTGCTATGCGGATGACAGCACTGGTGATGCTCTATACACCGGCCGGGCCAATATTTCTCGGGAAAACGTCGCTGAGTACCGGAACAAACTTGTGTCTGAAGTCGAGTCTTTGCTGGACAAAGTCTTGGATTGGGGGCGACTAAATCTAGTCCAGTTTAATCCTCAGAAGACACAAGTTTGCGCGTTTACCGCTAAAAAGAACCCCTTTGTCGTATCTCCTCAGTTTCAAGGCACTCTCCTTCTTGCCTCAGGCAGTATCGGTATCCTCGGAGTCGACATATCGAGAGACGTGCAGTTTCATGGTCACTTGGAAGAGAAGGCCAAATTGGCCTCTAAAAAGCTTGGCGTGCTCAGCAGAGCGGGACAGTATTTCATGCCGGCACACCGCCTGCAACTTTACAAGGCGCAGGTTTGGCCTCACATGGAATACTGTTCCCATCTCTGGGCAGGGGCTCCCCAGTACCAGCTCCTTCCACTTGACCGCATCCAGCGCAGAGCGGCTCGAATCGTCGACGACCGAGCCCTTTCCGATCGGCTCGATTCATTGGCACTGCGAAGAGATGTTGCATCTCTTTGCATTTTCTTTCGCATCTACCATGGGGAGTGCTCTGAGGAATTGTTCGGATTAATCCCAGCCGCCAAATTTCATGAACGCACATCGCGGCAGAACTCCCGATACCATCCACACCATCTGGATGATTGGCGGTCCACCACTGTGCGATTTAGAAGATGTTTTCTTCCTCGCACGACTTCCTTGTGGAATCGATTACCATCAGCGATTTTTCCGGACCGATACGACTTAGGGACCTTCAAGAAAAGAGCCTACTCCTTTTTAAAAGGTCGGCAACGCAGCTGCAATTCCCCTGGTGTTGCAGTTGTTCATGGGCGGCGGTAGTCACTTACCATCAGGTGAGCCGCATGCTCGTTTGCCCCCTCACCTATATAAAAAAAAAAACGCCGTAAAAATGACTTAGAATATTGATTAGTGAATCATTTTGAACCACTAAATATGTAATTATTCTAATTACATGTGTTTTATTTCGAATTTAAAGAATTATTTCTGTTTTTCTGCGGCAGTTTACATAAACAAGGTCCATTTTAAGTGTATCATTTGTTACAATAATATACAAAATGCAGAAAACTAATGCTAGTATCGCTATTAACGTTAATAATATTAAGCTGAAAATGTTTGTTCTAGAATTGGTTGTCGAAGTGCGGATTCGAACACACGTCTTTCCGAGATTACAGTCTGCACCCTTGATTATTAGGCTACTGTCACTTATTACACTTACTATGATAAACTTTTCAATTGTTTCGTCTGAATCATCATCATCATCATCATCATTACAGCCCTTCAAAAGTCCACTGCTGGACATAGGCCTCCCCCAAAGAATGCCACAAAGCACGGTCCTGAGCCACCTGCATCCATCGACTTCCTGCATGTCTTACCAGGTCGTCACTCCATCTCGTGGGGGGACGCCCTACACTTCGCCTACCGGTACGAGGCCGCCACTCGAGAACCTTTCTTCCCCATCGGTTGTCGGTTCTTCGAGCTATATGGCCGGCCCACTGCCACTTCAGCTTACTAATCCGTTGGGCTATGTCGGTTACTCTGGTTCTACTGCGGATATCCTCATTCCTAAGTTTATCACGCAGAGAAACTCCGAGCATAGCCCTCTCCATAGCTCGCTGAACGACCTTGAGCTTTCTCATACGGCCAGCAGTGAAGGACCACGTCTCAGTTCCGTAAGTCATCACTGGCAACACGCATCTGAATAGGATATATTAATGTTGCATTATTTACATTAAGAATAATTACCATTAATTTAATAATTTATTTGCTTTCTCAAATCTTATAATCAAATATATGATGCTGTAGCCAATAGTTAAACATTTTTTATGCACAGAAACAAAATGTCTCATACGTGCAATATATTTAGTTAGTTTAGTACCTGTAGTAAATTCTGAACCTGAAGTGGTGCCTTAAATTTTATATTTACAATAAAATGTCCGAGTGAATTCGCAGAGAAGCTCCATCGCCCCATATTACGGAAAGGGTAGAACAACATGCAAAAATATATATATACATATATAATACATGTATATATACTTTCTCTACTTCTCTTTACACCTACCTCTTTTATTCCTCCACTACTCTATCCATTGAGTCCACCTTTATACATTAAAGCGTATATGAAGTTAAACCAATTTAAAAATATGTTATAACCGTACAAGTAAATACACTTGAGTTATACTTGCTCGGGTATAAGAACTCGCTTATCTCAAACCGAGCTCGCTCCTCTCCAAATCCAATAAAATTATAAATACCTACATGCCGATTTATTGTCAGCTGAGGTAAAACAAAAACATCATAAAGAAATATGTATATCTAGGAAATAATATATTATATATAAAAAGTAGTGTTTAAAAAGTTAAGTGTTTTTAAACCAAGTTGAAGGCATTACTTAAAGAGAAATGTATTTATAATATTGATGAATTTTCACTGTAGATTAGTCAGAATATTTATTTAAATAGTAATAAATTTAATAGTTAATTTATTTTTATTTTATTTTGGAAGTTTATTTCATTTTTTAATTATGGAGTAGGTAGACAATTTTACTGGTTTTTCTTTATTATACATACATACATATACATAAACACTCACGCCTGTCACCCAGAGGGGTAGGCAGAGACTACGGACTTCCATTTGGCGCGATCCTGACACACCTCTCTCGCCTCTTTTACATCCATATATCTACGCATACACGCTCGTCGGTTATGGGTACTCCTAATCTGGCCCATTTTTAATGTATCGCCGATTTGGTCGATATACCTTCGTCTAGGGCATCCCTTCCCGTCCCTGCCGTTCACTTCCGCAACATAAATTTGCTTTGTCACTCTTTCCTCATTCATTCTTTCTACATGACCAAACCACCGAAGCATTCCTTTCTTAATCCTTGTCACAACGTCATCTTGCAAACCACACTTTTCTCTTATCACACTATTTCTCACCCTGTCATTCAGATTCAGCCCTAGCATACTCCTTAAGGAACGCATTTCTACAGCATTTATTCTACTCTCATGCTTCTTCTGCCAGACCCAACTTTCACTACCATACATTAAAGTAGGGACTAACACAGCATTATGAATTGCCATACGTGCCTTAGTTGACACATTCTGACTCCTCATAATAGCGTGTAGAGCCCCATTCACTCTATTTCCTGCGTTCACTCGTCGTTCTATATCCTTATCATATCTACCATCCCTGCTAAATAAACATCCCAAATATACAAACTCATCCACTTGCTCAATCAACTCCCCTTCTATTCTTATTTCACATAAAGTTTTACTTTCTTCTCTTTCAAAAACCATCACTTTCGTCTTACTTGCGTTCACTTTCATACCCCTTTCTTTCAATGACCAATTCATTAAAGTAACCATCATTTGCAACTCGGCCGCCGACGATGAAAATATGACTTGATCATCGACGTACAAAAGGCATTTGACGGTTGACTCACCCATTCTCAACCCACATTCTTTATTATGTAATATAAATAATATATTATTGAATATTTGTGATGAATATTAATCGTTAAGTCGGTATAACATTATATAGATAAGAAAGGTACAATGACATTTATTAGTTAATTTATTTAATTATTTTTTGTTTGATTTTCTAATTAATTTATTTTGTTTAAATATGTTAAGTCTTAGCAATATAATAAGTACATTGCTGTAACATTCGTACATAATTTATTGTTAATGAATAAAGAAATTGATTGATCGATTCTTTCGAAGGGGTTTGAAATTCAACGTTCAATAGTGTAGTTTTTGTGATTTGGATAAACACTCGTACTGGTTTCACAATATTTATTTTAAATTATTAATATTATTTTTATAAACCCACCGATTTCGCCTAACGGCGTCATCAGGGTATATAAGAATAACCAAATTGAAATTCAGTGCAAGCATATAAAGGTATCTTTGCGATCTCCAGACAGTGGTATTGGTTACAGCTGTTTCGAATTTATAAGTCGCCATACAACGGCATCTATAACTTCGTCTTTAGTCCTTTGACATGATACCACCTTCCTGTCGCTGGTTTATGCGTTTTGTGGTCTGCCCAAACTAGGCGATTATTGTGAGAAATGGTTATTAGATGACAAAATCCGTATTATTTTTTCTGTACTAACTAAGTCACTATGGCTTTTATGGATACTAAAATCTATGAACCTGTATGTCTAGTCTGAATATATAAATAAATATCGCAATCGATACCCACCTACTAAAGTCTCTTACGAAATCCACAGAAAGAAATGGAACAGTGATATTTAAGAATAATAGGAAAAATGTCATAGAAAACTAATATTATATTCCTCAACACTACCAACAACGAACACTTTTTAAAAGTTAGCTTCGTATGAGTTAACTTTTAGGTTAACTTTGTTTTCCGCTTAGTCAAGCTAAGTTGAAGCTCTCATGTAACATTTATTGGTTGAGAAAAGAAAAATAAAAAATGAGATATCGTACATGATTACAAAAATTTGGAAAATATTTTTCCCTTAATGCATAAAATATCTACAGAATATCCTCGAAGTTGATTTCAATCATAAAATAGCGCTTAGAGGTGAAGTACTTTGGCGGAAAATTGTTTGTTTTTCCAGAATCCCAAAAACCGTAGCGTTTATTATTCGCATGGAATTTTGATTGCCTTACAACGTAGCACTTCCGCGAACATTAAGGCCACTTTTGTATCGGGATCGTCAAGGGACAAATATTTTGACTAAAATATAACGTTTACATTTTGTAATTTATCAATTTTAAAGTTTAGTAACCAACTACTTAAACGAATTAAATATTTCAGTCTCACAAAGCCGTGGTAGCTCAAGCTAAGTGTAGCTAACGTGGTAGCCAAGTGTTCGCTGTAAATTAAACAGTAAAGCAAACGACGCCATCATCAAATGTGAATTCAAATTTTATGTGAATGCCGATTTACCACGTGGTTGGCGTTAAAGGAAAACACCGTGTGGAAACCTGCATCCTGACCTGTGTGGAAATCCATTTTATATAAAGCTCCAGTCTGAACATGCATGGAGTATTAGACTCACTTTTGGGATGGCTCGGCAAAATATCAACTTGCCGTAATCGACTCAGCGGAACGCAGAGCCAAGAGGCTTATCGGTGACAAAAAGCTGTTTGAAACTAACCTTCACAGGTTAGCTCGCCGCCGCCAAGTTGCTTGTTTGTCGGTCTTCCACAGATTGTATCTCGAAGAGTGTACCCATGAGCTTCATAAGCTCATACCGCCATCTCCATTCTCCTATCGGGGTACTAGACGTACTGCAGATTGCCATTTACACTTGGTTGACCTTCGGAATATTCGCACTAAACGCTATAAGTCATCTTTCATAATGCGCAAAGCCAAGGAGTAGAATGCCCTGCCGGCTTTTGTTTTTCTGAGCATAACCTTCAAGGTGCGTTTTAACAGGCTTCACCTGGGCAAACTTGCTCAATCGTAGACCACATCTTTGCTCTCGGGCCACACAAAATTAATAATGAAATCATTATTCTAGCTAGATACCTGCACCTGCTCTCGACCGAAATAAGATTAAGTTAGTATAAATCCTCACTCAGTAATAATCGGGGTCAGATATTCATTCTGACACAGACACGCATTATGTAAATGTTCTAGTATACGCATGAATACAAACAGCTCATTACAACAATATTTGTTTGCTTTTACTCTTTCATAAAAACAGAATATGTTATTATTATACCTTACAAAAGTAATAGATATCAGCGTAAGATTCTTCTAAGTTTTATTAATAAAACTGAAATAATAAACGATTTAACAATCTACTTAATGATAAATAGTACCAGCAGTCCATGGACAACTGCAGACAACTTCAAACATAGAAGATTCGTTTGCAACTCTGAGTTACACCTATGTAGACACACTGCTATTTGTTTTGTACTGCTATTTTTATATAAAACTTTTTGGTAGGACTTATTTCCTACTTTAGTGTCCTTCAAGGTAGATTTTTTTACCTACTTCTGCCGTCAAAAAAACAACATTTACTGTTGTACCGATTTAAAGAGTATTTAAGCTAGTAACAGACACACGAATTTAATCTCAGTTTTCTTTGTTAAAAAAACACATTTAAATTGGTTGCGGATATCCATAGGCTATAGGTTTTTTTATAATTTATAAAAAAAAAACTTTAGCCAATTGATCTCTTTTATAGAATAAATGTGTCAAACGAGACAGACTACACGAGAGTAAGTGGATGTTGTGACCCATAGAAATCCACATCTATTTTCTATTAACAACCAAAATACGGATGCCTCGTTTTGCACTAAAAAGCGTCTGCAATTCTCTACACTCACCATACAAAACACAACAGCATTAAGCTGCTATTTTACGCTGGTATCCTGTGAGAGCGTATTTCTTTCCCGGTCGAGCCTTGCTACAACCAAAATGAAGCCGTAGCGTGGCTCTACCACGTATAAAGTAGCTACTTACCACCATATTAGGTAGGATCTTATGCTATAAGATCAGTTTACATTAAAATTTCATAAGACGAAAAATTACAATTTGCGATTAATAATAAATTCTGATTTAAATAGACTTAAAGGATTGTTAATCAATATTTTACAAAGTCACGTGCTTGTGAAATTCATAAACTCAGAATAAAAGGTTATAAAAAATATTTTTTTTTATATACATAATACTTATTTTAATCTACAATATTAAACACTATAATAATAAAAAAAAACTAAAACTAGAAACTTAAATATTATATAGTCCTATTCCCCGCGGTATCGTGCCAAGAACGCTGGCTGCGTTTCCCCGCTGAATGGCTATACTTAGCCTTTGAACGAGGAAAGTACCAGCCCTCTTATCACCAGCAGCAACGACCAGCCGCGGATGGAGTTCCTTTAGGAACTTCACCGCACGTGGACCCCACGGACCGATAGTCTCTACAGCAAATGGCACAAATATGTAGTCATCTCTCAGAGACTCATATTTGCGCCACTTACTCAGTTCAGCTACCTCTGATGCCGCAACGGCTCTAAACAAGGTACCCCTGAGATGAGAGGCCGCCAGGGTGTCTACGCAAGTAGCATCCCACACAAGGGCTTTACCTCTCTCCCAAGGGACCAATGTCATACCGTAGGGTCTCCTGCCGTCGTCTCTAAATATTCCACAAGGCTCTAAAACCGAGGGAACATTTATAGAGACAAGAGCCCTTCGGATGACATCGTTCAAAGAACTGTGTCGTGAAAACCTACCAGCGCTTTTCTCACATGAAAGTCCGTGGAGCCCAAACTTGTCGACGCTGCTACCACTGGGACACTGATGGGGTTGACAAATCGCCGCTCCTAGTCGGATTCCTACGGCAATGCGTAAGCTTTCCGCATCAAGTAATGTGCCGAGATTACTTGATGGTAAAGCGTGTAACCAGTGACTAGATTCCTTAGTCGAAACAGCTAGAAGGTGTGCCTTATCTTGGTCACTATGGAAATTATGAAACAAATCCTTCTGCACGCCCTGTACCAACGGAATATCCCATTGTGTTTGTTGGTTAACTTCCAGTGGAACATTTTCACCAGGACAGAGCGTTTGCCATGTCTGCCCTGCCTCCGTATCAAAGCATAGGTCTACTTTATTATTTAAAATTATATTACATAAGTCACTGACACTATGCACGGAAGCAAGGAAAGCAGGCAATGCAACGCTAGAAAGATTTCTCACACCAATGCCACCAAATTTTATAGGTAAAGTAGCTTGAGTCCAGGCTGTTGTATTTAAAGTTAAATTTAGAATTTCTTCTACAGCTATTTTAAGATTATTATCAATATCTTTTAAAATATCCGAACATTTCCAGACTGGACTCGAGCGAAGTAAGTATGTAAATCTAGGTACAAGGAGACAATATTTTAAAATAGTAAGAGGAATGTGGGGATTTAATTTATACAATTTATCAACGTGGTTTAAAAATTGATCAAATTTTATTTTTAAAACAGGTCTCGAAAAACAACGGGGCACCTAGCAGTAGTATAGACAATATAGAATAAAGAATACAAACGAGCACAAATTCCACTTGTTGGTAAGTGGATGTTGTGGCGTATGGGCATCCACAACTATCTTGGATAATCAATTGAAATGCAGATACACAGTCATCACTGAGGACAAATAAGGAATACCTTGTTACCATTAAAAATGGTATCCGGCTCTACACTCACCATACGAAACGCAGCAGCATTAAACGGCTATTTTACTCTGGTGTACTGTGAGAGCGTGGTCCTTCCCGGACAACCCGACCCATTCGTGCATACTATAGCTGTAGCGTTGTTATATCACGTAGAAAACTAATAAGACTAAACTTTTCAAAACTATTAAGCCACTATCGCTTTAATGAATCTCGATTTAATTCTTTATATACAGTCTCTACACACAGACCACCAGACGTATAAATTTATCTTCGGCTAGCAGTGAGGCTCCCACGTCAAACTAACTATGCAATTCGAAACTACTGTACCTAAAATAGAAAAGCATTATTGACATCGGTTCCGTGCTCAACATCTGTTCCAAGAAATTCTTGCCAACAATTATCATCTTGGAAAGGCCTATGTTCGGCGATGGACTTAAAAGGCTGGTGATAGCCAAATTTATCAGAAGTATAACTGTTGTCATATTTAGTTTAAGCTAACTTCTTCTACGAGACTACACTATTTCAGTATAATTATTGCTTTATAGTATTCCCTATGTAGAATGAAATCCATATAGTTTAGTTATCCGATTCAGTACATTTGTGCTATCCCACCACAAAAACAGGGAAGAAAACCTTTCAGTCGTTATTTTGGTTATATACTCTTAGTAACTTTGCGACGATATCTTAGTAAACTACTTATGGGGTTATATTACTAAATGAATCAAAGATTTCCGAAGAAGATAAAGGAAGACAAAAGATTGGTATGTAAAATAAAAAAAATAAATAAAAGATATCTAGAGTCATTACAAAATAATCTATCTTTCACATATTGTTTCGATATTGCTGCAATAAGAATATATCAAAGCGACTTAATTTTCGATTTCCTTTGTAAGCGGTAACTTCCGCGAAATAAAGTTGGTACATCTCGGTAGGAGATATTGGTTCCTGTTTTTCTTTTAACTTATTATTAACTTTTTTATCACTTCCAGTAGGAAGTTAGTGTGATTTCGATTATCCAAAGTTCAAATTTTGACATATTTCCACGTATCAAGGTCTCTGTAGTACAGGTGCTGTGGTTTTAGGAGGATGCCTTACGTGTATGTACGTATGTGCGTATGTAGTATGTACATTCGTTATTAATTTTCACCTCGTATATCTAGAGAACAAATTAATAATGATTTCAATATATGACTGGTTGCATGCGATTCGATGTAATTATAACCCGAACCGGGAGTTTATTATATTTAAGTGGTCGGTCAGATTTTTGTTATGAATAAATTGAATAAAGAAATGGCAAAGCAACGGAAATTTAGAAAATGGTATTTTTGAGAATTCTAGCACGCAAAAAATGCTTCGTACATCCCCATTCTGAACATTCCATTTGCTAAAATAATACTCATTGAAGATTATTCTATAAGTTGTAGAAACATTTTATTAATTCCTGAGAACAACTTATTGGTTATAGTAAATTTAGGAATATCACCTGCAAAAAATATTGCATTTCTGAAATAGACTCAAAGAAAAACTGTTTTATATTGCCGACGACAGTATACGAACATATTCGACCAGCAGTTGTATTAACATATTCCTACTATCACCGCAACTATATATTTTACGAGAGCATCAAATATGTGATCGATGTATTTGGTATATTTATTTCTGAATATCTTAATGCATATGCTTAAGGCGGACTTAATAAGGGCATTCTTCCCCAGTCAACCATAAGCCTAAACAGATATAAACTTAATATGCAAGGCAGTGCAGCAAAAGTTGAAAAAAGAAAGGATATGATATAAAGTCCAATAAGATATATAACTTTTATCTTTTAGTCTTCAAAAGTTTTCGAATTAGTTTTGTCCATGTCTTAGGTATGTTTATGTAACTATGGCAAAAAACTAACTAAGATACATCATTTTATTTCATAATGCGGATATAAGCAAATTCATTTTAACAACTTTAGCACTAAGAAATATTTTAATCTAAATAATTATCATAGATCATCGGAGATAAAAGTCGGTAGCTAGAAAACAACAGGGCTATAAAAATTAATTGACAAAGTTGCTTAAGTTCAAACATCCACCAATAATTATTATAAGTACTTCAATGGACTCGTTATTTGCAATTTTTTATCGAGTTAAAAATGAGAAGCTACTACACTACTGTACTACTATATTCGATGCAGATGATGTCATTTATTTATATTTTCTCAGAATTATCTAAAGCCGCTGAACCGATTTAAATAATTCTTCTTCCTGAATAGTAGTGTCGCGTACTTAAATATTAGTTTGACTGGTAGAGAATGCCTGAAGGCGTTAAGTCCGCCTGTGTACGTGTTGTATAAAGAATGTAAAGAAAATATCATCCGTAAGGATGGAAATATAGAAGATGAAGATTTTAGCTTGTGATATTTCTTGGACCACTCAAAAGAATAAAGCAATTCTGTTGAATTGCTTTATTCTTTTGAGTGGTCAATTCAATAAAAAATAAAACTGACTACAAACTCAAAAACAGTGGTAATATTTAAAATTTTGTGTAACCGAATTCAATATAAATTATTAGGGATAACTCAAAAATGAAAAACACACAACATAACATAAACATAATTAATAGAATTAGGCGTTACTTTGCGGAAGTCCATTATATTAAAGTTGGCAAAACATTACTTCGCGTACATCCTCTCGATAAAATATAATGATGTGTCTTACGTAGTTTGAAGAGCACCTCCCGCCCTCCCACAATTGCGAGCACTATCCCCGTCACCAATAATCCCAGCACCACTACTCCCAACACCACTACACTAGAAAAGACACACCACTGACTGCAATACAACACGTGTTTCACTTCAACACGAGGCATCTTCAGGTAATCTAGACTCTGCGGTGGCTGACCACTAAGCGGGTCGGTCGGTATTATCGAGCGGATGTACGCGAAGTAATATTTTGCCAACTTTAATATAACATAAACACTCAAACCTGTCACCCAGAGGGGTAGGTAGAGACTATGGACTTTCATTTGGCACGATCCTGACACACCTCTCTCGCCTCCTCCACAGGCATATACCTACGCATACACGCTCGTCGGTTAAGGGTGGTCTTAATTTGGCCCACTTTCAATATATCGCAAATTCAGTCGTTAAAATTTCATTTAGGGCGTCCCTTGCCGACTCTGCCATTCACCTCTGCAACATAATTTTTTTAGTTTTGTCATGTAGAAATAAATCCTATATAATAATAAGTTCCACATAAATTTGATCAAGGTCAGACTTTGATCAAATTTATATGGGACCACATGCCAGCTTACAAATAAAAAAGATACATCAAAATCGGTTTAACCAGTAAAAAGTTATGTGGTAATACACATAAAAAAATACAATCCAAATGAGTACCTCTTCCTTTTTGAAGTCAGTTAAATATATCTTACTAGCTAATGAGGTCGAGGCTTACTCGTAATTTATTCGATATTACTATGTATTAGTACCGACATCAGAAACTATTATGTGTATATTATTTTTTTAGTTTTTAAAATCGGTTTTACTTTTATTTATATAATAATAATATTTTATGGAGGAAATAATAATAATTTTAACTTATAAAAGTTCTTAAAGAATTTAAGTTGATAATTGCTTCTATAATATCAAAACTCAAATTAGTTTTCTGTTAATAGTTTGTAACTTTCGTGACCCCTCCACGTAACAAAGACTTAAGAGATAAAGCCAAAGTGGTCCTTACAGAAAACAAAGGCAAGTCGTTAAAGTCCCAAGGATCGTTTATTCGGACCTATTAATTATTTAGAAAAAAAATTTTTGGATTTTTCTACAAAAGAAAAGTTTGTAGAAAACATGTCGGTCACCTCGTGAGCCAGGTCTAGATATTTAATCAGCTTATCTGTTTCGGCTTCCACGAAGTTTTCGTCATAAGAAATGGTAATATCGACCAAAAATATCCTTGAATGTTTTCGGTCCATCAGCACAATATCAGGCTTATTCGCAAGAATAAGGGGTATAATAATTTCGAGCACGGCTTCCGGCAAGTACTTATAATATGGCAGTTAACGCCATCCTTTAGGATGAATCTCCGATAGTTGTTGGTCTTAATAACCTGATCCTGTATCACACAGACAAAACCCTCGGTTTCCCCAAAGAGGTTACCAAAACTTAGCCAGTGAAAGGAGGCATCTGGTTCTCCGAAAGGCTCATGTAGAGCATTGTTTAACCTCCCGTGGAGCTACTTCTCCTACCATACGGTCTCCCGTTCGGAAATGCTCTGTCCTGCCGGGTCTTGCTATTGCTCGTTGGCTTAGGATAGCGGGGTAAATTATTATAATTATTATTAATTAACTTTATCATCATCCCGTAAAAGTTGCTGATAAAAAGCTTCTTTCATTGTAGAACTCCGTGCTACAACAGGTTTCATTGCCTTATATTTATAGGTCTCGTACATTTGACGCTGCTCCCCATTACTGGTTTTGCTATACTCCTGAAGTAAAGAGTTGGATATACCACCACCTATCGGAAGCCTGGAGATTTTTTGTTATTTCCCATAGTTGCTTCACCTTTGGGATGAAACAGGGTGATAGATTCTATTACACCTACACTATACGGTGTAACTGAACAGAACAAAAAATTATTTAATAATTATAGTGCAGGTCAATTTTGTTCAAAGTCCACGCAAAAATGTTCACGCAAATCATAAAAAATAATGAACACAGCCTTTGCTGCATTCATTTTTATCGTACATATTAGAGCACTTGAACAGTCAGCCACATGTTTCTGTAATGACGCTCTAGACTTGGATATAATGTTTAAGATGTTTTTCTCTTGATCATTTAAACTTAAAGAAGAAATAATATTTTTTTTAATAATTATTATTTTGACTTAAAGAAGAAAATGTTATGTTATGTTTATAATGAGTTCTTATATTTACGCAAACACATTGAATAAAACTATTTTTACGGATTTTATAACGTCGGGAATTAAACGGTATAAAATTAAACGCGATAAAATGCGTAAAACTAGTTTTATTCAAGAATATACATATTCATATTTTATATGCAATGAATACTTAGATCTTTTGAGAATATTAATGATGCCAGTAACATTACTTATAATCACTTAGACTACTACTACAAGTGTGCAACTTTTTTTAAATAAATTTATTGCATCTTAGTACAATATTTGAACGTGGTAGAGCCATGCTGCAGTTATATTAGTGGTACAGTTGTAGCACGCATGGGTCGGTTTGACCGGGGAAGGACCACGCTCTGACAGAATACCAGCGTAAAATGGCAGCTTGTCACTGCTGTGTTTCGTATGGTGAGTGTAGACCACCGGAGACACATTTTACTGGAAAAGAGGCATTCCATCTTAGTCCTCATGGGTGGCGACCCATCTGCATTTTGATTCCTTACTGAGGATAAATGTAGATGTCTGTGGGTCACAGCAACCACTTACCATCAGGTGGACTGTGTGCTCGTTTGTCACCCTATCCTATAACAAAAACATCATATGCATGATTTTATAACTACAGAACAAATAAACAAATATCTCAAACTTATCTCTATAAATATCCTCAAACTTTTCGCTCCAAACGTCCATAGCTTTGCGGCGATCTAGTGTAAATCCACAATGTCTGCTCAGAAAATCGATAAATCTAGAATAATTTATTTATCTTTTTAAAGAAACTTGACCATAGCTGGTTTAAGTACCTGAATACTAAATCGCAGGTCTGGGTTCTGTCTAGAATTAGGTTTAAAATTACAACATGGTGGTTGAATGGCATTTTTAACGCACGCGAACTGTATAATTAATTCTTGGTAAAAAAATAGATGTCCATAACGATTTATTTTTGTATGTTATGTAGGCCTCGTTATCCCTTGAAGGCAATATTGTTGTAAATAATAAAAAAAAATATGGAAAAAAATATAAAAGACGTGGTAGAGCCATGCTGCAGCTATAATATGGTTGAAGCACGAAGGGGTCGACTCAACCGCATTAGAACCACGCTATTACTAAATACCAGTGTAAAATAGCCGTGCCCTCGCCTCCTACCGCTGCAGCCGCGGTGGAGTCGCATAGGAAGAGGAGTGTTGGTATGGCGATGCGCCACTTGCCCTATCCTCCGCGACTCTGACAGGGCCGCACCGTTGATTGATGCGGTGGTGGTGGGGCTGAGGGGGAAGAGAAGTGTCCGTATAGCGAAGCGCCGCTCTCTCTAACCTTCGCAGCCGAATCTTATTTTGCGGTGGAACCACAGAGCAGATCCGCCGCTGGAGTCAGGAAGGTTAGTGCTTCTAAATGCTCGATTTTCCTGGCCCTATGGTCTTCGCACATTAGAAAAAGGGGCGTCCGTTGCGCAGGTTAAGTTTGAGGACACAGTGGAGGGCGCGCCATGTGTTCTGGATACGCCTTACCTGAGAAGGAGAGGCTACGGTGGCGACCATGGTAACGGCGGGGCAGGGAGTGCTAAGAATCTCCGATGGAGGTTCGGTTGCCACTTAAGACGACTCGACCTGGCAAAATGCAACGCACGCACCCTGAGGAATGACGAGAAGATCGTGGAGCTGGAAGAAGAGATAGACAAGTTACGCTGGCATATAGCATAAGATTGTTCGAAGTCCGAAGAGAGGGGGAAGACACGGTAATCCTCGAATCCGGCAACTTGCTATGTGAGCACCGGGAGGGCGACCATCTGTCCCCATGAGGTGTCGGATTTATCGTCCACAAGTCTCTCGTTAACAACGTTGTAAAGATCGGGAGTGTGTCGACGAGGGTTGCGTACCTTATACTCAGAATCACAAAAGGTATTCGCTGAAGGTCATACAGGTTTACGCACCAACCTCGGTACACCCCGATGAGGAGGTGGAGGAAATGTATGAGGATATCTCAAGAGCCATGCATTCCTCCAAAACCCACTATACGGTGTTAATGGGAGACTTCAATGCATAACTAGGCACAAGAGAGAACGGTGAGCTGAAAGTAGGGAAATTTGGAATAGGGCAACGGAACCCAAGGGGCCAGCAGCTGGCCGACTTCATGGAGAAAGAGGGACTCTTTATGATGAACTCTTTCTTCCAGAAGCGGCCCCACAGGAAGTGAAACCCCGACGGGTCCACAAAAAATGAGATTGACTTCATTATGACGACCAGACGACAACTGTTCAGTGATGTCTCCGTGATCGCGAGGGTGAAAACTGGTAGCGATCACCGAATGGTTAGAGGCACACTTAACCTAAACGTTAAGTCAGACAGGTCTCGTCTAATGAAGTCAACGCTCCGTCCCCCTCGTGCTCTGTTCCAAAGTCCCGAAAATTTCCAGCTCGAGTTACAAAACCGTTTTCAGTGCCTAGAAGACTGCAATGAAGTGGACGATACGAATGACAAGCTCATGGAAACTGTTCATGCGGTCGGAGCTAAGTTCTGCAAGACCCGCCGCAGAAGAACACAAAAACTCTCCGATCACACTCTTAATCTCTTGGCTGTTAGACGGGAGATGAAGCTACATTCTTCAACAGACTTGACAGCATACAGGCATCTGAACAGACAGATCTCCAAATGCATGCGGCGGGACTTACGCAACTTCAATACAGCTCGTATTGAAGAAGCGATCGAGCGGAACCAAGGCTCCAAAGTCTTTGCCAGAGATCTGTCTGCCAGAAAAAGCCACCTGTCAAAGCTGAAGACAGAGTGTGGCAGCATCGTTTCCGAGGCACCTGAGATTTTGAGTGAGATTGAGAGGTTCTATGGGCAGCTGTACACGTCATCGTTGGAGCCACACGCAAGTGTGAGTAACGATCCAAGAGCGAGTCTCATCCGACACTATTCCGAAGATATCCCGGACGTCAGTCTGAGCGAGATTAAAATGGCTCTCCAGCACCTTAAAAACGGTAAGGCCCCAGGCGAGGATGGAATTACAGCGGAGCTTCTGAAAGCGGGTGGAAGACCGGTACTTGAAGTCCTTCAGAAGCTCTTTAATTCCGTCCTCCATGGTGGCATTACACCGGAGGCGTGGAGCAGAAGTGCGGTGGTCTTGTTCTTCAAGAAAGGTGACAATGCTCTCTTGAAGAACTACAGACCGATTTCTCTTCTGGGCCGCGTATACGTGCTGTTTTCGAGAGTCATTACGAATTGTCTCGAGCGCAGACTTGACGACTTCCAGCCTGCCGAACAAGCCGGTTTTCGAAAGGGCTTTAACACCATAGATCATAAACATACCCTTCGCAAATTGTACAGAAGTCCGAAGAGTACAATTTGCCACTATGTCTGGCGTATGTGGACTATGAGAAAGCCTTTGATTCCGTCGAAATTTGGGCGGTGCTGCAGTCCCTTCAGCGGTGCCAAGTTGATTGTCGGTATATCGAAGTGCTGAAGTGTTTGTACAGTAGAGCTACGATGACTATTCGAGTACAGAACCAGAGTACGAAACCTATCCAATTGCAGAGAGGTGTAAGACAGGGCTATGTTATATCCCTGAAACTCTTCTCCGCTGCATTGGAAGACGTTTTCTAGCTTCTGGACTGGAAAGGATACAGTATTAACATCAATGGCGAGTACATCACTCACCTTCGATTTGCCTTATGGCAGAATCACTGGAGGACCTAAGCACTATGCTCAATGACCTCAATAGTGTCTCCCAACGAATAGGTCCTAGGATGAACATGGACAAACAAAGATCATGTTTAAAGTCCATGTCACACCTATGCCGGTAGTGGTTGGGAGCACTAAGCTCGAAGTTGTTGACGAGTATGTTTACCTGGGACAAATAGTCCGACTAGGTAAGTCCAACTTCGACCGAGAGGTCAATCGACGGATTCAACTCGGCTGGGCAGCGTTCGGGAAACTACGACACATCTACTCGTCAGACATACCTTAAAACGAAATTGTACAACCAGTGCGTGTTGCCAGTGATGACTTATGAATCTGAGACGTGGTCCTTCACTGCTGGCCGTATGAGGAAGCTCAACGTCGCTCAGCGAGCTATGGAGAGGGCTATGCTCGGGGATTCTCTGCGTGATGAACTTAGAAATGAGGATATCCGCAGTAGAACCAGAGTAACCGACATAGCCCAACGGATTAGTAAGCTGAAGTGGCAGTGGGCCGGCCATGTAGCTCAAAGAACCGACAACCGATGGGGAAGATAGGTTCTTGAGTGGCAGCCTCGTGTGCATCGAAGTGTAGGGTGACCCCCCACGAGATGAAGTGACGACCTAAGACATGCAGGAAGTCGATGGATGCAGATGGCTCAGGACCGTGCTTTGTGGCATTCCTTGGGGGAGGCCTATGTTCAGCAGTGGGCTTATGATAGGCTGTAATGATGATGATGATAATGAGAAGGAGATAGGGGAGGAATATTATCTGCCGAGGAAGGCCCAGCATGGGGCGGTCAGCGCTAGTGTGGCCGTGAATGTGTACGAAAGCGTTCCCGGTCGTTATGTCGAAGTCGGTGCGAGTCCAACATAGCCTGTCCTTGCCAGCGTGTCGGGTATGTGTAGGTATTTCCCCATATTAAAAATGGGGAACACTTATGTTGATTAAGAATTGCAGGGTAACCTACGTAAACATTAGCAATTTCTTGAAAAACCCGAGGACTATTACCTAACCTTTTAACTGTATACGATTTAACGAGCATGTGGCGTTGCGGCACGTTATTGCGTCAACTTTTAATTAAAAAATTATTTTTTACGTCATGTTTTTATATTTTCCCCACTACTAGTTGAAGGTTAATAGAGCAAGTATAATCAAGGCCGGCGAGACATTTATCTAAGTCCTCAGGGTTAACGACAGATCGTTAGGTTTCTTTACTTGAAGTTGGTTGCAAGTATCCATGTATCATGCAGCCACTTACCATCATTTGAGGTTTTGCCAAATTGAAGGGACAAAGGAACTAACACTTGATGGAAAATAGCTACTGCAGTAAATGTAACAAACCCAAAATAAAAAGGATACAGGTGCGATGTCTCTTCTGAGGACCAAGATGGAATGTGAGGCATTCCATCTTGGTCATGTGAGTGCACCCACTACTGCTTGGCAGAAATAGGTAATAGGGTGGTACCACCAATTTCAGTGGTAGGTTTCGGCCGCTGGCTTTTCGCTTACCACCCACCAATGCAAAGTCTTTTCGCCAAATGACATTGTCGTGTTCGTGACATGATGCTTGGTGAAGCCATATTGAGAATGGGTCTGAACAGTAGCGTTGTGTGTGTGAACCGGGTGCGAAGCGTCAGTTGTTGGTATGCCCGGTGCTTGGTCTTGAAAGGTAGCGGGATCCGAAGCATGGTGTTCCGCTGGATGACCGCAGGTAGTTGTAGCCCCAATTAGTGAGTTACCTACTCATTAAAGGCTGCCCCGCCAACTAGCGAAAAATCCCAGGGTGGCTCCATCGTGCCGGTTAGCGACGGGAAGAGAGGGGACCCGATGGCGATCTCTGGGAGGGAGGGGGGGATCGGGTGACCCTGCAGTCTCCGGATCAATTTCCCATGTGCGCAGTAATACCAGCGTAAAATAGCAGCTTAACACTGCTGTGTTTCGTATGGTGAGTGTAGAGAACGGGAGACCCTTTTTACTGGAAAAGAGGCATTCCATCTTAGTCCTCACGGGTGACAACGCATCTACATTTTGATTCGCAAACGAGGATAGATGTAGATGTCTATGGGCTACAGCAACCACTTAACATCAGGTGGACTGTGTGCTGGTTTGTCACCCTATCCTATAAAAAAAACTCTGATAGTGTCGTTTGGTCACTCTCTACTCCCAATATGTATCTTAAAAAGAAAAGTGTGGCTAAACAGCGATTGCACGTCCTCTCACTAAAAGTGCACCTCACAAATATTTGAGGATTGCACTATAATCTCAGCGCAGTCCACCACCATCTGGAGACTGAGAAGTGGCACCTACTTTTCTTGACGGAGACTCGAAGACGGAAGACGGAAATTAGATGTCCATTGAATACAGCGTACCTTGACAATCCTGGATTCTCTCTGGAGCACAAATTCTATCTACGTGCCGGAGTCTGTGTATACGTCCGCAATGAAATCTGCTTCCAGCGTCTCCGTCACCTTAAAGACCCCACTTTTACGACAATCTGATGATTGGGTGTGTGACCGTCTACATTGTTTACCCTAGTCGCTACCTTTACCGGCTGCGAAAGACCTACAGTCAAGGCAAAATTCCACGCTTCTCTTCCATCATCGTCGGTCTTCTGGTATGGGAACAGCCAGTCTTGGTGATAGGCGTTAAATTCCTCCAGAAAGACCAGCTGTGCAGAAGGATACCTATTTAGGGCTACATCAGCAGCCTCACTAAGGTGACCGAATAATCGTGTTGTATCCTGGTCATCACTCTGCGAACGATAGACACAGGCATAAAGGATTTTATAAATACCTGTATCTACCATCCCCTTGGGTTCCGTTATTAGCCCTATACCAAATTTCCCTAGCTCACCGTTCTTTCTTGTGCCTAATTTTGCATTCAAGTCTCCCGTTAACACCGTATAGCGGGTTTTGGAAGAATGCTTGGCTCTAGATATATCCTCATACATTTCCTCCACCTCCTCATCGGGATATGCCGAGGTTAGTGCGTAAACCTGTAAGAATTTCAGCGAATACCGTTTGTTGATTCTGAGTATAAGGTATGCAACCCTTATCGATACACTCTCAATCTTTACAACGTTGTAAACGAGAGACTTGTGGATGATTAATCTGACACTTCCTTGGGACAGATAGTCGCCCTCCTTGTGATGGTGATTAGATAAAGTTGCCGGATTCGAGGATTACCATGTGCTCCCCCTCTCTTCAGACCCTAGATAATTCTAAAATATTCTAGCGCATCTTGTCTATCTCTTCTTCCATCTCCATGATCTTCTCGTCAGTCCTCAGGGAGCGTGCGTTATATGTTGCCAGGTCGAGTCGTCTTAGGTGGCAACCGAACCCCCACCGGAGATTCTTAGCATCCCCTGCACCGCCTTTACCATGGTCGCTACCGTAGCCAGGAATAGCGGGGCCGCCGGGGACTGGGGGCTGATCTTTCTAACTTTAACTCTTGTAACATTATTGTTATAGTTGTCAAGCTTGGTGAATGGGTTGCCAACCGCAGTATTTTTATTGTTGTTTTGCTGCTATCAGAAAGATGCTACTGCCCATTTTCTATCTCAGTTTCCCTCTGTTGTCTCTTACGACACCCACGGGAAGATATGGTGTAGTGGGTATTTTAACTGCCACTACACTCCGCAAGAATTGCATTATTTAATTTCTCCCTCTCCCTTCCACCATCGGAGGGCCAGAAGTTCGGCCAGTCTCCACCCCTTCGTTGTTGTTTTACCACGCGTTCGAACGAAACGGTTTGCTACATCGTTCATCATGCGCACAGCAAAGGAGTAGAATAAGTTGTCTGCATCTGTGTTTCCATCCGATTACAATGTTGGTGTCTTCAAGGCAAGAGTGAATAGGCTTTTGTTAATTCAGTGCGCTTCACCATCTTAGGCAACATCACCACTTACCATCAGGTGGGATTGTAACTAAGCGCTGGCTTAGAATAATATTAAAAAAAACCTATAAAAGCGGATACTTAGGTAGAAAAGGAGTACACCTTCTAAAAGGAGTATTGCTAAAAATCTGGTGACAAATTACACGTAATAAATTATTTTAGGTAAATTATCTTTTTATATTATTTACACATTGATTATATTTTACTTAATTCTTTTAATTTAAATAATAAATTCAGTGTACAAATACGTTGGTGGCTTAGTAATGTATAAAAGTTTTTGACCGAAAAACCGATTTGATCTTTTATAGAGATAATATATATATCTAGATAGCTTTGTGGTTTTTAGGTTTAAAATAAATTACTTTATTTATAATAGTACTAAATTCGAAAAGCCTTCTGGGTGTGGTCCGGAAGCGGAACCGTCAATAGGGTCAGGACACCGTGTGTACAACCTGTGGGGCCTACACCTACGTGGGAGGACACAATCTACTGTTACGCGCTCCATTATTTGTTATTTAATAAAATATTTTTCACATTTATGTTATATGTTCAGCGCTAATCATTTACCCCGTTGTTCGCTTTTAATGATATATTTTTTTGTTAGAAACGGGGCACCTCCGAGATTTTCTCTTATAAATTTGGTCAATACCTGATAATAGGATCCTTGAGAATATCATCAAACTCTTCAATTTGCAAAGGAATCTGCCTTTACTTCGTCAACCGATATCGATGATTATATTCTTTTTAAAAATATTTTTAACTTTTTTTTTCAGATACATCATTGTTGAAGTATACTTAATAACTACTATAATTTGTAAACTGTTAAAATAGCATTCCTATAAAAAGAAAGTTTGAAAGCGGAGAGAGCAATAAATTTTTATCTCCGTTAGTAAGCAAGAACTGTGACCTGAATTCGCTACCCGGAATAGTGTTGATGTTCTTATGAAACGTGATATCGATAAAATAATTCGTCGAGAAATATTTTATGGAGCTTGCTTGTTGCTCGCTTTCGATCTAATGTTTCTGAATATTAGGGAAAGCAGGGCTGCACTTTAAAAGTAACCCTTCTTTGTTTGAACGTCACTTTAGATCCTAAAATTAAGAATACGCAACTGCTTTGGAGCTTTGTGCCCGTTCAGATCTCAACTCTTATCGACGCACCCTACAACACTCCTTTTATTTATTTTTTCGTTTTTGGTGAGGTTTAGTAAGCGAGTTAAGCAATTCAGATCTTCTTAGTTGGCACTGAAAGTCTCCAGAAAAGAAATAAATAAAGAAAATTTATTGCAACATTTTGTGTACATTTTTTTCTCATCGGCAATTCCAAGTGGATGCTTGATAGTTCACCACCATGCGATTTACCAGATGGTTTCTTCCTAGCATGACCTATTTTTGGAATCGGTTACAACCAGCGATTAACTGGATTAATACTTCCTAAAAACCTATATGAATAGAGGCTACTTCTATTAAAAGGACAGCGATGTATTTGCAATTACCCTGGTCTTTAAGTTTTTCATGGGCGACGGCAGTCAATATCAGGTGAGCCATTTTAATCCCTCTTTTACAAAAAGAAAAGCAACGCGTTCAGTGACCGTATCAACCCATACATATACATATAACAATAAGTGTTTGAATTTGAATACTACTATGATGCCCGGTCTATAACCCGTAGCTCATATTTTTCAGTATGTTACTTATATCAACAAGTAGTAATAGCTATTACAGACAACGGTTAGCATACACGGTCACCATGCATCAAGTCATCTGCGCCAAGTGGTTTGTTGACATCGCGTGCCATAAACCGAATGTATCGGTGCATGCCAAATATAGTAACGTCGTATGGTACGCTACGAGGTTGGTTGGCAACGGAATGATCTAGACGTCATTTTTGCTTTTTTAGTTGGTAATGGACTAGGTACTGTTGTACTTTTAAAAACTTCTTCAGAATATTATGTTTCAGCGTTACGTTGCAAAATAATTGGGCGATTTTGATGACACCTTGAGTCAGCAGACAGTCGACGATAGTTCTCAAAACGCTGTAGAAGACACAAAAATTTTATGTTCACATTACTATCGGAGTATTCAACGGGATCACTTCCGCTGATAGTTCACATGCGTAAACATTTATCACACAAGATCGCACCACATTTACGTATCAAAATCTACTTAAACCATTGTATAATAGTAATACAGAAGCAGCCATTCACCGGAGGTCAAGTTTGCGCCCAATATTTTGCGTTATTGCTTATAAATCACAAATAAAAAAAATTATGTGCTGACGTTACAGTCACGAAATAAACGTTGTAGTGGGTAGAAATTCATTATCGCCTATTTAAGTGGTAATTTACTGCGTGCTCGGCGGTAAGGTAAATTGATAGAATCAGGCGTTACTTTGCGGAAATCCATTATAATGGGGTTGTTATAAACTAATTTGCTTAATTCCGCGTAAAGAAAGAAAATGATGTGTCCTGCCCAGTTTTAAGGGGACCTCCCACCCAAGGGGACCTCCCACCCTCCCTCAATCACGCGCACTATACCCGTCGCCATTAATTCCAGCAATACCACCCCCTGCACCACCATACTAGGCATGACACACCACTCTCGAAAATGCGACACGTGTTTCGCCTCTACACGAGGCATCCTCAGGTGAAGTAGACTCTGCGGAGGCTGGCCGCTAAGATCTTAGGTAAGGAAAATGTTGTGAGGAAATGTGCATATCTGAAATTAAAGACCTTTATTGGATTAATGATGTTTAAAAAATTTTTAGCGAAGCAGCTTGGTGGAAAACTTTTCAGCTCTGAATATGAAACTCTGAACCTATGAATAATAGTAGAACATATAACAAATAACGAGTGGTGAGATTTATAGCATGATGATGCAGGTCAGACCGACTACTAGGTTGTAAAGGAGTCTTGCCACCTAGAAAAACTTGGTCAATCTCTAGATTACTGATGTAATGATTAGTATTAAATTTCAGATCTAATTGAAAAAAGTGTTACGTGGTGTTTTGTCATTTTCTTAGCGCTTAAAATGATTAGAATTCCTATTTGTAATTTTTCCTTAAACACCTTCAAAAGTATTTTATTACTGTCAACTACATGGCTGGATCTAACGTATCTAGATTTTTATTGAAATACGGTAACAAATGTTATGTAAATTGAAGCTTCAAGTAAACGGCATAGGATGTTAGATAACCTTGTTATAACGAGAATATCGATTTTTTTATAAAGCAGCGTAACAAGAGTGTGACACACCCCACAAATATTAGCTCAAATTAGAAGACCATCCGATTTGAAGCTGTATTCATTTAATCTTATTTATATTTAGTCAGGGTTCTTGCGACTACAGCGTTCATGACGAGTAAGGACTGCTTGATAATTTAAGTTTTTAGTTTTCATTTTTTTGTGATTATAAATAGTAATGTTATGTAATTTTAATGTCAGGTTAAAAAAATATTTATGCAGGTTTCCTTTATATTTCCATACCTAATTTTGACTTGTGAAATGTTTTATAATTTCCTGATTGTTATTGATAAATACACTAAAAATGTTATACACCACAATAATAATACTACATTATTTGCGTTTATTAACTAAATTGTAACTTTTTACGTTTAAATATTATTGTGAAAATTCCATATCCATTCAGTAATTTTCAAAGTGTTATATATAATAATATAGTTATAGCGTGGGACACCGGGAAAGGACCACGCTCTTACAGAATACCAGGGTAAAACACCAGCATTAGGCTGATGTTTTATCGTATGGTCAGTGTAGAAAACCAGAGACCCCTTTTACAACGCGGTGACAACGCATCTGCATTTTGATTTTTAATCGTTGATAGACGTATACGAGGGCGGTACTGAAAATATCGGGAATCAAGGAAGTGACACAACATTACTATTTATAAAAATATTTATTGCTTTTCGAAGTATTCTCCGCGAAATTTGACACATTTTACCATACGATGGAACCAATCATTGAAGCAACCATTCCATTCGGAAGTTGGGGTCTCCAAAATGGCCGTTTTGTAGGCGTCCACAGATTCTTGAGGTGATGAAAATCTCTGTCCACGCAATTTATTCTCTATTTTAGGGAAAGTATAGAAATCATTAGGTCGGGGCTGTACAGCGGATGGTCTAATAATTCTATGTTTTCTTGCTCTAATAACTCTTTTGTTCTGTGTGCGGTGTGAGAACTCGCACTGTCGTGATGGAGGATGATGCGGCGGTTGCAGTTCTCTTTACGGAGTTCATAAACGACCTGTGTCAAACAAATGCTAGCATACCATTCTGCATTAACCGTTCTTTGTCCATCAAGAGGAATAGTCGTAACATGGCCGGTTTTGGAGACGAACGTGGCCACCATTTTTTTTGCAACACTCCGTGAACGAACATTTTTTGTATCACAGAATCCAAATACTATCAATTGGACTCGTTTTCCTATTCTAAAAAAAAAAACAATTTTATCGTGAACACATTAGAAGACTTTATCATGATACTTAACTCAAAACCATTGCGTATAAACTTTTTCTCATATTAAGTAATAGAACTTAAACATTGAATAAATTTATTAAATGAGTAGTGTTTGTGTTAATATAAGAAATCATTAGAACTTAAACAGTTGCTAACTCTGGGCTTTCCACTATGTTCAATTTGTGGGCACTTTCTATCCTCGGTGTATATATACCTACTTAATAGTAAAGTACATAATAACCTTATTTATTATGGAATAAGCATTATACATATCGAACGACATTAATTAAAATATGAAGAAATGTCTCAGGACTACGTTTTGTGGTGTTCATTGGGGAAGGCCTATGCTCAGTGGTAGACTTGTGAAGGGCTAATTATGATGACGATGGTGAATGAAGTAAATAATGCTATATCAAAGCTAAAACGATGATTAAGGTCTATAATTTTATTTTAAACGATAATAAAAGTAAATAAATAAAATTCACAATACCGAATATTACACACGTGTAAGTGATTTTAAATCTTAATGGGCGGGGCCTATTTGTACTCGTATCCACTGTTTATCTTAGAATTACATTGGACGCGAAGCTTCAGTGACGACCCATATAACAACTAAACTATCTTCTACTAGATTTAGCTCTGCTGGATATGCTGTAAAATTAGTATCAATTGTGTTGAAACCATACTTAAATTTTTATATATCAAACGTTAAAAAAAGACCGGAGGTATCTTCTTTTTTGCCATTTTTTTAAAAGCCTATTATATTGTATACCTCGATGGTACGTAAAAACAAGATTAATTTACTCGTATTATTTATCCAAACCTTTCGTTTCATTTATACCTTTTCTGACACTTACACATACGTATTAGACCTACCATATGTAAAATAAAGTACATTTCTTGACTGGAGCATCAGTTAGCCTATAATAAAAAGTTTTCTCTTAGTTTACTTTGACGACAGTCACAAGACGTAATGATTGATGGATTATATCGCTATCATGGCGCGTTTTTCCTTTTCCTTCGTTCTTTATAGAAGGTAACCTTTTGGATTTAATGAATGGAGCTTATTCATTGTAATTTTAATGTTATGTTTCCTATTTGTCTCAATTTCGCATACATTTTGTAAACTATTTATATACATATATTATCAGCACGTAAAGCATCTTAACAATTCAGCTGATGGTAAGAGACTACTTTAGACCTTAGACTCCTGCAATCAACTTCCAAGAATGAAAGTATTTCACACAACCCGCACTGAACACAACTGTGGGCGCACTTGTGTTTTACGGCTTAATTAAGGCGGTGGTACAAACCCAGAGGACTTTTAGACAGAAAAGATGTACCTTCATAAAAATGTTTTTTAATACTCAGTTTAAAACAAAAATACTTTTACATAAATTTTGTTAGCCACCCAATTTTTTGTAATACTAAATTAAATAATATAAGTATGAAATATATATGCAACTTCTCAAAATCCACTGCTGAACCTCAGTGCCGAATATTCTGCCTCATAAATTGCTTCGTGGAGGAGGATATTTGCCATAGTTGTCACTCTTGACTGGCGGGCTAATGAGCGCTGTTTTTATTATTTTGATTTGTTATCAGAAAGACGCTACTGCCACTCTTTTGTATCATTTCACTGTCACATCCACGGAATGATAAGAGGTAAAAGATCCTTTAATGCCACCACTCCGCGACGAATATTTGTAAAAGTTATATAAAATAGTACACTATTAGTAGTTGAGTAATTTTATAGTAAACATAGAAACAGCACATAACTAAAACGTCAAAAGTATTCTTCAATTTTCAGAGACTTATGTAATAAAAACATTCTCATTCAAAACTTAGCAAATTCTCGTTTATATTTACCACATTTATAACCGGAATAACACGCAACGAGAAAATTTAGCATTTTCATAATTTTTTATCGCGAAAGATGAAACCCGGATAGAAGAAAATGGAAATGATATTGCGTAGAATGACAAATTAAAGCCATCAAAGTCTTTTTCCCCACTTTTTAATTCATATCATAATCTTTCTCAAATCATTATCATCATCATTACAGCCCTTCACAAGTCCACTGCTGAACATAGGCCTCCCCCAAGGAATGCCACAAAGCACGGTACTGAGCCACCTGCCTCCATCGACTTTCTGCATGTCTTACCAAGTCGTCACTCCATCTATTGGGGCGGCGCCCTACACTTCGTCCACCGGTACGAGGCCGCCTTGACCGACTCGAGAACCTTTTTTCCCCATTATATTTTATTAGTTAATTAACCCGCAAATATGTTTTTTATAGAATCATAGCGTGACAGTCGACCACACAATCCACCTGAGACTAAGCAGGTGCTGTGGCTCATCAACATGTTCTATTCTCGCATAAGAATCAAAATGTAAATTGTCACGCTGCAGGAAAGAGAGCCACGTTGTCACGTTGCATAATATACGTGATTATGCACTAATGGGCCGGCTCGACAGGGGAAGAACCACGCTCTCCTATAATACTAATAATTAGTAGATTCAGGCGTTACTTTGCGGAAATCCATTATAATAGGGTTGTTATAAACTAATTTGCTTAATTTCGCGTAAAGAAAAAAAATGATGTGTCCTGCCCAGTTTTAAGAGGACCTCCCACCCTCCCTCAATCGTGCGCACGATACCCGTCGCCGTGAATCGTCGTCATGGTGATAGTGGGCAATAGTTCTTTACAAATAGATTGATATAAATAACAATAATACTTTATAACCTAGGTGTTTTACCTTTCTACCATACACTTTTACAGTATGATGGGTTTTTATATTTATTTTGCTGGTGCCGATATAAATTCTTTATAATCTTAACGGGCACACTATGTCAATATGAATTTGACATCAAATCATATCATTATTTCCTATTACTATCTTCACATGACAAATCACCTATCAAAAATGCGAGGAATCCTGAGCCATAAGGCGTAAATCGGCAAAATTACATTATGTTACGCATATTTCGCAACAAATTACAATTTAAGTCCGCCTGGGGCATATTTTATTTTAGTCCAATGGAATATTTGATGAAAATTATGTACTTGTGTACATTACTGCTCTTATTGAGAGTAAAATTTCTTTTCAGACGGCTTGTCTTGTTTTATTTTTTTATTTTTAACTTGAATGGACTTTATCTGGTTATTTTCGGATAAAGTATTTTATTTTTATTTATGAATAATTAATAATATATTAAAACAACTTGCTTCTATTATGCTTAGGGTGCTATGTGGATGCCATGAAGACATAAATAACTTTTTTAAATGGTTGTCTGTTTGTCTGTCTGTCTCTCCAGGTTTCATCGGAATGACGGAACTGATTGTGAAGAAACTTCACAAACAGGTAGAGGACGGTGCTAGGAGTGATCTTTTCTTATTATCTGAGAAACGTGCGGATTATTTGTGAAACCGAAAAGCTTTTAGAATAAATAGTTTTTGACGATTATGTCATTAACTATTAGAAATATAAAAAAAAATCTATTCAAAACTTGTATAATTTTCAATTTTACACGAAAAATCCTTACACTTTAACTGCTATATTTTTAAGTTTTGATGCAAGATTGATTTTATAATTAAATTCAACACCATTTTACAACAAAGTAGTGTTTAAGTATAAGACGATAAGACATTTTTATGTGAAATTAATAGTTATTCAATTTTTATTTTACACATTGAACGTTATACGCACATTGCACGAGGGTGCGGGCATAGTTCAAAGAGCAGAGAACTACTTGAACTCACCAAAAGTATTACACATAGTTTTCGAGACAATAGCAAAACTGAGCTTAAATTGGATTTACGATAATTATGCTACTTGCCCAAAGACCACTATTACAAATGTGCAGGTATTTTTCGGACAAAGGAAAATAAAACAGGATTTGAACAGTACATACTGTTTCTAACAACAAATCGAAATAATAAAAATCTGCAGTTACTAACCCGACTGCAAAGCGTGGCTTCTTTGGAAAATATCCTCCTTGTGGAAATCTGTTGAATATGCAATGAAATGTTCAGTAGTGGACTTTTGATTGGCTGTAAAATTATGATAAACTTTTTTTTTCTCAACAATAACTATAAATGAAACAAAAGTTTGTGGAATAATATCCACCACATCTTATATTTGATCTAATGAAATTAAAATAATTTCAAAGTGTTGTTAAGTGTTATAGATCCCGTTAAAGGTAAATACGTAAAACCATTATACATATCATATAAACCAATTTATTTCCAAAGGATAAATAAAATTCTTAAGTAGTTTAATCGAATTTAAAATTCAAACATAAAATGAAATTTCAATGGGAACATTTGGTGTATAGTTTAGACTGTTTCTTTTTCATACTGCATATTTCACATCTCCCTCTGCTTTTCACACATGTAGGCTAGTGTACACCTTTGTTAAACAAGCTTATATCTTTAAAGGCCTGTTTTCACTTTGATTAGTGCGAGTGCAGGTGATTAGTTTTGCGGTTGATTAGTGCAGGTGTGTAGTGTAAGTAGTGTCCAATTCTGTTTAGTGGCTGTGTTTAGTAAATTCAGTTGCTAGCAGTCGACCAGGAAGTATGGACATTTTTTTAACAGAAGCGAGCGTCCGACGCTAAACGCTAAACACTAAGCACTGCTGTCCAAACGTGTTTAGTGGCAGGCATGCTGCGAGTGAGGGGAAAAGAAGGGTCACTAAAAGCTTTTACAAAAAACCGCTAAGTGATTAGCCACCGTAGAGTCTATATCACCTGAGGATGCCTCGTGTAGAGGCGAAACACGTGTCGTATTATCGTCAGTGGTGTGTCTTGCCTAGTGTAGTGGTGTTGGAAGTAGCGGTGCTGGGATTAGTGGTGACGGGGTTAGTGCACGCAATTGAGGGAGGGCGGGAGGTGCTTCTTCATACTAGGTAAGACACATCATTTTATTTTATAACGCGGATATTTGCGAAGTAAATTTTTGTAAAAGCTTTTTTATAATGGATTTCCGCAAAGTAACGCCTGATTCTATTAATTATAGAAGGGTCACTCGCAAAAAAATAGAACACGCTTCTAATCACTTTACTACACAGGTTATTGCACTTGCACTAATCAATCGCTGTCCACACGTGTTTACTCCTAAGCAACTGCACTAATAACCTGCACTAATCACTAATCAAAGTGAAAACAGGCCTTTAGTGTGGAATAGTCTGCTTGTCGCCTTTTAGACGGATCTTAATCATATCTGTCGCAACTGCGACATATCAACATAACAAGCCATCGATTTTCTGACGAGGTGCCTACAGGATTGTCGATAAGATGTTAATCGAGGTCAATGAATAAAGTTAAGTTTACCGTTGATTTATCTTAATGGTAAGAATAACGAACGTAAGTAATTAAATTTGAAGATAAAAGTACCATTAAAACATAGAATAGCAATGATAGACATAAATTATTAGAACTTTATTTCAAAAGCATGCGTGTTCCAGGTAAAATTATGTTTGTTAATTTTGTCCGTCAGTACCCATTTCGTAAATAAGTCGAACTATGCTTAATATAACATTAGCCTCAGATTAAAACTAATATTACAGTTATCTGGCTAATCTTAGGTTATGACAGTGTGCCAAGCTCGGATAAAAAAGCGTGACGCACCGACAGTGTGATATTTACACGAACTATTTCAAGCCACTTTTGAACCCCCGTAACTCAAGAACTATTAGACTATCCACTTGTAATTCTTGCACACCTAGTAAGGACTGCCTTTTATACCTAGAATCTCTTTTCTGAACGATTTTTTTGTAGTTCTTGAGTTATTCAAAATCGGCAATGAGACTAGGACAAGCACATACAACAGTTTTTGTTGTCATATGCGCTGTTCACGAAAGTACATCAGTCACACCAGCTTTTGCAAACTGTGGAAGATAATTACAGCTGCCCGCAGACCTGATCACGGGAATACCACTCCTGATGCCCCATGCAGTAGAACCGATTATGCAAATGACTTGCGGAACAAAATGAATGACATTTATGAGCACGTCAGACAATCGGGCCAGCAAATGTCTAAAAAGATGAAAACCTGGTATGACCGCAAAATGAAAAACAAAGGGTTTCGGCGAAGGTTCACTAGTCTGGTTGCACAATCCATTTCGCAGCAAAGGGAAGTCTTCTAAGCTTCAAGCTAAATGGGACGGACCGTACCGGATTGTGACAAGAATCAATGACGTAACCTAACGGATACAAAAACGTGCTACTCCTAAGATCGTCCATGTGGATCGACTGGCGTATTATTATGGGCCCGATAATGCTCGGAACGAGCATATCTTAGGAGGGGCAGTGATGAGCGCCACCATTAATGCCTGGTGCATGGCAACACTAGTTACCACTAGCGCCCTTTAGTATTGAGTAGCAGAACTACGAGAGTCAAGATCCTTTTAGAAATTTCCATGAAAGAACTTTCTAGACCCATCGACACCTAGTCAGTCGCGACCGGTATGTACTCGAACATTTTAGATGTTTCTACAGTAGAAGTTTCAGGAAATTATCTGAGTTGGTTGAGTTGGTGTACAAGCGAATACTTCCAAGCGATACAACTGTGAACTAAAGTGATCAGCAGTACAATTGTGTTATTTAATGAAAGTGTCAATTTTCGTTATTAACACGGCAATTTTTAATTGTCTCGAACACCAAGCTCGTAAAAATTGAAAAATGAAACAATGAACGTGCCATTTTTATCACTCACTGATTCACCCATAAAAATCTAATTTACGTAGCCTAAAATTTACCATCAAAGTAGATTATTGAGCGCATATAATGGAAAAATTAAAAAAAAAATGTCGATATTCACTGTCGACAAAGTTGTAGTTGCGGTTAGTACCAAGTAGATATTTAAAACTAAATGCACTAATAAATTTTAGGACATTTAATTCTTATCATTTTCATTTATTAAAAATATTTTTATTAGTATGAAGCTGGGGGCCTGTTTGGATCAAAACTCTTTTATCGGCGGAGCAGACAACCCCGAACACCGTTTGTATATTGTGACATAGACTTGCCCATAGAAGACTAAAATAGACCAAGGTTTTGTATTCTAGTAAATATTTAGTATATCTTTTAGTATTGCTGACAACAATCTATAATATATAACGTACGTATTCTTTGACAATAGTGTTTTCCTGGCTGATTCGATACATTCAAGCTGCAGCCGTAATATGGCTGCTTTATGAATGATTTGACCGGTCTTCTCTACGTAACACATAGCCAAGTGACAACATAAAAATGTTGATGAATGATGCTGTCAAGAAATTCTAATTTTTTGTTAAAAAAAGACAAATTAAACATAACCAATATTTTAAAGGTTTTAGTTTCGTTTTGTTAAAGTTTTATAACTTTGAACCCCTTTAAAACTCATTCAAGTTAGAATTAGCTTTACAGTTAAACTTTGTAATGTAGCGGTAATGGAAGCTCATCTGTTCGTAACACAAAGCCAATTTTCTTAAAAATACTGACTTTCTTTGTTTCTTTTTTAATAGAAACGAAAAAAGTCGTTATGTTATAGTTTTAGTAGCAGTTTTAGAAAAATAAATTCCAGAAATATTTATTAATAATTAAAATTAAAATAAGGACTTTAAAATAAGGTCTAGAGACATACTTATAGTTTTTTCTTGTGAACTTGCCTGGATATAATATATAAAAAAAAACTTTTTTTAACAAATGTAAAACTGATTTCAAAAACTCAAAATTATTTAAAAAAGTTTTGGCAGGAACTTGATCGCAGACACATTGTCGCTACTATATAAGTGTTTAAATAATTGGTTGAAGTGGGTTTTGATAGGTATAAGTGATGTAATTTTGTGTATTATGTGCTACAATGTTTTTTCTTTATTCAATATAGATTATAAATAATACTTATTGAAAGTCACTCTTTTGTATGATTACCACTGGTTCGAAAAAAAACCTCTGTCCTGGGAAGAACCAGCAAGAAACCCAGCGGGACTTTTTTTTTTAAATAACAGCTTACAATCATGTATGTTACACAAATTAACAACACAACAAATTAGAAATAGCTTGGTAGCGATCACCTCATTTCCAGGGGTTATTATCATCTATAAATTCATTAATATTATAATAACCCTTTTTATACAAACTTAGTTTAATAAAGTTTTTGAACTTTGAGCAGGTCAAATTTTGTATATTTTCTGGAATTTTGTTGTAAAAGCGTATGCATCGCCCCAAGAATGAATTACTGACTCGATAGAGTCGAGTAACTGGTACTACTAGCTTGTGTCTGTTCCTAGTATTTACAGAAACAATATCACTTATTTTTGTAAAACTACTTTTATTTTTGTGTACGTACATTAAATTTTCATAAATGTATTGAGAGGCCAAAGTTAATATATTAATTTCCTTAAATTTTTGTCGCAGCGACTCTTTAGGCTTTAAATCATTAATTTTTCTTATGGCCCTCTTCTGTAAAACAAATATAATTTCAGTGTCAGCTGCGTGTCCCCATAGCAAAATACCATACGACATTATGCTATGGAAATAGCTAAAGTAAACTAGTCTAGCTGTTTCAACACTGGTAAGACTTCTAATTATTTTTACAGCATATGCTGCAGAACTAAGTCTAGGGGCTCCATTGAAGCTTCGCGTCTAGTGTGATTCCAAGAAAAATGGTGGTATCTACAAGAATCAGTTTCTCCCCATTTAAAATTACATTAGTATTTAATTGTTTGACATTTGGAGTCATGAATTTCATACATTTCGTTTTAGTGCCATTTAAATGCAAATTATTAACATTGAACCAATTTACTAATTTAGATATAGCATTATTTACTTCGTCATATTTTAGTAATTGTCGACTTAATTTGAAAATTAAAGAAGTGTCATCTGCAAATAATACTATATCATGGTTATCCCCTATGTAAGGTAAGTCGTTAATGTATACAAGAAACACAAAGGGGCCGAGAATTCAGCCTTGAGGCACACCCATTTGTACCATCGATCCGGAAGAGCTCATATTGTTAATGACAACTTTTTGCGTTCTCTTACTTAAATATGAAATAATTAATTTAAGGGCATCACTTCTTACACCGTAGTGTTGAAGTTTCCTGATTAATGTTTCATGGTGAACACAATCGAAGGCCTTGGATAGGTCACAAAATATACTCAAAGCATCCTGTGAATTCTCCTATACATTAAAGATATATTTAATCAGCTCAACACCGGCATCAGTTGTCGAGCGACCCCTTGTGAAACCAAATTGATTTTTATGAAGTAAATTATTTATATTAAAAAAAAAACATTTGATCAAGAACAATTTTTATAAAAAATCTTACTAAGTGTTGGTAGTACAGAAATAGGTCTAAAATTGGCGGGGTCTAATGTACTACCAGATTTAAATAAAGGTATTACTTTACTATGCTTCATTAAATCAGGAAACACACCAGATTCGATACTAGTATTAAAAATAATAGCTAAATGAGGTGCGATAGTAACTTTATCGGAAATCCCCCACAGATCCGCAGTTTTCTTAACATCAATAGTTTTAAAATATTTTACAATATCTTTTGATGACACTTTATGAAATGTAAAATTCTTTGTACACGCATTTACATTTTGTTTAAGTAATGATTCGGTGACGGCAGGAGAAGAATTCAGTGACTTAGTGGTCAAGATCGGAATATCAGTAAAATATTTCTCAAAAACCGTTGCTACGTCCTGATCTGATACAGTTAATTTGTTGTTAACACTTAACTGGTAATTTGAATTGCGAGAGTTGATCTTACCAGTTTCGCTATTAATTATACTCCATGTCATTTTAATTTTATTGGAAGCAGTCTTAATTTTGTTGGTCAAATGCAAAGACTTGGCTATGGAGCAAACTCTTTTAAATATTTTTGAATATTTTTTTACATATTCCCTAAATTCGACGCTATTATTATGATGCTGTTCGACGCTATGATATTGATAAAATCCTCACGTTAGTGTTCGCTTAGACGCCTTATGAACCTGTACTGTCGTCATCGACTATCCGTTGGGCTAATCTGTCGTCATAAATCTGACGCCTCGGAATATTGTGAAGATGTTTTTTAAACAACATATTATAAAGGTTAATTTATGGTTATTTGGCACTGGCAAAACTATATTCGTACGAGGCCATAACCAATGAAAAAAAAAGAGTTTTTATAGTCGTTGCTAAGACATAATACTGAATTGAAGATTTAAAGCCCCGGCTTCAGAAGTTATTATATAAAATTTAGTACATTGTTTTCAGTCAGTTTATTTTTTTAAAGTTATTTTTTTACCCTTTTCTTTTTTTTTTTTTTTTTGCGGATGGAAAATCATCTAATGACGCCTTTCGCTGTGGGTGGAGCGGAAGGGAGTGTCAGACTTTTACTGACTAAAAACCATCCGTGTTCCTTCAGTGCCCTTACGTTCCGGAGCCGCGGTATCTCTTTCGAACAGCCCGCAGCCCCGGCAGGCGTCGGCCCTTGCGGGCCCCTTCACGCTGCTGACAGCTCTTTGAGGCGCGCGTGGAACAAAATGCGCCGTCGACACGGCCTGTCGTCGTTAGACGGACGGACGGCGAGCTACCCATTGCTCGCCGTCCACAGGCCCGCGCCTACGGTGGTCGGGGGCCACGACGTAGCCCCCGACGCCCGGGGCGTCTCCCGCGGCGGCCGGGAAGGAAAGCTGTTGCTCTTTCCTTCTCCCGCTCCGCCACCTCCTTCGCTAGCATCACTGCTTCGCAGAAGGTGGTGACGGCATCCCATTCCGTCTCGCTCCGGACCATGGCTTCGACCAGAGCCGGACGCGAGAGGTCGCCCCCGCCTATCGCCGCTACGAGGACACGGCGGTGCTCCGCCCAAGCAGAGCACACCTCCACGGTGTGCTCCACCGTGTCCTCCGGTCGATCCTCGCAGTGGGAGCACCCGGGCGTTTCCTCCCGCCCGATTCGGTGCAGGAACCTCCCGAACACACCGTGTCCGGTGAGGACCTGCGTCAGGCGGAAGGTGAGGACGCCGTGGCGTCTCTCAAGCCACTCCTCAAAGAGGGGTCTTATCGCCGCTATAGTGGCGTGCCCAGCACGGGGTTGCGACAGTCGCTCTCTCCATGTCGCCATGAGATCATGCCGGAAGTCTGTCCGCTGCGCGACAACTTGCCGCGGCAGCGGGGTTTCCCCCCGGCATAGTGCTGCCGCGCGCCATTCGTGCACGCGCGCGAGGACTATCGCCTCCAGATCCCATGGCGGCAATCCGGCAAGGAGGCTCGCCGCCTCGCGGGAGATCGTGCGGTAGCCGCGAACCATCTTTACGGCAACCACCCTTTGGGGCGCGTTTAGGTGGTGGACGGCAAGCCGCGCCAAACCACGCGCCCACACCGGGGCCCCGTAAAGGGCCATGGACCTCACGATCCCCGCGTAGAGCCTCCGGCAGGAGGCGTTTGGCCCCCCCAGGTTCGGCAGGAGCCGCCTGAAGGCAGCCCCGGTCCGTTCCAGTTTGGGAGCCAAACGTCGGAAGTGCTCAACGAAGTTCCATCGGCCGTCGAGGACGAGTCCTAGGTACTTCAACGTCGACTCGACGCCGATGGATACCCCTCCTACCATCACTGAGGATCCCGGTGGTGGCCTGTTCCGAGGACCATGGAAGTGCATGGCCTCGGACTTGTGCAGAGCCACCTCGAGACCCAGTTGCCGGATCCTCTCAACGACTATCGCAACCCCGCGTGTCATAGTTTCCGCCGCCGCCTCGTACGACCCCCCTTGTGCCAGTACCAGCGTGTCGTCAGCGTAGCAAACTACGCTGACGCCGGTAGGGAGGTCGGCGCGCAGCACCCAGTCGTAACCGATGTTCCACAGGGGCGGCCCCAGAACCGAACCCTGTGGGACACCGCACGACATCTCTCGCCGGTTCCACTCTCCGTTTCGACCGGGGTAGATGACGGCCCTGTCCGTCAGATAGTCCCCGACTATACGACGGAGATAGTTCGGCACCCGGTGATACCGGAGTGCCTCCCTAATGCTGCTCCAGGGCATGGAGTTGAAGGCGTTGGCGATGTCGAGAGACACCGCCAAGACAACCCCCCCCCTGGCCACTGCATCCCCCGTCGTGAGGGCTCTCACGCGCATGATGGCGTCCACCGTAGAGCGCCTCTTGCGGAAACCAAACTGGTGTTCCGCAAGATCCGGCCCCGTCCCCGCAAGGTGCTCGGCGAGGCGGTTTGCAATTACTCTTTCAAAGAGCTTGCTCACCTAGTCGAGCAGCACCACGGGCCGGTATGCGGACGGAGAGTCCGCAGGGCGCCCCGGCTTCCGAATGAGGACCAGCTTCCCCGTCTTCCAACGAAGCGGGAATTGGCCTCTCTCCAAGCATGCGCTTAGGAGCCCCTCCAGTCGGGGCCCGAGAGCCTCCGAGGCCAGGACCCAGGCTTTGCCAGGCAAGCCATCGGGTCCTGGGGCGGTATTCCTGGCCTTGAGCCTACGTACCGCCACTCTCAGGTCTACCCCGGTCCCTTCCGGGATGTCGTCGTCGTCGTCCTGGTGGTCCGCTTCCGGCACCGCAGGTGGCGGAGCCATAGGCGGGGGCGGATGTTCCCCGCGCGCAGGGAACAGAGCGCTCACCACATCCTCCACGAGCTGAGGCTGGAGACTCTGCGTCAGCGGGGGGGCCCAGGTGCGGAGTTTATCCCGCACGATCTTGTAAGGGCGCCCCCACGGATCTCTATCGAGAGTCTCCAGCATCTCCTCACGGGCCCGATCCCGGGCCCGCAGGACAGCCTCCCGGAGGGCGGTCTTTGCCGCTCTGTATCCCTCGTACAGCTCCGCCTCAATGGCTGCCGCATTCGGTGGACGAATGCGGAGCCTGCGATGCCTGGCGTACAGGTGCCGCGCGGCGACACACGCCTCGCGCAGAGACGTCAGCTCACGCGACCACCAATACACCTGACGCCGGGCGCTTCCTGGCCGGACGCGGGGCATTGCCACGTCACATATCTCGGACATGGCCTCCTGGAACCACCCTGCCTCATCATTGACGTCGGCAGGCCTGTCTGGTGATGACACCCAGGCCTGCACGATCGAGGCTTCCAGGAGGAGCTCCCGGTCCAGCTGCTTCAGCGCCCAACGCGGACCACTCGGGGCCTGTTGGACTGGCGCGCTCGAGGGCTGGGTGGAGACGTCAAACCGGATGTACCGGTGGTCGGAGTAGGTCTCCACCCCCTCCATGACACGCCAGTCAATGGCACGCGGCGACAGAGCGGGGCTAGCGAACGAAATGTCCACCACCGACTCGCCCCGCATCCGCACACACGTAGGGACAGAACCCCGATTTAGGACGACCAGGCCTGTCTCCAGAGCCCAGTCTTCCACCATCCTGCCCCGCACATCTGTACGACGAGAACCCCAAGCCAAGTTCTTGGCATTGAAGTCCCCGAGGACAAGTACGGGGAGGGGATTACTTCCGACGACGACTGCTCTCAGCTCTGCAAGAGAGTTGTGAAACTCAGCGAGAGATCGGTTCGGGGAGAAGTACACCCCCACAACGACGAACTCCCCGAACCGTGCTGCTACGCACCCCTGACCCCTCCTGACACCTTCAAGGGTCGGGGTACCGGCGGCGGCTGAAGAAATGATGGCCACTGAGCCGTTAAGGTCCGCCACCCAGTCCTCCCTAGGCCAGACAAAATACGGCTCAGCGACCACAGCGATGTTGATCGACCACTGCGCCATGCTCTGGAGCAACAGATCCTGAGCGCAGGCGCAGTGGTTGATATTCGCCTGGAGGAAGCTTAATGGGGCCGTTATAGGCATTCCATTTCAGCTTCCTCCACGGGGCGCCTCTCTGCGGGCGTCGGTGTCGCGGCGGCGGCGGCAGCGACAGTGACAGCGGCGGCGGCGGCGGCGGCAGTCGCGACTGCGGCGGTGGCCACAGAGGCGGTGGCGGCGGAGGGCCCTCCCCTACCCGCGGCCTTGGCCTTGGCGGGTGGCACGCAGGCCTTGCTTCCGGCCCGGTGATCGGCTGGCTTGCCGGTCGCCGCACATGCATCACAGTGCGGCGTGGCGCAGCAGGTCGCCGATATGTGTCCGGGCTGACAGCAGCGGAAGCAAAGGCCACTGCGGTCAACCTCCGAGGCGCATTTCACAGATACGTGGTGCCCCACGAGACAGCGGTAGCACCTCAGAGGTCTGGGCTCCAGCAGCTTAACCTGCGCTGAGACCCAGCCCACCAGAAGCCTTCGGCCCTCCACTATGGTTTTGGCCGCCGTAACAGGGCAGCACACCGTGGCGGCATGCATACCCTGTTGGTCCGGGCGTATGGCGCCTGACCTGACCTGGTCAGTAGTGCACCCCCCGGACCTGGCGACGGCGGCCACTAACTCCTTCTCCGATACCGAGTCGTCCAGACCCATGATGCGCAGGTCTGCGCATCTGACGGGCCTGGACACTCGGGCCTCGTCCGCGTCCAGGGACGCTCTGAGCTTCGCAGCCAGAGCGTCCGCGGTCGCGCCACTGGATTCCCCGGGGATCTCCAGCATACGGGCCCCCGTCTGGGTGACTTTGAGCCGGAGGCCCCCGGTGATCCCGAGCTCCCCGAGATCCACCGCCTCTTTCGCCTTCGCGAGCAGATCGCGGTAGGTAACGCCCTTCTTTTCCGCGTCCGGCTGTAGTGTATGGTGAGTGTAGAGAACCAGAGACCCTTTTTACTGGAAACGAGGCATTTCATCTCAGTCCCCAGGGGTGGCGGCGCATCTGCATTTTGATTCTTAATTGAGGATAAATGTACATTTCTATGGGCCACAGCATCCACTTACCATGAGGTGGACTGTGTGGGTGGGTGACAATAGATGTCATTCTTATTCTATAAATAAGTGCAGTGCAAAAAAAAGGGGGAAAATGACTTAACTGTAAAATATATAAAAGGAACATCCAAAAATTAAAACACGAGACAAATAACAAGATACCAGAGAAAATGTAATAAGTAAAATTAGGAAGAAATTCATAACTCATAAATTTCATGATAATTATGCAGATATAACAATTACAAACGAAGCAACAAAATTTTTATACGCCAATATTCGCAGTTTAGTGATGCTAGGCAAACTAGATGAAATTTGGTGTGTTATAGAATCACTCAAAAGAAAGATTCATGTTTTAAATTTTCCGGAAACTTGGATAAAAAACGAAGACGAAGCACAGATATTAAAACTACCAAACTATGTTCACTACTATAACTAAAGGAAACTTTCTAGAGGTGGAGGAGTGTCTTTGTTAATTCATAAGGATTTGAAACATGAATTATTGGAGGAGCTATGTGAAGACGGGAACCACTTTATATTTATTTTTAAACTTTTTTCCTGGACATAGGTGTCATATACAAACGGCCAGCAGTAAGTACTGACAAGATTCTTGAAAACTATAAGCAACACCTTGCAAGAAGAAAGCGTGTACTTGTCTTCGGCGACTTTAATTTAAACCTTCTTACTAACGACAAACACGTAAAAGAATATAAGGAACTCCTGCGAGAGAATAACATAAGAATAACGAATAAAATCAGCACCGAATATTACACTCGTGAAAACACCACGTCAAAAATTATCATAGATCATGTATATGTACTAACTTACAAAATAATACTTTCTAAATGACTATTATTGAATCCTCCATAGCTGATCACAAGCAGTTCAGCTCGTGTTAAACAGACCTAAATTAAAAGGCATAAAAAATCATGAACCCTCCATAGCTGCTTGTGATCCATAGCATATATATCTCGAGTTAAACAGACCTAAAACCGAACGCATAAAAAATTCAATATTAAGCAATTAACTATAACAACTTTCAGAACGATATTGAAGAAATTCTGCAAAAGAATTTATTTCAAGTATATGAGGAGTTAGAATGACAACTTCTACAAACTATTGCAAAAACAGAATAAGAAAAACAAAAGTGGTCAATCCGCCTTGCCAAGAGTGGATAAACATTGCTTTAATAAATAAAAGAAATCAACTATCGTACAGCTTAGAACAAACACCTGAAGATGAAAATTTAAAAACAGAATTCATAAGCCAAAGAAACCACACTATTTTATATGTCCAATCAGCTATAAAACATTTTTATCATATATTTATTTGTAAGTTCAGTGGCTTTCACATATAGTAATAAATGTCCTTTAAAAATGTGGCAACTTATTAAATAGACTGTCAAATAATAAATCGGATTTGGCAGACCCAAAGTCTTCAAAAATCAATACACAATGGTCAAATCTCAAAAAAGAAATTTGTGAGTATTTTGACAGATTTTTCGCCACAATAGCCACTGAACTTACAAATAAAAGACCGCAAAAATACCACAACAATTTAACACAAACACTGTCATACAACAAACCTGAAAACAACAATACTGAATTATCAAAACCATTATTATTTAATATCTTAAGAAGGGTATAATATCATTATTACCACGGACGGTTATTTATCAACCACTTATTATCAATTGGACTGTGTGCTTATTTGTCACATTCTTTATAAAAATAATAGTATTATTTTTGAAAGGAAAACATCAAATTCGATCTGTATTGGTACTTTGCAACAGAACTTTTACAGTTTAACGTTCAAAGAAATAAATTAAATTCTTCTCGTTATTTATTGTTATGTAAGAAAGTTATTTCTCCAGACATTAATCTTTCAACATTGTTTGTGTATTCTGTGCCTACTCTACTAAATACATAAGTAAAGAAGAAAAATATCTAGAGTACTTGACGTTCCAATGTTAATTCATACTGCTCAGATCCTAACAAAATTTAATAACTTTTATTAGGAGGTAGCTGTGGTTGTCCGAGTTACTATAAGAAATCATTTTAGCAGAATTATTTAGTATAGGCTCACGTAATAAACGAAATCATATTGTAATATGATTAGGTTTTTGGCGACGTAAGAGGCTATCTTACATTATACACAGAACCCAAACAGAGATGATATGAGAGTTAAAAAAAATTAATGAAACTATATGCTTAAACTACTATCGTAGGTATTTTACAATTTATTTTGTTTTGGCATTCCTTCGTGTCTGTTGCACTGGAATCGATGAACTCTTTATAGGCGTTCTTTACTGCTACTATGAAACTGAAATTTATGCCTATCAAAAAGTTATCAAAACTTCGAAAAAAGTAGGAGACTGTTGGGGTAACGTCTGGAGAATATGATATATAAAGAACGGTCTCTAGCTTTAGCTCTTCTTATTATGCAGTTTGCAGTTTATTGTTTGTCAATATATGTGACCGGGAATTGTCATGAAGAAGCAAAGGCGAAGCACAGTTTATCAATATGGTTTGTAAATCACTCTTTGCTATTGCTTCTATAGTGTCAAGTGTCAGCTTTTCCACCATCATTTGCAATTCTAAACAGCAACGGTCAGCAGTTACTGTGTCAATAGACGGCGAGAAGCTTTTTTATAGGATAGGATGACAAACGAGCACACAGTCCACCTGAAGGTATGTGGTTGCTGTGGCCCATAGACATGTACATTTATCCTCGTTTGCGAATCAAAATGCAGATGCTTTGTCACCCGTGAGTATGAGATGGAATACCTCTTTTCCAGTAAAAAAGGTCTCCGGTTCTCTACACTCACCATACGAAACACAGCAGTATTAAGCTGCTATTTTACGCTGGTGTTCTGTGAGAGCATGGTCGTTCCCCGGTCGAGCCGACCCATTCGTGCTAAAACTATACCACTAATATAGCTGCAGCATGGCTCTACCACGTATAAATGTAAGCTGTAGCAATTAACAATAACAGAATACTACCGAACTATCATCATATTCTACTTCTAGCTAATCTTTCTTGTCGCGCATTTTTTGGCTTGGGAGCCTAAATCTAACCACTGAGATGAACGCTTGTGATTGGCGTCAGTAATTAGATGCAAGCTTGAAAGCGGACCACTCGGTGTGCATCACTCAGTTCGTGAGGTACCCATGTGTCAAGCTTCTTCATTTTACCGATTTGTCTCAAATGATCGAATGTTGTTTTGACACTTATCAAAATCTGACGCTAGGTCAGCCGTAGTTTGAGATGGATCCGTTTCCAGATCGCCTTCAGTTCGTCGCTATCAACCTAGTTTGTGGCCCCGAGGATCATTTGTAAAAATAATTCTAAGCCATTCCAGTTCAACAAATCGGCGATAAGTTAGGTAAAGACCATAAAATAAAAATAAAAACTTTCTAACATTTATTGCAGCCTGCTATTTTATGCTGGTATTGATTGAGAGCGTGGTTATTTTCCAATCAGGCTGACCCATTCGTGCTGCAGGTATCATTAAAATGCAGCATGACTGTACCATTACAATACTTAATATTATTTTCATATGACTATAAGTATTTGTGGGCTTCAGTGGTTCCTAAACAAATAAAATTATTTATTTTTTCAAATTATTATTAAATTCAACGTATCAAACGTCTGCTGCTAAACATAGACCTTCCACTTAGATTGATATATACATATATATAGTATATGTCATGGCCTACGGCTGCTCCAGCAAGGGTCAAATCCTCTGGGGTCCATTCAGCAGAAGACTTCACGAGCAGACGCAGGTCGGGCCTCAATATGGCCGCGTGGAATTTCCTATCACAATAAACTATATGGGAGCAAACTAGAAAGCAAATGTACTTACCTGTATCAGGAGCTAACTTCGCTCCAAGGCTTGGGCAGGCCGTGAGTATGTGTAATGGTAGATAGCGAGTCGTGAACAGTGATGTGTGAATGTGTGGGGCCTTGGCAAGCATAGGCGACCAGCAGCGGCCGAGTTCCAGGCTGCGCCAAAATACTGCATCGCTCCAGACTGCTTCAGCGCCGGACCACTTCTTTCTTCACTGTCACTATTCAGTCTCTTAGCTTCATTGTACATTTAACTAACTTCATTTCGCCTAATTCCACACTCATCGCAGAGTAGAACACGTGATACCCGACACGGCAACGGGCAGTAGTTCAAAGTTCAATGTCCCGGATTCACTTATCACAAATTATGAATTGGACACAGAATAACACGTCGCACAAGATTCAAAATACGCCTCGTTGACACGCAAATTAATTTAACTAGGCAACCAAAACACAAAAAAGCACTAACGCGACGACCCAATTATAACGATATCCTGCCAATTAACCGGGAGAAGCTCTCAAACTAGGAATGCGCGGCTCGAATCCTAGACCGTATATCTACTCGACGCGCGTACACTATTCCGCCCTCTCACACGAGTTAAATATCGCACAAATCAAATATCTACGTGACGAAGAAGCACGTACTTCATCTAGCTATCTAGATCCACGACGGGCCGTGAATTTAGGTAAGAGGGCCTGACGGTCTCCCTACCTCGTGGCTGGCGGGGCACCGACGCTTCGCCCACGTGTCGAGCGACTGACTCCCAGCTGTGCACGGCCGCCGCACCTCGGCGCTTATTTCACCTACATACCATCGGGTGAGGCGCCAGCTCGAACCAATTGGGTGGCGTTCAAATCTAACCAAATTTGGTCATAAACATTAATATATATACCTATATATATAATTTATATTTATAATAAGTTAATGACAATATAATTCCAATCCGTAGTGACGTATACCGTGGTGTGGCGGTGTAAGAATATCAACAATGTCGTCTCGTGTATGTGGCAAGAGGTGACAGAGGGAAACTGAAATAGGAGAGGAAATTATCAACTAATAATTATAAAAACTGCGGTTGCCAACCGGCCTGTCAAGCGTGGTAGTTTTGGCAAAATCCCCCTTATGGGACAATCTACGGGTAGAGGCCTATGTTTGGCAGTGGTCCTTTATAGGCCTTAATATACATAGTCTGCAATAAAAGTATCGGGAATGGAATATTTCCACTGTTCCTGTCATATTAAAATCTTTTTAACTGAAAAATCCTTGTCCTTGTCTTGTCACAAGGTTTTGTCAAACTTGTTTAGTCGTTGAGAAAATGGAATTGACTCGAGAAAATTCAAGAGCGATGATTTATTATAACTTTCGAAGTGGTTTAACACAAAAACAGTGTATTGACCGGATGATTTCTGCATTTGGTGATGAAGCCCCATCCAAAACCACATTTTATCGCTGGTTTGCTGAATTTCAACGTGGACGTGTCAAGCTCAGTGATGATCCCCGTCAAGGTCGTCCAAAAACTACAGTCACCCAAGAAAACGTTGATGCTGTGCGTAAGCTGATTGAGGAAGATCGACATATGACATACCGCGAAATTCAGACAACTTTAGATATTGGCATGAGTTAAATACAAATAATCTTGCATGAACAATTAGGTGTAAAAAGGTTGTTTTCCCGATGGATACTGCATTTGCTCTGTGAAGAGCAAAAAGCGGCTCGCGTTACTTGGTGCGTCAGAACTCTCGAAAGATTTCACGCAGAATCCTCAAATGCTGTATACAACATCGTATCAGGTGACGAATCCTGGATATACGCGTACGAACCCGAAACAAAAAACCAGTCACGAGTTTGGGTATTCGAAAATGAGTTAAAGCCAACAAAAATTGTTCGTTCACGGAGTGTTGCAAAAAAAATGGTGGCCACGTTTGTCTCCAAAACCGGCCATGTTACGACTATTCCTCTTGAGGGACAAAGAAAGGTTAATGCAGAATGGTATGCTAGCATTTGTTTGCCACAGGTCGTTTCTGAACTCCGTAAAGAGAACTGCAACCGCCGCATCATCCTCCATCACGACAATGTGAGTTCACATATCGCAAATAGAACAAAAGAGTTTTTAGAGCAAGAAAACATAGAATTATTAGACCATCCGCCGTGCAGCCCCGACCTAAGCCCTAATGATTTCTATACTTTACCTAAAATAAAGAATAAATTGCGTGGACGGAGATTTTCATCACCTGAAGAAACTGTGGACGCCTACAAAACAGCCATTTTGGAGACCCCAACTTCCGAAGGGAATGGTTGCTTCAATGATAGGTTCCATCATATGGAAAAATGTGTCAAATTTCGCGTAGAATACTTCGAAAAGCAATAAATACATTTCTAAATAGTAATGTTGTGTCACTTCCTTGATTCCCGAAATTTTCAGATATGGATTATACGTTCTAGTTAATTAGAAATTTTGTACCCAAGTGCCATAAAACAGGGCCTGCTACAAAATACTGAGGTAAAGTCTGAATTTAGCAGTGGACTTCAGATGGGCTGTAATAATAGTTACGATGCTAATGATGATTTGGTTTTACTTAACCTGTAACTTATATGTCTTAAATACATTTGAGAAGTAGCCCACCGCCTTCCCCTTACTCCTTACTTCTCCCTTTTAACAGGGGTAAAAATAAAATTAAAAACAAAACGGACTTCCGATAATAACTTCTTCGACACATTAGAGGTGCTTTTATTCTTCGATACATTTAGCACCAACTTCAAAAGTGTAGATTATTTCCGCGCTTTTAACACACGACATATAATTTACATGTCATAAATAACTTAAAGAAAACAAGATTTATTGTACCGACACCTATCAATTTTTATCTCTACGAAAAGCATTTAGCTTACACGACAAGCCGCCATTTTATGCTATTACCCTCGTAATGGCAAACTTGACATGACCTAGACATAATTTAAGAAGGTTCGAGCAATTTATTGTTCTATCTGGTCGACCTTGTTTACAAATGGAAATAAAAGTAAGTCATTTTTATATACATAATCTGGTAAAATGTAGAGTGACGACAAAGGGTATTATTTTTTTATTTACTGCACTAGATCTGTGTATGTAAGTAAGTATACATATATTTTATTTTATTTTTTTATTTATACTCTTTTATTACACACAAAATACACACACAATAAACTTAAATTTATAAATGTATGTACAAATAGATGGACTTATCGCTAAACGGCGATCTCATGCGAGATAATTTTCATATAAATATATAAAAGTGAGCATAAGTAGTAGATAAACAAGTATATAATAATTGTACAAGGTATATATAGTATATGAGACAATGCAATAATCAAATACATAATATTATATATGCATATACACATAAACAGACAAATACATATATACATACACACACATATATATATACATATACACATACTTATATGTAAGAAAACATACATAGATATAAATATTTTTGTTATACATTATAACTATATATCATTTTGTTGCGTGCCACTATTAATGTCTTGTACATGGCAACACTAGTTACACTAGTGCCCTCTAGTGTCGAGTAGCAGAACTAGGAGAGTCAAGATCCTTCCAGAAATTTCGGGACCGATATGTACTCGAACATTCTAGATGTCGCTACAGTAGAAGATTCTGGAAACTATCTGAGGCCCTATATAAGGCCGGTATAGACCACGACCGAGGCAGTATTGAATTGGCGATACAAGAGAATACTTCGAAGCGAAATAACGGCGAACTGTGTTTTAATATTAGTGTGATTTTAGATTGTAATTAGTGTTGTGTAATTAAAGTGTCAGTAAGTTTCAAGCTTCTGAACTGGAAAGGATACGGTATCAACATCAATGGCGAGTACATCACTCACCTTCGATTTGCCGACGATATAGTCCTTATGGCAGAATCGCTGGAGGACCTAAGCACTATGCTCAATGACCTCGATAGTGTTTCCCAACGGATAGGTCTTAAGATGAACATGGACAAAACAAAGATCATGTTTAATGTCCATGTCACACCTATGCCGGTAGTTGTTGGGAACACTAAACTCGAAGTTGTTGACGAGTATGTTTACCTGGGACAAATAGTCCGACTAGGTAAGTCCAACTTCGACCGAGAGGTCAATCGACGGATTCAACTCGGCTGGGCAGCGTTCGGGAAGCTACGACACATCTTCTCGTCAGACATACCTCAAAACCTGAAAACGAAATTGTACAACCAGTGCGTGTTGCCAGTAATGACTTATGGAACTGAGACGTGGTCCTTCACTGCTGGCCGTATGAGGAAGCTCAAGGTCGCTCAGCGAGCTATGGAGAGGGCTATGCTCGGAGTTTCTCTGCGTGATAAACTTAGGAATGAGGATATCCGCAGTAGAACCAGAGTAACCGACATAGCCCAACGGATTAGTAAGCTGAAGTGGCAGTGGGCCGGCCATATAGCTCGAAGAACCGACAACCGATGGGGAAGAAAGGTTCTCGAGTGGCAGCCTCGTACCGGTAGGCGAAGTGTAGGGCGTCCCCCCACGAGATGGAGTGACGACCTGGTAAGACATGCAGGAAGTCGATGGATGCAGGTGGCTCAGGACCGTGCTTTGTGGCATTCTTTGGGGGAGGCCTATGTTCAGCAGTGGACTTGTGAAGGGCTGTAATGATGATGATGATGATGAATTAAAGTGTCAATTTTGGTAATTCAATCGGCAGTTTTTAATTGTCTCGAACCTCAAGCTCGTAACAATTGGTGTCAGAAGTAGGATCAAATCATGCCGATTTTACCAAAGGATGACATGGAGGGTATGCGTACCCGAAGTCAACGCCAGCTGGAGGTGGACCAGAGACAATTTGGTAATGTAACGTCGCAAACGTCAGAGAGCTAGATGCTGACCACGGAGGCCGGCCCGCCAGCAGCTCCTGCATCTGCAGCACCTGACTTAGGTGCTCTGATGATGATGTTGCAGGATCAGGCTCGCCATCACGAGGAACAGGCCCGCCGAAAGGAGGAACAGGGCCGTCGGTTGGAAGAGCAACTGCAGCGCGGACAGGAGGAACAGGCCCGTCGGTTGGAAGAGCAGCTGCAGCGCGGACAGGAGGAACAGGCCCGTCAACAGGAGGAACAGGGCCGTCGGTTGGAATAGCAGCTTCTTCTCACGAAGGACCTTCACGCTACCTTCGGTAAAGAGATAAGGGAGGTGAAGGATAGGGTGCTCAACATGACAACCGCCTGTCAGAAGCTAAAAACCGAATCGACCAAGTGAACAATCGGGTTGACAACGTGATTGTTGACGTGAAGAAAACGCTGGACAACCTCAAAATTGGGGATAGAGTTACAGCTCCCGTGGTCGCTACAACACCTTCGCTACGTGGATTCAAAGTGCCGCCATTTGACGGCACTTCTTCCTGGTCGGCCTACAAAATCCATTTCGAGGCCGTCATGAAGGCGAACGACTGGAATAAAAGTCAGGCTATGACTGCTCTTACCCTAGGCCTGCGTGACCAGGCCTTATCTGTTCTGGAAGCTCTCGGTAAGGAAGTGACTTACGAGCAGCTCCTTGAGGCGTTGGAGGCGAGATATGGCGACGCTCACCTGGAACACATCTTTCGTGCACAGCTCAAAGATCGCGTGCAACGCAGTAATGAAAACCTACAGCAGTGGGCCCTTGAGGTGGAGAAACTGGTTCGAAAAGCATACCAGTCTGTACCTGCGCTCATTGTAGGGAACTTGGTGCAGACATTCATCGACGGCACCCGCGACCTTGAAGTCAGAGCTGCTGTGAGGCTCGGGCACCACGAGACGCTTAAGAACGCCTTGACCCATGCACTGGAGGTGCAAGCCGTGCGGCAGAATCATCATTCCCACCGCGTCAGGGAGGTTGCAGCAGCTACAGTTCGTGACCACAACAACGGCTACAACCGTAGGTGCTACGGCTGTGGGGAAAGGGGCCATCTTCGACCCAGCTGCCCTAAATGAACTGTAGAAAGGGAAGGTGATCGATCTCGAGAGGGTAGTGTGGCTAACAGCACCGCTCAGCAGCAGCAGGGAAACTGGCGGGTGCTGGCGGATGTTAAAAGAGAGCCAAGGATTTCGATCCCACAAACCCGTGATGGGAACAGCCTGATCATCAAGGGCGAGGTCAACGGAACACCGTGTAAACTGATCATAGACACTGGAGCCTCTCGCACGGTTATCAGTTCACAACTTATAAGTCAGTTCCTTGGGGACTCCGCATACAACCGCGAACGCATTAATTTGGTGACAGCCACCGGTCAGCGCATACCCGTTCGTGGAGAGAAGGAGATGGAGTTGAAGCTAGGCAACATGAACTACCTGCATAATGTCATCGTATCTGATATAATGGCCGACTGCATCGTGGGCCTAGACTTTATGAGGAAGAATTGTTGTGAGATCGACGTTAAGCAAGGTGTTTTGAAATGTGGACAAGAGGAACTTTTCGTGGAAGGGGCGTTACCGGGGAATGTGTACAGCCTAGAAGAAGATTGTTCTTCCGCCGAGATCGGAAACGATTGTGCCGGTTAGTCTTCCTCGGAGTCATGGGCAAGATCATCGTTGTGTACTCGTGGAAAGGGTAGACAATGACCTTCCATGGAAAGTGGCTCGAACCTTGGTCAGAACCACCGACATCTCAGGAGTACGTGTGTTGAACCTTTGTGATCAGGAACAGATTATAGAAAAAGGCACATTGGTTGGTACTATTGATGAAGTGGATTGGTTGCGTCGGTGCGAATATCTATCGACTGGGACCCCGAGCAAGGATGGACAAACGAGAGTGACCACACTTTTAGAAGACTGTCGCAGCGTTCTCTCCCCGAATCAAATGGTCAAGGCAAAGAAGTTGTTACTCAAGTACGCCAATGTTTTCTCGTCAAACGAAGCTGACATAGGAAAGACTGGCTTAGTTCAACACAAAAGAAACACAGGAGAAGAATTGCCTATTCGTCAGCGGCCAAGGAGATTGACTGTAGCACGTGAAAAGGAAGTGGAAACCATGATTGAGGGAATGGTGAAGGATGGTGTTATTGAACCTTCATCTAGTCCATGGTGTTCACCTGTGGTGCTGGTAAAGAAGAAGGACGGCAGCATGCGGTTTTGTGTTGACTACCGCCGCCTGAACGACGTTACGAAGAAGGACAGCTATCCCTTGCCAAGAATTGATGACACGCTGGACATGCTTACAGGCGTAAAGTGGTTTAGTACGCTGGACCTGAAAAGTGGCTACTGGCACGTTGAAATTGCATTTTTGGGTTTGTACTCTTATTATCGGCCATTTGTGAAGAACTTTGCAGATATAGCCAAACCTCTGCACAAGCTAACCGAGGAGAAGCGACATTTCTGCTGGGATGAAAGTTGCGATATTGCATTCCAGGAGCTCAAGAACCGTCTGTGCAAAACACCTATTTTGGGGTACCCTGATGCGGGCAAGGAATTCATAGTTAACACAGACGCAAGTGATATATGACTTGGCGGTGTGTTGTCTCAACGGAATGGTGATCAAAAGATTGTGATAGCGTACTTCAGCAAGTCGTTGTCAAAGCCGAAAAGGAACTATTGTGTCACAAGACGGGAATTGCTTGCTGTGGTAAAGTACTTGCATCATTTTAACAAATATCTTCTAGGGCGGAAATTCTACTTACGAACTGACCATGCTGCACTGAAATGGCTATTGCAGTTCAAAAATCCGGAAGGACAAGTTGCGAGATGGATTGAACTTTTGCAGGAATACGACTTTGTGATCGAACATCGCAGCGGGAAATCTCATAGCAAAGCAGATGCATTGTCAAGAAGACCTTGCCTCGAAGATTGCAAGCATCGTACTAGGCAAAAGGGTAAGGAAGTGGTATCTGTGAGGATACTCAGGACAGACCAGCTCAGCAATGAATGGAAGGATAGCGTACAACATGCACAGCAGGAAGATTCAGACATTAAGCCGATTCTGGAATGGATGAAGGCCAGTGCTCCTAAGCCCAAGTGGAGCGAAGTCTCAGCAATGAGTTCGACCACGAAAAGCTATTGGGCCCAATGGGGCAGCTTGCTGATTCAGGATGGAGTCCTGTGCCGTAAATGGGAAAATGATCGGGGAGACAGTTGTCATTTGCAAATGGTTGTCCCTAAGGCTAAAGTACCGGATGTTCTACAGCTGTACCATAGTGGTTGTTCAGGAGGCCACTTGGGAGTTAAACGAACTCTACTGAAGATCCGAGAACGGTTTTACTGGGTCCACTGTCGTGACGATGTCGAGGATTAGTGCCGCAAATGTACAAGTTGTGCGGCTGTAAAGGGACCTCAAATTCGTAGTAGAGGCGCATTGAAATTGTACAATGCTGGTGCACCATGGGAGAGGATAGCCATTGACGTTGCGGGCCGTTTCCGGAAAGTGAAAGTGGTAACAAGTATTTCAGGGTTGTGATGGATTACTTCACTAAGTGGCCAGAAGTCTTCGCCATTCCAAATCAAGAAGCTTCAACAGTTGCAGATAAACTAGTTCATGAAGTCTTCAGTCGTTTCGGAGTACCTTTAGGGATTCACAGCGATCAAGGAAGGAATTTCGAGTCTCAAATATTCCAGGAATCTTGCAGAGTTATGGGTACTCATAAAACATGAACAACTTCTTACCACCCACAATCTGATGGAATGGTAGAACGATTTAATCAGTCATTGGAAAGGTACCTGGCAAAAGTTGTGGAAAAACGGCAACGAGACTGGGACAGGCACATACAACCGTTTTTGTTGTCATATCGAAGCGCTGTTCACGAAAGTACATCAGTGACGCCAGCTTTCGCAAACTTTGGGAGAGAATTACGGCTGCCTGCAGACCTGATCACCGGAATACTTCCTGATGCCCCACGCAGTATAACCGATTATGCAAATGACTTGCGGAACAAAATGAATGACATTTATGAGCACATCAGACAGTCGGGTCAGCAAACGTCTGAGAAGATGAAAATACACAACAAAGTGTTTGACGAAGGTTCATTAGTGTGGTTACACAATCCAGCTCGCAGCGAAGGGAAATCTCCTAAGCTTCAAGCTAAATGGGACGGACCGTACCGGATTGCGACAAGGATCAATGACGTAACCTACCGGATACAGAAAGGTGCCAGAGGTACTCCTAAGATCGTCCATGTGGATCGACTGGCGCGTTATTATGGGGCCAATAATGCTCGGGACGAGCATGTCTTAGGAGGGGGCAGTGTTGCGCGCCACTATTAATGTCTTGTACATGGCAACACTAGTTACACTAGCGCCCTCTAGTGTCGAGTAGCAGAACTAGGAGAGTCAAGATCCTTCCAGAAATTTCGGGACCGATATGTACTCGAACATTCTAGATGTCGCTACAGTAGAAGATTCTGGAAACTATCTGAGGCCCTATATTAGGCCGGTATAGACCACGACCGAGGCAGTATTGAATTGGCGATACAAGAGAATACTTCGAAGCGAAATAACGGCGAACTGTGTTTTATTATTAGTGTGATTTTAGATTGTAATTAGTGTTGTGTAATTAAAGTGTCAATTTTGGTAATTCAATCGGCACTTTTTAATTGTCTCGAATCTCAAGCTCGTAACAATATGTTTACACACTTATCAAGAAAAGTAGATATAACAATAAAATATATTAAGTAGAACACATATTTATATATGTTTAACTGCTACTTTATTACCTTCTTTACCTTAACTTAATGGTTTACAAACTATGTGGGACGTGGTAAATTTGAATTCATCTTCTTTTCCTCATATACTTCAACAGCTTATGGGCTATACATTTTTTACATGGGGAAATGTCTATGCCTCGCGGGCGCAAGGACGGGTTATTTCGGACTCGCATCGACCAAAATGGTTGTATTTCACCTTCGTCACATATAATCAGGGCCAAGGGAACGCTTTCGTATACAGCCCAGGTCGCCCCATGGCAGCCCCTGCTTGAGAGAGGACTTCTCCCCCCTCTTCTCCTTCTCAAGTATGGTGCAACAAAGACACAAGGCGCGCCTTCATCCGTCAGACATTGCCACAAAGTACGGTACCAAGCCAGATCCTTCTTCTGTCCACGTGTTTCATCAAGTCGTTCCTGTCATATCTAGTGGGTCTTGCTCAACACTGCGTTTGCCAGTACGTTGCTGGCACTTGAGAATCTTTCTTCCTGATCATTTGCCGGGTTAAATGTCTACAAAATAACGCCTAATTGTATTAACTAAACCTAAAAAGTCAATAATAGAAGCAACGTGACTTCCATTTTAACAAGAAATAGTGTCAAACAATTATACATTCAACCACATGGTATTTAAGTTAGTATTTTATCCTTGATTATTATTATTCAAATATTATTTCAAAAATGTTTAAAAAAATATTATTTATTAAACATCAAATACGTAGTCTTTCTTTATAACTCTAAGTCAACATTAAAAGTCAACATACGAGCTATACAAAAATCCAGAAAGATCCAATGTTCTCTATAGATGTCGCATACCATGACGTATAAACCAGATGGGAGATATCCCGTCGGGCAACGAATAGTAGCGTTCTCAAGAGGAATAGTCGTAACATGGCCGGTTTTGGAGATAAACGTGGCCACCATTTTTTTTGCAACACTCCGTGAACGAACAGATTTATTGGCTTTATTAACTCATTTTCGAACACCCAAACTCGTGACTGGTTTTTTTCGGGTTCGTACGCGTATATCCAGGATTCGTCACCTGATACGATGTTGTATACAGCATTTGAGGATCCTGCGTGGAATCTTTCGAGAGTTTTGACGCACCAAGTAACGCAAGCCACTTTTTGCTCTTCACAGAGCGAATGCGGTATCCATCGGGAAAACAACTTTTTTACACCTAATTGTTCATGCAAGATTATTTGTATTTAACTCATGCCAATGTCTAAAGTTGCCTGAATTTCGCGGTATGTCACATGTCGATCTTCCTCAATCAGCTTACGCACAGCATCAACGTTTTCTTGGGTGACTGCAGTTTTTGGATGACCTTGACGGGGATCATCACTGAGGTTGACACGTCCACGTTGAAATTCAGCAAACAAGCGATAAATTGTGGCTTTGAATGGGGCTTCATCACCAAATGCAGAAATCATCCGGTCAACACACTGTTTTTGTGTTAAACCACTTCGAAAGTCATAATAAATCATCGCTCTTGAATTTTCTCGAGTCAATTCCATTTTCTCAACGACTAAACAAGTTTGACCTTGTGACAAGACCGAGAATCTTTTTTTAAATAAATAAATGGTATTCGATTTTTAAAACCAAGGAGTTTATAATTAAAAAGATTTTAATATGACAGGAATAGTGGAAATATTCCATTCCCGTTACTTTTAGTGCAGCCTATGTATTTTAATTAAATCAATTTATAAACTAACTATCTAATACGAGTTACGAAAATGATAGTACGATCGATAGCCGAATAATTTTGCGTACAATCAAGCAGTTCTATAAAGGCCATGGATATATGTTTTAAAAAAAAATGATCACTCTTTTTTTGTAAAAAATAAAACAGCTAAATTAAATAGCACTCCGCTAAAGTACAATAATATGCTATTTTGTAGCCATGCAAATACTAATTCATGCCCCCAAGAGACATTTGGCGCGAGGCTCATTTTCATTACTACGCCGCGCCGGTGGGACGCGTCAAGTTGCACTTCGACGAGCTTAAAGACATATAAAGGGAGCGTAGGGCTTTGGCGGTACGCGGCAATATGCTGGCTCGTAGATTTGCCCGCTGTTCGGACCAGGTCAAAATAACATTATTAAAAGCGTATTGTCAGGGTCTTTTTAAGGGTGGTCTGTGGATTAGGTATGCCAAAAAATCGTTAAACACCCTGCGAGTCCAGTACAATAACTGTTTTCAGGATAATGTTCGCACTTCTGTAGTGCCTCTGGCATGTTTGCACAGACCAGAACTGATGGTTTTCATGCCGTAGTTCGGAAAAAGGTAGCGTCGCTGATAGGAAGGATACGGAGAAGTGACAATAGCATCCTGAGAACGGTGGCAGATGATCCACATGCGCCTATTGTGAGGCATTTCGTGGGAACGATGACTCATACAGTGGATGGTAATATTTCTAGGTGTCGATCGCACGGAGTGCCTCTTAGGTACATGACAAATTAGAATTTAATTTAGTCTAATTTTATTTTGATTTGATTTGATTTAATTTGAATTAATATGATTTCATCATCATCATCATCATTACAGCCCTTCACAAGTCCACTGCTGAACATAGGCCTCCCCCAAAGAATGCCACAAAGCACGGTCCTGAGCCACCTGCATCCATCGACTTCCTGCATGTCTTACCAGGTCGTCACTCCATCTCGTGGGGGGACGCCCTACACTTCGCCTACCGGTACGAGGCTGCCACTCGAGAACCTTTCTTCCCCATCGGTTGTCGGTTCTTCGAGCTATTTGGCCGGCCCATTGCCACTTCAGCTTACTAATCCGTTAGGCTATGTCGGTTACTCTAGTTCTACTGCGGATATCCTCATTCCTAAGTTTATCACGCAGAGAAACTCCGAGCATAGCCCTTTCCATAGCTCGCTGAGCGACCTTGAGTTTTCTCATCCGGCCAGCAGTGAAGGACCACGTCTCAGTTCCGTATGTCATCACTGGAAACACGCACTGGGTGTACAGTCTCGTTTTCAAGGTTTGAGGTATACCTGACGAGAAGATGTGCCGTAATTTCCCGAACGCTGCCCAACCGAGTTGAATCCGTCGATTGACCTCTCGGTCGAAGTTGGACTTACCTAGTCGGACTATTTGTCCCAGGTAAACATACTGGCCTGTTGGTCTAGTGGTTAGTGACCCTGACTGCTACGCCGGAGGTCGTGGGTTCGATTCCCACCCAGGGCAAATGTTTGTGTGATGAGCACGATCATTTGTTCTGTGTCTGGGTGTAATTTATCTATAATATTTATGTATTTAGAAATATATAAGTATGTTTATCAGTTGTCTAGTACCCATAACACAAGCTCTGCTTAGCTTGGAACTAGATGGCGTTGTTTGATAGTTGTGGAATATTATTATTATTATTATTATTATACTCGTCAACAACTTCGAGCTTAGTGTTCCCAACAACTACCGGCATAGGTGTGACATGGACATTAAACATGATCGTAGTTTTGTCCATGTTCATCTTAAGACCTATCCGTTGGGAAACACTATTGAGGTCATTGAGCATAGTGCTTAGGTCCTCCAGCGATTTTGCCATAAGGACTATATCGTCGGCAAATCGAAGGTGAGTGATGTACTCGCCATTGATGTTGATACCGTATCCTTTCCAGTCCAGAAGCTTGAAAACGTCTTCCAATGCAGCGGTGAAGAGATTCGGGGATATGACGTCACCCTGTCTTACACCTCTCTGCAATTGGATAGGTTTCGTACTCTAGTTCTGTACTCGGATAGCCATCGTAGCCCTACTGTACAAGCACTTCAACACTTCGATATACCGACAGTCAACTTGGCACCGCTGAAGGGACTGCAGCACCGCCCAAATTTCGACGGAATCAAAGGCTTTCTCAAAGTCCACATACGCCAGACATAGTGGCAAATTGTACTCTTCGGACTTCTGTACAATTTGCCGAAGGGTATGTATGTGGTCTATGGTGCTAAAGCCCTTTCGGAAACCGGCTTGTTCGGGAGGCTGGAAGTCGTCAAGTCTGCGCGCGAGACGATTCGTAATGACTCTCGAAAACAGCACGTAGACGCGGCTCAGAAGGGAAATCGGTCTGTAGTTCTTCAAGAGAGCGTTGTCGCCTTTCTTGAAGAACAAGACCACCGCACTTCTGCTCCACGCGTCCGGTGTAATGCCACCATGGAGGACGGAATTAAAGAGCTTCTGAAGGACTTCAAGTACCGGTTTTCCACCCGCTTTCAGAAGCTCCGCTGTAATTCCATCCTCGCCTGGGGCCTTACCGTTTTTAAAGTGCTGGAGAGCCATTCTAATCTCGCTCAGACTGACGTCCAGGATATCTTCGGAATAGTGTCGGATGAGACTCGCTCTTGGATTGTTACTCACACTTGCGTGTGGCTCCAACGATGACGTGTACAACTGCCCATAGAACCTCTCAATCTCACTCAAAATCTCAGGTGTCCCGGAAACGATGCTGCCACATTCTGTCTTCAGCTTTGACAGTTGGCTCTTTCTGGCAGACAGATCTCTGGCAAAGACTTTGGAGCCTTGGTTCCGCTCGATCGCTTCTTCAATACGAGCTGTATTGAAGTTGCGTAAGTCCCGCCGCATGCATTTGGAGATCTGTCTGTTCAGATGCCTGTATGCTGTCAAGTCTGTTGAAGAACGTAGCTTCATCTCCCGTCTAACAGCCATGAGATTAAGAGTGTGATCGGAGAGTTTTTGTGTTCTTCTGCGGCGGGTCTTGCAGAACTTAGCTCTGACCGCATGGACAGTTTCCACGAGCTTGTCATTCATATCGTCCACTTCATTGCAGTCTTCTAGGCACTGAAAACGGTTTTCTAACTCGAGCTGAAAGGTTTCGGGACTTTGGATTAGAGCACGAGGGGGACGGAGCGTTGTCTTCATCAGACGAGACCTCTCCAACGTAATGTTTAGGTTCAGTATGCCTCTAACCATTCGGTAATCGCTACCAGTTTTCACCCTTGCGATCACGGAGACATCACTGAACAGTTGTCGTCTGGTCGTCATAATGAAGTCAATCTCATTTTTTGTGGAACCGTCGGGGCTCGACCAGGTTCACTTCCTTTGGGGCCCCTTCTGGAAGAAAGAGTTCATCATAAAGAGTCCCTCTTTCTCCATGAAGTCGGCCAGCTCCTAGCCCCTTGGGTTCCGTTACCCTATTCCAAATTTCCCTACTTTCAGCTTACCGTTCTCTCTTGTGCCTAGTTTTGCATTAAAGTCTCCCTTTAACACCGTATAGTGAGTTCTGGAGGAATGCATGGCTCTAGAGATATCCTCATACATTTCCTCCACCTCCTCATCGGGGTGTGCCGAGGTTGGTGCGTAAACCTGTATGACCTTCAGCGAATACCGTTTGGTGATTCTGAGTATAAGGTACGCAACCCTCGTCGACACACTCCCGATCTTTACAACGTTGTTAACGAGAGACTTGTGGACGATAAATCCGACAGCTCCTTGGGACAGATGGTCGCCCTCCCGGTGATAGAGCAAGTTGCCGGATTCGAGGATTACCGTGTCCTCCCCCTCTCTTCGGACTTCGAATAATCCTATAATATGCCAGCGCAACTTGTCTATCTCTTCTTCCAGCTCCACGATCTTCTCGTCAGTCCTCAGGGTGCGTGCGTTGTACGTTGCCAAGTCGAGTCGTCTAAGGTGGCAACCGAACCTCCACCGGAGATTCTTAGCACCCCCCGCCCCGCCGTTACCATGGTCGCCACCGTAGCCAGGAATAGCGTGGCCGCCGGGGACTGGGGGCCGTTTCTTTGTTACTGTCATTCATAGGGGGGTATTTGCCATAGTTGCCACGCTTGGCGAGCGGGTTGGCAACCGCAATTTTTTTTATTGTTAGTTTGTTGTTATCAAGAATATGCTGCTGCCCATCTCCTGCCTATTTCCCTTTGTCGCCTTTTACGACACCCACGGGAGGATATGGGGTAGTGGATATTCTTGACCGCCACTACACGGCAATATGATTTAGTTTGATATAATTTAATTCTAATACAATATAATATAATTTCATTTCATTTTTTCAAAATACTAACACTTAGTTTTTAAGCGATAATGTAATACTAACCCATGGATCTTTGTTGTCTGAAAATAAATAAATGTGAAAGCTACAATATAATATATTATGACAATTGCAGCGATGCAGCGATGGAGCGAATTTTATAGAGAAATGTATGCGTGTGATGATCTTAGTGAGGGATTCGGGGATGACGCCGTGACTGGTACGCCAGACCCGGACCTCGATGACACTGTGGTCATCAGTATGAAAGAGATTGAACGTGCGATTCGAAGTTTGAAATGTGGTAAGGCTGCGGGACTAGACAGAGTTACTGCTGAAATGGTCAAGTATGGTGGACCTCGCGTCTGGGGACAGCTTTTATCTGCTGTGCAACTTGTGCTGGCGGACGGGGGATGTCCCGGATTATTGGCGATCCGCAGTCATTGTGCCTTTATATAAAGGTAAAGGTTCACATTTAGACTGCGGGTGCTTTCGGGCGATCAGCTTGACCAGTTTAGCAAGTAAAGTTTACTCGAAGGTTTTGTCACGTAGGATGCAAGAGAAATCGGAAAGATTTCTATGGGAGGCACAATGCGGATTTAGACCTGGAAGAGGATGCACGGATCAAATGTTTTCTCTCCGCATGATCACGGAAAAGCTTCTGGGTGCTAACCAGAAGATTGTCTGTGCTTTTGTGGATCTTGAGAAAGTATTTGATAAGGTTGTAAGGAAGAAAATGTGGGAACTGTTGCCGGGGTATGGTGTGGATGGTCGATTGCTAAGGGCTGTGCAGTCTCTTTACTGTGACTGTAAAGCCTGTGTGCGGGTAGGACATGACCTGTCACCCATGTTTAGCGTCCAAACGGGCTTAAAACAGGGTTGTGTCATGTCTTCCTGGCTGTTCATACTGTATCTCGACAGCTGTTTACAGAAGCTGAAAGATAGCTGTTTGGGTGTGAAATTGGGTGAGATAAAAGTAAATTGTCTGCTGTATGCTGATGATGCAGTGCTTATTGCACCATCAGAGGCAGAACTGCAGGCATTAGTCACGTGTATGAAAGAGGAATGTGAAATTAAAGGTCTCCGTTTGAATGCTAATAAAACTAAGGTTCTGGTATTTGAAAGGGACGAAGAGAGAACGAAGTGTGAAATATAGGTAAATCAGGAATGTCTAGAACAGGTAAATGAAATTGTATACTTGGGGAGTGCTTTTAGCCGGGATGGAAGATGTGATTTAGATGTGGACAAGCGTGTCGCTGCCGGAAACAATGTCAATGGTGCCCTGACTGCGTTAGTCAAAAGGCAAGGCGTAGTGAAGAGTGCACGCCTTGCAATTCATAACGCAGTGTTGGTACCGACTTTGTTATATGGCAGCGAAACCTGGGTATGCCAGAAGAAGCATAAAAGCAAGTTGAATGCAGTGAAGATGCGATCTCTTCGTAAAATGTGCGGCGTTACCATGGCCGACCGAAAGCGAAACGAAGAGATTCGCAATATGGCAGGTTTGAAAGATGACCTTATCACAAAAATTGATAAGGGCGTGTTTCGGTGGTTTGGGCACGTTGAGTAAATGAGTGAAGACCGAATGGTGAAGAAAATATATAGCGCGAAAGTTAATATTAAAAGGTGTCGAGGTAGACCGAGACTAACTTTCGAAGGCCATGTGAGCAAATTGCTCGAAGAGGGTAGGGTCAAGAGTACTCGGATACCTAGACGTGCATGTATGAAGAAGATAATGAATCTGAAAGAAGCGAAAGAGGTATGTAAGGATCGTGACACTTGGCGATCTGTTCTCTCTGGCTACCCCGTCAGGGATTGTGCGTGAAGATAAGTAAGTAAGTAAGTATGACAATAATATGCTATGGGAAAGACCTATCTATCTCATCAAAAGAGGGCTGTACGGGCAATTTACAAATTATATTGTAGAAACTCACTGAAATAAGCTGAAAGAATACTATAGAATACCTAAAGAGTACTTTACTTTAGCTTTGCATAATAATTTCTTCTATTTACACGAATACTGCCTCCCATGACCACGGGTGCTGTAAAGCACGGGAATTAAAAAATTAAAATTAAATGCGATAAAATTCGTAAAATTTTGCTTCGCAATCTGACTATGAATTTTGAAAAAACTAATTATAATACCTGATTCTCCACTCCACAGAATAAATAATAATTCATTTAGGGGGTAATATATACGTTTTTACAACAAAATCCCAGAGGGTGGTCATCGTTTGTCAATCAACAAGATTAAAAATTTAATCAACTAAAACTGCTTCAAGAGCGTAATTACAATATTAAGTAATATGTGCATGGAAACTCCTGGGATTGAGATAATCACTAGCATGCTGGTTCTATAATAATTCATCTAAATAATTGTACAATATAATTGTAAATTATTATTGTCTAATAAAGTAATCCCGCTGGGTTGTTTTGCTGGTTCATCTTATGACGTAGGTATTTTCTGAACCAGTCTGAATTTCTGAATCAAAAATAATTCTATTCTATTCTGTTCTATTCTATTCTACTTGATTTAAAATTCTCAAGTAATGAAATGCTGTGCCACATTACGGAAGAGAAACGAAACGAATGTATAATGATTCAATGTCCTTAACAACAAGACCCTAAAAGAAAAAAAATTAGCTCCGGGACGGCTTTCGCTGTGTAATCTTCAGTCAGAGTATGTCTTGAAATGGTGGTATATTAAAAAACAAACAAACAAACATATGCCAAAATATACAAGTATTTTCGTTTTGGGTGTTTCTTACAATAAAAGCGTCTGTTGATTTGTATTGACTAAGAGGAATAGAAGGGCACGAATGGAAAACCCTTTAAACTCAAGAATGTCTCATAATCAAATGTAAACCACTTCCAGGTTAATGTTGCATTATTTTCCTCTCTTTTGTTACAAAACTATGTATTTAGAAAGTTGTGTTCCTTTACCCAGGCTGTTAAGAAGCGGTTCATAAAATTTGAATGTGAATCTTAGTAAATTACAAAACACCACCACATATTAAAGAGTTTAAAAATAAATAAGATAAAATCTGCATAATGATATGAAATATGTGTCTTAACTAGTTTGAAGAGGTGCTCTTCAAATCGCCTCTAAATTTGAGATTCCTCGTGAAATCTACCAAAAAGCCACGGAGAGAAAGAGATATCAAGGCAACACAAAACGCAATACATTTATTGGAGTTAAGATTAGACAGAATGTATTCATTAAAATAAATCAACTATAATGGAGACGGACTGGTCATAATATGTTACGAAGTACCCAAGAAAAGTGGAGGTAAGTATAGACTGGTGTACGAGTATCTAGAAAAAGGAGAATACATTGTAAAATTTGGGACGAAGAAGTTAAACTCGCAGCAGATCCTAATTGGAGAACAGTCGAAAAAGTTGGGAGAAAGAAGGAGCCTTTGTCAGAAACACAATGGACTGGAGAATAGGATAAAGTTCCAGGTTTAAAGTGTTGGTGAAGTAGTGAATCGACACCATTGAAGTTTATTGTATATACGTCACAACAGTATCTCAGTGATCGAAGCTATGTTTATCTTCATAACATTATTATTCCAGAAACTTGAAACGAAGAAGTAAGTACCTCTTTTAGTATTTATTACAAAAGGAGAGGAATGAAATTTATAACATGCGAAAGGTACTGTGCCAAAGATTTGTATATAAAAGAAAAATAATCTTTGTTGCCATTTAGACGGATAAAATAAAATGAACCAAGTTGTTGACAAGATTGTTTACCTAGAAAAATTTGGTCGGTTTCATTAGTCCAATTTAGACCGAGATCAATACGTGGCTCCAACTCGGCTGGGCAGTGTTCGGGAGATTACAACACGTCTTATCGTAACGTATGAAAACGTATGAATACAATAACTGTATAATCAGTGCATGCTACTAGTAATGACTTATAGAACCGAAGCGTACTCCCGCATGGTTGGTCGTTAAATAGGCTCAAAGTCACTCAGCGTGTGATGGAAACAGCTATGTACGGAATTTTTCTATATGAAATCCGAAACGCGGATAGAAGCTACGAGGAGAGAACACATAGGTGTAGAGGTACAAGAATAACTGCCATAGCCCAGCGGACCCGTGAGCTGAAGTGGCCATAGACGGGCCTCATACCCAGCAGAAATGGCAGTCGATGAAGAAGAAAGGTTTTCGGGTGGGATCCTCGTTCTTGTAGTAGTAGTTGTTGTTGTAATTAAAACCCAATTCAAAAAACTAAATCTAATAAACTTACTCTGAACGCCGACTTTAGATTTAGCACATAACAAATTCCAAAGTCGGGATCTTTATGATAGGATACACTGAGTCTTAGCTCTGTAAATGGAATATTTACACCGACATCTATCGAAGTCATGAGATTTTTCCAGCACATCCTATAGCTATTACTTACGAAAATAACAAGACGAAATAGGATGATGGATTCTCATATACTGAGCGTAACGGCGTGGAATCTACCACCTTAAGCTTGACTATTACGTTTTTTTTTGTATTGTCAATTTAATGTTACTATTCATATTTTTTGCTTAATAAGTCTTGTTCTTTTTCTTATTTTTGTATATTTTTGAGTCAACGAACAGGTTGCGTATGACACAAATATAGCATATTGTTTCTACTAGTCCTCCGCCAAAAGCTCAGTAAGGAACTTAAGGGTAGCATCAAATAGCTCTTCGGACTATAAAGTGTCCTTCGTCGGAAATAGAATGACAATGTGTTTACAGAGAAATGCTATCAGTTCACTACTATAAGTTTTACTATTCAAATTAAGCATAAAAATATTATTCGGTGAGATTGATTTTATCAATAAAAAGATCTAGCAATAAAGATATTATTTAATATAGCAAGGACAAACAGTAATACCAACTTTAAAGACGGAAATTACGTGTAATCAAAGGGTATTTTAAACATCCTCAGTTTACTCCCATCCATAAAGTTTAAGAAATGGAATGGTTTACTTAATTTATTTTCTTGCATAAGATAAATTAATGCTAGAAGACGAGAAGAGATTTTAGTTTCATTTATTATCGTTTGAGAAACTCTAAGGTCGCTATGCGAGCACTGAAAAATACCCCTTCCCTTGGTATTATTCTGCCTTGTAGACTTGAAACGATGACATTCGCAGTAGAACTAGTGTAACCAAAATAACCCGAAGGATTAGTTAGTTGAAGTGGCTATGTAGCACGAAGAAACGACAAGAGATAGCTAAAAGAATTTCGCGAGGGGCAGGATCGTACTGGTAAATGAAGTGCATAGTGTGTGTAGTATATCCTCCGAATAGATGGAGTGAAGACTTGGTTATATATATTGTATAACGATCAATCCAAGACCGTGTTTTGTGGCATTCCCCCAAGAAATGTCAACAGTAAATGGGTATTATGTCAACAGTATTACAGGGTTTATCTGTTAACTTGTTGTGAAGAGCTGTAATTATAAGGAACCATAATTTAATCTTTACTTTATTGACAATGAAATTGCCTTGTATACAAATTCCTTTGTATTGATAATGTCAAACATTTTTATTTTTATTTGTTTTATAGGATAGGGTGACAAACGAGCACACAGTTCACCTGATGGTAAGTGGTTACTGTAACCCATAGACATCTAAATCCATCCTCAATAAAGACTCAAGATGCAGATGCATTGTCACCCATGAGGACTAAGATGGAATGCCTCTTTGCCAGTAAAAAGGGTCTCCGGTTCTATACACTCACCATACGAAATACAGCAGTGTTAAGCTGCTATTTTACGCTGGTTTTCTGTGAGAGTGTGGTCCTTCCCTGATCGAGCCGACCCATTCGTGTTACAACTATACTGCTAATATAGCTACAGCATGGCTCTACCACGTATATACATTTTAGGTCCTTACATATGAAATTAGCGTTTTATGGTATTGATCAATTTGATCTGAAATATCTCTTCTTTGGTTAAGAATTCCAAATTCAAATTTAGAAATTCATTTAGCTGGTGATTTTGAGTTTTGAAAACAGTCATTCATTTGTTTTTTCCTCATTATTTTTTTTTGGCGTCGCTTATTACCGCACAATGGAAAACATGAAATATTGGTATATTTACGAGTACGAGTTGTACCGTGGTACCAGTGCTGCAGAAACAGCTCGAAGGATTAATGATGTCAGGCGCTGGTGTCGCAAAAGAAAGCACGGTACGTTTTTGGTTTCAACGTTTTCGTTCTGGAAATTTCGACCTTCAGAGCCAACCCTGTGGACGGCCGGAGACCAAAGTGGAAAATGAAGAATTAAAGGCTATTGTGGAAGCGGATCCATCACAAAGCACTTCAGAGATAACTGCAGGCTTCAGGGTAAGTGATAAAACTGTATTAATCCACTTGAAGCAAAGTAAAAAAACTTGAACGATGGGTACCTCATGAATTGAGTGAATTGAACTTGCAAACACGCGTCGACTGCTGTGTTACTTTGCTCAACCAACACAATAATGAAGGGATTTTAAATCGAATCATAACTTGTGATGAAAATGGATTCTTTACGATAGTCGGAAGCGCTCGTCGTAATGGCTGAACCCTGGAGACCCAGCGAAATCCTGCCCTAAACGAAAATTGACTTAGAAAAAGTTACTTGTAAGTGTTTGGTGGACTAGCGCCGGTGTCATTCACTACAGATTACGATTAAGCGATTACGGCAGGTATCTATTGTCAGTAACTGCAAACCATGAAGGAAGAACTAGCTGATAAATAACTGAGATTGGTCAATCGCTGTAGGCCACTGCTGTTTCAAGACAAAACACACTGCACAATAAACAACCACTAAGTTAGATGAGCTACAATTGGAATGTCTGCGACATTCACCGTACTCCCCGGACCTTGCTCCAATAGATTACCATTTTTTCCGGAATTTGGACAACTTCTTACAAGGAAAAAAATTCAACTCGGATGCGGCAGTCCAAACCGCCTTCGAATAGTTTACTGATTCTCGCCCCCCATGTTTTTTTAGTAAAGGGATCAAAGAACTACATATGAGATGGCAAAAGTGCATTTAATAACATTTAATTAAATATATTTTACAAAAAAAAATTGACTTTATATTCCTCCCGTACAAAACGCCAAGTTCATATGTAAGGACCTAATATTTAATTACTCGAAGTATCAGCCATCATTGTGGATGCACGTTTGCTATTTTAAAGGAACCATAATGACGCATCTGCTATAGAAATCTTAGGGTGTACGAGGCGATAAATTTTTAAAAGCGTTTTTATTGTCTTATCACAGTTGAAATTTCTTAATGGTGAAAATTAACTCAAGTTTTGCAAAAACGGAAATTATCAGGAGCACGTTTTAAAAGATATATTTGATATCAGATAATTGTTTGTCAAAATCCCTGTGCGTGGTTGTAAAGGATTAGTGAAGTTGAATAATTCAAAAGGTTCAAATTTTTTATTGACAGAAAACTTGTTGCTTGCGATTCTTTGCAGTATATTTATTCCTTTAGTAATTATTGTGCTAAGGATAACGGCCGCACAGGTACAGTCCGATACAGTTTCAGGCAGCTTCTTTAAAATTTAATTTGTGTCTGGAAAATAGTTTAACTATTTATATACAGGCATTATGAACAGCATATCAAAAAATTAAACGTCGGGAAAATAAATTAATAATTGATATTTAAAATCATTGCTATAATTTGACATTAATTTGAATTAAGAATTCCAATTCGATTTCGAACTTAAATAATTACTAATATTTATAACTAATAATTAAAACTATATACCTAACTATGTACTATGTTTTACTGATTATTATTTTCTCTTTAATTTTGAACAACAATGAAAACTTGGATTCTTATCAGAAATAACTCACTTAGGAATATTAAAAAAAGTATCACAGTTTTATGACACTCTTTTATGCATTCACTTTCATATATTGCTACTATTGCATTGCATGGTTTCTAATTAAATGCACGTATAATAGCTATTATGACTTACACTAGAAATTCTTATTATTATCATACAATCGTTATAAAAATTAAGAATTCGGCTACAGATAATTTTAAAATATGAACTTTTCATATATAGGTATAATGCTTTAAATGTTGTATTTTATAGAATAAACAAAATTTATTCATAGGTAAAATTATATTAAAAAAACATAATTTAACTTAAAAGTTCCTAGCTTTATATCGTAAACGATGTTTACTAAAGCGTACCCTTCATTAGTTATGGCAATTATAGATGAGAGTGTAATTGAAATGAGCGCGTTCAAAAGAGCTTTTGAATACAATCTCTTGTGTTTTAAGTCGTTCTTAAAGTTGGTTTCTTTAGCTAGAGTAGTTTTAATTTATTTAAATTAATTTAGTTTTTGTTTGTTTCTAATTTTATAAAAATTTGAAACGACATTAGTTGAAAACTGTTATTTTTTTCAACTGTATCAAACTTACACTGAAAACTAAATTAAAATGTGGTTTATAAAACAGTTAGAATCAAATTCAAAAATTATAAAAACTAGCCCAAAATAATAAAAATGTTGTCTGAAATAATACACTTGCTCTTTGGATTATTGGAAATTAGGAATACAAATATCCCAAAGGATATTTGTATTCCTAATTTTTCTTGTTGATATTCATAACACCTTCGTTGTGCATTAGAGTGCTATCCACATATATTGTGTCATAACCCGCCATTTTCATAATTGGTTGACAAGATATTAATATAAAACTTAATGTAAGGCCAAAACTTGGTCAAAACCGATGTTCCAAAAATATAATAAAACTATAACTGTACTAAATTCACCGCCTCAGTAGATTAGTAGCCGTTAGCTTGTCTGCTGATCATGTCGCCCTGGGTTCGAATTCCGTATTACAACAAAATCAGTGATTGACTTTTTCCCTTTCGAAATTTTCAACCGCAGCCAGTCAGAAAGTTAGCGTTGTTTTACCCTGCACCTGATCCTTCTCTGGTCGTGTTGGATTGCCGACCCATTGGACTATCAGAGAGAAGAAATAGAGAGAGCATCTGTGATTGACGCACGCTCTTGTGCACTAGGATCCAGTCCTGTGCAGACTAGTGCATCTAGTCTCAGTTGGGACCAGTCCGACGAACTCTGAGATTCGGTCTGGAAGACATTATAATTATTCAAAAATACTACTGCCATATATGAGCTGGTGCTGCAAAATTTTATATAACTCCTTTGGACTCAGTGGAAGGCACGTTTAGATACATATCGGTTACCTTAATTTCGCTAAAGAAAATCTTACCAGCACGGGTGCTAAATAGCCTCTTTTGTATTTTTACGTAACACTAGCTGGTACCCGGCGCGTTGCTGCCGCAGAAGAGATAATTTTAGAAATATCTTATAGTTTTAAATTCGGAAGAGTTATATTGTTTAATTAGGGACGACTATACATTCATTGAAGTTGAATGAAATATAAGTTTCAAATAAATTTACCAGGACGATAAGCGCACCACCAAGTAAATTAATTGCATTATGAGTTTAACCATCGCAATGTAAGCAAGTGTAAGCAATAATTGGACAAAATTTTACCGCAATATTATAAACGGTATGGCAACGCATAAAATATAAACAAACGAACAATTATTTTCATATATTAGATTTGGAGAACGTGCGCAAGAATTGATTGATATAACTTGATTACGTTTTCTCAGTATTCTGCAGTATTCCATGTGAGGCCGAACCTGCGCCTTGTAAAGTTGCAGGCGGTGTGCCCGCATGAAATAATATATACTGTGTATGTTTGTAGTCAGATTTCAATTGTTTAATATCTTTGGCCACTAATAATGATAGGGCTATAGGCGATTCAACAATGTTTTGCGCTGTTTCTAAATGTTGTTTAATTTAATTGTACAACTATTGAACAAAAATTAAATATAAAATTGTCCCGTTGGGTTTCTTGTTGGTTCTTTATAATCCAGAGGTGTTTTTCCGAGTGAGTGGTAAAAGCATAAATGTCTTTCAATAAGTATTACATGTATTCTGAATTTCTAATGTTTTACATAATATTGGGTATATCTCAACGTAGTTAAAATCGAACAGAAGAATTCCATGAGTACATATGATACAAATCATCAAAATAAAATTAAGTAAACAAGAATACAGTTACCTGGTATTAGACGTACGCTTAACAGTTTTAGCATGGAAGTGTATCGTGACTTACCTGTAAAAAAAGTTAAATTGAGTTAAATTTTTGAAATATTTTTTTATTTATTTGCTACAAGCATTTTGGCAATGTAAATAATAAAATCTCTCATCATCATCATCGTCTCATCAGCCTAACAAAATTCCGCTGATGAATATAAGCCTCCCCTATTAATTGTTCCATGGGAGGGATATTTGTCAGAATATTAACCGCAGTTATTTTTTATTATTATGATTGTTATCAGGAAAATGTCCTAGCATTAACGAATGGGGCTATACCATTTATTCATATAATATTCATACAATATCCCGTTGTCGACTCTTACGATAGTTATGGGACGAAATGGTATTATCTTATGGGAGTGTCAGACGGTGATGAGCGGCATAATCGACCACAATAGCATATCTTCATATACCTAAAGTAAAGTTACAGCCTATACACGTCCCACTGCTGAGCACAGGACTCCTCTCATTTGTGAGAGGTTTATAGAGCAAGGAAGTGTCGGCCGCGCTGCCTTAATGCGTTTTGGCGGACTACACATGTCTTAGATATATATTTTTTATTTCTCAGACATGCAGGTTTCCTTTCGATGTTTTCCTTCCCGCCGAGAACATGGTAAATTAGCACTTAAAATTGAAATTAACAATTTAGTTGGTGCCGGCGGGGATCGCACCCGGGTTGCTTGCGTACTGTGAAATTTACAGCGAACGCTAAACCCCTTAGCTACCACGGATTATCGTATGCCTATCGGGATTTTAAAGATTTAACTTTCTTACAGAATAAGGTGATAAACAAACATGCAGTTCACCTGACGTTAATAAGATACTGTGGTCCATGGACATCAACAGTTATCTTCTATTAAGTATCAAATGGCAAATGTGTTATTATTTTTGAGGACTATGATGGAATGCCTTGTTACCAATTCATAAGGTCTCCGTTTCTTTAGACTTACTATACGAAGCACTAAGCATTCACTCTCCGTTAAGTGGACTGCAGGTCATCTGTTATAAGTGATTTTCAAGAGGGTTACATAGGAGTACCACAGTAGAACCATGCCCACATTCATTTCCAAAAATGGAAACAAGATTGTGATGCATTATGGCCACTCAAGATGAAATGTTTTGCTATCAATTTATAAGGTCCGTCCATATGGAATTATAATGTACACCACAGTAAAATTGTGTTCAGATGTGTAGCTTTCCCTATAATATATCTGTGTGTATAATACAGGATCCCTTTTTAGGGTTATATTCATAAAATTAAATGTAATATATATATAAATTCAAACTTAAATAAAAGGTAAAAATATTATATGTTAAAGTTAAGCCTGCTCTTTAATGCTGCGTCGTAAAAGAAACTCAATTGCGGCATATTGAAATGGGAAATTGCTCTTCACTATGTCAGTAGAGAGGAAATGTTTAGGGAAGTGAGCATTTACTATTACGGATGCGAAACAATTCAAAGCCGCTCAAATGGAAATTTTCGTATGTACGCTAAAATAAATAAAAATTAAAAATAAATAAAGCTGATAGCTTTTTTTATCTATACTTAACGCAAGTTTCTCATCTTCATATATGAAGTCTGAAGAATGAAGAATACATCTGTTTCTTTTTTCAGTCCGTGATAGTCCATTACTGGATATTGGCCATTTCCACTGTCGGAAGAATGCTTCATGATCGCCATGCTTGGAAGGGATATTGACGATTGAAAAACCGAATTAATGTCTTGCTGATGCTGCTCCTCGTCGTTAAACTTCATACGAGTATCTTTATATACGATGCCATGTGTCGGGGGCCAATAGATCCTACGGGAACATATTGCAACTTTTGTTCTAAATAAAAATTAAAAATTGGGTGTCGTTGTTATTCGGTCTTATCTCACTATCAACGCGCCATTTAGTCATTAAAAGAAAGTTTTTATTTGTTGCAACACAAAATACATACATACTAGCGCGCGAGACTAACAAAATTCGGAGCACTCAGTAAATCTACAGAAAAAGAACAACACGGGATAAACGAAACAGATTTGGGGAAAAAAACCACATTGCAATGTTACGCTTATCGTAGCATAAATTTTAATGCTAACTTAATACACTCGTAAGACTACCTTTTACATCGTAAAGCTTTCAATAGATTCATTCTCAAAATAAAAGTAATTGGAGAAATAGTTTCATTGCGAACCAAATCCAAATGGAATATGTTTTACAAAACGAAAATAAAAAGTAACAATAGCTTTAAATACGTTATTATCCTTTGATCCGTTAAACACACACGCGATTAGTGTAAGAAAACAAACTTAGCCCATTCTCTAAGTAATTTGTAAGCCTGAGGTGAACATTATTTTTCTTAAATGTTGGCATTATTCTTATGAAATGCCGTTAGCTTTCACTCCATGTCAGTTAATAGAAAATTTCTTTCATTAAGTAATTTAAGTTGATGTTTTGTTATATTTTTTCAAAAAAAAAGCACACGTATCTCTGCTAGACAATCAATTGATTAAGAAACGTACATAGTTAAAAAAAGTTTTCTTAAAGCCACGCTACAGCTTTACGCGGACCACTCAGAAAGTTTTGCGAAACTCAATAACTAAAAAATGTTTTACGGTTGAAGCTCTTTAGTAATAAATTTTTTCACAGAACTTCCACCAGCATCCATATAGCTTCATGCGCCTGAACCAAGTTTTGAAACAATTTTTCCAGTTTGCTTCAGTCACTTACTTCGAAGAACCAACTAACGATGGTGAATAAAAGTGATATTGGCAACTTCGTATTGGCAAACACATTGATGACCGACTACTAATAGATGAAGTAACACCTTGATGAACCACAAGATAACTCAATACAGTACGTTTTAAAATAAAAAAAAATTCAAACGGCAGTTAATTAACTATGACGTTGTTAATAATGCTCTATTAAAATTTGTACAATGGTTTAACGCTAACAAATTTATCTTAAACGGCAATAAGACAAAATGTATTAAATTTACAATACCTAATGTGAAACATTCGAATACCAATGTGTTCTTAAATGGGGAGGAGTTGAGTCTTGTGAATACCACTGTTTTCATGGTATTACTATTAACGCGAAACTTCAATGGGGCCCCCATATATAAAAATTAACAAACAGACTTAGTTCTGCAGCATATGCTGTAAGAGAGATTGAAAGTCTCACAGATTTTGAGACAGGTATATTAGTTTATTTTAGTTACTTTCTGTTCTGTTTCTGTCTTATAAAATTTTGCTATTGGGTAATGCGACTGATATTATAGCCATTTTTTTTTTCGCAAAAGAGAGCCGTACGGGCGATTTATAATTTAAATTGTAAGTAACAAACATAAGCTTGTAATGCCAGTTAGACTCCATAGAATCAGTAATTCATTTATTGGGCAATTTATACGCTTTTACAACAAAATCACAGAACATGTTCAAAGTTTGTCAATAAACAAATTTAAACGTTTTATTAAAGTAAAACTTTACAAAAAGGGTTGGTGCTAGTTCTATAAAAATTCATTTAAAAATTGTACAAACAAAATCATTGTTAACTGAAATATGTTAAAAAAAAGTCCCGCTGAGGTTCTTGCTAGTTCTTCCCAGGACAGAGGTATTTTCCGAACTAAATAAGAAATTACTTTCAATAAGTATTATGTAATAATGAAAAATGTATTATATATTTTTATACGTGGTAGAGCCATGCTGCAGCTATAATAGTGGTATACTTGTAGCACGAATGGGTCGACTCGACCGGGGAAGGACCACGGTCTCACAAAATACCAGCGTAAAATAGCAGCTTATGTTTCGTATGGCGAGTGTAGAGAACCGGAGACCCTGTTTACTGGAAAAGAGGCATTCCATCTTAGTCCTAACGGGTGACAACGCATCTGCATTTTGATTCGCAAACGAGGATAGATGTATATGTCTATGGGCCACAGCAGCCACTTACCATCAGGTGGACTGTGTGCTCGTTTGTCACCCTATCCTATAAAAAAAAATTATCAATATTGAATAACTTAGCAGAAGTGCCCCAAAGCCTGCAATTATACAAACTCTCTACACCTTTCAGACTGGAACAGTAATAAACAGCAAACAGACATGACACACCAACGAAAGACATAGGTCACTCTTGGATACTTATTAAGACGAACTTCTAGGCAGAAAAAAAGTCCTTCTACAAGTCATCATATTTACTTGTTAAATAATGATTTGATTTTCAAAATCAGCCTCTAATTTTAAATGTAAAAATTGTAAAGAAATTGACCACGCACATCGCATGAAAAACCTGAAGGTAGTGTTTTGAAATGACCTATATCCAGCAGTCAGGAAGTCGATGCATGCAGGTGGCTCAGGACCGTGCTTTGTCAGATTCCTTGGGGGAGGCCTATGTTTAGCAGAGGACCAGTGAAAGGCTGTAATGATGATGATAGTATCCAGCAGTGGATTGAAAAGGTGATAATGAAGAAAAAGCAAGTAAGGATTGTCCTGTTGGTATTTTCAACTGACTTCAAAAACGAGGAGAAGTTTACAATTTGACGGAATCTTTTTTTTATGTATGTACATTAATTACCCGAAGATGCCTAAATCTATTTAGAATTTTTGTTTCATACGATATACTTCCCAGGTGGTCTCATTTAAATTTTATCGAAATAACGGTTAATAAAAAAAAAATCAACAATAAAATATATTTATATTGAAATCGGTTGTACAAAACTGCTGCTAATTGTGTCATAGATACGCAATCTACGGCTGAATTAACAGCAGCTTTCGACTTTAGCATCAAAACAATTTAAATCCATTTGCGGCTAATAATTGGTAAAAAGCTTGACAAACAGGTGCCCCACGAACTCAATGATCGATAGCACGAAATACGCATCGAGACATGCTTTGTACTACTCAACAGGCACAAAGACGAAGGCATTTTGAACCGCATTGTTACCTGCGACAAAAATGGATTCTATTTGACAGTCGCAAGCGCTCAACAAGTTGGTTTGATCCTGGTTGAGCACCTAAAAATACGCTGAACGAAAACTAACTCCTAGAAAAGTGATGGTCGCTGTGTGGTATTCTAGCGCCGATATAATTCATCACAGCTTCTTTACAAACGAGATAATAATTGCTGCATATGTTTACTGTGAAGAACTAAACACAATGATGGAGAAGCTTGCACGTCTCCAACCAGCTTTGGTCAATCGCTCGTCCCCGCTGTTTCTGCGGGACAACGCGATCTCATACTGCACAACAGATGTTCTTCCAGTTATAAGAGCTGGGGTTGGAAACTCTCCGTCATCCGCAGTAATTAACAGACCTTGAACCTACAGATTTCTACTTTTTTTTGAATTTGGATAACCAATAAAAATTTGATTTTAAACAGTGGTAGAGCCACGCGGCAGCTTTTGCTGTCGCACGGATGGGCCGCCTCGAACCGGGGTGGTACCACGACCTCACAGAAAACCAGCGTGAAGTAGAGGTTTACCTCTGCTTTTCGCTTTGTGAGTGCAGGTGGCCGGAGGCCCTTTTTACTGGAAATGAGGCATTCCATCTTAGTCCTCACGGGTGACAACGCATCTGCATTTTGATTTGTAATAGAGAATAGATGTAGATGTCCATGAGCCGCAGCAAACACTTACCATCAGGTGGACTGTGTGCTCGTTTGTCACCCTCATCCTATAAAAAAAAACATTTGGCGGGAAAAAATTCAATACCTGAGAGGCAGTACAATATGCGTTTGAATAAGTTTTTGCCTCTAGCATAGCTCATTTCTTCAAGAAGGGCATCAATAAACTGCCACTAAGTTGGCAAAGATGCATCGATTGCAGGGGTGATTAGTTTGATTAATTTAAATAAAAAAAAAATTACGCTAATTTATTTCAGTAAAAAACGGCAATTTCATAGGTAAAGACCTAATATATTCAAAACAAATGATGCGACGTTCAGTGATGCACTCGATTTACTCAGTGTTATTAGAAAGATGCTGCTTCCTTTTTCTGGATTGTTACCCTTTGTTGGCTCTTACATATGAGGGAGTGAATATTCTTACACCGCCACTACACGATCATGTTCTATTTAATATAAAGCAAGCAAGTCCTACAATACGCTCGTTTACTAATGGCGTCTTCCGCTTATAAACGATCGCGTGATTGCAAAATACCGACCGGAAATTTTTAATCGTGTAGTTTAAGAAGCCACTAAGCGTGAGCTCAATGCTTCGAATGCTTATTTTCATAAAAAATATTGTATTATTATAGTGAAACGAATTTTGAATTTGCCATTTAAACGCGCATGACAAAAAGTATTTGTTAGGGTGAAGAACGGGGTAAAACAAAAAGGCATCAGTAAAGACAGATTTTGTGTAATTTATCCAATGCAGGCAACATTCATAAGACCGCCATTTTGTTACGTACCAGACCTAAGTCGGCACTTGTCGTTTTGAGGGATCGGTTGTGTGTTATAAGGGAATATCTACGCTGTGAATTTTACGCGAGCAAGTCGGGTGTTTTAATTTTACCCCGTGTCGTATAACTTGATTTACGAGGTAGGTAAGAGTTTTTTATTTGTATACATACTTATTATTTTTAATTGGTAGTTATGTTGCTATGTCTAAATATCGCTACTTTTTGGATTTATAGGATTTATTGAACATCACCTAACATTCCGTCTTTACGCGCCAAATTTGACGGGGTAAGATAAACATATAAAAGTTTCCATCTTGCTCCGTTTTCAAAAGTCATACAAATGGTCTCATATTCTCAAACTGTACCTGAAAAAATGATTTGTTTTGTTACAGCCATTATATAAATTGTCAGCGGCACAATTTCAGCTAATATTATCTAAAGGTATTTATTTCTCACTAATGCTTTATTTTTAATATCTTAATTATATCGTATTTATTTTAATTTTTGTATATTATATCATCATCATCATCATCATTACAGCCTTTCATAAGTCCACTGCTGAACATAGGCCTCCCCCCAAGGAATGCCACAAAGCACGGTCTTGAGCCACTTGCATCCATCGACTTCCTGCATGTCTTACCAGGTCGTCACTCCATCTCGTGAGGGGTCGCCCTACACTTCGCCTACTGGTACGAGGCTGCCACTCAAGAACCTTTCTTCCCCGTCGGTTGTCAGTTCTTCGAGCTATATGGCCGGCCCACTGCCACTTCAGCTTACTAATCCGTTGGGCTATGTCGCTTACTCTGGTTCTACTGTGGATATACTCATTTCTAAGTTTATCACGCAGAGAAACCCCGAGCATAGCCCTCTCCATAGCTCGCTGAGCGACCTTGAGCTTCCTCATACGGCCAGCAGTGAAGGACCACTTCTCAGTTCCGTAAGTGATCACTAGCAACACGCACTGGTTGTACAATTTCGTTTTAAGGTTTTGAGATATGTCTGACGAGAAGATGTGTCGTAGCTTCCCGAACGCTGCCCAGCCGAGTTGAATCCGTCGATTGACCTCTCAGTAGAAGTTGGACTTACCTAGTCGGACTATTTGTCCCCGATAAACATACTCGTCAACAACTCGAGCTTAGTGCTCCCAACAACTACCGGCATAGGTGTGACATTGACATTAAACATAATCTTTGTTTTGTCCATGTTCATCTTAAGACCTATCCGTTGGGAGACACTATTGACGTCATTGAGCATAGTGCTTAGGTCCTCCAGCGATTCTGCCATAAGGACTATATCGTCGGCAAATCGAAGATGAGTGATGAACTCGCCATTGATGTCAATATCGTATCCTTTCCAGTCCAGAAGCTTGAAAACGTCTTCCAATGCAGCGGTGAAGAGTTTCGGGGATATAACGTCACCCTGTCTTACACCTCTCTGCAATTGGATAGGTTTCGTAGTCTGGTTCTGTACTCGGTTAGCCACCGTAGCTCTACTGTGCAAGCAATTCAGCACTTCGATATACCGACAGCCAACTTGGCACCGCTGAAGGGACTGCAGCACCGCCCAAATTTCGACGGAATCAAAGGCTTTCTCATAGTCCACATACGCCAGGCATAGTGGCAAATTGTACTCCTCGGACTTCTGTACAACTTGCCGAAGGGTATATATGTGGTCTATGGTGCTAAAGCCCTTTCGGAAACCGGCTTGTTCGGGAGGCTGGAAGTCGTCAAGTCTGCGTGCGAGACGATTCGTAATGACTCTCAAAAACAGCAGGTAGACGCGGCTCAGAAGGGAAATCGGTCTGTAGTTCTTCAAGAGAGCGTTGTCACCATTCTTGAAGAACAAGACCACTGCACTTCTGCTCCACGCCTCCGGTGTAATTCCACCATGGAGGACGGAATTAAAGAGCTTCTGAAGGACTTCCAGTACCGGTTTTCGACCCGCTTTCAGAAGCTCCGCTGTAATTCCATTCTCGCCTGGGGCCTTGCCGTTTTTAAGATGCTGGAGAGCCATTCTAATCTCGCTCAGACTGACGTCCGGGATATCTTCGGAATAGTGGCGGATAAGACTCGCTCTTGGATCGTTACTCACACTTGCGTGTGGCTCCAACGATGACGTGTACAGCTGTCCATAGAACCTCTCAATCTCACTCAAAATCTCAGGTGCTTCGGAAACGATGCTGCCACACTCGGTCTTCAGCCTTGACAGTTGGCTCTTTCTGGCAGATAGATCTCTGGCAAAGACTTTGGAGCCTTGGTTCCGCTCGATCGCTTCTTCTATACAAGCTTTATTGAAGTTGCGTAAGTCCCGCTGCATGCATTTGGAGATCTGTCTATTCAGTTGCCTGTGTGCTGTCAAATCTGTTGAAGAATGTAGCTTCATGTCCCGTCTAACAGCCATTAGATTAAGAGTGTGATCGGAGAGTTTTTGTGTTCTTCTGCGGCGGGTCTTGCAGAACTTAGCTCTGACTGCATGGACAGTTTCCACGAGATTGTCATCCATGTCGTCAACTTCATTGTAGTCTTCTAGGCACTGAAAACGGTTTTGTGACTTGAGTTGTAAGGTTTCGGGACTTTGGAACAGAGCACTAGGGGGACGGAGCGTAGACTTCATTAGACGAGACCTCTCCGGCTTAACGTAAGTTCAGTGTGCCTCTAACCATTCGGTGATCGCTACCAGTTTTCACCGTCGTGATCACTGAGACATCACTGAACAGTTGTCGTCTGGTCGTCATAATGAAGTCAATCTCATTTTTTGTGGAACCGTCGGGGCTCGACCAGGTCCATTTCCTGTGGGGCCGCTTCTGGAAGAAAGAGTTCATCATAAAGAGTCCCTCTTTCTCCATGAAGTCGGCCAGCTGCTGGCCCATTGGGTTCCGTTGCCCTATTCAAAATTTCCCTACTTTCAGCTCACCGTTCTCTCTTGTGCCTAGTTTTGCATTGAAATCTCCCATTAACACCGTATATTGGGTTTTCGAGGAATGCATGGCTCTAGAGATATCCTCATACATTTCCTCCACCTCCTCACTGGGGTGTGCCGAGGTTGATGCGTAAACCTGTATGACCTGCAGCGAATACCGTTTGGTGATTCTGAGTATAAGGTACGCAACCCTCGTCAACACACTCTCGATCTTTACAACGTTGTTAACGAGAGATTTGTGGACGATAAATCAGACATCTCCTAGGGACAGATGGTCGCCCTCCCGGTGATAGAGCAAGTTGCCGGATTCGAGGATTACCGTGTCCTCCCCCTCTCTTCGGACTTCGGATAATCCTATAATATGCCAGCGCAACTTGTCTATCTCTTCTTCCAGCTACATGATCTTCTAGTCAGTCCTCAGGGTGCATGCGTTGTACGTTGCCAGGTCGAGTCGTCTAGGGTGGCAACCGAACCTCCACCGGAGATCCTTAGCACGCCCTGCCCCGCCGTTACCATGGTCGCCACCGTAGCCAGGAATAGCGGGGCCGCCGGGAACTGGGGGCCGTCTGTTTGTTGCTCTAATCATTGGGGGGTATCTGCCATTGTTGCCACGCTTGGCGAGCGGGTTAGCGGGTTGGCAACCGCAGTTTTTTTATTGTAATTTTGGCTATTATCAGGAAGATGCTGCTACCCATCTCCTGCCTGTTTCCCTTTGTCGCCTTTTACGACACCAACGGGAAGATATGGGGTAGTGAATATTCTTGACCGCCACTACACGGCAATGTGTTGTATATTATAAGAGAGGCAAAAAGAGCAAGCGGGTCACCTGATGGCTAACTGATTTCACCGCTGCCCATAGACACAAGAAACAACAGGAGTGTTACTTGTGCGTTGCCTTCTCATAAGGTATAGCAACACGATTCGTAGGAATGGGAGTAGAAACTTAAAGAAAGGGGAAATACCACCAGACACTCGTTAGTAAATGCGACATCACTGCTCCTAGAACAATGCAACGTCACATCGGTTTATCTAGCAAACGTCAACATTCGGGTGGCCTTATGAAAAGGGGAAAAGGAACGGGCATCCGGAACTCTCACTCACCAGACGAAACATGGCAGCCACTAAGAAGCTAACCACTTCACGCTGATTTTCTGTGAGAGAGTAGTATCGCACCGGTCGACCCTGCTTATTTATGTGTTACAGTGAACTGTAGACGTGGATCCACTACCAATATTTTTATTAATGTTTAGATATAATTTTTTCTATGTTTTAGTTGCGGCATTTTCAAAATTAAACACCTAACCAATTAATAAGATCTTAGAGATCTTATTAATTGGTTAGATGTTTAATTTTGAAATATTTAATTTTTTACGTTTTGTGCTACATATTTTGTTGACGAAAATGGTAAAAGGTACATGTGTTATCTGTATTATTTGAAGGTATTTCGATATTATAGACAGTTCTGAAGTGTCAGGACAGTTAAAATTGTAGCCTACTGACAGTCAATATCGTCTGACATTTTTTTTCTTTCGATAAAAACATTGTAATTATTTTTTTTTGCTTTCGAATAAATATAACAGGGATTTATCGATATGACATAAAAATATGTTTTTTGTACCCTATTCACTATAGATATAATTTTAGCTTAAGTTAATATGTACTGTTTTACAAGACGTCAAACACAACACTGCTCATCTCATCAAAAGACCGTTCGATCTTCCCCCCACTCACCTATATTAAATTAAAAAAAAAACCTGTGTGCAGTTCACACGGGGTTGAAGTGAAACCTTCATAAAACTATAGCAAACATCGGAAACCTAAACTTCGAAAGAATAAGACAAACGCAATGTATCTGGATTATGATGATTGTAGGATTTATTTCTCACAATATTGTTACCAATTTTAAAAATCATCTTACATTTTATACTACATAATTAAATATATTATAACACATATTACACACATTCCAAGTTTTAAATCTGATCATCTTAAGTACTTAAATATTTTCTCATCAACAAAGTTCGTCCTTTAACCTTTAAGTAGTGACGTGGGTGTCTCACAGACAGCTTCGATGCAAAATCAGTCTCGTAGCGTTAATTTTTTAAAGACGCTCCCGCCCCTCCCGCTACCTTCGGGTTTCAGTGGCGTGATCGGTCAGTCGAGTGCTCGCGCTCGTGGCAGCAACACCTGTATCTGTACGATCGTTTGGTGTCCCTGAGACCTGAGGTCAGTATTTGCGTAAATGATTTATTAGACGTCACTACAGTATTAGTGTATTTTTTTCTAAGTGTCTCTTATTCGTCACCTCACTGTGTACGTTATTATTTTAGATGGATCAACCTGGACCTTCAGGAAACAGTCGAAAGCGAAAGCGAGTAGCTCTAAATACTTCGACAAATGAAAAGACCTTAAGTCAGTGGATAGAGGCTGAGTTGGAGCGAGACTTCAGTGATGTGGACGATGAAGAAGTGGATCCAGATTTCTGTTTGCACAGTGATCATGACTCGGCTTCAGAACAATCTGAGGATGAAGAAACTCAATCTCAACGACAAAGATCACCCCGCAGTTCAGTTGCGATGCAAGATTCAGGTCTATCTTCAATACAAGATAATATACACACGGAATCCCAAAGATACTACATAGGTAAGAATGGTTTTAAATGGTCGAGCGATGAACAAGTGATGCGTAACTGTCGTTCACTAAGCCACAACTTGGTTGACGTACCTAGATCACAGCCTAAAGCATTCACCAACCTAGAAACCTTGTGGAGACATTTTATGGATGACGATATTGCTGACAAAATAATTGAATATACCAACAAAAAACTTGCCCAGATACGGGTAAAATATAAAAATCAGGAAAAACCTGAGCTTCGCAACACGGACGCAGAAGAAATGAAGGCTTTCTTCGGGTTATTATTTTACTCATCTGTCTTCAAATCTAACCATGAGAATGCCAAATATATCTTTGCTACAGATGGTTCAGGCCGAGAGATATTTCGTGCAGTTATGTCTCAGTACAGATTTCTTACACTTTTGAACTGCATTCGCTTTGACGATGTAGAAACCAGACAGCAACGACTAGAGACTGACAAACTGGCAGCAATTTCGGATATATTTGAAAAGTTTATATCTAATTGCAAAAAAGTTTATGTACCCGGTGCTTACTTATGCGTAGATGAAATGCTTGTTCCCTTTAGAGGCCGATGCAAGTTCATAATTTATATGCCCAAAAAACCAGCAAAATACGGACTTAAAATGTTGTTAGTTTGTGATGCTGAGACATTTTATGTCTATAATGCTTATATCTACTGTGGCAAGGAATCGGACGGTTTAGGTTTACCAGAAGATGACAAAAAGTTTGCAGTTCCTACACAGTCTGTTTTGCGACTTTGTAAAGACTTTGAGAACACCAATCGTAACATCACTGCTGACAACTGGTTCAGCTCTTATGAGCTAATGGAGCAGCTAAAACAGAGAGGTCTGACTTATGTTGGAACTCTAAAAAAAAATAAACGTCACATTCCACCTGAATTTCAAGCATCCAAAACAAGAGAACCTGAAACAGCATTGCATGGATTTACAAAAGATTTTACCTTGGTTTCTTACGTTCCCAAGAAATCTAAAGCAGTTTTACTGATTTCGTCCATGCATCACACGTCCGAAATTAATCCCGTTACCAAGAAACCGGTTATCATAATGGAGTATAATAAGACAAAGGGTGGGGTTGATGAAGTTGATAAAAAATGTTCAAACTATTCCTGTAGCCGCCGCACTCGCAGATGGCCTTTAGCATTTTTTTTCAGATTGCTAGACTTGAGCGGAGTGAATGCCTTTGTGCTTTATAGGCAGTGTGCTGACGTATCAGACATATCAAGAGGACGATTCTTACAGGATCTTGCCCGAGAATTAGTTTTACCACATTTACAACGACGAGTCTACAATGACCGTCTTCCAAGAGAGCTAAGACTGACAATGGAACGGATTCTTGGCGAAGATTTACCGCCAGAACCTAGCCGCATTGAGTCAGCTGTTGGTGAAAATGACAAAAAGACTTGTAAGGTGTCCAGCAAGGCTGAAGCGACGCACAAGGTACAAATGCGTTGCATGTCATAAGCCTATATGCTTAGGCTGTTCCAAAACAATCTGCAGCGACTGTATTGACTGAGACTGAATTTAGAAGACTGATTCTGTAGTAGTTCTTATATTATTTTAGTAGTTAAGTTGAAGAAGTAATATATTTTATTTTTTGTTAAAAAATAAGTCTGTTTGTTTATTTCATAACACTTAAGAAGTGCGTCTTTTATAGGTGTGATTTTTTCGTAACTTTTGCCAAATGTCCTAATAAATGTTGATTAATGCTTAAATTGGGTTTAATTTTAGTCAATATCATTAAAAAGAGGATTTTTATTTTGATTTTATACAAAAAATGTCTAATTAATAATTAAGTTCATACTATTGACATAAATTGCGTAGACGTCTATAAAACGTCACATCACCATTTATGAGTCATCCAAACCACATCACTACTTAAAGGTTAACCTTACTTCTCATGGATTATATGCATAATCTTAATATATATATATATATATATATATAATAAATAGAAAACTAAATACAAAACGCTGCGTACTGTATTCTACCTCACTTAGGCTAAATCGTATAGATTTTCGTTTCATCGAGTTTTAAATCACAACGATTCTAAATAAGTTTTCACTTCAAATAGAGTAAAATTAATCAAATAATAAATTAAGTAAAGTAAAATAAAAGCCGTTATAAGTCCCACTGGCCTTTTCTCATTTCTAAGAGCAAAAGTAAGTCGCTCTTCTCTTGTGCATGTTTGTGTTACATGTCTTTTAAATATTTTATTACTTAGACGTGCTACATTCCTCACGATATTTTTCTTTACCATCAATTACGAGGTAAATAAAAAGGGTGATAAATTAAAATTGCAATTGACAATCAATTTATTAGGGCGTGCAAGAAACGAACTCAAGTGTACTGTGAAATTCACAGTAAGCGGTTAGCCCCTGCGCTGTGAGTGCCACGGCTGTAAGTAGCTAAGTACAACGTAAATGGGCTTTGATTCAAATTTTAAAATCCGTGGTACAATTTATTGGCTCGCTCTTTTGAGTTTGAAAATTTGCTTAACTCACAGTATTTGTTATCTTAGTCTCTTAGAATACTAGAAACTTAATTAACATACGACTTTGCTCATATAATATCAAAACTTTTGCTGTAGGATCTTTTGATTACATCTCAAATTAAAATTTAATTAATAATCATAGACTTAGAATATACTGGCTTGACGACCTGACAGCCCGAAAACGCGTGACTAATTTTGATTTGTCATTGTGTGAGTTGGCTAGTGATGTACTTTTTATTTTCAGGGACTATCGAAAAATGATTGTTAAGGAAGCGGTAAAAACATTTAATAAAAATTGTTTAGTGCACGAAATTGTATAACTTCAAAATTTACTTAATTTTTACAATGATAATTCTAAAATAATTAACAAAATATTCATATAATTTTTCCTGGGAATAAGCTGAACCTACCTGCCTTTTGTAGGATTTTAATTAAAATACATAAAATCCCAGGTGACTCTACCGATAAACTTAAAAAATCCCCAGGATCGGACAGTTGTACGAGTATTTTCGAGCTATGATCTTTGGAGTAAAATATTTATTGCCATGAACAGTTTCCCCAAAATTTCTTTTTTAACATATCGTGAATATAAAAAGGTAGATACTTAACTAAGTTATAACAATTTATATTTTATAAAATTGTTTTGATGGCGAAATAAAAAGTGGGGACACGTAGTACATAATGGTTACTTTATTTTTCATATAATTATTGCTTTTGATACTTACAAACATTTAATAATTAAATACAATAAAGAAGTTTATTTTACAATCCGACTTAAATATGAATGTAAATTTAATAATTTAAGCAAGGAAACTTGTAGGAATCACTTAAATAAGATTGCTCTGTTTAAAGGCGAATATGTTTATGAGGCTTCATCATGCTTCATGTTTATATTATTTCATCTGTTCCTGAAAAGTATAAAGTAATTTAAAACTGAGAAGTTTAAACTTATTTTTACTTTAGCTGAATGAATTTTAAAAGCATAATGATCTTAACAGAGTAAAGTGCACCAAGTGTCTGAGGATACAGATGCACTCTCTATTCTCTCAATCTCGGTGTGTTAAGAAAATGGTCACTCATTCATGAACTGACCGCGGCAAGTTCAGATTAATCTCGTAAATCTATTGATTCCCGCAGCTATTACTTAACCATAAGTTCCTATTCTCTATGGCTAATCACCCTGTTTAAGCCCTTGACACAACGTCGACGGCCATCAAGCATGAATCGGGTATCGAGCGTTGTGAGTATCAAATACTATGGAATTTATATTATTGCGTCTTATGCGCGGGCGTCTAGTGGCGCTTCAGGAGCATTACTAAATATCTATACCTAACTATAATTATACTTTAAAAGTTTTATCATTGTGACTTGGGAATATAATCTGAAGCTCTGATCAAAGCTTTGGGGAAAATAGCGTGATGCTATGAATTTTGTACTAGTGTGACCTTGAAGTTGTGCGGTCGGTTAAGTAAGTTATATATATATATATATTTGTTAAATATATACTTACTTTGGTTTCATAATGGCTTAAAGAGGATAATCTCAAGATTTTTTATCTTGGATGTACTACAGTTTTATAATGTATAAACATCTGTCAACTGGTACAAATGATGTAGAAATTACTCCTTTTAATAAAATTGTTATTATTCTACTTTTCTTTTACACTTCAAGAAAATGTTTGATGCAAATTGTTGAGTTCTTCTTTGGATTCCAACCCGTGCAATTAACCTTTACCATTTTTTCTAATTATAGAATCCGGAGGGAATCTGTTTGACACACGGCAAAATAAAATTACATTTTAGAACGCAAACCGAGGATTTATTTTCTTGTTGTGTGGACAAGTCTATCGATTCATTATAAACATTCAAGATAAATATCGACATTAATTTTGATATATTTGAGTCAATTCCTAGTGCACATGTAAAATATTTTGTAAAAAAATGTATTTGCCAAATCCTTGCGAATTATCAAGAAAAAAGTCACGTTACTTTTTTCTTTGCAAAATATCAAAATTGACAAAAAAATTGAAAACATTCTATATATCGGAAATGACAACAGGAGATCCCACTTCTTGTGTCGGAGATTACAACAGAGGATTCCGCTTGTGGTTTCGGAAATACATCAGGATAGCGTTAATTGTTAAAAATAATAAAAGTGTGAGAGCGGATGTTCTACTTGCTCTCTTGCTTACGCAGTTTAATCATTATCAGTAATAAGACAACGTAACGCACTATACATTCAGTATAGTGAAATCACAGTTCGACCACGCCGTAACACGGCTCCGCCACAATTACACACCAGTGTAACGTGAGCTACGTAATTACATGATAACACCAAAATATGTAAACCAACAGCAACAACACCCACCTCGATCCAAGTGATATTTTATAGACGCTCCGACATATATTTTAAACAGTAAATAACATACATTTTAACCAAAAATAAACGCACCATAATACGTCGTCTTGAGAATTTACCTGTGAAACGTGCAATTATCAAGATTATTTCTATTATCAACACCACAGTCACTCATAGAACAAGTAATCATTTTGGAAAAAAGTTACTTACTAAAAACAACCATTATTATACTCTAAAAAATTACAAAAATTTTTAAAAGCTTTTTCTTTAGTGACGACTTATTATTCAAAATCAGTTACATATTCATGAGGTTTGGTATCCTTTTCTATCTTGCATTTTTTTCATAAGGAATTTTCTTCTCCCTTGCACACTATGTCGGTCTATACGCCTGTATATTCTAAGTCTATGTTATTAATTATGACGTGAGTGTTGTTGTCACAATTTTTGTAGTTTTAGTTTCTCTGTCATAGTTAATCTAAAAACTTTGTTTTATTTTTAAAAACGTCATTTGTATACGTAAAATTAAAAATATGAAAATTGATTTCCAAAAACCAAATGCTCGAAGTAAGTACCTAAATTAAACCAAAGGGAGATATATATATATATATATATATATATATATATATATATATATATATATATATATATATAATTTAACTATATTATAACATTTTAACTTATCAAAATTCCACCGCTGAACCTACGTTCACCTGTAACCACCTAAGTATGCCTTCCAAATAGATTGCCACATAGGTGAGAAATTTGCCATAGTTATTAAGCTTGCTAGATTAGTTTGATATTTGGGAGAAAATTGATTCAACAGGGGTCCAAAAGAAATGTCCCACGTTTAAAATATACACGTTAAGCCCCAGCCAAATAACACCCATTATATTTGAGAGTGAATGTTTTGACGTTGTTTACTTTCCAACGAACTGAATATATGGCACGTCTCGACGACGCGCCGTGATCCTATGATACTTAATCGTCCTATTTCGTTCATCTTCGGTAATTTGTATTCAAGCAGTGGCATAAATAAAACTGATATAGAATTTCACTTTCAACAGCTAGAGGAAATAAAGCAAAAAATAAATGGATTATTTCACAATTTGAAATGTTTAGTTAAAAATATTTAGAAACTTTTCTAGAAGAGTCATGGTAGCTCAGGTAATGAGAAATACAAATTTAATAGCTCATTTATAGTGAGCTAAGCAGTAATGGAAAACATTGTAAGGATACCTGAATACCTGAGCAATAAGATGTTTTGTAGACATGTAAAATGCGCCTACACTCACTGGAGGACGCGGCGAAGTAGCTGCTTCATAACCCTTTTAGAAGTGAGGGAAGTGTCCAGTAGGAGGACAGATAAAGACTTTCACTTTTTTTTACTATAATAATTTACATTTTTGAAACCAAAATTGTCAAAAAATTGTTTTTAATTTGAATTTAATGGACCATAATTCAGCAAGGGCATACCATTCTCGCTATTCTAGCACCTTATAAAAAACTATCTATATATGGGTGCGTAGTGATTGTTTATCTATCTCTGATATTCGTAAATTAATGTGACAAGCTAAAAATGTAGAGAGAAAAATGTTCTATATTTGAATTTCTTGCCACTTGTTCATTAAAGTTTTCTTTGATGGGTACTGTTTGAACCAATGTCATAAGTACTCAGATTTTCAGGAAATATCTGAGGCCAATGTGAAAGAAAAAAAAATGATTTTGACTTCATGAAAATTGATAAAATGTCATTAGATAAGAACACTCAATATGTATGTTGTAATGACGAATAGATTAGATAATTATTAGAATCAGGCGTTACTTTGCGGAAGTCCATTATATTAAATCCTTGTCCTTATCCTTGATTTGGTTATCGTTTCTTCTCTCGATCATGTTGATAAGTTTGGTCAATGTGCTGCCAATGCCTTTTCCTATCATGACCATCTGTTTATATCTTATAAAATAAGACCACCGAAAGCTAAGTCAAGGCTACTTCTGCAGCGTAATTATGAGGAAATGAATTTGGAAAAGCTACAAAAAGACGCTGCTAATATGGACTGGAGTGTTATAACAAAGACTTGCTCTGTTGACGAACAGGTCGCATTGTTTAATTCGCTTCTTGTTTAACTCTATAATATATTTGCTCCTGTCCGTCCAGTGCGAATACGTCATCCTCTAGCTTTGTGGTTGACTAAAGATCTTAAAAGATTGATAGGTAGGAAGAATAACGCAAAGTCGAGTTACAGGTCAGAACCAAAGAATGATAGGATTCGGGAGAAGTACAGACTCCTGCGCAAAATGTGTAAAGATTTACGTTGCCACCATACCCATAAATCAATACAAAACAAAGATCTATGTCGTGTTTGGAACTTTTTAAGGTCTATTGGAGTTGGGAAAACACGTTCATGCCCTATACCAAATAACGTCAATTTAAATTTGCTTAGTCAGCATTTTCTTTTGTTTTTTGCTTGGATAATATGGCAAAATCAACAACAATTAGCCAACTTTTATCGTTTCCCACTCCTGACTTTTCTCCATTTGTGCTTAGGCAATTTGCAGATTGTGATGTTAGGAAACACATTCTCTCTACCCATTTTGACGCTGTCGGAAGTGATGACGTCAGTCATAAAATGATCATTCCCTTGTTAGATTTTTAACACCTATTATAACCTATATTCTAAACTTTTCCATATCCTCATGTTCTTTTCCAAACCAATGGAAGGACGCCCAAATCATACCTATACCCAAAAAAGCAAATCCTTCAAATTTTTCTGAATATCGTCCTATTTTGATTCTTCCCTTCCTTTCCAAGGTCTCAGAACGCCTTATGCAATAACAAATTAATTCCTTTTGTATAAGAAATAGCATCTTCAACCCTCTCAAATCTGGCTTTAGATCTGGCCATAGTACTACTACGGCGTTATTGAAAATCACGGATGACATTCGCCACGGTATGCAAAATCGTAAAGTAACATTATTGGTGTTGCTGGCTTTCAGCAATGCCTTCAATACTGTTGATCATGACATCCTGTTAGGGATTCTGCCTTCTCTTAACATATCTCCAGCTGCAATTTCTTGGTTTTATAGTTATTTGTACGGGCGCCGCTCATGTCCTTTCCCTAAGCAATGGAAGGACGCCCAAATCATACCTATACCCAAAAAAGCAAATCCTTCAAATTTTTCTGAATATCGTCCTATTTCGATTCTTCCCTTCCTTTCCAAGGTCGCAGAACGCCTTATACAATAAAAAATTAATTCCTTTTGTATAAGAAATATCATCCTCAACCCTCTCAAATCTGGCTTTAGATCTGGCCATCGTACTACTACGGCGTTATTGAAAATCACGGATGACATTCGCCACGGTATGCAAAATCGTAAAGTAAATTTTACTTACGCCATGTTTTTATATTTTCCCTGCTAATAGTTGAAGGTTAAGAGAGCCAGTATAATCGAGGCCTTTTTTTTTATCTCTGCCGCGGTATCTCTTTCGAACAGCCCGCAGCCCCGGCAGGCGTCGGCCCTTGCGGGCCCCTTCACGCTGCTGACAGCTCTTTGAGGCGCGCGCGTGGGACAAAACGCGCCGTCGACACGGCCTGTCGTCGTTAGACGGACGGACGGCGAGCTACCCATTGCTCGCCGTCCACAGGCCCGCGCCTACGGTGGGCGGGGGCCACGACGTAGCCCCCGACGCCCGGGGCGTCTATCGCGGTGGCCGGGAAGGAAAGCTGCTGCTCTCTCCTTCTCCCGCTCCGCCACCTCCTTCGCTAGCATCACTGCTTCGCAGAAGGTGGTGACGGCATCCCATTCCGTCTCGCTCCGGACCATGGCTTCGACCAGGGCCGGACGCGAGAGGTCGCCGCCGCCTATCGCCGCTACGAGGACACGGCGGTGCTCCCCCCAGGCAGGGCACACCTCCACGGTGTCCTCCACCGTGTCCTCCGGTCGATCCTCGCAGTGGGAGCACCCGGGCGTTTCCTCCCGCCCAATTCGGTGCAGGAACCTCCCGAACACACCGTGTCCGGTGAGGACCTGCGTCAGGCGGAAGCTGAGGACGCCGTGGCGTCTCTCAAGCCACTCCTCAAAGAGGGGTCTTATCGCCGCTATAGTGGCGTGCCCAGGACGGGGTTGCGACAGTCGCTCTCTCCATGTCGCCATGAGATCATGCCGGAAGTCTGTCCGCTGCACGACAACTTGCCGCGGCAGCGGGGTTTCCTCCCGGCATAGTGCCTCCGTGCGCCATTCGTACAGGCGCGTGAGGACTATCGCCTCCAGATCCCACGGCGGCAATCCGGCAGGAGGCACGCTGCCTCGCGGGAGATCGTGCGGTAGCCGCGAACCATTCTCACGGCAACCACCTTTTGGGGCGCGTTCAGGTGGTGGACGGCAAGCCGCGCCAAACCACGCGCCCACACCGGGGCCCCGTAAAGGGCCATGGACCGCACAATCCCCGCGTAGAGCCTCCGGCAGGAGGCGTTTGGCCCCCCCCAGGTTCGGCAGGAGCCGCCTGAAGGCAGCCCCGGTCCGTTCCAGTTTGGGAGCCAAACGTCGGAAGTATAATCAAGGCCTGCGAGACATTTATTTAAGTCCTCATGGTTAACGACAGATCGTTAGGTTTCTTTACTTGAAGTTGGTTGCTGGTATCCATGTATCATGCAGCCACTTACCACCATTTGAAGTTTTTCCAAGTTTGACATTCTATTTGTCTATAAATTGAAGTGACAAAAGATCTAACACTTGATGGAAAATAGCTACTGCAGCAAATGCAACAAATCCAAAATAAAGAAGGATACAGGTGTGTTGTCACCTCTGAGGACCAAGATGGAATGCCTCACAGTCATTCCATCTCAAATTCTTACACTATCGGTTTTTTATACTCTATGAGGCGGAACACAGCAGTGCACTTACTGCGGCTTGGCAGAAATAGGTAATAGGATGGTACCACCAACTCCGGTGGTAAGTTTCGGCCGCTGGCTTTTCGTTTACCACCCACCAATGCAAAGTCTTGTCACCAAATGACACTGTCTTGTTCCAGCATGATGCCCGGTGAAGCCATATGGAGAATGGGTCTGAACAGTAGTGTTGTGTGTGTGAACTGGGTGCGAAGTGTCAGTTGTTGCTGTGTTGAGTGCTTGCTCTTGGAGGGTAGCAGCATGGTGTTCTGCTGGATGACCGCGGGTGGTTGTAGCCCCAATTAGTGAATTTCCTAATGAAAAGCTGCCCTGCCAACTTGCGAAAAACCCCAGGGTGGCTCATTCCTGCCGGTTAGCGACCGGGCGAGAGACCCGATGGGGATCTCTAGGGGAGGGAGGGGGGGTCGGACGTTCACGCAGTCTCCAGATCAAGTTCCCATGTGCGCAGTAACTCCGATAGTTTCGTTTGGTCACTCTTTACTCCCAATATGTATCTTAAAAAGAAAAATATGGCTAAACATCGATTGCACGTCCTCTAATTGAAAGTGCACCTCACAAATATTTGACGATTGCACTCTAATCTCAGCGCAGTCCGTCACCATCTTGAGACTAAGAATCCGCACCTACTTTTCTTGATGGAGACTCGAAGACGGAAGACGGAAATTAAATGTCCATTGAATGCAGCGTAGCTTGACAATCATGAATTCTCTCTGGCCTTGCATGCATGCGGAGGCATCGTCTCCGTCACCTTGAAGACCCCACTTTTACGACAATCTGATGATTGGGTGTGTGACCGTCTACATTGGGTAGCCTAGTCGCTTCCTTTACCAAATGAGAAAGACCTAGTATTACGGCCTACAGCTGCCCCTGCAAAGGTATCCCGTATAATATAAACACCTAGCGTCAAATCTAAATTCCACGCTTCTCTTCCAGCACGGTCGGTCTTCTGGTATGGGAACAGTCAGTATTGATGACCTGGAGACACAATCTATTGTTTCGCGCTCCATTATCTGTTATTTAATAAAATATTTTTCACGTTTATGTTATGTTCAGCGCTAATCATTTATCTCGTTGTTCGCTTTTAATGATTATTTTTTTGGTAGAAATGGGGCACCTCAGAGATTTTCTCTTATAAATTTGGTCAATACCTGATAATAGGATCCATGAGAATATCATCAAACTCTTAAATTTGCAAAGGAATCTGCGTTTACTAAAATTTATAAACTGTTAAGATAGCATTCCTATAAAAAGAGAGTTTGAAAGCGGAGAGGGTAATACATTTTTATCTCCGTTAGTAAGCAAGAACTGTGACCTGAATTCGCTACCCGGAGTAGTGTTGATGTTCTTATGAAACGTGATATCGATAAAATAATTCGTCGAGAAATATTTTATGGAGCTTGCTTGTTGCTCGCTTTCGATCTAATGTTTCTACATATTAGGGAAAGCAGGGCTGCACTTTAAAATTAACCGTTCTTTGTACGGACGTCGCTTTAGATCCTAAAATTAAGAATACGCAACTGCTTTGGAGCTTTGTGCCCGTTCAGATCTCATCTCTTATCGACGCACCATACAACACTCCTTTTATTTATTTTTTTAGTTGTTGGTGAGGTTTAGTAACACGCAAACGCGACTTAAGTGATTCAGATCCTCGTAGGTGTCACTGAAAGTCTCAAGTAAATAAATAAAGAAAAATTTTTTGCAATATTTTGTGTACATTTTTTTTTTCAGATCAGCAACTCCAAGTGGATGCTTGATAAATCACCACAATGCCATTTACCAGACGGTTTCTTCCTAGCATGACATATTTTTGGAATCAGTTACAACCAGTATTATCAATAGAGCCTATTTATTTTAAAAGGCCAGCAATACTTTTGCAATTTCCCTGGCCTTTAAGTTTTTCATGGGCGACGGCAGTTATTTAATATCGGGTGAGCTATTTTGCTCCCTCTTTTACAAAAAGAAAAGCCATAATCATATCATCCCAGTTTAATAAGTGTTTGAATTAGAATACTATTATGATTCCCCTTCTATCGTCTGTACCTCATATTTTTCAGAATGTTATTTATATTCAAATAGTACAGTGATTGATATTACAGACAACGGTTAGTATACACGTTCACAATGCATTGTGCGCAAAGTGGTTTGCTGACATCGCGTGCCATGAACGGATAGTATCGGTGCATGCCAAATACAGCACGGTTTATGGTACGCTACGGTGTTGGTTGGCGACGTGATGTTGTAGACGTCATTGTGGCTTTTTTATTTGCTAATGGACTAGTTACTGTTGTACTTTTGTAGTAGTCAAGAAATCAAAAAAAATATTCTTTAAAAACTTTTAAAAACTTCTTCAGCATATTATATTGATGCGTTACATTGCAGAGTTTTTGGGCGATTTCGATGGCAGCTTGAGCCAGCAGACAGTCGACGATAGTATCTCAAAGCGCTGTAGCAGACACAAAAACTTAATGTTCACGTTACTATCGGAGTATCCATCGGGATCATTCCCACTGATAGTTCACAAGCGTAGACATTTATCACACAAGATCGCACCACATTTACGTATCAAAATCTACTTTAAACCATTATATAATAGTAATACAGAAATTTCGGCGTTACGAGTATTGCTTATAAATTACAAATAAAAAAATTACATGTGCTGACGTTACAGTCACGAAATAAAACTTTGTAGTGGGTAGAGATTCATAATCGCCTATTCAAGTGGTAATTTACCGCATGCTCGGCGGTAAGGAAAATGTTAGGAGGAAATGTGCATATCTGAAAAAAAAGACCTTTCGGGGATTAATGATGATTTAAATTTTTAGTGAAGCAAATTGGTGGAAAACTTTTCAGTTCTGAAAATGAAACTCCGAAACTATGCCTTATAGTAGAACATACAAATAAAGAGTGGAGAGATTTATAGCAAGATGATGCAGGCCAGACGGACTACTAGGTTGAAAAGAAATCCTACCGCCTAGAAAAACTTGGACACTCACTTGATTACTGATGTAATGACTAGTATTAAGTTTCGGAACTAGTTGAAAAAAGTGTTATGTGGTGTCTTGTCCTTTTCTATGCACTTTTAAAATGACTAGATATGTTATTTGTAATTTTCCTTAAACACCTTTATAAATATTTTTATTACTGTCAACTACACGGCTGGATCTAACTATCTAGATTTTTACCGAAATACAGTAACAAATGTTATGTGTTTTTTTATTATATACAATATTAAAAAACTATAATTAAAAAAAACTTAAACTAGTAACTTAATTATCACTTAATTATAGTCCTACTCCCCGCGGTATCCTGCCAAGTACGCTGGCTGCGTTTCCCAGTTGAATGGCTATACTTAGCCTTTGAGCGAGAAAAGTATATAAATTGAAGCTTCAAGTAAACGGCATAGGATGCTGGATAATAATGTTATAACGAGAATATCGATTTTTTTACTAAGCAGCGTAACAAGAATATGACACAGCCCAGAAATATTAGCTCAAATTAGAAGACCATCCGATTTGAAGCTGTATTCGTTTAATCTTATTTATATTTAGCGTTCTTGCGACTACAGCGTTCATGACGAGTAAGGACTGTTTGATAATTTTAGTTTTTAGTTTTCATTTTTGTTTATGGTAATAAATACAAATGTTATGTAATTTTAATGTTAGATTAAAGAAATATTTTAAGCAAGTTTCCTTTATATTTTTTTTTTATAGGAGAGGGGGCAAACGAGCATGCGGCTCACCTGATGGTAAGTGACTACCGCCGCCCATGAACAACCGTAACACCAGGGGAATTGCAGATGCGTTGCCGGCCTTTTAAAAAGGAGTAGGCTCTTTTCTTGAAGGTCCCTAATTCGTATCGGTCCGGAAAAATCGCTGATGGTAATCGATTCCACAAGGAAGTCGTGCGAGGAAGAAAACATCTTCTAAATCGCACAGTGGTGGACCGCCAATCATCCAGATGATGTGGATGGTATCGGGAGTTCTGCCGCGATGTGCGTTCATGAAATTTGGCGGCTGGGATTAATCCGAACAATTCCTCAGAGCACTCCCCATGGTAGATGCGATAGAAAATGCAAAGAGATGCAACATCTCTTCGCAGTGCCAATGAATCGAGCCGATCGGAAAGGGCTCGGTCGACGACGATTCGAGCCGCTCTGCGCTGGATGCGGTCAAGTGGAAGGAGCTGGCACTGGGGAGCCCCTGCGCAGAGATGGGAACAGTATTCTATGTGAGGCCGAACCTGCGCCTTGTAAAGTTGCAGGCGGTGTGCCGGCATGAAATACTGTCCCGCTCTGCTGAGCACGCCAAGCTTTTTAGAGGCCAATTTGGCCTTCTCTTCCAAGTGACCACGAAACTGCACGTCACTCGATATGTCGACTCCGAGGATACCGATACTGGCTGATTATTTAGATATATTTATAATTTAGTCGCTGTTATTGATAAATACACTAAAAATCTGATACAACACAATAATAATACACATTATTTGCGTTTATTGACTGAATTGTAACTTATTACGTGTAAATATTATTGAAAAAATTTCCATATAGGTACATTTAGTAATTTGCAAAGTGTTATGTGCTACAGCAGTAATATAGTTGTGTAATATAGGGTGAGAGACCGGGAGAGGACCACTCTCTTATAGAATACCAGGATAAAATAGCAGCATTAAGCTGATGTTTTATCGTATGGTCAGTGTAGGAAACCGGAAACCCCTTTTACTGGAATTGATTCCATCTTAGTCTTCAGGGGTGACACCGCATCAGCATTTTGATTCTTAATCGTGGATAGACGTAGATATCACAGGATCCAAATACTATCAATTGGACTCGTTTCTCATATTTATTCTATAAAAACAGATTTATCGGCAACACATTAGAAGACTTCATCGTGATACTAAACTGAAAACCATTGCGTGTATACTTTTTCTCATATTTAAGTAATAGAACGCAAACAGTTGTTAACTATGGGCTTTTCACTATGTTCAATTTGTGGCCACTTTCTATTTCCGGTTTATATATACTTAATAGTAAGGGTACATAATAAACTTACTTATTATGGAATAAGCATAATACATATTTAACGACATTCATTCAAATATAAAGAAAAGTCTCAGGACCACGTTTTGTGGCGTTCGTTGGGGAAGGCCTATGCTCGGTAGTAGACTTGTGAACGGCTAATTATGATGATGATGGTGAATAAAGTAAATAATGCTATATCAAAACTGGAACGATGGTTAAGGTCTATAATTTTATTTTAAACGACAATAAAAGTAACTAAATAAAATTCACAATACCGAATATTAGTATACTTGATACGTGATTTTAAATCTAGAGGGGCAGTTGAAACTACTGTTTTTAAAATTTTATATATCAAACGTCAACACGTTTTTAATCTACTAACGTTTTATAATAAGGTTTCTTTGTCCGAAAAAAATAACTCTGGAGGTATACTCTTTTTGACAGTTTTTTAAAAGCCTATTATATTTTATACTTCGATGATACGTAAAAAGAGATAAATTTATTATTAATCCAAACCTTTCGTGTCATTTATACGTTTTTTGACACTTACATATACGTATTAGACCAAACAAATGTAAAATAAAGTATATCTCTCGACTGGAGCATTAGTTAGACTGGAATAAAAAGTTTTCTCTTAGTTTACTTTGACGACAGCCACAAGACGTAATGAATTGATGGATAATATCGCTATCATGGAGCGTTTTTCCTTTTCCTATGTTCTTTATAGTAGGTAATCTTTTCGATTTAAGGCGAATCAATGGAGCTAATGCATTGTAATTTTAATATTACGTTTCTTATTTGTCTCAGTTTCGCACACATTTTGTAATCTATATATAAGTATACATATATTTATACACGTAAAGTATTCTAACAATTCAGCTGATGGTAAGAGGTTACTTTAAACCTTAGACTCCTCCAATCAACTTCCAAGAATGACGCAGCATTTCACACAACCCGGACTGAACAAAACAATAGGTGCATTTCCGTTTTACTGCTTAAGTAAGGTGGTTATACAAACCCAGATGACTTCTAGATAGAAAAGAAGTACCTGCATAATAATGTTTTTGTTACTCAGTTTAAAACATAAATACTCTTACATAAATTTTCTTAGCCACCCAATATTTTTAATACTAAATAAAATAATATAAATATCAAGTGTATATGCAACGTATCAAAATCCACTGCTGAACCTCAGTGCCGAATATTCTGCCCCATAAATTTTGTGTTGTGTGTTGACGACGAAAGATGCTTCTGCCAATCTCTTGTTTCATTTCACTGTGTTAAAACATTCCCGATAAAATTAAGCCGATAAAATTGTTTTTTTGGCCGGCAACGCATCTGCAATTCCCCTGGTGTTGCGGTTGTTCATGGGCGGCGGTACTCACTTACCATCAGGTGAGCCGCATGCTCGTTTGCCCCCTCTCCTATAAAAAAAAAATTCCCGGGAGTATAGGGAAGTAGGTAATAGATTCTCTAATGCCACCATACCGCCGCAAATATTAATAAAAGTTATATATAATAGTACATTAATAGTAGTTTGATAATTTTAGAGTCAACATAAAAACATGACACAACTACTTCTTCGGCGACACAAAAGTTAAAAGTATTCTTCCATTTTCAAGGATTTATGTAATAAAAATATGAAAATGTCGTAAAAAAATTAATTCTCGTATATATGTACCACTTTTAAATCGGGAATAATACGCAACGGGAAAATAAAGCACTTTTATAATTTTTTATCGCGATAGATGAAACCCGGATAGATGAAAATGGAAATTATATTGCGTAGTATGACAAATTAAAGCCAAAGTCTTTTTATCACCCTTTTTAATTCATATCATAGTCTTTCTCAAATCATCATCATCATTACAGCCCTTTATAAGTCCACTGGTGAACATAGACCTCTCCCAAGGAATGTCACAAAGCACGGTCCTGAGCCACCTGCGTCTATCGACTTCCTGCATGTCTTACCAGGTCGTCACTCTATCTACGAGTAGAACGGTGACGCCGTACACTTCGTCCGCCGGTACGAGGTAGCCCTCTCCATAGCTCGTTGAGCGACTTGGAGCTTCCTCATCCGACCAGCAGCAACCATCAACATAATATTCTGAACCAGACTGGTATTCTAGCTATATTATGGAAGGACCACACTCTCACAGAATACCAGCGTAATATAGCAGTTTAACACTGCTGTGTTTCGTGTGGTGAGTGTAGAGAACTGGAGACCCTTTTTACTGGAAAAGAGGCATTCGAACTTAATCCTCACGGGTGACAACGCATCTGCATTTTGATTCGCAAACGAAGATAGATGTAGATGTAAATGGGCCGCAGCAACCACTTACCATCAGGTGGACTGTGTGCTCGTTTGTCACCCTTATTCTATAAAAAAAATTGAAATAAGGACTTAAATATAAATAAATAAAGAAGGTCTAGAGAATTACACATTTACACGCGCGCGCGCTTGAGAAAGAGAGAGAGATTTAAACATCTTGGGATTGGTTGTGCCAAAGACATCAATCCTCACTAGGTGTGTGATGAGTACGACTTTATCATAAGATGTGGTTTAGTTAGCTGTATGGGGGGATCGTAAAAGCGCCTCTGTATCCTCGTATGAAAGCCTCCTTCTACAGCCACTGCTTCAGTTCCTGTTTACACTTTCTTGCGGTAGCTTTATAGATATTAAGTTCTTTATTAATCCTAACCTATTTATTTTATTATATTATATATATTATATTTTCCTATATTAGTAGTATAGTTGTAGCACGAATGGGTCGGCTCGACCGGGGAAGGACCACGCTCTCACAGAATACCAGCGTAAAACAGCAGATTAACGCTGCTGTGTATCGTATGGTGAGTGTAGAGAACCAGAGACCCTCTTTACTGGAAATGAGGCATTCCATCTTAGTCCTCACGGGTGACAACGCATCTGTATTTTGATTCGCAAACGAGGATAGATGTAGATGTCTATGGGCCGCAGCAACCACTTACCATCAGGTGGACTATGTGCTCGTTTGTCACCCTTATCTTATAAAAAAAAACACCGCACTTTTGCTCCACACCTCCGTAATAGTACCTCCATGAAGGACGAAATTAAAGAGTTCCTGAAGGACGACAAGTACCGGTTTTCCACCCCCTTTCAAAAGCTCCGCTGTAATTCCATCCTCACCTGGGGCCTTGTCGTTTATAAGGGGCTGGAGAGCATTCTAATCTCGCTCAGACTTACGTCCGGGATATCATCGGAATAGTGTCGAATCAGATAATAATATTAGATAATAAAATAAATTTATAGCTTTAGAAATTTCGGTTACTTTACCCTGCCTCAGGTGAGGCAAATTAAGATGGACGAGAGTTTTCCTTTACTTTGATCGATGAATAAATTCAATTGAACTATAAAGGAGAATATATTATATATAGCTATCTTTACATATTTTCTTTTTCTTGTATCTACAATATGGCTCAAATACATTTCATATAAATAGTTATTTTATTAATTATGTTTTACTAAAACCGTATAAATTGCCATATAGTGATCGCGTAAGATAATCTAACAGGCGATAGAGGGAAATTTAAAAGAAGAAGATCATTTTCTTGATAATAACTAGACAAGCATGGCACACAAGAAAAATATCCCCTTATGTGGCAATCTATGTTGGAGGCCTATGTTCAGCAATGGATGTTTGATAGATTCTGAAATGTTATGAATAAGAAAATTAATGAATGCATGTTAAATGAATGAATAAATTAATAAATGTACAGTGAATGAATGAATATTATATTAAAAAATATTTTAGCGCTTACATATTACCATAAGCATTTTCATAGGAACTTATTATTCAAACAACTAATTGCAGGTTCGTACTTATGTCCAAAACTACGATTGTAATGATTGTACAAATATACGATTTGATCTACGATTCAGCAATAAACTTCTCTGATAAGCAGACTACTAATACGCGAACGTTTTACTTAATATCATCTTAAGCTTTGGATGTAGACGGTACTTGATAAGAAATATTATTTATGTTACGCTATCTTTGGAGAATTTTTCTGTGCTTAAATTATCCATTGCTGGGTGTGGGACTTTCTACTACAGGAAGAATATAATATTATTATTATAAGTAGGTTACTTTGCGGAAATAAAAGCCACCGCAGAGTCGACTTCACAACTGAGGATGCATCATTTAGAGGCGAAACACGCGTCGTATTATAGACGGTGGTGTGCCTCTTCTTAGTGGTGACCGAGATTAAGGGAATAAATTAGGGGGACCGAAAGTGTTCTTTAAACTGGGTGAGAAAAATAATTTTATTATTTATTTAATTATTTAATTACGCGAACCTTAGTTAATTAATAATTAACATCTTTAATAGGGCTTAATATCATTATTACCACGCAAGGTTGTCGTAGCTGATAAGGTTATTACCGGCGGGTATGTTTCAGAAACAGCCATGGTCAATCCGCCGGTCATACTATGGGCCACAGCATCCACTTACCATCAGGTGGATTGTAAGCTTATTTGTCACCCTTACTCTATAAAAAAAATTGTATTATTGTGAACAAACTTGATCAGAATTGGTAGCTTGCAGCAGAACTTTTACAGCCTTAGCGTTCAAAGAAATAAATTAAATTCTCGTTATTTATTGTTTGATAAGAAAGTTATTTCCCCAGATATTAATCTTTCAACATTGTTTGTGTATTCTGTGCCTGTGTTTGTTTATCTCAGGGGACATTTTATCATTAAGAACAAGATTATTGGTAAGACTGGCTAATAATATTAGTCAGAGATAAAATTTGGGTCTTGTAGCAAATATAATAGAATTATTTAATAATCTTGTGTATCTTGTGTATTATGTAATAAATGAAATCTTATTGTGATATGATTAGTTTTTTGTGACATAAGAGGCGCCACTACTCTACATTATTCCGAGTGTGACACAGAACGTGACTGAAAAAATATGAAAATATTTGCATAAACAACTAATATTCTTGTCATTTTATGGGCGGTTTGTTAATACTCTTGCTATCGGTGTCCCTTGTGCCTGTTGCGTCTGTTGCACTGGAATCGATGAACTCTTCTAAGCGTTCTTTACTGCTTCTTTGATACTAAAATTTGTTATCTAAACTTCGAAAAAAGTGGAAGTGTATTGAAATAAGGTATGGAGAATATGATGTATAAAGAACAGTATCGAGCTTTAGCTCTACTTATAATGCTAACGTTTGTTGAGCAGTATTTGTGAACGTGCGTTTTCATGAAGAAGTTATGGCGAACAACAGTTTATCAATATGGTTTGTAAATCACTCTATGCCATTGCTTCTACAGCGTCAAGTGCTAGATTTTTCACCATCATTTGTAATTCTAGAAATAACAGTCCACAGTAACTGTGGCACCATATGGCAAGAAGCTGTAGTAATTAACACTAACAGAACACTACCAAACTATAAAGCCTTAGATATACTTGGAGACAAAAGGAGCGGCATGTTGCGCAACATGTTGCTGAACAACTACGTGGAATGTTCCGAGACATATGTCACGGAACATTTTGTAGGCCACACTAGTCAGTGCTTATAGAAATGTCCCCCTAGAAAGTTGTGACTATTAGTGCTACGTACGTAGTACATATTTCGGGTATTATATATAGGGTATATAGGTCGATGAGCAGTAGTAGTACCTGGTACAACTACAACTTTCTACCGTACTGATTACCATTTCTCTTACTTCAGACGTAAAATATCAAGATCGCCTGCCAAGTGTGGTGATTAATGCAAGTCCTTCTAATGGGAAAGGCTATCAATAAACTTTTATGACTACGAGCTGAGCTGGTGGAGAAAGAAAATGAATCTGCGAACAATATTTGGTTATGGTTTACAATACTTAATTGCAGACCGCTACAAAAATGATTTTAATATTTGTTATTCATCAAATTAAAAAATAATTTTAATTTGTTATTAATTTTAGGAATGAATTTAAATCAAAGTTTTCCGAGTTTATATTCAAACTGCAAAGTGTAAAAGGTAAATTTTAAAACTCAATCAAGCAAATAATTTTCTTGATTGAGTTTTAAAATATCTCTCTAAAGCGGTTATTCGTTAGCTCGTCTTGTTAATTTATTAAATTTTCTCGTTATAAAGTTCATATGGAAAAATGTGTCAAATTTTGCGGAAAATACTTCGAAAAGCAATAAATACATTTTTAAATAGGAATGTTGTGTCACTTCCTTGATTCCCGAAATTTTCAGATATGGATTATACGTTCTAGTTAATTAGAAATTTTGTACCCAAGTGCCATAAAACAGGGCCTGCTACAAAATACTGAGGTAAAGTCTGAATTTAGCAGTGGACTTCAGATGGGCTGTAATAATAGTTACGATGCTAATGATGATTTGGTTTTACTTAACCTGTAACTTATACTAATTTACCTTTTTGAAATATATATGTCTTAAATACATTTGAGAAGTAGCCCACCGCCTTCCCCTTACTCCTGACTTCTCCCTTTTAACAGGGGTAAAAATAAAATTAAAAACATAACCGAATTCCGATAATAACTTCTTCGATACATTAGAGGTGATTTTATTCTTCGATACATTATTTGGCACCGACTTCAAAAGTGTAGATAATTTCCGCGCTTTTAACACACGACATATAATTTACACGTCATAAATAACTTAAAGAAAACAAAGTTAACAGTGGTAGAGCCACGCGGCAGCTTTTGCTGTCGCACGGATGGGCCGGCTCGAACCGGGGTGGTACCACGACCTCACAGAATACCAGCGTGAAGTAGAGGTTTACCTCTGCGTTTCGCTTGGTGAGTGAAGGTGGCCGGAGGCCCTTTTTACTGGAAAAGAGGCATTCCATCTTAGTCCTCACGGGTGACAACGCATCTGCATTTTGATTCATAGTCGAGAATAGATGTAGAGATGTCTATGGGTCACAACAACCACTTACCATCAGGAGGACTGTGTGCTCGTTTGTCACCCTTATATTATAAAAAAAAAAGATTTAGTGTGTGGCGACGCACACATTTATTTATTTTATTTAAAGATATGATTATTATTTCACAGATATATATTTTTAAGCTCGTCAAAGTGCAACTTGACGCGTCCCACCGGCGCGGCGTAATAATGAAAATGAGCCTCGCGCCAAATGTCTCTTGGGGGCATGAAGTAGTATTTGCATGGCAACAAAATAGCATATTATTGTACTTTAGCGGAGTGCTATTTAATTTAGCTGTTTTATTTTTTACAAAAAAAGAGGGCTCATTTTTTTTTGAGACATATATCCATGGCCTTTATAGTCGTCACTCTACATTTTACCAGGTTATGTATATAAAAATGACTTACTTTTATTTCCATTTGTAAACAAGGTCGACCAGATAGAACAAGAAATTGCTCGAACCTTCTTAAATTATGTCTAGGTCATGTCAAGTTTACCATTACGAGGGTAATAGCATAAAATGGTGGCTTGTCGTGTAAGCTAAAATGCTTTTCGTAGAGATAAAAATTGATAGGTGTCGGTACACTTGTGGCGACGCACACATTTATTTATTTTAATATAATGAATATTAATATTAATATTATAATATTCATTATATTTATATTTATCTATAATACAATTACAGTCACACACACATATATATTATACTATTTCTATTTATTATAGTAAATTTTATTTTAGTATTGTATTATAGTATAATTCTCGGTGCCGGCCGGTCGAAGTACATTGGAAACAAACATTCGTTTTAATTATTATCTACACCGTGTACCTACGTCGCGATATGTTCAACGACCAGCCAGTCGCGGTCTAATCGTCTGACGCGAATACTGTGCCGCTTGCGCCTACGCCGAACCTTGCCCTTACGCATAACTGGTGACCCCGAGCAGAACATTTAAGAAAGATGAGCAGTGACGGTAGTGACACAACGCATTCGCAAAAAAGGGCGCGGTCAACGAAAAAACGTGAGCGCGTGTCCATTGACTCGCACGATAATTCATCAGATATATTTCGTGTTGGCGTGAGAATACCACCGTTTTGGCCGGAAAAACCGACGATATGGTTTTCACAAATTGAAGGTCAGTTTAGTATATCAAGAATTACGGATGACCTAACGAAATTCCATTACGTTCTTTCGCATTTGCACCGGCAGTATGCAGTAGAGGTAGAAGATATTATTACTTCGCCTCCAGCCACGGGGAAGTACGAGAAGCTTAAAAGTGAGCTAATCAAGCGTCTTTCTATTTCGAAAGAAAAGAAAGTGAAACAGCTCCTACAGTCGGAAGAGTTAGGTGATCGCAAGCCATCACAGTTCCTGCGTCACCTGCAACACCTCGCTGTCCCTACGATACCAGATGATTTTTTGAGGTCACTTTGGACGAACCGCCTTCCAAGCAACCTGCAGACCATCATCGCATCCCAGATGAGCCTGTCCCTCAGCGAACTCGCTGACCTGCCAGACAGGGTCCACGATTTCTCACCGGCATCGCCCCTTGTTGCAGCAACATCCAGCTCCAGAGTGGACTCCACATTAGATATTATGGCACGGCATATCTTGGAACTGACAAAACAGGTTAGTGCACTCACTACGAGACTTAACGACCGCTTTCGCCCCCGCCAACGACAGACGTCACGTGGGCGAAGCCGTACGCCATCGAGAAGATCCCAGTCTAATTACAGGAAGTTCCTCAACTGCTGGTACCATCACAAATATGGTAGCAAAGCGAATAGGTGCATCCGACCATGTGACTACAGATCAGGAAACGCAACAGGCAATCTATAATGGCGGCTGAAGATTGCCCATCCCCTACTACTGGTCGCCTTTTCGTGACAGATCGCAGATCGCGAGTTCAATTCCTGGTGGACACCGGAAGCGACTTATGCGTCTTCCCTCGATCTGCGCTTCATCAACGACGTGCGAAGACGGACTACCAACTATGTGCAGCCAACGGTTCACCAATAAACACTTATGGTTATGTTGAGCTCAATCTTAATTTAGGCCTACGTAGAGACTTTGTGTGGCGCTTTACTGTAGCTGATGTAACTAAAGCTATTATAGGCGTAGATTTTTTGTCACATTTTAACCTTATTGTCGACGTTCGTAATAAGCTTTTAATTGATGCCACTACTAAATTGTCAGCTGTAGCTTCTATTGCTTCTAGCGATAGCCATATTTTGAGTGTAAAGGTCGTGACTGGTGATTCTAAATTTCATAAAATACTTTCTGAATTTCCAGAACTGACACGACCGGCAGGCGATCATCGCACACCCAAGCATCACACAGTACATCACATCCATACCACGCCAGGCCCTCCAGTATCGTGTACACCACGCAGACTCGCCCCGGACAAGCTGAAAATTGCCAAGCTCGAGTTCGAGGCAATGTTGGCAAATGGAACTGCTCGACCTTCCCAGAGCCCCTGGTCGTCACTACGACACCTCGTTCCCAAAAAGGACAATGGTTGGCGACCATGCGGTGATTATCGCATGCTCAACGCCCGGACAGTGCCAGATAAGTACCCTATCCGACACATACATGACTTTGCCCACAATTTATCTGGTTGCAAAATTTTTTCAACCATAGATCTGGTGAAGGCGTATAACCAGATACCAATCTTTGAGGCAGACATTCCCAAATCTGCCATTACGACACCTTTTGGACTTTTCGAGTTCCCATATATGACGTTCGGATTGCGCGGAGCTAGTCAGACGTTCCAGAGGTTCGTTGATGAGATGACCCGTGGTCTAGATTTTTGTTACCCATACCTTGACGATTTTCTTATATTTTCACGCGATGAGTTAAAGCATGAAAAGCACCTTCGTCAAGTATTTACAAGGATGAAGGATTACGGCATGCTCATCAACACCGCTAAATGCATTTTCGGTGCATCAGAAGTAACATTTCTAGGCTACAACATCTCACAACATGGAACGAAACCTCTGGAAGGTAAAGTTCAGGCTATAAAGGAGTACCCTGTTCCTAAGACAGCCAAACAGCTTAGGAGGTTCTTGGGCATGATAAACTTTTATAGGAAGTTTATCCCCCAAGCTGCCAAAATCCAAGCACCCTTGAACGCCTTATTGACTGGCGCTGTTAAAGCATCCGGTCAATTTAAATGGAGACTCATTGAAAGCCTTCGAAGAGTGCAAGGAAAGTTTATGCAATGCATCATTGTTGGCACATGACTCAAAGGCAAAGCTAGGTCTTGTAACTGACGCTTCTGATCTTGCAATAGGTGGAGTCTTGCAACAGCAAATTGGTGGTGATTGGCAGCCCCTAGCCTTTTTCTCTCGTAAATTGAGCCCGTCGCAAAGGAAATACTCACCGTACGAAAGGGAGCTCCTTGCTGTTTACGAGAGCATTAAGTACTAATATAGTATAATATATATGTGTGTGTGTGACTGTAATTGTATTATAGATAAATATAAATATAATGAATATTATAATATTAATATTAATATTCATTATATTAAAATAAATAAATGTGTGCGTCGCCACAAGTGTACCGACACCTATCAATTTTTATCTCTACGAAAAGCATTTTAGCTTACACGACAAGCCACCATTTTATGCTATTACCCTCGTAATGGTAAACTTTGGCGCTTTTGCGGGCTTTGGCGGTACGCGGCAATATGCTGGCTCGTAGATTTGCCCGCTGTTCGGACCAGGTCAAAATAACATTATTTAAAGCGTATTGTCAGGGTCTGTTTAAGGATGGTCTGTGGATTAGGTATGCCAAAAAATCGTTAAACACCCTGCGAGTCCAGTACAATAACGTTTTCAGGATGATGTTTGCACTCCCCCGCTTCTGTAGTGCCTCTGGCATGTTTGCACAGACCAGAACTGATGGTTTTCATGCCGTAGTTCGGGAAAAGGTAGCGTCGCTGATAGGAAGGATACGGAGAAGTGACAACAGCATCCTGAGAACAGTGGCAGATGATCTGCATGCGCCTATTGTGAGGCATTTCGTGCGAACGATGACTCATACAGTGGATGGTAATTCTTCTAGGTATCGACCGCACGGAGTGCCTCTTAGGTACATGACAAATTAGAATTTAATTTAGTCTAATTTTATTTTGATTTGATTTGATTTAATTTGAATTAATATGATTTAGTTTGATGTAATTTAATTTTAATACAATATAATATAATTTCATTTCATTTTTTCAAAATAGTAACACTTAGTTTATAAGCGATAATGTAATACTAACCCATGGATCTTTGTTGTCTGAAAATAAATAAATTTGAATTTGAATTTAAAAGCCACAATATAATATATTATGACAATAATATGCTATGAGAAAGACCTGTCTATCACATCAAAAGAGGGCTGTACGGGCAATTTACAACTTATATTGTAGAAACACACTGAGATAAGCTTAAAGAATACTTTAGAATACCTAAAGAGTACTTTACTTTAGCTTTGCATAATAATTTCTTCTATTTACGCGAATACTGCCTCCCATGACCATGGGTGCTGTGAAGTACGGGAATTAAAAAATTAAAATTAAACGCGATAAAATTCGTAAAATTTAGCTTTGAATTTGACTATAAATTTTGAAAAAACTAATTAAATAAAACCAGATTCTCCACTCCACAGAATAAATAATAATTCATTTAGGGGGTAATGTATACGTTTTTACAACAAAATCCCAGAGGGTGGTCATCGTTTGTCAATCAACAAGATTAAAAATTTAATCAACTAAAACTGCTTCAAGAGCGTAATTACAATATTAAGGAATATGTGCATGGAAACTCCTGGGAATGAGATAATCACTAGCATGCTGGTTATATAATAATTCATTTAAATAATTGTACAAAATTATTGTAAATTATTATTGTCTAATATATGACTAATATAATATATGACTACCGCCGCTCATGAACAACTGCAACACTAGGAAGGGAATTGCAGATGCGTTGCCGGCCTTTTAAAAAGGAGTAGGCTCTTTACTTGAAGGTCCCTAAGTCGTATCGGTCCGGAAAAATCGTTGATGGTAATCGATTCCACAAGGAAGTCGTGCGAGGAAGAAAACATCTTCTAAATCGCACAGTGGTGGACCGCCAATCATCCAGATGGTGTGGATGGTATCGAGAGTTCTGCCGCGATGTGCGTTCATAAAATTTGGCGGCTGGGATTAATCCGAACAATTCCTCAGAGCACTCCCCGTGTTAGATGCGAAAGAAAATGCAAAGGAATGCAACATCTCTTCGCAGTGCCAATGAATCGAGCCGATCGGAAAGGGCTCGGTCGTCGACGATTCGAGCCGCTCTGCGCTGGATGCGGTCAAGGGGAAGGAGCTGGCATTGGGGAGCCCCTGCCCAGAGATGGGAACAGTATTCCATGTGAGGCTGAACCTGCGCCTTGTAAAGTTGCAGGCGGTGTGCCGGTATGAAATAATATATACTGTGTAAGTTTGTAGTCAGATTTCAATTGTTTAATATCTTTGGCCACTATTAATGTTAGGGCTATAGGCGATTCAACAATGTTTTGCGCTGTTTCTAAATGTTGTTCAATTTAATTGCACAACTATTGAACAAACATTAAATATAAAAATATCCCGTTTGGTTTCTTGTTAGTTCTTTATAATCCAGAGATGTTTTTCCGAGTCAGTGGTAAAAGCATAAATGACTTTCAATACGTATTACATGTATTCTGAATTTCTAATGTTTTACATAATATTGGGTATATCTCAACGTAGTTAAAATCGAACAGAAGAATTCCATGAGTACCTATGATACAAATCATCAAAATAAAATTAAGTAAACAAGAATATGGTATACCTGGTGTTAGACGTACGCTTAACAGTTTGCAGCATGGAAGTGTATCGTGACTTACCTGTAAAAAAAGTTAAATTGAATTAAATTTTTAAAATATTTTTTTTTATTTTTTTGCTACAAGCATTTTGGCAATGTAAATAATAAAATCTCTCATCATCATCATCGTCTTATCAGCCTAACAAAATTCCGCTGATGAATATAAGCCTCCCCCATAAATTGTTCCATGGGAGGGATATTTGTCAGAATATTAACCGCAGTTATTTTTTATTATTATGATTGTTATCAGGAAAATGTCCTAGCGTTAACGAATGGGGTTATACCATTTATTCATATAATATTCATACAATATCCCGTTGTCCACTCTTACGATAGTTATGGGACGAAATGGTATTATCTTATGGGAGTGTCAGACGGTGATGAGCGGCATAATCGACCACAATAGCATATCTTCATATACCTAAAGTAAAGTTACAGCCTATACACGTCCCACTGCTGAGCACAGGACTCCTCTCATTTGTGAGAGGTTTATAGAGCAAGGAAGTGTCGGCCGCGCTGCCTTAATGCGTTTTGGCGGACTACACATGTCTTAGATATATATTTTTTATTTCTCAGACATGCAGGTTTCCTTTCGATGTTTTCCTTCCCGCCGAGAACATGGTAAATTAGCACTTAAAATTGAAATTAACAATTTAGTTGGTGCCGGCGGGGATCGCACCCGGGTTGCTTGCGTACTGTGAAATTTACAGCGAACGCTAAACCCCTTAGCTACCACGGATTATCGTATGCCTATCGGGATTTTAAAGATTTAACTTTCTTACAGAATAAGGTGATAAACAAACATGCAGTTCACCTGACGTTAATAAGATACTGTGGTCCATGGACATCAACAGTTATCTTCTATTAAGTATCAAATGGCAAATGTGTTATTATTTTTGAGGACTATGATGGAATGCCTTGTTACCAATTCATAAGGTCTCCGTTTCTTTAGACTTACTATACGAAGCACTAAGCATTCACTCTCCGTTAAGTGGACTGCAGGTCATCTGTTATAAGTGATTTTCAAGAGGGTTACATAGGAGTACCACAGTAGAACCATGCCCACATTCATTTCCAAAAATGGAAACAAGATTGTGATGCATTATGGCCACTCAAGATGAAATGTTTTGCTATCAATTTATAAGGTCCGTCCATATGGAATTATAATGTACACCACAGTAAAATTGTGTTCAGATGTGTAGCTTTCCCTATAATATATCTGTGTGTATAATACAGGATCCCTTTTTAGGGTTATATTCATAAAATTAAATGTAATATATATATAAATTCAAACTTAAATAAAAGGTAAAAATATTATATGTTAAAGTTAAGCCTGCTCTTTAATGCTGCGTCGTAAAAGAAACTCAATTGCGGCATATTGAAATGGGAAATTGCTCTTCACTATGTCAGTAGAGAGGAAATGTTTAGGGAAGTGAGCATTTACTATTACGGATGCGAAACAATTCAAAGCCGCTCAAATGGAAATTTTCGTATGTACGCTAAAATAAATAAAAATTAAAAATAAATAAAGCTGATAGCTTTTTTTATCTATACTTAACGCAAGTTTCTCATCTTCATATATGAAGTCTGAAGAATGAAGAATACATCTGTTTCTTTTTTCAGTCCGTGATAGTCCATTACTGGATATTGGCCATTTCCACTGTCGGAAGAATGCTTCATGATCGCCATGCTTGGAAGGGATATTGACGATTGAAAAACCGAATTAATGTCTTGCTGATGCTGCTCCTCGTCGTTAAACTTCATACGAGTATCTTTATATACGATGCCATGTGTCGGGGGCCAATAGATCCTACGGGAACATATTGCAACTTTTGTTCTAAATAAAAATTAAAAATTGGGTGTCGTTGTTATTCGGTCTTATCTCACTATCAACGCGCCATTTAGTCATTAAAAGAAAGTTTTTATTTGTTGCAACACAAAATACATACATACTAGCGCGCGAGACTAACAAAATTCGGAGCACTCAGTAAATCTACAGAAAAAGAACAACACGGGATAAACGAAACAGATTTGGGGAAAAAAACCACATTGCAATGTTACGCTTATCGTAGCATAAATTTTAATGCTAACTTAATACACTCGTAAGACTACCTTTTACATCGTAAAGCTTTCAATAGATTCATTCTCAAAATAAAAGTAATTGGAGAAATAGTTTCATTGCGAACCAAATCCAAATGGAATATGTTTTACAAAACGAAAATAAAAAGTAACAATAGCTTTAAATACGTTATTATCCTTTGATCCGTTAAACACACACGCGATTAGTGTAAGAAAACAAACTTAGCCCATTCTCTAAGTAATTTGTAAGCCTGAGGTGAACATTATTTTTCTTAAATGTTGGCATTATTCTTATGAAATGCCGTTAGCTTTCACTCCATGTCAGTTAATAGAAAATTTCTTTCATTAAGTAATTTAAGTTGATGTTTTGTTATATTTTTTCAAAAAAAAAGCACACGTATCTCTGCTAGACAATCAATTGATTAAGAAACGTACATAGTTAAAAAAAGTTTTCTTAAAGCCACGCTACAGCTTTACGCGGACCACTCAGAAAGTTTTGCGAAACTCAATAACTAAAAAATGTTTTACGGTTGAAGCTCTTTAGTAATAAATTTTTTCACAGAACTTCCACCAGCATCCATATAGCTTCATGCGCCTGAACCAAGTTTTGAAACAATTTTTCCAGTTTGCTTCAGTCACTTACTTCGAAGAACCAACTAACGATGGTGAATAAAAGTGATATTGGCAACTTCGTATTGGCAAACACATTGATGACCGACTACTAATAGATGAAGTAACACCTTGATGAACCACAAGATAACTCAATACAGTACGTTTTAAAATAAAAAAAAATTCAAACGGCAGTTAATTAACTATGACGTTGTTAATAATGCTCTATTAAAATTTGTACAATGGTTTAACGCTAACAAATTTATCTTAAACGGCAATAAGACAAAATGTATTAAATTTACAATACCTAATGTGAAACATTCGAATACCAATGTGTTCTTAAATGGGGAGGAGTTGAGTCTTGTGAATACCACTGTTTTCATGGTATTACTATTAACGCGAAACTTCAATGGGGCCCCCATATATAAAAATTAACAAACAGACTTAGTTCTGCAGCATATGCTGTAAGAGAGATTGAAAGTCTCACAGATTTTGAGACAGGTATATTAGTTTATTTTAGTTACTTTCTGTTCTGTTTCTGTCTTATAAAATTTTGCTATTGGGTAATGCGACTGATATTATAGCCATTTTTTTTTTCGCAAAAGAGAGCCGTACGGGCGATTTATAATTTAAATTGTAAGTAACAAACATAAGCTTGTAATGCCAGTTAGACTCCATAGAATCAGTAATTCATTTATTGGGCAATTTATACGCTTTTACAACAAAATCACAGAACATGTTCAAAGTTTGTCAATAAACAAATTTAAACGTTTTATTAAAGTAAAACTTTACAAAAAGGGTTGGTGCTAGTTCTATAAAAATTCATTTAAAAATTGTACAAACAAAATCATTGTTAACTGAAATATGTTAAAAAAAAGTCCCGCTGAGGTTCTTGCTAGTTCTTCCCAGGACAGAGGTATTTTCCGAACTAAATAAGAAATTACTTTCAATAAGTATTATGTAATAATGAAAAATGTATTATATATTTTTATACGTGGTAGAGCCATGCTGCAGCTATAATAGTGGTATACTTGTAGCACGAATGGGTCGACTCGACCGGGGAAGGACCACGGTCTCACAAAATACCAGCGTAAAATAGCAGCTTATGTTTCGTATGGCGAGTGTAGAGAACCGGAGACCCTGTTTACTGGAAAAGAGGCATTCCATCTTAGTCCTAACGGGTGACAACGCATCTGCATTTTGATTCGCAAACGAGGATAGATGTATATGTCTATGGGCCACAGCAGCCACTTACCATCAGGTGGACTGTGTGCTCGTTTGTCACCCTATCCTATAAAAAAAAATTATCAATATTGAATAACTTAGCAGAAGTGCCCCAAAGCCTGCAATTATACAAACTCTCTACACCTTTCAGACTGGAACAGTAATAAACAGCAAACAGACATGACACACCAACGAAAGACATAGGTCACTCTTGGATACTTATTAAGACGAACTTCTAGGCAGAAAAAAAGTCCTTCTACAAGTCATCATATTTACTTGTTAAATAATGATTTGATTTTCAAAATCAGCCTCTAATTTTAAATGTAAAAATTGTAAAGAAATTGACCACGCACATCGCATGAAAAACCTGAAGGTAGTGTTTTGAAATGACCTATATCCAGCAGTCAGGAAGTCGATGCATGCAGGTGGCTCAGGACCGTGCTTTGTCAGATTCCTTGGGGGAGGCCTATGTTTAGCAGAGGACCAGTGAAAGGCTGTAATGATGATGATAGTATCCAGCAGTGGATTGAAAAGGTGATAATGAAGAAAAAGCAAGTAAGGATTGTCCTGTTGGTATTTTCAACTGACTTCAAAAACGAGGAGAAGTTTACAATTTGACGGAATCTTTTTTTTATGTATGTACATTAATTACCCGAAGATGCCTAAATCTATTTAGAATTTTTGTTTCATACGATATACTTCCCAGGTGGTCTCATTTAAATTTTATCGAAATAACGGTTAATAAAAAAAAAATCAACAATAAAATATATTTATATTGAAATCGGTTGTACAAAACTGCTGCTAATTGTGTCATAGATACGCAATCTACGGCTGAATTAACAGCAGCTTTCGACTTTAGCATCAAAACAATTTAAATCCATTTGCGGCTAATAATTGGTAAAAAGCTTGACAAACAGGTGCCCCACGAACTCAATGATCGATAGCACGAAATACGCATCGAGACATGCTTTGTACTACTCAACAGGCACAAAGACGAAGGCATTTTGAACCGCATTGTTACCTGCGACAAAAATGGATTCTATTTGACAGTCGCAAGCGCTCAACAAGTTGGTTTGATCCTGGTTGAGCACCTAAAAATACGCTGAACGAAAACTAACTCCTAGAAAAGTGATGGTCGCTGTGTGGTATTCTAGCGCCGATATAATTCATCACAGCTTCTTTACAAACGAGATAATAATTGCTGCATATGTTTACTGTGAAGAACTAAACACAATGATGGAGAAGCTTGCACGTCTCCAACCAGCTTTGGTCAATCGCTCGTCCCCGCTGTTTCTGCGGGACAACGCGATCTCATACTGCACAACAGATGTTCTTCCAGTTATAAGAGCTGGGGTTGGAAACTCTCCGTCATCCGCAGTAATTAACAGACCTTGAACCTACAGATTTCTACTTTTTTTTGAATTTGGATAACCAATAAAAATTTGATTTTAAACAGTGGTAGAGCCACGCGGCAGCTTTTGCTGTCGCACGGATGGGCCGCCTCGAACCGGGGTGGTACCACGACCTCACAGAAAACCAGCGTGAAGTAGAGGTTTACCTCTGCTTTTCGCTTTGTGAGTGCAGGTGGCCGGAGGCCCTTTTTACTGGAAATGAGGCATTCCATCTTAGTCCTCACGGGTGACAACGCATCTGCATTTTGATTTGTAATAGAGAATAGATGTAGATGTCCATGAGCCGCAGCAAACACTTACCATCAGGTGGACTGTGTGCTCGTTTGTCACCCTCATCCTATAAAAAAAAACATTTGGCGGGAAAAAATTCAATACCTGAGAGGCAGTACAATATGCGTTTGAATAAGTTTTTGCCTCTAGCATAGCTCATTTCTTCAAGAAGGGCATCAATAAACTGCCACTAAGTTGGCAAAGATGCATCGATTGCAGGGGTGATTAGTTTGATTAATTTAAATAAAAAAAAAATTACGCTAATTTATTTCAGTAAAAAACGGCAATTTCATAGGTAAAGACCTAATATATTCAAAACAAATGATGCGACGTTCAGTGATGCACTCGATTTACTCAGTGTTATTAGAAAGATGCTGCTTCCTTTTTCTGGATTGTTACCCTTTGTTGGCTCTTACATATGAGGGAGTGAATATTCTTACACCGCCACTACACGATCATGTTCTATTTAATATAAAGCAAGCAAGTCCTACAATACGCTCGTTTACTAATGGCGTCTTCCGCTTATAAACGATCGCGTGATTGCAAAATACCGACCGGAAATTTTTAATCGTGTAGTTTAAGAAGCCACTAAGCGTGAGCTCAATGCTTCGAATGCTTATTTTCATAAAAAATATTGTATTATTATAGTGAAACGAATTTTGAATTTGCCATTTAAACGCGCATGACAAAAAGTATTTGTTAGGGTGAAGAACGGGGTAAAACAAAAAGGCATCAGTAAAGACAGATTTTGTGTAATTTATCCAATGCAGGCAACATTCATAAGACCGCCATTTTGTTACGTACCAGACCTAAGTCGGCACTTGTCGTTTTGAGGGATCGGTTGTGTGTTATAAGGGAATATCTACGCTGTGAATTTTACGCGAGCAAGTCGGGTGTTTTAATTTTACCCCGTGTCGTATAACTTGATTTACGAGGTAGGTAAGAGTTTTTTATTTGTATACATACTTATTATTTTTAATTGGTAGTTATGTTGCTATGTCTAAATATCGCTACTTTTTGGATTTATAGGATTTATTGAACATCACCTAACATTCCGTCTTTACGCGCCAAATTTGACGGGGTAAGATAAACATATAAAAGTTTCCATCTTGCTCCGTTTTCAAAAGTCATACAAATGGTCTCATATTCTCAAACTGTACCTGAAAAAATGATTTGTTTTGTTACAGCCATTATATAAATTGTCAGCGGCACAATTTCAGCTAATATTATCTAAAGGTATTTATTTCTCACTAATGCTTTATTTTTAATATCTTAATTATATCGTATTTATTTTAATTTTTGTATATTATATCATCATCATCATCATCATTACAGCCTTTCATAAGTCCACTGCTGAACATAGGCCTCCCCCCAAGGAATGCCACAAAGCACGGTCTTGAGCCACTTGCATCCATCGACTTCCTGCATGTCTTACCAGGTCGTCACTCCATCTCGTGAGGGGTCGCCCTACACTTCGCCTACTGGTACGAGGCTGCCACTCAAGAACCTTTCTTCCCCGTCGGTTGTCAGTTCTTCGAGCTATATGGCCGGCCCACTGCCACTTCAGCTTACTAATCCGTTGGGCTATGTCGCTTACTCTGGTTCTACTGTGGATATACTCATTTCTAAGTTTATCACGCAGAGAAACCCCGAGCATAGCCCTCTCCATAGCTCGCTGAGCGACCTTGAGCTTCCTCATACGGCCAGCAGTGAAGGACCACTTCTCAGTTCCGTAAGTGATCACTAGCAACACGCACTGGTTGTACAATTTCGTTTTAAGGTTTTGAGATATGTCTGACGAGAAGATGTGTCGTAGCTTCCCGAACGCTGCCCAGCCGAGTTGAATCCGTCGATTGACCTCTCAGTAGAAGTTGGACTTACCTAGTCGGACTATTTGTCCCCGATAAACATACTCGTCAACAACTCGAGCTTAGTGCTCCCAACAACTACCGGCATAGGTGTGACATTGACATTAAACATAATCTTTGTTTTGTCCATGTTCATCTTAAGACCTATCCGTTGGGAGACACTATTGACGTCATTGAGCATAGTGCTTAGGTCCTCCAGCGATTCTGCCATAAGGACTATATCGTCGGCAAATCGAAGATGAGTGATGAACTCGCCATTGATGTCAATATCGTATCCTTTCCAGTCCAGAAGCTTGAAAACGTCTTCCAATGCAGCGGTGAAGAGTTTCGGGGATATAACGTCACCCTGTCTTACACCTCTCTGCAATTGGATAGGTTTCGTAGTCTGGTTCTGTACTCGGTTAGCCACCGTAGCTCTACTGTGCAAGCAACTCAGCACTTCGATATACCGACAGCCAACTTGGCACCGCTGAAGGGACTGCAGCACCGCCCAAATTTCGACGGAATCAAAGGCTTTCTCATAGTCCACATACGCCAGGCATAGTGGCAAATTGTACTCCTCGGACTTCTGTACAACTTGCCGAAGGGTATATATGTGGTCTATGGTGCTAAAGCCCTTTCGGAAACCGGCTTGTTCGGGAGGCTGGAAGTCGTCAAGTCTGCGTGCGAGACGATTCGTAATGACTCTCAAAAACAGCAGGTAGACGCGGCTCAGAAGGGAAATCGGTCTGTAGTTCTTCAAGAGAGCGTTGTCACCATTCTTGAAGAACAAGACCACTGCACTTCTGCTCCACGCCTCCGGTGTAATTCCACCATGGAGGACGGAATTAAAGAGCTTCTGAAGGACTTCCAGTACCGGTTTTCGACCCGCTTTCAGAAGCTCCGCTGTAATTCCATTCTCGCCTGGGGCCTTGCCGTTTTTAAGATGCTGGAGAGCCATTCTAATCTCGCTCAGACTGACGTCCGGGATATCTTCGGAATAGTGGCGGATAAGACTCGCTCTTGGATCGTTACTCACACTTGCGTGTGGCTCCAACGATGACGTGTACAGCTGTCCATAGAACCTCTCAATCTCACTCAAAATCTCAGGTGCTTCGGAAACGATGCTGCCACACTCGGTCTTCAGCCTTGACAGTTGGCTCTTTCTGGCAGATAGATCTCTGGCAAAGACTTTGGAGCCTTGGTTCCGCTCGATCGCTTCTTCTATACAAGCTTTATTGAAGTTGCGTAAGTCCCGCTGCATGCATTTGGAGATCTGTCTATTCAGTTGCCTGTGTGCTGTCAAATCTGTTGAAGAATGTAGCTTCATGTCCCGTCTAACAGCCATTAGATTAAGAGTGTGATCGGCGAGTTTTTGTGTTCTTCTGCGGCGGGTCTTGCAGAACTTAGCTCTGACTGCATGGACAGTTTCCACGAGATTGTCATCCATGTCGTCAACTTCATTGTAGTCTTCTAGGCACTGAAAACGGTTTTGTGACTTGAGTTGTAAGGTTTCGGGACTTTGGAACAGAGCACTAGGGGGACGGAGCGTAGACTTCATTAGACGAGACCTCTCCGGCTTAACGTAAGTTCAGTGTGCCTCTAACCATTCGGTGATCGCTACCAGTTTTCACCGTCGTGATCACTGAGACATCACTGAACAGTTGTCGTCTGGTCGTCATAATGAAGTCAATCTCATTTTTTGTGGAACCGTCGGGGCTCGACCAGGTCCATTTCCTGTGGGGCCGCTTCTGGAAGAAAGAGTTCATCATAAAGAGTCCCTCTTTCTCCATGAAGTCGGCCAGCTGCTGGCCCATTGGGTTCCGTTGCCCTATTCAAAATTTCCCTACTTTCAGCTCACCGTTCTCTCTTGTGCCTAGTTTTGCATTGAAATCTCCCATTAACACCGTATATTGGGTTTTCGAGGAATGCATGGCTCTAGAGATATCCTCATACATTTCCTCCACCTCCTCACTGGGGTGTGCCGAGGTTGATGCGTAAACCTGTATGACCTGCAGCGAATACCGTTTGGTGATTCTGAGTATAAGGTACGCAACCCTCGTCAACACACTCTCGATCTTTACAACGTTGTTAACGAGAGATTTGTGGACGATAAATCAGACATCTCCTAGGGACAGATGGTCGCCCTCCCGGTGATAGAGCAAGTTGCCGGATTCGAGGATTACCGTGTCCTCCCCCTCTCTTCGGACTTCGGATAATCCTATAATATGCCAGCGCAACTTGTCTATCTCTTCTTCCAGCTACATGATCTTCTAGTCAGTCCTCAGGGTGCATGCGTTGTACGTTGCCAGGTCGAGTCGTCTAGGGTGGCAACCGAACCTCCACCGGAGATCCTTAGCACGCCCTGCCCCGCCGTTACCATGGTCGCCACCGTAGCCAGGAATAGCGGGGCCGCCGGGAACTGGGGGCCGTCTGTTTGTTGCTCTAATCATTGGGGGGTATCTGCCATTGTTGCCACGCTTGGCGAGCGGGTTAGCGGGTTGGCAACCGCAGTTTTTTTATTGTAATTTTGGCTATTATCAGGAAGATGCTGCTACCCATCTCCTGCCTGTTTCCCTTTGTCGCCTTTTACGACACCAACGGGAAGATATGGGGTAGTGAATATTCTTGACCGCCACTACACGGCAATGTGTTGTATATTATAAGAGAGGCAAAAAGAGCAAGCGGGTCACCTGATGGCTAACTGATTTCACCGCTGCCCATAGACACAAGAAACAACAGGAGTGTTACTTGTGCGTTGCCTTCTCATAAGGTATAGCAACACGATTCGTAGGAATGGGAGTAGAAACTTAAAGAAAGGGGAAATACCACCAGACACTCGTTAGTAAATGCGACATCACTGCTCCTAGAACAATGCAACGTCACATCGGTTTATCTAGCAAACGTCAACATTCGGGTGGCCTTATGAAAAGGGGAAAAGGAACGGGCATCCGGAACTCTCACTCACCAGACGAAACATGGCAGCCACTAAGAAGCTAACCACTTCACGCTGATTTTCTGTGAGAGAGTAGTATCGCACCGGTCGACCCTGCTTATTTATGTGTTACAGTGAACTGTAGACGTGGATCCACTACCAATATTTTTATTAATGTTTAGATATAATTTTTTCTATGTTTTAGTTGCGGCATTTTCAAAATTAAACACCTAACCAATTAATAAGATCTTAGAGATCTTATTAATTGGTTAGATGTTTAATTTTGAAATATTTAATTTTTTACGTTTTGTGCTACATATTTTGTTGACGAAAATGGTAAAAGGTACATGTGTTATCTGTATTATTTGAAGGTATTTCGATATTATAGACAGTTCTGAAGTGTCAGGACAGTTAAAATTGTAGCCTACTGACAGTCAATATCGTCTGACATTTTTTTTCTTTCGATAAAAACATTGTAATTATTTTTTTTTGCTTTCGAATAAATATAACAGGGATTTATCGATATGACATAAAAATATGTTTTTTGTACCCTATTCACTATAGATATAATTTTAGCTTAAGTTAATATGTACTGTTTTACAAGACGTCAAACACAACACTGCTCATCTCATCAAAAGACCGTTCGATCTTCCCCCCACTCACCTATATTAAATTAAAAAAAAAACCTGTGTGCAGTTCACACGGGGTTGAAGTGAAACCTTCATAAAACTATAGCAAACATCGGAAACCTAAACTTCGAAAGAATAAGACAAACGCAATGTATCTGGATTATGATGATTGTAGGATTTATTTCTCACAATATTGTTACCAATTTTAAAAATCATCTTACATTTTATACTACATAATTAAATATATTATAACACATATTACACACATTCCAAGTTTTAAATCTGATCATCTTAAGTACTTAAATATTTTCTCATCAACAAAGTTCGTCCTTTAACCTTTAAGTAGTGACGTGGGTGTCTCACAGACAGCTTCGATGCAAAATCAGTCTCGTAGCGTTAATTTTTTAAAGACGCTCCCGCCCCTCCCGCTACCTTCGGGTTTCAGTGGCGTGATCGGTCAGTCGAGTGCTCGCGCTCGTGGCAGCAACACCTGTATCTGTACGATCGTTTGGTGTCCCTGAGACCTGAGGTCAGTATTTGCGTAAATGATTTATTAGACGTCACTACAGTATTAGTGTATTTTTTTCTAAGTGTCTCTTATTCGTCACCTCACTGTGTACGTTATTATTTTAGATGGATCAACCTGGACCTTCAGGAAACAGTCGAAAGCGAAAGCGAGTAGCTCTAAATACTTCGACAAATGAAAAGACCTTAAGTCAGTGGATAGAGGCTGAGTTGGAGCGAGACTTCAGTGATGTGGACGATGAAGAAGTGGATCCAGATTTCTGTTTGCACAGTGATCATGACTCGGCTTCAGAACAATCTGAGGATGAAGAAACTCAATCTCAACGACAAAGATCACCCCGCAGTTCAGTTGCGATGCAAGATTCAGGTCTATCTTCAATACAAGATAATATACACACGGAATCCCAAAGATACTACATAGGTAAGAATGGTTTTAAATGGTCGAGCGATGAACAAGTGATGCGTAACTGTCGTTCACTAAGCCACAACTTGGTTGACGTACCTAGATCACAGCCTAAAGCATTCACCAACCTAGAAACCTTGTGGAGACATTTTATGGATGACGATATTGCTGACAAAATAATTGAATATACCAACAAAAAACTTGCCCAGATACGGGTAAAATATAAAAATCAGGAAAAACCTGAGCTTCGCAACACGGACGCAGAAGAAATGAAGGCTTTCTTCGGGTTATTATTTTACTCATCTGTCTTCAAATCTAACCATGAGAATGCCAAATATATCTTTGCTACAGATGGTTCAGGCCGAGAGATATTTCGTGCAGTTATGTCTCAGTACAGATTTCTTACACTTTTGAACTGCATTCGCTTTGACGATGTAGAAACCAGACAGCAACGACTAGAGACTGACAAACTGGCAGCAATTTCGGATATATTTGAAAAGTTTATATCTAATTGCAAAAAAGTTTATGTACCCGGTGCTTACTTATGCGTAGATGAAATGCTTGTTCCCTTTAGAGGCCGATGCAAGTTCATAATTTATATGCCCAAAAAACCAGCAAAATACGGACTTAAAATGTTGTTAGTTTGTGATGCTGAGACATTTTATGTCTATAATGCTTATATCTACTGTGGCAAGGAATCGGACGGTTTAGGTTTACCAGAAGATGACAAAAAGTTTGCAGTTCCTACACAGTCTGTTTTGCGACTTTGTAAAGACTTTGAGAACACCAATCGTAACATCACTGCTGACAACTGGTTCAGCTCTTATGAGCTAATGGAGCAGCTAAAACAGAGAGGTCTGACTTATGTTGGAACTCTAAAAAAAAATAAACGTCACATTCCACCTGAATTTCAAGCATCCAAAACAAGAGAACCTGAAACAGCATTGCATGGATTTACAAAAGATTTTACCTTGGTTTCTTACGTTCCCAAGAAATCTAAAGCAGTTTTACTGATTTCGTCCATGCATCACACGTCCGAAATTAATCCCGTTACCAAGAAACCGGTTATCATAATGGAGTATAATAAGACAAAGGGTGGGGTTGATGAAGTTGATAAAAAATGTTCAAACTATTCCTGTAGCCGCCGCACTCGCAGATGGCCTTTAGCATTTTTTTTCAGATTGCTAGACTTGAGCGGAGTGAATGCCTTTGTGCTTTATAGGCAGTGTGCTGACGTATCAGACATATCAAGAGGACGATTCTTACAGGATCTTGCCCGAGAATTAGTTTTACCACATTTACAACGACGAGTCTACAATGACCGTCTTCCAAGAGAGCTAAGACTGACAATGGAACGGATTCTTGGCGAAGATTTACCGCCAGAACCTAGCCGCATTGAGTCAGCTGTTGGTGAAAATGACAAAAAGACTTGTAAGGTGTGTCCAGCAAGGCTGAAGCGACGCACAAGGTACAAATGCGTTGCATGTCATAAGCCTATATGCTTAGGCTGTTCCAAAACAATCTGCAGCGACTGTATTGACTGAGACTGAATTTAGAAGACTGATTCTGTAGTAGTTCTTATATTATTTTAGTAGTTAAGTTGAAGAAGTAATATATTTTATTTTTTGTTAAAAAATAAGTCTGTTTGTTTATTTCATAACACTTAAGAAGTGCGTCTTTTATAGGTGTGATTTTTTCGTAACTTTTGCCAAATGTCCTAATAAATGTTGATTAATGCTTAAATTGGGTTTAATTTTAGTCAATATCATTAAAAAGAGGATTTTTATTTTGATTTTATACAAAAAATGTCTAATTAATAATTAAGTTCATACTATTGACATAAATTGCGTAGACGTCTATAAAACGTCACATCACCATTTATGAGTCATCCAAACCACATCACTACTTAAAGGTTAACCTTACTTCTCATGGATTATATGCATAATCTTAATATATATATATATATATATATATAATAAATAGAAAACTAAATACAAAACGCTGCGTACTGTATTCTACCTCACTTAGGCTAAATCGTATAGATTTTCGTTTCATCGAGTTTTAAATCACAACGATTCTAAATAAGTTTTCACTTCAAATAGAGTAAAATTAATCAAATAATAAATTAAGTAAAGTAAAATAAAAGCCGTTATAAGTCCCACTGGCCTTTTCTCATTTCTAAGAGCAAAAGTAAGTCGCTCTTCTCTTGTGCATGTTTGTGTTACATGTCTTTTAAATATTTTATTACTTAGACGTGCTACATTCCTCACGATATTTTTCTTTACCATCAATTACGAGGTAAATAAAAAGGGTGATAAATTAAAATTGCAATTGACAATCAATTTATTAGGGCGTGCAAGAAACGAACTCAAGTGTACTGTGAAATTCACAGTAAGCGGTTAGCCCCTGCGCTGTGAGTGCCACGGCTGTAAGTAGCTAAGTACAACGTAAATGGGCTAACTTGGCTTTGATTCAAATTTTAAAATCCGTGGTACAATTTATTGGCTCGCTCTTTTGAGTTTGAAAATTTGCTTAACTCACAGTATTTGTTATCTTAGTCTCTTAGAATACTAGAAACTTAATTAACATACGACTTTGCTCATATAATATCAAAACTTTTGCTGTAGGATCTTTTGATTACATCTCAAATTAAAATTTAATTAATAATCATAGACTTAGAATATACTGGCTTGACGACCTGACAGCCCGAAAACGCGTGACTAATTTTGATTTGTCATTGTGTGAGTTGGCTAGTGATGTACATTTTATTTTCAGGGACTATCGAAAAATGATTGTTAAGGAAGCGGTAAAAACATTTAATAAAAATTGTTTAGTGCACGAAATTGTATAACTTCAAAATTTACTTAATTTTTACAATGATAATTCTAAAATAATTAACAAAATATTCATATAATTTTTCCTGGGAATAAGCTGAACCTACCTGCCTTTTGTAGGATTTTAATTAAAATACATAAAATCCCAGGTGACTCTACCGATAAACTTAAAAAATCCCCAGGATCGGACAGTTGTACGAGTATTTTCGAGCTATGATCTTTGGAGTAAAATATTTATTGCCATGAACAGTTTCCCCAAAATTTCTTTTTTAACATATCGTGAATATAAAAAGGTAGATACTTAACTAAGTTATAACAATTTATATTTTATAAAATTGTTTTGATGGCGAAATAAAAAGTGGGGACACGTAGTACATAATGGTTACTTTATTTTTCATATAATTATTGCTTTTGATACTTACAAACATTTAATAATTAAATACAATAAAGAAGTTTATTTTACAATCCGACTTAAATATGAATGTAAATTTAATAATTTAAGCAAGGAAACTTGTAGGAATCACTTAAATAAGATTGCTCTGTTTAAAGGCGAATATGTTTATGAGGCTTCATCATGCTTCATGTTTATATTATTTCATCTGTTCCTGAAAAGTATAAAGTAATTTAAAACTGAGAAGTTTAAACTTATTTTTACTTTAGCTGAATGAATTTTAAAAGCATAATGATCTTAACAGAGTAAAGTGCACCAAGTGTCTGAGGATACAGATGCACTCTCTATTCTCTCAATCTCGGTGTGTTAAGAAAATGGTCACTCATTCATGAACTGACCGCGGCAAGTTCAGATTAATCTCGTAAATCTATTGATTCCCGCAGCTATTACTTAACCATAAGTTCCTATTCTCTATGGCTAATCACCCTGTTTAAGCCCTTGACACAACGTCGACGGCCATCAAGCATGAATCGGGTATCGAGCGTTGTGAGTATCAAATACTATGGAATTTATATTATTGCGTCTTATGCGCGGGCGTCTAGTGGCGCTTCAGGAGCATTACTAAATATCTATACCTAACTATAATTATACTTTAAAAGTTTTATCATTGTGACTTGGGAATATAATCTGAAGCTCTGATCAAAGCTTTGGGGAAAATAGCGTGATGCTATGAATTTTGTACTAGTGTGACCTTGAAGTTGTGCGGTCGGTTAAGTAAGTTATATATATATATATATTTGTTAAATATATACTTACTTTGGTTTCATAATGGCTTAAAGAGGATAATCTCAAGATTTTTTATCTTGGATGTACTACAGTTTTATAATGTATAAACATCTGTCAACTGGTACAAATGATGTAGAAATTACTCCTTTTAATAAAATTGTTATTATTCTACTTTTCTTTTACACTTCAAGAAAATGTTTGATGCAAATTGTTGAGTTCTTCTTTGGATTCCAACCCGTGCAATTAACCTTTACCATTTTTTCTAATTATAGAATCCGGAGGGAATCTGTTTGACACACGGCAAAATAAAATTACATTTTAGAACGCAAACCGAGGATTTATTTTCTTGTTGTGTGGACAAGTCTATCGATTCATTATAAACATTCAAGATAAATATCGACATTAATTTTGATATATTTGAGTCAATTCCTAGTGCACATGTAAAATATTTTGTAAAAAAATGTATTTGCCAAATCCTTGCGAATTATCAAGAAAAAAGTCACGTTACTTTTTTCTTTGCAAAATATCAAAATTGACAAAAAAATTGAAAACATTCTATATATCGGAAATGACAACAGGAGATCCCACTTCTTGTGTCGGAGATTACAACAGAGGATTCCGCTTGTGGTTTCGGAAATACATCAGGATAGCGTTAATTGTTAAAAATAATAAAAGTGTGAGAGCGGATGTTCTACTTGCTCTCTTGCTTACGCAGTTTAATCATTATCAGTAATAAGACAACGTAACGCACTATACATTCAGTATAGTGAAATCACAGTTCGACCACGCCGTAACACGGCTCCGCCACAATTACACACCAGTGTAACGTGAGCTACGTAATTACATGATAACACCAAAATATGTAAACCAACAGCAACAACACCCACCTCGATCCAAGTGATATTTTATAGACGCTCCGACATATATTTTAAACAGTAAATAACATACATTTTAACCAAAAATAAACGCACCATAATACGTCGTCTTGAGAATTTACCTGTGAAACGTGCAATTATCAAGATTATTTCTATTATCAACACCACAGTCACTCATAGAACAAGTAATCATTTTGGAAAAAAGTTACTTACTAAAAACAACCATTATTATACTCTAAAAAATTACAAAAATTTTTAAAAGCTTTTTCTTTAGTGACGACTTATTATTCAAAATCAGTTACATATTCATGAGGTTTGGTATCCTTTTCTATCTTGCATTTTTTTCATAAGGAATTTTCTTCTCCCTTGCACACTATGTCGGTCTATACGCCTGTATATTCTAAGTCTATGTTATTAATTATGACGTGAGTGTTGTTGTCACAATTTTTGTAGTTTTAGTTTCTCTGTCATAGTTAATCTAAAAACTTTGTTTTATTTTTAAAAACGTCATTTGTATACGTAAAATTAAAAATATGAAAATTGATTTCCAAAAACCAAATGCTCGAAGTAAGTACCTAAATTAAACCAAAGGGAGATATATATATATATATATATATATATATATATATATATATATATATATATATATATATAATTTAACTATATTATAACATTTTAACTTATCAAAATTCCACCGCTGAACCTACGTTCACCTGTAACCACCTAAGTATGCCTTCCAAATAGATTGCCACATAGGTGAGAAATTTGCCATAGTTATTAAGCTTGCTAGATTAGTTTGATATTTGGGAGAAAATTGATTCAACAGGGGTCCAAAAGAAATGTCCCACGTTTAAAATATACACGTTAAGCCCCAGCCAAATAACACCCATTATATTTGAGAGTGAATGTTTTGACGTTGTTTACTTTCCAACGAACTGAATATATGGCACGTCTCGACGACGCGCCGTGATCCTATGATACTTAATCGTCCTATTTCGTTCATCTTCGGTAATTTGTATTCAAGCAGTGGCATAAATAAAACTGATATAGAATTTCACTTTCAACAGCTAGAGGAAATAAAGCAAAAAATAAATGGATTATTTCACAATTTGAAATGTTTAGTTAAAAATATTTAGAAACTTTTCTAGAAGAGTCATGGTAGCTCAGGTAATGAGAAATACAAATTTAATAGCTCATTTATAGTGAGCTAAGCAGTAATGGAAAACATTGTAAGGATACCTGAATACCTGAGCAATAAGATGTTTTGTAGACATGTAAAATGCGCCTACACTCACTGGAGGACGCGGCGAAGTAGCTGCTTCATAACCCTTTTAGAAGTGAGGGAAGTGTCCAGTAGGAGGACAGATAAAGACTTTCACTTTTTTTTACTATAATAATTTACATTTTTGAAACCAAAATTGTCAAAAAATTGTTTTTAATTTGAATTTAATGGACCATAATTCAGCAAGGGCATACCATTCTCGCTATTCTAGCACCTTATAAAAAACTATCTATATATGGGTGCGTAGTGATTGTTTATCTATCTCTGATATTCGTAAATTAATGTGACAAGCTAAAAATGTAGAGAGAAAAATGTTCTATATTTGAATTTCTTGCCACTTGTTCATTAAAGTTTTCTTTGATGGGTACTGTTTGAACCAATGTCATAAGTACTCAGATTTTCAGGAAATATCTGAGGCCAATGTGAAAGAAAAAAAAATGATTTTGACTTCATGAAAATTGATAAAATGTCATTAGATAAGAACACTCAATATGTATGTTGTAATGACGAATAGATTAGATAATTATTAGAATCAGGCGTTACTTTGCGGAAGTCCATTATATTAAATCCTTGTCCTTATCCTTGATTTGGTTATCGTTTCTTCTCTCGATCATGTTGATAAGTTTGGTCAATGTGCTGCCAATGCCTTTTCCTATCATGACCATCTGTTTATATCTTATAAAATAAGACCACCGAAAGCTAAGTCAAGGCTACTTCTGCAGCGTAATTATGAGGAAATGAATTTGGAAAAGCTACAAAAAGACGCTGCTAATATGGACTGGAGTGTTATAACAAAGACTTGCTCTGTTGACGAACAGGTCGCATTGTTTAATTCGCTTCTTGTTTAACTCTATAATATATTTGCTCCTGTCCGTCCAGTGCGAATACGTCATCCTCTAGCTTTGTGGTTGACTAAAGATCTTAAAAGATTGATAGGTAGGAAGAATAACGCAAAGTCGAGTTACAGGTCAGAACCAAAGAATGATAGGATTCGGGAGAAGTACAGACTCCTGCGCAAAATGTGTAAAGATTTACGTTGCCACCATACCCATAAATCAATACAAAACAAAGATCTATGTCGTGTTTGGAACTTTTTAAGGTCTATTGGAGTTGGGAAAACACGTTCATGCCCTATACCAAATAACGTCAATTTAAATTTGCTTAGTCAGCATTTTCTTTTGTTTTTTGCTTGGATAATATGGCAAAATCAACAACAATTAGCCAACTTTTATCGTTTCCCACTCCTGACTTTTCTCCATTTGTGCTTAGGCAATTTGCAGATTGTGATGTTAGGAAACACATTCTCTCTACCCATTTTGACGCTGTCGGAAGTGATGACGTCAGTCATAAAATGATCATTCCCTTGTTAGATTTTTAACACCTATTATAACCTATATTCTAAACTTTTCCATATCCTCATGTTCTTTTCCAAACCAATGGAAGGACGCCCAAATCATACCTATACCCAAAAAAGCAAATCCTTCAAATTTTTCTGAATATCGTCCTATTTTGATTCTTCCCTTCCTTTCCAAGGTCTCAGAACGCCTTATGCAATAACAAATTAATTCCTTTTGTATAAGAAATAGCATCTTCAACCCTCTCAAATCTGGCTTTAGATCTGGCCATAGTACTACTACGGCGTTATTGAAAATCACGGATGACATTCGCCACGGTATGCAAAATCGTAAAGTAACATTATTGGTGTTGCTGGCTTTCAGCAATGCCTTCAATACTGTTGATCATGACATCCTGTTAGGGATTCTGCCTTCTCTTAACATATCTCCAGCTGCAATTTCTTGGTTTTATAGTTATTTGTACGGGCGCCGCTCATGTCCTTTCCCTAAGCAATGGAAGGACGCCCAAATCATACCTATACCCAAAAAAGCAAATCCTTCAAATTTTTCTGAATATCGTCCTATTTCGATTCTTCCCTTCCTTTCCAAGGTCGCAGAACGCCTTATACAATAAAAAATTAATTCCTTTTGTATAAGAAATATCATCCTCAACCCTCTCAAATCTGGCTTTAGATCTGGCCATCGTACTACTACGGCGTTATTGAAAATCACGGATGACATTCGCCACGGTATGCAAAATCGTAAAGTAAATTTTACTTACGCCATGTTTTTATATTTTCCCTGCTAATAGTTGAAGGTTAAGAGAGCCAGTATAATCGAGGCCTTTTTTTTTATCTCTGCCGCGGTATCTCTTTCGAACAGCCCGCAGCCCCGGCAGGCGTCGGCCCTTGCGGGCCCCTTCACGCTGCTGACAGCTCTTTGAGGCGCGCGCGTGGGACAAAACGCGCCGTCGACACGGCCTGTCGTCGTTAGACGGACGGACGGCGAGCTACCCATTGCTCGCCGTCCACAGGCCCGCGCCTACGGTGGGCGGGGGCCACGACGTAGCCCCCGACGCCCGGGGCGTCTATCGCGGTGGCCGGGAAGGAAAGCTGCTGCTCTCTCCTTCTCCCGCTCCGCCACCTCCTTCGCTAGCATCACTGCTTCGCAGAAGGTGGTGACGGCATCCCATTCCGTCTCGCTCCGGACCATGGCTTCGACCAGGGCCGGACGCGAGAGGTCGCCGCCGCCTATCGCCGCTACGAGGACACGGCGGTGCTCCCCCCAGGCAGGGCACACCTCCACGGTGTCCTCCACCGTGTCCTCCGGTCGATCCTCGCAGTGGGAGCACCCGGGCGTTTCCTCCCGCCCAATTCGGTGCAGGAACCTCCCGAACACACCGTGTCCGGTGAGGACCTGCGTCAGGCGGAAGCTGAGGACGCCGTGGCGTCTCTCAAGCCACTCCTCAAAGAGGGGTCTTATCGCCGCTATAGTGGCGTGCCCAGGACGGGGTTGCGACAGTCGCTCTCTCCATGTCGCCATGAGATCATGCCGGAAGTCTGTCCGCTGCACGACAACTTGCCGCGGCAGCGGGGTTTCCTCCCGGCATAGTGCCTCCGTGCGCCATTCGTACAGGCGCGTGAGGACTATCGCCTCCAGATCCCACGGCGGCAATCCGGCAGGAGGCACGCTGCCTCGCGGGAGATCGTGCGGTAGCCGCGAACCATTCTCACGGCAACCACCTTTTGGGGCGCGTTCAGGTGGTGGACGGCAAGCCGCGCCAAACCACGCGCCCACACCGGGGCCCCGTAAAGGGCCATGGACCGCACAATCCCCGCGTAGAGCCTCCGGCAGGAGGCGTTTGGCCCCCCCCAGGTTCGGCAGGAGCCGCCTGAAGGCAGCCCCGGTCCGTTCCAGTTTGGGAGCCAAACGTCGGAAGTATAATCAAGGCCTGCGAGACATTTATTTAAGTCCTCATGGTTAACGACAGATCGTTAGGTTTCTTTACTTGAAGTTGGTTGCTGGTATCCATGTATCATGCAGCCACTTACCACCATTTGAAGTTTTTCCAAGTTTGACATTCTATTTGTCTATAAATTGAAGTGACAAAAGATCTAACACTTGATGGAAAATAGCTACTGCAGCAAATGCAACAAATCCAAAATAAAGAAGGATACAGGTGTGTTGTCACCTCTGAGGACCAAGATGGAATGCCTCACAGTCATTCCATCTCAAATTCTTACACTATCGGTTTTTTATACTCTATGAGGCGGAACACAGCAGTGCACTTACTGCGGCTTGGCAGAAATAGGTAATAGGATGGTACCACCAACTCCGGTGGTAAGTTTCGGCCGCTGGCTTTTCGTTTACCACCCACCAATGCAAAGTCTTGTCACCAAATGACACTGTCTTGTTCCAGCATGATGCCCGGTGAAGCCATATGGAGAATGGGTCTGAACAGTAGTGTTGTGTGTGTGAACTGGGTGCGAAGTGTCAGTTGTTGCTGTGTTGAGTGCTTGCTCTTGGAGGGTAGCAGCATGGTGTTCTGCTGGATGACCGCGGGTGGTTGTAGCCCCAATTAGTGAATTTCCTAATGAAAAGCTGCCCTGCCAACTTGCGAAAAACCCCAGGGTGGCTCATTCCTGCCGGTTAGCGACCGGGCGAGAGACCCGATGGCGATCTCTAGGGGAGGGAGGGGGGGTCGGACGTTCACGCAGTCTCCAGATCAAGTTCCCATGTGCGCAGTAACTCCGATAGTTTCGTTTGGTCACTCTTTACTCCCAATATGTATCTTAAAAAGAAAAATATGGCTAAACATCGATTGCACGTCCTCTAATTGAAAGTGCACCTCACAAATATTTGACGATTGCACTCTAATCTCAGCGCAGTCCGTCACCATCTTGAGACTAAGAATCCGCACCTACTTTTCTTGATGGAGACTCGAAGACGGAAGACGGAAATTAAATGTCCATTGAATGCAGCGTAGCTTGACAATCATGAATTCTCTCTGGCCTTGCATGCATGCGGAGGCATCGTCTCCGTCACCTTGAAGACCCCACTTTTACGACAATCTGATGATTGGGTGTGTGACCGTCTACATTGGGTAGCCTAGTCGCTTCCTTTACCAAATGAGAAAGACCTAGTATTACGGCCTACAGCTGCCCCTGCAAAGGTATCCCGTATAATATAAACACCTAGCGTCAAATCTAAATTCCACGCTTCTCTTCCAGCACGGTCGGTCTTCTGGTATGGGAACAGTCAGTATTGATGACCTGGAGACACAATCTATTGTTTCGCGCTCCATTATCTGTTATTTAATAAAATATTTTTCACGTTTATGTTATGTTCAGCGCTAATCATTTATCTCGTTGTTCGCTTTTAATGATTATTTTTTTGGTAGAAATGGGGCACCTCAGAGATTTTCTCTTATAAATTTGGTCAATACCTGATAATAGGATCCATGAGAATATCATCAAACTCTTAAATTTGCAAAGGAATCTGCGTTTACTAAAATTTATAAACTGTTAAGATAGCATTCCTATAAAAAGAGAGTTTGAAAGCGGAGAGGGTAATACATTTTTATCTCCGTTAGTAAGCAAGAACTGTGACCTGAATTCGCTACCCGGAGTAGTGTTGATGTTCTTATGAAACGTGATATCGATAAAATAATTCGTCGAGAAATATTTTATGGAGCTTGCTTGTTGCTCGCTTTCGATCTAATGTTTCTACATATTAGGGAAAGCAGGGCTGCACTTTAAAATTAACCGTTCTTTGTACGGACGTCGCTTTAGATCCTAAAATTAAGAATACGCAACTGCTTTGGAGCTTTGTGCCCGTTCAGATCTCATCTCTTATCGACGCACCATACAACACTCCTTTTATTTATTTTTTTAGTTGTTGGTGAGGTTTAGTAACACGCAAACGCGACTTAAGTGATTCAGATCCTCGTAGGTGTCACTGAAAGTCTCAAGTAAATAAATAAAGAAAAATTTTTTGCAATATTTTGTGTACATTTTTTTTTTCAGATCAGCAACTCCAAGTGGATGCTTGATAAATCACCACAATGCCATTTACCAGACGGTTTCTTCCTAGCATGACATATTTTTGGAATCAGTTACAACCAGTATTATCAATAGAGCCTATTTATTTTAAAAGGCCAGCAATACTTTTGCAATTTCCCTGGCCTTTAAGTTTTTCATGGGCGACGGCAGTTATTTAATATCGGGTGAGCTATTTTGCTCCCTCTTTTACAAAAAGAAAAGCCATAATCATATCATCCCAGTTTAATAAGTGTTTGAATTAGAATACTATTATGATTCCCCTTCTATCGTCTGTACCTCATATTTTTCAGAATGTTATTTATATTCAAATAGTACAGTGATTGATATTACAGACAACGGTTAGTATACACGTTCACAATGCATTGTGCGCAAAGTGGTTTGCTGACATCGCGTGCCATGAACGGATAGTATCGGTGCATGCCAAATACAGCACGGTTTATGGTACGCTACGGTGTTGGTTGGCGACGTGATGTTGTAGACGTCATTGTGGCTTTTTTATTTGCTAATGGACTAGTTACTGTTGTACTTTTGTAGTAGTCAAGAAATCAAAAAAAATATTCTTTAAAAACTTTTAAAAACTTCTTCAGCATATTATATTGATGCGTTACATTGCAGAGTTTTTGGGCGATTTCGATGGCAGCTTGAGCCAGCAGACAGTCGACGATAGTATCTCAAAGCGCTGTAGCAGACACAAAAACTTAATGTTCACGTTACTATCGGAGTATCCATCGGGATCATTCCCACTGATAGTTCACAAGCGTAGACATTTATCACACAAGATCGCACCACATTTACGTATCAAAATCTACTTTAAACCATTATATAATAGTAATACAGAAATTTCGGCGTTACGAGTATTGCTTATAAATTACAAATAAAAAAATTACATGTGCTGACGTTACAGTCACGAAATAAAACTTTGTAGTGGGTAGAGATTCATAATCGCCTATTCAAGTGGTAATTTACCGCATGCTCGGCGGTAAGGAAAATGTTAGGAGGAAATGTGCATATCTGAAAAAAAAGACCTTTCGGGGATTAATGATGATTTAAATTTTTAGTGAAGCAAATTGGTGGAAAACTTTTCAGTTCTGAAAATGAAACTCCGAAACTATGCCTTATAGTAGAACATACAAATAAAGAGTGGAGAGATTTATAGCAAGATGATGCAGGCCAGACGGACTACTAGGTTGAAAAGAAATCCTACCGCCTAGAAAAACTTGGACACTCACTTGATTACTGATGTAATGACTAGTATTAAGTTTCGGAACTAGTTGAAAAAAGTGTTATGTGGTGTCTTGTCCTTTTCTATGCACTTTTAAAATGACTAGATATGTTATTTGTAATTTTCCTTAAACACCTTTATAAATATTTTTATTACTGTCAACTACACGGCTGGATCTAACTATCTAGATTTTTACCGAAATACAGTAACAAATGTTATGTGTTTTTTTATTATATACAATATTAAAAAACTATAATTAAAAAAAACTTAAACTAGTAACTTAATTATCACTTAATTATAGTCCTACTCCCCGCGGTATCCTGCCAAGTACGCTGGCTGCGTTTCCCAGTTGAATGGCTATACTTAGCCTTTGAGCGAGAAAAGTATATAAATTGAAGCTTCAAGTAAACGGCATAGGATGCTGGATAATAATGTTATAACGAGAATATCGATTTTTTTACTAAGCAGCGTAACAAGAATATGACACAGCCCAGAAATATTAGCTCAAATTAGAAGACCATCCGATTTGAAGCTGTATTCGTTTAATCTTATTTATATTTAGCGTTCTTGCGACTACAGCGTTCATGACGAGTAAGGACTGTTTGATAATTTTAGTTTTTAGTTTTCATTTTTGTTTGTGGTAATAAATACAAATGTTATGTAATTTTAATGTTAGATTAAAGAAATATTTTAAGCAAGTTTCCTTTATATTTTTTTTTTATAGGAGAGGGGGCAAACGAGCATGCGGCTCACCTGATGGTAAGTGACTACCGCCGCCCATGAACAACCGTAACACCAGGGGAATTGCAGATGCGTTGCCGGCCTTTTAAAAAGGAGTAGGCTCTTTTCTTGAAGGTCCCTAATTCGTATCGGTCCGGAAAAATCGCTGATGGTAATCGATTCCACAAGGAAGTCGTGCGAGGAAGAAAACATCTTCTAAATCGCACAGTGGTGGACCGCCAATCATCCAGATGATGTGGATGGTATCGGGAGTTCTGCCGCGATGTGCGTTCATGAAATTTGGCGGCTGGGATTAATCCGAACAATTCCTCAGAGCACTCCCCATGGTAGATGCGATAGAAAATGCAAAGAGATGCAACATCTCTTCGCAGTGCCAATGAATCGAGCCGATCGGAAAGGGCTCGGTCGACGACGATTCGAGCCGCTCTGCGCTGGATGCGGTCAAGTGGAAGGAGCTGGCACTGGGGAGCCCCTGCGCAGAGATGGGAACAGTATTCTATGTGAGGCCGAACCTGCGCCTTGTAAAGTTGCAGGCGGTGTGCCGGCATGAAATACTGTCCCGCTCTGCTGAGCACGCCAAGCTTTTTAGAGGCCAATTTGGCCTTCTCTTCCAAGTGACCACGAAACTGCACGTCACTCGATATGTCGACTCCGAGGATACCGATACTGGCTGATTATTTAGATATATTTATAATTTAGTCGCTGTTATTGATAAATACACTAAAAATCTGATACAACACAATAATAATACACATTATTTGCGTTTATTGACTGAATTGTAACTTATTACGTGTAAATATTATTGAAAAATTTCCATATAGGTACATTTAGTAATTTGCAAAGCGTTATGTGCTACAGCAGTAATATAGTTGTGTAATATAGGGTGGGAGACCGGGAGAGGACCACTCTCTTACAGAATACCAGGATAAAATAGCAGCATTAAGCTGATGTTTTATCGTATGGTCAGTGTAGGAAACCGGAAACCCCTTTTACTGGAATTGATTCCATCTTAGTCTTCAGGGGTGACACCGCATCAGCATTTTGATTCTTAATCGTGGATAGACGTAGATATCACAGGATCCAAATACTATCAATTGGACTCGTTTCTCATATTTATTCTATAAAAACAGATTTATCGGCAACACATTAGAAGACTTCATCGTGATACTAAACTGAAAACCATTGCGTGTATACTTTTTCTCATATTTAAGTAATAGAACGCAAACAGTTGTTAACTATGGGCTTTTCACTATGTTCAATTTGTGGCCACTTTCTATTTCCGGTTTATATATACTTAATAGTAAGGGTACATAATAAACTTACTTATTATGGAATAAGCATAATACATATTTAACGACATTCATTCAAATATAAAGAAAAGTCTCAGGACCACGTTTTGTGGCGTTCGTTGGGGAAGGCCTATGCTCGGTAGTAGACTTGTGAACGGCTAATTATGATGATGATGGTGAATAAAGTAAATAATGCTATATCAAAACTGGAACGATGGTTAAGGTCTATAATTTTATTTTAAACGACAATAAAAGTAACTAAATAAAATTCACAATACCGAATATTAGTATACTTGATACGTGATTTTAAATCTAGAGGGGCAGTTGAAACTACTGTTTTTAAAATTTTATATATCAAACGTCAACACGTTTTTAATCTACTAACGTTTTATAATAAGGTTTCTTTGTCCGAAAAAAATAACTCTGGAGGTATACTCTTTTTGACAGTTTTTTAAAAGCCTATTATATTTTATACTTCGATGATACGTAAAAAGAGATAAATTTATTATTAATCCAAACCTTTCGTGTCATTTATACGTTTTTTGACACTTACATATACGTATTAGACCAAACAAATGTAAAATAAAGTATATCTCTCGACTGGAGCATTAGTTAGACTGGAATAAAAAGTTTTCTCTTAGTTTACTTTGACGACAGCCACAAGACGTAATGAATTGATGGATAATATCGCTATCATGGAGCGTTTTTCCTTTTCCTATGTTCTTTATAGTAGGTAATCTTTTCGATTTAAGGCGAATCAATGGAGCTAATGCATTGTAATTTTAATATTACGTTTCTTATTTGTCTCAGTTTCGCACACATTTTGTAATCTATATATAAGTATACATATATTTATACACGTAAAGTATTCTAACAATTCAGCTGATGGTAAGAGGTTACTTTAAACCTTAGACTCCTCCAATCAACTTCCAAGAATGACGCAGCATTTCACACAACCCGGACTGAACAAAACAATAGGTGCATTTCCGTTTTACTGCTTAAGTAAGGTGGTTATACAAACCCAGATGACTTCTAGATAGAAAAGAAGTACCTGCATAATAATGTTTTTGTTACTCAGTTTAAAACATAAATACTCTTACATAAATTTTCTTAGCCACCCAATATTTTTAATACTAAATAAAATAATATAAATATCAAGTGTATATGCAACGTATCAAAATCCACTGCTGAACCTCAGTGCCGAATATTCTGCCCCATAAATTTTGTGTTGTGTGTTGACGACGAAAGATGCTTCTGCCAATCTCTTGTTTCATTTCACTGTGTTAAAACATTCCCGATAAAATTAAGCCGATAAAATTGTTTTTTTGGCCGGCAACGCATCTGCAATTCCCCTGGTGTTGCGGTTGTTCATGGGCGGCGGTACTCACTTACCATCAGGTGAGCCGCATGCTCGTTTGCCCCCTCTCCTATAAAAAAAAAATTCCCGGGAGTATAGGGAAGTAGGTAATAGATTCTCTAATGCCACCATACCGCCGCAAATATTAATAAAAGTTATATATAATAGTACATTAATAGTAGTTTGATAATTTTAGAGTCAACATAAAAACATGACACAACTACTTCTTCGGCGACACAAAAGTTAAAAGTATTCTTCCATTTTCAAGGATTTATGTAATAAAAATATGAAAATGTCGTAAAAAAATTAATTCTCGTATATATGTACCACTTTTAAATCGGGAATAATACGCAACGGGAAAATAAAGCACTTTTATAATTTTTTATCGCGATAGATGAAACCCGGATAGATGAAAATGGAAATTATATTGCGTAGTATGACAAATTAAAGCCAAAGTCTTTTTATCACCCTTTTTAATTCATATCATAGTCTTTCTCAAATCATCATCATCATTACAGCCCTTTATAAGTCCACTGGTGAACATAGACCTCTCCCAAGGAATGTCACAAAGCACGGTCCTGAGCCACCTGCGTCTATCGACTTCCTGCATGTCTTACCAGGTCGTCACTCTATCTACGAGTAGAACGGTGACGCCGTACACTTCGTCCGCCGGTACGAGGTAGCCCTCTCCATAGCTCGTTGAGCGACTTGGAGCTTCCTCATCCGACCAGCAGCAACCATCAACATAATATTCTGAACCAGACTGGTATTCTAGCTATATTATGGAAGGACCACACTCTCACAGAATACCAGCGTAATATAGCAGTTTAACACTGCTGTGTTTCGTGTGGTGAGTGTAGAGAACTGGAGACCCTTTTTACTGGAAAAGAGGCATTCGAACTTAATCCTCACGGGTGACAACGCATCTGCATTTTGATTCGCAAACGAAGATAGATGTAGATGTAAATGGGCCGCAGCAACCACTTACCATCAGGTGGACTGTGTGCTCGTTTGTCACCCTTATTCTATAAAAAAAATTGAAATAAGGACTTAAATATAAATAAATAAAGAAGGTCTAGAGAATTACACATTTACACGCGCGCGCGCTTGAGAAAGAGAGAGAGATTTAAACATCTTGGGATTGGTTGTGCCAAAGACATCAATCCTCACTAGGTGTGTGATGAGTACGACTTTATCATAAGATGTGGTTTAGTTAGCTGTATGGGGGGATCGTAAAAGCGCCTCTGTATCCTCGTATGAAAGCCTCCTTCTACAGCCACTGCTTCAGTTCCTGTTTACACTTTCTTGCGGTAGCTTTATAGATATTAAGTTCTTTATTAATCCTAACCTATTTATTTTATTATATTATATATATTATATTTTCCTATATTAGTAGTATAGTTGTAGCACGAATGGGTCGGCTCGACCGGGGAAGGACCACGCTCTCACAGAATACCAGCGTAAAACAGCAGATTAACGCTGCTGTGTATCGTATGGTGAGTGTAGAGAACCAGAGACCCTCTTTACTGGAAATGAGGCATTCCATCTTAGTCCTCACGGGTGACAACGCATCTGTATTTTGATTCGCAAACGAGGATAGATGTAGATGTCTATGGGCCGCAGCAACCACTTACCATCAGGTGGACTATGTGCTCGTTTGTCACCCTTATCTTATAAAAAAAAACACCGCACTTTTGCTCCACACCTCCGTAATAGTACCTCCATGAAGGACGAAATTAAAGAGTTCCTGAAGGACGACAAGTACCGGTTTTCCACCCCCTTTCAAAAGCTCCGCTGTAATTCCATCCTCACCTGGGGCCTTGTCGTTTATAAGGGGCTGGAGAGCATTCTAATCTCGCTCAGACTTACGTCCGGGATATCATCGGAATAGTGTCGAATCAGATAATAATATTAGATAATAAAATAAATTTATAGCTTTAGAAATTTCGGTTACTTTACCCTGCCTCAGGTGAGGCAAATTAAGATGGACGAGAGTTTTCCTTTACTTTGATCGATGAATAAATTCAATTGAACTATAAAGGAGAATATATTATATATAGCTATCTTTACATATTTTCTTTTTCTTGTATCTACAATATGGCTCAAATACATTTCATATAAATAGTTATTTTATTAATTATGTTTTACTAAAACCGTATAAATTGCCATATAGTGATCGCGTAAGATAATCTAACAGGCGATAGAGGGAAATTTAAAAGAAGAAGATCATTTTCTTGATAATAACTAGACAAGCATGGCACACAAGAAAAATATCCCCTTATGTGGCAATCTATGTTGGAGGCCTATGTTCAGCAATGGATGTTTGATAGATTCTGAAATGTTATGAATAAGAAAATTAATGAATGCATGTTAAATGAATGAATAAATTAATAAATGTACAGTGAATGAATGAATATTATATTAAAAAATATTTTAGCGCTTACATATTACCATAAGCATTTTCATAGGAACTTATTATTCAAACAACTAATTGCAGGTTCGTACTTATGTCCAAAACTACGATTGTAATGATTGTACAAATATACGATTTGATCTACGATTCAGCAATAAACTTCTCTGATAAGCAGACTACTAATACGCGAACGTTTTACTTAATATCATCTTAAGCTTTGGATGTAGACGGTACTTGATAAGAAATATTATTTATGTTACGCTATCTTTGGAGAATTTTTCTGTGCTTAAATTATCCATTGCTGGGTGTGGGACTTTCTACTACAGGAAGAATATAATATTATTATTATAAGTAGGTTACTTTGCGGAAATAAAAGCCACCGCAGAGTCGACTTCACAACTGAGGATGCATCATTTAGAGGCGAAACACGCGTCGTATTATAGACGGTGGTGTGCCTCTTCTTAGTGGTGACCGAGATTAAGGGAATAAATTAGGGGGACCGAAAGTGTTCTTTAAACTGGGTGAGAAAAATAATTTTATTATTTATTTAATTATTTAATTACGCGAACCTTAGTTAATTAATAATTAACATCTTTAATAGGGCTTAATATCATTATTACCACGCAAGGTTGTCGTAGCTGATAAGGTTATTACCGGCGGGTATGTTTCAGAAACAGCCATGGTCAATCCGCCGGTCATACTATGGGCCACAGCATCCACTTACCATCAGGTGGATTGTAAGCTTATTTGTCACCCTTACTCTATAAAAAAAATTGTATTATTGTGAACAAACTTGATCAGAATTGGTAGCTTGCAGCAGAACTTTTACAGCCTTAGCGTTCAAAGAAATAAATTAAATTCTCGTTATTTATTGTTTGATAAGAAAGTTATTTCCCCAGATATTAATCTTTCAACATTGTTTGTGTATTCTGTGCCTGTGTTTGTTTATCTCAGGGGACATTTTATCATTAAGAACAAGATTATTGGTAAGACTGGCTAATAATATTAGTCAGAGATAAAATTTGGGTCTTGTAGCAAATATAATAGAATTATTTAATAATCTTGTGTATCTTGTGTATTATGTAATAAATGAAATCTTATTGTGATATGATTAGTTTTTTGTGACATAAGAGGCGCCACTACTCTACATTATTCCGAGTGTGACACAGAACGTGACTGAAAAAATATGAAAATATTTGCATAAACAACTAATATTCTTGTCATTTTATGGGCGGTTTGTTAATACTCTTGCTATCGGTGTCCCTTGTGCCTGTTGCGTCTGTTGCACTGGAATCGATGAACTCTTCTAAGCGTTCTTTACTGCTTCTTTGATACTAAAATTTGTTATCTAAACTTCGAAAAAAGTGGAAGTGTATTGAAATAAGGTATGGAGAATATGATGTATAAAGAACAGTATCGAGCTTTAGCTCTACTTATAATGCTAACGTTTGTTGAGCAGTATTTGTGAACGTGCGTTTTCATGAAGAAGTTATGGCGAACAACAGTTTATCAATATGGTTTGTAAATCACTCTATGCCATTGCTTCTACAGCGTCAAGTGCTAGATTTTTCACCATCATTTGTAATTCTAGAAATAACAGTCCACAGTAACTGTGGCACCATATGGCAAGAAGCTGTAGTAATTAACACTAACAGAACACTACCAAACTATAAAGCCTTAGATATACTTGGAGACAAAAGGAGCGGCATGTTGCGCAACATGTTGCTGAACAACTACGTGGAATGTTCCGAGACATATGTCACGGAACATTTTGTAGGCCACACTAGTCAGTGCTTATAGAAATGTCCCCCTAGAAAGTTGTGACTATTAGTGCTACGTACGTAGTACATATTTCGGGTATTATATATAGGGTATATAGGTCGATGAGCAGTAGTAGTACCTGGTACAACTACAACTTTCTACCGTACTGATTACCATTTCTCTTACTTCAGACGTAAAATATCAAGATCGCCTGCCAAGTGTGGTGATTAATGCAAGTCCTTCTAATGGGAAAGGCTATCAATAAACTTTTATGACTACGAGCTGAGCTGGTGGAGAAAGAAAATGAATCTGCGAACAATATTTGGTTATGGTTTACAATACTTAATTGCAGACCGCTACAAAAATGATTTTAATATTTGTTATTCATCAAATTAAAAAATAATTTTAATTTGTTATTAATTTTAGGAATGAATTTAAATCAAAGTTTTCCGAGTTTATATTCAAACTGCAAAGTGTAAAAGGTAAATTTTAAAACTCAATCAAGCAAATAATTTTCTTGATTGAGTTTTAAAATATCTCTCTAAAGCGGTTATTCGTTAGCTCGTCTTGTTAATTTATTAAATTTTCTCGTTATAAAGTTCATATGGAAAAATGTGTCAAATTTTGCGGAAAATACTTCGAAAAGCAATAAATACATTTTTAAATAGGAATGTTGTGTCACTTCCTTGATTCCCGAAATTTTCAGATATGGATTATACGTTCTAGTTAATTAGAAATTTTGTACCCAAGTGCCATAAAACAGGGCCTGCTACAAAATACTGAGGTAAAGTCTGAATTTAGCAGTGGACTTCAGATGGGCTGTAATAATAGTTACGATGCTAATGATGATTTGGTTTTACTTAACCTGTAACTTATACTAATTTACCTTTTTGAAATATATATGTCTTAAATACATTTGAGAAGTAGCCCACCGCCTTCCCCTTACTCCTGACTTCTCCCTTTTAACAGGGGTAAAAATAAAATTAAAAACATAACCGAATTCCGATAATAACTTCTTCGATACATTAGAGGTGATTTTATTCTTCGATACATTATTTGGCACCGACTTCAAAAGTGTAGATAATTTCCGCGCTTTTAACACACGACATATAATTTACACGTCATAAATAACTTAAAGAAAACAAAGTTAACAGTGGTAGAGCCACGCGGCAGCTTTTGCTGTCGCACGGATGGGCCGGCTCGAACCGGGGTGGTACCACGACCTCACAGAATACCAGCGTGAAGTAGAGGTTTACCTCTGCGTTTCGCTTGGTGAGTGAAGGTGGCCGGAGGCCCTTTTTACTGGAAAAGAGGCATTCCATCTTAGTCCTCACGGGTGACAACGCATCTGCATTTTGATTCATAGTCGAGAATAGATGTAGAGATGTCTATGGGTCACAACAACCACTTACCATCAGGAGGACTGTGTGCTCGTTTGTCACCCTTATATTATAAAAAAAAAAGATTTAGTGTGTGGCGACGCACACATTTATTTATTTTATTTAAAGATATGATTATTATTTCACAGATATATATTTTTAAGCTCGTCAAAGTGCAACTTGACGCGTCCCACCGGCGCGGCGTAATAATGAAAATGAGCCTCGCGCCAAATGTCTCTTGGGGGCATGAAGTAGTATTTGCATGGCAACAAAATAGCATATTATTGTACTTTAGCGGAGTGCTATTTAATTTAGCTGTTTTATTTTTTACAAAAAAAGAGGGCTCATTTTTTTTTGAGACATATATCCATGGCCTTTATAGTCGTCACTCTACATTTTACCAGGTTATGTATATAAAAATGACTTACTTTTATTTCCATTTGTAAACAAGGTCGACCAGATAGAACAAGAAATTGCTCGAACCTTCTTAAATTATGTCTAGGTCATGTCAAGTTTACCATTACGAGGGTAATAGCATAAAATGGTGGCTTGTCGTGTAAGCTAAAATGCTTTTCGTAGAGATAAAAATTGATAGGTGTCGGTACACTTGTGGCGACGCACACATTTATTTATTTTAATATAATGAATATTAATATTAATATTATAATATTCATTATATTTATATTTATCTATAATACAATTACAGTCACACACACATATATATTATACTATTTCTATTTATTATAGTAAATTTTATTTTAGTATTGTATTATAGTATAATTCTCGGTGCCGGCCGGTCGAAGTACATTGGAAACAAACATTCGTTTTAATTATTATCTACACCGTGTACCTACGTCGCGATATGTTCAACGACCAGCCAGTCGCGGTCTAATCGTCTGACGCGAATACTGTGCCGCTTGCGCCTACGCCGAACCTTGCCCTTACGCATAACTGGTGACCCCGAGCAGAACATTTAAGAAAGATGAGCAGTGACGGTAGTGACACAACGCATTCGCAAAAAAGGGCGCGGTCAACGAAAAAACGTGAGCGCGTGTCCATTGACTCGCACGATAATTCATCAGATATATTTCGTGTTGGCGTGAGAATACCACCGTTTTGGCCGGAAAAACCGACGATATGGTTTTCACAAATTGAAGGTCAGTTTAGTATATCAAGAATTACGGATGACCTAACGAAATTCCATTACGTTCTTTCGCATTTGCACCGGCAGTATGCAGTAGAGGTAGAAGATATTATTACTTCGCCTCCAGCCACGGGGAAGTACGAGAAGCTTAAAAGTGAGCTAATCAAGCGTCTTTCTATTTCGAAAGAAAAGAAAGTGAAACAGCTCCTACAGTCGGAAGAGTTAGGTGATCGCAAGCCATCACAGTTCCTGCGTCACCTGCAACACCTCGCTGTCCCTACGATACCAGATGATTTTTTGAGGTCACTTTGGACGAACCGCCTTCCAAGCAACCTGCAGACCATCATCGCATCCCAGATGAGCCTGTCCCTCAGCGAACTCGCTGACCTGCCAGACAGGGTCCACGATTTCTCACCGGCATCGCCCCTTGTTGCAGCAACATCCAGCTCCAGAGTGGACTCCACATTAGATATTATGGCACGGCATATCTTGGAACTGACAAAACAGGTTAGTGCACTCACTACGAGACTTAACGACCGCTTTCGCCCCCGCCAACGACAGACGTCACGTGGGCGAAGCCGTACGCCATCGAGAAGATCCCAGTCTAATTACAGGAAGTTCCTCAACTGCTGGTACCATCACAAATATGGTAGCAAAGCGAATAGGTGCATCCGACCATGTGACTACAGATCAGGAAACGCAACAGGCAATCTATAATGGCGGCTGAAGATTGCCCATCCCCTACTACTGGTCGCCTTTTCGTGACAGATCGCAGATCGCGAGTTCAATTCCTGGTGGACACCGGAAGCGACTTATGCGTCTTCCCTCGATCTGCGCTTCATCAACGACGTGCGAAGACGGACTACCAACTATGTGCAGCCAACGGTTCACCAATAAACACTTATGGTTATGTTGAGCTCAATCTTAATTTAGGCCTACGTAGAGACTTTGTGTGGCGCTTTACTGTAGCTGATGTAACTAAAGCTATTATAGGCGTAGATTTTTTGTCACATTTTAACCTTATTGTCGACGTTCGTAATAAGCTTTTAATTGATGCCACTACTAAATTGTCAGCTGTAGCTTCTATTGCTTCTAGCGATAGCCATATTTTGAGTGTAAAGGTCGTGACTGGTGATTCTAAATTTCATAAAATACTTTCTGAATTTCCAGAACTGACACGACCGGCAGGCGATCATCGCACACCCAAGCATCACACAGTACATCACATCCATACCACGCCAGGCCCTCCAGTATCGTGTACACCACGCAGACTCGCCCCGGACAAGCTGAAAATTGCCAAGCTCGAGTTCGAGGCAATGTTGGCAAATGGAACTGCTCGACCTTCCCAGAGCCCCTGGTCGTCACTACGACACCTCGTTCCCAAAAAGGACAATGGTTGGCGACCATGCGGTGATTATCGCATGCTCAACGCCCGGACAGTGCCAGATAAGTACCCTATCCGACACATACATGACTTTGCCCACAATTTATCTGGTTGCAAAATTTTTTCAACCATAGATCTGGTGAAGGCGTATAACCAGATACCAATCTTTGAGGCAGACATTCCCAAATCTGCCATTACGACACCTTTTGGACTTTTCGAGTTCCCATATATGACGTTCGGATTGCGCGGAGCTAGTCAGACGTTCCAGAGGTTCGTTGATGAGATGACCCGTGGTCTAGATTTTTGTTACCCATACCTTGACGATTTTCTTATATTTTCACGCGATGAGTTAAAGCATGAAAAGCACCTTCGTCAAGTATTTACAAGGATGAAGGATTACGGCATGCTCATCAACACCGCTAAATGCATTTTCGGTGCATCAGAAGTAACATTTCTAGGCTACAACATCTCACAACATGGAACGAAACCTCTGGAAGGTAAAGTTCAGGCTATAAAGGAGTACCCTGTTCCTAAGACAGCCAAACAGCTTAGGAGGTTCTTGGGCATGATAAACTTTTATAGGAAGTTTATCCCCCAAGCTGCCAAAATCCAAGCACCCTTGAACGCCTTATTGACTGGCGCTGTTAAAGCATCCGGTCAATTTAAATGGAGACTCATTGAAAGCCTTCGAAGAGTGCAAGGAAAGTTTATGCAATGCATCATTGTTGGCACATGACTCAAAGGCAAAGCTAGGTCTTGTAACTGACGCTTCTGATCTTGCAATAGGTGGAGTCTTGCAACAGCAAATTGGTGGTGATTGGCAGCCCCTAGCCTTTTTCTCTCGTAAATTGAGCCCGTCGCAAAGGAAATACTCACCGTACGAAAGGGAGCTCCTTGCTGTTTACGAGAGCATTAAGTACTAATATAGTATAATATATATGTGTGTGTGTGACTGTAATTGTATTATAGATAAATATAAATATAATGAATATTATAATATTAATATTAATATTCATTATATTAAAATAAATAAATGTGTGCGTCGCCACAAGTGTACCGACACCTATCAATTTTTATCTCTACGAAAAGCATTTTAGCTTACACGACAAGCCACCATTTTATGCTATTACCCTCGTAATGGTAAACTTTGGCGCTTTTGCGGGCTTTGGCGGTACGCGGCAATATGCTGGCTCGTAGATTTGCCCGCTGTTCGGACCAGGTCAAAATAACATTATTTAAAGCGTATTGTCAGGGTCTGTTTAAGGATGGTCTGTGGATTAGGTATGCCAAAAAATCGTTAAACACCCTGCGAGTCCAGTACAATAACGTTTTCAGGATGATGTTTGCACTCCCCCGCTTCTGTAGTGCCTCTGGCATGTTTGCACAGACCAGAACTGATGGTTTTCATGCCGTAGTTCGGGAAAAGGTAGCGTCGCTGATAGGAAGGATACGGAGAAGTGACAACAGCATCCTGAGAACAGTGGCAGATGATCTGCATGCGCCTATTGTGAGGCATTTCGTGCGAACGATGACTCATACAGTGGATGGTAATTCTTCTAGGTATCGACCGCACGGAGTGCCTCTTAGGTACATGACAAATTAGAATTTAATTTAGTCTAATTTTATTTTGATTTGATTTGATTTAATTTGAATTAATATGATTTAGTTTGATGTAATTTAATTTTAATACAATATAATATAATTTCATTTCATTTTTTCAAAATAGTAACACTTAGTTTATAAGCGATAATGTAATACTAACCCATGGATCTTTGTTGTCTGAAAATAAATAAATTTGAATTTGAATTTAAAAGCCACAATATAATATATTATGACAATAATATGCTATGAGAAAGACCTGTCTATCACATCAAAAGAGGGCTGTACGGGCAATTTACAACTTATATTGTAGAAACACACTGAGATAAGCTTAAAGAATACTTTAGAATACCTAAAGAGTACTTTACTTTAGCTTTGCATAATAATTTCTTCTATTTACGCGAATACTGCCTCCCATGACCATGGGTGCTGTGAAGTACGGGAATTAAAAAATTAAAATTAAACGCGATAAAATTCGTAAAATTTAGCTTTGAATTTGACTATAAATTTTGAAAAAACTAATTAAATAAAACCAGATTCTCCACTCCACAGAATAAATAATAATTCATTTAGGGGGTAATGTATACGTTTTTACAACAAAATCCCAGAGGGTGGTCATCGTTTGTCAATCAACAAGATTAAAAATTTAATCAACTAAAACTGCTTCAAGAGCGTAATTACAATATTAAGGAATATGTGCATGGAAACTCCTGGGAATGAGATAATCACTAGCATGCTGGTTATATAATAATTCATTTAAATAATTGTACAAAATTATTGTAAATTATTATTGTCTAATATATGACTAATATAATATATGACTACCGCCGCTCATGAACAACTGCAACACTAGGAAGGGAATTGCAGATGCGTTGCCGGCCTTTTAAAAAGGAGTAGGCTCTTTACTTGAAGGTCCCTAAGTCGTATCGGTCCGGAAAAATCGTTGATGGTAATCGATTCCACAAGGAAGTCGTGCGAGGAAGAAAACATCTTCTAAATCGCACAGTGGTGGACCGCCAATCATCCAGATGGTGTGGATGGTATCGAGAGTTCTGCCGCGATGTGCGTTCATAAAATTTGGCGGCTGGGATTAATCCGAACAATTCCTCAGAGCACTCCCCGTGTTAGATGCGAAAGAAAATGCAAAGGAATGCAACATCTCTTCGCAGTGCCAATGAATCGAGCCGATCGGAAAGGGCTCGGTCGTCGACGATTCGAGCCGCTCTGCGCTGGATGCGGTCAAGGGGAAGGAGCTGGCATTGGGGAGCCCCTGCCCAGAGATGGGAACAGTATTCCATGTGAGGCTGAACCTGCGCCTTGTAAAGTTGCAGGCGGTGTGCCGGTATGAAATAATATATACTGTGTAAGTTTGTAGTCAGATTTCAATTGTTTAATATCTTTGGCCACTATTAATGTTAGGGCTATAGGCGATTCAACAATGTTTTGCGCTGTTTCTAAATGTTGTTCAATTTAATTGCACAACTATTGAACAAACATTAAATATAAAAATATCCCGTTTGGTTTCTTGTTAGTTCTTTATAATCCAGAGATGTTTTTCCGAGTCAGTGGTAAAAGCATAAATGACTTTCAATACGTATTACATGTATTCTGAATTTCTAATGTTTTACATAATATTGGGTATATCTCAACGTAGTTAAAATCGAACAGAAGAATTCCATGAGTACCTATGATACAAATCATCAAAATAAAATTAAGTAAACAAGAATATGGTATACCTGGTGTTAGACGTACGCTTAACAGTTTGCAGCATGGAAGTGTATCGTGACTTACCTGTAAAAAAAGTTAAATTGAATTAAATTTTTAAAATATTTTTTTTTATTTTTTTGCTACAAGCATTTTGGCAATGTAAATAATAAAATCTCTCATCATCATCATCGTCTTATCAGCCTAACAAAATTCCGCTGATGAATATAAGCCTCCCCCATAAATTGTTCCATGGGAGGGATATTTGTCAGAATATTAACCGCAGTTATTTTTTATTATTATGATTGTTATCAGGAAAATGTCCTAGCGTTAACGAATGGGGTTATACCATTTATTCATATAATATTCATACAATATCCCGTTGTCCACTCTTACGATAGTTATGGGACGAAATGGTATTATCTTATGGGAGTGTCAGACGGTGATGAGCGGCATAATCGACCACAATAGCATATCTTCATATACCTAAAGTAAAGTTACAGCCTATATACGTCCCACTGCTGAGCACAGGACTCCTCTCATTTGGGAGAGGTTTTTAGAGCAAGGAAGTGTCGGCCGCGCTGCCTTAATGCGTTTTGGCGGACTACACATGTCCGTTCTGTCTGAACATGTTTTCCTTTCCCACACTTAAAATTAAAATTAACAATTTCGTTGGTGCCGGCGGGGATCGCACCCGGGTTGCTCGCGTACTGTGAAATTTACAGCGAACGCTAAACCCTTTAGCTACCACGGATTTTATCGTATGCCTATCAGGATTTTAAAGATTAATTTTCTTATAGAATAAGGGTGACAAACAAGCATGCAGTTCACCTGATGTTAATAAGATACTGTGGTAAATGGACATCAACAGTTATCTTCAAATAAGTATCAAATGGCAGATGTGTTATTATTTCTGAGGACTATGATGGAATGCCTCGTTACCAATTCATAAAGTCTCCGTTTCTTTAGACTTAGTATACGAAGCACTAAGCATTCGCTCTTCGTTAAGTGGACTGCAGGCCATCTGTTATAAGTGATTTTCAAGAGGGTTACATAGGAGTACCACAGCAGAACCATGCACACATTAATTTCCAAAAATGGAAACAAGATTGTGATGTATTACGACCACTGAAGATGAAATGTTTTGCTATCAATTTATAAGGTCCGTTCATATGGAATTACAATGTAAACCACGGTAAAATTTTGTTGAGATGTGTAGCTTTCGCTATAATATATCTGTGTGTATAATACAGAATCCCTTTTTAGGATTAATGTCATAAAATTAAATGAAATATATATAAATTCAAACTAAAATAAAAGGTAAAAATATTATATGTTAAAGTGAAGCCTGCCCTTTAATGCTGCATCGTAAAAGAAACTTAAGTGCGGCATATTCAAAGGGGAAATTGCTCTTCACTATGTCAGTAGAGAGGAAATGTTTAGGGAAGTGAGCATTTACTATTGCGGATGCGAAACAATTCAAAGCCGCTCAAATGGACGTATATATTCGTATGTACGCTAAAAATAATAAAAATTAAAAATAAATAAAGCTGATAACTTTTTTTTATCTATACTTAACGCAAGTTTCTCATCTTCATATATGAAGTCTAAAGAATACATCTTTTTCTTTTTTCAGTCCGTGATAGTCCATTACTGGATATTGGCTATTTCCACTATCGGAAGGATGCTTCATGATCGCCATGCTTGGAAGGGATATTGACGATTGAAAAACCGAATTAATGTCTTGCTGATGCTGCTCCTCGTCGTTAAACTTCATATCTTTATATACGATGCCATGTGTCGGAGGTCAATAGATCCTACGGGAACATATTGCAACTTTTGTTGTAAATAATAATAAAATTGGGTCGTTGTTATTCGGTCTTATCTCACTATCAACGCGCCATTTAGTCATTAAAGGAAAGTTTTTATTTGTTGCAACACAAAATACACACATACTAGCGCGCGAGACTAACAAAATTCAGAGCACTCAGTAAATCTACAGAAAAAAAAACATCACAGGATAAACGAAACATATTTGGGGAAAAAACCACATTGCAATGTTACGCTTATCGTAGCATAAATTTTAATGCTAACGTAATACACTCGTAAGACTACCTTTTACACCGTAAAGCTTTCAATAGATTCATTCTCAAAATAAAAGTAATTGGAGAAAAAGTTTCATTGCGAACCAAATCCTAATGGAGTATGTTTTACAAAACGAAAATAAAAAGTAACGATAGCTTTAAATACGTTATTATCCTTTGATCCGTTAAACACACACGCGATTAGTGTAAGAAAACAAACTTAGCCCATTCTCTAAGTAATTTGTAAGCCTTTTTTTTTGCGGATGGAAAATCATCAAATGACGCCTTTCGCTCTGGGTGGAGCGGAAGGGAGTGTCAGACTTTTACTGACTAAAAACCATTCGTGTTCCTTCAGTGCCCTTACGTTCCGGAGCCGCGGTATCTCTTTCGAACAGCCCGCAGCCCCGGCAGGCGTCGGCCCTTGCGGGCCCCTTCACGCTGCTGACAGTTCTTTGAGGCGCGCGTGGAACAAAACGCGCCGTCGACACGGCCTGTCGTTGTTAGACGGACGGACGGCGAGCTACCCACTGCTCGCCGTCCACAGGCCCGCGCCTACGGTGGCCGGGGGCCACGACGTAGCCCCCGACGCCCGGGGCGTCTCCCACGGCGGCCGGGAAGGAAAGCTGCTGCTCTCTCCTTCTCCCGCTCCGCCACCTCCTTCGCTAGCATCACTGCTTCGCAGAAGGTGGTGACGGCATCCCATTAGGTCTCGCTCTGGACCATGGCTTCGACCAGGGCCGGACGCGAGAGGTCGCCGCCGCCTATCGCCGCTACGAGGACACGGCGGTGCTCCGCCCAGGCAGGGCACACCTCCACGGTGTGCTCCACCGTGTCCTCCGGTCGATCCTCGCAGTGGGAGCACCCGGGCGTTTCCTCCCGCCCGATTCGGTGCAGGAACCTCCCGAACACACCGTGTCCGGTGAGGACCTGCGTCAGGCGGAAGGTGAGGACGCCATGGCGTCTCTCAAGCCACTCCTCAAAGAGGGGTCTTATCGCCGCTATAGTGGCGTGCCCAGCACGGGGTTGCGACAGTCGCTCTCTCCATGTCGCCATGAGATCATGCCGGAAGTCTGTCCGCTGAACGACAACTTGCCGCGGCAGAGGGGTTTCCCCCCGGCATAGTGCCTCCACGCGCCATTCGTGTAGGCGCGCGAGGACTATCGCCTCCAGATCCCATGGCGGCAATCCGGCAAGAAGTAATTTGTAAGCCAGAGGTAAACATTATTTTTCTTAAATGTTGGCATTATTCTTATGAAATGCCGTTAGCTTTCACTCCATGTCAGTTAATAGAAAATTTCTTTCATTAAGTAATTTAAGTTGATGTTTTGTTATATTTTTTCAAAAAAAAAAGCACACGTATCTCTGCTAGACAATCTATTGATTAAGAAACGTACATAGTTAAAAAAAGTTTTCTTAAAGCCACGCTACAGCTTTACGCGGACCACTCAGAAAGTTTTGCGAAACTCAATAACTAAAAAATGTTTTATGGTTAAAGCTCTTTAGTAACAAATTTTTTCACAGAACTTCCACCAGCATCCATATAGCTTCATGCGCCTGAACTAAGTTTTGAAACACTTACTTCGAAGAACCAACTAACGATGGTGAATAAAAGTGATCTTGGCAACTTCGTATTGGCAAACACATTGATGACCGACTACTAATAGATGAAGCGACACCTTGATGAACCACAAGATAACTCAATATAATATGTTTTAAAATAAAAAAACTCAAACGGCAGTTAATTAACTATGACGTTGTTAGTAATGCTCTATTAAAATTTGTACAATGGTTTAACGCCAACAAATTTATCTTAAACGGCAACAAGACAAAATGTATTAAATTTACAATACCTAATATAAAACATTCGAAAACCAATGTACTCTTAAATGGGGAGGAGATGAGTCTTGTGGATACGACTGGTTTTTCTTAGTATTACTATTGACGCGAAACATCAATGGGGCCCCCATATATAAAAATTAACAAACAGACTTAGTTCTGCAGCATATCCTGTAAGAGAGATTGGAAGTCTCACAAATGTTGAGACAGGTAGATTAGTTTATTTTAGTTACTTTCTGTTCTGTTGCTGTCTTATAAAATTTTGCTATTGGGTAATGCGACTGATATTAAAGACATATTTTTTTTTTGCAAAAGAGAGCCGTACGGGTGATTTATAATTTAAATTGTAAGTAACAAACATAAGTTTGTAATGCCAGTTAGACTCCATAGAATCAGTAATTCATTTATCCATCCCAGAACATGTCCAAAGTTTGTCAATAAACAAATTTAAACGTTTCATTAAAGAAAAACTCTACAAAAAGGGATAATATCAAGGAATACGTAAATAAAAATAAACCTCAGGAATAAGGTGATCGCTACCATACTGGTTCTATAAAAATTCATTTAAAAATTGTACGAACAAAATCATTGTTAACTGAAATATGTTTAAAAAAGTCCCGCTGGGGTTTTTGCTGGTTCTTCCCAGGACAGACGTATTTTCCGAACAAAATAAGAAATGAATTTCAATAAGTATTATGTAATAATGAAAAATGTATTATATATTTTTATACGTGGTATAGCCATGCTGCAGCTATAATAGTGGTATACTTGTAGCACGAATGGGTCGACTCGACCGGGGAAGGACCACGCTCTCACAGAATACCAGCGTCAAATAGCAGCTTATGTTTCGTATGGTGAGTGTAGAGAACCGGAGACCCTATTTACTGGAAAAGAGGCTTTCCATCTTAGTCCTCACGGGTGACAACGCATCTGCATTTTGATTCGCAAACGAGAATAGATGTAGATGTCTATGGGCCACAGCAGCCACTTACCATCAGGTGGACTGTGTGCTCGTTTGTCACCCTATCCTATAAAAAAAAGTATCAATATTGAATAACTTAGCAGAAGTGCCCCAAAGCCTGCAATTATACATGCTCTCTACACCTTTCAGACTGGAACAGTAATAAACAGCAAACAGACATGACACACCAAGGAAAGACATAGGTCACTCTTGGATACTTATTAAGACGAACTTCTAGGCAGAAAGAAGTCCTTCTACAAGTCATCATATTTACTCGTTAAATAATGATTTGATTTTCAAAATCAGCCTCTAATTCTAAATGTAAAAAGTATAAAGAAATTGACCACGCACATCGCATGAAAAACCTGATGGTAGTGTTTTGAAATGACCTATATCCAGCGGTCAGGAAGTCGATGCATGCAGGTGGCTTAGGACCGTGCTTTGTGAGATTCTTTGGAGGAGGCCTATGTTTAGCAGTGGACCAGTGAAAGGCTATAATGATGATGATAATATCCAGCAGTTGATTGAAAAGGTGATAATGAAGAAAAATCAAGTAAGGATTGTCCTGTTGGTATTTTCAACCGACTTCAAAAAGGAGGAGAAGTTTACAATTTGACGGAATCTTTTTTTTTTATGTATGTAAACCTTACCCGAAGACGCCTAAACCTATTTAGAATTTTTGTTTCATACGGTATACTTCCCAGGAGGTTTAATTTAAATTTTATCGAAATAACAGTCAATTTAAAAAAATCAACAATAAAATATATCTATATTGAAATCGGTTGTACAAAACTGCTTCTAATTCTGTTGTAGATACGCAATCTACGGCTGAATTAACAGCAGCTTTCGACTTTAGCATCAAAACAATTTAAATCCATTTGCGGCTAATAATTGGTAAAAAGATTGACAAATGGGTGCCCCAGGAACTCAATGATCGAAATACGCATCGAGACATGCCTTGCACTACTGAACAGGCACACAGACGAAGGCATTTTGAACCGCATTGTTACCTGCGACAAAAATGAATTCTATTTGACAGTCGCAAGCGCTCAACAAGTTGGTTTGATCCTGGTTGAGCACCTAAAAAATACGCTGAACGAAAACTAACTCCTAGAAAAGTGATAGATATCTAGAAGTGGTCATTGTGTGGTGCTCTAGCGCCGATGTAATTCATCACAGCTTCTTTACAAACGAGATAATAATTGCTGCATATATTTACTGTGAAGAACTGAACACAATGATGGAGAAGCTTGCATGTCTCCAACCAGCTTTCCGCGCTGTTTCTGCGCGACAACGCGACCTCATACTGCACAACAGATGTTCTTCCAGTTATAAGAGTTGGGGTTGGAAACTCTCCGTCATCCGCAGTACTCAACAGAACTTGCACCTACAGATTTCTACTTTTTTTTTAATTTGGATAACCATTTGGCAGGAAAAAAATCAATACCTGAGAGGCAGTACAATATGCCTTTGAATAAGTTTTTGCCTCTAGCATAGCTCATTTCTTCAAGAAGGGCATCAATAAACTGCCAAAAAGTTGGCAAAGATGCATCGATTGCAGGGGTGATTAGTTTGATTAATTTAAATTAAAAAAAATTTAAAAAATTACGCTATTTTATTTCATAAAAAACGGCAATTTCATAGTTACCTAATATATTCAAAACAAATGATACGACGTTTAGTGATGCACTCGATTTACTTAGTGTTACGAGTATTAGGAAGACGCTGCTTCCTTTTTCTGGATTGTTACCCTTTGTTGGCTCTTAAATATGAGGGAGTGAATATTCTTACACCGCCACTACACGATCATGTCCTATTTAATACATAGCAAGCAAGTCCTATAATACGCTCGTTTACTAATGGCATCTTCCGCTTATAAAAGATCGCGTGATTGCAAAATACCGACCGGAAATTTTTAATCGTGTAGTTTAAGAAGCCACTAAGAGTGAGCTCAATGCTTCGAATGCTTATTTTCATAAAAAAATATTGTGTTATTAAAGTGAAACGAATTTTGAATTTGCTATTTAAACGCGCATGACAAAAAGTATTTGTTAGGGTGAAGAACGGGGTAAGACAAAAAGGCATCAGTAAAGACAGATTTAGTGTAATTTATCCAATGCAGGCAACATTCATAAGACCGCCATTTTGTTACGTACCAGACCTAAGCCGGCACTTGTCGTTTTGAGAGATCGGTTGTGTGTTATAAGGGAATATCTACGCTGTGAATTTTACGCGAGCAAGTTGGGTGTTTTAATCTTACCCCGTGTCGTGTAACTTGATTTACGAGGTAGGTACGAGTTTTTTATATATATGTATACATACTTATTATTTTTAATTGGTAGTTATGTTGCTATGTCTAAATTTATATTTAATATCGCTACTTTTTGGATTTTAGGATTTATTGTAACATTCCGTCTTTACCCGCCAAAATTTGACGGGGTAAGATAAACATATAAAAGTTTCCATCTTGCCCCGTTTTCAAAAGTCATACAAATGGTCTCATATTCTCAAACTGTACCTGAAAAAATGTTTTGTTTTGTTACAGCCATTATATAAATTGTCTGCGGCACAATTTCAGCTAATATTATCTAAAGGTATTTATTTTTATTTTTGTATATTATATCATAATCATCATCATTACATTCTTTCATAAGTCTACTGCTGAACATAGGCCTCCCCCAAGGAATGCCGCAAAGCGCGGTCCTAAGCCACCTGCATCCATCAACTTCCTGCATGTCTTACCAGGTCGTCACTCCATCTCGTGGGGTGACGCCCTACACTTCGCCTACCGGTACGAGGCTGCTACTCAAGAACCTTTCTTCCACATCGGTTGTCGGTTCTTCGAGCTATATGGCCGGCCAACTGCCACTTCAGCTTACTAATCCGTTGGGCTATGTCGGTTACTCTGGTTCTACTGCGGATATCCTCATTTCTACGTTTATCACGCTGAGAAACTCCGAGCATAGCCCTCTCCATAGCTCGCTGAGCGACCTTGGGCTTCCTCATACGGACAGTAGTGAAGGACCACGTCTCAGTTCCGTAAGTCATCACTGGCAACACGCACTGGTTGTAAAATTTCGTTTTAAGGTTTTGAGGTATGTCTGACGAGAAGATGTGTCGTAGCTCTCCGAACGCTGCCCAGCCGAGTTGAATCCGTCGATTGACCTCTCGGTCGAAGTTGAACTTACCTAGTCGGACTATTTGTCTCAGGTAAACATACTCGTCAACAACTTCGAGCTTAGTGCTCCCAACAACTACCGGCATAGGTATAATATTGCCATTAAACATAATCTTTGTTTTGTCCATGTTTATCTTAAGACCTATCCGTTGGGAGACACTATTGAGGTCATTGAGCATCGTACTTAGGTCCTCCAGCGATTCTGTCATAAGTATTATATCGTCGGCACATCGAAGGTGAGTGATGTACTCGCCATTGATGTTAATACAGTATCCTTTCCAGTCCAGAAGCTTGAAAAAGTCTTCCAATGCAGCGATGAAGAGTTTCGGGGATATAACATCATCCTGTCTTACACCTCTCTCATTTTGGATAGGTATCGTACTCTGGTTCTGTACTCGGATAGCCATCGTAGCTCTACTGTACAAGCACTTCAGCACTTCGATATACCGACAGTCAACTTGGCACCTTTGAAGGGACTGCAGCACCACCCAAATTTCGACGAAATCAAAGGCTTTCTCATAGTCCACATACGCCAGGCATAGTAGCAAATTGTACTTCTCGGACTTCTGTACAACTTGCCGAAAGGTATGTATGTGGTCTATGGTGCTAAGGCCCTTTCGGAAACCGGATTGTTCGGGAGGCTGGAAGTCTTCAAGTCTGCGTGCGAGACGATTCGTAATGACTCTCGAAAACAGCACGTAGACGCGGCTCAGAAGGGAAATCGGTCTGTAGTTCTTCAAGAGAGCGTTGTCACCTTTCTTGAAGAACAAGACCACCGCACTTCTGCTTCACTCCTCCGGTGTGATGCCACCATGGAGGACGGAATTAAAGAGCTTCTGAATTTTTAAGATGCTGGAGAGCCATTCTAATCTCGCTCAGACTGACGTCCGGGATATCTTCGGAATAGTGTCGGATAAGACTCGCTCTTGGATCGTTACTCACACTTGCGTGTGGCTCCAACGATGACGTGTACAGCTGTCCATAGAACCTCTCAATCTCATTCAAAATCTCAGGTGCGCCGGAAACTATGCTGCCACACTCGGTCTTCAGCTTTGACAGTTGGCTCTTTCTGGCAGATAGGTCTCTGGCAAAGACTTTGGAGCCTTGGTTCCGCTCGATCGCTTCTTCAATACTAGCTGTATTGAAGTTGCGTAAGTGCCGCCGCATGCATTTGGAGATCTGTCTGTTCAGTTGCCTGTATGCTGTCAAATCTGTTGAAGAATGTAGCTTCATCTCCCGTCTAACAGCCATGAGATTAAGAGTGTGATCGGAGAGTTTTTGTGTTCTTCTGCGGCGGGTCTTGCAGAACTTAGCTCCGACCGCATGGAAAGTTTCCGAGAGCTTGTCATTCATATCGTCCACTTCATTGCAGTCTTCTAGGCACGGTTTTGTAACTCGAGCTGAAAGGTTTCGAGACTTTGGAACAGAGCACGAGGGGGAAGGAGCGTTGACTTCATAAGACGAGACCTCTCCAACTTAACGTATAGGTTCAGTGTACCTCTAACTATTCGGTGATCGCTACCAGTTTTCACCCTCGCGATCACGGAGACATCACTGAACAGTTGTCGTCTGGTCGTCATAATCAAGTTTGCTTCTGTAAGAAAGAGTTCATCATAAAGAGTCCCTCTTTCTCCATGAAATCGGCCAGCTGCTGGCCCCTTGGGTTCCGTTGCCTATTCCAAATTTCCCTACTTTCAGCTCACCGTTCTCTCTTGTGCCTAGTTTTGCATTGAAGTCTCCCATTAACACCGTATATTAGGTTTTGGAGGAATGCATGGCTCTAGAGTTATCCTCATACATTTCCTCCACCTCCTCATCGGGGTGTGCCGAAGTTGGTGCGTAAACCTGTATGACCTTCAGCGAATACAGTTTGGTGATTCTGAGTATAAGGTACGCAACCCTCGTCGACACACTCCCGATCTTTACAACGTTGTTAACGAGAGACTTGTGAACGATAAATCCGACACCTCCTTGGGACAGATGGTCGCCCTCCCGGTGATAGAGCAAGTTGCCGGATTCGAGGATTACCGTGTCCTTCCCCTCTCTTCGGACTTCGGATAATCCTATAATATGCCAGCGCAACTTGTCTATCTCTTCTTCCAGCTCCACGATCTTCTCATCAGTCCTCAGGGTGCGTGCGTTGTACGTTGCCAGGTCGAGTCGTCTAAGGTGGCAACCGAACCTTCACCGGAGATTCTTAGCACCCCCTGCCCCGCCGTTACCATGGTTGCCACCGTAATAGAGGGGCCGCCGGGGACTAGGGGCCGTCTGTTTGTTGCTCTAATCATTAGGGGGTATTTGCCATAGTTGCCACGCTTGGCGAGCGGGTTAGCAACCGCAGTTTTTTTATTGTAATTTTGGCTATTATCAGGAAGATGCTGCTGCCCATCTCCTGCCTGTTTCCCTTTGTCGCCTTTTACGACACCCACGGGAAGATATGGGGTAGTGGATATTCTTGACCGCCACTACACGGCAATGTGTTGTATATTATAAGAGAGGCAAAAAGAACAAGCGGGTCACCTGATGGCTAAGTGATTTCACGGCTGCCTATAGACACAAGAAACAACAGGAGTATTACTTGTGCGTTGCCTTCTCATAAGTTAAAGCAACAGGATTCGTAGGAATGGGAGTAGGAACTTAAAGAAAGGGGAAAAAACACCAGAATCTCGTTAGTAAATGCGGCATCACAGCTCCTAGTAATAATAATAATCTCCTCGACCGATTTCGGCCACGGCGACCTCTTCAGCTCCGATCTTGTCGTTGGTGTGCTCGTGCATGGCTAACGTAGCCGATCTTATTTACAAATGTTCGCGTGCAATGCGGGCAGGTGAGCACACCATTACAGAAATTATAGTTAATCGCACAAGGTGGGCGTGCTTTGAGTTCATCACGTCGGGCGTCCAATTCAGAGCATCGATTCTCCTCAAACATTTTGACCTTGGCTTTCACCAAAGATCTCCACTCCGGTCGTCGAGCGGCTGCTTGCTCCCACTCTGAAGGCTCAATGTCGCACTTCGTCATGTGGCGCTTAAGTACATCTTTGTACCTGAGAAGTTGTCCGCCATGCTTACGCTTGCCCTTCTCAAGTTCAGAGAAAAAGATGCACTTAGCCGTACGCTGATCTGGCATTCGCGATAAGTGTCCATACCAACGGAGTTGTCGCCCCATAAGGTAGGCTTCAATCCCAATGGTATAGGCTCTACGCAGCACTTCCGTATTCCGAATGCGATCAGACCAACGGATGTTGAGAATTTTGCGCAGACATTGCAAGTGGAAGCGATCCAGCGTCCGTATATGACGGCGGTAAACTGTCCATGACTCTGAAGAGTACAGTATGTTAGGCAGCACTACCGCCTTATAAATACCAATTTTGGTAGCCAGCTTTAGGTCATGTGAGCCAAAGACCTTGCGATCCAGTTTACCGAATACCGCAGCCGCGGCACCGATTCGACTGTTGATTTCAGCATCAAGGTCACACTTTGATGTTATCGTGCTCCCCAGATAACGAAATGTATTGATCTGCTTAAGTATATCATCACCGAGTTTGACGGCCAGTGTCTCTTGACCGTAGATATCTAAAGACATCACTTCCGTCTTTTTAACACTTATCTTCAGACCAAAAATACGGCACGACTCATGAAAGTTGGTCACAAGCTGTTGCAGGCCAGCTGGGGAATCGGCCACAAAACATAAATCGTCTGCGTAGACGATCTCTGTAATAAGTGCGTAAGACACTTTCGTACGGGCCTTAAGTCTAGCTAAGCTGAAAAGATTGCCATCGTTGCGGAAACGAATGCGAATTCCATCATGGGTAGTTTTTAAGACTTCCTGGACTACAACTGCAAAGTATAACGCGAAAAGTGTGGGTGCAAGGACACACCCTTGTTTTACTCCACAGGTAACGGGAAAAAATTCTGACTGATCAGCGTTTACAGCGACGCAGCTCTGCATGCCATCATGCAGGAGTCTCAGAAGTCTCACAAACTTCTCCGTGCATCCAATTTTCCGCAGCACTATCCAGAGGGCTTCACGTGGTACACTATCGAATGCCTTCTCAAGGTCTACAAAACAGAGATACATATTACGACCCTGTTCTCTGCTTTTTTCCTGTAGTTGACGTAATGAGAAAATCGCCTCACAGGTACCACGGTCAGGTCGGAAGCCGAACTGGGATTCCGGCAAAATCCTTTCAGAAAGTTTCCTGAGGCGGTTTAAAAGAAGTCTGGCGAAGACTTTTCCAGGCACTGAAAGTAGAGAAATGCCACGGTAAGAATTGCAGTTTGACCGGTCACCCTTGCCTTTATATAGGGCTCGTATGAGGGATACCTTAAAAGTATTAGGGACTTGTTCTTTTTCCCACATAATGACAAAAAGTTCCCATAACGCTGAATACAAATCCCCACCGCCATACTTCAATAATTCACCCGGTATAAAATCAACACCAACCGCGCGTTTATTTTGCTGTTGCTTAATGGCAAGAGCAACCTCGCCAGGCGAGATTGGCTCATCTAGCTCGAGGGCGAAAGGTTGTTGAGGTAGGCAGCGAACGTGGTCTAGGTCAACAAAATGATCCACGTTAAGTAGGGTGTTAAAATGCTCCGCCCATCGCCCGAGTATTTCCTCCCTGCTTTTAAAAAGCGCTCCACCACTAGTTGACTTCAGTGGAACTTTTGCCATAGAGGACGTACCGAGTAGATGTCGCACCTCAGCATAAAACTCACCGAGCTGGTTGGTATCAGCGAGCCACTGCATCTGACGAGCCCTCTCCTGCCACCACTTGTCTTTCGCTTGTCGTGCGAGTTTACGCAGCTCCAGATCACTTTGACGCAACTCCATAGCACCTCCACTCTGATGAGTTCTACTGTGCTGCTTTAGGAGCCTACGGTGTTTATCAATAGCGCCTGTAAGTATCCCATCATTCTCATCAAACCAGTCCTCATGTTTTCGAACTCTCAAACCCAAAGTAGATTTAGCAGTGTCGAGAACACAAGAAGATAGAGACTCCCAGACAACATCGATCTCACCTAATTTTAGATCGAGGGGCTGCAGAGCAGTGTTCAAGGTTTCGGCATATTTAGCCTTCGTGTTAGTATCTTGGAGTCGTTCGAGGTTCAGACGTATCTGTTTAGATCTTCCCACTCTACAAGGAGGTGGAAGACGAAGATTTAATTTAATAATAACAAGCCGGTGATCAGTCCAACAATGAGCACCACGCATGACACGGGTGACTTGGACTTGAGATATGTCTTTTTGACGCACGATGGCGTAATCCATAAGGTGCCAATGTTTCGATCTGGGGTGCATCCACGTTGCCTTGTACTTGGCAGGCAGTCTGAACATAGTATTTGTAATTGCAAGATCCAATTGTGCACAAAGACTAAGCAACAATTGGCCGCTGCTGTTCATTTTACCAACACCATGTCTGCCGAGAACATTAGGCCAGGCGTCATAGTCTCGTCCTACTCGGGCGTTAAAGTCGCCCATGAGAAGGATTTGCTCTCTTGGACGAATACGATTTACGCACCGCGTCAATTCTTCGTAGAATTTATCCTTAATATCATCAGACTTGTCCAGCGTAGGGGCATAGACACTGATGATATTAAGATAGCTTTCACGTTCCATGTGAAGGCGCAATGTGGTAATGCGGTCCGAGATGTGTACAGGGTACTCTTGCAGTTGAGCAGCAAGGTAGTTCTTGACAGCAAAGCCTACACCAGACCTTCGCGGCTCCGAGGAAGCGAGTCCTTTCCAAAAGAAAGTATACCCGCCGCCATATTCTACCAGCTCTCCTTCCTCGGGGAGGTGTGTTTCGCTGAGTGCAGCCACATCAATATTATAGCGACTTAGTTCCCGAGCTACAATGGCAGTTTTTCGCTCAGGGCAGGCATTTGCTTCGCGGTCAAGAAGTGTGCGCACATTCCACGCGCCAAATGTCATTGATTTTGATAAATTAAATTTTCCATTATTTTTCCTGTAGCGCCGACCGCGAATTTATGATGCGGAGGCAGCCGCGGTTGCTACCATCCTAAAGGGGTTGGAGTGAGCATTTGTTTAGGGCACCTTTTCTAGCCCCCTCCCCGTCTGAGCGAGGAAAGCAGTGCCTCCCTGAATAGGGCTGCTTTGTCACCTTGGGTGCTGCCGAGTCCGCTCTGTCACCCCGTTGCAGAGCAGAAGCGACCACGATGTACACTACACCCCCAAGACCGCCTACGTGCAGGAGTCAGACAAAACTCAACGGGCATCACGTCAAGCCTCTCTACCTCCTCCCATCGCCGTAGGACATTGGTTATAGATCGGAGTCCTATTTGGAAGCAGGTCAATTGCGCAGGACATATTAACGTGCACAAGTGTACGCGCGGACACAGGTGCACATACTCGTCTTTGCCCCTCTGGACCCAGTGGAACGGAGACCGTTACGACCGGAGAGGGACTCGGACAGATGGAACAGTAGGTATATCAGTGAAAAAGGTACAGGGGTTCAGTCCTTTTCCACACTCCCTTAGTCGCCTTCTACGACACCCACAGGTAGATATAGGGTGGTGGTATTCTACTCCGCCGCACACCACACGGCAAGAAGCAACAACAAGCTCCTAGAACAATGCAACGTCACCTCGGTTTATCTAGCAAACGTCAACATTCGGGTGGCCTTAAGAAAAGGGGAAAAGGAACGGGCATCCGGAACTCTCACTCACCAGACGAAACATGGCAGCCACTAAGAAGCTAACCACTTCACGCTGATTTTCTGTGAGAGAGTAGTATCGAACCGGTCGACCCTGCTTATTTATGTGTTACAGTGAACTGTAGACGTGGATCTACTACCAATTTTTTTATTAAAGTTTAGATATAATTTTTTTTGAAGTTTTTCTATGTTTTTAGTTGTGGCAATTTTCTAAGATCTTATTAATTGGTTAGCTGTTTAATTTTGAAATATTTAATTTTTTACGTTTTGTGCTACATATTTTGTTGACGAAAATGGTAAAAGGTACATGTACGTAATTGTGTTTAAAATTATCTTGGCATTAAAAATAAAAAAAGTATATGATTGATATCTTTCATTTTCTGTATAATCTTATCCAAGTAAAGTGAAAAGTTTGAGAACCTCTAGTTCAATCTTTCCCCGGCGGGTCGAGATTGAAATATAAAAAACAAATAAGTTGTGTTATCTGTGTTATTTGAAGGTATTTTGATATTATAGACAGTTCTGAAGTGTCAGGACAATTAAAATTGTAGCCTACTGACAGTTAATATCGTCTGATATTAATTTGAACGATTTTAGAAACTACTTAGATCTTTCCCCACCACCCTTTCATGTTTCCCCCTGTTTTTTTCTTTCGATAAAAACATTGTAATTATTTTTTTTGCTATCGAATAAATATAACAGGAATTTATCGATATGACATAAAAATATGCTCTATGTACTCTATTCACTATAGATATAATTTTAGCTTAACTTAATATGTACTGTTTTACAAGACGTCAAACACAATACTGCTCATCTTATCAAAAAACCGTTCGATCTTCCCCCCACTCACCTATATTAAATAAAAAAAAAACCTGTTTGCAGTTCACACGGGGTTGAAGTGAAACCTTCACAAAACTATAGCAAACATCGGAAACTTCGAAAGAATAAGACAAACGCAGAGTATCTGGAATATGATGATTGTAGGATTTATTTCTCATAATATTGTTACCAATTTTAAAAATCATCTTACATTTTATACTACATAATAAAATATATTATAGCACATATTACACAGATTCCAAGTTTTAAATCTGATCATCTTAAGTACTTAAATATTTTCTCATCAACAAAGTTCGTCCTTAAACGTTACTGCTCATAGATTATACGCATAACATTAATATATAAATAATAAATAGAAAACTAATTACAAAACGCTGCGTACTGTATTCTATCTCATTTAGGCTAAATCGTATAGATTTTCGTTTCATCGAGTTTTAAATCACAACGTTTCTAAATAAGTTTTCAGTTCAAATAGAATAAAATTAATCGAACAAATTAAAAGATAAAATTAGACAAAGTAAAGTAAAATAAAAGCCGTTATAAGTCCCACTGGTGGGCAGAGGCCTTTTCTCATTTCTAAGAGCAAAAGTAAGTCACTCTTCTCTTGTGCATGTTTGTGTTAAATGTCTTTTAAATATTTTATTACTTAGACGTGCTACATTCCTCACGATTTTTTTCTTTACCATCAATTACGAGGTAAATAAAAAGGGTGATAAATTAAAATTGCAATTGACAATCAATTTATTAGGGCGTGCGAGAAATAAACTCAAGTGTACTGTGAAATTCATAGTAAGCGGTTAGCCCCTGCGCTGTGAGTGCCGCGGCTGTAATTAGCCAAGTACAGCGTAAATGGGCTAACTTGGCTTTGATTCAAATTTTAAAATCCATGGTATAATTTATTGGCTCGCTGTTTTGATTTTGAAAATTTGCTTAACTCACAGTATTTGTTATCTTAGTTTCTTAGAATACTAGAAACTTAATTAAGGCCGGCCACATACATACGGAATTCCGTTTCGAGATTCCGTTTCGATATTCCGATTCGGAATCCCGAACGCAGCAAGTCCATATAAAATCTATGACCCGCCATACACGTACGGTAGTTTTCCGTTCGATATTTTGCGGGCAAAACGGGATTCCGTTTGTGTGTGGCCGACCGTTCGGAATTCCGAAACGGAATCTCGAAACGGAATTCCGTATGTATATGGCGGGCCTAACATACGACTTTGCTCATATAATACCAAAACTTTTGCTGTAGGATCTTTAGATTACATCTTTAATTAAAATTTAATTAATAATCATAGACTTAGAATATACTGGCTTGACGACCTGACAGCCCGAAAACGCGTAACTAATTTTGATTTGTCATTGTGTGAGTTGGCTAGTGATGTACATTTTATTTACAGGGACTATCGAAAAATAATTGTTAAGGAAGCGTTAAAAATATTTAAAAAAATTGTTTAGTGCACGAAATCGTATAACTTCAAAATTTACTTAATTTTTACCAAGATAATTCTAAAATAATTAACAAAATATTCATATAACTTTTTCCTGGGAATAAGCTGAACCTACCTGCCTTTTGTAGGATTTTAATTCAAATACATAAAATCCCAGGTGACTCTACCGATAAACTTAAAAAAAATCCCCAAGAATCAGATCGGACAGTTGTATTTTCGAGCTATGATCTTTGGAGTAAAATATTTACTGCCATGGACAGTTTCCCCAAAATTTCTTTTTTAACATATCGTGAATATAAAAAGGTACATACTTAACTAAGTTATAACAATTTATATTTTATAAAAGTGTTTTGATGGCGAAATAAAAAGTGGGGACACGTAGTACATAATGGCTGCTTTATTTTTCATATAATTATTACTTTTGATACTTACAAACATTTAATAATTAAATATAATAATATAGTTTATTTTACAATCCGACTTAAATATGAATGTAAATTTAATAATTTAGGCAAGGAAACTTCTAGGAATCACTTAAATAAGATTGCTCTGTTTAAAGGCGAATATGTATATGAGGCTTCATCATGCTTCATGTTTATATTCTTTCTACTGTTCCTGAAAAGTATAAAGTAATTTAAAACTGAAAAGTATAAACTTATTTTCATTTTAGCTGAATGAATTTTAAAAGCATAATGATCTTAACAGAGTAAAGTGCACCAAGTGTCTGAGGATACAGATGCACTCTCTATTCTCTCAATCTCGGTGTGTTTAGAAAATGGTCACTCATTCATGGACTGACCGCGACAAGTTCAGATTAATCTCGTAAATCTATTGATTCCCGCAGCTATTACTTAACCACAAGTTCCTATTCTCTATGGCTAATCACTCTGTTTAAGCCCTCGACACAACGTCGACGGCCATCAAGCATGAATCGGGTATCGAGCGTTGTGAGTATCAAATACTATGGAATTTATATTATTGCGTCTTATGCGCGGGCGTCTAGTGGCGCTTCAGGAGCATTACTAAATATCTATACCTAACTATAATTATACTTTAAAAGATTTATCATTGTGACTTGGGAATATAATCTGAAGCTCTGATCAAAGCTTTGGGGAAAATAGCGTGATGCTATGAATTTTGTACTAGTGTGACCATGAAGTTGTGCGGTCGGTTAAATAAGTTATATATATATATATATATATATATATATATATATATATATGTTACCGGAAATGTATGAAATCTACGAATTGTATACAAACCCTAGGAAATTTATATAATTCCGAAGCTATTTAGGAAATGTATAAAATATTGTTTCAAAAACTATTTAATACATAAATGTCCTAGGAAATGTGCACAACTCCTAGGAATTGTATATAATTCCAATATCGTATTAGGAAATCTATAAAAATAATGATTTCTGTAATAAAACACGTTGTTAAAATGAGAATAATAATTTTTATTAAAGCACTCGTTGAGACAACAGCGTTCAGGTAACAGTCATTTCGTCAAATATAATAATCTTCATATTATCTTACTAGCTTCGAAAATCAAGAATCTAGGAACTTTTAAAATGTATTTATCACAAAATAGACTTATATTATTCTCATAAAGTCAAGCTTTCGTTGGGTAAGTAATTATTCTGTTATTTAAGTAATTATAAATGTCGCAATATTAAAGTAAGTCTTTATATTATATAACGAGTCAGTTCATATGACTATTATATTTATTTTTGCAGGGTAAGCCGGAATGGCACTTGGAAGTACACAATAATTTATTTTTATAGCACAGACATCTTGCTGTAGTACAGTTTTTCTTGCAATGGCACTTTTTAAATCCCTGGCCGGTTCCAGTAGATTGTAGGTTAGCAACTGACCGTAGTGCTATCTCCGTACTCGGTACATCCTCTGCATCATGAAGAGCTCTTGGACACACATTAATCTGAGATCGAGAATATGATTGTTTTAAGATTCCGTTCTTGGTACCAATTTGATAAAGCTCATCATCGGATTTAGCCAAAACTACACCTATAATATTTCGGGCATTACCACGTCCTTTGTCAACCTCTGGAACTGCAATTCGTACAGAAGTGTCAATAGGTACAGGAGCAAACTTCTTTTCAGCAACAGTGCAAATAGCGTGGATTGTACATCCATATTCTCTACATGTATGAGCCTCTGTAGTTTCTTGTGAACAGACGCTGCATTGGAGGGTGCAAGCTGAAGGTTGCGTATTTGTTTCGCGTTGATATGAATCGTTGTTAGAAACTTGACTTGTCTCTGTGTTCACCTTAGAGAATTCACATGCAGTGACTTCGGGATCTTCTTCCTTTTTGATAAGGTCCTGTATAATTTTCTCCAAATCTTCTTCAGTTTCAACATTTTGCGTGAAATCATTGGGTAACTGTAAACCAACTTTTACTTTACACCCAAAAAGTGTCTCATAAGGAGATTGCGTGAAAAGCTCTGTTTTTCATGAGTTGCACAAATCTCAAACCCTTACTCCAATGTGAATTATTATTGTCTTGCATCCACGTGGTAAACATATTTTCAATATCCTGATTTGCTCTTTCCACACTCCCCTCACTTTGCGAACGCCTGGGTTTACCATGAATAATTTTTAAAGTAGGCCAATATGTTTTTAAATTCTCAATAATTCGGTTGGAAAATTCTCTGCCGTTATCAGACTGAAGTATTGCAGGAGCACCAAGTAGAGTAAATATGTCCAATAAAGTGTGAGCCACTTCCTCAGCTCGTTTTGTTTTAAGTGGTTTTTCAACAACAAATTTTGTTAAATGATCTTGATACACCATTATAAATTTGTTATCACCGTCGGGCTGGGGCTGAAAATCTATCAGATCCACTTGGCATCTAGAGTTAAACTCTGACGATATAATAGGCTTTACAACAATGCCTTTTTTGATGTTTTTTGCTTTTGTTGACAGGGTTCACAAAGTTCAAGATAAGTTTCTATATCCCTACATGTTATGTTTTTGTAGTGACTCCCTACCTCTTTCATCATAGGATCTCTTCCGCCGTGACCAATTTGAATATGTGCCTCGTGTAATATGTTGAATACCTCGCTATCACATGCGTAGTAAATAATAGTGCTTGTAGTGTCTTTAACTGGAAAAATAAGCTTACTTTTCTGGTCAATGGTAAGCACATCGTATCGCCGCAATAACTAATAATCACGAGAAGTCTTTCTAGCTGTTATTTTTGCCATGGAAACTTCTTCAATTAACTCTTTATAACGTTCATCTTCAATATAATCAGTGTACTTAGCGTTTGTTAACGTTCTTAATGTCGCTAAAGTACTATAAAATCGCTCTTTCATAAGCGCGATGCGTGACTCGGTAGCCATTATGAACAACAGCAACACTGACAGTTAACGCGGCACTAGCGATTCGCCTGATCAGACAAAACAATACCCTCCCCTCGCCCCGCTATCCCTGCATACCCATTGATACCTCAAATATTTACATTTCCGACTGCTATTTAGACAATGTATAGATTTCCTAGGAAATGTGTGTAGTATAATCTATTTTACACATTTCCGTGCGACTTTAGGAATTACATACATTTCCTAGGAATTGTATACAATAACGTATTACATACATTTCCGGTAACATATATATATATATATATATATATATATATATATTTGTTGTTAAATATATACTTACTTTGGGTCATAATGTCTTAAAGAGGATAATCTCAAGATTTTTTATCTTTGATGTACTAGAGTTTTATTATGTATAAACATCTGTCTCAATATTATACTTACTGGTACAAATGATGTAGAAATTACTCCTTTTAATAAAATTTTTCTTTTACACTTCTCAAGAAAATGTTTGATGCAAATTGTTGAGTTCTTCTTTGGATTCCAACCCGTGCAATTTACCTTTACCATTTTTTCTAATTATAGAATCCAGAGGGAATCTGTTTGACACACGGCAAAATAAAATTACATTTTAGAACGCAAACCGAGGATTTATTTTCTTTATTCATTATAAACATTCAAGATAAATAACGACATTAATTTTGATATAGTTGAGTCAATCCCTAGTGTACATGTAAAATATTTTGTAAAAAAAAATGTATTTATCAAATCCTTACGAATTATTAAGAAAAAAGTCACGTTACTTTTTTCTTTGCAAAATATCAAAATTAACAAAAACATTGAAAACATTCTATAACAAACAGAACCACGACACTATCTTAGCACTAGTAGAGTGACCACACTCGTTGAATGACTTGAGCGGAATCTCGCGCACGGCACCTACAGTGAACTTTATGCTGCAGAAACAAGCGGGGGTTTCTCGATATCCCCTCCCTTATGTCCACCTCGATCCAAGTGTTATTTTATAGACGCTCCGACATATATTTTAAACAGTATATAATATACATTTTAACCAAAAATAAACGCACCATAATACGTCGTCTTGAGAATTTACCTGTGAAATGTGCAATTATCAAGATTATTTCTATTATCAAGACCACAGTTACTCATAGAACAAGTAACCATTTTGGAAAAAAGTTACTTACTAAAAACAACAATTATTACACTCTAAAAAATTACAAAATAACTAGAAGCTATTTCTTCAGTGTCGACTTGTCATTCAAAATCAGTTACAAATTCATGAGATTTGGTATCCTTTTCTATCTTGCATTTTTTTCATAAGGAATTTTCTTCTCCCTTGCACACTATGTCGGTCTATACGCCAGTATATTCTAAGTCTATGTTATTAATTATGACGTGAGCGTTGTTGTCACAATTTTTGTGGTTTTAGTTTCTCTGTCATAGTTATTCTAAAAAACTATGTTTTATTTTTTAAAACGTCATTTGTATACGTAAAATTAAAAATATGAAAATTAATTTCCAAAAACCAAATGCTCGAAGTAAGTACCTAAATTGAACCAAAGGGAGAGATATATATAGATATATACTTTAACTATATTATAACATTTTAACTTATCAAAATTCCACCGCTGAACCTACTTTCACCTGTAACCACCTAAGTATGCCTTCCAAATAGATTGTCACATAGGTGAGAAATTTGCCACAGTTATTAAGCTTGCTAGATGAGTTTGATATTTGGGAGAAAATTGAATCAACAAGGGTCCAAAAGAAATGTCCCACGTTTAAAATATACACCTTAAGCCCCAGCCAAATAACACCCTTTATATTTGAGAGTGAATGCTTTGACGTTCTTTACTTTCCAACGAACTGAATATATGGCACGTCTCGACGTCGCGCCGTGATCCTATGATACTTAATCGTCCTATTTCGTTCATCGTCGGTAATTTGTATTCAAGCAGTGACATAAATAAAACTGATATAGAATTTCACTTTCAGCAGCTAGAGGAAATAAAGAAAAAAATAAATGGATTATTTCACATCTTGAAATGTTTACTTAAAATTTATTTAGAAAATTTTCTAGAAGAGTCATGGTAGCTCAGGTAATGAGAAATACAAATTTAATAGCTGATTTATAGTGAGCTAAGCATTGACGAAAACATTGTAAGGATACCTGAATACCTGAGCAATAAAATGTTTTGTAGACATGTAAAATCCGTCAACACTCACTGGAGGACGCGGCGGAGTAGCTGCTTCATAACGCTTTTAGAAGTGAGGGAAGTGTCCAGTAGGAGGACAGATAAAGGCTTTGACTTTTTTTTTACTATAATAATTTACATTTTTGTAAACAAAATTGTCAAAAAAATTGTTTTTAATTTGAATTTAATGGACCATAATTGAGCAAGGGCGTACCATTCTCGCTATTCGAGCACCTTGTAAAAAACTATCTATATATGGGTGCGTAGTGATTGTTTATCTACATCTGATATTCGTAAATTAATGTGACAAGCTAAAAATGTTGAGAGAAAAATGTTCTATATTTGAATTTCTTGCCACTTGTTCATTAAGGTTTTCTTTGATGGGTACTGTTTGAACCAATGTCATAATGCCTACTCAGATTTTCAGGAAATATCTGAGGCCAATGTGAAAGAAAAAAAATGTTTATGACTTCATGAAAATTGATAAAATGTCATTAGATAAGAACACTTAATATGTATGTTGTACTGACGAATAGATTAGATAATTATTAGAAACAGGCGTTATTTTGCGGAAGTCCATTATATTAAATCCTTGTCCTTATCCTTGATTTGGTTATCGTTTCTTCTCTCGACCATGTTGATAAATTTGGTCAATGTGCTGCCAACGCCTTTTCCTATCATGACCATCTGTTTATATCTTATAAAATAAGACCACCGAAAGCTAAGTCAAGGCTACTTCTGCAGCGTAATTATGAGGAAATGGATTTGGAAAAGCTACAAAAAGACGCTGCTAATATGGACTGGAGTGTTATAACAAATACTTGCTCCGTTGACGAACAGGTCGCATTGTTTAATTCGCTTTTTGTTCAACTCTATAATATATTTGCTCCTGTCCGTCCAGTGCGAAAACGTCATCCTCCAGCTTTGCGGTTGACTAAAGATCTTAAAAGATTGATAGGTAGGAAGAATAACGCAAAGTCGAGTTACAGGTCAGAACCAAAGAATGATAGGATTCGGGAGAAGTACAGACTCCTGCGCAAGATGTGTAAAGATTTACGCCGCCACCATACCATAAAACGAAGATCTATATCGTGTTTGGAACTTTTTACGGTCTATTGGAGTTGGGAAAACACGTACATGCCCTATACCAAATAACGTCAATTTAAATTTACTTAGTCAGCATTTTCTTTTGTTTCTTGCTTGGATAATATGGCAAAATCAACAACACTTAGCCAACTCTTATCGTTTCCCACTCCTGACTTTTCCCCATTTGTGTTTAGGCAATTTGCAGATTGTGATGTTAGGAAACACATTCTCTCTACCCATTTTGACGCTGTTGGAAGTGATGACGTCAGTCATACAATGATCATTCCCTTGTTAGATTTTTAACACCTATTATAACCTATATTCTAAACTTTTTCCATATCCTCATGTTCTTTCCCTAACCAATGGAAGGACGCCCAAATCATACCTATACCCAAAAAAAGCAAATCCTTCAAATTTTTCTGAATATCGTCCTATTTCGATTCTTTCCTTCCTTTCCAAGGTCTCAGAACGCCTTATGCAATAAAAAATTAATTCCTTTTGTATAAGAAATAGCATCCTCAACCCTCTCAAATCTGGCTTTAGATCTGGCCATAGTACTACTACGGCGTTATTGAAAATCACGGATGACATTCGCCACGGTATGCAAAATCGTAAAGTAACATTATTAGTGTTGCTGGCTTTCAGCAATGCTTTCAATACTGTTGATCATGACATCCTGTTAGGGATTTTGCCTTCTCTTAACATATCTCCAGCTGCAATTTTCTGGTTTTATAGTTATTTGTACGGGCGCCCCTCATGTTCTTTCCCTAACCAATGGAAGGACGCCCAAATCATACCTATACCCAAAAAAGCAAATCCTTCAAATTTTTCTGAATATCGTCCTATTTCGATTCTTCCCTTCCATTCCAAGGTATCAGAACGCCTTATGCAATAACAAATTAATTCCTTTTGTATAAGAAATAGCATCCTCAACCCTCTCAAATCTGGCTTTAGATCTGGCCATCGTACTACTACGGCGTTATTGAAAATCACGGATGACATTCGCCACGGTATGCTTTACGATTAAAGTAAATTATTACTTACGCCATGTTTTTATATTTTCCCTACTACTAGTTGAAGGTTAAGAGAGCCAGTATAATCAAGGCCTGCGAGACATTTATCTAAGTCCTCATGGTTAACGACAGATCGTTAGGTTTCTTTACTTGAAGTTGGTTGCAGGTATCCATGTATCATGTAGCCACTTACCACCATTTGAAGTTTTTCCAAGTTTGACATTCTATTTGTCTATAAATTGAAGTGACAAAAGAACTAACACTTGATGGAAAATAGCTACTGCAGCAAATGCAACAAATCCAAAATAAAGAAGGATACAGGTGTGTTGTCACCTCTGAGGACCAAGATGGAATGCCTCACAGTCATTCCATCTCAAATTCTTACATTATCGGCTTTTTATACTCTATGAGGCGGAACACAGCAGTGCACTCACTGCGGCTTGGCAGAAATAGGTAATAGGATGGTACCACCAACTCCGGTGGTAAGTTTCGGCCGCTGGCTTTTCGTTTACCACCCACCAATGCAAAGTCTTGTCACCAAATGACATTGTATTGTTCCAGCATGATGCCTGGTGAAGCCATATGGAGAATGGGTCTGAACAGTAGTGTTGTGTGTGTGAACTGGGTGCGAAGTGTCAGTTGTTGCTGTGTTGAGTGCTTGCTCTTGGAGGGTAGCAGCATGGTGTTCTGCTGGATGACCGCGGGTAGTTGTAGCCCCAATTAGTGAATTTCCTAATGAAAAGCTGCCCTGCCAACTTTCGAAAAATCCCAGGGTGGCTCATTTCTGCCGGTTAGCGACCGGGCGAGAGACCCGATGGCGATCTCTAGGGAAGGGAGGGGGGGGCGGACGTTCATGCAGACTCCAGATCAAGTTCCCATGTGCGCAGTAACTCCGATAGTTTCGTTTGGTCAGTCTTTACTCCCAATATGTATCTTAAAAAGAAAAATATGGCTAAACATCGATTGCACGTCCTCTAATTGAAAGTGCACCTCACAAATATTTGACGATTGCACTCTAATCTCAGCGCAGTCCGTCACCATCTTGACACTAAGAATCCGCACCTACTTTTCTTGATGGAGACTCGAAGACGGAAGACGGAAATTAGATGTCCATTGAATGCAGCGTAGCTTGACAATCATGAATTCTCTCTGGCCTTGCATGCATGCGGAGGCATCGTCTCCGTCACCTTGAAGACCCCACTTTTACGACAATCTGATGATTGGGTGTGTGACCGTCTACATTGGGTAGCCTAGTCGCTTCCTTTACCAAATGAGAAAGACCTAGTATTACGGCCTACAGCTGCCCCTGCAAAGGTCAAATATCCCGTATAATATAAACACCTAGCGTGAAATCAAAATTCCACGCTTCTCTTCCAGCACGGTCGGTCTTCTGGTATGGGAACAGCCAGTATTGGTGACCTGGCGACACAATCTATTGTTTCGCGCTCCATTATCTGTTATTTAATGAAATATTTTTCACGTTTATGTTATGTTCAGCGCTAATCATTTATCTCGTTGTTCGCTTTTAATGATATTTTTTTGGTAGAAATTGGACACCTCAGAGATTTTCTCTTATAAATTTGGTCAATACCTGATAATAGGATCCATGAGAATATCATCAAACTCTTCAATTTGCAAAGGAATCGGCGTTTACTAAAATTTATAAACTGTTAAGATAGCATTCCTATAAAAGGAGAGTTTGAAAGCGGAGAGGGCAATACATTTTTATCTCCGTTAGTAAGAAAGTACTGTGACCTGAATTCGCTACCCGGAGTAGTGTTGATGTTCTTATGATACGTAATATCGATAAAATAATTCGTCGAAAAATATTTGTATGGGTCTTGCTTGTTGCTTGCTTTCGATATAATGTTTATACATTTTAGGGAAAGCAGGGCTGCACTTTAAAATTAACCGTTCTTTGTACGGGCGTCGCTTTAGATCCTAAAATTAAGAATACGCAACTGCTTTGGAGCATTGTACCCGGTCAGATCTCATCTCTTATCGACGCACCATACAACACTCCTTTTGTTTATTTTTTTAGTTTTTGGTGAGGTTTAGTAACACGCAAACGCGAGTTAAGTGATTCAGATTCTCGTAGGTGTCACTGAGTCTCACGTAAATATATAAAGAAAAATTTTTTGCAATATTTTGTGTACATTTTTTTTTCAGATCAGCACCTCCAAGTGGATGCTTGATAAATCACCACAATGCCATTTACCAGACGGTTTCTTCCTAGCATGACATATTTTTGGAATCAGTTACAACCAGTATTATGAATAGAGCCTATTTATTTTAAAAGGCCAGCAATGCTTTTGCAATTACCCTGGCCTTTAAGTTTTTCATGGGTGGCGGCAGTAATATTAGGTGAGCTATTTTGCTCCCTCTTTTACAAAAAGAAAAGCCATAATCATGTCATCCCAGTTTAATAAGTGTTTGAATTAGAATACTACTATGATTCCCGTTCTATCGTCTGTACCTCATATTTTTCAGAATGTTATTTATATTCAAGTAGTACAGTGATTGCTATTACAGACAACGGTTAGTATACACGTTCACAATGCATCGTGCGCAAAGTGGCTTGCTGACATCGCGTGCCATGAACGGATAGTATCGGTGCATGCCAAATACAGCACGGTGTATGGTACGCTACGGTGTTGGTTGGCGAAGTGATGTTCTAGACGTCATTGTGGCTTTTTAATTTGCTAATGGACTAGTTACTGTTGTACTTTTGTAGGAGTCAAGAAATCAAAAAAAAATTCTTTAAAAACTTTTAAAAACTTCTTCAGCATATTATTATATTGATGCGTTACATTGCAATGTTTTTGGGTGATATTGATGGCAGCTTGAGCCAGCAGACAGTCGACGATAGTATCTCAAAGCGCTGTAGCAGACACAAAAAATTAATGTTCACATTACTATCGGAGTATCCATCGGGATCAATACCACTGATAGTTCACACAAGATCGCACCACATTTACGTATCAAAATCTACTTTAAACCATTATATAATAGGAATACAGAAATTCCGGCGTTATTGCTTATAAATTACAAATAAAAAAATTACATGTGCTGACGTTACAATCACGAAATAAAACGTTGTAGTGGGTAGAGATTCATAATCGCCTATTTAAGTGGTAATTTACCGCGTGCTCGGCGGTAAGGAAAATGTTAGTAGGAAATGTGCATATCTGAAATTAAGACCTTTCGGGGATTAATGATGTTTAAAATTTTTAGTGAAGCAAATTGGTGGAAAACTTTTCAGCTCTGAAAATGAAACTCTGAAACTATGCCTAATAGTAGAACATACAAATAAAGAGTGGAGAGATTTATAGCACGATGATGCAGGTCAGACGGACTACTAGGTTGAAAAGAAATCCTACCACCTAGAAAAACTTGGACACTCTCTTGATTACTGATGTAATGACTAGTATTAAGTTTCGGAACTAGTTGAAAAAAGTGTTATGTGGTGTCTTGTCATTTTCTATGCACTTTTAAAATGACTAGATTTGTTATTTGTAGTTTTCCTTAAACACCTTTATAAATATTACTATTATAATTATTATTATTAATATACACGGCTGGATCTAACTATTTAGATTTCTACCGAAATACAGTAACAAATGTTATGTGATATTTTATTATATACAATATTAAAAAACTATAATTAAAAAAATACTTAAACTAGTAACTTAATTATCACTTAATTATAGTCCTACTCCCCGCGGTATCCTGCCAAGTACGCTGGCTGCGTTTCCCAGTTGAATGGCTATACTTAGCCTTTGAGCGAGAAAAGTATGTAAATTGAAGCTTCAAGTAAACGGCATAGGATGCTGGATAACCTTGTTATAACGAGAATATCGATTTTCTTACTAAGCAGCGTAACAAGAATGTGACACAGCCCAGAAATATTAGCTCAAATTAGAAGACCATCCGATTTGAAGCTGTATTCGTTTAATCTTATTTATATTTAGTTAGCGTTCTTGCGACTACAGCGTTCATGATGAGTAAGGACTGTTTGATAATTTTAGTTTTTAGTTTTCATTATACAAATGTAATGTAATTTTAATGTTAGATTAAAGAAATATTTTAAGCAAGTTTCCTTTATATTTAGATACCTAATTCGGACTTGATAAATGTTTTATAATTTAGTCACTGTTATTGATAAATACACAAAAAAATGTGATACAACACAATAATAATACTACATTATTTGCGTTTATTGACTGAATTGTAACTTATTACGTGTAAATATTATTGAAAAATTTCCATATAGGTACATTTAGTAATTTGCAAAGCGTTATGTGCTACAGCAGTAATATAGTTGTGTAATATAGGGTGGGAGACCGGGAGAGGACCACTCTCTTATAGAATACCAGGATAAAATAGCAGCATTAAGCTGATGTTTTATCTTATGATCAGTGTAGGAAACCGGAAACCCCTTTTATTGGAATTGATTCCATCTTAGTCTTCAGGGGTGACAACGCATCTGTATTTTGATTCTTAATCGTGGATATCACAGGATCCAAATACTATCAATTGGACTCGTTTTCCATTCTTATTCTATAAAAACAATTTTATCGGCAACACATTAGAAGACTTCATCATGATACTAAACTCAAAACCATTGCATGTATACTTTTTCTCATATTTAAGTAATAGAACGCAAACAGTTGTTAACTATGGGTTTTTCACTATGTTCAATTTGTGGCCACTTTCTATTTCCGGTTTATATATACTTAATAGTAAGGGTACATAATAACCTTATTTATTATGGAATAAGCATAATACATATTTAACGACATTCATTAAAATATAAAGAAAAGTCTCAGGACCACGTTTTGTGGCGTTCGTTGGGGAAGGCCTATGCTCGGTAGTAGACTTGTGAACGGCTAATTATGATGATGATGGTGAATAAAGTAAATAATGCTATGTCAAAACTGGAACGATGGTTAAGGTCTATTATTTTATTTTAAACGACAATAAAAGTAACTAAATAAAATTCGCAATACCGAATATTAGTATACTTGATACGTGATTTTAAATCGAGAGGGGCAGTTGAAACTACTGTTTTTAAATTTTTATATATCAAACGTCAAGACGTTTTTAATAATAATAATAATAATTTTATTTCAGACCATGGTCCATATATTGTTAGTAATGTTGTTAGTAACAATATTGGCTTAAAACTATGTTAGTATTGTAAGTAATTACGTATTATTTTAATCCTATGACTACGCCCACCCAGTGCTTCTGTATGGGACAGTCATATCTTACAGATATCGCTCTCAGGATGCTGTTATTACTGTTTCGTAAGCGTTGCAAGAGTGAGGCTGTCTTCATCCGAATGATCGCTGAAAAAGTGTCAGCACGCGCTTGTGCAAACATACCTGATGCACTGCAATGCCACGGCAGCCGCAACAACATCCTGAAAGCGTTATTATACTGTACGCGCAGAGCATTGTAAGCTCGACGCGTATATGTCACCCACAGGGCACTAGAGTAAAATGATTGACAAAACGCTTTGAAAAGCGTTATTTTAACTGTATCTGTACATCTAGTGAACCTGCGAGCAAGCATATTGGCCCTCACTGTCAACGCCCTGCGCTCCCTTTCTATGTCCTCGTCATCCCGGAGGTCTGCTGTCACAATGTGACCTAAATATTTAAAACTATCCACCAGCTTTAGAGGCACCCCATCGAGGACTACTGGAGGCACACGGGAGGGCTGATGTTTGAGGGTTAATGTACTAACGTTTTATAATAAGGTTCCTTTGTACGGAAAATATAACTCTGGAGGTATCCTCTTTTTGACATTTTTTTTTAAAAGCCTATTATATATTATACCTCGATGATACGTAAAAAGAAATAAATTTATTATTAATCCAAACCTTTCGTGTCATTTATACGTTTTTTTGACACTTACATATACGTATTAGACCTATCAAATGTAAAATAAAGTATATCTCTTGACTGGAGCATTAGTTAGACTGGAATAAAAAGTTTTCTCTTAGTTTACTTTGACGACAGCCACAAGACGTAATGAATTGATGGATTATATCGCTATCATGGCGCGTTTTTCCTTTTCCTTTGTTCTTTATAGTAGGTAATCTTTTCGATTTAAGGCGAGTGAATGGAGCTAATTCATTGTAATTTTAATGTTACGTTTCCTATTTGTCTCAGTTTCGCACACATTTTGTAATCTATATATAAGTATATATATATATTTACACACGTAAAGTATCCTAAAACTTCAGATGATGATAAGAGGCTACTTTAGACCTTAGACTCCTCCAATCAACTTCCAAGATTGACGCAGCATTTCACACAACCCGGACTGAACAAAACAATAGGTGCATTTCTGTTTTACTACTTAAGTAAGGTGGTTATACAAACCCAGATGACTTCTAGATAGAAAAGAAGTAATAATGTTTTTGTTACTCAGTTTAAAACATAAATACTCTCACATAAATTTTCTTAGCCACCCAATATCTTTAATACTAAATAAAATAATATAAATATCAAATGTATATGCAACGTATCAAAATCCACTGCTGAACCTCAGTGCCGAATATTCTGCCCCATAAATTGCGTGTTGTGTGTTGACGACGAAAGATGCTTCTGCCAATCTCTTGTTTCATTTCACTGTGTTAAAACATTCCCGGGATGATAGCGAAGTAGGTAACAGATCCTCTAATGCCACCATACCGCCGCAAATATTAATAAAAGTTATATAAAATAGTACATTAATAGTAGTTCGCATTCGCAAACGAGGATAAATGTAGATGTCTATGGGCCACAGCAACCACTTACCATCAGGTGGACTGTGTGCTCGTTTGTCACCCTATCCTATAAAAAAAAATAGTTTGATAATTGCAGAGTCAACATAAAAACATTACATAACTACTTCTTCGGCGACACAAAAGTTTAATGTATTCTTCCATTTTCAAGGATTTATGTAATAAAAATATGAAAATGTCGTGAAGAAATGAATTCTCGTATATATGTACCACTTTTAAATCGGGAATAACACGCAACGGGAAAATAAAGCACTTTTATAATTTTTTATCGCGATAGATGAAACCCGGATAGATGAAAATGGAAATGATATTGCGTAGTATGACAAATTAAAGCCAAAGTTTTTTATCACCCTTTTTAATACATATCATAGTCTTTCTCAAATCATCATCATCATTACAGCCCTTTATAAGTCCACTGGTGAACATAGACCTCTCCCAAGTAATGTCACAAAGCACGGTCCTGAGCCACCTGCATCTATCGACTTCCTGCATGTCTTACCAGGTCGTCACTCTATCTACGAGTAGAACGGTGACGCCGTACACTTCGTCCGCCGGTACGAGGTAGCCCTCTCCATAGCTCGTTGAGCGACTTGGAGCTTCCTCATCCGACCAGCAGTAACCATCAATATAATATTCTGAACCAGACTGGTATTCTAGCTATATTATGGAAGGACTACACTCTCACAGAATACCAGCGTAAAATAGCAGTTTAACACTGCTGTGTTTCGTGTGGTGAGTGTAGAGAACCGGAGACCCTTTTTACTGGAAAAGAGGCATTCGAACTTAATCCTCACGAGTGACAACGCATCTGCATTCTGATTCGCAAACGAAGATAGATGTAGATGTAAATAGGCCGCAGCAACCACTTACCATCAGGTGGACTGTGTGCTCGTTTGTCACCCTTATTCTATAAAAAAAATTGAAATAAGGACTTAAATATAAATAAATAAATAAGGTCTAGAGAATTACACATACACACGCGCGCGCGCTTGAGAGAGAGAGAGATTTAAACATCTTGGGATTGGTTGTGCCAAAGACATCAATCCTCACTAGGTGTGTGATGAGTACGACTTTATCATAAGATGTGGTTTAGTTAGCTGTATGGGGGGATCGTAAAAGCGCCTCTGTATCCTCGTATGAAAGCCTCTGCAGCCACTGTTCAGTTCCTGTTTACACTTTCTTGCGGTAGCTTTATAGATATTAAGTTCTTTACTAATCCTAACCTATTTATTTTATTATATTATATATATTATATTTTACTATATTAGTAGTATAGTTGTAGTACGAATGGGTCGGCTCGACCGGGGAAGGACCACGCTCTCACAGAATACCAGCGTAAAACAGCAGCTTAACGCTGCTGTGTTTCGTATGGTGAGTGTAGAGAACCAGATACCCTCTTTACTGGAAATGAGGCATTCCATCTTAGTCCTCACGGGTGACAACGCATCTGTATTTTGATTCGCAAACGAGGATAGATGTAGATGTCTATGGGCCGCAGCAACCACTTACCATCAGGTGGACTATGTGCTCGTTTGTCACCCTTATCTTATAAAAAAAAAACACCGCACTTCTGCTCCACACCTCCGTAATAGTACCTCCATGAAGGACGAAATTAAAGAGTTCCTGAAGGACGACAAGTACCGGTTTTCCACCCCCTTTCATAAGCTCCGCTGTAATTCCATCCTCACCTGGGGCCTTGTCGTTTATAAGGGGCTGGAGAGCATTCTAATCTCGCTCAGACTTACGTCCGGGATATCATCGGATTAGTGTCGAATTAGATAATAATATTAGATAATAAAATAAATTTATAGCTTAAGAAATTTCGGTTACTGTACCCTGCCTGCAGGTGAGGCAAATTAAGATGGACGAGAGTTTTCCTTTACTTTGATCGATGAATAAATTCAATTGAACTATAAAGGAGAATATATTATATATAGCTATCTTTACATATTTTCTTTTTCTTGTATCTACAATATGGCTCAAAAACATTTCATATAAATTGTTATTAATTATGTTTTACTAAAACCGTATAAATTGCCATATAGTGATCGCGTAAGATAATCTAACAGGCGATAGAGGGAAATTTGAAAGAAGAAGATCATTTTCTTGATAATAACTAGCCAAGCATGGCACACAAGAAAAATATCCCCTTATGTGGCAATCTATGTTGGAGGCCTATGTTCAGCAATGGATGTTTGATAGATTCTGTAATGTTATGAATAAGAAAATTAATCAATGCATGTTAAATTAATGAATAAATTAATAAATGTACAGTGAATGAATGAATATTATATTAAAAAATATTTTAGCGCTTACATATTACCATAAGCATTTTCATAGGAACTTATTATTCAAACAACTAATTGCAGGTTCGTACTTCTGTCCAAAACTACGATTGTAATGATTGTACAAATATACGATAAATCAGCAATAAACTTCTCTGATAAGCAGACTACTAATACGCGAACGTTTTACATAATATCATCTTAAGCTTTGGATGTAGACGGTACTTGATAAGAAATATTATTTATGTTACGCTATTTTGGAGAATTTTTCTGTGCTTAAACAATCCATTGCTGGGTGTGGGACTTCCTACTACAAGAAGAATATAATATTATTATTATAATTCGGTTATTTTGCGGAAATAAAAGCCACCGCAGAGTCGACTTCACACCTGAGGATGCCTCATTTAGAGGCGAAACACGCGTCGTATTATAGACGGTGGTGTGCCTCTTCTTAGTGGTTACCGTGATTAAGGGAATAAATTCGGGGGACGGAAAGTGCTCTTTAAACTGGGTAAGACACATAATTTTATTATTTATTTAATTATTTAATTACGCGAATCTTAGTTAATTAATATTTAACATCTTTAATAGGGCTTAATATCATTGTTACCACGCAAGGTTGTCGCAGCTGATAAGGTTATTAACGGCGGGTATGTTTCAGATACAGCCATGGTCAATCCGCCTGTCATACTATGGGCCACAGCATCCACTTACCATCAGGTGTATTGTAAGCTTATTTGTCACCCTTATTCTATAAAAAAATAATTGCCTTATTGTGAACAAACTTGATCAGAATTGGCAGCTTGCAGCAGAACTTTGACAGCCTTATTCGTTCAAAGAAATAAATTAAATTCTAGTTATTTATTGTTTGATAAGAAAGTTATTTCCCCAGATATTAATCTTTCAACATTGTTTGTGTATTCTGTGCCTGTGTTTGTTTATCTCAGGGGACATTTTAGCATTAAGAACAAGATTATTGGTAAGACTGGCTAATAATATTAGTCAGAAATAAAATTTGGGTCTTGTAGCAAATATAATAGAATTATTTAATAATCTTGTGTATCTTGTGTATTATGTAATAAATGAAATCTTATTGTTATATGATTAGTTTTTGGTGACATAAGAGGCGCCACTACTCTACATTATTCCGAGTGTGACACAGAAAGTGACAGAAAAAATATGAAAATATTTGCATAAACAACTAATATTTTTGTCATTTTATGGGCGGTATGTTAATACTCTTGCTATCGGTGTCCCTTGTGCCTGTTGCGTCTGTTGCACTGGAATCGATAAACTCTTCCTTGGCGTTCTTTACTGCTTCTTTGATACTAAAATTTTTGCAAATCAAAAAGTTATCTAAACTTCGAAAAAAGTGGAAGTGTATTGAAATAAGGTATGGAGAATATGATGTATAAAGACCAGTATCCAGCTTTAGCTCTACTTATAATGCTAACGTTTGTTGTGCAGTATTTGTGAACGGGCGTTGACATGAAGAAGTTATGGCGAACAACAGTTTATCAATATGGTTTGTAAATCACTCTGTGCCATTGCTTCTACAGTGTTAAGTGCTAGATTTTTCACCATCATTTGTAATTCTAGAAATAACAGTCCGCAGTAACTGTGGCACCAGATGGCAAGAAGCTGTAGTAATTAACACTAACAGAACACTACCAAACTATAAAGCCTTAGATATACTTGGGGACAAAAGGAGCGGCATGTTATGCTACATGTCGCTCAACAACTACGCGGAATGTTCCGAGACATATGTCACGGAACATTTTGTATGCCACACTAGTCAGTGCTTATAGAAATGTACGCCGAGAAAGTTGTGACTATTAGTGCTGCGTACGTAGTACTTATTTCGGTTATTATATATAATATATAGGTCGATGAGAAGTAGTAGTACCTGGTACAACTACAACTTTCTGCCGTACTGATTACCATTTCTCTTACCTCCGATGTAAAATATCAAGATTGCCTGCCAAGTGTGGTGATTAATGCAAATCCTTCTAATGGGAAAGGCTATCAATAGACTTTTATCACTACGAGCTGTGCTGGTGAAGAAAGAAAACGAATCTGCGAACAATATTTGGTTATGGTTTACAATACTTAATTGCAGACCGCTACAAAAAGGATTTTAATATTTGTTATTATATTATTTAAAATAAATCAAATTAAAAAGTTATTTAAATTTGTTATTAATTTTAGGAATGAATTTAAATCAAAGTTTTCCGAGTTTATATTCAAATCGCAAAGTGTAAAAGGTAAATTTTAAAACTCAATCAAGCAAATAATTTTCTTGATTGAGTTTTAAAATGTCTCTCCAAAGCGGTTATTCGTTAGCTCGTCTTGTTAGTTTATTAAATTTTCTCGTTATAAAGTTTATTTTAAAATATAAATTTTTTTATAGGAGAGGGGGAAAACGAGCATGCGGCTCAGCTGATGGTAAGTGACTACCGCCGCCCATGAACAACCGCAACACCAGGGGAACCAGGGGAATTGCAGATGCGTTGCCAGCCTTTAAATATTTTTGTTAAGTGATAAATTTTATAATGCATACTGTATACAACATAAGTCATGTTACCTTTGCCTGCCCTATAAAAAAAAAAAGGAATCCTTGCTGCTTGGTGTGTTTTTTTGTATCTATGCCTCCCGGAAAATGTTTCTGTCATGTCATAGTTTTTTTTTATTACAGTTCTCAACTTCTCATCTCTGTGCTTTATGTTAATACATAATAGAAATAAAAAGTTTATTTAGAAATCTTACTTAATATTATTATTTTTGGTCCCATAATAATAGGTTATGGGCCCAGGTACGCTTCGTAATAAACTGAGTAAAGAGCAGAACTTATAAGGTGAAAACAAGCACGTGTTCGATAGTGAAGAAAACAAAATGGAAGTCACAAATTCAATGAGAATTGAGAAGTTTAACGGCAAGGATTTTCGACAATGGAAATTTCAAGTCAGTTGTGCCTTAAAAGCGAAAGGTTTAAATATCCATGAAAAAAAACCGACGGTGGGTGATACGACGCAGTGGGACAAAAATGATGGCATGGCCATGTTTCTATTAACTTCGTCTATGGAACTGAACCAAATCTCATTAATTGAAAATTGTGAAACAGCAAAGGAAGTGATGACAAGGTTGGAATCAATTTACGAACAAAAATCGGAACTGAACAAAATGATGGTGCACGAGAAATTCTATCAATATAAGATGTCATCAACCGATAGTATTGCACAGCATATTTCCAAAGTCGAGAACTTAGCTAAACAATTAAAAGAGACTGGCGAGGAAATAAGTAATACAGCAATTATGACAAAAATATTAAGTACACTACCTTCAAAGTATCGTTCTCTGCGTCAGGCATGGCTGTCATTAGATCCACATTCTCAAACAATTCAGAACTTAACAGCAAGATTATTAGATGAGGAGGCGAGTTTGACAAATGAGGAGGAATCTGAGAGTGCTTTAGTAGCCATGAAACATTCTAAGCCACAAAGAAAATTTCAGAATCACAATATGCAAAAAATTTCAACGTCTGGTCAAAATAATCAGCATCGATTTATATGTTATAACTGTAACAAGAGAGGGCATTTTGCAAGAGATTGTCGAGCCCCAAAGAAGTCTGAGAGGAAACCTCAAGAGCAAAAGATGCTTGCATTCAGTGCCGAGCAATGTTTACAGTCTGAAGCAGATATAGATACATGGATTCTTGACAGTGGTGCATCTGCACACATGTCATACAGGCGCGATTATTTCAGTGAGTTAATGGATTATGGCAAGAATAGTGGTGGTACAACTGTGAGATTGGGAAATAAGAAGGAACTAGTGGTGCAAGGTTGTGGAAATATATTAATTAATAGATGTGTGAATGGAAAGTGGGAGAAAAGTATTCTAGAAGATGTACTTTATGTACCAGAGCTACGCAGAAATTTGTTCTCAGAAGGCATGGCAACAAGAAAAGGCTATGTTATAATTAAGAAGTACAATGAGGCCTTAATATTAAAAGATAATACTGTTGTTATGACTGCAACATTGAAGCAGAATAATCTATATGAAGTAAATATTAAAACCACAGTGCAAATAGATTGTAATTTAGCACAGTCAAGTTTGAAAATCTGGCATGAACGTTTGGGACATTTAAACTTGAAGGAAGTGAAAAACATGAGCAAGAATGGTGCAATTCCAGTAAAGTTAACGGATGACATCAACTTTGTGTGTGAGGCTTGTCAATATGGCAAACGGAGCCGCTTGCCATTTCATAAATCTTGTAGAGGAGAATGTGAACCTACAGTGATGTGTGTGGACCTGTAGAACATACATCTGTATCTGGACCAAGATATTTTGTTTTATTTAAAGATGGTGCCACCAGCTATAGACATGTGTTTATTATCAAGCACAAAAGTGATGTCCTGGATTGCTTTAAGAAATACAATGCAATAGTGAAAAATAAGTTTGGTCATGGCACTCGTATATTGCATACAGACAATGGACGTGAGTACGTTAACAATGAACTTAAATCTTATTTAAATAGTGAAGGAATAGTTCATGAACGCACAGCACCCTACACGCCTGAACAAAACGGTAGAGTGGAGAGAGAAATGCGGACAATAATGGAGAGTGCAAGATCTATGTTGTACTCTCGTGATATCTCATTGGATCTCTGGGCTGAAGCAGTAAACTGTGCTGTTTATTTATTAAATCGAAGTTCTTCTACCCAGACAAAGGATGTATCCCCATATGAGCTGTGGAATGGACAGAAGCCAGCCCTTCAACATATAAGAGTATTTGGTTCAGAAGGATATGTCCATATACCTGATGAAAGAAGAAGAAAACTAGATAAAAAGAGTGTAAGATTAATATTAGTAGGATATGAAAATGAAAATTATAGAATGTTTGATATTGAAAGTGGGAAGATAACAATAAGTAGAAATGTACACTTCAATGAGAACAACATACCAGTACTGAGGAAACACACAACTTCAATTTCTATCACCGATGAACAAGAGCAAAGAGAAGGCATACAAGATATACCATTTTCTCCAGGAGACAACCAAAATATTTCTGAATCTAGTTTTGAAAGTGTAGAAACACAAGAAGATCCCAATGATGTGACGTACCAGCCTCCACAAATAATTTCTGAAGATGATGAAAGAAATATTACACTGAGACCTAGAAGGAAAAGAAATGAAGAAGCAAATTTTATTGAGTTAGATGTACCTACGACATATGAAGAAGCTATAAACTGTAAAAATAGTAATAAATGGAAGGAAGCTATATGTGAAGAATTAGAGTCATTAAAAGAAAATAAAACCTGGAAGTTAGTAAACAGAAATAATGAGAAAACAGTGACCTCAAAATGGGTATTTTGTGTAAAAAGAAATTCAGATGGTGATATAGAAAGATACAAAGCTCGTCTTTGTGCACGTGGGTTTACACAAACTAAGAACGTCGATTACAAGGAAACATTTTCACCAACAACAAGATTCGATTCCATTAGAATAATATTATCTCTTGCAGCTCGAGAGAATTATGAACTACAACAATTTGATGTCAAAACAGCATTTTTGTACGGTGAGTTATCAGAGGATGTCTATATGGAGGTGCCTGAAGGTGTCCATGCTGAGCCAAGGAAAATCTGTAAGTTAATAAAATCAATATATGGGCTAAAACAGTCATCACGCTGTTGGAATAGAAAATTCTCTTCTTTCCTAACTACTTATGGTTTTGAAATGTGTCCCTCTGACAACTGTATATTTGTGGGTCATTTTAATAATTATAAAGTTATCTTGATCTTGTATGTAGATGATGCTTTATTATTGTCAAAAAGTAAAAGTATATTGTTGCATATTATAAATGATTTAAAACAAAGTTTTAAGATAAAAGAATTTAATTTAAATATGTTTGTTGGCATGGAAATAACTAAAAATGATGGAATAATTACTTTAAGTCAAAAACAGTACATAAAACAAATTATAAATAGATTCAACATGTCAGATGCCAATCCTTGTAGTACCCCTGCTGACAATAATGTAATTTTAAAGAAAAACGATAGTGAGAGTAACATTAATTTTCCATATAGGGAAGCAGTAGGAGCCCTGATGTTTTTGTCAACCGTATCTAGGCCTGACATTTCTTATTCTTTGAATGTAGTTAGTAGATATTTAAATAATCCCAGTAAAGACCATGTAAATGCTGTTAAACAAATTATTCGGTACTTGTTAAAGACAAAAGATGTTTGTATTACTTATAATTGTAACAAAGAACTAGTAGGTTTTTCTGATTCTGATTTTGCCTCAGATATTGATTCTAGAAAATCTAATACAGGATATATTTTTATGATGAATGGTGGACCTGTTTCTTGGGCTAGCAGGAAGCAAAATACTGTGGCATTATCAACTACAGAATCAGAGTATATGGCTGCAAGTGAGGCTGCCAAAGAAATTTTATGGCTTCGGCAGTTATTAATTGATATTGATGAACCACAATTGGTGATAACCCTATGTATAGATAATCAGAGTGCTATTAAACTCATTCATAATCCTATTTACCACAAAAGAACAAAGCACATAGACATAAGATATAATTTCATCAGAGAAAAGGTAGAACAAAATGTAATAAATGTTCAATATGTGAAAAGTTCAAATCAACTTGCAGATTTTTTAACAAAAGCTTTACCTTCTGGTAAATTTATTCTTAACAGAGATCAAGTACTGAATATAAACTGAGGTTTTTAGGTATAATATTAAATACTTAGTAGGTTTAAAGGTTAGTTTTGTTGGTGGACAGTAAGTAAGCTGGTTTGAAGCTTAATTTAAGTATAGTATTGTAATCATTCTAAAATTTAAGTGGAAGTGTTAAGTGATAAATTTTATAATGCATACTGTATACAACATAAGTCATGTTACCTTTGCCTGCCCTATAAAAAAAAAAAGGAATCCTTGCTGCTTGGTGTGTTTTTTTTGTATCTATGCCTCCCGGAAAATGTTTTTGTCATGTCATAGTTTTTTTTTATTACAGTTCTCAACTTCTCATCTCTGTGCTTTATGTTAATACATAATAGAAATAAAAAGTTTATTTAGAAATCTTACTTAATATTATTATTTTTGTCCCATAATAATAATTTTAAATATTTTGAATTATTTAAAAAGATATAACAATATTAAACCAAATGGAGCAATGGCGTTGCTTATCAGCACTACTAAATTCTTAATTGCAATTTTAAGTAACTAACCACGTAATCAGTGTTAAAGGAAGATATCGTGAGGAAACATTATCATTATCATCATTATAGCCCTTACAAGACTTACTGCTGAACACAGGCCTCAACATGAATACCACAAAATACGGTCCTCAGTTTTCAATATCCATCGACTTCCTGCATGTCATATTACTCTGTCTAGTAGCACGCACTGGCTGTGAACTCTATTTTCTACGTTTTGAAGAATTAATGGCGGGAAGGTATGTCATAATCTCCCAAATTATCTACCGATTTAAATTCATCTATTGATCTCTTGGTCGAAATTGGACTTACTCAGTCGAACAATTTGTCCTAGGCAATGTTATAATCGTCAACAAATTTGAGCGTAGTTTCGAACAACTACCGGCATAGTTGTAACACGGTTGTTAGATAAGACCTTTGTCTTGTCCGTGATGAAACATGCATGCTCAAAATTTAGAAAGATGCATTATCTAGTGTATGTTGTTAATAGGCATTAAAAGCCTTACGCTTGCATTTTATAAATCAAAATGAGACCTGTCAAAACTAACCAATAAATAGGTCAACTAAAGCGTACCTGCTTAGATCTTTATCAATGATTTCTGAAAACTTGAGCAGAAAAAGCAAGATGAATGAAGAAAGAAAGTTTCTTTGTCGTACATGCACTTGGGTATATTTATATACTTATATTAGATAATAGTTTTGACAAAAATGAAATTATATATCATATAACTTACAATATATAGTTTCCATTTCCCAGTAACGTACATTTTATAATATGGTACATACTTCAAATTAATTTCGCGTGCTCATGTAATCCGCCTACTTACGACTTAAAGAATTTATAACGCGCACTTTCTAAACCGCCCTAAGTCTAAGCTTTGCTTGGATTTAAAAATAAATCATTTAATGTAATTAACGAGGTTACGGTCTCATAATCGTAACCTCGTAAAACAGTCCTTGCGTTTCAGTGCTTCTTGTATTATAAACATCCGGAGGTGCGCACACAACAACTCACCAAAATTTTACTGTAAACGCATATATAATGAACTAATATACACGTAAATATTCATTTAGTTGTCCGACACCTTTTCGAACGCGCGAACAAGAAATAAATAAAGTTTTATTGCAATCGGATGAATGGTATAGGAAAGCATACAGGACACCTCAGCAATGTTCATTTATAGATATTATCTCATAATCATCATTATTAGTTTTGCCTAAATAAAATTATTGTTACTAAATTTTGCCCAAATAGTACAATAATAATTTTTGTTGGTAGAAGAGGCAGTGTCAACAACAAACAGTTATTAAGATATATTGAACAACTTAATAACTTAAATGTACACAAAATTGTCTTGTTCACACTGCCTTATATACACGGAATGCCACAGGAAAATAATTTAAGACATAATTTAAATATACAAATGCATAATTTAATATGTAATATTAATTTAAATTTGACATATAATTGTAATGATACAAATCATAAATTTCATGTAGTTGATATAAATAATTTAATAAAAAAGTTTTGGACCAAAGATAGGTATTACCTATCCAAATATAATTTAAGACTGGTAGCAAATGTGCTATCTTATTATTTAACTTTTCACTCAGCCAAGTTTTTGGCTACCAAGACTGCTTTTATTGAGCATAATCATTTGACATTTAATTTGGAATCAGTTCCAAATAATTTAAATTAGTGAATGTGACAATAGAGGCAATCTCTAGCAATAATAAGAGTTTAATTAATTTTGAATACAGCCCACAAATAAGTAATAAAAATTGTTTACACCTGGTGCATCAAAATATACAATGCATGATAGGCATAGAATTAGAAGTTGATTTGTTTTTAAATGGTAACAACATACACATCCTTTGTATTACTGAACATTGGCTAAAATATTATAATTTCATGTTTAATTTCAGAAATCACCAGGTAGTCAGTTCGTCTGTTGAAGTTTACGTGGTGGCTCCTTAATATTAACAAATAAGTTATTATTATATAAAGAACGTAAGGATATTGTGAGCCTCTCTGTTGAGCAAACTGTAGAAATTGCTTGTGTTGAGCTCGAGCACCTCATTGTTGTAAGTGTTTACAGACCCCCATGTGCTACTTATGATTATTTTGAAAGGATTGTGGAAGAAGTTTTACTCAAACTTAGTAAACAGAACAAGTCTGTTGTAATATGTGTAGACTTTAACATCAATCTCCTTGAAACTTCTTCCATTACTATTAAGTTTAGCTCATTGTTTAAATCTTATAATCTTGTTAATTTATTCTTAGAACCAACACGTATTGCTGGGCCTAGTGCAACCTGTATAAATAACATTTTTACAGATGTTAGGCCGTTGCATAAATCAATAATTCAAAATTTAAGTTCAGACCACTGTGGACAGTTAGTATCACTACATTACATACACAAAAAGCAGAAAAATAAGAAAGTTGTTCCAATAAATGAACATCGCTTGGAGAGGTTTAGAAGTAATATAATAAAAAGACTTCCATCACTTTCGTTTAAAAATAGTGCTAACTATTTGTGTGGTACATTATATAAAATTATAAGTTGTGAATTTAGTAGAATATTTACTTCTAAAACTTTCTCTTTTAACTGTCGCAAATCATTTAATGAATGGGCGACAGTAGAAATTTATAAAAGTAGGCGAAGGTTATACGAGCTTTATGATGAAAGATCATATAATAGTAGTGTTATGTTTAGAGATTATGTAAAAACATATTATATTTAATAGAATCAGGCGTTACTTTGCGGAAATCCATTATATAAAAGCTTTTAGAAAAATTTACTTCGCAAATATCCGCGTTATAAAATAAAATGATGTGTCTTACCTAGTATGAAGGGCGGGAGGTGCTCTTCATACTAGGTAAGACACATCATTTTATTTTATAACGCGGATATTTGCGAAGTAAATTTTTCTAAAAGCTTTTATATAAACATATTCTAAAATATTTAAAAAAGTGTGCTCCACTGCTAAGGCTTTACATTTAAGCAACAAAATTAAAACTGCATCCGACAAAATTAAAATGACCTGGAGAATAATAAATAGTGAAACGGGCAAGGTCAAACGGCGCAACTCGGATTTTCAATTGAATATTAACAATAATTTAACGCGATCTGATCAAGAAGTTGCTATGGCTTTTGAGAAACATTTTACTGATGTTCTTTTTTTGACAACTAAATCATTAAATTCTTCTCCTACTATCGCCGAATCATTGCTCAAACAAAATGTAAAGGCTTGTTCAAATACTTTTAAATTTCATAGAGTACTGCCAAAAGATATCGTTAAATATTTTAAAACTATTGATGTTAAGAAAACGGCAGACTTATGGGGGATTTCCGTTAAAGTTATTTTATCTATAATAGATATATTAGCACCTTATATAGCCACTATATTTAATATAATGATTCCGCCACCATATTTTAAGGGGAGGGGGGGTCTCCGACTACCAACACTTACCAAGCGAAACGCAGAAGTAAACTTCTACTTCACGCTGGTATTCTGTGATGTCGTGATACTACCCTGGTTTGAGCTGGCCCATACATGCGACAGCAAAAGCTGCCGCGTGGCTCTACCACTGTTAAAACGTAAACATGGAATAAATTCTATTTACTTTTTTTCTGCCCATCATAAATAAACAACCGATACACAAAAATAAATTATTTTCCTTGTTATGAGACAAGTCCAGACTTAACGAATAAGCCAAACACAATAACTGCCTTTCTTTCTTTATAACTTCTGTAATACTTTCACGTTTATTGTAAACGCCAAACGCCCACTAGACACTCTGATCGTGGCTGAAAAAATGTATCGCTTAAAGGCAGATAATTGATGATAAGTATGCCCGCATGCGGCGATGCCGCAAAAGCACCTCACAACGTGAATCTACCTGTCCTATTCATAACTGCCTTTACGTTTTACGGAATTAACCGGTTAATTAGGGTGTCAAAACCATTAAGTAAGCGGTAACCTTTATCGTTTAGGTTTAATAAAAACCGGTTAATTTTTTAACCGGTGACTGAAAGAGCGATAAATTTACCGGTAATTAATCGAAATTAACCGATCTTTTTAAACCGGTTCCGAGCCCTGCATCAGAAACTATTATTGTGTACTATTTTCTTAGTTTATGAAATCGGATTTACTTTCAGTTATATAATAATTATATTTTAGGGACGAAATAATAACGATTTTAACTTAAAAAAGTTCTTAAAGTACTTAAGTTGATAATTACTTCTATAATATCAAAACTCAAATTCATCATCATCATCATCATTACAGCCCTTCACAAGTCCACTGCTGAACATAGGCCTCCCCCAAGGAATGCCACAAAGCACGGTCTGTTTTCGACAAAGACATCTGTTCTCGACGCCTCGGCAGTCGTGAACGATCGGACCTGTCCATTCTTTGTCTACGCGTAGACAGCGACGACCATCCCCGCGTCTACGGGTGCCTCTATAGGTCCTATAGCGGTAATGCTGAAACAGACCGACTCATCCACCACGTCCAAATGGCTACAGATTCCTTGCTACAACAGGTCCCATCCATGAAATCGTGATCCTTGGCGATTTTAACACCCACCACGCCGAATGGCTCGGTTCAAGTTTAACCGATCATGCGGGGAGATCTGTTTATGACTTTGCCTTGGCATATGGTCTGACACAATTGGTTACTTCGTCTACGCGGATTCCAGACATGGACGATCATACACCTTCCCTGTTGGACCTTCTGCTGACCTCTCATCCGGACGTATATCAGGTTTCCGTCGATGCCCCTCTCGGCTCTTCGGACCATTGTCTGTTCCGGAGTGTGGTGCCACTCACGCTCCCCTCGCAGTTGCGTTCTGCAGGTTGCCGCCGTATTTGGCATTACAGGTCGGCGGATTGGGACGGAATGCGGTCTTTCTCTCCATCCTACCATCCTAGCATCCTACCCATGGGGGATTTGCTTCTCGCCGGATGATCTCAGCGCTGTTGCTGACTCTGTCACTGATGTGGTGCTACAGGGAATGGAACTATTTATTCCATCATCTGTGGTACCCATCGGAGGCAGATCTCAGCCTTGGTTCGGTCGCTCCTGTAAGACTGCATTACGCAGTAAGCAGGAGTGGTATCAAGCCTGGGCTACGGCTTCGGCGACTCGGGATGTAAACACCAGCATACTTAAAAAGAAGTATAACTTCGCCTCCAGGTCCTTCAGGCTGATTCAGAAACTATTTTTGTTTTACAGAAGAGAGCCATCAGAGCAATTTACAATCTAAAACCGAGAGAGTCTCTTAGAAATAAATTTAAAGAAATAAATATATTAACTTTGGCCTCTCAGTATATTTACGAAAATTCAATGTATGTTCACAAAAAATAAGATAGTTTTAGTAAAAAAAGTGATATACATTCTGTAAACACTAGGAACAAATACAAGCTAGTGATGCTAGTATCTCGACTCCACATAGTCAGTAATTCATTATTGGGACAATGTATACGCTATTACAACAAAGTCCCGAACAGTGTACAGGTTCTTTCTATTACCAAGTTTAAATGTTTTATTAAGCTGAAACTGAATAAAAAGGGTTATTATAGTATAAATGAATACATGGATGATAATAACCCCTGGGAATCAGGTGATCGCTTCCTAGCAGTTTCTAAAATAAATTTTGAAAATAGTTCGTTATTTATATTGTAAAATTTATTAAAAAAGTCCCGCTGGGTTTCTTGCTGGTTCTTCCCAGGACAGAGGATTTTTTTTCGAAACAGCGGTAAAGTTAAAATGATTTTCAATAAGAATTACACATGTAATGTATATTGAATAAAAAATTAAAAAAAAATGTTCAGTACACTATTCACTGCTTTACAATTACATTGAAAAGTAACCGTTGGGTCTTCAAATTCATGAACATTATCACATAATGTATTTTGATCATAATCTTCACTATCTAAATTAAAATAAAGGTGTTGTTTTCTTGTACTGATACAATATTTTGAAAAACACTCTCATGATCAGGTAAACATTGGAAATTATTTTCACGATACCAAGGATCATAATTTTTAAAATTATTAAAAATTATCACGATTAACAATAAAATATTTATTCCCTTTACCACAATTTTTTCTAACTAAAATATATTTGAAATGGTATCAATAAAATGAGGTAATGGTGTAGTAGAATCTGTCATATCTAGATGAAAATTGAAAACTTGGCTACTGTATCCAAATAGACTACCTTAAAGTCCATATATTGTAATAACCGGGTAAACTGGAGTGATTAATTATTGTTCTTCAACAAATATTAATTTTTTTCAAAACATCAGGTCGTGGTCCAAGATCCATATTATTTTCTGCAGAAAATACATTTAATTCATTTTTTACTTGAAATTGGTGACAAAGTGCACAAAGTTCATTTTTATTTATATGTAAGTCAAAACAACTACGCTGACATAAATTATAGTATTTCAGTTCTATATTTTTCTGTGCAGTTTCAAAATTAACGGCATACTCCTAAAAGCGAGAATTTTCAGGATAAACATTTAATTCTACGTCTCGAGATCTGTTCTGGTGTTGTCTTACTTCATTCTTCATCAAATAACGGTTTTGTTCACGCTCTTTACTGCCAGTTAACGTTCGTCTTCATAGCATTTTGATGTATCAATAACATTGATATAATTAATATTTCTGACATTTTTTCACTAGTTCTAGGCTCGTACTGGTAAATGAAGTGTAGGGCGACCCCCGAATAGATGAAGTGACGACTTGGTTAGATATGCAGGATATCAATAGGCGCAGGGGTCCAAGACCATGTTTTATAATGTTATGCCATTTCTATTATTCTATAATTATAATTGAGGGCAAGAATTGATAAATTTCATTTTAATATTCTCTTAAGAGCCGTTGTAGCTCAGATGGATAGCGCTCGCTGTAAGTTTCACAGTACGCGAGTAACCCGGGTTCGATCCCCGCCGGCACTAATGAAATTGTTAATTGCAATTTTAAGTGTTGATTTACCACTTGCTCGGCGGTGAAGGAAAACATCGTGAGGAAACCTGCATGTCTGCAAAATAAAAAAAATATATATCGAGGAAATGTGAAGTACACCAACACGCATTGTTGCAGCGCGGCTGACATTTCCTTGCCCTAAAACTCTCTCAGAAATGAGAGGAGGCCTGTGTCCAGCAGTGGGACGCATATAGGCTGCAACTTTACTTTACTTTACTTTAATGTTCTCTTGTCATAGTTGAAATTTCCTTTAGGTGAAAACTGGAAAATATCAGGAGCATGTTCTGAAAAGTATGGTTGATGCTAGATAATTCTTTGTAAAAATTGCTGTAATTCTCCATCAATTGTACATTAAGTGATCGAGCGTGGTTGTGAAGGAGTAGTGAATTTGTATAATTAACAAGGTACATTTTTTTCGACAGAGAGCTTGTCGATTGTTACTTGCAAGTCTTGCCAGTAAATGTAGTCCTGTAGTAATTTTTGTGCAACGAATAACTCAGTCATTTCAGTCAGCATCTTTATAATTTAATTTGTGTCATGAAAATAGTTTAACTATTTATACAAGAATTTTGAAAAATGTTTTAGATTTTCATATAGAATTTATTTATCACTAGCTGTGCCCGCGGCGTAGCTCGCGTATACAGGTTTTACATAAAGAATTTGTCGTTTAGGTAAGAGAATATTAAACGATTTATTTCATTACTGTATCAATAAGTGGTAACTAAATAAATCATTATCATCAAAGTTCTAAGTCGTTTATGATAGAGCTTCTGTGTAAACGACGTTAGAAGTAGGCTTAGCCGGGGTGTACACAAAAAGGTTACGGGGGCTACTAACGCGGGAAAAAGCAACATAGAGTGGCCATGTGCAAAACAGTCAGTACTGAGGTACACTCCTACAACGCGTAAAGTTTGACCTTGCGCTTTATTTACGGTCATCGCATAACACACGCTCACTGTAACTGGGAACTGAACTCGCTTAAAACTGAAAGGAAAGTTACTTCTTAATAGAGGGTTTTTGGGCAGTGCTGCCAGATAAAAAAAAACTCATTCAGCTCTAGGACAACACAAAAAGCGCTAGATTTCATGAAAACAGCGCTTTAAAAAAGCCCTAGATTTCGCGCTAAATTAACTAAAAACAAAGTTTGTGTTTTTTTATACAATCATAATAAAAAAAACAACATTAAGTTTTTTTTCTGGCAATATTTTTTTGATGTATCTATAAGTACTTCGCAGGACATTGACTTATAATTATGGCAATTGTTGTCAACAGTAGTTAGTACTGTACGAACAATAAAAATGTCATTAATTGTTTTAAAGTGCAATGTATTTCGCAACTTAGTTTCAGATGTCAGCATCTGATTGCGGTTGCTACACAGTTTCTTTGTGTTATAACTTCTAAGTAACTTTTAACTTAGCTGTGCTCTAAGCAACTGACTGAAACTGAATAAAGCAAAATAAATGCGTTGCCAAAACCATGAACGAAAACTTTAATAAAGGGGATTTCCCCGCTTATAGTCGTCGGTAAAAAAATCAAGTTGATCATCCTAAAGGGGAAGCCAGGAGATCCATAGCACAGGGTATCCTAGTTTGGACTCGTCTCCCATGCTCTTTGTTTTGTGGAAAAAATATGTTTGAAAAAGATAAACTGCAATGTACTATTTGTGGGAAAAAATATGTTTGAAAAAGATAAACTGCAATGTACTATTTGTGGGAAAAAATAATAAAGGTCATTATTTTTATTATCGGTAATGTGGACTAACAGTGCTGCTATAAAAGAGTTAATAACCCGCTAGTCGCTAAAATATTGAAATGTGTGCTAAATACACCAAAAAGCGCTGGATTAAGCTAGGTGCTAAAATTTCGAAATGCGCGCTATACATTCCAAAAAAGCGCTAAATCTAGTTCCCAAAGCGCTAAAATGGCAGTACTGATTTTGCGTATATTATAAATACAATATCACGACATTTCGTTGCAAAATTTTTATTTTTGGTCGGGTTCCGTTGTATGGCTTCGATGGATACAAATTTCTTCAGTAAGTCTCAATACGATTCATCGGCGAAAAATCTCAACACAGCGATTCAGAAAAGTTTGTAATTTGTACAACTCCATCTATTACGTCCTTTGTGTGAGAAAACATCCTTTTTAAATCTCTTTTTGTGTTTTAAGTATAAATATATTAATTATTATGGAACGTTTTTTTACACACAAATCTTTTTATTACTATTTCTGAGATTTTATGGCGCCATTGAATAAATTTGAACCTACATTTCAAATTAATAATCATTACTTTCGATAGAATTAACCAATTTTAATAAAACAAAGATTAAATGTAACTCGAAGATACGCTTTATGATTTTCTTAACGATTTCTTTGAAAATAAAAGATGTTTACTTTAGACGTGATGCGTTCATATAATAACAGACAAATAGACATACAGACAATTCTAAAAATAATAAAATGTTCTTATTTAATTATTTTCAGTTCCCCATAATGGTTTTAGCCACCAAAATATATATTATACAATGTACAGAAAGAGACACAACATGTTATCATCATTTTTATTATATGTATACATTTAAAGAGAGATGGCGCTGCTAACATCAATTCTAAAAATAAAAGAGATTAATTGACGCGATTGATACATTATATAAAACGCAAGAGAACTTATAAATCAGTGCCTGCACAGTAAGCAAAAAATAAAGTTTGACTCTCGCCAAAACCAACGCAATTGTTAATAGCTCTTTTAAAATTTGATTTACCACAGTACACACAGTACACAGAGTACTCGGCGGTAAAGAATAAATTGAGTTTGTCAACACGCAGTAGGGCAGCGAGTAATATAATAAAGATTAGCAGTAAATATGAAAACTCATATACAGGAAAAAACCACATTGCAATTGCATTACATTTTCACAACACCACCATCTATCGAAGAAATGGGTTAACTATTGTGCTTCAGATTTAGTTAATAAGGTAAATAAGGTAATATATTTTTGTATAACATATTTAATACGTTCTTTAATACTTTTGTTTACTGCGTTTTAGATATACATAATTATATCATTATTTTACATAATTTAACTATGATTTATGATATGATATTAGTTTAAAATGCACTTGATGACTCAAAGAAAGCCACCGTTGAAGCACAATCAAATTCGTACCTATACTTCCCTACCCATACTTCAGAATATTTATCATAACTTTTGATGGAATGAACTGATTTTAATGAAATAAAGACTAAATGTAACCCGAAGATACACTTTATAATTTCTTTAACAATTCTTATGATATAAATTAGTACTTTATACGTGATACGTTAACAAACAAACAGACAGACAGACAGACAGACAGAAAATTCAAAAAATGGTAGAAATGTATTTAATTACTTATTTTTAGTACCCCTCAATCACTTTTATTACAAAAATATAAAATGTACAGACATCTGCTATTTACAGTTTTATTATATGTATAGATTACAAAGTGACAACACAATTCAAATTCACCTAATTTGTACGCTGATTCCACAAAACATCAATACTAGCTTCGACGTGAGATAGCTGTTATTCTTGAGTAAGTTCATACGATCCGAAGGCCTTCGATTTTGTATCACTTAGTTTATTATTAGAAAAATTGGAAAAATATGGCATTAGAGGCACTGCTTTAAATTGGATTAAAACCTACTTGCAAAATAGACGACAATCTGTTGAAATAATCAGACCAGACTGCAATCATGTGGTCCTAAATTACATATCACATTTTGAAGAAAACAAATATGAGGTTCCACAGGGCAGCGTTTTGAGACCACTGTTGTTCTTGGTCTATATAAATAATCTTCCTGACGTAACTAAACACAAATGCATTTTATTCGCTGATGACATATCTGTAATAGTTAAAACAGATCGTAATCAATCTCTAAAAGACCATGTTAATGACATTAATAGCACAGTTAAAACAATAATAGAATGGCCTAAAAATAATAATCTAATTATAAATCTTGACAAAACTTATTTTATAAATTTCAATGACATATTATATCAGACATTAATTTTGAAGGACAAAACCTAAAAATGACAAAAATGATAAATATGACAAAATTCCTAGGTATATGCGTAGATCAAAAACGTAATTGGAAAAGTCAAGTTGAAAATGTTTGTAAAAAAATAAATAGATTTTCGTACACACTTTACATACTACGCAAAGTAGCCACAAAAAATACGGCACTTAGTACTTTGCCTGTGTGGAATCCGTTTTGCGATACGGACTCATTATATGGGGTAATAGTACAGATGCAAAAAAGGGATTCATTGCCCAAAAAAAATGTATTAGAGCAATATGTGGCACTGCACCCGATGAGCCTTGCAGGCCGTTATTTATATCTCTGAAAATACTACCCCTCCCATGCCTGTACATTTTTGAAATTGCAAAGTTTGTAAAACAAAACATGAATTATTTCAGACAAGCGAAAGAGATTTACACACGAAATACCAGAAATGGCAATAGACTTGTTGCTGAAATTATACCCAAGAGTGCTCGATTTAAAAAAATAACTGCTACTGGATGTGTATTCTCATATTTAATAAAATACCCCAAAATATAAGACTTACCCCTTAATAGATTTAAAGGCGCTTTTTACAGGTGGCTAAATAAACATTGTTTTTATAATGTGACGGACTACATAAATTTGACATGATGTGACACAACAGTAGTTATATATTTTTAATTAAATTTTAATCTTAATTATATTTAAATTTTGTATGTATTGGTATTGCTAAACTGTAAACAATGACATGATGGTAAGTATTTTAATTGAATTTTATATTGTAATATGATAAATTTAATTATAAAAAATGTATTTGCATGCTATTATAGATGGCTGAAAAAGCTGAACTACACTATATAATAACCACCTAAATGTACCCCTTTTTAAAAGCATATAAATCTAAATCTTCATCTTCAAATCTTCTTCTTCTTAAAAACCTTCTTCGATACTCATTTTCCCAGTTGTGTTATTTTTTCAATATAACATAAAATAATCTTAATTTTTTCCCTTATGTTGAAACTGTTCACTTGACAAGTCTTAATCAAGTTTTATTGATAAAATTTCCAAACCAAGAAAATAAATTTAAGCACCTTGTGTTTATTAGCGATACCTTGTCCATCATGATGTATGCAAATCATCAATGGCGTGTTGCCATTGAAATTGCGTACAATATTATGTATTAGCATGGAATGGGTTTATATCCACACAGCCACAGCACATTAAAGAAAAATCAAACGTCGGGAAAATAAATGAATAATTTATATATAAAGGCATTGCTATAATTTGACATTAATTTGAAATAAGAATTCCATGTCAAATAGAAAATATTGCACTTAAATAATTACAAGTGTCAGTTTTATAAAACAACCACTTTATTTAAACTACCTGTTGTTTCACCGATGTTAATTTTCTCTTTTATTTTGAACACAGTGAAAACTTGGATTATTATCTGAAATAACCCAATTAGTGAGGTTAAAAACAGTATCATAGTTTTATGATATTCTTTTATGCATTTACTTACATATATTACTAGCATTGCGTTACATGGTCTTAATTAAAAGCACGTATAATAAGTCTCACTAAAAACTTATTATTAAAATGAGATCGTTATTAAAATTAAGAATTCCGTTACAGAGATTTAAAAGGGTCCATTTCTAATATAAATCGCTTAAAACTTACATTATATAAGTGGAAAGTATTATAATAAATAAAAACCATAATTTAACATGAAAAAATCTAGCTTTATGTCGTATAGGTTGCTTGCTAAAGCCACCTTTTCTTTACTGCTGGCAATTTTGTATGACAGTGTAATTTTATTCTTTTTTCTTTTTTTAAAGAAACGTTACCCCCACACTAGGATTTTCTCCTGTGTCGTGGAGGCAGTTTACAAACATAAAGGACTGCACAAGGACAAACATCCAGACTCGGAACAATAATTTGTAGGCCATACAAATACATGTTCCGTGCGGGATTCGAACCCGCGGCCCCCAGCGCAACAACTGATTGCAAAGCCACTGCGCCACGGAGCCGTCTGAATGAATTGAAACGAGCACGTACAAAAGAGCTTTTGAATACCATCTCTTTTGTCTTAATTAGTCATAAAAGTTGGTATATTTCGCTCGAGTAATTTAATTTTACATTTTATAATAATGTGAAACGATTTCAGCTGTAATAAACTACATATTAGAAGTGGCTAATAAAAAAATTGGAATGAAATCCAAAAATTATCATAACTAGCCCAGAAACATAAAATGTCTGAAATAATATACTTGCTCTTAGGGACATTTCGATTTCTAATTTTTCATGTTAATGTTCATAACATTTTTGCTGTGTACTAGAGTGCTATCTATATATTAATCTTTTGTCAAACCCAGCAATTTTGATAGTTGATTCACAAGATATTAATATAAAACTCAATATTAGACCAAAACTTGGTCAAAAGCGATGTTCCAAAAATATAATAAAAACTATAACTGTACTAAATTGACCACCTCAGTAGACTAATGGCCTTAAGCGTGTCTGACTTAACAGTTTCAAAATAGAAGTGTATCGTACTTACCTGTAAAAGGAATTGTTTATTAAAATATATGTATAAGTAGTAATCATATTTAGATAAAATAAAATCAAGGAGTAAGTAAGTTAAAATTATTTGCTTACTTATAGACATTTGAACATAAATCTTAAAATATCTCATCATCATCATTACAGAAAAGTTTCTAAAATAGCTCATTGCTAGCCAAATCCAAATCAAATATGTTTTTACAAAACGAAAATAAAAATTAACAATAGACTTAGGACACATTTTAACCGATGACCCATTAAGCACAGACGCAATTTCTTTAAGAAAACAAACATAGCCCATTGTCTAAGTAATTTATAAATCCTGAGGTGGACATTATTTCACTTGTATATTGGCATTTTTTTAAAATGCTATCAGATTTCCCTCCATTTTAGTTAATCGAACATTGCTTTCTATAAGTTATTTTATGTAAATTGATGTATTGTTTTTTTATTCATAAAACTACACATGTATCTCTGCTTCTCTGCCAGACAATCTATTAATTTAGAAGCATACGTAGTTTAAAATAGGTTTTCTTAATGCCACACTACAGCTTTACGCGGACCACTCAGAAAGTTTTACAAAACTAAAAAAAATGTTTTATGGTTAAAGTTTTTTTTTTATTAAGTCTTTACAAAGAACTTTCACCACCATCTTTATAGGTTCATGCGTATCAGTATGAACAATTTTCGAAACACTTTTTCCAGTCTGTTTCAGTCATTCATCTCGAAGAACCGACTAATGATGGTGTATAAAGATGGTCTTGACAACCTTGTGTAACAAAATACAGTTTTGAGCAACCCCTAATAGATGAAGTGACAACCTGATGAACCACAATATAAATCAGTACCGTAAGTTTTAGAAATCAATGGGCTGTGATGATGATAATAATGTGATAAATTGTATTCATGATTCAAACCCAATATCCATCACTGAACTAGAACGAACCTGGTATATTATGTAACATGCGGACGACACACCGATATAGGTTAATGATATTCTAATTAAGTCCTCAAGTCAAGTTAAATACCGACAAATGTAATTTACTTTATTTGATTAGAAAAAAGTTTGAAGGCATTTTTCAAGCAAACTTATCATGAGGTCGCACGCTATATGATTGATAGCTCTTTGTGTCGTTTCTTTAAACAAATGAAACTCATATGCAAATTAACTCAAAAAAATATGTCATTATACTTAGGTCATAAGTTCTGTCAAAAACTTTTTATAAAATAAATGATACACTTTTTGATAATTATTTAGAATTTATATATGAAATGAAAGGTAATTTAATTTAGAATACAATTTTATTTACATTATTCAAAATGACCTCCCCTATTTTGAATACATGCCCTTAATCGACGCGGTCAATCATAAATCGCAGCACGCACCACACTCATATCTATTACTGCCGCTGCTTTAGCCAAAGATGCTCGGAGAGACTTCTCTTCTTCCAAATTCTGATGAGGTTGGCGTAGACTTTCTCCTCCTAACATTGCCATATCTTATAATCCAGTGGTCTTAAATCTGGACTAGAAGAGGGCCAGTCGTCATGTCCGATAAAGTCCATTCCATGGGCGCTCAATATGAGACTCCAAGCTAAACGATTAGTAACGAAGGATAATGTGCTCGTTGAACACTCGGAATACGCGTGCTGGCTTGTTCACTGCTGTGGGCATACACCTTATTATTTTGTTTATTATAACTTTCTTCGATGTTAAATATTTTTTCACCGGAAAACAAAATTTCGCGATATTTTTTCCCGCATACCGCCGTAACAAAGCGCAGGATCTATCCAGCCTAATTTTTTTTAAACGCTCGTTCAAAAAATATCCGGTCTTCTTACGATAAGCTCGTAGTCCTAGGTCTTCATTGATAACTCTTTTGACCGTGGTTCTGCTAAGGCCCATCTGAAGAGCTTAGATTTTTTGTTTACGAACAGAATTTCGTCTGATTCTCAGATTCTTCAGAAGTTTGATGATCGCGGGTGTCCTAACTGTACGAGTTCAGCCGGTCCTCTTACGATCGTCGAAACTTGAATCTTCAGTGAATCGCTTGATAGTGCGATAAACAAGTCGTAGGCTTAGTTTCAATTTTTGTAGAATATTGAAAATCTCTTTTGGCGCGTAACCACACCGGTGCAAGGCAATAACCGCTACTCTATCTTCTTTCTTCGACCACTACATATTTGAAAATGACTAAAAATTAATGTCTTTTTTACTTTTGGCAAGCGCAAACATAATATTTTTAAAATTGGTGAAGTTCATCTAGCCAGTATTCAAAAATTTTAAATAATAAGGTTTTGACCGAACTCACGACCCGACTAAGTAGTATAATAGCCGTGAATATTCTGAGATACAAAAATTTTCAACGATTTAAAATTGTAAAACAAATAAAATTGTAAGGGTCCACTACAGTCCATGGACACTTGCATTAAACGTCAAAATGAAAGACTACAGACAGCTACAGTCACCTTTGAAGACTTAGCAGAAGTGCCCCACACACAGCCTGCAATTATAAAGGCTCTCTACACCTTTCAGACTGGTACAGTAATAAACAGCAAACAGACATGACATAACAAGGAATGCACTGCACTTTGGTGAGTGATATACGTCACTTTTCAATTTCAAAAAATTCAATGTCATTAATTTTGTTCCGCAAGTCATTTGCATAATCTGTTCTACTGCGTGGGGCATCAGGAGTGGTATTCCCGTCATCAGGTCTGCAGGCAGCTGTAATTATCTTCCACAGTTTGCAAAAGCTGGTATGACTGATGTACTTTCGTGAAAAACGCTTCGATGTGTGTGATTCGATGAATGACAACAAAAACTGTTGTATGTGCTTGTCGTAGTCTCGTTGCCGATTTTGAATAACTCAAGAACTACAAAAAGTTCATTCAGAAAAGAGATTCTAGGTATAAAAGGCAGTCCTTACTAGGTGTGCAAGAATTACAAGTGGATAGTCTAATAGTTCTTGAGTTACGGGGGTTCAAAAGTGGCTTGAAATGGTTGGTGTAAATATCACACTGTCGGTGCGTCACCCTTTTTTATCCGAGCTTGGCACACTGTCATAACCTAAGATTAGCCAGATAACTGTAAGATTAGTTTTAATCTGAGGCTATTGTTATATTAAGCTTAGTTCGACTTATTTACGAAATGGGTACTGGCGGACAAAAATAACAAACGTAATTTTACCTGGAACACGCATGCTTTTGAAATAAAGTTCTAATAATTTATGTCTATCATTGCTATTCCATGTTTTAATGTTACGTTTATCTTCAAATTTAATTACTAACGTTCGTTATTCTTACCATTAAGATAAATCAACGGTAAACTTAACTTTAGTCATTGACCTCGATTAACTTCTTATCGACAATCCTGTAGACACCTCGTGAGAAAATCGATGACTTGTTATGTTGATATGTCGCAGTTGCGACAGATATGATTAAGGTCCGTCTAAAAGGCGAGCAGACTATTCCACACTAAAGGCCTGTTTTCACTTTGATTAGTGATTAGTGCAGGTTATTAGTGCAGGTGCTTAGTGCTTAGGAGTAAACACGTGTGGACAGCGATTGATTAGTGCAATAACCTGTGTAGTAAAGTGATTAGAAGCGTGTTCTATTTTTTTGCGAGTGGACTGCGAGTGTCACGCCCCGCGCACCCTTCCTTTCCCCTTACTCGCAGCATGCCTGCCACTAAACACATTTGGACAGCAGTGCTTAATGTTTAGCGTTTAGCGTCGGACGCCCGCTTCTGTTAAAAAATGTCCATACTTCCTGGTCGACTGCTAGCAACTGAATTTACTAAACACAGCCACTAAACAGAATTGGACACTACTTACACTACACACCTGCACTAATCAACCGCAAAACTAATCACCTGCACTCGCACTAATCAAAGTGAAAACAGGCCTTTAAAGATATAAGCTTGTGTAACAAAGGTGTACACCAGCCTACATGTGTGAAAAGCAGAGGGAGATGTGATGTATGGAGTATGAAAAAGTAACAGTCTAAACTATACACCAAATGTTCCCATTGAAATATCATTTTATGTCTGAATTTTAAATTCGATTAAACTACTTAAGAATTTTATTTATCCTGTGGAAATGTAATGGTTTATATGATAATATGTATAATGGTTTGACGTATTTACCTTTAACGGGATCTATAACACATAACAACACTTTGAAATTATTTTAATTTTATTAGATCAAATATAAGATGTGGTGGATATTATTCCACAACCTTTTGTTTCATGTATAGTTATTGTTGAGAAAAAAAAAGTTTATCATAATATTACAGCCAATCAAAAGTCCACTACTGAACATATTATTGCATATCCAATAGATTTCCACAAGGAGGATATTTTCCAAAGAAGCCACGCTTTGGAGTCGGGTTAGTAACTGCAGATTTTTATTATTTCGATTTGTTGTTAGAAACAGTATGTACTGTTCAAATCCTGTTTTATTTTCCTTTGTCCAAAAAATACCTGCACATTTGTAATAGTGGTCTTTGGGCAAGTAGCATAATTATAGTAAATCCAATTTAAGCTCAGTTTTGCTATTGTCTCGAAAACTATGTGTAATATTTTTGGTGAATTCAAGTAGTTCTCTGCTCTTTGAACTATGCCTGCACCCTCGTGCAATATGCGTATAATGTACAATGTGTAAAATAAAAATGGAATAATTATTAATTTCACATAAAAATGTGTCTTATCTTCTTATATTTAAACACTACTTTGTTGTAAAGTGGTGTTGAATTTAATTATAAAATCAATCTTGCATCAAAACTTAAAAATATAGCAGTTAAAGTGTAAGGATTTTTCGTGTAAAAATGAAAATCATAAAAGTTTTGAATAGATTTTTTTTTATATTTCTAATAGTTAATGACATAATCGTCAAAAACTATTTATTCTAAAAGCTTTTCGGTTTCACAAATAATCCGCACGTTTCTCAGATAATAAGCAAAGATCACTCCTAGCACCGTCCTCTACCTGTTTGTGATATTTGTTAAGTTTCATCACAATCAGTTCCGTCATTCCGATGAAACCTGGAGAGACAGATAGACAAACAGACAACCATTTAAAAAACTTATTTATGTCTTCATGGCATCCACATAGCACCCTAAGTATAATAGAAGCAAGTTGTTTTAATATATTATAAATAAAAATAAAATACTTTATCCGAAAATAATCAGATGAAGTCCATTCAAGTTAAAAATAAAAAAATAAAACAAGACAAGCCGTCTGAAAAGAAATTTTACTCTCAATAAGAGCAGTAATGTACACAAGTACATAATTTTCATCAAATATTCCATTTGACTAAAATAAAATATGCCCCAGGCGGACGTAAATTGTAATTTGTTGCGAAATATGCGTAACATAATGTAATTTTGCCGATTTACGCCTTATGGCTCAGGATTCCTCTCATTTTAGATAGGTGATTTGTCATATGAAGATAGTAATAGGAAATAATGATATGTATTGATGTCAAATTCATATTGACATAGCGTGCCCGTTAAGATTATAAAGAATTTCTATCGGCACAAGCTAAATAAATTTAAAAACCCATCATACTGTAAAAATGTGTGGTAGAAAGGTAAAACACCTAGGTTATAAAGTATTATTGTTATTTATATCAACCTATTTGTAAAGAACTATTGCCCACTATCACCATGACGACGATTCACGGCGACGGGTATCGTGACGATTGAGGGAGAGTGGGAGGTCCCCTTAAAACTGGGCAGGACACATCTTTTTTTTCTTTACGTGGAATTAAGCAAATTAGTTTGTAACAACCCTATTATAATGGATTTCCGCAAAGTAACGCCTGAATCTACTAATTATTAGTATTATAGAAGAGCGTGGTTCTTCCCCTATCGAGCCGGCCCATTAGTGCATAATATACGTGCAACGTGGCTCTCTTTCCTGCAGCGTGACAATTTACATTTTGATTCTTATTCGAGAATAGAAGATCTAGATGCTATAAGCCACAGAACCTGCTTAGTCTGAGGTGGATTGTGTGCTCGACTGGCACCCTGATTTTATAAAAAACATATTTGCGGGTTAATTAACTAATAAAATATGATAAAATATAATGGGGAAAAAAGGTTCTCGAGTCGGTCAAGGCGGCCTCGTACCGGTGGACGAAGTGTAGGGCGCCGCCCCACTAGATGGAGAGACGACTTGGTAAGACATGCAGAAAGTCGATGGAGGCAGGTGGCTCAGGACCGTGCTTTATGGTATTCCTTGGGGGAGGCCTATGTTCAGCAGTGGACTTGTGAAGGGCTGTAATGATGATGATGATGATTTGAGAAAGACTATGATATGAATTAAAAAGTGGGGAAAAAGACTTTGATGGCTTTAATTTGTCATTCTACGCAATATCATTTCCATTTTCTTCTATCCGGGTTTCATCGTTCGCGATAAAAAATTATGAAAATGCTATATTTTCTCGTTGCGTGTTATTTCCGTTATAAATGTGGTAAATATAAACGAGAATTTGCTAAGTTTTTAATGAGAATATTTTTATTACATAAGTGTCTGAAAATTGAAGAATACTTTTGACTTTTGTGTCGCCCAAGAAGTAATTATGTGCTGTTTCTATGTTTACTATAAAATTACCAAACTACTAATAGTGTACTATTTTATATAACCTTTACAAATATTCGTCGCGGAGTGGTGGCATTAAAGGATCTTTTACCTCTTATCATTCCGTGGATGTGACAGTGAAATGATACAAAAGAGTGGCAGTAGCGTTTTTCTGATAACAAATCAAAATAATAAAAACAGCGCTGATTAGCCCGCCAGTCAAGAGTGACAACTATGGAAAATATCCTCCTCCACGAGGCAATTTATGAGGCAGAATATTCGGCACTGAGGTTCAGCAGTGGATTTTGATAAGTTGCATATATATTTCATACTTATATTATTTAATTTAGTATTACAAAAAATTGGGTGGCTAACAAAATTTATGTAAAAGTATTTTTGTTTTAAACTGAGTATTAAAAAAACATTTTTATGAAGGTACTTCTTTTCTGTCTAAAAGGCCTCTGGGTTTGTACCACCGCCTTACTTAAGCCGTAAAACAGAAGTGCGCCCACAGTTGTATTCAGTGCGGGTTGTGTGAAATGCTTTCATTCTTGGAAGTTGATTGCAGGAGTCTAAGGTCTAAAGTAGTTTCTTACCATCAGCTGAACTGTTAAGATGCTTTACGTGCTGATAATATATGTATATAAATAGTTTACAAAATGTATGCGAAATTGAGACAAATAGGAAACACAACATTAAAATTACAATGAATAAGCTCCATTCATTCGCCTTAAATCCAAAAGAACAAAGGAAAAGGAAAAACGCGCCATGATAGCGATATCAAAGTCAACTAAGGGAAAACTTTTTATTATAGGCTAACTGATGCTCCAGTCAAGAAATGTACTTTATTTTTCATTTGGTAGGTCTAATACGTAATCGTTGTCAGAAAAGGTATAAATGGAACGAAAGATTTGGATAAATAATAAACTAATCTTTTTATTATGTACCATCGAGGTATACAATATAATAGGCTTTTAAAAAATGGCAAAAAAGAAGATACCTCCGGCCTTTTTTTAACGTTTTATATATAAAAATTTAAGTATAGTTTCAACACAATTGATTCTAATTTTACAGCATATCCTGCAGAGCTAAATCTAGTAGAAGATAGTTTAGTTGTTATATGGGTCGTCGCTGAAGCTTCGCGTCTAATGTAATTCTAAGATAAACAGTGGATACGAGTACAACTAGGCTCCGCCCATTAAGATTTAAAATCACGTATACGTGTGTAGTATTCGGTATTGTGAATTTTATTTATTTACTTTTATTATCGTTTAAAATATAATTATAGACCTTAATCATCGTTCTAGTTTTGATATAGCATTATTTACTTCATTCACCATCGTCATCATAATTAGCCCTTCACAAGTCTACCACTGAGCATAGGCCTTCCCCAATGAACACCACAAAACGTGGTCCTGAGACATTTCTTCATATTTTAATTAATGTCGTTCAATATGTATTATGCTTATTCCATAATAAGTAAGGTTATTATGTACTTTACTATTAAGTAGGTATATATACACCGAGGATAGCAAGTGCCCACAAATTGAACATAGTGGAAAGCCCAGAGTTAGCAACTGTTTAAGTTCTAATGATTTCTTATAAAACTATTCATTGAATAAATTTATTCAATGTTCAAGTTCTATTAATTAATATGAGAAAAAGTTTACACGCAATGGTTTTGAGTTTAGTATCATGATAAAGTCTTCTAATGTGTTCACGACAAAATTGTTTTTATAGAATAGAGATGGAAAACAAGTCCAATTGATAGTATTTGGATTCTGTGATATATACGTCTATCAACGATTAAAAATCAAAATGCAGATGCGTTGTCACCGCATTGTAAAAGGGGTCTCTGGTTTTCTACACTGACCATACGATAAAACATCAGCATAATGCTGGTATTTTACCCTGGTATTCTGTAAGAGCGTGGTCCTTTCCCGGTCTCCCACGCTATAACTATATTATTATATATAACACTTTAAAAATTACTGAATGGATATGGATATTTCACAATAATATTTAAACGTAAAAAGTTACAATTCAGTCAAAAAATGCAAATAATGGTATTATTATTGTGGTGTATAACATTTTTAGTGTATTTATCAATAACAATGAGGAAATTATAAAACATTTCACAAGTCCAAATTAGGTATCGAAATATAAAGGAAACTTGCATAAATATTTTTTAACCTGACATTAAAATTACATAACATTACTATTTATAACCACAAAAAAAATGAAAACTAAAAACTTAAATTATCAAACAGTCCTTACTCCCCATGAACGCTGTAGTCGCAAGAACGCTGACTTAATTACAAGTAAATGAATACAGCTTTAAATCTGATGGTCTTCTGATTTGAGCTATTATTTGTGGGGTGTGTCACACTCTTGTTACGCTGCTTTATAAAAAATCGATATTCTCGTTATAACAAGGTTATCTAACATCCTATGCCGTTTACTTGAAGCTTCAATTTACATAACATTTGTTACCGTATTTTAATAAAAGTCTAGATACTTTAGATCCAGCCATGTAGTTGACAGTAATAAAATATTTTTGAAGGTGTTTAAGGAAAAATTACAAATAGCAATTCTAATCATTTTAAGTGCTAAGAAAATGACAAAACACCACGTAACACTTTTTTCAATTAGATCTGAAATTTAATACTAATCATTACATCAGTAATCTAGAGATTGACCAAGTTTTTCTAGGTGGCGAGACTCCTTTACAACCTAGTAGTCCGTCTGACCTGCATCATCATGCTATAAATCTCACCACTCGTTATTTGTATGTTCTACTATTATTCATTGGTTCAGAGTTTCATTTTCAGAGCTGAAAAGTTTTCCACCAAGCTGCTTCGCTAAAAATTTTTAAACATCATTAATCCTATAAAGGTCTTTAATTTCAGATATTCACATTTCCTCACAACATTTTCCTTACCTAAGATCTTAGCGGTCAGCCTCCGCAGAGTCTACTTCACCTGAGGATGCCTCGTGTAGAGGCGAAACACGTGTCGTATTTTCGAGTGGTGTGTCGTGCCTAGTGTGGTGGTGCTGGGGGTGGTAGTGCTGGGATTAATGGCGACGGGTATAGTGCGCGTGATTGAGGAAGGATGGGATGTCCCCTTAAAACTAAAACCACATTATAATGGATTTCCGCAAAGTAACGCCTGATTCTATCAATTTTCCTTACCGCCGAGCACGCATTAAATTACCACTTAAATAGGCGATAATGAATTTCTACCCACTACAACGTTTATTTCGTGACTGTAACGTCAGCACATAATTTTTTTTATTTGTGATTTATAAGCAATAACGCAAAATATTGGGCGCAAACTTGACCTCCTGTGAATGGCTGCTTCTGTATTACTATTATACAATGTTTTAAGTAGATTTTGATACGTAAATGTGGTGCGATATTGTGTGGTATAAATGTCCACGCATGTGAACTATCAGTGGAAGTGATCCCGTTGAATACTCCGATAGTAATGTGAACATTAAGTTTTTGTGTCTTCTACAGCGTTTTGAGATACTATCGTCGACTGTCTGCTGACTCAAGGTGTCATCAAAATCGCCCAATAATTATGCAACGTAACGCTGAAACATAATATTCTGAAGAAGTTTTTAAAAGTACAACAGTACCTAGTCCTTTACCAAATAAAAAAGCAAAATGACGTCTAAATCATTCCGTTGCCAACCAACCTCGTAGCGTACCATACACCGTGCTGTATTTGGCATGCACCGATACATTCGGTTTATGGCACGCGATGTCAGCAAACCACTTGGCGCAGATGACTTGATGCATGCGTGACCGTGTATGCTAACCGTTGTCTGTAATAGCTATTACTACTTGTTGATATAAATAACATACTGAAAAATATGAGCTACGGATTATAGACCGAACATCATAGTAGTATTCAAATTCAAACACTTATTGTTATATGTATATGTATGGGTTGATACGGTCACTTAACGCGTTGCTTTTCTTTTTGTAAAAGAGGGAGTAAAATGGCTCACCTGATATTAAGTGACTGCCGTCGCCCATGAAAAACTTAAAGACCAGGGTAATTGCAAATGCATCGCTGGCCTTTTAAAAGAAATAGCCTCTATTCATGTAGGTTTTTAGTAAGTATTAATCCAATTAATCGCTGGTTGTAACCGATTCCAAAAATAGATCATGCTAGGAAGAAACCATCTGGTAAATCGCATGGTGGTGAACTATCAAGCATCCACTTGGAATTGCCGATGAGAAAAAAATGTACACAAAATGTTGCAATAAATTTTTCTTTATTTATTTATTTCCTTGAGACTTTCAGTGCCAACTAAGAAGATCTGAATTGCTTAACTCGCTTACTAAACCTCACCACAAACTAAAAAATAAATAAAAGGAGTGTTGTAGGGTGCGTCGATAAGAGTTGAGATCTGAACGGGCACAAAGCTCCAAAGCAGTTGCGTATTCTTAATTTTAGGATCTAAAGTGTCGTTCAAACAAAGAAGGGTTACTTTTAAAGTGCAGCCCTGCTTTCCCTAATATGTAGAAACATTAGATCGAAAGCGAGCAACAAGCAAGCTCCATAAAATATTTCTCAACGAATTATTTTATCGATATCACGTTTCATAAGAACGTCAACACTACTCTGGATAGCGAATTCAGGTCACAGTTCTTGCTTACTATCGGAGATAAAAATTTATTGCCCTCTCCGCTTTCAAACTTTCTTTTTATAGGAATGCTATTTTAACAGTTTACGAATTTTTGTTGTTATTAAGTATACTTCAACAATGATGTAACTGAAAAAAAAAAGTTTAAAATATTTTTAAAAAGAATATAATCATTGAAATCGGTTGACGAAGTAAAGGCAGATTCCTTTGCAAATTGAAGAGTTTGATGATATTCCCAAGGATCCTATTATCAGGTATTGACCAAATTTATAAGAAAAAATCTCGGAGGTGCCCCATTTCTAACAAAAAAATATATCATTAAAAGCGAACAACGGGGTAAATGATTAGCGCTGAACATATGACATAAATGTGAAAAATATTTAATAAAATAACAAATAATGGAGCGCGTAACAGTAGATTGTGTCCTCCCACGTAGGTGTAGGCTCCACAGGTTGTACACACGGTGTCCTGACCCTATTGACAGTTCCGCTTCCGGACCACACCCAGAAGGCTTTTCGAATTTGGCACTATTATAAATAAAGTAATTTATTTTAAACCTAAAAACCACAAAGCTATATGTATATATATACGGGCTACGAGTTGGCCACTGTAATTTTTGTATTCCAACCTCTTCCAGATATTCCTCTACACAATGTGCGACGTGCGGGCGTGCATTATCGTGCATGAGGAGGAATTGGTCGTGTCCAATGAATCCCGAATAAGGAATTACGTGCTCCTGAAGAACTTCCTCGATGTATCGAGTAGCTGTAAGCCGATTATCGACGATGACCAACTCTGTACGTGCGTCGGAACTTACACCTCCCCATACCATTAATGAGCCTCCATGGAAACTCACAATTTGGGTGGTGGTAATGGGTAGAAACCTCTCTCCTCTTTTTCTCCACACTCGTTCTCGATCGTCTGGAGCACGTAAAGCTATTCGACACTCATCTGTGAACAACACTCTAGCCCATTGCTCGTGGGTCCAATTGACATGTTCTCTTGCGAACTGAAGTCGGGCTACTCGGTGCTGTCTGAGAAGTTCTGGACCTCGTGCTGGTCTACGAGCTTTTAAATTCACTTCCTCCATTCGTCTTCTCACCGTAAGCTCACTAACATTAATGCCTCTTGCGATTTGGAGCCGCTGGCGTATCTCAACAGCGGTCAGGTAGCGGTTTCTCAAAATCTCCATAACAATAAAACGATCGTCCCGGGCCGATGTGCACCTTACGCCCCCACTTCCTGGCCTGCAGGTGTAGCGTCCTGTCTCCTGGTATCGTTTCAGTGAATACTGCATTGAGGACCGTGGTACGTTAAGCACAATAGCAACTTCACGCTGTGTCAGCCCTTGGTCAATTAATGCTACTGCTTGTGCAACTTGTGCTGGTGTTAATGGCATTTTTATTGGCTTTAAAGCACCTTTAGTTATTGAATTAAGACACAAGATCACAATAATTGAATAACCTTACCGTAAACTTTTCACAACACACAAATTTAAAATGTGAACTTAGTCGCTCAAATGACCCGATTCAACTAAAAATTAAAGAATTTGTCATGGTGCACTTAAACATAATGAATTACCCTCTTGAACTTGAGAGCAAACATTTTTTGACATTCCTGCATAACAAACATTCATCAGAAACACTTAAAGCTTTTGCTATCGCGAGATAACCGCTTGGCCAAGATTCCGTGCCGCTTAGTGTATATATATATATATATATATATATATATATTATCTCTATAAAAGATGAAATCGGTTTTTCGGTTAAAAACTTTTATGCATTACTAAGCCACTAACGTATTTTTACACTGAATTTATTATTTAAATTAAAAGAATTAAATAAAATGTAATCAAGTGGAAGCTGAAAACTGTATGGATAAATTATATAAAAAGATAATTTACCTAAAATAATTTATTACGTGTAAGTTGTCACCAGATTTTTAGCAATACTCCTTTTCTACCTAAGTATCCGCTTTTATAGGTTTTTTTTAATATTATTCCAAGTCAGCGCTTAATTACAATCCCACCTGATGGTAAGTGGTGATGTAGCCTAAGATGGTGAAGCGCACTGAATTAACAAAAGCCTATTAACTCTTGCCTTGAAGACACCGACATTGTAATCGGATGGAAACACAGATGCAGGCAACTTATTCTACTCCTTTGCTGTGCGCATGATGAACGATGTAACAAACCGTTTCGTTCGAACGCGTGGTAAATCAACAACGAAGGGGTGGAGACTGGCCGAACTTCTGGTCCTCCGATGGTAGAAGGGAGAGGGAGGAATTAAATAATGCATTTCTTGCGGAGTGTAGTGGCGGTTAAAATACCCACTAAACCATATCTTCCCGTGGGTGTCGCAAGAGACAACAGAAGGAAACTGAGGTAGAAAATGGGCAGCAGCATCTTTCTGATAGCAGCAAAACAACAATAAAAAACTGCGGTTGGCAACCCATTCGCCAAGCGTGGCAACTGTAACAATAAAGTTACAAGAGTTGAAGTTACAAAGATACCGCCCCTAGTCCCCGACGGCCCCGCTATTCCTGGCTACGGTAGCGACCATGGTAACGGCGGTGCAGGGGATGCTAAGAATCTCCGGTGGGGGTTCGGTTGCCACCTAAGACGACTCGACCTGGCAACATATAACGCACGCTCCCTGAGGACTGACGAGAAGATCATGGAGCTGGAAGAGGAGATAGACAAGATGCGCTAGAATATTATAGGATTATCTGGGGTCTGAAGAGAGGGGGAGCACATGGTAATCCTCGAATCCGGTAACTTGTTCAAATCACCAGGAGGGCGACTATCTGTCCCAAGGAGGTGTCAGATTAATCATCCACAAGTCTCTCGTTTACAACTTTGTAAAGATTGAGAGTGTGTCGATAAGGGTTGCATACCTTATATTCAGAATCAACAAACGGTATTCGCTGAAGGTCATACAAGTTTACGCACTAACCTCGGCATATCCCGATGAGGAGGTGGAGGAAATGTATGAGGATATATCTAGAGCCAAGTATTCCTCAAAAACCCGCTATACGGTGTTAACGTGAGACTTGAATGCAAAACTAGGCACAAGAAAGAACGGTGAGCTAGGGAAATTTGGAATAGGGCTAATAACGGAACCCAAGGGGATGGTAGATACAGGTATTTATAAAATCCTTTATGCCCGTGTCTATCGTTCGCAGAGTGATGACCAGGAAACAACACGATTATTCGGTCACCTTAGTGAGGCTGCTGATGTAGCCCTAAATAGGTATCCTTCTGCACAGCTGGTCTTTCTGGAGGAATTTAACGCCTATCACCAAGACTGGCTGTTCCCATACCAGAAGACCGACGATGATGGAAGAGAAGGGTGGAATTTTGCCTTGACGCTAGGTCTTTCGCAGCCGGTAAAGGTAGCGACTAGGGTAAACAATGTAGACGGTCACACACCCAATCATCAGATTGTCGTAAAAGTGAAGTCTTTAAGGTGACGGAGACGCTGGAAGCAGATTTCATTGCGGACGTACACACAGACTCCGGCACGTAGATAGAATTTGTACTCCAGAGAGAATCCAGGATTGTCAAGGTACGCTGCATTCAATGGACATCTAATTTCCGTCTTCCGTCTTCGAGTCTCCGTCAAGAAAAGTAGGTGCGACTTCTCAGTCTGAAGATGGTGGTGGACTGCGCTGAGATTATAGTGCAATCCTCAAATATTTGTGAGGTGCACATTTAGTGAGAGGACGTGCAATCGCTGTTTAGCCACACTTTTCTTTTTAAGATACATATTGGGAGTAAAGAGTGACCAAACGAAACTATCAGAGTTTTTTTTTTATAGGATAGGGTGACAAACGAGCACACAGTCCACCTGATGTTAAGTGGTTGCTGTGGCCCATAGACATCTACATCTATCCTCGTTTGCGAATCAAAATGTAGATGCGTTGTCACCCGTGAGGACTAAGATGGAATGCCTCTTTTCCAGAAAAAAGGGTCTCCGGTTCTCTACAATCACCATACGAAACACAGCAGTGTTAAGCTGCTATTTTACGCTGGTATTACTGCGCACATGGGAAATTGATCCGGAGACTGTAGGGTCGCCCGATCCCCCCTCCCAGAGATCACCATCGGGTCCCCTCTCTTCCCGTCGCTAACCGGCACGATGGAGCCACCCTGGGATTTTTCGCTAGTTGGCGGGGCAATCTTTCATGAGTAGGTAACTCACTAATTGGGGCTACAACTACCTGCGGTCATCCAGCGGAACACCATGCTTTGGATCCCGCTACCCTTTAAGACCAAGCACCCGACATACCAACAACGACGCTTCGCACCCGGTTCACACACACAACGCTACTGTTCAGACCCATTCTCAATATGGCTTCACCAAGCATCATGTCACGAATACGACAATGTCATTTGGCGAAAAGACTTTGCATTGATGGGTGGTAAGCGAAAAGCCAGCGGCCGAAACCTACCACTGAAATTGGTGGTACCACCCTATTACCTATTTCTGCCAAGCAGTATTGGGTGCACTGCTGTGTTCCACCCGAAAGAGTATAAAAAGCCGATTGTGTAAGAATTTGAGATGAAATAACTGTGATGCATTCCATCTTGGTCCTCAGAGGAGATATCGCATCTGTATCCTTTTTGTTCTGGGTTTCTTACATTTGCTGAAGTAGCTATTTTCCATCAAGTGTTAGTTCCTTTGTCCCTTCAATTTGGCAAAACTTCAAATGATGGTAAGTGGCTGCATGATACATTGATACTTGCAACCAACTTTAAGTAAAGAAACCTAACGATCTGTCGTTAACCCTGAGGACTTAGATAAATGTCTCGCAGGCATTGATTATACTGGCTCTCTTAACTTTCAACTAGTAGTGGGACAACTATAAAAAAATGACGTAAATAATAATTTTTTAATTAAATATTGACGCAATAACGTGCCGCAACGCCACATGCTCGTTAAATCGTATATAGTTAAAAGGTTAGGTAATAGTCCTTGGGTTTTTCAAGAAATTCTTAATGTTTACGTAGATTACCCTGTAATTCATAGTCAACATATGTGTTCCCCTTTTTTATATGGGGAAATACTTACACATACCCGCCACGCAGGCAAGGATAGGCTATGTTGGACTCGCACCGACTTCGACATAACGACCAGGAACGCTTTCGTACACATTCACGGCCACACTAGCGCTGGCCGCCCCATGGTGGGCCTTCCTCGGCAGATAATACTCCTCCCCTAGCTCTTTCTCATCATCATCATCATTATTACAGCCTTTCATAAGCCCACTGCTGAACACAGGCCTCCCCCAAGTGATGCCACAAAGCACGGTCCTGAGCCATCTGCATCCATCGACTTCCTGCATGTCTTAGGTCTTCATCTCGTGGGGGGTCACCCTACACTTCGCCTATCGGTACGAAGCTACCACTCAAGAACCTTTCCTCCCCATCGGTTGTCGATTTTTTGAGCTATATGGCCGGCCCATTGCCACTTCAGCTTACTAATCCGTTGGGCTAGGTCGGTTACTCTGGTTCTACTGCGGATATACTCATTTCTAAGTTTATCACTCAGAGACAGCCAGCAGTGAAGGACCACGTCTCAGATCCATAAATCATCACTGGCAAAACGCACTGGTTGTACAATTTCGTTTTAAGGATTTAAGGTATGTCTGACGAGAAGATGTGTCGTAGTTTCCTGAACACTGCCCAGCCGAGTTGAATCCGTCGATTGACCTCTCGTTTGAAGTTGGACTTACCTAGTCGGACTATTTGTCCCAGGTAAACATACTCGTCAACAACTTCGAGCTTAGTGCTCCCAACCACTACCGGCATAGGTGTGACATGGACTTTAAACATGATCTTTGTTTTGTCCATGTTCATCCTAAGACCTTTTCGTTAGGAGACACTATTGAGGTCATTGAGCATGGTGCTTAGGTCCTCCAGCGATTCTGACATAAGGACTAAATCGGCGGCAAATAGAAGGTGAGTGATGTACTCGCCATTGTATCCTTTCCAGCCCAGAAGCTTGAAAACGTCTTCCAATGCCGCTGCATTGGAAGACGTTTTCATTGAATTTCGTTGAAGAATGTCGGGGATATAACATCATCCTGTCTTACACCTCTCTGCAATTGGATAGGTTTCGTACTCTGGGTCTGTACTCGGAAAGCCATCGTAGCTCTACTGTACAAACACTTCAGCACTTCGATATACCGACAGTCAACTTGGCACCGCTGAAGGGACTGCAGCATCGCTCAAATTTCGACGGAATCAAAGGCTTCAAAGGTCCACATACGCCAGACATAGTGGCAAATTGTACTCTTCGGACTTCTGTACAATTTGCCGAAGGGTATGTATGTGGTATATGGTGCTAAACCCTTTCGGAAACCGGCTTGTTCGGGAGGCTGGAAGTCGTCAAGTCTGCGCGCGAGACGATTCGTAATGACTCTCGAAAACAGCACGTAGACGCGGCTTAGAAGGGAAATCGGTCTGTAGTTCTTCAAGAGAGCGTTGTCACATTTCGTGAAGAACAAGACCACCGCACTTATGCTCCGCGCCTCCTGTGTAATGCCACCATGGAGGACGGAATTAAAGAGTTTCTAAAGGATTTCAAGTACAGGTCTTCCACCCGCTTTCAGAAGCTCCGCTGTAATTCCATCCTCGCCTGGGGCCTTGCCGTTTTTAAGGTGCTGGAGAGCCTTTCTAATCTCGCTCAGACTGACGTACGGGATATCTTCGAAATAGTGTCGGATAAGACTCGCTCTTGGATCGTTACTCACACTTGCGTGTGGCTATGTACTATGTACATAACTATGATGTGTACAGCTGCCCATAGAACCTCTCAATCTCACTCAAAATCTCAGGTGTCCCGGAAACGATGCTGCCACACTCGGTTCTCAGCTTTGACAGTTGGCTCTTTCTGGCAGACATATCTCTGGCAAAGACTTTGGAGCCTTGATACCGCTAGATCGCTTCTTCAATACAAGCTGTATTGAAGTTGCGTAACGCCTGCCGCATGCATTTGGAGATCTGACTGTTCAGTTGCCTGTATGCTGTCAAATCTGTTGAAGAATGAAGCTTCATCTCCCGTCTAACAGCCATGAGATTAAGAGTGTGATCGGAGAGTTTTTGTGTTCTTCTGCTGCGGGTCTTGCAGAACTTAGCTCCGACCGCATGGACAGTTTCCACAAGCTTGTCATTCATATCGTCCACTTCATTGCAGTCTTCTAGGCACTGAAAAAGGTTTTGTAATTCGAGCTGAAAGGTTTCAGGACTTTGTAACAGAGCACTAGGGGGACGGAGCGTTGACTTCATTACTCGAGACCTCTCCAACTTAACGTTTAGGATCAGTGTGCCCCCAACCATTCGGTGATCGCTACCAGTTTTCACCCTCGCGATCACGGAGACATCACTGAACAGTTGTCGTCTGGTCGTCATAATGAAGTCAATTTCATTTTTTGTGGAACCGTCGGGGCTCGACTAGGTCCACTTCCTGTGGGGCCGCTTCTGGAAGAAAGAGTTCATCATATGGAGTCCCTCTTTCTTCATGAAGTCGGCCAGCTGCTGGCCCCTTGGGTCCCGTTGCCCTATTCCAAATTTCCCAACTTTCAGCTCACCGTTCTCTCTTGTGCCTAGTTTTGTAGTGAAGTCTCCCATTAACACCATATATTAGGTTTTGAAGAAATGCATAGCTCTAGAGATATCTTCATACGAGTATATTTCCTCCATCTCCTCATCGGGGTCTGCCGAGGTTGCTGCGTAAACCTATATGACCTTCAGCGAATACCGATTGTTGATTCTGAGTATAAGGTACGCAACCCTCGTCGATACACTCTCAATCTTTACAACGTGTTAACGAGAGACTTGTGGACGATAAATCCGACACCTCCTTGAGACAGATGGTCGCCCTCCCGGTGCTCACATAGCAAGTTGCCGTATTCGAGGATTACCGTGTCCTCCCCCTCTCTTCGGACTTCGGATAATCCTATAATATGCCAGCGTAACTTTTCTATCTCTTCTTCCAGCTCCACGATCTTCTCGTCAGTCCTCAGGGTGCGTGCGTTGTATGTTGCCAGGTCGACTCGTATTAAGTGGCAACCGAACCTCTACCTGAGATTCTTAGCACCCCCTGCCCCGCGTTACCATGTTCGCCACCGTAGCCTCTCCTTCTCAGGTAAGGCGAATCCAGAACACAATGCGCGCCCTCCATTGTATCCTCAAACTTAACTTGCGCAACGGACGCCCATTTTTCTGATGTGCGAAGACCATGGGGCCAGGAAAATCGAGCATTCAGAAGCACTAACCTTCCTGACTCCAGCGGCGGATCTGGTCTGTGGTTCCACCGCAAAATAAGATTCGGCTGCGAAGGCTAGAGAGAGCGGCGCCTCGCTATACCCATACTCCTCTTCCCCCTCAGCCCCACCACCACCGCATCAATCAACGGTGCGGCCCTGTCAGAGTCGCGGAGGATAGGGCAAGTGGCGTATCGCCATACCAACAGTCCTCTTCCTATGCTACTCCACCGCGGCTGCAGCGGTAGGAGGCGAGGGCACTGCAATTTTACACTGGTATTTAGTAATAGCGTGCGTGGTCCTAATGCTGTTGGGTCGACCCCTTCGTGCTTCAACCATATTATAGCTGCAGCATGGCTCTACCACGTCTTTTATATTTTTTTTTCCATATTTTTTTTAATTATTTACAACAATATTGCCTTCAAGGGATAACGAGACCTACATAACATACAAAAATAAATCGTTATGGACAACTATTTTTATACCAAGAATTAATTATACAGTTCGCGTGCGTTGAAAATACCATTCAACCACCATGTTATAATTTTAAACCTAATTTTAGACAGAACCCAGACCTGCAATTTAGTATTCAGGTGCCTAAACCATCTGTGGTCAAGTTTCTTTAAAAAGATAAATAAATTATTCTAGATTCATCGGTTTTGTGAGCAGACATTGTGGTAATAACATTAGATCGCCGCAAAGCTATGGTTTGTGGATATTTATAGCGAGTTAATTTTCGTAAACATTTTGTAAAATTAAAGTGGTTGCTATTTGTTTATTTGTTCTGTAGTTATAAAATCATGCATATGATGTTTTTGTTATAGGATAGGGTGACAAACGAGCACACAGTCCACCTGATGGTAAGTGGTTGCTGTGACCCACACACATCTACATTTATCCTCAGTAAGGTATCAAAATGCAGATGCGTCTCCACCCATGAGGACTAAGATGGAATGCCTCTTTTCCAGTAAAATTTGTCTCCGGTTGTCTACACTCACCATACGAAACACAGCAGTGGCAAACTGCCATTTTACGCTGGTATTCTGTGAGAGCGTGGTCCTTCCCCGGTCAAGCCGACCCATGCGTGCTACAACTGTACCACTAATATAGCTGCAGCATGGCTCTACCACGTACAAATATTGTACTAAGATGTAATAAATTTATTTTAAAAAAAGTTGCACACTTGTAGTAGTAGTCTAAGTGATTATAAGTAATGTTACTGGCATCATTAATATTCTCAAAAAAATCTAAGTATTAGTCTAAATATGAATATGTATACACCCGTATGTATAGACCCGGCAGGACAGAGCATTTCCGAACGGGAGACCGTATGGTAGGAGAAGTAGCTCCACGGGAGGTTAAACAATGCTCTACATGAGCCTTTCGTAGACCCAGATGCCTCCTTCCACTAGCTAAGTTTTGGTGACCTCTTTGGGGAAACCGAGGGTTTTGTGTGTGTGAAACAGGATCAGGTTATTAAGACCAACAACTATCGGAGATACATCCTAAAGGATGGCGCCTTCGACATCTGTCGAGCTTGTCACCATCTCAGTGAGTCATGAGTCTTAAGCATGTCATCTTCGGTTGTTTGGCTCTTTCTTACTCTGAGTATTTGCACAGACATAACCTAGTAGCCAGGATTCTACACCAGGAGTTCGCTCTGAAATACGGTCTCGTGGATCGGTAACTGCCATATTATAAGTACTTGCCGGAAGCCGTGCCCGAAAATGACCGCACCCGGCTCTACTGAGAGCGGGCCATCGTCACACTCAGGAGTATTCTTGCGAATAAGCCTGATATTGTGCTGATGGACCGAAAACTTTCAAGGATATTTTTGGTCGATATTACCATTTCTTATGACGAAAACTTCGTGGAAGCCGAAACAGATAAGCTGATAAAATATCTGGACCTGGCTCACGAGGTGACCAACATGTTTTTTACAAACTTTTCTTTTGTAGAAAAATCCTATAGTTTTTTTTTTCTAAATAATTAATAGGTCCGAATAAACGATCCTTAGGACTTTAACGACTTGCCTTTGTTTTCTGTAAGGACCACTTTGGCTTTATCTCTTAAGTCTTTGTTACCTGCAGGGGTCACGAAAGTTATAAAGTATTAACAGAAAACTAATTTCAGTTTTGATATTATAGAAGCAATTATCAACTTAAATTCTTTAAGAACTTTTATAAGTTAAAATTATTATTATTTCCTCCATAAAATATAATTATTTTATAAATAAAAGTAAAACCGATTTTAAAAAATAAAAAAATAATATAAACATAATAGTTTCCGATATCGGTACTAATACATAGTAATATCAAATAAATTACGAGTAAGCCTCGACCTCAATAGCCAGTAAGATATATTTAACTGACTTCAAAAAGGAAGAGGTACTCAATTCGATTGTATTTTTTTATGTGTATTACCACATAACTTTTTACTGGTTAAACCGATTTTGATGTATCTTTTTTATTTGTAAGCTGGCATGTGGTCGCATATAAATTTGATCAAAGTCTGACCTTGATCAAATTTATATGGAACTTATTATTATATGGGATTTATTTCTACATGACCAAACCAAAAAATGTTTGTTGCAGAGGTGAAAGGCAGAGTCGGCAAGGGACGCCCTAAGTGAAATTTTAACGACTGAATTGGCGATATATTGAAAGTGGGCCAAATTAAGACCACCCTTAACCGAAGAGCGTGTATGCCTGTTGAGGAGGCAAGAGAGGTGTGTCAGGATCGTGCCAAATGGAAGTCCATAGTCTCTACCTACCCCTCTGGGTGACAGGTTTGAGTGTTTATGTTATATTAAAGTTGGCAAAATATTACTTCGCGTACATCCGCTCAATAATACCGACCGACCCGCTTAGTGGTCAGCCACCGCAGAGTCTAGATTGCCTGAAGATGCCTTGTGTAGAGGCGAAACACGTGTCGTATTGTAGTCAGTGGTGTGTCTTTTCTAGTGTCCACTACACTTAGAAGTAATATTTTGTTGGGAGTAGTGGTGCTGAGATTATTGGTGACGGGGATAGTGCACGCAATTGTGGGAGGGCGGGAGGTGTTCTTCAAACTACGTAAGACACATCATTTTATTTTATCGAGCGGATGTACGCGAAGTAATATTTTGCCACCTTTAATATAATGGACTTCCGCAAAATAACACCTGATTCTATTAATTATGTTTATGTTATGTTATGTGTATTTCATTTTTGAGTTATCCCTAATAATAATTATATATCTTATTGGACTTTATATCATATCCTTTCTTTTTTCAACTTTTGCTGCACTGCCTTGTATATTAAGTTTATATCTGTTTAGGCTTATGGTTGACTGGGGAAGAATGCCCTTATTAAGTCTGCCTTAAGCATATGCATTAATATATTCAGAAATAAATATACAAAATACATCGTCTACATATTTGATGCTCTCGTAAAATATGTATTTGCGGTGATAGTAGGAATATGTTAATACAACTGCTGGTCGAATATGTTCGTATACTGTCGTCGGCAATATAAAACAGTTTTTCTTTGAGTCTATTTCAGAAATGCAATATTTTTTGCAGGTGATATTCCTAAATTTATTATATCCAATAAGTTGTCCTCAGGAATTAATGAAATGTTTCTACAACTTATAGTATTATTTTAGTAAATGGAATGTTCAGAATGGGGTTGTACGAAGCATTTTTTGCGTGCTAGAATTCTCAAAAATACCATTTTCTAAATTTCCTTTGCTTTGCCATTTCTTTATTCAATTTATTCATAACAAAAATCTGACCGACCACTTAATATAAAAAACTCCCGGTTCGGGTTATAATTACATCGAATCGCATGCAACCAGTCCTATATTGAAATCATTATTAATTTGTTCTCTAGATATACGAGGTGAAAATTAATCACGAATGTACATACTACATACACACATACGTACATACACGTAAGGCATCCTCCTAAAACCACAGCACCTGTACTACAGAGACCTTGAAACGTGGAAATATGTCAAAATTTGAACTTTGGATAATCGAAATCACACTAACTTCCTACTGGAAGTGATAAAAAGTTAATAAAAAGTAAAAAGAAAAACAGGAACCAATATCTCCTACCAAGATGTACCAACTTTATTTCGCGGAAGTTACCGCTTACAAAGGAAATCGAAAATCAAGTCGCATTGATATATTCTTATTGCAGCAATATCGAAACAATATGTGAAAGATAGATTATTTTGTAATGACTCTAGATATCTTTTTTTTTTACATACCAATCTTTTATCTTCCATTATCTTCTTCGGAAATTTTTGATTCATTTAGTAATATACACCTCATAAGTAGTTTACTAAGATATCGTCGCAAAGTTACTAAGAGTATATAACCAAAATAACGACTGAAAGGTTTTCTACCCTGTTTTTGGGGTGGGATAGCACAAATGTACTGAATCGGATAACTAAACTATATGGATTTCATTCTACATAGGGAATACTATAAAGCAACAATTATACTGAAATAGTGGTGTCTCGTAGAAGAAGTTAGCTTAAACTAAATATGACAACAGTTATACTTCTGATAAATTTGGCTATCACCAGCCTTTTAAGTCCATCGCCGAACATAGGCCTTTCCAAGATAATAATTGTTGGCAAGAATTTCTTGGAACAGATGTTGAGCACGGAACCGATGTCAATAATGCTTTTCTATTTTAGGTACAGTAGTTTCGAATTGCATAGTTAGTTTTGACGTTGTAGAGCCACACTGCTAGCCGAAGATACATTTATACGTCTGGAGGGCGGTATGTAGACTGTATATAAAGAATTAAATCGAGATTCGTTAAAGCGATAGTGGCTTAATAGTTTTGAAAAGTTAAGTCTTATTAGTTTTCTACGTGATATAACAACGCTACAGCTATAGTATGCACGAAAGGGTCGGGTTGTCCGGGAAGGACCACGCTCTCACAGTACACCAGAGTAAAATAGCCGCTTAATGCTGCTGCGTTTCGTATGGTGAGTGTAGAACTGGATACCATTTTTAATGGTAACAAGTTATTCCTTATTTGTCCTCAGTGATGACTGTGTATCTGCATTTCAATTGTTTATCCAAGATAGTTGTGGATGCCCATGCGCCACAACATCCACTTACCAACAAGTGGAATTTGTGCTCGTTTGTATTCTTTATTCTATATTGTCTTTTATCCTATACAAACGTTTTAGGCCAAGTAAACATATATATTTTTAAATATTAGTTACATCTAATTCGATTACGCTTGTAACATTATTAAGTCGAACAATAGTATATAATCTAAAAGTCAATAGTGATCTAATGTAATTTATATACGCTGTCTACAAAAGCAGCCAGAAAGATCCTTTATCTTGAATGAAACGAATCTCCATCTATCGATTTTATTTAGATATATGTTTTTATTGAAAACTTGTCAAAATTTTTCACTGTCAAAAGCTACGTATATTTATCTTATTTTATTTTGTTATTTGGAGGCTAATTCTGACATAAATGACATAAACTAATTAATAAAGGAAAATATTTCTGTTGCGCCGTTGACAACTGTCAAAGCGTAACGACTACAAATTTTTTTTATCAATATGGAATAAATCCAGGGAAGTAATGTGATAATATTTCATTTATAGAAAGATGCGGGGTACAGCACATTTCAAGTTAATATGAATATGTAACATAAAGAATTTTGAGTGTTGTAGAGATCTGTTTAGATTTTTTAATGAATATCTCTGCTCCGCTACATTCACAGCCGGATTTCCTTGTGTCAAAATTGTGCTGACGGTAGTCTGTTTGAAGGTAAAAGGGGATTAAATATACATATTAAGCGATGCCATAGTAAAAGTATTTCGGCTTCACAGCCTGCCGTTGAAATTCATAATGACACAAATTTTTCCCTTTTATCGGAGCAAATTTACAATTATTATCGTAATGTACCAGTGGTTAAAAGAATTCCTAGAGGTGCGAGGATGCAGCTTGCTAAAACATTGTCATGCACTATTCAAAATTGTTCCACAAATAGTGAAAATAGTTGGCAAAAATTATTTACTTTCGCGTATTCCCATTTTCATTTTGATAAAACAATAAATAAATCAATTACGTCTCAACTAAAAGAGACATCTCTTCAAAATTTAGATTACCCAATTAATACTCATTTATCTAGACCACGTCCTAAATTTGATTTAAAAAAAGTAGTTGACTCGAAAGTAATGGATGGCGACTTAAAAAATGCATCCCGTATTTTATTCTCAGACGACATCCTGACTCCTCGCAATGTCGAAACTCTTGAAGGCCTTCGCCAAAAGCATCCTTCGGTCAAACCTTGTCAGGGTTTACCGCTGCTTCTCAAGACTTCTATGCAACCTTTACAAATTTCGGAAAAAGACACTTTAGAAGCAATTATGTCATTTTCGAATGGCTCTGCTGGCGGCATTGACGGAATTACGCCTCAACATCTTAAAGATCTTGTAAGCGCTTCTGCCGGTGACGCCGGCGGAGTACTTCTTAAAGACATTACAAAATTATGTAACTTTATGCTTTCTGGTAATGTTAATCCAAATTTCATTCCATTCTTATATGGGGCAAGATTATGTGCCTTCAAAAAAAAGGATAACGGTATCCGTCCTATTGCCGTTGGTTCTGCATTTCGACGCTTAACTTCAAAATTAGCTTGCAGGCACATAATCTATAACCTTAAGACCAAATTTCAGCCTACTCAACTAGGTTTTGGCACTCGAGGTGGCTGTGAGGCGGCGGTTCATTCAGTGCGTACATTTTTAACAAACTCTGATGCAGATGTTCTTGTGAAGGTTGACCTAAGGAATGCTTTTAACTCTATCGATAGGGTAACCTTGCTGAATGAAGTGGCTAATAATACCCCCGAAATTTATCTTTACGTTTGGCAATGTTATAGTCAAAATACTAACTTGTTTTACGATAACCATATTATTGATTCTGCTGTCAGTGTTCAGCAAGGCTACCCACTGGGTCCAGCACTTTTCAGTTTGGGAATTCAACCCATTATTTCAAATTTGAAATCCAAACTGAATGTCTGGTACCTAGACGACGGTACTACTACTTACTCATATTTTTCAAAATTTTAAAAATATTGGTCTTGAACCAAATAGCAATGAAATATTTTTTTCCAATAATTTATCTACTTCTCATTATGCGTTGTCAACCCTGAGTTACACCTATGTAGGTGTAACTCAGGGTTGACAACGCATCTTCTATGTTTGAAGTTGGCTTCAGTTGTCCATGGACTGCTGTAATTATTTATCATTAAGTAGATTGTTAGATCGTTTATTATTTCACTTTTATAAATAAAACTTAGAAGAATCTCACGCTGATCTCCATTAATTTTGAAAGGTATAATAACAATATATTCTATTTTTACGGAAGAGTAAAAGCAAAAAAAAACTATTGTTATAATAAGCTGTATTTATGCGTATACTAAAACATTTACATAATGCGTGTCTGTATCAGAATGAATATCTGACCCCGATTATTATTGAGTGAGGATATATTCTAACTTAATCTTATTTCGGTCGAGAGCAGTTGCAGGTATCTAGTTACTCGTAGAATAATGATTTCATTATTAATTTTGTGTGGCCCGAGAGCAAAGATGTGGTCTAAGATTGAGCGAGTTTGCCCAGGTGAAGCCTGTTAAAACGTACCTTGAAGGTTGTGCTCAGAAAAATAAAAGCCGGCAGGGCATTCTACTCCTTGGCTTTGCGCATCATGAAAGATGACTTATAGCGTTTAGTGCGAATATTCCGAAGGTCAACCAAGTGTAAATGGCAATCTGCAGTACGTCTAGTACCCCGATAGGAGAATGGAGATGGCGGTATGAGCTTATGAAGCTCATGGGTACACCCTTCGAGATACAATCTGTGGAAGACCGACAAACAAGCAACTTGGCGGCGGCGAGCTAACCTGTGAAGGTTAGTTTCAAACAGCTTTTTGTCACCGATAAGCCTCTTGGCTCTGCGTTCCGCTGAGTCGATTACGGCAAGTTAATATTTTGCCGAGCCATCCCAAAAGTGACTATAATACTTCATGCATGTTCAGACTTGAGCTTTATATAAAATGGATTTCCACACAGGTCAGGATGCAGATTTCCACATGGTGTTTTCCTTCAACGCCAAGTACGTGGTAAATCGGCATTTACATAAAATTTGAATTCACATTTGTTGATGGCGTCGTTTGCTTTACTGTTTAATTTACAGCGAACACTTGGCTACCACGTTAGCTACACTTAGCTTGAGCTACCACGGCTTTGTGAGACTAAAATATTTAATTCGTTTAAGTAGTTGGTTACTAAACTTTAAAATTGATAAGTTACAAAATGTAAACGTTATATTTTAGTCAAAATATTTGTCCCTTGACGATCCCGATACAAAAGTGGCCTTAATGTTCGCGGAAGTGCTACGTTGTAAGGCAATCAAAATTCCATGCGAATAATAAACGCTACGGTGTTTGGGATTCTGGAACAACAACCAATCTTCCGCCAAAGTACTTCACCTCTTAGCGCTATTTTATGATTGAAATCAACTTCGAGGATATTCTGTAGATATTTAATGCATTAAGGGGGAAATATTTTACAAATTTTTGTGATCATGTACGATATCTCATTTATTATTTTTATTTTCTCAACCAATAAATGTTACATGAGAGCTTCAACTTAGCTTGACTAAGCGAAAAACAAAGTTAACCTAAAAGTTAACTCATACGAAGCTAACTTTTAAAAAGTGTTCGTTGTTGGTAGTGTTGAGGAATATAATATTAGTTTTCTATGACATTTTTCCTATTATTCTTAAATATCACTGTTCCATTTCTTTCTGTGGATTTCGTAAGAGACTTTAAGTGGGTGGGTATCGATTGCGATATTTATTTATCTGTTCAGACTAGACATACAGGTCCATAGATTTTAGTATCCATAAAAGCCATAGTGACTTAGTACAGAAAAAATAATACGGATTTTGTCATCTAAAAACCATTTCTCATACTAATCGCCTAGTTTGGGCAGACCACAAAACGCATAAACCAGCGACAGGAAGGTGGTATCATGTCAAAGGACTAAAGGCGAAGCTATAGATGCCGTTGTATGGCGACTTATAAATTCGAAACAGCTGTAACCAATACCACTGTCTGGAGATCGCAAAGATACCTTTATACGCTTGTACTGAATATCAATTTGGTTATTCTTATATACCCTGATTACGCCGTTAGGCGAAATCGGTCGGTTTATAAAAATAATATTAATAATTTAAAATAAATATTGTGAAACCATTACAAGTGTTTATCCAAATCACAAAAACTACACTATTGAACGTTGAACTTCAAACCCCTTCGAAATAATCGATCAATCAATCTCTTTATTCATTAATCTTTGTATACGAATATTACAGCAATGTACTTATCATATTGCTAAGACTTAACATATTTAAACAAAATAAATTAATTAGCAAATCGAATAAAAAAATAATTTAATAAATTAACTAATAAATGTCATTGTACCTTTCTTATCTATATAATGTTATACCTACTTAACGATTAATATTCATCACAAATATTCAATAATATATTATTTATATTACATAATAAAGAAAAACCAGTAAAATTGTCTACCTACTCCATAATTAAAAAATTAAATAAACTTCCAAAATAAAATAAAAATAAATTAACTATTAAATTTATTATTATTTAAATAAATATTCTGACTAAACTACAGTGAAAATTCATCAATACTATAAATACATTTCTCTTTAAGTAATCCTAATAATAGCCTAATAATAAAGCCTTCAACTCGGTTTTAATAACACTTCACTTTTTAAACAATTAACTTTTTAAACACTACTTTTTATATATAATATATTACTCATCATATATTATATTACTCTCACAGAAAACCAGCGTAAAATAGCAGCTTAACGCTGCTGTGTTTCGTATGGTGAGTGTAGAGAACCGGAGACCCTTTTTACTGGCAAAGAGGCATTCCATATTAGTCCTCACGGGTGACAACGCATCTTTATTGAGGATAGATGTGGGTGTCTATGGGTCGCAGTGGCCACTTACCATCAGGTGGACTGTGTGCTCGTTTGTCACCCGATCCTATAAAAAAAAATATTTCCTAGAAATACATATTTCCTTATGATGTTTTTTTTTTACCTCAACAGACAATAAATCGGCATGTATTTATAATTTTATTGGATTTGGAGAGGAGCGAGCTCGGTTTGGGATAAGCGAGCTCTTATACCCGAGCAAGTATAACTCAAGTGTATTTACTTGTACGGTTATAACATATTTTTAAATTCATTTAACTTCATATACGCTTTAATGTATATAGGTGGACTCAATGGATAGAGTAGTGCAGGAATAAAAGAGGTAGGTGTAAAGAGAAGTAGAGAAAGTATATATACATATACTTTTTGCATGTTGTTCTACCCTTTCCGTAGTATGGGGCAATGGAGCTTCTCTGCGAATTCACTCCGGACATTTTATTGTAAATATAAAATTTAAGGCACCACTTCAGGTTCAGATTTTACTACAGGTACTAAACTAACTTAATATATTGCACGTATGAGACATTTTGTTTCTGTGCATAAAAAAATGTTAAAGTATTGGCTACAGCACCATATATTTGATTATAAGGTTTGAGAAATCAAATAAATTATTAAATTAATGGTAATTATTCTTAATGTAAATAATGCAACATTAATATATCCTATTCAGACGAAACAATTGAAAAGTTTATGATAGTAAGTGTAATAAGTGACAGTAGCCTAATAATCAAGGGTGCAGACTGTAATCTCGGAAAGACGTGTGTTAGAATCCGCCCTTCGACAACCAATTCTAGTACAAACATTTAAACTTAATATTATTAACGTTAATAGCGATACTAGCATTAGTTTTCTGCATTTTATATATTATTGTAACAAATGATACACTTAAAATGGACCTTGTTTGTCTACACTGCCGCAGAAAAACAGAAATAATTATTTAAATTCGAAATAAAAACACATGTAATTAGAATAATTACATATTTAATGGTTCAAAATGATTCACTAATCAATATTCTAAGTCATTTTTTAATACGGCGTCTTACACATTTAGTTAAAAAAGTCGGTGAAGCTAAAATTAACTTGTATGAACCATAGTTTCAACAAGTTTGAAAAACTTTCAGCAAGTGCCGAATAAACACTTAGAGCAATACCATAACTTACTCAGAGGCTCTGAGGTCAAACATCATCAAATGTCATAAATTACCGCCATGATGTTTTTGGTTTTATATTGCAAATATTTTTTTTTAATTATACCATCAAAAAGCCTAATCCAAAATTTAACATTTAAACTTGTTCTATACGTGATCACCTATTCTTTTAATGTAATGTATGTAGGTACAAAGACCTGATCCAAACTTCATACATTTTGAAACATCATATTTAAGATTAATTTGATTTATCAGTAATTGTTCTCACTATTTCAAAAGGTTTGCCCATCCCCTCAAGCAGTTTATGTCTGAATTCACCCATTAAATTACGCTTTAAATATTCAAGTATTAAATCTTGAATAAGGTTATTCGCGTTTAGACGATAAAAAACTAGTGTTGTAGTCAGTGCGCAGTTATACTGCAGATCTTGCAATTTCAACATATTAATTTCAAGGTAAGTAAAAAATTTGTTGTAAATTGGTCAAGTTATCATCTGAGACTAGTGTTTGACACCGGTTAGTTAATCACACTATCTCAGCATAATAAGAGATTAATTCAGTATTACCTCGGAGACGCTCATATTGTAATTGGATTGAAAGACAGAATTAAATTGCATTATGGCATGAAACTTTTGTACACACTCTCGGAGAGTGTGTTATTGAAATATACTTGTAGTTGAACAACGAAAGCTGGCTACTCTAGAATGTCCTCTGTCGACCAATTATGACGGAACCTATACCGTCGGTTACTATTTAATATACGCTACTTAGTTTTGCAAAGTATGGAAGTAATAGACATTAGGCGATAGTTGCAGTGAAATAGCTAGTGATAAGACCTTCCAGTCAGCGTAACATGTAAAAATGTTACATATTAACTTGAAAGCAATTTTAATTCTAAATTATCGTTCTTTTCGAGATACGGGGATAAAATACCGTTAACTTCCTGACTCCGGGCAGGGTCTACTAAGAGTTTATTCACATAACAAACCAATAACTGATTTTGGTCCAACCCGGGATTGGAATCCGGGATAACGAGGCAATGAAATTCTCTTACGCCGCAACTTTACGGCAAAATCTTAAAATAAAGTTGATGAAATCTGTAAAAGTAATCCTTTTCGAAAAGATAAGCTCTCGGTACTGTTTTTTACAAATTATATAGCAACCTGTTTTCTTTTCAAGCCACGCTTTCCTTTATTACTTTATAGCTTTGAACGAGTATATTTAATAATAATTTATAGCAACGAACAAGCTACTCACTGATCATAAATTTTGTGGAACAGTGTATTATCAAAATGGCGGCCCTATTATGAAGTCGATCGAAAGCACGCCTTAATTACATCGACGGCCGGAGCACTTTGCATTTTAAAAGTATTGTTTATTTTATTAAAGTAAAAAGTATTATAACGATATAATTTTGTAAATATTAATTTCAAAGTTATTAAAGAATTAGATTAAAATTAGGGATTTTTTTTATTTATGAATATAATAGAATAGAGTAAAATATTTTCGTAAATCCAAATGTGCAATGTGCATGTCTTAAGCACTTATCTCATACGTAATTTTTATAAAGTAGTTTAAATACACACAAGTTTTCACAAATAACATTATTACTCTACTTCCAATTTTCCGATAATTTTTTGTCAAACGTCAATATTAAAAAAAAGTTTGGAAAATTCAAAAGTGCACGACTCATAATGCTCATATGATTGTGAAGAAATATTTAAAAAATTGTAGTTCTAGTCTTCAAAGAATTCCAGTAGCATTCACCGAAGTACACCTACAAGTCACGTAAGGTATTATCATAACTAAGAAACCGATCCCAAACACAACATACCTATTTAAATAAAACTAATTTTACGGATTTTATCGCGTATATTAACTTATTTTTTTTAAATTCCCGACGTTTCGGGTGCTTTCCAGCACTCGTGGTCACGGGGACTGAGGTGTTTGACGTCCTGCTGTCATAGTTAGCCCGGCTACCTTCAGTTTTTTAATATTAATTTTTGGTTCGATTTACGATATAAGAATACCGATTCCTCCCAAGGATGATTCGCGAGGCTATTGAAATTAAAAAACATACTAATTTCAATAGAGGAAATGGATGGGCGCTGCACTCTGCTTGGGATCCCATAATTAATAAAATCAAATCCAAACCCAAGTAAACCACTGCTAGACTTCAAGATACTGTAAGCTCATTCTGCGTAAATCGAACCAAAAATTAATATTAAAAAACTGAAGGTAGCCGGGCTAACTATGACAGCAGGACGTCAAACACCTCAGTCCCCCGTGACCACGGGTACTGGAAAGCACCCGAAACGTCGGGAATATAAAAAATAAGATAATATACGCGATAAAATCCGTATAATTAGTTTTTTTTTTAATATGTAGTGTTCGCGTAAATATTAGAAATCATTACAACATACCTAGTTTCACTGGTCGAGGAGTTCTAACAGCATTCATCGAAGTACACCTTCAGGTCACTCTATCAAGTTCGGAAATAAGGTATCATCATAACTAACAAAACGAGTGCAAATTTCGCACACCTACTTCTACTCGTCGAGGAGATCCTGGAGCATTCACCGAAGTACACCTTTGGTCACTTCTCAAGGCCGGAGGAAAGGTCTCATCATAACTAACAAAATGAGCTCAAAGTCGGAACACCTAGTTCTACTCGTCGAGGAGTTCCAGTAGTCACTCCTTTATATATAATATATAATTCCTATTTATATATAAATCCTACTTACATTTAGTGAAACAAAATATTGTAATGAAAATCTGTTATTATATAAATAATAATGTATTACCATGTCAAGTTTGTATCAAATTTGATTTTTCGAATATTTTTTAGTTATATACCGAGATTTTTCACAGCAAACAAGCTATACAGCATCCACACACGACGGCGGCTAAGCCCGGAGTGACGGCGTGAGGCAAAGTGTATTTAGTAAAATAAATTATTACAAGGCCGCTCAAAACGCCGGAAATTTCGGGATTTCTCAGCCGAAAAAAATGAATTATAACTATTCCTGCATGTCTTACCAGGTTGTCATCCATCTTGCGAGAGGGCGCCCTACACTTCGTTTGCCGCTATGAAGCTGCCACTCTAGAACCTGTCTTCTCCATGGGTTCTTCGAGCTATATGGCCGGCCCATTGCCACTTCAGCTTACTAATCTGTTTAGTTATGTCGGTTACTCTGGTTCTACTGCGGATATCCTCATTTTTAAGTATATCACACAGAAAATCCCCTAGCATAGGCCTATCGATATCTCACTGATCTACCTTTAGCTTTCGCATACGGCCAGCAGTGATAGCCCATGTTCATCAAACCAAAATAAGAAAATGTCTGCAGGCTTTTATGCGCGACCTTGCTTTAGCGTTAAACGTTTAATTAATTGTCATTTGTTTAAACTTATCTATATATTAATACGTGAAGGGTATACTTTAAATTGGCATAATTAAAATTTATATGGAGAAGATGTGCAGAAAGCTAAAGTTTATTTAAAATATGTGTCATTATCCCCGTCACTATTAATCCCAAAATCACTACACTAGGAAAGACACGCCACCGTCGATAATACCATTCCCATTCCTGTTTAACTTTCGATTTTAACTTTTATTCAATATTCAAATACTTTAAAATGCAGACCACCTCGCCTTTCAATTTAACTGGCCTTAAATTATTTCACCCACCTGCACTTATTTAAATTTGAAACGTATTTCGTTACTGCAATAGATTTATAGCACCGTAACCATAAAGACAAATGTAATTTTTACATGGATATTAATCAATATCTTTAACAGTGGTAGAGCCACGAGGCAGCTTTTGCTGTCGCACGGATGGGCCGGCTCGAACCGGGGTGGTACCACGACCTCACAGAATACCAGCGTGAAGCAGAGGTTTACCTCTGCGTTTCGCTTGGTGAGTGCAGGTGGCCAGAGGCCCTTTTTACTGGAAATGAGGCATTCCACCTTAGTCCTCACGGGTGACAACGCATCTGCGTTTTGATTCGCAAACGAGGATAGATGTAGATGTCTATGGGCCGCAGCAACCACTTACCATCGGGTGGACTGTGTGCTCGTTTGTCACCCTTATCGTATTAAAAAAAAGAAAAAAAATCATCATCATCACCCTTCCCCAGTCATAACATGAGCATATCACCTCTCCCAAGTAATGCTTGTAGCAATATTTCAGCACGGTTCTAAGCCACTTCCATCTATCGGTTTTCTGCATTCCGCCAAGTCGTCGCTTCATCTAGTGAGGGGCTGTCTTACATAGCTGGTAGTCGGTACGTTGCCACCACTCTTGAACCTTTCGTCCCAATCGGGTCTCGGTTCGTCGGACTATGTGCTTATGGTATGGAATGCAGAAATACTCCGAACATAGCCCTCTCCATAACTCGTTAAGGATCTTCGTCATATTTACAGAAGTAAAAGGGCCACGTCACAGATCCATATGTTATCACTGGCACACATAATGTGTCGTATTCTACCAAACACTGATTGACAAGTTGGATTCGTCGATTGTGGTCTTGGTCGAAGTTGAAATTAAGCAAGTCTAACTTCGACCAAGAGAGCAGCTGAACAATTTGTCCTACGTTAACTTACGAGTATTTGTCAACAATTTAATTAGTAAACAATCTAAAAAGTAATGGGTGGAATCAACAGGAGTAGGACAACGCTCTCACTAGCACGAAACAGCAGAATAATCTTGTGTTTTGTGTGATGAGTGTAGAGAACCAGAGACTCTTTTTACTGGTAACGAGGCATTCAGTATGTGACAAAGCATCTGAATTTTGATTCGTAATCAAAGATAGATATAGATGTCTATGGACCGTAGTATCCACTTACCATCAGCTGGACTGTATGCTCGCTAGTCGCACTTCTTCAAAGGTAAAACCTGTGTGCATGCGTAGGTGATATTAAAATAAACTGACTGGCGAGATTGGCACTTAGAGTATAAGTATTATTAGCATGTTGAATTTTTGTTTTTAATATAATAAATAGAATCAGGCGTTGCTTTGCAAAAATTCATTAAATGGAATAAATAAAAATTAAGTAAGAATAATCCTCGTAATAAAACAAAATGATATGTCTTATGTAGTTTAAAGAGCACCTCCCGCCCACCCTCACTTGCGTGCACTATCCTCGTCACCACTAATCCCAACATCACTACACTAGGAAAGACACACCACTGTTATTAATACGACACGCTTTCACCACTCAACAAGGCATCATCAGGTAAAAAAAACTGTGCCGGATGACTGCTAAGTAAGCGGCGAGAATTTTTTTTCAATTTTTCTTTCTTTTAACTGTTCTTAGAAATTAGCTCTTATAACAGTACGGTTTACATATTTACGATTAAAAATCAGAACGCAGATACATTGTAACCCTCGAGTCCTAATGTGCAATGTCCCATTGTCCTTCAAGTAAAAAGGGTATCCAGTGCTTGGCATTAACCATACGAAAAGCAACAGAATTATACTGATATTTTATTCATTAATACAGCTGCAGCGAAGCTATACCACCTCCAAATAAATAATAAAGCTTAATTGGAAAACACATGCTATTTACGATAACATCTTTCGTAACAGACCATATCAAGGTC